>JANUYF010000004.1:8833611-11676111 GCA_026167975.1 Phrynosoma blainvillii
CCCTTATATAGCGGGAACGAGCACCAACCGTCCGTCAAAAGCCAGCGCCGCGCTGATTGGATCACTCCCCCCTTAGCCCCACCTTTAGAGAAACAACAGCCAATGGAAGCCTCCCAGAGGCGGGAATGTCCTTTTCTCTCATCTTTCTGGAGTAAAGGGAAAAGGGGACAGTTTAATCTAGGTCTGAAGTCAGAGGAAGGAGTGAGGTAGCATCTGCGCTGCTGAATTTCTTTATTTATAATTTATTTCAGTTCTGTGCCACCTTTCTCCCATTTTAAAAAACAAACAGAACGATTTTTAAAAATTACAATATTTTTTAAAAAATAGCTATAAATAGTATAAAATTACATAAACATGCAAAAGTTAAAAACATGACTAAACCATACATTCGGTATAAAAGCCTCTCTGACACGATTATATATTAAAATCCAGTTTAACACCATTTTAACTGTCACGGTTCAAGGTTGTGGCATTCTGGGTTTTGTAGTTTTGTGAGACATTTAACCCTCTGTCTTAGAGCTCTGGTACCACAACAAACTACAATTCCCAGGATTCCACAGCACTGAGCCATGGCAGTTAAAGTGGTGTCAAACTGGATTATTTGTGCAATGCGGATACGCCCATGGTCACCATCATGCAATGCTTGTGCAGAAATAAAGCAGTTTGACACCCCTTTAACTGTCATGGCGCCATCCTGTGAAAGCCTGGGATTTGCAGTTTGGTGAGGTATTTCAGCAGAGTTCTTGTGCCTCGCCAAACTAGAAATCCCAGGATTCTGTAAGTTGGAGTCATGGCAGTTAAAGCGGGGCCAAACGCCTTTATTTCTGAAGTATGGATGCACCCTCCGTTGCTTCTGACTTCTGGCAGCGACCTTAAGGCAAACTCTTGCGGCGAGCTCTTGCGCACATTTCCGGAAAACGCTACACATTTACTGAACTTCAGTTTCTTTTTCAGAAATGGGGCCCACTTTTTCTCCAATCAAATCCTGTTCTGCCAACATTATTGTTTCGCATTTGTTGTTGGTGTTGGGTTCCTTCGAGTGGTATAAGGGAAATTTTTTCTGGGATTTGTAGTTTGTTGTTTATACAGTTTTATCGTTTATTCTTTTAATAGCTATCTATTTTAACATTGTAATAATTTAATTCCTTTTTAATGCACCTCTTTTTTATGTTTTTAATTGTATTTTTTTTTTTTAAATATTGTGAAGCCGCTTTGAGTCCCAGTTCTGGGGAAAGAGCGGGATACAAATAAATATTATGATAATAATAATAATAATAATGAAAATCTTGGAGAGCATATTCAATTCTAATTCTTGGTGACTGGAACGGAGTTATAGATCCATCTACTGATAGATCCATGAAAGCATCTAAAAAGAAATTACAAGGGAAAATACCCAGAGAGGTGCAAGATTTGATCGAACAATTGAATCTAATAGATGTTTGGAGATTCAAGCATGGAAATACAGGAGGATTCACATTTTTATTCAGATTGCCACAAATCCTTGTCAAGAATAGATATGTTCATGGTTACAAAAACATTAATTACAGGAGTTGAAGAGATAGACAACCTCAGATCATAACCCTATTTTGTTGTAACTTTGAAAAACAAAAGGAATTTTACTGGAAATTAGATGGAAGCTTCTTAAAGTGAAAAGGAAACTTGGCAAAAGTTAAGGAGACATTGAGATGATGATGATTTTTGAAAATGAAAAGAGTACGAAGATAAAGACAATATGGGAGGCGGGCAAAGCCGTGATCAAGGGCGTATTCCTGAAACTAGGTGCAGAAAGGAAGAGAAAGAAAAGAGAAGAAACAGAAAGATTACTAGAGGACATTAAAAGGAAAGTGGTTTCCGACTTTGGCACACCTGAGGCAACCCTCAACCCTATGGGAGAAGGTGATCCTATAGGTAACCTAGACCCATACCATATAGGGCAGTGATGGCGAACCTTTTAGAGACCGAGTGCCCAAACTCAGTGGCATTCCTGCACTGGATCTCACCCGGTGCCAGGGGGGACTTCTGCCTTCTGGAGGTGAGATTTCTAGGGGCAGGACATCCAGGGGAAAACCTCAAGGCACACTCTCTCAGCCTCAGGTTAGCAATAGCAAACCTCCCTCTGACGAAACTTGCCAAGAAAACTCCATGATAGTTTCACCTTAGGGTCACCATAAGTCTCTCTCAGCCTCAGAGGGTGGCAATGGAAATCCCGCTCTGACAAAGCTTGTCCCATGATAGTTTCACCTTAAGGTCGCCAGGAACCGGCACTCAGAAGGGAGGGACAGTGCTCAGGGCCCATGAGTTGGAAACGACTTGGAGGCATACAAC
Source organism: Phrynosoma blainvillii (assembly GCA_026167975.1). NCBI lineage: Eukaryota > Metazoa > Chordata > Lepidosauria > Squamata > Phrynosomatidae > Phrynosoma > Phrynosoma blainvillii. The sequence goes on from JANUYF010000004.1 coordinate 8,835,937, forward strand.
AACAACAATAACAAGCATAAAGCACAGAAGGCACAGCAAAACAACAACAAGATCAAAGACAGCCAATGGTTTGAGCGTGCGACTCTGGAGACCAGGGCTCGAATCCTAGCTCGGCCATGAAACCCATTGGGAGACCTTGGGCAAGTCACACTCTCTCAGCCTCAGAGGAAGGCAATGGCAAGAAATTTGCCAAGAAACCCCCAAGGATGGCCTCATTATACCTCACAAAACTGCAGTTACCAGAATTTCATAGCAAAGCAAGATGTGGGCCTTACACCCAGAAGGGGCAGAACCTCCGGCCTGAAGGAGCGCACACCACCCCTCCTTGTCGCGGTTTGGTTTTCCGCTGAACTGGGATGCGGCAAGGAGCTGACCTGTCTGTGTGCGCCTTGCCACCCCTCCTTGCCGCAGCCTGGTTCTCCCACGAAAAACCGGTTCTCCACGACAAGTAGCCGGGCCAAGCACATGCACCCCGACCCTACTTGTGGCCGCTGCATGCCTTCAGAGATGGCTTTGCGTGCCAGAGTGGGCACGCGTGCCACAGGTCCACCACCATGGATATAGGGCTTTGCAGAGCGTAACTGGCACTTTGATACACTTTAGGTTTCTGTTCTTGTCGTCCTAATGGCTCGCATAGATGGAAAAAACACTGCACTTCTGCACTGTTCTATTCTGAGTTAGTGGTGAAATAGATATGATCTCCCTCGAGGCATAAGACAATGATGTGGCAAGGAAGAACAGTTTCACTGCGGAAGGACGACATCAGAAATGCGAAACTGTGAGAAACTGGTCTCATTTGAAAAAAGGAAGGAGAACATTATTCATGTTGATCTTACCCACAGTTGCATGCATTTCTTTCATACCTCTATGGTGTGTGTTTGTTTTTCCTCTCACAATTACTGGCATATCTTGAATTTGTACCTGATATTGGGGCTATGAGAGTATTGGACTATTGAATCAAGCATGGTGACATTCCAAGCCCTACATGGCTTGGCACCTTGATTCGTTTTAATATTATTATTATTAAAATAATCTTTACTGGTTTTTCAACAAACATCATTAAAAAATTAAAAACAATTTTCCATTTTCACACTGGCATATTTCTCCCCCACTAGACAATAACAACAGAATTTTTTAAACAAACAACTGTATACATTTAAAACACTTATGACTAACAGCTAACAAATACATTTCCATACCTCATTCGCTACTTCCTTATTTACAGCTTTGATGTTTTCCGTAATTGTTCCTGTTTATTAAAGACTTTCTTAAACTGAAATTGTAGTGATTTCTTTCCCATCGTAATGTTCAAATCTAATTTCCTTATATAGCCCCTTGATCCTTATATTCTTTGTTCCAATGAGCCTACCATCAAAGTCAAAATGCATCTCACATTTTTTCATAGAATCATAGAATCACAGAGTTGGAAGAGACCACAAGGGCCATCCAGTCCAACCCCATTCTGTCATGCAGGAACTCCCAATCAAAGCATCCCCGACAGATGGCCATCCAGCCTCTGCTTAAAGACCTCCAAAGAAGGAGACTCCACCAACGTCCAAGGGAGTATCTTCCACTGTCGAACCGCCCTTACTGTCAGGAAGTTCCTCCTAATGTTGAGGTGGAGTCTCTTTTCTTGTAGTTTCCATCCATTGTTCTGGGTCCTAGTCTCTGGAGCAGCAGATAACCAGCTTGCTTCCTCCTCATATGACATCCCTTCAAATATTTAAAGAGGGCTATCATATCACTTCTTAACCTTCTTTTCTCCAGACTAAACATACCCAGTTCCCTAAGTCATTCCTCGTAGGGCATGGTTTCCAGACCCTTCACCATTTTAGTCACCCTCCTTTGGACACGCTCCAGTTTTTCCATCCTTTTTGAATTGTAGTGCCCAGAACTGGACACAGGATTATTCCAGGTGGGGCCTGACCAAAGCAGAATACAGGGGCACTATTACTTCCCTTGATCTAGATACTATACTTCTATTAATGCAGCCTAAAATTGTATTGGCCTTTTTAGCTGCCACATCACACTGTTGACTCATATTCAACTTGTGATCTACTAGCATTTCTAGATCCCTTTCACACGTTGTCACGTTAAGCCAGGTGTCCCTCATGTTATATCTATGCACTTTACCACTTAATCAAAATCCATTCTCATAATAGCAACTTTTCCCAATTTCTGGTTAAGGTGTTCCAAAGCCTTTTCCCAATCTTCATTGTAGATAGATAGATAGAGTCTTCATTTTTTTTATCCTTCTAGATAACTTGTCCATTTCGAATATATATCCATTACTTTTAATAACCAGTTGTCTGTAGTAGGTATGCTATCTTGTTTCCATTTCTGAGCATTTAAAAGAAAAAAGATTCTTCCATTTTTCTTTTCCAAGGTAATATCTATTCAACAAGAATATTTCTCGTTGTAATTTTATATTTTCTTGCATTGTTTTTTGGGACCTTGATACTTGAAGAATCATCTCCCCCCCCCCCAATATATTGTTGTTGTTAGCTGCCCTCAAGTCAACCTCGACTCATGGTGACCCTGTCCTCTCCTGCTCTGCTTAGGTCTTGGAGATTCAGGTCCATGGCATCCCAGATTAAGTTCGTCCATCTTTGGTCAGGCCTCACTTGGAAAACTGTGTCCAGTTCTGGGCACCACAATGGTGAAGGATCTGGAAACCATGCCTTATGAGAAAAGACTTAGGGAGCTGGGTATGTTTAGCCTGGAGAAGAGAAGGTTAAGAGGTGATATGATAGCCCTGTTTAGATATTTGAAGGGCTGTCATATTGAGGAGGGAGAAAACTTGTTTTCTGCTGCTCCAGAGAATAGGACTTGGTGTGTCTTCCAGCTCTCTGATCCTACTTCATTTGCTTTTAAGTGATTTCAAAGTGCAAAAGTAGTGTGCACTCTATTCGCAGAGGGAAAAGGACATGAAGGGTGTAGGGGTTCTCCAGCCCTTATCCCACCACCTATGGGACTTTCCACTCAGACAATCCCAATCCCACCAGTTCCACCAGCAGTGAGGGTTCCTCTCAGGCAATCCCACCACTGTGGCCAACTGTGGGGTTTCTGCGGAGCATATCGTATTCATTTTAAAACTGGTTTACCTGATCCAGATTAAATTTTAAATCAGGTAGCATCCTGATATTATCAGAAGGATTTAGCCACCGAATCCACTGCCTGGGTCCAGCTTCGCTCACAGGGCCGCTCCAGCAACCATTTTCTTAAGCCAGAAAACTCACAACTTCAAAAAGAGGTATGCTGAGCACCCCTGGGAACAGGGATGGACCCAGGATGGACCTGGGCGGCGATTTTGGCAGATAAATCCTGATAATATCAGGATTTAATCCGGATCAGGGAAGCCAGTTTTAAAATGAATGTGATAAGCTTCTTCCATTCATCCCACCAATTGTGAAGGCTTCCACATGCGGGCTTCCCTGATCCCCAACTCTGCCACCAGTGCAAGGACTCCCTCCTGTCCCACCTGTGTGCACACATTGTGGGGACCGTCTAAATGCCCTCAAGATACCTATGCTGATTTATGCACTTGCTATCCTGAATGGATACCACCTCTCAATAGTCAGTGCTGCCACTACAGGCACCTTGTCTGAAGTATTGTTCTCAGATAGCGTTCCTGGAGGTCAAAAGCAAAAACAAATATTTATTTACAGTAATTAGACATATGAAAGCAGCTTAAATATTTGTTACATTTAAAACAAGAGCCAGTGTGGCGTAGTGGTTTGAGTATTAGACTAGGACTATGGTTTGAATCCCTGCTTTGCCATGCAAACCCAGTGGTTGGCCTTGGGCAAGTCACATTCTCTCAGCCTCAGAGGATGGCAATGGCAAACCCCCTCTGAAGAAACTTGCCAAGAAAACCCCATCATAGGTCAGTCTTAGGGTTGCCATAAATTGGAAACAACTTGAAGGTACACAATGTACACACACACACACACATGTAAAATGCCACACACCTTTTCTCACACTCGGACCAGCCATAGCAAGCCCCTCAGCCAATATTTTTATCCTCACTCCCACCTTTGTCTTACCCCAAAATCTAACACAATCCCTTGTCCAACTGAACTCCCAACTATCATCCACCAGATCGCATCAACATCCCATCAATCCGCATTCACTCAGATATCCCATTCTCTGCCCCTCACAACAGCTCCTTACCTTATACTCCAATACACAATCAATAACTCAAACAGCATTTTCAAATACAGATCCGTGAAATCACAAGCAGAGTCTTGCCCTTCTCTGTAGCCTGAGGCAAAAGCAAACTGCTGCAGCCTCTCCTAGCTTGTGGGATCTTCGTCCTTAACAGCTCTGCCAATATGATGTTGCTTGACCACAAGTGTCCCAGTTTTTATCTGTGAAATCATGGAGGGTATGCCAGAGTAGATACAGGGCAGCTGCTTTGCCCTGAGTAGAGACAGAGTAGAGGCAGGGCAGTTGTTGGTGAACAGCCATTTTAGGCCTCGTTCCCACTGTGATTTAAAGCAAATTGCTGATTGGGTTATAGGACCGTCGTTCCCACTTGAAACCAGTTCCAATTCTGTTGAGCTCGGCTGCAATCGCGATGAAGCGAGGCAAACGCAAAAAATCTGATGTTTCCCGACACTAGTTTTTTGCCGGTTCTTTTGAAAATAATTGATTCCGAAGTGCGCTCAACAAGTGGGAACGACGGATCTGAATCGGATCATACTGGAGGGGAGGAACTAATGACAGAGGGGTGTTTACCATCTGGACTCAGTTTTTGGGAAATCAGCCATCCTGCCCTCCCCAGCAATGCCTTTGTGCTTGTGGTGTGACCTACGGTTGCATCATATAATTTAAAAATTGACAGAATATGTGATCCATTGTATTTGCAACTACTTGCAATTACAAGAGGACTGCAGCTCAGTGAGGCAAGTAGCTGAAAAAGCAATGGATTGCATATCCTGTCTATATATATATATATATATATATAGTTCCCAAGCTGAGCTGCTCAAAGGGGAAATGGTGTGCTTGTGTATCCTGGGTTGTTGAGGGACAGAGGAAGGCTCAGTTCCTAAAGTTGTCCCACTTGGCGCCTGGAATGGCCCCGTCCTCACCGTGTTGCTGCTTGCGTCACCGATGACGCGCAGATGATTGACATGCATTTTGAAGCGGCGCAAACTAGTGGGAACGACAATCGTGCCAAAAAAGAAGTGATTACAAGGGAATAATGAAAAGATCCATTTTCATAGAGGGAACAATGGACCTTTTGGAATCGATTCGCTGACACGGAGCAAAGGCGAATCGCAAACCGGTTTAAATGTAAGTGGAAACGAGGCTTTGGTTGGGCAGTTGTCTTTCTAAGCAAGTATAGGCCAGCATCGAAGGCCTGGGAGAAGGAATAAAATGAATAATTAGCATGTCGTAAACACCATGGGCTCAATCTAGGTCAACAGGCCGCTTTTGAATACAAGAATACTCTCAGAAAGACAGAGACCAAGCTTTCTAAATGAGGCGTTTACAGGCAGGACTGCATGTTCACAGCTCATTCAATCAATGCTCAACTTGAACCAATCCTTTCTGGTGGCTAATAGCTGCAATGCCCTGGCTATTACATCGGCTGGACTGAATAGAATTCCTTGTGTAGTCACGCACACTAATCTTCTGTGAACACAAGCGCCTGTTTAAATTGTGATAAGCCTGCGTGACAAGGCTAGACGAGAAGGTCATTCTAAGCTGCAGCTGTCACCAGGTCTTATATTCAAAACATTACACTTGGGAGTCAAAGTCACACATGACTATTGAGAAGCACCTTGAAGTCTCCCTTCCACTATGTAAAGGCATAGCTGTGTTAGTCTGGAAAATCAGTGTGCAGTGGGATCTTGCGGCACCTTTGGGAGTAAATGAACAAGAGAAGTTGGTAGCATAAGCCTTCCTAGACTTGAGTCTGCTTCCTCAGGTGCATGGTCTGTGTGCAATGCAAAACTTTGTGGATGTGAAGATGAGGTGACAAGTGCAGTTTTAATTATGGTCACTGGGGACAAGGCAGGAGGAAGGATGTTGCCTAAAGCCAAGGTTGGTACATAACCATCTTGGACCTCAGAACAGCAGTCCTAGAACAAAAAAACTGCAAAGGAAGATTGGAAAGAGAAACAACAGAATTGGAATATATCAATAAACTGCAGTCCATCAAAAGTGGGTTGAAGAGAGACTATGGTTTCCTGGCACACTACACTAATGATGATGATGATGATGATGATGATGATGATGATGATGATGATACTATTTATTTCTTACCCTCTTCTCTCCATGGATCGAACAACAACAATTGACAGATCACATCAGTTAAAACACCTTAGTTAAATACACATCAATTTAAAAGATATACATACAATTGAAAAGAAGAAGATATACATATATTAAAACAATCCACATTTAAATTTCATAATTTAAAGTTCACAACTTAAAAACCATCTGGGTAAGTTTTCCAGAAGAGGCTGGTCTTTAACGTTCTTTTAAATTCAGACAGTGTATTCAGCTGTTGAATCTCTTCTGGCAGGTCATTCCCCGATCTAAGGGCGGCTGAAGAAAAAGTCCTACCGTAGTTAACTAGCTAAAACCCTTAGCATCATGGAAGTGCTCTTGTGCAAGCCACACTCTCTCAGCCTCAGAGGACTTTGCAAGTCGCACTCTCCCAGCTTCCCCAAACTTCCTCTGAAAAAGGTAACCAAGAAAACCCCATGATAGTTTTCTTGATGCAAGCAGTTAACCCAGGGGTATGCAACCTTTCCCCTTTAAGGGCCGAGGGACTTCAGCTCCCAGAAGCCTCAGCCATGTTGGCCAATAGTCCCATGTTGGCCAATAGCTCCAGGGATTCTGGGAGCTGAAGTCCCTTGGCCCTTAAAGGGGAAAGGTTGCCTACCCCTGAGTTAACCAGTATGTTACTTAAAGGCTGCCATCTTAGCAGTATAGATTGCCAAGGGCAGGAGAATGAATATTTCTGTAAAATGTCAGGGAGGTCTGAAATTATAAGAAATAATTCTGACATAAAATCTAGAAGTCATTTTCCTTGGTTAGTAATATTGATTTCTACATTATTTCCTTCTGTCCCCACTGGTCAGGTTTGCACAATGGTTTGTGAGTCATGCATATTGGCCATTGGTCCACCTATGTTGCACTACACTGGTACTCAGTATAGCGGTTGCTTTACGTAATTCTACCAGTGGATATTTATGTTACATAGAAGCAGTGTAGGATTACAGCTATAGTATGTATTATCAGCAATATGTGTATGTGTGTAGCACACACAAGTTGTCATTTTCAATTTACAGCAACCCTAAAGTGAACCTATCACGGAGTTTTCTAGGCAAGTTTCTTCAGAGAGGGATTGCCATTGCCATCCTCTGAAGCTGAGAGACTGTGACTTGCCCTAAGTCACCCAGTGGGTTTTCATGGCTGAGCAGGGATTCGAACCCTGGTCTATTGTAGTCCAACGTTCAAACCACTACACCATGCTGGCTCTCTCCATATACATTGTTGTTGTTGTTGTTGTTGTTGTTGTTGTGTGCCTTCAGGTATAGTTTTTTGTGGGTTTTTCAGGCTGTGGGTTTTTCGGGCTGCCTTCAGGTAGTTTCTAAGGGGAATCTATCATAGGATTTCTTGGGCAAGATTTGTTCAGAGGAGGTTTGCCATTCCATTCCCTTGAGGCTGAGAGCATGTGACTTATCCAAGGTGGGTTTCATGGCTGAGCTGGGAATCGAACCCTGGTCTCCAGAGTCTTAGTCGAACACTCAAACCACTATGCCACGCTGGCATTCATATATTATATTTTGTACTGTATAATTACAAAGTATCTAATTTTAGACAATTTAATTCTGAACACTTTGTAACCCTTATTACCTGATATTTAACCTGCTATGGTCCAAGAGCTAATGGAGTAAATGTTATTCTATTCTACTCACTGTCCAGGCAGAGGAGGAGGAGCAATATGTGCCCACAATCACACAAAGAAGGAACATTTTCACAGGTGTGCATGAAACTGCTGGGAACTAATATTTTCAGTTGCGAAATGACTAGCGAAAGCGTTCCTCTGGAAATACACTCCAACCAAATTGTTCGGCCAATCTAGCCGATCCGAGGCAATGTTGTCATCAGTGCTTGGCCGTGACACAACGACCGCTCCAATGCACATATGCAAAAGAGGCCGTAACAAGTGTGGCACAAATTTCTCATTGCCGCTCAAGTGGAACATGAGGATCGAGACAAAACCGGATAAACAGTTTTGCAATTGTCTGCAGCAATGTTGAACAACTGCCGAACAGCACAGCCATTTACCCCGAAGCAAAGCAGCAACCGTGCTTTCATGCTCCAAGGTGAGAAATTGCCAGAATGTCTTCTTCTGTACCTTGACAACTTTCTGTCTCTTGTGAGATTTAAAATGCAGCACATGGCAGGGTCTGTTCAAGTAGCTGAAATGCCTGAATACTGTGCCTTCTCTAAGACTTGGGGGTATTTGGGGCTAGGCACCTCAGATGACCCCATTAAACTGGATAAACTGTCAAACAGCTCTTACTGTCAGAAAGTTCCTCCTAAAGTCCCTGTTTTGCCCACTCCCAATAACTACACCTCTGATTCACATCACTTTGCATTTTTCTTCTCTGTGTTTCCTTGCTCGTGCCAATATTCATGAGTGGCCTCAATCCAAGTAGTAGTTCCAATGAGAGTAAACCCATTGAATCAATAGGATTCACATAAGTGTGGACACCAATGGGTCTAGCCTAGTTGAGCCTGGCAGTCGGATACAGCAGCCAATGCCTTTATTAAGCAGATGGCAAAGACGTTCTTGAGTAAACAGTAAACGCCCAAAGCATTTTCCTGTTATTTTAAGCCACGGGAATGTAAGCAGTTCGACCTATCCCTCCTCAGTACAACACACATGTGTATCTACCATCTCAATCTGCCTTCCAGGCCACTTTCTTTATTGATATTCATAAAAATCTGGAATCCGTTTGGGCATATTGTGTATTTAATTGCTTTGCTGGGTTAAAGTCCAGAAGAGTAGACTTATCCAGCAAAAAAGCAAGTGGTGTTATGGAACCTTAACAACATCCCTGCAAGAGAAACCTAGGGTTTCTCAGGGTTGTGTAGCATTAATATTTGTAGGCTGTTATTCATTAATTGTGGTGCACAACTCTGGTATTGAACAGCAGTATTGTGCAACTAAACCAAGACCCCAAATGTACAACTGAATGCACAACTAAATATGCATGCACTTCCATGCAAATTGCACACTCATGTGCAAAAACATTTCATGTGCAACTCCATTGATCTGACTCTGAACTGAATGTATCAGAAAAAAATGCCCAAGTGCTTCCACAGGAGAAGTTATACATAGATAAAGGCACTCACAGACTTCCAGCCTGACAGAGAAGGAAATGCAAGAAACATTATATAACTTTTTTGTAAATCACAGACCCCTCTAAGAATCTGATAAAAGCTACAGACTGTCTCACAGAAAAATGCACCTAACATATGTAAACATAAAATGTTGCATGCAGTTTATTTTATTGCATTCGAAATTGATTTCCTTCACATAGTCATAGGAGGTAATTGGGGAAATCCAAGTGAACACTTCAAAGGAAGAAAATTACCTTGAAATTCAGGTGTCATGAACTTTAAAATAAAAAAAGTAACAAGAAGGAAATGAAGGGGGAAAAACATGCACTCATGAAACAGCATCCTGTTAGTGAACAAATCTTGCCAAGAATACTCCATAATAGGCTCACTGTAAGTCAGAAATGACTTGAAGGCACACAACAACAACAAAGTGGAAGGCAGTAGGAAAAGAGGGAAACCACATTGGATGGATGGATGGATGGATGGATGGATTAAATCTAGGCAGACACAGCCCTGAGTTTGCAAGACCGAGCAGAGCCATTGATGACCAAGGATCCTGGACATCTCTCACAGAATCATAGTCCAAAGAAGGAGACTCCACCACCTTCCAAGGAAGTGTCTTCCACTGGTGAACAGCTCTTTCTGTCAAGAAGTTCCTCTTAATGTTGAGGTGGAATCTCTTTTTCTGTAGCTTGAATCCATTGCTCCATGTCATCTCTGGAGCAGCAGAAAACAAGCTTGCTCCATCCTCAATATGACATCCCTTCAAATATTTAAACAAAGCTATCATATCACTTCTTAGCCATATCTTCTTCAGGCTAGACATACTCAGCTGCCTAAGTGTCTTCTCATAAAGCATGGTTTCCAGACCTTTCGCCATTTTGGTTGCCCTCCTCCAGCTTGTTAACCGTCAGTCATAGGGTTGCCATAGGTTGAAGTCAACTCCATGTCAAAGACCAACATCAAATATTGAGTACAGCAAATACTTACACTCTGCTGAAGTGAAATAGAATTTCAGCTATGGGCTTCAGGTTAAGAACCCATGGAATAGTCTGACAGGTGTAAGCATGGAGATGGTGATGACTAGACAGTCTTTCTCCAGAACACTTCCACCTCCCACGATCGCTAGTCTAGTCATCAGCCAAGCAAGGCAACCATCTCAGGTGGCCACTTACACAAATCATTTGCTTACCAGTGTCCAAGAAGAGCTCTACCCCTCATTCTCAATGGCCACTTATTGGATGCAGAGTGTTCAAAGAAAACTCTCTCAGATCCCTTCCCGACTGGCCATCTCTGGGATCTCACACTCCACTGAAATACAGTGGTGGAACTTTATGACCTTTCTGCTTTACATAGGATTTCAGCCAGTCTGGAATTTGACAGAATGGGTGGGAACGAAATCAAAGCATTTACCAGTAATGATATCCACACCGGAAGAATGTTGTTTTAGCCTAGGCTGTTTTGCATCAAACCAGAGGGAATTCGCCCCATCATCTAAAGAGACAGACCTAGATAACAAACGCATGCTTTTGCACCACGTCATGCTCAGTCCCTCTTCGCAGAGAGAGGCAGAAATAGTGGTTAACCTTAAAGCCACCTGCTATGCTTGGGGCTGAGGAGGTGTGAACAGGGGATCTTCCCATTCAAGTATTGATGTGACACTAGTCTCCGCAGAAATGAGTGTTTGGTTTCACCAAACCAAAATTCACCCACACAACATCCTCACACAGAAGCAGCAAAAACCCTTTGGGGTTTCAATAGTCACCAAGAAATGGGGACAATGTTCAAACTAGAGGCAGTAAAACTGAAACAAAATAGACCCAGGATTCACAAATGTTGATTTCATATTCTAGTTCCAGTGGATTTTCTTCACTGTACCTGTCTGATTCCAGATAATCTCCTCTTTTGTTCTATTTGTAAAAACCAGCAAGTGGCTAGCTCTCATGAATATGGAGGTAAGTAAGCCTTAAAATACAGAGGACAGTGTCTACTAAATGTGGCGGGAATAGAATAGAGAATAAATCAGGAGGGCAAGGTTTATTCATTTTCCATTAGTGCATCCTGTTGTTATTGTTGATATACAACTGCCCTAAAAGCAAATCTATCACTGGGTTTTCTTGACAGAATTTGCTCTGAGGAGGTTTGTCCTTGCCTTCTTCTGAGGCTGAGAGAGTGTGACATGACCAAGATCACTCAAGGGGTTTCCATGGCTAAACACTGATTCAAACCCTAGTTTCCAGTTATGTTATGCCTTTGGTTTGATCTATCCAGCAGGGCTCTTAAACTGTGCTCTTATATCAATTTTTAACAGCGGTCACAATCGGTTTTTTATCTACCGTGTGACTGTGAACCCAGATTCATACTCTCTGTCTTGCATACTAGCAAGTTAAATGGTAGTTCAGCTCTTACTTCCCAAATGATTTCGGTGGAGCTGGTTGTTTATGTAAGTCAATGTATAATGAAAACTGAAGGGTTATACAAGCTTATAGATAGCCAGCATAGGTAGTGGCTTCACTGTTGGACTAGGAGTCTAGGATTCCAAAATTCAATCCCATCACAGCCATGGGTGGTCTTGGCCACATCACATCTTCTCAGCCTCAGAGGAAGGCAAAGGCAAATCCCCTCTGAACAAATCTTGCCAAGAAAAACCCATTATAGATTTGGTTCACCTTAGGGTCATCATAAGTCAGAAATAACTTGAAGATATACAACAACAACAACAACAACAAGAATGAATGAATGTGAGATCTCGGGTAAGAGTTCAAAAATTCTGCTTGTTGTTTTTATTTGCTGTCAGATAAACTTCAACTAATGGCAACCATACAAATGAGAGACCTTCAAGATCCTTGATCACCAACAGCCCTGCTCAAGTCCTGCAAACTCAGGGCTGTGGCTTCCTTAATTGATATCTCATGATATGTCCAAAGTATAACAGCCTCAGTTTAGTTATCTTTTGCTTCTAAGGAGAGTTCAGGTTTGATTTGTTCTACGATCCATTCATTTGCATTTAATCTAGGGTAACTGTACAATAGAACACAGCTTCTGTTTGTTTCAGTGGCTTCAAGAAGGAAAAAAGAAGTGAGCCCTTCCATTTGATCACGTCAACATTATTGTTTTGCATTTGTGTGTGTGTGTCTTCAAGTCATTTCTGATTCAGGGTAAACCTAAGGTGATCTACTGCTCTCTCCCTTTCCAAGCATTGTTGTCTTTTCTAGCAAGTCCTGCCTTCTCATGATGTGGCCAAAGTACAACAGCCTCAATTTGGTCACCTTGGCTTCTTGGGAGAGTTCAGGCTTGATTTGTTTTAGGACCCAACTGATCATCTTTTTAGCCTTCCATGGTATCCACAGAACTCTTCTCCATCACCATATCTTAAATGAATTGATTTTCTTCCTGTTAGCTTTCTTCACCATCTAGCTCTTACAAGCATACATGGTGATGGGAAATACGATGGATGAACAATCCTAACTTTAGTGTTTAGTTGGATATCTTTGCACTTCAGGATCTTTTCTAGTTCTTTCATGGCTGTCCTTCATAGTCTTCTTCTGATTTCTTGGCATTCCTCCTTGACTATGTCCCTGGCTTCTTTACATATTTTTACATAGCACCTGTAATAGGAGGTAATGTGGCAGCTGTGGCATCCTTCATCCCGTTCTTGCCACCTGTCCTTGGCCTGCTACACTACATGCCTAGAGGAGCCTTGCTTGTTACAGCAGATAAAGGTAAGATGTACAGCAGGGATCGGCAAGTTTTTCTTACCTGGGGCCGGTCCGCTGGCCTCCAGGTCTTCTGCGGGCCGAGGGGGGGAGAAATGGCGGCACGCGCACTCACGCGCACGTGCGCAGCCCCTGCCAACCCCCGGCGCCACTGCCACCAACCCCCACTGCCGCCGTGCACATCGCGGCTGCCATTTTGTTTTCCAAAATGGTGGCCGTGACTTGTTTGCACATGCGCAGTACTGCTGCGCATGCATGAACGAGTCGCGGCCACCATTTTGGAAAACAAAATGGGAGCCGCAACACGGGGTGCGGCGGCGGGGGCTGGTCCAAAGGCCTCGGGGGGGGCAGACCCATGTACAGAATACAGACATAGTAGGAGCAGGTGGAAGAAACTGCTGCTGACTCTTCTGTTGAAGTGGGCCATAGTCCCAGAAAGTTTGGGCCACACTAAAGATATTAGTCTTTAAGATATTATAAACTCTTTCTTGATTTTGCCAAACCTGTGGTCTGAGATTTGTCAAGATACTGTGTGGACATACTGTTTCATCTCTAGCTTTCCTTCTTGGTGAATTTGTACATAGATATCAACATATCTATGGATTGGGCATATCATGAGATGACCTGACTCACTGGAAAAGACAATGGGAAGCCACAGCCCTAGTTTGCAAGACCTGACAAGGACAGTTGATGATTAGGACTCTTGGAGGTATCAAATTCATAGGGCTGCCATAGGCCAAAGCTGACTTGACAACAACTAACAACAACGATAATGACATTCTACATCAGAGTTGCCTATTGTAAAAGTGGAGTTACACAGTGATTGTGCAATGTAACCTTTGTGTTGAATAACAATACAGTATTGTACAACTCACTATTGTATGTTGCACAACAGTGGTTTGAGCACTGAACTGAACTATGACTCTGGAGACCAAGGTTTGAATCCCGGCTTGGGCATGGAAACCCACCGGCAAGCCACACGCATTCAACCTCGGAAGATGGCAATGACAAACCCCCTCTAAAGAAGCTTGCCAAGAAAACCCCATGATGGGTTCACCTCAGGGTTGCCATAAGTCAGAAATGACTCGAAGGCACACAACAACAACAACAACAACAAATGTATACCTGAATGTGCAGCAGAATGCACATCACATGTGCAAGCACATCTCCATGCACAGTGCCACTGTATGCATGACTCTGCTTCTGCAACCTGACAAGCCCTAAGATCTGAGAACCTTAGCAGCAATTCACCAGGGTTGTTGGCTCCCCTGCACTGTCTAACATTAAAAACTATGGTTGTTGTGTGCCTCCACATTGTTTTCTTCAAGTTGTTTCTGACTTATCATAGAATCATAGAATTGGAAGAGACCACAAGGGCCATCCAGTCCAACCCTCCCTGCCATGCAGGAACTCACAATCAAAGAATTTCAAACAATGGCCATCCAGCCTCTGTTGAAAGACCTCCAAAGAAGGAGACTCCACCACTCTCCGAGGGAGTGTCTTCCACTGTTGAACAGCTCTCACTGTCAGGAAGTTCCTCCTAATGTTGAGGTGGATTCTCTTTTCCTGGAGCTTGCACCCATTGTTCCGGGTCCTAGTCTCTGGAGCAGCAGAAAACAAGCTAGCGCCCTCCTCAATATGACATCCCTTCAAATATTTAAACAGGGCTATCATATCCCCTCTTAGCCTCTCTTCTCCAGGCTAAACATACCCAGTTCCCTAAGTCGTTCCTCATAGGGCATGGTTTCCAGACCCTTCACCATTTTAGTTGCCCTCCTCTGAACACGCTCCAGTTTTTCAGCATCCTAATGGTGATCCAAAGGCAAACCTATCCCAGGATTAGTTTTTTGGGGTTTTTCGGGCTGTGTGGCCATGTTCTAGAAGAGTTTCTTTCTGACGTTTCACCAGCATCTGTGGCTGGCATCTTCAGAGAATGCTGGAATGGAAGAGAGTGGGTCTATATATACTGTGAGACCTTGGGTAGGGAGGAGTGATTCCCATGTAAACTGTGTATTGTTCTGTTGTTGATGGCATGGCTTCAGGGTGGGAGGATATGCAAACAAGGATATTGTCTACTATTGTCTGCTGGGAAAGCCCCTGACCCTGGTTGGTTTCCCATTTGCATTTGCTGAGTGCTGATTTTTCTATTTTGTAGGACTGGTAGCCAAACCTTGTTTACTTTAAGGGTTTCTTCTTTCCTGTTGAAGTTGTCCAAGTGTTTGTGGATTTCAATGGCTTCCTTGTGCATTCTGACTTGATAGTTGTTGGCGTAGCCCAGAATTTCAATGTTTTCAAACAGCATTTTATGCCCAGGATGGTTTATCATGTGTTCTGCTACTGTTGATTTTTCTGGCTGGCCCAGTCTGCAGTGTCTCTCATGTTCTATCACAGGATTTTCTGGGGTGAAAGTATAGGACTTGCCCATGGCCCAATGGGTTTCCATGGCCAAGCGAGGAATTGAATCTTGGTCTTCAGAGTTGTAGTCCAACACTCAAACCACTGCATCATGCTTGCTCAAAAACTGCATTGTTCAGAGGTGAATTTATGGTCAGTTGGTGTGTGTGTGTTTTCTTGTGGGCCATTTCAGTTCAGTTCATGTGGCATCCATAGGGTTCCAAGGAAGAAAAGTGTCCATCAAAGTGACCATCCCTGCATGAAAGGACCTAGTTGGTAAAATCCTTCAATCAGTACAACATGGGCCATTCTACGTCCATCCCAGAATTAACCTTTTAACAGGACGGCATCTTCTCTTCCTTCTTCCCCCAATACATTTTATTCTGTTATAACTCATTCTGGGAGCAACTGTGTTGTGACTAGGGAATGTTTTCTCATTTCCTGTAGCACACTGGCCTGGTGAGTGAGTCACAGTGACAAGGTTTAAAATTCATTGTCTGCGTCTACTTGGGTTTCACATTTGCAAGAAACTCTTCCTGGAAATGGGTCAGACCACAGACTTTTAAAAATACAATTTGACTCTGTTTCAAACTGTTTTAACTATATGTTTCCTTAAACAGAATTGTTTGTTCAATTGTAAAATAAGATTTGAAAAAGTTTGTAAACCACTTTAAGTTCTTTGCCAAGGAAAAAGCAAAGTATAAATTGTATTTATTAATTAACTAAAGAAATAAATATTTTTATCCCTCTATAGAGAGGGTTTTTCTTGTGATCTGACCACCATTCTCACCAAGGGAAGAAGGTAAAGAAATGAGCCAATTGCCTTTCACACTACAGAAATATAGCACTATTATTCTATGTTAACTGCCACAGTTCAGTCTTATGGAATCCTGGGATTTGCAGTTTAGGGAGGAGGAAATATTTAGAATTTTCTGCCAAAGTGCTCCAGGGCCTCTCTAAACTACAAACCCCAGAATTCCCTAAGATGGAACCATGTTAATTATAATGGAATAATAATAGCTCTGTAATTCTGTAAGGAGAGTCAATGTGGTGTAGTGGTTTAAGTGTTGGACTATAACTCTGGAGACCAGGGTTCGAATCCTTGCTCAGCCATGTAAACCCACTAAGTAACCTTGGGCAAGTCACAATCTCTCTGAGGATGGCAATGGCAAGCCCCCTCTGAAGAAACTTTCCAAGAAAACTTCATGATAGGTTCACTTTAGGGACACCATAAGTCAGAAACGAACAATTCTGTATTGGGAATGGGTCCCTGATCTGAGTCTATTTAGCATTCAGGCTGGAATACCACACTCTCTCTCTGCTACTTATTTATCATCCAAATCCTTATTAACTCTTAACAAATCACACTCACTCTTTCCCAATCTGTCCATAATCCTTGCTGAACTAAGATCCAAAACACACTGCAGAAATAATCCAGTTTGAGACCGCTTTAACAGCCCTGGCTCAGTGCTAGGAAATTCTGGGAACTGCAGTTTCATGAGCCATTTAACCTTCTCTGTCAGAGAGCTCTGGTGCCACAATAAACTGCAATTCCCAGTAATCCCTAGTACTGAGCCAGGACCGTTAAAGAGGACTCAAACTGGATTATTTCTGCAGTGTGTTTTGGACCTAAGTAGCTGTCTTAACTGACCCAAAACAGAAAACTCCTTCCCCTTATTGTCTCATCTCTGACTCCATTCTTCAGAGTCACTTCTAACTAGTCCCTAAACCTAACAGATTCACACCCGTCACTCACTATCATACACTTTCACAACACAACAACATCTTGACAAAGTGTAGAGCTGTGACTCTAGCATCGTCATGTTTTTCTTTCTCCTGTATGATTTTTAACACCTTTGCCTGATGAATAAGTCATTGGAGCTCTGAAAGCTTGCATCAAGTTTTTTGTACATTTTGGTTGTCCCCTTAAAGGTATCACTATTTTGTGGATTTGGGATGTTATCGTAATTTGTCATACGTACAGCATATGTTCTGTGGATACCATGGGTTGCCAAAAAACAACAACAACAACCAAATAAATGGATCTTGTATCATATCAAAAATCAGATTTCAGGAAATTAGAAGAAGACTAAGAAGGACAGCTATGAAAGAACTAGAAGATAGATCCTAAAGAGCAAAGATATACAACTAAGCACGAAAGTCAGAATTGTACAAGCCATTGTATTTGTTGGTGATTCTGCAACTTAAGCATGCTGAATCCTTCTAGGAAGACAGATGCATGTCTATGATAGTTTATTGTTTTATGACCCCCTCAATTTCCTCCTTCTCTAAGAGAGCACACTTCTTCTTTGTCTCTGGAGAGATCACCATTAGGTTTCTCCTCCTTTTGTCCTCTGACCGGAGTAGCATGACTTTCTAGAACACCGATAAGAAACTTTCTCTGCAAGCATGTAGACTATTTTCTACCGCATTTTCTTTGCAACATGAAGCTTTACCTGTGTATAAATATGCACATGATTTTGTAAGTAAATTTATCTTTTTATATTATTCTAAGAACTTTGTCTTAGTTCTTTCTTGGAAGACACATGGGGGCTGGAGATTAAAAAGCAGACTAGTTTATTTTCCTGCTCCTGCACTTTCTGCTGTGTTCATTTTGCTGGTGAGATTAAATCAATTTCTCCTATTTTCCTGAGCTTTCTAACGAATCTCAAGAAAAATTCCATCAGTATTTCCTATTACCATGTATAGTAATAGTAATAATAATAAAATTTATTTCTATCCCGCCCCTCTGTCGAACAATTGGGGCGACTTACAATTAAAATTACATACTTATCTCAAAATACACGCTAAAATCCCAAAACCCACCCGCCCCTTAAAAAAGTATTAAATCAAAAATCCATTAAAACAGCATAAATAAAACATCAAAATTATAGATGTGAGAGGTGGACAGTTAAGAAAGCAGACAGGAAGAAAATCAATTCATTTGAGAGGTATTGCTGGAGAAGAATGCTAAGAATGTCATCAATGGCCAAAAAGGCAAACAAATGGGTCCTAGAGCAGATCAAGCCAGAAATCTCCCTGGAAGCCAAGATGATGAAACTGAAGCTGTCGTACTTTGGACACATCATGAGAAGGCATGGCTCATTGGGAAAAACAATAATGCTAGGAAAAGTGGAGGGAAGTAGAAAGAGAAGAAGGCCACATGCTAGAATTTATGGGAACTAAGCAGAGCATTGGAGGATAGGGGGTCTAGAAGATGTCTCATCCACAGGGTTGCCATGAATCAAGATCAGTTAACAACAACAATAGCAGCAAATATCAAATCAAGCCAAACTCTCCCTAGAAGATGACTAAACAGATGCTGTTATAGTTTTTTGTAGCTTTTTCGGGCTGTGTGTCCATGTTCTAGAAGAGTTTCTTTCTGACGTTTCGCCAGCATCTGTGGCTGGCATCTTCAGAGAATGCTGGAATGGAAGAGAGTGGGTCCAGTCTCCGGGTGTCTTGAAACAGTTTCTCCCCGTAGAGATTTCCAATGTGAAGTTGTAGGATTTCATGGCTGACATCCACAGTTTTTTGTGGGTTTTTCAGGCTGTGTGGCCATGTTCTAGAAGACTTTCTTTCTGACGTTTCACTTTCTGATGTTATACTTTGTTCGTATCATGAAAAGACAACACTCATTAGAAAAGACAATAAAGCTTGGCAAGGCAAAAATCAGTAGGAAAAGAGGGAGACCACATTCCTGCTAGATAGTCTGAATCAAGGAAGCCACAGCTCTGTGTTTGCAAGACCTGAACAGAGCTGTTGATAGCTGGGGGAGTTGGAGGTCTTTCATTCATAATGTCACCATAAGTTGAAGTCAACTTGACAGCAGTTACAACAATGGCATTACATCAAAGCTTAAGTGCTGAGGGAATGTGATGATTTAAATGTTTCATTGGATTAACTGATGGCTGTTTCTAAAATGGAGCCTTCCTGTGTGTGTAGGTAGTTTTTTTTTTATGTTAATGATATAATTAAAAGACTGGGTTCCTTAAGATGGGGCAAATGTGACTGAGGGTTACAGTATTTGTTGCTGTAGTTCTCTAGATAATCCTTTCACCCGCTGCAATGTTTTATTCCCACTCTCAAGTGGTTTCTTTTTAATTCTGAGACATACAGTAGAACCAGCCAACCTGATTCTGTTTCATTTCTGAAGCTATTCAGTTAAAATAAACTGACCTGGGGAATGGAATCAAAATGTCACTGGAAGCTGAAAGGAAATATTTCAAAAGATCATTTGGATTTCTAAAATAAAACCAGAAAGTACAAAAACAAAATCCAGGACTTCCAGAGTTTGCTTGTTTGATCCACCTAAAAATGACTATATTGAAACAAAAAAGTCTCCCTTTCATGTTCTCTTTCTTTTGGGCCTAAGTACCCTAAAAGCACCAAATCCTGTCTGACCTTGGAAACTAAGCAGGGTCAGCCCTGTTTTGTATGTGGATGGGAAACCATCAACAACTCCCATGTTCTGTAAGCTATATTTCAGAGGAAGGAACTGGGAAAACCACCTCTGAATATTCCTTGCCTAGGAAAACCCTATGAATGTCAGAGGTCCCCGTAAGTTGACAAACAACCTGAAGGCACACACACACACACACACACACACGACTTACAGTGATATCACACACCAGTGAAATGGCACTTTTATACAACAATACTATAAGAAAAAAGCTTTAATTGAGAGGGAGAGAAATTGCCCTCCAAATCATAGAACCACTTCAGCAAACCATGCCTTGTATTTTTAAAAGTGTGTGACTTTGGAAGAGCCCTTGTACAGATCCAAGAAATTGCTAGAAGCAACCCCCATAAAGAATGGAATGAGTGAATGTGGCAGCAGCAACAACTGGAAAAACCCAGGAAACCCCCAAAAAGTTATATTGTGAAATTCACACTTTTTAAAACCTTTCTGGAAGAGTCCAGTGATGCAGATTCAGCTAAGATGTCATTTGGCACTAAAGTCACTCAGCACTAAAGCCTTGAAGTCTTTTTTCCCCTTTCTTCTTTTCATGCATAACGCAAGGGGGAGCTGAAGTTGTACAGATGGATGAATGAGAAACCTGCAAGATCATTATCCTGGTGTATTGGAAATACTGAATTGCACTAGCCAGGTTTCTTATTGCTGTGTGCTTTCAAGTCGTTTTTTACTTATGGCGACCCTAAGGTGAACCTATCATGGGGTTTTCTTGGCAAGATTTGTTCAGAGGAAGATTTGCTCCCCTGAGGCTGAGAGAATGTAACTCACTCAAAGTTACCCAGTGAGTTTCATGGCCAAGCAAGGGATAAAACTCTGGTCTCCAGGATCAATGTCCAGTGCTCAAACCACTACACCAGGGGCAGGCAACCTTTTTGAGACCTGGGCCGGTCTCCCTTAGCCCAGGTCTCGGCTGGGCCGGGCGGGCGGCGGCGGGGGCGCGCACGCGCGCTTACGCGCGCGCGCACGCCCTCCTCTGCACGCACGCATGCACGCACACCCTCCTCCATGCGTGATGCGCCCCCATGCACCCTCCTCCGTGTGCAGCACGCGCGCGCGCCCACAACCGCCACGGCACATAAGTCACACTCTCTCAGCCTCAGAGGGTGGAAATGGCAAATGGCGGTCAGCTCGCTGTCCTGAGGCAAGTCTGCTTCACTTCCACAGGTGTCCTCAGTCCTCCCTCTTCTTCCCAAGAGAGGACTGAGGACACCCGTGGAAGCGAAGGAGACTGGCCTCAGGACAGTGAGCTGAGCGCCTGGCCAGCCAGGGTCCTCTTCTGAGGCGTTTCCTTCGCCTCCTTGGCTGTCTCCCTTAGGGAAAAGAGGGGGGGACAGCCAAGGAGGCGAAGGAAACGCTTCAGAAGAGAATCCTGGGGAGGCGCTCAGCTCGCTCTCCTGAGGCCAGTCTCCTTCACTTCCACGGGTGTCCTCAGCCCTCCCTCTTCTTCCCAAGGGAGGGCTGAGGACACCCGTGGAAGCGAAGGAGACTGGCCTCAGGACAGTGAGCTGAGCGCCTGGCCTGCCAGGGTCCTCTTCTGAGGCGTTTCCTTCACCTCCTTGGCTGTCTCCCTTGGGGAAAAGAGGGGGGGACAGCCAAGGAGGCGAAGGAAACACTTCAGAAGAGGATCCTGGCCAGGCGCTCAGCTCGCTCTCCTGAGGCCAGTCTCCTTCACTTCCACGGGTGTCCTCAGCCCTCCCTCTTCTTCCCAAGGGAGGGCTGAGGACACCCGTGGAAAGTGAAGGAGACTGGCCTCGGGAGAGCGAGCTGAGCGCCTGGCCGGCCAGGGTCCTCTTCTGAGGCGTTTCCTTCGCCTCCTTGGCTGTCTCCCTTAGGGAAAAGAGGGGGGGACAGCCAAGGAGGTGAAGGAAACGCTTCAGAAGAGGATCCTGGCCAGGCGCTCAGCTCGCTCTCCTGAGGCCAGTCTCCTTCACTTCCACGGGTGTCCTCAGCCCTCCCTCTTCTTCCCAGGGAGGGCTGAGGACACCCGTGGAAAGTAAAGGAGACTGGCCTCGGGAGAGCGAGCTGAGCGCCCGGCCAGCCAGGGTCCTATTCTGAAGCTGGCTTCAGAAGCGGGTCCTGGCTGGCTTCTGTAGTTTGCTTTGCCTCCCAGGAGGAGGGCGCGGAGCACAGGGGGCGGAGCTTGCCGGGAGCAACCCGGCAGCCATTTTGTGTTGCCGGAGAAGCCCGGCAAAAAAAACCAACAAAAAAAAAACCGCGGCGTCGTTAGTGCCGCGGCGGCGGCGGCGGCGGCAGAAACAAAACGGGGCCAGTAACAAGGCCTCTCTGGGCCGGATCTGGCCCGCGGGCCGTAGGTTGCCAACCCCTGCACTACACCATGCTGGAGCCAGGTACAGATTGTAAAAGCCAGGGGCAGGAGAGCTCCACCTAAGAACATTTAGAATTGAACAGGGGTCCCCAAGCACCGTCTATGATAGTGATAGATGGCTTCTGCATGAGATTTATATCCCTTCTTCCTATAGTAACTTTCCAAGACCTCCATGTGCTCTGGGGAGTTTTCCAAATTAACCTTCCCACCACCACCAGAAGCCAGCTGTAAAAAGAGAAGAGTCTCCACGTTGCTGCTATTGCCTAACAGCCTCAGAAGGATGCAAAAGAAGGCAGAAGTTTCATTTCCATAAAGCACATGTTGTTTTTGTGGGGCAAGATCCTACTCAAGAGTTGGCAGGGAGTCAAGTTCTTCTAATGTGTTTTTGTTCTTGTTGTTGTGTGCCTTGCAAGTCGTTTCCGACATATGGCGAACCGAACATGGGGTTTTCTGGGGCTGAGAGTGCGTGACTTGCCCAAGGTCAACCAGTGGGTTTCCATGCCTAGATGGAGAATTGAACCCTGGTCTCTAGAGTTGTCGTCCAATGCTCAAACCACTAGGCCATGCTGGCTTGTGTGCTTACTTGTAATTACTGCAGAGGTAGTCTCTAGTGGTAGTGAGAGATAGATTTCTCAGTGTATCATTACAGAGGTCCTTTTTGGTTGAAGGACAGAGTTATTCATTGCTATTTAGTAGTCATTGTATAGCTGGGCAGAAGCATTGTATAAGGCCAGGGGCACCAGTAGGAAGGTGCAGGAGATGCGGACCTCACCAGGTTACACCATGAGGTGGGGTGATAGCATTGCACCCCCCAAGCATCTGCTTTTTGGCAGAAATGGGCTGTCAATCCCTTTAAAACGCTGGAGTTCAGCAGATGAGATGGTGTGAGCAGAGTGAGGCTCAGCTGGAGGAGAAAGGAGAGGTCTCAGAGTTTTAAAAAGATTAAAAATTAAAAATTGTATATTTATATTCTTTTTAAAAAAAATAAATAAAACATCATCTCTTACGAAATGTTCACATTAACCACATGAAGCTATGTGCATGTAAATGCACTTAGGCTGTGCATAAGATATTGTAATTTAAAGGTATTATTTTCATTTTGCTACTTCTTTATGTCACAGCTATTGCCATTATATTCGCTGGGAATTACGATGTATGACTAACATTCGTACAAAAACGTTACTAAGGATTCCATATGCTGAGGTATGGAAGGAGATAAATGAGGTGTGAGTTGCTGCACCGGGTGATGCCAACCCTAGTGACGCCACAGTGTCAGATGGAGCTATATACCTCCTTGTGCAATATCAGAAAAAGTGAAGCCACAAAGAAATGCTAGCCACATTCTGCTAAACGTTCAATAACCAATGCTCAAAATTTGGGGGCAAAATATACATTTCCGAGGTTTGTTTTTTAAAATTTGGGGTAGGTTGCCATCAACATTGTCAGACCAGAGTGCTGCTGGGGCATTCTGCTCCCATGGAAGTGATTAGAATTTTGGCCTGTGGCGTCTCTCATTAAATTTCTTTTGGACATCATTCACATTGTTTTGAACACAGTTACACCTTTGTTACCAAAAATGCAATTTTCTTACATGTGAACATGGTACTTGTAAGACATTACAGTCCTTCCAAGTTCTGGTTGTGATCCATTTGGCAAAGACAAATCTTTATGGTTTCACTGAATTGGCTTCTCACACCGCTACTCCTTATCACATTTCCTCAACTCACCAAAGTCCTGTCCTTCACTAGAGCTTTTCAGATCCCGCCAAATCTTGCTTTCAGCAATGTGGATTCTATCAAATCTTGCTCACAGGTGCAGCCCTAGGAACTGAAATAAATAAAAGAACAGCAACCAAAGCATTAAGCACTCTGCCACTGTTATGGTTAACTGGAGCTGCCGTGTTTCTCGGAGATGTCAAAGGGTTAATCCTCCAAGGATGGATGTAAGCGTATCTGACTTCAAACTAGCATGAATTTCTCTGCTCAGGCATCTGTAAAAATACATTTGCATAATATCTGCATGGAGTAAGAATCATGTGGTGCTTGGTGTAAACAATTGTTTTGATCGGATTGTCTGACCCATTTTTGCAGATCTCAGTGTAGTGCCGCAGGAGCACGCCATAATAAAAAGAAGCACGCAGACAGGGAAGGTCACTGCCAAATATGAATATATGAATAATAAAGTGGAATATAATCAGATGAGAAGCCAATCCAGGGGAAGCAGGGCAGGACACAGATGCTTTCTAGACCCAAGCAGCTGCAAAATTCACTCCCGAAGAAGCTTCTCCCAGATTATATGTGATTTGTTATTGTTAATTGCCATCAAGTCAACTGCAATTTATGGCAACCCTTATGAATGAGAGATCTCCAAGGATGTATCCACCCTGAGGAATTAAAGCAGTTTAACACCACTTTGACAGCCATGACCCTATCCTACAGAATATTGGGATTTGTAGTTTGATTAGGCACCAGAGCTCTCTTACAGACCAGGCTGAATACCTCACTAAACTACAGATCCCAGGATTCTAGAATTGACA
Source organism: Phrynosoma blainvillii (assembly GCA_026167975.1). Classification (NCBI taxonomy): domain Eukaryota; kingdom Metazoa; phylum Chordata; class Lepidosauria; order Squamata; family Phrynosomatidae; genus Phrynosoma; species Phrynosoma blainvillii. Next base: position 8,860,758 of record JANUYF010000004.1, read on the forward strand.
CCATGTGATAAACTCTGGGCACCTTGTTTCTGACCGCAGAGGGAACAACTCACATCAGTGGCAACAGGAGCAAGCAACATAGCAGGGATGCCTGTATAGGCAGCCCCCCGGCATTGCTACGGAGTGTGAAGGGAATAGGTGGGAATCCAGGGCAAATCGGGGGTCACAACACTGTACTATACTATACTATACAGCCCAAAGTGTTCTGGACAGTGTAGACAAATCCCAAGTAATTTTAACAATTTTTCCCCATTGCAAGAAAGTCTTTCAAAACCATGCCGTTTTCAGAGACTATTCACAATCCAGGGCTTGTTCTGCACAAGATTCACGCCATGGTTGTTTTGCACAGAAAATTGTATTTTCTGCACAGGAAAGAGCATATTCTGTGCAGAGAATAAAATTTCTGCGTAGAAAGGAGGTGGCCTACCAAAAGGGGGAACTGTAGGCAGTACCCTAATATCTGGCAACCCTAGATCCAATAGTTCAATAGGGCTTACTCTGAAGTGAATGCAGCCTTCAGTCAGTTTTGTGTCTCTCAACTTTGTTGTAAGGGAAAAGTGAGGGGTGCTTTCCTCGTCCTCCACCTTGTTTGCATGCTTTGCTTGTTGTGTGTGTTTTAGTCAAGGGCATGTTGGGTGTGATATATGTGCAGTGGAGGCTGGTGGCATCAATTTATTTTTATTTATTGATCGCACTTCTCTCCAGGCTTTCTCCCAAAATGGGAGGCAGTAGGATGGTGATCCCACTCAGGGTTGTAGTCCAAACTTTAAAATAGCTTTCTGAATACATCACATAGACTACTTGCCCTGACATGGGAGCCATCAGCAGCCATTCAGTGCTTGCTTCATTTGGTTTCCTTATTGTCTGTGGTGCAGGTTATGCTTGGGGTGTTTTTGGATACAAATTTGTGGAATGGCTGAGTGTTTTGTCTCTGCCTCTCTGTGGACGTTATCACACGCGGGTCTCAAAGTGGCAAGAAAGCGGTATGGAATCAATCCAGAACTATACCGGTATAGACCCCACAAGACGGAAATGGCTATCAGACGCAACTAGCATCATTGCGCAATTAACGAAACCGCGATAGATGCGCTCCTGGGAACCGTATCTGCCGTTCACACACAAGTGAGAAGATCCCTTCCAGAACCCAGCAAGGATGCTCTTGCTGCCCGATCAAAACAGGAAGTACACATCATAAAATGCTTCCTCACAGATCCATGGGAAATAGCGCGGGGAACCATGGGTCATGTCGGGGAAATGCTCCACGATACGTATCTCGTGATCAGACATACGGCGAAAGCGGTATTATTGCGGTATCATTCTGGTCACGCAATTGTAATTCCCCAAGAAACCGGCATTCAAAAGAACGGGGATGATGCCGCATTGGGACGGGGTTGGGACGGGGTTCTGTGCGACGTCGTGTGAACACACGGGAAAAAAACCCGCAATAGGACGGGATTGGGTGTGGATTCTTTCTGCTTTAGGCCCCGTGTGATAACGTCCTGTGTTTCTCCAGGCTTCACCAGTTTGCCTTCGGCAATAGGATGATTTTGTCTTGCTTTGTGCAAGCAAATGCATGATTTGGCTTTGGGGGACTCAGGGGGGATGCAGATGAGGGCGTCCAAGACGCCCTGGTCCGCAGCGCCGCGGGGCCAAGGCAGCCTCACCACGGCGCATCCCCGCCGAATCTAAAAGGAGCGCCAAATTGGCGCTCCTTTTAGATTTAAGGGAAAGTGCGCCCTAAAAGCGGGGGGCGCACTTTCCCTGCCTCAAATGCTGCGGCGAGTGCGGTCGCCGCGGCGTGAGGCCAACCCGGAAGTGCCGGCCGTGCGGATGGCCGGCGCTTCCGGGGGCGACCTCAGGAAGAGGAAGGGGCGCCGAACGTGCAGCTGCCCCTCCTCTTCTGGGCCCGGAAGACAACTCTATTAGTCGTCTGCCGAGGCCCCCAGACTCTTGCCTCTGTTTTTATTCAGTGTCTTGGCCACATTACTTTTCTTTGGTTTTCACCCATCAGCCCTCTCTGAAACAGGCATCGGAATAGGTGGCTGTGGGTTCAAACGTGGTTTGTTGTGAAGCTCAGGTAGGTTCCTTCTCTGTGTTGTACTTTGGTTTTTGGATAAGTTACTTTTCTTTTAACCTAAAACATGAATGATCCAATTTTATGGTCTGAGGACCATTTTCATTGGCCCAATATACAGATCCCTCCAGACCCACAAACTTTTCACCCTCACACTGACAACAACAACAACAACAACAATAATAATAATAATAACCAAAAGTATAAAACAGCATCCTCAGAAGCCTGGGGGCACAATTTCTCAGTTAAGAGTTATTTGGGGCTGTTCCAGGCTTTTTTTCCAGCTTGGCAAAGGCCTGTTTTGGAAACAGAAGACAACCAGATGGTCAAGTCTGGTCTCTATAAAAAGTATATTGGGTCTGGAATAGACCTATCCTCCAGCTTTTAACTGGCAATTACATCTCTTAATTTCATACCCTCCAATGTTTCACAGATGAAAACTGGGACACATATGGCCAAACTGCATCAGAGATGGCAAAAGTTATTAATGAGGAAGAACACACAAGCTAGAAGAGGCTGCAGCAGTTTGCTTTTCCCTGGACTTACTGGGAAGGGTAGGACTCCACCACTCTTCTCCTACCTGTTAACTGAGTGCAAACTACTTAGGCACTTTGAACTCAAGAAGCTGAGGACAAAGAGGGAAAGTGGGAAAAGGAGAGGAAAACTGAGACATTTTTAAAGCATCTTAAAAAGTGGGAGGCCATAGGATTAATTGGGACTATTCTGGCCAAACTGGGATGGTTGGAGGACATGTATGTTTTTCTAGGGACACCATTTGCTGATTTTGATGTGAATTTTTCTGCAGCACGAAGGGGAAATCGGAGAGTGTGTTGGGGGGATTATGTGGAGGTTGTGGGCCATTGTCCACCAACCAGAGCCAAAAGAGTTTGTTTTCTGGGAAATTGGTATTTTTGTGACAGCTTCATCCACCGTGGTGGTCATTTTATGAATGGGCAACCCCCAACTTGTCACTCAAAATTCTTAACTCACCCATCAGTTGAAAAGGTTGGGGACCCTTCATCTATTAACATATCTGCCACCAATATCCATCCTAAACTTAGATTGTCTACCCTTTTCCCATACTTGAACCCAACCTATTCCTTATCGCAGGAGTTCCTTTTCCCAGCTATCTCATTCCATTCATCATTATCTTCAAAAACTGTTTAAACTGAAGCCTCCTCTCTTTGCTCAGGATTTGCCCATATAATACTCTTCCTTTATGCCTTCCGTTTCCAGGCTTAAATGGTAAGTCTTTGGATGGGAATGTCCCCCATTTAATCTATAATAGCTTGGTTCTGGGTACTTAGTGTCTGTCGGGGGGGGGGGGATTATTATTAAAAGCAAAGCTGACAGAGCTCTTCAAATATAAATTTCGTCTAATTAGTTAGAAGTGGAAGTGGAAAAATGAGGGTGGAGGAGGCACTAACAATTCTGCTGCAATTTAAAAGTAGCAAACACAAGTTCTGTATTCTCAGCAACCTTCAAATAGATTAAAGAACGAGATTAGACAAGATCTTCCAGGCACATGTTCAGTTTTGTAATGTCGAATTATCTGACATGGGCCAAAATACTTAAGCTCTTGTTTTCACTGAGATAATTTCGCTTGGAAGTTCGGCAGCATGTATATTTTTAGTCAGGCCAAAACACTTTAATATTTATGTAGGGCCTCGGCAGACGACTAATAGAGGCCCAGAAGAGGAGGGGCAGCCGCACGTTCGGCACCCCTTCCTCTTCCTGAGGTCGCCCCCGGAAGCGCCGGCCATCCGCACGGCCGGCGCTTCCGGGTTGGCCTCACGCCGCGGCGACTGCACTCGCTGCAGCGTTTGAGTCAGGGAAAGTGCGCCCGCCGCTTTTAGGGTGCACTTTCCCTTAAATCTAAAAGGAGCGCCAATTTGGCGCTCCTTTTAGATTCGGCGAGGATGCGCCGCGGTGAGGCTGCCTTGGCCCCGCGGCGCTGCGGACCAGGGCGTCTTGAACACCCTCGTCTGCATCCCCCCTAAGTCACTTAACATTTAAACATTTTAGTTCCTGTGTTTCATATCCCTGTTAGATCTGGGTGGCAAAGTGCAGAATACCTCCCAGCATTCCTTGCCATTGGCTATGCTGGTTAGTGCTGATGGAAACTGCAGTTCAGCAACACTAGCCACCATATTTTTTAAAGAAATGCAAGGTATCTTTTTGAAACCCTGTGCCAGTTGTTGATATATGAGGGAATGCAAAAGCACCTGAGCCATGATTCATTGACTGTGGCTTCATTAATTCATCATAGCTTTTTCTAATCAAGCTCAATAGAGATTTTGTACGTGTTCAATTTAGAAAGAGCTCGCTAGCCAATATCACAATTGGATTCACAATAAACTCTTTCAAATCCAAACTAATAACAATTTCATTCTCTCTTGGGCTTCTTGAGACTTAGGGGGTGTCTGCACAGGCCAAATGCCATGTCCTCCCCTGCCCTTATGGTGGGTAATTTGGATGATGCAGGACTTGAACCCCGAGTTCTGGTGTGAACTATCCAAACAGTTCAGCATTGAACCTACAGTTTACCCCCTTCAGACAGTTTTTAAAAAGTTGCCTTTTGCTCCAGTTCTTCCAGAGCCCTCCAAGAAATGGTGGGCGGCTGTTTGCATGAACATCCCACTGTGCCACCCGCCACCATGAGTTGCACCCCTGAGGACAGAATGAGGTGCCCAGCTATGTGATCAATGCTGGGCACCTTGTTTTCAGCCTCAGAGGGAGCGACCTACAACAGGCAATACACTGGGATGCAATGGCATCACTAGGGGGGCAGAGGATACGGACCGCACCAAGTGACACCTAAGGGGCTGACACCACTGTTCTTCAAACACCTACCTTTTGGCAGAAATGGGCTGTGACATTCGTTTGCTTCCCTTTAAAATGCTTTAAGAAATTGCGGGAGTAGGGGGCTCAGTGGGAGGAGCAAAGAGAGGCCCCAGAATTTGTTAAAATTAAAATTTCAAATTTTCAATTCTTTTAAAGTTTTCTTTTAAAAACATCACATTTTAACCAAATCTTTACTATCTATATGTAAATACATTTAGGCTGTGCTTCTGACCTTGTAATTTGAAGGTATAATTTTAATTTTACTAGTTGTTTATGGAGTTTATCACATGGGGGAAATCCCGTGCAGAAACGGGGTTTTAAATTGGGAAAAAAACCCACAAAAGCGGGCAGATTTTCAGACGACGTCGCTGTTAAAATGGGGTTAACCCGAACGGAAAATAGTCAGAAACTGCTTCTTTTTACTTTCGGAAAATCCCGAAAGTAAAAAGAAGCAATTTCTGACTACTTTCCGTTTGGGTTAACCCCATTTTAACAGCAATGTGTGTTAAAATCTGCCCGCTTTTGCGGGTTTCTCCCACCTTTTAAATCCCGTTTCTGCATGAGATTTCCCCCATGTGATAAACTCCTATGTCACAACCATTAGGATTGCATTCAGTGGTATATGGGAATTATGATTTGCAAGTAACATTAGCACAAAAAAAGCATTACTAAGGATTCTGTATGGTGTGAAATGGGAGGAGGTCAATGGGGTGTGTGTGTGTGTGACACCATGAGTAACTGCAGCAGGTGACACCAATCCTAGGGACACCACTGCTGGGAAGTACATGCAAAACAGCTACCCAAAAATGCCAGGATGTCAGGGCAGGTCTGGGGCCAGAATACTCTGGACTGCCCCCAGAGTATTCACATCCATGCAAATACCGCCTTAGATTGCTGCCACACTGCAGAATTAATACAGTTTGACACTGCTTTAACTGTCATGGCTCCATCCTATGGAATTCTGGAATTTATAATCTGTTGTGGCACCAGAACTCTCTGACAGAGAATGCTAAGTAGCTCACAAAACTACAAATCCCAGAATTCGATAGCATGGAGCTGCGGCAGTTGAATCTATATCAAACTACAGAGGCTGATACAACGCTCCCCACTCCATATGTGTTGACTACAACTTCCATCATCCTATGGCTCTTATGTCTGGGTGATGGGTCTAATGATCGAGACATCTGGAACACTGCAGATAGGAAAGGCTGAAATAAAGCACAACCAACCTGGTTGATTAATATACAAGCTAACGGAAATTTTCCAGCTAATTCCAACAACTTTTTTTTTAAACTGTGCATATAATTTAGTTGGAATTATCATGTAGGAATAAGGCATAGCCTCAGATAAGATGATGCCAGCTATCCCCAGAAATAAAACAGGATAAATTTACAGGACAGTCAATACTTCCCAGCTAAATTTATCCAGTTATTCTCTCTAAATGGTCCTGGTACATTAAGCCAGAGCTATTTAAATGCTACCTTAGCATAGGAATTTCAGCTATAAACTTCACTGCCTACAGAAATCAATATAGCAGAGACAGAGAGTTGAGCAGAGAAACAGCCAAGAAAACATATGGAGGGGTAGCATTTACTCTGAAATCTTTTAGGCAGTTTCTAGGCTTTGCAGTGTTGTGTTCATGTGCATCTTCCACCGTCAGAAAAATTACGTGGAGAAAAACATCCATCAAGTCTCTCCCCATGCTTTGTGGTACCATGTTTTATAACCTCTCATCTTGGAAGCATCTCGAGGCTTTCACGCTTCTCACAAACTGGTCATCTCCACTGGACAATTGTCTTGTGATCTCTGTTGCTCTTATGTGGTGCTGACCCCAATAAATGTGACCGAACCTATATAATTAACCCTTTGTTTACCTCTGAGGAAGCAGACCAAGTTTTCAAAAGCTCATGCTTTCCAACTGCTTTTGCACAGTAGGTGCTGCAAAATCTCTTTGCAACCTTTGTTTACCTGGAGGAGAAACCATACCCCTCAACTGCGCTACCCAGATTTCACAGATTTCCTTGCCTATGTAAACACATACTAAAAATAAAAGTAAATATTCAAATATTGTAGTCCCTGCCTGAAAGTTGTAGTTATTACTTGGCCATTGGGTGTGGAAAATATTTATTAAATTCCCTTCTAGAGCACACCACAGATTGCAAAGTCAAATTGGCCGGTCCTACACATGCAACAGGATGAGAACATGAAGGCAATAGAGACTGTATCACTTTGAATGACAAAGAAGGATGGAACCACATTTTTTAGTTCCTCCCTATATTAAACTCTCTGCAAACTGAAAATTGCCACTGGAGACAAAGGGGTTGGATGCAACTTTTCTCCCAGTTGCACTGATTTTCTGTCTGCAGGAAGCCTAATATTTTGCCAGTAGGGAATTTTAACATAAACTATTCAAAAACGTCCCACATCGAGTGGTGATGTTCCCTCTGTTGTTGTGTGCCTTCAAATCATTTCCCATTTACGACAACCCTAAGGTGAACCTATTATGGAGTTTTCTTGGCAAGATTTGTTTAGAGACAGTTTGCCATTTCTTCCTTTGAAGCTGAGAGATTGTGATTTGCCCAAGGATCTTGTCTTCCCTGGTTGGGAAGGGATTAGAACCCAGAATCCTAGTCTAACACTCCAACCACTACAAAATGAAGATTGTAATGAGATTTTAGCACGTCATTACCACTTTGTTCTTCTTCCTCTATAGATTAGGCCCTTGCCTCTATGGAATGGCCATCAAATATATTGGAATTGCTCACAGTAACTGGGGATAGTTTAAACTTTAAATAGTTTGTGGAAGAAAGTAATATGCCCTGCCTGGCCATTGAACTCTTGCAGAATCATAGGAATGTATAATCCAAGGGATCTCAAGAGTCCTCTTTACTAGTGGTTCTCAAACTTTGGCACTCCAGAAGTTTGGGACTTGAGCTCCCAATATTCCTGCCCATGCTGTCAGGGACTTCTGGGAATGGAAGTCCAAAACATCTGGAAAATGTTTGAGAAGATTGAGACGGCCTGCTATAGTCCAAACTGCTGTTGATACTGAAAGTCCACAGGTAAGTTTTCCTAACAGATGGTCACCTACCTACTGTATAGAAATATCTAATAAAGGGAGAGTCCATCACAACCTCATGTTCGCCATCCCACTGTCAAACAATTCTTACCATCAGGAAGTTCTTCCTAATGTTTACTTGGATTTTTCTTCTTATCATTTGAATCCATTGATTTGGATCAGAACCTTTGGAAAAGCAGAAAACAATCTGGCTGAGTCTTACACATGGCAGCCCTTCAGTATTTGAACATGGATCTCACCTCTCAGTCTGGTCTTCTTTAGAGTAAACATGCCAAATCCTCTTAACCATTACTTATTGGCCTTGCTGTAAAGACTCTTATTTGCCCTCCTCTGGACATTTTCCAAGCTTTTAATGGTATTATTACTTCCCTAGATCTGGACACTATACTTTTGTTCATACAGGCTAGAACTGATGCAGATGCTTCACAATATTTCCCTACCTAAAGCTCCAGAAGAGTGTTCCATTTTTTTTTTAATTTATTTTATTGGCTGACTAGGATTGTGGCCTTTCGTGTTAGGCACCAAAATAATCCTGAGACTTTCACAAAGAAACTCGGATGCCGTCCAGAACAAATTATAGCTATACAAAACATTTGCATATTATATACTTGCAGCACTCAGTTTAACCTGCTTCCACAAATTATAATGTTCAGGAAATTCAGAATATTTTACAAAGGGTGATGGTACGGTTGTTAAAGGAGAATGCAGCAGGTGAAACTGGAGACCTTTAACACCTTCTTGTCCTCCCCATTTGCTTTCCAGGTACCTATCAGAATTTAGTGGAATTTGTCTTGCTGGTCTTACGAATTTAGCCTTTCGTTTTTAGTGTTGCTTCATAGCCATCATCTACTTCCTATTTCCACCCCAGCTGACATCCATTTCCTGTTTCTTCTTCATATCTCCTCATGACTTCCATATCTTGACAGCCAAGATAACATTTTCCTATCATTTTAGAATGAAAATTAAGACTTTGAACAAAAACCGTGGAGAAAAACTTGACATCGGACTACATCAACATGTTGCACTCAAGATGTTGATGGAGTGCAATTCCCATCATCCAGCTATCTAGGGTCATAGGAGCTGCAGTTCAATAATTTCCCACTCTTTGCCTGTCCTTAAAATAAAAAGGACCTATGTTGGTATGCAGAGATTAGTCTTTACTCAATTTTCATTCCTAGGTTTCCTTGGAGAAAAAAAGTAACCATTAAAGTAGTTTCAGACTGGCTTAATGTTATAGTGCACTGCAGTGTTTTAATGCAGTATATCCAAGAGTACAGAGGAGAGCAAAACAGTAAGTGAACGTATCAGCACTATTCTGCTGGAGTCATTTCACTGTCCCATACTCTGAACAGCAATATTTAATTATAAATCTGCCTCAGTTAACAAAGTCTTTGAAAGCGGAATTCTATTATATAAAGGTATTTATGGCTGTCCAGTCTCTACCTTTTCCTCCATATCCACAGTCTAGCTGGAGGTTTTTTAGCAGCATCAGCATTAGGAGGATAGTGAAGGATGGCTAGAGCAGGGGTAGGCAACCTTTCCCCTTTAAGGGCCGAGGGACTTCAGCTCCCAGAATCCCAGGAGCTATTGGCCAACATGGGACTATTGGCCAACATGGCTGAGGCTTCTGGGAGCTGAAGTCCCTCAGCCCTTAAAGGGGAAAGGTTGCCTACCCCTGGGCTAGAGACTTTCAGTGTCAGATTAAAACAGCACGTCTGCAGTAAACAATGCAATAAACAAAGCTTGAGCTGAGAAAGAGCAGGTGTCTACTTTAAATGATCCTACTGTAGCCATATGTGCCTGCCTACAACAGGCAAGGTAAACAGCAGCTGCCTCCAGAGTCCCTTATTGCAGTGGTACTCAAACTTTTTACCCTTGTGAACTCCCTTTACATCTACATGAGAATGTCACCCACCCACCCCACTTGACGTAGTATATGAATAAAAATATTTTATTCATTTATTTATTATTTTATTTGCACATTCATGTCTTAACATTTTATAGGGAAACAACATTGTTCAAACTAGAACAGATTTATTTAAGTAAATTCAATATTTAACTCATCACATGTAAATTTTACACATGCAGTCACCCCTCTGTTTTCGCAGACATGAAATCCACGGTCCGTGCTTGCAAAGACCAGCAAGAAGGGAGGCTTAAAATGGCATGTACGGCCATGGCGCACGTGCGCAGCTGTGCATGGGAGTGCAAGCTCATTCAAGCCTATGGGGCTTGAATATGCACAACATTTCATTTTCATGGATCCCCTGCAAAACAGATCCCCTGGAAAAACAAAGGAGCGACTGTAAAGACATTTGAGAAGAGGAAGAAAAGAAGGAATCGGGACCTCCAAGTCTCACATTTCTCTTGAGCCTCTCTAGTGTCTGCCCTGGGAGTCCCACTCTACCGTTTGAGAATCACTGCCTTACTCAATGAGAAAGAATACGAAACCAAAAGGAAAAGGAGGGAGCAGGTAAACCTGCTTCATCAACTCCCCTCCAACATGTTGAAAGGCATAGATTTATAAATATGACCACCAAAATAGAAATTGTAAGAAAGGCTGTCGCTGGGAAAACAAGCCATCCCTGCAAGAATTTTAGAAGAAGCTTTGAAGTGGTTCAAAATGTTTTTGTTTACTTATGCAAGGCTTACCTGACCTGGTGTTTTCATTCCACATATGCATATTGTTTAGTTTTCAATAAAAAAGTTTGTTGAAACATGTCGAACTGTTCTTCCTTTTTTGTGGTGTAGGAACCTATCTCTGTTCTTTTCATGTCATTTCTGCCTCTGGTACTAAATCTTTTTTAAAGAAGAAATGCCCAGGAATGCATCTGCTACGCTATCTGAGATGTACTTATTGTTTATAGAAAATAATGTTTTCTTTACTGTGGGGTGAGAATCTTGCACCTCTCCAGATGTTGAACTGCAATTCCCCGCATTTCTGACTATTGCCTGTGTATGCTAGAGCTGCTGGGGCTTCCAGTCCAACAAGATCTGGAAGGCTGCATGATTCGCACCCAGCTCTATGGAAATGTTATCTGTTCCTGCACCAAGTCAAGATGTGAGTTGGCATTAAAAAAAAACTATCTTAACAGCCATTTTGAATATTAGCTCAATCATCATGAGTGATTATTCTCTTTGTTGGCATTTAACATACAATTATCTACCACCTCCATAAACATTAGTGCCACTTGGAAATTAAATATCATCTTGAAAGGGCAGAGGGCAGAAGAGGATGTTAAACTAGGACATTTCATTTAACTGGACATTGACCTTCTTTTATTACTAGCTAAAAGAAGCAGCAAAGAGAAAATGCATGTGTAATAACTTCCAGAGCAATTTATATGGCTTTCTCTTGGAAGTAAAGACCTAAGATTTGTTATTGTTCTTTCCCTGTCAAGTCAACTTTGGCTTATGGAAATGCTATGCGTGCGAGACCTTCAAGAGCCTCGGTAATCAACTGCCTTACTTCGGTCACAGAGTCATAGAATCATAGAGTTGGAAGAGACCCCAAGGGCCATCCAGTCCAACCCCATTCTGCCATGCAGGAACTCACAATCAAAGCACCCCCAACAGATGGCCATCCAGCCTCTGTTTAAAGTCCTCCAAAGAAGGAGACTCCACCACACTCCTTGCAGACCCCCAACAGTGGCTTCCTTGAGTGAGTCCATCTATCTATAATGTGATATGCATCATTATCTTTTCCAAAGAGTCATATTTCCTCATGACATGTCCAAAGTATGGCAGCCTCACTTTAGCCATCTTCATTTCCAGTGATGGAGACTCGAGTTGATTGACTTGGACTCATGTCAGACTCCAGTCCCTTCAATTACTCAGCTTGGGCTCGACTTGGCAATAAATGACATTCTGACTTGACTCAATTTACAACTTGTATATTTTTAGTGACTGACTTGTGGCATCATTCACTTCAAGCAGCAGGTAAGACCCACCTCAGGAGAGCAGGGAGCATTTCTCAGCTGAGAGCTGCAAATGCATTGGGCAAGGATCTTGAGGTGCAAGGAAAATCTTATGGAAAGCTTTAGAAGGCTCCTTTGATGTGCAGCAGGGACAGGCTACCAAACAGAACTCAAGCTCATTGCCTAATCCAGGGACCGGCAACCTACGGCCCGGGGGCCGGTTAAGGCCCAGGTCCCTGGACTTACTGGCCCAGGCGGAAGATTGCCGCCGCCGCCGCCACACGTTTTTGCCGCCATGCGGCCGCGCGTGCCGCAACCGCCATTTTGGAAATCAAAATGGCGGTTGCGACACATTTTGCGCATGCGCAGTACTCCTGCGCATGTGTAAACGAGTCGTGGCTGCCATTTTGAAAATTAAAATAGCGGCCGTGACACTGGCTAGGAAGTGCCAGAGCAAACCAAGAGTGCCCAATGTGCATCAGAAGTGCCCAATGAATATTAGGAGTACCCAAGGTACATCAGAAGTTCCCAGTGCTCATAAGAAGTGCCTAATGTACATTAGGCATTATTGCCAACACCCAGATATGCATATTCACAATTCACTAACAGGGTTTCATTGCGTTCCTACAATTTAGCCACAGATGCATAAAACTATACATCGTTGACCATGATGGAGAATCTTGGCCTTGTTTCTTAAGACCATACTGCCCATCACCATTATGTTGGATCCAGATATAGGTACATGAAACAGGGCTGGTAGGAGTAGATGTCCTCCCTCTCTCTTTTCATAGTAGCCCACCTCCACCCCCTGAAAATGCCTTTGCTAGAGCCAAGAGACCCCAATAAATGTAATGAGCTGTGTGGGAGAAACCCAAATAAGTATAGGAGAGGCTATGCGTGAGAGCATTCCTTCCAATAGCAGAAGAGACAATCTGGTTCTAGTCCACTGATTCCAAGATAGGGTCTTTGCAGACTGCCAGAAATAGTGCACATTAAATTTAGGCACTGCCCTGGCTCAGTGCTAAGGAGTCATGGGAATTATATTTTTTCCTGGGACATTGAGCCTTCTCTGTCAGAGAGCTCTGGTGCCACAATAAACTACAGTTCCCATGATTCCCTAGCACTGAGCCAAGGCAGTGCCTCAATTTAATGTGCACTATTTCTGGCAGTCTGCAAAGGCCCATAGTGTGCTCCCTATCTCTGAAGGGTCACCATAGTTGGAGGGAAACACTTTTCCATTGTTGTCACAGTGTATGGTCAGGTTGATATAGGAGCAAGCATTCCTTTAGGTACTTATCTCCTTGGCTGTGTAGAACTTTATATGTAAGCACCAGTTTTTTACATTGGACTTAGCATTGGTTTTTGCATTGGTGTTCCTTGACCTCTGGTGAAATGTGTTCTCAAGAGATAGTTGGAACTAGAATTCTAAGTTCTGCAAATTATAGTAATTGACATTACTGGGGATTCTTCAAGGCCAGCCCTGAGTATAATATATTTTTCGGCATATAAGACGCTCCGGCATATAAGACGCACCAAATTTTAAAGGAGGAAAACCTAGGAAAAAAAAGATTCTTAACCAAATACAGTCGGAGGACACCTCCGACCCAGGCATCCACCAAGGAAAGCAATGAGACTTTCCTTGGAGCAATCCTGGGGTCGGAGGCATCCTCCGACAGACGGAGGACACCAAGGAAAGCAATGAGGCTTTCCTTGGAGGGATCCTGGGGTCGGAGGCATCCTCCGAAAGCCGGAGGACACCTCTGACCCAGGCATCCGCCCAAGGAAAGCAATGAGGCTTTCCTTGGAGGGATCCTGGGGTCGGAGGCGTCCTCCAACAGCCGGAGGACACCTCCGACCCAGGCATCCGCCCAAGGAAAGCAATGAGGATTTCCTTGGAGGGATCCTGGGGTCGGAGGCGTCCTCCGACACCCGGAGGAAACCTCCGACCCAGGCATCCGCCCAAGCAAAGCAATGAGGCCTTCCTTGGAGGGATCCTGGGGTCGGAGGCATCCTCTGACAGCCGGAGGACACCTCCGACCCAGGCATCCGCCCAAGGAAAGCAATGAGGCTTTCCTTGGAGGGTTCCTGGGGTCGGAGGCATCCTCCGACAGCCGGAGGACACCTCCGACCCAGGCATCCACCCAAGGAAAGCAATGAGGCTTTCCTTGGAGCGATCCTGGGGTCAGAGGACGCCTCCCTCTCCAGGGTTGGCCCATAGAAAGCAACACTTCCCAGGATGCTTTCCTTGGGCTGATGTTGGGATTGGAGCCATCCTCCGACCCCAGCATTGCCCCAAGGAAAGCAACGTTGCTTTCCATGGGGCAATGCTGGGGTCGGAGGCGTCCTCTGACCCCAGGATTGCCCCAAGGAAGTTTTCCATGGGGCGATGCTTGGGTCGGAGGTGTCCTCCGACCCCATCATCGTCCCAAGGAAAAAAACATTGCTTTCCATGGGGTGATGCTGGGGTCGGAGGAGTCCTCCGACCCCAGCATTGTCCCTGGGAAAGTGACACTCCTTCCACCCGCCTCCTCGGTGGTTCAATGGGCTGCTCTTGGGATCGGAGGATGTCCTCCGATCCCAGGAGCAGCCCATTGAACCACCGAGGACGCGGCTGAAAGGAGGCCTCCTTTTAGCGGCGGCCTCGGAGGGAGCGTACATTCGGCATATAAGGCGCACCAACTTCCCCACCCCCATTTTGGGGAAGAAAAACTGCGTCTTATATGCCGAAAAATACGGTACATTGCAGTAGTCAAGCCAAGAGTACATTTTATAATCAAAGCCAATTTATGAACCTTCATAAATTGCACAGTTGACACTCTAACGAACTGAAAAGAAATACAGAGTGTTATTTTCCCCAGAAGATGAAAGAAATTACATCCAATACTGTGCTTGCCTGAATTAGTCTGGCAGAATACTGAGATGCTGACTTTTCTTAGAGTCTGTCTACTGAAGAAAATAAATATTGTCATAAGTGTATTTAGATGTACTGATGAGACCCATTACTCAGAACTAAAACTTCTTTGACTTCAGAGATTTGAAGACTTAGGGGGGATGCAGACCAGGGCGTTTGGAGCGCCCTGGTCCGGAGCGCCGCGGGGCTATGGCAGCCTCACCGCGGCGCCTCCCCGGCGACCCTGAAAGGAGCGCCAAAAAGGCACTCCTTTCATAAGTCGCAAAAAGAGCGCCCTAAAAGCGGCGGGCGCCCTTTTTGCGACTTATCCTCCACAGCGCGTCCGGACGCTGTGGAGGGAGGTCGCCCTGAACGCGTCCGGCGTGCGGTGACCCGGAAGCGTTCAGGGCGACCTCAGGAAGAGGAAGGGCCGCCGCGCGTGCGGTGGCCCCTCCTCTTCCTGGCCTCGGAGACGGCTCAATTGAGTCGTCTGCCGAGGCCCTTAGGTCCAAACACATTGCAGAAATAATCCCGTTTGAGACAGTTTTAACTGCCCTGGCTCAGTGTTAGGGAATCCTGGGAATTGTAGTTTATTGTGGCATCAGAGCTCTCTGATAGAGAAGGTTAAATGTCTCACAAATCTACAATTCCCAGAGTTCCCTAGCAGTTAAAATGGTCTCAAACTGGATTATTTCTGCAGTGTGTTTTGGACCTTAGTAGCATTCAGCAAACAAATTCTCAAAAAAAATGAGGGAAGAGATCAAAACATGTAAATAAAATCCATTATAGACTGATCTGATAGCATATCCCAACATTCTGAATATCCGCTTACATAAAAACTCTTTGTCGTGTCACGAAGATAAATTTTTGAACCTTGTCTTTTCCTTGATTTGCAGTCTTTCTGCATGCAAGGCTAGAAATAAAACAATAAGTCTGCAGTTTAAAGTGATAGAATCCAAGAATAAAAGTTGCAAAAGCTGCTCTTGGAGACTATTTGAATTACGCTGAAATGGGATAAATAGTGGGCAGATTTGCAATCTTTGGTGTGGTGCAAAAATAAAGTCAGTACAAGCCCCCTCCTCTGTTGTCAGACTGCCCTATATATATATGGCCCTTCCATAGTCCACATGTTCTAGTTCACCTTTGTGTAAACACGCTCTCTTTTTTGTTTCGGTTGTTTCAAGGACTTTGGAAGAATTGGCCATTGTCACGAGTGATATGGCATTTCCTGCCAGGATATTCTTGCATTCTCCTAGTAGATGGAGATATCTGAGTTTACTGCCAAAATATCTTCATACATGTTTCCCAAACAATGGCTTGATTGCTGCCCTACTTAGATAGCTCTAACTGTAAAATCTAAGGGGAAGGTCTGATTCTTCATTGCTTTTACTCCTATGTGGAGTATATAACTAGATTACTTATGTCTGCCCTATGTTCTTCACCTGCGTGTTTTTTCCAGTTTGCATATGGTTATCCCACACTCTTTATCCACAGGTTGTTATTGGTTGGTGTGTTTAGCTGCTAGATTATTCATTTATTTCTTGTATCTTTGAGATACTCAATATGGATTATCTGTGGAGGATTCACAAAATTGCATATTGGGGCTAAATTACGAGTTATAATAAATATATAGTGTGAAGCTAAATCTGTTTCTTTTCGAGTCAACACTTTGGGGGGAAAGTGGGGAATAATAATAATAATAATAATAATAATAATAGATTTTATTTCTCCATAAACACAGGATACATTAGAAACATTCAGCATAAAATTAAAATATCCTAATTAAAAATTAATAGTTTAAAATCAACTGGGTAGTGCTGCTGGAAAAGAGAAGTCTTTAATACTGTTTTAAATTCTGCTAGCATGTTTAGCTGTCAAATCTTTCCTGGCAGGTCATTCTATGGGTCTAGGGGTGGTTGATGAAAATGTTCCTTGGGTAACAGTTGCCAATCTATTTCTGGCTAGTTGAAGTAAATGTCCCTCAGAGGACCTGCATGATGATTATGATTATTTTCTAACTTCCACTTACAGATGACCATATCACTGATATAGTATTTCCAGTTTCTAGGTACAGTGGGCCCTTGGTATCTGCTGGAGTTTGCTTCTATAAATAAAATTTATTATTATTATTATTATTATTATTATTATTATTCTAAGACCCTCCATTGATACCAAAATCCATGCATGCTCAAGTCCCATTAAATGCAATGGCATAGTAAAATTGTAACCTTTACATAGAATGTTGTACCAGGGAATTTCAAAAGAAACTCAGCATGTGCTTTATTGACTATAACAAAGCCTTTCACTACATAGATCATGAAAGGCTATGCAGTGCCCTTAAAGACATGGGAGTGCCAACACATCTAATAGTCCTGATGAGGAATCTGTACTCAGGACAAGAGGCTACTGTCAGAACAGAAGACAGAGAAACAGTATGGTTCCCAATTGGCAAAGGGGTCAGACAAGGCATTATCATTTCACTCTATCTGTTCAACTTGTATGCAGAACATATTATAAGGAAAGCAGGCTTGGACACAGAAGAAGGAGGAGTGAAAATAGGAGGAAGGAATATCAACCATCTAAGATATGCAGATGACACCATAATACTAGCAGAAAACCTCACAGACCTGGAGCACCTACTAAGGAAGATCAAGGAAGACAGTGCAAAGGCAGGCTTAATGCTGAACATAAAGAAAACAAAAATAATGACCATCGAGGACCTTCACAAGTTCAACCTAGACAATGAGAAAATAGAAATAGTAAAAGAATCCCCATACCTAGGATCAAACATTGATAGAAATGGGGACTGTAGTCAGGAAATCAGAAGAAGACAAAAAGAATGGGGAGGGTGGCTATGAAAGAACTAGAAGAGATTCTAAAACACAAAGATATACAACTCAGCACAAAAATTTGAATCATACAAGCCATCGTATTCCCTATTACCATGGATGGATGTGAGACCTGGGCAGTTAAGAAAGATGATAGGAAGAAAATCAATTCATTTGAGATAATGTGGTGCTGGAGAAGAGTGCTGAGGATCCCATGGACAGCCACAAAGATGAACAAATGGATCTTAGAGCAGATCAAACCGGAAACTTCCCTGGAAGCCAAGATGACCAAACTGAGGCTGTCATACTTCAGACACATCATGAGAAGGGAGGACTCATTGGAAAAGGCAATAATGCTGGGAAAGGTGGAGGGAAGTAGGAAGAGAGGAAGGCCATTTGCCAAATGGAGAGACTCTATTCAGGAGGTCACTTTGGGTATTAAGGGGTTGCAGGATTTAAGCAGAGCAGTGGAGGACAGAGGGTCCTGGAGATGTCTCATCCGTAGGGCCACCATGAGTTGAGATCGACTTGAGGGCAGTTAACAACAAAATATAAAATGGCAAAAGGAAAGTTTGCTTCTTAGAATGTATAAATTTTAAAAATATTTTCAAACAGTGGATGATTGAATCCATGGATTTAAAAAGTCCATAGATACGGAGGGCTGACTGTATAGTTGTGGAAGCTGGACTGTGATAAAAGGTGACAAAAAAACTTGATAAAACCTAGTGATGAGTTCTTTAAGCCAACTCTGTATGATTTCTCCAAGCGCTCTTTGTAAGCCTAGTTAAGGCAAACACTCCCTCAACCTTGGGTTGCTTAGCAAGTTGCCAGGCTGGTGTTAATGGCTGGACTGGCCCTGGATCTATTAATAAAGCATTCTTTTTGTATAAGGAATACTTGCTTTGCTCTATTTGCAAAAAATAAATAAAAATCAAGAATTTCCTTCCTAGCATGCATAGTGTTGTGTACTTCTGCTGGAATAAATGTTAGCTTTGGCTATTGCTCCTCTCCTCACACTGGACTGATTCAACAGCCCTAATCTACTGACTTTGCTCCAGGTATCACAAGGCATGCCTAAAGATTTTGACCCATTTATCTAGCTTTACCCAGGAAGCTTCCACATGCCAAGAATTTTTTTGAGCTTCCTTCAATATTTCCTCTGTAAAAGGAAAGTCAGATGGCTGATTAAAAAGATGTTTTTGTATCTGGGGAGCTGAGGGAAGGGAGAAGAAAAGTCAGGCTGGCTCAAGACAAGGTTTATTTTTACGCCTTATGTCAATTAAAATTCTCCCGCTCATCTTTTGTATTTTATTGTATGTTGACCACCATCAGTCATGACTGCATGATTCCGAATTCCAATTGCTAGTCCCAATTAGAGTAGACCCATATTACAGAATCAAGAACTGGTTGGGATTTTTTTTTTTATTTCCTCAAATATCTGTAATTTCTTTTCTTCCTCCTCTTTACAGTTGCATCTATGCCCCAGAGAGCCAATGGAGATCAAAATCCCCTGGAACTCAATGAACATCAGTCCAACCAATGAGTTCTTAAGTGGATGCTGTGCTCTTTCTCCAGTCATACAGGCAGCTGCTCTCAATCTTTCCAAGAGATTTGCACAAGGAAGTCAATAGCATTGCAGTTTTGACAGCCCACACAGCTGCCTGGTTTGCCTGCATGTATGCACCAGTCTTTGGGAAGGGCTTCAGGAGCATGTGATGATGGTGAATGTCAGATTGTTGCATGCTTCCTTGCTGCTTTACCCCATGTGCTTTATATAACCCATTATGTTGTTGTTGTTGCTATTGTGTTCCTTCAAGTCATTTTCAAATTGTGGTGACCCTAAGGTGAACCTATCACAGGGTTTTCTAGATAAGATTTGTTCAGAGGGGGTTTGCCATTGCCTTTCTTTGGGGCTGAGAGAGTGTGACTAGCCCAAGGTCACCCACTGGGGTGACATTTGAATCCTGATTTCTAGACTCCTAATCAAACCACTAAATCATGTTGGATCCATAACCCATTACACGGATGTGAATTTTTCAGTGGCGTAAATTCTTACCTTGCCCTTTCTCTTCCCATTCATGAAGCAGTCTATCATGTTTTCACCTTTAAAGTGTTACATGAATGGTCATATGATTATCTGTTTGTCACCTTGACCTAAATCAGGGGTGGGAACCTCACAGCTCTCCAGATGTTATTGGACTGCAATTTCCAGCATCCTTGTTGGTGGAGTTTCAGCTGCAGTCCACCATCTGGAGGGCTGCACAAGCCCAAACTCTGACCCCAGTGTTATTCCCAGTTAGAACGGTACATCAAAACTTACATATGTCTCATTGATTCAGAGGGTCTACCCTAAGTAGGACTAGCAGTTAGATTTGAATGATGGCGGGAAACATGCAGCACTCCTGATGTTGTTCAGCTGCAAGTTCCATCAGGATAGCAAATAGTAAGGAATGCTATGAGTTGCAATCCAACAGCAACTGGGGAGTCCCTACAATTCCCACCCAAGATTTAGACCCTGATCTCTTTTTAAAGGAAATGTCTGTTTAAAGAGCACTGATCTGGAGATCAAGGCAAAGGGAATGTTTTTTCATGAGGAGTCAAACAATCAACATTGTGAATACCTGTTTCAGTTATGAAGAAGAGATTGTTTATGGCTCTGCTTTGAAAAGGAAAAGTGAACTTGAATTTAGTACAGTGTGGGCACTTCTAGGATGGTCTTTCTGCTTTTGAAAAAGTCAGATTTTTTTCTTCCTTTTCAAGAGAAAAGAAGGTGGTGCCAGCAGTGAGAGCTGCACAGTTGTCTTCCATTACTTGCTCATCCCTCAATGTTATAAATGCCACCCTCTGTCAGCAATGTCCCTCTGCACTCTACATTGGGCAAACAGGACAGTCTCTATGCAAGAACAAAAACGAGTAACAATTTGATCATTAGACATGGCAACACCACAAAAAATAATGGCAGAAAACGTTAATCTTCCTGGACATACAATCAATGACTTTCAAGTTGCTATTTTAGAACAACAACAAAAATTGAAATGAAAAGAAAAACAGCTGAAATGGGATGTACCATAAATTCCACTTCCAATCCATTACCAGAGGTATGAACAATGGATCTTGGAGCAGTGCATATATTAATATATGTGTTTTCACACAGGTTTTATGTATAACAGTCGGATCCTCCCCAGAAAATTTTCCCACCACAAGAGAAGTGACTGTCAGAAATGCATAATTTATTGCTTTTGCACTTCAGGAGTTTCATACTATAAAGCTGCTTGACAGACCTGGATAAGCTTACATAGCTCTTTGAAAGGTTATTACCACAGTCACAATTTACATTTTTCTGTATCCAACCCCTACGACTATGTAATCATTTTAAATACCTGTCGCTTAATACTGTGCACCATCAGTGCATTTGAAAAAGTGGAAGGAAATCCTTGAAAGCTATGCTAAAATAAATCCTTTAGTCTCAGTGAGCTGCTGGATTCTTCCCCCATCTCCTTTTCTGCCTTTTTATAATAAAGAACTGTAAATAAAAGGAAAATGAAAACAAATCTGACTAGTGAAAACAAGAGCTAAACACTAAAGTCATAAAGCCATCAACATTAAAATGCATTTAAAAAAAACCAGAATCATATCAGTTGCAGAATACTAGGTGGTTTGCACACTTAACATGAAAAGTGTACTTACTGACTGAGTAATTTAGAGAGGCAACAGAGTGGCTGGTATGAAAAGAAGTGCTTTTGATCCCCTTTCCCACTGCCATTCCCTTGTCATTTTGTGTCTTGTCTTTTTAGACTGTAAGCCTGATGGCAGGGAACTGTCTAGTTAACAATTTTGTAAGCCGCTCTGAGAGCATTTCTAAAGAGCAGGATATCAATACATAAATAATAAATAATAATAATACTTTTTTTTCTACAAGGAAGTCACCAGTAGTTCATTCTCTCTGTGAAAAAAACCAATGTAATGTATGCATCAGTCACCTTTTCGGAGGGCTTTTAAAAACATGCAATGAGAGACAAAAACCTACCATTCCAAAAGAAAATTGTTAAGTTCAAAATTCAGGTCAGACAAAAGTTATAATGTGTTAGCTGATGTAAAAGGCGACTAAAAACTCTTGTCTTGTGGAACCCCAGTTAAGAGGTGGTGACAAAATCTGCCATGGAGTCCACTGGTACAAGATTTTCCTTATTCCAAAGGATTGGTATCCTCATGATGCAGGACTGTCTCAATGGAATCTGTGACCAAGCGGGGAGGATCCGCTGCCCTCAAAATTTACAGGATAATTACATGTATTGTTGTTGTTGTTATTTGCCATCAAATCTACTTCGACTTATAGTGGTCTATGAATGAGAGAGCTCCAAGAGATCATCAATAGCTTCCTAAGATTTCCAAGCTCAGGGCAGCTGTGGCTTCTTTGATTCAGTCTATTCACCAATTTCCTTCCATTTTATCAAGCATTATTGTCTTTTCCAATGAGTCTTATCATCTCACAGTATCTTCAAAGTACAATAGCTTCAGTTTCATCAGCTTCTAGGGAGAGTTCAGCCTTGATTTGCTCTTGGACCCATTTATTTGTCTTTTTGACACTCCACAGAACTCTTCTCCAGCACTACATTTCAAATGAGTTCACTTTCTTCCAGTCAATTTTCTTCACTGTCCAGTTTTCACAACCACACATAGAAATTGGAAATACAGTGGCCTCTCAAAAATGATGGATGATGCTGAAAGAGATTAAAAGAGAAGGAAGACGTGTGTTTTTAACTATACAAATGCATACAAGTGACTTCATATTACATGATGCATAGAAAAATGTGCATTGCGGCATATTATTCTCCAACCCAAATCCACAATTATAAAAAAGAAAATCTATAAAAAGCATTATGCAGACAAAAGAATGGACAAGAGTCCCTGGGCTGCTGAAACACAAATGCGGTGGATTATACTTGATTTGGACATCAGTGTCTCTAATCAACTCAATATCTGTTAGTCCTCCTACTAAAGCCATTCACTATCAACTCCACTGCTACTCGCTATAGAAGCTGTGTTCTGAAGCTGAAGGAAATAACTATAAAAGATGTGGGCAAAGCACTCCTATCTTGGCACATCATGTCATGTTGTTGATATTATAATAAGGTCAGGTTTAGACCACAAATGATGCAATATGATTTTCTTAATAGGGATTTTATTGGGGCAAAGCTACATTGAACATTTGTGCCTGAAAGTATCATCTCAGCCCAGCAACCAGTCTGGTCCAAATGCAAATAAAAAACATAAGACTTCTTTCAAAGATTTCACCAAATACAAGATTATGCTCAGGGAGAACTTTGTGGAGTCCCAGGAAGGCAGAAAGCTTTCTAGATTGTTGTAATGAGACTTTGCCCACATGCGAGAGATGTCTCCTTATGGATGCAGCACCCATAAGGAAAATGCATTAATGTAAACATCTTTAAAAGCTGTCCTTTAACTGTAAGTGGTGGTTTCTATAATTTGCTTTTATCATAGCATGGGCAAGTTATATTTTTGGACTACAATTCCCAGGCCCCCCTCAACCTGTATGGCCAAATGCATTCCAAAAAATACATTTGTCAGGCTCTTGTCTTTATGCTTGTATTGGATCATAATTCCTTTATTTGGTGTGATTTTATTACATTTGACACTTTGGACTATTTTAGATCTTTTGTAAGCCACTTTGAATATAGTTTAATGATAGAAAGGGCTAGGTTACATCCTTTGATTAAATGGATGACTTTTAATAAATGTATTTGAATGTATTTACATTAAATGAATAAATATATTTGCATAAATGAATATGAGTAGAGAAATATATTGGAGGCATATATAAGTGCATATCATTGGGGTGAGGTGAGGAACCTGGATAGGCTGAAGGCATTTCTAGTATTTCTTCAACTTCCTGAGACAATCAAATGTGCAGAGTATATCTGTTATTTTAAATCTGAAATCTGATACAGCTAGGAAGGGCCCCAACTGAAGGATTTCTGAGAGTGCTAAAGATCAGTGAGCTGGGAAATTATGACTGCAGTGCTTTTCTGGTCATGAGGCACATTGAAATAGGCAGCTGGAAAGACTCCTTGGGGTCCTGCTATAACTGCTTCTCTCAAGACACTGCAGTCATCATTGTTCTATTTGAAGTTAGCAAATACCCAGGTGAACACACATATTCCACAAAAACAGGCAGAGGAACGCCAAGCCAAGCCAGTTCCAGGACTCACAAGGAGTTACAAACAGAACTGTGGTCCATACAGTCCAAGGGAGAAAGCCAAGAAGGGAATTGCTGGAGAGATAAGTCCAAAAGTGCATACCGAAGGTCAGAAAGTCAGAGATGTCAGACAGGATTGCATGAAAATTTGGGAACTTTTATTCTGCAGCTATGGAATGGCCTGGGCTGAGATGATGAAATTCCTGGAAAACAGGAGAGGTCCCAGTGGACTGGAGGAGGGCAAATGTTGTCCCCATCTTCAAAAAGGGGAAAAAAGAGGATCCCAACAATTATCGTCCAGTTAGTCTGACATCAATACCCGGAAAGATTCTGGAGCAGATCATTAAACAGAGAGTCTGTGAACATCTGGAAGATAATTTCATAATCACAAAAAGTCAACATGGGTTTCAGAGAAACAGGTCATGCCAGACAAATCTGATCTCTTTTTTTGATAAAATTACCAGCTTGGTAGATGAAGGGAATGCTGTGGATATAGTATATCTTGATTTCAGTAAGGCCTTTGACAAGGTTCCCCATGACATTCTTGCAAGCAAGTTGGTAAAATGTGGGCTAGACAAAGTAACTGTTACATGGATTTGTAATTGGTTATCTGGTCGAACACAAAGGGTGCTCAACAATGGCTCCTTTTCAACCTGGAAAGAAGTGACCAGTGGGGTGCCACAGGGCTCTGTCCTGGGCCCAGTGCTATTCAATATCTTTATTAATGACTTGGATGACGGTATTGGGGGCATAGTTATCAAATTTGCAGATGACACCAAATTAGGAGGAGTAGCTAATACCCCAGAGGACAGGATCAAAATTCAAAATGACTTGAGCAGACTAGAAAGTTGGGCCAAAGCTAACAAAATGAAATTCAACACAGAGAAATGTAAGGTACTGCACTTAGGGCGGAAAAACGAAAAGTACAGATATACGATGGGGGACACTTGGCTGAATGAGACTACGTGTGAAAGGGATCTAGGAATCCAGGTGGACCACAAGTTGAACATGAGTCAACAGTGCGATGCAGCAGCTAAAAAGGCCAATGCAATTTTAGGCTGCATCAGTAGAAGTATAGTGTCTAGATCAAGAGAAGTAATAGTGCCACTATATTCTGCTTTGGTCCGGCCTCACCTGGAATACTGTGTCCAGTTCTGGGCACCACAATTCAAAAAGGATGTGGAGAAATTGGAGCGTGTCCAAAGGAGGGCAACTAAAATGGTGAAGGGTCTGGAAACCAAGCCCTATGAGGAACGACTTAGGGAGCTGGGGATGTTTAGCCTGGAGAAGAGAAGGTTAAGAGGTGATATGATAGCCATGTTTAAATATTTGAAGGGATGTCATATCGAGGAGGGAACAAGCTTGTTTTCTGCTGCTCCAGAGACTAGGACCCGAAACAATGGATGCAAGCTGCAAGAAAAGAGATTCCACCTCAACATTAGGAGGAACTTCCTGACAGTAAGGGCGGTTCGACAGTGGAACACACTCCCTCGGAGAGTAGTGGAGTCTCCTTCCTTGGAGGTCTTTAAGCAGAGGCTGGATGGCCATCTGTCGGGGATGCTTTGATTGGGAGTTCCTGCATGGCAGGGGGTTGGACTGGATGGCCCTTGTGGTCTCTTCCAACTCTATGATTCTATGATTCTATGATTCTATGATTTATAGTTGGCCTCATTACCTTGGTGTACTGTATTTAAAGTGAAGCAGGGAGTTGCCTGACCTTTTGCACCTGGCACTTTAATTTATGTTGCTGGTGTGGGTGAAGTGTCTTTACTTCCTCTCCTGATCAGTAGATATTACCTGGGATGGATCACACTTTGCTGATGTGATGGCAGGACTCCCAGCCTCCTCCAGCTTCAGCTAGGGCCTATCATCCTGGTTCCCCTCTTACCCTTCTTCATCTGAGGAGGTTTCTTCCAGGTAGAGCATGACAGTAATTTCCTAGCTCCCCAATCTGCAGCACCTTTGAAGTCTTTTGATTAGAGTTTAAAATGTACATTTTGGGGGTCACTTTTGGTCACTGGTGACCGTAAATGTGAATCCTAAGAATTACATGATCCTATGTATGGCTTAACCTCTTGCATTTATTGAAAAGCATACTAGCCAACCATCTTGTCAGTGAGTTATTACACATTTCCTAAGACATTGGGAGTTAGGTTCCTCTCACCCCACTAGAGACTTCCTGTGCCCCAGATCATGTTGGGGACAGACCCTTCTATAAGCACCTTGTTTTGCTCTATCTGGGCCTTCTGTGACTTGGGATACCTTGGGCTGAATGGAATAGGTTAAGGGGCCAGTTGAATCTTCCTCATGCAGAGAAGATGAGGAAGGGATGAAGCAGATCCAGCTGACTGACTGAAGAACTGGATAAGTCCCAAGTTAGTTGGCCCCTCTGTTAGCATACCCCACACCACTCATGATGAATACGGAGCTTCATATTTTCATATATAGCATTGGGCATGTTTTAAGAGGTCACAATGACCTCTGGAACACTAGGAAGTTTCACATAGGAAAGGCATGCTGGCCTGAAGACATGTGGGAGACCTAAATAGCACTAAATAAATAAATGGTTAAATGGGTTTTGCTAATTATCTTCACCCAGGTTCTCTGCATATCCTCTCACTATAGGGACTTAGCAAGTCCCATCAAAAAGCAGTTAAAGACAATACCTCTTCTTTACCCAAGCTGTGTCCCTATTC
This sequence comes from Phrynosoma blainvillii, assembly GCA_026167975.1. Classification (NCBI taxonomy): domain Eukaryota; kingdom Metazoa; phylum Chordata; class Lepidosauria; order Squamata; family Phrynosomatidae; genus Phrynosoma; species Phrynosoma blainvillii. Next base: position 8,887,303 of record JANUYF010000004.1, read on the forward strand.
ACCTTTCCTATCCAACTATCCAGGGGTTGTCTCAAGTTTTACTCCAAAATTAAAGCCATCAGTTGTTCTGGAACCCTACTGTTAGTTCCATGGGGAAACCATGGTCTTTGATACACTGTTTGGTAAAAAAGTACCCCTCAAGGATGCAAAACAGGATATAAATATCTGCTTCACGCATGCTAATTTGCTGCTACAGACCAAGGCTCTATCCTGTAAACTGGAACTCCACTCTCTGTATAGCCCTCAGAGTATGTCTGAGCCACTCTACGTCTTCCATGGAACCCTCTCTTCAGGACTGGTGATTATCACCCCCTCTAACTCCAGATTTCTCACTATCCAATCTTTCACATCTTTCTTTCTGTTAGTCTTGTACAGTTCTTAAAGTTGCATTGGATTTGTGTGCATGTACATCTATACATCTCTAAATAAAATTCTCTTGTTCATTCAAACCAGAGTCTCTCTGCGGTGAGTGTTGGTATCTATAGATGGAAAGATCCCTGAAAGTACCTAATCTCTTGCAGGCTTCCTTTGAGCTAATAATTTCCCCCAAATACCAAGGAGACACTGTTCCTGTGGATAGGGAGCCCAGGTTTCCCCACCTTTTAGAGTAACAACATTGCAGTGTATCTTCTCATATACCCCAGAATCCCATTCAGAGTTCCAGCTAGCTAACCAACCATAGAAACCTTCATCCCAGATAGCTGTAAGAGTTGAAGCAGGTCTTTCTCTTCCTTCTTCTGCATAGGATTCATCACCTTGGAGAGCTCCTTTCTGTCATGGACTAAAATCCAAAGCAGATTCATTATCCCACTGATGTAAGGAAGCTATAAGCCACCAGCGGACCAAAGCATCTCATTTTCAATATGACTAATCAGGGGCTTCAGCACAGACAATAGATCAGAGAACATTCTGGGCATCTCCTGTGGATTTTGGAAATGCAATGTTATGGACTACAACTCCCAAATTCCCCCTGTTGGCTGCTACCTCCTGATGTGAAAATTGAAGGTCTCTCCTTCACCATCAGAATGAACTCTGTCTGGTCATGCCATCCCAGGCCTTTGTGCTAAATCCTTCAGCTACTTGCCCTGATAGTGTTTTCTCCCCGTGCTAATTGACTCTTCGCTCACAACTTTACAGACTCTTAAATCAAGAAGAGGCATCAACCAGGGTTTATTGGACTGAAAGACCCATCAGCCCTAGCCAGCATAGCTAAAGGTGAGTAATACTGGGAGTTGTAGTCCGACAACATGATTCCCACCTCCACTTAAGAGGTATTGACACACTCGAATGCAGGGGTGAGCAACTGTGGGAGCTTAGGAAACTACGTAGCCCCTGGGAGACCTTGGGAGCTGCACTCTTCCCACGCTCAAAAACAAACTATAAATGCTCTCCCAATGCTCTCTAGGCACTGTTGGGAGTATTTTTGCCATGCTTTTAGGGCCCCGTGGGCCATTTTAAGTCTAGGAAAGAGAGGGGTTTTTTTAGAGTAACTACTGGAAGATTAAAAAAATGCCCCCATGCCCCTATAGGGTATTTGGAGGCCAAAAAAAAACTTTCTTAAAAAAACCTCTTAGGAAGCCATAGAATCCTAGAGTTGGAAGAGATCACAAGGGCTATCCAATCCAACCCTCTACCATGCAGGAATCCATAATCAAAGCACCCCTGACAGATGGCCATCCAGACTTTGTTTAAAAACCTCCGAAGGAGAAGACCCCAACACTTTCCAAGTCAGTGTGTTCAACTGTTGGAACAGTTATTACTTCTAAGGAGGTTTTTCCTAATGTTGAGATGGAAACTCTTTTCCTGTAGCATGCATGCATTGAATCCATCCATTCAAATGGCCCTGGGGACCACATGTGGCCTACAGGCTGCACTTAGCCCACCCTTGTTCTAATGAAACCACATTCTGTTTTTCTGTTTATAGAAACCACCTTCTGAGTCCCTCTCCCCCCACCCTCCATTCAAACCAAAGTATCTGTATCTATTCCGAGCTACATTAGCAGTGAGACAGGAAGGTCATCTCACTGCAGTCCACCGCAATCTTGTCCTATCACATATAACAAAATAATTCTTTCCCTGGCTCCATTCTTCCCTCTCATATGCGCTCTCACTCTCTCTCTCCATCTCCATCTCTTTGTGATAATGTGATTAGTTCTGCAAAGTCAGCTTCGCTTTAATTGTGATTGAAGATTAGTAGTGATAACATTTCTAAATCCCACTGCAGATAATAAAAGATGAAAATATGCAAAATAGACAGAATTTCTGCCTTGATTGTGGCAGATATAATTTTGCAAAACACTAAAGGGAATCTGTTGGGAGTTGTAGACCTCACTGCAGCAGAATTTATTGAATGCCACTATTATTTTATTATTTTAATTTGGACTTTTCTCCCCAGAGGCTAACAGCAGTTTTCACTGTATCTCTTTTTTCATCGTTACAGCAACTGTGTGATTTAGGTTAGGCTGAATGATAGTGACTTGCACAAGGTCACCCAGATCACCCAAACTAGAATCAGACTTGAAAGCAAGGTACAAAAAGCAATTTTCCCTGACATGTTAATTTTCCACATGGGAAGGAGAACTGTATAACACAACCAGATAGAGTGCCTTACAGAGGTATTCACCTCCTTTTGAGTTTTCCCATTTGTTTGTTGGGTTACAAAGCGGATTTGAATTTGATTTAAATGCCATTGTTACCACTTTATGTGCAATAGATGCTCAATACTGTGAAGGCACAACATTTTTTTTTATCATGGCACAAAAGTGAAGTAAACGGGGAGAAAAATACTGGCTTTTAGACTTACAATCTAGCAGAGCAACAAAAGACTAAAGAAATGGAACTTGATAACCAAGAACTGTTCCTCTAACACATGGATGAGCAAATGTGGCTCTCAAGAAGCTGTTGGACTGCAATTCACATCAGTCCTTACCACCATAGTCCTTACCAAGGAATGCTGGGAGCTGCAGGAGGACCACACTTTGCTCACCACTTCTTTAATGTCTATTGACTGGGATAATAAATATTGACTGAGGTTTGTAGCAGGCACAAGTTGTTAAGGAATCAGTGAAAATGTATTAAACTATGCTTACAAACAGATTTGAAATGTGGTTCTGGAGAAGAATTCTATGGACAGCACAGACTGCTAAGAAGACAAATGAACCAGATTTAAATCAAATCAAGCATGAATTCTCACTAGAAATGAAGATGGCTAAACTGAGGCTGTTGTATTTAGACATTTCTTGAAAAGATATGACTCATTAGAAAAAAAATAATGCTTGGTAAGGTGGAAGGCAGTAGGAAAAGAGAGAGACTGCACTATAGGTGGATTGACTCAAAATGACAGAAGGACAAATTATGACCATAGATCCTGCAGGTTTCTCATTCATAGGATCACTGTAAGTCAAAATCAATTTGATGGCAAATAACAACAAATGCTTACAAAGAAAAATACATTTTCTTGAAATTTATGCTAAATTTTACATCACAGAATATAATTTAAAAGAACAGGTAAATCTACAAAGGCCAAACTTTTTTCTAATGCACGATTAAAATACTGTAAATCATCCAACCAAACAGGAGCAGCCTGCACATCCACATCTTATATTGCAAGGAAACGTTGTCTATACCAGTGGTCCCCAACCTTTTTATTGCCATGGACCGGTCAACAACTCCAGCAGACGCAGGAGTCCCGTCCCTGCGCTTATTATTGGGACTCGCAGGACCCGCTGCCACCGCTGCACAAACGATGCAGTAGCAGGGCGGTCCGGTACCATTTGTTCTGCAGACCGGTACCGGGCCGCAGACCGGGGGTTGGGGACCACTGGTCTATACTATAACAACAGCTGAAGACAATTTCTTCCTAAAAAGGCATGTGTCTGTATGCCTTTAAATTACCTGCCAACCTGTTGTGGCTACATGGATTTCATATGGATTTCTTATGTAAGGAATACTTCCTCTGAAATATAGCTGACCGCACCTAGTATTCATTGGCAGTCTCCTATCCAAGTACTAACCAGTGCTGACACTCCTTAGCTTCCCAGATCAGATGGGATTTGGTGTCTTTAGGGTATTTAAGTGTCCAATACTAAAGGTGACAAAATTTGTAAGTCAGGAGTGGGAATTATGTGCTCGTTCACATGGTGTTGAAGTACAGTCCTACCATTGCTCAGCATTGGTTAGGCTGGCTAAGGCTGATGGTACCTGCAGCCCATCAAACATCTGAAAATCTGCATTATTTTCACCACGGCTGTAAACTGGTGGAATTACTTTTTCAACTCATCCTGCTCAAGATGTTGGAGCCCTGTTGTCCTTTGCATATCCATAGGGTGGAGAAAGTTTGAAACAAGCAATCTGTTCATTATATATCCTCCATCTGTCTCTGTTTGGCAGGGATGGTCCCAGTTAATCCTTCACTATCTCACAATGTATCCCTTTCCCTTTTCACCTTCCACTTTCTCCCTTGTTGGCTTACTTCAATGGCTGCAACTGAGTTCAAATACAAATATAGTTTTATATATAAATATATATATATATATATATATATATATATATAATATTATATATATATATATATTATATATATATAGTTTTATATATAAAATAGAAAGGAAAGGAGGGGTGGAGTCTTGCCCCATGTAGTAGGGTCTTTTTTTCAGACTGTCTTAGGACCTTATGGCTCCACTCAAATAACCCGCTTACCTCTTCCGAATTGAAGCCTAATTCGGGAGGCAGCTGGGTCCTATCACAAGGATTTTGCCACCGAAGCCGCCGGGCAACTCCAGGCCAGATGCAGCCCAGGTCCCAGGCGTGCTTTGGCAGCCTTATTTCGAAACCGGGAGCTTTCTGACTTCAAAAAATGGCTGCTGAAGCGTGCTGGGGACCCAGGCTGCGTTGGGTTGGACTCGCCCAGCAGCTTCGGTAGCAAAATCCGTGTGATAGGACCCAGCTGCCTCCCAAATTAGACTTCAATTCGGAAGAGGTAAGCCCTGTTATTTGTGTGGAGGGATAAGGTCCTTAAACTCAGTGCATAAAATACAATGTTCCTCTGTTTAAAATATTTGTTTCCTTGCTTTTCCTCAGTAATCACTTTTGCTCTCTTGTTGCCTGGCCCCAACCCTTTGACCAAACTGATGTTGCTTGGCCACATGTGTCCCAGTTTTCATCTCTGAAATGTTAGATGGTATTTTATTAGTTGACTGTGCAGTTGGTTGCAACACTCTGTTGAATGAGAGACACTTGGGGGGAAGCAGCCACATTTTGAAATAGCTACAATCGGCCCTAAACTTTTGTGAGAGTTAGGGGCACACACGCTCCCATGAAAGTAGAAAAACCATAAATATCTCTCTCATCCATAGGGCCTCTCTCATTCATTCAAAGCATATTTAACACAAAACATTGTGTACCAGCCGGGTGGCTGGGCTCAGATGCATGCATGCAGGTGGGAGGGAAGGAGGCTGGGGTGGGGAAAGGGAGAAAGAGGACACCCATCCCATCCCCTTCCCACTTCCTACCTGTACAAATGAATGAACATGCCCCCCAACCTCCCATCTCATCCCTTTCCCCACAACCCACCAGAACAAGTGAGCAAAGTAACATATGCATCATCCCTGCTCACACTCCCCCATCCCGTCGCTTTCCCACCTGCCCACATGAATGAGAGAATGCACCCACAGCTGGGCCCAGCTATCCCACCAGTTTGATTTCCTCCCAGTGCAAGTGACACCAGTATTATTGAAGCACCTGTTAAAAATGGTGTAGAACAGTAGCAGCAGTGAATACTGTAGAGTTTGTTGTTGTTGTTGTGTGCCTTCAAGTCATTTCCTACTTACGGTGCTCCTAAGGCAAACCTATCATGGCATTTTCTTGGCAAGATTTGTCCACAGGAGGTTTGCCATTGCCTTCCTCTCAGGCTGAGAGATTGTGACTTGCCCAAGGTCACCCAGTGGGTTTAATGGCTGAGCTGGAATCGAACCCTGGTCTCCAGAGTTGTAGTCCAACATTCAAACCACTTTTCAATGCTGGCTCAATTAGTGAATAATCAAATCTGCAAAGGCTTGACCTGCAACTGTGGAAGAATGCCTGTAGCTACCCCACCAAGAATATTTTAGTCTGCCATTTAATGACTTCTCCATTGCCTTGCTTTCCCATTTGTAGTTCACTATCAGGAAAACTAATGCTCTCTCTCTCTTCCTTCAATTTAATTAATTAATCCCACCCTACCACGCACGCACACACGTCTTGCATTATGGATAGCATTTTGCAAAGAGAGCAAAACTCCTGTTGACTTGTGACTGGATTATTTTTCCCCTTCACTGATGCTGTTAACTAATTCACACCGTGGGTGGCTGCCCTTGATAGAATGAATATTTGCATACAGTAAAATGTGCATACTAGAAACGCAAACTGTCTCCTGTAATTGCATGCTAGGCTGAATTAAACACAAGCCTTATTTTGGGAGATTTCTGGCCTCAGTTTGTATTGTCCTGTTAACAATATTTGTTCTGGTGCTTGCTGCTGAATAAACCTTGCTTTGGTGATTAAACCAAACCTGATAACTCAAACAATACAGAGTCAGGCCTGGAGGAGCTTTACAAATGCATTGTAGCTGATATTTCTTTTTAGCATGAGCTTAAAATTTAGTATAACAATAAATTTTATGCTTGCTCCCAAATGTATGCCCTCAAAATATATGAACGCAGATGGCTTCGACTGAAAAGTGTGAAATTTCATGTGTACACAAAAGAAAGGAAATGCCAGAAATATACTAGCTGTCTTCTTTCTAATCTGAGGTTTCCAATCTGTGGTGGAGTCTCCTTCTTTGGAGGTCTTTAAGCAGAGGCTGGATGGCCATCTGTCGGGGATTCTTTAATTGGGAGTTCCTGCATGGCAGGGGGTTGGACTGGATGGCCCTTGTGGTCTCTTCCAACTCTATAATTCTATGATTCTATGATCTGATTAATCAATGGACTGAGCTGATACCCAGTGGCATCACTATGAGGGTGCGGGGGGTGCTGCCTGCACCAAAGGACACCCCAGAAAAGGGGTGACACTCGGTTGGGCCCTCCTCCCACTGCAGGGTGAGAAGCAGTGAGCGTGTCCTTCCCGGCTTCGCGGTGGCTTCCTCCTGAGGAGGAGACAGCCCCCATGGCAAAGGAGAAAGGCAAGGACACCCTTCTTGGCTTGACCGCTCATCCTTCTCCTTCACTGCAGCCTCCTCCTCAGAAGGAAGCCACTCTGTGGTCAAGCTGAGAGGAGCACACTTGCCCTTTTGGCTCCATCCCCCCAACAGCCCCCCACACCCCAGGTGACACCGGGGTGGGAATACCATTGCTGATACCTTCAATAATTTGGACCTATTCAAGAAAAACTGTTTGAAACCCTGGGATTATACCTTTACTGCCCAGTGTCCAAAAGTGGTTCATACCCTCCAATATTTCACAGATGAAAACCAGGACACATGTGGCCAAGCAACATCAGAATGTGGTCAAGATGGCAACATTTATTAATGAGGAAGAACGCACAACCTAGGAGAGACTGCAGAAGTTTGCTTTTGTCTTAACTACAGGGGTAGGCAAGAATCCATCCCCTCCTCTCCTCTCTCCCTGCTAAGTTAATTGAATGCAAACTACTTTTGTACTTTGAACTTTTAGTTTCAGCAATGGAAGTAAACTAAGAACAAAGGGAGAAAGTAGGAGGAGAAGAGAGATATGGGGACATTCTAAAATCAGCTGTAAAAGTAGGATGGCAGGGAGATTAACTGGGACTCTCTATGCCAAACTGGGATAGTTGGAGGGAATAGTGGTAGCAGCCTTATTGAAATCACTTTGGTGGCCATTTTTGAAATCAGAACAAGTTAAGTCAGCTGGGTTGGATTCAGGCTGCATTCCGATGGCGGTTTTTCGGGAAAAATCTGTGCGATAGCAACCGGATGCAGCCTGAATTTTACTTCAATTCAGGTGAGGTAAGTCTCTTTTTAATGCATTTTAAAGGTAGTGTGATAATCTCCCAAGTGAGGCTTCACCCACAACATCCCCTGATCTATTGTAATTTGTAACTCTATGAAAGAGAATGAAGGAAGGGTGAGAGAGAGAATTGCATGACTTGTTTTTGAAAAATCCAATATAGTTTTTAGTAATCACAACATTCTAAGGGTTGACAGATCAACAGCAAGGAAGCAGGAAAAACAGGGAGGGTTGAGGAGGTAAACTGCACATGTGGAGCTTCAGAGGCAAGGATGCTATCATGGGATTCTCTGCAGGAGAAGGAGGCACTGCTAGAACCCAATTAACAAGCCAGCAAGGATCCAGAATCATCTGGCAAAGCATCTGGCTGAGCAGGAGAGGGAAAAGCATGAATGGGAAGTTTTAGAGAAGGTGTAATACAGAAGAAAGGACAGTTTGTCTGGAGACTATACTGATTGAGCTGTTTCATTGCACTTATCTGCTAATCTTGTTAACGTACCCAGAGGGAGAGGATTATCTACTGAAGTGTTCAAACATATCCAGAGAAGAGCAACCAAGATAGCGAATGGTCTGGAAACCAAGCCCTGTAAGGAACAACTTAAGGAGCTAGGTATGCTTAGCTTGGAGAAGAGAATATTGGGAGGTTATATGATAGCCACCTTTAAATACCTGATGGCATGCCATGTAAATATGGATTCAAATTGCAAGAAAAAAAATAAACCTAAACATGAGCAACAAATCATATATATATATATATATATATATATATATATATATGAGCAATACAGTCACATTGTTGTTGTTGTGTGCCTCTAAGTCATTTTTGACCCTAAGGCAACCCTAAGGGTTTTCTTGGCAAGTTTCTTCAGAGAGGTTTTTCCATTGCCATCCTCTGAGGCTGTGAGAGTGTGACTTGCCCAAGACCACCCAGTGGGTTTTTATGCTTAAGCAGGGGATCAAACCCTGACCTCCAGAGTTGTAGTCCAGTGTTCATACTACAGCAGGAGTCCCCAAACTATGGCCTGCGGGCTGGACCCAGCCAATCGAGGCCTTCTTACCGGCCCACGAGGCCTCCTGCCGCCGTGCCGCCGGTGGATGCCATTTTGTGTGGCAAAATGGCATCCGGAGTCATGTCCGGTGTTGCACACACATGCGCATGACTCTGGACGCCATTTTGGCACACAAAATGGCGCCCGCGTACACACGACCAGCCCCCGGAAGATTTGGGGCCAGTGAACCGGCCCCCGAATGAAAAAGTCGGGGGACCCCTGTACTACAGCATCCTGGCTCTCTAGGATTGCCTTATGGTTGCCATTAAGTTGGAAATAGCTTGAAGGCACACAACAACAACAAAACCCAATCACTATGGTTACACCATTTCCAAACAAATCTTGCAAATTAAGATATTTGGTTTTTTAATTCAAAACCTGTTAAATTATGAGCTTCTAAGGAAGAGCACGATATAACTGTGCAGATCAAACTGAAGTACCTTTCTTGACTCTGAAGTTAGGAAGTCGTCTCTTCTGCCTGCCACCCATTCAAGCAATTGTCAAGATAAGTCACCCAGCTTCTTATCTGTTAGCAATTTGTCTTCTCCTTCTGCCACTGGCTCAGATTTTATTCTGCTTCACAGTTTTCAGATCTTACAATGCTTCTAACTGTAACTCAAATGTACCATTTGTCTCATGTGGCAGCTTCACCCATAAGTTACTCTGTGTCCACCTGCCAAGCTGCTTGCTCCAACAAAAAGTAGCTTTTTAAAATTTCCTCTTTGAGTAATAACTGTCTCACTCACTCAGAAACCTCAAAGAGGCTTATAAAACGGTAAGAAAAATGTCTTAGCAATCAGCACTTACTGTAAGGTAGTAGACTGAAGAAGCATGCAAGTCACTTGTTCATAATCTTTTTTCCGATTATAATGAGATGCATTCTATTTATAACAACAGTGGGCCCTTCCCATATGCGGGGATCTGTTCTGGGAAACACAAACACCCCCGTGTAAAGGAAAAAAATGTGTATGCTCAAGCCCCATTTAAAACAATGGCTGAGCGCTCCTGTGCATGGCATGCCGAGTGGGCTGCATGTGCATGTGCCATTATTGCGTCTGGGGCTTGCCTTCTGTGTAAGGTTAAAGCCGCATATGGTGCACCCACGTATGGCGCAGGCGCGCTGTATATTGTAACAGTTCTTCCTAAATCTGTCACTATACATATCAATTAGCATGTTTTATGAAATCTAGTATATTCTTTTGAATAACATGTTCCACTTTTGGGGCAATTTCAGGGATGGAGAAATGTGGTCTGCCAGGTGTTGCTGGACTAGAGCTCCTGTTATTCCCTACCAGTTATTTCTTCTGGGGCTGATGGAAACTGCAGTGCAACAATGTCAGTGGATCACATTTTCCTCACTACAGCATTTATACTGTTTCCCAGGTCGGTGGGTAATTTGCAGGCCTTTACCAGATGCTCTGAAGGGTTGGCCTTCCTGGCTGTGTTATGATAGCCTGAAGACATCCAGTTTTGATATAAAATGTGGGAAATTTTGCCCCTCCATGACCCTAAATGTACCCTCAATACACCCACCATGGGCTTTAAAGCAATAGACCACTTAGGGGTTGCCATATCCCGGTTTTTGCTGGGACATTCCCGATGTTTCAGCCTTTGGGAATGTCCCGGCCTGGTTTTAGATGGATGCCCGCTGACTCCTTAGCAATTGTTGTCTCTTCCCCTGCCTCTGCTACTCTTTTTTTGGCTGTGGGATGGAAAAGCGAATGGAGGAGCTGGAACCCTGCAGCCTCTCCCACAATGGGCAGCAGCCCAGAGGAGGAAGAGCTTCTCCATTCCATTCCACAGCCAAGTGGTGGAAGGATGTAGGTTTTACCAGAGAGGTGCCGTGGCAGCAAGAAGATCCAACAGGGCCCAGTAGGTCTTGCTGGGCCTGTGAGGGGTGGGCCTGGGCCGCTGCCACTTCCCTTTGGGTGTGGGCTCGCACTGCAGTGGATGGCAAGAAGGCCTAGGGCCTGCTAGGCCTCACTTGCTAGGTGGCCTAGCTTAGGGCTGGCTGGGGAATTGGGGCCTCCTCAGCTGCTGCTATCTCTCCTCTGTGCTTTTGGCGTAGCAGCGGCGGGGGGGAGCAGTGAAGCCTAGGCCAGGGAAGCCTTGCTTGGGGCTGGGTATAGGATTGGGGCCTCCTCAGCCATTGCTGCCACCCACCTCCCTCCCTCCCTCCCTCCCATGCTTTTGGCACGGCGGCGGCGGGCATCAGCAAGGCTCAGGGCCAGATAAGGCCTGTCATGGGGTTTTCTTGGCAAGGTTTCTTCAGAGGGGGTTTACCCTTGCTGAGAGAGTGTGACTCACCAAGTGGATTTTGAGCTGGGAATTAAACCTGAATACTACTACGCCATGCTGGCTCTCACACTGTAGCAATATAACAACAACAACAACAACAATATCCAGAGACTAGGACCCGGAACAATGGGTGCAAGCTCCAGGAAAAGAGATTCCACCTCAAAATTAGGAGGAACTTCCTGACAGTAAGGGCTTTTTGACAGTGGAACAGACTCCCTTGGAGTGTAGTGGAGTCTCCCTCCTTGGAGGTCTTTAAGCAGAGACTGGATGGCCATCTGTCGGGGATGCTTTGATTGGGAGTTCCTGCATGGCAGGGGTTGGACTGGATGGCCCTTGGGGTCTCTTCCAACTTTATAATTCTATGATTCTATGATCATGGTGGGTTAAGGCCACTGCTGCCACACATTCTTGTTTGACACCACTGTAATTGCCTATGCAATTACATGGCTGCATGGTATGGAATTCTGAATAAGCTTCTTGGGATCAGGGACCTCTCTCTATAACTTTTTAAAGCACCATGCACTTTTATGGCCAAGGTTAATAATCAGCGCCAACATTGTAGAATAGTATGCTAGCTTTTTAAGATTTATTGTATATCTGTTATTTAGTCCATGCAGCATGGTGAATATTATCTTTACAACTTAATCTTTTTGTAAAAAATAAATAAATCAGATGTCTTGCTTCATCACCATCATAGAAGCGCTGCCAAAGGAAACAGCAGACAAGTCAAGTCTGTAGCTATAAACAGCTTGGTGGAAGATAAAATGTTTTTAAAAACTGCTTAAAAGTGACAACTGAGTAGGCCTTTTGCATCCTGTTAGGGAGGTCATTCCCAAATACTGTTGCCACTACCAAAAAAGCTTGGCATCCTCTAAATGACAACTGCTAACTCTGATGGCACTGGCATTCCTCCCTAGTCATATCCAATAACTGAAGTAATGAGCAGGCTGGAGTAAGGGATCTGAGAGGACTGATGTGCTCTTCCTGATATCAAGCATGTGCTTTAAAAAGTTATAGAGAGAGGTCCCTGACCCCAAGAAGCTTATTCAGAATTCCATACCATGCAGTCTTTAAGGGGAGGGCATAAGTCCATGTCCACACACACACCAGTCAAAGTGGTCTGCTACTAGACTTAGGGCCTCTCCAGACAGGTGGCTCTGGGCCACCCCAGGAAGTGGCAGATTGGGGCCGCAGCAACCCCACGCCACAGCCCCAATCCTCTCTTTTGCTGCCCCGAGCTCCTTTTAGGGGCGGCAAAAGGCTGCCCTAAGAGCTGGTGTACGGCTCTTCCTTGCCCTTTTCTGTGCAGCATGCCAGAACGCTGCGCCGGGAGGGCATCAGGACAGCATCGGTGTGGGGTTGGGGCGGACAGCAGGCAGCTGCCCCACTCCAACTCTATCTCCAGGCCGGCCCTTTGGACCAGTCTTCAGAGGCCCTTAGTTGCAATGAAGTACTGCTTAATAGTGATATCAATGCAGCTGTAGAACACAGCCCACTTAAACAGATAATAGATAATTGTTATAAATAGATAATAGGGCAATCTACTCAAAGGTGGATATAGGTCTATTCAGAAGTAAGCTCCACAGAGATCAAAGCATAACCTCAACTGTTGTTGTTGTCTTTAGGTTGTTTGGCAACCCTAGAGTGAACCTATCACAGGATTTTCTTGGCAAGATTTGTTCAGAGGTGGGTTGCCTATGTCTTCCTCTGAGGCTGAAAGAGTGTTACTTGCCCAAAGTCACCCAGTGAGTTTCCATGGCCTAGCAGGGAGTCCAGTGGTCCAGTGAATCGTAGTCCAGTGCTCAAACCACTGCACTACACTGGCTTTCTACCCCCTTCCCCAACTGTCCTATCTATAAAATGTTGGAGGATGTGTTATAGGGCTCTACTCCCAGGTGTGAATAGTATTCCAACATCCCAGTATTCCAACATTTCACAGATGAAAGCCAAGCGACATCAGAGTGCGGTCAAGATGGCAAAGGTTTTTAATGAAGAAGTTCACACAAATTAAGAGAGGATGAACCTGTTAGCTTTTGCTAGATTCTTCAAGGAAAAGCAAGATTCTACCCATCTTTTCCTCAATCCTCTGCTGAGTTAATTGAATGCAACTTGTGATGTGATACAGCAGCTAAAAAACCCAATGTTATTCTAGGCTGCATCAATAGGAGTATAGTGTCTAGATCAAGGAATTTGTCTAGAGGAGGGTAGCCAAAATGGTAAAAGGTCTGGAAACCATGCCCTATGAGTCAGGAGGTGGGTATGTTTAGGCAGGGGGTTGGACTGGATGGCCCTTGTGGTCTCTTCCAACTCTATGATTGTACGGCTGTGTACTTTTTGAACTCACTTTGCAGCAAAAGTTTGCAGCAAAGAGGGTAAGTGGGAGAGGAGAGTGAAATTGGTGTATGTCAAAAGTGGGACAACAGAAGATTGATCAGGACTTTCCTGCTAAATCAGGACAGTTGGAGGGTATATATATTCCATCCCCTTTAATTCAATTGGATTTACTTCAGGCACATGTGTTTAGGATTGGCCTTTCATCAACAATAAATATGTGATCTATTTAAGTTAAGAGATTCTTTAGTTTCTTAATATCTGTGCTAGAATCTGGAAGAAAATACATATCAGAGCAACAAACTGGAAAAGGAAGTCTTTGTCTAAAGTAGGCCCTTGTTTGTGGGTTCAGAGAAATTGTGATTATTTCAGATTACCAAAAAGTAGTCTTTAAAAAAAACATGAAAAAGCTCTAATTTGTTTCTGGGCAAAGTAAGATTCTTGAAAAGCCATTTCCTTTCTCTAAGATCTTAAGTACTCACTCCTGGGCAGGAAAAGGAGAAGAGAACATGAATCACTACTAAGCTGCAAATATTTCAGGTTGTTTGACAGGAGCCAAATCACTCCTTACAGAGAGAGGGGGGCAGGCTGCAAATTATTCCATCAATTTTATTCTCTGTACTAGGAGCACAGAGAGCTGCACTGAAAAGCAGACAGTTCTCCAACCCCAAACCTTTTTATGAAAATAAAACCAAGAATCATAGAGCAGGAAGGGGTCACAAGGATGATCTAATTCTAATCTGATCCCCTATGCAGGAATAAGCAACTAAACCACTGCTGAGAAATAAGGAAGGAAATTTGGGCATATTAACTTTAATCTACATAGCAATCTACACACATTTACCTGAGAGTATGCCCCACAGAGCCCATTGCATTATATCATAAATTAAAGATGTAAAATTTCAGATACATTCATAGACTCATAATTTATTAGGTATTTAGCATAGTTATTTCTCTCAAATAGATTTGCCAGCTGTGGGAGACTATGTTTACATATTCTGTAAAGAATTAGGTTGCAACTATGATTTTGAATAAATTGTAAATCTCTAGGACTAGGGGTTTCCTCTCCCCTTTCCTTATTTTACCCTGTAACTGCCACCTACCATGCATTGATTCTGCAGAAATAAACAAAACTTGTACTTAAGATAATTAAATGTAAAAGCTGTAAGTGTCATATGGGGAGGGGAAAGAAATAGGAGAATGATGATGAATATTATTGTATCATGATTAAAAGTGTTTTACCTGAACCGGCTTAAAATTAGAAGCGGGCGGCATCCTGATAGTATCAGACACATTCAGGCACCAAGATCTCTGCTTGGGTGCAGCCCAGCTCCATCGCTGCTCCAAGGGGTGCTCTTTGCGCCTCTTTTCGAAGCTGGGAGTTTTCTGGCTTGAAAAAATGGCTGTCGGAGCACCCCTCGGAGCAGCGATGGAGCCGGGCTGCAGCCTGGCGGTGAGTTCAGCGGCTAAATGTGTCTGATACTATCAGGATGTCGCCCACTTCTAATGTTAAGCCGGCTCAGGTAAACCGGTTTTAATCATGATGCGATAATCTCCGATCTTCTGGACAGCTGCAGGCAAAGAATGGGATAACACTCTGGTTGTATCTACACTCTCTTAAATCTGCACTACTGTCTTATTGTCTACTAACAAAGATCAAGGAAGAAAGTGCAAAGGCAGGATTACTGCTGAACATAAAGAAAACAAAAATAATGACCATGGAGGATCTACACAAATTCAGCCTAGGAGATTATCGCACTGCTTTTTCTCCCAACGCGGGCTGAAATTTTTGAAAACTTTTTAAAAACAGGTGTTATCGCACACCTCCATGCCCAGTCCAGAGCCATCGTGTACCCGATCTTGGCATCCCAAGATCTGAGTCTTCTGAGTGAAGATCTTCTGAGTGAAGATCTTCTAAGTGAAGATCTGAGAGCTGGACAGTGAAAAAAGAAGATATAAAAAGAAAATAAACTCATTTGAGATGTGGTGCTGGAGAAAAGTACTAAGGATATTGCGTACAGCCAAAAACGCAAAGAAATAGGTCTTGGAACACATCAAGCCTGAAATATCCCTGGAAGCCAAGATGATTAAGCTGAGGCCATCGTACTTTGGCCACATCACGAGAAGGCATGAATCACTGGAAAAGACAATAATGCTAGGAAAGGTGGAGGGATGCAGAAAGAGAGGAAGGCCACATGCAGGGGTTGGCATACCTTTTTGTGTTGGGGCCGGTTCCGCTGTCCCCCGATCATCGGCGGGCCAAAGGGGGGGGGGAAATGGTACCGGAAGCCCGTGCGTGCACACATGCGCACTACTCCCGCTGTCATGCGCATGCATGTGTGAGCGCAGCCTCCATTTTTGGAAAGCAAAATGGTGCCCATGCTCACACACACATATGCACAATGGTGGGCGCCATTTTGGAATGCAAAATGGCGGCACACGTCACAAGCGCATGCACACGGTGCTGGTGCCTTTTTGTGTTCCAAAATGGCACCTGCCATTGTGCGCATGCGTGCGCGAGCGCCATTTTGGAAAGCAAAATGCCGCCCCGCGTCGCACGTAGTGGTGGTGGTGGCGGCGGCGGCGGCAGCAGCGGCGGCAGGACCGGCCATGGGCCGGTTCCAAGGCCTCGATGGGCCAGGTTCGGCCCGTGGGCCGTAGTTTGCCGACCACTGTGTTAGATGGATGGACTTTATAAAGGAGGTCATGGGTATGAATTTGCAGGACCTAAGCGGAACAGTGGAGGATAGGAAGTCTTGGAGGTGTCTCATCCACAGGGTTGCCGTGAGTCAGGATGGACTCAAAGGTGGTTAACAACAACAACAACAAATGTCTAAAGGGAGAAGATCCCACCAGATCCTGGAAGCTAAGCAGGACCAGCTCTGCTTAGTACTCAGATGGGATACCACCAACAAATACCAGGTGCTGTAGGCTATATTTCAGAAAAACGAATTGGCAAAACCACTTTTGATTATTCCTGGCCTAAGAAAGCAGTATGAAATTGAGTTGAAGGGGCTACACACATTCTCACACACATGCACACACACACACACACACACACAGTCTTAAAGGAACCAGTGTGGTATAGTGGTTTGAGCACTAGACTACAGCTCTGAAGACCAGGGTTTGAATTCCCACTCAACCATGGAAACCCAAGGGGTGACTTTGAGCAAGTCACACATTCTCAGCCACATAGAAAGGCAAAAACAAACCTCCTCTGAACAAGCCTTGCCAAGATAAGTTCACCTTTAGGTTGCCATGCGTCAGAAACGACTTCAAGGCACATAGCAACAACAACTTGTCTTAAAGTGGTTTATAAGTGGTTCCTTCTCTAAACAAACTCTGGAAACTATATTTTCTGGTTTTTATGACATGGCTTTCTAACAGGATTCTGAAACTTTAAAATTTTTAAAACTAAAATTTCCCAGATTCTTCGTGGGATGCCATGGCAGTTAAACTTATATCAAACAAATGGAAATTTGCAGTAAACTTCCCCCTTCCTTTCTTGATCAAGACTGCAGTCTTCTTCAGTTGCAGTCGTATGCATGCTTAACAGAGGAGTCCGCCCGAACTCTGAAGGGATTAAGGCTGAGTAAATATGCTTAGGCTCATGATGCTGCATAAAGTTAGGAGGAGGAACATTAATGTTGGAAGCAAAGAAAACCTCTTACTTTGCACTTGATTTCTGCCCTGTTGCTTAACAAAAGGGAATTAGCTTCCAGCATTACCTTTTATTACATGATTCATATACAAATAGCAAAGATTGGTATGCTGCCATGATAGAAGAACATGGGCTATTCATTCTGCTGTTAGACGCAAGCCCAAGGTTTCCTAAAATTTAGACCATTGTGCCAAATTCCAGTTACACTTTATCTCTCACAGATAGAAAGAAGTTAAGCAACATATTATGGTTTGCAAGCACCAACAGAGTTGCTTAGCATCACCTCTGCTGTTGTGACTGATATAGTCCTTGAGTTAAAAAAGAAAGACCCAGTTTCAGTTTCTTATTGGAAGAATGTATCTCAGTAGTCACATACATAAATGGGAGCTGCAGCATCAGTAGAATACAAATTGGTTATGTTTACAAGACCTTGAAGCTGAAGTGCTTTTTGATGCAGCAACACATGAATTTATTAGATCCAGGAACAAAATGGAGAAATATGATTTAAACAGAGCTATCATATGGGACTTGCAGATGTTGCCTCTTGGAATAAAAGATTCAAGTTACAGAAGTGTTGGCTCTTTGAGACATTTTAATACAACATTGGCTAGAAAATCACATACCTGGAAGAAGTGCTTATATTTTACAACAAAATTATTCAGTGCTCTTTTACCACAGTGCTTCTTTCAAGAAATTACATTTTGATATCAATCAGCACAGTCTTAATGCTCCGCAGCTTTAAGTACTTTGGCCTCTTCCCTTTGTTACTTTTTAAAGTTATTTGGCAAAATAATTGCCTTATGCTGTATCAGTCCATTAGTCTTTCTTTTCCAGTATTGTCTATTTTTTCCTGGATTTCAGGAAGATATCTTTCACCCTACTACTTGATCTTTTTCATTTTGTATTTGTTGTTGTTAATGATCTCAGCTCATGGCAACCCTGTGGATGAGGCATCTCCAAGACTCCCTATCCTCCACTGCTCTGCTTCGGTCCTGTACATTCACACCCATGGCCTCCTTAATAGAGTCCATCCATCTAGCATGTGGTCTTCCTCTCTTTCTACTACTCCCCTTCACCTTTCCTAGCATTATTGTCTTTTCCAACGATTCATGCCTTCTTATGATGTGTCCAAAGTATGACAGTCTAAGTCTTGTCATCTTGGCTTCTAGGGATATCTCTGGCTTGATCTGTTCTAGGACGCTTCTCCTGCATCACATCTCAAATGAATTTATCTTCTTCCTATTTTGTTTTGTAACTGTCCAGCTCTCGCATCCATACATGGTAATCAGGAATATGATTTGAACTTTTGTGCTCAGTTGTATATCTTTACTCTTTCAGATCTTGTCTAGTTCTTTCATAGCTGTCCTCCCCATTCCTAGTCTTCTTCAGTTTTCTCGACTGCAGTCCCTGTTCTGATCAATGTTTGATCCCATGTATGAGAACTCTATTACTATTTTGATTTCCTCATTGTCTGGGCTGAATTTGTGTGGATCCTCCATCATCATTTCTTTCCTTTATGTTCAGAAGTACTCTCGCCTTTGCACTTTCTTCCTTGATCTTCCTTAGTAGCTGTTCCATCTCCATTATGTTTTCAACTAGTAGTATAATATCATTGGATATCTTAGATTAATATTCCTTCCTCCTATTCTTTCCTCCTATTTTCACTCCTCCTCCTCCTGTGTCCAAGCCTACTTTTCTTATAATATGTTCTGCATACAAGTTGAATAAACAGGGTGAAAGGATACAGCCTTGTCTGACTTCCTTACCAATTGGGAACCATTTTGTTTCTTCGTCTTCTGTTCTGACAGTAGCCTCTTGTCCTGAGTACAGATTCCTCATCGGGACTATCAGATTGACACTCCCATGTCTTTAAAGGCGTTCCATTGCCTTTCAGGATCTATGCAGTCAAAGGCTTTGCTGTAGTCTATAAAACACATTGGATATGCTGAAGACTTCCTCCAGGACCTTCTGTGTAGAAGTTATTTGCTGCTATATTTTGAGATTCCCTCCCTATTGGACAATGCAAAATGAACATCTTTTGTTTTATGTTTTCCATTACAGAGGTGTAGGAGAAAGATGGTCTAGGAATGGTGAGACTATAAGCACATCCAAGCTGATGCTTTTGAACAGGACAGGTTGTGTATTGTTGTTTTTTTGCAGTGAGTTTCATTGTGGCCTAATGTTCTGGATTTGACCGGAAGGTCTTTATTGTCAGAGATCCACAGCCAGACTTATTAATCATGCCTCCATTTTTCCTACCACAAATCTGTCAATAACAAGTGTAGGCCTGAAGACACTGAGGGTTCTTCCCTACAGTTACGACTAAAGTTATCAGTCAAAAGATATTCAGTCTTTCCATCCCCAGCAGATTTTTTTTTGTGAGCACAGAAGAAGTTTATTTTTTTGAAAAAACAGTACTTCTCGATGAATACTCCCACAATCTCCCAGCCATTCTGGTAGTTGTATTCCATCATCCAAATTTTCCAAGTTCCAAGAAATGGGAAAATATGGATTACGAGTGGAAGATGATACCAACTAAACCCCATCCTTCTTCAAAAACACTCTACGTTGTGATGTGGATACACCTAGATCAAGAGTGGGGAAAGTGTGGCATCCAGCTGTTGGACTGCAGCTCCAGGCATTTCTTGACTGGGGTTGATGAGGCTTGCAGTCCAACCACATCTGGAACACCACACTTTGCCTACTCCTGACCCAGAATCTGCACTTTATTCACACAGGAGGATGGATAAAGATCAAATGAATAGGAGAAACGCCCCCTGATTATTTTTTCGTTAAAATCTATGAGCAATTGAGTGATGACTTTGCTATTTTACTTTAATCTTCAGGAAAAACTGAGGTCTGAAAGGAATGTGAAAGTTTTGTTTGGCTGTGGCTTCAATAACAAGTGAAGTAAGTGGAAGAAACACCTGCTATTTATTTTATTTTCCTCCAGAGGCTCTTGGAAGAGAGAGAAGGCTGCCTCTCACAATACTTACCAGAGAACTAAAAGGAGTGGCAAGGTCTTGTCTCACTTTGCCCAGATGTTTGAATAAGGAAAGAAACAACAGGATGAACACCTGATATTTCTTTTATTTCCCAAACTGCAGTGCAAGTTAAAATCTGTCTCATCGGAAGGTAAGGTGCAAGCACTCCTAGCAAGTAAGCAGGTAAAACTGTGAACTAATATTTATTACAGATGCAGCAAACTCCCTTTGGGATCAGCACTGGAGAAATGAGAAGGAACAAGGGCATAGAAAGAATTTTGAAAAGAAGCTTGTCACTGCCAATTCTTACAGAGGCAGATGACTCCATGGGGCTCTATTAGTTTTCCAGTTCCCAAAGGATTGCTTTTCTTGGGCTTTTTAACTACTGATAGTCATCTTTTAGTAATACTGTACAAGATGAAAAAACAAAGGAAGCATTCTAGTTTCTGTAGGAGAAGGAACAGTAAACAAGGAAAAAATAGTTCAAAACATTAAGAAGCAGAAATGCCCACAAAAGCAACCCAGTAGCTATCCTAAAGGCACCAGATCATGTCTGATCTTGGAAACCAAGCAGGGGCAGCCCTGGTTTGTACTTAGTACAACATATACCAAGTGCTGTAGGCTGTATTTCAGAGATTCCATGCTAGAATTGTAAGTCATTGAAAAGCCAAACCTAGGGCCTTTGCAGACTGCCAGAAATAGTGCACATTAAATTGAGGCACTGCCCTGGCTCAGTGCTAGGGAGTCATGGGAATTGTATTTTTTTTCTGGGACATTGAGCCTTCTCTGTCAGAGAGCTCTGGTGCCACAATAAATTACAGTTCCCATGACTCCCACAAAGTACTGGAGGTCACCTAGAGAAGATCAGACAAAATTACACCCACACCCTTCAAGGAGAAAACCAAGAAAAGGAAGTGCACTTAAAAATAGCACATGCAGTAGAGAGCAAAACATCTATTTATCACTTGCGTATCAGAACCATGCCTTCCTCCAGTGGGTTGTTGTTGTTGTTGTTGTTGTTGTTGTTGTGTGTCTTCAAGTCCTTTCCGATTTATGGCAATCCTAAGGTGACCCTATCATGGGGTTTTCTTGGCAAGATTTGTTCAGAGGAAGTTTGCTGTTGCCTTCCTTTGAGGCTGAAAGCATATGACCTGGCCAAGATTACCCAGTGAGTTTCCATGGTTGAACTGGGAACTGAACCCTGGTCTCTAGACTCTCAAACCCCCACGACACGCTGGACTGAGATTCCCAGCAGCCTTGGTCAACAGTGTCTAATGCTGAGAGTTGCAGTTCAAGGACTGTAAGGACATTTGCAGGGCTGCAAGATTCCTAGCCCATGTGGTATATTTTGTGACGATATACCCTGCCTCTTTCCCAGTATGTGACCCAAGGCAGCTCACAACCTTCCTTAAAACAAATGCCAAATAGCTTGCATAAATGTAAGAAATATTTTGAATAAGAAATTCTTTTTAAAGAAAATGGTTTCCAGTTAGGTATTAATAATTTTGGTGAAGAAATACCAGTGTGTATGTGGGGAGTCAATATCAGTTTTAGACTCCAGTTCTATAGTCACTAACCTAAAAGTAATTCTCAGTTATCTCAGTTGGTCTTACTTTTGAGCAGACATGCCTAGGACTGCACTGCACATGTTTACATTTTAAATTTAACTCAGTTTTCTACTTATATTCTGTTCCTTTCCGTTCACGAGTTCAGAGAAATAGCCCTGAAGTTCCAAATAGCTTGTTCCTTTTTTAGCATGATCATCCTCAGTTGTTTTAATGAATATTTACTCTCTTGCAGTACAACTGGATGGATGGCTGCTGCTGAGCTGTAAAATACTAGATTACTGTTTTCATTTTCTGTATAAAGCTACCCTCCCCCTCCACATCCCCATCCAGTAACTGAAAAGATAATGAATATAATGCTGTAATTAAGTTCATTATTATTTTATTGTTTATACCAATATAGCACAAAGATTTACAGGTTTATTTAAGGGCTAGAAAATTAAAAGGGGAAATGGTGTGGGTGGGAATACTAACATTTGAATATTGTACTATATTAGTGTTAGAGAACTTTAATCTGACCAGCCAGACATATTCCCATTAATTCACAAAACTGCTTGATCTTTCACCTGGTACTTGTATAAATAAACCAGGGAAAGCTTTTTACTCCAGTTACATATGCAAAAGAAGATATGGTTCATAGGGGATTACAATAATGTGGGGGGACAAAAGCTACAGAAGTTATGTAACATACTATAGGGATAAGGTCTTGAGGATTACTACTGTGGAACAGTAGATATACTTGTGAGAGCTCCAGCCTTGAGTGCCAAATTGATTTGATTGGACTTAAGGAATTTTGTACTTCTACAAACAGGTAAGTTCTGCTCCATTTGCCTAGATGAACCAGTTTCCCCCGTCTCTGCTATACTCATAGGACGTTATCACACGGGGAGTTGTGGGGAGAAAGTGGAAATAAACGGGACGAGCGGAAGTCTTTAATTTACGGGATTTGTCCTGTTCCGCCTCGTCTGATAACTAAATTCAAATTTAAAAGGGGGTTAATTCGAACGAAAACCTGATCTTCTCAAATCCTCAAAAATCCCGAAAATGGAAAGATTAGGTTTTCGTTCGAATTAACCCCCTTTTGAATTCGAATTTAGTTATCAGACGAGGCGGAACAGGACAAATCCCGTAAATTAAAGACTTCCGCTCGTCCCGTTTATTTCCACTTTCTCCCCACAACTCCCCGTGTGATAACGTCCATAGAATAACTATGACTATGGCCTGATTCAGATGAAACAATGCCCCCCCCCATATGAGTATGCTGTGAGTGTGTGGGGCCAATGAACTCTGACATCTCAGTATGATTATAATTTCATTATAATTTGCCTGATCACAGTGGTCTTTTAAAAAACTTACCTACAGGTTAACCCCAGAGGGGGGGAGAAGCCTAGTTCATGCTGATTCTTTGTCATTCAAGTTTATCACAAGGGACAAATCCTGTGCAGAAACTAGATTTAAAGTGAAAACAACCTGCTTTTGTGGGTTGTTTCTCACATGACATTTGGGGTTAACCCAAACAGAAAGTAGAAAAAAACCACAAATGTGGGTTGTTTTTCAGACTACGTTTGCGTGAAAGAGAAATAACACAAAAATAACCCAAATGGAAAGCCAACAAAACCCGCTCCTTTCTTACTTTCGGAAAATTCCGAAAGTAGAAAGGAGTGATTTTTGTCCACTTTCCGTTCAGGTTATTTTTGCGTTATTTCTCTTTCTGTCAACACATCTGAAAAGCAACCCAGATTTGTGAGTGTTTAGCGGATTTTAAAATACCATTTCTGCACAGGATTTGCCTCCTTGGGATAAACTCCATTGTAACAAACTGAGGCTTCATTTAGCTTATGATGGCAAAAGCTTTGCAAGAGATGCAGCTGGACAAAAGATGCCAGACCCAGCAGGATCATCTGAATCCAACATTGGAGCACTTCTCTTATTTTCCAGCAATTCATGGCACTTTCTCCTCCTCAACTCTCTCCCCTTAAAAGTGGCCACTTAAGGCAGCTATCTGGTCTATCCGATAAAGCCAGGCATGATCCTGAATCAAATAGCTAGCCAAAACAGACTTAGGGCCTTTACAGACTGCCAGAAATAGTGCAAATTGAGTCCACTTTAAATTGAGGCACTGCCCTGGCTCAGTGCTAGGGAATCATGGGAACTGTAATTTATTGTGGCACCAGAGCTCTCTGACAGAGAAGGCTCAATGTCTTAGAAAAAAAAAATACAATTCCCATGATTCCCTAGCACTGAGCCAGGGCAATGCCTCAATTTAAAGTGGACTCAATTTGCACTATTTCTGGCAGTCTGCAAAGGCCCTTAATGAGGCAGGTAAAGTACTAATAAATGGATATGGGTATATTTATAGAGTGGTTTAGAATCTAAATTGACAGGTACAGAAATTGCTTACAGAGACAAGTGTATTAACTATTTGCAACACACTCAAATTTAGATAGTATGTTGCAAGCAGCTCATATACCTGTCTCAGTACTTCTGTCAGAAGTCTATAAAGTTGCCAGTATTATTTGATAAAAACAAGAGAAAAATATCAACAAAGTTATACAGCAGGGGTTGGCAACCTACGGCCCCCGGGCTGGTTCCGACCCAGGACGCCGGACTTACCGGCCCAGGCGGACCCCACCCGCCGCCGCCGCCCGTCCGTGCGCACCGCAACCACCATTTTGTTCTCCAAAATGGCAGTCGTGACGCGTTTGTGCATGCGCAGTAATCCTGCGCATGCGCAAACGTGTCATGGCCGCCATTTTGGAGAACAAAATGGCAGTCGTAGCGCCGGCAGCGCGCCCGCCGCCACCGCCGAGGGAAGCCTCCCCGGGGGGACCCTTGGTAGCGACGGGCTTCCAGGAGGCCCGTTGCCGCCGAGGGAAGCCTCCCTGCGCGCGCGACCCCTGTACATGCGGCCGCCGCCACGCCATGCACAGCGGCGGCATGTGCGGGGGTTGCGCGTGTCAGTGGAGGTTGCACGCGCTGCCATTCCCTCCCCTTGGCCCAGCCGAGACCTGGGCTATGGGAGACCGACCCAGGTCTCAAAAAGGTTGCCTGTCCCTGTTATACAGCAATAGATGTATTGCAACTCCCATCATTACTGCCAGCATAGCTGATGGTATTGCTGGAATAGTATGAGCAGATTTGTTGTTAAAACATCTGGAGGCCAGAAGGTTGGAGAAGGTTGCTACAAAGTCTAGCTTACTCTTGGAATCCTACTTTTTTTGAAGCTTCTCCTACTGTTTTGTCCAGGGGTAGGCAAACTTTTTAAGGTCTGGGCCGTTCCCCTGAAGTCCTCCTTTCCACTAGGCTTGGCGGGGGGAATAGCGGTGCGCGCGTGAGCACGCACACACCCCCATCACGTGTGTGACCCCCCTGCACACACCGCTGCCACCGCCGCGCATGTGGCCGCCATTTTGATTTTCAAAATGGCGGCCGTGGCGCATTTGCGCATGCACAGGAGTACTCCTGCACATGCGCAAACGCGTCACGGCCACCATTTTGATTTTCTGCCTGGGCTGGAACTGGCCCGGGGGCTGTAGGTTGCCGACCCCTGATTTTGTCTATCATAACTTTATTCCTCTCTTCTTTGTATAGCACCACTATTTAAGTTGTTCATAGAATCGGAAGAAACCACAAGGGCCATCCAGTCCAACCCCGTTCTGCCATGCAGGAACACAGAATCAAACCATCCCCGACAGATGGCCATCCAGCCTCTGTTTAAAGACCTCCAAAGAAGGAGACTCCACCATAATCTCTGAGGGAGTGTGTTCCACCATCAAACAGCTCTCACTGTCAGGAAGTTCGTCCTAATGTTTAAGTGGAATCTCTTTTCCTGTAGTTTGCATCTATTGTTCCATTTCCTTTTCTCTGGGGCAGCAGAGAACAAACTTTCTCCATCCTCAATATGATACCCCTTCAAATACTTAAATATGGCTATCATGGAACCTCTTAACCATCTCTTCTTCAGACAATACCCAGCTCCTCATAGGGCTTGGTTTCCAGACCCTTCACCATTTTAGTCCAAAGTTTTTTTGTGAGGTGCCCCCTTCCCCCTCACATTGAAGTGGCTTATGTGAGGATTTTTCTTCTCTTTGAGGTGACTTCTGTGAGGAGCTCCCCCCCCCCATTTGAGGTGATTTCTGTGAGGAGAATTTCCCTCCCATGACAGAACTAGAACCCACAATTATATGCTCCCCTCTCCTTTCCTTCTGTGGGGAAAAAAGACAGATAGGAAGCCCCTCATCCTCCCCTTGAGGCTGTGAGGGGTTTTCTCTCCGCTTGAGGTAGCTTATGTGGTTTCCCCCCACTTTCAAGTGGCTTCTGTGAGGGTCCCCCCCCGCTTTGAGGCCACTTCTGTGAGGAGATTCCCCCCTTGACAGGAGAACTAGAACCCACATTTAATGTATATACTCCCCCTCTTTCCTTCTGTGGGAAAAACACAGATAAGAAGTCCCTCATCCTGCCTCTCTCCATGTTGCCCCTTGAAGGCAAATTGGGCTGAGGCGAGGCTGGGGAAGTAGGGGGGTCTTGAAATGAGTTTTTTAAGCCCCCCCCTGAGGTGACTATTGTGGAGAGTACCCTCCAGGAGACTTTTGAATTTCCACCCTTTGAGTTGATTTTTGTGTCGTCTCCCCCTTTAAGGTGACTTTTGTAAGTTTTTTTCTCCCCTTGAGGAGACTTCTGTGAGGCATTTCCCCCCAGCTGACTTTTGTGAGCCCCCCCCCAAGTAGCTTTTGTGAGTGTCCCCCCCCCAGTTTATCACACAGGAGGAAATTAGGAATTTAAACGGTAATTAACCCGTGAAAATTGCGCAATTGACATTAAAACGGGTTTAAAATGAGATTAACATCCTGTGAATAACCAACCAGGCAATAAACTGAAGTTTTTCACATGGGGGACAATTGGAAGTATAAACAGTGATTAACCCGTGATAATCCCGCAATTGCACTAATGGTTTTCACACAATGTTGAGATGAAACATGATTAAAGTGCTATTATCCTGTGAATAACCAGGCAAGAAACAGCAGCAAATCATTCATGGGATTTTTCCGTGAATGACTTTTTGCTGTTTATTGTCTGGTTATTCACGGGATAATGGCTCTTGTGTTAATCTCATTTTAATTGCCTTTTTATGTCAATTGCATGATTTTCATGGGTTAATTACTGTTTAAATTCCTAATTTCTTCACGTGTGATAAACTCCTAACACAAGAGTCATTATCCCATAAATAACCAGGGAATAATCATGGGCTAATGGCACTTTAATCACGTTTCATCTGGATGTCGTGTGATAAACATTAGCGCAATTGCAGGATTATCACAGGTTAAACACCATTTATACTTCCAATTTCCCTCCCATGTGATAAGTGGCTTCTGTGAGGTTCTTAAATGGCCTTTGCAGACTGCCAGAAATAGTGCAAATTGAGTCCACTTTAACTGTCCTGACTCAATGCTAGGGAATCATGGGAACTGTAGTTTATTGTGGCACCAGAGCTCTCTGACAGAGAAGGCTCAATGTCCCAGAAAAAAAATACAATTCCCATGATTCTCTAGCACTAAGCCAGGGCAGTTAAAGTGGACTCAATTTGCACTATTTCTAGCAGTCTGCAAAGGCCCAAAATCTCTTTGTGGTGGCTTTTGTGAGGAGTTTTTTCCTCCCTCTTGAGGTGGCTTCTGTGAGGCAATGGCATCACTTGGGGGGTGCAGACCGCATCACGTGACACCCTAATTTGGGGGGGGGAGTGACACCACTTCTTGTCAAAGACCTAGATTTTGGCAGAAATGGGCTGTGGTATTCACCTGCTTCCTTTTAAAATCCTGTAAGAGATGGTGGGAGTGGGGTGAAGTTCAGTGGGAAGAGAATGGAGAGGCCCCAGATTTTTTTTAAATTAAAATTTCAAATTTCAAAATTTTACTTTTTTAAAAAAATCATATTTTTTAAAAATTAAAATTACAGTTGCCCCTCTGTTTTCGTGGTCTTGAAGTCCATGGTCTCAATTAGTCATGGAGGGGTAAGCCCCATTGCCTAAAATGGCGCGCGTACAGGACCGCACAGCCATTCAATCCAATGCGGCTAGAATATATGCAAGTTTCCATTTTGTGTGTGTGGGTGGGTGGGTGGGTCCGGAATGGATCCCGCAAAAAACGGAGGGGGCGACTGTATTATTATTTTTTAAATCTTTTAAAAAACATCACATTTTAACCAAATCTTTGCTACGTATATGTAAATACTTTTAGGTTTTGCGTACGATACCGTAATTTGAAGGTATATATATATTTTAATTTTGCTAGTTTGTTACAACTGATGTCACAACTGTTCCGATGACATTCAGTGGCGCATGGGAATTAGGATTTACGAGTAACAACGGTGCCAGAAAAGCATTCCTAAGGAATTATGTACGGTGTGAAAGAAGAGGCATTTGACACCTGCTTTGATTGTGAGTTCCTGCATGGCAGAATGGGGTTGGACTGGATGGCCCTTAGGGGTCTCTTCCAACGCTATGATTCTGTGACCGTGTGGCACCATGTGGAGGGTGGGTTGACATCATGACACTGGGTGAGACCAAAACTAGGGAGGCCGCTGCTGTGAGGAGATTCTCCCCCTTTGACAGGAGAACTAGAACCCACGATTCTATGCTCCCCCTCTTTTTTTCTGTGGGAAAAACATGGAGAGGAAGCCCCTCGTCGCTGCCGAACTGGACTGAGACGAGGCTGGGGGTCGGAGGGAGGGGTCTCGCGCGGGGCGGGGCGGGGCGGGGCTGCCTGGCGCGCGCAGCCATCTTCTAACCGCCGCCGCGCGCGCCGAGACAGGGAGGGAGGGGGGCTGAGCGCGCGCGAGAGAGAAGGAGCGCGAGCAGCACCAGCAGCACAGTAAGAGCGGCGTCGGCGTCGTCTCCCATGGTGCAGCGCGAACTCCGCCTACTCCCATCATATTCATTCACCTACCCCTCCCCTTTTTTCGTGGGGGGGGGGGCGGGAAATGCAAGTATCTGTAATAAGGATCCTGCTGTTTGGCTGGAGTCTGGTCCTGTAAAGACTGCCAGAGATAATCCATCTTGAGACCACTTGAACTGTCCTGGCTCAATGCTAGGGAAACATGGGAATTGTAGGTTTTTTTTCTGAGACATTGAGCCTTCTGTCAGGGGGTTCTGGGAACTGTAGTTTTTTTTTTCTTGAGACATTGAGCCTTCTCTGTCAGGGAGCTCTGAGAATTGTAGTTCTTTTTTTTCCTGAGACATTGAGCCTTCTCTGTCAGGGAGCTCTGGGAATTGTAGTTCTTTTTTTTCCTGAGACATTGAGCCTTCTTTGTCAGGGAGCTCTGGGAATTGTAGTTTCCCCCCCCCCCCCAGACATTGACCTTTCTCTGTCAGGGAGCTCTGGGAATTGTAGTTTTTTTTCCCTGAGATATTGAGCCTTCTCTGTCAGGGAGCTCTGGGAATTGTAGTTTTTTTTTCCCTGAGACATTGAGCCTTTTCTGTCAGGGAGGTCTGGGAATTGTAGTTTTTTTTTCCTGAGACATTGAGCCTTCTCTGTCAGGGAGTTCTGGGAATTGTTTTTTTTTTTTCTCAGACATTGAGCCTTGGTGCCACAGTAAACTCCAGTTCCCATGATTCCCTAGCACTGAGTCAGGGCAGTTCAAGTGGACTCAATTTGCACTATTTCTAGCAGTCCGCAGAGGCCCTCACTTTCCAGTGTGTGGACCTTTGAAAGCTTGCAACAGGTATATTGTGCATTTTGGTTGGCCAATAAAGGTATCCCTGTTTGGTGGATTTTTGTTTGACTTTCCAGTGCGGGGAGGGAGGGAGGGAGGCCATGGCACCGACTCCTACATCTTTACTTTCCCCTGAATGAGCGTCCTCTCTTTAGTCTTCTCAGAGATTATCCTTCTCAGAAGGGGATAGGATAGATCAGGGGTAGGCAACCTTTCCCCTTTAAGGGCCGAGGGACTTCAGCTCCCAGAAGCCTCAGCCATGTTGGCCTATAATAGTCCCATGTTGGCCAATAGCTCCTGGGATTCTGGGAGCTGAAGTCCCTCGGCCCTTAAAGGGGAAAGGTTGCCTACCCCTGGGATAGATATTCAAGGTCCAAGTAATTAATTGGTAGAGGCAGCTCCTTCGCTTCGCACTGGAGCTGTCGGCCTGTTTGTTATTAAAAACATTATGAACCACTGCTTTGGGCTGACAGCTGCTGACACATCATCCAGGGACGGACGGACAGCCAGCCAAAGTACAGTCCCATCCCAAACTGGGCAAGTCTGAGCCCTTGGTTCGATCCGCTAAGTCGGTTATCGCGTGTTTGGGGCAGCGCGGGGCTCCTGACCTCAGTCCCTTCTTTGTGTATTGATGACAAGATGTATGTCTGTCTGTCTCCCATGGTGCAGCGCGCCGGGAGAAAAGGAGGGAGGGAGGGAGGGAGGGAGGCAAGGCAGTCCGGGAGCAGACAAGGGAAAGGAAGGGGGAGCGGCCTGGAAGCGGCCGAGGGACCGCGGAGGACGGAGGCAAAGGGAGGGCCACCTCGGCCCAGAAGCCGAGCCACGGCTGAGCAGAGGACGAAGGGCTTTGGGGACAGGGTCGGGGGCGCCCTCAGCCGAGAAAGAAGGAGCCTCCCGCCGCCGCCGCCGTCGCTGCTTCTGCCGCCTGAAGGGGGCTTAGTTGGACGCCGGCGGCGAGGAAGAAGAGGAGGAGGAGGAGGAGGAGGAGGAGGAGGAGGAGGCAGGTTGGGCTCCTGCTGCCGCCGCCTGGTGAGTCCCGGGAGGAGGCGAGGCGGAATAGTAGCCCTCCTGGCCCTCAACTTGCATGGAGGGAAGATTTGTGGAGGGTGGTGGAGAAAAGAGGCTGTGTTCTCAGTCCTTTATGGAGTGTGTGTTTGTGGGGATAAGAGCATGGGGGGCCCCCCAGGACACACCCTTCTCCGAAGGAATCACCCCCCCCCCACACACCCCTTTGTGTAAAAGAGAGGTGTATGGCACTCTGTCCCTCTCTACTATATATATATATATATATATACATACATACATACACACACAGAGTGCCTCACACTCTGCTCATATATATGGCACTCTGTGTGTATATTTTCGTGTGGGGAGAGAGAGGTGAGGCACTGTGTGTGTATGTATATATATATGTGTGTATTGTAGAAATAATATATATGTGTAACATACAGACATACAGTGCTTCACACCTCTATATAATGTATAAATATAGACACAACACATGCACACAGAGTTCCTCACACTGCTTTTATATATATATATATATGTGTGTGTGTGTGTGTGTGTGTATATATATTGTTTTGTGTGTGTGTGTGTGTGTGTGTATTATAGAGGGAGGTGTGAGGCACTGTGTATGTCTGTATGTTACACACATACATTTTATTTATATAATACACACACAATGCCCCTCTCTCTATATATACTATTATATATACACACACACACACACAAACCACACACAGAGAGTGTTTATGAGCAGAGGTGTGAGGCACTTTGTGTGTATGTGTTTTGTGTGTGTTTTGTGTGTATTGTCGAGAGGGAGGTGTGAGGCACTGTGTGTATGTCTGTATGTTACACACACATATATATTATTTATATAATACACACACACACATATATATATATATATACATACACACCCAATGCCTCACCTCTCTCTCTCCCTCTCTTCCCACACAACACACACACACACACACACACACACACAGAGTGCCATATATATGAGCAGAGTGTGAGGCACTCTGTGTGTGTTTTGTGTGTGCGAGGTGTGAGGCACTGTGTATGTCTGTATGTTACACACACATATATTATTTATATAATACACACATGTAGAAAATTTATATAGAGCTGGCCCACATTTGCAGCTTTGACTCTTGCAGACTTCATTATCCATAGATTTGATTAATATGTTCTCTCTAGGAATCTCTAGGTCCTCCAGCACAACTCTGTGGTTAATATTTACCAGAATCCAGAAGTGTGGAGGACCTAGAGATTTCAAGAGAGAATACTTCTCTAGGCATTTGTAGGGCCTCCAGTGCAATTCTGTGTTCAACCTCTATCAGACACTGACCGCACACACACACACATATATATAAAAGCAGAGTGTGAGGAACTCTGTGTGCGTGTGTTGTGTCTATATTTATATATTATATAGAGGTGTTCTCTCAGGTAAAAGAAAATGTTTTCTTTTTAAATTTGTGGTTTTTCTACTTTCACGGGGGTCTTGTGCCCCTAACCCCAGGGAATGTGAAATGTCCACTGTATATATATAAAAATATATATTATATATAGTATAATATAAATGTGGGTGGGGGTCAGCGGGCGGAAGCATGGTGTAATAAATATATCTTTAGCAATATGAATGAGAGATTGGTGGGGCTGGAGCAGACGTAGGTGGAGAATTCCTCACATGTACAGTATGAAGAAGAGTGCTGAGGATACCATAGACAGCCAAAAATACAAACAAGTGGGTCCTGGAACAGATCAAGCCTGAACTCCCCATGGAAGCCAAGAGGATCAAATTGAGGCAGGCATACTTTGGCCACATCATAAGAAGGTGTGATGCATTAGAAAAGACAATGATGCTAGGAAAGTTGGAGGGAAGTATAACGAAAGGAAGGCCACATGCTAGATGGATGGAGTCTATTAGGGAAGCCACAGGTATGAATTTGCAGGACCTGAGTAGAGCAGTGGAGGACAGATTTTTTTGGAGATGTCTCAGCCATGGGGTCCCCATAAGTTGGGATTGACTTGACAGCTAACAACAACAAACAGTATGGGTTGGGTTGAGATGAGGTAAAGTGGTACCTCCTGGTTTTTTGAACTGAGATGGCCCAGGGAGGATGGGAGAGAAAGTGTGTATTTGTGTTTTACTTATCATCATCATCATTATTTCTTGCTCACCTCTCCCCATGGATCAAGGCGGGGAACAACAACAATAAACAGACAAACAACAGTAGTTAAAAGACATCAGTTAAAACACACATCAGTTTAAAAGGACAAATAAAATGTGTGCATATTAGAACAATTCACATGGCATGTATGGGCCTTTGCAGACTGCCAGAAATAGTGGAAATTGAGTCCACTTTAAGGGTTAGGGTTAGTACTAGGGAATCATGGGAATTGTTTTTTTTTCCTGTCTGTCAGAGAGCTCTGGTGCCACAATAAAATACAGTTCCCATGATTCCCTAACCCTTACCCTTAAAGTGGACTCAATTTCCACTATTCCTGGCACCCTATGTGTGTTGGTGCCTTTCTTTTTGAGATGCTGTTTTATGTCATCTTTTTTTTTTTTAAGCCACAACACCTTTGGGATTGGAGGACATCTCTGCTTTCCAACTTCTTGATCTGGTTTGGTAGCATCTTGGGATTTAAAGAAAGAAAAGAAATCCAAGCCTCCCCTCTCCTGCACCAAAGCAAAGTGAGGAAATGAGGTTGCCTAAAAATAATAATCCTTCCTTTGGATCCCCCCCCCCCATGTCCATTCCTGCCCAGCCTTTGCAAAATGGTGTGGGAAGGGAGGTCAGTTAAGAGAGTTCAGGGCTCCAGTATATAAATGCAGGCCTAGGTGTCTTTAAGGTATCGCTGTTTGGGAGAAATACTCCTTTAAAATAAAAAGGTCCTATAGTTTGCAATGCACCTGTGTGTGAAACAGAGATATTGTCTTTATTTTGTGTGTGTTTATGTGTGCCTTCAAGTCAGCTGGAGCAACCCTGTGAATGTAATAGTCTTTTCTTTGTAGTACTGAGTGGTAAATAAATGGGTGCGTTGTAGGAGTGGGGTGGAAGAAGAGAAGTTACTGAGGTTTCTTGTGTGTGTATCCCTCACTGCCAAAGACATTCTGGTTGCTTCATGTGGTGTAACATATACATACACACGCTAAAAAGGGGAAGTGTCTGTGATTTGTGATGGTAGTGTATTGCTCATTCATGAAAGATTTATCTTGAAAGCTTCTGAAGAGGAAATACTTTGGATCTAGTGTGAATGGTGCAAAAATGCTCCCCCCCCCAAAAAAAAAACACAGTGACAGAATAACTCCATCTCATAACATAACATAACTCCATCTCATTTTAGGCTCATGAGATTAGAATTAATCCTGAACTCTGTATGTCTCCTGTTTCCAGGCTGTCCTTTTTTTTTTAACTTTCAAATTTGTATTAGTTTTGCAATAATTTCTGTTCCTGAGTGGTATTTTATTCAGATCTAACACACAGTCACACAATCTCTCTTTCTCTTCTCTCTCATTATATTGCTTCAAGTTTAATGTGTAGTTCAGTTTCTGGCGGTACTGATACTGTAGTGGAAGAGAGTTTAGCTGAGAGCTGAAACTTTGCCAGTTGTGAACTTGGAGTGCATTGTTCTTGATGAACATCCGTAGTGCAAACTTTCCACTCCCCTTCCCCACCCCCCACATCTGGAAGTAGTTAGTTTTGATTTTCATAGTCCCCTCCTTCCTTGAATGGCACCCTATATATACGTGAAATGACTGAGTTTATAAATTGTCCATTTAATCTCAATGGATCAGGGAGGGGAATATACAGTATTGTTCAGAATTAGAACTTGGTATGATTTCTGTTCTAGTGCTACCTTCTCCTTTCCCTCTGAGTCTATAGATGAACTGGGATGTGAAGCCAGATTTTTCAGGTCAGTTTTGTTCAGTGTATCGCTTTCCTTGCAGCTGCAGGTCCTGATATCACCATTCTTGGCTTCAGTGTTAATGATACACAATCTGTGTTTGCAACTGACATGACAACACTAGTCTCCATTGTGTAGGAGAACATTTCTTTATTGGTTCAGGATCCTATGACATAAGCAATACATTATTTGTGGTGATACAGTTTTGTAAGTGAATGGCATTGTTTGAGTGCACTGTTAGCACACATTCCAGTTTCCATTCAAGGCAAATGACAGCACTGAAAACTACCAAGGTAGCCATGTAAACTGTCAGTGTAAAAACCTAACTTATAATGAATAACTCTAAAGTAGATAATCAGTAAATAAAACTTAAGAAATGAGTCAGTCAGAGCCCCCCCCATGAAAATGTCTTCTCTTGAAAAAATAAAAAAGTGCCAGATACTTTTACTGCTTGATTAAAAATGTAACACTAAGCATTGCATGTCTCACTGTTATAATATGGCCAACCACTGTATCTGCTGAAATGCTGTTTTCTGTGTAACTATTAGGTATTTAAAAAGTCCTGTTGTTGATTGCATCTGGCTATTCTAGTCTTCTTTCCAGTAGTGATGTAATCGTATCCTGTTTTTCCAAGTACACTGCATGGTATTAAGAGTCTGTCCTGTAAATGATGATTTCTAATTGTATGATGGCAAATCATGAGAATCTTAGAAGCTAGCCAGTTTGTAGAGGTGACAGGTATCTTATTGTCAAAAGACAAAACTTCCCAAATTTTGTTTGGATGGTGATATGAGGAAATATTCAAGGGAACTGTGAATCCACATAAAACATTATTTGCTTGGGTGTTGGAAGAACCCCAGAAAGCATCAGCATCTCAGTTTTGGGATAATGCTTGATGTATTGCTGACTACAGATTGGACATAACAGGAAGTTGCAGCTCCTCTCATATCCCTTGGGATTTGTGGCTACGCCTTTCCCCAAATATAGCAAACAATATGTATTCTGAGAACAGTAGTATTATAAGAACGTTGACAATATAACTTTGAAAAGTGTGATGTGATAAGATAATTTTCTCAAGTTAGCAGTACAGCTTTTTTTTTTAAAGGTGGTGACAAATAGTGAACAACTGCGTGCTCGCTATTAAATGCATGCTTGCTATCATTTAAAGACACAATGATTCCTTTTTATGTAGCTACTGCCAATTTTCTTTTATAGATGGATTTGGATATCTGAAGTTAATGTAGTGTATTTCAAAAGTTAAGCTATGTTTTATTCATAATATGAGAGATTGTGAAAGTTGGTAAAATATGCTTACAAAGAAATTTGAATTTGCAAGAGGCTTGTTCTGCTGTCGTGTAGCTTGCTTTGCAAGATAATATTTATATTGGAATATCCTGTGGTTGTCTGAACATGAGATCTCTTGCCTCATGTATGCAGGCACTTATCTAATTCTGATGAAATAATTTATATCATGTTCAGTTCTGGCACCCCTTCCCCCTCTTGCTCTCTTCCCCCTTCCCTTTTTTCTTTCATTTGTTCCCTTTGTTCTTTTTAAACAAATCACATTTCTTCATTAAGTAAGAAATCTAGGAACTGTGGTTAATTTAAAATGTTTTTTTCCCAAACCAAGGATCAGACTGTGGGATCCTGATTTGTTTACTATATAGTTTTAAAGATTTCAGTACTCAGAATTTGGATGTCACTAGGTAGTGCAGTTTGTCTAAAACTGGGAGTTTCCCATCTTCTCCTGACACCATTTTTAGTACCTTTAACTCTCAGTGGAGAGAGCCATTGCGGTGTATGATTTGAGTGTTGAATTGCGATTCTAGAGACCAGGATTCAAATCCCCGCTCAGTCATGGAAACCCATTGGGTGTCCTTGGGCAAATCACATTCTCTCAACCTCAGAGGCAGACAAACCCTGGCCTTGCAGAGTCTTAATCCAAGCACCTAAGAATTTCCAAGGTAAGCCTTCTCCAACCTGGTACTCACAGCTCACATGTTAGGTAGGGATTATTGGAGTTGAAGGCCACCAGGCTGACAAAACTGTTCTGTGTGATCCTTGGTAAACCATTGGTCTCTCAGGTCTTATCTGGGATAGTCTGTTATAGACAGTCTGTGAGACTGCTTGAACTCATGGATGAGGTGTATCTTGAACACTTGTAATGTACTCTATACATGTTTGTAGAAATGGAAAACTACTCCATTCTTACCACATAGACAGAAGTTTTGAATTACTGTATTGTACTCTTGCAAGCACATGCTATTTTCTGTTGAGAAAGACTTTAATCATCAATGAGATGGAGATTTTAAGTGCTGTTGCTGATTCATCTTTATTCTGGTCTCAGGAGAATTTGTAAAAGCTGCTGCAAACTTCATCTGTAATTCCATCACTGAAAACTTATATGTGCTGGTGGACGAGTGTTATTATATAGTGTTCCTGTTATCTTCCCCCCCCCCCACTACTTTCCTCTTTTTGAATTGGTTTTTAATTTTTATTTTTCTGCAATGAAAAACAACTGTGCCTATTTTTTGTGCTTTGGCGGTTGCACAGTTGCTAATGTGAAATCATTGCTTTTTTATCTGGGGGAACGTGGATGAAGATTTTTCAGGATAAATCTTCAATTTGCTTTACCTTTCTTTCTGTGTCAAAATAGTTTGTCATTATTTCACCAAAAAATGGAACAAATGAGATTAGTTAGCCAGAAATTTTGAAAAAACTGGTTTTGAAATAAGAGTTAAAATTTTGTAATTCTGTACTTTATAACTCTTGGAAACAGCTTTCACTTGCCAGCAGTGGGGAGACAATGCAGTGAGTCTCCCTTATCCAAAATATTTGGGACCAGAGTTGTTTTGGATGTCAGATTTTCTTTGGATTTTTGAATACCTGTTCACTCGTCCCTCCACATTTGTGGCTTTGACTTTTGCGGATTTGATTATTCACTGATTTTATTAATCTGTTCTCTCTAGGAATATCTAAGTCCTCCAGCACAACTCTATAGTCAACTTTAACCAAAAGTTGCACTGAAGGACCTAGAGATTCCTAGAGAGGACACTCCACTAGGCATTTGTAGCTCCTCCAGCGCAATTGTATTGTTAATGTCTGGCAGATGTTGACCACAGAGTTGCACTGGAGGACCTCGAGATTCCTAGAGAGGTGTTCTCTCAGGTAAAAACATAGCGTTTTTGTTATTTGCGGTTTTTCCACATTCACGGGGATCCTGTGCCCCTAACTCCAGTGAATGTGGAGGGACAAGTGCATTTATATATATGTACACAGTAATCTATCTTGAAGTTGGGATCCAAATCTAAACACAAAATTAGTTTATGTTCCATGTATACCTTATACACATAGCCTGAAGATAATTTTATACAATATTTTTAAATAATTGGTGCATGAAACAAAGTTTGTATACATTGAACCATCAGAAAGCAATGGTGTCACTATCTCAGCCACTCATGGAAAAAAAGCTTTGTTTTTTGGACTATTTTGGATTTTGGAATTCTGGATAAGGCAGACTCTACCTATACTTTTAGGCTGGACTGCCAAAGTGTGTTCCTGGGGCTGCATGTGGTCTCCAGGCCATTTTTGCAGCTCCAACTACTTAGCCCTCCCTTTTTATGAGGAAAAAAGGATGAAGTGACTCACCTGGAAGCTTCTAGGAGGGGCAATTCACCTTTCAAATAGGTTGCAGGCTTCACAATACTACTACTACTACTACTACTACTACTACTACTAATAATAATAATTTTTATTTATATCCCGCCCCTTTGCAGAGCAATCGGGGCGGCTTACAACATTACAATTTCCATACATTAAACAGAACATAAAATCCCAAATCCCACCCGTCCTTTAAGAAGTAAGGGTTCTTCTTATTCTAGGCCGGGTGGTGCTGGGCCTAGTGTCTATCTTCCAGATGACATCGGATGGTAATGGAGGGAGGGCTCTTCTTATTATTTTAAGAAGACCCCATGCTGTTTAACATTTAAAAAAATGCAATTTTTTCAAAAGCTGAAGTAGACTTCCATACGACTAATGGTTTTGTTTTCCTTTGTTGGGAATAGTTGCATCTTTCACTAGGTTCCAGAAGCAAGACATTTTCTGTGGGACCTGCCACAACTTAGCCCAGGGATTCCCAAATTCTGGCCTTTCAGGTGTTTTGGACTTCAGCTCCCAGAATCCCAGACCTTTAACTAAGACGGCTAAGGTTTCTAGGAATTGCGGTCCAAAATACATGAACGACCAGAATTTGGGAATCACTGATTGTTGTATAGGAAGTAACAGAAACACATTCACTTTCCAGTCTAAGCAACAAGTGCTTTCTCTTGTTTTTTTCAGTGGAGGCTGGGCAGGGGGTGGGCTTCCTAGAATTCGGTCCTGTCACTTCAGTATTGTTGAAAGAGTAAATTAAATGGGCAGAAGCTAGTGCAGAGGAAGAAAGCAAAACCACTATCCTTACTGTTCTCTCTCTCTTGAAAATCTATATACTTTATTCTCTGGGGGACCTTGAGCAAGTCAGTTCTCTCAGCCTCAGAGGAAGGCAGTGGCATCCTCCCTTTGAACAAATTTTGCCAAGAAAACCAGTGATAGGTTCACCTTAGGGTCACCATGAATCAGAAATGACTCTAAGGCATACAACAAGAGACACTCTAATCCTGTGTTTCTCTTTAGATGAGAGAGATTTTAGAAATTCTTGTTTCTTGCAAGAAATGGAACTTTGTTCCCTTTCTCTATGGTAAGAGGGATCACTCTGCTCTTTTCCCCCTAAATGTACTCTGTAGCTTGGCTTTCTTGATTTAGTCATCTTCAATTTACACACCCTTTTTTGTGGACTCTTGGTTTCTTTCCAATCATATTACTACCGGTATTCTGGATAGATAGGATGTTGTTGTAAGTCGGTGATAGTGTGATGCAGTATCCAAATATTCTTCATGATTTATTGCACAACTATTTATATTCCTCCCAAGTCTTTCTTTGATGCTTTTCCTTGCACCTTTTACCAAAGTATTGGGATCAGAGAGCTGATCCAGCCAGTCTTTAGGAAGTGTAAGAAGGAAGGCTAATCCTGAAAATGCTGTAAATGAGTTTTCTTGTGATATAGTTTTCTTGTGATATGTTCACCTGAAGCATTATGTTCAAAATATTTTGTACTTTCACTCTTTTAAAATTTCATAGTCCTGATGAACATAGTTTTTTTTCCATTTTGCAGCCAGTGATGAATTTGCATTCATCTTAAATTTTAAGACAAACTAAGATGTAATTCAATGATTTTTTTTTTAAATTGCCAGTTTAAGACTGGAATTAAAATTAGCTGATTTATACTTCACATAACCAGGAAATAGGGAATTTAGGTTGCATGTCACTGCAGAAATAATCCAGTTTCACACCACTTTAACTGCCATGGCTCAACACTATTGAATTCTGGGAACTGTAGTTTGGTGAGACATTTAGTTTTCTCTATCAGAAAACTCTCGTGCTACAACAAACTATGAATCTCAGAATTCCACAACATCAAGCCATGGTAGTTAAAGTGGTTTCAAACTGGATTATTTCTGTAGTGGAGATGCAGCCTAAGGTTCCTACCTTAACAGACATGCCTTGCAATCAGGAATTATGTTGTGTAGTGTTACATATTGCTTGCAGCTTACTCTCCATGCACCCATTCTTTCTGGATCAAATTCTCATCAGGAGGATGCTGTACTTGGGACCAGCAAAGAACTCCCATCTTGTATAGGTTGTATATTACTTTATGAAACATTTGACCTTGTTGGAGAAATCCTCCTGTGAGTTGCTCCATACTTACTTGTTTCTTATATCACAGGTTCTACATTGAAGGGACTTTTTTCTAGAGTCCTTCATCAGCATTATACTGAAAAAGAATTAGAGCTCAGGACTTAGGTATTCCACATACTTACTCTAAAACATACTGTAATATACAGTATTAAACTTTGCGGTGAAAAAGTGGGTGGTCTTTTCTTCCTCCACTTTATAAGATATAATAAAAAGAGATCAACAATAGATATTGTACTGAGAGACTATGCCAGACAGTTTTATTGATTGTAATAAATGTTTTTGCAGTAGTCAGATGAATGGATGTATTCATCTGGCATATTTTCATTTCTAGGCTCCATTTATTAATGATTGAGATAGCGTGGAGCCTGAAGAGAATACATGGCAGGAAGTGTTAGGTATGATCAAACTTTGAACTTTCTCTCTCTCTCTCTCTCTCCACACAGTCGGCCCTCCCAGTTCGCAGAGATCCGTTCCGGAGCCAACCGCGAAATAGAAAAAATCAGGGATATTCAAGCCCCATTTAGTATAATGGCGGCACTCTCCTGTGCATGCACCATTTTGTCCCTCCTGGCTTCCTGTACATAGAAACTTAAAACTTTGAATGGGAAGTCTGCAAACGAGGAGGGACAAGTGTATTATATTTTATTTATACCATTATTTTTCTATATCCAGTTTGTTTGTTCTTTGTGTGGTCATGCCTGTCTCCATTTTGGGTAATAAAATCTGTTTTATAAAGTAGTTATTTTAATTCAAGTGACAGCTTTGAAAATAAGTTTTGAGAGGCAAAGGCAAGTAATGATAGAAAGGTGGCAGTGGCAAAGTGAAAAGCAGTAAGGAAAGGTTTGTGAAACCTTATGGTAATTATGGAAATTCCATGGTAATTTACTTATTGTGGTTCCATGATTTATTGTGCTTGTGTGCCTTTGATTTATGACAACCCTAAAGTGAACCTATTACAGGGTTTTCTTGACAGGATTTGTTCAGAGGGAGTTTGCCTTTGCCTTACTCTGAGGATGAGTGAGTGTGCCTGAGGTCACACAGTGGGTTTCCATGGCTGAGCGGGGATTCGAACCTATTATCCAGAGTTATAGTCGAACACTCAAAACATTATACCACACTGGCTGTCTTTGTTCCATGATAGCCTTTGTGAATCAAAACCTGTCCTTTTAAAAACATCCAATAGGGTTTATATTGACTTATTCTATGTCTTAATGAAATAAAATATATACATTAGGTAAAGATTGAGTCTGTAGAAATCTGGGTAAGTACAGAAATAAGTGAGTACCTGGTTGCAAAAACTCACTTTAAGGGAATAATAGAATCAGATGCTTAGTTAGGTAGGTCTGTAGAGGTGAGTTTTGGTTGCTCTGTTCCAGTGGTTCTCTAATTGTGGGATGGGATCTCCAGGGAGGCATAAGTGTTGCTCAAAGAGGCCATGAAACTTGCAGGTCCTGATGCCTCCTCCACCTTCCCAAACTTTATGTGTAAAATTGACACATGCGTTGAGTTACTGAATATTAAATAAATGCTGAATTTATTTAAATAAAACTGTTCTAATTTGAATGATGCTATTTCCTTGTAAAATGTAAAAACATGAATATATATAAATATGCAAATGAAAATATGCACTCTGAATAAACAAAATATTTTTATTTATATTCTATGTCGAATGGGGGATGGGTTTGCGACATCCTGCATGTAGATGTAAAGGGGAAGAGTTTCCAAAGGTTGGAGTACTCCTGCCTTATCCTAAAAGATCAGAAACTGTGAGTTTTTAACCATACAGTAATAGAAATAGTCAAAGAATTTCCATTCCTTGGATCAATCATTGATCAGAATGGAGACTGCAGTCAAAAAAAAAAAAAAAAAGAAGAAGAAGACTAGGAATGGGAAGGACAGCCATGAAGGAACTAGGCAAGATCCTAAAGTACAAAAATATAACACTGCAAGATCCTAAAGTACAAAAATATAACACTGAATACTAAAATTAGGATTGCCCAAGCCACTGTATTCCACATCACTATGCACAGATACAAGAACTGGATAGTAAAGAAAGTTACATAGAACCCCAGAATAACATCCATGGATCTGCGTGCTACTCTTGCTTTGACTAATGTGAGTATTCATGACATTGGAATGTGATTGTGAGAAAACTGAACAAGAATGACATTCATAGGAAGTTTAGGAGAATACATTTACTATCAAAAAGAACATTGCTATCTATGTGAAGTTCACTAAAGATCACAAGATGATCTCAAAGACTTCTGGAACAATGTAGTCTGGTCAGACAAGTCAAAGGTCTCAATGAGAAATTTACTTGGCAAAAAGTAGCAATAACAATAGCAGCTTCATTTATATACCGCTTCATACTATTATGCAGCCTCTAAGCGATTTGAATTTGACCCTAGCTGCCTGCCAAGATGGTGAAAATGTGGTGGTTTGGGCCTGAGGACCTGGTTGGCTTGCCTTCATGGACATAACCATGAATTTCATGGCATATCAAAAGATTGTAGAGGAGAATGTCAGAAGGAAAAGCTGAACAAAAATTGCTTCAGTCCATGTTACAGTGATCCTAAACATACAAGCATACCTGCCCAAGAATGGCTGTAGAAAAACAACTTGTGGACTTGTCAATGTCCAGACCTAAACTCTGACAAAATGTTGGAGCAGGATCTGAAATGAACCATTCATGAAAGAAGGCCCTCAAATGTCATTGACTTGAACCAGTTTGATAAAGATGAATGGGTCAGAATTCTTGGAACTGATGAGAGCCTGATTAACAATTACAGGAAACACTTACTTGAAGTCATTTCTGCTCAAGGGGTTATCACCAGGGAAAGCATCAAAAGGTTCACATATAGATATTGACAGCTGTATCCTGTTTATGTGCCATTTGTTTTATCAGGTTATTTGTTGTTCTTTATCTCGGATTATGGGGTTAGATTAAGATCTAATAACATTTTCACTTGGAGATATGTGCCAGTGCAAATGGGTTCATGAACTCTTCATCTTTACTGTGTATCATTAGCCCTGAATTAATTTTTTCCACTAAAACATACCATGTAGGTCATCTTGATCTCCAGAATATAGGTTATAAATTTGAAAGAATAATTCTTGGGAGGACTTTAAGAAGGGACAAATATCCTTGATAAGCTTGTTATGTTGAGCTACTCAAAGATAGAGCAGCATCTGCTGTAGCCCTTCTTTTCCACCGTAGTTCTTTCATCACTGCTCTTTGTCTTATTTCTTGACTGCAGGCTCTGTTCTGATCAGTGGTTGATCCAAGGGTACAGTAAATATTTCAATTTCCTTTTTATCTAGGTTGAATTTAGGTAGATTATCAATGGTCATTATTATTATTTTCTTTATGTTCAGCCTGTCTTTGTACTTCTTTGACATTCCTTAGTAATTTTTTCAAGTCTGTGATGCTTTCCATTAATAGTATGGTGTCATCTGCATATCTCAGACTGTTGATGTTCCGCCTATCTTCACTTCTCCTCCTGCTCTCTGTATGATATTTTCTGCATACAAGTTGAACATAAGACAAAGAGCAGTGATGAAAGAACTAGACAAGAAGGGCTACAGCAGATGCTGCTCTGTGTTTGAGTAGCTCAACATAGGGTGATAGAATGCAGCCTTGACTGATACCTTTTCCAATGAAATCCATCCTGTTTCTCCATATTCAGTTCTAATAGTAGCCTCTTGTCCTAAGTACAGATTTCTCATTAGGACTATCAAATGTAGCGGTACTCCTATATCTTTAAGAGCCATCAGTAGCTTTGCTATAGTCTATAAAGCACATGCTGATTTTTCTCTGGAATTCCTTGGTGAGGTCCATTAACCATAGTATGTTTGCAGTGTGGTTCCTAGTACCTCTCCCTTTCCTGAATCCTGCTTGCACCTCTGCAGTTTTTCTTTCCATATATGATTGGAGTTTGGGCTGCATAATTTTGAGAATAATTTTGCTTGGGTGGAAAATTAATGGTGTGATCTTATAGGCTGCAGTCTTTTGTGTCTTCTTTTTTTGTGTGTGGATTGGGATATATACTGATCTTTTTCCAGTCTGTTGGCTAGTGACAATAACTTTTCAGAATGTCTATCAGAATCTATTTGTGTAAGAAAAAAGAAGACAAAGAACACAAACCTGTTAAACTTATTAGTAAGAAACAATGAGGATTCTTTATTTGCCCTAGTCACATCCCGGCCTCAGGAGTCCCCTTATCCCTCCTTTATCTCGGCTACAATTACTGCCCCGCCTACTATTTGTCTGTTTGTCTATGGCAGGGGTAGGTAACCTTTCCCCTTTAAGGGCTGAGGGACTTCAGCTCCCAGAATCCCAGGAGCTATTGGCCAACATGGGACTATTGGCTAACATGGCTGAGGCTTCTGGGAGCTGAAGTCCCTCGGCCCTTAAAGGGGAAAGGTTGCCTACCCCTGGTCAATGGACTGTTATTTTAATTGAGTGTCTTAACCAGGGGTAGGCAACTTTTGCTTACCGGGGGCC
Source organism: Phrynosoma blainvillii (assembly GCA_026167975.1). NCBI lineage: Eukaryota > Metazoa > Chordata > Lepidosauria > Squamata > Phrynosomatidae > Phrynosoma > Phrynosoma blainvillii. The sequence goes on from JANUYF010000004.1 coordinate 8,932,070, forward strand.
GGTCTGCTGGTCCCGAGGTCTTCCGTGGGCCAAGGGGGGGAAATGGTGAGCATGCGCAGTACACCGGAAGTACTGCGCATGCGTGTGCACGCTCGCTCGTGCATGCGCAGTACTTCCAGCATACTGCGCATGTGCGAGCAAGTTGTGGCAGCCATTTTTTTTCCAAAATGGCGTCTGCGACTTGTTTGCGCATGCGCAGTACTCCGGCGCATGCGCAAACCAGTCGCGGCGCCATTTTGGAAAACAAAATGGCGGCCACAACTCGCGCGGCAGGGCCAGGCTGGGGCCGGATCCGGCCCCAGGCCATGGGTTGCCAACCCCTGGTCTTAACCATCTGTTTTAATGTTAAAATTGTTTAATTCTCTTTTAAGGAGTGGGAGGGTTGTGGGATTTTGGATTGTATTTTTAATATTGTATGAAATTTTAAACTGTCATGAGCTGCCCAAATTGCTTGACAGAGGGGTGGGATATAAATACAATTTATTATTATTATTATTATTATTATTATTGAGAATATTTTAGGGGTTGTGTGCCCAAACTAAGAGGCTTTCTGGCACTGGGTGTTATCTGGTTCTCAGGGTGGGACTTATGCCCTCTGGAGGTGGGACTTCCAGGTCGAGACTTCTACCCCGCTGCCCTCCTGGGCCTTCAGCTGCTTCTCCAGAGACAGCTGAAGGCCTGGGGAGGGGGGCTGCGGGAAAGAAGGCATGCGCCTCTTCCTCCTCCTCCTTCCACGTCATCCCTGGCCTTCAGCTGCCTCAAGAGAGGAAGTGCCTGTTCCTCCTCCTCCCCGCCTTCCATGTGCCAGGTAAATGGCTTCGCGTACCATCTCTGTCGTACGTGCCATAGGTTCGCCATCACAGTCCTATGACTCCTGCTTTACAGCTGATTCCTGAAAGCTCTGAAAAGTTGAAGGAAGAATGCCTTCATAAGATAACAAATATATGGGCTAGTACCAAAGATTTTTAAAATGTGGATGGAAATGAGTAAGATACTTGTAAGACGTTTTGCAAAGCCACAGGATTTTTTTAAAATTGAACTTCATGTGTACCGTGCTTGAATTCTACCTTTCTGATTTAAAAATATGTGAAGTTAGAACTGTAATTTTGGCAAAAGTTTAGCTGAGGTCTGGCTTGGTCTATTTTAGCAGGATGTTTGTAACTTTTAAAATAGCCTGAGCTCATGGGATTGGGTAAGGAATGCTTTTAAATATATATGACTCCATTCAGTAAAAGTAGTATCTTCATATTGGATTGATCCTGTGAAATAAGAGACAGCAGTCCAGTTTTTAAATGATTAATGAAGCCACAAAAGAGTGCCAGGGTTTACTGTTTTTCCCTTGTTCCTCTTCCCATTGAGCATTGGCTTTGGCGTGAAGATCCTGACTTGTACTAAACCAAATGTGCAGTTATGTCTGAACTGGAGAATTTTGGTTTAGTATTATAAGCTGCTTTTTAACAGGTGAGGGGAGAGGAGGAAGGCTTGCTTGGTCCTTGTGTTTGTTCATGGTTTCATAATTTATTTAATTATATTTATTTAAAGCACTTTAAGGCTACCTTTCTAGACAAAATAACAAACTATTGAACAGAAATGATATAACTAAAGCTCCTAAAACTACAAAATCTGAAAGAGATTTGACAGATTTTTCCCCAAAAATCCTCAAAAACTTTCAAAATACAAATTATTTGTAGTATTTTTATGTGTATATCACAGGTGGTGTTACTGCTCATTTAAGTATTCATCTCCTGAGGGTATGTAGATCTATTGTAAGATAATTGTTTGAATTGAAAACGAGTGATATGGCACAGTCTACTGTAGTGATTAATCTTTTCCTTTTTGATATGTCAGTGCAGTGAACAACATGCAATGGTATATTGTATATACTTGACTATAATTTGACCTCATGTATAAGTCAAGGGCATGTTTTGGGACCACAATTATAGATTTTGATATGACCCCTATCGATAAGTTGGGGGTAAAACCTAGGGATATTTAACAACGAATTTAAAGGATGAAGCAAAGGAAAACAAGGCCAAAGAACTTACAAAATTCCAGCAGACAAAACTGTTTGTGCTCACACTAAAGGCTGAATGGATGAGAGAGTGTGGGGGGATGCCTCCATGACAGGGTACACCATTGCATTTCACCAGGGAATGGTTCTTTTAAAAAATAAGATTGAAGTACAGTATTTATATTGACTTGTGGATAAGTTGACTCAGTTTTTTTGGGTCAGGTTTTTGTCTAAACTTTCTAGACTTACACGAGTATATACAATATTTAGGTATGGTTTAGTGTTGGCATTGATATATAGCAGGAGGAAAGTCACTTAAATACAAAAGGGTGGATCCAGACTTAATAACATTTGTTTCATTGGAATCAATGGGACTGAAATAAGTTAGTAATGACTGAATTATGCCATTGTTCTCATTGGATGCACTCTAAGCATGACTGCAGATAGACCTATATGAAAGGATTTCAAGGAAAACACATGTACACTTGATATGTTTTATAGTTCATGTATCAGAGGAATTCACTTGGTAATCCTGAGGCTGCAATGGGCTCAGAATAATATGTGTGTCTTTATCTGTTCTTTCTTGCCCAACCAGTTTTCTTTTGAAAAGCTGTAACTGCGCCGTGAATACCAACTGGACTGGCTTAGGGAATTGTTTTTACCCCTCAAGTATATGGAGAAAGATCAACTGAAATGTTGATGAAGGCTTTGTGTTGGAAGAGGGAAAGGTGCCCCTACTGAAAGTTCAGCTTTGATTATATGGAGAACGATTGTGTATATGTTTGTAGAATATATAGGAAGAAGCAAATTATAAGGAAATGTGATTGTGGAGTTTGGGTGGAGGTACTCTTCAAGTACTCCAAACTGATTGCAGATTGGGGAATTAAAGAAATATCTGTCTGAAGAGTGGATGTCCCCCCCCTCCAGTATATATTATTAGAGTCTGCCAAAATGCTTCCTACATCCCGATTGGCTCTTAGCCATTTCCTTGTGAATCTTGCTTCCTTATATCATGTTTTATGGCACAGGTTAAGGGTTATATTTAATGAGGTATACAATATTGCAGAGTGCTTGTACATGCTGTGTTAGCAGCTGATACAGATAATGGGTCTGGAGCTTTGTCCTTTCAGCTTTAATATTGAACAAAGACTAACTTTTACTGTTATCTCCCCTGTAATAGATATTATGTTCTTGATTCCACAAAGAAAGAAACAGCTAGTTGGGAAATAAAACTGAGGACTATCACATCAAATATGACAACCTCTAGTGAATGCTCATTATTGTACTTTTTGAGAGTTTAAGAAGCTCTAATACATGCAGCTAGAAGGAGTGGCTAGGCAATAGGCCAGAGGTAGTTGAGGTCAATCTGGAAACATAGCTGAAAGAAATGAGTCAGAAGGCATTTTTTCTTGTGCATAGTGAAAGTGAGGTGGCTGGGAAGTGTCTGCATATAGCAAGCATAATAGAGAACTTTTAGGCCACAATTGCTGTTGACTCTCACAATTTCCAACATTGAAAGCATATGACAATTCCATGAAGTTAAGAATTATGCAGTTAATCCATGGTTAGAATAATTCTTAGTCTTTTCCAAAGGTTTTAACTGAAATCTAGAAATGCATGCCTCCAGTTCTGTAAGCATTCTTTTCCCCCTTTTCTTTTGATGTATTGATCCTTCATCTTCTGCAAGTCACTTTAGAAATTTGGAGGTATTCCATTTTGATAACAGTGAATTAACATAATAAGTACAAAGCAAATCTAGAATGTTCCTACATACAAGGTAATAATAGATTGTACTTAAGTGTATTTAAAGCCTTCTATTGCTAAGGTGTGGCATTCCCAATCGTGAAAACTTACTGTGAGGCATGATGAAGTAATTACTTCCGAAAGCTGTCAGTAACAGAATTCATGGTGGAAATATCATACCACTGTCCATGACTTCAGGCTCTTAAATTCTTTCAGCCTTGAAAGTGTGGATTTGGTGTTCTTTCATAACTTTTAGAAATTATTTCTAGGCTATCCCATAGTTAACATAACAGTCCATACCATGAAATATTATTTTGGCCTTCCTGTGAACTTTTACAAGCCCCCAGATTTGACAGAAGTACTGTATTTCATTCATGGTTGCTGTGACCAGGATGCAGATAATGGAAAGCTGAAAGATGCAGCCAAGATAAATAGTCCAGTGATAGTTCATGCATACTGTATACTCATGTATAATTCTAGAAATTTAGGTCAAAAATTGACCCAAAAAACCTGAGGCGACTTATCCATGGGTCAATGTAGGTACTATAATTTAACTTTCATTTTTTAAAAAGGAACATGTCCTGGTGAAAGGCAAGAGTGTAATCTGACCTATAAGCACTGAACCTCCTCTGTTTTCTCATCCATCCAGCCTTTAGCGTTATGCCTGCCAAAATTTTCTGAGTTCTTTGGCAACGTTTTCCTTTGCTTCGTCCTTTACATCCTTATTAGATGCCCCTAAGTTTTACCCCCAGCATATCCATGGGTAATATGAAAACCCATAATTTTGGTCCCAAAATCTGCTCTTGACTTATACATGAGGTCTACTTATAGTTGAGTATATACAGTAAATGCCAGACTGAACTTTCTGAAAAAACACCTCACATCAGTAAAGACACACTGTTAAGCATTGTTGTTGTGTGCCTTCAAGTTGTTTCCAACTTTTGGTGACCCTAAGGCAAATCTATCATGGGGTTTTCTTGACAAGAGGGGTTTTTCTTTTGCCTACCTCTGAGGATGAATGTGTGACTTGCCCATGGTCACCCAGTCAGTTTCCATGGCTGAGAAGGGGATTTAAACCCTGGTCTCCAGAGTCATAATCCAGCACTCAAACCACTATATAGTCAGCTCTCCATATCCACGGATTCCTTATCCATGGATTCAAGCATCCATCCACTGCTTGAAAATAATTTTTAAAAATATAAACAATATAAAGCAAACCTGGATTTTACCATTTTATATAAGGGACACCAACCTACTATGCCATTGTATATAATGATACTTGAGCATCCAGTGAATACCAAGGGCCACTGTACTGTGGTGGCTTTACTGTTAAGTCTGTGTGTGTGTGTGTGTGTGTGTGTGTGTGTGTACAAGGGGGTATAAAGGTAAAGGTACTCCCCGTTGACAAGGTTGTCAAGTCATGTCTGACCATAACGGGTGGTGGTCATCTCCGTTACAAAGCCGTAGAGCCAGCGTTGTCAGAGACTACTCTATGATCCTGTGGTTTACCTTCCCACCGAAGTGGTACCTATTTATCTACTTGCATTTGCATGCTTTCAGACTGCTAGGTTGGCAGAAGCTGGGACTAGTGTCGAGAGTTCACCGCATCATGCAGTACTCGGGCCTTGAACTGCCAACCTGCCGATCTTGCAGTCAACAGAATCAGTGCCTTAACCACTTGAGCCACTGCATCCCTTACACGGGATTACAAGGGGGTATAGTAAAGTAATAATTATCACCCAGAAGTTATTATGGTGTATTGATGAAATTTTGTTAGTATCATCATTGGACCCTAAGTGCATGATGTTGAGAAAATCAGCTCTTTGTGTCCTTTTATTTTGTCAGGTTGTGCCAGAAGTGACTAAAGTGTAAGATGGAGAAGATTGAGGCTCACAGTGTGATAAAGTTCCTGCATTTGAAGGGTAATAGTGCCCGGCAAATTCATTATAAGATGATGGTAGTTTATGGAAATGATTGCTTATCTTATGACACTGTTGTGAGGTGGAAAAGGAATTTCTAAACTGGTCACATGTCCCTCACAGATGAGCCAAGACCTGGAAGACCATAATTGATGGACGATGTGGCCACAGTGAAGAATGTTGTGTTTAATCCTGGAAGACAGATGAGCAACCATCCAAATGATCATGAATGAAACTGGTCTCAGTTATGGTAGTGTGTGGAAAGTGGAAAGACGAACTGCACATGTTTAAGGTGTCTGCACACTGGGTTCCATGTTTGCTAGCCCATTTGCAGAAACAAACATGGCATGACCTTTCAAGACAGATGTTGGAACAAGATGAAGAGGATTTTTCTGGTCGTCTGGTAACCATGGATGAATCTTGGATCTATCACCTTGCACCAAATGACTTTTTCTTGTTCCCAGAAATGCAAAATCCATTGCAGGGGTGCTGATTTGACAACACAAATGAAGTGTCATGAAGTGAAAGAGCGGTTTAAGGTGCAATCTGCAGATTTCTACAATAACGGTATTTGGAGGGTCAAGAAACACTGAGAAAAATGTGTAAATCTGGATGATGACTACATAGAGAAAAGTTAACAACGACAAATCAAAACAAACCTCCTGTCAAATTTTCTTAAAGGGGATAATAAAAAATTTACGATACCCCCTCATATATATTGTTCACAGATTTAGCTTCTTACCTCAATAGAATAATGTTTTGGATTTGACTAACAAATATTCTGATTTATTCATTAGATGCTCAGTCCTTCATAGCTTGTTCCTTATTAGTGGTCTCTTGTTTTTAAAACCTTGTGTAATATCTGTTCAATAAAGCAAAGTTTCTTAAAATTGTAATGTTCTTGTATTTGAAAGAAACAACAGTGCCAGTGGAGAAGTTGAAAGCCTGTAGTCTTCACCACCTAAACATTTTTTTTACACCAGTGAAGATGAACTTTTTAAATAGACCTGCCAGGAATGTCAAACCTTTTGGGTGGCTGAGGATTTTGGGCCTGCCCTCGAATTAGGAGTGAGTCATTCATATTTTATGAAGTACTCCAGACTGGGTTTTAAAGTCACAAACATTGGTTCTAGTGGTTTGTCTGTTTGGTGTGAGCACAGTACATGCTACTTCCCCTTTCTTTCAATCAGTGAGAAGATAGGTTTCGTATTAGGAGTTTCGGTATGGTGGCTCTTTGTATCCTGTGCTATTAGTTTTGCAAACTTTTTTTTCTCTACGCTGATGACTCTAGGTTGTGTTTTCTCACATTTGTAGTGTGATGCTTGCTGGAATAGGATCGTAAGTATATATGAATGGTTACAATATGAATTATGTCTTACTATCATCTTTTAAGATCATACATTGTGTATTAGCATAATTATTATTTTGATAATTATTGAATTATTTTGATAATTATTGAATTGAGGGTTTTTTAATAGGTTAATTGTAGCATTCCAGAACAAAACAAAGCTAAAGGATGTGGAATTGGTCAACAATTATTGTGTAGTAGGGTCCATTAATTAAGCCCTTTCAGGAGTTAATAAGGATGCTGTGTCAGTTTGTATGGTGTCTTTAAGAAGCTGCTGCTGAAGAATAAATCTTGAGGAATATTAGTAAGGATTCTTGATTAGATCCAGCCAAATCTTTTACTCTGCTTCTTGCATTAGCTTGATTTATAGCAGGTTTCCCCCTGTGTATTGTAAATAAAAGTGTTTACAGATTGAGTCTCACTTATCCAAAATATCTGGGACCAGAGGTGTTCTGGATTTTTTATTTGGGGGGGGGGGGATTTTGGAATATTTGCATATACATAATAAGATATCATGGAGATGGGACCCAAGTCTAAACATGAAATTAATTTACGTTTCGTATGCATGTTATACATGTAGCCTGACTGTGATTTTATATATAATATTTTTAATATTTTGGTGCATGAAACAAAGTTTATGTACCCAGAACGATCAGAAAGCAAAAGTGTCATTATCTCAGCCACCCAGGAAAAAAGTTTTGGATTTTGGAGGATTTTGGAATTCCAGATAAGGGAGACTCCTCCTGTATAGAACCTGTTTTTCAAAAGAAAACTTTATAGGAGAGAATTGTGAGCCAATATTTTATCGCGAGTATCTGTGAAAAAAAACTCTGTATCTTAAAGCTACAAAAGGAGTTCCTAAGGTGTGACATTTTGCTGCTTCTATATATAATGTGTTGGCTGATCAGCAAGGGGCTTGGTTTATACACCTCAGACTTAATAGAAGAAAACTGATTTACAGAGACCGTAATAGAAGTGTTAGAGCTGGTGTGTAAGGGTGAATGGGTAGAATGAACACATTCTCAATAAATCTTGAAATCCTGAAATAAATTAAATGTTCTCCATCACTTTGTGAAAATCTAGTCTTGGACTGGCAGAGTTTATATGGGAAGTAGTACTGGCCATTTTGCTGTTACAAGAATATTTTGCTACTTGCCTTAGCTCATTTTAAACTTTTCCCTTCTTTTGTTTTCTTTTTGGGGTGATGGGTGAGGAGTTCTCTCAGTGTCTCTTTGCTTTTATTAGAGGATAATCATAGTTCATCTGACACAGTTCATGAGTGGATTACTAAGGAACTCCATGTAAAAGCTTTGAAACAAACGTTATATAAAAAGTATTAAAAAAACAAAAAGCTTTCCTGCTCTGTATTGCATGTCATGCTGCCTCCAGCATACAGTTTCTTTATTTTTAACTGATGTAAGCTTGGAATGCTAATACCAGTGACCTAAATTGAGCTTCCTGCCTTAATTGAAATCTAGTATATGGCACAGATTTCTGTGTAAGTGTTTAGCAGTTCTGCAAGAAGTGGTAAGATACAAATATATTCTACTGGGTCTTCAAGAAATAGGAAAAAGTACAACATGTGTGCGTGTGCATACATGTACATACATGCTTCTTTTTTGTGGTCTCTGACACTCATACTAATGGATTATCCATGTCTGTGCAGTGCCTCATTTGGAAACTTCTAGAGCTGTTACGCAAGCGTTAGGCAGTAGCCCCATCCACTCACATGCACCCAATGGATGTACTTCCCTCCTAACGCCTCAGTTCTGTTTTGTTGGCCACAGCAGCAGCAACGTAAGAACTTTTTGCAGCTTTTCTATAGTATTATGGTTAGATTTATTGGAAACTTGGATTTTAGACTGTTTTACCACTTTTTTTGGATTATTTTTGGATTATTTTGGATTTTGGAAAGGTTCTGAATGCGGTACCTTGCAGGCACAGCTAATCCATTTGCGTGAATTCATAGCTGACCACTCAAAGAACTACAGTTACAAGTAAGCAACCTGTCTTGTTTTTGGTGCTTCTCTTCATGAAGTCGCCATGAGTCACCAGGCAACTTGAAGGCACGTACACACATGCAAATGCAGAAGAAATCGTTCTCATGGATTTTTTGTTAAGTATGGTCCAAAACACACTGCAGAAATACAGTCGGTCCTCCGTTTTCACGTGGGATCCATTCCGGATGCCTTCGTGAAAATGGAAACTTGCCGATATTCAAGCCCCATTGGCTTGAATGGTGGCACATGCCTGCAAGTATGTGTGGGTGCACGTCATGGGTGTGTACCCCATTGTGTCCCCCTCCTTTTCCTGCCCGCAGATAGGCGTGAGAGTCCGTGAAAACGGAGGGATGACTGTGATCCAATTTGAGGTTACTTTAACTGCCTTGGCTCAATGCTAGGGAATTCTGGGAACTGTTGTTTTGAGAGACATTGTGGCTCTGGTGCCACAATGAACTCCAAATCCCAATCATTACATTTATTGGTTATATTAAAAGGAAAGTTTATGTAACGCCAGAGAGAGGAGAAGGAAAAATGTATGAGTTGGAGAATCACTGCCTCAGAGTTGGTGTTTATTTGCATTTAAAGCCCTTATCATTCAGAGCTGAGATAGCTTGCCTTTCTTAATTTATTCAAACTACAAAGTAAACTTGGTTAATGTTTTGTCTTGGGTTATGGATCTTCAGACCTCTTGCACTGTGAACAATATAATAATAATATATCCTGCCTCTCTGTGTAACACAACCGAGGCGGCTTATATGCTAAAACATACATTCCTGTCTCCCAACAACTCCCCCCACCCCCAAATGCAATTAAACAATAATAAAATATCATCTTATGGTACCTTAAAAACTATTTTTTTGCTTTGTTTTTTACATCATGCAATAAACATTCTTCAGGGTTTTTGCTGGAAATAATTAGTGATCTTGATACTACTGTGGAAGGCAGCAAGCCATACCTTTATGGTAGCAGGGTACCAAAAAATTAAGTGATATTTAGCATGGAATCTAATTTATTTATTTATTTCATTCTATGCCACCTTTCTCCCAGAAAGGGACTCAAGAAAGGGACCCACAGATAAAATGGTTCAAAAGACTTTACAATAAAAATGTGAAAACAGTTAAAATCAACTAGCTAAAAATAGTATAAAATTATATTAAAATATACAAACATTAAAGACATATCTAAAACACACACTCCATACAAAGTCTCCCTGACACGGCACAGGACAAGATCTAACATTTAAAAGTACTATAGATGAGACTTCTTTATACGAATTAACACAGTTGCTGACAAGCATTGGCCTTAAAATGAAAGATTAGTTTAAGGATTTATATTGAAAGGATCTAGTTCACTTTTGTGACGGAAGGTCAGAATTGTCCGAGCATTACATAGCTTTCTTACCTTTTTTGAACTATATGTCTTCTTGGTGGAACAAGCAGCATGATGATTGGCTTTTCTTATGGGATTTTTAACGCTGCCATCAGGCTTTCAAAAGATTGAAGGTTTTTGATCTTCTGTTTCCTTTTCTTCTAAAAGATAATTCTAGTTCCTTGGTTTCAGAAGAAAATAATAGCAGTGCTACTTCAGAGTAGTTTGCTCAGGCATTAGAAATTCTATCATGACCTACAGTTTTATTATAGCTTCCAGTCTTGAAAAAGAGGGTGGGGAAGAAGAGAATTGTTGCATTTGCCATCTTGCCATAAATTATTTTCTGACAACCAAGTGTCACTCAACACACTGACACAAAGATATGTAGCATTAGGAAAGGTGGTGGAAAAAAACAATTTTAAGCAAGTTTTGTGTCATCAAATACTATCATTTTCATCGGGGTTTGATTCCTTAATGCAAATTGTTTGATGTCCTTGGGGAACCAGTTCTAATTCATATATCTTGGTTTGAATTTGAAACAAGATATATCATGAATTGCTGTGGTTTATACTTCTCTGATGGTGACAGTTTGGAACGCGTCTTGTGAATGCATCCTTGTTCTCTTTATTTTTCCAAACTTTGGACCAGGAGACTTGTTTAGCTCTCAGTCTCTTGTCTTGTGCTGTGCCCAGATTGCAGTTGGGTGACCTGTTCAGAGAGCTTTTATGCCTCATTGAATTGCCATTTTCTCCCTTTTGAGAATGGCTGAATTACATTTTTAGCTCTTGAGAGACTCAGAAAATGTTTAGCCAAAAACTAGATTCCATTGAAACTTTGGTTTTTGTCTCTGTTATTTGTAGTCAGCACAATTCACATGTAGATATTTTTGTTCTGTTTCATTTGATTTTACCGTTGGAGAGGACTCAAAGCATGCAATGATGTCATGTACAAATGTACTTTATTTGGGCTTCTCTGTGAAGTGCTGCCTCCTGCTCTCCTGAATACTCCACACGTAACAGATTAAGTGAGTCATCAGCCAACTGTGTAGTCATTAGTTTGTTGGGTAAATAATTTACAGAATACAGTACAGCATCTTCTTGGATCAAACACTGTAACATAATTCCCTTTGTGGGTTCTATTCATGACCACGCTATTAAAATTTAGAAAAGCAAGTACAAATATGGCAAGGAGACATGCTAAATAGGGTTTTAATTTTTTTTGTTTTGTTAAGTGTGCATGTCAACAGTTTTCCAACCACACAGACATACACTGTTGAACAGTTTTAAAATTATTTTGAGATTACCCAGTATTAAAGTGTTGGCTTTGAAGCCTCATCCTATGGATGCATTTTTGGAACTAATGTTACCAACACATGTACATCTCGAGAGGGGTATTATACAGATCTGGTTGTTTCCTGACACTAAGGCTTACTTTGTTGGGGTGGTTTATCCTAAGTATACCTCCATAGAATTGTGACTTTAAAGATAGATAAAAAGTTTCATTTAGGCTGCCCATCCACTGAGTAGGCCAGAGTTTCTAGTGTTTTTCAGTTTTGATATTAATGTTTTTAAATATGTGAAGTCGAAGGCTTTCATGGCTGGTGTCCATAGATTTCTGTGAGTTTTCTGGGCTATGTGGCTGCATTCTGGAAGAGTTTGTTCCTGATGCTTCACCTGCATCTGTGGCTGCCATCTTCAGAGGGTGGTGGCATGGAAGTATGTGGGGTTTACTTGTGTGACCCTTGGTTGAGAGGAAGTGATTTACATGTTAATCTGTAAGCAACACACACAGTTTTAAAAAATAGGCTATGGCCTCACAAGGCGACATAAACAAAAGGGGTAAGAGAAGATGCAAAGATAATTGTGGTCATTTTTTTTTTATGTCCAATCCTGAAATGTTTCTGTTGAACTAATTCTGATGGGAGGTGCTGTCTGTCTGGGATTAATGAGAGTTGAAAAGCTTTTTGTACAGTTATGACATGATAAATTGCTGAGTTTAGGTGTGTTACTATAGAGCAGAAATTGCAAAGATAACTCTGATTTATGGTATTTATACATGTAAATCAATACTTGAAAAATAATCCATCCTGCTTTTTGCAAATTCTAAGGTGTAAACTGAATGCTGAGAAGAAGATCTTGTGGTGAAAAAGATACTCAAATGAAACAACACTTTGGAAGGCTGCCAGTCTTCCACTTGCACAACTCATTTGTGTATTGAGTGATGAAGGGCTGTAAAAAATGTGGGAATTGCTTGCAGAGATATTAGTTATTAATGCAGTCACAAATTCTTCAGCAGACTTTTTTTATATTGTGTGCTAGAGTTCTATGAGCACCATAAACCATAGTTTATGGAACTGCAAAAAATTGCCATGGATATGAATTTCTTTTCCTTTCTCTTTCCTTGCTGCTTACTGTCCTTTGTGCAGAGACCTTGGCTTGTATTATGTCCAAGTTCCTGTTATGTCTTGAATGAAGCACTCTGGCTCAGCGTCCTTGGCTGAAGGAAAGCACTGATGGAATGCTATGTCATGGTACTCAGTGGTGTTACTGGAGTTGGTGTCACCCAGCGTGGTAACTCATGGGGTCACACACACCATTGATCTTCTTCCATACCACACTATACAGAATCCTTAGTAATTTTTTTTTTTTTTGTACTAATGGTACTCATAAATCATAATTCCTGTATATCACTGAATGTAATATTAATCATTATGATATAAACAACTAGCAAAATTAAAATTATACCTTCAAATTACAATGTCATATGTACATCCTAAATGTATTTTACATGTACATAGTTTCACATGGTTAGAGTGTAAATTTGGTAAGAGGTGAAGTTTTTAAATAAAAATGTAAAATAATACATTTTAAAATTTAGTATTTTTAAATTTTAAATTAAATTATTATTATTTTTAAAAAACTGGGGCCTCTCCTTTCTCCTCCCAGTGAGCCTCGCCCCACTCATACCATCTCTTTAGAATTTTAAAGGGATGCAGGTGAACATCATAGCTCGTTTCTTCCAAAAGGCAGATGTTTGGGGAGCAGCAGGGTCACCTCCCCTTAGAGCAGGGGTAGGCAACCTTTCCCCTTTAAGGGCCGAGGGACTTCAGCTCCCAGAATCCCAGGAGCTATTGGCCAACATAGGACTATTGGCCAACATGGCTGAGGCTTCTGGGTGCGGAAGTCCCTCGGCCCTTAAAGGGGAAAGGTTGCCTACCCCTGCCTTAGAGTGTCTGTTGGTGTGTCTCATACACCCTGTACCTACCAGTGGCACCCCTGGTGATATTCAGTCAAAATGTCATAAAACATTAGGTTAGAAGTTGGGGATAAATATCCTAACATGGCCCTGTATTTTGACTTGAGCCTGTTCCTGGGCTCCTTTCCTTGCTTTTACATTACCGTGTGGAGTAAGATTTACTGTGTTTGAAAAAGGGATTAAGATGAATTATCAGTTATTTTAAGAACAGAACTGAGGTCCTGATTATATTCTACTTTTAGTGTATGACATTATGGTAACTTGAAAAATCCTTTTATGTGATGTGCCTATGCCACCATCATAACATTTTACTGTATTCCATTTTTTTTTGTGCAGCTGGCATGCAACTTTGCTGCTAAAGGATAGATCATTAAGTGATGAACATCTCTCTGTGAACAGGGCTCAAGGGCTTGTTCCAGAGCATTGCAACTCAATCTTGTTTGCCTCACTTAATGCAAAGCCACCTGAATGAGAGATCTAGAATCACCAGATGGATCTCATCTTGATTTTCTAATTGTAGGAGTCTGAATTTAAGATTAAACAGCATTACCTTGACCAATCTGAACACTAATGTGATTTTTTTTTTAAAAAAAAGATTCAGGATAAAATAATCTCATTGCTCAAGTTTGATGATATTTGCTTGTTCTAGCTTTTGTCTCTTTCCTGGAAAGTAGTGCCCTTCTTAAAAACAATTGGTCTTAATTGCAGCCAGTGACCTTTGCCTTGGTAGTGACTCATGGAGGCTTAGTTAAAAACTTAACCTTTCAGATCTTAGGCTTTTTGAAACATTAACAAGAATAGTTGGCATGTTTCCTGACTACTGTTGGCAGCCACCAAGGGTAAAGACTTACTTTATGCTTCATCTGCCACTGCTGCAGCATCTGAGGGAGAGAAGAGCAGCCAGACACAGCTTCATTGTACCTGGGTTCCATCAGCTGATGAGTCCCTCCCTCCATTCCAACAGACATTGAGGGAAAGATGAGCAGTCAGCAAATACAACACACACACACAGTTCACCTGGGAACCACTCCTCCCTACCCAGGGTCTCACTATATATAGACCCATTCTCTTCCATTCCAGTTTTCTCTGAAGATGCCAGCCACAGATGCTGGTGAAACGTCAGAAAGAAACTCTTCTAGAACATGGCCATACAGCCCGAAAAACCCACAAAAAACTATGGATGCCGGCCATGAAAGTCTACGACTTCACAATGAACTTAATTCCTTCCCCCACAGCTATCCATTTTTCACTGTTCTGCCTTATTCAGATTGTAAGGCTAAGGGTAGGGAGCTGTCAAAATAATTAATTGTAAGCAGCACTAAGAAGCTTTGTGGTTGAAGGTTGAAATGTAAGTACTCTAAATATCAAACAAACAAACAAACATAGAATGGATTGATGAGAGTTTAATAATGCCAAACTTTACACCAGGTACAAAATTCCATGTTTCTATGGTATACCAGAAAAATGCAAAACATGCATGCAAATATTAAAATTCATACAGGTCTAATGTTAAATAGTGACGCTCATAAAATACAGTAGCCCCTCCCAATTTGCGGGGGATCTGTTCCGGACCCCCTCGTGAAAATGGCGGCTCGCAAATATTCGAGCCCCATTGAAATTAATGGTGTGCATGCCTGTGGCACATGTGTGGGCGCCCCCCATTTTGTCCCCCTCCATTTGCCGGCCATGAATGGGCAAGGGATGCAGACTCGGTGTCTGCGAAAATGGAGGGGCAACTGTATTATTATTATTATTATTATTATTATTATTATTATTATTATTTTAATAGTTTAATTTTTATTTGGTTTTCATAATCTAATAAATCATATATTATAGAAGAGGTGACAGTGGTATACATACTACAAAAATCATTATACAACAATTGAACAGAGAAATAATAATAATAATAATAATAATCTCCAACTATATTTTGTTCATTACTTTTTCCCATTTTTTTTCGTATTGTTGAAATGATTTCCCTGCTGTGTACATTGATAATTTGTCCATTGTTATAAATTCAAATAATTTAGTTTGCCATTCCATTACCGTTGGTGTTACTTCGGATTTCCAGTATTTAGCTAAGATAATTCGCGCTGTTGTGGTCATGTAAAGTATAATGCTTTTTTCATCCTGATTTAATTTGCATTCTATCACATCAATAATATTTAATAAGAACAATTCCGGCTTGAAGGGAATGTTTTTCTGAATGATCTCACATATTTTTTTCCAAATTTCTATCCAGAATGTTTTACTTATCTTGCATTTCCACCACATGTGCTACATGGTTCCTGTCTCTTCCTTACATTTCCAACATTTACTTTCACAATTTTTGTTTATTTTAGCTAATTTTGAAGGAGTGATATACCACCGGTGTAATACCTTATGATAATTTTCTTTTCATGTGTTACATTTTGTGAATTTGTTGCAGTATTTCCATGTGTTTTCCCAACTTTGTAAGGGTATTGTATGTCCTATATTCTGCATCCATATTATCATATTTTGTTTTATCACTTCTCCTGTTTTTATTTCTAATAACCACTTATAAGTCTTTTTTATCCAATGTTTCTCGCCTTCTTTCAGTATTTTATCAAAAAGATTTGTTTCTTCCTCAATTCCATATTTTTCTACATCTTTCTTAAAATCTTCTTTTATCTGCATATACTTGAGCCAATTAATGTTGATCTTATCCTGCTGTATTTTTTCTCTAGGTTTTAATGTAGGACCATATTTGGATTTTATTAACATCTCTTCATATGTAATCCAATTTTCTTGTTCAAGTGCTTCTTTTTTATGATGGGCTTCTTGTGGTGAGGTCCATTGTGGTAACTTCTTATATAGATGTTTCTTATATTTTTTCCATATTCTGTAAAGATTTTTCCTTATTAAATGGTTGTTAAATCCTTTGTCTAAGGCAATTTTATCATAACAAAGATATGAATGCCATCCCATTTTTAGATCAATTCCTTCTAATTCCAACAATTTTGACTTTTCAAGTAAAATCTAATCTTTTACCCATAATAATACGCTTGCTTCGTAATATAATTCAATATCTGGCAGACCTAAGCCTCCTTTTTCTTTTCTATCCTTTAGATTCTCTGCTTTAATTCTGGGTTTTTTCCCTTTCCAAATGAATTTACTAATGTCTTTATTCCAAATACGAAAATGTTGCTTAGTCAAATGAATGGGAATTGTTTGAAATAAATATAACATCTTAGGCAATACGTTCATCTGTATTGTGGCAATTCTTCCTAATAAGGAGAGTTGTTTTTTCTCCCATGAGGGGCAACTGTATTATTGTAGGGAAATCATGTGGGTTCATTCATTCTTCCAGTCTCATTCATATCAAGGCATTAGGTGACTAGTCCTTATTCTTATATCAGGGCTTCCAAACCTAGGGCACATGATGGAATTTTAGGGAGTACAATAAAGCGTGGGTTGAAAGATGAGTCACATGGCATTACTTATTTTTTTCTGAATAAATTAGAATGTAATTGCTCAGTTTAGATTTGCTTTTATGCACTGAGTTAAAAGCTTATTTTTTCAAATTCAGTTTGTTCAACTGCAGTATAGTATGTGATTCAATTTGTGGTACAAAAATTAGAAATTAGATCTCTTTATCTTCAAATGTGATAATACTTTTGTAGGGGGTACAAATATTAACCAAACATTTCCTAGGGGTGTGGGGTATAGAAACAGTTGGGAACCACTGTCTTATGTTCTTCAAAGTGTTTTAATATGTGAGCCATCTCAGTTGATAGTAAAACAGTAAATTAAAATGAGACACAGCTTTACAGCTCCCAGTTGGTATTTACCTGATTAGGATTTATGGTTGTGTGTTTAGCTAAATTGGATAAAAACATGAAGATTAGTTTTTAAAGCCGTTTGAACAGAAATCCTAAAATGTTTTTAGACAATGCTGTTCAGTTGGAAAGGTATAGCTTATTTTTAAGATGATTCCATTAACACCCCCCCCCCCCCGAGATTAATGCAGTATATTTTGAATGCTGGACCCTTGTAATATGCCTACATGTATAATGTGTAGTGGAGGTCAAGCTGAACACACATTTATGAGTAAAACACTGAAATGATGGGTTTATTCTTTAACCTACAATACCGGTAGCTTGTTTCTTCTTGAACGTAGTAGTAACCTAGCCTGTAAACTAGTATAAAGTATAATTGTCTCTGTACTGTTCATTGTGTCTGTGTTTTTTCCATCAGTTCAAAGTTGATGATATTAATCTGAGCAACAAATTAACTTTGATTAAAGATATTGAATTTGGTTCTGGTACTGCCCTGGACACCTGCCCCAATGTTTTTTCTTATTTTATTGAAGCAGTTTCTTCAATGGTCTTGCAATTCAGAAGTGCACACTCAAGGTTGGGAGTACTGAAGCAGCAACAAACACATTTCTAGGGATCCAATTACTTGCTTGCTTTGTTTATTTCTAGTAATCCTCCTTGGTCCTCACTCGGGCTATTTTGCTTTACAGACTGTCAAATTGTGTATGTGTGTGTGTGTGTATTAAAAATTCAGTGCTCTTTCCTCTTAAGGAACATGCCAGTGTTTTTATTACGTTTTTAAAAGAAGTAAATGCCCAGTGAAGCAAAATTTTTGGAGTGTACAAAACTATGGGCTACAGGGGAGATAACAAGCAGGTTCTACCCACAGCCAACTGCAATGTTTTTATTTGTAGGATTTATTTGACGCATTTTCGGAAATGCAGAAGAACTCTTTTGTCTTGAATGGGTATAATTTCCTAAATGATAATAGATTGCCAAATTTGTTGTGGCACATGTGTTGTGCATGGCTAAACAACAGTGATGTACCGGAGAAGGCGTTTAATTATTTTATGAAGACTCTACATCAGGGGTAGGCAACCTTTTTGAGCTGGGGGCCGGGTTGCTGTCCCTCAAACAATTGGGGGGGCGAAGCACCAAAAACAAACAAACAAACAAACAAACAAACAAATAAATATAAAAATAATTTTTAAATTTTTTTTTAAATTAACACTCTCTCAGCCTCAGAAAAGCCATGGCAAAACCCCCGTGGAGATTTTGCCAAGAAAACCCCAAGAACAAGTAATAACAACAATAATCAATATCATCATGGTGGGTGGCGGCAGCGGCAGAACTGGCCTGGGGCCGGTCCAAAGGCCTTGGGGGGCCGCATCTGGCCCCCGGGCCTTAGGTTGCCTACCCCTGCTCTACATATTATAGTGGAAAACTATATTATCTGTAGAAAGTGTACATGTCTGTATCCTCAGGCATATCAGTCCGGACAGATTAGCTGCTCAGCTATTCAACCTTGCCTTTGCTGTCTAGCAGAAAATAACCCAAAGCTTTCTTCTGATGCTTATACAGGTTCTCTAGGATCCCCGGGATATATCTAATTGAAATATTTCACCCAGCTGTTAAAAGCTCTGACTTGTTAAGTATTAAAACAGTTGACAGATTTTCAAACGTGTCAGTAGTATAGATGGAGATGACATAAGGTTGATCTGTTTTAGAGCCTAGATTTAGATTTCCAAGTACTATTTATAAGAGTAGGATTTTAGTTCATTATCCTGAATGGTCAAAGAGGTAAGCCACTTGCTTCTCATCCACATGTTCAGAGCTTTTTGAAGGTGGTAGCCCAGCTTAAACCAGAAATGGTCCATAGTTTGCCCTCATGGAACCTGTATGTGGTTTTACAGGCTTTGGAATCCTTGAGATTCGTGGAATTAAAATTTCTTACCTTGAAAATTTTGTTGTTGGTCTTTGTTATTTCTGCTTGCAGCATCTCTGCACTGAAGGCTCTGCCAGTCTGTGGGAAGTTGTGTATCTTTCATAACAATTACAGTAGGTTGTTCTTTGTTTGGATCCTTCTTTTGTTCCAAAAGTGAATTCACTGTTCTGTCATTCTCAGGAGATTATTCTGCCTTCACTTTGCCCTGATCCTAAAGTACCACAGATGAAGGAGTGACACAGATTGGATGTGCATAAGGCCTTGACATTCTGTCTAGACAGGACTAGGCCCTTCTGTAAATCTGACTACTGTATATACTTGACTATAAGTCAACCTTATGTATAAGTGGAGGGCAGGTTTTGGGGCCAAAATTATGGATTTTGATATGACCCATGGATAAGTCGAGGGTAAAACTTCTGGGCATGTAATGAATTATGTAAAGAACAAAGCAAAAGAAAACAATGTCAAAGAAGTTAGAAATTTCTGGCAGGCATAACTATCTATGCCAGGGGTAGGCAACCTTTCCCCTTTAAGGGCCGAGGGACTTCAGCTCCCAGAATCCCAGGAGCTATTGGCCAACATGGGACTATTGGCCAACATGGCTGAGGTTTCTGGGAGCTGAAGTCCCTTGGCCCTTAAAGGGGACAGGTTGCCTACCCCTGACTTATACTGTCTTTTGCATGGCATCTTTGTTGTTGGAGATTTGTAGAACAGCCACGCGGACTTCTCCATCCTCTTTTTCTTGGACACTACAGGATTAACAAACTTGCTTTGGTAACCATGTTCTGCTAGAGGTTTTGTCTTCATAGTAGGTTGCTGCCTGTTCTGAGGGTCTAGTGATCGCTTCTGCAGGTCCCAGCTTGAAGAATTTCCTCCCTGCATTGGTGGAAAATGAAACTTTGATATTTGCCATGAAGGTTCCTTTTCAGCAGCTATGAGGAGGGAATTGTTCCCACTCTAGTTGGTGAAATTCTGTGATTTCATGCTGCTGGTGGTAAATTTTGTTGTTGTCCAGAACGTTATATTCCATCACTGTGAAGGTAGGACTGGCTCTCCCTCTTAGTGTAGTAAGGATCATAGATAGATGACATGCCAAGCCTATGAAGCATGAGAGAGGAGCCAGACTCACCTTGAAGGTGGTTTCCCTCTTAACAACTGCTGAAAAGGAAACTTCACGGTAAGTACCAGTGTTCCATTTCTTTGATAATATTTTGTATGTATTTGTGTTGTAAGCTTTTTGGAATCTCAATTTATCAGGATAGAAATTATAAAATTAGATATAGAACTACTAAGTTGGTTATGTTGTTCTTAAAATGTCTATTTTACTGCAGTTTTTATTTTTTGTATGCTTTCAGTGTAGGCAGTTGAAAATTATTGTGGGAGGATGCAGCTCACAGAAGAGTGAGCAACCATAGCTTTGTGGTAGTGTACAGGTCTTGTTCTGGATTTAAACCCTCGCATTTTCAGTTAGAGGTGTTTTACATGACAAGGCTGGAAAAGACCTATCCCTGAGAACTTGCTTAGCTGCTGCTTGTTACAGTAGGCATCTTATTTATTTGTAAATTATCTTGATTTATATAGACCACCCAACTATATATTTCTTTGAGTTAGACCAGCAATCTGACCTAATGATAGAAGACAGATTCACAAAGAAGGATAGACAAAGAAACAAAATGCTTTCCACATTCTGTTATTGAATTGGTGGTTTTGTATACTGAATATGGAAGTGTGGCCAAAATGTGTGTGTGTGTGTGGGGGGGGGGGGGAGCTGCAGACTTCTCAGGACTGAGTCATGTCCTGCATAACAAACTGAAAATTTGCCAGAGTTTAAAGATCCAGTTTTGTTCTTCATTGTTTTCAAAAGGCAATCCTCCTTGGTATTAGCAATAGGATTGTTGGTGTGTGTGGATGATGAGTATTGTAGTGATGCCTTTTGGCACCCAGCAGAGTCTGCAGGACAAGCTGGCTGCTGTGATCCACAGCCACTGTGTAGACTTGCCATCAACTGGCTCAGCTTCCCTTCTCCAGCATCCTGTCTTCCTCAGTCAAGAAGACACATTGTAAAGTCCAAAAGCATAGCTTTATTAATGCATATAAAAAGTAAAAATAAGATAACTAAGTAAAATCCATTGTGATGAACTTGTCCAGTTCAGCCATGAAAGATTACATCTTTAACAATCCCAAAAGCATTAGGATCCAACTTGTTGCAGTTAAAACCACTGCATCCAACCACACACGCTCACATCTTGAGCAACAAAACAATTCTTAGACAAAGGACTCTCTAGGCCCATCCCATACTCCACCTTCTAGGTGTTAACTTTATGTTAATTGGATAATGTCTGTATGATGTATGTTAACCCAGCCTCTTGCTGTCCATCATCCACCACGTGAGTAACTTTCCCAAGCTAACGATGTTTACGTATTTGATATATCTTTGTTATCCATAACAAAGTCTGGTTCCATTAGTTTTACCTCTGGGAAAGTACATTGTTGATGTCTCTATTACCACCTGGCGTTGATTCACCCTGTTTCTCTAAATATTGTTTGTGCCTTGTCCAGAAACTGTTCTCAAGTGGAAAATTACAGACACACACACATCTTTACATTTCACCTTTGACTATATATCCCATTCATATCCTAACAATCCCCTCCTGAAATGTATAGATGTGTGAGAATTATTTTGTTGTTGTTATTAAAACCATCTAAACACAATGTTTGACTCTATATATCTAAAGTAACACCTCAACCTGTTATAATAATTGTTAAATGTTGTTTTATCTCTAAAACCCTTTGTTAATATATCTATAGTGTTGTGGCTTGGCTTTAAACTCTAGGCACACAATTTTATTTTAAACCAACTCTCCCTA
This sequence comes from Phrynosoma blainvillii, assembly GCA_026167975.1. Classification (NCBI taxonomy): domain Eukaryota; kingdom Metazoa; phylum Chordata; class Lepidosauria; order Squamata; family Phrynosomatidae; genus Phrynosoma; species Phrynosoma blainvillii. Next base: position 8,954,308 of record JANUYF010000004.1, read on the forward strand.
GCAATTTGTTACAAAACTCTAACATATCTTGACCTATATTTTTAACATTTTTAATACCTTTGTTTTTGTCATAAAAATGTATGTCTGTGAATCTCTATATATCACAACTGACAACTCACAATTTAAATCTTATAACTGTTTAATCTATTTTATCTCATCTAATGTTATATATTTTATTTTATCAACACTTATAACTATATATCTTTATTTTTAATCTATCAAACTATTAAGCTTGTCTATATTTAAACAACAATCTTTAAACTGACTATCATATAACTTTAAAACAAATGAACTATCTATAAAACACTCTTATTTTAATGTGGCTATTTTAAATCACAAGCCTCTATCTCTTAAAAAAAAACTTATCAAATGTTCTATTGTTGTCAAACTATTATTTAAAACCAAAACAATTTTTCTTAAACACCTATAACAACACAAGTGTAATCTATTATTGTCAACTATAAACATCAAACCTTTCACAAAGCCTCTCTATATCTGGATATTTAAAACTCTCTGTAACTTTACTTTAAACAAAACCTATTGACTTTAAACTTGTCACCACCTCTGCACTTTGTAAATCACACTTTCTTAATCTTTCTATGTTGACTCATTAAACACATTTTATCAGCAGTCCAGTAACTTTAAAAATAAAATCTCAAAAAATCAAAACCTTTAATAACAAATCTCTCTGGACAACCCTTTTTTTTTTAATCTCCTGAATCTAAACAACCAAAAACTGTCATCTCTTTGTCTGTTAACACATCAGCATTTAAACAAGCAATCTCAAAACCAAAATGTTAAACTTACTAGCCCCTCCTTACTGTTAAAAGCTTATTTTAGTCACAAGCTCTCAGCCTCAAACTGTTTTTATCAATGTTTTCAAACCTTTGTTGAACAAATCTTTTTGTTATTAACCTAGCTTTGTATTTTCATTTGTCATCAGGCATCTTTTATTTTGTATATCTATTCACCTTATGATTTTTGTCTTTAGGTCTATCAACCACATTTTAAACACCTCTTTGTCAATTTTAAACACTTAAACTTTTTGCTGTACTGCAGTGTATCATTCTCCCTCTCTCAACAGGAAAAAACCTTTTTATAACTTTTAAAACCTCTGAAACTCCCTAAAACTCTCTTTGAAACTCTCTGGCTCACCAGCCACTTATGTATAAACTCTTGTCCTTTGTATAATAAACTTGTGTGTTCTTTTTTATTCTCTATTAATTTTTTTTTAACATAACATGTATCATTTCTGGACTTGTGTGTCCTTTGATTTTTGTCATTCTATCTTTTAATGATCTTGTCTGTATTGTCTCACCTAAAGTGTTTTCCTCACTTTTAAAAAAAAAAATGTCTGTCTTTTGTGTGTTGTGTGTCCCTCCATTTCCTGACACTTGGATCTTTAACTGTCTTATCTTTAATAAAACCTCTTGTTTGAATGTACCTTTTTCTCAACTTAAAAACATAAAGTTGGAAAAAACCATAAGGGCATCTAGTCTAACCTCCTGCCATGCAGGAACTCCCAATCAAAACTTGAATGTTTTTCACAATTGTTATTTTTTTTAAACATTAAAACTTTTTCCCACCATCAAGGTGAAATCTCCAACTGTTATTTTTTTTTGAATATTTTATAACACCATCTTGACACTTTGGTTTAATTTTCCTTTTAAAACATGCTAGCACATATATCTTTGTATATTGTCTAAAACCTGTTAAATATTTTAAATTCAGTGGATCTCCACATTACATGTGTAACAATGTTGGATTTTTTTTCCTCGCCAGTTTCTCAAACTGTGAGCCAAAAATTCTCTTTTTTTCCCGGTCTGTGAGCAAAGACCCTTTGTAATTAATTTTTTTTTTTTTAATCTATTGTTAAAAACTTTCAATTATATCACATCTCTGTCTTAAAACTCTGACATATAAAAACTCTGGAAAATCTATCTATAATCATTAAGAAAATATTTGTTGTCACTTAGTAACTCACATTTGTCCCTTTTGTTTAACAGCAACCTCAACAGGTCATTTTTGTAATTCACTTGTTCCGGTTTTGTCACAGGAAAAACCTTGACTTTTTACTCTGTGGCAAACCAAACATCTCCCAAATCATTTGTATAATAAAACATTTTAAAAATCAGGATCTATATCTCATAACTTAAACAAGCTCTCAAATCCTATGTTCCCTAGGATTCTATATTGATGTGTATAACCAGAATGTAATTATTCATTTTCTACACCTGCACATTTAGCATTTGTCTTTTTTTGTATAAAATACATATTTTTTCTCTTATAGCTTTTGTACACACCTCCCCAGCCGGGGTGATTTTAAATTTTTCTCCCACAAAACTCAGTGGCACACCCAACTTAACAGTTTTGTAAAACAGGTATATATAAAACATTTTCAAAGTTTTCTCACCAAAACTTGGCATGTAGACATTTTTAAATTTCTTTTATCATCTCTTACCCCTCCATCAGCTAGATAAACATCTTTAAGATTGGAGGATTTCTTTATTTTTCAGCAAAACTGTAACATATGTCCCAGAATATATAGACTCTTGTCCTCAGGTTTCACCTGTTTGAATCACAGTCTCAGCTCTGTAGAACAGCTTGTAGCTTTTCTGTTTCTCTCCAAAGTCTCTGGGTTGTAGATAGATTGTTGATTGTAGCAAACTTCCTTGCATTGCCATTTTCAAAACTCTTGCTCTGCCGGCAGTAAAAACATCAATTCGCACTCCGTGCATCAGCTGCCTTTTTTTTTTCAGGACGCATTTTCTTGACCTCAAGATGCTGTCCCAGGCTTTCTCCCAAGCCTACATTTTGGCTTTTTCAAGCAAACTGTTTCTTTTGGCATTTTCTGGCCTCTTCAAGCAAACCGCTTGGCTTAACAGATTCTCATCTTTTGGACCTCAGGCCTCCAGCAAAACTTTTGGCATTTAGCAACACCGTTGCAGCCTTTGAACTTCAGGCATCTTAGCAAACCTGCTATAGCCCCACACAGCATTGACCACTGTGTAAAATTTTACCCCCACCAGGGATTTTTGTATTTTCCTCCAAGCACTGTAAAGTCCTTTGACCACAGCATTTGTGACAAAGTTGTGTAGAAAACATTCATTCTTTCTTCAGTTCCCAAAACCTTTGGCTGAAGAAACATCCTCTCCCAAAACATAACTGTAACTCAGAGAGGGGTAACAGAATGAGTTTTCTTGGCTTAGGCAACCGCCTGTGTCCAGCAATCATGCTGCATTTTAAACTGCATACATTGCAACATGTATTCTGTGACTCAAGCCCCAGCTGCTTCCATATCAAACAAAATGGCCTTTAACAGAGTCTTTTGCAGCTTGAACAAAAACAAAAATTTTCACTGCATTGAACCCGCAGTATTCTCAGCATTTTTAGCCTTTGATTTTTTCTGTATCTTACTGTTTAAAGAGTGGAGTCCTCAGACAACCTGTCTTTAAAGAGGTCTGCACTTTGCCATCTGGCAGAAACAGCTTAGCAGTAAACTTTTACTTACATCTGGAGATTTGAAGCCACCTCTGCTTTTCCCAGCAACCGCTGAAGCATGGTTCCCTTGTCCTGGCACAGCTGAAGTCGTGGATAGGCAAGCCTTGCCTCTTGGCCACATTGCAAACATGTCATCTGGACTCTTGGGCTTTTGTCCTCCTGGACATTTGGCCTCTTTGTCCTCTGGCAGACCAGCCACCTCTGGCAAACAAGCCACTCTTTTGGCAAAAACAGGCTTAACTGGCAGACTAGCCATTTCTGGCAAAAACAAGCCATAAACTGGCAAACAGGCCATAACTGGCAGAAAAGCCATAACTGGGCCCCATAACCCTTGTTGGTGTGTGTGGATGATGAGTATTGTAGTGATGCCTTTTGGCACCCAGCAGAGTCTGCAGGACAAGCTGGCTGCTGTGATCCACAGCCACTGTGTAGACTTGCCATCAACTGGCTCAGCTTCCCTTCTCCAGCATCCTGTCTTCCTCAGTCAAGAAGACACATTGTAAAGTCCAAAAGCATAGCTTTATTAATGCATATAAAAAGTAAAAATAAGATAACTAAGTAAAATCCATTGTGATGAACTTGTCCAGTTCAGCCATGAAAGATTACATCTTTAACAATCCCAAAAGCATTAGGATCCAACTTGTTGCAGTTAAAACCACTGCATCCAACCACACACGCTCACATCTTGAGCAACAAAACAATTCTTAGACAAAGGACTCTCTAGGCCCATCCCATACTCCACCTTCTAGGTGTTAACTTTATGTTAATTGGATAATGTCTGTATGATGTATGTTAACCCAGCCTCTTGCTGTCCATCATCCACCACGTGAGTAACTTTCCCAAGCTAACGATGTTTACGTATTTGATATATCTTTGTTATCCATAACAAAGTCTGGTTCCATTAGTTTTACCTCTGGGAAAGTACATTGTTGATGTCTCTATTACCACCTGGCGTTGATTCACCCTGTTTCTCTAAATATTGTTTGTGCCTTGTCCAGAAACTGTTCTCAAGTGGAAAATTACAGACACACACACATCTTTACATTTCACCTTTGACTATATATCCCATTCATATCCTAACAAGGATTTCCCAAGAATAAGCACTTTCATAATGAAAGGCTAAAATGTTCCTCTAGCAATTTTAAAACTTTTTTCTGCTTTTACCTTTCCCTCTCTTATCATTAAAAATTCTCAAATTTCATGCAGAGTAGGCAAAAACCAAAACACACCCTTGCTTCAAAAACAATTTACACACCTCTTATCATTAAAAGGTGTGTAAATTGTTTTTGAAGCAAGGGTGTGTTTTGGTTTTTGCCTACTCTGCATGAAATTTGAGAACTTCTGGGTATTTAGAGATTTGACAGGAGGGAGCAGAGAGCAGTATACATAGCTGCAAGCACGGTTGCAACACGGGAATCTGATAAAACTTTCCATCCAAAGATTTCAAACTCCACAAGAGCAAATGCAGGTTCTTGGATTTCTCAATTGTGCAAGTAATGGTATGTATTCATATAATATTTGTATAATTTGGATTTATCATAACTTCTGGAAACCCAAAGATTGCAGACTGGAAGATGATTTTGGCTATGCAGGCAATAGCAGATTTTGCTGGTGTCATGTCTTATTGAATGCTGTTTTCCAAATATACAGTAATGATGTCTCAGCATTTCTCAGCAGTAACCAAATTTCCTGGAGGCTTGAAGGTTGTGTAAAGAGGACTGTGTCTCCAGTAACCCCCCTTTTTTGTTTCAAAATGCTGTCTTTCACTCTTGCTTTGATGGATTTTGTAGCTGGGCACTTGTCCCTTCCCATTTGCAGCCTTGGCACTTGTGGTTTCGATCATTCGCAAGGCCAAGGGTGCGGCTCCCTCCCTCTCTCCCTCCCTTCCTTACCAGCATCATCTCCCCAGTGCTGGGATCTTGTAATCGGCTCGGGCAGCCATCGGGACTCACTTCCCCAGCAGCGCTCAGGGCCCAGCATGCACATGCCCCACAATGTCAATTGGCTGCAGCAGAGGTGGATGGGGCATGCACATGCTGGGCCCCAAGCGCTGCCGGGAAAACGAGTCCCGATGGCTGCCGGGGAACGATTACAGGCCCTGGCGGCCTGGGCTCCAATTACAGGCCCTGGTGCCAGGGGATAGTTGCCAGTCAAGGAGGGAGGGAGGGAGAGGATTTCCCAAATAGTTGCCCACTGTCCCCTATTGCACCGTTGGGGATAATAGGACTTGAATATTCGGGAAATTTGAATCTGTGGGGGGGGGGGGTCCCGGAACAGATCCCCCATGAATCCGGAGGGATGATTATAATTGCAAAAAGCTGAAACTGCTCCCAAAGCTGTGGACTTAGTGTTTTGTGTGCGTGTATGCGCATGTGTTCACTATGACTATCATAGGCATCTCTTTATAATGTCCATGAGAATAAGACTCCTTTTCCAACTCTAGTGCCTAGAGGAGTTCTTACAGTTCCTTTTTATTGTTTTCTTTTGTGTGATAGGATGAATCGTTATTAGTGTAAGCAATCATGAAGTCATTGTCAAACAGAATTATAAAAAAGTATTGCTCAGTTATGATGAACACTGTTCCATTACAGTGCACTGGCATATGAAGAAACATTTAAAACTAAACACAGAATTACCTTTGTCCACTGTGCACTTTCCCTTTCATCCTTTTTGTTTATGGATCATAGTACTATGCTATAGGTAACAGGGAAATTGTTTCATATGATTAATCCAAGGGTTTGTTCACAATCTGTAATTCCTGGTGAATATGGGCACAGTCCAACAATGGACTTCCATTGCCAGAACAGGAGAATTAGCAGAAGTGGGAGGGGGCAATCTCCATTTTTCATTGACTTCCTGTGGACCTTATAATCTCCAGAAGGCTGAAAAAACCTCTAGAACTAGCTTTTGGGTAGCAATGAAAGCTAAAGAGGAAGGAAAAAGTTCTGTTTCACTGATGCCGGAATGACAACACTGTTGGATTTAGGCTTCTACTCTGTGTTTCAGATCTGCTTACTGCTGACTTGGAATCTTAATTTCTGAAACACCTAGAAAAATATACTTTTAGCAAACCCCGCATTATAGATAACATGACTATCTATGCATAGATAACTGTATGTTGCTTAGAGTAAAATTGATACAGTCAGGATGTATTGGTGTAAGTATCTGTACATTTTTTTGTATTGTGGAATATATTTCTCATCCTCAAATTACTTCTTTTAGAACAGCTTAAAAGTGTCAGTAACATACAGTGTATGGGCATGACTCTACAGTAACACTAGAGAATAAATAAATGTAGCATTACATCAGCATATACCAAATTCTTGGGGAATACAACTTTTAATTGGTGCATGAAATTTGAATAGTTTCAGTTTCTGTAGTGGCATTCTTGGAAATGTATGCGGCTTTTAACTTATTTATTTAATTTTTATCTTGCAAGGGGGATCCAAGGCAGCTCACAATATGTAACCTGATCTTCTTAGGATGTATCTGATGGACATGCAGTACAGTGGTGAATTTCCTCTGGATCAATGGTGTAAGCAAGATCAGGAGATGGCAGGATTAACCATTCTGATTTCAAAACAATCTTATTTGAACTTAAAAATAGGAAAGAGAATACCTGAAATTATTGCTTGCCTTTCTGTCTCTTCATGTTCCTAGCACATGTGCTGAAGAGTCTGATCTTATTGCTTAACTGCTCCAATCACTTATTGGACTGGGCCCATGGCATTGGGAATGGCTGGTTTCCGCATGCTTGGAATGTATGTCTGGTGGTCTAATTGTCTTGTGAGTTTTTCCTGTGATGAGTTTTGTCTCTTGCTAAAAAAAGTGATCACAAACATGATAATTATTACTTTCTTAATTCTACCCTACTTGGCCAGTTCAGCTAAACACAGTGGAGTTTGGTCCAAAACACACTGCAAAAATAATTCAGTTTGAGACCGCTTTAACTGCCCTGGCTCAATGCTAGGGAATTCTGGGAACTGTAGTTTTGGGAGACATTTAGCCTTCTCTGCCAGAGTGTTCTAGTGCCACCATAAACTACAATTCCCAGGCAAACTTGTGAATAAACAAATCTGCAAATGTTAAACTTGTGGAAATGGAGGGCTAACTGTATTCATTTTCTCTGTTTTACTTGCTTGCATATAATAAATCCCTTATATGCAGTATACCTTACATACTGAAAACATGTTCTTACTTGTTTCCTTGCATGTCTATGTGCTGCTGTCCACGACGGGTCTGGCTGATCTCTTCGTTCAATGTTTCTGTTGCTGCTGATTGTTTCAAGGCAAAGGGTTCAGTGCTCTGCTGTCTTTGGAGTTGATGAGAAGTTCGGATTTTGTGTGTCAAATGGTTGTCTTTCTTTCTGATGGAAACTGGGTAGTGCTGTTTAATAAGAGGCAACAGCATTGCTCCTTTTTGCATGAAAGCACTGATTGGGCAGTCTGTTACGTTCTGTCCTTGCTCTGTTTTTTCCAGACTGAAATAAATTTTGTTGGAGCTAAATTTTCGTCTTTTGTTTGTACCTGGGGTTCAGCCTTTTTCCACATGGTTTCTTTTGCTTTGCATTTTGTGTATCAGGCATTTGATGCCTTTTAACTAACATTTCTGAGCTCCATCAGTGTGAATAATTTATAACCCTACCATAAATCAGCTCATAGGGAGGGCAGAATCAGGCAGATATAGAAAGAACTTTTTCTTGTTAGAGGGATTTTGCTTTTCCTTTGTTTCACCTGATCAAGGCTCTGATCACAGTATGTTATCGTCAAATTCTCTGCAGGGTGAAAGTGTCTGTTTATCAGGTTTCTAGTATCAGAAATCCCATTTAGAAGATACCACTTAGACTAGAGAATGCATGCAGTAAGGAAAACATTACAATAGATCTGCAGGATGACAAAATCAGTCCTCAAAGCAGCTGCTCTTTTGTAACAGCTACAATTTAAAATAAGATTGCTTATACTTACTGTCTTTTGCTTGACATGATGATGAAAGCGATGGTGAATTGTTGTTACTTCGGCTTGTTCACATGGTAGAATTATGCCTTCATGACATTATGTGTGTTGAACAGACTCCTTGGGTCCATTCCAGTAAAACAGAGGTGGGTTGGTGCAGGCCCTATTTTGTGGTGTCACAAAGCTCCCAGACAACAAATACAGTCGACCCTCCACCTTTTCAGCTTTGATTTTTGAGGATTTGATTATTCATAGATTTGATTAATATGTTCTCTCTTCAGGAATCTCTTGGTCCTCCAGCGTAACTCTGGTGCAGTTCCTGCGGCGAGTGGGAAGGGAGATAGAGGAGTGAAAAATGCTCCCTGCCACTTCCACAGGGGGTAGTACATCCACATTCCTTTCCTGATATAAGCCACATATCCACTCTTGTTCATCAGTTTCACCAAACATTTGATTAGAAATTTAGCTTGAAGTGGCATCATGATAATCTCTCCTTACCAACCGAATTCACCCCATGTTGTGGCACTGAGCAGGGCTGACAACTTCATTGTAGACATTGTAGAGTCATATATTTATAGCATCGCCCTTCAGTGTTGTACAGTGTGATCAAACACAGCACAGGTTCAGGCAAGCCTTATCTCTCAAAAAAGGTAGCAGACAAGAGTCTCTAAGCCCATTATTCCACCCATAACTGGACACTTTCTGTCACAAGTATGAACATGTTTCTAGGGTTGCTTCATGAAGATTTTAAGTTTGTTTTAAAAAGTCTCATTAACTAGTGGGGAAGACTTCTACATCAATACAGAACATCTCTTATGTACACAATTGTTTATAGTATGGCATCTCTTCTTTCCCAACTGCACACTACTGTGTGCATATCAAGTACATGGAAGTGGATTTTATTAATCATTTTAAGGAATGAATAGAAATTAATGAGTAGAGTGGATTTCCCCCCCTTTATTTGTAATCACAACTGAAGATGTCTTGGAACACTTTGACTTTCCTAACTTTTAAAGATGTTACTCCTTTAGAAATAAATCTCCTATGAAATCCCACCTTTGACTGGTACAGATGCAAATGTATTTTATAATTCATGACTTAGAGTTACTTATAATTGGTAGTTTGTATTCCTGCTGCAAAAGTAGTGGTGTTTTTAACTACCTTCAAGTAGACTTTGATTTATGGCAGCCTTATGAATGAGAGATCTCCAAGTCACCCTGTTATCCACAGCCCTGCTCAGGTGTTGGAAACTCAGGGCTATGACCTTTGACTAAGGGCTGAAACAGACGGCCTGGATGGAGTGCCGTTGTGCTGATCCAGTGCCATTCATGCCGGGACTGTGGCAGTGTGCCTGGTCCCAATCTGGGCTGCTGCCGTAGTCCTGAACTAGGCCACCAGAAGGAGTAGATTATATCTGCTCCTTTTTGGCCCAGTTCTTCTGTGGTGGTGCGGCATCAGCATAGCCTCCAGCCGCGCTTGGGGTGTGCATTATCTAAACCTGTGCCCCCAGTGCTTCCTGAAACCAGCACTTTTGTCCTGTCTGCTTCAGGTCTGAGTCTATCCACCTGTAGTGTAGTTTTCTCCTTTTTCTGCTGCCTCCTAACTTGTAAAGTATTATTGTGTTTTCTAGTGACTCATGTCTGCTAAGGATATGTCCAAAATATGACAATTCTAGCTGAGCAATCTTGGCTTCTGGGGAGAGTTCAGGCTTGATTTGCTCTAGGACCCATTTATTTGTCTTTCTGGAAGTCCATAGTATCTGCAGAAATCTCCTCAAGCACCACATTTTCAAATTAGATATTTGTTGTTTTATCAGTATTTTTTAAATGTCCAGCTTTCCCAGCCATACATAAAAACCAGAAATACAATGACATGTACAATCCTGACTTTAGTATTCAATGATATATCTAACACTTCAGGATCTTGTTTAGTTCCTTTACAGATGCCCTCCCAAGTCCTAGTCATGTTCTAATTTCATCAGTGCTGTCTCCATTCTGATTAATGACTGAGCTGTGGTATGGAAAATCTTTGACTATCACAGTGTTTTCATTGCCTGCTTTAAAGTTATGTAAATCATCTATAATCATTATTTCTGTTTTCTTAATGTTCAACTTTGCACTTCATTCTTTGATTTTCTTCAATAGTCATTCCATATCTTTACTATTTTCAAGCCTAGCTTTGACATACTTGCCAACTTGAAACCATTGTCTTTCTCTATATTCTGTTCTGCCAGTGGCCTCTTGTACTGAGTACAGATTACACATTAGGATAATCTAGTGGTACACCCATTTCTTTAAAGAGCTATAGTTTCTTATGATCTACACTAGGGGTAGGCAACCTTTTTGAGCTGGGGGCCGGGTTGCTGTCCCTCAGACAATTGGGGGGCCGAAGCACCAAAAATAAATAAATAAATAATATATTTTTTAAAAAATTGCAAAACATGCATGCACACTCTCTCAGCCCCAGAAAAGCCATGGCAAAACTCCTGTGGAGATTTTGGCAAGAAAACCCCAAGAACAAGTAATAACAATAATAAATATCATCATAGCGGGCAGCGGTGGTGGCGGCAGGATCGGCCTGGGGCCGGTCCAAAGGCCTCGGGGGGGCGCATCCCCCCCCAAGGCCTTAGGTTGCCTACCCCTGATCTACACAATCAAAAGATTTGCTGTAAATCAGCACAGGCTGATTTCCTTCTGAAATTTTTTGGTGTGCTCCATTATCCAATATATGTCTGCCATATGATCCCTTGTGCCTCTTCCTTTTCTGCAACCAGCTTGGACATTTGGCATTTCTCACTCCATATATGGTAAGAGTATTTTTTTTTTTTAGAGAAAAATACTTTTCTAAAGAAAAGGTAAAAATCATGCAGCTTCGGGCCCAATTCTCTTCTGAGCACACCAGCAACCTTGCTTCATTAGCCACAGAGCTACTTATACTTGTCCTATGCTCTTCCCCAATAGCTCAAGTTCCTTTCTATCTGGTAGTCTCAGATACCAGTCCTGTGATTGTTTCATCACAGGATTTTCAAGGTAGAAGGAATGGTTTATCTTTGCCTTCTTATACACAGTGCTAGCAAGCATTAGTTATGGGGCCACTGCCATTGTCTTTGAGATATCCTCTACCATTGTCACTCCCCCACTATTGCTGTTGCCCAGTTGCTGTAGGAGTGTGCAGGAATTATTTCAGCAGACTGTAGGGAACCTGAGTGCCACAAGGAAAGTAATTTACATACACCTTTGTCTCACTTGCAAATAGGCGATGATGGTCTGCAGAGACAATTGGTGGCACGAGGTGGATTGTGCAATTCACTTCTGAGTTGCTGTTTGACCACCCCTGTATTAAACAAAATGTGTATGTACTTCCACAAACTGAATTCATATTCAGTGCTCAGCAGTGATCATGGGGAGTTGATGGACTTTTGATAAGTACCATATTTTCCAGCGTATAAGATGAATTTTTAATCCTGGAAAATCCTCAATAGTCGGGGGGGGGCGTCTTATACGCAAGGTAGAGGAGGAGGAGGAGGGGAGAAGGAGAAGGAAGCTAGGAGAGAGGAGGAGGAGGATGAGGACGAGGGGAGAAAGAGAAGGGAGCCAGGAGAGAGAGGGAGGACAATGAGGACGAGGGGAGAAAGAAAAGGAAGCCAGGAGAAAGGATAAGGAGGATGAGGGGAGAAAGAGAAGGAAGCCAGGAGAGAGGAGGAGGAGGAGGAGAGGAGAAAGAGGAGGAAGCTAGGAGAGAGGAGGAGGAGGATGAGAACGAAGGGAAAAAGAGAAGAGAGCCAGGAGAGTGGAGGAGGAGGATGAGAACGAGGGGAGAAAGAGAAGGGAGCCAGGAGAGAGAAGGAGGACGATGAGAATGAGGGGAGAAAGAGAAGGAAGCCAGGAGAGAGGATGAGGAGGATGAGAATGAGGGGAGAAAGAGAAGCGAGCCAGGAGAGAGGAGGAGGAGAACGAAGGGAAAAAGAGGTCGAAGCCAGGAGAGAGGAGGAGGAGGAGGAGAATGAAGGGTAAAAGAGGTCGAAGCCAGGAGAGAGGATGAGATGGATGAGAACGAAGGGAGAAAGAGAAGGAAGCCAGGAGAGAGGAAGAGGAGGATGAGAACAAGGGGAGAAGGAGAAGGAAGCCAGTTCTATAGTATGGATGCAGCCTGAATCTGCACTGCAGAAATAATACAGTTTAACACCGCTTTAACTGCCATGGTTCCATCCTATGCACTCCTAGGATCTGCAGTTTGCTTTGTGGTACTAGAGCTCTCTGACAGAAAAGGTGAAATATCTCACAAAACTGCAGATCCCAGAATCCCATAGCCTTAAGCCAGGGCAGTTAAAGCGGTGTCAAACTGCTTTAATAAATTTCTGCAATGCAGACGCATCCAAAGTTGATGTGTTGCTTGGGCATGGCTTCTTTAACAAATAATTCTGCACAATGAGAGAGAGAGAGAGAGAGTGTACCCTTGAATATTTAGCTAAAGGAGAATCAAGTTCCTTAACTTGGAGGTTATATGTGTATGTTGTGTGCCTTCAAATTGTTCCTGACTTATGGTGATCATGGGGTTTTCTTGGCAAGATTTGCTCAGAGGAGGTTTGCCATTGCCTTCCCCTGAGGCTGAGAGTGTGTGACTTGTCCAAGTTCACCCAGTGAGTTTCATGGCAGAGTGGGGAATCAAACCCAGGTCTCCAGAGTGGTAGTCCAACACTCAAACTTCTACATCATGCTGGCTCCTATTCCCATGTACTACCTATGAAACAATTGCAGACTTTTATGTTGTTCTTATGTGTCTTCAAGTCCTTTCCGACTTATGGCGACAACCTTATCTTGGGGTTTTCTTGGCATGTTTTTTCAAATGGGGGTTGCCATTACCATCCTCTGAGGCTGAGAGTGTGTGACATGCCCAGGGCCACTTACTTGGCCGCAAATTGTACATACCCCAGAATGTATCACTTAGTATATTGGCAGTCCTTCCCCCCAACACTTTCTCATTTCCCCTCAACCATCTCATAGCTGGGAGATGGAAATCATTTTTAAAGCATTTAAATCTGGACTATTTTTTAAAAAATAAGGTCCAAAACACACTGCAGAAATAAATGCTAGGGAACATGGGAGCTGTAGTTTGCTGTGTTTATAAGTGAGTTTTCCTGCTAAGTACCTTCATGTCATAAGCATTTGAATTAAAATTACCATATTGAAATCAAATCTGATTTTTAAAATTTTTTATTTGGTGTGCGTTGGAAGAGGAGTGGTCTTATAAGGTGAGTATATCCCAAACTCTATATTTTAACTGGAAAAGTTGGGGGTTGTCTTATACTCCCAGTCGTCTTATACACCGGAAAATACATTAGCAGCCAAAAGAAGGTTAGAGCTGGGAATTTTGTTGTATTAAATATCAGTTTTCACCAGTTAAATATACACAATACTTAGAGATTAATATTTAGTTTGAGGATTTGACTGGAAAGTCCAGATGGCTTTCCCACAAGATATGGAGAATGACTCATTTAAAAAAAATAATCAGTCTATACAGAGGTTTTTGAAATCCATCAGGCTCCCTCTTACAAGGACTCTTTTATTTTAGTAATTCAAAAACATGTGAAAAGGTTCTTGTAACTTTGTGAATTAAAAAGCCTGCCTCTCTTAATAGTTGCCCTTACAGAATTACTGAAGACTGCAGTCTCTGTGATAGTCCACAACTAAGCTAGGTGCCATTGAAATGAGACGGGGACATCATTCATTAGTCATGGATTTGCTTCCTTAAGTTTTACATTAATGTTGATCCCACAACTGTGGTTGTGATTGATATAAAGAAACCTTTCAATAAAGCCTATTGATATTTCTTCAAGGCTACTCTGGTCTTTTAAATTGTAAGATATTTATCACATATAGCTATAACATCTATATTTACCCACAAACGCATGTAACTACACTTCGTCTCGGTTCTTGCTATATATTACTATAATGGGGATGGGGCAGGGCTAGACAGGGGTGTTCCTTTTCTTTTCATTTAGGTAGTTCAGCTCAGGCTGGCTCTAAGACAAGACACCAGTATCTAGTGACACTGAGCTTACAATTTCCTCACATGTGAATTATCTGTCAATTTGTTGTTGTCTGATCTGGTCACCACAATTCCCAGTCCATTTTACTTCTTTAATAGTTTGGTTCCCTGTTGAGCTGCCTAGTTAACAGGGATGAAATGGAATTTAATTAAACACAACAGTTACTTAAAACTGGAACTTCTAAAATGGTAGGTCACTGTCCTAATAATGAAAGCCTCTAAAGATACTTAATTGGTGGTTAACGTGAAATTAGATTTTGTACTTCATCAAATAAAGTTAGGTGGATAGGTGACTTGAACCTTTGTGGGACTATCAGAATTATTAACATGAATATTCCTCATCATCCTATTTTTGTTTTAAGAGGATCTCCCATTTTCTTATATGGCATTGCTTTACAAAATCCACCACGTTTCTCACTCCAATACATCTGTCTTTTGGTTGAGATGAAGAGTAACTTTCTTAAGGGTGGAACAGACAGGCAGAAAAGAGCGCCCCACACCAGCTGGAAGCAGATCAGAACCACAATTTTTACATGGCCCGCTCCCAAAGCTGGCCATGGATAAAGAGGACAATCGACATCACTAGGAGTTGAACTATCCCAGCTCCTTTTAGCTCTGGTCCTAAGGACTGGAGCTTGGCTTTGTCTTGGCTTCCAGCCGCTTTGGAAGCATGCATTGTTTAATCAGCCAGAAGCCACTTTATTTGGCCCATCTCTTCGGGCCCCCAGTCTGCCTTTCATTATTGTATTGTGGAATATTTTTAAAGCTTCTGTACTGTCCATACTATGTACGATATAAAGGTAAAGGTTTTCCCTTGACAAGATTGTCTGATCATGACTGACTATAGGGGGCGATGCTCATCTCTGTTATTAAGCCGAGGGAGCCAGCATTGTCAGATGGCACCATGGTCATGTGGCCAGCATGATTGCATGTTACCTTCCCACCAAGGTGGTACCTGTTTATCTACTTGCACTTTTACATGCTTTCAAACTGCTAGGTTGGCAGAAGCTGGGACTAGTAATGGGAGTTCACTCCGTCACTCAGCACATGGGCCTCAAACTGCTGACCTGCTGATCTTGCAGTTGTCAGAGTCAGTGTCTTAACCACTGATCCACTGCATCCCTCCTTGTGTGTGAACAATATACAAGCTTTTTTTAAAAAGCGCTTGTCCATACCGAGAGCTAGCTTGGGGATTCAAACCCTCGTCTCCAGAGTTGTAGTCCAATGTTCAAACTACTACACCATACTGGCTCTCCACAATTTGTATTCTGGGGATGTTTGTAGAGAATTCACCATACATCACCAGAGTACAAATCCTAAGATCCGATAGGATGAAGCCAAGACAGTAGAATCAAACTGCTGTCATGTTATATGTATTTTAACTAATCTAATTATAAATATCTCTTGATCTTGTTATACATTATTTTTTCCAACTCCACTTTTATCCTAACAATAGTCCTGTGAAAAAAGGTAAAGAGGGTGCAAATGGCTCATGGTGGCCATGTGAACTCTATAGGGAAACTAGGACTTGAAATTGATCATACCATTGTTGTTGTTGTTATTGTTATGTTAATTTGCTCTGCAGAGGGGCGGGATATAAAATAATAATAATAATAATAATAATAATAATAATAATTTATATCTTGCTTATTCCCTCACGTTGAGACTCAGTCCCATAGAAAGAGATGGTTGGGGAACTGCAACTGTTTCAAAAGCATCTTACAAAATATTAAAACAAATATAGATTAAAATTCATACAAAGACATCATATGTATTTGTATGTGTGTGTGTGTAGGCAATCTATAGAAATAAAACTTTTAAAAAGCTATTAAAAGCAGAAGAAAAAAGTCAACAAGACAGTACAAAGGGATCCCAAGGATCATCAGGGACTTAGTGGTTAAGATGCCAGTTCTGATGTTCATAAGATTGGAAGCTTGGTAGTTTGAGGCCCAGGCACTACGTAATGGAGTGAGCTCCTGTCACTAGTCCCACCTTCTGCCAACCTAGCAGTTTGAAAGCATGTAAAAGTGCAAGTAGATAAATAGGTACCACTTTGGTGGGAAGGTAACAGCGTTTCATGTAGTTATGATGGCCACATGACCATGGTGTCGTCTTCAGACAACACTGGCTCTTCGGTTTAGTAATGAAGATGAGCACTGCCCCTAGAGCTGGTTACGACTAGACATTAATGTCAAGAGGAAATCTTTACCTTTTACTTTTAAGGATCATCTAATCTACCTGTCTGCCAGTCCAAGCTATTTTATACTTCACTTTGTGTTCTGTTTTCTTACTCCAGCATAAATTAGATAGGAAAGTTGTAGAAAAGGTAAGACACTTTCTTTACAGAGGGGTGAAATGCTTTCTTTGTAAAGGGAATCTAAGTGTTTGGTGCCGAACTCAACTGGGTAAGCACCATAAAGTAATGTTGGCTTGTTACTGTGAGTAAACATTTGAATCAGTCTGTTGTTAGAGCTCATTGTCTTTTGTTTTGGATTTTTATGGTATTTTTATTGTTGAATGATTATCATGTCCTCGCATGTAAGGCGGTAGAGAATACTGTGCTTAGAAAAGGCCTGCCTTCAGCCTTTATTAGCTAGGATGGTTGTGTTCACAGTATTTTTAATCCCTGCTACAGATGCTTGGATTTTCTGCTTCAGCTAGCCAGCATTGGGTACTATGCATGTTGAGACGATGGCAGTGGGTATGAATGTTAGTTGCCTTTCTCTTTCTCTCAGGCAGCAAAATGTTTTTCACCAGCCACTGACACTGATCTTGGTACATGCTGCTAGGAAAGCAGTAGTTACTGCATACTATTGTGACAGAAGGAGGGTAGTGGAGCTCAGTGGTGGAAGGAAGGAAGGAAGGAAAGAAGGAAGGAAGAAAGGAAGTGTTAGGATATAAATGGGATATATAGTCAAAGGTGAAATGTAAAGATGTGTGTGTGTCTGTAATTTTTTACTTGAGAACAGTTTTTAGACAAGGCACAAACAATATTTAGAGAAACAGGGTGAATCAACGCCAGATGGTAACAGAGATATCAACAATGTACTTTTCCAGAGGTAAAACTAATGGAACCAGACTTTGTTATGGATAACAAAGAGATATCAAATATTAAACATCGTTAGGCTTGGGAAAGTTACTCACGTGGTGGATGATGGACAACAAGAGGCTGGGTTAGCATATATCATACAGGCATTATCCAATTAACATAAAGTTAACACCTAGAAGGTGGAGTATGGGATGGGCTTAGAAAATCCTTTGTCTAAGAATTGTTTATTGTTCAAGATGTGAACATGTGTGGCTGACAGCAGTGGTTTTAACTGCAACAAGTTGGATCCTAATGTTTTTGGGATTGTTAAAGATGTAATCTTGTATGGCTGAACTGGACAAGTTCATCACAATGGATTTTACTTAGTTATCTTATTTTTACTTTTTATATGCATTAATAAAGCTATGCTTTTGGACTTTACAATGTGTCTTCTTGACTGAGGAAGACAGGATTGCCTGGAGAAGAGAAGCTGAGCCAGTTGATGGCAAGTCTACACAGTGGCTGTGGATCACAGCAGCCAGCTTGTCCTGCAGACTCTGCTGGGTGCCAAACGGCATCACTACAACACTCATCATCCACACACCAACAAGGGTTATGGGCCCAGTTATGGCTTTTCTGCCAGTTATGGCCTGTTTGCCAGTCTGTGGCTTGTTTGCCAGATGTGGCTGTGTCTGCCAGAGGACAAGGGGGCCAGATGTCCAGGAGGACAAATTTGCAAAGAGGCAAGTATTGCCTATCCACGACTTCAGCTGTGCCAGGACAAGTGAAACCATGCTTCAGCGGTTGCTGGAAAAGCAGAGGTGGCTTCAAAT
This sequence comes from Phrynosoma blainvillii, assembly GCA_026167975.1. Classification (NCBI taxonomy): domain Eukaryota; kingdom Metazoa; phylum Chordata; class Lepidosauria; order Squamata; family Phrynosomatidae; genus Phrynosoma; species Phrynosoma blainvillii. The sequence goes on from JANUYF010000004.1 coordinate 8,972,670, forward strand.
CTCCAGATGTAAGTAAACAGTAAAAGTTACTGCTAAGCTGTTTTTGCCGGATGGCAGAGTGAAGAACTCTTTAAAGACGGTGTCTGAGGACTCCACTCTTTAAACAGTAAGATGCAGAGAAAAACAAAGCCTGAGAATGCTGAGAATACTGCGGGTTCAATGCAGTGAAAATTTTTGTTTTTTTGTTCAAGCTGCAAAAGACTCTGTTAAAGGCCATTTTGTTTGAAATGGAAGCAGCTGGGGCTTGAGTCACAGAATACATGTTGCAATGTATACAGTTTAAAATGCAGCATGATTGCTGGACAGAGGTGGTTGCCTAAGCCAAGAGAACTCATTCTGTTACCCCTCTCTGAGTTACAGTTAAAAGTTTTGGGAGAAGATGTTTCTTCAGCCAAAGGTTTTGGGAACTGAAAAAAAGAATGAATGATTTCTACACAACTTTGTCAGAAATGCTGTGGTCAAAGGACTTTACAGTTCTTGGAGAAAAATACAAAAATCCCTGGTGGGGATAAAGTTTTACACAGTGGTCAATGCTGTGTGGAGCTGTAGCAGGTTTGCAAATGCCTGAAGTTCAAAGGCTGCAACGGTGTTGCTAAATGCCAAAAGTTTTGCTGGAGGCCTGAGGTTCCAAAAGATGGGAATCTGTTAAGCCAAGCGGTTTTCTTGAAGAGGCCAGAAAATGCCAAAAGAAGCAGTTTGCTTAAAAAAGCCAAAAATGTAGGCTTGAGAGAAAGCCTGGGACAACATCTTGAGGTCAAGATATGCGTCCTGAAAAAAAAGACAGCTGATGCACGGAGTGCAAATCGATGTTTTTACTGCAGAGCAGGAGTTTTAAAAAATGACAATGCAAGGATGTTTGCTACAATCAACAATCTATCTACAACCCAGAGACATTGGGAGAAACAGAGAAGCTACAAGCTGTTTTGCAGAGACTGTGACTCAAACAGGTGAAACCTGAAGACAAGAATCTATATATTCTGAGACATATGTTACAGTTTTGCTGAAAAATAAAGAAATCCTCCAATCTTAAAGATGTTTATCTAGCTGATGGAGGGGTAAGAGATGTTAAAAAAAATTAAAAAATGTCTACATGCCAAGTTTTGGTGAGAAAACTTTAAAAATGTTTTATATATATCTGATTTACAACTGTTTAGTTGGTGTGACAGGGGATATACACTGAGGTGTTTTTTTTTGTGAGAGATAAATATAAAAATTACCCCGGCTGGGGAGTGGTATATACAAAAGCTATAAGAGGGAAAATATGTGTTTTATACAAAGTGAGACAAATGCTAAATGTGCAGGTGTAGAAAATGAATCATTGCATTCTGGTTATGCACATCAATATAAAATTCTAGAGAACATGATATTTGATAGCTTGTTTTAAGCTGGTGAGATATAGGTCCTGAATTTTGAAAAATGTTTTATTGTACAAATGATTTGAGAGATGTTTGGTTTGCCACAGAGTAAAAAGTCAAGGTTTTTCCTGTGACAAAACCGGAACAAGTGAATTACAAAATGACCTGTTGAGGTTGCTGTTAAACAAAAGAGACAAATGTGTGTTACTGAGTGACAACAATTATTTTCTTAATAATTATGGATAGATTTTCCAGAGTTTTTATATGTCAGAGTTTTAATATAGAGATGTGATACAATTGAAAATTTTTAACAATGGATAAATATAAAAAAAAAAATTGATTACAAAGTGTCTTTGCTCACAGACCGGGGAAAAAAGAGAATTCTTGGCTCACAGTTTGAGAAACTGGCTGAAAAAAAAAATCCAACATTGTTACACATGTTATGTGGAGATCCACAAAATTTAAAATATCTGACAGGTTTTAGATAATATACAAAGATATATGTGCCAACATGTTTTAAAAGAAAAATTAAACCAAAATGTCAAGATGGTGTTATAAAATATTCAAAAATAACAGTTAGAGATTTCACCTTGATGGTGGGAAAAGTTTTAATGTTTTAAAAAATAACAATTGTGAAAAACATTCAAGTTTTGATTGGGAGTTCCTGCATGGCAGGGGGTTAGACTAGATGCCCTTATGGTCTCTTCCAACTTTATAATTCTAAGTTAAAAAAGGATACATTCAAACAAGAGGTTTTACTGAAAATGAGACAATTTAAAAGATCCATGTGTCAAAAAATAGAGGGACACAAAACACACAACACACAAAAGATAGACAAACATTAATCTTTTGGAAGTGAGAAAAACACTTTAGGTCAGACAATACAGACAAGATCATCAAAAAATAGAATAAAAAAAAAAATCAAAAGACACACAAGTCCAAAAATGATACATGTTATGTCAAGGAAAAAATTAATAGAGAGTGAAAACAACACACAAGTTTATTATACAAAAGACAAGAGTTTATACAAAAGTGGCTGGTGAGCCGGAGAGTTTCAAGGAGAGTTTTAAAGAATTTCACACAGTATCAAAGAGTTTTAGGGAGTTTCAGAGGTTTTAAAAGTTTTAAAAGGTTTTTTCCTGTTGAGAGAGTAAAAATGATACACTGCAATACAGCAAGAAGTTTAAGTGTTTAAAATTGACAAAAAGATGTTTAAAATGTGGTTGATAGACCTAAAAACAAAAATCACAAGATAAATAGATATATAAAATAAAAGATGCCTGATGACAAATAAAAATACAAAGCTAGGTTAATAACAAAAGGATTTGTTCAACAAAGGTTTGAAAACATTAATAAAACAGTCTGAGGCTGAGAGCTTGTGACTAAAATAAGTTTTTAACAATAAAGAGGGGCTAATAAGTTCAACATTTTGGTTTTGAGATTGCTTGTTTAAATGCTGATATGTGTGTTAACACAAAGAGATGACAGCTTTGGTAGTTTAGATTCAAGAGATTTAAAAAAAAAATGAAAAGGGTTGTCCAGAGAGATTTGGTATCAAAAGTTTTGATTTTTGAGATTTTATTTTTGAGGTTACTAGTCTGCTGATAAAATGTGTTTAGTGAGTCAACATAGAAAAGATTAAGAAAGTGTGATTTACAAAGTACAGAGGTGGTGACAGGTTTAAAGTCAATAGGTTTTGTTTAAAGTAAAGTTACAGAGAGTTTTAAATATCCAGATATAGAGAGGCTTTATAAAAGGTTTGATGTTTATAGTTAACAATAATAGATTATAATTGTGTTGTTATAGGTGTTTAAAAAAACAATTGTTTTAAGATAATAGATTAGACAACAATAAAACATTTGATAAGTTTTTTTTAAGAGATAGAGGCTTGTGATTTAAAATAACCACATTAAAATAAGAGTGTTTTATAAATAGTTCATTTGCTTTAAAGTTATGTGATATGATAGTCAGTTTAAAGATTGTTGTTTAAATATAGACAAGCTTAATAGTTTGATAGATTAAAAATAAGGATATATAGTTATAAGTGTTGATAGAGTTTTAAGTGCTGATAAGACAAAAATATATAACATTAAATGAGATAAAATAGATTAAACAGTTGTTATAAGATTTACATTGTGATTTATCAGTTGTGATATATAGAGATTCACAGACATACATTTTTATGACAAAACCAAGGTGTTAAAAAAATGTTAAAATATAGGTCAAGATATGTTGGAGTTTTATGACAAAATGCTAGGGAAAACTAGTTCAAAATAAAATTGTGTGCTTAGAGTTTAAAGCCAAGACACAACACTATAGATATATTAACAAAGGGTTTTAGAGATAAAACAACATTAACAATGGTTATAACAGATTGAGATGTCACTTTAAATATATAGAGTCAAACATTGTGCTTAGATGGTTTTAATAACAACAACAATAATAGTGATCTCACACATCTATACATTTCAGGAGGGGATTGTTAGGATATAAATGGGATATATAGTCAAAGGTGAAATGTAAAGATGTGTGTGTGTCTGTAATTTTCCACTTGAGAACAGTTTCTAGACAAGGCTCAAACAATATTTAGAGAAACAGGGTGAATCAACGCCAGATGGTAACAGAGACATCAACAATGTACTTTCCCAGAAGTAAAACTAATGGAACCAGACTTTATTATGGATAACAAAGAGATATCAAATATTAAACATCGTTAGGCTTGGGAAAGTTACTCACGTGGTGGATGATGGACAACAAGAGGCTGGGTTAGCATACATCATACAGGCATTATCCAATTAACATAAAGTTAACACCTAGAAGGTGGAGTATGGGATGGGCTTAGAAAATCCTTTGTCTAAGAATTGTTTATTGTTCAAGATGTGAACATGTGTGGCTGACAGCAGTGGTTTTAACTGCAACAAGTTGGATCCTAATGTTTTTGGGATTGTTAAAGATGTAATCTTGTATGGCTGAACTGGACAAGTTCATCACAATGGATTTTACTTAGTTATCTTGTTTTTACTTTTTATATGCATTAATAAAGCTATGCTTTTGGACTTTACAATGTGTCTTCTTGACTGAGGAAGACAGGATGCTGGAGAAGAGAAGCTGAGCCAGTTGATGGCAAGTCTACACAGTGGCTGTGGATCACAGCAGCCAGCTTGTCCTACAGACTCTGCTGGGTGCCAAACGGCATCACTACAACACTCATCATCCACACACCAACATCTGGACTCTGCTGGGTGCCAAACGACATCACTACAACACTCATCATCCACACACCAACAGGAAGGAAGGAAGGAAAAGAGGCAAGAGGCTGGATCTGATGCACTCACTGGTGTACTGTGAGAGAGAGGTGAATTAGGGAAATTGGCATGATTTGCCTCTTTATTTTACCATACATTTTATATGTTCCTGACAGATGACCATGCATCTGATATGCGAGGGATGGGTTACATAAGAAAAATGAAAAACTTTCCCATGTCCCCAAAGTTTCATAGGTGGTGGAGTAGAAGGAGATAGATAAACTTCACCAGTTAAATTTGTTTCAATTTGAAAAATATTCTCTTTGTTATAAAAGAGGTTACACTGCAGGAACTCACCATACCATCTGCACTAAAAACATCCAAGAGCACTTGACCACACTCTCCGGTTGCTTCTTCACATCCCTTACAAATTTACACATATTTTCCCTATATTCATCTGTGAAATGTTGGAACGTATGCTGTGCTATTGTTTTTTCCTGGTGGTTTTATTTTTTGGTTGTGAATTGATCTGGGAGTCTTACATTGAAGAATATGGTATTGAACTTCTAAAATGAAATGAAAATGTTTTCACCCAAGATATTTTATGCACTTGGATTTGTCATTATGGGAATTTAACAGCAGACAGATGGCTCATGTCTTTGCCTGCTTCTCCTCTACCTGCCATTATCCTTTCCTCAAACCCTTGTGCTTTATCCTTGATTCCCCACTTCATCCTACCTCACCAGCTTTACAATATGATTTATTCTTTGAATTTCTTATCTATTTCCTTGGCTAGTTTTCTTCCTTTGCTCTCTAGTCAGTTGTTTTTGATTTCAAAGGTCTTTATTTTGAGTGGTTATTACACTATATGAGTGTAGGTATTCTAATACCTGTTGAATAAAACACCTTTAAAAGGACAGAAATCCATTTTGGCAATTAGTAGAATAATTATATATGAGAGAGGTGTGTGAGACTGTTACCTAGGCAACAGCTGAAGAAAACCCCCTCAAATAACCATTGTACTGGACAGACATGTGAAGGGATCTCGTAGCACCGTTGCAACTGAGAGAAAGAACTTGGCATCTACTTCCTCAGCTGCATGGAGTGAAATACTCCATTTCTATCCACCTTTCTTTGATGGGGCTGCTAGTGCCAGAAAAGCAATCTAAGAGGTGAAACAGACAGGCCAAATAAAATGGTTTCCAACTGCTTTGAAGGTGAGGTGTTTAGATAATGCATGCCTCCAAAGCAGGGGGAAACTGGATTGAGGCCACTCTCCAGGGCTAAAAACCGGCGCAAGAAGAAGCTGCAAAAGTCCAATGCAAGGTGGAAAATGCGCACCTTTAGCCCTGCATATAAATGTCCTGACGTGAGAGTGGTTCTGAAGAAGCGACCCATCCTAACCCTAACCCTAAAGCTATATAAACACTGGTGCAGGTGTGCATTTAAAAAGGACGGAGCCAGCATACCCAAGTGGTTGGGGCAGCAATGCAAAAGAGTGAAGATGTGACACTTCCAATGGATATGAGTACAACATATGCAAACCAGACAGTCCAAAAGGGGACATGGGGTGAAGGAGGTGAAGGGGGTATGTGGGGGGCACAATCGTGCTTTGCCAGTGTTTTACTAGGCACACCGATGCTCCAATGTCCTGTCCTAGTGGAGCATCATAGGTGTGACTGTGTGGCTGATCAAAGGGAGCAGGCAGCAGGCAGTAACTGGCGGTGTGTTTATGCATGGTGGGGAGGTGACGAACAAAGTGACCTGTCCCATGCATTCAGGCCATGTGCATTTGGGCTGCCTTGGGAATGGCCAGTGGCTAGTGAGGTTTCAACCCACTTCCGGAAAATGCAGGTTCAAACCGCTTTTTCCTACCCGTCTGTTCTGGGCCTAAGATTACCTTCTTATCTAAAACTGGTAGGTATGAACCAATTACAGTATTTTCCTAAAGCTACATGTTGCCCAGTCTTTAGAAAGGAATTAAAACTGACATAGATGTGATTGGCCTGCAACAGACAGGCCAAAAGGAGTGGTTTCTGGCTGCTGCAGGGGCATGGCATGCAGATGACGCCGGAAAAAGCAATAAAAAAATGTTTCTGCTGGCGGCTCATTTGAGACTGCCGCCGCAGCTCACTTTGAGAGCAGGCTGTCCAGTTGCCATGGTCCTGGGCCAGTTGCGGCCCAATTGCAACTAGATTGACCAGAGGCTGCTCTTTGCCACTGGACTGCTTTGCCCCTCAGTCAGCTAGAAGGTTACCGCAGAGTAACTGTTCTGAAGATTATAATACTTATCTCTGTTATAATTTTAGAAAAATGTGGATGGTATCTTTCATTGGGCTTTGATGTCAAACAGATTTTCACAGAAATTGGAAAGATTTGTGCTAGTTATATTTATTTAATATAACTTCTAAAATTCTGTGCACATATACATCTTTCTGTGGATTAAGCACCCACTTGGAAATATAAATACGAGGTGGGGAGACACTCTTGTATAAAGAAGCCTTAACCAAATATATATATATATATATATATATATATATATATATATATATATAGTTTGCTAACTGTAAAATACATGCAGTAATGCAACCAATACACATGTATGATTTATCTAGGAGGGTATGATGTACTAATTGATTTTTTGAGGCATTATACCTGTGAATAATTACTTTTGGTGATTTTTGAATTCCAAATTTAGACCACTTATTTATATTCGCATGCAAATGTGTATTTTAAAAATTTGATTCTCTTAGGGTATAATAAGTCTTGAATAGAATAGTATGGTACTTCATTTATATGACTCTGCATCTCTTTTGTAAAGGAAAAAAATGCAGCTTCATTTTATTCTGCTTGCTTCTCTAAGGATATGTGTGAACAACACTCTAGCTAGCTGTCAGGATGGACTTTCTCCAGTGTTTATTGTCACTATTTTAAAAAGCATCTAGCTGAATATGAATGTTAGGGTGTGAGGGTTTTCAAGTGAATATAATGGGCTTACCGGTGCACGCACAAAATATTGGAGTTGGAGCGATTGCTGTGGCTGTTCCCCTTTTAGGATTTATTGCGGCTGCAGCCAGATTTAGCAGAATACGTTTACCCATCTGGCAGCCTGGAATTGTCTCGTCAGCTGAAGCTAATGGACTTAGTGATGGATGCCTTTTGTTTGTGCTGCCTGACTTTTGAGTGAAAGGAGACAAAAGAAGCTCCACTGGCTTCACTGTACTGTGTGTGATAAGCTCCTGACCAAAGGCTGCTGCACTGTGCTGTGTGTGAAATTGAGAGGTGAAGGAAATATTAAATGACTGTTTTACTGAATGCTGAATCTGTACTGAATATACTGGATTGGAGCAGAAAAGTCTTTGTATCAGAGAGCCTACATGGAAAGACTATACTGTGGTAAGGAAAATGGAAAATAATACTGCCTTTCACCAGCTTAATGTGTGCATTGAGTGCTATTGTTGCCTTGCATTGATTCTGATAGCCTTAAGTCCTTCATTTGTAGTAGTTCAGATGTAAATATTTGTACCATTTCAACAGTTGGAACGTGATTGATATAGAATAATTATTATTATGTATCCCTTACCCAGGGTGGAGTGAGCTTCATGGTGCTTGTGAACAAACAAAAATGACCACTCCCGATTTTTTGGGTTTGACTGGTAATTTAGTTGGAACACAGTTACACTTTACTAGTTTGAGTGGGGTGCTGTAAAGTCCTTTTTCTCAGTATGAGGGATGGCAAAACACAGGTGTGTTGAGATTATAGGTGCTCGCTTTCTGGTGTTTTTTTTTTTTTTTAAGTGTTACATCCAGACTTAAAGCACACCCATGGAAATCAGCGACTACCTTATTTCACATTGATTTTAGAGTGTCAATTCTAGATCTATTCCTTTTCAATCTAGACTGTTGCTTTTTAAAATAAAAAGTGTGTCCGAACTAGAATTTATTGCCAAGTGTGATCAGAAATATGAAATAAAAATAAGAAATAAACTGCAGATTGATTTTCCTGATTCCTAAAGATTTTGTGCTTATTAATCAGCATTCAGTTAATTGTATCTTAAGTGGTATCTACAGTAAGCTTAGCATAGTACTGTGACCTTTAACTTCACTTTATAAACTTATAAATCCTATAAGCTTTACAGATTTAAGGATCATATATAGTAAGTTGCAGTTGATGGCATTATCACCAAAGTAGAAGAGAATGTTGCCTAGAAATCAGAATCTATATATTTTTAAGTCTATTTGAGTGAGAGACAGAAGGAAAAGAAGAAATTTTCTCTACCACTGTTGTGATGTATTACCATTATCTAGTGAAGATTTTCAGAGGTGTTCAGGGCCTTTTGATTTCTGGCTTGGCAGGAGATCTGACAGAATCCTCAGCAGAACACTGTGACAAGTTTTCTAGACATTCTGGGGACAAAAACCACTATGTTCTGTATGTGCAGAAATCTAGTGCACCAGCTGGTCCAATATTATGAGATGTTATTCACTAGTCCACAACCTGTTTGCTCAACACTTGACTCTTATTACTTCTAGTAGACAGGTAATGATTGGGTGGGTCTGGAACTTTATAAATTCCTCCTGATGAGAAGGCGTTCCCTCTTTTGCCTTAAAGACAAAAAGTTGTTAGTAAGACCACTTTTGAATCAAATGCCATTGGAATTAGATGGTGTGAATAATAGTTAACTAGTGGCTACTATCCTTCATGGTCAAGTTGCCTGAGGAGGCAATGGCAGATCAGATCCAGGCATTCTTGGATTAAATAGATTTTCCAGATTTTTCAACTGGGTATTAAGTCTGGTGTTGGCCTGACAATGCCAAATTAGTACCTGAATGAAGGCCTCTTCCCATGTATTCCTAATTGAGCCCTGAGAGGATTGTTGGAGGCCCTGCTCCAAGTGTGCTAACATGCTGAGGTATGATGAGTGAATGTTCTTGAGCAAGTTCTTTCATTATTACCACCCTCAAATAATGAAATATTTTTTATAATTCATAGTCTTTTTAGCATTTTTAATTTCATATTTACTTTAAGTCTCTCCAGCCTTTGATTATTACCATTTTTAACATAGACTTTGGAGTTGGTCTTTGTTTACATGTTCCCTTGTGAGCTTTTAGTTAGAGGGCAGCTACATTATTTTAAACATAAAACAAATAAATAAGGATTGGGTGAAACGATTGACTTGACTAGTGTGTTTGAAGTCACTTTTTACCTGGTTGGTAGAAGAGAGCGATCTCAGAGGACTAATGATTGGAGGCAAAGTGGGATCCTCCAGATTTTGTTGGACTACAACTCACAAAATTCCTCTTCATTGGCCATATTAGTCATGTCTGATGAGAGTTGAAGTCTAACATTATTTAGAAGACTGCACTTTGCCTGCCTTTGGATTAGGTCTAGAAATTTTCCTGTATCCGTTCAGATGTTCAAGCTTTCTTCTAATAGATTGAGTCTTGGAAGTGGTGATATTATTCATAAAACATATTAATAACTTTTCCATTACAAAAAGTTAGTGTCATGTGGTGGTTTGAGTGTTGGACTAGGACTCTGGAAGAGTCATCTGCCAGATCCTTCAAATCCTCTGCTTGGCCTTGGAAACCCTCTGGGTGGCTTTGAGAAAGTCATACTCTCTCACCCTCAGAGAATGGCAAACCTTCTCTGAAGAAATCATGTCAAGAAAACCTTGTGGTAGGTTTAACGTCGGGTCACTATACTTCATAAATGACTTGAAGATGCACAATAACAAATTAATTACTTCCTCATTCAAAAATTAATAGCATAATTAATGAAAAAATTAAATAACCAAATAGATGCAAATGCAGTTGGTTATTTTAACCAGTTAAACTCATTTCTCTAAAAAACTTTAAAGTGTAATCTTTTAACTGATGGATAGTACATATGTACATAGACCAGCCATAGCAGCATAAACCATTTAAAACAGAAATACGAAGTTTTAATTTAATTGGAGTAAGATAGGATCTGTGACAGATTTATGGTAAGGTTTTCTCATAAAAATGATTTCATAGGGGGTTTAAACCAAATTGCATTTTTATCTTCCACTATAATTCCTAGTTCCCTTTTACAGGCATTTTAAACTTCAGTGAAGTTTCCATATGTTAATTCAGTTAATAAAGAGCAAAAATTAGAAGCTAATCCTTACATTTTTGTTCTCTTCATTAAAATGAAGCTCTTCAGAGCAATGGCGTCCCTAGGGTTGGTGTCAGCCAGTGCAGTAACTCATGGTGTTACTCCTTCCCATTGACCTCCTCCCATTTCACTCCATACAGAATCCTTAGTCATGCCTTTTTGCACTAACATTACTCGTAAATTGTCATTCCCATGGACTACTCAATGTCATGCTAATAGTTGTGACATAAACAACTAGCAAAATTAACATTATACCTTCAAATTACAATACCATATGCACAACCTAAATGTATTAACATATACATAGTGAAGATTGGGTTAAAATGTGATGTTTTTAAAGAGAATAAAATGTTTAAATATTTTCATTTTTTAAAAAAAATCAAATTTATAATTTTGAATTTTTAAATTTTAATTTTAAAAAATTCTGGGGCCTCTCCTTTCTCCTCCCACTGAAATTCACTCCACTCCCACCATCTTTTAAAGTGTTTTAAAGGGAAGCAGGTGAATGCCATAGCCTGTTTCTGCCAAAAGGTAGCTGTTTGAGCAGCAGTGGTGTCACCCCCCCCCCATCACCTGGTGCAGTCCACACCTCCTACACCCCCTAGTGATGCCACTGCTTCAGAGTCTCTTCAGAGTTTCAGAGTCTGGGATTTCAATACAGGAATAGCAGAGAGATGTGTAGCTGTAACTAAAAAGACTAGGAAATTTTTAGAGAACCAAGTTGTTCTTCCAATTGCATGCCAATTTTGGGATATGTATTAGGATATTACTCACGAAGTCTGTGCAGATTCTTTCTTCCCCAGTTCTTAAAGGAGCTATGCTCTCATAGAATCATAGAGTTGGAAGGGTCCCTATGATCATAAGGTTCAACCCCCTGCTCAATGTATAATTTCAAGCTAAAGTATTCTCAACAGGTGGCTTTCCGAAGGAGGAGACTCCATCACCTCTCAAGACAATTGGTTCCATTGCCAAACCACTCTCTTTATCAAGAGGTTCCTTCTAATTTTCCATCTAAATCTACTTTCCTGTGACTTAAAAAAGCATTAGACCTAATTCTACTTTCTGAGGCAGTAGAGAACAAGTCTACATACACCCTTCTCTTTGTAGAACCTTTGAGGTATTTGAAGAGTGTGATTGTGTCACCATCATGCCCAGCTCCTTCTACCTTTTCTCATATGCTTTGTTCTCCATGCCTCTTATCACTCTCGTTGCCTTTCTCTGAACTTGCTCCAACTTCTCTGTATCCTTCTCTCAACAAAGAACAAGGGATGACAGAGAAATTTGAAGGATGGCGAAGATTCAGGTATTAAATATTTCTCCCCACAACATTATATTTTCAAAGTATTACTTAGGAAGGTGTTAGCAAACTAATAAAAATGCCTGCAGCTGACCCCAAATGGGGAAGGCCTCTAAACATTTTATACAGTCTCCAGAATAAACCAAATCTCAATGTCAAAAGATGGGTGTATATCTGCTCACAGAAACAGCCATGCTTACTACTTGCAAGGCTAGCAGAATAACCCTGTTGAAGTTGCTTGCTGGTGTCCTGTCCTTCCCCATGCCCAATCAGTCAGGACTTTGGGAAGGAACCATTCTTTCTGGGCAGTTATTCTACTGGGATTCCTTCATGCTGCAGCATGGTGTGCTTTAGGAAATCCTGAGCTACTCATATTACCTCCATTGGAATGAAATTGCTGCATGTGTATTGGCAGAGACAGAAAGAGAATCAGTACTTTGTGGAGCTCACCACTCTTAGTGGTGAAAGATACAGCCAATATAAGAGCCTTAATTTTTTAACAGTACACCACATAATCTGTATAGCTGCACTAGTGCACATTGTCACACCACCTGTAACTTAGAGCTAGCAAAACCTGGGAGTGTTTCCTATTTAGAGTGGTCAGAGAAGAATAGATGCCTTTCCTGCAGCTGTTTCTTCTAAAAATTGCTATTCTTTTGATTTCACACCTCTGAAAAGACAAAGAAAATGAAGTTGGTTCTAAGTGTGTGTGTGTGTGTGTGTTAGTTAGTTAGTGTGAATTTATGAAAATCAGTATTGATAACTTGTTCAAATGCTACTCATATCCCCCTTTGGCTCATCATGACTCTCAAGGTAAATGTCAAGGCCTGACATGCTAGAAACCTAAAAGTGTAATGCAGTATCTCCTAATGAAAGCATTGTTCTATGTATTGATGACAGAGGAAGTGCCATATGAGCAAAAAACAAACAAACAAACAAACAAACCCCAAACCTCTTATGATCTTGTGTAGCTGCTTCTGGCTTTCCAAACAGTAAGCAATTTGATATTTAAAAAATAATTTCTCAAGGTTTCATGCATTTTTCTTGAAAAAACAGTCACCATTAATATCCATATTAAGCTAAACATAATATATCTACCATTTGTAGTTTAATATTGACCATTCAAATGATAAGTGGCTTCAATTTAGTATGTTTAGTTCCAGTATTAGCTTCATCCCTTATTCTCCAGTTCTGTATGTCTAGAATATTTTTCTTGATTTGTTGCCTAGCTTTTCTCTGAAGAAATTTACAGTATTTCCCTCAGCATTTCTGGTCATCTTGTTATCTGTGGATAGCTTAAAGAGGTGAAGTACATAAGAACATATGCTATGATTCTAGCCATGCTAGATCATAATGAAGGCCTATCTAAACCATCATTCTGTTCACGCATTGGCCTATCTGTGGGAGGTCTTTGGGAAGTTCTTTCTAATTTTTAAGTGGAATCTCTTTTTCTATACTTTGAATCTGTTGCTGTGGGTCCTATTCTCTGGATATGTATGATACTTTTGCAAAACAAAACAAGCAATTTGTTTATGAAGTTTCTAACTTGAAATGATTTCTATGCATGCATACAGGCTTGTGTTGCTCTTCTTTCCAACATAAATTTGGTGAGTATGTGAGGAACAGTTAAATCCACAAAACTAAGGAGACAGGAACACTTCCCAACAGTGAACTTAGTACAATCCTGAATGAGAGAGCCCTGTGTCTTATCAGCTAAACATTTAGAGTATTGCTTTGTTTAAAGTTACGGTATATGTGTTTCATGGGCAGATTCTAAATTTCTTACCAGTTTAGCCTACCACAGCACAGTAAAGTTCTGGTCCATTGGCTTCCTCTTTAGGATTCCCCTGTTGCAGCCCAAATTCAGTATCTTCACATCCAGGAAGCATTTTCATATTGGCCAGTTTCGGCCAGGACAGGGAAGGAGGAGGAGGAGGGTCTCCAGGCCAGTTTCTAAAAGAGAAGAGAAAGAGGTTTCTGCCAGGAAAGAAAGCTTTCCAGGCCAATTCCTGCTAGGAGAGAGGAAGAAAACAGTTTCCAGGCAGCCATCTTGAGAGGGTAAGTTTTTAAATTCTTTTTAAAAACTCTTGGGGGAAGTGTGACTGTGACTCAGCGGGTGGGGCTTTGTTAAGAGCATTTGCAAATCAATAGGGGGTGGGCTAGGCCGTTAGCTCTTTACAACTGCTCCCAGAGGTCAGTTTCAGGTCAGTTTCGGCCAGGACAGGGAAGGAGGAGGAGGAGGCTCTCCAGGCCAGTTTCTAAAAGAGAAGAGAAAGAGAAAGAGGTTTCTGCCAGGAAAGAAAGCTTTCCAGGCCAATTCCTGCTAGGAGAGAGGAAGAAAACAGTTTCCAGGCAGCCATCTTGAGAGGGTAAGTTTTTAAATTCTTTTTAAAAACTCTTGGGGGAAGTGTGACTGTGACTCAGCGGGTGGGGCTTTGTTAAGAGCATTTGCAAATCAATAGGGGGTGGGCTAGGCAGTTAGCTCTTTACAACTGCTCCCAGAGGTCAGTTTCAGGTCAGTTTCGGCCAGGACAGGGAAGGAGGAGGAGGAGGTTCTCCAGGCCAGTTTCTAAAAGAGAAGAGAAAGAGAAAGAGGTTTCTGCCAGGAAAGAAAGCTTTCCAGGCCAATTCCTGCTAGGAGAGAGGAAGAAAACAGTTTCCAGGCAGCCATCTTGAGAGGGTAAGTTTTTAAATTCTTTTTAAAAACTCTTGGGGGAAGTGTGACTGTGACTTAGCGGGTGGGGCTTTGTTAAGAGCATTTGCAAATCAATAGGGGGTGGGCTAGGCAGTTAGCTCTTTACAACTGCTCCCAGTCTAACCACTACCAATTGTAGAAAACTTTTGGTCATCTGCAGACTTTAACATTGGTTTTAGCAAGAGATTTTCTTTGAGGAGGAAAGCCATAGTCCTTTTTAATACTTAGTATGGATACTGAAGGAACTGCTGCCGTCACCTGCAATACCTGTGGTATGTTTGTCTTCCTACCTACAGAGGTCGGGAACTACACATGCTCCAAGTGCAAGTTGGTAGCTCTCTTGGAGGAGAAAGTACAGCAGCTGGAGGCGCGGGTAGCTACACTTCAGAATATTAGGGAGCAAGAGGCTTTCCTAGACAGAACGGAACGAACGGTCTTGGACGGGGACCACACAGTGGAAGTTGCTGGGGAAGAGAACGTCACACCACATACACAGGAGGCAGACAGCTGGAGGAATGTCACACGTAGAAGTAGGGAGACCAGAGATCATTCTGGGAGCTTGCAGCTACAGAATCGTTTTCAAGCTCTTTCCCTTACCAAGGAGGACGAGGAAGAGCAGCATGAACAGACTTCAGGGAAAGAGCTGGGAGTACCACCACAGGGAACAGTCACTGCTAAGCCTCGTAGGAGACGTGTGGTCGTGGTGGGGGACTCCTTGCTGAGAGGGACAGAAGCAGTGATTTGTGGGCCTGACAAGATGTCTCGGGAGGTGTGTTGTCTCCCTGGGGCAAAGATCCGAGATGTGACAGAGAGGCTAAGAAGACTGGTCAAGCCTACCGACCAATACCCTTTCCTTTTGGTTCACGTGGGAACGAACGACACAGCAAGACACGGCCTTCAAAACATCAAAAGGGATTACGAGGCTCTAGGAAAGAAGCTGAAAGAAATGGAGGCACAGATTGTCATCTCGTCTCTACTGCCAGTTGAAGGGCACGGTCCAGGAAGAGAGAGGAAGATAGCAGATGTCAACAATTGGCTCCGCAGATGGTGTCGTCGAGAACGATTTGGATTCTTGGATCATGGGCTGCGGTTCCATGAGGGCGGACTCCTGGCAAGGGATGGGCTGCATCTCACACCAGTTGGAAGAAACGTTTTTGCCAACAGTCTGAAGAATTTGATCAGGAGGGCTTTAAACTGAGTTATGTGGGGAAGGGAGACAGCACCCTGGAAGACAAAAGGACTGGAAAAAATAGTCAAACTGTCATAGAGGAAACAAAGCAAACAGTAGAGGGACCCAACAGTGGGAGGCAAAAAAACGTGCTAAGGCAGCAAGTAAAGGAGACATATGGTCTTAGATGTCTCTACACTAATGCACAGAGCATGGGAAATAAGCAAGATGAACTTGAACTCCTAGCGCAACAAAGCAAATATGATATAATAGGCATCACTGAAACCTGGTGGGATGAGTCTCATGATTGGAATGTAAAAATACAGGGGTATAACCTCTTCAAGAGAAACAGGCCAAACAGGAGAGGAGGAGGAATAGCATTATATGTCAGGGATATTTACACCAGTGAAGAAATCCAGGACAACAATCCTGGAAGCCAGGTGGAGAGCATTTGGATAAAAATTAAAGGGGAAAGAAACAACAGGGATGTTATTGTGGGAGTCTACTACAGACCCCCGACTCAGGCAGAAGAACTGGATGATGCCTTTCTAGAACAGATGGCCACACACCCAGAAAGGAGAAATATAGTAGTGATGGGTGACTTCAACTTTCCTGATATTTGCTGGAAGTCAAACTCAGCAAAATCCTCAAGGTCTAGCAAATTCCTCACTTGCCTCGAAGACAATTTCATTGTCCAAAAGGTGGAAGAGGCAACGAGGGAGTCAGCTATTTTAGATCTGATCCTAACTAACAGGGAAGACCTAGTTAATGGGGTGCAAGTGGTTGGATCCTTAGGCGGGAGTGATCATGTCCTCCTCGAGTTTATTATACAGTGGAAAGGAGAAGCCAGGCATAGCCAGACACGCATCCTAGACTTTAGGAAAGCTAATTTTACTAGACTTAGAGAAATACTGGGGGTGATCCCATGGACAGGAATACTAAAAGAGAAGGGAGTTCAAGACGGATGGGAGTTTCTCAAAAGGGAGATACTGAAGGCACAATTTCAAACCGTGCCAATGAGGAGGAAAAATGGGAGGTGTCTCAAGAAACCAGGATGGATGACTAAGGAACTTGCAACTGAACTATGTTTTAAACGGAACATGTATAAGAAATGGAAAAATGGGGAAATCACCAAAGAGGAATTCAAACAAATAGCTAGCACGTGTAGGGATAAAGTCAGAAAAGCTAAAGCACAGAATGAGCTCAGGCTTGCTAAAGGCGTTAAGGACAATAAAAAGGGCTTTTGGGGGTATGTCCATAGCAAAAGAAAAAAGAAGGAAATGATAGGGCCACTGTGCAGAGAAGATGGAGAAATTCTAACAGGGGACAAAGAAAAGGCAGAATTACTCAACACCTTCTTTGCTTCAGTCTTCTCAGAAAAGACAAAGGGTGCTCAACCTGAGGATAATGGAGCAGAGGACAGAATAGGAGAATTTCAGCACAGAATAAGCAAAGAGATAGTACAGAAACATCTGGTTAATCTAAATGAATATAAGTCTCCAGGACCAGATGAATTACATCCAAGGGTATTAAAAGAACTGGCAAATGTAATATCGGAACCATTGGCAATAATCTTTGAGAACTCCTGGAAAACAGGAGAAGTCCCAGTGGACTGGAGGAGGGCAAATGTTGTCCCCATCTTCAAAAAGGGGAAAAAAGAGGATCCCAACAATTATCGTCCAGTTAGTCTGACATCAATACCAGGAAAGATTCTGGAGCAGATCATTAAACAGAGAGTCTGTGAACATCTGGAAAGTAATTTCATAATAACAAAAAGTCAACATGGTTTCAGAGAAACAGGTCATGCCAGACAAATCTGATCTCTTTTTTTGATAAAATTACCAGCTTGGTAGATGAAGGGAATGCTGTGGATATAGTATATCTTGATTTCAGTAAGGCCTTTGACAAGGTTCCCCATGACATTCTTGCAAACAAGCTGGTAAAATGTGGGCTGGACAAAGTAACTGTTACATGGATTTGTAATTGGTTGACTGGCCGAACCCAAAGGGTGCTCAACAATGGCTCCTTTTCAACTTGGAAAGAAGTGACCAGTGGGGTGCCACAGGGCTCTGTCCTGGGCCCAGTGCTATTCAATCTCTTTATCAATGACTTGGATGACGGTATTGGGGGCATAGTTATCAAATTTGCAGACGACACCAAATTAGCAGGAGTAGCTAATACTCCAGAGGACAGGATCAAAATTCAAAATGAATTGAATAGACTAGAAAGCTGGGCCGAAGCTAACAAAATGAAATTCAATGCGGAGAAATGTAAGGTACTGCACTTAGGGCGGAAAAATGAAAAGTACAGATATACGATGGGGAACACCTGGCTGAATGAGACTACGTGTGAAAGGGATCTAGGAGTCCAGGTAGACCACAAGTTGAACATGAGTCAACAGTGCGATGCAGCAGCTAAAAAGGCCAATGCAATTTTAGGCTGCATCAGTAGAAGTATAGTGTCTAGATCAAGAGAAGTAATAGTGCCACTCTATTCTGCTTTGGTCAGGCCTCACCTGGAATACTGTGTCCAGTTCTGGGCACCACAATTCAAAAAGGATGTGGAGAAACTGGAGCGTGTCCAAAGGAGGGCAACTAAAATGGTGAAAGGTCTGGAAACCAAGCCCTACGAGGAACGACTTAGGGAGCTAGGGATGTTTAGCCTGGAGAAGAGAAGACTGAGAGGTGATATGATAGCTGTGTTTAAATATTTGAAGGGATGTCATATTGAGGAGGGAACAAGCTTGTTTTCTGCTGCTCCAGAGACTAGGACCCGAAACAATGGATGCAAGCTGCAAGAAAAGAGATTCCACCTCAACATTAGGAAACTTCCTGACAGTAAGGGCTGTTCGACAGTGGAACACACTCCCTCGAAGAGTAGTGGAGTCTTCTTCCTTGGAGGTCTTTAAGCAGCGGCTGGATGGTCATCTGTCGGGGATGCTTTGATTGGGAGTTCCTGCATGGCAGGGGGTTGGACTGGATGGCCCTTGTGGTCTCTTCCAACTCTATGATTCTATGATTCTATATAGCAAAGTAGAATAACATCCCAAATCTACATAACAGCAATACTTTTATTAGGCCAACCAAAATGCACAAAATACATGATGCAAGCTTTCAAAGCTCTACTGGCTTCTTCATCAGACAAATGTGTTAAAAATCATACAGGGCGGGAAAAGGAGCTTTCAACTATAAGAATGTTCTAGAACAGAGCAGGAAGACTCAAACATGTAGAAACAGCACCTGGAAAAAGAACTTCCTTGAGTTTAATACTTCAAACTGCAAAGAGGATACTGTCTTTTTTCACTATCCCTACTGCAGATTGCTGAGGCATGCATACTACTCTTCAGGAAATTCAGAAATTACCAGTAATATGACTAATTAAATAAGATTGCTATACTATACTAGAAGAAAAATAATACAGCCTTTTTCTCACTCTGCTTCCTATCACCTGTGTTCATTTGTTGATGCTACAGATATACCGGGATTATAGTAACCATTGTATTTATTTATTTGACGGATATAAGATGTGTTACTTAAGGAACGTAATTTAGCAGAGCTTATTACTTCATTAGAACAATGTGTGGCTTCTGTAGGCTTAAGAAATCTGTATATATCCGATATCTGTTGTACATGGAAACTATTACCGGAGGTAACTTGAAGCTATTTCCTTCCTAGAGTTTGTGTTGCCCCTTCCTGATTACTTCTTGTTTTCGTATTTTTAAGCACCTCTCACATTACATCATCCTATCTTGGTAGTAAGCGGATGGTTCAGTGACTATTTCCCTCAGTGGAACTGTTCTCGCTCTTGTTCTCTGGAGATAAAGCAATTATTGGGAAGTAAACCCAATTCTATAAGACAAACTCATGTGGCCCCACTAAATCCAAACTAATCCAAACTAAAATGTTGTTTATCCACAATGAACTACTTATATGTGCTCATAAAAATAGTGAGAACTGTGTTCATCAATATATTTGTGTTAATAAGCATATTATTAATGTTCTTCATTACTGTCGAGCATATTTATTGAGATGACTGTCAATTTCTAATGAAATGTCTTTCCAAAATTCAAAATGGGATGCTGAAAGAGCAGGTTAGACAAAAAGTAAGTTTATTAGACAAAGAGTAAATTAAAAATAAAACTACTCAAGACTAGTAGACAGTGATGTGTAACAAACTATAAAATCAGTCCCCAAGACATAAGTGCCTGATATTGGCGCATATAGATAGCTGGTGTTATGATGTGCCTTTATGTTGACTCTGCTTTATGGCAGCCTGTCATAGGGTTTTCTTGGCAAGATTCATTCAAGCAGGTTTCTATCATCTTCCTCTAAGGCTGAGAAAGAGTAATTTATCCAGTGGGTTTCCACGACTGAGCAAGGCTTCAAATCCTGGTTTCCCAGAGCTCTAATTCAACTCTCAAACTACTGCACTATTCTGTGTTGTTGTTTTTAAATTGTGGGTTAATTACTTTTTGTGCACTCATTTGTAAGCCTGATATAATAGTTAAAAAAATTAAAATAAAATAAAAATCATAAGGCACATCCTGGAAACTGTGGTGAGAGGTAGTGAAACAGTACCGTATTTTTCGGCATATAAGACGCACTTTTTCTTCCCCAAAAGGAGGGTGGGGAAGTTGATGCGTCTTATAGACCGAATAGACCAACCCCCAGTTCACGGCCCGGCCCTTCTGTGGAGGAGAAGAAAGAGGAGGAGGAGGAGGAAAAGCGGGAGGAAGGAAGCCGCGCGAGTGCAGTGCCAGGCCCCGCAGCACAAGGGCCCCCCAGGAGTGGAGCACAGGCTGCCTCCACTGGCAATACCGGCGAAGCTTCCTCCGGCAGCCCCAGAGAGGGAACTCCCTCCTCAGTGCCTTGCCTTCCCCACGGCAGCCCCAGGGAGGGAACTGCCGCTTGGATGCCTTGCTTTTACCAAGGCAGCCCCAACGAGGGAAGTGCCCCTTGGTGCCTTGCCTTCCCCACGGCAGCCCCAGGGAGGGAAGTGCCCCTTGGGTGTCTTGCCTTCCCCACGGCAGCCCCAGGGAAGGAACTGCCGCTTGGGTGCCTTGCCTTCCCCACGGCAGCCCCAGGGAGGGAACTGCCGCTTGGATGCCTTGCTTTTCCCAAGGCAGCCCCAACGAGGGAAGTGCCCCTTGGTGCCTTGCCTTCCCCACGGCAGCCCCAGGGAGAGAAGTGCCCCTTGGGTGTCTTGCCTTCCCCACGGCAGCCCCAGGGAAGGAACTGCTGCTTGGGTGCCTTGCTTTTCCCAAGGCAGCCCCAAGGAGGGAAGTGCCCCTTGGTGCCTTGCCTTCCCCACGGCAGCCCCAGGGAGAGAAGTGCCCCTTGGGTGTCTTGCCTTCCCCACGGCAGCCCCAGGGAAGGAACTGCCGCTTGGGTGCCTTGCTTTTCCCAAGGCAGCCCCAAGGAGGGAAGTGCCCCTTGGTGCCTTGCCTTCCCCACGGCAGCCCCAGGGAGAGAAGTGCCCCTTGGGTGTCTTGCCTTCCCCACGGCAACCCCAGGGAGGGAACTGCCGCTTGGGTGCCTTGCTTTTCCCAAGGCAGCCCCAAGGAGGGAAGTGCCCCTTGGGTGCCTTGCTTTTCCCAAGGAAGCCCCAGGGAGGGAATTGCCCCTTGGGTGCCTTGCTTTTCCCAAGGCAGCCCCAAGGAGGGAACTGCCCCTTGGGTGCCTTGCTTTTCCCAAGGAAGCCCCAGGGAGGGAATTGCCCCTTGGGTGCCTTGCTTTTCCCAAGGCAGCCCCAAGGAGGGAACTGCCCCTTGGGTGCCTTGCTTTCCCCACGGCAGCCCCAGGAAGGGAACTCACGAGGGCTGCACAAGAAAGGAGAGAGGGAAGAATGAAGCCCCTCCTCCTCCTCCTTCTAGTTCTTCTTCGTGGACCCGAGTGGACAGGTGCCCCCTCTTTCTCTTCCTCTCAGGGCCTTTGCAGACTGCCAGAAATAGTGTAAATTGAATCCACGTTAACTGCCCTGACTCATGGCTAGGGAATCATGGGAACTGTAATTTATTGTGGCACCAGCGCTCTCTGATAGAAAAGGCTCAATACCTTAAAAAAAAAAAAACAGTTCCCATGGTTCACTAGCACTGAGTCATGGCAGGGACTGGTGGGCTGGACGGCCATTTGTTGGGGATGCTTTGATTGGGAGTTCCTGCATGGCAGGGGGTTGGACTGGATGGCCCTTGTGGTCTCTTCCAACTCTGTGATTCTATGATTCAGGGCCTTTGCAGACTGCCAGAAATAGTGCAAATTGAGTCCACTTTAACTGCCCTGACTCATGGCCAGTGCTCTCTGATAGAAAAGGCTCAATACCTAAAAAAATAAAATAAAAATACAGTTCCCATGGTTCACTAGCACTGAGTCATGGCAGGGACTGGTGGGCTGGATGGCCATCTGTTGGGGATGCTTTGATTGGGAGTTCCTGCATGGCAGGGGGTTGGACTGGATGGCCCTTGTGGTCTCTTCCAACTCTATGATTCTATGATTCAGGGCCTTTGCAGACTGCCAGAAATAGTGCCAATTGAGTCCACTTTAACTGCCCTGACTCATGGCTAGGGAATCATGGGAACTGTAATTTATTGTGGCACCAGCACTCTCTGATAGAAAGGGCTCAATACCTAAAAAAAAAAAAAATACAGTTCCCATGGTTCACTAGCACTGAGTCATGGCAGGGACTGGTGGGCTGGATAACCATTTGTTGGGGATGCTTTGATTGGGAGTTCCTGCATGGCAGGGGGTTGGACTGGATGGCCCTTGTGGTCTCTTCCAACTCTGTGATTCTATGATTCAGGGCCTTTGCAGACTGCCAGAAATAGTGCAAATTGAGTCCACTTTAACTGCCCTGACTCATGGCCAGTGCTCTCTGATAGAAAAGGCTCAATACCTAAAAAAATAAAATAAAAATACAGTTCCCATGGTTCACTAGCACTGAGTCATGGCAGGGACTGGTGGGCTGGATGGCCATCTGTTGGGGATGCTTTGATTGGGAGTTCCTGCATGGCAGGGGGTTGGACTGGATGGCCCTTGTGGTCTCTTCCAACTCTGTGATTCTATGATTCAGGGCCTTTGCAGACTGCCAGAAATAGTGCAAATTGAGTCCACTTTAACTGCCCTGACTCATGGCCAGTGCTCTCTGATAGAAAAGGCTCAATACCTAAAAAAATAAAATAAAAATACAGTTCCCATGGTTCACTAGCACTGAGTCATGGCAGGGACTGGTGGGCTGGATGGCCATCTGTTGGGGATGCTTTGATTGGGAGTTCCTGCATGGCAGGGGGTTGGACTGGATGGCCCTTGTGGTCTCTTCCAACTCTATGATTCTATGATTCAGGGCCTTTGCAGACTGCCAGAAATAGTGCCAATTGAGTCCACTTTAACTGCCCTGACTCATGGCTAGGGAATCATGGGAACTGTAATTTATTGTGGCACCAGCACTCTCTGATAGAAAGGGCTCAATACCTAAAAAAAAAAAATACAGTTCCCATGGTTCACTAGCACTGAGTCATGGCAGGGACTGGTGGGCTGGATAGCCATTTGTTGGGGATGCTTTGATTGGGAGTTCCTGCATGGCAGGGGGTTGGACTGGATGGCCCTTGTGGTCTCTTCCAACTCTGTGATTCTATGATTCAGGGCCTTTGCAGACTGCCAGAAATAGTGCAAATTGAGTCCACTTTAACTGCCCTGACTCATGGCCAGTGCTCTCTGATAGAAAAGGCTCAATACCTAAAAAAATAAAATAAAAATACAGTTCCCATGGTTCACTAGCACTGAGTCATGGCAGGGACTGGTGGGCTGGATAGCCATTTGTTGGGGATGCTTTGATTGGGAGTTCCTGCATGGCAGGGGGTTGGACTGGATGGCCCTTGTGGTCTCTTCCAACTCTGTGATTCTATGATTCAGGGCCTTTGCAGACTGCCAGAAATAGTGCAAATTGAGTCCACTTTAACTGCCCTGACTCATGGCCAGTGCTCTCTGATAGAAAAGGCTCAATACCTAAAAAAATAAAATAAAAATACAGTTCCCATGGTTCACTAGCACTGAGTCATGGCAGGGACTGGTGGGCTGGATGGCCATCTGTTGGGGATGCTTTGATTGGGAGTTCCTGCATGGCAGGGGGTTGGACTGGATAGCCCTTGTGGTCTCTTCCAACTCTATGATTCTATGATTCAGGGCCTTTGCAGACTGCCAGAAATAGTGCCAATTGAGTCCACTTTAACTGCCCTGACTCATGGCTAGGGAATCATGGGAACTGTAATTTATTGTGGCACCAGCGCTCTCTGATAGAGAAGGCTCAATGCCTAAAAAATAAAATAAAAATACAGTTCCCATGGTTCGCTAGCACTGAGCCAGGGCAGTTAAAGTGGACTCAGGGTCTTTGCAGACTGCCAGAGATAGTGCGAATTGAATTTTGGAAATACAGAATATTTCTTATGGCAGTAGAATACCCAAGTGTACAGGGGTTCAAAATAAAGCAAAATAACAGCTAAAATGTTCTTTGGTAAGATGTACGGTACATTTTAAAATACACAATGATATGAACTATGGTTTTCTAGAATTCCTGTAGTTAAGAGAAACTCCTCATTATCTTATCAAGTTGAAAGGCAAGCAATGAACTGGAGATCAAATTTCAATATGACCTGAAATGAAAAGCCGTCTTTATTGCAGCTTAAAATTTACTGTGCCCTCTAGTACGGTAAATTGATGAAGCTGGAAAAATAGCTTTATTCATTATTCAAATTTGGCATGGTGAAGAGACAGACCCAACACTCCTGTGCCATGTACCAGTATAGGGCAACCTCACTTTCAGGACCTCACTGTTTACTACCGGTATATTTACCGTACTGTATGTCTGCCAACCACTGACCATCCTAGCTGAACACGCAACCTTGTTCACCAGATGATGCACTAGTTGCAGTAACTCTGAACATAATGGCCCCATGAAACAGAAATGGAAAGGGTTATGATTTTTAAAAGGTAAGGAGGAAAAAAAAAATCAGTTTTTCATTCCTGAATTTCTTGCAGAAAGTTACCGTTACCTCCTTTTCAAGATGTCTAAGCAGAAGAGACTGGCATATAAAGTTCCTTTCAAGCTGGAAGTAATCAAATTTGCTAAGGAGCATGGAAACAGAGCAGCAGAGAGACACTTTGGGCCACCTCCAACTGAGAAAATGATAAGAGAGTGGAGGAAACAGGAGGATCAGCTTCAAAAGTTGGATAAAAGCAAGCGCACCTTACGTGGACAAACTGCAAAGTGGCCAGAGTTAGAGATAGAAGTGAAGGAGTGGAGCACACGTCACCGGCAAAATGGACTTTCTGTCTCAACAAAAATGATAATCTATGAGGCCAAACGCATTGCTGCGGAGAAAGGCATTCAGGATTTCACCGGATCACCATCATGGTGCTATAGATTCATGAAGAGATCTGGCCTTTCTATGCGCACCAAAACAAGAATAGCACAAAAAATGCCAAAGGAATACGAATCAAAGATTCTGTCTTTTCATAAATTTGTTATTGATGTGAGGAAGAAGAATAACTTTGAAATGAGCCAGATTGGGAACATGGATGAGGTCCCGCTAACGTTTGATGTGCCATCTAACAGAACCGTAGATAACAAAGGAGCCAAAACCATAACTGTAAAAACCTCAGGGCATGAGAAAACCCACTACACGGTTGTGCTGTCTTGCTGTGCAGATGGTACCAAACTGCCTCCGATGTTGATCTTTAAAAGGAAAACATTCCCAAAAGAAACAATTCCACGGGGAGTCGTCGTGCACGTTCATGATAAAGGGTGGATGGACGAAAATGTCATGAGGCTGTGGATTGACAAAGTGTGGTCCAAACGTCCTGGCGGGCTTCTGAAGAAACCTTCCTTGTTGGTGCTTGACCAGTTCAGAGCGCACATTTCAGAAACTACTAAAAAGAACTTTAAGGAAGTTAAGACCCAAATAGCTGTGATTCCTGGTGGTCTTACCAGCCAGCTGCAACCTCTGGACGTTTCTATTAACAAACCATTCAAAGTTCTGATGCGAGAGGAGTGGAACACCTGGATGGCAGCTGGGAACCATGATCTGACGCCTACTGGGAAGATAAAGAGGCCCACTATCACACAAGTGTGTGAATGGGTTAAAAGGTCATGGGACTCTGTGAAGGAGGACACTGTTGTAAAATCCTTCAAGAAGTGTGGCATTAGTAATGCCTTGGATGGAACAGAAGACGACGTTTTATTTGACACCAGTGAGGAAGAAAGCGATACCAATGACTGCGTGGATGTGTCCTCATTCATTTCTGATAGCAGCGAAGAAGAGGAATTCTTGGGGTTTGAATAAAAACATCACAGCCTTATTTTTGTTACTTTCACTGTTTACTGACTTTACTGACTGTTAATGAGAGTAAAGATAGTTCTTAATATGTTACATGGTTGACATAAAATT
Source organism: Phrynosoma blainvillii (assembly GCA_026167975.1). Classification (NCBI taxonomy): domain Eukaryota; kingdom Metazoa; phylum Chordata; class Lepidosauria; order Squamata; family Phrynosomatidae; genus Phrynosoma; species Phrynosoma blainvillii. Next base: position 8,999,004 of record JANUYF010000004.1, read on the forward strand.
GTTCTTAAACTGCTGTTAACTTTATACAGTTGATATAAAATATTTTACTACAGTATTTGGTTAAGAATCTTTTTTCCTAGATTTTCCTCCTTTAAAATTGGGTGCGTCTTATATGCCGGAGCGTCTTATATGCCGAAAAATACGGTATGTCCTGTTGTCACAGTCTTGGTCCAATAAACAATGGTACCATGGGCTGAGGACAAGCTGTGTGTTTGCTTTCTTCCTGTTCCTTCCTAACATCCCTGTTTCAACAATGTTTTCCTGCTGTCTTAAACCATACAATCATGTGATGTCTGAAATTCTAATTCAGTTTAGAAGTTGGGATTTAAATACTGCCTGTACATCAGGATATCAAACTAGAGTCTTGGATGTCCACAATGGCATTGGATGTTGTGAAAATGAATTTAGTTTACTAACAGTACTGGACTGGACTGAAAAAAAGAAGTTGGCAGAGCTGGCCTGGGGGTGGAGTTGGGGCAGGGCATCCACACTCCGGCCACCCCACCCACCCCAACTCAACTCCAACACCATCCTAACGCTCCGCGCCAAAAAGGCGCAGAAGAGCCACGGTGCTGGCTGTTAGGACGGCCTTTTGCTACCCCTAAAAGGAGTGGCATTTTGCCACTCTTTTGGGGGCAGCACAAGGGAGGATTGGGGCCATGGCATGTGGTTGCTGCGGCCCTGATCTGCTGCTCCCAGGGGCGGCTCTGTGCCACCCCAAAAGGTGGGTCTGTAAAGGCCCTTAGTCTATGAAAACTCCTGCTGCCAACTTCTTTCTTTCAGTTAGTCTCAAATGTGCTACAAGATCTCTCTATGTACTGATTTTACAGACTATCATGGATATATCTTTGAATTCCACTAACAATATTATTTATCAAGAGGTAACATTTATTTGTGGTTCTGCTGAGGGCTGTGTTTTTGGTTTGCATCTCTATTGGATGATGAAAGAAAGAGGTGTTTAACCATAGGGAAGCCCATTTTTGTTCTGGTACAGTGTCTTGCTTGTTTAGGGTATCATTTATAATAGTTATTCTTTGATCATGTCACCCACTTGAGTGGGAGGTCCAGGTATTTTGTTTGTTTTTTTAAATATGCCACAGGACACTATGGCCAGGGCCAGACAAAGCCTGACACTGTTGAGTTGTTTGTCTCCAAACTACTCTTCTTATCCATTCATTCTACATGATAAATTGTTTTGAAACTGATATGTTGATCAGAGAAAGAAACATGTTTATGAGGGTTGTTTTGGCTCCTGGCCTTCTTTGTGTTTGCTAGAAATCATCAACTTGTTTAATAAACACTGTGCCAGTGTATTTCGATAACTCTCTCAGTGTGTGTTGTTTTGGTGATGCGGAGAAGGATTGCTGCTTTAGACATTTCAGCAATAACTATCTTTATAGAAGCAATCTTCAAATTCAGTTTGAAATGTGCTTTAGATTGTGCTGAAAAGCTTTCAATATTTTATGTAATTATTTTTCTTTACTGTCTTCCATTAAAGTTTTATTAGGTTTTATAACATAAAACATTGATTATAAGTCTAGCTAAACACACAATATTAGCATTTTTTGGTGAATGTGAATTTCTGCATGCTTTCTAACCATTGATAGTCTTTGCTAGTTTTTCTTGCTGATCAAACACTGCTCTAATTATGAGTATCTTAGCTGTAATTCCTCCTGCTAATGTAGCAGCTAATTGGCCTTGGGAAATATAGAACAGCTGGCTCATTTAAGACAGTAGACCAAACCATCATCGGCATGATTGAAGGCTTTGGACTCAAACCATTGTTGGAATTTCCAAATGTACAGCCAGCCCAAGGTTTAGAGTTGCTTCTGTGCTTTCTTTTTGCATCTTCTCACCATTCTGGTCTTAATGCCAGCAGTGGCAGTAATGGCTATAACTTTGATTTCTCAATTTAGGTATCCCACCAAACTTAATCAGAATGGCAGGGCATGCTTTGTTGGTTTGGTCAAGAATTGAACTTGAAGCAATCAGACAAATCACAACCTGTCCCCCTTCTTCAGCCCTCTTTCAAAGTGAGCAGTTGGGTAAACAAGTAAGGGATGTACCACAGTCCTGGGTTCATGCATAACAAGCTTGGGTATGCAGGTCATACTTTCTAATGGTGGCTCCAGGCAACCTAACAAATCATGGCATGTTAATGGGAATGAGTTTGGACAGGGCAGTAAACACAATTCAGCAAACCACAATCCAGCTGACTGTGCCATGTAAAGTGACCAGTAGCTTATGAACATACTTACAAGGACATACTCGCTAGTGAATTGTAAACATGATTACACATTTCCTTGATCATTTACTGTGATGGCTGCATTGACAAATTATGTTTAGAATTGACCTGTTGTGTGCTGCCATCTCTTGAGGTCTTGCTAGGTGCTTCACTATCCTTTGTGACTCAACGCATGCACTGGTTCTCAACCTTCATTCCTTCAGATGTTTTTGACTTTAACTCCCAGAATTGTTGACAGTTGTGCTTCCTGGCTGGGACTTTTGGGAGTTAACATCCAAGACATCTGAAGGAATGAAAGTTGAGAACCACTAACATACCATAAAGCTACATTTTTTTAACATGATTCCCTTTGAAAAATCTGTTACTTCAAATCTCCATCGAATACTGGTCACACTTTTTAAAAGACATTAAAGTGCAGGTTGAATGGGAGTTGTTAAAAACAGCTTTTCAAATTCTAGTAATTGTGAATTAATGCAGTATCTGAAGGCACTGAACATATTTGCCATAGCCTAACCTTTAATATTAGTAAATTGATTAATTCAAACATTGCTGCTGCTGCTGTTGCTGTTGTTATTGTGTGCCTTCAAGTAGTTTCCAGCTTATGGTGACCTTAAGGCTATCATGGGGTTTTCTTGGCAAGATTTGTTCAGAGGAGGTTTGCCTTCCCCTGAGGCTGAGAGTATTCAGCTTGTCTAAGGTCACCCAGTGGGTTTCATGCCCGAGGTGGAAAGCGAACTCTGACCTCCAGAGTCACAGGGGGGAATGCAGACGGGCGGCCATGGGCCGCCCCGGGAACCAGAGGATTGAGGCCGAGGGTTGAGGTGGCCAGCGTGTGGCTTCCCCTCCCCATCTCTGCCTCCAGGACGGCCCAAAGGGCCTGTCTGTAGAGGCCCATAGTCCAGCACTGAAACCACTACATAGATGTTAGGAGTTTTTTTTTTTTTTTGCATGTGGTAACTAAGGAGGTTAATCCTGTGTCAGGATAATTTAGGCAGTATCATTTTCTTACCATATATCATTCTGCAACTTCAGGTCTTGGGGTGTGCAGCTGAGTCTGTACTGCTCAGCTGGTGTATCTTGCCCTTGTGCTGTGCAGCTTCATATCAGTTGTAAGAGTACAGTGTAATGAGTAGTTTCTTGCACTTTCATAAACGGACTGAAATGTGACAATTTTGAACATCAGAACTGTGCAGGAAAGCGTTTGATTTTGGTTATACTTATATGTTTTTCTTTTTAATTATTACAGATATTTCCAGACTTTCCTTTTCAACAGGTAAGATATTGTTTTGTTGTTTTATAATGTAATTCCAATAAACTGGTAATTGTAATACCAGTTAAAGTATTAACTTTCATATCGTTGTACTTCTAATAAATGGCTGTCTAAAGTAAAATGTTTGTATATTTTTGTTTTGTTTTCATTTGCTGGGCCTCATATTGTGAGACAGAGGACACGCTTTCTCCATTATGATGAAGTACTAGAGCTACTAGGTATTCTTGTATATGGGAATTCACCTGTATGGATGCATTGGTGGAAATAAGGGGATTTGGGGGCATGATAGGGAAACATGTTGTTGTTTTTTAAAGTTGGTATTTTAAAACAAGACCTTTAAAGGAATGGAAGTGTTTCCATAAAGTCTATAATCCAGGTCAAACCTAGACCCCACTTGCATAGATGGAGACTACGGAGGGAAGCAGACTAGCGGCGCGGGGCCGCCCTGGGAAGGTGCGCCGCGGGACCGAGGCATCCCCACGCCTCGAGCCAGCGGCGCACCTTCCCCGTCCCTGAAAGGAGCGCTAAAATAGCGCTCCTTTCACAAGTCAGTGAAAGTGCCCCGCAAAAGCTTGCGGCACACTTTCACTGACTTTTCTGCTGTGGCGTGTCCGGACGCTGCGGCGGGAGGTTGTCCTCGGAGCGCCGGTCGTGCGGAGGGCCAGCGGCTCCGAGGGCAACCTCAGGAGGAGGAAGGGGCACCAAGCGTGTGGCTGCCCCTCCTCTTCCCTGCCTCCAGGACGGCTTTTTAAGCCGTCTGCCGAGGCCCTACAACAGGTACTGTCAACCGTTACTTGGGTTGGTTATACCTTGGTTATAATGCATTGTTATTGTTCTTTGTAGCTGAAACAGTGATTACTGGTAGTTTAATAACTGCTTATATTGTGTCCAGATTGAGTTCTGACCTTTATTTTTATAGTTTTGAGACATTTATAGTCAGGCTTGATGAGTATAGTTGGCCTAAATACCCTAAAAGCACCAGATCCCATTTGATCTTGCAAGCTAAGCTGGGTCAGCTCTGGGTACTTGGATGCGAGACCATTAATTAATAGCAGGTGCTGTAGGCTATATTTCAGAGAAAGGAACTGGCAAAATCACCTCTTGAGTATTCCTTGCATAAGAAAACTCCATGAAATTCATGGATTCCTCATAAGTCGACAGGCGGTTTGAAGGCACACATGCACACTATTACTTATTTATTTGCACTAATGAATATAGAGTTGTTTACAAAGACTTATATGGTCATTCAATCAACACTGCTGGCATTATGATCCAGTTTTGATGGCATAACAAGCTAGAAAACCACAGGAAAGTTTTTATTGTTGTGCGGAAGCTGCTTCCAGTGAAAGTAGTTAAGCGAACCAAAAAAGTTGTTTTTGTTTTTGTTTTGTCTTGGGCTGAGCAATTTCTCTTCCCTAAGCAAATCAGACAAACTAACCAAAAAGGAAGTATGTTTTATTTGAGAGAGAAGCAAACCATAGGAGAAAGTGTCCATGTTCAGATGCCCTAATAAACCCTAGAACAGGGACCGGCAACCTTTTGGAGACCTGGGCTGGTCTCCCTGTAGCCCAGGTCTCGGCTGGGCTGGGGGGGGCGCACGCGCACACCCTCCACTGGCGCGTGTGGCCCCCCACATGCCGCCGCCATGCATGTACAGGGAGGCGCGCGCGCGTTGGTGGAGGGTGCGTGCGGACTTACCGGCCCAGGCGGACCCCTGCCACCTCCGCCGCCACCGCCGCCCTCCGCCTCCGCCGCTCGCTTTCGTCAGCAGGCGACAGCGAGCGATGCGCTCGGCATTTTGGAGGCCAAAATGCCGGGCGCGTCGCGTTTCATGCGCAAATGTGACGCGGCTGGCATTTTGGCCTCCAAAATGCCGGGCGCGTCGCTCGCTGTCGTCCTCTGACGAAAGCGAGCGGCAGCGGCGGCGGAGCCATAGGCGGCGGCGGAGCCGGAGCCGGAGGAGGGAGGCGGTGGCGGAGGGAGGCGGTGGCGGAGGCGGCGGAGGGAGGCGAAGGCGGTGGTGCCTCCAAAATGCCAGGCGCGTCGCTCACTGTCGACCGCTGACGAAAGCGAGCGGCAGCGGCGGCGGAGCCAGAGGTGGCGGCGGAGCCGGCGGAGGGAGGCGGTGGCGGTAGCGGAGGCGGAGGCGGCAGAGGGAGGCGGAGGCGGAGGCGGAGGTGGGGGGTGGAGGGAAGCGGTGGCAGAGGCGGTGGTGCCTCCGCCTCCTCCTCTGTTGCTGCCTCTGCCTCCACTGCGGCCTGTTTTGGTTGGCGCGCGACAGAGCGCGCCACGGTCGGCATTTTGTTTATCAAAAATGCCGGCTGTGGCACGCTCAGTCGCGCACCGACCAAAACAGGCCTCCGCGGCGGCGGCGTGGCGGCGGCGGCAGCAGGGGTCCGCCTGGGCCAGTAAGACCGGCGTCCTGGGCCGGAACCGGCCCGCGGGCCGTAGGTTGCCGACCCCTGCCCTAGAACAAAGCTGCTTAAAAACAATAGGCCAACATTCTCTTATGTCCCTGGCTTAGATTGTGTCATACAAACTGGCCTGAGAAAGGAACAATGAATGCCACAATGGCCATCAGAGTTTCCTGTTACTTTAATGGCTTTCTGATTTTGATTTTATGAAGTCATGGTTTTCTTCATTGTACTTGTGAAGACTTTCATAGTAGGTACAGTCAGAAATTGGAAAGCTGAACTGAAAACTTAGGGTTTATGTGGGAAATACATTGGACTGCATAAAAGGCAGTATCTAACCTTCTACAAACAGAGCACACTGTGTTTATACAAAATAAAGAGTGCTCTGTTTTTATTTTTACTGCAGCATGCCCTGTCTGACCTAGTAAAGATTTCTTAAACTTCATGAAACCATTGGAATTTTCAGGAAATATGCCCCCCCCCCGAAAGTAATGCCAATTTAAGCTATGTTTCATACAGCCTTTTTTGAGACTTGTGAGTTTACCACAGAAAATACACCATTGTTTCAGAGATAACTGGAACCCTCAAGTTTTAAAGGATGTTGGCTATTTCTAAGTGTGTTATTCAAGCAGTGCTAACTGTGACGTATATAATCTTAAACAGGTATTTGGACTAAACACACAGGTGGATGCTGAAGCATAATAAAGTAGAATGATGTTAATAAAGGTGCATACTAATAAATGAACTACAGTTGGCCCTCCATATCCATGAATTCTTTATCCATGGATTCAACTATCCATAGCTTGAAAACATTTTTAAAATAAATTCCCCAAACCCCCACAAAACCTTGATTTTGCCATTTTATATAAGGGACACCATTTTCCTATGCCATTGTATTTAATGAGTCTTGACCATTCACAGATTTTGGTATCCATGGAAGGTCCTGGACCAAACCCCAACAGATACCAAGGGCCCAAAGTACTTGTGTTACTGTGTTCTAGCTCCAGTTTTGTCCTGCCCTGAAATTGGGTTTGTACTGGTATGTGACAGAAGTGTTAAGGCTATTAAGGTTTTATGGATAGTGCAGGGTGTTTTCCAACTCTTGATAAGGAATTGTAGCATGATTACCTTCTTTACAGATACTTTCGCTTGGGTCAGCATCTTCCTCTCAGTCAATGGAAAGATCCTTTCTGTTTGAGAAGCAAATTGACATCCAACAGTGTCTTTCCACTGGATGAAGGGTGGAGCAATGATTGGTGAAACTTCGAGATCTTTGAAACTTAGATTGTCTGAACACAGGAGTTGCTTAAGAGAGGGGGAGCTAGAGACTCTTCATTTTATGAAAAATTATTTCAGGCAGGACATGGTTTTGATGCCTTCAAATTTTATGTTATCCAAGTGGTAAGGACTAGGGCAGGGGTAGGCAACCTTTCCCCTTTAAGGGACGAGGGACTTCATCTCCCAGAATCCCAGGAGCTATTGGCCAACATGGGACTATTGACCAACATGGCTGAGGCTTCTGGGAGCTGAAGTCCCTCGGCCCTTAAAGGGGAAAGGTTGCCTACCCCTGGACTAGGGTCTGTCATAATATCTCTCTGGTGCTTCTCAAAAGTGAGAGCTTTTAGATAGATTCAGCACTGTTGTTGCTTTTAGCTTAAATGACAGATTAGATTTGGTTTAATTATATATAAATTGGAGTTCTTACTGATTCTGGTATATTTATCTGTGGCCACTTTTAAATTGGTTTTGATGTTAATTGAGGCTGCATTACCTTCTGGGGTAAGAATTGGTTTCTGCTGGTGCTTCGGTCTTTACAGGTGTTCTACGTTTAAGTCTGTCAGTATTTAAGTTTGACACAGGTCACTTTATAACCTGCCATTTCATCTGAAAGAACTTTATGTTAGTGAGTTATAGGCATGATACTTTTGAAAATATGAGTATGGGTTTCATGTTAATTGTTGTTTCCATTCCAGTGTTTGTTATGTGTATATTATATAGCTGGGTGAACTTGGACAAGTCACACACTCTCAGCCTCAGGGGAAGGCAATGACAAACCTCCTCTGAAGCAGTCTTGCCAAGAAAACCCCAGGATAGGGGTTCACCTCTTATCTGCTGCTGCCTCCTTCACCTTTTATCCGCTGCTGCTTCCTCCTCCTGCCTCACGCCACCCCTCCCTCCTTCCCTCCCTCCCTCCCTCCCTCCCTCCCTCCTCCTCCTCCTCCTCTTCTAACCTGGACTTCCTCTCTTCCTGCTCCTTCTGCCACGCCACCCCTTCTTCCTCCTCTTCCTCCACCTGGCGTATAAGATGATCCCCGACTTTGGAGAAGATTTCCCTGGGTTAAAAAGTAGTCTTATACGCCAGAAAATACAGTGCATAAAAAGCTATGTGCATTTGAATGTGACATATTATCCTTTATGTTCATTCACATTTACAGCTGTAACTGTGGTCTGTTACAGATAAAATATACATGACCTTTGGAGAATTTTCATAAAGACATCCAAATGGGAAAAGGAAGAGCAGCAACCATGGGATGCTTGATTAAAGTTCAGTTCTGGATCTCTGTGCAAGATTACAGGGCACACTGTAAGCACCTTGCTGCGATTTAGTGCTAACCTACTGTCGGCAGTAACATGTGCAGTGTGTGGATGGGTGTGTGGGTAGGTGTTGGGTGATTTATTTTTTGTTACATTTAGTATTTTTGAATCATGCTCCATCACAATTGCTTAGAACTTAATTTCTTTTTTTTAACCGAACATGGTTTGACAGGCAACTTGAAGATACATACACTCACATAGATACCAAAGCAAACACAAGACAGTGAGAGAGAGAGAAGGGAAATAACCACCTGAATTCTACATTTGTCTCTCTTTAGTATGCCTGTCTTTTCTGTGCAACCCATTTCCATTACAATACACTGCTCCTCTATGGGGAAGCAGTGTAGCAATTTGGACTTTTCCGGTGCTCCTTAGTCATAGTGTGCAGTTGACAATTGGATTAAATATAGATGCTGTTGTTCCCCTTGTAGTTGCTGGCGGATAAAGGTCATCCTGAACATTTCCTTTCCTCTTTGATTTCATAGTTAAACCTTTTTGTAAGGATGATTGAGTGTGTGCTGCTGAATGCATTACTTGATTAGGTAGTTTGTTAAACCATCACATAAGGGAGTTATCCTACATTTCTCTAATCTCTGTGATGGCTTTGATGTCTTTCCCACTTACTTTGCTCTCGCTTTTTAATTGAGGGCAAGAATATGAGACTTGAGGATTTGAGAGTGCAAATCACTCGGGGCTTCTAAGGGCAACTTGTTAAAATCACTTTAGAGCTGGATTGAAGGCTGTGCTTCAGCATCTTTATCTATTTGTAAAATCTTCTCAGCCGTCTTATGACATGTATAGAAAAATAGGAGATAGACTTTTTAATTGAGCATCCAGCTTAGTTTCTGTACATGTGCTTAATGTTTGAGATGGGATAGATTAATCGTATTAATCCTATGGATGATTTCACATCTGTTATCATCTCTGTGTAAAATTCGAACATCTGTGATCCGGCCATGTGTATAGATCTTTGTCGGTCGTAGCCAGCATCACTTGCTCAAAATACACAGGAAGCTGGTGAAACTTGTAGACATGGAATTAATCATCTGTGTCTTGGCGATATAAGTCAGGGCAGTTCCCTCATGCACTGTTAAGTCATTGAAGTTAAGAGGTTAAATTTTGGACTGACATGGCATTGAGCAACATCACCAAAAGAGCTGAAGTAAACTTGTAAAGGGACCCAAATCTTCCAGTGGAAGGAAAAGCTGGAAGAGGGAACAGATATAAGATGCCTAGTCAGTCTCCTCCATTTTCACATTGGCCATGTTGAACACACCATCCCCATATGTCACCGCACCAATGCGAATAGTCCTCTCCCACTCAGGTTATTCAAGAACTTGACAGTTATGACTGCCAGTGCCAAAAGCAACAACTGTATGCCAACTAAAATCAGATATTTTTTTAAGCAGTTTTATTTATGAATCCACAAACTGGGAGAATAACTAGGGAGGCGTGCTCTACACAGTCTTCTCTTAACTTTCTTTCCTTTTGAAGGATTTGAGTCCAAATGATCTTCTTAGCAATAAACAGGATTACTCTGTGTTCCTTCTACTCATGATTTCTCCAAAGGGGAAGGTTCCTCTTTTGGATTTGCCCTCTTTGTTGTTGCTGCATCTGTGGAAAAATACAAATTGCTGGGGATTCGACTAGCATTTTTTTTATTTTATTTTTTGACAGAGATGTTTCCCTCTCTCATCCCAATTCTGGGGAAGAGCTAGATCTTGCCAAACCAAGGTATGTGAAGAGGCAGTGTGATAGAGACAGAGTACTTTTAAAGAAAAGGCTTTATTCTAAGTAAGGGAACTCTGTAGCAAGAGGATATCTCTTAAACAAAGGATATTGTTCTTCAGGTACATATTAGCAATTGCAAATCACAGAGTAGATCATTTCAGCCAATTCAGGAAAATAATTTTTAAAAATCATAACACAGTTGGCTACTACTTTCTCATAATCTTACACACAGATCAGATGGGATTTGTAATCCTTGATATTCATGGGATAGCTGGGAGCCTGGACTCCATTGTCTGGCATCCACCAGCCTTCCCAAAATGGAGCCCTGCTCCAGATATCCCTTTGTTTCAGTTCTTTATGGCCTGTTTAGAGAGGGCGAGAGACAGAACCTTGTGGTACTGCAGTCTTTTTATAAACTTTTCTCAGAATCATCTTGAAGGTTTGCACTTTTGCCCAACAAGTCTTCTCATTGGGCAATTGCTATCTCATTACCTCTGTGATGCTGAGCCTCATTAAAATGTAACTGTACCTCCTCCCACATTTGTTATCTGGGAAGAAGGCTCAATAAGGATAATGAGAAGGACTGCCATTTATCACAACACTGTACGACCCTGCTTGTGCCTTCAGATATTTTGAGGAGACCTTTCTCTCTGTCCCAATACTTTTACAGTTAGGTCTAATTGGAAAATGGGTAGAGAGCCTTCTCAGGGCTCCTTCCAGGTTCTTGAATTCCCTTCTTAGAAATTTACTACATATAAATGATTTTAATTTCATATAAACTAAGTCTGTGTGTTGCTCAGTAAGATATGATTATCTTGGTGTACAAACTATATAGAAAGAACAGGGAGGGTATGCCCAGGTAGGGTGGGTAGACAGTGTTGTTGTTTTTGTGTCAAAGAGTACATTGAGTCAAACTGGATATCTCAGGAGCCTTCACTGAATTGTTGCAGGTGACAACATGAGGCTGCAGAAGTAACCCAGAACAGGGAATGTGGCTATTATCCGTGTGATCAAAATGCTCAAGGGTGTGTTGACATAATAAATAAAATCAGGCATGGTTTTTGAAGGAAATAATATTTTAAGTAATGGGTGTTTTCAATTATCTTTGCATAGATGGGTTAACTTCATGTTTAACTACAACATAGCTGTAAAAATTCTGGATGCCCTAAATTACTCTGCTCTTGAACAATTGCTCATGGACCTGATGGGAGGTGACCCTGGATTTAATCCTAAATAGTTACCAGGACTTGGTGCCAAGGTGTAAGTTATTGAACTGATTGGAAATGTTTACAGTAGTACTGGTAAACCCAGTTGTTATGTAGGAGGAAGACTTGTCAAGAAAGTCCAGCACAGTCACATTTGTTTTAAAAAGGAAATTTCTCATAAATGAACTTCTTAGGTAGAATTGAAGCTGAAAAGGGATATTAAGACGGCCATGTGTCTACAGAACATGGTTGGTGCCCTATCCCGTATTTTGAAAATCCCTTCTTCAGTCCTCCAGAGGGTTTCGTGCAGCTGCAGGGAGCAAGAGACAGAAAATGGATTATTTCGGGGAATAGGTCCAAGCCACTGTAGTATAATTGACAGCCTGGAAACATCGGCAAGATACAGTGATGAATCAACTGGCCAAAGCTATCCCAGCCTCAGGAGGGCACCATTTCCTTAAATTGAACTATGCCTGCGACACGTTGCCTGTAGAGACTGGATGTAGTCATCATGGATAAAGGCCAGAAGAAAATAACCATTGTGGACAATCTCCTTTGAGAATAGGAAACCAGCCATGATCTGGATGATATGATGTATTGAGACAAAGGACAAAGGGGGGTTGCAGACTTCCAGAAATAGTGCAAATTGTGTCCACTTTTAGGGTTAGGGTTAGGGGGAACTGTAGTTTATTATGGCACCAGAGCTCTCTGACAGAGAAGGCTCAATGTCTCAGGGGGGGAAAAAACAATTCCCATGATTCCCTAGCACTAACCCTAACCCTAAAAGTGGACTCAATTTGCACTATTTTTGGCAGTCTGCAACCCCCCAAAGTCTCCATCCACATGTTACTTGTTGGACCCCTGGGTGCCTGGGATCCAGCAAATGACCCTGTCCTGAGAGTATGTGAGGTGGGAAAACATTATGCCAAACTCACATGCAAGCTAAGTGTATGAGATACCATTAGATGGTCCTGAGACGTTCACATTAAACACATCTAGGGCCACCACCAATATAATGAGTTAATTCTATTCCTGTGGAGAAGGAACCTTTGTAAGTTTAGAAATAATTATATTAGAAATTACCTAAATTTTATGTATATTATGCAACTGTTTGGATATACTAGTGATCACCTATGGTGATCTAAAAGTAAAATATATTTTTGATCTCCTTTAGTATGCTCTTTTTCTTTTAAAATATATTTTAAGAATTTATTCCACGAATGAGATTTGCTTTAGATATATAATTTCTACATTACTCTGTATTATATCTATTTTGCATTTGCATACTTTTAATTTGATATGTATTATTTATTGTTCTTATGTTAACTATATTTGTAAGTATTTCTAATAATATTACAATATATTGTTTTCACTTTGGAAAAAATGCTAATAATATTAGGCTTTTAGTTCCCAAGCCAAATTGTGGACAATATGAACATGCTTTCTCAGTGGCTGCTCCTAGGCTTTGTGGCTCACTCCCGGGGGAAGTTGTGATCTACCACCTCTTTATTTTTTCTTTGGCATGCAAAGACCATCTTGTTTAAACAGGCCTTCAGCCATCCCTACACAGACCAGGTTGAAGTGAACTGTAATTGACTGTGCTGTTTTTTAGTATGTAAAGTGTATTTTAGTTGTGTTTAATTGTTTTAATTTTTAATCCTGTAAAAGTAATGCTTTAATTGAATATATCATTTAATTTGTTAATTTATTTTGTAAGTTGCTTTGGGTCTCAAAAAGCAGAATATGTATAAATAATTCAATGAAGCAATCAAACATAGTTTTGCTAGCATAGGCTACCTATTGTGAACTTAGGGATAGAAGCATATCCTCAACAAGCAAATCGTTAGAACCCAGACATCTTTTTCAGGATTAGAACATTTTTGGCTATTAATCTCTTTGATACCTACCATCTTTTCTGTTCTGTGTGACTATTTGTTTTTAAGGAAGAAATGGGAGTAAAATGAATGTTTTTGGAAAGTGTGATTTCTTAGCTGTAAACTAAAGAATAGTGTGTATGATTGAATCAGCATAGTACATTTTATAAGTCTTCTCTGTGTTGCCACTATGTGTTTATGCATAAGAAAGATAGTTTGACATGATGTGATAACAGCAGTTGTAGAAAAATTGAGTAATGATTTCAGAAAACTGAGTACATGGCTGAGTTGCTGCAACATCTTTAATTTTTTTAGCATTTTTATACATTTATCATTTTTATACATTTATCATCAGTTGCTGAAGTAGCTTACCATTTAGATATTCATGTTTATAAGTAATAATGAATTTGTCATGAAACATATGACAAAATAAATAACTAAAACAAATGTTTATACAGGTATTGCCAAAAATTCTGCCAAAAGGCAATGTTTTCAATTATCTAAAGACAACTGAAGATGGTTTCTGAGATAAAATTGCTGACACCATCATTGTAAGAGCTTTTTTGGTATACCTGTGATCAAATGATATTGATCATAAAATAATAGAGTTGGAAGGGCCACAAGGGTCATCCAGTCCAACTTATTTTGCCCACTTATTTTTGGATTAAAAAGAGTGGCTAATAATATAATCATAATATTAAATTTTTATTTATAACCTGCCCCTCTGCTCAGCAATCGGGGCGGCGTACAACAAATTAAAAAACACAGCAATTAAAACATCATCCCACACCCTAACCCTCCCACCACTTAAAACTGGATTAAACTACCGTAGAATTAAATTTGAGTTCACACATGAAACAGAATAAAATCAATTTGGCCAACATGTCATGGCAGCAGGAAGGGTAAGTAGGAGAACACCTCCAGCAAGCCGGGTGGTTATTCTGGGAAGGCCTGCCGGAAAAGATCCATCTTTACTGCCTTTTTAAAGGCAGCAAGAGTGGTAATAAGATGGATCTCGTCCGGCATGCCATTCCACAGTCTGGGAGCGGTCACAGAAAAGGCCCCCTGGGAGGTCAGTGAAAGCTTGGTCTTTATGGGCTGCAGCAGGGCTTTAAAGGTTAAAAACTAACACCTTGTATTGTGCCTGGAAACTAATCGGCAGCCAGTGAAGGGATTTGAGCACAGGTGTTATGTGCTCCCTCCTAGATGTTCCGGTAATTAACCTGGCTGCCATATTTTGTACCAGTTGAAGTTTCTGGGTTAGGCACAAGGGTAGCCCCATGTAGAGTGCGTTACAGTAATCCAGACGTGAGGTTACCAGAGCGTGTACCACACTTTCCAGATCCCTCATGTCCAGATAGGGGCGCAGTTGGCGTATCAGCTGAAGTTGATAACAGGCACTCCTGACCGCCACACTCACCTGACTAGTCATGTTAGGCGACCAATCTAGGAGTACCCCCAAGCTGCGAACACAGTCCTTAGAGGAGAGTGTGACTCCATCCAGGACTGGAGACTGTATTCCCAGATCTGGTTTTGGGCCCGTAACTGTCAGTACCTCCGTTTTGTTTGGATTTAGTTTCAATCTGTTTTTCCTCATCCAATCCATTACCGCTCTGAGACATTCATTAAGAGGAGAGACGCCATCTGAGGTCTGGACCGATGATTTGGTCTTGGAGAAGTATATCTGGGTGTCATCAGCGTACTGATGACACGGCGCTCCATGCCTCTGAATGATCTCACCCAGCGGCTTCACATAGATCATAAACATAGGCTAAACTGGCATGGTGTTCATATCTCATGTCCTTTGCCTTACAGTTTTGGAGATCTCTGATAACATTTAGGTTGCAGTCGTAACTGCACCCACAAAGGAGGAAGATTGTTAAAAGCAATGGGACTTACGGGAAAAGACATGCAGGATTCAACTTCTAGTTATTGTATCATGTTTATCTAGATAACATGTAGGCAAGTAACCATAACAGTATATGAATATTGCAATTTCGAAGGGCAAAACCTGAAAAAACAAATACCTGATACAAAGGTATTTTCTTGAGAATTGTGTTATATAAATAAAATAAATGTGTGGATAGCCATAGATAAACAGATTAAAGTGAGTATGCTGCCATGCATTTTAATGGACTTTAATAGCAGGAATACATAATTACTGTTTATTTTAAAGATTAAAGGCAGTTTTTGTTGTTTATTATTTAGTTCATTACTAACCTCTCATTCCTCTCCATTGTTAGCCAGTTTTACAGCAGCTGGGGAGAAAAAGAAATCCTATGTAAGCAAATACAAATTATGACTACAATATCATAAACATAGGCAGTGGGATTCCATAAAATGCACCTGCTGCAGTTCTTAATTGCATTTAATTAAAAAACCCACTACAAATCAAATTGATTCTAACAATTTTTAAAATACCCACTAGTAAAAAAAAGTTACATTATATTCAAAGGAAGCTGCTAATTAATTTACACTTCTTTTCAGTTTCCTTTAACTATCGTAGGGCTCTTTGAAAGTCCTTAAATTTTGCTCCTGTCGAGTTCAAGAGGAAGACGAGGTGGGTGGATGTTGTGCCATCTGTCAGTGATTCTGCTTGGTGAACATACTTTACCTCAGGGGCTGGTGGCTGACAAGAGGCCAAAACAGAATGGTTTAGTGAAGTAATCGGGTGTCTACCCTAATTCATCTGGGCATATTGGGTAACTGTGAGATGGTGAGATAGCAGCTGTGGTTGTTCAGTTGCAAGAGGTTTTAGGAGTTCACCTATTAAATATTGTAAAACCTCTCCCTGTGTTTTTAGTTGCACATATTTGCCTGTCAAGAGTCCAAAATGCAGATTTTGATAAATAATCATTTTAATCATGTTAACATGTGAATGGTAGCGGGTGAACTTGTAATCATGTTACCTTAGATTTATACCATGTGGCACAGGACATGTGCAGACTTTTGTTGTGGCTGATGAATTCACAAACCATTATGAAACAGGGTATGACAAACCTACAAGAGAAAGAATGAGATACTGACCAAGATCAACCACCCATTGGGTTTTGCTTAACACTCCTGCCCGGTTCTATGTCCCCCATCCTCATCCTGGAAGCGGTTGATCTGCTACTACTGCTTAAGAGTGGGAAGGGGAGGGAGGAGGGCGAGGGTATTCAGACAATGAAGAACAATTGATCTTTGCTCAGAGGACATGGAGGTGAGCTCACAGATGGAGTACATCTTCCTTTTCTTTCCCTCAGACCAGCCTTATCTTCATTTAATTGCTCATTCCTCCCTCCTCTCCTAGCAGAAGTAGTTCTTAACAGCTGGTGGGGAGAAAATTTTGGATGGGGCACAAAGGTGCCTATACTCTGTAAAAAAGAAGCATACGTGTGCATAAACCACTTATACATATGTATGCTATTAGCAGGATGTCACCTTCTGAATGGAACCAAAATAGGCTTGTCCATCCTTGTTCTTTGATATCACATGTACATTTTTGTCCCTTCCACAGTCCTCTAACAGAGCATTCTTGTGCTTTTCCCTCTCCCATCCCCATGTTAATAACCTTTCTATATGGATTGTATTCAGTGTGTATAATACATTGATAGTGCTGTTAATGTGCAGTGAATCCAGTATTGTACCACTTTGTTAACATTTCATTCTGGTGATCCGTCAATTGAAATTGAGAGGAGCTCAACTTTTCAGTGTCATTATGCATTTTCTCCTAAAGCCTTAATCTTTGATTAATGGATATACATATTGTGGTGAAGGGACAGACTTTTTCCCCTCTAGATTAACTATCAGAAGCTCAGTTACAGGTCTAATCACATTTGGAAGCAAAGGATTATGTACCCGCTGTATATTCTCAAAAAAAACGGGTAATATAGGATCATTCAGTAGTCTCTTCAGCAGTTACAGAAAGTAGAAACATTTTTGAAAGAGTCAAGGAAGATGATCTTTTGCTCTGGGGCAAAGCACATGCATTTAGTCTGACAGCAGTGCAATATGAGTGAAATAAGATGGGAGTAACGTAAGGAATAAAGAAGGAGCCCAGTTACAGAATGCTTTAGTAATAGTGGCTTAGATGGCAGAAAAGTATCATCCTGTAGTTGTGCAATCAATTTTTATGCAGTTACAGTTAAGAAAAATAACAATCCTAACTTTACAACCTAAGAGGCTGAGTGCTGGACCACAAAGTGTAGCCATGGAATTGAATCATGACTGGGAGAGGGAGAGCTTTAGTAAAATAGCTTCTCGTAGTAGTAATAGTGACATCCCTCTCTTTAAATGATTTTGTTTCTAATAGACCCTTGATAGCTCCTGAAACCAGGAATATCTTTGCACTGTGAGAAGATTTGCAGGCATTGGACCTGTTTGTGGAACATGGATGGCTTCTAATTCTTGAGAGAGAGAGATGATTGAAAACAGACTTAGTTAATACTTTATTACCCAAATTAATGTCCTATGGATTCAGATTGTAAGAAAAGAGATTCCACCTAAACATTAGGAAGAACTTCTTGAAGTGAAATCAGTTCAACTATAGAATAGGCTGCCTCAGAGGGTGATGGACTGTATTTTAGTTGTGTATTCCTACATGGCAAGAGTTTGGACTAGGTGGCCCTTCCATCCCTAAGATTCTGTGACTCTATGCTTCTTCACATGCATTCTTCAATTAAGATCGCTCTGTCAGAATCTTTGGATGTAGTCACACTGCAGAACTGAAGCAGTTTGAGACCACTTTAACTGTCATGACTCTATCCCTCCACTGTCTGGCTTTCTCCCAAGGAGAAGGCCAGGTGGAGGAGGAGGAGGAAGGGAAAGCACTTGCCCTGCAAGCTTCCTTCGCCATCTGGCTTTCTCTGGAGGAAAAGGTCTGGTTGCAGTGGTGGTGGAGGAAGACAGGTGAACACTCACCCTGCAAGGCTCCTCTGCTGCTTGGCTTTCTTCCAAGAAGAAGGTTGGGTGGAGGAGGAGGATGGGCAAACGCTCAACCTGCAAGGCTCCTCCTCCACCTGACTCTCTTGAGGGCAGTGAAGGAGGAAGAGGGGCAGATGCTCACCCCACATGGCTCCTCTGTTGCTTGGCCTTCTCACGAGGAGAAGAACAGATGGAGGAAGAGAAGGCTCCTCCACTGCTCAGCTTTCTCAGCCTGGCAGAGGAGGAAGAGGACGGAATTAATATTAATAATATGTGCAACCCAAAGCAGTTTAGCCTATTTTAATTTTGGCCCCCTCCTACTCAAGTTGTGCGGGTCTGACATAGATACTTTGGAAGGATAAATTGCGAGAGCCCCATTTAGGCCACCCTGAGCTTCTTGGAGGTAAACATAATACAGTTGTCCCTCCTGATTCGCAGGGGATCCATTCCAGACCACCACCCCTGGCGAATCGGGAAAATTGCAAATACCAAGCCCCACTGATTTCAATACAGGCCATTTTGTCCCTCCCCGCTTGCCGTCTGCAAAGGACCAAGACTGTGGACTCCCAAGACTACGAACGGGGAGGGATAAGTGTATACCAAAGTAATAACAGAAAGCTTTCTGAGTAGATGTTAAGATTCTGTCTCCAGTTGTTATTTGTAGTAAGCAGCCAGTGTTCCATTTAGGTTTGTCCTTAGAAACTTTATGCAACATGCACTTTCTGCTATTTCGTTATAACAAGTCTGCAGGATAGGTTAGGATTATTATCCCTGCCTTGCATATATGGGAATGGAGTAGTTAGGCTGGGAGGACAGGAGGTATGAATGGAGAACTTCTACACAGAGGTTAGCATTAGAAACACTGAGAGGTATGGCTCTGTTTGGTCATAAAGCAAAAGATGGTTGTATCTTTAGAGCGGTATCTGTGC
The DNA here is from genome assembly GCA_026167975.1 of Phrynosoma blainvillii. Classification (NCBI taxonomy): domain Eukaryota; kingdom Metazoa; phylum Chordata; class Lepidosauria; order Squamata; family Phrynosomatidae; genus Phrynosoma; species Phrynosoma blainvillii. The sequence continues at coordinate 9,018,172 of JANUYF010000004.1, forward strand.
TATATTAATCTTTAATGAGTTATTAAAGGAAAATGTTACGATGAACATAATTTCCTACCCTTGTTAATGGACAACTTAATGAGACATTTTGGTTTCTTTACATTACAGAAAAACTTCTCCAGCAGCAGCTTAACTTTATTGCATTTCTGAATTTATTGTTCAAAGTACAATGTTCAAAGTACATTTTTTTCATGACAGCCCTATACAGGTTATAGCCATCAAATTTCAGTCTTACAAAAGTTATTAAAATATTTTTAAAGTTTGAAAATTGGCTCTACAATTTATTATTCAAGATTGTTTTAATGATATTTACATTATCTGTTTTTAAACTGAGAATATATTTGATATATAGTATTTTTAATCTTTTCATCTTTCTGTAATTATTTGTTGTTTTAAGTTGATTTTATTGTAACCTGTCCTGAGTTCATTGGATGAAGAGTTGGATATAAATATTTGGTCCAGGTTCTACTCTGGAGCAGCAGAGACCAAACGTGCTCCATCTTTTCATGCAACAGCTGTTACAACATTTTTAAAAAATAACATATCCTTTCAGTGTTGTTTTCTCCAAACTAAACATACCTAGCTCCCTCAATCTATTGTTTGATATGCAGATCCTTTTTATTCACCCTTCCTTGGGGATTTTCCAGCTTATCAATATTTTTTGAAACAGTGGTCTCCAGAACTGGGCACAGTATTCCAGATGAGGTATGACCAAAACAAAATAGAATATTACCATTACTTTCATTGAGACTCTATAAATCTAATAATGCAGTCTTGAATCACTCTGGTTTTGCTTCCACTGCATCACACTGTTGTCTCATGGTTAGCTTATTGTTCACCAAGTTCCTGAGACCCTTTTCATACATTCTGCTGTTAAGCCAAATGTCATCTTTCCTATATTTGTATATTTGATTTTTTTCCGCCTAAAGGTATATCCGTTAAATTACCTTTTGTTGGTTTTGACCCAGTCCTCCAGTTGATTGGGGTATCCTGAATCCTGATTTGTCTTCTGACATTAACTATTCTTTGTTGTTTGGTGCCATTTGTAGAGACATTGAACTATTCTATTTTACTGTTGACTTTTGTAATCATTTTAATTTGTAACCCACTTTGAGTCACTATCTGGGAGAAAGGTGGGGTATGAAAAAAAATAGTGGTAATGATGAAGATATGCAGGATAGTGAGACTTGAGGACAGAAGTCTCTAGCTGGAATGCAGGGGAAATGGTTCTTTTGAACACCTTTTGGGCTAGGGATATTGGCTGTCTGTGAATATTTATATGTAGGAGAGGAAATTACTACCAGTTGTTAAGTTTAAAGTTCTGAAAATGAGAAGAACCTTGGTGATTTGAATCTTAAATAAAGCCAAAATGCAAGGTGGCCATTTGGGGCTTGTGTACATATGACATTGACAGAGTTCAGATGTAATTCCAGGCAGTAAAATGTTTCTGAAGCTGCAGATTGCGTATTTTGCATGGCTGAAATTCTGTGTAATGCTATTTGCTGATTAATTCAGCTTGGGCTCAGTGGCAAAATCACTCTACGTAAAAATCTAATCTAATGTTGCAATCATTTCAAGGTCCACGTGGCATTTTTCTTGTGACATTAGATGCTTGCTGTATGTCAGTGCATTGCCTGGGGGGGGGTTACTTTAGTTGGTAATTGTGCCATAGTGGAAATACTTCATGAGCCATAGACTCAAAACGTCTGTATCACCACAGAATTGTTGTGATGTGTGTGAATTTCATTGGTTTAAAAAGATAAGGCTTGCGAAATAATCTTTGAATGACCTTTTGTCTGGGTCTTGTTCACCTTCTGTCAATTGGGACCGATTAAACCACTATGAAACATTGTGGACAAGGTTGGTCCAGGCACAGTTACCCAACTTTCTTTTAGCTTCTAAATTAGTTTATTGTAATAAACTGAACACGCAGGTGTTTCTTGGAGTGCCTTCACATGTTTCAATGTATTCCTCCCCCACAGTTTCCTGACGTCTTTCACTGGAGGACATCACCATCTGTATTGCAGCAAGAAGTGACTTTTGTTGTTATGTGCCTTCACGTTGTTTCCGAGTTCTGGTGACCCCAAGGCGAATCTATCATGGGGTTTTCTTGGCAGGTTTCTTCAGAAGGGGTTTGCCATTCCCATCCTCTGAGGCTAAGACCTTGTGGCTTGCCCAAGGTCACCCAGTGGGTTTATATGGCTGAGCTGGGAGTGCAATCCTGGTCTGTATTGGACTATGACCCTGGTCATAGTCCAATGCTCAAACCCAGAAAGAGCCTTTTCAGTGATGAGTCTTTCTTTGGAAAGCCTTCCTCAAGGAGACCTGCCAGGAGCACTTGCTACTAGCACAGGTTTCAGGCAAAAGTGTTTCTATTTTTTTCCAGCTTTCTAGTATTTAAAATTTAGGGCAGTTTGCTTTTATTGTTGATTTGAATGGACTGTTGCTTTTTTAGTTTCTTGTGTTAATTTGTATTCATTGTTGCTATGTTGTAATCTTTCTTACAACATTGTTTGCTGATCTGGGAGCTTACATTTATGTTCAAGGTACAGGATGTTAATTATGTAACTGACTAAATAAACAAGAAAGTAGTACGTTTTTGTTTGAGACTTCTTAATGTAAGAAAGAGCATTGCTTGTAGTGATTGAACATTGATGGCTAAGTTGTGCTCTGATCATTTTCTTTTTTTGGTAAAAGTCCAGTAAATGATTTTCGCATAAGAACTTATCCAAATAGGTTTCCAAAAGGACTGAGTAGTTTCTTACCTTAGATACATCAAGCTGTTTTACCAATTGTTATTCACAGTCTAAAGTTGTTTGTTGTTAAAATTTTAGGGGGCTGTTGTTGAGAGGTAACTGAGAAACTATTTTGCCACTTAGCCATGCTTAGCAGTGCTGGTTTACTAACTCAGCCAGGTAACTACATTTGTTTTGATGCAATAATCAGGTCACTATAGATGAAATGGCAAATCTAGTAGTTTTGTTTCTGGAGAACCCATGTGGGTAGACCTGTATGTTAATACTATTGAACTAGCTACCAAGCAGTACTGTTAGCAAATGCTAAATTGTCCCAAGAAAGCAGAAGTAGTCAGCCGTAATCAAACCTTTGTCCGCCAGGTGTTTTGGACTTTAGCTCTCAAGATGCCTCAGGTAGATTGGCCAGTAGTTAAGAATTCTGGGACCTGAAGTCCCAAACACCTGGAGGGCCAAAATTTGAGAACCACTGATCAAGATGCCTGAACTTTAATTGCTTCTGTTGCCTTGCCCCATGTTCTGATTTTTCTGCTTGTGATTTACTGTTCTCAACATTCGTCTTGTTCTAGAACTAGATGTAGTTCCAGGACTCCCCAAGAGTTCTTTCAGTGTTGAACACTGACAGATATTATTGCTATAGCATAAGCATTATTGGCAAATGAAACAGCAGATACTACACATGACTGACACATTCTAGCACTTCCACTGGTAGAGTCCAACATCCCCTCACAGTCAGTAGTATAATTGGGCCTCCAAAGTTTGTTCTTCACCTGGCAATTAAATCCAGTCCCCATTACTGGACATATGGGGAGTCCCTGGGTTGGGGTGCACCCCCCAACCAGATGAGGCCATTGGGAGATAGCTCCCAAGTGCAGAAATAAACAAAGAGAATCAGAGTGTGAAACCATAATCTTATCTCCCCCCAATAACAGTTAAAATTATGCAAGCTGGTTAGCAGTAGAGAAACATTTGCCCCCCTCCCAGTCCATTCTCAACCTTTGTATATTTTTTCCAGCCTTAAACTGCAAAGTGACTGTAAAATATATCCAGCAAAGTGAGTAATTCTTTTGCTGTTGCTAGACAGCTGTTAATGTTTGGCTGTGATGCTAACAAGGCCTCCAGAACCCATCTGCCTGGTAACAGAGGCTTAGCTCAATACAGTGACCCCTCCACATTTGCTGGGGTTAGGGACACAGGGCCCCTGTGAAAGTGGAAAAAACACAAAATAAAAAAACAAAACACATTTTTTTTAAAAAAACTGAGACAACCCTTCTCTAGGAATCTCTAGGCTCCTCAGTGAAAATCTATGGCCAACATCTGCTGAAAGTTAACCATAGACTACAAGTGCATAGAGAAGTATTCCCTCCAGGAATCTCTAGGTCTTCCAGCATGACGTTTAGTGGAAGGTGGCCATAGAGTTGTGTTGGAAGACCTAGGGATTCTTAGAGAAAGCACATTAATCTTATCCACTGATAATCAAAGCTGCAAAAATCAAAGCTGCAAATGTGGAGGGCCAACTGTACAACATTATCAGGTAGTATTCTGATTGTAGAATACCTGACACCTCTAGTTAATATGACTGTGCTTTGCTGAGCAGATGCAGACACTTAAAGTATGATGGCACTGACAGACATGTGTGTAGTGGTAGCAAATACCTTGTATATATTGTAGCTGGCAACAATATATGTTCATTTGTCTTAATACCTAAAATGGCAGTAAACATGGCATGGTGGCTGCCCATGTGTCATGAAAAGCTGAGTATGTCTAATGGACATTACTAATTAGCTCTCTTCCAAATCATTGTTTGGGCAAAATGAGTAGTTATAAACAACACTGAACAACCTGTTGTGCGACACATTCAACTCTGTGTAAACTTTGGGGGCAACAAGCAAAGGCTTCTTAACACAGGCATGTTATGGGAAAATGCATTTGACTGCTTAAAAATGCCATTTAATTCCACCAGTTATTAGAACTTCTTAAACATGTCTGTGTATAGTACATTTGGTGTTGTAAATTGCCATATATATATATATATATATATATATATATATATATATATATATATCACCAGTTTATCATTAGTATTCTCTGTGCTACTTTGTGCTGAAAGAAGGGAAATCTGTTTCAGCTAACCTTTCATTTTCAGTGTGTACCATGTACAGATAAACCATATATATTGATGTTTCTTGCATATTACTTTTGAGAGCTTTTAAACAGTTGCTATGCTTCAGAGGCGCATTAGTTGGGGGAACCTTTTTCTGTTTTTTAATTTGTATGAATTTTACGCATTATTTTTCTTTTTGCTGTTACTATTCTCTCTAATAGAATTTAGATTAGTATTTTCTTTCACCCCTGTTCTCTAGATACATCTAATATTTTTTGGGGGGGAAATACACATCATAGCCCTTAGATAATATAAAGTTTGTTTTTAAATGAAACATGACAGTGAATTTCATTTAACATTAAACCCTTCATTGTTGAATGCAGAGCTCTCTTTGTGCCCCTTTCCATTGTTCTTCCTTTGTCAGGATAGATATTGCAAATCAAATGTCAGTGTAAGTAGGTATGGTGCCAGAGGCACGGATTAAAGCCGAGATGGTTGCAGGAGTGGATCTACAGCTTGACCCGGGTCAGGCTTGATTTACAGCTTAGTCAGTTTTAGAATCTGCTGTCAGTTTGTAAACAGAGGTCTGCTGGCTGCATTGAACAGAAGGGTGAGATTAGCATATTAATAAGGTTGTTGCTAATCGCCTTGCCTCTCTCTCTCTCTCTCTCTTCTCTCCCTGGCTTCCCCCTCCTTCCTTCCTTCCTTCCTTCCTTCCCTCCCTCCCTTCTTCTGCCTCTCCTGAATGAATCTAGGAATACAGACGCACAGTCACATTGCTGGCTGGTTGCATTCTGTTCACTAGCTTGTCCAGGGAAAAGGATGGTCTGCGATTTAAATTGTTGAGGCATGAGAAGACTCTGAAACTGAAAGGCATTCTTCATGCTGTCGGAATATATTACCAGAGGAGCTATAAGGAATGGGGTGTTGTGGTTCTTTCTCTCTCTCTCTTTTTTTTTTGCTTCTACCTCTGCAGCCAAACCTGAATGAAAGAGACTAAATGTAAGGAAGGTTAGTAGCTGATTCTTCCTGCTTCTGACTACATGCGAGCGAGTGGCTGGCTTCCCAGCCCCCCTGCTGGAGCAGATACTACTGGAGAGCTGAATTGGGACATTGTATGCCGGAGCCTGGCGTGATCTCTATACGATTGTGTGTATGTTGTTCTTGGATTTGGCAGGGCAACAGGCCCCGAAACAAGCAGGTGTTATCTATATGGAGAAAAGCGGCTGTAGTCCATTCCCAATATGCTGGGCTAAAGGTACACTGAACTTAAAATATTTTTCTAAACATTTTCTGACTTTGAATTAAGTTCCCTTCTCTTTTGATGAATTAAATGGATACTATTGAGCATGGAAGGCTGGCATGAAATTGAAAAAAAAAACCCCACAACTCTATTCTGGTCATGTATTTCATATATGGAAGCAATCAGCTGTAGTGGGGTGTTGTGGTTTTTTTCCTCACAAGGCAAGAAACATTTGTCTCCTTAAATGTGGCTAGCAAATGAATGGGCATAATGGATTATAGACCTTAACATTTTTAGATTCACTTTTTCGTTTAAAAATAAGTATTTTCACTTGTCTTAGCTAGTGGATTTTCTGGCTTTTAACCTCTTCAGCAAATGTCATTAATTTCATTTCAGGGCAGGTTTGTAAATTTATTTCAGTGGCAAGACGAGTGTCGAAATGTGGTTAGCGTAGGTGTGACAGAATTGTTTTAATGCAGAATTAGGGCATTGATTACCTTTCTATAAATATAATAGGCATGTGCTTTATAACTGACATACTGATAGAATCTGACTTGGAATTCTGGTTGTGCAATAAGCCAGATACAGTTACAGAGCTTTGTGCACTGGGTGAGTGGACCTTAAGGCATAAAGAATATTTACACACTTGCCATTTTGTATTGTGATTTATAAAGGTGGGATTCATATGGTTAATATGCTATTAATTTTAAGGTGAAATTGTACAAGAAGCAACAACAGTGAAGGAAGTTCATGTTTAGTGGACATGTAATATAAGGTGGAGATGTATGACCTCTTTCTTGTTGATGGTGATCATAGTGATCAGGTGAAGCATAGTGATCAGGTGAAGCTTGTTCTCTCTGAAGAAGAGAAGTTATAATTCAGACTGCCAAAAGGTAGGATTATTGCCATGTTCAGTTTGTGGCTGGATGCTGCAGTTGACTACTGCGGTATGAAGGAAGTTTTAAAACTGCTGCAACATAATGAGTGATCATCAGTGCCATAACTTAGTGGACCATATAAGCTACATGTATTCCAGTTTAAAGTATCTTGGGTAAACCACTGTAATATATTTTCTTCTGAGGACTAGCTGATTAGTGTGCCCTCTAGGTGTCTGAGACTTAAATTTTCATCAGTCTAGCATGTCTGATTTTCAGGAATTCTGGGACTTGTAGTTCAAAGCATTTGTTGGACACTAGGTTGTAGAAGTCTGGGCTAGACAGAACATTTACTGGATAGTTTAAGATAGCTTTGTCAACACTTTGTACAGCATGCTTTATGTCCAGAATTCATATGTATTATTCTGTATGCACCTGCAGTTTTAGCCCTTGAGAATTCTCCTCTAGAATCTCAGCTATGTCTCAGTAAGGTGTAAACTCAAAGTGAATCATTGCATATTTCTTTTCCTTTTAGGTTACAGGTCAATGCTATAGACTTTGCAGTATATGCTTACTAAATAAGCAAATTATAACCAGTTTTTGAGGCAAAATGCACTGAATGCTGCTGGCTTATGTAAAATGAATGCAAAATCCATATTTGATGGAAGTTCTGAAAAATAGCTCAACATAAAGGATGCACTGAAGCATTGCATTCAATTAAATTAAAAATGAAATGGTATGGTTAAAGATTAAACAGATTTATTATTAAATTGCAATTATATCCCTTATCTGCTAAACTATAGTTAAGGGTAAAGATGCTTCTTTTTAAGGTTAGTTCACATAGCATAATATTAAAACTCCTAAATGATATACTTGATACGCCAGAAATGATTATAAGGAAGCCATGGGAAGAGAGTCATGGAGTGGTGTTACTATCTCATGTTGTTGTTGTTGTTGTTGTTGTTGTTGTTATTGTTATTGCAGATCACAGAAATCAAACTGTGATTGGAGGTCAGATCTGAAACGTGCAAATTCAAACCAAACTCAGACTTGATCCGCATCAAATATGTTGTTCTATTTAGGTGGAAAATACAGACAAACAGATTACTTTTGCTCCATTAATAGCTGATTTTGACTATTTTCCGTCAATTTTTTGACTGAAGCCGTGAAAATTCTAAGCTGTCCTCTTGCTGGATAACTTAAGCCTTGTGGAGATGACATGGGGGAGGGAGCATGTACATACTTGCATATACACATGTACACACATGCAGATAATCTTGACTTAACATCAGGAGCACCTGTACTTGAAGCCATGACTTTGGTAAAACTAGTATGAAACTATGATGTGAAAAAAGAAATGTATGAATAAGTCAGCCTCATTGTCATCAAGTTTTCATATTTACACTGCTATTCTCATTCATTTTCATCTGCACTGGATTGTGAGACCCATTCCAGTGCATGGAAATTTGTGCAGAAGTGGTAGGCGAGACACTGTCAACTATCAAGTGCATGAGCACTGTTGTGGTATGGAAATTCAGGTGCTCCTAATTTCTTGAGACATTTGTGAGCCCTACATAATTCATTTCATTTTGACATTGTTAGTTTCAAATTTTTATGCTGTCCCTTAATATTGTCCACCATCCTTATTGGCGGACTTACCATCCATGGATTTAACCATCCGCAGATGGCAAGCCCCTGTTTCACTTAATGGTGGTGTATGTATGCGACCACACCACTATTAGTTTTAGTGGGACTTGAATAGGCATGGATTTTCATATCGGCGGGGTGGTGGTGGTTCCAGAATGGATCCCCCGCAAATATGGCCTTTGGATAGCTAAGGCTGGATTCCCATATGCTGGTATCATGCAAATGTATGTGATTTTTACTGAGATTTCCCCTGGGATAGTATGTCCCCTATAATACAGACAGGTGTATCTATGAGGGTGTCATTTTCAAATTTTGGTAGCTTGTAGAGATTATAAATGCTGGTCACTACTATGATATGCTTTTGTAGTACGGTAGTGTCTTCGGCATGCAAGTCTTTATGTGCGATACATAGGATAAGGCATTGAATTGGCATTTGAATAATTTACTATCTTGGAGGTAAAGTAAAACATGCAAATTCAGATGGCTTATAGCATAAACTTTCTTAGGGAGTGGTGTACTTCACCTAATATTTGGAAGACCTTTTGTCAGTCTGTGTCTTGTGAAACACATTGTATATGTTTTAAAGGTGTGACTTTAAGAAATTGGAGAATGGCTCAATTCTGAAACAGTCAGCTTTTACTGTTCCCTGAAGAAAAGGTGCAGTAAGAGTTTCTTATTTGCAAATGAATAGTGACTAGTCTTTATCTGGTAAATATGCATGGACTGCTTGTCAACCTTACCTGAGGGGAACAGAACTGGATCTGGCTAGCCTCAATAATTAAGAATGTTAAATAGCTACACACTGAAGCAATGACAAATTTCACTAGTAGTTTTCTGAGCTATTATAACACTCAATTTGGAATTTAAGCTTCTCTGTTTGCTACTTGCTGCACTTCCTATGTAATTTATATTGCTCTACTATGACCTAAGTAAGATTGTTTAAACCCATTTATTTTATCTTAATTGTTTTTGTATTGACCTTCTATGTGTCAGAGACACTCCATTTTTTATGGTTGTCAAGAATCGCAAAGCAAATTTTCTTTGCTTTGGAGTAATTCCTTTCACTTCTCTCTTGTTTAGAAAATTGAAAATCTGCTATCTTCTCAGTGACCTAATTGTAATTAGGACTCTGAGGCTTATATGGTGGCTTCCTTGTTACATTAATTGGCTAAACAATGCTTATTTTTCTGTATAAAGTAACCATGACCGTTTCGCTTTTTCACACCAGTGTAAGTCTGGTGCAATTTAAGTGGAGTTTATTTATGCCTTTCCCTGCTTCAAAGTGCTCTGGATTCAAGATGCTTTCTTTCATTTGTCTACTTAAAGATGAATACATTTTATTACTTTCTGGTATTGGCGTTAGTGTTCTTGATGGTAGCAAGCTTGGGTTCTTCTTTTTGTCAGTAAATTGTGTTTTGTCTCCAGAAATTTCTGAATGTAAATTTCAAACAGCCCCTAAAGAAGGTCTTTGAGAGCATATACAATCTGAAATACCATTAATAAATCATCTATTGGACATCTTGCAATGTGTCCCCTGTTTTCCTCTGGTAACAGACATGAACATGTGAAAAATGCAGGCTCAAAAACTAAAGTCTTAGTCTTTACAGTAACAAATAGAAAATAGCAGACTGTGCATGCCTCCTTTGGGATTAAGGGGGAGAACTATGACACTCCAGAACTACTTCTTGAGAACTACTTCTGACAAGTATAATAGAAATTATCTTGATTTCTTATGTCTCAAAGATCTTTCTTTTTTAAGGTTGTATATGTGTGAGAGAGTTACTGCACACTTGCATACCTGATATAAAGGTAAAGGTATTCCCCACTGACAAAGTTGTCAAGTTGTGTCCAACCATATGGGACAGTGCTAATCTCCATTACTAAGCAGAAGAGCCAGCCTTGTCAGAGACTACTCTATGATCATGGCCAGCATGATTGCATAAAACACTGTTTACCTTCCCACCAAAGTGGTTCCTATTTATCTACTTGTATTTGCATGCTTTCGAACTGCTAGGTTGGCAGAAGCTGGGACTAGTGACAGGAGCTCACCCCATTATGCAGCACTTGGGCCTCAGACTGCCAACCTGCCGATCTTGTAATCAACAGAGTCAGCGTCTTAACCACTTAAGTCCTCAAATTGGGTCATTGGGTCATTAGGCTTTTTGCTGGTGATAGTTGGGCTACCCATAAACTGAAATAGATGAACTGCATTTTAAATTTCTTTTCCTTTTTTTGGTTATAAAATGTTTGTGAGACAAAATAATAAGTAAACTGTTAGTCAAACTGGCTGCATTTGAGGGGGTCTAGACAAAATGTCCTTAAAGTGATCTTTAACACACAGCAGTAGAAATTGCTCTACTGTATCCTTCTGTATGGTATCCTTCTGCATCTAGGCAATAGATGTTTTGACTGCTTACTGTGGACTTGGGCAACTTGATGTTGTTGGATTGCAACTTTCATCAATCCTAGGCAATAAATCCAATGGTAAGACATGAAGGAAATGTAGTCTTACAACACAAGTCCCTTTGGCAATTAGGGATTTCTTTTATGTGATCTGGGTTGGTAGCTGGGATGATAAATAACGAGTCAAAATGAATAATGTTTTGCACTTCACAAATAATTCTAACATTGCTTTTTATGTTATAAGCTTTAGAGTAAGTTTGAAAATATGATGACACTAGTTGGTGTGGAGAATTAGGCAATAAAAAGCTTTCTGTTGATCTGTGTCTTAGAATCATGGAATCTTAGAGTTTAAAGCAGGGGTTGGCAAGTTCCCCTTACCTGGGGCTGGTCTGGGGATCCCCGGGTCTTCCGCGGTCCGATGGCGGGGAGGGGAAATGCGGCGAGTACTGCGCATGCGCAAATGAGTCGCGGATGCCATTTTGTTTTCCAAAATGGCAGCCGTGGCTCGTTTGCACATGCGCAGGAGTACTGCACATGCGCAAACGAGTCATGGCCGCCATTTTGGAAAACAAAATGACGGTGGCGGCGTGCGCGGCGGCGACGGGGGTCAGTGGGGTCCAGTCCAAAGGTCTCGGGGGGGCAGCCCCGGCCCACGGGCCGTAGGTTGCTGACCCCAGGTTTAAAGGATCCATAAGGCTGTTTAGTCCAACCTGCTGTCATTCATGAATGACAGTTTCCAGAGTTGAGTGAGCCCACAGCTCATTGCTTATTGCTCATTGCTTATTGCTCATTGTTCCTGAGCTTTAGAAGAAAGAGAGGTAAGTACTAACTAGAGCTAGGCTTAGTTATGTGAGCTGGGGAAAGACTTTGAGAATATATAAAGGAGCATTAAGCTGTCTCCTTTAGGTTGTATAGTTTCCCCAAGCTTGGCTAGGGAGACTCACTTGTGCCACAGTTCAGTTGCTCCTAAGGTACTGAACATCTCTCACCTGAGAGCTGCAGTGTTTTCTAAAGTTTTAAAAACTGTCATTGAAGAATTTCTTTTCCATCTAGTATCTAGGACTTGGAAGATAAATAGATTAAATGTGAAATTGGTGCTGTTTAAAACAAATCTAAATGGAAATTTTTCTGCTTGGTTGTGCAGTAGGTCCTCCACATTCAATGGGGTTAGGGGCACAGGATACCTGTGAAAGTGGAAAACTACAAATGAACTAACATTACTTTTTTAACCTGAGAGAACACCTCTCTAGGAATCTCTAGGTCCCTCAGCAGAACTCTGTGGTCAACATCTACCAAACATTGATCATAAAATCTGTCATGATTAGTAGTTAGACTTGAAGAACCAGGACAGCATTTTAGTGAAAATTAACTATTGAATTTATTCTGGATTCTAAGAGACACAAACCTCTCCATAACTGGTAGAATCGACTCTGAATTTTCCCAGGTTAAACAACACGTTTAAAATTCCTTTGTCCAGCCCCCCTTCCCACACTTGCAAACAGGACAGTTTGTACATATCAAAAGAGCTTTGAAGTTTGCCCCTTCAATTCTTACCTTCCCCATCTCCCAAGGAGGGAAGGAAGGCATCCTCAATAAAGGTCATAAACAACTCCAGGTTTCCTGCTCCAGACATCTGTTCCCCCCAATTCACATATGCTTTGATTCTTCCCTTACATCCAGCATATTTTGATTTCTCCCTTACATTCATCACATTTTGTTGTCAGATCCCTATGAGAATCATAGGATCATGACACTCTTCCACCCCTGAAATATCTTTTATATTCAAAACATATCAATCCTGTCCTGGCTTCTCCAGATATTGTTTATGAAACATGACACTCAGCCACTTTTGAAGCCCACTTTACTCTTAAAACTTACAAATCTCTGGTTTATCTGGACAATGTTATAGCAATCAAAGCAATCACCCCCTTTTAAGCATCTTTTTATAAGCACATACCATACGACTCTCTATCCAGCTAACTCTCTAATAGGCAACACAGTCTAAATCTATAAAAACTAGCAAAGTATTATCATGCATAGATCTAGAACATCACTTTAGATTTTGGTTTTCAAGCTGGTCAACTCATTTTAGCACATCTGAAGCCATGATGATCTAATGGTTTTGTTCTGACTGTCCAGGTCGCATAGTTTAGATCCCAAGTCTCGTAAACTTTTGATCTTTGTATAAAATCTTGATGGTCTCCGTGGTTTGTCTTTTGACCTCAGCTCTCAGACTGTAGGACCCATCTCAGTCAGATGGGGTTCTCGGTATAACTTGTGAACAAGTGAACCATTCAAAGCCCCTCCATCCCCTGAGTGACTTTTAAATCCTCCGCTTGGAGCAGAGGGCTATCAGAGACCCTGTCCAGCCACAAGCCCCCAGTCCCTTGGCTGCCTGAGTTCTTTCTTGGGAGAGAGGGCATCTGATTGCTCCATTCCCTAGTGGCCTCGGCTGGGATGTTTTCTGTTAGATGAAGTTCTCTCTGCCAACAAACTGGTGGCACTGTGTTCCTCCACCTGGGATCTAGGTATTTTATTACAATCAGAGTTTCCGAGTGATCAAATGCTGCTTCACAGCAGTTATTCCATCAGGAAACTGGTGGGACTGGGCCTCTCAAGTTTTGTTCTGATACTGGCACCCACATCTTGTCTGGTTTGTCTTCCCAATCTTTGAGGTACCTGGTTCTGGGTCTCTTGTTGTTGGTATCCAGTGGGAGTGAGACTTTTAAATTGGCCATTGGGCTATCTCCATCTGGATCTATCACTCCTCTGGGGCTTGGCTTTGGTTTGGCTCGCTGGGTTAAATGGTTTGTTGAATTCTTGAGAGCCGCCACCTCTTGGAGCTTGATAGGGAGACGTTTATAGCCCAAGTTTCCTTGATTAGTCTCTAAGTCTTCATCACTTGCCTCCCCTCATTTATCCTCAGTTGTTTGTCTCTCTGAGCTCTGGGCAACAGGTTCTAAGGAGGGGAGCTCGCTGAAGCCCCGGTTTGTTTTGAGCAGGTCTGAGGGTTTTATCAACATCTAAGTTTTCTTTTCTCCCCTTTAGGGTCCCTCTGTTGCCAGGGGCTCTGTGTCCAAAGTCTTTTGGGCTTTTTGTAGGTTCGGTCTCGTCCCCATAGGGCTCTAACTGGTATGGGTCTTTGGTTCCTCTTCCCCTGGGGTGCTGATCTGGGTAATCCTTTTGCTTCTGAGTCTCTGGTGTCATTATTTTGAGGCTTAGTCTCTTCTCCCATCTTAAACCACAGCCCTCTGGTGCAGGTCACCCCCACGTAAGGTCCCTTGTGAGTCCAGCTTTTTATTATCTTTGTCAGGGTTGATGAGTATCATAAGCCTTTTGAGGGCCCCTGCCTCAAAGGTGGTTGTCAAGTGTAATTTTGGCTTGGAGTCCTGAATGTTGGGCTCCCACTCAACTATCTTGTCTGCCGCCCAGCATGGAAGGAGCCGATCACTCTCCCCTTCCACCACTAGTTTGTCAAGTCTCTGCAATGTGAGGGAGTGTCTCCCTCAGTCTTCTTGGGTGGCTTTTCCCACCTGATCCTGTCCAGGGGCCGGCCAAATTGCTGCTGCCCTCACTCTCTCACATTCCAACCAGGAGCTCAAATACTCTCTCTACAAGTTGGATCATCAGGACCCTGTCTTCTTTGGACCCTGGGCTGGGGAACTCACTGTCTGTCCAGATCGTTGGACACCTGGTAGCCCATGGTTGGATATTTTTTTTTGTGCATAACTTTTTTTGGGTTTTTATAACCCCTAGTGGGGAGTCCTACATCTGCTGAGGGGTAATGCCTGAGTCTAGCGCTCTCACCAAGACTTTTCTTTTCTTTTTGGTTCAAGGCTTTGACTCTCATAGAATCATAGAGTTGGAAGAGACCACAAGGGCCATCCAGTCCAACCTCCTGCCATGCAGGAATTCAAAATCAAAGCATCCCAACAGATGGCCATCCAGCCTCTGTTTAAAGGCCTCAAAAGAAGGAGACTCCACCATAATCTCTGAGGGAGTGTGTTCCACTGTCGAACCGCCCTTACTGTCAGGAAGTTCCTCCTAATGTTGAAGTGGAATCTCTTTTCCTGGAGCTTGCATCCGTTGTTCTGGATCCTATTCTCTGGAGCAGCAGAAAACAAGCTAGCTCCCTCCTCAATATGACATCCCTTCAAATATTTAAAGAGGGCTATCATATCCCCTCTTAATCATCTCTTCTCATACCCAGTTCCCTGAGTCAATCCTTATAGGACATGGTTTCCAGGCCCTTCACCATTTTAGTTGCCCTCCTCTGGACACACTCCAGTTTTTCAACATCCTTTTTGAATTGTGGTGCCCAGAACTGGACACAGTATTCCAGGTGGGGCCTGATCAAAGCAGAATACAGTGGCACTATTACTTCCCTTGATCTAGATACTATACTTCTGTTGATGCAGCCTAAAATCGTATTGGCCTTTTTAGCTGCTGCATCACACTGTTGACTCATGTTCAACTTGTGGTCTACTAGGACTCCTAGATTGCTTTCACACATATAAGTCTCGTTAAGCCAGGTGTCCCCCATCCTATATCTATGCATTTCATTTTTTGGCCCTAAGTGCAGTACCTTACATTTCTCCGTGTTGAAATTCATTTTGTTAGCTTTGGCCCAGCTTTCTAATCTATTAAGGTCATTTTGAATTTTCATCCTGTCTTCTAGGGTATTAGCTATTTCTCCTAATATGTTGTCATCTGCAAATTTGATAAGCATGCCCCCTATGCTTTCATCCAAGTCATCGATAAAGATGTTGAATAGCACTGGGCTCAGGACAGAACCCTCTGGCACCCCACTGGTCACTTCTCTCCACGATGAAGAGGAGCCATTGCTGAGCACCCTTTGGGTTCGGTCAGTCAAGCAATTACTAATCCACCTAACAGTTGTATTGTCTAGCCCACATTTTACTATCTTGTTTGCAAGAATATCATGGGGGACCTTGTCAAAAGCCTTACTGAAATCAAGATAAGCTGTATCTACCGCATTCCCTTCATCTACCAAGCTGGTAATTTTATCTAAAAAAGAGATCAGATTAGTCTGGCATGACTTGTTTTTGAGAAACCTATGTTGACTTTTTGTGATTATGGCATTCCTTTCTAAATGCTCACAGATTCTCTGTTTAATGAACTGTTCTAGAATCTTTCCTGGTATTGATGGCAGACTAACTGGACGATAGTCGTTGGGATCCTCTTTTTCCCCCTTTTTGAAGATGGGGACAATGTTTGCCCTCCTCCAATCTGCTGGGACTTCTCCTGTTCCCCAGGAGTTCTCAAAGATTATTGCCAGTGGCTCTGAGATTACATTTGCCAGTTCTTTTAATATCCTTGGATGTAGTTCATCTGGTCCTGGAGACTTAAATTCATTTAGGCTAACCAGGTATCCCTGTACCTCCTCTTTACTTATACTGTGCTGCATTTCCCCTATTGTGTCCTCTGATCCATTTTCCTCAGGTTGAACACCCTTTTCCTTTTGTGAGAAGACTGAGGCAAAGAAGGTGTTGAGTAGTTCTGCCTTTTCTCTTTCCCCTGTTAGAATTTCTCCATCTTCTCTGCTCAGTGGCCCTACCATTTCCTTCTTCTTTCTTTTGCTACGTACATACCCAAAGAAGCCCTTTTTATTGTTCTTAACCGCTTTAGCAAGCCTGAGCTCATTCTGTGCTTTAGCTTTCCTGACTTTACCCCTACATGTGCTAGCTATTTGTTTTAATTCCTCTTTAGTGATTTCACTCCTTTTCCATTTCTTATACAACTCCCATTTAAAACTTAGTTCAGTCGAAAGTTCTTTTGTCATCCAGCCTGGTTTCTTGAGACATCTCCCATTTTTTCCTTCTCATTGGAACAGTTTGAGATTGTGCTTTCAGTATCTCCCTTTTGAAAAACTCCCATCCATCCTGAATTCCCTTCTCCTTTAGTATTCCTGACCACAGGATCACTTCCAGTGTTTCCCTAAGTTTATTGAAATCAGCTCTCCTTAAGTCTAGAATAAGTGTTTGACTATGTGTAGCTTCTCCTTTCCACTGTATAAGAAACTCCAGGAGAACATGATCACTCCCACCTAAGGATCCCACCACTTGCACCCCATTTATCAGGTCATCCCTGTTGGTTAGGATCAGATCTAAAATAGCTGATCCCCTTGTTGCTTCTTCCACCTTTTGGACAATGAAATTGTCTTCGAGGCAAGTGAGGAATTTGCTAGACCTTGAAGTATTGGCTGAGTTTGACCTCCAGCAAACTTGAAGCCACCCATCACTACTACATCAACAAGAGCTTTCTATTAGTTTCCCCCCCCTGGGAAGCTATATTGATATATTGTTTTGTTATAAATTAAAACTAACAATCTTAAGTTTAAAGAAAAAAAGTTGAGGAATGCATAAAAAATGTACAGTACTACACTATTATAGGAGTAAAAAGATGGCACATGCATCAGAAATGTTCACTATGTACACAAATTTAGGGTACTTATAATTGATTTTTAAAATTAGCTATTAGATTTTTAGAAAATCTTAGTTTCTTTTCTATTTGACAGTGCTTCCCTGCTCATACTCATGCGAACCAGCTTTTAGTCTAGTCTTGTAACAGCTAATGTCTTTAAAAAGCAAAAGTGCACTTTTCCATGTAATCTTTTCTAAGGAACAGAATCCATCAAGCCAGCTGGATGGGATGTGCAGCTTGTATTGATAGGATTAATGTGATCAAAAATAAGCGGTTTTATCTGAGTTATATTTGCCTCAAGTCTGCACATCTAATACCTTCCATTTGTCGAAGTCTTGTTGGTAAATTGGGAAACCATCTATCTTTATCTTTAAGTAGTTTGCCCACCTGAATCTAGTCTATATGCCCATTTGTCTTCAGCTTCATAAAATCATTGGACTGAAAGGGTGTTGTTTTTTTCAGAAGTCACCAGCATTTCTCATCGCCTTAGAGGTAGGATATTCCATGAACTATCATAGCAGATGGGCCCTACTTTAACCTTAGCTGTGTGCCAACATGAGTGAAGAGGAGTTGGCACTGGGTGAAAATTTGTTGCTTACCGGCATAATATGAGACAGTTTCAAATAGTATGAGGAAAATAAGAATAGGGGAAGAGAGTAGCCAGGCCTGCATCCCACATACCACCTAAAGTTTGTTTTCCTTTTCCCAAAGAGCCATGTTAGGGGGGTTGCAGACTGCCAGAAATAGTGCAAATTGAGTCCACTTTAAGGGTTAGGATTAGGGTTAGGGAATAATGGGAACTGTATTTTATTGTGGCACCAGAGCTCTCTGACAGAGAAGGCTCAATGTCTCAGGAAAAAAACAATTCCCATGATTCCCTAGCACTAACCCTAACCCTTAAAGTGGGCTTAATTTGTACTATTTCTGGCAGTCTGCAACCCCCTTTAGTCAGTTACATTAAAATCAAATCCCACTGTTATAAGCTTTTTAAAGATTACAGACCGCTTTATCAGATGAATCAAATGTGGTCCAAAGTTTTGTGTGTGTGTGTATGGGGTACACATTTTGGGGACTGAATTTTGCCTGAGATTGCAAACTTTTAGGTTAATTGCTTACATCCATAATGGAAAAACAGTGCTAGGAGCGGGGCATACAAAGCATTGAACATGTAAAAAGTGATTTATTATTAAAACTCTTCAAAGCAGACTCTAACATACTAAAACTAACAAATACCGGAGTTTAATCATTTTAAAACTAAAATGGGATGATGATCATTTACTATAAAATAGTCAGCCTTCTTATTTCAGACCTTTGAAATATGAACATTTGAAGTTCTTCCTATCATTTAAAGTTAAGTGGGTGGGGACAGGCAAGTTTGTCAGGTCCATTTCTGTGGATGCTTTCATTTTCCTGTCTTCAAGTAAGTTCAGTGAGGGTTCTCTGCAGATTTTTAAAAAAGAAGTATGCATATTTTTGTGAGCATTTTTTCAAATGGAAGCATAATCTCATTAGCCAAAAGCTGTTAGTGCATTTTTCAACTGTGGGGCCTAGTGATTCTTAACTACTCTTTATTATTCCCCCCTGGGAACCAACATAGGGAAAATTGGCTGAAAAAGTAGAACTGTCATATCAGGTGGAGAATAATAGTGTGAAACGTAGTAGAGTTCATTCATATCCAATTTGCGTTTGTACATCGTTCGGTAAACTCAATAAATATTGCTTTTGTTTTCACAACTGAAGTAGTTTCAGGTTTCGCTTATGAACTAAGCAAGATTATCCCCAAAGTATGTTTTAAAAATTCCTTCTTGGCACTTAAAATAGAAGCAAGCATCTTGGAAGAAATTAGATTTCTCACGCTTGAAATTATGCAATATTTATTCTGAAGTTCATACAAGAATTTCGCTCACACTGAATGCGGATTCCACATGCACCATTTTGTAGCTGCAAACTCTGAATGAGATTGCCTTCTGCGGGGTGTTTGTGTGGAATCATGTATTTCCTGTGAGAGTCAGGTCCTCTCTCCTCATTTTATTTTGATAACACATATTCTTTGTAAAGACAGAGGAGGTTATTGAGAATCACAAAATGAAGATAGCAATTTTAGGGAAATTCCAAATTAACTTTAAAATAGGTGGTTTTCAAAATTCTGCATATATGAAATATAACTCCTATGGAATGATAGTAACTTTCTAGCATTGCCACCCCCCTATGTATACTAAAAACCTTATTTGCATTCTAGCCTTTCAGAATGGCATTGTTTACACATTGTATAAATCTTTTAGAAGCAACCATATGTTGAATTTTGTACATGTTATCACACTACCATTTGGAAAACTGTTGAGGCAGTTACGACAACTAACAGAATGTAAAAAGATATATACTAGTTTCCTGTTTGTGTGTTTCTGTTGTTGTTGCCCATATTGTCTCTCTTGGTTATTTTAGTAGTGGCTGCTTTTTAGCTTCAGAGTCTAATGGTCAAAAAAGCCCAGCTCAATAATTCAGATGAGAGCAATGAGCAAAAGTAGCCAACGCGGCTTAGTGTTATATGCTAATATCCTACATCAGCTACTTAGTTGTATATAGTGCATAACTACTGTATACAGTCAATTGTAAGTCTAGAACTTTTTGTCAAAAAATAGACTTTAAAAACTCCCTGAGTCAATTTATCCACGGGTCAATGTAAGTACTGTACAGTAGTCCCTCCAAATTCACGGCCTTGAGATTCGTGGTTTCAATTATTCACAATTTCAAGGCCTCCACCCACTCAGGCCTCTTCCCTGTGCCCTCTCCTTCCCCTGAAAAGCTTCAGAAAAGCAAATACCACAAATTATGCAGTCGAGTTTCCTGCATTTGGGGAAATTGCAGGGGTCAGCACACCCGGAGTTGGGCTTGGGCACTTTCACTTTGGTCCAGTTTGTCATCAGGCACAAACAGTCTGATTCAGCCTTGACCCCTCATTACTACTGTCTGTGCCACACTGAAGCAGACTGAATCCTATTCCAGCCTTTCCCTGGATTGGAGCCTGGCTTCTGGAACTGGTACATAGTGCTTCTGAAACTGGTACAGACACTTGCATGTCTGTCAGATAGAGTGCTTTGTGAGTGTGTTGACTCGCCTTTTTATAAATAAACTAAACTAACTTGGAACCTACCTCTAGAGTTCTTTGGGTTCGGAACTGAGATATATATATAGGCTGGAAGTCTTGCCTAAAGTTACCTTGGCCCTCTCGCTGCTCCCTATTGAGCTAAATTAATGTCCCCATTGAATTCAATTTGTGAGTGCCCTCTAGAGACTCTAGGGCTTTGGATAACATACTGGTAGTGGGGTTTTCCACTTTTCCTACTTCCTTTTACTTTACCAAGCATTTTTGTCTTTCCCATGATCCACATTGTATGTATGTATGTATTGTCTCAGTTTAGTCATCTTCAGTTCTAGTTAATGTTCAGGCTTGAATTTGGTGTTTTTTTAAATAGTCCATGGTATCTGCAAACACTCTTACAGTTGCTGTTGCTGTTAACTGCTCTCGAGTCGTCTACGACTCATGGTGACCCTGTGGATAAGGAGTGTTGAAAACAGTCCTTTAAAACCAAACATCCAAACCTGGAACTTTCAGCAAAGCTTCTTTATTGTAAAAGAACAAAAGCAAAAAACAAATAATAATAATAACATTTCTACTTTAGCCAAAGTTGGCTAAGCAGGAATAAAATCTATCTGCTACATGATTCAAGATGTGTTAGTAGTATTACCAAAAGAATGGTTTTATTAGTTCATTATAGTTCAAAAGCCAAAAAGCAAGTGAGTAGCTTTCTGATTCTCAGCCCTCAGTCCCACAAGACTCCACCTTTCTGGGTGTAACCTTTACAAGCTGATTGGGTGATATTACGTGACGTGTACTAGTCCAACCCTTAATTACAATAACAAATCATGTGACTACATTTCCCATAACAAAAATGTGTTTACATAAACCATAATATAAACAAACCTTCTTTCCCATAGAATGGAGTCCTGTTAGCCTCCTGTTTTGGCTAAATCACACCTGGGACTGATAAACTGTGAATCTAGCTCTCAGAAAAACAACTTTTCACAGCATGGAAAAATACAGACACACATCTTTTACATTTCAACATTTTTAACATTGACTCTATATCCCATTTAAACCTAACAATCCCCTCCTGAAATGTAAGATGTGTGTATGTTGTACACTAAACTAACCCTGTTGTAAAACTAACTTAGCTCAATGGCTAGGCCTAAACTTAAGACATGCCAAGTAGACGTGACATCTGTTCGTGTCTATCAATGGTCAATGTCTTTGTCAAGATGTCTGCTTGATTATGAATTGACTCAATGTATTGCAGACTCACAATTCCCTTTTGTACCATTTCTCTGACATTCTGATACCTCACACCAATGTACTTTGTTCTGCACTTTATGTTCTCAGCTTCAGCCATAGCAATGTATGTCTGAGAATCCTCATTTATCATCACTGGATCAGCACATTTTTCATTCAGATCTTTCAACAACTGTCTAATCCATTCAATCTCATTAACTAACTCAGATAAGGCCCCGAATTCTGTTTCTCCTGTACTTTGTGTTACGTATCTCTGTTTTCTATTTTTCCAAACAATTGTACTTTCTCCAAATTTAATCAACAATCCTGTCACTGACTTTCTATCCTGTAGCTCAGAAGCAAACGAACTGTCAACAAAACATTCAAGACCAGCTCGACTGTTTTGCAACTTTAATTTCCTGTCTATGTTACCCTTCAAATACCTCAACAAATGCTTCACTGCTGTCCAATCTTCCACTGTAGGACAATTTGCCTTTCTTCCAAGCATGTCCACGGCAAAACAAATGTCAGGCCTCGTGTTATTAGCAATAAACATCAAACTTCCCACAAAGCTCTTATACATTTCTGAATTTTCAAACTCCTTAGTCCCTTCACTATTCACATAACCAACAGACATTGGACTTTTCACTGTTTTTGCATCCTGTAATCCACACTTTTTAATCAAACTCTGAATTTTTTTCTGTTGACTCAACAAACAACTCCCATCTTTACACCATTTAACATCTATTCCTAGATAAGACCTCAAAACTCCAAGATCTTTGACACTAAATTTCTGTGACAATTCCTTCTTAACTGTCTGAATTTCTTGCTTTGAATTTGCTGCTACACACAAGTCATCTACATAAATCACCAAGACCACATCTCCTTTTGTGTAAACACATGCATCAGCTACACTGCGTCTGTAACCTAGCTTTACCAACTCTTCATGAATGCAAAGATTCCAGCTTCTGGCACTCTGCTTCAAACCATATAATGCTTTCTTCAACTTGTACACCTTGTTATCACCATTCTGTTGAAAACCCAAAGGTTGTTCCATGAAAACAGTTTCATCAAGACTTGCATTCAAGTATGCAGTCTCAAAATCAAAATGATGCACTATCTGGCCTTTCCTTGCAGCTAAAGCCAACACCAACCTCAAACTCTCAGGCTTTGCTGTTGGAGAAAAAGTTTTGTCATAATTCTCAAACCTCTGTTGTGCAAATCCTTTAGCTATCAATCTGGCCTTGTATCTCTGACTACCATCCGGCATCAGCTTTCTTTTGTAAACCCATTTGTAACCTATCACCTTGTGATTTGTAGGCCTGTCAACAATTTTAAACACCTTTTTATCTACCAAAGACTTGAATTCCTGTTCCATTGCAGACTCCCATTTCTGCTTCTCTTCATCACAACACTCCTGTACTTCCTTGTAACTTTCAGGCTCCTCTACCATAACTACACAAGCCTTAGCTTCCTGCACTTTAAAACGATCTGGAGGTTTCCTAACTCTAGTAGTCCTCCTCAAAACTATGGTCCTTGTTCTTCCTTCATCATCCTCAGTGTCTGTACTTGAAGCTTCTCTGTCTGTGTGTCTCTTTGTTTCTGTCATTCTAGGTGCAGGTGGACGTGTGTGTGACAACTTGTCTGATGTGCTAGCCTCGCCATCTGAAGAATCTGTTTCTTGCTTCACTGTCTCTCCATTTTTGGCAGGTGGTGGTGTCTGTGTTTCTAACTGACCTAGTCTGAAAAACACCTCTTTGTTTGAATGAATGTTTTCCCACCCAGAATGTTTCTCAAAGTTTGCACTCCTGGAAAAAAGAATCTGATTTCCACCCAGGTAAAACCTGTAACTGTTTCCTGTGTAACCCACAAACATCAAACGTCTCCATTTGGGCTGACCTTTCTTTCTGAAAGCTGCAGGTATGTACACATTTGCATACTGTCCAAACACTCTAAGATATTTTAAATTGGGTGGTCTCTTGAAAAGCATGTGGTAAGGAGTATTCTGCACAGCTGAATTCCAAGTGCGGTTTGTCAGGTAATTAGCTGTGAGAATAGCCTCCCCCCAAAGATGCTCTGGAGCATTGGCATCAAGCATCATACAATCTTTTATTTGCTTCAGAATGGCTATTTTTCGTTCGGCCAGACCATCTTCAGCCGCACAAGATGGGTTAGTAGTAAAATGTCTAATTCCCATTTTTCTTAGCCAATTAGTCAAATGAGTAGCCAAGAATTCTCCTCTTCTATCTGTGACCAAAGTTCCTACTTTGTAGTTAAACTGTCTCTCTATCATGTTCACCCATTCTTTGAACTTCTCCTCTGCTTCACCCTTTTCTTTCAAAAGAATCACATAAGAAAACCTTGTGAAGCGATCCACAATCACCATGAAGTATTTACACCCTCCCTGAGAGGGGGGGTCAATTGGCCCAGCAAGATCACAGTGCAGAAATTGAAATGGTCTCTGGGCTCTAAGTTTTGTTCTTTTTGCCACAGGATAAGCCTTCAGCTTAATCCTGCTGCAAACTGAACACTCCAAGTGGTTTGAGCATGGTGACATTTTAAACTCAGGACAAACCTGCTTCAATTTCAAAAGATTTGGAAAACCAGCATGACCCATCACTCTGTGAAAATAATGAATGCAATTTTCATGCAAAGGCTTATTTTGTGCGACTGCACAGCTTTCTCTGTCTATCATGTGCTACAGCTTGTCTTTCTTAATGGCTTTAGCACAAAATTCACCATCTTTAAAGATTAAACATTCATCCCCCTCAAAATTCACTTTGTACCCATCTGAGGTCAAAGCTGACACACTAACTAAACAATTTTGCAATGTAGGTACATATAAGACATCATCAAAATTGGTACCAAAACTTGGAATGCAAACAGTTCCCATTTCTTTAATTTTTGGCCCTTGTCCATCTGCCAAAGCAACAGAAAAAACATTAGCTGGTTTTCTACTCTGGAACAGTTCAATTTTGTTTGCCATGTGGGTGGAAGCTCCACTGTCCAAAAGCCATACTGTGTGTGGCTGAATTTGGGGCACACCATCTCGGCTTTGAATTGTGGCAACAAATCCCTGGTTAGCACTGTGTTTTTTTTGTCCACCAGGGGGATGTGGCTGCTGCTGCTGCTGCTGTGACTGCTGCTGTTGTTGGTGCTGCCCCCTTCTGGTATCTGCAATTAATTTTCTGCAGTCCTTTCTTAAATGTCCAAATTTTTTATAATAGAAGCACATTTTTCCCTTTGAAATTGCAGCTTTTTCAGTTTGCATCTCTTTCGGAGTTCCCTCTGGGACATTGTGAGGCTTTGTAGTTGCAGACCCCTGCTTTCGTTGTTCTGCCTCAAACCTCCTCCTTTCAGCTTCTTGTAAAATTCTCTCACAGACCAATTCCATAGTTAATTGAGCCGCAGGCAATGCTTGCAATCCTAACAGTATATTATCATATGATTCATTGAGGGAACCCAGGAGAATGTAAATTCTGAGGGTTTCATCTAGGGCAATGTCCCTTGCTTGAACCTGGGCAAACAAATCTCTCATTTTATGAACATGAGTCTCTGCAGAATCTTTGTCTCCCATTTTACATGAAAACAATTGCTTTGCCCAAATCATCTTTGCTAGATCAGAAGAGGACTGATGAATTCTAGCCAAAGTGTCCCATATTTCTTTTGCTGAAGTAAAATCTTTTACAAGATTTAATTGTCCCTCAGATAAGAGGAGTAGGAGGGTGGCTACAGCTCGAGAATTTCGGTCTTGGTCAGCTGCAGACGGAGCAGCCCCCAACCCAGCCTGCACAGATTGCCACAAACCCTCCCTTATCAAAAGAGATCTCGCATAAACATTCCAGGATACATAATTTTCCGTGTTTAGCTTTGGAAACCGGGCTTGTTCCATCATTAATTAATTTTAAAATAGTCCAGCACAAGTCTTAAAATTGACGGCCCCTCCCGGGTGCCTTCCTCCAGGACTCCGCCTCTTTAAACTGCAGCTTTTCACAGCCTCCGGCTAATTTGCTGCTTTTCTTGCTGCTTTACAGCTTTGAGACAGCTTTGAAACAGTCCATTTAAACTAATTGCCTTGAGATAAGGGAGGTTTTCTACTTACAGTCCTCTGTGGAGCTTATGCCATAAATCAGACGTGAAAAATCCAGGCTCCTGCCTCCGCGGCTCCCGGCTGTAGAGCTGCTGCCATAAATCAAGCCTGGAATTCCAGCCCGTCTGTTTGCTGCCTCCTCCTAGCCTTCCGCGGGTCCCCGCTGGCCAGGACAGGAAAAAAGTTGCTTTTTAAACTCCAGGTTCTGCAGCAGAGGTGTCGTGGATCAGAACCATCCCTCTGGTACCACATGTTAAAATAATGTTGTAGGAGTGTTGAAAACAGTCCTTTAAAACCAAACATCCAAACCTGGAACTTTCAGCAAAGCTTCTTTATTGTAAAAGAACAAAAGCAAAAAACAAATAATAATAATAACATTTCTACTTTAGCCAAAGTTGGCTAAGCAAGAATAAAATCTATCTGCTACATGATTCAAGATGTGTTAATAGCATTACCAAAAGAATGGTTTTATTAGTTCATTATAGTTCAAAAGCCAAAAAACAAGTGAGTAGCTTTCTGATTCTCAGCCCTCAGTCCCACAAGACTCCACCTTTCTGGGTGTAACCTTTACAAGCTGATTGGGTGATATTACGTGACGTATACTAGTCCAACCCTTAATTACAATAACAAATCATGTGACTACATTTCCCATAACAAAAATGTGTTTACATAAACCATAATATAAACAAACCTTCTTTCCCATAGAATGGAGTCCTGTTAGCCTCCTGTTTTGGCTAAATCACACCTGGGACTGATAAACTGTGAATCTAGCTCTCAGAAAAACAACTTTTCACAACATGGAAAAATACAGACACACATCTTTTACATTTCAACATTTTTAACATTGACTCTATATCCCATTTAAACCTAACACTTCTGTCTTCCGCTACTCTGCTTAGGTCCTGTTAATTCAGACCTGTGACTTCCCTGATTGAGTCTATCCATCTGGAATGCAGTTTTCCTCTCTTTCTGCTGCCTTTCACTTCCGCTGGCATGGTTGTCTTTTCTAATGAGTCATGTCTTCTCATGATCGGGCCAAAGTATGACAACCTCAGTTTCGTAATCTTGGCTTCCAGGGAGTGTTCAGGGTTGATCAGTTCTAGGACTCATTTGTTTGTCTTATTGGCTCCTCAGCACTCTTTTCCAGCACCACACCTGAAATTAGTTTATTTTCTTTCTATCGTCTTTCTTCATTGTTCAGCTCTCACATCCATACATAGTGATGGAGAATATAATGACTTGGATGATTCTGACTTTAGTACTCTGTTGGACAGTATATCTTTCCACTCTAGGATCTTGTCCAGTTCTTTCATGGCTGTCCTTTCCATTCTTAGTCTCCTTCTGATTTCTTGACTGCAGTCTCTGTTCTTATCAATGTTTATCTAAGGTATGGGAAATCTTTAACTACAGTTGCTCCTCCGTTTTCACAGACTTGAAGTCTGCGGTCCATGCTTTACATGGACTGGCAAGAGGGGAGACTTAAAATGGCTTGAATATGATATTTCATTTTCGTGTGTGTGTGTGTCCAGAACAGATCCACCGCGAAAACAGAGGGGTGGCTGTATTTCAATTTCCTCCTTATCTAGGTTGAACTTATGTAAGTCCTCCATGATAATTATTGTTGTTTTCTTTATATTCATCAATAAGCCTGACTTTGCACTTTCTTCTTTTACCTTCCTTAGTAATTTACCTTCCTTAGTAATTACCTTCCTTAGTCATTGATATTCTTTATTCACTCCTTTTATTTCTGAGTCTAACTCTGCTCTTCATATGATATTTTCTGCATTCATGTTGAACAGGTATGATTAGAATCCATCCTTGCAAGACCCTTTTTTGATTGGGAACCATTGTGCTTCTCCATATTCTGTTCTAACAATAGCCTCTTGTCTTAAGTACAGATTTCTCATAAGCACTATCAAATGTAGTGTCACTCCCATGTCTTTAAGTTTTTCACAATTAATGCAGTCAGAGGCTTTGCTGTAGTCTATAAAGCACATACTGATTTTCTTCTGGAATTCCTTGGTGGACTCCATTATTGTGTGTTTGCAATGTAATCCCTAGTGCCTCTTCCTTTTCTGAACCCCACTTGCACTGCTGGGATTTCTCTCTCCATATATGATTGGAGACTAATCTGCAGAATGAGCATAATTTTGCTTGCATGAGATATTTTATTTCTTCCTCATCTTGTAGTATGTTTCTCTTCTGATCATAGAGCTTCCCTGTCCTTGGCCGGAGCTTAACTTTGAGTTCCCAGATCTTGAAGAAGAAGTCTCTTGTTCTTCCTTTTATGGTGCTCTCTTCAATTTCAGTTCTCTTTATCCTTTCGCACTAATCATTGTACAGTTGCATTCATTGTTCTGGTTTTGTTCCTATCTCCCTTTTCTTTTGCTTTCTTCTTTCCTTTACAGCTTGAAGCATTTCATCTATTATCCCTAGTTTCTTCCTTTTATTTTTGGCCACCAATTGTGTCTTTCTGAACTCTCCCCTGATTCTGTCCTTGATCTTTGACCATAGTTCTTTTGATTCCCAGTTGATTGTGCTTATTAGTGCAAATCAATTTCTTGCGTAATTTTTGATATGAGTAGTTCATGATTTGTTCCACAGTCAGTGCCTAGTCTAGTTTTGGCTGCAATAATAGAGCTTCTCCATATTTTGCTTCCAGTTATATAGTCTATCTGGTTTTTGAATAGGCTATCTGTTGATGTTCATGTGTATAGTCTCCTGCCTGATTGTATCAAGAAGGTTGTTGGCCTCACAAAATTCTATCAGTTGCTTCTCCAGTATCATATTTCAAATTGATTTTCTTCCTATAATTTTTCTTCACTATCTGGCTTTTACAACCATACATTAAAACTGAGAAATCCAAAATACATTTTATTTAGTTTATGTAGCTTGTGCTTTCCCTGCAAACCAGGACTTGGTTTCCTGGCTAATAATTTGATGTTTCTGACCAAATGTTCAAAGGTGGTATACCGCAAAGTGAGGATGAAACAGCAACTCTGCACCTGAAGGCTCTAGAAAGTATATTCTCTTACAGTCAAACCATGGTTTGGCATTTATTCAGACAAGTCCAACAGTTCATAGTTTTTGAAAACTTCAACCCTGTTGTAAATTTGTAACTTCTGACCTTCATTTTGTTCTATTTCATTTAAGGTTTGATCTCACTGCAGTTGTTGTTTTGTGCTCTAGTTAACAATTGTATAGTTCATTGACCAAACTCTATTCTGTATTCGTGTACTTGAAAACAGCATTGTCCCATGTGCACAGTTTAGGTTATTGACCAGCTTTATCCTCATTCATCTCTGCATGTTTTCATGTTATGTGTCATTGCAATTCACTGTGTAAAATGTGTTGATTTAAGATGAATATGAAGTCTTTAACTGTTCACCCCCATAAAATGTATGCTTTTAATATCTGTTTTTTTAAGACTTCCTCCGTCATCATTGTTTATACTATACGCACACCCCCCCAAAAAAAAACACCTTATCAAAGTATTGCTTCAATACAGATTTTGCACATAAATGCTCCATGTGTGCATTCCTCCCATCATTGTGAGGTTCTGTGGAATTTGACACATTTTACAAGGGGTGGTTGGGAGTTTTTAGCAGCTGAAAAATGCCTTTTGCAAACCTCAGTACTACTAATAGACTTTGTAAACATATATTCTAGCTATCTTTAGTTGTGGTGATATATACTCCATCCTTATGAGAAACTCACAGTGGTAATCACCAGTGTTCCTGTTACAACTTCTACAAGTTATTAGCATCAGCATGTGGTCCAGTGGTTTGGACACTTATTTTACCTTTCAGTCCTTTTTTTCTTTCATTCCACAGCATTCTTCCTCTTTCTGGTTCATCCCTTGCCTTTTCTTCTTCCTGGGTACCCACCTGGTGTAATTCGCCACCAGCCATTCCTCCATGAGCTGCAATCCTTCCCAATAGTTTGCAAAATGTTTTATTAAAGGTTCAGGTGTATAAAATGCAACAAAACACTAAGACTACGAAAAAATATACAAAGAGAAAAGAAAAACAATAGAGAAAAGAAAATACATTAACATTATTCATTTTTTGCTGTATTTGTTTTAACTTTTGTAAGCTGCCTTGACTGGGATGTGTGTGTCGGGGGAAGAATATGACATAATTTATTTCAGAAGAAAAATTAAGTAACAGGAAGGCAAATAAAAAATGGACCACCACCCCAGGTACCTTTGAAGCCCTTCCACAAAATCCTTTGTGTCCAGGAAATAGGTCAAGAATCCTTGCACTAAAGCAAAGCTATGTTCCTTGTTCTATAGCATGTCGACCCTTAAAAGCTCATTTTTTGGCCAAATTTATTCCCCAGCTTCGGAACTTAGGAGAGACTTGGTTTGTTTGATACTTATTATTTCTTACTATAGCTGTTAAATAATATCGTTTGCTAAGCTTTCAGATGCCCAAGTTATATGCTATTATATGCTGATGTTATAGCACTCATAGGCCTAAGAAGATACTTGTGGTAGCACCTCTCCCTATATATTTTCCCAAGATCTGCTGAGCCTCCTTGGTGTCCTGCTGGAATGGGAATTACGTTGTGGATGTGGAAAGTAGGAAAAGCTTTCTTTGTCAGAGACCTCTGGTGCCATAATAAACTACAATTCCCAGCGTTCCATAGCATTGAGCCATGGCAGTTAAAGTTGTGTCAAACTGGATATTTCTGAAGTGTGGATGCAGCATTGTGGTTTCATCGGAAATTAAAATGGAACTTTTCACTCCATCTTTTTCCTATCATAAATTTTATACTTAAAGATTTGAATACATTTTTAAAAATGTTTTCTTCCTTTATCTCATAGTTCACATTCTGTGTATTAAATAGCTTGTAGAGGTTCTGATACTTAACCATTTTTAACAGATCTTGAGGTTGCAGCTGTATTTGTTGTAAGCTCCTTTTTTTATTAGAAAATAATTATTGTTGTTGCATGCCTTCAAATAATTTCTGACTTATGGCAACCCTAAAGCGAACCTATCACAGATTTTCTGAGGCTGAGAATGTGTGACTTGCCCCCAGTCACTCAGTGGGTTTCCTTTACCAAGTGGAGATTTAAACCCTGATCTCCAGAATCATAGCCCCACACTCAAACAACTAAACCAG
Source organism: Phrynosoma blainvillii (assembly GCA_026167975.1). Taxonomy (NCBI): domain Eukaryota; kingdom Metazoa; phylum Chordata; class Lepidosauria; order Squamata; family Phrynosomatidae; genus Phrynosoma; species Phrynosoma blainvillii. Next base: position 9,049,185 of record JANUYF010000004.1, read on the forward strand.
GGGTCGGCAACCTACGGCCCGCGGAACGTTTCCGGCCCAGGTCGCCGGACTTACGGGCCCAGGCAGACCCTTGCCGCCGTCGCCGCCCGGTTCGGCCGCCGCCTGGCCGCTCGCAACGCAACCGCCATTTTGGTCCCCAAAATGGTGGCCACAATGTGTTTGCGCATGCGCAGGATTACTGCGCATGCGCAAATGCGTTGCGACTGCCATTTTGGAGACCAAAATGGTGGTCGCGGCGCCGGGAGCGCGCGCGGTGCCCTGAGGAGGCCCGTCCCCGCCGAGGGAATCCTCCCAAGGGAGACCCTTGGTGGCGACAGGCTTCCAGGAGGCCTGTCGCCACCGAGGGAGGCCTCCCAAGGGGGACCCTCAGTGGCGACGGGCTTCCAGGAGGCCCGTAGCCACCGAGGGAAGCCTCCTTGGGGGGACCCTCAGTGGCGACGGGCTTCCAGGAGGCCCGTAGCCACTGAGGGTCCCCCTTGGGAGGCCTCCCTCGGTGGCGACGGGCCTCCTGGAAGCCCGTCGCCACCGAGGGTCCCCCTTGGGAGGCCTCCCTCGGTGGCGACGGGCTTCCAGGAGGCCCGTAGCCACCGAGGGAAGCCTCCTCGGGGGGACCCTCGGTGGCGACGGGCTTCCAGGAGGCCCGTAGCCACCGAGGGTCCCCCTTGGGAGGCCTCCCTCGGTGGCTACGGGCCTCCTGGAAGCCCCGTCGCCACCGAGGGTCCCCCTTGGGAGGCCTCCCTCGGTGGCTACGGGCCTCCTGGAAGCCCGTCGCCACCGAGGGTCCCCCTTGGGAGGCCTCCCTCGGTGGCTACGGGCCTCCTGGAAGCCCGTCGCCACCGAGGGTCCCCCTTGGGAGGCCTCCCTCGGTGGCTACGGGCCTCCTGGAAGCCCGTCGCCACCGAGGGTCCCCCTTGGGAGGCCTCCCTCGGTGGCTACGGGCCCAGGCAGACCCCTGCCGCCTTCGCCGCCTGGTTCAGCTTCCAGGAGGCACGTAGCCACCGAGGGAGGCCTTCCAAGGGGGACCCTCGGTGGCGACGGGCTTCCAGGAGGCCCGTAGCCACCGAGGGAATCCGGCCCCCGCACCATTTCCTTCCCCCTCCCCCGGCCCCCCAGCAACAAAGGCCGCGGCGTGCGCGGGGGGGGTCGTGCACGGTGGGGGAGGGTGCGCGTGCGCCACCATCCCCCCCCCACCTTGGCCCAGCTGAGACCTGGGCTACGGGAGACCGGCCCAGGTCTCAAAAAGGTTGCCTGTCCCTGAACTAAACCATGTTGGCTGTAGAAAACCAGTCTCTTCTTTTGCACTGGGTGCATTGGAGTGCAGTCATATAACTTCTGGTTCAGAACAAGACAGAAAGCTATTTACTTAAATGTAAAGAAATTTTAAAGTTTGTGTTAGAATAATACAGGCTATCAGGCTAATTGGGGGAAAATCATTTAAAGAACTATATTACTCTAGTAGTTGTAGAATGCTTTGTAGTTCTAATGTCTTAAAGGTTTTCTTTGGTCCCAGTGGTATATTCTCTGTTCATTTTGTCTTGCACAATTTACAGTGACCCCATTAAAGGCATTCAGAATCTTCTGGGAAAAGGAAAAAAAAACATACTTGTACATTTTTTCCAGTAATAGGAAGCTGTTTTCAGAGTAGATTGGGTTTGTGATGGAAGCTATTACTTTCAGTATCTTACAAGGACAGTCAGCCTTGTATGACCCAATAAGGTTTGCTAGGGAAAGTGCCCTTTTTGTCTACACACCTAGCATTTTTATCTGACAAAATACCAAATTTGTGGTGTAGCAGTTAATATTAGATATCTAAATTTGTTCACTTTCATGTTATATTATATACATGCTGCTCTTCCTTCTTGTCTCCTTAAGATGTTTGAAAGGTAGGCTTTGATTTCACACCCATTTCGAGAAGACCACAGCAGGTGGAGTTTACCATGGATGCTGCACTCTGGTTTTGACCAGAGAGAAGAACTGTAACTGAAACAGACTCAGCTTCCCTATGCTGTGGTTTGACTGTTATTTTTGATGTCTGTATTGGCTTCTTGTTCTGATTTCTCACTGGTTTGAGCAATGATAACCAGTACTTGCTGCCTGTAGATTCAGTTTTTTGTTCCCTTTCTTCCAGCCCCAGGTCTCAAGGTGATTCAGAAGTTGTTAAAAAAGGTACGGGGGGGGGGGGGAACCCCCAAAGTTGATATAAAGATGCAACTAGAACACTATTGAATGAAAAAGCAAATTAAAAATACATCATTTAAAAAACTGCAACTCGAGTCCACTGAAGATCCCTTCCCCAGCAGTCAGTCATTTGCCAAATGCCTGCTTGAATAAAAATATCTTTGCCTGCTAAAAGAAGTACAGCAAGGAAGAATCAGCCTAACTGCCCATGAAAAGGAGCTCCATAGTCTGTGGAAGATAGTCTGTGCCACCAAGAAAACCTTCTCTTGCATTCTCACCAGACAACCTGTTGGTGGTGAGGGGGCAAGGGAAGGGCTTCCTGCAAATATATTGGAGTCTGTGTAAGCTTGTAAAGGAGATTATAGTTTTTCAGATAACCTGGACCAAGTTATATAGGACTTCATAGGTCATACCTAGCACTGAATCATGCCTGGATGTTTCCCCTTACTTTCCCCTTTGCTGTGGGGTTATGAATTCTGTGTGGAAAGACAATCACTAGCTCTTGATTTGTTAGGAATAACGGCATAACCATAAAGCTTGAATTACATAACCATTGGTCTTGAATTAGTAGTGTGTTATCCTGTTTCTGGGCCAGTAGCAAGATCTTTTTGTACCAGTAAAGTCAAAGAACACCAAGCAGCAATAACAATAACTGCGGCTGAGTTTGGGAGAGAAAGATGAATTAACTCTTGAGGCTGGGATGTCTATTCGGGAAAGGCCTGCCAGAAGAGATCCATCTTAACAGCCTTTTTAAATCTGTTTAAGGTGGTAATAAGACAGATCTTGTCCGGCAGGCCATTCCATAATCTGGGAGCGGATGCTGAAAAGGCCCTCTGGGTGGTTGCCGACAGCCTAGTTTTTATCGGCTGCAGCAGATTCCTCCCAGAAGACCTGAGTGTACGGGGTGGATTATATTGGAGGAGGCGGTCCTGGAGATAGGTTGGACCCAAGCCATTTAGGCCTTTAAAGGTAATAGCCAACACCTTGTACTGTGTCCAGAAACTAATGGGCAGCCAGTGAAGTGATTTTAAAACGGGCATAATATGGTCTCTACTTGTTGTTCCCAAAACCAACCTGGCTGCCATATTCTGTACTAATAAGCACAGGTGATCATGAGTTGCAGCCCTATTTATGAAGTTATCGTTTGTGTTAGTTTGCATGCTAATTGATAGCCATTCTCTGTCTCTGCAAATGCTAGATAACACTAAGAGGATATTTTGTGCTATTCTGACATGACAACACAAGAAAATGTGTGCTAGCTAACTGTTTGAATGTGTGCCTAGCTTTCACTTCAGCAGAATGAAAGTGAGTACTGTCTGACACAACCTGCCTGTTGTGCCATTATTAGGATATGGTAAGCCCTCTGTTCTGTTTAATCACAGCTTGCTTTCAGCCCAGAAAAACAAAAACAAAAAGTATTTTTCTTCAGGGTTTCTGACACACAAATGCTGTTACCTGCATCTGTGCAGTGTATCTTTCAGAAACTTCTAGAACTAAGGAATAAGCGTTTTAGCAATAGTTGCTCCCCGCCTGACCCATGTGACCTGTGCAGCTCAGTTCCCTTGGTTACTTTCCGTCCACCGCAGCAGCAGCAGCATTAATTGGAATTTCTTGAATTTTTTCATTTGGATTGTCTCTCGTGTCAGTTTTTCTTTGGTTTTGGATTACAGGCTTGTTTGACTACTTTTACTCTTCGTTTTTTGGGTTCAGTTAAACAGAGATTACTCCACGGAGTATTAACCATACTGTGTTGGAACCAGCATCTCGATCCCGAACTCCTTCCACTCCAGGAAGATCGTTGGAGATCAAGATTGCCTTCAGAGCCTCAATGCAAGAGGCATAAGAAGGAAGGGTTTATTTACTGCCCAAACTGACAACACATTGGACCATACACAAAAGATGTGCTTGGCTACATGGAAATTTGCATTTTGCCTCCAATTGCAGACCTTGTTTCACTCGATCAAGGAATGCCGCCTCCTCTAAGCAGTCCTATAGCCCAGGGGGAATTCAGTGGGCTGGCAGGCCCCCTTTTCAGCTTCATTTCCCATTCTGCCACAAGAAACAGGTCTCAGTCATTCTTACTTACTTATTCTGTTCTGCATTTCCCGTATTGTGTCCTCTGCTCCATTTTTCTCAATTTGAGCACACTTTTTCTTTTGTGAGAAGAGTCAGACAAAGAAGGTGTAGCACAGTAGTTCTACTCTTTCTCTGTCTCCTGTTAGCATTTCTCCATTTTGTCCACGCAGATCTTCCATACTTAGAGCTATGTCTTCCTTGATTGAGTCTATCCTCCTGTCTTCCTCTTTTCCTGCTGCCTTCTACCTTCCCTATCATTATTGCCTTTTCTAGTGAGTCGTGCATGATATGACCAAAGTAGTCATTTTGGCTTCTAGGAAGAATTCAGGCTTGATTTGGTTTTTGACCAATTTATTTTACTTTTTAGCAGTTCATGCTATCTGTAGAATCCTTCTCCAACATTACATTTCATATGAGTTGATTTTTTTCCCTATCAGCTTTCTTTACTGCCCAGCTGTCACGTCCTTACATAGTGATGAGGAATACATTGACAAGGACAACCATAACTTTAGTTTTTTGTGAAATAGTTTTGTAGTCTGTATTTCCAATCTTCTTTAGTTCTTTCATAGCTACCATTCCAAGTTCTAGTCTTCTTCTGATTTCTTGACTGCAGTCTCAATTCAGTTTCTATTTTGATTAATGACTGATCTGATGGAAAATCTTTTAACTATTTCAGTTTCTTCATTGTCTACATTAAAGTTATGTAAATCATCAGTGCTCATTATTTTTTATTTCTTAACGTTCAGCATTAAACCTACCTTAGCACTTTTGTTCTTGACTTTCATCTGCAGTAGCTCCAGGTCTTTGCTATTTTCTACTAGTAGTACAGTGTCATTGAATATCTTGAATTGTTGATGTTGATTCTGAGATATGCTATTCTAAGGCATTATGGCTTTGGTTATCTAGAAATGCACCTTGTTGTTCAGGTGGACGGGGTAATTTTTAGAGGATTTAAGTGTCATTTGCTTAAATAACTGTTTAATAGTCCATTGGTATCCCATCAAGGACTGATATTAGGGATGAAGCCACTTTGGAAACAAAAGAACAAAGTTTTAAGAATATACACACAGCCAAGCCCATTATTATTAAGGTGTAGATGACAATGCAGTTCTTTACTCTCCCTCACCCAACAATGAAGGATTTCTCTTATGTGTTCACTACTTCTTTTGAAAAATACTTGAAAGTATCAACAACAAGGTAGCCTTGGTTGTTATATAGTGCTGTTTCTTTTTCAATGCCCACTGATGAATTCCATTTGGATACTTAGGAAAATAAAAAATAATATTATGCATTTCATAGCTTAGAATGGCTTTTGAACTGAGAACTTGCAGTACAAGTCTGTGCATATTTGTTTCAAAGCAAGTTGCACTGTATTAACTTCCTGGTAATATACATAGGACTGTACCTCTTACCTATGCTACTGGACTCCTTGTTTAGAAGGAAAAGAGCTGGTGGCAAGATGCAGTATTATAATAATTTCTAGTGAGAAATAATTCACTTTATCCCGTCTGACTGTTTTCAGTAGACTCAGTTTTTCTGACCTTTAGGATGTACACGCTAGCCTGGTAGCATTTCTCTTTGGAAAAGGGCATCTGCCTTAATTGAACAGTGATTACATTTATTTATTATCCCATATTGGACAAGCGATTTATAAATTTCAGTGTGGAGGTTACTGACTTTTAATGATTATTTGGGGAATATATTTTGGTCATTTTAAGATATATTCTTTAAAGGATATACAGTGAGCCCTTGGTATCCACTGGGGGTTGGTTGCAGAATCCCCTGTGGATACCAGAACCCCTGGACGCTCAAATCCCATTATATACAATGGTGTAGTAAAATGGTGTCCCTTATATGAAATAGCAAAATCAAGGTTTGCTTTTTTGAATTTACCATCATCCCTCCACATTCACGGAGGTCAGGGGTGCAAGACCCCTGAGAATGTGGAAAAAATGTGAATAACTCCCCTCCCCCCTAAGAAGCCAGTTAAAGGGATGGGAGGGCAGGCGAAGAGGAGCAGGAGCATGCACTCCTCTTCTTTCCCTGCCCTCCTGTCCCTTCATCTGGCTCCCCACCCCTTCCCAAGGCAAAGAGCTGCCTTTCCGCAGGCAGCTGGGAATTGTTTCCCCAAACCCCTTCCCAAGGCAGAGAGCTGCTTGGGGAAAGAGGCAGCTCTCTGTCCTGGAAAAGGGTGAGGTTGGTGCGCGTACCTTTCCTGGCTTCTCCTTCCTGGACTTTTTTTCCTCCAAAGGGGAAAATCCCAGGAGGGAGGAGGAGGAGGAGTGTGCGCGCAGCAGCCTTGACCTTATGATTAATTGAAACCGCAAGTGTCAAAGCTGCAAATGTCAAGGGACAACTGTATATATTTTAAAAAATATTTTCAAACTGTAGATGCTTGAATCTGTGGATAAAAGATCCGTGGATATGGAGGGCTGACTGTAGAACTCTTAATTACTCCAATTTTGTGTAATCTGTTTATTTATCTTGTGCATCTGTTTATCCTGAAATAGGATAGATAGCACAGATTTGAGAGACTGATTTTTTCTTTCTTTCTCCCATTTCAGAATATGACAGATACCTAGCATCTAGCAAAATCATGGCGGCTGCTTATCTAGACCCAAACTTGAATCACACACCAAGTTCAAGCACAAAGACACATCTCAGTTCTGGGATAGAACGTTCCCCAGGGACAATGGAACGTGTCCTAAAGGTTTTCCATTATTTTGAAAGTAGCAGTGAGCCAACAACATGGGCCAGCATTATACGTCACGGTGATGCTACAGATGTTTGGGTGAGTTGATTTATCATATTAAAGTACTTTGGAGATGGTTATATGAAGGTCGTGCTCAGAATTTGAGAGAGATAACTTGAGGCTGAGAAACACAGATGTTGAGTGTTTACTTTAAAGGCCTTTATTCAGCACATGTTGTGAGTCATTCCAGGCAAACATTTAATTTCTAGCAATTTTCTCAAGAGAAGAGGAAGGATATGAATATTGTATATGCCAGTTTGACTGACCTATTGGATGGTATTGTTTAGTTTTTGTGCCACCAATCCCATTTGAGAAATGTAATAAATATACAGATAGATGGATTTGCTGTTGCAGTGTTTTTGTTCTGAGCTAGTAAGGTTTAAATAATGCTTTAAAAACAAAAAGATGGACTGCTTTTTCTTTTTCTGCCCTTTTAAGTAATTTTAAATCAAGTGCTAAATAGAATAACCAGAACTAATCAATATTTATCTGAATGATTTGAAACTTACGTACATTATTTTTGATGAGTAAAATAGCACTAGTTCTTCTTGGTCCAACTTGAAAAAGAAGTCAATACATTTTTAAAAAATCTTCCAAATGCAGGAAATATTTTTAAAACCAAATTGTCTTTGTATAAGCATTTTAGATACTCTATTATTTCATCCGATAGATAGTATACTCAGAATGGTCCTTTGTAAGGTATAGAGCACGTCAATGCTAAGATGTTTTTAAATATCTGTACCAATCGGGGTGGAGAAACTGTTCACCAGCTGCATGTGACCTCCCAGGGACTTTTTTGGGGTTCTTCATACCACAGCAGACGCCTCCCCAATGCCCCTCCATGTTTTGGTTGTAAAATAAGTCCAAAACAAACCCAAATCGCAGTTTGGATAGATTTTACCCTCCTTCATCATCCCCACAGCAGATGTGCAGACAAAAGTGGAAGTTATTTCACTCTGGTTCTGGTGTGGCATGTTCATACAGCCTACCAGAATGGCAAAGGATGAAAATTGGCCTCTGCACCTTCAACAAGGTAGTGCCCAATAGTGACATTGGAGAGACCTGCTGCACATGTGAACAGCCCTATTCAAAGGAAGTCTTCTGTAGGAAGTCCTGTTTCAAGGATGAATTAAACCCAATTTTCCAGTATGGTTTCATACCCTAAATGGCTTTGACTGCCATCTCATCTGGTTCAAGATCAAGAACTCCACCCTGTCTTCTTTCAGGGATAGGTCCCATGCTGCAGGTGGCCACAACATTTTACTTGCACTTCTTTCCAAATGATATAGTGGGCCCTTGAAATCCACTGTTGTTTGGTTTCAGGACCCCTCATGCTCCATGGATGCTCAAGTCCCATTAAATACAATGGCATAGTAAAACGGTGTCCCTTATATACAATAGCGAAATCAGGTTGGCTTTTGGGGTTTATTTTTAATATATATTTTTTAAACCATAGATGGTTGAATCTGTGGATAAATAATCTGTGAATATGGAGGGTCAACTGTACTCATGATCTTTATTGAATAAAGCAGGGATTGGAAAAGTGCAATTTGTGGGCACATCTAGCTCTCAAGATTATTTTTGTGGTCCCCATGGGCCTGGTTTTTTTGGGGGGGCGAAATGGAAAAATTATCCCCAAATTCCCCCAGGGGTCGTGAAAACCAATTTTCCAGGTTAATGGCTACTCCAGGCCTTTGAAAAAAAAGTAGGAAAGGATCCATTGCCAGTTGGAAAAAATGTCTTTTGGTGCTTGAAACAGCTCTGAGGGTGGCCAAAAGTTTTGCAAAATTACCCTCCACAGATCATGGGGAGCATTGGGGGGGGGGGATTATTTTGTGTCCCTCCCTGCAGAATGGAATAGTAGGGTGTGTGGCCCTCCATGGTCCTCTGAAAGCTAGTGTAGATCCCCAGTCCCTGACAGTTTCCCATCCCCAGTATAGAGACTGAAGATCCTCTAGCTGTTAATATCCTAGTACAGCGGGCCCTTGGTATGCACTGGGGTTTGGTTCCAGGACTCACATGGATACCAAAATCCATGCATGCTTGAGTCCCATTAAATAAAGTGGTGTAGTAAAATTGTGTCCCTTATATAAAATGGCAAAGTCAAGGTTTGCTTTTTGGAATTTATATATTTTTTGAATATTTTTAAACCATGGATGCTTGAATCCGTGGATAAAAAATCCGTGGGTACATAGGGCTGGCTGACTGTATATGTTATGGTTCCACTAGTACATTTCCCTAGAAAGAATGAATTAGAGCCCCCAAGATTAGAGAAGGGCAAAGTACTGATGGCACACAAACATGGCTACTTCTTGGAAAACAATAAAAAGTGCTGACTGGCCAATGGTCCTTTGAAGTACTGAGGCTGTACCCCAGATTAAGATGGTTCATCACTTCAATGCAATGAGGAGACTGGATCCCCTCCCAGTCTGTGAGAAAGATGTATAGGCTTATTTTGAAGCCAGTGGCTGGAGTACATGTCTGCAGGATATGTCAAGAATGAGGAAAGGCTAAAATGCTTGCAGCTGAACTCAAGGTAGGGCCCTAGTAGCTCAGCAGTATGTCTCATTCTTAACACCACAAAACTGTTGGAAACAAGATCTCACCTGTATTCCAGTCCTTGTTTGCCAAATCATCTGTCTAGACATTGTTGTGACGGTTGTGCCATTGCTTGACCTTCAACTGTATTTGACTGTGTCACTTTTCATCTTCTGACTTTTTGTTTGTTTGTTTGTTTGTTTTTGGAACTGGAAGATTTGGATCCTGGACCATTGTTCTGCTTTGATCTTGTTTTCAGACTCTGCTTAAGGTGGTTTACAAGATAAAAGAAAAACAAAACAAAATCACATGTAGATAAAACACAAAAAAAGTGAAATTAAAATAATATTAAGCTATCTATAGAATTAAAACATTTTAAAGTAATTTAAAAGCATAGAATAAAATTACACAAAGCACACATGGCTTTCAAACCACCATAAAAATTTGATTATAGTGCCTTTGGTGATACCTAGCACACGACTCTGTCTCCCTCTTGTTGCTTCCTTGTCCTAGAAATATGGTTAGCCCACATCTTGCCATTGATGGAAAAATAGCAATAGCAAGTACATTTCTATACTGCTTATCAGTGCACTTAAGCCTTCTCTGAACGGTTTACAGTGTGTAAGCTAATTGCCCCCAACAAGCTGGGGACTCATTTTAGCAACTTCGGAAGGATGCAAGCCTGAGTTGAGCTTGAGCCCTTGGCTGATATTGAACTCACAACCTTGCAGTTTGTGAGTGAGTGGCTACAGTACAGGCATTTAACCACTGCACCATCAGGGCTCCTGACCCATCAGTAAGCTGGTATAGTTCTAGTCATCAGGCGTGGGAGATTACTCATATGGCAGTTCCAGGACTGCATAGTCATGTGGTTTTAGTGTCTCCTTTCCCCATACTCCCTGGCTTTCACTATTCCAAAAAAGCCTTTTCCCTCTACTTTTTTTTTGTTAAATCCCATTCTCATAACTCTAGAATTGTGTTTATAAGACACACAAGCACACACACATCTGCACATGAAAGGTTCTCTGGGTAGGGAAATGAGGCAGATTTAAGGATGATGGTGGAAGGAGAACAAAGGGCCAGCGACAGCCCGGTCTCATTAATAAAAGGAAGTGGAGTAGGGAGTGCTCCCAAAATGGTACGTATGCACTTTGTTTCATTAATACAGTTGTGTCGAGAATAGGAGTCATGTGATAAACTCCTTAATTTCCACCCCATCCCACCCATTTTTCATGTGAGTCGTATCTTATTTAGACTGTCAGACTAACTAAATGTAAGCTGCTCTAGTTGAAGGGTGGGGTATAAATAAATTACATTAAACTAAATTAAATTTAATTCTGTTGTGCAGACTGTCAAATTGTCCAAGTCTTGTAACTCAGGCTGAGGGTAGGGTCCCTCATCCACATGTGGATGGTTGCATAGTGATGAAACCTCCCATTCCAGATACCTAGACATTGAGTCCTGTGAGCTGATCACACGCCTTCTATTTGTTCTTATAAAACCCTAATGTTTTATGAAATTAAATAGTGACCGTTCCAGTCTTTTGATGAAGCTGAAGAAGAATCATCCCTGTTATGCAGAGTAAACCTCTTCCAATTTTTACTCTTCTCACTTAACAAGCAAGGACTTGCTGTTTCATCTTGGAGGGTTTGCCTTGCTTCCATCTTATAATATTTTTTGATTGGTTGGTCAAACATTTTTAAAGGGTCTGGCTCATCTGTACCTGCCACTTTTTCTGTGCTCGTCTCAGTGGTTCTGATACAATTCACACAAAGCCTTTTCAGTCACTAGTTACCTGAAACCTTAGCTGCTTACCAAGAAGACAGCCTTCTGGTCACTATTACTTCTGTGAGCAGGACACCACACCGTATCTTTCACTGCAATAACTTCATACTTTGTCTTGATATCTCTTTTCTCATGAAAGTGTGTCAACATTTCATTTGGGATAGACCATAGCCATTACTTCACCCTGCTGTGATAAAGCAGCCCTCTTCAGTTCTAGAACTAGCACTCTACATTGCTTGACTGTTGGTTGGTTGGTTGGTTTCTTTTTAATGACCTTGCTTTTGATTAATTTTAATTCTATTGTTAGTAATACGTAAATAAATAAATAATAACTTTATTGTTAATAGCTAAAAGCTGTTACAATTTGGTACAGCTCAAACCAATGTTAGTTCAGTTTTTAATATTTTTGGTATGATATGAATTTTAAAACTGCATCAGTTTTTGTAAGCATCCTTGAGTCTTGGACTGTGAAAACAGTAAGATGATGAAGATAGTGGTGGTGGCGACATACAGCATTGCACTGGTTTAGATGTAATGATAGGTCACCGGAAATGAGGAAGCAGGCTAGTGCATGCTGCTCTATCACTTGACATTAGCTTGTTGTTGTTGTTGTTGTTGTTGTTGTTGTGTGCCTTCAAGTAGTTTCTGATTTAAGGCAATCCTAAGGCGAACCTATCATGGGGCTTTCTTGGCAAGATTTATTCAGAGAAGATTTGCCATTGCTTTCCCCTGAGGCTGAGAGCATGTGGCTTGCCCAAGGTCACCCAGTGTGTTTCATGGCCAATCGGAATCAAACTCTGGTCTCCAGAGTCGTAGTCTGACACTCAAACCACTATGTCATGAAGTGACTAAACCACAAAGAATCCATCCATTTTTTTTTTTTTAGTGTTGCATCTGAACAAGGTTTCTTAGCTTCATCCCACCCCAAAAAAACCTAATCATAATTTATTGTTTGTTCTTGATTCATGATTCTTCCTTGCATATAAAAAAAATAGGGATTCCCATTCAGATGTTTTTCCTGCTTTGTTGAGCTGACAGGAGATGCCCCTTGGAGTGATTTAAAAGCATTTACTAGCACTCTTGTTTGTTTCCAGTATTGTTATGTTTAATAATAATAATAATAATAGTTATTATTATTATTATTATTATTATTATTATTATTATTATTATTATTTTATATCCCGCCCCTCTGCAAATGCAATCGGGGCGGCTTACATCAATAAAACACCAAAATATACAATCTCAAAACCCACCCACCCCTTGAAATAGTATTAAACAACAAAACTTAAAACAGCAACAAACAATAAAACAATGAACAGATAAAATAAGTCTAAATGGCAGAGCGGTCATCAGTCTCCCGTACCAAGAGTTCTTATTGATCCCTACGCCGCTTCTCCGCTGCCTTGGTGCCTGGAGAGGTGTTCCTGCGGGCTTTTATCCCAGCGTCCTCCAGGCTCCATTGCTGCTGAGGGCTGCCCAGGTGTAGATGTTAATGGGCTTTGGAGTCCTCTCAGCCTGGACGCTGCCTCCTCCGCTGCCTAGATTTGTTAGCCACCTTGAGTCCCTATACAGACTTTGCCTTGGCTCCTATCATGTGGCCATTTACACTATCATCTTTTTAAGTAGTCTACAAGAAGTATTTATTGCTAGCAGCTAAAATGGTGTTAGCAAAGACTTGGAAAAATAGCAATAGCAAGTACATTTCTATAGCGCTTATCAGTGTACATAAGCACTCCCTAAGCAGTTTACAATGTGTAAGCTAATTGCCCCCAACAAGCTGAGTACTCATTTTAGCGACCTTGGAAGGATGCAAGACTGACCCAGAGCTCCTGGCTGGTATTGAACTCACAACCTTGTGGTTTGGGAGTGAGTGGCTACAGTACAGGCATTTAACCACTGTGCCACCAAGAGTGCTGAGTGTTGCCCTTTCATTGGCAGATTGAATTTTTAAGAAATCAATATTCATTGCTCTACCATAATCTGATTTTTCATCAAAATAGATTTAATCAGATGTTAGGATGATCCTCAGTGTTGCTAACTCTGTGTTCAGTTTTCTGAAAGAGGCAACATTCAACACTTTTTTGTTTTTGTTTTGCTGGACAAAAAAGGGAAGGCATTCTGTATGTGTTCCGACAGACTGACTTCATTCTTGCTGGCTGTCACAACTCACTTTGAGGAAGCTGATTCAGAGGACATGCTAGAGCAGATAGATGCTGAGGAGAGAGTTCCTTCATTTGCAGAGCTATGGTGAATCAAACAGAGACATTGAAGAAGGCATTGCCTCGTGCAAAAACATAAATAGAAGATGCCAAGAAATTAGCCACCTGGCGTGCCAAGGTTAAGCCGCTTGAAATTTATCAGCAGCTGAGAGAAGTTCTTGGTGCCAACAACCATTCATCAAATGGGTGTATACTCTTAGTACTGTTGAATTTTCAGATTCTTGATCCCTGAACTCACTTAAGAAGTTATATCTTGATATCTTTTATTTGGCTTTGTGTGTGGGACTGATTTTAGAATAGTTGAGACATTGCTACTCTGTCCCCCTTTGTTGGAATTCTGTAGTGCAGTGATTCCCAAACTTTAGTCCTACAGGTGTTTTGGACTTCAGCTCCCAGAAGTTCAGTTAAACTGACCAACAGTCAGGAATTCTGGGAACTGAAGTCCAAAACATCTGGAGGACCAAAGCTTGGGAACCACTGCTTTAGTATACTTAATTGTTGGCCCTTGGACCATTTCTGATCTGTGAGCTATCAGTTGCTAGGCCAAAGAGAGTTTCCAAGAAAGGATGAAATAGTTGTAGCCACAGGTCGTTGGCACATTAAAAATGCTGGTCCCTTACATCAGATAGCCTTAGATATACTTAGATACACTGCTCTTGTGACTCCCCTGTAGCTGTTTCAGCCTACTGAAATCTCCCCCCCCCCCCCCATTTGCTGTCTTTAGGCCACTGGCTAATAGAGATCATTTGAGCTGGTTACAGAATATGTTTTTTCCCCTCTTCCTTATAATATTCATGATGTACTGTATACAGCTGATATTCCTTGTTTTTACTGTTACTATAGATTTATGTGTATGTTTGTGTGTGGATAGATATGTATATGTAAAGTAAGAGATTGATTGGAATGTTTGTATATACCTTCAAGTTGCCCGTTGACTTACAGCAAGCCCATGAATTTCTTTAGGCTTTCTTAGGCAAGGAATATTCAGAGGTAGTTCCTTCCTATGAAATATAGTCTATAGCACCTACTATTCATTGTCATTCTCCCAACTGGAGCTCACAGACAGGATCTGATGCATTTATGGTATTTAGGGCCTCCCCTTGTTTGGAATAGGAACAGTGAATTCTAAGGAAATTTTCCTTTGAGGGCAGAATTCATTTTAGAACAAGGAGGGCACTTTTATAGAGTGTGAACATTAGCCCCCCCCTCAGTCTTTTAGAACATCACATCAACCCCTAACCTGCCATTTTAGCGTCCTTTATCCACACCCACCATTTTTGCTCCAGAATTAGCCAGTGTTTTACTCCAAAGCCTCCAAGATTCATTTAGTAGCCCCCTCCCAACTGTTTTACAACCAGAGAAGCCTTCAGAAATACAGCTCCATTGGGCCTAGCCTGAACAAGAAGAAGAGCCAGCCCTCCCTCCATCCACCATCATCAAGGGAGAGAAGGCAGGCCTCCCTCCACTCCATCTGCCTTGGTTTAGGCTTTAGAGCAGGGGTAGGCAACCTTTCCCCTTTAAGGGCCGAGGGACTTCAACTCCCCAAATCCCAGGAGCTATTGGCCAATTTGGGATTATTGGCCAACATGGCTGAGGCTTCTGGGAGCTGAAGTCCCTCAGCCCTTAAAGGGGAAGGGTTGCCTACCCCTGCTTTAGAGGGAGAGAAGATCTTCTGGACATATTCCCCTTCCCCACCACCATTCCCTTCTCCTTTTGTGTCTTGTCTTTTTAGATTGCAAGCCTGAGGGCAGGGAAATGTCTAATTAACCATTTGTAAGCCACTCTGATAGCCTTTTGGCTGGAGAGTGGGGTATAAATACATCGTCATCATCATCATCCAGGAGTGACTTACAGCCATTTCCAGTTCTGAATAAAGCCATCTCCAGCCTAAAATAGCACCCAGGGTGCGCTGAAATTGCCAGTTATGATTCATAGAGGCATCTTGTTATACAATTCGTCAATTTGTAGCCAGTGGGAGGGGTGGGAGCAGTGTGGGGCTGTACAAAAACAGTTCAGGGGCCACAGTTTGACCTCTGCTGATTTAGATGTGCGAATTAGAGTTCCATCAGAGAATGAGGTATTCTCTGCTTTTTGAATCAACGAGAATTACAGTTAATCCTCTGACCTTTTTTGCCTATAAATTATATCTGACATTCTTTTACATATAAATGACTGAGACCGTCACAAATAATTTAGGAAGAAAGCTATGTTAGAATCATATTCTTTAGATCAGGGGTAGGCAACCTTTCCCCTTTAAGGGCCGAGGGACTTCAGCTCCCAGAAGCCTCAGCCATGTTTGCCAATAGTCCCATGTTGGCCAATAGCTCCTGGGATTCTGGGAGCTGAAGTCCCTTGGCCCTTAAAGGGGAAAGGTTGCCTACCCCTGCTTTAGATCAACAGCTGCTATACAAGAGCTATACAAATTTCCTTGCTAGAAAATAGGATGCTGCACGCCTCTCCCACTTAATTTAAAATGAACAACCATACAGTATAACCACTGTATCTGTGGGACGGGTGCCCACAGTTTCACTTGCCCATGTAAAAAAAATAAAAAATCTCTCTAGGGCAGGAGTAGGCAACCTTTCCCCTTTAAGGGCCGAGGGACTTCAGCTCCCAGAAGCCTCAGCCATGTTGGCCAATAGTCCCATGTTGGCCAATAGCTCCTGGGATTCTGGGAGCTGAAGTCCCTCGGCCCTTAAAGGGGAAAGGTTGCCTACTCCTGCTCTAGAGATTTTCTAGGACCTCCAGCCTGAAACTATGGCATGCTTCTGGCTGAGGTTGACCATAGAGTCATGGTGGAGCGCTGATGTAGACTTGAGTCACTTGACTCAGACTCAAGTCAGCTCAAGTTGCTTCAGTGACATGACTTGGACTTGACTTAGTATTAAATGATGCACTGACTTGACTCTACCCACAACTTGTATATTTTTATTGACTGACTTTCTGTCCTAACTTAATACAGAAACAGGAGACATGATAGGCAATGAGCTTGAGGCAGGACAGCAGCCTGTCCCCACTCCCCATCAGAGGAGCCGTGAAAAACTTTAGAAAGATCCTACTTCCTCCAGCCTGTTGCCTAATGCATTTGCTGTTTCCTTTCAAGTAATGCGTCCTTTTGCCCTGCACTATGGGGGCAAGGCTTGCCTGCTCCTGCTCTCAGGAAAAAGCTTTAGAAGGCTCTTCCAATGTGCAGTGGGGATAGGATGCTAAGTGGACCTCAACCCTTGCCTCAAGCATAATGTATTCGGTGTTCCTGTCCAAGAAACACACTCCATGCTATGTGGGTGTGTGTTGTTTGCTGCTTCTATGAAAGCTTTAGAAGGCTCCTGAAGTGTAGAGTGGGACAGGCTGCTGAATGGACCTCATTTGATAATTTGCCTATGAAAATTTAAAAAAAGATTTAGCCTAATTTTTTGTAGGCCATTGGATCAAGAAATAGATCTCTTTTTGTAAAGAAAGAATTGACAAATGATTTTCAGCATTTGTGTAATGTGCTGGCAAAGATACTACTAACTTTATTTATTTAGCTACTTCCTCATCAGTAACCCTGCAGTTATTTAACAATAACTTAATCTTGACAGAATGAATGGGGTATGAGTACTGGGGTGTGTGTGTGTTCTTGATTCTTCCAGCTTCCTTCAGTCTCTGATCTGTTGAAGATTCCAACATGTAATTTTGACTGTCATTTCAGTTTAATAATCAGCTTGAAAGTTTAAGATTTTTTGCAATGGTGAGTTTCTTCCCCTACTCATTTGCAAATTTCACCCAAAGCCATCATTGTTATAGCTTATTAATCAATACCCTCCACAATTTTGCCTGATTTTTTTTTAAATCTTCATCTTTTTTCCATTTGCTTGGACTCTCTCCTACTTGGAATTATTTCTGAAATGAAGTCTGCATGCCGTATGTGGACATTGTGCCAAGTTCAGAAGGCATAGACAAATGAATGAATTGCATTCCGTGGCTGCTTCCATTCATGTGATTAAGAGAGGGAAAGATTTAGAAGTGCATTCATAGGAGCACTTCCAGCCCACCAGGTTCTCTTCCTTAACTTCTGTAATTTATGTTGAGCCATAGAGCTCTGGACATGAGCAACTATATTTTGCAGCACTAGGAAGGTTTGTGCTTAATAGTAGCACCTCCAAGCAAAGTTATTTTACAAGTGAAAGATCAAGTTATGTTATGACAGCTGCTTGTGGAATATCTTCCCCTTGAAGGTACAGTTGACATTGGTTTTGCAATAATTTTTATGTCAGGTCAAAACTTTTCTGTTTGCCCAAAGCGTTTTAAGCTAGTCAGTTTGTTTTATGCTTTTTACTGCATTTTGTTCTGCAGTTGTTTGCTACTCTTTTAATTACATGTTTATTGAGACCTTGTGGGGAAGGACCACTTTATGTTTTCATGTGCTACGGTAGAAGAAGTGTAAAAATTATGTTGATGTATAATTTATTTTAGCTCAATTTCTCCTTTTTTCATAGGTCATAGTCCTCTTAATCCTTTTAATGGCCATCACCAAGAGTGAAAACACAAAGAAATAGCAGGGAAATAGCAAACTGCTTCATAAGGGGTCAGGTAAGTGGTAATCTTTTACAGTATTGCACAGTTTTGAAAAGTTTTATGTTCGTCCTTTTAAACCACTTGGGATATTTAAATGAATGAACTTTTGCAAAACTGCGCCATATTGTGAAAGAGGTACCACGGTTAGCACTGTAATATAGACTCATAGTGCTGTAGTGCCCTTGTTGTCTTGTTTCTCCCCCCTGAGCATATAATTAGACTCTGGTGAGAGTTAGTTGAAATCCTAGGATGAAGCTTGCCATAAGGCGAACAAAGGCTGTGGTTCTTTTGTGTGAAAATCTAACAGAAGCCACTATTGCTGTTCAGTAGGAGTGCTTTTGTCACTGTGAATATCCGTGCTGACCTTCAAGAACAAGCAAAGTAGGAACTGAAGAGCCTATGAGCAGCAGTTAACACTTTCCCCTTGAATCCTTTCCATCCACGCACCAAGGTAGATGGAAATTTAATAACAGTGCAGCTTTTAACAAAGTTTTTTAATAGTTATTTTCACCATCAGTGTAGTACTTGAATAGGCAAAGTTATTGTAAAATGCCACTTTGGATTCTTTTAAAATGTTGTAGCTAGTAATTCATTATCTTTAAACAATTTTATTCAAACATGATTTATAATAAAGGGAAATATGATGTTTGTTATATTACACAGTTTTATGTAGAGAATGTAACATTTTTAAAGGCATATACAGTAAACTACTTTGCTCATATTTGCATTTTATGTAAACTACTCTTTGCATATCTTTTCTTCTTAGGGCATAATCCAGAAGATAGTGGATAGTCACAAAGTAAAGAATGTAGCCTGTTATGGTTTACGGCTCAGTCACCTGCAATCAGAAGAAGTTCACTGGCTGCATCCAGACATGGGAGTGTCCAATGTGAGAGAGAAATTTGAACTGGCCCATCCTCCAGAGGAATGGAAGTAAGATTAAACCCTTCCCCACTAATTGAATGCATACTGCTTTAACAATTTTATTATATTACCCATATGTTGGGATGGAAAACTGCAGAAAAAATCGTGAGAACCTGGCTTTCTTTTTGTTGTTCATGATTGGGAATATAAACAGTGAAGTGAGACAGGCCATTTCAATAGAGTGCGATTCCAGTTTTGAGGAGACAATGTCTGCTAGGTATAGAAAGTAGCAAATGGAAGCATGAAAAATATAGGCAAGGGACGGATAGGAGAGTAACTGGACAGTTGGCATAAATACATGGTAATGGTAGAAAGCCTTCCAAATGGTTATCTACTGTGCCAGAGATCTGAAACAAGAGAAAATAGCTTTGTATTAATTCTACTGGCAAAGCAAAAGAGATAAGTTTTTGTGGGATCTGAAGATGCCAGCCACAGATGCAGGCAAAACATCAGGAATACATTCTTCTAAGACACAGCTTCACACCTCGAAAACCCCACAGAAACCTATGGATGCCAGCTGTGAAAGCCTTCAACTTCACAAAGCAAAGAGAGTTTAGTCTAAATGCAGTCAGGTGAGTGGAGGAACATTAAGGGGATAAGGATAATTAGCCAGAAAGTAGGGAAAAGTTGACTCAAGGCTGGTGAATCTAGAGTGCATTTGAGGCCATGATGGGGTGAGTGTGGCTTAGAAGACTAGCAGTAAGGTGGGATATATTTCACAAACTAAAATACATTAAAAGAGTCCTGTTGGAAGAGACCAAAGACCTATCTAGTATAGCATCAGGGTTATTTTGGTAGCCAACAAGTTGACCAGTGAAAACTCATGTGAAGTCCAGCCTCAAGAAGGACACAAGTGCAGTAATTCTTATCACTTACTGTTTGGGAGTGCTCTGGTGTTTGTAGGCTGTGGTAATGGCTACAGTTGGGGAGGGGAGGAATCAGAACCTTACCTTGCTCCTCTGCAATGCCAGGTTGGTAAAAAACAAAACTCATATAATCCACGATCTCCTTGTGGACAAAGAGGCTGACCTGGCTTGTTTCACAGAGACCTGGCTGAGGGGAGATAGTGCCATCACCTGGAATCAGGCTCTCCCGGCTGGGTACTCTGTCAGTGAGCAGGTAAGGGAAAGTGGGCAGGGTGGGGTGGAGTGGCTCTGGTTCATAGAGATAATCTCACCTTGACTAGAATACCTATCCATAAAATAGACCGCTTTGAATGTATGTACCTAAGCCTGAAAGCCAGGGATAGTATAGGGATTCTGTTAGTATACCGTCCACCCTGTTCCTTAACAGACTCCCTATCCGAGCTGACACAGCTGGTCTTGGAGTTGCTGTTGGAGTCACCCAGACTTTTAGTTCTGAGTGATTTCAAGATCCCATTCAAGACCAATTTAACAGGTGCAGCTCGGCAGTTCATGGATTCTATGACAGGCATGGGCCTATCCCAATTGGTTTCCAGGCCAATGCACTGTGCGGGTCATACTCTTGATGCAGTCTTTGCTACAGAACAGGTGCATCTGTGGGCAGAGGTAATAAGTACCACCTCACTGTCATGGACGGATCATTTCCTGGTCAGGGTTGGAATTAGAGCCACTGTTCACCCCACCAGGGGTGGAGGACCCATTAGAATGGTCTGCCCTCGGAGGCTAATGGAGCCAATCGGACGCCAGAAAGCCTTGGAGGGTTCCCGAAGCGTCCTTTCCAACCCGCTCCAAATCGAAAACCTTGGTTCACAGAGGAGCTTAGGAAGATGAAGTGGGTTGGACAATGACTAGAGTGCACCTGGCAGAAAACTCGACTCTTATCTGATAAGACTCATCATAGGAAATTTCTTTGTTCCTATCGAGAGTCAATATGTGCAGCGCAGAAATCCTTCTTTACTGCACGTATTGTGTCTGCAGAGTCCCATCCGCCAGAGCTGTTCAAGGTGGTGGGGGAACTAATACAGGTTTCACCTGTGCAGAACCCTCTATTTAACCCGACAACAGCCTGCTGTGATGCTTTCAACAACTACTTTGCAGATAAAATCTCTCAGATAAGAGCCAACTTGGACGCCGGGATTACAACAGAACCAACTGATGAGGTGTCCAGTAAACCCATTTTAGAGATTAAACTGGATCAGTTCAAGCTGGTGAGTACCGATGACATGGATAAGATCCTTGGAAAAGTGAAGAAGAAAACGTGCCCCCTCGATCCCTGCCCATCATGGCTGGTTGTCCAGGGGGTGATGCCTTGATGGCTTTTCTTAAAGAGATCATCAATGCATCCCTTAGGGAAGGAGTTGTTCCAACATGTTTAAAGGAAGCGGTTGTTAGACCGCTCCTGAAGAAGCCTTCCCTGGATCCCCTGGTTCTGAAAAATTATAGACCGGTTTTTTATCTGTCATTTTTGAGCAAGGTGATCGAACGGGCTGTCGCCTTTCAACTCCAAGTGATCTTGGATGAAACTGACTTTCTAGATCCATTTCAAATGGCTTCAGACCGGGATTTGGGATGGAGACTGCCATGGTTGCTCTGGCAGTGCCCTTCACCTAAGCATTGACGGGGAAGCGTGACCCAGTTGGTGCTTTTGGCCCTCTCAGCGGCTTTTGATACGATAAATCATGGCATCCTCCTGGAACACCTGGGAGAGTTAGGAATTGGAGGCACTGTACTTCAGTGGTTCTGTTCCTTCCTCTCAGGCAGATTCCAGAGGGTGACGCTCGGGGACAGTTGCTCTTCAAAAACAGAACTTAATTGTGGCATCCCTCAGGGTGCCATCCTGTCCCCGATGCTATTCAATATTTATATGAAGCCGCTTGGGGAAATCATCCGTAAACATGGGGCGGGGTGTTATCAATATGCTGATGACACCCAAATATATTTCTCCATGTCTCGGTCAGCAGCCATGTCGGCAGATGGCAATTCTCCCCTCAATCAATGTCTTGAGGTCATAATAGACTGGATGAGGAAAAACTGATTCAAACTGAATCCAGACAAAACGGAGGTACTTACAGTAGGGGTCCCCAAACCAGGTATTGGGTTACAATCTCGTCTTGGATGGGGTCACACTCTCCTCTAAGGATAATTTCAAGGTGAGATTATCTCTATGAACCAGAGCCACTCCACTCCACCCCACCCCCACAGTTTGGGGGTGCTCCTAGACCCGTCGCTTCACATGATAGATAAGGTGAATGAGATAGTCAGGAGCGTCTGTTATCCACTTTGGCTGATATGCCAACTGCACCCTTTCCTGGAAATAAGGGACCTAGAAACTGTAGTGCATGCACTGGTAACTTCATGACTTGATTTCTATAATGCACTCTACATGGGGCTACCCTTATACCTAGTCCGGAAACTACAACTGGTACAAAACATGGCAACCAGGTTGATCACCGGTAAATCTAGGAGTGATCATGTTACACCTTTTTTGAAATTCCTTCACTGGTTGCCTATTAGTTTCCAAGCACAGTATAAGGTGTTGGTGATTACCTTTAATGCCCTACATGGCCTGGGTCCAACCTACCTAAGGGATTGTCTCCTCCCACATAATTCGCCCCTCACCCTCAGGTCCTCTGGGAGGAACCTACTGCAACTGAGAAAAACCAGATTAGCAGTACCCTTCCAGAGGACTTTCTCTGCTGCTGCTCCCAGATTATGGAACGCCTTGCCGGAGGATATCCGTCAAATAACCAGGTTGGACAGCTTTAAAAAAGCCATCAAGACAAATCTCTTCCGGCAGGCCTTCCCTGAATAAACTATTCCATCTTAGGGCCTTTGCAGACTTCCAGAAATAGTGCAAATTGAGTCCACTTTAAGGGTTAGGGTTAGTGCTAGGGAATCATGGGAATTGTTTTTTTTCTGAGACATTGAGCCTTCTTTGTCAGAGAGCTCTGGTGCCACAATAAAATACAGTTCCCATGATTCCCTAACCCTAACCCTAACCCATAAAGTGGACTCAATTTGTACTATTTCTAGCAGTCTGCAAAGGCCCTTAGTCTCTGCTCCTCCCTCTTTTATAGATCCACTGGTGTCCCAGAACACCCGCTGTTTTTAATCTTTTGTTTTATTTTAGCATTGTATTTAAAAGGGGAGTTATTGTTATTATTGTTTTAAGGTAGGGTATGTTTTATTTAAAGTTAATTTTAATTTATGTGAGCTGCCTTGTTTGCTTCGGCAGAAGGTGGGATATAAGAATAAAGTTGTTGTTGTTGTTGTTGTTGTTATTATTATGTTATGGAATTGTGGAGACATGTCGGTAGCTCTCAGGCACCTCAGATGTAGTTTTTGTATTTTGGGCATTTGGGGAATGATCTTGTTTATTGTCAGTATGCCTTAATGACTGAACAGAACATGATAGCCTTGAAGGCTGTCAGTTCCCATATGAACCTGCCCAATGACCCAGATGATCTTTAGAGTTCCTTTTCTCATGTTATCAATATCAGAGATAAGGGGTGATATTGAGAGACAGAACCTCCCCATTTTGGCACCATGACTGTAAAACACCTTCTTGTGGAATGTTTCTTTGATATTCAGATAGTAGGTTAAAAGTTGTCTATGTAGCCTTTGTGGAGAGCAGGTCTGTAACACTCCTTGCTTTGTACTTTTGTTGTTCCTTTTAAGCCTATACTATATATCTGTTTTGGTTTGATATATATTAGTTTGTGGTTCATGCAGCTGCAGTCAACTTATAAATATTTTAAATAAAATAGCAGTGATTTATTTGGGGGAGTACCATATTTTCCGGCATATAAGACGTCCCCCAACTTTTCCAGTTAAAATATAGAGTTTGGGATATACTCGCTGCATAAAACTACCCCTCTTCCAACGCACACCAAATAAATTTTTTAAAAAATCAGATTTGATTTCAATATGGTAATTTTAATTCAAATGCTTATGACATGCAGGTACTTAGCAGAAAAACTGTCACTTATAAACACAACAAACTACAGCTCCCATGTTCCCTAGCATTTATTTCTGCAGTGTGTTTTGAACCTTATTTTTAAAAAAATAGTCCAGATTTAAATGCTGCTTTAAAAATTATTACCATCTCCCAGCTATGAGATGGTTGGGGGGAAATGAGAAAGTGTTGTGGGGAAGGACTGCCAATATACTAGGTGATGCATTCTGGGGTATGTACAATTTACTTCCAGGTAAGTGACCCTGGGCATATCACATACTCTCAGCCTCAGAGGATGGTAATGGCAACCCCCATTTGAAGAAACATGCCAAGAAAACCCCATGATAAGGTTGCCTTATGGTCGCCATAAGTCGGAAAGGACTTGAAGACACACAAAAACAACAAAAAGTCTGCAATTGTTTCATAGGTAGTACATGGGAATAGGAGCCAGCATGGTGTAGTGGCCTGAGTGTTGGACTACAACTCTGGAGACCCGGGTTTGATTCCCCACTCTGCCATGAAACCCACTGGGTGAACTTGGACAAGTCACACACTCTCAGCCTCAGGGGAAGCCAATGGCAAACCTCCTCTGAACCAGTCTTGCCAAGAAAACCCCAGGAGAGGATTGCCTTAGGGTTTCTCTCATCCTCCTCTTCTCCCAAAGCTTCTTCCTGCCCCCACCTCTGTCCTCCTTGTCGTCCTCTTCTCCCAAGGCTTCTTCCCGCCCCCACCTCTGTCCTCCTCGTCCTCTTCTTCTCCCAAGGCTTCTTCCTGCCCCCACCTCTGTCCTCCTCCCAAGGCTTCTTCCCTCTCCCACCTCTGTCCTCCTTTTCTCCCAAGGCTTCTTCCCGCTCCCACCTCTGTCCTCCTCATCATCCTCTTCTCCCAAGGCTTCTTCTCGCTCCCACCTCTGTCCTCCTCGTCTTCCTCTTCTCCCAACGCTTCTTCCTGCTCCCACCTCTGTCCTCCTTGTCCTCTTCTCCCAAGGCTTCTTCCTGCCCCCACCTCTGTCCTCCTTGTCCTCCTCTCCTCCCAAGGCTTCTTCCCACTCCCACCTTTGTCCTCCTCGTCTTCCTCTTCTCCCAACGCTTCTTCCCCCTTGCACCTCTGTCCTCCTCCTCCTCCTCCTCCTCCTTATACCCGGCGTATAAGATGACCCCCGACTTTAACCCCCAATTTCCCTGCTTAAAAAGTCCTATATGCTGGAAAATACGGTATGTAGAAAGAGTTAAAAATCCACTGTAAATATTGGGGTTAGTTTCAGATAGCCGCACCTTGGCTTTACTTACTTCTGTAAACAGTGGCTATAGATTGAAAATAACAGTACTTTGAATGAGCCTCCCAGAGAATCAATTTCTCTAGAAACTACTCTCTGAACAATCTCTGAATAAACAAACTGGGCAAGTTACAGACTTCCCCATAATTTCTTTGAATCTTTTGTGCCTATATATACACATACAGTATGAAACAGTTTGCATTTAAGGTTGGACTGCTGAAAACATTTTTCTTGCTTTCTTTTGCCTCTTTTTACCAGGCTTTCTTGATACTGGCTTTGTTGAAGGTGTCAAATTTTGCATGCCAGTGATCAGGGCCACCACTAATTTAGACTTTTGAGCAGAAAGATTCCCTGACTGGTTGGAAAGAAAAACAAGGCACTTGTGAGTGCATTCTCTTTCACTGCTTCAGACTAATCATACTATGCCACTGCTTGGTTAGGCTTGCATGGTGTGGGAGCCGAGGAGGCACCTCTGATTCTTTTTAGGGTTCATAATAAATCTGGACCTGGATATGTGTCTGGCATTTGTGTTCTGAACATGTGCTGATCTTCAAGCATGTATCCAGAGCAGTGTGGTAACAATTGGTAGTATGAAAAACTGGTGGCTCCATCATTGTGATTAGGTTACCACTCATAGAATGAGCTACCACACTTGTTCTATGTTTGTGTCACAGTGGCCTGTATTCAGTCTGACAGGTGCTAAACGCATTACAACAAATCAAGTAAATTACCATTGCCTGTGTTTACTCCTCACATTAAATTAACATCTGAAATCTGAATGAACAAAATGTTTTTTCTATCAGTCTTTTTTATTTGTCATTTGATAAAAATGAATATCTTTGTAATCTTTTAACAATTAAATTACCATAAGATCCAGCAGAAGTACCTATATGACCATTTTTTGAAAATAAATTTATTGTCAGCAAATATGTAACTCTAGATTAGTTGTGAAATTTAAAAATGCCACTTTCTTTTAAGATATTCAGCGATGCTCTCATGTCTGAACTTATTATACAGCAAAGGTAATAACCTTTAAAAGCAAAGTTCTGATGTTTAGCTGATCAGGTCGTATAAAATCCCTCATGAAAGCATCATGAGATCATATAAATTATTCAGTATCTTTCCATTTTATGCTTTATCTAAGTTGTGCAGCCTGTTGTGCTCTCTTAAGCTATAGAGATTTGCTGGGAATAATGAAAACACTTCTGTCATAATTTTTTTAATACCATGAAACACAGCATTTTAAATCAGATGACAGTGCTTGAAAAATATTTAGATTAGCTTAGAAGCCAGATCCTGCAAGGGTGCTTGAATTTAATAGCTTACTGCACTGTGATAATATATAAACTGGGTTTCTATTTTGAATAGCTTTAACTTTAAAAAATGTAAAAAGCGAGAGGCTTACTACTGTCAAGAGGAATGAAGAAATATGACAACTTAATTCTGGCCATCTTTTCCAGTGCTTTCCCATAGTAAATAGCTGGAGGACAACTGCAGTAGTTTGAACTGAGCCAGAATGATATGTAAAGTGAACCCCAAAGACTCCCAGAGATTATACAAATTATGGTGTGTGTGTCCCCCCCGCTTTCTTTTGACAATTATGAAATCTCTCCTTTCATATATTAAACATACAACTGCTATTAATGTTCAGTGACAGCATGTGAAACTTATTTCAGAGAAATCACACAATTTGGGCTCTGACTCTTTGGAATATGAAGATCTCAGTCATCCTATTTTGTAACTGCAAAAATATATAAAGAAGGACTTGAACTTGGGAAATTACTAAAGTCCAAGTCTTCTATGGGATCTTTTATCCTATGTTTACAGAGGTGGCTAGGGAATTGACTGATAGAGACAAAGCTTTCCAATGAACTGTAATTTATTTGGGGATTCAAACACACAAAGACACTCTACCATACACTTATACACACAAGAACTCGGGAATAAAGTGGTTAGCTTGGAGAGGAAACACAATTCTTTTAATGGTGATAATTACCTAAAGGAGGTTGCTCTGACGATGAATGAAGATAGATAGACTCAACCATTATGAAAAGGAAAAGGACAACAGAAAGAGCTGGGACCAAAGTCAGAGTTCACAGTGGCGCAGTGTCACCATAAAATCTAGACCCAATGTGTCTGAAATTTTGGGGATCTTTTATACCCTTAAACCTAGCCTGAGGCAAAGAGTTGCTGTTGTATATCAAAGGATTCCGGAGTCCTACTCTTTGAAGTAAACAATTTCCAAGGAGAGGAGATGGGATGTTAATGTTATCTCATTTTCAGCCAGATACATCCTGGCTGGTACTCATAAATCTTCTAGGTGTGAATGTCCTGCATTGCAGCTCCTAGGCTTGGCCTGTTTGATCTGCAAATTGTTGTAATTGCAGATGTGACCCTTCAGGTGCCTGTGATGTGCTCGCCTTGAGTCTATGGTGATTGGGGCTTCTCCCAGTCCAGGACCATGGCAGGGACCCAAAAGGGATCTTTATATCAAATCAGCCATCGGAACAAATACAAGTACATGTTTTGATCTTAGTGATTTCTGGTTGGTGTTCTGGGAAATACTGGGGCTCCTCTGAAGATTAATTGGGCTTGTTTCAGTGTGGCAGGCCAATGTGAAAGATAACTTGCCTGTACTGTTGGTGAGATGCAATCTTGAACGATTTTCCAGCCTGAATCTATGCTTCGAGCTTAACACTTATATTCAAATGAAGAGACACTGAGTATTGCCATGTTTCATTGTCATATAGCTACATATATTATATGCAAATATTATTATCCTTGAGCCAGCATGGTGTAGTGGCTTGATTGTTGGATTATAACTATGGAGATTAAGGTTCAGTTTCCTGTTTAGTCATGGAATCCCAGTGGGTGACATTGGGTGAGTCACACACTCTCAGTCCCAGAAAAACCCATGTTGGAAACAACTTGAAGGCACACAAGCACAAGTACTGTATATACTTATATAGAAATCTAGAAATTTTAGTCCAACAAATGACCCCGCAACCTGGATCAACTTATCCATGAGTCAATGTAAGTCCTGTACTTTAACTCTTTTATATATATATATATATATATATATATATATATATGAAACAATCCCCTGGTGAAAGGCAAGAGCATAATCTATTCTGGAAGCACTGATTCTCTTCTATTCTGTCATCCATCCAACCTTTAGTGTTAGCACAGTTGTGTCTTCTAGAATTTTGTAAGTTTTTTAGCATTGCTTTCCTTTGCTTCATCCTTTAGATCTTTTGTTACATGCTCCTAGGTTTTACCCTCGATTTACCCATGGGTCATATAATTTTGGCCCCAAAACCTGCCCTTGACTTGTACATTAGGTCGACATATAGTTGAGTATATATAGTATTATCCGTCTCCCAAAGAAACTGGAAAATGATTGCTTCTTCTTTGTGGTCTCTTTGTCTCACACAAATGGGTTATCCTGCACCTGTGCAGAGCACTGTTCAGAACCTTCTAGAAAGTTCTGTAAGCATTTTGGCAGTAGCCCACCTCCAGCTACCGTATAGAATAGCCTTCCCACTGAAAATGCCAGTTCCCTTTCTTTGCTACTGCAACTGCATTGTGAGGAACCATTCCTGTTCTTTTGCTTTTGTTGGGCCTTTGGGCACTTGCTTTGCCATCTTTGTTTTGTCTTTACCATATGCATTTGGCAATTGATGCCATGATTGCCCTCGGGGCACAGACTTCTCCCAGGAGTGTTTTAAAAGTGCATCTTTTGAGATACCAAACTTCCTGACCAGGATGTACATTTGAGGTGCCTAAGTTGTCACCATCATTGACTAACCCATCAGCTTCATCCATGCCATGGGACCCCTGGTGGTGCAGTGGTTAAATGCTGGTACTGCAGCCACTCACTCACAGCCACAAGGTTGTGAGTTCGATTCCAGCCAGTGGTTCCAGCATCATCTCAGCCTGGCATCCTTCCAAAGTCACTAAAATGAGTACCCAGCTTGTTGGAGGCAATTAGCTTACATGTTGTAAAGCGCTAAGACAGGGGTAGGCAATCTTTCCCCTTTAAGGGCCGAGGGACTTCAGCTCCCAGAATCCCAGGAGCTATTGGCCAGCATGGGACTATTGGCCAACATGGCAGAGGCTTCTGGGAGCTGAAGTCCCTCGGCCCTTAAAGGGGAAAGGTTGCCTACCCCTGCGCTAAGAGACTGCTTAGTTCAATATGAAGTGGTATAGAAATGTAGCTGCTATTGGTGTTGCTTTTGCTATGAGTACCACAATGCTGGATGCTCTCGGACGCAGTCCCTGGAATCCTGATACTCCATCTACAGTCCTCTGCTTATGATTCCAGATATTGGCAAGAATACACATACTTCTACAAGGATAATGCTAGATGCATAGGCGATCTAGACACAGACACCACAGCTACATTGAATCTTCTGCTGACTCCACATCAGCAGTCTAAACCTCTAGGTGTGAGGGCCAGGGCAGCCCTCAAGCTTAGCAGAAAGATAAGACTCTCTTGGAATCACACCAGGAAGTGTGATTCTATTGGCATTACACAGCTTCTACAATAATTTTTCACTGCCACTGGCACCTCTGATACTGACTCAGACTCAGATTTGGTCACAGTTCCAGCATTGGAGTCCCCACCACTTTCTCTAGGTGTACTGGGCTCATCTTTGCCAACAGATGACATTAAAGCATTCATTGATCAGATGATATGAGTGGCAAAATCTCTCATTTGAGGCTCAACCACAATCTCAGATAGATGATCCTGTGTTCTGTCAGGTTCAATCCCAAGCTAGTGTTCCTGCTGCCCTGCCAATACTACCTTATCTGGCCCAGGTGGTTCAGAGGTCTTGGATGACACCATCCTCCATTTCTACCACCTCCACAAAAATTGAGAACCTCTACAGAGTTTAGAAACTGGATCTTAACTGGTTGGGGCAACATCCAAATCTTAATTCCATAGTTGGTGATGCTGCAAAATCTTGTGTGTGTGTGTTCACACAAATGTGTGAAAAGATGAGATGCAAATTTTGGTACTTTTCATCAAAAATGAACCAAACAAAATTCTTACCACATCCTTACTATTGATTGATTGGCTTTATTGCCCATCTTCATCACAAATTCATGGTGGTTCACAGTAATATTGGAGGAAAATATCACAGTAAAATAAAAATAAGATCAATGTATTAAAACACAGCTTTTCAACATGTTATTATTTTTCAACAGTTGAAACTATAATTTTAGGTGTGAGGACTGACAATTGAAACCTTATGGTAATGTTGGCTGTAAAGCTTTGGTTTTGAGAACTGTTTTATACTCTTTAACATAAGGAAGTCAGCATTTTAAAATGTGAAATGTTGCCGTGGTTATAATTGTGTGGGTAATTAAAATTCTAGAAGAATCTCCTTGTTGAATTAGGCTATCTAGAAATAGTTGCACTTTTAAAAAAAGAAATACAAGCTGCAAGAACATGCAAAAGATCTAGGTTTTAAAAGCTTGGCAATGTGTTTAGAAGCCCTGGATTTAAAAGCTCTTGTTTAAGCTGATGGGTATCTTCAGGTATAATGGCTTGTATTAATATGGTGATAACAATGTTTTCATAAGCTGTGACTTGAGGTTAAATTTGATTTGACATTGCCATGGAGAGAGTAGGATGATAATCATAGTAACAAAGGCATTTGGAATTGAAAGAAGATGATTACGTTGTGAGATCAGATATTTCATTTTTTGCTTGTGATGCAGATTGTGTGACTTGTTAAGCATTTCCGTATCTTTACATTTGAAGTCAGTAAAAAACAATGTATACAAAAAGAGCTGACAGTTTTTGCACAGAGTGAAACACTGATTCTCTATCAATTATCTCACATTTGGATCAAATTTAATGCTCTTGTGGGATAAATATAACAGCTCTGAAAGAGGACAGCATTGTATACTATGTTACATGTAAGCCAAACTGTATCTGAGATGTATGTTGTTATTGTGTGCCTTCAAATTGTTTCTGATATATGGTGGCCCTAAGCCAACCCTATTACAAGATTTTCTGAGGCTGGGAATGTGTGACTTGCCCAAGGTCACCCAGTGGGTTTGCATGGCTGAGCAGGGATTCAAACCTTGGTCTCCAAAGTTATAGTCCACACCATGGTGGGTCGTATAAGAGATGAATAATTGGGCTAAATCTTGTGTGCAGCCAGATATGTTTCCATGTTTTTACATCAACCACTGGCAATCTTGAAGAAAAAGGGTATCTTTTAAAATTTAGAATTTGCAATTTGACAATAGGTTCCTCAACTTAGTTCCTTTATTATAGTGAGTTACATCACAATTGTAATAAAAAAAAATAGAGATGTATGAATGGTGCTAGCTTTTAATGAACCTTGTGAGTCTTCTTGTGGTTAACCATTTGCATGGACTGAGTGACTTTTAAGGCAAGTCACATTACATACTGTTCTGTGACCCTAGATCACAGGAGGCTAGACATTTTTGTGGTTTTTTTTAATGTACCTGTTTGCTAGACACTGGTTTGTCTTTGTAAATAGCCCTTGACTTTGTAAATAGCCCTTGAAAATGAGAGCAGGAATAACAGACAATGCTCCCTCCATCTTTTCTTCCCTAGAGGTCTAGTAAGAATTGTTTGTCTCCCTTAGAGTACATCGCTGATAGTGTTTCAATATCACCTGTCTATGTGAGATCATTAACTGGCTATTTGTTGTTATGTGCCTTCAAGTTAATGCTGATTAATGGTGACACTATCCTAAGGGTTTCTTGGCAAGATTTATTCAGAAGAGGTTGCCATTGTTTTCCTCTTAGTCTGGGAATGTGAGTTGCCCAAGGTCACCTATATTGTCCACAGCCCATACTATAAAGTCTATAAGCCCCCCCCCCCGACTTTCAACAAAGTCTTAAACATTTTTTTCCTTTTTAAACTTGTAACAGTATGACATATGACATATTCATACTAAGATACAAAAGACAAATTATGTAAATAAATGTAAAATAATATATTATACATTATACAAGAAGAAGAATAAGGGAAGAAGAAAAAAGAAGGAAATGGACCAAGAAGAAGAATGTATTGTGGAAAAAGGGGGGGGGGGAAGGACATTAAATACAATAAGAAAGAAGAAAAGAGATGGGTGTACAATTTGATACCAGGAATGTGCAAGAATGGTTTATTATGTACATATCAGTTTGGCTTTCTGTTTTGGTCCTTGTTTCTTGGATTTGTTTAGAATGGGAAAAAAATAAGCTTGTAACAGGTGCATCCATTCTTAAATATATGGCTCCCTTAGAAAACAATACCAAATACCTTTGTGTGTGAGGGGGAGTAGTGATGCTGGAATAGGATAAGAGCATAGAGTGTATAGAGTGTAACAACTGAGCAGGAGGACAAAAGAGGACCACCAGAGAGGCAAGGGGATTGGGAAAAACATCACCTGGACCCAGACCCCATCCCCTCAGCTGAGTCAGATAACAGTGGAGGACCAGGCAGGCAAGTGGAGGAAGGAAGAAGGTGACCAGCCATGTCTGCCCTCCCCCAACCATGGAGAAGAAGTGAAGGAACTAAAGAAGGGAGGGGGTGGGGATGGGGATGGACTAAAGCAGAGGTCGGCAACCTACGGCCCACGGGCCGGATGCGGCCTGCAGAGGCCTTTGGACCGGTCCTGCCACCGCCGTGCCACCACCGCCTTTCCCCGCCGCCCTCTGGGGTGCCATTTTGGATTCCAAAATGGCCCCCTGGAGGACCCGCGTGGCGGTGCTGGGCCTCTTGGAGGCCCGGCACGGCCAAGGTAAGCCTCCCGGGGCGGGCGTCGTGTGCATGCGTGCATGACCCAGGGGGGTGGCCACCATTTTGTTTTTCAAAATGGCAGTGCAGGCGCGGGGGGGGTAAGCGTGCATGTAAGCGCGCATGCTGGCCCCCAGTGCCATTCCCCCCCTCCCGGCCCATTGGCAAAAAAAGTTGCCGACCCCTGGACTAAAGGAAGGTGGACACAAGGGAAGGAAAGGAGAGAAACCCAGGGAGGCATAAGGGGATGGGTAGGAAAGCAAACAATGACGGGAGGAATAATATAGGGAGACAAACAGCTACTGGGCAGCAGCAGTAGTGGTGGGTGTCACTGACGGAAGTGAATTGTAACACCATAGCTAACATTGGTGAACACTGCGCACAGGGAGGTGTAGGTGGCCCTCCTTGTGTAACCCCATCACCTAGAAAACCCTATGATGAGACACCTCAAGTGAGATGCAGGCAGGATCAGAGCATTAATAGAAAGGGAAGGAGGAAGAGATAAAGGGATATCACATTTGCAAGATTGACCAAGGGCATAAGAAAGATGACAAGACAAATAGCAGACACCCTTAGAAAGGCAAATAGCATCCAAAGCAGCATTACAGATAAGATCCCCTCCCAATCAAAATAATAAAGTAACTAAAGAAAATTCCATCACCACTGTCCCCACTCAGATCCTAAAATGTAAAGATATTTGGTCAGAGATGGAATGCCCAGGAAGATTGAAGTGTTCTGCAACAGGCTTTTCTGTATTCCTATTCTTGATATCAGAAAAATGTTCATTTAACTTCTGCTACAGAAACTGGCCTGTTTGTCCAATGTAGAATGTGGAAGGGCATTGTTGAGAATGTATGGTATATATCAAATTAGAGGATGAGCAAGTGAAGGTGCCACTAATATTGTGGATTGTGTGATTTCACAAGTAGATGTGTGGGCAGAATTGGCATCTGGATTTATGGCAAGGTCTTGTACACGTCTCCCTATCTGTGTTTGGCATCCTTCTGTAAGTAACTGTTTCACAGTATAGTTGGCAGGGTTGTGGAGTAATTGGGACAATAGATAA
This sequence comes from Phrynosoma blainvillii, assembly GCA_026167975.1. NCBI lineage: Eukaryota > Metazoa > Chordata > Lepidosauria > Squamata > Phrynosomatidae > Phrynosoma > Phrynosoma blainvillii. The sequence continues at coordinate 9,083,202 of JANUYF010000004.1, forward strand.
TAATGTGGTTGCATTACCCTAAAGTAGTACTTTCTTCGAACAGAGTAATTGATTTTTTTTTTAACAAAACTCATCAAGAGCTGCACCCTAGAGGGGCATCATCATCATCATCACATTATCATTATTATTAATTGGAAGGGAGGAGTGTGAATGTTTTTCAAAAAGAACTTGTTGCAACGTTGCTGGGATTTGAATGGTTAGAAATCACAAGAACATAGAAAATTTTAAAAAGACTTTTATTTCAGCGCTGGTTGGACTGCCTGTGGGGAGTTGCTATTGGAGAAACACTGAGTATAGATTCTGAACTACGAGAGGAGAACTTTAAAAAAGTGTCGGGCATGGCAGGAGGTTGGACTGGATGGCCCTTGTGGTCTTTTCCAACTCTATGATTCTATGAATTCTTTTCTGTTGCAGCGTAGTACTAGCTTTGCTTTATTTAAAATAGTTTTGCTTAGCAGTGCAGCAGCATATCTGAGGGCTGTTAATTACATGACCTTATGTAACATATCAGAAGGATCTTTTTATTATTATCGTACAACTAATTGCTGCACCAATGTGTTGGTGGCACATTTCATCGGTGAAACATTTCCTTTATTGTGCTGTGATATCTTTACCACAGTTTAGTATCCTTTTATTTCATCAATAGCTAAGCAAGAAATAGCTAAGCAATACATACACACACACACACACAATCTTGATATTTAATTTTTAAAATAAATGGCATGATGTTAACAATGTTGTTAATAATTGCATATTGTTAGGGATTAAGAGTGCTGGGTCAGCATTACAACCAAACTGTGAAGTAGGGTAAACTGAGCGAATGTGACTTGCTTAAGGCTACCCAATAATCTTCATAGCTGAGCAAAAATTTGAAACTGATTCCTCAGATTCAAAAACAACACTCCATTAGCCAATGTTAGTACTGTGTTCCAAATCAGATTAGATATCATAAACATTGTTTGAGTTTAAGGAGAATTTTGAAGAAAATACAAACAGACTTGTCTAAGAATAAATTCATTATTGTGTCCATTGCTGTACACATGTGTTGAGTTTTTCAAATTGTCACTGTACCTCTTAGACTGCAAAATTAAATCACTAACTAACAAAATCTAGCATTTAATATTCAGTTACAGAAGCAGTTGTTGCCTTTAATGATCAAGATGGGTCAGTATCCAGAGACTCTAGAATTCAGAAATTACCGTGAAAGGGTAACCAGTTTTCCTTACTGGCAGCAGTGATCTATTAGATAGAATCATAGAAGTTAGACTATCAAGCCCAAGTCCTTGCTCAATGCAGAATCTCCAACTAAAGCACCCCAGCAGGTTGCTGGCTAGCATCTTTGTGAAGATGTCCAGACCAGGAGACCCCACTCTAGTCAATTAGTTCCATTGGCAATCTAAGCTTACTGCCAAGATGTTCCCTCAAATGTTCAATCAAAATCTACACTCCTGTAACACTATTAGACCTGGTTCCACCTTCAGGATAGAATAGAGCTGTCTCTTCTTCTCTGTAACAGCTCATGAGTTATTTAAAGAGTGCAATCATTTCATCCCTCAGTCTTCTCCTCACCAGGTTGAACATGCCCAGCTCCTTCAACCTTTCCTCATATGTTTTGTTCTTCATACTTCTTATCACCCTTGTTTGACTTTCTCTGAACCTGCTCCAATTTATCTATATCCTTCTTAAAATAAGGTGCTCAGAACTGATCACAGTACTCCAGATGACACCTGACCAATGCAAAATATAGTGGGACAATTAAGTTATGCTTGTATTAATGCAGGCTAAAATAGCATTCATCTTCTTTGCTGCAGGATCACACTGCTGGTTCATATTCAATTTATGATCAACAATAATCTCAAGGTCACTTATGTATATACTACTGCTGAGCCATCCTATACATAAGCATTTGGTTTTTGTGGCCAAAATACAGAATTTTGTATTCATCTCTGTTGAATTTCATTTTATTAATTTCTACCCAGTTTTCTAGGTTATTTCGTTCCTTTTGAATTTGCTTGCTGTCTTCCAATGAGTTAGCCACAAAACCCAGTTTTGTGTCATCTGCAAACCTGTAAAGGATTCCCTCCATCCCTTTGTCTAAGTCAGGGGTAGGCAACCTTTCCCCTTTAAGGGCCGAGGGACTTCAGCTCCCAGAATCCCAGGAGCTATTGGCCAACAGGGGACTATTGGCCAACATGGCTGAGGCTTCTGGGAGATGAAGTCCCTCGGCCCTTAAAGGGGAAAGGTTGCCTACCCCTGGTCTAAGTCATTGATAAAAGTGTTTAAGCCTAATGGCTCTAGGACAGAACCTTGAGGCACTCCACTCATGACCTCCTTCCAGTTGTTTAATTATTAATATAATAATAATAATAATAATAATAATAATAATAATAATAATAATAATAATAATAATAATAATATCCCACCTCTCTGGGTAACACAACCTGGGTGGCTTACAACATTAAAATAAACATTTTATATCCCACAATCCCACCCCGTACAGCCACTGATGACAACTCTCTAAGCATGTTTTTCCAACCAATTGTGGATCCATCTGACAGTGTTCTTATCTATTTCACTTTTGATCAGTTTGCTAATCAAAATATTGTGGGGAACTTTATCGAGTGCTTTTGCTGAAATCCAGATAAACGACATCAACTGCATTCCCACCATCTGCTAAACTAGTAACCCAATTTAAAAAGAAAGAAAGATAAGATTAGTTTGCAGATGCTGTGCTATAAGTTCTCCTAATTCTAGTAATAGCTTGCATCTTATGAGGTCAAAAAGGTCTTTAAGAGTTTGTCATGACACACACAACTCTTTGAAAGCCAGCTAAGTTATTTTGAAATGCTACAACAAGCAATTTTTGTGGTCATTTATTCCATGTTATACCTAATTTCAGCAGTCTTACAAGACATAATTGCATAACTCTGCATGACTATTTTATAAGTGGCACATATGAAATTTTGTCTAAGCCTTAATTTCAATTGTCTTGTTCTACTAAGAGAGGTATATACAAAAGTGTGTGTTTATAGTATACAGAATGCACAATAAATAATTTCTCAATATTTTTCTTGTCTTTAGGTATGAACTGCGAATCCGATATTTACCAAAAGGATTTTTGAACCAGTTTACTGAAGATAAGCCTACATTAAACTTTTTCTATCAGCAGGTAAAAACAACCACCATGTAGGACTTAGCAGAAACTTTTGTTTTGCTTTTAGGTAATGAGCATGTTGGTGTCAGCATGTAACAGTTATGTAGTGATTTCCTTCCATAATTATTCTAGCATTTTGATATGATTCTACTGTGGTTTAATTGTAGTTGAAACTCTGTATTATAGAACATAGTTGGTGGTATTCTGCATGTGTGCTGTTTCCTTAGAGCAATTTTTAAAAAAAAAATCAACAGGAAGATAGAAAAAGACTGCAGCTGCAAAAATCATGTTGGTGAACAGGGGGAAACAATTCACTGTTGAAGATCTTTGAGGCAACAGTTTTTTTAATAATTGGATTGTTTCTTGCCACTCAGCATTTTGGGGTCACAGTTGCAGTTAACAGCAGTTCATATTTTTATCATCTCAGTATTGTCCAGATTTTTTAAAAAAAACACAAAAGAGATGAGAGGGAGAGGTACTCTCTGGAACAACTCTAAAAAGATCTTGCAGTTTAATTTTCTTCCATGTCTCCAACTAAATTCTGATCTGTGAGACAAGGAACTAAAATCTGGGCGGAATCTGGGGAATTAGGGAAAATACAAATGCCTCCCCTGTTTTTTATCCTTACTTTCATCAAGGTTAGGTCTCTTTCACTCGCCTTACTCAGAATTTCTTTTTTGTTCTCTTTTAAACTCCCTTCCTTTCTAATCTTCATCCCTTAGCTACAACCTCTGCTCCTTTTCTCCTTCCTTCCACTACTTGCTTTACTCCTCTATCTTCTCCCCCCCAAAAGCAACGAACTGCTCTCCTGCAAGGTAGGAGAGGTTTTACTCTCATCCAAAAGCTCTATATCCTCAATCTAAGATCATATAATTGCTCAAAATTCCTCTCATGAATGCTCCCATTTCTTCCTTTCTTTCAGGTGTTCTGGATCCCTGGGAGGGGGACACAAAGCAGGCCATGCCTGGGAGTGGGGCTTCAGAGACTTTTTTGTAAATTGGGGGTGGTGGTGGTATGTGCATGCAGGCCTACACTAGATCATATAGAATTGCAGCCACACACAGGTAAAGCTCACTTCTCTCAGCCCCTTCTAAATGACTCTTCTCTTACCTACATCAGGAGGTTCCTTAATGGGACTTCCATTAATTCCACACCTGGAACATTCACACAGTTCTTAAAGTTCACACAAAACCTACCTTCAAACCTCTGTACTCCATTTCTCTCAGGCTTCTGTCTCTGAAAGTCCTCTTCTTAGTTGCCATGACATTCTCTAGGAGGGTCTCAGAGCTGGAGGTTCTTTCAGTAAGCCCAGACAGATGAACTTTTGAATGCACCTCACATTGGACTCCAGTTTCCTCCCAAAGGTCAACTCTCGTCTTCCACCTCTCCCTTTCTGCCTCATTAGCATTCATTGACCCTTTTCATCCTTCTAAAAACCTCTGACATAAGCACAATGTCAGAAAGGCCCCAAAAACTTACACCAGCACACTAGTTCTTTTAGCTATCCAGAGGCCCTATTGATCTCCTTCCTTCTCACCTCCCTTGAAAGGAGAGTTAAACCTACCACCTTAGCCAAGTGGCTTAAGGCCTGAGTTTTCACAGCATATGAGTTTCTAGGCCTCGTTGAGCCAATGTGCATCACAGCTCACTCAGATCAGCAGCCACATCTTTAGATTTTTCAACTAATTCCTTCCTGGGGGGAGACCTGCAAAACTGCATCTTGGTTCAATCCAACGAATTTTACCAAATACTATAATCTAGACAAATCTGTATCTGCAGAGGCTGCTTTTGACAGACAGGTCCTCTGTATGGAAGGAGAAGATGTGTGCCCGACTCTTATTGTGGCTACCTTGTTACTCTCTAAACCTCACTTGAACTTTCTCTTACACCTCTTCACTCTCTTTTCCTCCTTCTAACTTGGCCATGGGGAAAACCGAGGGAGGAGGTGGAAAAAAGGCACATATACACACACTTGATCCATGGATTCCTTATCCATGAATTCAACCATCTGTAGCTTGAAAATATTAAAAAACAAACACATACATTCTAAAAAGCATACCTTGATTTTTCCATTTTATAAAAGGGACACCATCTTACTAAACTCATGTATTTAATGGGACTTGAGCATCCATGGATTTTAGTATCCATGGGGAGTTGTGAAGTCAAACCTCAGTGGATACCAAGGACCTACTGTACTTATATTCATACAGCATTTCACCAGCTACTGTGTTTTTTGGATATTTAAGAGTCTAAACTGAATCTTGGCCTTGAAAATAATTTTAAATACAAGTAAGATTCTGTCTGATTTCAAATAGCATAATCTCCACTAGGGTGATGTTGTGTGTCTGTGTGTATGCATTTTTCAGTAGAAGGTCTTCGCTTTGACAGCAAGGGTACCTACCTAAACAAGTGGTTACCAGACAGCATGCTTTCTAGTGGTGGTGTTCCAGTCCAGAATTCTTTTTACTATTTGATTTTTCTTTTCAGCAAAAACATCTTTCTATTTTCTGGAAGATTTTAGTCCCAGGTTTTATGATTTGCTGTTTTCTAGTGGTTGTGTTGTAGCCTAGTGTATTTTAATTACTGCTGAATTTCCATTTATGTAAATTGTCCTGGGACTGTTTATTAAAGAATGCTATAAAATATTTATAATAAATCAACCATGTGTGTGTCAGACACTACCTTTTCAAAGCTAGATTGAGTGTTAGGATTTAGCTTCACTTGTAACTGTGAAGCTGAAGGAATCATGAAATCCTGAATTGTACCTTTGGTATCCAAGTCAAAGGAGAAATGAGTAATTTTATCCCAGAAGTATTATCCACTCAGGCCACAGTAAGTTGCCAAGAATTCATCAGGCCTCTGTTGAGCTTAGTATATAACATGCCCATGGGTTAATGGGAAATCTACACTGGAGAGCAAAGCTGACATAGTGGTGGTGATGTAACATCTCTTCATTACTACAACCATCATAGAATAAGCCTTAAAAATTAGCTCTAGGCCAGCATCCCCAAACCTCTTTTGCATGTACTCAACTTATGGTTTTCTATGAATTTTTCTAATATAATAAGAAAACAAATACAGAGCTGTAAGTGATAGGAAACACATGTGGGAGTGGGCATAACTATTGCCGGATATATTTTTCTGTTACAGACCAACTACAGAATTGACAGAAAGCTTCCTAAAGACAGTTAAGAAAAACAGTGCAGATCTATCAGTCTTTGAAGGCAGACCATCTTTATCAGTCCCCCGCCCAAGTAGAACTTAGTGTGTAAACTGAAATCTGCCCAAGTATTAACAGAGGAGAGGATTTGTTTCTATATCATACCCCAGCTTCTACCACTGAGTAAAAATTTTAAAGTTATACATTAGGTTTCTTATAGGGATAATTTGGACTAAAAGATCAGCAGTTACTGAACATGTTCAATACTATATGGTTCCCATTTGTATAGTTTGAATTTGCCTCAAATTTCAAAATTAAAAGCCAACGAGACAGCTGGGATCTGCCCACCATGACAGAAGGGATACATACTTTTAAGTCATTCTGCCTCATACAACCTCCTGTTAGCAGTTACTTTCCTCCCCGCAATGATTAATGTCGTTATTATTAGGGAGAGGGTCTGCATAATTAGTGTAGGATGTCAAAGATCAACTTGTATTAATGTTGCAACTGTGACCCTTTTTTAAAAAAATAAGGCAGAGCAGCAGTTGAGGGCAGATGGCAGATGAGTGTTATCCCACTGCCTAATTGTACTTTTAAAAGCCTTAAAGAAAAATCATTGTTTTTATTTTCTTTGGTGTAAGCAACTCTTGTTTAATGATTCATCTGCTGCAAAGCTGTCAAAAACAAAACAACAAAACCCACTACTAACCTTACAAAAAAAAAATGGAAACAAGGAAGACTGAAATTTAAATATTTTGTTATCTTAAAAGTCATGATGTCTCCATGGAAGAGGAAGCAGAGCAACTGAAATGATGGGCTTAAGTTATACCAGCTAGTGTTCTGAATCTCCGTGTTCGTTTTATGTTGCCAGCTAATGCATGATGTTTGTCATCTAAGGAAGGAAGATGTTGTTATAACACTATCCAGCTAATTGAGCCATAGAGGTCAAGAATGCCTAAGTTAAGCATAAAACTGTGATGTTCCAAATGTTACACTAATTATAGAGGTTAGCATTTCATTGGTGAGTTCAGTTACATGATGATGCATACACACACCTGTGATCTCTGTCTTTCTTGCTTGGATAACTCAACTCTGCATTGCAACTTGAGAAGTGTGATTTCAGAATAATACTTTACACTTAGCTCTATATGAAACATTTGTCTGAGTTTCAGAGCTCATATTTCTAATGAATTAATCCCAGTAAAGCTACATTAGGAATCTGTTAGCAACATTAGGAACTGGTCTAAATACTTTTTCCTGAATTATGCTTTTTCTGACTTGTTTATTTTTGTTATGGAAAAAAGAGGTAACATAATTTTAATTGTTACAGTCTTATTTAATGGAAATTCTGAGTTATCATAAATCTCTGAGATGTACTGAATGTGCCACCCTAAAGATTTCTTGCTCTGTTTGGCGGAGAGCAGGAGGCATCTGACTATATGAAGTGCATCCCTTCTAAAAAGAAGCAGCTGTTACATAATACGTAATACAGTCTGTGGTAATTTCTTCTTAACTCATGTGTCAGAGTAAGCATATGATTTTGGGAGTGTTTACACATTGATCTAATCCTCCAATTGTTCCTGTATACTTTGCTAATCACATTTGCCAGAAATTTTGGCTGCTGGCAGGTTTTACCATTTTCTCCTAACATAGGTTTTGATCTTTTGAAAATGACTAGTCAGCACAACTGCAGCAACTATAGGACTACGTATAGCATTAATTTCCCATGCTAGCAATGAAGCAGTGTTTGCCACACTTCTAATACCAAACAATGCTTGTTCAATACTGGAGACTCACTTAAAAGCAAGAACTCTTCATCTTAGTGGTTAAATACAATACTTTAGTAGTTGAATTAATTTTTCTATTATTAATTTCCAGCTTTTCCTGACTGCACACCACATTTTAATAGACAACTCATCCCTTCCCAATCAAAATAATAAAGTAACTAAAGAAAATTCCATCACCACTGTCCCCACTCAGATCCTAAAATGCAAAGATGTACAGAATCATACAAGCCATTGTATTCTCTATTGTTATGTATGGATGTGAGAGCTGGACAGTTAAGAAAGAAGATAGGAAGAAAATCAACTCATTTGAGATAATGTGGTGCTGGAGAAGAGTGCTGAGAATTTTGTGGACAACCAAAAAGACAAACAAATGGATCCTAGAGCAGATCAAGCCAGAATTCTCCCTGGAAGCCAAGATGACAAAACTGAGGCTGTCATACTTCAGACACATCATGAGAAGGGAGGACTCTTTGGGAAAGACCATAATGCTAGGAAAGGGGGAGGGAAGTAAGAAGAGAGGAAGACCACATACTAGATGGATGGACTCTATTCAGGAAGCCACAGGTATTAAGGGGTTGCAGGATTTAAACAGAGCTGTGGAGGACAGAGGGTCTTGGAGATGTCTCATCCACTGGATTGCCATGGGTCTAGATCAGGGGTAGGCAACCTTTTTGAGCCGGGGGCCGGGTTGCTGTCCCTCAGACAATTGGGGGGCCGAAGCACCAAAAATAAATAAACAAATAAATAAATAAATAAAAATATAATTTTTTTAAAAAAAATGCATACACACTCTCTCAGCCCCAGAAAAGCCATGGTAAACCCCCTGTGGAGATTTTGCCAAGAAAACCCCAAGAACAAGTAATAACAACAATAATCAATATCATCATGGTGGGTGGCGGCAGCGGCGGTGGCAGGACTGGCCTGGGGCTGGTCCAAAGGCCTTGGGGGGCCGCATCTGGCCCCCGGGCCTTAGGTTGCCTACCCCTGGTCTAGATTGACTTGAGGGCAAGTAACAACAACAAATATAGATGCAGTATCAGAAAGCAGTGTAGCAGCTCATAAGGGGTTCTCTTGGTCACTGGAAGCAGTAGTTAAACCTGCAAAGACTACTGAGTCGAATGGGAACAAAGGGAGACTTGGCAGTGCTGATGTGGTTCACAGACTGCCTGGTGTGGAAGGGATGTTATTTCTCCACCTGTAACATAGTTGCCTTAACTGGCACAGACTGTGCAGATGGTAGCAGTTCAGGGACAGTTGCAGGAGAACTCAGTTGTGGCAAAGTCCAATCCTCATTTTTTCTGTGCTGTGTTAGTTGACTGTTCCCTTATTGCAGGGACCGGCAACCTACGGCCCGGGGGCCGGTTAAGGCCCCGGGCCCTGGACTTACCGGCCCAGGCTGAAAGTTGCCGCCGCCGCCGCGCACTGCCGCCGCCGGGGCGCGTTTTCGGCCGCGCTCGCTGCGATCGCCATTTTGGAAGTCAAAATGGCGGTCGCGACTCGTTTGCGCATGCACAGTACTCTTGCGCATGCACAAACACGTTGCGGCTGCGATGTGGACTTCCAAAATGGCGGCCGCAACATGCGTCGTGGCGGCCGCGGCCGCGTGCACTACGGTGGTGGCTGCGGTAGCGGCCGCCGCTGCCACGTGTGGGGGGGATCGCGCATGAAGGAGGAGGGTGCACGCGTGCGTGCGTGCCGCCATTCCCCCCCCCCCGGCCCAGCCGAGACCTGGGCTACGGGAGACCGGCCCAGGTCTAAAAAAGGTTGCCTGTCCCTGCCTTATTCAGTGGATGAGCTGAACTAAAACTTTTCACTCACCAAGAGTGAAAAGGAGCTACATTTTTGTCCTGATATTCCTTAGATTGTCTCTCTCCCATGCTTTCAGCATCATCTGCTTGCCACAGTGGTTGGCCACTGAGTTAAGATAAAGACAGTAAACAGTACTAGTGTTTAAGAAGTACAGTCAAAAGAAACAGAAACTACATGTAAAAAATGCTATAGATTGAAATAATTTTGCTTCTCCTTTTTGAAATTTGAAGAATGTATTCTGTGCCATGGAAAGTAAAGATTTAAGAGCTTTAGTTTTATCTTGCTAAACAAATTGCATCCCCCTCTTAGTTTAAACTTTTTACTATATAAATAAAAAGTTATAGGACTTTAAAAATAAATTGGTAATCTCTGGTATTGCTCCTGGCATTTTAATTTGTATTTTTCTTTGCATATTCTTTTAAGTATGAGAGGATATGCAGCACAGGATGTTTAAATTCTTTGCTAAGGTTTCATGCACTATGACTCTGATGACAAAAAAACATTAAATCCCATTAAAAAGAAACATGAAAAAAGTCGTTCTGCATGAGCACATACTGCTTATCTACATTAATTAATAGTTTGAGTCTGCAGGCTTCTGCATTCCTATGTTAAAGATGTACTAGGACACTATATAAACAAGGTTGCAAAATTATAGCTTCTTTAATTGTTAGGACCAACTATGCATGGACATTGAAGCAGAGGAATCACAATTCTCTGTCAAATGTAGCAGGTCAAATTGAATATTCTGAACAGCAGCAACAGCAGCCTTTGCATGACATTGAAGCTGGCTTATAAATTGAGTGCCCTTATGGTGCTGATGTCATACACTGTGACCTAGGAAATCTGGATTGAAATCCCCCATTACAGTGAATTTTCAGACACTTTAATTTCCTCTAAAATCAGGGGCAGAAATATGCAGCAAGCACTCATATTTGTAGAACGTGCTTCTCCTCATTAAATCCTTGATGGCCCTCAATTGCATGTAGCCTTAGAACCATTTTCTCAGCCTCAACCTGTCATGTGTAATATGTATTATAACTGCAATTTACTTTAGGAAATTGACTTTCCCTATTTAAGTTGTTAAAGATCTACATTGTTAAGTCTCTGGTACTGACTCTGAAATTTGATAGATTTAACTGTTTATATACACATTTGAGTTACTTTAAGAGATCACATTGTTTTATATGGATTATGTTGTTTTATTGGACACCTCCCTGGGATCTTCAAATGACAGGATATAACTATTTTAATAAATAATACTAAATAAAAAATATATATAATGTTTTCTGGCTTGGTGCAAATTAGGAACACAAAAAGTCTTGCTTTATAGGCAAGTAATTCATAGTCATTGTGCTCAGGATAATGTAATAGCCATAACTTTTGGCCATAGATGGCAAACTTTTGTAGATGGCAAACCTTTTAGGGGCTGAGTGCCCAAACTAAAAGGCCTTCCGGCATCGGATATTACCTGGTGCTGGGGCAGGACTTCTTCTCCTGGGCCTTCAGCTGCCTCTCCAGAGGCAACTGAAGGCCTGGGTGGGGTGAGGGGGGGGGGAAGAAGAGGAACAGGTGTGAATCTCCAGAGAGGCAGCTGAAGGCCTGGCATGGCTGGGAAGGAGCAGGGACAGGCATGCACCTCTTCGTCGTTGTATAGATTCACCATTATGGCCATAGTAGATTAAATATTGCTATCATGGCTGTAGTAGATAAAAAAAATTATGTAGCATTCAAAGATATAGCTATGTTCGCATGAAGAGAGATCTTGTAGCACCTTTGAAACTACCTAAAGAAGAAGTTGACAGCATGAGCTTTTTGTAGACTTACTGTATCTACTCATGTATAAGTCTAGAAATTTAGCCCGAAAAATTGAATTGAGTTATCCAAAGGTCAATGTAAGTACTATATCTTAATTCCTACTTAACTGAACGAACCATCCCCTGGTGAAAAGGAAAAGTATAATCTGTCCTCGAAACACTGCTCCCATCTACTTTGTTATCCACCTTGCCTTAAGAGTAAACACAAAGAGTTATATCTGCTGTAATTTTGTACATTCTTTGACATTATTTTGCTTTGCTTCATCCTTTAGATCCTTTGCTATATGCCCCTATATGACCCCTCGACTTATCCATGGGTCATAGCAAAATCCATAATTTTGACCCCAAAACTTGCCCCAACTTATACATGAGGTCGACTTATAGTCGAGTATATATGGTAAGTCTACGAAAGCTCATACTGCCAACTTCTTTCTTTAGTAAGTCTCAAAGGTGCTACAAGGTCTCTCTACATATTATTTTATGTAGTTATCTGTCCCAGGAAAGGACATCAGCTGTAGCAAAGCAGATTAATATTTGGGCAGGTTGATTCTTGCAGAAATCCCTTCACTTAAAAGACCAGCATTGGGCTGGAGTGAGGTGTGGTGACTGCATGCCACACGCCCCGACTCAACCCCCAAGCCCCGTCATGCCGCTTGCCCAACTAGATGGTGGCTGGCATGGGAATGGTCCTGTGGCACAGTGTTTAGACATGCTGTGCCGAAGAAAATGGCAAAAAACCACAGCTGCGTCGGCAAGGGCAGTTTTTTGCCACTTAAAAAAGAGCAGCATTTTGCTGCTCCTTTTTGAGCTAGCAAATCGCCGGATCAGGGCCGTGGCGTGCGGTTACTGCAGCCCCGATCTGGCGCTGAAGGGGGTGGTGGCAAGCCCCTGAGATAGTTAAATTTCTTAAACTTACTCTGGAGGGAACATGGATTTTAATAGTTTAAAAATAGTTTCTTTTTTTAATGTTATAAAAGGAAACATTTATCAGTATATGTGGAACTAAGGAAGAAAGTTGAGGCAACAGGCAGAAAGAGAAAAGCGCAGTAACACAGAGGAAAGAGGAAAGTAAGGAAACAGCTACCAAGAAGTAAATTAGGACACATCAGTAAAGCGATTGAGCTGGAGAGAAAGAGATTGTTAGTTGACTGCAGACTTGTTTAAATCAAGTTCCCTGGCTTTTGTTATATAACTCCTACTTGAGTCTTAGTGATTAGAACTATGTGAAACATGTAGCTAGAGTTTGGAAAGTCGGTATAGTCGGTCCTCCACATTTGCAGCTTTGACTTTTGCAGATTTGATTATTTGCAGATTTGATTAATATGTTTTCTCTAAGAATCTCTAGGTTCTCCAGCACAGCTCTGCTGGAAATTGAGCATAGAGCTATGCTGGAGGATGTAGAGACTACTGGAGCAACACTTCTTTAGGCATTTGTAGGTCCTCCCGTATGATTCTATGGTCAACGAACTCTGATAGATGTTGACCATAGAGTTGCGCTGGAGGACCTAAAGATTTCTAGAGAGGTGTACTCTCAGGTTAAAAACATGGTGTGTTTTTTATTTGCAATTTCCCCCACTTTCATGGGGGTCCTTTGCCCCTAACCCCATTGAATGTGAAGGGCCCACTGTAAATAAATAGGAATACCAAGCATGCAGGGATGCATTAAACTTAAGTATGTAGCTTTAGTTGAAAACAGCTGTCATACATTTAACTCTTCTCTCTGTAACATTTAGGGGAATGCTTTGTTCTTGTCCCAAGTCTATGTAATTGGCAATAACTAATTAGGTGTAGAAATATATGGGATGCAGTTGCATCCATGACACTGGCAACATCTTCTGGATATTAGAGAGATAGAAAGTGAGCTTGAACATTCAGCTGTTATCTGTGAGTAACATTTTCCTGAGTCTGAGAGTCAGACCATATGCTAAAGCATAAAGTGTAGGAGTATATATCTGCTACCCACATTGTTCAGTAGCATTTATGGGAGGCAGTTGCCTTGCAGCAATGACATAATTATGTATCATACCAGTATTTTCCTACCTAACCACTAGCTGGTGTGGGAAGTGATTCTGACACTAGAGGAGTACCATAGGAGCATTCTGTTGTATCATATGTTCTTCCTATTTTACCCTAGCTATTGTATGTATTTTTCTTTTCATCCAATTTTTCTTGTTTTTCTGAGTGAGATTGAAAGTAATATTCTAATTTCCATGTCCCCACCACCCTGGTAAAAGCTACTTTCAGGAGACGAGAGGAAATGGCAGTTTTACACACACACCTCATAATAAAAGAAGCAATTAAATTTAGAGCTAAGGGATTCTGAATACATATTTCCATTTTAGCTGGTTACTAGAAGTGTGTCCCTAAAATAAATAAATTGAACCACATTGCTTTGGAAAATTTTAAATTATTTTTGTTGTTGATATAAGATAGTGTTTCAGTTTTGAGAAAATTAGTATGTTGCAATTTTTTGACAAGAACCATGAAATTCAAGGAAGAATGTTGTACTAATTTAAATCAGCATGTTGATCTGATTAATGCAATATGACTCTTTTTGCAAAGCAGCTTACAAGGATTTTAAATCAATAGACTAGCTTCCTGGGGAAATTGCATAATTATAAAATTAGTGTAATTGAACAGCAATTCTAATTAGTAGATATTAAGCTCACAATCATTTTCAGGAATTAACTAAATATCCACCAATAAATGCAAAAGAACGCCTCGCTTTCAGTATAATTTTCTTAAGCTGTGATTTATCTGTAATTTTTCAAGTGTTTTGAAGATGAAAAACTTTATCAGGACAAATGATTAATAATAATTTCTTTTTTTCATAAAGATTATCTCTTGTTCATACACTTATACATTGGGCTGATTATTATTAATAATTCTTAACACTACCAGGGCTGTTGAAATAACCAGTGGCAAACTCAGTGTATATTTGGTGCTTATTGTTGCAATGCCCATGTAAAAGTAAGATATAATTTGGGGATAAATGATATTATATTTTCTTTATTTTTTTCCAAATATTTTTTATTTGTAACGAATTGGAAAAATATATATACATAAACTAAAACCAATGTCATGTCATATTCTTACTTATTAGGTATTGTTCTTTTACATGTGTATAACATAGCATAAGTTTCTTGAAAACCTAGAATCGGGTGAGTGTCGTTGCTATCTATGCTTATCCTGGTCTTTAGAAAGGGTTTCAGTCTTAGCTTCTGTGAGGTCCTCTGGTCATACTGTCTAGGGGCAAACAGTGTATCTCCTTGTTTAAGTGATTTATAGACTCTGTTGCCTGTAGTGCAGCTCTGGTGCTGGGTGTGGGGAAACATGCATACAGTCCATACTAAATGTCAGTTCTTCTTCATGGTCTCTGTGATTCACACAAATGGGTTATTCTGCTTCTACTCAATGCATCGTTCAGAACTTCTAGATTGTTATAGAAATGTTTTGGTGGTAGCCCTGCTAACCTCCAGCAGTCCTATATAAGGGACTTCCCACCAAAACTGCCAGTATTAGTTGGAGATCCATGAGTAGCTAATTATCGCTGTTTTAAAACAAATAGTTGTGTTAGTCTGTTGCAGCATAAAAAAGAAAAAGGGAAAGCTGGTGTGTGTGTGTGTGTGTGTGTCACGCAGCACCTTTAAGACAAACTGATCTATTATTTAGCATGAGCTTTTGTAGAAGTTTGTTTGGAAGATTTGTGTCCATTGTACAATTGGCCCTTCCTATTCACAGATTCTTTATCCATGGATTCAAGCATCGACAGCTTGAAAATATTAAAAAAAATTATACATTCCAAAAAGCAAATTTTATTTTTGTGATTTTATATAAGGGACACCATTTTACTATGCCATTGTACTTAATGCAATGAGCATCCATAGATTTTGTTATCCACAGGGGGTCCTGGAACCAAACCCCAGCAGATACCAAGGTCCCATTATAGCATCCTCTATGCAAGAGGACAAATGGACACAAATCTGATATTAGAAATTGAAGTAACCGCCCCCCCCCCCCAGCAAAAACAACAACAGTTGTGTAGTATTTCAGTGTTCTTGAAAATACAACATGGAACTTTAAAATGGCAGTTCTCAGACAAAAAATTCAAATGAAGACTGTGAGAAACAACTAAATTGAGATATATTCACAAATTCCATCCCATTAGCAGACATATGAATGGAGATAATGGTTTCATGGCACATTACATCTATTAATACTAATGTCAGAACTCATTCTCTGGAATCTGAGGAATCTGACATAAAGGAGTTGGACTGTTAAGACTTTCAAACTCCAGATAACATCAACCTCCCTAAATCTGAGAAGCTGGTGGGCAAAGCAGTGGAGGGTCTCTTGACTTAGTAAGACTTGGTAGACACTAATGAGATGCCACTATTCTTTGAAGCCATGAAATAAGAAGGAACAGTGTTATAGCAGTCAATGTCTATTAAATAGGAAATGCTGACTGACTAAACACCTGGTGTCCAGGGTCAGTCACCTATAAATCTCCCCACAACTGCTGGGAGACCTTGTTGCTTGCAAATATTCAGTCATTCCAGCTGGCAGTATTCTCAGTAAGTGTGTATTCTTGGGATTCTTGATCTCTTGAAAAGTTATGTTCAACATTTCCTTGTTGCACCTTTTTTGGCTTTGGTCATGTGGACTACTGACTTGGTGTAATGACTTCTGGGCCAACTGAGACCTTGCCTCTGCAACTCCTTTCATCTTCCATGAACTTTCTAGTTTCTCTTTGCATGACCTAGACAGCCTTGACTTAACTATAGCTACTTTCTCTACAATAACTTGTCTCTTTGGGCTCTTGTGGCCTGTAGATGTAGGACAACCTGAATCTTTCCAAATACACAAATAATAAAAGAATCTTTTAAAAAAGATTCTGCCCCCCCCCCCCCCCCCCTGGAGCTCACATTTGCTGAACAAGATTTATCACTTTCACTTGTTAATTCTAAAAGACCACTTTAGAAACCACTACCAGGTATATTAAAGATCAGTATCATTTCACACAACACTTTGAAAATTCATGGCCAGTGTTACAGTCTGCATCTTTCTATATCCTATTACAGTAGGCCCTCCACATTCGCTGTGTTAGGGGAACAAGATCCCTGTGAAAGTGACAAAACCCAAACTTAAAAAAACCAAAACACTACTTGTTTAACCTGAGATACCACCTCTGTGGGAATCTCTAGGTCCTCCAGTGCAACTCTGTGGTCAACATCTGGCAAAAGCTGACCATAGAATCATGCTGGAGGATCTACAAATGCCTAGAGAAGTGTTTTCTCTAGTAATCTATAGATCCCCCAGCGCAACTCTGTGGTCAATTTCCAGCAGAATTTCTCTGGAGGACCTAGGGATTCCTAGAGAGAACATATTAATTAAATCTGCAAATAATCAAATCCGCAAAAGTCAAAGTTTCAAATGTGGAGGGCTGACTGTACATTCTAACCCATTCCCACAACTGTGCAACTTTGCTTAAAAACCTGTGGTTTTAATATGAATGATTCAAGTGCATTTGAAGAAGTGGAATTATACCCACGAAAGTTCATTCTAAAATACAGTATATTATTAATCAGTTAGTCTTAAAGGTGCTGCTATCTTCCTTTTGCTCCCTACCATTTTTCTTTACATCCTCATTTTACAAAATGGTATTCATCATCAATACAGACCTAAACTTGGTGTGTGTGTGTGTATGTGTTTTGTTTGTTTTTTTACATTTCTGTGGAAAAAGTGAACTGATACTTCCATAATAACTTTGCTTATTCATGTCCTGATTGGTATGTTAATTGTTAAAACTATTCTATCTGAATATGAAGCTTTTGGGAGAGCAGTATGGATGTGTATATGTTTGTTTGCATGTACTTATTTGACCAGCGTAATTGTGAAGTGGGGCTTTGAATTGGTTCTAGAGAGCTGAAGCAAATACAGAGATAATGCTTCTCCTTAAGGGCACAGCAAATACACAGAGATGCATATGGATAAATGTAAATGCTTCTCCACTTGGGTGGCATCTCATCTTAATATGTGGTGGGAAAGGGAGCACAAATATTTTGAAGCTCCTCTTCTTGTGTAACAACTGAAGCAATGAAGCATCGTGGTTTATCAGTGGTGACGTGCATAAGTTCCAGATGCAGGGCTTGGTGAGACATTTTTCCACCAGGGAAAGGCAGAATATTGTTCCTTCCTTCATGGACAGGAAACTTGAAAACTCTTGCCCCCTCCCCACTTCTTTCAGTGAACCAATTACTTTTAATTAGTCACAGAATAAATTAGTGCCTGACTGATTCACACACACACACACCAGTAAAATGATGAAACTGGCTTGGAAAAATATTGTCACAAACAATGAGTGTGAACTTTGAGTGAAACAATATTTGTACTGTTCTTTTATATGACACATTCCTGCTTGTTTTATTTTAGGTGAAAAATGACTATATGGTAGAAATAGCAGACCAGGTGGACCAGGAAATTGCCTTGAAGCTAGGTTGCCTTGAAATCCGGTAATGTAGCAGTTTTAAATTTACATTATTCAACTCTTTATTTGAAAGCTGAACAATTCTTATTTTCACCTTCCTGATCAATGTGGACACACTGTTTTGTTTTCTAATGAAAATAATTGTTTTGAAGAGCTATTTTGCAAAACTTTCAGAATGTATTATAACAGATATTTAATGTTTTTATGAGTTATTAGTTTACGGGTATTTTAAAAACAAATTAATGTTTTTTTATATTACTTCTGTTCAGATCATATATACAATTGAACATAAATAGCTAAGAAATTGTCTGCATTCTTGAAAGTAATATGAACTGCATTTACTGTGAGATGGTATTGCATCAATTTACTTTACAATTACTGAAGAATTCAGTTAAAAACTACTGCCTCCCCCCACCCACAGTTCATTTTCCAATCTATCTAAAATGTTTAAAGTAGTACGTATACAGAGCAAGAGAGAACTGGATAGAAGCATGTTCAAAAACATTTGCCACTGTTACAACATCTAAGAACATTTTAACTTCAAGTTAGAAAAGATTAAACCTTAGCTATCCTGATACTTCTAATCTGAAATTGATAATTTTTTTTAAATGGGACCTTCAGAACTACAGCTGCCTTTTTACTACTCTCCTGAGCCCAAGCATCATCCAGGGAATATTGTGTATTCCAGAAGTAAGCGGTAGGCTTTGGAGAATTAGTTCAGTAATCTGTTCTAAAGGAAGATATTCACTGGCAAGGATTTGATGGTTTCTTCCTTTGGTTGTCTGCTAATAAAATCCCCAGACTCCATGACAAGGGTTTTTTGATCTGGCAGTTCTGTGTCTGTTTCTTTCAAATATTCATACACTCATCCTGAAAGCATCAAAGATTGCTTGCATTTAGATCATTACTTGGCACCTCCTTTCTGCATGCTTCATGGAGTTTTGGGAAAGTGCTTTAGTGAGAAAGGAACAGAGGTTTTTCAGTCCTACTCTTTCAAAGAGAACAGTGTGGAGGGCCTTTATCTGGTCTCCAGCATGGACTGCTCTGCAGGCAATCTTTACTTACAGTCGGATACTACTCATGAAGAGGTAAGCATATTAGTCAGGCTTCTCCCCAGCTACAGTGGAGCTGAATTAGAATCTCAGCCAGATTGATAGCTATCTGCACATTTGAAGCAAAGCTTGGACGTGTGGAGCAAAGTTGTCTTTGCTACTGTTAAAGGAATTTCCTGTGTAAGAGAGAGACACCTGCAGATTGCAAGCTTTCCCAGTCTGATACTTAATGCCATGTGAGCATCACAGCTTGAACATTGGCTTGGTTAAGCCAGCACAGGGCCAAGCTCTATTTTATCTTTATATACATATATATATTCAAAAGGTTGTGCCATTGTCTTTCACAGTAAAGCCAGGAAAGTATCAGTCAATACGAAATAAGTGGCAAATCAAGCAACAGAGTAACACAGAAGGAAAAACAAATGTTGATTTTTTTATTATTTTGCATGCTTCTGAACCCTGTTGACTGCCAAAAGTAGTGGTAACATACATGCCAGTAGAAAACTTTCAGGGTTGCATGTTCTTAATTGTTTGGATTATGAAGAATGTTAAGGAAGAGAATCTGCATTCTAGGCATGGAAAACGGCTTGACAGGGCTGAAAAAAGTTCAGCCTTCCAATGCAGTCTTTGCAGATTTCAAACCTTCCATACTCCCCTGTCTGCCCCTTTTCTAAGTGAAAAAAGGAGATGAATGGCCATTCCTGGAAGTGTCCAGGAGCAGCAGTTTACCTCTCAAATAGGTCACAGGGGATCCTTCTACTGTTCAATGTTTAAAACAAAATAAAAAATCCTGTTTTTCAGAACAAGAACTATCTGCCACCTCCAGTTTTGGGGATTAGTTTGATACATTTTGGGCAGTCAATGTGGCCCTTGGAGGGTCTCAGGGCAGAAAAAAACTTCTGCTGGGTCCACCTCAAACAAAACCAACAAAACAAAAAACATAGATCCTATGCAGACCAACAGAAACATAGGACCCATGTTGGAAGAAAGGTGCGATATAAACAAAATAAATAAGTAAACTTGAGTAAAACATTAATGGTCAGAGGCTGAGCTGTAGATGCCAGACTGGATTGCAGCAAGTCTAGAGAAGTGGTAGAGTGGAATTAATGGAAATACCACAGTATTTAAAAGCAAAGTTTAATCTTCAATTGGTTGATAGAATTAATTAAGTGGAAAACTGTCAGCAGGATTTGTTGCAACATGACTCACATACTATGGAGGATGCAACATCAGAGAATGAGCTACCACAGCCTTCCTTTTCTGGTGCTCTCCAGATGCTTTGGATTAAAACTGCTAGCATTTCTTACCATTGGCCATGGTTGCTGGGGCAGATATCGTTAAAAATTCAAAACATTTGGAGAGCACCAGTTTGGAGAAGATTAAGAGTACTGTTTTGGTCCCTTTTCTACTACAGGAAGTCTTCAGGCTAATATGCAAAAACTATTGAAATCCTTTTAAAATAATAAAACCAGTACCACTTGGATCTCATACTCAAGACCAGGGGTAGGCAACCTGTCCCCTTTAAGGGCCGAGGGACTTCAGCTCCCAGAATCCCAGGAGCTATTGGCCAACATGGGAGTATTGGCCACCATGGCTGAGGCTTCTGGGAGATGAAGTCCCTCGGCCCTTAAAGGGGACAGGTTGCCTACCCCTGCTCAAGACTATTGCCAGACCTAAATTCAGTTGTTGCTCCCTGAATATCATATATCATGCGGTATTGATGTGAAAATGATATTGTGGGGAATATGACATGACCAACAGAGGGTTTGGCGTTTATTCTGGCCCCCCCAAAATGTATTACAGGTAAGGTTGTGAAAAAATTTTTTAAAGCTTTCCTCAGATGATCAAGATATGAGAATTTTTGTGAGATGACTTCTTTAATCTTCATGAAGCTTTAGGAGCATTAGGACTGTTCAGCTTCTAAGTTGCTGTGAGGCCCTGCATGCATTGTTGGGTTACTTTTTGTTTGCCCCGACAAGTCGTTACTCAAAGTTTTTTCTTTGCTGTTTTCAGGAGATCATACTGGGAGATGAGAGGCAATGCATTAGATAAGAAATCAAACTATGAAGTATTAGAGTAAGTATATGGTTTTTGCTTCAGGCCTGAGTTGCCTCTTGCTTAGGAGAAAGAAGATAACGCCAGTTAAAAGCTGCAGCCTTGCCACTGTTTACAGGGAGGTCTGTTGCAACTGCTTTAAATAAGACAAAACCGGAAACTGTAGTACTTATTACATTTCAGACCTCTCCACTTATTGAGAAGGCAAGAGATCATCTTTTTCTGATTGATCAAAACAAATGGAATTGTTCCTCGTTTGAACATGCTGATATTCAGTGTCATAGATGTACTGGCCATCTGCATTCTGATAGTGCTTGTGTGTGATCAGCCAGTCTAGTTCTACAGATTTAGCAGTGCTTTGTATAAAATGGATTATATGTTTCTGATTAGATTAATCAATCATGAGACTTAGGTCCAAAACACACTGCAGACATAATCGAGCTTGAGACCGCTTTAACTGCCCTGGTGTTAGGGAATCCTGGTGCCACATTATTGTGGCAGCAGAACTCTCTGGCAGAGAAGGCTAAATGTCTCACAAAACTACAGTTCCCAGGATTCTCTAGCATTCAGCCAGGGCAATTAAAGTGATCTCAAACTGGATTATTTATGCAGTGTGTTTTGGACCTCACTTCAGTTGCTTATCGGCTCCTGGAAATATACTTGTTTCCTCCCTCCCTACTTCTGCCTGTACTAAGGGCCTTTACAGACTGCCAGAAATAATGCAGCTTGAGTCCACTTTAACTGCTCTGGCTCAGTGCTAAGGAATCATAGGAACTGTAGTTTATTGTGGCACCAGAACTCTCTGGCAGAGAAGGCTCAATGTCTCAGAAAAAACTACAGTTCCCATGATTCACTACCACTGAGCGAGGGCAGTTAAAGTGGTCTCAAGTTGCATTATTTCTGGCAGTCTGTAAAGGCCCTAAGTTAAGATGTGGTTAGCAAAGACACAAATTCTCTGGCATGTGTTCAGAAAGGAGCTCATCATTAAATGCCAGATGTTGACTTGAACAAACTAAGATAGTGGCTTCCAGACAAATTTCAACAGAGACTTTTGCTTCCAGTTCCAGAATGATAGTCCATATTGCTACAGCCCACTGAAATGCAGTTTGGCCATTCCCATATACAGGTATACCTCAGGTAACAAAGTAGGTGTGTTCCTGCAGATTTCCTCTTTAACAGAAATTTTGGTACCATAGGCAGGAGTAACATGGAAAGAATAACTATAGGTTCCTACACCACAAAAACAAACAAACACAGCAATTGAACGTGTTTCAGAAAACTTCTTATTCAGAATTAAAGATATGCACATGTAAAATGAAACAACTAGGTCAGGGAAGCCTTGCATGAGTAAACAAAATCTTGGGAATTTTCTAGAGATCACTTGAAGGCTTCTTCCAAAATGTATCCTGGGATGATTTTTTCTTTCTTTCACCAGCCTCCATGGTTCTTGTAATTTTTATTTTTGTGGCCAGAAATTTATACTTTTTTAAAATATGCTGGGCATATTTTCTCTGTCTGTTTTTGCTGCTCATGCATGTTCATTAAGTGATTTCAGAGGATATTGCTGTTTATTTTGCTTGGGTTACTGAGATATAGCAGTATCTTTGCTTTCTGACGGTTCAATGTACACAAGCTTTGTTTCATACACAAAATTATTTAAAAATAGTGTGTATAAAATTACCTTCAGGCTATGTGTTCATAGAGTTAGAAGAGACCTCAAGGGCCTTCAAGTCCAACCCCATGCCACTTAGGAAGACACAATCAAAATACCGCTAACAGATGGCTATCCAGCCTCTGTTTAAAACTCTCCAAAGAAGGAGACTCCACTACTTTCCAAGGGAGTGTTCCACTGTCAAACAGCTCTTACTGTCAAGAAGTTCTTCCTAATGTTGAGATGGGATTTCTTTTCCTGTAGTTTTCATCCATTGCTCCATATCCTAGTCTCTGGAGCAGCAGGAAACAAGTTTGCTCCATCTTCAGTATGACACCCCTTCAAATATTTAAACAGGGCTATCATATCACCTCTTAACCTTCTCTTTTCCAGGCTAAACATACTCATATCTCTAAGTTGCTCCTTAGGAAGGTTTTATAGGATTTAGACTGTACCTCACCAGATGAGATTCTTTAGGTAGCCACTGTTTTGGATGGAGGATTGAGGGTGGGTGGGCTCCTGAAAGAAAGAACATCTTTATAGTAGCTACCTTTCTGTACCAATTCATACTGAACTAAGCAGTCTCTAGCAGTTTATAACTGTAAGCTAATTGCCCCAACAAGCTGGGCACTCATTTTAGCGATCTCGGAAGGATGTCAGGCTGAGTTCACCCTAGAGCCCCCGGCTGGAATCGAACTCACAACCTTGTGGCTGTGAGTGAGTGGCTGCGATACCAGCATTCAACCACTGCACCACCAGGGGTCCCTAATCTTTATAGGGTACAAGAGGACAATTGTGTGATTCTTTTCTAGTATTCTAAGCTGAATTACATAATTTTTGTGGTAGCGTAATCAAAAGTGGTCACAAAAGCAACACACCACTCCAACTGATAAAAAGAGGAAAGGGTGGTGCTGTGGCCAGGATGCTTTATGCCATCCTATAATTGCATATTAGTTCACATAGTTGCCTGTTTGGCACCAGTGCTGGTTTCATATGGACAACAAGTATAAAGACAAGGTTATTTATTAAAGCCTTTGGGCACACTGATTTACTTCAGATGCTCTGCCTGCAGGTTTTAAACAGTTTTAATCTTCCAAACCTGCTTTAATACCTTAATGTGATCAGTGTGTTTTTAGTGTATTTCAGTTATTATTTTTTGTTTCATATTGTTTTGACCTGTTAATACTGATTTTACCTCTGTCACCCTGAGGTCTGTCGATGTAAGGCAGGATGGAAATATTTTAATCAATAATAAATAAAAGAATAAATAATATCAGTGGTTTTTATGAGCATTGATTGCCAGAAGATGGTAAAAAGATAGCACTCATCATTCAAGAAAGCGCCCATTGTCTAGTCAGGAAATAAACACTACATTTCATGCTGCCAACTGCAGTGGAAAATCTATTATGGGGACTTTCCAATTGCATGCATGTCTGAAATCTGCAGGATTGATACAGGAATGTCTACCATCAAGGCCCTTCCATTTGATCAGCATGAATTAAATAACACAAGCCCAGACGAGAAGCTTGGACTTAGTCATGAAAAGAGATCACCAATCCAAAAAAAGTAGTATGGGATCCTTAGTCAGAGCATTTGTCATTGAAACAATCATCTTGATCAGGAAACAAATTAAAACTTCCTTTCAGTTCACTTTCTTTCAAGGTGGGACAGTGAGATTTTGGCAAGGATCTATGCCAGTGATGGTGAACCTTTTAGAAGGTGAGTGCCCAAACTAAAAGACCTTCCGGCACTGGGTGTAACCCTGTGCTGGGGGCAGGACTTTTCCCTCCGAGGCAGGACTTCTGGGGTGACACTTCTTCCCCCTGCCCTCCTGGGCCTTCAGCTGTCTCTCCGGAGGGAAGAGGAGGACCAGGCGTCTGCCAGTTCCTCCTCTTTCCCCACCCTCCCGTCTCTCCGTGTGCCCTCCAAAATGGCCTCGCATGCCAGAGATGATATGTGTGCCATAGGTTAGCCAACATGGATCTATGCTATCATATTTGAGACTCTTCCACATTGCAGGGAAATTTGCATTATACTACCATCTGCAGTGCTTCCAGAAAAAAATGTGTACCCTATTGGCCAAAACAGCAAAACAGAGTCCCTCCATTGCTATGTCATCATGGTTATTCCCCTCAATATTTCACCATATCTAGAAAAGATAGTAGCTGACACCAATGTTCTCGTACTCTCTCTCTCTCCCTCTTTTTTTTACTTCTAATTAGCTTTTTATTAAAGAAGCAAATATGAAATGTATCTATACATATGTAGAGTATTTTCTCAAAATACATAAAAATATCTAAGTATTGATAGTATACAGCCTAGGATAGTATTGCATTATTTAAATAATACTTTTTCAAATTCAATTATTGCAATCTTCTGCAGATCATTAAAACGCTTGTGACTTCCCTCCACCTCAGCATTGATAATTTCTTTTAAGTTTCAATTTTCCCTTCCTATATTCTCTCCTTGCCAACTATTATCCGACACATCCTTTGTGAAATCTATTTTTCCCATTTGGTTTCCGGGTTTTATAGTAACAATCAACTTAATAAAAATACACATGTGAACAAATGCACATGTAAACAAATCTGTCCTGTCGTTGTTGGCCTTCAGATCATTTCCGACCTACGGCAACCCCGAGGAGACCCTATCACAGGGTTTTCTTGCCAAGTTTCTTCACAGGATTGCCCTTGCGTTCCTCTGAGGCTGAAAGAGTATATCACTTGCCCAAGGTCATCCAGTGGGTTTTCATGGAGATTCAAACGCTGGTTTCCCGAGTCATAGTCCAGGGCTCAGACCACTACACCACACTGGCTCCCAGTTAGGGTATAATCCAGACTTGTATACATTGCATTGGAACTAGAGTTGCCTGCACAAATGGAAGTGCCTTCAATCTAGCCGAAGCTCTCCTTGGAGGAATAAGAGGGACATTGTTCCGGAGAGTCTCCTAACCTTCAGAGCAGCTGAACCAGCAACAGTTGCTTTTTCCTCCAGCAGAACATTCTATGAACCATTGCTCAAAAGTCTGAATGTTGTCCACATATCTGTGCATTACTATCACTCTAGTTGGCTCACTTATTTATTGACTTACTGACGTATCTACTGGCTTATAACACTAGTTTTTGATCTCCGTGTGTCACTGAGTCACATTCTGTGGCATTGCTGCATTGTAACAACTTGATATTGCATGGCTGAAGCAATGAAATGTAAGTTGTATTGATGCCTTTGCTTCAAGGACATGGTGTATTTATTTGACTTGTATTGAAATGGCAATAAGACCACTCACTAGAAGAGTCTTATGGAAAATAAAGGTCCTTTTAATCCAGCATCTTGATTCCTACAGTGGCCAACCAGATACCTCTGAGAAGCCAAGAAATAAGGCAGGCTGTGTTAACAATTTGTGTGTGTGTGTGTGGGAGGGATGTTATAACACTATAAAATATGGTTCAAACCAACACATGGCAATCACGTACCGAAAGAATATTAATGTAAGATAGATTTTTGTAAACATTGATGGAGTCCCTGTTAAAGTGCTCTTGCATGTCATGTAGACTGTCAGATTTATCTAATCCTACAGAGGAAGATAAACTGCATGCAGTTTGCATCCAAGAAGAAATACATCAAAGGACTTAATATTTATGAAAGTTTTATCACATACTTTCCCTGCTTAGCATCACTGCAGGAATTCTCCTGTTTGTTGCTATAAAAGAAGGTGTACTGCCACTTTTAATCTTAATGTTTTTGCACAAGTAAAGAGATTTTTTTTTAAAAGCAGACTCTGTAGTTCTGTTGTTTTTTAAAAGAGGGCTACAGTCAATTGGAAATGGTTCCCCTGGCTGTGTGAGATGCTTTTTGGTTCAGTCAACTTTATTGCAAGGACAGAAATGTTCTTGGTTCTATGACAGAGAAAATGTGCTGAAAATTCCTTCATTTACAATTGCTTATTTTTGTGTTACTTTTTTTCAGCACAAGCACACACTTGGTCCCTATTATTGTTTTTAGTGAAGCATAGGATGCCACTCTGTCTAAAGCAAGCTGGGGAAATATGTGCCAGAGGGGAAGCATTATTAGGTTGACAAGTCCAGCCAAAAGAGTCAGATTCATCTATCTCCAGCCATGGACCCAGTATAGATTTTTTTAATAATCTAATTGGACCAAAGGAAAGAGAACTCGAGTCAGAAAACAATTGTAGAATTGTAGAATTTGGTTAAAGCCTTATACATTATCCATTTGGGCTAAAATTTGACAGCTGAATAGTGGAAAATTTAGCATCTTGAAGATGGATAGTTAAAAACTTAACAGGTTCAGTGCAGCATTACTTTAGGTGCAGTAGTCTAGCTTTGTCTGGTAACATATTTTCAGCACCTTACAGCTGATAGTATAGGAGTGGATGACCACCGATTTAATAAGCCTTTGTCAGTGAATATCCAATAAGATAAAGAGATTAGTTGTTTGGCCTAGAAGCAGAATAGAGGAAATATTGCCATAGAAGTTGAAATTCTTTTTGGCTGTTGCCATTTCTTTCCTTTCCTTTTTCTTAAACATGCCGTCATTAAGAAGGTTATAAAAGTCCTTTGGAACTGAACTGTTTGTTTTTCACAGGTCAGTTAACTGTTTTGTAAAATCCATTTTAACTTGACTTGTGTTATCATAAATTGTGTTATAAATGTGATTATCATGCACATTTAAATTGTTACATACAGCTGAATAATCTCACATGATGTAATGATGCCTTAATTTATACCAAAAAAAAAAAAAAAAAAAAGGTATGCAATGTTGCTTGAAAAGATCACTGATTTTGTTTTGCTTATTTTAGGAAAGATGTTGGTTTAAAAAGATTTTTCCCGAAGAGTTTGCTGGATTCAGTGAAGGTAATCTTACATTCTCTTCAGATGGTAGAAATTATTGTATAATGTGTCTTGCCCATTCCACTTTCTACTCTGTTCAAGTAGATACATTTATTTAATTTACTTTGCATAATCCATCTACATAGCTTTTTACAAAGAATGAGAAGACAAGTTCCTGCCCCTGTCACTAGGGTTATTGTACAGTATATAGTATACAGTATAATATACCATATAATACTGTACATACTACACTACTTGTGTTATGTATTATGTAATGGTGAGGGAATATTGTTTTAAAGATAAACTTTGTGTTATTTAACATACACTGTTTTATGTGCAATGTGATTTGTTTTGTAAGACCTCAGTCTAGAGATGTTTACCCATGTTGACATTCTAAGAAAACTGATCAATTTAAATTAGTTACAGTTTAAGTGCAACTAACATGGAGTAGATTGGGAGGGTCTAACTTTGAAATATATTGTTTACAGTGCTTTAGTGTTGATTGAGAGCCGGCGAAAGGAGGCAGGCGGGCAGGAAGGGATGGAGCCAGAGAACGAGGAGGGATGCCTGGCTCAGAGATGCTGTGGGATTTGTTTGGCCAAGGCATCGTTACCACAGGGGCATGCTCTTACACTTTTCTTATGGAGTTCCTGGAGGAACCAGAGCACAAACGGCCAAGGCGAGGAGGGCTGGGAAGGTGGAGGTGAGAGAGGGAGAGAGCAGGGAGGCAGAGCTGTGCTGTGGCCACTCAGGCTGGCAGGAGGGATGGAGTTTTCTCTCCTCCTATTCTTCATCCCTTTCTCTTTCACTCTCCACTTTTCAACCTGGGGTTGAGCCTGATAGGCCTTTGGATGGTAAAAGGAGGAGAGTTGGTGGCCCGTGAGGTGGATGTGCCATCTCAAGGGCAGGTACCCATGGGTCAGAATAGTCCATGAAAAGTGGTGTGGGTGACTGTCTTCTTGGCCAGTTCTCTACCTGATTGCACCCGGGTTGTGCAAAGTCATATGAAGTGGAAGGCATTACCAGCTCCCCTCTCCCTCCCACCTTCCTTATCTTACTCCTCTTCCTTCTCTCCTCCACTCCAGGGCTTTCCCACCTTCCACCTGAAGGCTAATAACATTTCTTCAAGCCTCTGTGGACCCCCTGTGATGGCATCATACTCCCCCAGGGGTCCACAGACCACAGCAGGTTAAGAATAACTGGCTTAGAAAGTATGATAAAGGGGCAAGCAATGCAGCTAGTTCAAACATATGGTAGTATTCAGGCTGTTTTGAACTTATGACTGTTGGAATCTTTCCAACAATACTTGCTAGTTTAGTAAAATCAGTTCTCTACAATGAAACATAAATACTGTAAATGCTCAATAAATCTCCTTTCTACCTCATACTTATGAATATTTATGTTTCTCTGCTACTGCAAGTAAATACTACTGTGATTGTGTTGATAATTGTAGTTAAAATTCACTCTTCCTCGCAGCACCTTATGATCACATTTGAATATTTTATTACCCAGGCCAAAAACCTACGAAAAATGATCCAGCAGACATTTCGACAATTTGCCAACCTTAATAGAGAAGAAAGTATTTTGAAATTCTTTGAGATCCTCTCACCAGTGTACAGATTTGATAAAGAATGCTTCAAATGTGCTCTTGGTGTAAGTATGCGACATTCAACTGCTAGGGTATGTTATGAAATAATCAGTCTATTTATTATTGCTTAGTTCAGCAATTTATTGTCAGATTTATTGACAGTTTACAGTGATATGGGTAATATTTCTAAAACATTTAAATATATATTGGGTAGTATCCAAAGGGATCTTGTATCACCTTTGATACTAACTAAAAAAAAAAAAAAAAAAGCTAGTAGCATGAGCTGTCTATAAAAATCCCATGCTCCCAGTTCTTTCAGTTTGTCTCAAAGGTGCTACAAGAGCCCTTTGCATATTGATTTTCCAGATTAACACAGCTATGTCTTTGAATATTGGGTGGTAGTAACTGAGAACAATTTGGTAATTATGGTGGATAATTATATCAGAATATGCACAAATTCTTGTTTAAAATACTGTTTTCTATATCCAAAAATCCAATTAATACACAGTGGATGGCCTCATAATTAATAACCGCTTGTTGAATACCTTGTTGTAACAATGATACTGGCTGCTAGTCCATTTGCAGGCACAATTCAAAGTGCTGATTATAGCCTGTAAAGCCCTATATAGCACAGACCCAGGTTATTTGAAGGAGCATAAGCTCCCATACAAACCTGCCTGTGTTTTAAGATCCTCTAGGGAGGCCCTTCTGTCTGTCCCACTGCCCTCACAGGTACATCTGGTGGGAACACAGGAGAAGACCTTCTTTGGGGCTGCTCCCAGGCTCTGGAACTTGCTTTTTCAAAGAGGTTAAAATTCACCCTCTTTGCTATCTTTCTACAGGCATATAAAACTCTCTGTTTTAATTTTTGGAAGCCTCCTTAAGTCTCAGTCCTAAACAAATAACCTGATGAAGGGGGCTGTTATCCACAAAAACCTATGCCAAATAAAGCTAACTAGTCTTCATGATGCTACAAGACTATTTGTTGTTTTGCTCCAGCACTTACACAGTTACACGTTGTTGTTGTTGTTGTTGTGTGCCTTCAAGTCATTTCTGACTCATGGCGACCCTCAGGCATACCACTCTGAAAATACAGTTAGGTAATAGAGGTTCAATCCCAGTCCCTGCCAGCTGTTTCTAGTGAATATAGTGCTTTACTTTTCTTAGTTTCCATGTCAGTCCACTGAGGCAAGATATACATTCTTCTAAGGCAATTTTTTCACCTACCTGAGAAATAGTTTCCTGCCCAAGGTCTTCCGTTGACAGTATGTGAATGCATTATCACCACAGGTTCCCCCATCACACCTGTTTTATCAAGGTGGTTAAGTTTTTGTTTGTTTGATTAATATTACAGTTGGCCCTTCAGATCCATGAATTAGATCATTTGCAGGTCATCACACCTCATATTGTCAAATGGTGGCAATGTCAAAATGGACAAGTTGAAAAATGCATGTTCATGTCACTGCCATTTAACAATATGAGGCATGATTATTCATGTTTTATGCATCCTCAAGGAGTCTTGGAAGTGAACACTCACTACTGTACTTTAAAACCTTTTATTGATTATTGAATTGTGTTGAAGGTGTTTTTCCTTTTAAAAAATGAATTTTTCTCACTTTTCATCACCTCCCTTGGACCCTTAAATATAAAAGTCAAGCTGGATTATTTCAGTGGAGTTGGCTATTGGCCCAGAAGAAGGAATCAGCTACCTTACAGACAAAGGTTCCAATGTGAGTCTTATCATTCATTGGTTGTCTTGTTATACTTTGAAGTAAATGGTATGGTATATTGAGATTAATGGAAGGCAGTGCTATTGAGAAAAAGTGTATAAATAGGAGTAAACATGAATGAGTTGTGTCATTAAGGAGTGGGGAAAGTGAGACAAGAGTCTTAAAAAATTACATTTATAGATTATGTCTTTTCAGGGGTGAGTCCAAGAGACCTGTAGGCATTGCAGATGCATGCAACTACTTTTAGATGTTTTAGGTTAAACCTTTCTGTTAAGGTTTCAAGGCTTCAGCCTGACTCCTTGGAGAACTGTACTCATTTGCTGCTACATGGTAAAAGAAATTACTTGAATGAGTAAGTCCTGATTTTGTCTTCAAAAATATGTAATATACTTCAGTAATTCAGAAATAAATGTGTTCCTAGGCATTACTTCTTTAATAGAAAAATTGGTACCAAGCAAAGAAATAACATCAGGGGTAGGCAACCTTTCCCCTTTAAGAATCCCAGGAGCTATTGGCCAACATGGGACTATTGGCCAACATGGCTGAGGCTTCTGGGAGCTGAAGTCCCTCGGCCCTTAAAGGGGAAAGGTTGCCTACCCCTGAATAACATGAACAGAATACGCCACAAAAAAGAAGTGGACTTCAACGTCTTTCAGCAAACATTTTATTCATAACTAACAATATGAACATAGGAAATGAAATGACCAGCTCAGTTAAGCCTTGCATAAGTAAATAAAAACATTTTGAGCCTTCTAGAGATCACTACAAGTCTTCTTCCAAAATACAAGGATTTTTCTTTTCTTTTACTATGTAGCACCAAATGAGTACAATTTTCTAAAGCTTCTGTTGAAGGAATCAGGCTGAGTCCTGGAAACCTGAACACAAAGGGTTAACCAGTACCCATGAGAGCCGGCTCTTGCAGCCCCTTCCTCTTTCTCTGTCTGTCTCTCCCTACCCTATCCCTGTTAATCTACTCTAAACTGTACATATATATTTTTAGTTTAAGTACATTTTTGCTAATACCCTAAAGAGTTAATTATCTCCTAGTCATATATGTCTGTTCTCAAAGGCTTCATTAACTGAGGTATTCCTGCAAGGACTTTAGCAAGAGGAACATTATCTTCAGCTTTGTTTCTGATTTATATTAGCTTTATATAGTTTCACTGATCTTACAGTAACTACTGAATTTTTGGTAGGTTTAATTGTTGCATTGAATTCCAGGCCTTTTCATTATTTTCTTTTGTAGCTCTCTCTCTCTCTCTCTCAATCTCGGTTTTTGCTAACATCATTTTTTTCCGTGTGTGTGTGTGCCTCCAAGTTGTCTATAGACTTATAGCAGGTCCCTGAATTCTGTAGGTTTTCTTAGGCAACGAATACTCAGAAGTGGTTTTGCCAGTTCTTTCCTATGAAATATAGTCTACAGTGTTGAGTCACAGTCTGGAAAAAGGCAGGATAGAAATCATCATCATCATCAATCCCGCCTTGTTCCCAGACTCAAAGCGGCTTGCAATGATAAAAAGAATTGTATTATTATTAATATTATTATTTCCATCCTACCTACACCTGGTATTTGTTGGTCTGCCATCCAAGTACCAACCAGGGCTGATCCTACTTAGCTTCCAAAATCAGACAGGATTTGGTGCTTTTAGGTTATATTTATCTATCTCCGTTTATCCATAAGAGGACTGAAATAATAAAAGAAAAGAAAACTCAGAAATATACTTGTTGAAACAATTCTTATTTCAAGGTGGGAGATTGATCATTTGTCATTTGAGCTTCTAGCCTATGGTTCCCATTTTTCAACAGTGGTCTGTAAGGGTTGCTATTTATATCTGATTTCTTCACTTTTACCTGACATGTTGTGGGGCTCAGATTTAAAAAAATAGAAGGATAGGAGCGGAATATGGGAAACTTCAGGTAGATACTTGTTTGTCCTGTACAAATGTCAGAATGGAATATTCTACATTGCTTACTAATACTTTCACTTTCCACTATTCTTTTCTGTAGCCTACCCATTTGGCAGATTTCCATCAAGTGCAAACCATTCAGTATTCAACTAGTGAAGATAAGGACAGGAAAGGAGTGCTGCAAATGAAAATAGCTGGAGCCCCAGAAGTAAGTAATTTGTTATTGACATTTTTCTTTCATGATTAGACAGTGAGAGTTACTTCATCAGTTGTAGTTTTTGTGTGGCTTGAAGTAATTTCTGACTTATGGTGACCCTAAGATGAACCTTTAATGGGGTTTTCTTGGCAAGATTTGTTACGAGGGTGTTTGACTTTGCCTTCCTCTGAAGCTGAGCGACAGAGAGAGTGACTTGCCCAGGGACACCCAGTGGGTTTCTATGACCAAGCAGAAATTCAAACCCTGGTCTTCAGAGTCATAGTCCAACACTTAAGCCATTACACCACACTGGCTCTCATGCGTCAGTACAGAGCATAAACATATAGGAAATAATAGGTATCAGATCATTACTTCAAACTATTCTGTAAGCAGAGACTGTGATCTTTCCTGGTCTGAACTAATACAATATGCTTGCTATATACGAAGGCCCATGATGTGATGTTATTCTTATGAGCTAATTGAGTCCATAGCGATAAACAACATGTCTCTCATTAGCTGTGAAGATCATATGCTCATACTATCCTGTCCTCCTGTAGCTTTTGCAGTTAATCATGATGACAGTTGTTAATGAAAAGTCACTACTACTCTCTGTAGCTGCTTGTTAGTATAGTTTTTAATTGCCTAAGGTGGAATGTGTGACCACTATATATATATATATATATATATATATATATGATTATACAAGTCGTAGTGGTCAACTGTGGATGGATGGAAATAGTTGTGATCGTGCAAATTAGTCTTCCTAGGTCTTGCTTGATATTGCTCTTTACTAGACATCATCATCTACAATGTTTAGAGGGGATTGGGAAGAAGTGGCAAAGAGCAAGTATACAGAAATGGAACATCCATGTGCTTTAAAACCTGAGCGCTTTCCTCTGTTCTCAGATTGTTGCTGTCCAAGTACTCCTTTCAACATAGTTGATGCAATTAAGGAAAAATGTGTCTAGTTAAGTCCCCCTTTGAAACCAGTGGGACTTGAAACCACATTATCTCTTTTGCTGTTGCAATAAACTTTGGTTCATCAAATTATGCTTGAAATCTTGTTTGCGTTGCTAGTTTTTAGAACTTGTATGAACAAGTGATCAGCTGATATTCTAGTTACGGATATTAAATATTCATATGCTGCTAACTAAATATTGCTATTTTAATGAAAATCTGTTAACTAAGTGTTTTTGACTATTATTATTTCATATGAGGTTATAGTGGCGAAAAGATATGGAAAACAAACAATGGCCTATAGATTGGAAAAGATCACTGTACATTCCCATCCACAAAAAAAGAGGCAGAAAAGATTGCAGTAATTACAGGACTATTGCATTAATTTCCCATTCTCAAAATACTGCAGCAAAGACTCCTGCCATATATGGAGCTAGAAATTCCAGAAGTGTAAGCTGGGTTCAGGAAAGGAAAAGGCACTAGGAATCATATTGCAGATATACTCTGGATAATGGAGCACACAAGAGATTTCCAGGAGGAGGGACCACTATGGACATTATAGACTATTTGAAAGCCTCTAACTTCATAGATCATGAACATGAAAAGTTATGGCTGGCTCCTAAAGCAATGGGTGTACCATTACATTTGATTGTCTTGATGTCTAACCTGTACACAGGGCAAGAAGCTACCATTAGGATAGAATATGGACAAACAGAATGGTTCCCAGTCAGAAAAGATTGCATCTTATTACCCTATTTGTACAACTTATATGTAGAAAATATATGCAGAGCAAGCTTAGATTCAGAAGAAGGAGGAATGGAGATCAGATGAGGAAACTTCAGCAATCTAAGATATGCCAATGACACCATACTACTAGCAGAAAACAACAAAGACTTGGAAAAATTACTAAAAAAATCAAATAAGAAAGTGTGAAGGCAGGCTTAATGTTGAATATCAAGATAACAAAAATAAGGACCATGGAAGACTTACATAAATTCAATCTAGAAGATGATGAAATTGAAATAGGCAAAGATTTCCCATATCTTAGATCAATCAGAATGGAAATTGTAGTCAGGAAATCAGAAGAAGACTAAAATTTGGAAGGGCAGCTATGAAAGAACTAGACAAAATCATAAAAAGCAAAGGTACAACATTGAACACTAAAGTAAGGATTGTATACACCATCATAATCTCCATCACCATGTACGGATGTGAGAGCTGGACAATGAAGAAAGCTGACTGAAAGAAAATTAACTCATTTTGAGTTGTGGTAGTAGAGAAGAATGCTAAGGATACTGTGGACGACTAGTAAGACAAACAAATGGGTACTGGTACTGATCAAGCCTGAGCGCTCCTTAGAATCCAGGATGAGCAAATTGAGACTGTGGTACTTTGGCCATATCATGAGAAGGCATAACTGACTAGAAAAGACAACAGTGCTTGAAAAGGTAGAGGATAGGAGAAAAATAGATAGATTGCATACCTGATGGATAGACTCAATCAGGGAGGCTATGACTAGGAACTTGAAGGAACTATGCAGAGCAGTTGAGGACAGGAGGTCTTGGAGTGTTTTATTC
Source organism: Phrynosoma blainvillii (assembly GCA_026167975.1). Classification (NCBI taxonomy): domain Eukaryota; kingdom Metazoa; phylum Chordata; class Lepidosauria; order Squamata; family Phrynosomatidae; genus Phrynosoma; species Phrynosoma blainvillii. Next base: position 9,118,973 of record JANUYF010000004.1, read on the forward strand.
ATGCAACCATTGTAAGTTGAAGTCAACTCAAAGGCAGTTAACAACAACAATAGCCAAATAAATTATTTCTTAGCTCACTCCACCCCATAGAGTATAGTACATTTCAGAGTCTAGAAAAATTATATGAATGTATTATGCCCTCAAAATGAGCCAAGTGTTGGTTAATACAGTGGTACCTCGACATACGAGTTTAATTCGTTCCGTAACCTTGCTCGTATGTCAAATTGCTCGTATCTCAAAGCATCTCAATTTTCCCCATTGAAATTAATTGAAATGTAGTGTGCGGTGTAGTGTGCGATTCCTCGTATCTCAAATCTTGCTCTCATCTCAAAGCAAAATATCGCTCACTCGGCGGCTCGTATCTCAAAACACTCGTATATCAGGGCACTCGTATGTCGAGGTACCACTGTATCTGTAAACCCCTACATGGTTTGGGTCCAGGTTACTTCCCTCCTCCTGTATAATCTGGGGGACATTACCTCATGTGGCCAGGACTTCATCTGACCAGGGCCTTCCTCCAATGGACCTTTTTGTCAGCTGCCCCTAGATTGTGGAATGACCTTCGCTAAATAATGTTGTCTAAATTTAAAACAACATTAAAAACCTATCTTTTCTGGCAGGCCAATCCAGTCAAAGTTAAACTATGGATTTTAAATTGGTATATTTTTAAATAAATATGTCTGGATGGTTTTAACATGTATTGGTTATCTTAATCCTGTTTATGTATTTTAACCTATGTGTTTAAATAGTTTCATGGCCTTAGTTAAATATTCTTTTTTAATCTATCTGGACCCTGCCTTGATTCTTGGGGAGAGGCGAGTAATAAATTATCATCATCATCATCATCATCATCATCATCATCATCATCATCAGGATTGAAATCCTACCTGCAGCATATTCCCATGGATGCATCCATGCAGAGTGAGCAACATACGGACCACATGGAGTGGCACTGCTTCCCAGCACAAAGAGATGGGCAAAGCTGGAAGCTAAAAAATAATGAAGCTGCTTGTATGCTACATCTTTCAAAGGCTGCCCAACTTGCAGGATTTTAGGGCATAATCAGCTACATATACTTTTCTGTTTACTGTTTTTCAACTGCTTACTCAGCTCTGATGTAACTGCTCAGCTGTTCTACTAAATGTTGTGTCTATAAATAATGTCTCTTTGTTTGGTGCCCTATTTTTTCTCTCTCACTCTTTCTGTAGCCACTGACAGTGACAGCACCATCCTTAACCATTGCTGAGAACATGGCTGACTTGATAGATGGTTATTGCCGACTGGTCAATGGTGCAACACAATCCTTTATCATCAGGCCCCAGAAAGGTAAGATAAATCTTAATTTTACTGCAACTTGTGCTACATCTAGTCAGATTTGGGCCATAAAAGTTGAAAAAGAGTAGAAATAAGAACTAAGCTTGCATAATTTCCACGCACTATGGAAAAACATGTTTTCTGCTAGTGAATAAAACACTAAAGATAAAACTATTAACAAGCAACTGAGATGATGATTCCAGTAACTACTGACATATAGGTTGTGCTGCTAATGGTAAAACGGTACCTTAGGTCCAAAACACATTGCAGAAATAATCCAGTTTGAGACCCCTTTAATTGCCCTGGCTCAATGTGATGGAATTCTGGGAACTATAGTGTTTGTGAGACATTGAGCCTTCTCTGTCAGAGAGCTCTGGTGCTACAATAAACTACAGTACCCAGGATTCCCTAGTTAAAGCAGTCTCAAACTGGATTATTTCTGCAGTGTGTTTTGGACTTTAGTGAGCCTGTAACAGCCACATTCCAAAGTTTTCAGCTGATATTTTCTTAGTTGTGCATCCTCCACAAGTGACTTGCCCTTTTTCCAGGGTAACCCATTTTGTTTCATGTGGTCTAACACCTTTTCTTTCAATTTGAAAACTTGTAGAAAGAGTCCTCTTTTAAAACAAACTCATATGGTCTACTGGATTATCATGTTATTTGTTTCTTAGATATTTTTTTATTCTATTCTTCCTCCAATCAGTTCTGAGTACTATATAGTTGTCCCTCCCCATTCATGGACTTTGAGTCTGCGGTGTTGCTCTTCACGTGGAGGGACAAGGGCTATACTATAAATGGCCAAGCGTGCCTGCATGCACACCATTAGTTTAAATGGGGCTCGAATATTTCCGAGCTGCCATTTTGGCCAGGAGGGGTCCGGAATGGATCCCCTGCAAATTGGGAGGGGCAACTGTACATGATTCTGATGTCTCAGTTTTATCTTCACAACAATCCTGTGTGAGGGGAGGAGACTCACTTGGCCCAAAGTCACTCAGTAAGTTATGTAACTATAGAACTGACTGTTGTAGCTTAGGAAGATTTTTCAATTTTTCTGTAAGCAATTTTAAATTTTCTATAAATGTTATATTTTAGGCTATCACAGTTGCTGTCATTCTCTTCATTTTGCTTTTTTTGACTCACAGTCTTAGCCCAGCACACCTCTGTCTTTTTAGAAACCTATGAGTGATAAATTTAAAGAGCTGCTGGAACAAAACACAATTCCCTGCCTTCAGTCCTGTAGTGAGGAGACTTTCCTGTTTGGCTTGGTGGGATTTCATTAGTTGCACATCAAGATTTTTTTTTTAAGCATGTGAACTAGGGTACTGACTTTGGAAAAAAGATTTAACCACCCCTACCACCCCCATTTAATCATATTATAGTTAGTCTGGAGCTAGCATCAGCAAAAACAAGTACATTTCTATACCACTTTTCAGTGCACTTAAGCAGTCCCTAAGTGGTTTACAAAGTGTAAGCTAATTGCCCCCAACAAGATGGCAATTTTAGCGACTTTGGAAGGATGCCAGGCTGAGTCAAGCTTGAGCCCTTGGCTGGTATTGAACTCATAATGTTGTGGTTTGTGAGTGAGTGACTGCAGTACAGGCATTGAACCACTGCACCACCAGGGCTCTGAGATCAGTCACTTTCCTTGGGGAGAAAAGTTGGTTTAGGACAGGTGTCATTAAATGCCATCTCTTTTAATCAAGAGCTTTGTAAGAACAATTTTGCAGAACTAGGTTGCTGTAACAGCAGTGATTTGGTAATATTGTTGAAATAGCAAGGTCTTTTATCAAAAGGAAATAAATACTTTCACCTATACTGGTGCTATATGTTGATTCATGTAGCATCAGGAACTTTTCTTTTGCAATTTAGCTTACACGCTTATTCAGAATTACAATTCACTTTTATTTGAGGGGGTAAAACAGTTTGCATCACATGTCATGTGCTATTTTAGTGGCATGGGTGTATTGGTTTGAGCATTGGATTATGACTCTGGAGACCACATGGCCACAGAAACCTACTGGGTGACCTTGGGCGAGTCACATACTCTCAACCCCAGAAAACCCCATGATAGTCTCGCCTTAGGGTCACCATTGTTGGCAACGACTTGAAGGCACACAACAATAATATTGCATAAGCAATGTGTGTTTGGATGTGAACACTGCAGGAAAAATAAGAGTGGTGTAAAATTTTCAATGCTTAGAAAATGGTATTGGTTTTGGTTTTGGTTATGTTACTACTCGGAGAACGAAAGAGGTGCTCTGATTTGTCTGACTATCACTGTTAAATTTATTTTGCAATGAGTGCTTAAAGTTCAGTACTTTATCCTGTATTTCACAGATAGGACAAATCATAAATGTTAAAATACTACCAAAGCACAGGTAGTTGACCAAACCTGATTTTGATATTATTTCCCAAGCTAAGATATAGTAGCCCAGTCTTAATTAGAGGCTTGGTCTGATACTTGCATGCGAAACTGAACGAAAAAACAGACAAATAGGAGTTGACTTGCTTGATTGAAAAAAAATGTGTGTGGGGAATGTTTGGAGGTTTTATATAAGGCTGCTGGTGAAATTCTAATAATTGTATTACTTCCTCTTGTTATGTAGAAATTTTATTAACTTCAGTTAGCAGTTACTTTTTCTTGGTTATATGTTTTAATAGCTTAGGATAGTCATTAATTATGTATTTTTCTCTCCATGCAGAAGGTGAAAGAGCATTACCATCCATACCAAAGTAAGTCATACTTAATGTTTAGAAATACGGTTTCAAGGTGTTTGAAATTTGTGATTTTAGCTCTGTGTTTTTATATAAGATTACTAGCCAACTTGAGTTTACAAGGACAGACAGGATATATTTAGATAAATAAGTAAAATTTCAAATTAGAAAATTAAGAGTTTATATTTTGGTTTATACCAGTCTCCAATGTTCCATTTTTGGGCAAGGTGCTGGAGCGTGTGGTGGCTTCCCAACTCCAGGCGTTCCTGGATGAGACGGATTACCTAGATCCATGTCAGCCTGGTTTTAGGCCTGGTTATGGGACAGAAACAGCTTTAGTCGCCTTGGCATACGACCTACACAGGGTGTGTGTGTCCCTGTTGGTTTTGCTGGACCTCTCAGCAGCTTTCAATACCATCGACCATGTTATCCTTCTGAGTCACCTCTTTGGGATGGGCTTTGGAGGTACTGTTCTACAATGGTTCCATTCTTTCCTGGAGGGGTGCTCTCAGAAGGTGGTGGTGGGGAATTCCTGTTTGACTCCTTGGCCATTGGCCTGTGGGGACCCTCAGGGCTCAGTCCTGTCCCCTATGTTTTTTAACATCTACATGAAACCGCTGGGAGAGATCGTCTGGAGGTTTGGAGTAAGGTGTGACCTGTACACTGATGATACCCAGCTCTATCACTCCCTTCTCCCTAATTCCAAGGAAGCTGTTTCTGTCCTAAACTGATGTCTGGCTGCTGTAATGGACTGGATGAGGGCAAACAAATTGAAGCTTAATCCAGACAAGACAGAGGTGCTCCTGATCGTAGTTTGGGGGTACGTCTGGATTCAGCCCTGAGCCTGGAAGCCCAGGTATCAGCAGTGACCAGGAATGCTTTTGCACAGCTAAAACACTTGTGCCAACTGTGCCCATTCCTGGAGAAGTCAGATCTGGCCATGGTGGTACATGCCTTAGCTCCATCCCATCTGGATTACTGTAATGAGCTGTACATGGAGCTGCCTTTGAAAAGTGCTCAGAAATTTTTGACTGGCCTAAAGAGCTGCAGCCAGGCTGTTAACTGGAACTGGCTACAGGTAGCATATAACTCCCTTATTGCAACAGCTCCATTGGCTGCCAGCTTGTTTCCGGGCACAATTCAAAGTGCTGGTTTTGACCTATAAAGCCCTATACAGCTTGGGTCCTGACTATGAAGGACTGCATCTCCCTGTACGAGCCCCCCAGAGTGTTGAGATCATCAAGAAAGGCCCTTCTCTCTGTTCACCACCTCTCAGGTACATTTGGTGGGAACAAGTGAGAAGGCCTTTTCAGTGCCTGCTCCCAAGCTTTGGAACTCCCTCACTAGAGAGGCTAGGATGGCTCCATCTCTGCTGTCCTTCCGACAGCAGATAATTCTTCTGCCAGCAGACATTTGCAAACCGATAAGGGCTGGGAATGTTGCCTTAATGAAATTTTAAGGTTTGTATTTTTAACATATTCTATTTTAACTCTTAACTGTTTTAACCTTTTAAATGATTTAATTGTTTTTTTAAATTTTATATTTATACATTTTAATGTTTTATTGTTTTTAAATTGTATTGTTTTAAATCTGCTGTTCGTCGCCTTGAGTCCCTATATTGGGAGAAAGGCAGGATATATAATAACAACAATAATAATAATAATAATACAGCTGAAAACTAAATGAAACCAGTCAGCTGCTATATAATTGAATTTCTTTTTATGGACCATTAAACCTGAAGGCATGTGGTTAACTCTGGGTAGCATAATGCAGAAGACAGAACTGGGCTCTTCCCTCCAGGTGTGCTGTCCCCATTATTATTATTATCAAATTGCCACTGAATTCAGATCAGATGGATTAAGTGGGACTTCCAAATCTGCAGAGTCACAAATCTAACCACAGAGAAGATCCATAGTGTTTCATGGACAATTTTCAATACCGGCCCTAGAGCATGGGGCACCGTAATGACCTGGCCCTGAGTCCCTTCAAACCTGGAGCTTCCCTTGAAAGTGTTAGGGAAAAAATGTGCTTCATCTTTTTCCAGAAAGGCAACAATACTGCCACCTTTAATATTTTTCATTCCCTCCAGAGTTCCTATTTGTGAAAAGGGGGGGGGGGGAGGAACGAAGCAGAGTCCTGATTTTTGGTATGCTTATTTTGGTCAAAGGATGTCAACTCCATTCTTCTGTGGCCTGATAGTTTCATGTTGCCACAAGTATTGTCTCTGTGGATTAGGGACTTTATTACTACTCATTAGTCTCATTACTACTCTAGCTGCTTTTTAAAAGGCAGTAAAGACGGATCTCTTCTGGCAGGCCTTCCGAGAATAACAGCTGTTTGTTGGGAGATGAGTTTTCATCTTGTTTTTATATCACTGATTCCTTTTTTATTGTTAATCGCTTTATTATATTGCTGCATTTTAACTTTTCCTTAGTTTAATTCTGTTTTAAGGGGGTGAGAGGGTTGGATTGTGGGCCGAGGGAAAGTTTTAACTTTGTCTGTTTTAAATGTTGTAACCCGCCCTGATTGCTGTGCAGAGAGGCGGGCTATTATTATTATTATTATTATTATTATTATTTTACGTGAATTTGAGTCTTCTGCATAAATCATGGTCAGTACCAGGATTATGAGGCTGCTTTGCCCCCCTCAAAGGTTCTAACAGGGCCTTACCTCTTCCCTACCATGCTTCCACTGAAGTTTCACCCCCCCCCCACACCATTTTATAATCACATTGTCACCCCAACCTCTCTGTCAACATTTTTGCCATGTTTATGCCTCCTCCCTCCATGGCTGCTTTAGGTCCAGGAGAGTCATTTTCAAACTAGGAAGGAATCTTCACAGTTGACTTAGAGATATCTCACTGAATTCCATGATAATGACTTGTAAATAAATTATAGCAGATTGCAGGGTTATTTTGTTAATATTGATATGTCTTATATTTTCCCTAGAGATTTGAATTGTTGTTGTTTTTTACCTTCAAGTTTGTTCTTGACTTATGGAGACCCTAAGTGGAATCTTTCATGGGTTTTTCTTGGCAAGATTTGTTCAGAAGGGAGCTTGCCTTTGCCTCCCTCTGAGGATGAGAGAATGTGACTTTCTCAAGGTCACCCAATGGGTTTCCATGTCCTAATGGGGATTTGTACCATGGTCTCCAGAGTTGTAGTCCAATGTTGAAACCATTATACCACACCATGCTGGCTCAAAATTTTGAACATGTCCGTTAAAATGCTTAAATCTGTGTTAGTGCTTTTGTCTTTCTTCACATGTAAGTCAAGGATACATCATTGAACTGGGTATCTAAACCCAATACTAAATTATATAGCTAAACTCTAAAGAAGAAATTCAGAATTAAAAGCTAATTTGTATTTCAGTTTTTAAACAATAGCCTTTTGCTTTATCAATTTACCAAGATAAATTTCTTTATGAAATTTAAAACTAGCTCCTTGAAGCTTTCTTTCTGTTACTACCCTGGGTAAATTTAAAATGTAGAATCATCTCCCTACCTGATAAAAATTCATCTTTAAGAAAATTGATTGTTGTTGCTAATTGGATTTGGTGTCCTGTCAGATTGAGTTCTTAAGTCTCTTGGATTGCATATAGTATACCACATTAATAGATTTGAACTTATGTGTTTCAGGCTGGCAAACAATGAGAAACAAGGAATACGATCTCATACAGTGTCTGTATCAGGTAAGAGCCAGAGGAAGTCAGTTTTTATAAAAACAGCTTTAGATAACTTTATAGATATTTCTATGTTGAATTTGAACACATTCTCAGTGAAGTTACTGTTAAGACACACATTAAAATAGACATTATTTTCTGTCAGTACCAAAAGCGGTCATGCAACACTTTCTGTGCTTGGTTCTCTTACCTTCATCACTTGCTCTTCACTTCAGTTTTTCAATTTCAATTAATTTGTACTGGATTCTTGAAGAAACTATAGCAGAAGCTGGCCAGTAAATAAACATCTGGTAAATTAATCACTTCACTTGATTGTAGCAGCCTTTTATGGAACAGTGTTTTAATAACATAGACCAAAACAGAAACAAGAAAGGAGGGGTTTCAACATTCAGTCTTTTGGTTGTATAGGATTTAAATCCTTATCTTTGTGTACTTTTTAATATATTGTTATAAACCAGTTCTTTCAGAAATATTGGTGTGTTCCTATAAATAATGGATAGAGTCCAACTGAATACTTATGCATCTTCCATACATTTTCTAACCATTATTTCCATGAACCAATTTCATGTCCTAGCATGTTTCCTTAAGGTTCCTTAAGATCAGCATGATGTACTGGTGTTTTGAATTCATGCCTTGGGTCTAGAAAGTTAGTATGAGAATAATATGTTGGGTTTTTGCATATTATTTCTTCTGCAGAACTTGTTCTCTTTGGGGGTTTTTCTTCTAAATACACCAGTTTGATTCAAAGGAGATTATGTTTCATGTAACTGTATAAAAGAGGCACACTTTGCCAAAGGACACGACTCAATGGCTTTGAACAGTGGGAGCAACAGATGTGTACAATGTATAGTTTATACAGATTGAGTCTCCCTTATCCCTTATTCTGGGATCAAAAGTGTTTGGGATTTTAGATTATTTGCATATACGTAATGAGATATCTTGGAGATAGGTCCTAAGTCTAAATAGGAAATTCATTTATGTTTCATATACATCTTATACCGGGGTAGGCAACCTTTCCCCTTTAAGGGCCGAGGGACTTCAGCTCCCAGAATCCTCAGCCATGTTGGCCAATAGTCCCATGTTGCCAATAGCTCCTGGGACTCTTTGTGTGCCTACCCCTGTGCCTTATACACTTAGTCAGAAATTAATTTTATACACAATATTTTCAATATTTTTTCTTATGAATCAAAATTTGTGCACATTAAACCATCAGAAAACAAAGGTGTCATTATCTCAACAACCCATGTGGACAATTTTCAATTTTGGAATATTTTTTGATGTTGGAATTCCAGATAAGAGAGACTCAAACTGTAGTGACTTTTAGCTAAGTAGAATTTTGACTGTCATAGCCTAATGTGCATTACTAGCTGCAGTGATGCCATCATGAACTACAGAATGATAGCTATTTCTTGGTGGTATTTAAAATGACTTGCATCCTACAGGCTTGAAATAAAGTAGGGCTATATATGCAGGATGCTGGAAAGTTATATTTTCAATTTTCTATTCAATATAACTGATTTTCTATTCAATATACCTAATTTTGTCCAACAATAAAATAGCATAAACCTAGAATTGTGGTTTTTGATATTGTCAGTTGTCTTGTCAGTATAGTTTGTAAAGGTTTTTGACTTTACACAAAAAGTTGTGTTCATTTTCGTTGGTGTGTCGTGCAGTATTTGAAACTTAATTATGAATTGCAGTAGAAAGGATGCACTGGTATTTATAATTTCAGCAAAAGCTGAAGTCAGTTGTCTCTTGTTTAAAAATAAGGTCTCCATCTAAATAAAAAAATTATTAAGAGATCACCAAAATAATACGCCAAATTTAACTGGGAGAAACTGGCATAGATTTGTTTGTCTCAGTGCAGTGTTTACCCTTTGGCTTTGAAGTAATTGGCACTGTCTATTGCCCAGTGAAATCTAGAAGATAGTTTTATAGCATTTGAAGTTGACCAAATAAAGAAGGAAAGATAAACAGTAAAAATGAGCAAAATATTCTAAATCCTTCTAACCTGTTATACTATCCTTCTCCATTGGGATAAAATTATATGCAAGTCTAAATCTATCTCTATAAGCTCTCTGGATCTACAGGTTAGAAAATGGGTCTAGGTTAGAAAATGAGACCTCTCATCCAAAGCAGCCATATCCTCCAAATTTACTACTGTAGGAAGACTGTTTTACAAGGTATAGTTTCTCCCAGACTACTACTGCAAGTCCTATAGCAGTCAGTAAAGTATTATTAGTGGCTCTGAATTGAACGGAACCATTTGTTTGATGTTGCTTTTCTCTTTCCTTACCATATTGCCTTCTTCTTTCGGTCTATTCTAGCTGCTCAGAGCCTATTATCTGTGTTGTGACTCTTGTGCAATCCTTACAAATAAGTCATTCAAATTTAGGGCTGTATTGTTGCAGCAAGAGGAAGGGGAATGACTTTCCTGGTTTTTACCAGTGGAGTCTGCCCTTGCTGATCAAATTCATATAATTATAGCACGAAAGAACGGGAAAGAACCGTGAGCTGAATTATAGAATCAAAGTGTTGGAAGGGATCTTTGAATCCAGCCCCCTCCCTTCTCAGTGTAGGTCAAGCACTTCTCTGCTGACTTAGTTTTGGTTTGCCCTCGTGCAGTAACTGCAGCAATGAAAAGGCATTGCATAGAGGCTCAGGTTTGTTTGTTGATTAGGCAATACTCAGCAATATCCAAATTTTAAGGAGCAGGAATGGGGGAAGAGGGACTCTGTGGGAGTTGCTATCTTGTCCATTTTCTTCCTCATGAGCGCAGGGGGAAGGTGAGTATGTAATGGTTGGGTTACACTTTGTTGTCATTTTCATTGAAGAAAGAGAGTAAGATATCAGCATGGCAGGTAAGTTTGGTAAAAGGAATGAAAAATTAGGGCTAAGGATTTGACGTGTTTTAAATTGCATCTTCCCTTTGAGTTTGCTGGAGGGTGGGATGAGCAGCCAAGAAAACAAGGCTGTCTGTGTGCGTGATAAAGAGGAGGCATATTCTGCTAAACTAGAGGCAAGGAATAAAATATAGGTTTCTTGGGCACATGGAGATAATTGGTGATACTCTTAGTATGTTTGCATGGGTTGAGCAGCAAGATAAATAAAGATGAGGCCCAGCACCTCTTCCCCTTGAAAGTAAATACTGCTCTTCTCCTTAATAATAATAATAATAATAATAATAATAATAATAATAATAATAATATTTATTTGTATCCTGCCCCCCTGCAGAGCAATCGGGGCGGCTTACAACATTAAAGGGTAAATGTATACTGTGTGTGTGTGTGTGTGTGTGTATGTATATATATATATATAAGTCAAAGCAGTAATTCTGTATCTTGTTTGTTCTCAGGTTTGGTCAGCCCACTCTCAGGGAGGTTTAAAATGTTTTTTTCAGTGAGCATGTTCAGTCAGCAAAGAGGATTTCAGATTCCAAGTTTGATCTCAGCTTAGGCTTGCTTAGCTTGGTAGAACTGAGCATTGGTGCATATGTACCACACATGTGCACACAGCCATACTTCTGTAGACATTATGTGTGTGTGTGTGTGTGTGTATAGTAGCACCTTTGAGACTAACTGGCAAAAAAAGATGTTAGTAGATAAGCTTTTGCAGACCTTTTTAGTCTACTTCTTCAGGTGCTTATGGTGGATTGAAAGCCAGGGACAGACAGGAGTGCAGGAGTTTAATGAAGATAACTGAAAAGGAATGTTGGCTGCTGTCGACCCAGTCAGCATGAGTAGAACCCATGAGCTCTACATGATATGTAGTTTTGCAAAGGGCTTCCCACATGTAGGTCCCCAGGAACCACATCCCATTGCAATGTATTATGTATTATGCCACTTGAGCCACTACAAATTTTGGTATCCATGGTGAGCCCTGGAACCAAATCCCAGCAGATATCAAGGGCTCACTGTATTCATTCTCTTGAATTTTAAAATGCATATTACCATTATCATTTCAGAAAGAGAAATCCTTTTGAAACTCCTTCCATTGCTTTTACTCAGTTGCAACTATGATTTCTAAAAATGGGACAGGACACTTTAGATTTCTTTGAGTTCAGACATTAGGTGGAAGCATACATAGTTCTAAAGTGGAGGCTTTCAGTCTCCTCTTTGTGTGCATGAAGAAGCTGGTGAGAGAAGAGAAGCATATGAGCTTGTGCATATGATAAAAATGCCTTTTATATTTCAGACTCATGATCTTCAGATATAGCAAATAGGATAGCCCAATAAACTTGGCTGTTACATTGTTTAAAGACAAATACTTATTTTTTAAAGAATATACCTAGACATGTAATGTATGCATGAGGTCAGTATGCATTTAGAAATATGCTGGATATTTCTTGTGACAGAGGCAGGATTGTCTGCTTCTTCCTGTTGAGTGTATAGCTTGTTTATTTTGTTTATTCTTATCTAATTTCTGTGTATGCTAATGTATAAGTCTAGAAATTTTAGTCAAAAATTAACACCCCCCCCACAAAAAAAAATCTGGTTCGACATATCCATGTGTCAGTGCAAGTACTGTACCTTAACTCTTATCAAAAGAGGAAATCATCCCCTTCTCTGAGTAGAGTGGTGAAAAAGACGACAGCTTAGTCCATCCCAAGAGAACCTTTAAAAAACACCAACTTCCTCTGCTGTTTCCACTGTGGCACTGCTTCTGGCCTTTTTGTATGCCTGACCAGGAAAATGGTGGCGACTCTTTGGTACTTCCCCTCAAAGGAGTGCCATGAGAGTAGGGGAGGTTGGTGCTTCTTTTAGGCTCTCCCAGGATGGACCAAGCTCCTGCCTTTTGCCACTCTACTCAGAGAAGGGGATGGTTCCTTTTTTGATAAGAGTTGATACTGTACCTTAACTCTTGCCGTTACATCCTTTTTTACATGTGCACATTCTCTTACTCCTTTCTGCACGTGGTCATCTCCTTCACACATCGCACAACCACCATTTACTGTAGTTTCCACCTCATCCATCAAGCCTTTAGGGTGAGCATAAACAGTTATGCCTGCCAGAGTTTTGTAAGTTCTTTGGCATCGTTTTTCTTTGCTTCAAGAAAACTTAACCCTAAGTTTTCCCCTAGACCTATCCAGAAGTCATATGAAAAATCCTAAATTTTTGCCCCAAAACCTGTGCTAGACTTATAGATGACGTCAACTTATGCATGAGTGTATACGGTATTTATTTGCATTGGCCCAGTTATAATTGATACCAAGATAAGGTTGCTCTGACGGATGACCTCCGCTTGAGCATTGACAGGGGTAGTGTGACCCTGCTGGTGCTCTTGGACCTCTCAGCGGCCTTTGACACCATAGATCATGCCATCCTCTTAGATCGCCTGAGAGAGTTAGGAATTGGAGGCACTGCTTTGCAGTGGTTTCGTTCCTTCCTCTCTGGCAGATCCCAGAGAGTGAGGCTCAGGGACAGTTGCTCTTCTAAAATAGAGCTTAATTGTGGCGTCCCTCAGGGCGCCATCCTGTCCCTGATGTTGTTTAATATTTATATGAAGCCGCTGGGGGAGATCATTCGGAGGCATGGAGCTCGGTGTCTTCAGTACGCTGATGACACCCAGATCTATCTCTCCATGACCAGATCATCGTCCCAGACTTCAGATGGCGTCTCACCTCTTAATGACTGTCTCAGAGTGGTAATGGGTTAGATGAGGAAAAACAGACTGAAGTTGAATCCAGACAAAACGGAGGTACTTGCAGTCACAGGCCCGAAACCAGATCTGGGAATACAGTCTCCAGTCCTGGATGGAGTCACACTCTCCTCTAAGGACTGTGTTCGCAGCTTGGGGGTGCTCCTTGACTCATCGCTTCACATGACCAGTCAGGTGAATGCGGTGGTCAGGAGTGCCTGTTATCAGCTTCGGCTGATATGCCAACTGCGCCCTTATCTGGACATGAGGGATCTGGAAACTGTGGTACACGCCCTGGTAACCTCACGTCTGGATTACTGTAATGCACTCTACATGGGGCTACCCTTGTGCCTAACCCGGAAACTACAACTGGTACAAAATATGGCAGCCAGGGTAATTACGGGAACATCACGGAGGGAGCACATAACACCGGTGCTTAAATCCCTCCACTGGCTGCCGATTAGTTTCCGGGCGCAGTACAAGGTGTTGGTTTTGACCTTTAAAGCCCTACATGGCTTGGGTCCATCTTATCTTAGGGACCGCCTCTCCCCGTATGATCCCCCCCGTGCCCTTCGGTCCTCTGGGAGGAACCTGTTACAGCCAATAAAAAGTAGGCTGTCTCAGACCTCCCAGAGGACCTTCTCTGCGACTGCTCCCAGATTGTGGAATGGCCTGCTGGATGAGATCCGTCTGATTACCACTCTTGCTGCTTTTAAGAAAGCAGTAAAGACGGATCTCTTCCGGCAGGCCTTCCCGGAATAACTCTCAGCTGGGAAATGAGCGTTAAATTGTTGCCTCCGATTCTTTTATTTGTTATTATATGTTCTTATTTGTTTTTAACTAGTGTGGCATTTTTAACTTCTCTGTTGTTTAATTCTATTTTAAGGGGATGGGAGGGTAGGATTTTGGGATGAGGGTTTGATTTTTAACTTTGTTCGGTTTTTATATTTGTTGTTCCCCGCTTCGATTGCCACGCAGAGGGGCGGGTTATAAATAAAAATAATAATAATAATTATTATTAAGTACTCACATTTAAAGATACAAGACCTACATAACCCCACTGTTTGAAGTGTCAGCAGTTTGTTATTGTATTTTGTATTTGTATTCTTCAGCAGATTAGATTCAGTGTATCCTGGAGGAGTTTTCTTCAAACCGTTATTACATTGTTTTAGAGTGGGATACATTAACTTTGAGAAAGCAAACTGAAAAGGCATGGTTTCCAAAAATAACATTTTTTGGAATGGATATAAGCCACTAGTTTATATAAAGCCTTGTTCATGCAGATCTTGTGCTTTTTACATGTTATCCTTCTTGAAATAGTATCAATATTAATTTTACATGCTTTATATAAGTGTTAACTGGAGAAGGCTTCATGCTGATATACATGGGAGTAGCAGTTGCAGGAATTTTCATGGGCATTTTAATTGCATATTCCCCAACTGAAGATGTTATTTATCTGGTTGAAACATACACCATTGGTTGATAGCATTCAGGTCCTGTAAGCGTTGTACAGTTGGCCCTCAGTTTCCACAGATTCTGCATCCATGGATTAAACCAGCCACCTCCTTGAAAATATATATATTAATTAAAATTCCAAAAGCCACACCTTGATTTTGCCATTCTCAGGATGGCATTCCACCATGATTAGCTTAATCGCTCCAGCATTCTTTTTCCATTACTTTTATTAGTACTCTTTCCCTCCTCCATCAGTTATGAATTTCCATTGTATGTAATGGATTTGAATATCCATGGATCCACAGGAGGTCCTGGAACCAAACCCCAGTGGATACCAAGGGCCCACTGTATTGTATCTGTGCTGTGCAAAATAGTCCTTTGGAATAACCATTTACAGACAAACTCAAGAATGTGTTACATGCTGCCCGAGTCTGAAGGTGACAATGGCAATTTTTAATGTGTTAAAAGAGCTTCGCCCCCACTAATAATGTTCACACTTTTACAGTTTTTCAGCATACTGCTTAGACCAGGGGTAGGCAACCTTTTTGAGCCGGGGGCCGGGTTGCTGTCCCTCAGACAATTGGGGGACCGAAGCACCAAAAATAAATAAATAAAATTTTTAAAAAATTAAAAAAAATATGCATGCACACTCTCTCAGCCCCAGAAAAGCCATGGCAAACCCCCTGTGGAGATTTTGCCAAGAAAACCCCAAGAACAAGTAAATAACAACAATAATCAATATCATCATGGCAGGCAGCGGGGGGCAGCAGCGGCAGTGGCAGCAGGACCAGCCTGGGGCCGGTCCAAAGGCCTCGGGGGGCCGTATCCAGCCCCCGGGCCTTAGGTTGTCTACCCCTGGCTTAGATGTTAGGGCTAAGCTCCTATACCGGGGTAGGCAACCTTTCCCCCAGAAGCCTCAGCCATGTTGGCCAATAGTCCCATGTTGGCCAATAGCTCCTGGGATTCTGGGAGCTGAAGTCCCTCGGCCCTTAAAGGGGAAAGGTTGCCTACCCCTGTCCTATACATTTTAGCATACTATAAATATACAGCAGTGTAATTATATTGGATCTGATAATTGTTTACATGATTGGTGTCACAACCTTGAATCTGAGTACATTCATTGTTCAGCAGTCAGTTAGCTCCTTACCCTCCTTACCCTCCCAGTCAAATGTAAAAGCAAAGTTTGTCTGCTTGTGAAATGATTGACTGTACTACAGACCACACTTGTGCTATATCTGAGAAAGTGCAACCATTTGCACAGTGATTTTTACATTGGTGAAGTGCCCTAACAAGATTCTAGCCTGTTTTAACTCAACTTAACTCATGGGTTTTACAGGCTGGTTTGCCACAGAACCCTGTGTGTTGTAGATTATGTGTTGGCATGGTCCAGGGTACCTAAAAGGCTTTGTGGTATCGAATGGTGCTATTCAAAGTGGTGGTCCTTGAACCAAAGCAGTCCTTGAGCCATGTGCTGCCAGTCCTTGGGGAGCTTTCTGGGTGGGGGGGAAGAGAACAATTGTAGCCAATGGGCACAAATATTATGCTTGTCCTTGGCACATGTTGGGTGGGTGGGGAATTGCTGGTCCTCCATATCAGATAGGTTAAGATGCATTGCTGTAGATCAGGGGTAGGAAACCTGCACCCTTCCAGGTTCTGACGAACTACCACTTCCATCATTCCTGACCACCAGCCAAGCTAAAAGAAGTTTTAGCCAGGCTCATGAGGGCTTGGTTGTAGCTCCTCGCCTTATGGTGATACTACATGTGGACCCTTTTATTTCAAGTGTTCAAATAATTAAAAGATTCCCCTTATCCTGCTAATATTTATAGCTTATTGAAGAATATCTAGGGGAAAAATATCAGATACTATGAGGAATCTGTTACTTAACCATTTCTAATGTACTCTTAAATTCTTTCCATTACAACCATTATTTACTTTTCAGCAACCTAGCATGAAATTAAACTGTGTTTAACTTTTATAGAAAAAAGCTAAACAGCACCATGGCCTGAACTACCATCTATTATATTAGTAGTAGAGTAGTAGTAGAGTACTATTATGATACTATTATATTAGTAGTAGAGAAGCTCAAATATAAGGCTTATAACAAGGATAGTACAGCCTTTGAAAATGCACCTGAGCAAATATAACCACAAGAAATAAAATTGCATAGAATTTTCTCCCCTGGAGACAAAATGTAGTATAGTCAGATGAGGGGTCAGCAGAGTCAAATGTGGCTTAAGTCTCTTCTGTGGCTCCCAGATCCACCCCTAGCCTTTACATGGTTCCAAATTAGAAAAACAGTTTTTAAGTGGAAAATCATCCAAAAATTGCCCGAATCTCCTTTGAAACAAACAATCATAACCCAGGACTTCCCATCCCAAACTTTAAAAATCAGCCCAAAATAAAGTGAATCAAAACCAGAAATACAGTTTTAAAAGGCTGTAAACATCACCACAGCTTACTAGGATGGAGCAAAAATTGCTCCCTGCCTTCCCACTGCTGATTTAGACCATTGTTCTCTGTGTTATTCCTCAAACATGATTAAGGGATGCCCATATTTATCACTACTTTGGTTGAGCAACAGAACTGGTCCATTTTGTTTTGCCAGTTCTGCTACCTTTCATGCTTCTGGTGCTGTACTCTGGCACTTTTTCTGGCAGAGATATCTTGTCAGTTTTGTAAATTGTTGTTTGCTGTTTATGCCTTCAAATCACTTCCAACTTATTCTGACCCTAAGCCAGGGGTAGGCAACCTTTTGGAGACCTGGGCCGGTCTCCCGAAGTTCCCCGAAGCACCCTCCGCCACAGTGTGCGCCCCCCCCGTGCGCAGCCGCCCCTGCCGTGGCGCGCGCAGGCACAGCCGCTGCAGCGCAAGTCGTGCCTGCCATTTTGATTTCCAAAATGGCGGCCGTGACGCATTTGCGCACGGCCACACGGATGGCAAAACGCACAGCGGCAGGAGTCTGCCTGGGCCGGTAAGTCCGGCAACCTGGGCCGGAACTGGCCCGGGGGCCGTAGGTTGCCGGTCCCTGCCCTAAGCTAAACTTATCACAGGGTTTTCTGAGGCTGAGGCTTTGGATGCCCTGATCTTGTATGTCTTAGTCCTCCATGGTCAATTGCATTTACTCATATGGAGGATCCTGTAGAAACATTTTGACAGCAGTTTGTACATTTAAAGCTTCCATGGAACTTTCAACCAAGGAAATAGTATTTATATAAGCTTGCATCCAGTGCTATGGGCCAGTTCTCCTGCGATGCCGAACCATGATATAACCAGTTTTCTTCAATATGGCACTTTCCAAATAGTTTGAATACAGCTCTCATCAACTTCAGCCAATACAGCCGAGGAAGTTGGATGTTATATTTCCCAAAATCTGGCAGCCAACAAGATGGGAAAGGCTGATGCTACATGCATGATCTCTGTAAGCCCACATGAAGCTTTCGTCTTAATCATTCCCTCCATAAACCATAATTCAGTTTCACTTTCTCTAATTCTTGACTGGTTGTTGCATACAAAGAATTTTAAATTAAAATAACTAACTGTAGGACATGCCAGATTTGTAACTCGTGGTTTGAAATTGACTTCTTCACGAAGTCAAAACCAGAAATAATTAATACTTAATAAAATATTGAGACTTAATAAAAAGAGTGAATTCAGTAGAGTCAAACTAAATCATGGTATAATTCTTTAGGCTTTATGGGAGAAGAAATCAGAGCAGTAAGGCCAGGTTTTCTTCAGGCACACAGAGGTATGTGCACATAACACTAAATCATGGTTTAGTGCTGTGTGTGAAGTAGGCCTGTCATTCAGTTTGAGGTCTAGGTTGCATCTCAGACTTTTTGTATCCAGATATATTTCCTGCCACTGACAGACTCTCTTCTCCTGCTTTTAAAATGATACAGTTGTATTCTTTCATCATTAGGACTAAACATTAATATATCAGTGTTTCCCACGCATCATTTGACCAGGGTTCAGAAAAATGGAATTCAAGGCTGCATGATTTACTGGACTGCTACTTGTCCTTCCTTTCTGGTTCTGGTTCCTTTCTGGTGCCAAAATAATTTGTCATCCTTTCTTGGTTTAATTTCTTCAGTGAGGATCAGAGGAAAAGGTTTGAAATGAATGAATGGGGAGACATAATATCCCCAGGAGCTGAAGTGGGATTGACTTTTAGAAAGAGACTGCTTTGAAATCTGCCTTGCCCATAAAATTAGATCTTGTCTAAGGTACTTCTTGTGTCTTTTATTGAAAATGTTTCAAGGTTTTGCATTTGTTCTTGCATCTACATTTCATACACACAACTACATGGAACTCTTGATTTGCCAAGAATGAAATTTAAGCTGTTTTGGTTCATAGATCAAATGGCTTGTTGTCTGTTGCATTGCAAGAACTGGAAAATGTTGAACTTAACAATAGTTTCTCCTTGCTTTGTCTTTGAATTCTTTTTTGAGAAGCAAATTAAGAGATGTATGTCTTTAATAGTACCCAAAGTGAAGAAGGAAATGCTGAGTTCATGTATTTAAATATTCTTTGACAGTGTCAAGAAGTTGTGCTTCCTTGTTTTTAGATGTGCTGACAAGTTTATCTTTCTTTCCAAATAATTGTTTTCTCTTTCTCTCTCTTTTTTAAAATTCTTACTTTCTGCTTCTTGGTAAAGGAGTCTATCACTGTCAACATAAAGTAAAGAAAGCCAGGCGCTTTCTCCCTTTCGTCTTCTGTTCACATGAATCACCACCTAAGGGTACTACACTGCTCCTTGTTCAGGTTGCGTGATTAACCTAAAGGCTGAACAATACTAACCCTTTTAAAGTTTTGTTCACCACAGGCTGGAGTTAAATGGTAATCAGAGATCCAAGAATTATCCCAGTGAAATTTTGGATATATACTCTTTCTCCCATAGTTTTTTAGTAAGACCCAGGAAATATTTCCAGCTGCTGTAGATATTGGAGTCTTTGTAGTGTTGTGCTATGGAGGCAAAACAATTCAGTCATGCCAGTGGGGAAACTTTCCAAATCCTTCACTGAATAGCCTGCTTGGGCTCACATATTCTTGGACCCCTGGTTCAGCATGCAGTTGAATGTCATAGAATAGCTGCAGTAGAAATGTACTGAGGTCATTTACCTTAGTATGTGAGTGTGGCAATGCTGGCTGCTGCATATGGCTCTTAGAGCTTGTATAGGCATTACTTTTGAATGACATTTTTTTGTAGAATAGCTATCACCCATTCAGCGCATGGGAGGAAGGAGGCTCCACTACCCTTCAATAAAAGAATTTCATTTGAGGAAACACAATTCACTCTCTAAAGAGGGAAATGTAAGTGATGCCCAAGCTCTGAGTACTTGACCTTGTCAAAGCAACACCTCAAGCTTGGAGGAGTTGAGGGGGACAGGTCTTAATGCCTCTAAAGAACAGGTGTTTGCAGCACAGTATCTGCTGCAAGGGGTGTTTGGAATGATGTTTGTAAAGCCAGGGTACTAAAATCCAGGACACGGGTTGCATTGAAGTACAGTACTTCACATTCCAGTTTAATATAGTATTCAGTGGACTCAAACTCATACTAACATTACACAGTAGGAAAAAGGAATGTTTAGATCTTTGGAAAAAGCTCTCATAAGCATCAGGGCTGTTTGCACGTTGGCTTAACTCATCCTTTGGGGCAGTGGGGAGCGTGTGTGATGCACTGAAAGCCATTGATGGATGGTATCGGTCATAATGAACTTTGGCATAGTTCCCCTCTTTTTCAAACGTTGTTGAAATTAGCACCATCATGTCGTTTGTTTGCATTTTGTCACATGTTGTCAGAAATCAGAACACTGGATTCCACTGGTCACCCTTAATTTCCTAAACTAGGTTTGGAAGTTCATTGCATTTTGCTCTTCTGTTTGGCCTGCTTGTGGTTTTAATATTGTATCTTCCCATTTCTTCCCCCTTTTCTCTGTTCCTCCCCTCCCCTTACTTTTCCCTTTTGTTTTCTTTCTCTTTGCATGCCACCTGGATCAACAGATGAAATTAGTGGGGACGGTAATATGTGGTTATATATACATATATATTTAGTCTCTGTGTCTCTAACAAGCAGTTTGCAACTGTTATACTCATCTGCTGCTAAAATTGTGTTTAGTGAAGCAAAGTGAGCCTAAGGCTGGCTTCTATTACAAGCTTCTTGCTACTCTTCAATATCACACTTCCAAAGAGGGAAGGGAGAAAATTAAATGTGTGGCCACTGCTGAAAATGGCAGCAAAGCACCTAAGCTGCTCTGTAATGTCTACAAGTTACATAGTATGTTGTTACCATAATTCCTTGCTACCTTTTCCCTACAATATTACCTTGCAGCAAAGTATATGGAGCAGGATTAGGAACAGAGAAGTGGAGCCCTGTTTTACCCCAGAACTTAAGGAGTGCATGGCAAAGATAGATGCATTGCTGCAGTTTAACTCGGTTTTGAAAGACTGAAATATCATTAAAACAAAAACAAAAAAAACACCTAAGCTGAAATACTGTATATGCTAAACTGAAATATACCAGCAACAGCAAAGTTTAAACTAAGTTTTGCTTGTGTGGCACCTGGAATGGTGCCAAAAATCTGTTGGGTTTGTCAAAAGCCATTGTTGGGTTTGCTGCAGCTGGAAATAATTAAATACATGCAAAAGTTCTCCCACCCCCTGAAGGCGGTTCAGTGAGGAGATCAGAGCATCAACTAGTGAGCAAATGTATTTTTTTAGATGAGGCTGCTGCTTTAAAGCTGGTCCCCACTGCTGGTGTTCTCCTGCCCTGCTCTCTCAGCCATTGCCTCAACTCTGCAGTTGAAAGAATCAAGCTGACAAATTAAAGCCTTGCAAAATTGACTAGAAATTCATGTCTCAAACATAATGGCTGTCATAGAAAGCTAAATGCTTTGTTTCCAGTAGACATTTCACCTTCCTGGAGCAAAGATGAATTCTGGGCTCACAAGTAATGGAGAAAAATTAGAAAGTTAGTTGTCTCCCACCAGCACTCCAGCAACATTTAATTTGGGTTCTCTGAACTTATTTATAAACCTTCAGATGTTTAACGCGTCATTGATTTTGCAGTCCACAGTGTTGTTTTGAAGAGTAGTATTGCATTTTTGCCTTGCTTTCTCTCTATAAGGCGACCATGATGTCTGTTTTTAGGAACATACCTTTATTGACAGTACCAACAAAAAGCCATTGGACAGGCTGCTTACTTGTAACTTCTTCTGGTGGTCATTAGTATACACACAACCCATCTTTCCTCTCTGCTACAACACATTTGAACCATTTTATTAAGGCCACTGTCTTGGCTGAGTTATTTAACTGAGTAGTAGCCCTACCTTGCAGTATATTCTGGCCAAAATCTAAGGTCTGGAGGTTTTTGAAACAGTGCGGATTCAGAACCCATATGCACAGATGACAACTTGAAGAACCAGATATAAGTAGGTAGAGTTATGGGTGTCCTACCATTTCCATGTGTTCCTTTCTCGACAATGCTCCCCAATGCAGGTTGAGAGGAAAGCCCAAAATAAGGATTACAAAGCCACTACAAGACTGAGTAAGATTTTTTTGTGATTGGCTCAGAAAACTTTTGGTTGATGGGCAGCCAAAAAAATGCAGTAAAGAGAGGAACTAAAAATGATTCAAAGATTATACAACAGACTTGATTCCTATTTACTGAGGCTAGACAAAGTATGTTGTGTATCCTTTTGAAAGACCTAGTAAATACCACATACTCAGTTAAGCTTTATAGAGACATAATCCTATTAGAAGATTGCATGCTGTCGGCACATAGCAAACATATTCATTGCTGAGCAAGTGCCACTGAAATGGCTATTATATTTGCAGTTTGTTTAGTTGCAACAGCACTAAGTGATAGGCTTAAGAGACACTAAAATAGAAGTGGTAGGTTTTTATTCTATATGTCACGGTTTAGTATGCTGCCTTTTCTCCAAGGAGTTTAGGAAGTACATGCAGTTGACATACTCAGAAATCTGTGAGAGATGTTAGGTTGAAAGGTACAGAAAAAGAGAGACTAAGCTTCATAGTTGAAAAAGAGTTTGAACCTTAGATTCTTGCATTCTCTTATAAGATTTAGGGCCTCTACAGACGGGCCCTTTGGGCCATCCTGGAGGCAGGGATGGGGAGGGGCAGCCGCACGCTGGCCGCGTCAACCCCTCCCCGAAGATGTCCTGATGCCATGCGCAGTTACGCATGGCGTGCAGTGTCAGGACATCCTTCCAGCACAGCCTTTTGACGCGCTGTGCCAGAAGGGGCGCTAAAAGCCACGTGCCAGCTCTTAGGGCACCCTTTTTGTCGGCTTTGAAAGGAGCGGCACTTTGCTGCTCCTTTCCGAGGCGGCAAAAGGGAGGATTGGGGCCGAGGCGTTCGGCAGCCTTGGCCTCGATCCTCTGCTTCCCGGGGCAGCCCAGGGCCGCCCGTTTGCATCCCTCCTTAATCTACTATGCTGCATTGGAAGAACAGAAAGTAGTTTTACAACTGGAACAGCAAAGCCCTTAGCAATCATGTTTTAAGAAAGTAGAGAGATCTTGTAGTACCTTTAACACTAACTGAAATAAAGAAGTTGGCAGCATGAGCTTTAGTCTACCTCCTCAGGGCAGAATAAAGGTGGGTGGGGAAGAGATGATGAAAGAAGTGGTAGAATTTACCAGTAGCTTGTGTGAGGGAAGGTTTTGTTTTAAAACTTGAGTTGTAAAATTGAGCTGGGATTCCAGTATCTCTGAGAAACTGAAAAATCTGTGGGAAAGCAGAACTTGAGTGGCAAAATTTAACTTACTCTTTTTGATTTGAAACATGACGTGGTTATTTCGGAGGAAATTTCCGTGTGACACAGATAAAGGATGGAAAGAACGTGAGGCATCAGAAGAGAAAAATAGAATTTGAGAATATTCAGTGTAGTAAATGAAACCAAAGCATGCCCTGAGAACAAATGAGTATGCAGTAAATATACTGTAGGGCTACTACAGAGCTAGAAGAAATAAGATGGAAATAAATTAAGATGGGAAAGAGAAGATTATTAGAGATAATAGCTGAAAGAAAAGATGGGAATACAGATGCCCGTAATTGGACATAAGTTAAAAATTCAGTGGTAACAGTCAGTAGGCTGAACTCAGTGGATAAGTTAATAAAAAAAATAAGTGAACACTTTAGTCTCTGATTAAAATGTATGAGAGGCTTAATTGGGAAAAATACATTTTAGCACTATTGCTTTTTAATGGTCTCAATTTAACATAAAAAGACATTAATGGGGCGGGAGGCTGAAAACTCATGTTTATCAGAAGGATACATGACCACATAAACAATAGTGTACAATTTATAGCAACACAACTTTGCTGTCTAAGAATATTTTTTTATCAAAAGATAAAGTGTGAATCACTTTCCATGGAACTGGAATTCTTTTGCTCAGCTATACTGTTATCACAGAAGGCATATCATTTCAAATAAAAACAAACAGACACCAGTACTATTTTACTCGTAAGAATTTAAGCTTGTAATTTATAAGCTAAATATGTTGTTGTTTCCATGGGGGGGGGGGGCAATGAAACTGTTTAACAAAATAAATAGATGCTTTGAAGAATGGAGTCTACAGCTGCTGATTTCATGGAAATAAAATTCTCTCTCTCTCTCTCTCTCTTGTGTTAGCAAAACATTTTGGCTTCTGTCTTATGGTCAATAAAAAGTGGGTTGCATCAGGATAGCAGTTTAGAACACTCCACCATCACTATTTTTGGGCAGCGGTGTTAATACAGTGGGGCCTTGGTATCCGCTGTGTTTGATTCCAGAAATCTTTGTGGATACCAAAAACCATGGAAGCTCGAGTTAGTATTTAATATTTAAAATTATCTGGGCAGCAAGGTCTAGGCACCAGGGAGGCACTGTTTCCTACCTTCCCATCACGAGGAATCTGCCAGAATTTAAACCCTGTCCTGACTGTTTCCCACCTTCTCAACCTTCCCATCAGAAAGCCTCTGCCAGATTTTAAATGCTTTTGCCACTGATCCACCTCAGGGAAGGCAGCAGAAGGAATGGGGCAGGGAGGTAGGTGTATTGGTGGAAAAGGGTTTTAAATTCAATCAGAGGCTTCCTGGTGTGAAGATGGGAAACAAAGGGAGGTTGCAGACTGCCAGAAATGCAGGCTGGATGGCCATCTGTCGGGGATGCTTTGATTGGGAGTTCCTGCATGGCAGGGGGTTGGACTGGATGGCCCTTGTGGTCTCTTCCAACTCTATGATTCTATGATTCTATGATTCTATGAAATAGTGCAAATTGAGTCCACTTTTAGGGTTAGTGCTAGGGAATCATGGGAATTTTTTTTTTCTGAGACATTGAGCCTTCTCTGTCAGAGAGCTCTGGTGCCACACTAAAATACAGTTCCCATGATTCCCTAACCCTAACCCTAAAAGTGGACTCAATTTGCACTATTTCTGGCAGTCTGCAACCCCCCAAAATGAGACAGGGGATTAAATTCTGGCAGAGGCTTCCTTGAGAGAAAATGGGAAATGGAGTGAAGCAGGGGTTTACATTTTGGGAGCAGCTTTGTGATGTGAAGGCGGGAAAGAGAGGGATGAAGAGGTTCAATTCTGACTGTGACTTTGTAGTGGGAATAACTTCCATGGGGGCAGGAGGTATTGGCTTGCTTGGGTCTTACCTCAGCCTCTGCCAGTGTCCTGGGACTGCTTCTCACCTGGCCATCACAAGTTTTAAAAAATTAAATGTTTCTTCATTTCAATCTGCAGTTGCTCAAATCTGTGGATGTCAAACTTGCGGATACCAAGGATATTATCCTCATTTTTATTTTGAGTGTCTGAAGAAGAAAGAAGCCAACGTGTTTTGCTAATACATTTACAAATTTGTTTAGTGGCTGGGTGGGTTAACTGCGTCTTTTTGTGATCCAAACTAAACTTGTCAGGAGTGTTGATTGTTTTTAAATCTAATTCAGAGAGAGAGAGAGAGAGAGAGATAAATATTCCTTCATATATGTCCCTACTTTTGTTATGTTGCAGAAAAGCATGCAAGCTTCCTGTTTTATGCTAGCAATCCAGGAGATATATTGATATGAATGGCATGGTAGCCTAGAGCAGATTTTTATAAACTACTTAACACCTTTATAATCAATGTCAATTATCTCCTGGTGAACTAATTTCAAGTGTATTTCCTGTAGCCTAGAGAAATAAAGGCTGTAACACCGAATTAGAAGTAGATTTTCTCAAGGGAGGATTTATAGCAACCTGCAAAAAAAAAAGTATACCATAATGTATTAAACTGTAACTAAATATCAGACTTTCACTGTTTGTTGATCCTACATCATCAGACATTTTCAGTGTTTACAATCTACAAAATTAGTCCTTGTTTGCACTTCCTACAAAACTTCATTATAGTCTCCCCCCCATCTGTTGATTTGTGATGGGTTTGTGGCAGAAAAATTCTTTTGATGATACGGATAAACTTACTCATATTTTGAGTAATAGATATAAATAGGGGAACTGTCTCTAGATTAATAGAAGATGCATTCAATTTGTGTGTCTAATCCCTGAAAAATGGGTCTGAGTAGTGCAGTGCAGCAGGCAGTGAGGTCATCTTTGTTCCATGAATAAGTTGTACATAGGGAGGATTTAGTCATGATAACCTAAGCAGATTTATGTGGAGGTGAATAGGTTACAGGTTTTTGTTTTTTGGATAAGGAAAGCGGGTGGAGGTCCAGCAATCTATTTTCATCCTCTCAAATTGCAAATGCTCTGATTCTTTCCTTTCAGAAACAGATGACTACGCAGAGATTATAGATGAAGAAGATACTTACACAATGCCTTCTAGTAAGTGAATATGTTCACTCCATTTTTTTTTTCATGCCCATGAGATTGAAATAAACTGAAGAATACCAATCAACAAACTATTTAATCAGGATCTTTCATGATTATGCCAGTTTGGGCCCAGTGGCTTCAGTCCAGTGGTGTTACTAGGGTTGGTGTCACCTGGTGCACCTGGTCTTATCCACCCACCCCTTTTTACCTCCTCCTATCCCACATCATATAGAATCTTTAGTACTTTTTTAAAATTAATGTTACTCATAAATCGTAATTCCAGAATATCACTGAATGTAATGGCAACAGCTGTGATATAAACAACTAGCAAAATAAAATTGTGCCTTTAAATTACAATATCATGTGCACAGTCACAGTGTATTTACATGTACATTGTTTCATGTGGTTAAAATGAAAAATTGGTAAAATCTGATGTTTTTAAAGAATTTTTAAAAATATATTTATTAAAATTTAAATTATTTTTTATTCAAAAATCTGTGGCTGCTTTTTTCTCTCTTCCCACTGAGCCTCGCCTCACTCACACCATCTCTTCAATGTTTTAAAGAGACAAATGCCACAGCCCATTTCTGGCAAAAGGCGGATGTTTGGGGAGCAGTAATGTCTTCCCTCCTTAGGGTGTCACCTGGCATGACATGGACCTTCGTAGTGACTCCCCTGCTTCAGGTATCCACTGAAGAGCCACTGGTTAAATGCCTGTACCGCAGCCACTCACTCACAAACCACAAAGGTGTGCGTTCAATACCAGCCAGGGGCTCAGGCTCAACTCAGGCTTGCATCTTTCCGAGGTTGCTAAAATGAGTACCCAGGTTGTTGGGGGCAATTGGCTTACACATTGCAAACCTCTTAGGGCAATGATGGCGAACCTATGACACGCGTGTCAGCACTGACACATGTAGCCATTTCTGATGACACGCGGCCGCATGCCGAGAAGGATGTTTCATCCTCGGCTCCTGCATGGCCAAGTGCAGTAGCCGAGGATGAAACATTTGCAACTAGAGTCTTAGAGTTAGACTCTTAAGACTCTAGTCGCAAATGTTTCATCCTCCCCTATTACTCTGTGCTGGAGGTCTGTAGGCCAAAACAACAGAAGTCCGGCACAGAGTGTCTAGTTCTGGGACTTCAGGCGTAGCAGCACTACCAGTGCGGGGCCGGGAAGAGGCCCAGGCCCAAGCTGAGGTATTTAGGCCAGTCCCTCCTTTTCCCACCTGCGAAATAATGTTTTTTCCTCAAAGTGACACACCACCCTAGTTATGCTCAGTTTTTTGGCAAAGTTTGACATACCAAGCTCAAAAGGTTGCCCATCACTGTCTTAGGGAGTGCTTAAGTGCACTGATAAGTGGGCACAGAAATGTACTTGCTATTGCTATTATGAGTCACATGGAGAATACATTTGAAAACTGGAAAATATATGGGCATTTACAGCCTGTTCTTTCCTATTCTTGTTTCATTGGAGAAAATACAATTTCCCCACAATTAAACTGCCTAGGAGAAATTAGAAAATGCCCCATTTGGTTAGAAAATATCTTTAATGAAATCCTGTAAGTCATCTTAACAGTTAGATGAGTGAAGAAAATCTGTACATGATTATCAGTTGCTGACTTGCACCATTTCAGATATCAGATGTGGGACTGAATGGTTGAATCCTTTCCCCACACAAAATTTCCCCTAGCTATGTATAGAGAGTGTCATACTTTTCTGGCATGCTGTGATTATGCGCAAAAAAGCTATTTGGGGGAGTGTGTCATCATATGAGCCCCCATCTGTAATCTGAAATGCTACACTCCAATGACAGATAGCATTGTGTCAATGCTTTATTTTGTCTGCAGGATTTTACAGAAGAGGGCTTCAGCAGAATGAATACTTGTTCATGATTCTGCCCACTCTTTTCAATTCCTAAACAGTGAATATTCCAACTGAGTAGTCTATATATCTTACTACATACTGTGTACTTGTTGGGCCATTCCAGGTGGTTTTGGTTTTTAGAATTTTTTCCTCCTAAATATGTTTGATACCTGTGCAAGCCTTCTAACATTGCCCTCTGGTATGTGGATCATGCCCTTTTTACTTCATAAGCAAACAATTCAGTCTCACAAAAAGCACTCCGAAATGGTGGAAATGATATTAAGGCATCAGGTGATTTTAGGACTGGCATTGATCTGTCTTGGTGTGCCAAGTCCTTTGACTCTTCAGCTAATTCCCACCTATGGGTCCAGGAGTGTATTAGAACAATGATGGAAAACCTTTTAGGGACCAAGTGCCCAAACTTAAAGGCCTTCTGGTATCGGGTGTCACCCAGGGGTGGAACCTCTTCCCTCTGGAAGCAGAACTTCTTCCCCCTGCCCTCCCAGGCCTTCAGCTGCCTCTCCAGAGACAGCTGAAATCCTGGTGGACAAGGTGGGGGGAGAAAAGGAACAGGCGCTCACCTCTTCCTCCTCCTTCCCCTGCACCATCCCCAGCCTTCAGCTGCCTCCAGGGAGGACGGCCGGGAAGAAGGAACAGGTGTGCGTGCCCTCCACTTGCTGGGGAAAATGCTTCGCATACCATCTGTAGCATCTGTGCCATAGGTTCGCCATCACGGCATTAGAAGCTAGAAATTAAGACTCAAAAGAGATAAGCCTTATATTATACATTTGCTGAAAAGTGGGAAATCTTCCCTAGTTTTCTAGTTTGTGCAGTATGTTGTTATAAAAATGGATTTTACCAAGCTTCTGTACAAATTAAGGTGTCCAATAGCTGAGGTCCAAAGAGTGGGTTTAATTGATCCCAAGAACTTGTGTACATGCAGCTGGATTTCTAATCCCCCTCTCTTTTAAACAACAGGTAAAACACTCTCCCAATCACAATTTGCTTTTGAAATCCTTCTCAGTTTCAAAAGTAGTTTGATAGTCAGTATTAGACAGGGGTAGGAGTCCATTGAACCTCTTGATTTTGGGGACTGCAGGCTCCATAATCCTTTATTATGCTATGTTTTTTGGGTTGATGGGAGTTGAAGTTCTACCCTTTAAGGGGCAGGGGTTCCCTACCCCTCATATAGAGGATACTCTTAGGGGAATCAATAAGCTTAAAAGACATGAAATAAAATCTAATGATAGAGCAATATTGTTCAAACAAAGCAAGTCTGGGTTTGATCTGTATGTGGATAGGGGATTGCTTGGGAATTGTTTACGCAATGCAAACTCAGTGATAAAGCATGGCATACTGATAAAACAACACAGCAAACCTCAAGACTGTGTGTTCCTTTCTCCAGTCTTCTCTGGCATCGTAGGAGAGAAAAGTAAAAGATTTCAGTTTCAGTTGTGAATAAACTACCGTTTTCTATTGCATCTGAATTTGGGATAATGTGATTTACTATGCGATTAGTTCAACATAATCAATATCTGAACCAGCATGTTTCTATATTTCTTTCCTTTTTATCCACCATCTTCATGACACTGTACTGAGCACTATATATTATTCATAAACTCTATCTTAACTTTTATTTGCAAGGTACAGAATTCTTTATGAGTGAAATCTTCTACTTTTCTGGTGTTCAAATGTAATGGAAATCTGAATTTATTCAAAAACAGAAGTTGAAGATTCATTCTCTACCCCTTATATATGGTGGAGGAGTGGAGACATGGGAACAGAGGTTTATGATTCCCTCTGAACTGAGCCTATATGCATCAGCATGTATTTGTGTGTGTGTGTGTATCTCCTGCCTTTCTCATGTAAGTTGTCATGCAAGAAGGAAAGGATATAACTGCAATAAGTAAAGCCCCTTGAGAAAGAAATTATGTTGAGAAAGGTTATGTTGGATTTTGTTGTTGTTGTTGTTCTTGATCACAATTAATGAGATAGTGATGGGAAAGTATGCATTGAATATAACAATCCTGTCATAAACCATGTTGAATCTTGAAAGAAAACTAAGGGCATAGGTTATGAGTAATGTTTTTGCCTGTACAGTATTATGAAGATGGGGGCTGAAAATAATACAGTCGGCCCTCAACTTTTGCAAGGGTTAGGGGTGCAGAATCCTTGCAAAAGTGAAAGAGACATGGATATAGGCCTTCTTATTCTTATTCTTCAGGCATTTCTAGGTCCTCCAGCACAATTTTGTGGGCAATGTCTCCCCAAAGTTGACCATAGAATTTCACTGGAGGACCTACAAATAGCTACAGATAACATTTTGTTGTTGTTGTCACATATAGGGCAGTGATGGAGGAGGTGGCAAATACAGTAACCTCCAAATAATCAAATCTGCAAATGCTTAACCCACAAATGTGGGGGGGACAACTGTATAGATTTTTATAACTTGAGGAGCTCACACTAACTTCAACTATGTGTAGGGTTGGTTTTTTTTTTCTTTAAAAAAAATTAGATTTTTTTTCCAAATGTATCCTGAATTTTAAGATACAGTTTCTGATTTTTCTCTTAATTGCACTGCAGAAAGCTATGGAATAGATGAAGGTAACAGGAGATCCTTTAATATCTCTGTGCTTGCAACTTTGCATTGATGTGAATTTTTTTTAAAAAGAATTTTACTTTGTATTAATAAAGTGCTAGTTGGCTTAATTTTGTACAGTTAAGCCAATATATTTGATAGCTTTGGCATTTTAAAGCGGAAAATGCATTATTCAAACAGAAAGGTTGTTAGGAGACTTCAAGCCCATTTCTGTAGTTTCAGCCATTCTTGCTTTTTGTTGCAAGTGGTGGTGTAAAGGTACTGTACTGTTATAAGAATGATACTAATTCTGTATCATGTAGAATATTACTGCTACTGGAAATAAGAAATATAGCTTGCTTTCCTATAAATATTTTATATGAACTATAAAAATAAAAGCATTAAAATAAACCATTTAATTGGAAATGCATGATATTGAAAAACCACTGCTTTTCTTAGGAGGAGGCAATTCAAAAAAGAATAGAAATAACACACATGTATTATGTCCATTTTGCATCAAATATAAACAGTCAAATTATGTTTAAGTAGGCTTTATCATTTAGATGTTGGTTTTCATTTTATAAATATCCTACTCCTTTTCCATCTTTCTGCACGCCACTTTAAAAAATACTCTTGGCTGATTCACTGATTAACAGTGCATATTTACCTGGAATTAAATTCCATTTTGTTCAATGGAGTTTACTCCCAAGTAAGTGTGTATTGGATTGAAGCCTTAAGACACCCAAAATACCATAGTGGAGAA
The DNA here is from genome assembly GCA_026167975.1 of Phrynosoma blainvillii. Taxonomy (NCBI): domain Eukaryota; kingdom Metazoa; phylum Chordata; class Lepidosauria; order Squamata; family Phrynosomatidae; genus Phrynosoma; species Phrynosoma blainvillii. The sequence goes on from JANUYF010000004.1 coordinate 9,150,786, forward strand.
CTCTTAAGCATACTGTTTGCAGAGGCTAACACACATGATCTAAGCAACATGTATTTCTTTTCATGTTATCTTGTAGTTCATAATCCAATTAAGATGTTTTAATTAATTTATTGCATTAATATAACTAAACACACTGGAACTAATTCAGTATGTCTGGATACCATAGCATCCTTTTCAAGTTTTCATTCAAACAGTTGTTTAAGAGGATTCCACTGTATAGATTGTGTGAGGCAAATTCTAATCTGTTTTTCAAATGCCAATCATTTTGTGGGAGTTACTTTTGTAATTTTGGGCATCTTGTGGATTATTTCAGTTGAAAGCATTTTGTCAATGGATTGAAATTTAAATGAGTTGTGTTCCAAAAGCTAGGGATTATGAGATTCAGAGAGAACGGATTGAACTGGGACGCTGTATTGGTGAAGGGCAGTTTGGAGACGTTCATCAAGGAGTTTACATGACCCCAGTAAGTATGTTTAATATTCTCACATGTTTTCATAACATTAATTAAGTTTCTTCCTTCTGACCATATTTTACTGTCTGGTGAAAAACCCTTACATTTCAAAAAAATAGGTTGAATTAAATCCTAGTACAACAAAGAAGGAAAACAATTACAAATTGAAACTATTATCCTTGTTTGGGGACAATTTCTGTTCTAGTCTCTGACCTGGGAAGTGGAAAACATCTTTTCCTTATATGTTCTTGTATCACTGATGGAATTTTAGACTTATTTTGATGGCAGGCTGAGTTTCCTGATTATTTTTTAAGCCCCTGTTAGAGTGGTAACCATGAGAGGGGCTCATATGGGACCGTAAGGAAATATATTTGCTGTGCCAATATGTCCCATTTACCTAATATCTTTCGCAGCAAAGGAAAACAAGAAAAAGTAGAAACAACCAGAGACATTTGTAAAGAGTAATAATCTGGTGTTTTGCCATGCAATTTTTTCATGTCATAGGAAGGGAGAGATGCTGCACAAAATTATCACCACCCTGGTGATAATTGTGCGTGAATGACTGAAGGATTTTTCCCCTGCACCCATTGTTGTCAGCCTGGTGTTCTAAAAAATACAGATTATGAAATACAAAAATAATGTATCCCATCCATAAAACCTACTATTAAAACAACTCAGATTGAAAACCTGCCCAATTAAGAGCACAAATTTCAAAATACAGTCACCCCTCCGTTCTTGCAGACTTGAAGTCTGCGGTTTTGCAGACCTCTGCTAAAATCAATGGGGTGCACACCCCACAGGCGCACCCCATTCAAGCCGAAGGGACTTGAATATTGACGAATCTCTGTTTTTATGGGGGGAGGGGGTCTGGAGTGCCGACTGTATTGACTTCACTTCCTTCTGAAGAACACTTGATGCTGTTAACCTTTTCAGTGTTTATACTTCTTAAAACTTCATGCAACAAGGCAGATACATTTGTAATTTGCACAAAAATTGTTTCCAAAATTTAAGCAAATATTTATTTTACAAATGTCAATCATTCTGTGAAAGTATGCGAAAACATCTCCATGGGGAAGTTGGAAAAATGTGTTTTTTGTTCTGCCGCATGAAAACAAAACAAGCAAATATTACATCTCTATGAAAAGTGGAATTGACAGAAACCTGTGTGTCCCTGCTGATACTGCCTAAGCCCAGACATTGATATGAGCTTACCTTGTACTTTTGTGTAGAGTATGCTAAATAATATGAGAGAACAGGTAGAACCCTAGAGAATTCAATAAGCCAAAGGTTACAAGACTGAGTAGTAGTCTCTTGGCACCACCTTTGTTGACCAGTCCCAGAGAATACACCAGAGCCACCAGAATCTGTATTCTGTATCTATATTTAGAATCTACATTTTGGCACAGTGTCTTTAAGATATGTTCAGGAATAGTGGAAAGTATGAAATGTTCCTCAATTCCATACCTTTCTAGGTGGTTTCTGGAATTTTAGCTAATATGATGAATTATTGCCTTAATTTCCAAATTACATGGATTTTTTTATGTTACAAGCAGCCATTATTATTTGTTAATAATATCTAAAGATACTTGCATGATATCACACTATAGCCTATGTATGCAGTCCATAATGATGTATTACACAAAATACTAGTGATCCCTTATACAAATATTTTTCCATGTTAATATATGCCTCAGAAGGGCTAATGACCCAGATGTCTATCTCAAATAACCTTGAAAATCAGAATACTTAGAATCAATCATATCAGTGTCTCAAAGTACTCAGTGCTGTGGTGCTATCCTGCAGCACCTTCATGCTTTAGTGTCCTAGAATGTTAGTATCAAAATGGTCCATAAAACCTCAAGTATCATTTTTCTTCATCTTCAGCTATTTTAGTGGATTTTCTGTATAAATTTAGAAATAAAATTAGAACAGACCATATGGTTCGATCCGCAATGTTTTAGGCTCACGCTAATTCACATTAACTTGAAAAGTTAGTTAGGAATTGCTTAGAGTAACAATGGGATCAGTGCTGAATTTCTAAAGAGAAAATACTGCAGATTAAGTCTGTGGCTACTGCCACACTGCACAAGTAATCCACCTTGACAGCACTTTAACTGCAATTGCTCATTCTTATGGAATTCTGGGATTTGTCATTTGGCACCAGAGAACTCTGACAGAGAAGGCTAAATATCACATGAAACTACAAAGCCCAGAATTCCATAGCATTAAGCCATGACAGTTAAAATGTTGTTGAACTGCATTAATTCTGCGGTCTAGATGCAGCCTGTGTCAGAACTGTATCATCACCTCCTAAACTCTGCTTCTTAATTCTAAATAACTAAGGTGTGAGAACCTGAAATTGGTTCCATGGGGAAAGGAATGTATTGTTTAAATGTGCAGGGCTTTATTTTGTCCTGTAAAAATTATTTCAGCTTAGCATTCATTGACTGTGACTGATCTTTAGCTAATCTTGTGTTGCTGTATCTCAGGGTTCTTTGGCCATAAAATTAGACCATGGTCCACAACACACTGCAAAAATAATCCGGTTTGAGACTGCTTTAACTGCCCTGGCTCATTGCTAGGGAATCCCGGGAACTGTAGTGAGACATTTAGCCTTCTCTGTCAGAGTGCTCTGGTGCCACAATAAACTACAATTCCCTGGATTCCCTAGCCCTGAGCCAGGGCAGTTAAAGCAATCTCAAAGTGGATTGTTTCTGCAGTTTGTTTTGGACCCAAGTCCTCTGAATTGTATGCAGTATGTGTCTTTTATGCATTTGACTTATTGGTCTTTTCATCTGCAGCCATTTATTTGCATTGAGGATATCAAGAATTTTTTTCTTGTCCTCAGTTCAGAATGTCAGTGTGGCAATATGAGTATTCTGAGTTAGAGCAAAAAAGACCTCCACTTTTTTTGGTTGTTGGATTTTGCAGAACAAATGTTTTTTGCACACATACTGTGTTTTGCGTTGAACTGTGACTCTGGAGACAAAGGGTTCAAATCCCTGATTAGCCACTGAAACCCACTGGTGACCTTTGGCAAGTCACACTCTCTCAGCCTCAGTGGGAGGCAAAGGCAAAGCCCCCTCTGAACAAATCTTCCCAAGAAAACCCCATTATAGGTTCACCTTAAGGTCACAGTAAGTCAGAAATGACTTGAAGGCACACAACAACATGAACATGCAAGTGCAGTGCTATTTTTAAAAAATAATAAGATGGATTGCATGCAGCACCTTTTAAAAACAGTCCTGTCTATGTATACAAATTAATTACTGAATTCATAAATATTCTCTCATAGTTGTTGGTCATAGTTACATTCAATAAGTATGTGATGGGTTTAATTTCTACAATATGAAATTTCTGTCTTAACAGGAAAACCCTGCCATGGCAGTTGCAATCAAAACATGTAAAAACTGCACGTCAGACAGTGTGAGAGAGAAGTTCTTACAAGAAGCCTGTAAGTTGTTAAAAACTCTTTATTATATTTACACATCAGCAATTTTCAAAGAGGTAGTTGTGTTAGCCTGTTTCAGTTTTAAAATAAAATATTGATAAAACTGAGATTAAAACTAAGAAATGTGTGATAGGGTGAGCTTCTGTGAATTACAACCCACTTCTTCAGATGTATGATGAGAATACAATATTTAAAACTTGGATACACACAGCAACATAGGAGATTATCGCACTACACTTTTAAAGCATTGCTATTCCACTTTAACTGCTCTGGCTGCCTCCTGTTGCATTCTGGAGTTTGTACTTCAGCGGGGCCTAAGGCCTCTCTGGCTGAATATTCTAAATGCCCCTCCCTAAACTGCAAATCCCAGAATGCAGCAGGAGGCAGCCAGAGCAGTTAAAGTGGAATAGGTAAAGGTAAACCCCATTGACAAGGTGGTCAAGTCATGTCCGACCGTAGAGGGCGGTGGTCATCTCCATTACTAAGCCAAAGAGCCAGCCTTGTCGGAGACTACTCTGTGATCCTGTGGCCAGCATGACTGCTCAGAACACTGTTTACCTTCCCTCCAAAGTGGTACCTATTTATATACTTGCATTTGCATGCTTTTGAACTGCTAGGTTGGCAGAAGCTGGGACTAGTGACAGGAGATCACCCCATCATGCAGCACCCGGGCTTCGAACTGCCAACCTGCCGATCTTGCAATCAACAGAGTCAGCGTCTTAACCACTTGAGCCACTGCATCCCACTATAAAGTGGAATAGTAAAGCTTTAAGAGTGTAGTACAATAAGCTCCATAGCTAAAAAGCATAGAGTATGTGTCTGAACTCAACCACTTCAGTAGCATTATTGCAGAGTTCCTTGAAGCAAATGTGTATATTACAAGTTGAATTTATTAAACAGAAGGTCAACATGTAGTTAAAGATAACTTGGTGTACAGAACCTTATGGATACCAAATTTCAAAGCTTAGTTGTTATTCTTACTCATTTAAGTCATCTAAGTCTTATTTGATTCTTAACACATCTCACAAACTCTTTCACTGTGTTCTCATAATCCTGGCTAAACCTAATTAGCCAGGGGTAGGCAACCTTTCCCCTTTAAGGGCCGAGGGACTTCAGCTCCCAGAAGCCTCAGCCATGTTGGCCAATAGTCCCATGTTGGCCAACAGCTCCTGGGATTCTGGGAGCTGAAGTCCCTCGGCCCTTAAAGGGGAAAGGTTGCCTACCCCTGTAATTAGCTGTCTTAATTAAACCAAAACTCAGATTTATTCTCTTCACTCTCTCATCTCTCACACTACTTTTCACTATCATTTTCCAACTCTTAACTGATTCCTATCCCTAACTGACTCATATCTGTCACTGAATCTAACTAAATCCTTTCTCTCTCATTCGTCCTTGCAATACCCATTTTTACTGTATAACCCATCATACCAACTTCCCAATATTTTATGGCAAGAAAGCTAAATTTGCAGCTCCCAATATTACCTTAAAAATGAATATGAGGCAGAGATGGTTTGGTCTGAACATCAGAACACAACACCACTCCTTTTAACCCATAATTCTCTGTTCCTTTAGAAGTCTGTTTAACACGACACACTCCTGAAGCTAAAAACCAAAAAACTTACCCAGAAATCTGAATCTGTGACAGAGGTAGGGGCTGAATCCCAAATCACATATCCATTGTGCTGTGCTTATAGATAGGCAACTTGCCACATGGTTAAGCTCTATTGACCAGAGTCTTCTCTATTGACCAGTCTTTGTGTCAATAATGCACATTCTGCTTACAAGTAAGAGAGACTATGTGATGAGGTGCCTTGCATATTAATACCTATAAGATAGAGTCCAGTCCATATGGCAGTCCTGTGTTTTGGCAGTTTACACAATGCCTAGCATATGTTTATAATCTTAGCCCAAGATAAAGTCCAGGCAAAGAGGTGTGGGGGGGAACAAGAACTGCTTCCCATTATGAAATAGAAAATGGTTTGTAGGACAGTCACATTGGAAGAACTGTATTACAACACTTATAGTTGGGATCCAGCCTTATTTCTCTGGAACGTTAGAGAGAAAATCAATTTCACTTATTCTCATGAGATGATTTTGTGATCACAGGGACCAAAAAAAAGTTAAATGAAGGTTATAGCAATTAAAACTGTTTGAATATGCTAATGAAAAGAAATAAGTGAGTTTATATTTAGAAACTGTAACTTCCCCTCAGTGTTTCAGTCTGGTTAAAAGTACCTTTCTTGCTCCATTCTCCATAAGTCGGAAATGACTTGAAGGCACACAGTATACAAACATGTCACAAACAGAATGCTGGCCATGTAACCTTACCACACATAGCCTTTCAGTGTTGGCATGTATGCCCCAGTACAACCAATGAGGCAACCACATTTTAAGATTTTCTTGGTCCCATGTGGTCCCATTCATAGAATTCTAGACTGTTTACAAGATGTTAAAACTTCCTTGCATTTTATAGTGGTTGTTTATGAAGCTTGTACCTCTGACTGAAATAAAAAGAAATGATTAGTTTGGCATGACTTTTTTTTTAAATTTAAAATAAAAAACACATATGACACATTAAATAGAAACAATGAGGATAATTTCCTCACAAAATATGACATACACATAAACAAAACCATCCTTCATTATGAATATTACTTCTTTGTTTCTGACTTTCAATATTTTCTCCAAAATCTTATCATACTAACACATAACAATATCTTATATTAAATTTCCGCTTTAAATTAAGTGATTTAAACAAGCTCCAATGCATTACATCTTATTCTTTCATTTGACCTGACCCTCTTGTCCAGGTCAGGATATATATTATTTGCTTTTTAAAATTAGAGATAATTAACGTCTTATTTCTGTTAAATACCTAGTAACAGGCATCCATTCTTTTACAAAATTATCCGTAATTTGGTCTCTCAACAAACATGTTAATTTATCCAGTTCCATTGTGTCATATAGTTTGATTTGCCATTCACTGATTGTTAATGCTTCAGTACTTTTCCATTTTGTGGCGATTACAGATCTCGCTGCATATAGCATGTAAAATACTATTTTACCAAATTTCCATTCTGTTTCTTCATCAATCATTCCTACTAGAAAAATAGAGGGATCCAAAATTAGTTTTTTATTGATGATTTTTCCTTCTCTAGGTAAATATTGGCTTCTTAGTTGTACAATTCTTTTGGTGATTCTCCCTTTCTTCTATTGTTTATACCTACTCCATTTAAATCTCAGCTCATTTGAAAGTTCCTTATGCAGCCAGTCTCATTTTTATAACTGTTCTCCCTTCTCTCTCCCATTGGAGTTCTTACTTTCTTTCTTTTTTCACAATAGTGCCTTCATTATCTCACCTTCAAGAAGCTCCCAGCTCTCTTGGTATTTCTAACCATAGGATTTCCAAGCCGGTATTTCCTTAAGCTTATTGAAATGGGTTTTCTTAAAGTCCAGAAGGCATATCCTGCTACATTCAGCTTTCCCTTTTTTCTGCATAACAAATCTCCAAAGGATCTGGTCCCACTACTTGTAACTTGTTGATCAGCTCTTTGCTGATGGTGAGAAGTAGTTCAAAGATAGTCAGTCTCCCGGTTGTTTTCTTCGTCTTGCTAGAAAATGAAACTGTTAGCAAGGCAGGTGAGGCATTTTGAGGCATTATGTCCTTGACTGATTTTTATTTCCTATCAGTGCCTAGCATCAATAATGGAGTGGAAGAAGGCAAACAAACTGAAAGTTAATCCAGACAAGACAGAATTGCTCTTCATCAGTTGAGAGTTAGATCAATGATAGGGATTCAGGCCATGCCCCATGGGGTTACAGTTCCCTCGAAGACAGAAGTTTTCAGTTCTGGTGTACTTCTGCACTCAGTATGGAGCCTAGTGACCCAGATTTTTGCAGTGGCCAAGAGTGTTTTTGCGTACTTAAAGCTAGTGTCTGTTCTTGGAGACTCCTTATCTGGCCATGGTAGGCTTGCTTTAATCACATCCTTTTTGGATTTATGTAATGTGCTGAACATGGGGCTGCCTTTGAAGAGTACTCTGAGATTTCAATTGGTGCAAAGAATTGCAGCTAGAATTTTTTTAACTTGAACTAGCTATAGAAATCATAAACTCTCTTGCTACAGCAGCTCCACTGGCTTCCAGTCTGTGTCTGAGGACAATTCAAAGTACTGGTGATGACCTACAAAGCCCTACAAACTGGATCTGGGTTTTTTAACTCCACTATTAGGGGGTGCATCCACACTGCCCTGTTCTAGCACTTCTGTGACACTTTAACTGTCATGGCTACATTCTGTCAAATCCTGGGATCTGTAGTTTTATGAGGCCTTTTGAACTTTCTGCCAGACAGCTCTAGTGCTATAGTTCAAAAGAATCTGTGTAACTCCCCAAACAACAAACCCCAGCCTTCCATAGGCTGGAGCCAGGGCAGTTAAAGTGGAATCGGACAGCTACAACTGTACTGTGTATATAACCCCAAATGTCAATGTTTACTGTTTGTTTGTACTGTTCTTTGTACTCCATGAATACGGTGCCATTTTGCATTTTGCCCTGGATATTTAAATGTGTGGTGTGTTACTGTTGGTTTTTAATGTTGAGATTTGCTTTGATAATTCATTGTATTGAAGTCATTCAATTCATAATTAAATTCATAATATACAGAGGAGGTCAGAAGCACCAAAAACAATCAGTCACAAACATCTCTATTGCAGGATGGCATGCAAACTCCTGCAAATACACCATATGTTGTAAACAGTTTGTATTCTGACAGTATGTTTGAAAGTTTTTGCCTCAGTCTTGCCCATATCATTAGAGGTGAAATTTTTTATATTTTTCATGCTGCTTATTTTGGTTATGAAGACATTGCAGTGCTTGATAACAGTGGCTCTTGACAAGAATAATATGATTTTCTCATCCTCCAAAGCATAATTTTGCAACTCCTCAAAAACATAGCAGTATATTTGGCCATAAATCCAGAGGAGTAATAAAACAGTTTAAATTGAGGAATAGTGCACATAATTTGTAACAGCTACAAAAACATGAGCAGCCAAGATAAAGCTGCTACTTTTATATATGATGTTGGAATGCTTTGGGGTATGTCATGAGATAAAAAGCTGATACTCTACATTCAGTTACAGAATGCTGTCTCTTTGCCAGCATGAGTAAATAGATGCACATTTTATTATGTACAAGGTATTGCTGTTGTGCTGCTGAAACTGATAATAGGGTAATTATCTTCACAAAAAATAAGATCTGATTCAAAGTAAAGCTCTGAATGAGATTTTCTTATGGACAGCATATGCAATTCAGAGTTTGTGTTATATCACTGCTACAACATCATTATACATCTGTCTGACTAGCGAACCAGTTTGCTCCTTTTACTATGATGAACAAATAGCTGAATTATTCATAAACATTATGACTAGATTAGGAGTGCTAAGGCTTTTTACAAATTCTGGTTTGCAGCACACCTCTCTGCCTACACCCCCACAATATGATTTTTCTGCAGTTTTTCAACTTGCAGGCTGTATGATTGGGATTTTGCTAAACTGAAATGCATGGTTTAGCCATGTTGAAATACATTATATTTTCTGAACACTTAGGTTTGGGTTGTTCACACAGATGTAGCACTTGCTGATCTTTTGTGCATGGTTAGGTATGGAGGTCAGAAGTAATAGATAACAAGGAAATCCATTCTTTGAGACAAATTTATTTTCTGGGAATATTGGATGATACACATGAGCCTTGAGTTTCCAAATCTCTTTGGGAGAAATCTCTTCCGTTAGTAGATTAAGTTAAAAGTAGTATTAACTGTTTTCATTAACTATGAAAAAGGTTGCGTCTGTACTGGATTGGTAACCTTGCACTCTATAGATGAACATCACATATCAAGTCCACATGGAGAGCTGATTCACACCTTACTGCATAGGACTTTATCACAGTAGCCTGCTGTCATGCTAGTTTAAGAATGAAAACATACCATTTTGGCAGCATTTCTTATCTCTCTTTTCCCTGCAATAGGTCTTTGGCAATTCATGGTTGTGTGATCTGTTTTCCACACTGCTAAATACCTTCTGGGACGAAGGATGGGAATGAGTGATCGCGGCTGCCAACTGCCTCCCAAAGCTGGTTGATTTGTGAATGTGCATGCAATAGTGGGTTTTAGGAGGTGGTTGTTCACTACAGCCGCTCATTCCCACTCTTCCTCCTGAAGCATGGGACTGCTTTATATGCACATTCACACAGCAGCCCTACGCTTAGGGAAGAAGGTGGGGACAGGCATTGAAGCTGGGCTGCTATGTGAATGTGCACACAACAGCTGGCTTTGGGAAGATGTTGGCCACCATGATTACTGTTCCACTCCTCTCTCTATTCACACAGCATCCCCCTGCTTTGTGCGGTGGGGGAAACAAACTCTGAAGCCAGCTTCTGTATGAATGTGCACACAGCAGCTGGCTTTGGGAAAATGTTGGCTGCTGTGACCACTGCTCCTCCTCACTCCTGAATTAACATTCACACATCAGCCGCACGCTTTGTGGGGGTGTGTGTGTAAGCAATTGTGGCAGCCAACCACCTCCCAAAGCTGGCTGCTATGTGAATGTGCACATAGCAGCTGGCTTCAGTAAGGTGTTGGCCACCATGATTGCTGCAAGGGGAAGGGGGAAGACGAGAAGAGAAGCAGAATCACTAACTCACACCACACCTGAGAAGCAAAATTGCAGCGCAAGGGACCTATTGCACAAAAGCAGTAATGGCATAGCATCAAGAGTGAGGGACTGTTGATGATCAATTAAGAGGTTTTCCCCATCAATTAAAAGGTGCCCTACAGCAACGAATGGGATGGAAAACTGCAGCAGGAAGGACATGACATCATGCGATAACTACTGCCCAAAATGCTTTCATCTTGTTAAAATTATGCTTTTCTGGCCTTGTGTGATAAAAGTCCCAAGATTAACCCCTTCAATCCACAAATGCAGTGTGAGCAGGAACATGTAAGACGACCTGCCCCATGGAATGTTTGCTGTGCAAATTCAAAGGGCAACAGTGTGGACACTGTATTGTATGATATGCTTCTGACTATTCTGATTACTTCTTGTGGAATTTTAGCTCAGAGTAAGGCTTTTATATTCCAGATCATAATATGCCTCTTTCTCTCTCCTAGTAACAATGCGCCAGTTTGATCACCCACACATTGTCAAATTGATTGGCGTTATCACAGAAAACCCAGTCTGGATCATTATGGAGCTCTGTACTCTAGGAGAGGTAGGATTAATTAATAAGCACATTTTATTAATCTCATTAAAGCTTTATAAAGAAGTTTGGGAGGACTGCTTGTTGGTTTTTTTTTTTTTTTTTGGTTTTTTTTTTTTGCCATGCATGTTGTTTGTATATTGCTCTTCAATGTAGTCATCAAGTCTGCAGCTGCAGAATTGTGTATTCGGATTTAACTCTGGAGTAATTGGGCATAATGTCACTGGTGATGAGAAATTTGCACCTGTTTGTCTTCATGATTTCAGTCGTAGTCCTCAATGGGGTTCTGTGTTGTCACAAAGAGAATTCAAATTGATCATAAATTACACCCTTTGTACACACTGTGAACATGGCACAAGTACTGATGAGGAACAGGTTGAACCTTACTGCCTTTGTGGGGGAACTATTCCTTGTAGACATGTGTAAACAGGGCTATAAATACAATGGAGAATTGAGCTATAGTGAATGTAACTGATTATACAGCTCTATCTGAAATTGTATGGTTGTCTCCTTAATGCTGTTCCAAACCACTCTCATTAACCTGCTTTTTTCTTTTCCCCAAAATGCTTTGATTCATATTGCCTGTGGTTTTTAAACAAAATGGTTACCATATGTGCCAATGCCGTAGAGCTGGCAAATTAATGTAGTTAGGGTGGAGGTAGTTCAATCCCAGTGCAGCTGGGTGTCACAAGGCATAGCTTTATCTTCAGCACTAGCCTGAGGAAATGTTTAGGTGGAATAGACTCCTTTCTTCCCAGTGACCTCTTCCTCTGTTTCTACATTTGCCACTCAGAAGCAGTAAAGCTGGAAAATGCTTACGGGGTGGGGAACCTGTGGGTCATCATTCTGGATCATTTGTCATGTTGAGCTGAGCTAATGGGAGGATGGGTCCATCAGCATCTGTATTCCTTTCTCTGGTTTAAGGAGATGAGTAAAGAAGCAAGGAGTATAGGTACCACTAGGCAATGATGACCATAAAGTCCAAAGTGCCCAAGGTAGGGCAAGATGCTCTGCAACAGCAGGCTTAAAGTGAGCTAGGAACTGCAACTAGTGGCAGATGTTTTGTGTATAATTTTGTACAATATATTGAAGGTATGGTGGAATTCAGTGTGCTCAGGGATAAGTAGGGATGCCCTATGATCCTTATTATGGTGATTAGTCTAAGAAGGTGGAAGAAAATCTCTTACATGATTTTGAAGGCAAGGGAGCTACAGTATATATATATTTGTGTGTTTTTAAAACAGAAATCCCAGTGTTGTTACCAGATTTAGATTTTAAAACATGCAAATAGTAAGGAAGGCTTACTGCTTTCCTTCCTGTGACAAAGAGACCTGTTATCTTCCTGAAGTCAGCATATCAAAATGTATATTTTGGCAGGAGGAGACCTGTGGGTACTGTTTGGTAGAAAAATCAAATCTTTTTTTTAAGTAGCTTTTAACTTGCATTTGTTGTTTGTACAGAAAATAAGTTCAACCGCTATTTACTTGACTTGAAAAGTGCTTTACATATAAACAACATGTAATGTACAGTTGGCCCTCCCTATCTATGGATTCTTTATCCATGGATTCAAGCATCCATGGTTGAAAATACTCAAAAAAATATAAATTCCAAATAACAAACCTCAATTTTGCCATTTTTATAAGGAAAACCATTTTACTATGCCATTGTATTTAATGGGCCAACCATCCACTGATTTTGGTATCCACGGGGGTCCTAGAACCAAGCCCCAATGGATAACAAGGGCCCACTGTATAAAACATCAGCGGGGGGGAGAAGGTGGAGCAAAAGGGGGTAAAACAGCCAAGTGAGCATTGAACCTGGTTCGTAGGTACAGAACGTCAAGGGAGTATTTGGAGATGATGGAATAGCAAACTGGAATTGTGAGGATTGAATAGATTTCCCACCCATTAGTCACAACTGGCCCAGAACACTAAATTAGCTCTACACTGAAAATGTTATAGGAAGTCCTGTTAAATTTGACAGTATTTGGTCTGACTTTTTCCTCTTTCCTTCATCCATAAAGCTGAGATCATTCCTGCAAGTAAGAAAATACAGCTTGGATCTGGCATCTTTGATATTGTATGCTTATCAACTTAGTACGGCACTTGCCTACCTGGAGAGCAAACGATTTGTACATAGGTAAGACAATCAATAGAATGTATACAATTTTAGTCTTAGCAGTCCTAGATTGTACCTATGGTTTTGGCTGTGTTGAGTGCTTGATATAACATTTGGAGGATATGATTTCAATCTGAAACTGCACTCTCATATTCCCCAGGACTACTTTGACTTGTTTTAATAACATAATAATAAAGAATTACCATTTGTGAAAAATCCACAAATTTTCTAGTTGTTTGCATCTTTGATTTATCACTTTCTTTATTACTGTTATTTACTTGTTGAGAATCCAGCTGCATGCAAGAGACTTGGCAAAGAGTGACACCTGCTGGGCTGCTGCCTTTAGTGATTTTTTAAAATGATATTTGTATTGACTCAGAAAGCGGGTTTCTGAAATCTTCCGGTGTTTAGCAAATGCCAGTTAGCAACCATCTATAATCTTCAAAACACAAGGTCTCAAACAGTGATTTTCTAAAATAAAGAGTAAAAAGAATATGAAGTTGACTATTTATGTTTTTATTGTAATTAAGTTGCAATCCAGTGGACAGAAACAACTGACTATTTCTAAGCAATCATGAGATTGTAGATAATGTCGCATTACATACAGTTGACTCTTCTCTTCCATGGGCTTGACATCCACAAACTGGCACATTCACAGATAGCCCTGCCCCCATTCTCCCAATGGTGACACATGCACGTGGCAATGCCAACATGGTTGCATGCATGCCACACTGCCATTGGGAAGAATGGGACTTCAGGTCTCCTGGATTTTGCTATCTGCAAGGTGGGTGGGTCTGTAATGGAACAAAGAGCTGACTGTATAGATGACAGAACCACTGAGAATACTTAGATTTTAGAAATCACTTTTGAGTGTTTAAGACACTTCATATACGTTATAATACCTACAAGTCCGGTGTGAGATAAATCACTTGTAATATCTGAGACTAAAATGGCTTGCCTAATGAGCTTTCTTATAAGTACATAGGAAGTGAAACTGTAATAGGGAGTGTTCCTGATCTGTAAATTGCAAGATAAGGAAGCTGAAGCCCCCTCATTTCTTTGCATTGTTACAGTGTTAAAAATACACCTTTTACAATTGCTATTTGATGTGCAAGCTGTTGAGTGCTTGCTCAGGATTAATAGGGATGCTTTAATTCATATAACTGGGGGATACATGAGCAACTGAAGTCCTACATTTCCACAAATGTCTGCTCTTGCTGGGAAGACATCCTTTCTAGTGGATAGTAAAATATTTGTTTGTTTTCTCCAAGTCTCCATAGCAAATAGACCATATTTGTCAATGCTCATAGATAGGTTAGAATTACCATAATACTAATCTCGTCTCTTGCAATGAAGCAAAATCACCAAACAGGTGCCATAAATTGAAACTATAATTAACATTTTACATACAAATGACCCTAGGTGTAATTTATTAGTTTTGAATTATTGTTCATTGCAGGATTTTTGTTTACAGACAAAACTTTGCTTGACACCCCATAGTGCCTGCTATTTACAATACTAATCATATGAGCATTACGGTAGTTTGTCCTCACATTCACTTTTATCTGTACACCCAAACCAGACTTTGATACAATACAAGGGTGAGCAACCTAAGGATCTTCAAGTATTAGTGGAGTAAAACTTCCATCAACCTTAGCAATAATGATGGAATGGTGAGATTTATGGCAGTTGCAATTTGCTAACATCTGGAGGATTGCAAATTGTTTAACCCTGCTATACTATATTTTGTGGCATTTAATGCACTTGTCATCTTTTCCAAAAGCTGAAAATGGAGCGGGATTTGAGAGGGAGGAGAGTTAAAAACTGTGTGTTTAAATGTGTCCATTCTAGTAGGGGAGTATACTGTTTTACTTTGTATGATGTTTTAATGTGTTAATCACCCTGATTGGTTTACCAAAGGGTGGTATATAAATAAACATTATTATTATTATTATTATTATTATTATTATTATTATTATTATTATTAAATTCTGAAGAAGGAATAAATATTTTTGTCCTCTGACAGGGATATTGCTGCTAGAAATGTGCTGGTGTCTTCCACAGACTGTGTGAAATTAGGTGACTTTGGTTTGTCCCGATATATGGAAGATAGTACATATTATAAAGGTAAAAAAGTATGATGTTCACGAAGCCAGAGACTGTTGGTCAAAAAGGATGATCTGATATACTGTTTTTGTGTAAACTGAAAAATACCAAAACAATTACATGTGAGGAAACATTTTCATTGAGAAAAATAATACTGAAAACCACGAACCCTCTGTATTTGTAATAATGATTCACTTTGATATTATTACTACTAATCTTCACAGTACCCATTTGGCAAAGATCAATATCTAGTGGCTAGTAAATGTTCTGAATATTATATCCTGGAGAAAATCCAAGTGGATTAATGTTCTGTGTTTTGTCTCAAAATATTTTATAGATTGGCCTAAAATAGGGCTTCTGATATATCTCTATAAGCACAGTTTTACAAATCATACCACTGTCTGATTACATTTGGCAACAGTTTGCAAAAACACATTAGCCACTTGAGCTACCTCCTCCCCACATTTATTTGTCATTGAATTTTAATTAAAAGCAAAGAATTCTGTTAGTGTTCAAAGTGTATCAGCAGGAGTTGAGGGCAGTTTCCACTCCCTGTGCTACATATGGCCCTTGGAACCCACTTTTGTGGCCGCTGAAGCCCCCCAAACACATGAAAACATAAGAACGTAACCCCACCTTATCCCCCATAAGCACCCTGGGACCCTGTACTATCTCCAGATAACTCAATTTTCATCTGTAGTCTGTCTCAAAGTGGTGACAGGAAGTGATATCATTTTGAGAAACATTACCATTTTCAGAAGGACACCAGAGGAAATTTTGGAACTGGAAATGGTGGAATTTTGAGAAGATGGAATCCATAAGGGACCTGGAAGGAATTGACCCTTAGTCCCCATACAGTTACTCATGCCTGCAATAAATGAATAAAACCTGATTCACTAGAAGGAAATAGTAACTGCCTGGTATATTTCACCACCAGTTGCTTTCCCTTGGAAAATTTCATCTTTCCTTAGAATTGCTCACCTGGTTTCTCACAGTTAATGGTGAGAAAATTGAGCTACTAAATTCTGACCTCTTTGGCTTTTGTATTATATATGCAACAACCATATTCAGCTCCTGGCCAAAACATGATGAAAAATGAACTTGGTAGTTTGAAATGAGGAGGGATGCAGTCTTTGTCTTTGGCATTTTGCCCCGCAGAAATTGGAAATGTGGCAGAAAATAATAATCGCAGAGGGCCAGTAAGATTGTTACCTGTATGCTTTTGGAGATAATCAGCTGAGTATAATTAATAGGTGGAAAATTGTCTTCTTCATCATCCTGTAGCTTCCAAAGGAAAATTGCCTATCAAGTGGATGGCACCGGAATCCATCAACTTCAGACGTTTTACCTCAGCCAGTGACGTCTGGATGTTTGGTAAGTGATTATTACTTTACCAGTGAAAGGGAGTATAGGATTTGCTACTGTTTATTTTACACTAGCAATTTCTACAGTATGAGCAAGTGGATGGAGAGTTTGTAGTTTAACAGGGATTTTGAGATGTAATATGTTTCTATGGATTTGACACAAAGTCACCAATGGCATCCTCCACTCGGTTCTTGACAGGAAGGCTGGGCTACCTAGTGTCAAGGTGGAAGGAAAGTTTTGCACATTTATTTATCTCATAGAAGTAAATTATTAATGTTCTCTCTTATATAAGAGCAGTGATGCCATTGTGCTGGAGGGTAAATCTGCTCCATGATGACCCCAGTAATTTAGGCTCTGTGGATCCTAAGGGTTCTGCTCTCCTGTGAGGATCAGATTAAAAGTCTGGAGTGATTGTCAAATCCACCATTCCTCCTAGATTGCAAGGAATCACCTATCACACTCAATCTCTTGTTTTTAGTGGGTTTTTCGGGCTGTGTGGCCATGTTCTAGAAGAGTTTCTTTCCGACGTTTCGCATCTTCAGAGAAATCTCTTTTGTTGGCTTGCTTCTTTTGTCAGCTGTGCTGACCTGTGCCTATTGCTGCAAAATAGATCTATTACACATGCATTTGTGTTTCCGCATTGGACTACAGTAATACTTCATAAGTGGGTCTGTTCTGGAAATCTTTCTTTATATTGAATGGAGCAACCTGCCTATGTGGAGTTTTCTCTGCATTTTTCTCATTTTGAACTAGCTGCATATGTCAGCTTGCCTCTGGGCTGTGTACAAAGGACTGGTATTTGACCTTTAAAGACTAGACAGCTTGGATCTTAATCATCTCAGCAAATGCCTCCTCCCAAATGAATCCCTGGAGCAATTACGAGGAAGTGTTGCTCCTGGTTCCATCCCCTTACTGTGTCTTCTGTAGGCAACGCAAGATTATTTTCAGCAGGCCTTTGGTGTTTGATGGTAGTTCCTTGTAGGAATTGTGATACTGATTTGTTTTATCAGTTTTACTGGAGGCTGTCTTTATTGTTTTGATTTGTAAGACTGTGTGACATTTTATGGATAGCAGCACATTTTAAAACTACCTTGCCCTCTCATTCACATTTGCCCATCAAAAGTGTTGTGGTTTTTTTTTAAAAAAAAACTTAACTTGTGACCCAATAGAGTGTGTATATGTATTTGTGCATATAAGCAGGCAGACAGATAGGCAGAGAGATGAGAAGGGTTTCTTTTTTGTCTCAAGCAATTCATTCCATATAATGATCATGCTGAACCAGAAGTCAGGTTTATGTTGGTTTAAGCCTATGATGACTAGCAAAGGAAGAGTACAATGTAAACAAACTAGCTTCTTTGTTCTTCCATGTTCATAAAAATTACTCTCCAATGAAGTTGGAGTATTCTTTCATCAGTAATGTTCCTTTTTAAATTGGAGCATAGGAAAAGCATTTGAGCAGAAAGCCCCAGCTGTTTCAACTGCTCCCCAGGAATTGTGGGGGTTTTGGATGGCCCTTCCCATATGTGGGGGATCCATTCTGGAGCACACACACACACACGTAAGGGGAAAATGTGTATGTTCAAGCCCCATAGAAAATAATGGCTGTGTGCGGTGTGTGCATGGCGCTGGCACCATTTTGTCTCCCTGGGCTTGCCGTACACATAAGCTTAAAGTCACATACAGCAAGCCTGTGTATGGCGTGGACACACTGTATAGTTTCAACTGAAACTATTTTATCTCTTAGTAAACCTCCCCCCCCCCCTTTGTTAAAACTTAACCTCAGACTAAAATGCTGTAAAGAATTTTCAACAAGTAAGAACAAGTCTGTGGAAATTAGGAATGATCTTATCATGATGTGTTGGCTGGTAGACTGAATGGTCTAAAAGGGCCTGTCTTACATGCTTTTGTTGGCCTACCCAGACAAGAGAGAAACAGCAGCATATTGAACAATCCACTGAATCTGCATGTGCTTATTTATTTACTTACTTACTTATTAAAATATATATATCCCGCCCTTCATCAGGAGGTCTCAGGACACTTATAAATTACATGAAAACAGCTTTAAAAGGTTTAAAACAGTAAGAAAGTATAAATAAGCTAAAACTATTCAACAGAACAAGTTGAGTCTCCCTTATCCAGAATTTGAAAGTATTCCCCCTCCCCCATGGGTGGCTGAGATAGAGACAGTTTTGCTTTCTGATGGTTCAGTGTATACAGACTTTGTTCCATGCACAAAGTTATTAACAATATTGTAAAAATTACCTTCAGGCTATACTGTGTGCCTATGAAACATAAATAAATTTTGTATTTAAACTTGAGTGTCAGCTCCAAGATGTCTCATTATATACATATATTCAAATACAGGTATTCTGATACCCCCCAACCACACACACACACACACACACACACACCCCTGAAATCCAAAACAGTCTCAATCTCAAGTATTTTGGATAAGGGAGACTCAACCTGCATAATGAATTTAAAACATTTTTTAAAATTTTAAAGCTATTAAAACTATGTCGTTCTTCAGTTGAATTAGACTTCGGTGAACTATCAAGCGTTAAAACCAAGTAATGCCTGAATGACATGAATGTTGGTGCCATTCAGGCTCTCATGGGGAGAATATTCCAAAGTTGGGGTGCTATTTAAGGTCTTTTAAGACATTACATGTTATCTGTATGATATTCTGGACAGCAGATGAGCTGCTATATTTTGCACTACCTGCAGCTTCCAAGTCTTCTTCAAGGATAGCCACACTTAGAGCACATTACAGTGGTCTAATTGGGAGGTTACCAGCACAAGGACTATTGTGGCTAGGTTATCTCTGTCCAAGAACGGCTATAGCTGGCGCACCAGTTGAAGCAGATTCCAGACACTCCAAGCCAGAGTCCACTTGGGCCTCCGGTAACAAGGGTAGATCTATGAACACTCCTGAGCTATGTATCTGCTCCTTCAGGAAGAGTGTAACCCAATCTAGAAGAGGCTGTTTACCCACTTCCTGGACCCAAGAACTGCCAATCCATAGAGCCTCTGTCTTATGTCAGCCTGAAAAAGATTATTTGACAATGGCTGATTCTTGAAGTTACTCAGGGATGCATGATGGCATGATGGCTATCATGTCCCCATTCCCTAGGAAGATATCCACCTGACATAAAATTGTTCCTTGGCATTCTTGATACCTGAATTTTCAAAAGACGGGGGGAATCATTCCTGGTTACTAAATATCTGTTAAGGAAAGTATTTTCCTATTGGCAGAAATGAGATCAGCTCCTAACATAAATGCCCCCCCCCCCATGATTTGCTTCTTCACTTGAGAAAAACCAAGGAATGGCAAGATGGGACATAACACTGAAACAAACCTTCCTTTTATTTTAATAACCAAGCTGCACCCAAGGAAGAGTTTTTTCTTTAAAGATCAGGGGCATATCGAAAAGTTGTTTTATTTTCTTAAAAAGCAAGATGTTTTTTCTACCTTTCATAGAAAGTACATAGTAACTATTAAGATGTAGTTACCTCCGGTATTTCTTCCAAGAGGAATCCATCACTGTGATTAAATAGTTTCTCAAGCAGCACATGTTTTCTGCAATTTAATGGTAGTTTGTGCTTTATTCTGCTCTCATTAATATTGTTTGGCCTCTTGCTGATCTAAAAGGAATGAAGTTTTCATATTTGGTGTAGCACCTTCTCTTGACCATAGTTTCCACTAGTGTGCATACTGTCTCCCAAGATATTTGACCAGCATGCCTAGTAAGGTAGGAGGCAGTAGAATAGGTGGATAGACACAATTAAGGAAGCCACAACCCTGAGTTTGCAAGACCTGGGCAGGGCTGGTGATAATAGGGTGATTTGTATTTATAGGGTCAACTTAAATCAAAGTCAACTTGATGGCTATTAACAACAAAACAATTCCTCTCCTTATTTCCCCCTGTAAAATTAGCTTGTATGCTTACATGGGCTGAACTAGGTAGGGGGCACATCTATCATTATGAGAGAGCAGTCCTCAGAAATACTGTGAATAAAATGAGGAGATCTTTTAATAGAGCCTGGAACTTGTGAATATTAGACCAAAAGGTAAGTAGAGATAAAATTTTCAAAGCAAAAGTTGTGAGGGAGAATCTAACTGTCTACTCTTCCATTACAATCATCTTTTCCAACCTGGTATACATCAACAGTTTTGGACAAAGCTGTCGTAATTTCTGACAATTGGCCATGCTTGTATGAGCTGATGGAAGACCTTTGGTGTAGGGTTGCCCAAAGCCAATGAAATTCAACTTCTTATTGCTAGAAGACTGAATTGCCCTACTTTCTATCTAGCTATCTATTTGTGTAAAAATATTTTTGGACACTTGATTACCACACTATTTAATCCTGGTGCATTACCAGATACTCTGTTTTCTAAAACACTTTACTCTTTTTTAAAAATAAAACTTCCCAGGTGTGTGCATGTGGGAAATTTTAATGCATGGGATAAAGCCCTTTCAGGGTGTGAAGAACAACGATGTGATTGGCCGAATTGAAAATGGTGAGCGGTTACCAATGCCTCCCAACTGCCCTCCCACTCTCTACAGCCTTATGACCAAATGTTGGGCATATGACCCCAGCCGGCGGCCAAGATTTACGGAACTTAAAGCTCAGCTCAAGTAAGTACCCCATTCATGTATGCTGACAGATAATATTTTATGCTGAACTTGCTCTAACAAAAATTGTCTTTTGAAAGATTGTTTTCAGGAGAGCTGGGGATGTAGTACTCTTCTCATGCAAGCCAAACTTTTATAAAATGATGATTACCACTTGGAATTTCACAATTTAAATTAAGACTATGAAAATAAACCATTTTGAAAGATCTGATTCCAGTAATAACAGTATTATGATGTTCATAACTTTTAATCAATTTGTGTTCTATCAGTATGGCTCATTGAATTCCTTCCATATTTCTGAACAAAGTATTCTGTTTTGATTGCCTGTCTCTTTTTTCCTCCACACATCATCCCCTGACCCTTTTATACCGCCCAACTGGCTTGTTTCCGGAGGTTCACTCATAAATACTTACTATTTATAATTTTTGCAGAGAAGGCTGTTCACTGTAGTTAAATTTGACCATGCAGACAGTATACTATAGACTATGTTCTTGTGAAGTTTGCATCCTGTAAAAATCAGAAGCTGGATGTGCATCCAGTTTTGTACCCACCATTAGGGAGGGAATCTGGTTCATCTCAAAATGCACTGCCCCACATTTCTGCTTGACACACCTAAAATTATGGAAGAACGTGGAATAAAGCCTTGGATCTTGGTCAGAGAACTCAAATACATGCACACTGGAAGAGGT
Source organism: Phrynosoma blainvillii (assembly GCA_026167975.1). Taxonomy (NCBI): domain Eukaryota; kingdom Metazoa; phylum Chordata; class Lepidosauria; order Squamata; family Phrynosomatidae; genus Phrynosoma; species Phrynosoma blainvillii. The sequence continues at coordinate 9,172,853 of JANUYF010000004.1, forward strand.
GGACTGAAAGAGATTCCAGAGTATATTATAAAAATCACTGAACCCTTTCTTTCTTTCCTGCTAACAGCTTCGATTTCTTTCCTACTCTGTGTAAAGATCTGTTGGACTCACTTTCACTCCATAAAGGCCATGTCAGCCCTTTTAGCTGGAAACACTGAGGTCTCTGTTCAGATGATGCAACTTTGGGCAGAGCAAATGTAGATTTTTATGGTCCTGTACACTTGCAAAATCCCACTGTTTCCCAATTGTTCAAAATATTTTCTCTTCTGCATTTTCTATTACCTTTATTTTATTTTCTCGGACACTTTCCAGATAAATTAGCAACATTATAAACGTGTAAGGATAATAAAATAAGATAAAAATAAATTACAATTAAATTAAATAAATAGAAGATCTTCATGAGCAGCTAGGATTCGTTACCTTAGAGAGAGAGCTGTTTCTATGAGCTTGGCATGTTTGAGTTTCTAATTTTGGGAGGGCAGCAAAAGGTGAGGAGCTGAACCATCATTTTAAACTTCTCTTCCCTGCCCACAGGGACACCTTTGAGAGGGAAAGCCTTTGATGTTTTACACAGCCAATGACCTCTTCCATTGTGAACAACATAAGATTCAGCATTAGCTGTTCTCTCCTGTTCTTCCATGCCTCTGGTAATAGAAAGGTATGCTAGGAATTGACAAATTTATGGAGAGAGGAGATCATATTGTAAGCAAGCCCAGTCTCTACCTTGGTTATGGCCTTCAGCTAAACCATTGGCTTCTGCTGAATGCAACTTAAAGTGGGTTGTTTGAAGTACATCACCCTACTACCAGTTTCTTTTCTTCCTCTTTTAACTTTGTTTTCTTTTGATTTCCTTATTTATTTTAAACAGTTAGGTCCAGCTAGTCCATATTTGCAATTGACAAAATGAATTACTGCCATAAAAGTAAACACTCTTAAAAGTAATTGTAGTAAATCATAAAGGTAATAGAAGAAAGTATCTATAGTTTGAAGCAGACGGCCCCCAAAAGTGGCTTCTGGCCGCTTTGGGGACAGGGTGTGCCGACGACGCATGTCCCCAATGTGTCTGGAAGCTGCTCTGAGGCTGCCTAACAAAGCCAGAAAAGGAGCAGCAAAAAAACGCTCCTTGCCAGCAGCCCATTCAGGACTATGGCAGCGGCCAGCTTTGGGATTGTGGTGTCTGGTCACTGTGGTCATGGGCTGATTGGGGGCCAATTGCAGCTGGAAAGGCCAGAAGCCACACCAAGCCACTCATCTGTCTGACCCCAACATTTTCAAATTCCTATCATGTCGATTGGCCTTTAATGGTGAAATGGGAATAGTAGCTTTCTTCTCTTCCTTAACTTGCCTTATTGCTTATGGCTCTTTCAAACTGCACAATTATAGTACTATGATTCCATGTTAACCGCCATAGTTAAATCCTGTGGATTCCTGTGTTCAGTAGTTTGGTAAGGCACTAGAGCTCTGTGACTGAAATTCTAAACACCTTAAGAAACCTCAGATCCCAGGATTCTGTAGGATGTTAAAGTAGAATCATGTTCCACTTTAAAGCTAAAGGATGTTAAAGTGAAAAACCCCTAGTGAGTTGCCCTCCTTCATTGTCTTTTTGCCATTAGAAGTACACGTTGGAAGAACTGTAATTTACTCTTCCTCCCTTAGATAAGAAAGATCACTGTGAATATCACTTTATAGAAGATAAAATGAGGATTATGAGGAACAGTTTACCAAGAAATTAATGTTTTAGCAGTAATCTAGATTAAGATGAACATTTACTCATATCCAACTCTGCTGTTCCACTCTGCCACACTAGTCTGAAAAACAATGTGAAGATTTAAGTCTAGAGAACTGAGATGTGATTCCATTTGAGGCCAAAGAGTGTATTGTGGGGGTATAAGTGAGGTTAGCTAAAATAATGATATTATGTTTGAAAATTCATTTGAATGGCTACTTCAAATCAAATATCTAAATCTTTTCTAGGGAAATGAATTTTATGCCTCCAAGCAGCTTTAACATCTGGCAGAGGCAAGTGGCATGACAAGACATGCCCCTTGACTAATTTACTGACTGAGTTACTCTACTACAAATAATGTTCAGTTTGGGAAAATATGGCTCAATCTGACTTCTGTGACCTTCTATGAATTCGAGCATTAAAATGTGAGGAGTGCATTAAAGCAGCTGTATACAGTTAGTCAAAAATATCTCACGATGCGGTACTGTTTCCATCTATGGGCTGACCCTTCCAGTGGTCAACAAAGGCAGTTTTATTTGTTATTTTTAATCGTTCACTGAAGCAGATTCAAGCTTCTCACAAGCCCCTTTAGGCATTCTTCAAAAAGATTTAGCTGAAGACACATGAACTCATGTCCCAGTCCCATCGTGTTCATTCCTCACCCCACTATGGTGGCATGTAAGGTCTGCAAGAAGAATGTAATTATGTTCAGGAACCCTGAAAAACCAGGGCTTCTTAGTTGTGTGGAGCAGCACAAGATGTTCAGTTCATCTCCATTCAAGACTTACTCTGTCAACTTGGGAGCAAGGCAGAGAATGCTTATCCCCAGCTCCCTCCATGCATTTTGTTATTTCATCTCACACACTCTTTGTCCATTCACACAAAAGGCTTCATGTCAACTAATCAGATTTTGGAACAGGTTTATTTTGATGCTCCTGATTTGAAAAGCTTGTTCAGGTCACAAAGTGCTTTTGAGCATGTACAGAATAATTTTCCCTTACAGCTAACCACCAGATGTGGTTATAGACTCACTCCACAGTGCCACTTGAAAGAATGTCCTTATGATGAAGAAGCATGGAGTATGCTAGAAGCTAAAGCCCACTTTGGAGTGATTTTGTGGCACTGGTCAGTACTCTGCTCTCCTATACAGGTTCTTGGCTATAAAAGGCAAACTTTGGCCCATGGTCCACTAATTCTCCATCTTTGGGAAGGCTGTCTTAAAAGTAAGACTGTTCTGCAGCTTCTCTCTGTTTAGAAAGTAGTTTCAAAACCCCATCGCTCCCAAATTGTTTTGGAGGAACAATGGCAGAGTACATATTAGCACCTTTTTAAGACAAGCACTAGAAATAGATGGCTAGTCTTAAAGAAACGGGAAAAATTTGAAAGTGAAAAACGTCATGAATTCTTGCTACATCTGTTTAGACTTAATTTTTCCAAGGCAAATGTCAGAGACATCAGGGCGATGAGTAGAGATAAATGGACAGGCATGTGGCTAAGAATGCAGGATTCCCTTTTAGCTGGCAGCAAGTAGGCGTTATGTGACTCTGCATGTTTGTCATGGTCATGCCTGTAGTCTCTCTCCTCTGTTTATGACTTTTTAAAGACAACAAGCCCATACTTCCTCTGCTCCATTCCAAGATCTCTCTAATTTTTTAAACAAAACAAATGAGGTGCACAGTGAATGCAAGTTCTCGTAGTTTGCTATTGTATTCAGCTTAGAGTTGGCATAGAATGGCTCATAAAATAAAGTTGCTTCTGGGATCTTGGTGGCTATAATAAATGTTGGAAAAGATACTACAAATCTCCTTGCTTTGAAGAAGGAAAATGAAATGGGACTTTCTCACTTCATTTCCATAAATTAACTTCATATACCCTATCAGGACCTTTTAATTCTCTGGAATCTTATTTTGCTGAGGAATAATTATTATTATTAATCCACACTATCCAACCACATTCAACTCATTTATGAATATTTGAGTTTCTCTAGTTCTTCTTTACCTGTTGTCTTGCTTCAAGAATGCACACATCAGAAAAATATGCACTATTTTGCTTTGAAGAGAGCCAGTATGTTGTAGTGGTATGAACGTTAAAGTACGACTCTAGAAATCAAGGTTCGAATCTTCACCTATAGAAACTCACTGGGTGATCATGGGCAGATTACACTCTCTCTCAGCCTCAGAGGAAGGCAAAGGCAAGCTCCCTCTGAACAAATCTCACCAAGAAAACCCAGTGATGGGTTTGCCTTATGGTTTCCATGAGTCAGAAATTACTTCAAGGCATACAACAACAACACATTTGTTTTGGTTTTGTGGTAGTGGGGTGTGTTCGTTTGAAGCCTACTGAGTGATGAACTTAAATTGCAGGCAGCATGCTCAGAATTCACAAATTTTCACCAACCAAATGAAATGAATGGCTATCTGGGATTCTACCTCCTCCACCTTTGTAAAAGCTCTGGCTTGGTTTGATGTTTGGCAGAGCAAAGAACCAGAATCTAAGAGCCAATCAAGGAGGAATTTACTTTTTGAAATGAGTAATGGACTAAAGCAACGGATCTCAGGGCTTTTATTACTTATTCCAAGCAGTTAAGTGGAGGAGCTTGTCAAAAAAAGGGGGGAAATGGATGTAGTTTCTAAGCAGCCTTTGAGAACTTCTGACTGGCATCCAAAGTTCAGGGCTTGCTCCAGTGCCAGATTGCTTAGCTTGCTGCTCTAGAGGGTCCCCAGTGGAAATGGTCAGATCGGTTTTGAACTCCAGAATACATGAAATTTAGGATTTTGTAGATTCTGTCGTTCCTTCTCCAGTTAATCTCCTGGAATTAATAAGAAAGTAGTATCCCGAGTTTTTTCAAGATGGCTAATGTCCAAGCTGGGTAATTTGCAATGTTGGAAGGGAGGAGGGAATTTCTGAGACAGCAACAAATCTTCAAGTAATCGCTTTTAAGTGTCAAAGAGGTGACAAGTATTCAAGGAATAATGGTTAAGACCCTTTGTTTATTTAGTGAGTAATGCTTTTCTCCTTTTTTCTTTTCTTTTTAGAAGCCAAGCAATTATCGTAATTTTTGTTGGGTTGAATTTGCGTACTGTAAAGGGTTAAAAATGAGCTATAACATTTCAGATTCAGTTTTTAAAAATCTGTGATGATAGTTCACAGTGGAATAGATGATCTGTCTGTCTCTTATTCATAAAAGAGAGAATGAAAGTCTGAAGTTTGTTTCTGACTTGTCAGAAATGCAGCAGTCTTATTTTCCATGCCGAGTATGAGTGTTTTCAAGCAAGTATGTGCTTGATTCATTGCCTCAGTATAATTACACTGGTGCCATTAGATCAAAAAGAATTTGAATGAATATATATATATATATATATATATATATGAATGTATGATGTTCTTCTGGGGATCGCCCGTAAGTTTCTAAATATATCTTCTATTGCCATATGTCTTGGTTTTTTTTAAGAGTCTTATATTTCAATACCCAGTTGCTAATTTTGCAAAGGCATGTTCCCCCCGCCTCCATCCCCCCCCCCCCATTATTAGTCTTATACAGCCTAACCATTTCTATTACTGTCTAAAAAGAAGGCATATTTGTCTAGCAAATTCCTTACTAGTCTGCAGTCTGGAACCATTGGTTTGGGGAATGTGCTTGGAGGAGACTTCAGGACGACATCTATTACACTCTGAGCCAGAATGTCATTTATCTTCAGTGCAACATTTATCTTCCCCTTAGTACAATACTGGAGGAAGAGAAGCTGCAACAGGAGGAACGAATGAGAATGGAATCAAGGCGGCAGGTCACAGTGTCCTGGGATTCTGGAGGATCAGATGAGGCTCCTCCCAAGGTATTACAGATGGCTTTTCCTTTATACTAAAAACTGCTTTATTGTCTTACTTGTTAATAGAAGAATAAGTAACCCATAGGTCACATACTAAGATAGAGCCTCTGAACCAATATTGTTAAAATCCAGGTAACAGCAGGGTTTTGTTTTTTTCTTTTAGAAACATAACCAAAACATTTCTAACCAATTGTTGCAGAGGTACAAAAAGAGAGCATGCTGAAAACTGCAGAAGTAGAAAGAAGGGCAAAATAATTGCTGCTCAGTTCTCATGACATCTGTCTCATGACATATTTTAAACAAAAAATATTTCCAACTTTGAGAATAGGAATTTAATAGCTGAAAAACATTACTTTGGTGTGATGCAATACAAGAAAACACTATACAAACTATACTCATCATATATAATAGCTAATAGTTTATTAACTGAAATCTGGAAAATAACTCTTGTTCCACTAATCTCTACTCACAGTATATTTCCATTTTAGTCCTTCAGATTTCTTCTTGTTAGCTACTTCTCTGGAACTTGATATGGTCTTTGGCAAGTTCTTTAATTAAATTTGATGCAGTTGGGATCTTGATAGGTAGATAGCATCTTAACATGTACATTTCACCTTTAGATTCTCTCCTCTGCCTGTGATTATATCAGAGAGTACACTGCCTGTGATTGTTTTGCCTGAGGATTGAACATTTTTCTTTGTACCTAGTCTGTCTTTTCATAAATTACTGTCTGGTGAGTCCATGATATTCAGAATGTTATGTTTATGACATAATAGTGAATCATTTAGAAATGAGTTAATTGCATTCTATTTTATCTTGCGATAGATTCTTTACTGTGTGTATAATGAGACCATTTGCTGATGATTTGCATAGATTTGTTTGCACGCCAAGCCTCAGCATTACTGTTGATTGCTGCTTCTCACCACATTTCTTTTCCTGACATGCATTTTTCCAGTCACTTTCAAAAATATGTTTTTATGAACCTCTGTGCCAGGACAAGCCTGGGTCACAGTAACTCTTCTTAGGTCCTTTACATCGGGGTAGGCAACCTAAGACCCGGGGGCCGGATGCGGCCCCCTGAGGCCTTTGGACCGGCCCCAGGCCGGTCCTGCCAGCGCCGCCGACCGCCACTCACTGCCGACTACCATGATGATATTATTGTTGTTATTACTTGTTCTTGGGGTTTTCTTGGCAAAATCTCCACATGGAGAGTGTGCATGCATATTTTTTTTAATTATTATTTTAATTTTTAATTTTAATTTATTTATTTATTTTTGGTGCTCCCGCCCCCCCCCCCATTGTCTGAGGGACAGCAACCCGGCCCCTGGCTCAAAAAAGTTGCCTACCCCTGCTTTACATGATTTAAAATAGTTGAATGTAAGAAAATGTCCAGGATGGAGGCTCTGTGACATTGGGTCTAGGAGGGACCACCAGAATGGACAAACCAGCAAGACTGGCAATAGGAAGTTAAATTAAACTAAGTAAATTGATTGTGGAAATATGTGTATATGTGCGCACACAGGGGGAAGAGTGGTTGGGCAAGACTAGATAGGAAGAGGTAGATTTCCAAATTCAATAGGCACCCTCTTTGTGGGACAGTCAGGTTGCACTGACAGTTGCCATGCCAGAAGTCTGTTTTTACCAAAATCTGTAATGCAAAAATAGTCAAACTAGGTCCTGAATGCATCAGAAGGGGAGAATTAGGGTTGAGAAACTTGATAGCAAGGATTTTTGTTTTTGAAAAGGAAAAGATCTTTTATCAACACACCATGACAAATTGTCTTGTCCTCTTGAGTCCGCAGTTAGACTTTGTGTAAGGGTGTTGGCACTAAAGTTTACCTTGTTTATGACTATAAGTCTGGATCAGGATACCAAGGCATATGGATGATTATTGTTATTATTATTATTATTTTAAAAAGTAATTTGGTTGACTGTTACTTTCATAAGATGACTGATCATAAGATGTTGATTTTGATGATAACATTTTTGGACCCAGGAAGTATTCCTAGGGCTACTTTTGAATTGTTGCTTGTAACAAAAACATCCCATAATGTGATTATTAATATTGAGATCCTGTTGCTGCAACCTTTCCTATGGAGTGCTACAAAGTTCTAGTTTTTCTCTTATTCCTTTTAAATTCTTTGTAAGGCTAAAGGGGAAAACTGTATGTATTGCCATCACAACACCTGGCCTTCTCTTTGATGGTTGTTATTATTTAATGCCTTCATGTCATATATGACCCCAGAACAAACCTATCACAGATTCCTCTTTGCAAGATTTTATTTACCGATTTTGTTTTGATTTATTGATTTGATTTATAGTCTGCTTTCCTTTAAAATGGGGCTCAAAACAGCAAGTTTATAGTTCACCAGTGGGTTATTCATATATTAGGATAGTCCTTGATCATTAGACATGTTGTCTGGAGCCTATGGGATTTTAAATCCAAAACATCTAGCAAGTAAAAGGTTGTTAATCAGTGCATTGGGCAACACATGTATTATCCCCATATACAGATCTTTGATACATGAATGCCACATACTTAAAAACCCATGACTCTTCCTTACATGTTAAGGTGTTTACTAGTGTAAATGCTAATGTGTATGCAGTGATAAAATGTGAATGATCTGCCAGCCTCTGATTATTTGATTCAAGCAGGCTGGCAAGGGCTGAAGTTTGGCACCACATCCTACCTTCGATCCCTGCCATCCCCAGTGAAAAAAAGGTTTTAGATATCCGGTCTGAGAAAACCTTCTGGCTATCTGTTGGGGGTGTTTTGATTGTGTATTCCTGGACTTGTTGGCCTTTGGGGTCTTTTCCAATTCTCCGATTTTATTTCCTTGAGTCTCTAGAGCAGTGCTGCCTCTCAGAGTAGACTAGAAGGAAGCTTCAAATGTTAAGTAGTTCGTAAGCAGAATCTCAACTAATATTTAAAAAGGCCCTGTTCTGGAACACATTGTTTGCTGCTCATGAAGTTAATCCTTCTTTGGTAATCAGGAATTATTTAAAAGGTTAAGTCCCTGATAACTCCAGATCCCATCTGATATTGGGAGCTAAGCAGGGTCAGCTCTAGTTAGTACTTGGATAGGAGACTGCCAATGAATACCAGGTGTTGTAAGCTATATTTCAGAGGAACGAACAGGAAAGCCACCTCTTGGATATTCCTCGCCTAGTAAAACTCTGTGAGATTCATAAGGTTGCCATAAGTCGACAGGCGATTTGAAAACACATACACACATTGTAAAATACAAGGTAGATTTGAAAAATTGTGACCAAATTAGGCTCTGTTAGATTTTCAGCTGTTCTAATCAAATTTTAATAGGATGGTGTATAGACACTTCTTTTTCTAATTATCTGTGCTCAGTTCTTGAGGACACAGTATGCTGTATGTTTAAGTGACTGAAATGCACAATCTGATCTACTAAGTTCTTTGAATTCATTGCCTTGGATAGTGAATAAATGCACTAGCAAAACTAAATAAAAGGGATAAATTGTAACAGTAAGATAATTAGTATTTTAGAGGTGTATTTAAGGGCAATAGGTGTTAAATTTTTAGGACGCATCTGAGTGGATTTGTTTTCTTTCATAAAAACAATGAAGTATTGCCACTTGAGTTAGAAACATAAATAGTTAAATCCTATGAAAGCTATGATTAATGAGGAATGGGACATTATTAGTACATAATGGCTTTGAAATCTTTTATTTTTATTTTTAGTTTTATTTGGGATCAAGATGGGTTCTGGCATGGCTTAGACAGCAAAGTATTCCAGTTTACCCTTCTGCCTTCTATTTTGATTCAGAATGTATTTTGAACTGAATGAGGATGAACTTCACAACACAAAGTTGTGAGGATATACAGAAGCTCACATTGAGTGCAATACAGTTTATGGGGAACTTAGTAACAATCTATAGGATTGATTAGTATCCAAATCAATTACTATCTTGGCACAATGTTATAACTGTTAAGATGTTATAGCTGGAAACCTGCTAGTGACATGCATGTGCTTCCATGGATGTATTTTATTTTTGGATGGAGTGGAAGGCACTATTCTGGTAGCCCTTTGTGCAAAATCCAAAACCTAACCCCCATCCCACCTTACAACTGTCAAGCTCCAGGATGGGATACCACTGCTGCTTATCTGTAGGGAAGGGAGGCAGGTAATTCAGATTATGATGCTTGAAGAGGAAAGGATAGGAGGCTGCACTTCATCTGTGAGTGCACATCATGTGTGAGTGTACTACCATTTCCTTCCTCCTCTGAGCCAAGATGAGCAAGTTCTTCATCATCTGACATATCTTAAAGCCCCCTCCCCTCCTTATCACTAAGCAGGAGCAACCATGGCCCCTTCCAAGGCTTGACAGCTCCAGGAGGTAGGTTTTGGAAAAAGTTCAAAAGACTATAGGATAGTGCTTTGTGTTTGTCCAAAAAAGACATACGTACATGGAAGGGCTGGGATGGACAAAAAGTTCTTCAGATGGAACAGTGTACTCATCCTGCTTCATGTAGCATCTTGGTCAATAATTCCTAAATCTGGGTATCTATCTCAACTAGAGTGTACCCATTGAATCAGTGGAAACTTCAACACTTATGTAAGTTGCATTGATTCAGTGGTTTGGGCTAATAATTGAACTCAGTCCTTCCTATGAACTGTTCTTCCCTTTACATGCACATTATTCCTTTGGATATGCAGACAGAATCAGCTTGAATATGCCATGAAATGCTGCTTGATATGAGTTTAAAGCAGCTGCAGCAATTGAGAGTGCCATTCTTTCCAGAAGTAAGCTCCATTGAGCTCAGTGGGAGTTACTTCAAGGGATAGAGGCCTTAAAAGCTACTATCAATAAAAGTGTCTTTAATTCTGATTTGTTTCATTTTACTTGATTTCCCAGACATGCATTTCATAGTGTGCTTATTTTTGGAGTTATCTCCTATTTAAAAGTTAAATAATAGTTGATTTGATTTGTAGACATTTCATCAGATTATTGATCATTCAGATTTGTATGTAGGTAAAATCAGTAATTCTGAAGCAAGGAGCGTAGCACCTTTGTTTTTAGGGGGTGCAAATATTTATTGTAGCAGGTGATTTGTACTTGGATGGAAGATTGCCAGTGAATATCAGGTGCTGTAGACTGTATTTCAGAGGAAGGAACTGGCAAAACCATCTCTTGAGTATTCCTAGCCTAAGAAACCCTATGAAATTCATGAGATCACTATAAATCGATTTAGGTGTTCTTTCCTGTATGAGAGAAAGCTGGAGATGTCTCAAAAGATGCCAGCAGCATTTTTATAAATACTTGTAACAACAACAACAAATGTGTTAACCAGGGACTGCTTTGTAAGTCAGTAATCTTTTAGCACCTATTGATCTAAATGGTGTAATTGTTTAAAACATTGTAACCCGAATAATCTATACTGTATTATAGCTCAGTATCTGCAGATTTAGTTGTTACAAAGTTGTTGACTATTAAGAAGAAGTTAAGTCTTGACACATCAAAATGATCATTCAAAAACTGAGAGCCATGTTTAAAAAGAAGACTTCAGTTGACAGATATTTATGAGTCCACGTACACATTTGAGAGCTGTTCATAGAAATCAGGGGAGAAATCTACAGATGTTATAATCTCTTAAGATTGGCAATAGTTTGTATCCCCAACACTAAAATTTACATTTAAAAGAAAAAATCCTGCTCACTTAGTTTTTATTTAATGTGAAATTGCATTTGATACACTGAACCTGTTAGGATGGACTGTGTGACTAAATGCATAAATAAAAGCCACTTCTTTCTTAGCTCTCATTATTCCTGTTTAATTTCATTGGGAACTCTTGTTTTGTTTTCTAAAGAAAGTTGTTTCTTTTTATTTAGCCCAGCAGACCCGGTTATCCCAGTCCGCGATCTAGTGAAGGATTTTATCCCAGTCCACAGCATATGGTACAGCCCAATCATTACCAGGTAAAGGTACTCCTTTTGTTCCATTGTTTTAATAATTCATGAACTTTTTAAAGATATTTATTTTGTAAAGATTTTTAGCTTCTCATCTTTTAGTTCTGCTGTTATTCCCGTTAAATTTTATTATTGTCAACTGATTACCACACACTGAACAAAGCATTTTTTTTAAAAAAAACCTTGAACATAGACTTATTTTAGAGAGACAAATACTGAGAAATTGTAGAAAAAATGTAACTTGTCTTTATTTTGCAAGATTCAGATTCTGCTAACCTAGAAATCCCCTCTTAAACTGAAAAGTGAGATTCTGAAAATATTAAATTCTTAAACCAGTGCATTTATATATTTACACTTTGTGATCATGGAACTACAGAATATAAACAGCCTTTAAAAATTTTGCTTTTAAAATTGCTTGTTTTTGTGGGATTCTCTAAAACAAATTCTGTGCCCAAGTAACAACAAAAAGTGACTGATAACAGCAGAAGAGTCTTGTATTTCAGTAAACATGATTCTGCCTTATGTTGGCTTGGCTCACCTAAAACCTGTCTACTGTGATGGTCAGAAGCCCTTCAAGACCCTAGCCAGATATCTTTTTCTGTCCCTGCTGTCCTTTACTGGAGATGATGGAAACTGAACCCAGGACCCTTTGCATGCATAACATTTAGTCTGCTGATCCATTAAAGGAGTGCTACATGCAGAGACGTAACGGAATGGCTTTAGCAGAATTGTGGTCAAATTTCAGTTTGGACACATCAGCAAGACTGCCAGGGAGACTTGTGAATAAAACACAGTATGGGATTAAAGAGAAGGTGTGAGGACAGAGCTCAAAGACTAGATGTATTAAAGGTATAACAGAAACATTCCTTGTTTATAAAGGGCTTTTGCGGACAACTGCTTTGATCAAGCTGTAAGCTGCAAATGTCATGCAGATGTGAAAGAACTGAATTATTCAGTAAGACATAGTTCCCCAGTAGTCTCTTTGAAGCCTTTCAGATTTTCATGCAGAAACCAATGTCCAAGATGGCTATCTTTCAAAAACTTTGATCTTGTATTGCCCTTATTTCAGATAGAATTATTGCAAGAACATACAGATAGGACTATGTGGGATCACTGCTCTTCATTTTAAATCTTTAAATTATCTCTAAACCACAGTGGAGAAACTGTTGGGACATCTTCCAACTGTTTGTGCCCATTATCTCCCATAACCCCAAACATATAAGCTTGTAGGATATACTAGAGATTATTTTAGCAAAATTTCTAGAGAAATGCAGGTATAATGATAATGAATACATTCTTGTGTAACAGCCATGAGTCAAATGTTTTGATATGTGCTTATTCAGTAGGAGGATTTAAAATTCCTTTTTCCAGGAGATAAATTATCTTTTGGTATAGTGTTAAATATTAAGTGCATATTTAGACTGCATCTAAGGCTATGGTCCAAAACACACTGCAGAAATAATCCCATTTGAGACTACTTTAACTGACCTTGGTTAATGCCAGGGAATTCTGGGAACTGTTTTGTGAGACATTTAGTCTTCCCTGTCAGAGACCTCTGCTGCCACAATAAATTACAATTCCCAGAATTCCTTAGCACTGAGCCAGGGCAGTTAAAGTGGTCTCGAACTGGACTGTTTCTGCAGTGTGTTTTGGACCTATGTCTACAGTGATAGGAAATATCAGGACCACATATTTTCTCATTTCTCTTGTTTGAATTTTTACTGAAATCATTCCTCCTCCTTGATTTAAGGTGACAACACTCCTAAAATGTGAAATAGTTTACTTTACAGTTTAAACATTTCTCAATATTTTGGCAGGTCTCAGGCTATCCCAGTTCCCATGGGATTCCAGCTATGGCTGGTAGCATTTACCCAGGCCAGGCCTCTCTCTTGGATCAGACAGAATCCTGGAACCATCGGCAGCAAGAAATATCCATTTGGCAACCAAACGTGGAGGTAATTTCTGCTCAGATACATATGAAGTTGAAGATAGTGGTAAAAATTACCTTGTTTTCTGGGTAATGGGTGCATTCCAGCTAAAAACGCCTCTATCTAATTATTCTCCTCCCTTTTTAATTTTTTTTGTTTCATTTTTCTTTAGTGATGCTTTGTCACTTTTATGTATTCTAAGCTGTTCTCTTCTTCCCATATAGCCTAAGGACCAAAACTATACAATTTATAATAAAAGTAGTGTTCTAGGGATTTGTTTATTTAAGGTATTTCTATACCCCCAGCCCACCTCCCAGCCCACAAGGTCCTGAAGCAATGAACAAATAAAAGCAGATACAATAGTACAAGAAGAGTTCTGGCTTCCAGTTTGCTTGCTTGCAGGCTCAATTCAAGGTTCTGGTCCATTTAAAAATGGACCTAAAATACAATTTTAAAACAATTAAAACAGAGCAGTTTTAAATATTAAAGGCCATGTGGAACAATACTGTTTTAGCTACTCTCTGGAAACTCAAAATAGATGGAGCCAGCCTAACTTCCTTTGACAGGTTATTCCATAGTTGGGTGGTACTATAGAGAAAGCCCTGTTTTGAGTACATGGCTTGCAAGTTGTTGGGTCACACAACAGGACCTTCTCTGTGGATCCCAAGCTGTTAGGGCTTTATAGGTAAAACCAGAACCTTGAATTGAGCCTGCAAGCAAACTGGAAGCCAGAACTCTTCTTGTAAGAATGTAAGACTGTTATGCAGGCTTTAAAATGCACAGCCAACACTAATCTGGCTACTACATTTTGAACTAACTGCAGCTTCCAAACACTTTTCAAGGACAGCCCCATATAGAGCTCATTACAGTAGTCTAATCAGGAGGTGAGAGTCAGAGTAATGTCATGGTTTGAGTATTGAACTATGACTCTAGAGACCAAGGGTTCATATCTTTGCTCAGCCATGGAAACCTGCTGGTTGATCTTGGGCAAGTCTCACACTCCCAGCCTCAGAAGAAGACAAAGACAAACCCTTTGAACAAACCCTGCCACAAAAACCTTGTGATAGGGTTGCCATTCGCTGAAGATGACTTGAAGGCACTCAACAACAATAGTCAAGAAATAGTCAGACCATTACAGCACCAGTTAGAATCAATTGATGCTACAGTGACCAGAGGCTTTCAAATGTAGGGAGAGGGGTTTTTTAGATCTTCTATTGGGACTGGTCCTCTTCAGGTGATGTTCTAAACATGCATTGCCCTCTTTTTTATTGCTTTGTGACAATTTTTTTCAGTTTCCTGTTCAATCAAGTAGATAGATAGAAAAATACCACTTTTTATTGTACAGAACTCTGGGCAGTTGCTATTTATTCTTGAAATTATAATGAATTGGATTAGGCTGATAGCTGGTGTCATGGTTGGATTGATTTTTGAATCTAGAACTCTTCCATAGCCAAAATAAATGAATTAGTTTGCACCATGTTTAACAAAGTTGTGCTGTTAATCAGTACTTAAATTAAAACTGTATCAGAAAAGAACTTTTAACTATGTTCAGAAGGCTTTTTCTCTAAGGAAAAAAATGCATGGTATATGTTGGTGACACGTTAACCAGTAAAAGAAAAGAAAAGAAAAGAAGAAACAGTGTTTAATATTTCAGTGTTTGTTTCTATTTTCTCCTTCTCCTTACTCTTGGTCTGGTAGGATTCTGGCAGTTTGGATCTGCGAGGAATAGGGCAAGTTCTACCAGCACATCTAATGGAAGAGAGATTGATACGACAGCAACAAGAAATGGAAGAAGACCAGCGATGGCTGGAAAAAGAAGAGAGATTCCTGGTAATGTAGTTTATTTTGATCACTACGTAATTATTGGAAGTTCTCCTCTTAGACATGCTGCACAAATGACTTGTGTTTCCAGTTCTTAAATTTGATAATAATTGCAAGGTAAACAATTGTAAATGGCTACATCCCACTCATAGGCTATATCTATTTGATGTCTGATGCTCAAAAATGTTCCCACAAGTGTGATCCAAGAGTTTTCATTTTAAGTGTAATGTTTGAAACCTTTGTTGTTGTTGTTGTTGTTGTTGTTGTTGTTGTTGTCAATTGCTTCCGAGTTGTCCAGCTGCATGAGGCTGGCTGACTTTCTAATACAACTTTTCTTATACCAAATATGAGACGAAGTCCCTTAAAAAAAAAATTCTCTACAAATAATTTGCATTTCTTCCTAGGCAGAAGTCCCCATTTTGGATTAAGAGAGCTTTGATTAAAAACTGAGTCCTACAGAGGGTTTTCAACCAAGAGGAAATATTGAAAGAAATAGCTCTGAGATTTAATGTATTAAACAGTCAGATTTTGTACTAGAAGTTTTCGCACTTTTTTGGCATAATTTGGGCTCTGAACTTTTCAAAATGACTGGAAGAAATGCACAACATGTGGGAATAATTTGTGAGAGCATCATGGAAAAGATGCAGAGCAGCTGGTGCAAGATGTGGTTAACCAGCATAAAAGAAATATTCTTTTCTTCACTTAAGGGAAGCAATGCTCCTTTTGTATCTCATTTTCCCTACATTTAGCATTATGTCAGAAGCACTACAACAATCAGACAGTGTACTATTGGGCTAAAACAGTCAAAAACATTATCTACCACCCCAGTGCCTCTATCAGAGGCACATTCATTTTACTGTGAGAAGCACTCCATTTGCATTTTCTGTTAACTAATTAGAGAGTCAATATTGTCAATAGTATAATGCTATCTGCAGTTTTCTAATGGGGGAACTGTCATATTTTTCTTGTTTGGCACACTGAAGAAAGTGCATTATGCACAAAGCTAATGAATACAAATGTTGATGTTTCCTCTTGTCTAGTTGGGTGGATTTTGTTGTTAACTGCCCTCAAGTCGATCTTGACTCATGGCGGCCCTATGGATGAGACATCTCCAAGACCCTCTGTCCTCCACTGCTCTGCTTAATTCCTGCAACTCCTTAAGACCCTTGACCTCCTGAATAGAGTCCATCCATCTGGCATATGGCCTTCTTCTCTTCCTACTTCCCTCCACCTTCCACAGCATTATTGTTTTTTTCCAAAGAGTCCTCTCTTCTCATGATGTGTCCAAAGTACAACAGTCTCAGTTTAGTCATCTTAGCTTCCAGGTAGGTTTCCAATTTGGTCTACTCTAGGACCCACTTGTTTGTCCTTTTGGCTTTCCATGGGATCCTCATCACTCTTCTCCAGCACCACATCTCAAAGGAATTGATTTTCTTCCTATCTCTTTCTTAATTGTCCAGCTCTCACATCCATCCATGGTAATAGGGAATACAATGGCTTGTATGTTGTGCTGAGTTGTATATCTTTGCATTTTAGAATCTTTTCTAGTTCTTTCATAGCTATCCTCCCCATTCTTAGTCTTCTTCTGATTTCCTGGCTGCAGTCCCCATTTCTATCAATGTTTGATCCCAGGTATGGGAATTATTTTACTCTTTCTATTTCCTCATTGTCTAGGTTGAACTTGTGAAGGTCCTCTGTGGTCATTATTTTGTTTTCTTTTTGTTCAGCATTAAGCCTTCCTTGCACTTTCTTCTTTGATCTTCCTTAGTAGGTGTTCCAGGTCTGTGAGGTTTTCTGCTAGTATTATGGTGCCATCTGCATATTTTAGATTGTTGATATTCCTTCCTCTTATTTTCACTCCTCCTCCTTCTGCATCCAAGCCTGCTTTTCTTATAATATGTTCTGCATATAAGTTGAACAGATAGGGTGAAAGGATACAGCCTTGTCTGACCCCTTTGCCAATTGGGAACCATTCTCTTTCTCCATCTTTTGTTCTGACAGCAAGAGCTGCTTAACAGTGGAACGCACTCCCTCGGAGTGTGGTGGAGTCTCCTTCTTTGGAGGTTTTTAAACAGAGGCTGGATGGCCATCTGTCGGGGATGCTTTGATTTTGAGTTCCTGCATGGCAAGGGGTTGGACTGGATGGCCCTTGCGGTCTCTCTCTTCCAGCATTATAATTTTATGATTCTCTGAACTACATAGTTCATAGTTTGCCCTGCTTGAGGTAAATTTTTGATTGTATAGGTAGCAGTCTTTTCATTTGTGTTGTATTTGTTTCTGGAGCAGAATGGGAGATTATTATAGGGAAGCAGATCCCACACTACTACAGCCCTATATGAATTTTCATACCATGGACAGCATCAGAAACAAAATACAGGAATACCTCGGTTAACAAAGCTCCTGACAGAGAAGCGCCTTCTTTTACAAAGTCTTTTTATGCCCACTCAGCTCTGCTCCTTTTCTTTCTTTTTCTCTGACTAGCTTGAATTTTTAGCAATATCAGCATTGGGAGGATGGTGAAGAAGGCCTGGGAAACAGTAACTTTTGATGTTTGTTTGTTGCAGCATTTCTGCAGTAAATAAGGCAATAAAGCTTGAGCTGGGGGGGGGGCAATGTAATCCTAATTTAACTCTCTACTATTGACATGTGTGCCTGCCTACCAGAGGCAAAGTAAATAACAGCTGCCCTGAAAATCCCTTATTGAACTTTCATAAACAACAAAACAGAGAGAAAATAGGAAAGCAGATATACCTGACCCACCAGCTGCCCCAGTTATGTTAAACAAAAGTATACAAGTTTGGACACAAAAATGGAAATCATAAGAAAGCTGGAGGTTCATGAAGAAAAATATACCCCTGGATGCATTTTGGAAGAAGCTTTCAAGTAATCTCTAGAAGGATCTCAGTGTTTTTGTTTGGTTATGTAAGGCTTACCAGATCTGGTTATTGCATTTCGTATGTGTGTATTGTTAGTTTTGGATATAAATTTGTATAAAACACATTGGACAGCTAGTCTTTTTAAAGGTATAGGGACCTATTTCTGTTCTTTCTGTGTTATTTCTGCCTCTGGTACCACATTTTCTGTTAAAAGTAATTCCTAGGGATATATCTACTTTGTCAACTAAGATATACCTGTAATTAAAATTTTCTCTAGAAACATTTGCTTGAGGTGCATCTTACCTGAATTTTAGTACTATATCTAATTGCAGGTATCTCCCACGTATTGTGCTGTTGGGTTCATAAAGGGACTTATTAAATATGAATAACAAATCATCCCTTCTGTACTATCTCATCATCATAATTTTGACCAAACTGCTCCAAATGAAATTATATTATCTTGTTGAAATTATCAAACACTGTTACAGAAATGAACAGAAAGCTGTATATTTAAATATTGTGTTTTATTGTGAAAACCACAGTATTATGGTGATGCAGTAGCTGAAAAAGCTAATCCATGTATTGGCTGCACCAATAGGAGTACAGCATCAAGATCAAGGGAAATAATAGTGCTACTCTATTCAGTTTTGATCATACCTCACCTGGAACTGTGTCCTGTTCTAGGCACCACAATGCAAGAGGGATATTGGAAAGCTAGAACATGTCCAAAAAGGGGGGGGGGGAGAGGGTGTCAACTAAAATGATAAAAATTTGAAACCATGCCCTATGAGGAGTGACAGATGTTTTGTATGATGAGCTGGGTATATTTAGCCTAGAGAAGAGAAGGTTAAGTTCTGATATCATATCCATGTTTAAATATTTGAATGGATGTCAAATTGAGGATGGTGCAAGGTCATTTTCTGCTGCTTCAGGAACTAGGACATGGAGCAATGGATGCAAATCACAGAAAAAGAGAGTCCACCTAAACATTAGTTAGACCTTCCTAACAGTAAGAGCTGTTCAACAGTGGAACATATTACCTTGGAGAGCAGTGGAGTTTCCTTCTTTGGAGGTTTTTAAAGAGAGGCTGGTGGCCAATTGTTGTGAGTGCTTAGATTGTGTATTTCTGTATGGCAGGAGGTTGGAATAGATGGCCCTTGTGGTCTCTTCCAGCTCTATGATTCCGTATGATTCTATATGAATGGTGTATACTGTACTGAGTAAACAAACCTCAGAAAGCTATTTAGGCCTTCTTGGTATCAGATAAATGTTTAAAAGAATAGTTCAAATGATTCTGTATATTGGAAAACATGTCAAAGAGAAGTATGTGCAGAAACATTTACTTGTGTTTAGAAGACTGCTTCATTCCATTCAGCTGAGTATTATGTTCTAAATTATCTCCCTTAAGAAGATAAGAGTAGTGTTGAAGCTCATGGGAAGTGTACAGAAGAACATGAAAACAACAGTTTTTCACTTCATCCCTAGCCACTGGTATGCAAAGGATATTGCCTCTGAATGTGACATTTAATCCAATCTATCATGTCTAAAAAATTCCATTCATGGCCCTGTCCCCCATAAATTATTCTATCTTAAAATAGATTAGAAAGTTACTTTTTGCACTATATATCCCACAATCAACCTGGTAACTGCCAGAGCCATGCTACACATTACATGGGAATTCTGTATTTGGATTTGTCCTCATTCTTGTTTTGTCTTCATAAATTGTCCCTCAAGTTTTTCCCTCACAGTTAATGCCGGCTTTAGGAGGGAAGGTGTGGCTCCCAGCCATTACATTTTCCATCTGACAATATTGCAGCTTTAATTCAGTTCCTTCCCCCTACTCCTGGTCACAAAGAGGTCTCATGGAGTGTTCCAGCCACAGTCCCCCCCAAAAATCAAGTGTGGCCATCACCACTTCTTGCTTCAGGGAGTGCCACAAAAAAAATATCTATGAAGGATTCTTGTTCCTGTCCTAAATTGGCTACCGATCAATTTCACTGGGTGGCCCGAGTTTTATTATATAAGAGGAAAATATTTTTCCTCTATGCACTCTCATCATTCATAATTTTAAAACACTCTATCCTCACCCTATCCTTCTTGGTCATTTTCAGTCCCCTTGCAACTTAAAATAGTATCCAAAACTTTAGTCTTCTCTTGTGGGGCAGTGCTATAATCTTTTGAACATTTCAGTTGTCCTTTTCTGTACCTTTTGTGCACTCTGTGATTTCTTTTTTGAGATCAGGAGTGCTGGCACACACAGAGTATTCCACATATGACTGAACCATACAAGGACATGGTTATACTGTCCATTTTATTTTTAACCCACATTTTGTCCATTTCCCCAGTATGTAATGTGCTTCCTTCACAGCAGGTAGAGATATTCTCTCTCACTTTCTCTGCCTTTCATGCATACTCTGAACCAGATGGTGCTTTTTGTTTTATATTATACTTTATTCTTTAGCCACTTCAGTTTTAGCATTTTAGTCATGTATTCTGTAGCCAGAGCTGGCAGCATTCTGTGCCAGCTTCAAACCATGCCCAACAGAGCTACTCATTCCCCATCAAAAGCTCTTAAAATTAAGGCAGACTCTTAAGGCAGACTTAACAAATGTCAGCTGAAATTCTTCTTCTTCTATGTAGCTTATTATTCTGCTCATAACTGGAAGTATTTGGAGAGCCTGAAGTGGCATTAGGAGGGAGAGGCAGGGTACCTAGAACTGTTGGTAAGGTGTTGGAGGCCTCTTCAAGATTGGCAAAACAGGTTATTATGAATTGTGTGTACATCCATGTATGTGTTTATAAAACAGTAAAAACAGATAATAAACTAAGAAACATTAATGGTTGTTGTGTGCCTTGACTTATAGCAATGCTAAGGCAAATCTAACACAGGGTTTTCTTGACAGAATTTGTTCAGAGAGGATTTGTCTTAGTTTTCTTCTAAGGCTGAGAGAGCATGATTTGTCCAAGATACATCATGCAAGCTTTTAAAGCTCCATTGGCTTCTTCATCAGACAAAGGTGTTAAAATCATACAGAAGAGGAAAAAATGACAATGCCACAGGCCTACATTTTGTCAATATGTTGTTTTTGTTGTTACTATTAAGATGGTGTGGAGGGATAATGCAGACAGAGGCCACTTCCCTCTTTGGCCATGTTGGCACGGGGATACAGAGAGTCATAAAATCCAGGCAATAAAATTTCAACTCCATTTGCAACAGAAAAAATAACTTCCCCTGAGATCCAGACCAGAGAACTTTGAATTTCTCAGGTAGACTCTGTACTGTTGCATCTGGGAAAACCCTTAGCTCCTATATAGGTAAAACCCACCAAATGCAGGCCCTATGAAAATGCTTTACCTTTGTTGGAGGTAAATGATTCTGACATTGTTATTTCTTCCCTCTTCTTTGATTTATAATAACCTTTGCCGATGAAGAAGCCAGTTGAGCTTCAAAAGCTTGCATGATGTATTTTGTGAATTTTTGGTTGGTCAAATAAAGGTACCATTATTTTGTGGATTTTGAGTGTTGTTATTTTTTGCTGTATGGTCAACACAGCTACCCCTGGATATATTTTCAGCCTCACCCAAGGACACTCAATGGGTTTCCATGACTGAGTGAGGATTCGAACCCCCATCTTCCAGTGGTGCCCTAGTCCAACAGTCAAACCACTACTGGCTCTCCACCAATGCCACCAACTAAAGAAATTAAGTGTGACTACCATGAATACAGTGGTAAAACAATAAATGAAATATTACAGAATTGTTTAAAGCATGAAATTAGTATATTGATGAAAAGAAAAAAATATTAAGACCATGTTAGGCAAATGCAAAGATGGCTATAAATCTGGTTGCTAGTCTCTTATGGGATGCAACTACATAGGAGTCTTGGTGGTCCTGGTTCTTTACGCTTTATCATTTTAGGGGAAGGGGATCTCACTCCTCCTTAGCTTAGTTCAAGTCATCTCTGCCCCTCTTGTTACAGCATCCATGGGTGAAGATACATGTCTGATCTTTGGCTGTGTTGATTTGAAATGGAAGAGTGGTGGTCCAGGTTGACTTATTCCTAAACCCTCATTCCCACTGATGGATGTCAGAGTTAGGGAGTTGAAGAAATGCATTTTGTAGTGCTGAAATGGAGCAGTGATGCCCATAGTGTTATGTCTAGTTTAAGGCAATGAAAGACTGAGGTCTAGAGGCAAGGGGAAGCTCACTGTAAGCAAAGACCAAAAGAAAAAGGAAGCCCCATACTCTTCACAGATTTCCACATAATGTTGTGTTCTGACTTCTTAGGAACTGAAGCACTGAGTGGCTGTATGAGAATGGATGTTTGTTTTTTTCATTGCGCTGATCACTCGCTCAGCATTTTTAATTCTGTTACCAGTTTAGATCCTTTTCCTTTGGGGATTTCTGTCAAGAACATGGAGGTGTTTATGTGTCTGAGCACATATTCTGTTCAGCAAAATGTCAGTATTTTTGACTGGAAAGGACCAGTGATATGTTAGGGGCTCTACTACCCCTCCCTGGACCCCTTCCATTTGAGATGGAGCAACTGACATAGTGTTCTTATCTCCTTGACTTTTATTTTTATTTATAAGAGTGGGTAGATTTTTAAAAATTCCCACATATACGTAGCTCACTACTTGTCCTAGATTGACTACGGAAACATAAACAGCAGCAGGGAAAATCGTTGGAACTGTGGAGTTGTTCGGGTTTTTTTTAATAGGATAAAAAAAGAAGCAAGCTGTAGTTTTTCCTTTATTGAGAATGGCTTGTGCATTTTTTCCCACTGAATTAATGAAAAACAAATGGAATGCAGCAGAGTTCTCCAGTTTCTTCTGGAGGAAAGGGGTGGGTTGGTGCTAATGATGCCCTGCAAAATTTCAGCTCAAGGAGGACCTCTGTGCACATTCCACTTCTCTGAGATTTTACCCCACAGCTCATTGCACTATTGCTGCTACTTTATATCTTGCTAGATAGAGTATCGCTTACTTCAAGGGGATTGCCCAAGGTACCACTCAGACCAAAAGCTGGAGGGTGCTTGGTGGAGAAATAATTGCCCACAGGGTCTGTTCTGCACATATTACAGTTCCTACACAAGACCAAAGGAAAAAGGAAAAAAGCCCTTGCCATGTGTATGTGGAAGGCAGGGTGTGGGTAATATTGCAGGATGCATGACTAAGTTAACAACAGAGCTTGGAACGGTTACTGTTTTGGACTACAACTCCCAACAGCTCCCCAGCCAGCATGGCCCCTGGCTAGGAAATAGGCTGGCCAGGATCAAAGCCAAGTCAACAAGTGGCAGAGCAAGCAGAGCACCAATTCTGCATTCAACTTCCTTATCCAGATTCCCCCTTTTATTTAGATTGCTGAAAGACAGACACCCAAATTGAAAGGGCAGGTTAAATGGCCACGGGGAAATGTGGGTGGCCAGACAAGGCAGGCCTGAAGACCAATCCCTCACAGATTTAGAAATGAGCTGCTGGATTAGACTTCTTCCTGGCTTCATTAAAAGTGTTGGCAAAATGTCACCTTTCATTGACTGTCCAATGTGGAAATTCTCCAGTCCATAAGGATTCTTACTGGGAGCCCATGTGGTGTAGTGGTTTGAGCACTGGACTACGATTCTGGGGAACAGGGTTCAATCTGCACTCTGCCATGAAAGCCCACTGGGTGACCGTGAGCAAATAATAATCTCTCAGCTTCAGAGGGTGGCAGTGGCAAATCTCCTCTGAAGAAACTTGGCAAGAAAACCCTGTAATAGGTTTTCCTGTGAGGAATTGGTCTCCATAAGTAAGAAACAACTTGAAGGCAAAACAACACACGCACACCCCTACATGTTGGTCCTTTTGGCAGTTCTTTGCTATTTGTAAGAATATCACCACTACCACCACCCAACTAAGCAGGTCATCTTGCTAAAAAAGATCAGTTTATACATCCTGCAATACTATCCTATGCATGTTTTCTTAGAAGTAACTACCATGAGGTACAGTGGGGCTTACTCCAAAGTATACAGATATGATTGGAGGCCTAGAGCAAACTGGCAGATTCAGTCCATTGTTTGAAAAAAACAAATTTCTTTGCTTTTTATTGGTGAAGGATTTTGGTGCTGAATTATTTTTATAATTGTGACATTACCACTAGTATTTTTTAAAGATCAGCACCTTATCCCACAACACATTCAACCACTTTTTAAAAAACCAGAACCATTACCAAGTTAATTCTGTTTGTGAATTAACACTGATAATATGAGTTCAGTTTTCTAGGTGGTTTGAAAATAGTACTTTATTATTTATTTATTTATTTATTTAATTTCTATGCCACCTTTCTCCTGGAAAGAGACCAAGGCAGCCCATAGATTGTAATAGTTAGCAGTAATAGTTGTTGATTTATTAATTGATTAATTATTTTTTATTTGAGTTCATGAAGTTAGTTTTCTTGAGAAGTTTTCTTTCGGGCCTGCAAGGATCATCCTCTAGTGCCACCCCAGTTTATCCTCTTCTGAAGGCATATCCCATTATCTCAGACACTAGGGGGACAATTCATTGCAAAAATGTCCGTGAAATCCAGAGGCAGGTATCTTGTTGTTTTCTGGAATGTGTTGGATTACAGCTCCCATCATCTGTTACCCATTGGTCTGATGATAGTTATGGTCCACAAGTATATGCCTATTTCTGATGTAATCTGTCTTGGCTTCCAAGTAACCAGTTGGTCGATGGAAAGACTACATATCTTATTAAGATACAGACTGAGATGAGAGTTTGGATCCTAACCAAATAATTATTTGTTGACTGACATATTATCTATTCTGCTTTCATTCATTTATAGGTGTATTCTAAAGTTTAACAGTTCAAATATTGCTTTAGGGTTTTTTTAACACTAGGCGCCTCATTCCTCCACTTTATAGCTTAAAGTGACCAACTTGTAGCTTTCCAGAAGTTATTGGTCATCAGTTCTCATTGTCCCTCACCATGAGTTGTGCTGCCTTGAAGTGATGTGAACTGCAGTCTAAAACACCTAATGGATTGTGATGAGTCACACACCCTTGATTTAGTTGTATGGAAACCAAATAATCTACCAGTGGACAAACAGGAGGTAAAATAAATGCCTTTCCAAAGGAGCTTATACATGAAGGTATTTTTGCAATCTAGTCACAAACAACCTGTGAGGGATAATATACAAAGAGTGAATGATTAAGTTAGCAACAGCACTTGGAACAGTTACTTTTTTGGACTACAGCTCCCAACATCTCCCCAACAGGCATGGCTCTGGAGTCACGCTGGCTGGGGAAATGCTGGGAATTGGTTCAAAAAAGTAGTTTTTCTAGGCTGTGTTTTGAAGCAAATAGGCTGGGCAGGATCAAAGATAAGTCAACAAGTGTCAGAGCAAGCAAAAGATCAATTCTACATTCATCCAGGTTCCCCCTTTTTTGAAAACTGCTGAGACAGGCACCTAAGTGGAAAGGGCAGGTGAAGTGGCCATAGGGCAATGTGGATTCCCAGACAGAACAGGTTTGAAGACCTATTCCTCACAGGTTCTCAGACAGATGATACGTTTTAAAAGAAATTAATTTCTGGATTAACATTTGACATAGACAAATTCTTCCTGACTTCATTAAAAGTGTTGGGAAAATGTTACCTTTCATTGAGTGTCCAATGTGGAAATTCCCCTAGTGCTTGAGGGAGGTTTTGGGGAAGTCTTTGATGTTCATGATGGAACTCAGCTTGAGGTCATCTGTCCAAATCTAGACCAGATAAAGAAATTTAATGCTGCAAATAAAATGCAATTGTTCAGCCTTCTTCTCCCCTCCCCCACCCCACAACCTAAAGCTTAAGGCATCCGCTTTTAGCCTATTTTTGGTATTTTGGGCTATTTAACAGTTTTTACATGCAAGACTGAAGGCTTGGTTATTTTATTAACATAATCAAGTGGCACTACAAAACGACCCAGATAAGACTAGTAAATGATAACTTTTAAATTAATATTTTAATTAACCAAAAGTTGCATAGATGATTTCTGATCCTTATACTTTGTTCTGAAGGGAATTTAAGATTTTTCTTTTACTGATTTGTCTTGTTGAAGATCTTTCCCAGACTTTTGTTCTGTATATTTCACAGTGTAGTGTACTAGTATGGGACTAATTCCTAGGAATTCACATATTGGTACACACAGTCTTTTTATTTCAAGAACCCAGTAAGTTCTTCTCTTTCTCTGATGTTTCAAAAGAGATGTGAAGTGAATTTTCTCAGTTTTTCTGATTGCAAGCTGAGGAGTATTGGGTCTCGGCTGTCTTACAAAGTTTCTGCATCTCTGTGCTTTTAAAAGAGCTTTGATAATTGGCCCCATTTGGGAAGCTTGGAGATGGAGCCAAGTACATTTAAGCCTTCCTCAAGCAGGAAACAGGAATTAATGTGCAGCGTTTCTCATCCTGTGGTTGAAATTTTCACTGTTAGGAAGAATACAGCAATAAACGACAGCTGAAGCGCCGCTGTTCCTGCTTCTCCTTTTCCTGAGAGAATTAAAATGCAGGTTTTCCAATGTTGTGTAGGGGAAATGGTACTATCAATATTTATCTCAATGCCTTTTTATGTACAAGCAGAACGTGGGGAGCTAGAAAGAGCAAGAAGGAAATTCTTTAGAAGGAACGTTCATTCGCTGTATTTTGCAAGAGCATATTGTGAGGGACAAGGCGGGGGTGTGAGGAGAAGGAATGTAATAGCTTCCGTATTAGTCAAAGCATACTGTTTTCTTTTTACCTCCTTCAGCAGTGCTTTCTTTGCCTTTAGCAAGAATTTTTATTCCTAGGTTATTGGACTACTAAGGCTCTTTAAACCCCCAATACAAAACCACATCTCTTTTCATTTCCTTAGAAGCCTGATGTGAGGCTCTCCAGAGGGAGCATTGATCGAGAAGATGGGAGTCTCCAGGGTCCGGTAAGCACTTATGCCATCTTTTCTTCTCTTGACAGAAATGTTTGTTTAATTTTCTCAGTGGGAAAGGCTGTTAACATTCCACTGATCATGGGAGATGAGTTTTGATTTGCTTGGGGTTTCCATCATTATTATGGGTTTTTGTGAGAGATTTTGTGAGGCTCAGCTTCTCTGGGAACAGCAGCAGCGGCAGCAAAATCTTGTTCATACACCACTTTTTGGGGCTGCCTTTTTTCGTACTGCTGCTGAAATAGATGTGTTCACCCCTTTGCAAACAAAGATCTAATTATTTCTAAAGCATCTGTTAGTACACAGCATGATCGAGGTGTATGTATGTTTTTTTGAAGTTGGATTTGGATCAGTATCTCTGTCAACAGTAAGCAAAATTTTTAAATTATTTAAAATTATTTTAGTAACTAGGAAACATTTTCCAAAGTAATGGGGATCATAAGTAACATCCTGATGGAGGTGGTAAGTAGATTTGGTTTACTTTGAAAACATATCTGCTTCACCCTGTAAATTGAACTGAGCCAGTAAAGATATAATTGGATTGCTGGCCAATAATTTGTACTTGGTGGTGACCTGCTATAGTCTTCTTCCTGCACACCCCCAGTTAATAATTTTGTTAGAGGCATCTTCATTCACTTTCCCTTCTACTTCAAATTGCAGAGGCAGATCCCAAAAGGGCTAATTAAGAACTCATTCATTATCTTGGCTTTATGGGGCAAGCACTTTACTGCTTTCACAACAGAAATGAAAATATCTCTGTTGGATTATTGGCTAGACAAATATTGCTGGAGGGCCTTGGGATTTGTATTGGAAGTTTTGGGTGCTGAACTAGACTTGTTTAATGTGCCATTTTACCACTTCTGTTCACACACACACACACACAATGTGTCTACTGCTAATTATGTTGTGAACATGCTGATTGAAAGCCAAAACAATCAGACCTGCCTTCAGATTTTTTAGTGGATCTCATCAGTGGAACTTGGTTGACATCCCATGGGGACCACCCCTGCATCTGATGGGAAGAGGGAAGGCTTTTGTAGAAAGTTTTGTGCTAGAAGCTAACCTAGGATGGCTTCTGCTGTAAGACAATCAGTATTCTAATGCCTGATTCTGCAGCAGG
The DNA here is from genome assembly GCA_026167975.1 of Phrynosoma blainvillii. Lineage (NCBI taxonomy): Eukaryota > Metazoa > Chordata > Lepidosauria > Squamata > Phrynosomatidae > Phrynosoma > Phrynosoma blainvillii. The sequence continues at coordinate 9,201,023 of JANUYF010000004.1, forward strand.
AGAAATGCTTTATCCCTGAGATTATTGAAAGGCTGCTCAGATCCTTAAAAAAAAACACCAGGGTATATTCCTTTGTCATGTACTAAGTATGTGTCCACACATACAGTCCTCATCATGACTTTAATAGATGAGCTACAGGAGAGAATATTCTGAGTTATAGTACCACAGTACAACCATAAATCCCAGTTCTGCATTGTTCATAAATAAGGACAAAGAGATCAAAATCATGGGCTAATTAGGAGGAGACTGTATATAACTGAAAGAAAAACACTAGATGCTTCCAGACAGACCGATCCTAGCACTGCTAATCAAAAGACATTGTAAAGCTATTTCATCTTTTCCATAGTGACAAATATTTGTGGAAGGAAGAAAGGGGGGGGGGAGGGAAAATTTGGAATAGTTACAACAAGCAGACAACATCTGGACATCTTGCAAAATTCCATGAATGAGGTTGAATGAGCTATACTAAAAGTCTCCCCTGAAGCATTCACTGTCTTTCAGGCAGACTTTGTTAGTGGTGTATAGATTTATTTTTTAAAATATATATATATATATTCTGCATAAAGATAATTTGCAGATATTCCATTCAGGTTTGTCTGTGCTAACAGTTCTGGGCACAGGCTGAGTCCATAATGTCTGAGGCCTGACTAAACTAATGGGATAATAGACATTTAACACACCCACTATGTTGGAACACATTCATTTTTTCATGTACACACACATTCATGTGCAGTGGTGTTGTGTGAGGCTAGGACACCAAGAACTACAGCCATGCCCCCTTGGGATGGGAAGCTGCTAGAAGTATTTGGGAGTAAAGATGGAGAATAGAGGGTGAGTCTTCCGGCAAGGAAAGGGGTTGTGGTACCCCTCACCCTGAACAGGGAACAACCACTTATGTTAGAGCAGGGGTAGGCAACCTTTCCCCTTTAAGGGCCGAGGGACTTCAGCTCCCAGAAGCCTCAGCCATGTTGGCCAATAGTCCCATGTTGGCCAATAGCTCCTGGGATTCTGGGAGCTGAAGTCCCTCGGCCCTTAAAGGGGAAAGGTTGCCTACCCCTGTGTTAGAGCAAGAATTGCTAAGTCTGTAATTTTCTTTCTTTCTGGGTCTTAAATACTGTACTGAATAGGATGGGTCTGAGAACTGTTTAACATATATGTGTGTCCAAAAATTACATTTTCCCACTGTTAGGACAAAACTAGATATGGTGGCAGAAACCATAGCTATTGGCTCTGCCCGACTGGCATATAAAAGAAAGGAGGAAGAAGCTCATTTCTCCATCTAAGGACATATGGGTGAGAGTTGACCCATGAACCTTCTCTCAGTATTTAAGGCTGCATCCACACTGCAGAAATAATCCAGGCTAACACCACTAACTGCTTGACATAGTTCAGTGCTATAGAATTCTGGGAATTGTAGTTTTCTGAGAAATGTGGCCTCAGAGAGTTCTGGTGCTACAACAAACTCCCTGCCTGAGAAGGCCAATGCAATTTTAGGCTGCATTAGTAGAAGTATAGTATCTAGATCAAAGGAAGTAATAGTGCCACTGTATTCTGCTTTGGTCAGGCACCACCTGGAATATTGTCCAGTTCTGGGCACCACAATTTAAAAAGGATGTTGAAAAATGAGCGTGTCCAGAGGAGGGTGACTAAAATGGTGAAGGGTCTGGAAACCAAGCCCTATGAGGAATGACTTAGGGAACTGGGTATGTTTAGCCTGGAGAAGAGAAGGCTGAGAGGTGATATGATAGCCATGTTTAAATATTTGAAGGGATGTCATATCGAGGAGGGAACAAGCTTGTTTTCTGCTGCTCCAGAGACTAGGACCCGAAACAACGGATGCAAGCTGCAAGAAAAGAGATTCCACCTCAACATTAGGAGGAACTTCCTGACAGTAAGGGCAGTTCGACAGTGGAACACACTCCCTCAGAGATTATGGTGGAGTCTCCTTCTTTGGAGTTCTTTAAACAGAGGCTGGATGGCCATCTGTCAGGGATGGTTTGATTTTGAGTTCCTGTATGGCAGGGGGTTGGACTGGATGGCCCTTGGGTCTCTTCCAACTCTATGATTCTGCATAAAGTTTTAGAGCAAGTGGTGGCAACACAACTCCAGGCTTTCTTGGATGAAACAGATTATCTGGATCCAGTCCAATCTGGGTTCAAGCCTTGTTATGGTACAGAAGCAGTTTTGGTCACTATGGTGGATGACCTATAAAAGGAGTTGATCAGAGGGAGTGTGTCCCTGTTGGTTCTCCTAGATTTTTCAACAGCATTTGACACCATCAACCATAGTATCCGTCTGGATTGTTTGACTGATGTGGGACTTGGGGGCATTGCTTTGCAGTATTTCCAGTCTTTCAGTGCTAGCCAGGGCTCAGGCTAGACTCAGGCCTGCATTCTTCGGGGTCACTAAAATGAGTACCCAGCTGTTGGGGGGCAATAAGCTTACAGTTGTAAACCACTTAGACACTGCATAGTGCGGTATGAAGAGGTATATAAATGAAGCTGCTTTGCTTTCTTGGCTGAATGTTCTTGGAGGGTGGGTCTGAAGGAATGCTGTTCAGCTTTTTTGCTAATAGCCTGTGGGGTTCTAGGCTTTCCAACGTCTGCATGAAGCTGATGGGAGAGGTCACCCAGAGCTTTTGGAGTTGGGTGTCATCAATATGCTGATGATACCCAGCTCTGTCTTACCATTACAACTGATGCCAACTGATGCCTGGTAGCAATAATAATAATAATAATTATAATTTTAATTTATATCCCGCCCCTCTGCCAAGCAATCGGGGTGGCGTACAGAGTTCAAAACATCAAAATAGATTACATCAAATCAACTCCCATCCCTCATTCCCATCCCCACTCACCCCCCAAAACAATTCAACAAAACAAATTAAAAAAACAATATACAATACAATATAAAATATACAATTACAATATAAAAATACATAATAGCATTGTAGCTGGGAAATGTATAACTGGGGAAGGATTTTAAGCTCTTCCCGGTCTCCCCAACCGTGCTCCAGCCACAGCTGTGCTGTTGGTGAAAATCAAAGTCCAATTATAGTCAAAAGCTGGAAGCTGGAGGGGATTTTAAAGCCGCCGGTGCTCCTCCCCAGCAGCGCAGGTGAAACTTGTCCTCCAAGGGCTGCTGGGTGGCCAGCAGTCCTCCGCGGCTTCAGGGAGGCCGCCGCTTGCTGGGTGGTGCTGGCGGATTAAATCATTGTCTGAATGCAGTAAAGGAGTGGGTGTGGGTGAATGAACTGAGACTTAATCCAAACAAGATGGAAGTGCTGCTGGTCAGTAGGAAAATGAACCAGGAATTGGAATCATAGTCTGTTCTGGGTGGGGTTGCACACCATCTGAAAGATCAGGTTTGTAACTTGAGGCTGCTCTTGGACCCAGTGCTGTTCCTAGAAAGCCAGGTTGCTGTGGTGGCCATAAGCACCTTTGCCCATCTTTGGCTGGTGAGTCAGCTGCATCCTTTCTTCATGCCTTAAGTTACTTCCCAATTACACTTATGTAATGCACTCTACATAAGGCTGCTCTTGAAAAATGTTTGGAAACTGCAGCTAGTGCAAAATGCAGGATCCAGACTGGTATCAGGTGTGCATTTTAGATATAATACCAGACTTGCATGAACTGCACTGCCTTCCATTTTGCCTCTGAGTTCAATACAAAGCCCTAAACAATTTAGGGCCAGGATATCTGAAAGACCACCTCCTCTCATAAGAACCTGTCAATAATATGAGATCTTCAGAGGAAGCCCTGTTGTGTGTCCCAACACTTTGTGAAGTTAAGTTGGTGGGTACATGCATCATGGCTTTCTCTGCATTAGCACCTCGACTATGGAATTCCCTACCCAAGGAAGAGCCTTTGCAGACTGCTAGAAATAGTGCAAATTGAGTCCACTTTAACTGCCCTGACTCAGTGCTAGGGAATCATGGGAACTGTATTTTATTGTGGCACCAGAGCTCTCTGACAGAGAAGGCCCAGTGTCTCAGAAAAAAACCCAATTTCCATGATTCCCTAGCACTAACCCTAACCCTTAAAGTGGACTCAATTTGCACTATTTCTGGCAGTCTGCAAAGGCCCGAAGTTAGGTTGGCCCCATCTAAACTTCTGCCAGGCAGCCAACCTGCGGTTCTGTGTGACATTCGTTGTTGGAAATTGCTTTTTTAACTGTTTCAAAACTGGATTCTAGGGTTGTTTTGAGACAGTTTTTAGGCATTTTTAAAGACTATGTTAATGTGTTTTAAGAACGTTTTTATCTTTGTATTATTTTAATTGGTTTGTATTTGTTCCTCACCTTGGGGGCCCTTGTGGATTGGGAGGCAATACGGAAATACTTCAAAAATAAAATAAATGACTCCATTCTCAATTTCATATGCCAGCAGGAAAGACAACTGAACAACAGACACAATTGTTGTTGTCATGTCCATCTTAGCCTTCAGTTTGTACCTTCTGCTAGCTTTTCATGTGCACATTTTATATGGTTAACTGGAAGTATGTATATGAGAATGAACTGTGGGAATGTCATTAGGATAGCCAGTTAGAACTTGTTGAATGAATCGGTGCAATGAATTATTTTAGATCAGGGGTAGGCAACCTTTCCCCTTTAAGGGCCAAGGGACTTCAGCTCCCAGAAGCCTCAGCCATGTTGGCCAATATGTTGGCCAATAGCTCCTGGGATTCTGGGAGCTGAAGTCCCTCGGCCCTTAAAGGGGAAAGGTTGCCTACCCCTGTTTTAGATTAATTGATGGGGCAACTGAGTTCATCCAGACACTCTGTGGCTTGGCCTCATTTGAAAAGGTAAATTCAAAATGCTAGGTTAGTAATTGGCTCTTCAAATTTTGAGCAACCAAACATTCATGGGTTTTTCTTTCACAGATGTAGAAGTCCACACATGTGGAAAATCTGTCTTCTCTGTTCTGGGTTGCTTTTTCTGCAATAAGAATGCCCTGTTCAGATTTCTGAGTAGGCTTGCCTGTGTCAGCAGTTTTGATTTGCAAAAGAAAACTTTCTCTGTGCAGATGTATTTCTCATAAAAGCACACATGGACTTTTCTAAATAAACATTTCCCCAAGAACTCAGCAGCCAAACAGCAGGCTTAAAAGGCACATTTGTTGTCCAGTGATTCACGGGGCTTTTATCTGCATTGGTAGATGGGTGCAAAATATGATCCATTCAGTTATAAAGCTTTTCCAAATTAATAATTGAGAAGAGAGCAATAATTATCATGGGGAAAAATCTGTTAAATACTGTGGAGGGACCTGAAGCATGAACATTGCAAACTGTGAAACAGTAGCCATCCATTATTTTTTAAAAGTATGTTTGGACTGAAGACTTAAGTTGTTACAAACATGGTATTTTTTCTGAGTAATGGCAGCAGTGGCCTAGCGTGGACATACCATACAGATACAAAGCAAAATAACAATAGAAGAAAGGCCTTGTTTCATCTGTAATAAGTATGATTTGTGTACATAGCTGTTTTCTCATGAAATTTGAGAATGATAGAACAAAAAAAAATTTTCTGGAAATTCTTAAGGTTTAGGGATTAGATGAAGGATTTCCTTTGTTCATAAACACTGTGAGCTGATGAATCACATCTGTTTTCTTTTTTTCAGGCTTCTAACCAACATATTTATCAGCCGGTGGGTAAACCAGGTAAGACAGCAATCTCTCTCTTTCTTCATTTCAGCTATCGTAAGAAAATAAAATAGCTCATGGGGGAGCAAAATCTGGGTTATCCACATTTTTGAAAGCTAGGTAGCCAAGTGACAGTAGATTGCTATGGCTACTCAGGAGTAATGCACTGTATTTATGGCAGGGATGGGACTCTTGTGGACCCCCAGACATTCTTATAATAGAGCAACCCTCTTTAGCATGGCCAATGATGAAGAGTGCTGGGCAGATTCCCATCCCTGCTTTAAGGACTTTCCTGCATCAGTTTGAGGACTGTTACTTAACTCTGTAAAATGATCTTGTTAGCACCTTTGAGACTAACTGATGGCCTTTACAGACTGCCAGAAATAATGCAGCTTGAGGCCACTTTAATTGTCCTGGCTCAGTGCTAGGGAATCATGGGAATTGTAGTTTTTTCTGGGACATTGAGCCTTCTCTGCCAGAGAGCTCTGGTGCCACAATAAACTACAGTTCCCATGATTCCTTACCACTGAGCCAGGACAGTTAACGTGGCCTCAAGCTGCATTATTTCTGGCAGTCTGTAAAGGTCCTGAAAGAAGTAAGCTGGTAGCATGAGCTTTTGTAAACTTGATCCTACTTCCTCAGATGTATGCATCTGAGGAAGTAGGATCAATTCTATGATAACTCATGCTACCAGCTTCTTTCTTCCATTTAGTCTCAAAGGTACTAAAAGATCCCTTTGTATAGTGATTTTCCAGACTAACATGGCTATGAATTCTAAATTCTGAATCTGAATTCTAAATGTGTAAAGAGAAATTTAAGCAAGCTTTACTTCAAGATGCCAAACTGCGCTTGGCTTCAGCTTTTTGTTTGTTATATAATCCAGGGGTAATTTATGTCTGATTTGAAAGTTAGAAGACCAGCATAGAAAGCACAAACATTCTTTTAACTTTGGACCTGGGTATTGTGTAACTCTTTCTTCTGTTATGGGGATGGACACTGATGAAGGGACAGATGATCAGAACTTGGCAAAGTTATTTCAGTTACATTGCAGCTCTGGAAATATGAATCACATTAGTTCACTTTAAATTAACCTAATGGTGGTAGTCTCCTTATCATTGCACGCAAAATGTTTTGTTACTAGATCATTCTGCTCCTCCAAAGAAACCGCCTCGCCCAGGAGCTCCAAGCCATTTGGGCAGCCTCGCAAGCCTCAACAGCCCTGTGGACAGCTACAATGAAGGGGTTAAGGTATAGTCTTCATGCCACATTGAACACCAGTTGCTCATTATTTACCAAGATGGTAGTTAAGTAGAACCATTACTGCCACTAATCTAGAAGCAAATCAAAAGCCTGTCAACTCTGGGGATGAATATTCAGGGTTTTTTTCATTCATAAGTTTATTCCCCCTTTATTTGCACATTCCTTTTGTGTGTGTGTGTGTTTTACCCTAAATTATGCATTTTGTATGCACTTCAACCTAAAATACATTCTTCTACATGCATTGTAATATGTATTTTCAGCTTAAAAACTCTATTGTAAAGTTCAGAGAAGTACAAAAACCTAAGGATAACTGCCTTCCAATCTGCATGTTAGTCCAGGAAGTATGAATCACATTAGTTCACTTTAAAATGCAGTGTACAGCACAGAAATTGGGGCAGCAACACAAACCAGGGAGAAAGGGGCAGCGAACTTCAGGTGCTGAGAAAGATGAACGTTGTTTTTGGTGTGAGACATTTTGGATAATGGTCCTTCTTCAGGGAAAGCATTTCCCACCCATACTTAAAAATGCAGGTGTATGTACCCACCAACATGATGCACGTACCCACCAACCTAACTTCTCAAAGTGTTGGGACACCCAACAGGGCTTCCTGTGAAGATTTCATATTACTAGCAGCTCTTATGAGAGGAGGTGATTTTTCAGATATCCTGGCCCTAAATTGTTTTGGGCTTTGTAGGTCAAGACCAGCACCTTAAATTGAACTCGGAGGCAAAATGGAAGGCAGTGCAGTTCATGCAAGTCTGGTATGATATTTAAAATGCACAGCTCATGTCCTAACTAAAACCAATCTTGACTTAACACATATTAATTTGGAACACTGACACCACCTAATCACAATTCAAAATCATATGCCAATTGATACATGCTTAATAAGGCTTATAGACAACAGTGTTGTGTTTCACTGTAGCTGAACTTTTATGTGTGCTGTTTTATAGTGATGTAATGTGTAGACATGTCTGTCACTTTAAGACTTCTCTCCAGTGCTTATAACCATGAGGTGAATTATCTAAAATCTGCTTGTGTGATGAGTTAAGCATTACTTTCTGGCAATTGCTGAGGAATCTAGGAAATCCGGAAATGCAAAGCTTGTCTTGTGACCAGGATCTACCCTGAATTCTCATTGAGGTTAGAACTTAGCATAGATGGCATTTTAAATTGCCACCCAACCAGTCTACTTTCCACCATTAATGGCATTTGTGAGAAATGACTGAACTTGTCACACGTTACAAAGAAAGTCACCCCTTGTCTTAACAGAGCTGTGTTTTCAGATGGAACATAAGTAAAGGAGTGAACAATCTCATTTCCATTAGCAATGGCTTAACTTCTTATAGAGTAACTGGAGTGTGTTCTGTGTAGAAAAGTCAGGAGATTCAAGGAATTTGTGGTGAAATCAGTTATTCAACTTGAAGCTGGTAAGAAGCAATTGAAACTCTATGGTTTGTGTGCCACAGTCTGCTGACTCCATTTATGTCACTTTTGGAAACATTGAGAATAGACACACCCCATAGTTGGCATACATGGCTTCAGCCTCCCAAAAACTGTGTCTGTTTCTCCTAGAGCTTACAGCACATGATATAATCTTGCAGAATGTCACCACTCCGTTATGAACAAGTATGCTAGCCACCAGTGATAAGAGGGATCATTTGGTCATAAAGACTGGGGACCTTCAAGTATTCAGTTTTCTAGGAATTCAGTTTTCTAGGAATAACAGGATACAAACAAGAGTTCTGGAGGAACTTTTGCCGTCCAGCAGAGAATTTGCCACCACCAGCAGGACCCTTGGCTCTACTGAGATATTTCTGGAAAAAATTATCTAACCCAGGGAACTTGTTCTTGTCTCCCTGATATTCCCTGGGGTGAAATTTTCAAGAGATTCCTTTTTTCTTTGTTCTTATTCTGTGACATGCTGGGATTGAAATTAACACTGCCACTTGGACTGTCTGACTTATTATCTCAATGACACTTGGGAAAGCTCTGCCCTTTTATTATTATTTTTATTTCTTAGCCTTTGGCAAGGCCACTGTGATGGTTTGAAAATCTCTGATTTTAAAGGAGAGACTCTCACCTTAGTCATTTCTTTGGATGGTATTGTTAAGTACGTGTGGGATCTTGAACCATGTGTGTTTTAATGTTTTGATAGCCCCTGATTCAAGTTGCCAGGATCCACTTCAGACACACACAATGCTAGTGGATTTAAACCTTTCTTTCATCAGCAGCACTCTTCTGAGACATACCACAATTGAAATTTCTCTCAGCTATGAAGTTGCTTTGCTTGCATTGTGGAGAGCTTCTGTTTGAGAAACCAAAGCTGAAAGTCCTCTTGGGAGATGAAGGAATAGCTGTGTTGATCTTTGGATCCTAGCAAAGACTGAAAATTTCTTTGTTTCTGTGTGTAGAATATACTTTTAAACTCTCCAGGTCAGTAGCTTGATGAAGTTCTGTTTGCTTATGTCTTAAACTGACTGGCAATTGAGGTGCACACTGGATAGACTGAAGAAGAGGTTGCATCTCTTGCCCAAAAGGATCGTTTTCAGTGAGAGTATCCAAAGAGGTTACAATTCAGTTTCTCCATACGCTCTTCTTGCGGCCCTTCACTTTCTTCCATTGCAATGCCGCTTTATGAAATGCAGGATTTATTTTTCTGCTGTCCCAAAGGAGGATTGCTATTTTCCTCTTTGAGGTTATGTGTATTCAGGTTTTTAGCTTGTGTCTCCACACAAAGGCTGAGTGTGGATATCAGCTTCTTCGTTTTCTTCTTTTTGACACTGAAATCCTTCTACTGCTTGACCCCCAAACTTCACTTAACCTTGGCATCTGAAATCCAGCTCAAATCAAAAATTCTTAACAGTGCTTCTGAAATAGGTTTGTTCCCTTGTTCTAGAAACTCGCCATAAGTATTAGTATGGATTGCTTTTCTGTCTCATTTCTGTTAAGTGTGCATAATAAATATATGTAAAGAAGTAGTGCCTATGTTCCAATGAGTTGTTAGAGGAAAATTGCAAGAAGAGAGTGATGGAGCCCAGGTGAGCACAGGGCATAAGAATGCTAGATAAAATATAATTCACTGAAATGGATCAGGCAAATACTTGAACGTTGCATCTACATAATGGCTGTTCACCAGAAGAACTAAATGTGATTTCGATGTTCAGAAACACTGCTCTGCTTATTAGCTGTTGGACATGGGATGGCTATTGTCGCTGCATTTTGGTTTGTGAGTGTCCCAGGGGTATCATGCCAGACAGACGGCAGATTGACCATTGCTTGGCTCCAGCAAGATTCAAGGTCAATTGCCTTATTTTCTCAGGAAAATATATTTCTGAATCCTCTAGCCTTTCCCAAGAGTTCTGCCCTCATTTAGTAATGAAAATGGAGATTCTCATTAAGTGAAATCTATTTTTAAGCTTTGGGGGAAGGACTGAAGGGAAGGCCCCCACCTAAATCCATCCATGGAACTCACCATCTAGCCGTTGGTGGCAAGAGATCTGGCAGAAAGCGATGCAGTGTCCTTTTCTCTTTCTAAAGCCAGTATAATTGGACACAACTGGATGCTTTACAGAAAGATTGTTTTGTTATAAACAGTGCCAGAGCCTTTCAAGCTGCCAAGCCTCAGAAAGTGTCATTTTGTTTGTAAGGATGATTTCCAAATCTTAGGGTTTCGCTCTAAGGTTCCAGTATAAACATATATATTTTTTAAAAATGGTGAGTGTGGGGAAGGAAAGGGACATAGAAATCTTCCTTAAACTGGTATAGGGAGAAACATCCCCTATCCAGTTACTAGGCTATACTAATTTGGGGGTGCTTTTTCAACTCCTTGGGATAATGGGTGGCTCCTTTCGAGGGAGCAGAAAAGTCCATCCTCCCTCACTGTCTTTCATCCCGGAGTAGACTTTCCCTAGCCCTCCCTCAGGAAGCTGCAGAACCTTGCATTTTAATATAACGCGGCTGTGTCAGAACTTGCCAAACCAAACAAAAGCTTTTCCTGAGATTTTTAGGTCATACAAAACCAGTCAGTGCTAGGCTGAATGAAGAAATCCCCTTCTCTTTTTCCTTTGCAAACACAAGCAGAAAATTATAAGAGCTGAGCTTAAACTTGAAGAATTTGGAGCTGGTTGCATTTATTTTGTTTTATTTTTAAAACCAGTTATTTGCCAAAGGAAAATCAGCCAAGCATTGCACAGATAACCCTGGCTGTTTAGTTTGTGGTAGAGTAGTGTTAGTATTGGCTTTAGAAATGGCAGAGGAACATTAAAAATGAGCAGCTAAGCAGGCAGCTGAACTCTTATGCTAGGGGTCTGGAATTTCAGCATAGTAATCAAGTGGGTTGTTTGTAATTGGCCTCCTAACCATCTCTGAGTATAAAATTTAGCCAAGAGCTTGACCAAAGAGCTTCACAAACAGAAGCAGTGCAATTAGATGACTAAATAATTCCCTCCAGTGAGCATTCCCTTGCGCACAGACACACACTCACACAACTTTAAGTAAAACTGAAATGTCCTCTGCTTGAGTTCTTGTACAGACAATCTGATGTCTGAGGCACGTCCATTATTTCCATGTTTGAGAGGGGCCCCTAATGCTGCTAATTCCTCTGCTTCTTGCCAAAATATTTGGTCCCTCTTGTTATTTGCATGCTTACTTGTCGGGGATGCATGGCAGATAGCCTTTCCTTCCAGGGTTGGGCACAGACAATCCATGTTTAAAGAAAGCCAGGAGAACAGCTAACACAACTGAGCAAAAGTATGTCTGGGTAGACTTTGGGAGAGGGACCTCTTAAGATGTCTCTCTTGTGGTTGCTCGTATATGGGATTTCCCTCCCTCCTCACTGCAGTTTATTAACATTGTGTTTTTCTTTTCTTTTTTCCCCTTTCTTCTGGTAAATTTCTTTAACCACCCCTCAAACTCTGCTCAACACTAGCCATGGCGGGTAAGCACTCTGTATGTTTGTGTGCGTGTAATAGACCATGAGTATCCTGGGGCGGTTTCTTCTTGCTTTTCACCACTGTCTTTGCATGTGCTTGCCTTACAACAGCTTGAATTATTCAAGTCACCAACTGATCAGAAAAGCTCCTGTTTTGTGCCCTTAGAAATGAATGTGTTCCCTTCATAGCAGGATGAGGAGGAACAAAGGTTTCCCATATCCATGATATCATATGGTTAGTGCCACAGCAGCTGACTCCCAGGACAGTGACCTGAAAAGTCTTGGAAGAGCTGTGGAAATTATAGCAGAGGCAGAGTAAGAGCAAAGACGTACTGGACGTACATCCAGAAGCAGCACAAAGTGCTGTGAATGAGCTTTATTGTTTATTATACTCTTTTCTGACCCCAAAGTGATACACAGCAACATTTCTTTTAAACTGCTATTTCACAGTGGATTAAAACCCATTTTAAAAACCAAAGGCCAGATGGAATGATACAGTTTTAACCACCTGCGAGAAACTCAAGGTTGGAACTGGTCTGGCTCCCCTTGGTCATGATGGTGCACAACTGAAGTGATGCCATCTCTCATGGCCTGATCTACTAGTGGGTTGGGGTGGTTTTACATAGGACAGGCCTTTGCTGACAATCTGAAGCTCTCGGTTTATTTAGGCAAGAAGAGGTAGTTTAAATATCTTGGAAACAAGTCATTATGGCCTTTATGGGACAAAACCAGAACCTTGAATTGATAACATTGTTTCTGGACCAGTGGCATGTGGTCTTGGGACAACAGTATGGCCACTGCTTCTTAGAGTAATTCTAATTGTGCTCCCGGCACTCCAGGCCTCTTGCCTGTTTGACTGTCATGGTCTTGGAAGGGCTTAGATAGCCTCTCACTGTAGTATCTGGATTTCCCTTTTTTGGCTCCAAAGAGATGCACTTCTTTTCATTTGTGCCACTCTTCATATTTTGGCCAACCCTTTACATATTCACACCATCAGACTGTCCATCCAGCTACTACTTGCTAGTTACTGCTATGGGTCTCCAAGGCTCACTAACTGCATATGATATGTTCTTCCGATGCACTAAGACCTGGGGAGACTGAGGTGATGCCTTCCTCCAAAAGTGACCGAATGCCACAAATACCTCATGAAAGGGCACACCCTAGGAGCACAGCAATCTGCAGGGCCAATGTCTGCTGTTGGATGAGACAGACCCAAGGAAGAGATGATGGGAGCATGTAGGGATTCAGGAAGATAGAGTCCTCTGTATGATGGTGAAGTAAGGCTCCCCTCATTCATTACAGTTGGCCCTTCTTATCTGTGGGGGTCCTGTTCCAGACCCCACTCCCTGTGGATGACCTGAAGTCCCATTCTTGTTCATGGTGGCACGCTGGACTGCCATTGGGGAAAACAGGATAGGGCCATCTGCAGAGGCTCCAACCTGCAGATGCCAAGTCCATAGTTGGAAAGGGCTGACTGTACTATTAGCTATGATGGATAGGACCAATGGGAGGTTCACAACAGCATCTGAAGGGCTACACTATTCTCCTAGCTAGAGTAAAGTACAGTTTGGATGAAAGGACACCCACATCATATATCTCTGTGTACATACATCCAGCGGACACTTCCTATCCACAAGGGTTTGGTTTCAGGGGGCTGCAGATGGGGGGGGGGGGGGGGGGGAAACATGGATGGTCACGCCCCATATTATTCTATGGGCAATGACATCCACATCAGCCACCTTTAAATAATGTGGGGCATGGCAATCCAAGGGCTGTCGACTCTGTGGATCGCTAGCCCTCTGATCAACAGGCTCACTGTATATATGTTTTGATTGTCACGTTACCATTATGCCCCTTAGTATTCATTCTCCATCCTGCACAGCTCACAAAATCATAGAGTTGGAAGAGACCCCAAGGGCCATCCAATCCAACCTCTTTCAGCCATGCAGAGATACACAACCAAAGTACCCCTGACAGATGGCCATCCAGACTTTGTTTAAAAACCTCCAAAGAAGGAGACTGCACCACACTCTGAGGAAGCATATTCCACTGTTCACCATCTCTTAGGGATTCTTTTTTTCCTGTAGTTTGAATCCATTGCTCCGGGTCCTGTTCTCTGGAGCTGCAGGAAACAAACTTGCTCCATCTTGTAGTTGGTCCTGGGTATTTCAAAGGGGAATACCACTTCTAAAGCAAGAGTGGGCAACTTTGGCTGGTCCAGGACCCATTTTGCCATACATGATCTTAGCAGGCAGTTTTTGCTGTTGTGTGACTTCAAGTCATTTCCAGCTTATGGCAACCCTAAACCGACTGTCAATGGGTTTTTCTTGGCAAGGTTTGTGTTTCGTCTGAGACTGAGAATGTGACTTGCCGAAGGCCACCCAGTGGGTTTCCATGGCTGAACTTTGGTCTTCAGAGTAGTAGCCCAACACTCAGACCACTATACCACACTGGCTTAGCACTCATTTTTCAGACCCCTGATACACTTTGCCTATCCTCCTCTCAAGTACAGTCAGCCCTCCTTATCTATGGATTCAACTATCCATGGCTTGAAAATATTCTAAAAATATATAAATTCCAGAAAGCAAAGATTGATTTTACCATTTGATATATGGGACATCATTATACTATGCCATTGTATTTAATGGGACTTGCGCATTCAGATTTTGGTATCTACGGGGGGTCCTAGAATCAAACCCCGGCAGATACTAAGGGCCCACTGTATATGTTCTTCATCTGAAAGCGATCATTTCCATCATACCAGGATTCCAAATCTGCTAGTTAAGAGTTGGTGGCAGATCTGAAATAAAGTATTTTTTATCTGCAGAGACAGTGTTGTAACATAAATTGCAGTCATCTTTAAATGAACTCTATTGTACAAACAAAAGATTGTGGACTAAATCCAACATAAAAATACAAGAAGAAAACTTTGCTAGTGCCATCATCTGTCCATCACACACACACACACCACAGCTTTGCAAGAGGTAGTACATTTATTCTTGTGCTTGTTCAACTGTGCATTACATTGGATTCTCCCCTTTTGTATATGTTAGAATACATGTTATGTCACTAACAGAGTAACACCACTGGCGACTGTATTTCCAGGAGTTGGAACTGGTTTATTTGTTGCATCTGTTACTGATCTAATCCAACCCACCCCCGTAATGTTCATCACATGAAGCCAGAACTCTGTCCCTAGATATCCTTTGTCTCTCTGCCATTATTGGTTGTGCATGCAACAAAGGACAATCTTAACCTAGATTTTCAGAAAGTGCCGTTACCTTCAAACAAATAACATATACATTCTGGAGGTGGGAAGAACAGCAGGGAATCTCAAGTGCACAGTGCACACAAAATCGCTAAAAGGATGCTACAAGATACTTAGACCATGTTGTTTAAGAGATGATAGATACAAAACTGTGTGTTGGTATCTTTTTCATTCCATCAGTTTAGTGCAGGGGTAGGCAACCTTTCCCCTTTAAGGGCCGAGGGACTTCAGCTCCCAGAATCCCAGGAGCTATTGGCCAACATGGGACTATTGGCCAACATGGCTGAGGCTTCTGGGAGCTGAAGTCCCTCGGCCCTTAAAGGGGAAAGGTTGCCTACCCCTGGTTTAGTGTCTCACATTGAATTTAGTTCCTGCTGAAATCCGTGGGGTTATATTGCCATGCCTAATTTAACTAGGAATTTATGCTGAACCTGATGGAACCTCTGAGGAAACATGTAAGATTATAGTTTTGGATTGAAGATACAAACATTTTCACAAAAAAATTGGTGAACATTTCACCAAAATCCCCAAATGTGAAAAATCATTTTTTTAAAAAACCCATGCAAAACACACATAATCTAATCCAACAGGGAGGAAATGCTTTTGAAAGCATTCATTTTTAGTAGTTTATCACACAGGGGGAAATTGGTAGTTTAAATGGCGATTAACCCATCAAAATCGCACAATCAAGATTAAAATGCGATTAACATTTCGACACACAAGAGCCATTATCCTGAGAGTAACCATGGAGAAACCAGGCAATAAACAGCAACAAACCATTCACAGGAAAATCCCATGAATGATTTGTTGCTGTTATGCAACATCATGTGAAAACCATTAGCACAATTGTGCAATTATCCCAGGATATTCCTGGGATAATCGCACATTGAATGTGACATAGTGTGAAAATGTAAATCGTGAATGAGTGATTTGGACGAGTTAATCACCATTTATACTTCTAATTGTCCCCATGTGATAAACTCCATATTTGTGCAGATGAAATCTATGAACGTTCACATCCCTCGTCGGAAATCCAATCCAATACCTGTAAAGGCTGCAAATTGACAGATTGCAATACTGCAAAATAGGTCACAGCACAGCAAAACCAAGACACTAATGATTAAATCCCTTTCCCTGGAATATTTCTGTCATACAATATTTCAAGGTTAAAGCACAATTCGGTCAGAGCAGAGAAAGAGAGACTTGCATGTAGGATAAGGGTTTTCACTTGTGGGTGCCATTGTGACTTTAAATTGTTCTTCAACTTTGTTTCAGTTTAGATTCCTAGAAGCCCTTCTGGGATTCCCAAAGCTTGGCCACTTGCCCCAGTGTGTGT
This sequence comes from Phrynosoma blainvillii, assembly GCA_026167975.1. Taxonomy (NCBI): domain Eukaryota; kingdom Metazoa; phylum Chordata; class Lepidosauria; order Squamata; family Phrynosomatidae; genus Phrynosoma; species Phrynosoma blainvillii. Next base: position 9,217,460 of record JANUYF010000004.1, read on the forward strand.
GTGTGTGTGTGTGTGTGTGTGTGCCCTGTGTGTTGTGAACTAGAGGGAAGCAAACACTTCTTAAATTGTAAAGCAGTGCCATCTACTGGGAAAGGAGAGAATAAATTGTTTTGTTTCCTCCAGATTCAGCCTCAAGAGATCAGCCCTCCTCCAACAGCCAATTTGGACCGTTCCAATGACAAGGTGTATGAGAATGTCACAGGACTGGTGAAAGCTGTCATAGAGATGTCCAGCAAAATCCAGCCAGCACCACCAGAGGAGTATGTCCCCATGGTGAAGGTAAGAGGAGAGTCTCTCTTTTCCCACCATCTCACCTGAAAGCCTTTCATGAAAGGACCTAGCTATTCCAGGAGAAAAATGTAAAACTCTTCAGGACTGGTAGATGCTGAAGGTGTACATATGATTATTTGCGTTCATATATGCTCAGCAGCCCTACAGTTGGAATGACTGGATCTTCTGAACACAGCCTACCACTTCATGTAAAAGCATCTGCAATTCTTTTGTAGGTACTTTATTATTCTTAGCATTTTCATAGGATCTCAGAGCTGAAAGGGACCATCTACTCCAAGCCCCTGGCATGGAGGAATACACAATTAAAGGACCATTAAAAGATGCCCATCCAGTGTCCCTAAAGTCAGAGTCCATCACCCCTGAGGCAGTCTTCTCAACTATAGAACAGTAAAAAAACGTTTTGCCTTCTGTTTTAGGCGGAATCACTTTTCTTGTCACCTGAATCCATTGGTTTGTATTCTAATCTCTGGAGCAGTAGAAAATAAGCTAGCTCCCATCTTCTTCGTGACATCCCTTCATGTCACTTCTCCAAGCTAAACATATCTAGCTCCCTAAGTTGTTCCTCCTAAGGTTTAGTTTCCAGACCTTTGATCATCTTGGTTGCTCTTCTCTGGACACATTTCAGCTTGTTCATGTCTTTCTTTAACTGTAGTGCCCAGTTTTAATTTTTTTTTTTATCACCTCCGCTAGGTCCCCCAAGGCAGTGCACAAAAGATAAAACTGTTCTTTAGAAATAAGCCAAAATAAGTATCAAAAAAGAAAACAGAATACAGAGACAATTAAAACTCTGGTTTTAAGAACGAAAGGCCACACAAAACAATGCAATCTTGGCTGTCTACTGGAAGCTCAAAACCACAACCAAGGTGGCACTACAGAGAACGCGCTGTCTGATGTAGTTACCTGTTAACCTTTCAGAGAGGTGGGACGTACTACAGGGCCTCCGTTGAGGATCTGAAACTGAGCAGGGTCATATGGGAGGAGGTGCTCTTTCACATAACATTTATGGCTTTATAGGTCAAAAGCACCAATAGGAACCTAGTGCAGTTGGTGCAAGACAAATTCACACAATAGGCAACAGACTAGCCACATTTTTCACCAGCTATACCAGTGGTTCCCAAACATTGATCCTCTAGTTGTTTTCAATTTCAACTCTCAGAAGTCCCAGGCAGTTTGGCTGCTGTTCAGGGATTCTGGGAGACAAAGTCCAACCCCCCTCAAAAACCCAAGTTTGGGAACCAGTGAGTTATACCTTTGAAATACTTTCCATGGGCTACTACTGCCTCCCCATCCATAGAATGCATTGCAGCAGTCTAGTTGGGAATTAAGTAAGGCATAAAAACTGGCCAAATCTGCCTACCTTGGGGATGGATGCACCAGCACTCCAGTTAAAGCTGAGTAAAGACATGCCTGATCACTGCAGTCCTATGGCCTTCCAGGAGCAATGCTGAGACCAAGAGGGTCTTCTTGATGTCTACTCCTAGGCTGTGGCTCTCTCTCCCATGGGAGGCTAGGCTGTTGTTAGCTGCCCTTGAGTTCACTCTGACTCATGGTGATCCTGTGGATGAGACGTCTCCAAGAATCCCTATCTTCCACTGCCTTGACCAGGTCTTGCAAGCCCTTCCCCATAGCCCCCCTGTTTGAGTCTATCCATCTGGTTTGTGGTCTCTCTCTTTTTCTTCTACCCTCTACCTTTCCTAGTATTATTGTGTTTTCTAGTGATCCATGCCTTCTCATGATGTGGCCAAAGTACGATAGTCTCAACTTGATCATCTTTGCCTCCAAGGAGAGCCCTGGTCTGATCTGTTCAAGAACCCATTTGTTGGTCTTCTTGGCTGTCCATGGGACCCTAAGTACTCTTCTCCAGCACCACATTTCAAAGGAGTTTATTTTCTTTCTGTCTGCTTTCTTCACTGTCTAGTTCTCGCATCCATACATGGTAATTGGGAATAAATTAGCCTGAATGATTCTGACTTTAGTGCTGTTGTATGTCTTTGCTCTTCAGTATCTTTTCCAGTTCTTTCATAGCTGCCCTTCCATTCCTAATTTTCTTCTTAGTTCTTGACTGCAGTCTCCATTCTGGTTAACGTTTGATCCTAGATATGGGAATTCTTTTACTATTTGTGTTTCCTCATTGTCTAGGTTGAACTTGTGAAGGTCTTCGATGGTCATTATTTTTGTTTTATGTTCAGCATCAGACCTGCCTTTGCACTTTCATCTTTGACCTTCCTTATCAACTGTTCCAATTCCTGAAAGTCTTCTGCTAATACTATGATGTTGTCCGCATATCTTAGGTTGTTCATGTTGCTTCCTCCTATCTTAATTCCTCCTTTTTGATTCTAATTCTGCTTTTCTTATGATGTTTTTAGCATATAAGTTAAACAAGTAGGGTGATGGGATGAAGCTTTGCCTGACCCCTTTGCCTATTGGGAACCACTCTCTTTCCCCAAATCCTGTTCTGCTGGTGGGCTCTTGTCCTTGGTACAGATTCCTCATCAGGACTATCAGATGTAATGGTTCCCCCATGTCTTTTGAGTGCATTCTGTAATTTTTTGTGATCTATACAGATGCTTTGCTGTAGTCAATGAAACACATTGCTATTCCCCTACTTCCATTAGGCAAAGAGCTTTTTATTTAGAGGCTTTGCCTGTTAACTGCTTGCTGCAGAAGGGTGTTTTAATGTAAGTACTGTACCATTTTTCTCATCAAGGCAATTCAACATCTCAGCATAGCACATAGCAAATTTGTTACACTGAGCCATTTCCCCCCTCCTCAACTTACGTAAACCCCCAAAACTGCTTCACACAACCATCCCACGTTTCATGACAAGCAAGCAAGATCGGAAGAGCAGCTGGCAACCTCCCCATAGCCAGATGCACAATGGTTACAGCAGCCCCCAGGCAAATCTCAGCCCCAATGGCATCTATTTGCAGCTGGCTATGGGCAGACGTTGGCAGCTATGATCCACCAGCTGGTTCCACAACTCCCAACAACTTCAGCCAGCATAGACATTGTCAAGGGATTGTGGGAGCTGCACTCCAAAAACATCCATTGAAGCCACAGTTGTTGTCCACTCCTGGTTTAAGAGATACTGAACTGGCAGTCTAACGTATGTATTGTTTTTAATGTGTTTAGCATGGTAACTTTCCAGTTCTAACACTTATGGTAATTGCCCACATGGGCTTTTTAACATGGGTAATTTCTCAATGCATATAAATAAAACCTGTATATTTTAAAGTAATTGACTCAGTGTGTCAGAGCATTGGGCAAGTGGTACTCCTATGTGGATTTTTTTTAAACTGGACCTTAGAAAATGTCCAAGTTTTCAGTAACATTCAGCTTGACTCCTTCCTTTTAGCTCAGTTGTAAAAATTGATTTTAGTGAGTGGAGGCTAAGGACTGCAGAGACTTTCAGAATTGCAGATACTTTAAAATCAATGTTATGCTAAATGATATTTTGAAGGAATGGGTCGATTTGTGCCTGTATGTGCCTGTATGTATTGTGCTTAGTCCAACACTAATTTATCATGTTTTATTATTTTCTTTTAGGAGGTTGGTTTAGCACTACGAACTTTACTGGCAACAGTAGATGAAACCATTCCTGTCCTCCCCACAAGCACTCACAGAGAGGTAAGCAGTGGACAGTGCATTGGCCCCTAATTTACTGGATTGCAGGTCTCTGGCTCTATGGGTGTTGTTGCTGTTGTGGGCCTCCAAATCATTTCTGACCCATGGCAACCCTAAAGCAAATCTACCATGGCATTCTCTTTGCAAGATTTGTTCAGAGGATTGCCATTGCCTTCCCCTAAGACTGAGAACATCTGACTTGCCCAAGGTCACCCAGGGTGTTTCCTTGGGTGAGCGGGGATTTGAACTGTGGTCTTCAGAGTTGTAGTCCAACACTCATACCACTGCACCAAGCTGGCTCTCTAGGTAACAACTCTGAAAGCAACAAGGTTTGACTTGATTTGATTTCTTGAAATTTAAGTCAGTAGAGAGCCCATGTGGTTGGGATGTTGGACTATGGCTCGAGGCCAGGGGTTGAATTCCTTCTCAAGCATGGAAACCTAACGAGTGACTGTGTAGTCACAGTCTCTCAGCTGAGGAAGGCAAAGGGAAATCCCCTCAGAAAAAATATTGTCAAGAAAACCCCAATAGCTACGCCACAGTGCAGCCATTTCTGTTTTGGGGGATCAGTAGAAAAGCATGTAGCTGTTTTGTTGTAGCTCCACACACTGTCAAGATCTCCCAACAATCCCTGGAGATCCTTGTGAATGTCTGTGTAACATTTCCAGCTACAGGAAAACATCTGGACACATCTCCGCTGATGCTCCTGCTCTCCAACATGGCTGTTGGGGGCTCTGCTGCTTACAAGGTGGGATGAGGTAGCATTAGGAAACAGCTACAGGGACAGAGGTACATGACATACATGCATCTGATGCAGGACTCTACCTTTTGGCAAACATGGCAGTTAATCCTTAAAACTACCCTCAAAATAAGAGAGAACCCCCCTTCTGCCATGGATATTAATTTTAGAGTAAATTATCTTGGGTAGCAATAACGATCAACTGGGTGGCTACTACTGAATTGAAAAGATTCAAGGCTGAATCATCACCTAGCTATCTAAATCAGACCATGAGCCAGTTACTTTGTCAGTCTGACCTACTTCACAGGGCTGTTGTATCAAATTACTGGGAGTGAAAGATAGCCAGGATTTAAATTTAACTGATATATAAAATTTCTTAATTTTGTTATTCTAAAACAATTCCAAGATGCGAGTTCCATCTCTGAACTTGCTGGTGTTCCTCCTTCCTTTAAACCAGGGGTGGAATTGTTGTTGAGTCTGCAATTCTTATCAGCAGGTACTGCCTGTGGTGAGGAATGCTGGGAACTATAGTCCAACAACTGCTGGATGGCAGCAGAGTTCCCATCCCTGGTTTAAAGGCTCAGAATAGTTACATGCTCATAGCTCCCTGCTATCTTGTATGTGTGTGCTTTCAAGTAATTTCCAGTTTATGAACCTAAGGCAACCTATCACAGGGTTTTCTGGGGCCCAGTGTGTGTGATTTGCCCAAGATCACCCAGTGGGCTCCCATAGCCAAGCAGTGAATCGAACCTTGATTTTCCGAGTTGTAGTCCCAACACTCAAACAACTACACCATGCTGACTCCAACTAGAGTACCCTCATTCAATTGTGGAACGGTGTATCAACATGTATGTAAATGCTGTTGATTCAGTGGGTCAACATTAGTTCTAACAACAGGATTTAGGCCAGGGGTAGGCAACCTTTCCCCTTTAAGGGCCGAGGGACTTCAGCCCCCAGAATCCCAGGAGCTATTGGCCAACATGGGACTATTGGCCAACATGGCTAAGGCTTCTGGGAGCTGAAGTCCCTCGGCCCTTAAAGGGGAAAGGTTGCCTACCCCTGATTTAGGCATATCTTGAGAACAGTTTCCTTTTGGTGAATGGCTTTTCTACCACTGCTAATTCAAATTATATAATGTATTTCATTTTTTAGTTTGTCACTTGTACTCCTATAGCAAGGAGTATTTTGCACCATCCTGAACCTTCTCTTTCTTGCAGATTGAGATGGCCCAGAAACTCCTGAATTCTGACCTTGCTGAACTGATTAACAAGATGAAGTTGGCTCAGCAATACGTTATGACAAGCCTGCAGCAAGAATACAAAAAGCAGATGCTGACAGCAGCTCACGCTCTTGCTGTGGATGCCAAAAACTTGCTGGATGTTATTGACCAGGCCAGGCTAAAATCTATTGGTCAGTCCAGACCCCACTAGAAGAGAAAGAGAGAGAGAGGATATCGTCTGCAGAGCGCTGCTCATCCAGTAGGCAACACTATAACCTCCCAACAGAAACAAGGACTGTCTGGTCCAAGTTTCCAAGCAACTCCCATCTTGCTTTAAAAAATGACATCTGTTGGTTCTCTCTGCTACAAGCAGTTCTTGAAAAAAGAAATGATCAACCATGCCAAAAAAGGTCCAAAATTGAAAGTAGCAGTGATTTTCATGGAAACCTAACTGTAGAGTCCCTGACAATGGACACCAATTTGAAGTTTTTCACACCGTGTGGAATGCCAATCTCTTCAAGGTCTGAGACTCCTAAAAAACAAAACAAAAAAATACTTGGCAAATGAACTGTCTGAGCTGCAGAACTGAGATATTGTGAAGCCAAGAATTCTGGGAAACCTTACGGCTGAGAATTCTTGCTTGCAATGTGAACTGTCCAGACTGGAATACTTTTTTTTATTAGAACACTTAGTGCCGCAAAATGCTAATCACAATTTACAGAGAAAGATTAAAAAGCTATATTTTCAAAGCGTCTCATTTCAGAACAGACTCAAGCCCTCTTCATCTGTTTCCCTGCCCCTTCCATGTGGAGGCCTGTGAACTCTTGGAGCGGAAAGTAGTCTAGAACACAACGCAGAACTTGTCTTTTTCAACAGAATGTGCCAGTTTTTTGTAGCAATGTTTTCCTTGAAAGTGAAAAACAAAGAAGCTGCTTTGTAACAGAGCAACTCCAATGCATTTAGAAGAAAAGTTCTGTAACCATACATGTTCCCCATTTTTATATAATTTATAAAGATTAAAGCCATGATGAATATTTTAAAGCTGCTTGAGTTGTTAACTCACCTGTTGAAGTGCCTGATTGACAAATAAGTTGGAAATCATTCTTCTAGTTGTAAAAATGCTCTATGTGCAAATCTTTTCCTGGGTCGGAAAGTATGGCAGCCAGCCATTTAAAGTTCAAAATCAGTTGGACAACCTGAATTTGGACACTGGGGGGGGGGGGGGGGGGGTAACGTTGCCTTTTCATAGCCCAGCTTCTCTCTATGCTAGCTAGTTAACAGCCACAGAACCACTGTACAGTCTCCGCTGGTTCATGGCATAGTTCACATCACTACACCATGCAAGCTAGTTGAGTATTTGGCATAGCTGTCAATCATAAAAATGGTTTGCTATTTGGAATTTATATATTTTTGAAATATTTTCAAACTGTGGATGCTTAAGTCCATGGATACAGGCCCAGCTGTACATAACTAAGGTATACACAAAGAATAAATAACTGACTACCTACTCCCCCCCCCCAGAACTAGCAGCACTCTTTCAAAAAGACAACGGTTACAAGTTCTTATAGCATTTCCTTGCTACCAAAAAGCCTCACCCCATGCACAAAAGGCAGCTTTTTATATACTTTTTTGAGTATCACTCCACCCAGGAATTCATGGTGTAAGATATAATGGCTGAAAACCAACCGATCACTGGCAGAACAAAAAACCCCATAAGCACAGTACCACTAAAGCACTGCTCATTGCTGCAAATGGCAACCAGAGTTCTGGAGTCGAGAAATTCTGCAACTGAGTCGGTTACGGGCATAAGGTGATTCATGTGTGTCTTGCACAGAAAAGTTCCAAAAGCAAGTCAGAATTCATTTACACTTTTGTATTTTATTATCCAGTACAAAAGCTAGCTTAGTCAAAGAGACCAAAGCCCATGTCATCATCAGATTCTTCTGACTCTTCTTTCTTCTCTTCCTCTTTCTTCTCCTCAGCTGCAAAATAATTAATATTGATCAGATGAAGGCAACCTCTAAATGTCACATTAGAACATGTGCAATCCTATAAGCTACTACGGTAGCTGCCTTTAGCAACAGAGATCATTCTGTAGTGCTAATAAAAGGTGGCTCCTGGGCCAGTGGAATGATAAAGACGTTCACTCACCAGGAGCAGCACCACCAGCAGGTGCCCCCCCACCAGCAGGGGCCGAAGCAGCTGGAGCACCACCACCAACTCCGACGTTACAGATGAGACTTCCAATATCAATGTTGGCTAATGCCTGGTGACAGGAAACAGATTATTGTTAGAAAAAAGCAAAAAAGTTTGCATTTATCTGGTTAAATGAAATATTGTAGTACAATACAAATCTAGAGCCTATTACTACTTAACTGTCATAGAAAAAAAAATCCATACTCCTTTCTACTATTGGCTAGAATTCTGTGCAGCAGTTACAGATTTGGAACATACGTTATACATCCATAAATGAATTGTATTCACAAAGACTAGACTTTTGCAGATTTGGTTATTCATGGATATGACTAAAATATTCTCTAGGTCCTTCAGCCCAACTCTGCCAGAAGCTGACCACAGAGTTGTGATGGAAGACAGAGATTTCTAGAGAAAACAATTCTCTAAGCCTTTGCTGGTCATTCCAGTGGATGGTGACCACAGAGTTGCACTCGAGGGCCTAGAGATTCCTAGAGGTATATTTTCAGGTATAAAAAAACGGATTTTGCAATTTTCCCACTTTTACAGGGATACTGGGGTTTTTCACTTTCATGGGAATCCTGGGCCCCTAACCCCAGCAAACGTGGAGGGTCCACTGTATTGAGGATCATGGCACTATTGCTATGATCATAAAAGTCCCTCAATCCTATGTTAACAACCACCAGCCGCTGCAAAGCCTGTTCAACTGGGAAACCCAAACTATTTGCATCCCTTTTCCACCAGCAATCTCTGGTGCAAAAGTGATCCTGCCTCTGATTGCCCTGGAGATCGCAGGAGGGCGGTGGACCAGCGGAGTGAAAATTTTAGCCATTGCTTCAAATCTAAGTCTAAAGTCTCACATATCCATATCTTGCTATCTATCTTATTTATACAAATGTGTTTGGTTTTAATATTTCAGAGGAAAAAAAATCGGTGTTCACTTAAAATCAATATTTAGACTTTCAGACATTCAAATGCTCAGCGAGTGCCTGATACTTACCTCCATACGTTAGCAATAATTCGTCTAACTCTTTGTTATTAGCAATCTACCACACACACACCCCACATCACAATGGACCTTGCAACTTCTTGAATATCTTAATGCACATCTTTGCCGTCCAGTTTAAATACAGTGCAGGACACTAGCAAATGCAAATTTTCTTTGTTCAGCTTACCTTTGCAAACAGACCAGGCCAGAAAGGTTCAACATTTACTCCAGCTGCTTTGATAAGGGCATTAATTTTGTCCTCCTAAGCAAAACAAATGAACAATGGTCAATTAACTAGACTTCATATCCCACATCCTCCCAAAAGAGACATTACCAAAAAAATCCACAACTTTAAACCAGGTGTTCCTTAATAGCTCTTGTACCTTCCTCAAGTAACACTTTTAAGAACCTGTAATTAACACAAAAAAACTATCCTTGAAGCAGGGATGGCTTTCCAGATGCTAGAACTGCAATTTCCATCAGCCCTAGCCAACAAATCCAATAAAGGATGACTTCAGGAGTTGAAATCCAGTGCAGTTTGGAGCCTCACAAGTTGCTCACCTCTGCCTTAAATATTTTTACTGAGTTGGCAGAGGCAAAAACACTGGTATCCACAGGGGGTTCTGGAATCAAATCCCAGCAGATCCCATGGGCCCACTGTCATTTTCTGTCCTTCTATATTGAGGATTAAAAGCAACACCAAGCAAAGGAAAACAGCTGGTGACACAAAAAATGGCTAAAACCAATGAGTGCCTCAGATCCACTAAATCATCAAACTAAGGGTCAACTACCATCTTGTAGCAACTCAAGCTGCCACACTTTCCGTGATGCATGCCATTACCAGCCCTCTTAGCTTTTATGTTGAACACAGAAGACATTCAGTGTAGGACTTAAGCACACTGCAACAACATTGATTATTCCATTCTTCTCCTAGTCCACTAGGCCAAAAGTGCTGGAGGCAAAGCTACGTTCTGAACACTGACACACAAATCAACCAACCTGGCAGAAGGTGGCAGGGAAACACTTGTTTCAAGTCTACAAAATGTTCTCATGAGGAGGAGTTGGGGTGGAAAATGGACTGAGTGCTCTATCCATCCTCTATTCACTCCTTGCATATGATTCAATTTTGTGGGGCTTATTTCTGAGGCTCTTGTAACGTTTCTCTTTATCAGAAATAAAAGCAGGACCACTGCCAAGTGCCAGACCAATTTAAAAGAAAGAATCTGAACAGGTACTACAAGGAGGCACATAAATGTGAAACTCTTTTGTGGCTGAAGTCTTCTGTCTCTTGGTCCAGAAGAGAAAAAACGTTAATGTTAAAAGATTAATTAGCTTATTAACCACCATTAAGTTAATTTATTACCATCAAGTTGCTGCTGTTGTTATTCGCTTTGACTCCTGGTGACCCTGCAAATGAGACACTATGCCTTGAACAGCCCAGGTTAGATCCTACAAAATTCAAGGCTGCGGCTTCCTTCAGAGAGTCTACCCAATCTAAGCAGAATGAGGAATAAAATGGTACTTTACAAAAACCAAACGTTCCTGAAGTCACCACCGCCAGTAATTTAAAAAACAGAACAAAACAGTCCCACAACTAGTCACGCCTCCGTTCTCGTGGACTTGAAGTTCGTGGTTTTGCATATTTAGAGGAGCGACCTCAGGTTGAAATCAATGGGGTGTGCGCCTGCAGCAGCATGCCCCGTTCAAGCCTATGGGGCTTGAACATTGGCAAGTCTCCATTTTCGTGGGGGTGGGGGGCAGGTCCGGAACGGATCCCCCACGAAAACAGAGGGCCAACTGTACACTGTCTTTCTGTTGGGAATGGGAACGTCTTACTGTCCTCTAACTGGAAAGCAGGGACATGACGGGTTTTTTTGCTAGTACCAAATTACCTTTGTGTATTCACCATCAGAGAAATAATGATCAGCTCAATCAGTTCCCAAATTACCAATTCATGGTTGTTCTAGTGACAATGAGACACCCCCCCCCCGAATCACAATAAACTTGGGCAGTAAAATAAGAGGAAGCAGTAACTTTGTGTAACAGGCAAGTAGGAACTTTTCACTTGGGAGACAAAACTGGCCATGGGCCACCCTCCCTCATCACCCTGGACCAGGGGTAGGCAACCTTTCCCCTTTAAGGGCCGAGGGACTTCAGCTCCCAGAAGCTTCAGCCATGTTGGCCAATAGCTCCTGGGATTCTGGGAGCTGAAGTCCCTCGGCCCTTAAAGGGGAAAGGTTGCCTACCCCTGCCCTGAACTGTACCAAGCACATGCCCACTGTTCTCATACAGCACCTCCAGTGCCTGTGGCCATCTACAGAGTTGGTTCACCTGTTTCACCTGTATCCCACCTCTTCTCTCTGGGTGGTGAAAACAACATGCCTTTTCTCACAACAACCCTGCAAGGCAGGTTGGGTTGCGTGAGTGACCAGCCCAAGGTAACCCAGTCACTGCCCAGTAGGGAGCCAGGACCTGTGTCTCCCAAATCCCAGCCCTGTAGACCACAACCACACACTGCTCCCCTTGGCTCCTGTACTACACAGACTCAAACCTTTGACAACAAAAACACATGAATGGAAACCTAGAATGGCAGCCAGGTTGGTTTCTGGTATTTCCAGAAGTGAACACATAACACCTGTGTTAGAAACCCTCCACTGGCTGCCCATTAGTTTCCAGGGACGGTACAAGGTGTTGGTTTTGACCTTTAAAGCCCTACATGGCTTGGGCCCAACTTATCTCTGGGACCACCTCCTTCCGTATGATCCCCCCCCCCCCCCGTGCCCTTCGGTCCTCTGGGAGGAATCTGCTACAGCCTATAAAAACTAGGCTGTCAGTGACCTCCCAGAGGACCTTCTCTGCTACCGCTCCCAGATTATGGAACGGCCTGCTGGACGAGATCCGTCTTATCACCACTCCAGATAGCTTTAAAAAAGCTGTCAAGATGGATCTCTTCTGGCAGGCCTTTCCGGAATGATCTTCCCGGTCTATGTTTACCTCTATGCTGCCACTGAGTACTGTAGCTGCTGTATATTATTGCATTGGATGTTTTGTTTTCGTTGTTTATTTTATTGATTATATTATGATTTAAATCTTCTTAGTTTAATACTTTTTTACATGGTGGGTGGGTAAGGGGGTTGATGGTTTTATTGTATTGATGTTTTACTGTAAGCCACCCCGATTGCGTTGCAGAGGGGCGGGATAAAAATAAACTTTATTATTATTATTATTAGAATTAAGGCAGTTTGGCATCACATGGCTTAATGCTATGGAAGTCTGGGATTTGTGGTTTTGTTCAGTATTTAGCCCTCTCTGTCATGTTCTGGTGCTAGTATTTGTTGTTGGCTGCCTTTCGATTAACTTCAGAATATGGTGACCCCATGAATAAGACATCTCCCTGTTCTCAACGTTTCTACTCAGGTCCTGCAGGTTCAGACCTGTGACCTCCATAAATGAGTCTAGCCATCTGGCATGTGGCCTTCCTCTTTTTCTACTCCCCTCTACCTTTCCCAGCATTATGTTTTTTTCCATTGACTCACGCCTTCTCATGATGTGTCCAAAGTATGACAGTCTAAGTCTTGTCATCTTGGCTTCCAGGGAGTTCTGGTTTGATCTGCTCTCGGACCCATTTGTTTGTCCTTTTGGCTCTTCATGGGATCCTCAGCACTCTCCTCCAGCCCCACATTCTCTCAAACAAGCTGATTTTCTTCCTATCTGCTTTCACTATTCACTTCTGACATCCACACAATGGTGTGGTCAAACCCTACTTTACTGCTGCCAGGCTCAATGTGATGGGATCCTAGGATTTTCAGTTTTCTGATAAATTTAGCTTTCTCTGTCAGAGAGCTCTGGTGCCACTGCAAACTACAAATCCCAGGACTACACTGGATGGAGCCATGACAGTTACAACAGTGTCAAGCTGTATTAACGCTGGAGTGTGGCAGTGGCAGCAGCAGGGTGACCAGATGGCCTCTCTTTCCAGGACACGTCCTACATTTCCACTTTTTGTCCAGGAGGAATTCCAAAACATCTTCCATTTTGAGCAGACTAAGAAGCTTTTATGAGGTTTTTTAAAAGCTTTTATCTTGTAACATCCCTCATTTTTCTTGAATGTCCTACATTTTCCGGGGCATCTCTTTTCTATGTTTTTAATTGTACTATTCTTTTAATGTTGTGAGCTACTCTGGGTCCCAATTCTGACAAAAGAGGGGGATACAAATTAATATGTGATGTGTGTGTGTGTGTATGTGTGTGTTGGGAATTGAAGTCCAAGCCCCCTGGAGGACCAAAGTTTGGGAATCACTGGTATTGATTTCTTGCACTGGCCATCTGAGGTGAGAGAATGGCAATTAATCTTCCTTGATATAATAGCAATCAATGGCAACTGAACTTCCTTAACATAATGGAGTTGAATTGCCATTGTAGTAAGGATTACTACAAGTTGAATCAGACCTCGCAGAGGGCATTTTCGTTGACTGCCCCCAAACTATGGAATGGCCTGCCGGATGAGATCCGTCTTATTACAACACTCGTGGCTTTTAAGAGAGCAGTTAAGACGGATCTCTTCCAGCAGGCATTCCCAGATTGACCCTCTTGAGGAATGAATATTGAATCCTCTCCCCAGACTCTCTGTTGTGTTGTCACTATTATTTTATCACTCTGTTTTTATTGACTTTGTTTTAATTTTTTCTAGTTTAATTCGGTCTTAAGGGGTGGGAGGGATGGGTGGAGGGATCGGGATACTTAAATGTATTTCAATTATTGTATTTTAATTGTTGTGAGCCGCCCCGATTGCTATGCAGAGGGGCGGGATAAAAATAAAATTTATTATTATTATTATTATTATTATAATGGTAATTGATGGCAATTAATTCTCCTTACTACAATGGCAAGATTGCTTAATATAAAAACAATAAATGACAATTAGACCTTTTTATAATGGCAATTTTAGTTCAATGGCAATTGAGCCTCCTTAATGTAATGGCAACTGATGGCAATCAATTCTCCTACAATGACAATTAATAGCAATAAACATTCCTTAATATAAAGATAATAAATGCTAATTAGGCCTCTTTTTTATAATGGGTCAATCTGGGAGGGCCCCTTGTCTCCCCGCCTCGAGGACCGACCCCTTTTCTGAGGCGCCTGAGCAACTGCCTGGCAGCCTCTGAGGCCTGCGAGTGAGGCGCCGTTTCCCTTCGCGGCCGGGAGCACCAGAGGGACTGAGGGGGACGAAGAGCCGCCATTTTGAGAGCGGCCCACGAGCCTCGAGGCGGCCAGGGCAGCCCCGCGCATGCGCCCTCCGTCCCTCCCTGTCTCACCGTGACGGACACTTCGTCGTCGTGGAGGATGAGAGCGGAGTAAATGCAGGCGAGTTCGGAGACGGAAGCCATGGCGAGGAAGGCGAGGGGGGCGCGGTGCTGGTCGCCGGCTGGGACTCGGCCTTAGCTTCAACGGAAGGACGCGGCACCTTGTGCGCTTGGCGGCTGAGGCAGAAGGAGAAAAGAAGGCCTCCCCGGCGTGACGACGCTTATAAGGCCCGCGTCGTCCAATCACGAGCCGACTCGGTCGAGCCCCGGCCAATGACGGACTCCGGTGGGTGACTCAGGACCCAATCGCGTTCCGGGGGTGCTCCGTGGTTTTGGTCAGATTTTCGCGAGAACTAGAGTAACCAATCAGCGTGAGGCATGCTCACCGGTGAGCGAAAGGCGCGTGGAGCCGAGGAAGCGGCCTCCAATCAGAAAAGGCTTTGTTTGAAGGGAAGTCTCGCCATAGAGATAGGAAAAAGGAAGACTCACACGACAATGGAGCATTTTTGAGAACACTTTAACTGCCCTGGTTCAAGGTTATGGAATTCTGGGAATTGGAGTTTGTTGTGGCCCCCAGGGCAATTAAAGCGGTGCCAAACCAGGTTATTTGTCCAGTGTGGATGCAGCCAGAATCTGCCACTCTCTTTGTCCATTGAATGGGAGGGAGGCCTTCTTGCTCCTTGTAATATTTGGACCCAGGTCTTTCCAATCAATTGCTCCTTTCTGAAGCTGCATACAGTTTTCCCAACACTGTGTTTGACTTTTCCTAGACCCAAGAGCCAAACGTTAGGAAAGGGTGCCATCTTGAACATAAGTCTCCCATGCAAAGAGGGAAGGAAGAAGGTGGCTTTGTCACAAGTTTCTTCTCCAGGGGATCTTTTGGGGCTCATCAAGAGAGGAGAAAAGAAGGGAGAAACGCAAGGTACTAACGCAGGAAAAAAATATGAAATGCATAGATATAGGATGGGGGACACCTGGCTTGAGGAGACTATGTGTGAAAGGGATCTAGGAGTCCTAGTAGACCACAAGTTGAACATGAGTCAACAGTGTGATGCAGCAGCTAAAAAGGCCAATGCGATTCTAGGCTGCGTCAATAGAAGTGTAGTGTCTAGATCAGGCACTGGCAACCTACGGCCCGGGGGCTGGTTAAAAATGACTACCAAGTGATAAAGGAATCATTGATCACTTTAAAAGTGGCTTAAGTTTTGCGGTCCTCCAGATGTTTTGGACTTCAGTACCCAGAATTCTTGACTGTTGGCCAAGCTGGTTGGGGTTTCTGGGAGTTGGAGTCCAAAACAGCCGCAGGACCAGAGTTTGGGAATCATTGAACATAAGGAGACAAGCCATGAACGGGCTTAGTGAATAATGTTTTGGCTTATATACTTTTATTTTTTATTTGTATGCACCAGACACGCGGAGTCTTGTAAATATAAAATTGAATTTTGTTGTTTGTAAATGTTTTGCATTTCTGGGCCGAAACAGATGGATAAACTTATTTATTCATCGCTCCCACACAGAAACTAACTCTGAACAAACACCTCACGCGCTCATTGAGAGACCTAACCGTCTAACTGCCATTCACGTCGTCGTCCTTTTTAAAATCCCTTCAGCCAATCACCATTCGCTCTCAACAGGCCATCTTCTCGCCCCGCCCCTTACTTTGTAGTGCTGTCAGTCAGAAGAAGCCTTTCCCGTGACCAGGCTTAGTCGCCACCATTATGGAACTTCCGGTGCGGAACCTCTTCCCTCAACAAAGATGGCCGCCGGAAGACGGAAAGGCAGGAGGCGGGACTGCCTGCCGGCGACGGTTTAAGCCGCTTCTGCAAGAAAGGCCGCGCGATGGGCAGTGCGCATGCCCAGAGAGAAATGGCGCTTGTGGTTGTTTTTATGCGGCGCGGTGGCATTTAGAAGAAGGATGAGAAAGTGAGGGAGAGGGTGGCGTGACCGAGAGGGAAGGCCTTGGACCCGGACTACAGCCCCCATCATCCCCGGGCAGCGACGCTGGGGGTCATAGGAGTTAAAATCAGAATCCTAGAGTTGGAAGAGACCTTAAGGGCCATCTAGTCCAACCCCATTCTGCCATGCAGGAACTCACAATCAAATCACTCCTGATATATGGCCATTCAGCCTCTCCTTAAAGACCTCCAAAGGAGACTCCACCAGCCTCCGAGGGAGTATCTTCCAGCGGCAGACAGCCCTTACTTTCAGGAGATTCCTCCTAATGTTGAGGTGGAATCTCTTTTCCTGTAGCTTGCATCCATTTTCCAGGTCCTAGTCTCTGGAGCAGCAGAAAACAAGCTTGCTCCCTCCTTAATATGACACCTCTTCAAATACTTAAACAAGGCTATCATATCACCCCTTAACCATTTCTTCTCCAGGCTAAACAAGGTACTCCTTATAAGACATAGGGCCTTTGCAGATTGCCAGAAATAGTGCAAATTGAATCCACTTTAACTGCCCTGGCTCAGTGCTAGGGAATTATGGGAACTGTAATTTATTGTGGCACCAGAGCTCTCTGACAGAGAAGGCTCAATGTCTTAGAAAAAAATACAATTCCCATGATTCCCTAGCACTGAGCCAGGGCAGTGCCTCAATTTAAAGTGGACTCAATTTGCACTATTTCTGGCAGTCTGCAAAGGCCCATAGTTTCCAGACCCTTCACCATTTTGGTTGCCCTTCTTTGTAGATGCTCCAGCTTCTCAACATCCTTTTTTTTGAATTGTGCCCAGAACTGGACACAGTATTCCAGGTGGGGCCTGACCAAAGCAGAATAGAGTGGCACTATTACCGTACTTCTCTTGATCTAGACACTATACTTCTATTGATGCTGTAGTCCGCTGTGTTTTGGTCAGAGGAGACCATGGCTTATAGTCTCCTTGTCTTGGGAATCCGCCCAGGGTTTGGGGTTCCCTTATTTTTCAATTTTAATGTAATACAATTCTTTTTCCTTAAAAAAAACTTTTTTTTTAATTTCTAAGCTGCTTTGTATCCTGCTTTTCCTTCAGAGAATTCTAAATCGGCACCTAATTACAGATCCCAAGATTGCATAGAGTGTCCCTATTGCATTTAACGTGGAATCATAGTGCTATAATTGTGTTGTATGAAAGACCCCTAAGATGCATTTATCCAGGCACAAATTCTAGTATCTGGAGAGGTGTTGAACTCTTCATAATTACAATGTATGTAAAATGTATACATAAATGGCTAAAATACAGAGAGATGCATGAAAAAAATGACAGTTTGGAAACCAGGAATAGATCACTGGTTCTGTGAAAGTGACTTTGGAAATCACACTCCTTGCCCTTTTCCAGCAGAAATCCTCATTTCTTTACCACTTTAGATGTGTGTTTAGTATCCGGTCTAAAAAAGGTTATTTGAACTGGGACAGCTAGCTTTCTGTTCTGTCATTTTCGGTTCACTTCAACTACAAATGGGTCTTATATTTCTGTATTCCTTCAACAGACAACTGAGGCTGGTGGATGCATTTTAAAACTCTTGTCTGAACTAAATTTGTCGTTGTTGTTGTTGTGTGCCTTCAAGTCGTTTCCGACTTACGGCAACCCTAAAGCAAAACAATCATGGACTTTTCTTGCAAGTTTCTTCAGAGGGGGTTTGCCATTGCCATCCCTCTGATGCTGAGACAGTGTGACTTACCCAGGGTCACCCAGTGGGTTTCTATGGCCGAGTGAGGTTTCGAATCCTGGTCTCTGGAATCATGTCCAAGAAACACTGGAGAAATAATCCAGTTTGAGTCTGCCTTAGCTCAATACTAGGGAATTCTTGGAATTGTAGTGTTTGTGAGACTTTCAGCTTTCTCAGAGAGCTCTGGTATTAAAATGAACTACAGTTCCCAGGATTCCCTAGCACTGTGCCAGGGCAGTTAAAATGGCCTCAAACTGAATCATTTCTGCAGTGCGTTTTAGACCATAATCTAATGCTGAAACCATTACACCATGCTGGCTCTGAACTCAATAGCATGGGCAATGATTGTGTCCACATTGATTTTTCGCATTATAGAGAAAAACTCTTCTGCCAGGGAGCCTTTGCTGCTCAAACATTCTGGACACATGCACCCTAAGTCTGTGCATGCTTACTTGAAATTTAGTCCTGTTTACATAAAATAGAAATAAAATAGAAGAGGAGATATGTAGGCTACAGTGGCTGCTCCTTTTTGCAATAATTTCTTTCCCAATCCAAGTTGCGATGGTACCAGAAGAGGGCAAACAGCAGCGCAGATGGCAGCAGCAGGTTCTGCAAACCAGAGTCCTTTTGCTTTCCTTTTGAAAACTCACTGGGTGACCTTGGGCAAGTCACATCATCTCAGCCTCTGAGGATGGCCATGGCAAACCCCCTCTGAAGAAATCTTGCCAAGAAACCCTTATGATAGGGCTGCCATAACTTGGAAATGGCTTGGAGGCACAACAACAACAGTAATAACAAAAGCAGGTCATTCTGGGGGGGGGGGGGAATGAAACCACAAAGCTTGTTGTGTTTTATTCTGTGTGAGGGAAAAGTCTGTGGAGCGAAAACCTGAGGGGAGCCTCTGAGGCGACTGAGGAAAAAACAGGGTGGCCAGACATTCAAGAAAAATGGAGGGCATTCCCATATAAAAGCTAAAAACACTCATAAAAACATTCATGCTTCTTAGTCCTGCTCAAAAAGGAGGACATTTTGGCATTTCTCCTGGACTGAAGGTTGAAATGTCTTGGAAAAGGAGGTCTGGTCATCTTGCTTGAGGGCCAACATGGTGTAGCCCACTGGGTGACCTTCGGCAAGTCACACTCTCTCAGCCTCAGAGGATGGCATGTTGAGGATGGAACAAGCTTGTTTTCTGCTGCTCCAGAGACGAATGCAGAGAACATGGATGGCAATGGCAAACCCTCTCTGAAGAAAGTTTGCCAAGAAAACCCTATGAGAGGGAGGCCATAATTCAGAAATGACTTGAAGGCACATACAACAACAACAACAACAACTGGTCATTCTGAGTGAAAAATAAAAAATAAAAGCAAGGCTTGTGATGGTGGCAGAGCTTTTTTCTGCGTGAGGGAAAAATGTCTGTGGAGGGAAAACCTGAGGGGAGCCTCTGAGGTGACTTGAGGAGAGCTGAACATGGAACAAGAAGCAGCTGAGGAAAAACAGGGTGGCCATATGTCCTAATGGTAAAGGAGGACAAGTCACCCCCACATGTAGGACATCCCAGAGAAAGGGAGGCCATTCCCAATTAAAAGCTTAAAAAACACATAAAAATAAATACATGCTTCTGAGTCCCGCTGATGAGAGCTGAGCGTGGCAGGAAAGGTGGCTGAGGAAAAATAGGGTGAGTAGATGTCCTAAACATAAAAGAGGACAAGTCATCCCCAAAATGTAAAACATTCCAGAAAAAGGGAGGCCATTTCCAAATAAAAGCTTCAAAAACACTCATGTGAACATAAATGCATGCTTCTTAGTCTGGCTCCAAAGGGAGGACATTTTGGAATTCCTCCTGGACAGAAGGTTGATATGTCCTGGAAAAGGAGGACGTCTGCTCATCTTGTCTGAGAGCCAACATGGCATAGCCCACTGGGTGACTTTGGGCAAGTCACACTCTCTCAGCCTCAGAGGATGGCATGTTGAGGATGGAGCCAGCTTGTTTTCTGCTGCAAATGGATGGCAGTAGCAAACCCTCTCTGAAGAACGTTTGCCAAGAAAACCCTATGATAGGGCTGCCATAAGTCAGAAATGACTTGAAGGCACAACAACAGTAACAACAGGTCATTCTGGGGGAAAATAATATAACAAAGCTTGTTGTGGTGGTGTTTTATTCTGTGTGAGAGAAAAATCTGTGGAGGGAAAACTTGAGGGAAAACTCTGAGGGGACTGAGGGAAAACAGGGCGATCAGACATTCAAGAAAAATGGAAGGCATTCCTAAATAAAAGCTAAAAACATTCATAAAAACATCAACGCTTCTGAGGGCCTGGCCAGGCTGTCAGAAATAATCCAGTTTGAGACCACTTTAATTGTCCTAGCTCAGTGCTAGAGAATCATGGGAATTGTAGTTTTTTCTGAGTCATGGAGCCTTCTCTGTCAAAGAGCTCTGGTTCTATAATAAAGTTTCCATGATTTTCTAGCACTGAGCCAAGACAGTTAAAGTGGTCTCAAACTGGATTATTTCTGGCAGTCTGTATAGGCCCTTTGTCCTGCTCAAAAGGTAGGACATTTTGGAATTCCTCCTGGACAGAAAAGATACCCATGTCCCGGAAAAGTAGGAGGTCTGGTCATCTCGCCTGCGGGGCCAACATGGCAAGTCACACTCTCTCAGCCTCAGAGGATGGCACGTCGAGGATGGAACAAGCTTGTTTTCTGCTGCTCCAGAGACTCTTTCCTCTCCACAGAGCAAACGGACGGCAATGGCAAACCCGCTCTCTGGAGAAAGTTTGCCAAGAAAACCCTGAGAGAGAGGGTCGCCATAAGTCGGGAGGCAACTTGAAGTCACACAACAACATAAAATAAAATAAAACAGCAAGGCTTGTAGTGGTGGTTGTGTTTTATTCCGGGTGAGGGAAAAAGTCTGTGGAGGGAAAACGTGAGGGGAGCCGAGTCTGAGGCGACTGAGGTAAATGGAGGCGCGGAAGACAGGGAAAAGCCGGCGTCGGAGGGGAGGGGAGCGGGGCGGGGCGGAGCGTCCCTGGGCCGCCATCGCCGCCTCCTTCCCTTCCCCTTCCCTCGGCTCCGCCTTCCCCGCCGCCTCCGCCTCCGCCTCGGCCGGGCCTGGTGGCCTCCGTGGGCCTCCCTCTTTCCTCTCCGGGCGTCGTCGGGGGCTCGGGTGGCCTCTTGGGCCGAGCGAGGAGGCGGAGGCAGAGGCAGAGGCGGGTTTGGGCCTCCTCCTCCGCCGCTCCTCCTCTTTCTTTTCCCCTCAGCGCCTCCAGAAGAAGAAGGAGAAGAAGAAGAAGAAGAAAGAGGAGGAGAGGCGAGGCGCCACGCCGCCCGCGCACCGTCAGCCATGTACGCGGCGGGGGGAGCTGCCCCCGTCGCCCCGGGGCCCGGTGAGGAGAGAGCCGTAACGCTTCTTTACCAAAGTCGGGGAGGGGGGGATATGTGGATGCTTGTGTGTGTTGAAGGAGGGAGGGAGGGAGGCCGCGCTCTTTCCCCTTCGCCGGGCGGGAAGCGGCCCCTCTCTCTCTCCCTCGGTGGGGGAAGGATCATGGGGAGGATGAGGAGCTGGAGGAGCACGAGGCCACGCCAAGGGCCTCTCTCGCCCCAGCGCAGGGAAAGGGGCCCCGGTCACTGGTCACACCGGCCGAGGAGAGGGGTTGCACGGGAGGTTTAAGCGGCGGAGGCAGCGGGGCCGGGGTCATTGGACCCGCCGCCGCCGCCGCCTGCCCGCTCGCCGCTTGGCCTCTTTTCTCCCGCCGCCTCACGGTCTCCTGGGACGAGGAAAGCGGGCTGTGGGAGTGGGTCGTGGGAATAATAATGATAATAATAATAAGAAGAAGGCTGTGGGGGTGGTGATGGAAAATAATAATAATAATAATAATAATAATAATAAGGCTGAGAGGGGTGGTGTGATGGGAAATATTATTATTGTTATTAGGCTGAGGGGTGGTGTGATGATGGAAAATATTATTATTGTTATTATTAGGCTATGAAGAGTGGTGATGATGGGAATTATTATTATTAGGCTGTGAGGGGTGGTGGTGATAGGAAATATTATTATTATTATTATTAGGCTGTGGGGTGTGGTGGTGATAGGAAATATTATTATTATTATTATTATTATTAGGCTGTGGGGTGTGGTGGTGATAGGAAATATTATTATTATTATTATTATTATTATTAATAGGCTGTGGGATGTGGTGGTGATAGGAAATATTATTATTATTATTATTAGGCTGTGAGGGGTGGTGGTGATGGAAATTATTATTAGGCTGAGGGATGGTGTGATGGGAAATGTTATTATTTATTATTATTATTAGGCTGTGGGGGTGGTGGTGATGGGAAATATTATTATTATTTATTAGGCTGTGAGGGGTGGTGGTGATGGGAATTATTATTAGGCTGAGAGAGGTGATGTGATGATGGGAATTATTATTATATTATGCTCAGGGGTGGTGGGATGGGAATTATTATTATTATTATTAGGCTTTGGGGAGGTGGTGATGGGAAATATTTCTATTATTAGGCTGCGGGGTCTGGTGGTGATGGAAATAATAATAATAATCATAATAATAAGGTGTGAGGGGTGGTGGTGATGGGAATTATTATTATTATTATTATTAGGCTGAGAGTGGTGGTGGTGATGGGAATAATAATAATAATTATTATTATATGGTGGTGCTGGTTATGATGATGGTGATGACGACGACAACAACAACAACAACATGCAATGGCATCAACAGTCCATAAAAGAAAAATATCACCCTGTTAGTCTGATAAATCAGTATGGAATGAGATAATGCAGTTCTTTCATTCTCAAAGATGCTACAAGAGCTCTTTTCCAAGCCATAAAACACTGATAACTTTTTATGATTAATCTTGTTAAATGCAGTCACATCCAAACTCTACAAAAAGGTGATGCCATTATTATTGTTGTTGTTGTTGTTATTTACAATAACTTCTGAAATCCACAAAAGTGGTACCATTATCATTATTATGTAATGCAATAACATCAACAATCCATAAAACAAAGATACAGCTGTGTTAGTCTGTAAAAATCAGTACGGAAAGAGATAATGCAGTTCTTTTAGTTGGTCTCAAAGATGCTACAAGATCTCATTTCCCAAGTCATAAAACAGTGATAACTTTATTATTATTAATCTTGTTAAGTACAGTAACATCCAAAACCCACAAAAATGTGATACAATTATTATTATGTACAATTAACATCCCAATTCCACAAAACAGTGTAGTACCTTTGAGGCTCACTGAAAGACAGAAGTTGGTTGCATGAACTTTTGTAGACTTGAGCCACTTGCTCAGATGATGACTATTTTTGTTACCGTAAGTACAGTAACATCCAAAATCCAAAACAAACAAAAGTTTGGGATTTTGGCATTCCAGATAAGGGAGAATCAAACTGTACGTACACAATGAAATTATCATGGAGATGAAATCCAAGTTGAAACACAGAATTCATTTGGGTTTCGTATACACCTCACACACATGGCCTGCAGATAATTTTACACACAATATTTTAAAAATAATTTTGTCTATGAAACAAAAGTTTGTGCACGTTGAACCATCAGAAAGCAAAGGTGTCACTATCTCAGCCATCCACGTGGACAATTTTGGAATATTTTGGATTTGGGAATTCTGGATAAGGGAGACTCAACCTGTTCGAACGTAATCTTGGAGGTGGGACCTGTCTAAACACAACATTTTATTTGTGTTTCATATAACCTTATATAAATAGCCTGCAGATAATTTTATACACAATATTTTAAAATACTTTTGTGCATGAAGCAACAGTTTATGTACATTGAACCATCAGAAAACAAAGATAACCAGTCTCTCATGTCATCTGTGAAAGAAGTTTCGGTTTCTGGAGTATTTTGGTTTTCACAATTTGGCATAAAGGAGTCTCAACTTGTAGAATATAAAAAAATACAAAATGTGAAAATTAAAATAGAGAACCAAGTTATTTACAGTATTAAATTAATTCACCCTCCAGTTAAAAAGAATGAAAAATGCAGTTAAAGTTGAAAAGCTCTTACAGTTCAGAACCTGTTGGTGGAGAGAGAGTTTCAGGTGCTTCTTTTACTCTCCTCTCCTTCCTTGTGGAAAGCTGTGGGGCTGGGAAAGATGTCACCTGAGGTCCCTCTTTTTCTCTCCCCTCTGACCAAAATGGGAGAGGAGTAGTTAAGAAAAGTGACTCCCTTCCCACCACTGCCTTCCTGCCAAGACACACTTCCAAGCACACTTCCGTGTGGCTTCTGCCACTTGCGGGTGTGTGGGCTTTTTGTCTGTGTAGCTTATTTGCTTTGGTTGTGGTGCTGTTTTGGCGCTTGTCACAGCCGTATTTTCATTTTATTTTTAAGCAAGTGAGCATTAAGGTATATGGCAATTAAGAAAGAAATGCTGAAACAAGATAGTAAACATTGCAAAATACTGTATATTGTGTGTTTGAGCCCCCCTCACTATCCCATCCCTGTGAAATTGGGGATGATTTCTGATGACCAGCTGATGGCCTGAATTCTTTGTACAGTCGAACCTCCACATTTGTGGTTTTGACTTTTGCTGATCTGATTATTCATGGATTTGATTAATACGTTCTCTCTAGGGATCTCTAGGTCCTCCAGCATGACTCTGAGGTCAACTTCTGCCAGAACTAACACTGGAGGACCTAGAGAGAACACTTTTCTGGGCATTTGCATGCTGTCCAAGCACATCTCCCAGCAGATGTTGACTACAGAGCTGTCCTGGAGGACCTAGAGGTGTTTTCTCAGGTAAAAAAATCCACCCCAATGTGGTTTTTCTACTTTCATGGGGATCCTGTGCCCCTAATCCCAGCAAATGTGGAGGACATGCTGTACTGCTTCTCTTCTCCCTTTGTTGTTATTTCCTAGGGTAGATGACTGCTGCCCTGTTAGCTGGGAAACCTTCTATCTGGGAAACTCTATCCCAGAGTCCTCCTGGCACTGAATGGAGAAATGTTGTCCATCTCTACTTCTATCTCTTCCTCACTATTTCACTGTGTATATGTCCTTTCTCCCAGAGTGCAGTTGCGTCCACACACACACTTGTGGCATTCCGTGAGTCAGACAGTGTGGTATGGTGCTTAGAGGGTCTGTTCAATGCTGTTTACCTTGTTTACCTTACAGGTAGTTGTGAGGATAAAGAGAGCAGGAGTGGGCAAGTCATTGTGTAGTTCTTGGAGGGATATAAATAAGTAATAGGCACACGTGTGTCCCCATAGCATCTTGCTGCCAGCTGCTTTCTGATCGCAGAAAGCTTGATCACTCTGATTCATGCTTTGTTGTCTAGACATAGGGCCTTTGCAGACTGCTAGAAATAGTGCAAATTGGGTCCACTTTAAGGGTTAGGGTTAGGGAATCATGGGAACTGTATTTTATTGTGGCACCAGAACTCTCTGACAAGAGAAGGCTCAATGTCTTAGAAAAAAACCAAATCCCATGATTCCTTAGCACTAACCCTAACCCTTAAAGTGGTCTCAATTTGCACTATTTCTGGCAGTCTGCAAAGGCCCATAGCCACAAGACCACTCTCCCAAGTTCATTGATGTGGAGTAATTCCCATCTACCTTGCTCACTAGATGGAAACCTTTTCTCCTGGTAAGGAGGAAGATATCCTCTCCCTATACTACTTAAATATAAGCTAGTTGTTTTTATATAATATTTTATATAAATATAAAAAGACATCCCTTCCTTACTCTACTTTAAATACAAGCTAGTAGCTTTTGTACTGCTTGTTGCAAATGTAATGTAGAACTGTGGTGTTCCTTTAACTCCTTGTATTGGAATCGGCTTTGCCATGTTAGACCTTTGCATTGAGGAAAGTATAATTATTATCCAGTATAACTCCTCTTGTGTTGGATAAGTTACACTCTCCTGTGCACAGTCTCCATCAAGGGTCAGAGTTGGGCAGTTGAAATGATTAATTTTAGTACTTGTTCCTGTGCCAAGTGTCTGGGTTATAGAAATAGCTGGTCTCTATGAGAACATATTGCAGTTGTTGCCCTCCCGTTTGGCAAGTGTGGCTCAAGTCGGCTTCAAAAGATAGGCCGTCCACATATACAACTATACTTTGCTGTGATTTTAAGTCTTATTTGAGCTGGGGAACAGGTCTGCCCAAGGAACCAGGCAGGAGTGAAGATCTAATCCCTTGCTCCTTGTGCCCAAAGGTACCACAAAGTAGTAGTCTGGACTGGCCACCCATGATGTGAAGTGCACTGTACTGTACTTCATTGGGTTTACAGCTCAATGTTGCATTAAGGAAACACATTTGGCTCCTGTATCTTCCTGCTCAAGACCACAGTGTTATTGAACCATACTGTGGTTACCTGCTGTGTCAGCTGAGGGGACAAATGTTTGCAAATAAGCACAGTATCTGTGGCAGCTTTTAAAATATGTATTCAGTTAAGGAAACTTGGTGGAACTCCTATCAAGTTCACACCATCTCTGGGTATCTCACTTGTGGACTGTTACTAAGGGGTCTTCCAGACAATATGTTAAAAATGTAGTACATTTTGTGGAGCAGTTGCATAAAATAATTTCCTCAACTCTCAATTTGCAGGACTTATTGCTTGGAAAATATTATTTTTCCAAGCAATATGTCAGTGGCATATTCAATGCAGTGTGGAATATGACTGGAGAGCTAGGCATGCTTTCTGGATGCTGCCTGCAGAATTGTCAGTGATGTGGAATATATCTCCTCTCCCCTTGTGCTTGTGCTGTTATTGTGGACATCGTTGCGGTTATTTTAAATATTAAGAATTATCTTAATTCTTAATACATAGAGATTGAGCACTGTACTGCAATATTTATTAGCTAAGATGGAAAATTAAATTTCCTTTTGCTTTTTCCTTTTGCTTTTTAGAAAATGGTAAACAAGCAAAGCTAGTTTTTAGTTCTGACACCAATGTCTAGTCTTCTATTCAGCAATTTATTTATTTTAGTTCCTTTCTCCAATGCTGGTCTATACATTTCTTCTAGTTTTATTAGTACAGGTTGAGCATCTCTTATCCAAAAATACTCCCAAATCCAAAGTTGTTCACATGAGTGGCTAGTATATTGACACCTTTGGTGTCTGATGGTTCAGTGCACACACACTTCGTCTCTTGCACAAAATTATTTAAAAATATGTGTAAAATTATCTTCAGGCTACATGTGTAGGGTTATACGAAATATAAATTTCATGTTTAGACTTTGGTCCTATCTCTAAGATATCGCATTATGTATATGCAGTTATTCCAAAATCAGAAAATATCTGAAATACAAAACATTTTTGGACCCAAGTATTTTGTATAAGGCAGACCCAACCTGTAGTAGGTAACCAGGACAATGCTCTTGCACTCTAAAACACTTGAAGTTATCCTTGAGCTTTGTTGTTGTGTTTCTTCAAGTCATTTCCAACTTATGATGACCCTAAGGTGAACCTATCATGGTGGGTTTTTCTTGGCAAGATTTGTTCAGAGAGGGTTTGTCTTTGCCATTCTCTGAGGGTGAGAGAATGTGACTTGCACAAAGTCACCCAGTGGGTTACAATGGCCAAGTGTGGACTTGAACTTTGGTCTCCTGAGTTGTGGCCGAAGGCTCAAACCATCACAACTCTCTGGCTCTTTTGAGCTGTTGAGATTGTACTGGGGTTACTACAGGTACAGTGTCAAGGATTATTATTTGTTTTTTTAGCGTCAAGCATTAATGTTTAAAATATTAATTTTTGGAAATGTGTTCTTGACAACATCTTTGGAGTTGTAATTGTGTAAACATGCACAACTACTTTGCACTCCTAATTTATATTTATGACATTTCCATCTTCTATGGGTTTAAAGTGAAATGTTATCAGCAACTCCATAGTTAATGGACACTTCCCTCTCCTATCAATTCTAGATCTGGAACTGGAAATTGAAAAGGGGCACAGAATAGAATTGGTAGATATTGGTACATCTTACTCATAACGTAAAAGCTAAAGAATTTTGGTGTTGTGTAGGTATTGTATTAAATATGACAATAGTAGGGGATGGTAACAGTTTAAATTTTGCTTTTAAAATTATGCAGGGTTCAAGGAGGAGTATTAGCTGAACTAGGAATCATCTAATGAAAGTGACTGGAGAAGATTTTGGACAAAGAGAAATGTATCTCACAATGTATTATTTATGAAAGATATGGGGAAGCCACCTGCTTGGAAACAGTTAAAAGGGAATTAGATATATATATATTAATGGAGAATAAGTCTATAGAGAGAGCCAGCATAGTGGTTTGAGCGTTGGACTATGACTCTGGAAACCAGAGTTTGATTCCCAGCTTGGACATGAAGCCCATTGGGTGACCTTGGCAAATCACATGCTCTCAGCCTCAAAGAAAGGCAATGGCAAACCTCCTATGAACAAACCTTGCCAAGAAAACCCCATGATAGGTTTGCCTTAGGGTTGCCATAAGTCAGAAATGACTTGAAGACACACAACACACACAAGTCTATATAAGGCCATTGGGCACAGTCACAATATGGAACTTCTGGGATCAGAGATGAACCTTGCCTGGTACATGACTAATTGGGAATTATCACTTTTAATTAATTCCTTTTCCCAACAAAGGCAAAACTATAGTACACAGTAAGTTAATGAGGGATAAGCTAACCTGTGTGAAGTCAAAGTCTTTCATGGCTGGCATCCATAGTTTTTTGTGGGTTTTTCGGGCTGTGGACCTGTTCTAGAAGAGTTTCTTTCTGACATTTCACCAGCATCTATGGCTGGCATCTTCAGATGCTGCCGAAACGTCAGAAAGAAACTTCTAGAACATGGCCACACAGCCCGAAAAACCCAGAAAAAATGATAAGCTAACCCCTTTTATACTGTAGCAAATTACAGTACACTGCAATTTTAGCTTTTGTTGTTATTATCTTCAAGTTGACTCTGACTAATGATGACCCCTCTCCTAGGCTTCTCTTTGCAAGATTTGTTCAGAGCTGCTTTGCCATAGCTATCTTCTGAGGCTGGAAGAGAGTGACTTGCTTAAGGTCACCCAATGGGTTTTTCATGTCTTAATGAGGACTTGAACCCTGGTCCTGGAGTTCTACATGCTGCTGTGCAACAACAAAAGCACCGCCGGGATCATGGTGAACTTTTGTGATTCAGGAGGGGCTTCAATGATATAGCACATACAACCCCAAATTCAGTTCCTTGCATCCAAGAATATCAAATGGCAGGTCTGGGAAAGATCAGGTTGTAGTTAGAAGAGGCAAAACCTTGTTTGATGAATCAGTGGTTTAATTCAGTGTAAGGAAGCTTCATATATTTATGGTTCATATGCCTTCAACTTGTATGCCTTCAAGTTGTTTCTTACTAATGGCGACCCTAAGACAAACCTATCATGGGGTTTTCTTGACAAGACTTGTTCAGAGGATGTTTGCCATTGCCTTCCCCTGAGGCTGAGAGCATGTGACTTGCTCAAAGTCACCCAGTGGGTTTCATGGCTGAGCAGGGAATTGAACCTTGATCTTCAGAGTTGTAGTCCAGCACATAAACCCGCTACACCATGCTATCTCTCTCGTGTTTTGTACTCCAACTTTAATTGTCCAGCACTGGTTTTCCTAAATGTGGCTGCTATCAACAAAGATTACTATCTGCAATTACTGTGTTCAAATTTTATAAGCTGAAACTGTTGATCACTGGTACCCATGGTTGTAATTTGCATCACAACTTCGTATGCATTACAAGAAAGGTACCACTTAGGTACATGTATTAGGACATGAATGAATGTGATTAAAATACTTTCTGTATACAATTGGAGCTTAAACCTGTGGACTTGCCAGTTGACCAAACACATACTGGTATTCTTGTTATGTTGGGGTTTTTGGTGCCCATTTGGACTGAGTTTTCCTAGTCATATAATGGTATCCTGAGTCAGAATGGCAGCAAAACTGTTAATTTAACATAGTATTTACTTTTCTAATTTCTTCGCTGATTTCTTCTGTGGGTGCTGATTGATTAGTTGTTCACAAGTCTGGCAGTAATGTGTTAACTCTATTAGATGTTCAGGGAGATACTCTAATAAGGCTTTTTGAAAGCCCAAATACTGAGGAATTCAGCAATTTAACTCTTCAAGATTCTGTTGAATACGCTTTATTGTAATGAGTCCTTTCAGAATTCAGAAATCATATTCAGTTGCTTCAGTTGTATTTGGGTTGCACAGAACTGAAGCGGGAATTCAATAACATTTTCTATGTTTGTTCAGAGAAGTTTTGCCATTGCCCTTTCTCTGAGGCTGAGAGCATATGACTTGCCCAAGTTCGCCTAAAAGTCTCCAGGAAAGCACCCTCTAGCCGTTGTATGCTGAGAAAAGCCGCTCCAAAATGGAGCCGCTTTTTTCCGCTCCTTTGGTGAAGATGCACACCTTTGCATGTGTGTATGTATGCAGCGACACTGATGCACCAGAAAATGGCCGTATAAATGCACTGTTGCACGTGTGGTGGAAATTGACTCAGCGATCCAGAGCATGCGCCCTATGATGCCAGCTTTAATTTAAAGCGCCCTATGCTTCCAGGTGTGGATGCACTGGCGCAGGTGTGCTTGAATATTAGAACCCTAACCTTAATTGTAACCCTAATCCTAATTATGACCCTATGCCTGCGGCCTAGCAACTGTCCTCTGTTATGACAATAAATGCATTCTGTTGGATGTATGCTTGCTGTCAGCATGCACAGCAATTTGCACGAAAGAGGCTTTTGTGACCTCTTCTGTGCAGGTGGGTGGGTGTGCATAAGACCACTTACTGGCATGATGGGGGGGGGCTCCTGGAGTAACGTTGATCCATGTGTCCTGTTGACCATGTCCCTTGCATGACCACCAGCTGCACAGATGTGGAGAGATGTTCCTGCGCATGTGTTTCAGAACAAAAAAAAAATTAAAGCAGCCGCTGCCGGCCCATGCGGTTGCTCTGTCTCCCTTTGCGGCGTCCTTGGGGCTGGCGGTGCAGTTGCTGGGGCTTAAATACAGGCTCGGAAAAAGCTGCATTGACTCCCCCCTGTGCGGTTGCTCCGTCCCCATTTAGGGTAACCTCAGGGCAGGAGGTGCAGTTGCTGCAGCTTAGGAAAAAGGCAAATTCAGGTCACCTTTTCCTGCTTGTCTGCATAGCCCCTTCATCCCCTTGCCCAAATGGCTTGACTGGGAAGATTCAAGTCCCTGCCTCAGTTGATGCTAATGGAAGCATCTGTTCCCTTCTGGGAGAAAGGCAGCATACAAATGAAGTAAATAAACAAACAAATAAATAAATAAAATATTCCAGTGATGTCTCAGGCTGTATCTACACTGCAGAATTAATGCAGTTTGAAACTGCTTTAACTGCCATGGCTCAATGGAGTTCTGGTATTTATAGTTTTGTGTGATAGCCTACTCTGTCAGACAGCTCTGGAGCCACAATAAATCCCAGGATTCCATGGGATGCAGCCATGGCCATTAAAGTGGTGTCAAACTTCATTAATTCTCCAGTGTGGCAGTAGCCCAAGTGGAAGAGACCTTGGAGTGCTTTTTCATTTTTGCACTATAAAGACACCTCTGTTATCTTAATGTCATGCTGCTCACGTAATGTTGACCCAGGCAACACCACTTCCCAAGCATGTGCTTAATAATGGTGGTATCAGAGTAACTTCATATGAGATGACTATTGGTTTTCTGTTTGTGAACATTCAGAGGACTCAAGTATTGCTGGCTAGATCAAAAGAAGCACAAATAAACCTGTGGCTGATTCTGTTTGCAATTAAAGCAGCTTTGTTGTATGTAGGCTGGCTGCTGCATTGTATTGGAAATGCAACTTAATGACATTGAAGAAAATTGATAAGTTGGCCTTTGAAGGCCTATAAAAGGTTGCCTTTAATTCTGATCAGTGTTCTTCTGACTCAAGCAGTGTTTTCATAACTTGTTAATAAAATGACCAAAGCTTCTAGCTTTTTTAAAATGGCTCCTTCCAGGAGATAGCCAAATTTAAACAGCAGATAGTGGGTGGTTACTACTTTCATTTGTCCCAAACTTCTTTTTCTCTCTTCCCACAGTATCATAAAATGTATGTGGATCAGATCATGTTGAAGCACAGAGGTTTTCCATATCTTTTAAGTCATGAGCTTATGCTTGAAGCTTCTCAAGGCCTTGTAGGGATAATACTTTAAGAAGAATCTAAGTGTGGTAATGTGCCCATTGACATACCAGAACAATCCATGGGGAAAATAGGATTAGTAGCTCATACAGTTGGTCATTATTAATGGTTGTGATTATATCACTTGGTTTGTCTATCCCCCCAGTAAAAACCCAGGCTGAATGTGTTACCCCCTTTTAAGATGCCATTTGAAAGAACAAAAGGTATGTTGAAGCTAATCTAATAGTACTAATAATCACTGGTAACTGCAGGAGCATTTTCATAATCGAAGGCAGTGTATTAACTGTGCAGATTATGTATCATCAGACAGATCACTAAGCAGCACTGATAATGTGGTGCTTGTGGTATGAATTCCTGAAAAAAAGGGTGGGATCTGAGGCGTTTAGTATTGTACTGTATCACCAAGACAAAAGAAGCTGAAGCTTTAGCATCCTTTTAAAAAAAAGCAAACTGAGAATTTTAATTATTTATTAAAATGACAATTGCACTTCTAAATCTCAGGCTGTGAGTAGGCTGAGCTGGGGGATGACATATCCCTATTTGGTTGTTTTCCCAGGTCTAGTTGTGGTATATAGTTCAATATTGGAACTCACCTATCCTCCATCCCATGAATGGAACAATATGGTTACTGGAGGACTGCATACCTTTGGCTAGGATGGGTGAACATTGCTTTCAAAGTACATTTGCTTCAGTCTTATAAAAGGAAAAGGGTGTTCAACCTGAGGAAAATGGAGCAGAGGACACAATAGGAGAAATGCTGCACAGAATAAGTAAAGAGGAAGTATAGATAGGAATATCTGGTTAAGCTAAATGAATTAAAGTCTCCAGGACCAGATGATCTACATCCAAGGGTATTAAAAGAAATGGCAAATGTAATTTCAGAGCCACTGGCAATAATCTTTGAGAACTCCTGGAAAACAGGAGAAGTCCCTGCAGACTGGAGGAGGGCAAACGTCGTCCCCATCTTCAAAAAGGGGAAAAAAGAGGATCCCAACAACTATTGCCCAGTTAGTCTGACATCATTACTGGGAAAGATTCTAGAACAGTTCATTAAACAGAGAGTCTGTGAACATTTAGAAGGGAATGCCATAATCACTTAAAGTCAACATAGGTTTCTCAGAAACAAGTCATGCCAGAGTAATCTGATCTCTTTTTTTGATGAAATTATCAGCTTGGTAGACAAAGGGGATGCTGTAGATATAGCATACCTCGATTTCAGTAAGGCCTTTGACAAGGTCCCCCACGATATTCTTGCAGACAAGCTGGTAAAATGTGGGCTAGACAGTGTGACTGTTAGGTGGATTTGTAATTGGTTGACCAGCCGAACCCAAAAGGATGCTCAACAATGGCTCCTCTTCATCCTGGAGAGAAGTGACCAGTGGGGTGCCAGAGGGTTCTGTCCTTGGCCCAGTGCTCTTAAACATCTTTATCAATGACTTGGATGAAAGAATAGGGGGCATGCTTATGAAATTTGCAGATGACACCAAATTAGGAGGAATAGCTAATACCCCAGAAGACAGGATGAAAATTCAAAATGACCTTAATAGATTAGAAAGCTGGGCCAAAGCTAACAAAATGAATTTCAAAATGGAGAAATGGAAGGTACTGTAAACTCACACCTGTGACCTCTTTAACAGAGTCCATCCATCTAGCATGCGACCTTCCTCTCTTTCTCCTTCCCTTCACCTTTCCTAGCATTATTGTTTTCTCCAATGAGTTGTGCCTTCTCATGATGTGTCCAAAGTACGACAGCCTCAGTTTTGACATCTTGACTTCCAGGAAGATTTCTGGTTTGATCTGTTTTAGCACCCATTTGTCTTTTTGGCTGTCTGTGGGATTCTCAGCACTCTTCTCCAGCACTACATCTCAAATGAATTGATTTTCTTCCTGTCTTGTTTCTTAACTATGGCTTGTATAATTCTAACTTTTGTTCTGAGTTGTATATTTTTGCATTTTAGAATCTCTTCTAGTTCTTTCATAGCTGCCCTTCCCATTCTTAATCTTCTGATTTCCTGGCTGTAGTACCCATCCTTTTCAATGTTTATCCCAGGTATGAGAACTCTTTTACTACTCTATTTCTATTTTTCATTGTCTAGGTTGAATTTGTGCAGATTCTCCATGGTCATTATTTTTGTTTTCTTTATGTTCAACAGTAAGCCTCCCTTGGTACTTTCTTTGATCTTCCTTAGTAGTTGTTCCAGGTCTATGAGGTTTTCTGCTAGTATTATGGTGTCGTCTGCATATCTTAAATTGCTGATATTCCTTCCTCCTATTTTCACTCCTCCTTCTGTGTCCAAGCCTGGTTTTCTACTATTCAGTAAATTGATTGATTGATTGA
Source organism: Phrynosoma blainvillii (assembly GCA_026167975.1). Classification (NCBI taxonomy): domain Eukaryota; kingdom Metazoa; phylum Chordata; class Lepidosauria; order Squamata; family Phrynosomatidae; genus Phrynosoma; species Phrynosoma blainvillii. The sequence continues at coordinate 9,251,960 of JANUYF010000004.1, forward strand.
ATAGCTGGCAGTGACTAGTGATTTGTAACAAGCTTGTAAGGCAGGCCAGTGTGAATAGCTCATTTTAAATCCCTGTAATGTTTGTTTGGGTTACTGTGCTATATAATGTCTGTTTCTATAATGACCTCTTTAATCTGCTAACATTGGAGACACAAGGTGCATCCAAACTAACTGAAAACCCCCAGAATTTATTCCTGTTCTCTCCGAATAATTAGGCAGAACGTTGACACATTTAACCCTTAAAAAAAACTTTAGGTCAAGCAAAGTAAGAGGTGTAATTGAAAATAAGTTTTCCAGGTTTACATTTCACTTTCCCCCTTTAGACTATCATATGGCTTCAGCCACTTTGACACGCTTATGTTTGAAGCTGATAGGAAGAGATAGAGAAGGAACATGTAATGTTCTGTCTAAGATAATGCATACTTCCAGTATTTTAGAAACTATTAAGGGCTTGTTAATGTAACAAAGTAGGCTTTGGTAAATCTTGATATCCTACAAGAATATAAAACTGTTCAGAACCTATATTTATGACTGATATATGGGTGAACCTACAGGAAATTCTGACATGAACTCCAGCATTTCTAGTGTACATCTCTTCCCTCTTGTCTCCTATTGCAGAAGAAAATTGGTGCTTGAGAAGAGATGGCAGAAAAACAGATGTTAGCTGGAACTTTAGCATGATGTAAATTAGCTTTCTGCTGCTTCTGTAGACAAGAGAAATGTAGACTTGGAGGGAGTCTTGAGGACCGTAACAGAATAGGAATGAGAGTGTCTTTTCTTCTCTTCCCTTAGAGGAAAAAATGGAAATATGAGGCAAAGGCAGGGCAGTTAGGATAGTTTCTAAATTCTTGGCTAGGTCTAAGTTCTTGACTAGATTTAAATTCTTGACTAGGTCTTATCTCCCACAAGTGGCAAATGGGCCTTCAAGTGACCCAATACCTGTTCAGGTTTTGGGGCTTCCCAAAGATCTGTTTACATCATCAGGTCTCCCCACACTAGTTTTGCCACTCTGCTTCAGATGTCCAGGAACACATTTTGCCATCTGCTTTTTGTCCTAGATGCATTTCTGCACCATGTAGGTGTGCCATCTACATAATAGGAACAAGTGACGGTTCTGGTGGTGGGCCTATTAAGATAGTACACTACTGAACTATTGAAGAGGTCACTGCTAGTCGAATCCTTAGGATTGTGACTTCATGAAAAAATAAAATACTTCATATATGTATACACAGTTGCCCCTCCATTGATGTCCGCGCAAGAGGGGAAACTGAAAATGGTGTGCATGGGGAAGTGTGCACATTCAAGCCTATGAGGCTTGAATATGTGCAGTATTTCATTTTCATGAGGGAACACCCCCTGCAAAAACAGAGGGGCGACTCTGTGTGTGTGTGTGTGTATATCTATATATCTATATCTATCTATATATCTTATCTATGGTGCTGCATTTTCCAGCTCTCTAGTATAGGGCAGGGGTTGGCAACCTACGGTGTGTGGGCCGGTTCCGGCCCCCCGTTACCGGCTCCCGCCGACCCCTACCGCCTGCCACCGCCTTTGCGAGTTTTGGCCACTGCTCAGCTGCGCGCATCACGCCCACCATTTTGTTTTCCAAAATGGCGACCCCGACATGTTTGCGCATGCATAGAAGTACTGCGCATGCACAAACGAGCCGCGGCCGCCATTTTGGAAAACAAAATGGCGGGCGCGACATGCGTACCGGCGGCGGCGTGCGCTGCCATTCCCTCCCCCCGGCCCGCCGGAAGGGAGGACTTCAACGGACCGGCCCCGGTTGAAAAAGGTTGCCTACCCCTGGTATTGGGTATATAGGCATACCCCACTTAACAAAGCCTGTGACAAAGAAACTCCTTTTTATTCCCCTTTCCTCCTTGTATTTTGTTTAGCTGGAGGTTTTGTTGTTTCATTTCGAATGTACATATTAGTTTTTAATAAAAAGTTTCTTGAAACATGTAGTTTTCTCTCTGGTACCAATTTTCTGTTAAAGAAATAATGCCTAGGAGCATACTTACTTAGTTTGTAATGATTTTCCTTTTGCCAAGACTTAGTGATGGGCAGGGGAGAATTGTTTCATGGCTTCATAATTCATAATAACTCATAATAAAACATGTTAAGTTTTTCAACGTGCTATAAATTCACATGCTATATTTTTTGGGTTTTGGTTTGACTGTAATCCAGAGTTCCTGCCCTTAGGAGATCATGTTAATCCATTTATTTACATGCCAGTGTACCAGCTTTGATGGGCTGCGGATCATGCCCTCTGTGTCATATATAGCTGCTTACTACAGTGTAGCATTAAAATCTATATTGTTAAGCTGACTTTAAGGCAAAGTATTCTGGCTAGCTTAAACAGTATTTGGCCTGCAACCATTGATCTCGCTCTGCTGAGAAAATGGGTTTTGCCATTAATGGCAGGAAAATTCACCAGATAATTTTGATTAAACATTATGTTTTCTCTTTGCCTCCTGACTTTATTTATTGATATTTGTTACCTTGCTTTTAATGACAAAGAAGATGAAGACTTCTTGTTTTAAGGAGTGTTAACCAAAAAGCCGGGGTCATGGGAGGACACCCACAAATAATATATAATAGGGGAATTTTAATAGTGCAGATTAATGGGAGAGAGAGGACTCTGGGTAAATTCAAAGAGTTTGGATCTCACCTTTGTCTAATGGTTCTGAAAAATTAGAACTCTCCGAGTGCAAAGTACAACTTAATTTTATTGATGAACAGCAAAGGGTAAAATCACTATTCAGGCAATAGCATTCACACGCACACACATACACAAGAACTAATGAAATTAAAGGTAGTAGCTTGTAGCAAGGTTGAGGGAAGGCAATTTCTTAGGGGTCCAGTAGTGGAGTTCCAATTAAGGGATGATGGGAGTGACAGTGACTCAACAAGGCTGCCCGAAACATATAGGTGGGGGTGGCCAGTCTGTTTTGAAGGGTCACTATGAAATAGGGCAGAATTCCTCATTTTAGACTAAGGGGCTTTGCAGACTGGCCTAAAGGGCTGGCCTGGGGTGGAGTTGGGGTGGGGCAGCTGCACGCCGGCTGCCCTGACTCCACCCTAATCCTGTCATGATGCTGTGCGCCCGTTCGAATGGTGCGTGACATCAGGACACGAAAAGGATGAGAAAAAGATGCCGCCGCAGCTGAAAGGGTGGCCTTTTGCAGCCCCTAAAAGGAGTGGCCTTTTGCCGCTCTTTTGGGGGCGGCAAAAGGGAGGATCAGGGCCATGGCGTGTGGTTGCTGCAGCACCGATCCGCCGCTCCCAGGGGTGGCTCTGTGCCGCCCCTTTAGGCCGGTCTGCATCGGCCCTAAGTCAATGTGTGAGTGCCATGGCTGGCTTTTTATAAGAGTCTAGGGATCCTAGAGATAATAGGATTCCCAGAGAGTGATGGTTTTAACTTCGGAGTAACAAAAGGAGTATTTTTGGTTGAAGGAAGTGACATTGATTTAATGAAGCCCTGATAAGATTAGGACAACTCCCATGGATGTTAGGATGGGACGGGGTGTGGGAATATATCATGGGTGCTAGCTGAAAGATTGCCTTAATGTTTTAGGCTAACAAACCTTTGTCACCTTCAAGAGGAAATGCACACAACAGGAGGATGGGGTGGAAAGCCGCTGTACTTACAGCCATGAAGTTACATGGGTCCTTTACACATGCTCTGAGGCAGGGGTAGGCAACCTTTCCCCTTTAAGGGCCGAGGGACTTCAGCTCCCAGAAGCCTCAGCCATGTTGGCCGATAGTCCCATATTGGCAAATAGCTCCTGGGATTCTGGGAGCTGAAGTCCCTCGGCCCTTAAAGGGGAAAGGTTGCCTACCCCTGCTCTGAGGTCTGTGTGACCATTCAGGAGAAATTCACTGAAAGGTCATCATGGTCTGTCCAGGTTCATGCTCTTTGGCCTCTCTGTAACTGCTATTATAACAAAAGATTTGTACCCCATTACCAAATAAAAGCTAAAAACACTCTTCCTGTAAATATAAATTCATAAATTCAAAATGGAGGACATTTTGGAATTCCTCCTGGACACAAGGTTGAAAGGTAGAGCATGTCCGGAGAAAGGAGGATGTCTGGTCACCCTGGTTTAGCCTGGGGAAGAGAAAGTTAATAGATGATATGACAGCCCTGTTTAAATATTTGAAGGAGTGTCATATTGAGAATTGAGCAAGCTTGTTTTCTGCTCCTCCAGAGAAGACAGGGAGCAATGGATTCAAACTACAGGAAAAGAAATTCTGTCCCAACATTAGGAAGAACTTCTTGACAGTAAGAGCTGTTCAACAGTGGAATGCACACTCTCCGAGTGTGGTGGAGTCTCCTTCTTTGGAGGTTTTTAAACAGGTTGGATGGCCATCTGTCGGAGGTGCTTTGATTGGGAGTTCCTGCATGGCAGAATGGGGTTGGACTGGATGGCTCTTGAGGTATCTTCCAACTCTGTGATTCTATGATTCTATGAAAATAATGCAGGGTGTAGTAACAGGAGGATGTTCTTTTTTGTTACAAATGGAATATATTTTCTGATAAACTATGGAACTTACATCACTCATTTTGCTTTCCCCTTCTTTCTAGTACTTGCAACACCTCCACCTCTGCCTCCTCCAGTACAGGCATTTGCATTTAAACCTCCTCCTCGACCTGACTTTGGTACTTCAGGGAGAACAATCAAACTACAAGCCAACTTTTTTGAAATGGACATTCCCAAAATTGACATCTATCATTACGAATTGGATATAAAGCCAGAGAAGTGCCCTAGAAGAGTTAACAGGTACAGCACACTGTGATTTTTCTTCAGCTTTATATATTTCACTGTCTTCAGTTCAAAACAAGTACTGTACATTTCAGTGCAGAACTATTTCTTACAGCGACATTCCTTAGTAAATAAGATGCAGTAATGTTGCTGTTCTGTTAGAACTTAAGACTAGCTCCAATTAAAATAAAATCAGTTTTCTGAATCTTTCTTTATCATCCTGAATATCTCCTTGTTTTCTTACCCTGTTGTCAGTGGTACTTTGTTTTAAATGGAATTTTGAGATTTTGGGTGGAATTGTTGGTTTGGCAGCTCATGTTTATCAGATTTCACTGGAGTTCAACTACTACTTAATTTACCTTCTGCTTTGTTCTTCAGTTTGTTATCAAGCCTCTTAAAGGGAAACAAGATGTTACCAAATGCTTCTTTTTCTGTCTTCACTTGCTGGTGAAGGTGGGGGGAGTGAGTAAATAGTTGCCTTGGTCCCACTCTAGAAGAAAGGTTGGGTGTAAATTCATCAAATAAAAATTAAAAAATAATTTGTTTGGTGGTTTAAAAATGCTTTACGTATACACTCATCCCTCCACATTTGCGGCTTTGACTTTTGTGGATGTGATTATTCACAGATTTTATGAATGTTATAATATCTAAGTCCTCCAGCGCAACTCTGTGGTCAACTTTAACCAAAAGTTGCACTGAAAGACCTAGAGATTCCTAGAGAGAACACTTCACTAGGCATCTGTAGCTCTTCCAGTGCAATTCTGTGGTCAACATTTGGCAGATATTGATCGCAGAGTTGCACTGGAGGACCTAGAGATTCCTTGAGAGGTGCTCTCTGAGGTCAAAAACATAACGTGTTTGTTATTTGCAGTTTCCACATTCACGGGGGTCCTGTACCCGTAACTCCAGCAAATGTGGAAGAATGAGTGTAACTAGAGATAAGAGACTGCATATATTCATCAGATTTCCTGTAAATTGAAAATAGACGGATGAAGATATGTGTAGTCTACAAAGTTTCCTTTAAAAGCAAAGTAACGTGAGTTTTTGTATAGGCCATAATATGCTGCTCTGTTTTTGGACACCTGAATGACTCCAAGGATTGTGTAGATCTGAACCCTATTGGTTAATGACATTTTGCTTTTTGTTTATAGCTATAGGACATAAACATTAATTAATGCTTTTTGATGGGAGACTTTATACATTTTGTTTGAACAATGGAAGATATTTTTAACAGAGTTCTCTGCTTCCAGAGAAATAGTTGAACACATGGTCCAGCACTTTAAAGCACAGATATTCGGGGATCGCAAGCCAGTATTTGATGGAAGAAAAAACCTCTATACAGCTATGCCACTTCCAATAGGGAGAGATAAAGTAAGTATATAACACTTGCTTGAGTTGTCATTCTAATTATTCCATGTACATTTTCATTATGAGGGCAAAGCTAAAGGTTTTCCATATATTTGCTTGGTACATTTATATCCCACTTTTTCCCTTAGGAGCTCAAGGTGGTATACACAGTTATCTATGTAAACACCTTCTGGTGTACATCTCTAAATGGAAAGAATCATCTTGTTATCATTTCCAAATGTTGCAGGTGGAATTGGAGGTCACATTGCCAGGAGAAGGGAAGGACAGAATATTTAAAGTGGCAATAAAGTGGATGTCAGGTGTGAGTCTGCAGGCCTTACATGATGCTCTCTCTGGTCGTCTTCCAAGTGTTCCTTTTGAAACAATTCAAGCACTGGATGTCGTAATGAGGCACCTGCCTTCCATGAGGTAAGAGAAGTGTTCAAAATAGGGCTGCAGGGAACTTAAGGGCTGAACAGACCAGCCAAAAAGGATGGTGTCGGGGTGGAGTGGGGCAAGGCAACCGCATGCTGCACACCCTGACTCCACCCCCAAGCCACCGTCATGTCGCCCGCCTGCCCAGACAGTGGGCAGCATTGTCATGCTCCTTTGTGATTTTTGCTGCTCCTTTTTGGGCTGGAAAAATACCGGATAGGGGCTGCAGTGTGCAGTTGCTGCAACCCTGATCTGGTGCTCCAAGGAGTGGCATTAAGCCGCCCCTTTCCAACCATCTGTTTAGCCCCTTAGTTTGTTGAATTGAAGTGACTTCCATGAGGGGAGAGAAATGTTCAAAGTAGTCTCACCTTTTTCAAACAACGAAAGCAACACATTTGGGGTTCCTGTTACTTGAGGAAAAATATGTGAGCAGTTGCCTTGAACAAGAGCCCCTCTGTGAGCCATAATGTACAAGCATGCAGGCTTTTCAGTTCACATTGATGGGAAATGTAGGCCTGCTTCTGAATCTCCTGCAATTTGGAAGCTGTTTTGAACATTTCATTATCATTACCTTTCTTTCTGCAATCAGAATGTGCCTCTGAGTGTTAAAAATAACATTAATCTTTTTTAGAAAGACAGTTCCTGGATTCTGATGAGAATCCATGGGCTGTTCCAGAGTTACCTATTACTGGTACTTGTGTCATAAAAAGTAGTATCATGGGTATCTCTGGTGTTTGACAGAATAATCATTGGTGTCTGACTGTAAATGAATCTGTTTAATTTCTTTTCTAGGTACACTCCTGTAGGCCGGTCCTTTTTTACTGCATCAGAAGGATGCTCTAATCCCTTGGGTGGGGGCAGAGAAGTTTGGTTTGGATTTCATCAGTCAGTTAGGCCTTCACTGTGGAAAATGATGCTTAACATTGATGGTATGTTTTGTGTTACTTCTCCATATGTTTTTGTTTATGTTTTTGTTTTAATTGCATGAAAGAATACTTTTTAGTCAGATTTCTGATGAATAGTCTTAGATCTGTAAATCTTCTTCAACGTCATTCCTTTCCTGTATTTTACTTTTGATTTGTAGTATCTGCAACAGCATTTTACAAGGCACAGCCAGTAATTGAATTTGTATGTGAAGTTCTGGATTTCAAAAGTATTGAAGAACAACAGAAACCTCTGACAGATTCCCAAAGGGTTAAGTTTACCAAAGAAATTAAAGGTAAGAAAGTTGGAAGAAGATGTAGCAAAGCTAAGAGTTTCAAATAACTTGTAAAGCATTTTATTGGGATTGAAAGCAATTAAATAAAAGATGAAAGATAGAATATCATTTATATAGAAAAAAAGTTGTATGAACACTTCCCATAATCCTGCCAATGAGTACCAGGGAAGGGGACCATTAGGTCTTTGTCCTTTGCAGTAATCACTCCAGTTTCGCTGAAAGGATTGTATAGCATTTGAGCAGCTATATTATAACAGTTCAAAGGCTGTAATTGTATGTATGTCCCTTTTCTTATTTCTCTTTCTGCCATTGATTGATTATAAGGATGCAAGGATGCTGGTCAGTTGCATGCTCCAGCTACTAGTAAATGTTCAGCAGTCAGCATGTAGGATATGTGGTATTCTATATCTGATTTGAAATATTGTCTAACTCTAGTGGATGGATTCATCTGTAGGTTCAGGCCTGTAACTCAATTGGTGATTGCTACAAGTCATAGTCTAACATTATTTTATTGGAAAACACTATAGCCAAATATGGGCAAATGTGTCACTTCTATTTCTATAACACCAGAGATTCGCTTTATTAATTAGGACTAATTACACTTCATTTGAAGAATTCTTTAATTGTTAATTAAGCATTTTTCAAATGAAGTATAATTTTTGTACATGCCATTCCTTTGGTAACTTTCTGAATGTTATTTTTGACCTGTGGGTACTGGAAAATGGGAAGTACAAAGTAACATTCCTTTGGGTCAGTTTAACATGAAATATTTACCTTAAGAATAATAAAGTCCTTAAATTTTATCAAATTGCCTGTTAACCAAATCAAATAGCTCTTTTTCTCTCAAGCTCTTTGTACTCTATATTATCAATAACAGGGGCAAGAAAGGATGTAGCTGAAATTAACACTGATTTATACTTTCCCTATAAACCTTGACAACTAATTTGATTTTGATGTTAGTATTTTTTTTAATCATCATGGTTAAACTATGTCCAGTCTGATAACTGATCTTCTACTATTATGTAATATGTTTTCAAAACTGCTTTTAACATGTGTTTTTAAATAGAAGTCTGGCTTGTGTTTTAACTTTTGAATTAATAGTTTTTTAATTGGACTTTATTTTTAAATGGTTGTAAGCCACCTTGAATCTAGTGTGGGGAGAAAGTCAGCATATAAAATAAATAAATGAACAAAAATTATCCTTTGTTTTAAGTATCTTGGAACAGTATTATCAGTATTTTATCAATTACTTAATCAGGTGTGCAGAAAGAAGTATTTTAAACTGCATTGTTCTTCTAGAGAGAACTGACAACTGATGGCACACAAGATTGCTGCTGGTATGATGAATTTAGGCTAAATGAGATACAAAATTGACTACTTATATTCTTAAATTGTTAGGTCTGAAAGTGGAGATCACTCATTGCGGGCAAATGAAAAGAAAGTACCGAGTATGCAATGTTACCAGACGACCAGCAAGTCACCAAACGTAATATTTGACTTCCAATCTTCCTAGCAATAATTTATAAGTTGGATGTACTTGATACAAAACTTATTTGCTCATTGACTGCCGGTTTTCCTCTGATGTTATATAATGGGCAGCAAAAGAATATTTCATTTTTGGGTGGTTCAGTGACATCACTGCATATCTGAAACAAAGTAAATGGACATGCAGTCATACCTCCATGCTTGCAGGTTATGCATTCGCAAATTTGATTATTAATGCTGCCCTACTCCACTTTTAACAGGGACTTCGATAACACTGGTGTCGTTGGCAGGAAATCAAACAGGCAGGGTAGCTGGGCCTAGCTGCGCACATGTTCCCTCACTCGTTTACTCAGTTGTGGAGGCAGGCAGGGAGAAGGGGTGGGATTGGGGTGTGTGGGGAGGGATAGTGTGCACATTCCCTCCTTCACTAATGAGGTGGGAAGGGGAAAGGGGGTGGAATGGAGGAGTGCAAGGAGGAAGGACTTCCACAATCTCTCACTCACTTGCGCAGATGGAAGGAAAAGGGGTGGGACGAGTGTCCCCTTTCTTCCTTCCCCCCCATCCCGTCGCCTTATTTGTATGCTCCCACTTGTTTGCTCCAGGGACCCAGCTATCCTCACTAGTACAAGTAATCTTTTTTGTATGTTAAATACAGTTTGGGGGAGGGTTTGGAGATATTCATGTTTTTCCCACTTTTGTGGGGGTCCTGCACTCTTAACCCCTATGGACATTGAGGGCTGACTGTTTTCCCCTTAAACCACCTGTTGCATTTTGGTAGGTGATGAATGTTATAACAGCATAATATCTGCAAGCCTGTGTCTTGAAGCAGACCTGGGCATTTTAAAAATTGCTTTCTTAAGTACATTATGTGAGAGGGTTTGGAGAAGTACTAAATTCTATTCTTTCTCTCATACTTTGGTTTCTGTAGATTCCCACTTCAGCAAGAGAGTGGACAAACAGTTGAATGCACTGTAGCTCAATATTTTAAGGATAGGCACAAATTGGTATTACGCTACCCTCATCTTCCATGTTTACAAGTTGGACAAGAACAGAAACACACATACCTTCCCCTAGAGGCAAGTAATCTCTTTGCTAAGTATTGGGCAGTTCTTTCTTTCTTTCTTTCTCTGGCTCTCTCCCTGCAGTGGTTTTCAGAAGATACTGTTAGTTACTTACCACATTTTTTCACCATTACCTGGTTGCCTTTCCCACCCACTCCCAGAGGGGAAAGAGGACTAATGCCAGAAGTGATTATCAAATGCGTCTCATAAAAATTCATTATGTGTCATCACACATCACCATTCGTTAATGTATTTATTATCATAATACATTATAATTTTAAAATTTATAATTATAATTTTATTGTTACTTTAAATATAAAAAATACATTAACATGATGGTGGTTTAATTATATTTTAATTTCTTTATTATTAAGTTTTTACCTTACCTTATTTTTTAGCCCTTGCAATCTGCCTTGGGTCCCATACTGGGAGAAGGGTAGTGAAATATAATAAATATATAAATCTCTTTTATCCAAAACAATTGTAACCTTCCTTTACCTTAGTAAATGAAAGGGAAGAAGTGGCTAGACAAAAAACAAGAACACACTATATTCCCTTCCTTCAGTATGATTTGGTATGTTGCTTGGGAGTATGTGAGTCTCTGTTATGAGTCTCTTTTGTGGGCCCTTTGGGGATTGTGTCATGTATAAGTACTTCAGCTGTATCAGAGTCAATAATAGTTCTATATTCTGTATAGCTTCTCAAACCTAATTTGTGGAGGTCCAGTGAATAAATGTGGGGACGTTTGTTGGTGCAGTTTATGAGTCTTAATTCCGAGTAGACCTAGATGTGATACAAGTGGGAGACCGATGTTCTAGCTGTGGTGTTTTGCTTTAGGTATGCAACATAGTGGCAGGGCAGAGGTGTATAAAGAAGCTGACAGACAATCAAACTTCCACTATGATAAGGGCAACTGCAAGATCAGCACCAGACCGTCAAGAAGAGATTAGCAAACTGGTGAGTCTGTTCTCTGGAAGTAAGAAGCAGAAATATGGCCAGAGCCATGTGTTCTGATTGTGTGTTTTGTCCTATATTTCACAGAATTCCATTTCCAAAGTTTAGTTTTGTTAAGACATCATTGAAATAACAGAGGGTGGTGGCAGGAAGGTTGATTCACAAGGTTAAAAGGGTACATAATAATAACTGAGACAAAACAGGCATTTGTGGAGCATTCTTAAGCTTTCCTTGTCCAGTGTTTAGAAACATTGTTTTTCCCATTTTTTAAAATCACCTGTATGCAACCTTTGCAATCGTGACAGCTAATAAATAAATTGAGGTTTTGGTTTGCATTGTAATTAAGGATTTGGTCTTCATCAGTTTATCTTTCATTTCTAGATGCGAAGTGCGAGTTTTAATACTGACCCTTTTGTTCGTGAATTTGGAATTATGGTCAAAGATGAAATGACTGATGTGACTGGTCGGGTCCTGCAGCCTCCTTCCATTCTTTATGGAGGCAGGGTATGTGAACAAAGATCCTGTGGGGTCCATAGTGACAACTTATCTCCCCATTATTAACAATTAAGGCTAGTTAATAATGCTAGCAGTATAGTGTTCTGCAATTTCAGGTTTTATTGTGTATTCCTAGTTGTATGGCTTGTAGTGACTGTTTTGTAAAAATACACTCTGTGTATCTATAGGTGCAAGACTTTTTGTTCACACATTCCTTTCCAGTGGTGAGGTTTTAGTAAAGGAATCCTTTGCACCTGCTTTCTCTTTTAAGATCTTCTCTTTAAGATAGTACCTGAATAGATGAGCTTGGCGTCACAAAATGACCTTTTATGTGTTGCAGAGAAGAAAATATGACCAGTTCCCCCCTCTAGCAGTCTTCTGTAGCCCTTCCCTGTTCCATCTTTATACTCAAGTCTCTTATTTTAACTTACTAGTGTAACATATGTATAGGCAGTTGCTTGTAGTGATGACTTACAGGTTCAGAGAAGGTGCAAGACTTGTGTTTTCATCTTCGCTCTGCCATACTGTTTACTTTTGGTTGAAGTGTTGAACTGTGGGTGACTTTCTGTCAACTGTGGATGACTCTTTCCTATAGTTTCCTCTTAATGTGGTTGTTACTAGAATGTTGAGGTACGTTAACACTGTTGCAGTTGAAAACTTTTTTCGTATTGAAATCCTTTCAATCGTTTTTCTCCAATTTATAGAACAAAGCAATTGCTACACCAGTTCAAGGAGTTTGGGATATGAGGAACAAACAGTTTCACACTGGTATTGAAATAAAAGTCTGGGCAATTGCTTGCTTTGCTCCACAACGACAGTGCACTGAAGTCCACCTTAAGTAAGCTTGATTCATGTTGTGTTTACATTGAGATTTTGAATCACTATAGCTTCTCATAGTATGTGTGATTATTAAGCATGTGTGGTCCTTAATTCGTCATTGTTTTTCAGAGTTTTGTAATGACAGGGCATTCATTCAAACATTTGTGAAAGACAGCTAATATAATTGAAAACAAAATCACCTCTTGAAAAATATGTTTGCATTTTCCTGCTTGAAGTTAATGAGTTTAATATAGTTAGTATAGTACAGGCTAATGAAATATTTGCTTTCACTACTAAAATAATAAATATAACACACTTTTGAGGCTTGACGTTTTTTACTGACCACTGTGAAATGTTGGGCTTGTAACAACTCCCACCAGTTTCACGGGAGCTTTCCACTTAGTATTACTTCCAAGTAAGTGTAAATGGGATTGCAGCCTTACCTTATAAACTTTTTGCAACACAGACCTGTCTCTTCTGCTTCTGCAGCTGTCAGATTATACATACTCTGTGTGTGTGTGTGTGTGTGTACACCTTCAAGTCATCTGTAGACTTTTGGTGTCTCCATGATTTTCATACTTTTTTTTTTTAGGCAAGGGTACTTCAAAGGTGGCTTTGTCAGCAATGTGTAATTGTGTTTCAAAGGTTTATAGGCATTAGAAAAGCTGTTCTGGAAGGAAACATGTTTGCATCTGCTTGATTACTGTATAGACTTGAATATGTTTTAAGGATCCCTTACTGTATGAATTGAAAAAGAAGAGCTCTGTAATGAATTCAGAAATTGCAGGGGCTTAGTGCTATTCATCACCAAAAGGCTATATTGGGTTTAACTGAAAGTAATGCACTTTTCCTTAAATGTATGCTTCCCTTTTTATTCTCAAGGTCTTTCACAGAACAGCTGAGAAAGATATCAAGAGATGCAGGAATGCCCATCCAGGGTCAGCCCTGTTTCTGTAAATATGCCCAGGGAGCTGATAGTGTGGAGCCAATGTTCCGACATCTAAAAAACACCTATGCTGGGTTGCAGCTCGTGGTAGTTATTTTACCTGGAAAAACGCCAGTTTATGGTTAGTGTTATGTTTAACACCTAAAACATAACCCCCCATCTGTTCTCCTTCTCTAGCCTCCACAGCTGTCATATTTAATAGTTTCCTCTCTTATGTAGGCATCATACTTGTTGGTATACTGTTTTTCTTATTATTAACTATGTAACCCACCTTTCCCTGAAAATTGGGTCTTAAGGCTGCTGTTATCTCTGGAATTGTCTGATGTAGGTCTCTGATTAGCTATACTACAATACTGTCTGTTTCGTTTTGCCACTTGTTTCTGAAATAATGTGACATGCAGCCAGAAAATAAAGCTCTCTCTATCTAGCATCTGTCCATATATTGGACAGTAGCCATTTAACATGACCATCCAGGTTGCAAAAGGCTGCATTAAAAAAACCCATAATAAAACGCTGTGAGTCAGTTCCAGAATACAGTTGTGCGGAGATGCATAACACTATAAATATGGAGTATTAGGCATTTGTAGATGTGGAGGATGAATGCTATTTTTTGAATTATTATTATAAGGAGGAATTAAAAAAAACACCAAATAAATAAAAAGACCAAAGAGTGCAAGACAAGCAAACTTAACATAGTATTGAAATACCAGTACTGTGAAAAGAGAATTGGGAAATGTTTTTAAAAGCCTTCACCTGCTTATTAGAAATACAACATAGTGACAATTGATTCTCCCTAGGGAGAACAATGGAAAACTAGAGCACCAGGGAAGAAAAGATCCTTCTCCCCCACCAAAGGACGAAAATCTTAGTTTATGAATAGATAATACATATGAAGAAAGTGGTCACCCTGGAGACAAAGAAACTATATTTGAAATAGAGACTTAACTTAATAGCAACTTAACTTAATAGCTTGTAATTTTTTTTCTTTGCAGCGGAGGTGAAGCGTGTTGGGGATACTGTATTGGGCATGGCTACGCAGTGTGTACAGATGAAAAATGTGCAAAGGACAACACCACAAACTCTTTCCAATCTGTGCTTAAAAATCAATGTCAAACTGGGAGGCGTAAATAACATTTTACTGCCTCAGGGAAGGTAAGAGTTATTTAGTGGAGAAATGATTAATTATTCAGTGGCACTGTGGTGCTGAAGTAGGTAGGTGAAGAAAAATAAATGGGCACATTAGTATAGTGCCTGGATTCTCCTCACTTCCTGGGAAATAGTTATATTTGGCGTTGTGTAATTTTATAAAATGTTGGTTTTCATGGCAAAATTTTAATTAACTCCTTGTAAAAATTCAGAGAGCAAGCCTTTTAGGTATCATGTAAATGATCAAGCTGGAATCTGAGGTGCAAAACTTTTGTTTTATATGGTACCAAAATAATCAGTTTTGATTGGTTCTGTTATTGGAGGAGAGAGAGAGGTAGAACTATAATGATCTGGTTCATTTGAATCCTGATGGGTAAGCTGTTGAATGTCAATTAAAAAAATAACAACGAAAACTAGACTGCAGTGGAAGAAATGTGCATCATGTTTTTGTGTGTGTGTTGCTTATGGCTATTTTTTGTTGTTATTTGTATAGAGCCTTCATTGATATGCAGCCTCACAAGCTGGTTTGCAATAATAATAATAATAATAATAATAATAATAATAATGAAATAAATAGAAAATAAAAATAGAACATCAAAATGAGAAAGCAAGCATTCAAAATATTGGCAGCTATTAAACTCACAGGGTGACCTCAGATAATTGTTTAAAAGCAGCTGTAAACAGGCAGGTCTTGAGACTTGTTTCAGAATGGTTAAGAGGGACCAAATGCATTTCTACTAGGAAGGAGTGCCAGAGTGATGGGATTGCAGCTGAGAAGGAAAAATCTCTTACTTTCCCCAGTTTGGTGTATTCTGTGATTGGCCTCTGTTGGGTCATATGGGTTCAAGTGCTTTTTAGGGTCAGTGACTTTTAAGTATGCTAGACAATCTGAAGCTGATACAGGATTGGTGCTGTGTGCTGTGATTGTTTGGCCTCCACCATTAACAGAGCTGCTTTATTCTGTATCAACTAAACCATCTTATCCATCTTTGAAAGTGGGTGTCCCTTGGGAGTTCTTTACCAGCTGCAAGTTCATTTCAGTTCATGTTTATTTCTCTCTTGGTCAGAAATCATAAAACAAAGCAATGGGCAAGGGACAGAGAACCAGGGCTGCATCTGCACTGCAGGAATAATCCAGTTTGACACCATTTTAACTGTCATGGCTCAGTGCTATGGAATTCTGGGAATTGTAGTTTTGTGAGACATTTAGCCTTCTCTGTCAGAGAGCTCTGATGCCACAATAAACTACAATTCTCAGGTTTCCCTTGCACTGAGCTAGGGCAGTTAAATCCAGTCTCTCAAATTGGATTATTTCTGCAGTGTGTTTTGGACCTAACTTTCTGCAACAAAGTTTATGTCTCATTTGTAAAATAAATATACTCCCCCTTTGTAAAATATAAAGCAAGGAACAGCCATTGAAACACAAGCCACGGAATGTAGTATATGAAATGAGTGAGCATACCTGTTCCACATGTAGTTTGTGGAAGAGACTCACAAATGTTGGTTAGCCTCAGTGGCTTCCCCTGAATTATGGGATGGGTAGGCATTGTCACTGACATCATCCTGGATTTCAAGGCACTTGGAAGTTGTAAGAATTCCTGTTGCCTTAGAGCAGGGGTAGGCAACCTTTCCCCTTTAAGGGCCGAGGGACTTCAGCTCCCAGAAGCCTCAGCCATGTTGGCCAATAGTCCCATGTTGGCCAATAGCTCCTGAGATTCTGGGAGCTGAAGTCCCTCGGCCCTTAAAGGGGAAAGGTTGCCTACCCCTGCCTTAGAGTGTAAGCCTAATGTTGACACCCTATACCAGAGGTAGGCAGTCCCGCCGCCACTGCCCCCCCCCCCCCCCATGATTATATTGATTATTGTTATTGTTCTTGGGGTTTTCTTGGCAAAATCTCCACAGGGGTTTTGCCATGGCTTTTCTGGGGCTGAGAGAGTGTGCATGCATTTTTTTAAATTTTTTTAAAATTGTTATTTTTATATTTATTTATTTATTTTTGGTGCTTCGCGCCCCCCCCCCCCCCCAGTTGTCTGAGGGACAGCAACCCGGCCCCCGGCTCAAAAAGGTTGCCTGCCCCTGCCCTATGCCTTATTTGCTTCCTCTAATTAAAAAAAAGCGCTCACAGACATTGCTATATAAATTAAAGTATGAGACTAAGGGGGGTTGCAGACTGCCAGAAATAGTGCAAATTGAGTCCACTTTTAGGGTTAGGGTTAGAGTTAGGGAATCATGGGAACTGTAGTTTATTGTGGCACCAGAGCTCTCTGACACAGAAGGCTCAATGTCTCAGGAAAAAAACAATTCCCATGATTCCCTAGCACTAACCCTAACCCTAAAAGTGGACTCAATTTGCACTATTTCTTGCAGTCTGCAACCCCCCCAAGTCTAAATATAAGACTAAATATAAATAAAAATTATTATTATTATTATTATTATTATTAAAGTGCACTGTATTGCTTGTGTGAAAAAGACACTAATCAACTTGACCTTATTATATTAATATCTAATATTGTATTTTTTTCTTAATTAGGCCTCCAGTATTCCAGCAGCCTGTAATTTTCCTGGGTGCAGATGTCACTCATCCACCAGCTGGAGATGGGAAAAAACCATCCATTGCTGCTGTGAGTAAATTTGTCAATCACCAGCCATATATTTACTTGTATATGTACTAGTTTTACAATATTTGCATATTATGTTTGTGTGATGGGATTTTCTCCCTGCCTGTCACCGACAAGTTTTCTGAAACAGTGAATACCTTGGGCATCCTTTATGGATCTTTAAAAGCCTTATTACCACTAGGATTGCTAGGTTTTTGGACTGGGCTGGGGTTGAATACTCTCCCTTTACCAAGGAAGCTTTTAAAATGCTTTATTGTTGAATCAAAGAGTGAAAGGATAATCTCTTATATTTGATCATGTTAATGAGGGCAGCTGGATGGGGACATCCTACAGGCTGTTTCTGGCCCACTGGCTGGAGCTGCTCCATACTTGCCCTCAATCTTTGCTGTTAGAAGATTCATTGTGTAAGTACAACTGTACAGTCACAGCTATTGTGAAGGGAGCACTTCATATGGCAATTAGGATTTTCCCCACTTTCCAACAGGTTGTAGGCAGCATGGATGCCCACCCTAATCGATACTGTGCCACTGTGAGAGTCCAGCAGCACCGTCAGGAAATCATACAAGATTTGGCTGCTATGGTTAGGGAGCTGCTGATTCAGTTCTACAAGTCAACACGATTCAAGCCAACTCGGATTATTTTCTACAGAGATGGTGTTTCTGAGGGGCAGTTTCAACAGGTTATCATTTCACTTCTTCCTTAGTTTATAACCTCCTTTTGTTCCTTGCAGAGCAACATTTTACAAAGAAATTAGACAGTTTTTACTGATGATTTAAATTATTTTTTCATTGTTGGGCCCCAATTTTTCAAGAACCCTTCCCTTCCCCTATTTTTTTCATAATAAATTTGAGGTTGTGCTGAGTGACAGGCCAAGCAATGACTGAATATGGATTTTAACCTGAACCTCCCTGGTCAAGAGTCCAGCATTCTTAACTACTACATCAGTTCATATTGCTTTTTGAAATGTTTTGAAGAAGCCAAAGTAGTAGAATTTGTCTTCCACGATGCCTGGCTGTGGAACTCTTCCTTATTTCCCTACTCTTGTTTGAGGTTCAAAAGGAAAGTCTTACCCCATTTTGCACTGGGGTTTTGCAAAACATTTGATTTTTCACCCTCTCGCTATCTTTCTGTATTTTTTGTGAAAATCAGTAAGGCAAGTGGGAAGGGATCTGTAGTAACCAAAAATAATGGCTATCTTTTAAGCTGTGGAATCTGAAATTTCTAAGTTGCAAGAATTTGTTCATCCTAACCCTATTATTGTCCCCAAGAGGGAAAATCTTCATATCGGTCCTTTAACTGGAGCTTTTAAATGCTTTTATTGTTATTAGGAAATAGAAAGCAATTTTTAAATATAGTGAAATATATAGAAGAAAATTTTAATGCTGAAACCTGATTTAAACTGGGATTCTCAAACATTAAGTCGGATTGTGCCCAGATTCATTCTAATTCAGACTACTATTGCTTATATACTGTTGAAATTAGAAGGAGGAGTACAATTTTCTCAGTCTCAATCAAACTATAGAATTAAATGTGTACATTAGTGATGAAAAACAGCACTGAGATAATAAACAGTGTTTGCCAAGCCCAACTGGCATGCCTAGACCTATGCAGATGCCTGTAATAAGGTTGATCTTCTCCCAAGTGCTTTCTAGTTTAATCTCATTAAGTAAAGAATGTAGGGTAGGTCCTTGTAAGCTTAGGATTGCCTGTTTTGCTTCAGGGGAAATACCTGAACCAATCTCTTGATAGCCATTTCTTTATTTTAAAAAAGATTTTTTTAATATTATTGAGGTTCTGTTTGTAACATTTCAGGATGCTTCATGTCCTGTTCCTCACTCCCACCTTTATTTTACTCTAGGTTCTTCATCATGAATTGCTGGCTATTAGAGAAGCGTGCATTAAGCTAGAAAAAGACTACCAGCCTGGAATTACATTCATTGTAGTGCAGAAAAGGCACCATACCAGGCTATTTTGTACAGACAAAAATGAAAGGGTATGTATCACTGACAATATTCAGAAGTCTTCAAATGATTAAAAAGATAGTCTAAACCTAGCCAAAGGTCTGTCTAAAGAAAAGAGTTATTCACAGTTTTATTGCAGTATCTGAATTAGACGACTGACTTGACCTTTTGAGTACCTTATTTTCCTGCGTATAAGACTACTTTTTTACCTGCAAAATCTGTGGCTAAAGTGGGGGGGGGTCGTCTTATATGCCGGATATAAGGATAATGAGGATAGATGTGCTAAAACTATATTTTGGCTGGAAAAATGGGGGGGTCGTCTTATACGTGGGTTGTCTTATACGCCGGAAAATACGGTATATAGATACTTTTGCTAGTTCTTGTATTGCAGTTAACTAACTAATTGTATTGTGGCATCATGTTTCAATAAGAAGCGTAATGGAAGCTCTTAATTCCTCTCCCCTCTTCAGGTTGGGAAAAGTGGAAACATTCCAGCAGGTACAACAGTGGACACAAAAATTACCCATCCTTCAGAATTTGACTTCTACCTGTGTAGTCATGCTGGTATTCAGGTACACTCTTTAACATGTCAAATATCTTCAGACATTATAGATGAAAAATAAGCCAGGGGAAATGGACGTATGAATTTTCCATTGCAGGCATATTTGGCCACTTTATATATTAATTACCAATTTTGACATGGTAAATAAACATACAGGAAACAATAAAGATAGTCCTGCATTACTTCATGGATTGTAACTTGAGTTCCTGTTGGTCTGAAATCCTCAGCTTGAAGTTCTGAATTAGTATTAACTCCCTGACTATAGAAACCCACTTTTCTCAGTTATTTTTTTTACTGCCAGAATATGTGAAAGGTTTTGAAAATGTCTCCTCTCTCCACTACGCTGGCTCTGTCTTGCATACTTCCCTGCTTCAAACATCCACAATGGGTTGGTCAGACAAATTTCCTAAGATACTTATATACAGCTCCATGCAGTTAACTGGTCATTATAATCACCACAGTACAGTGGGGTCTTGCCATCTGCAGGCTTGCCACTCACAGATCTGAGCATCTGTGTATGGCAAGCCCTGTTATCAGTGGAGGCATGTACATGCGGCCATGCTGCCTTTGGGGAAAACAGGACTTGAGATTCTGCATTTTTTCCATTCTGCGGGCGTGGTGGTGGGCAATGGATACCCCGTGGATACGAAGGGCTGACTGTACTAGTCAGGGACTGAATTTGTGTAAAATAAGCCACAACAGGACATCTTTGGACACTCCTGAAAATGAAAAGGAACTAAAATGGGTAAACAGTTTTTGGTTGTTTCTTTTTCTTTTTTACCATGTAAAGAATTTACAAATAAATCTATACAAAGTCATAGTCCAGAAATTGTGTATTTCCTACCATGGGAAATTCAACCAACCATGTTTTGTCTAGTCGAGGGAAGAAACATATCTGACACTTTGTGGTCTGTTTTCAGGGAACAAGCAGACCATCTCATTACCATGTTCTCTGGGATGACAATCGTTTCTCTTCAGATGAGCTTCAAATCCTCACGTATCAACTGTGTCATACGTATGTACGCTGTACCCGCTCTGTTTCAATCCCTGCACCAGCATACTATGCACACCTGGTTGCCTTCAGAGCCAGGTATCATCTGGTGGATAAAGAACATGATAGGTAAGTAATAGATTTGGAATTACTGGAAATGGACAGTATGATTTTCTACGGTTGTGTGTGCTTCAGAGCAGATTCTTACCTTCCACATTAAGTGTGAATAACCTTAATCTTTGGTCTGTGTACTCTTAAATTTTGTTATCTAAGGTGACTCTTCAGTAATAAAATATGTATACATATTACTACAGAAGAATTCAGTTTAAGAGATTATATGGCTGTTATGTGTATATGTCCAGACAGCTTTACCTTCTTTTTGACATAAAGACCATATTTGGCTGTGGGTCTGCTTCAGATTTAGTAGCATTCTGATATTGAATGACAGAGTGAGAACTACTTTGCATAGCGAACTGAAGCTAGTGAGGATTTTTGTGATTCATAGTGGAGTAGGGGCAATCTTTTGTTGCTCTAGAATAACTGCTCATAGCTCATACTAAGAGGAAAAAAAATAAAAAGGCTGGTTAGCCCCTGACCAGTGGGACCGACATAGGCAAGCATTGTCATATAATTACATAGCTTGACAACATGGCCAAAGTTTCCTTTAGCAGAGATGAATCTCCTGCTATTCAGAGAAAACCAAATCAAGGGTATTTTCCAGTCACTATGTAGCTCCATGGTAGGATTCATGAAGTCTGTGAGTGAGAGTCCCAGCTTGTGGTTAGCCAGCTTTGTACATGGGATGCCCTGAATGCCATCACTGCAAGCTGGGAACTGAAGCACATGGGCTTCTTAATCCCCTTTCCGCAGCTGGCACACAACCAATGGTTGGGTGAATAATAAGCTGTGTGTTAAATTTTGTGTTTAGTCTTTTGTTTTCATTGATGTGAAGTGGGCTAAGCCTCACATTCAGTTGTCTTATATGGAAAGATATTCCAGGACAGGTAACAAAGTAAGATTTATTTTTTTTCCTTGTCTCCTCCTTTACATCTTCTAGTGCTGAAGGGAGTCACACGTCTGGTCAGAGCAATGGCAGAGATCATCAAGCACTTGCAAAAGCTGTTCAGGTTCATCAGGATACATTACGCACCATGTACTTTGCCTGACATTGCTGCAATGATTTCAGTAACTCAGTTCTGAGTTGGATTCACAGGAGACCAGCTGCACTTAGACCAACAGTTGCGCAAGTTACAGTGACAGCCAGCAATGAGTGATGCATCTTTATTTTATTTAAAAATATATTATAGTTTTTCCATTTGCAAGGAAGCCTTCCGTCCGGAATTTCAGACTTAATTGCAAACTGCAGACCTGTACAAAATTGTACAGCTGTTAGAAGTGTGGATTTGCCAAAATTAAAAGCTGCTTGTTGGGAGAAAAGGAAAAAAAAATCAAACCCCATCTTTCATAACTATATCTAGAGCTGTGATCTCAGGGCCAAAAAAAATACTGTTCATTTAAGTATACCTTTCCCCATATATACCTGTATGTCACTAATCTGAATACTCAAATAAGTTCAGGCTTAATGGGCTTGGGAAAAACTATGATTTTGCTTTTATTTCTGAAAAGAGAACAAAACATTAATTTGAGTGCCATTGAAGTATTTGATCATTCTGGATGCATTCACAAAAGTTTATTATTGAAATGCAAAAGGAGAGAATCCTGGATTGTCTTTAGCTGTCTTATAGCGGAACAGTCTGTGGGGGTCTGTGGGCAAAAAGGTATTTTTGGAAGCTTGCTCTTGAATGTCTTTCATTGTGCTGTTTAACTTTTTGTAGACTGAATTACAAATTTATTTCAGTTGGAAAAAGGAGCTTATGTGTACTATAAAGTAGGTCCATTGAAAAATTAGCAAAGTGTGCCATTTAAAAAAAAGATGTATTTTTCCTTTAAAAATCCATTTTGATTACTAATCATGGAATTTGGTCCTATAGGACTGTGACACTTAATTTTCCAAAGCTTTTCTAAAGAATACGGGTCTGTGGTGATACAGTACAATCTTTTTCACTATTATGTTTGAATTAATGTAAAACTTGTATGTGTTTCACAGTATTAACATGATAGACTAGATGCTATTTATTTTTATTTAGTAAGGAGTGCTCAGCATAGTTCTGTTAACATATCATAAGTTGAGAGATGTTTTGGATTTGGAAATGAGAAACTTACCATGTGGACACTAGTGATTGGGGTCGGAACTCACTAACCATGGCTTTTGTAAGTCTCTGTTTATATTAACAGGCTTGTGTGGGTCACTTTACCTGTGTATCCTGGAATGAATAGAGGATATATCGTAGCAGTACTTTGTGTAAAAGTAGAAATATGCAACAGACTTACATTGAGAGATTTACCTGATATAGTATCTTTTATATAGCTTGTTTCAGGAAGGATGTTACTGAATTGGGTAAACTCTTCAGCTCTTAACAGTTTTTAGTTTTCGCACAGACATAAAAGAACAGTTCTTGACTCATTCAAGCACAAATATGACCTTTCTGTTTGATCATCTGTAGAAGTGGAAGGAAAGAAATCTGATATTTTATTTGTGGAGGGATATGTTAATCTTATGCATAACAGGAAAAGAATAGGGGAGGGAGGGATGGCACTCTCTTTGGAGAAGTATTAATTCAAAGGCCTAGAAATAAAAGCTTCTGTTTGTAGTACAAGATTATTAGAAATGACTTTTTAGAACCACCATTCCATGAATGATGTCAACAAGAACACTACTAAGATACTACAGCAGAAAGCCCAGGAAATTTTGCTCCTAATCTGATTTTATTGGTCTTCAGTTTCAAAAACAGGACAAAAAAACTTAAAACTCTTTGAGTCAGTTCTTTTTTCAGTATTTAAAAAACCTTCCTAAGATTAATTCAGGTTTATTTTCTTTCTCCTGAAAAGCAGAATAGATGTTTTCGTAAGATATGTTCTCATTTCTCCATTCAGTGAAGAGGGGAGAGTGGGATCAAACTGTGTTAGAAATAGTTGATATTGCAGAACTGATTGTCAATGCCTGAGCAAATAAGTGCTCATTTCTTTTGTTGCCTATAATTTTTTAGGGATCTAACTTGTGTTGTATATCTGTTGAAGTCTGCACTTAGTAGGCAGTGCCTCATGTTGCCAAATGGATGTGGCTAGAACAACAGGCCTTTGGGGCAAGAGTTATCTTTGGTGAGAATGGGGTGTGGGGGCACAATGCATGCGTGTCTTTTTCCCCAGAATTCTGTACACTGCAGTTGTGGATTCAGACTAGGGTTTGTCTCATTCTGTTGTGGAAAGCCAATTGCCACCTATGCTCAGCATTTAGTATGTAGAGGACTTGCACTTTCCAGCTAGTGTTATGTGGATAGACTAAAATGTGAAGCCACATTCAAGTTTGGCCACTGTTCATTTGGCGAGCAAGCGCTAATATCCTGCTTTTGAAATTCTGTTCTGACTCCTTTGGGTTATTGCTTATGAGACATTTTTTCTTGTTTGTCCATCACCTTGTACCTCCATGAGAAGAAAGAGGAGGTGTGCAGAAATGATGGTATCATCATTGTCTCCCCCTCCAGAACTGGGTAGCCAGGTCACAACAAGTTTGTTATGCTTGTTGTTAATTTGTAAAGAACAAAAGTAGCAACTGCTGTTTTTAGATGCTTTTTGGCACCTGTATAGTTTTCTTTTTCCTCGTTTTCAAAGCATTGAAACATATTCATCAGTGTGCAGATATATGCCCACAACTATAGTTAGGAGCTTGCATTAGATCCTTCTCCAAAGAATTATTGTCGTCTTTTCACTGGCCCACGTGACACTTCTGTTTTTTTTTTGTGTGTAGAAGGAGGGCTGTGGTTTCCTGGAACTTGGATATTATTGTATCAGAAAGGAGAAATGCATGTGGTTCTCTTTTAATCTTATGTACTGTAATCTTGAAAATGGCTTTTACTCCCTCCCCCTTTATTAGCTGCATCGTAAGCTAATGCCTAGCAAAATTCAGCATGTGGGTGTGGGGGGAGGGTTGTAAAACTGTTTTGAGAAATTGACAATGCACTTTGAAAAGGTAGGGCACTCTGAATATGCACAGCAATTGCTTTTTATAATATATGCATAAACCAAAATTCCAAATTGAAACAAAGAAAACATGTTTTTGAAGTAGTCATTTACTACAATGACACTTGTAAGCACAGCAATATCTCAGGTGAATGATTTCATACAATTTTATCCAAAATATTATCCATCAGAACAAAGGGGAATAGTTTACAGCAAGTGGGAGTGAATTTAGGATTTTGACACATACCTGGAAATCTTTCAAAATCTGATTGTCTTATTTTTAAAATGACTTCAAATTTAAACTTCTCTTGTGACTTATATGGTTGGGGGTTTTCTTTTTAAGCAAGTACTTTTTCACTTAGCAGAAAGCCTAGGAAATTTTCTTCCTAATCTGATTTTATTGGGCTTCATTAGAAAAATCTGAGTCTCATGGATTATCATGTTTTTTTTCCTTTTTACAAAGCTTTCCAAAATTGATTAAAACTGACACTGATGTTCAGTTGTTAAAATTACATTGCTTGTCACGTCATCAGTCTTTTCTTGTATTTTTCTCTTAAGGACTTCTCTGTAAGAATTAGAATGTCTTTCACATTTATCGATACTAGGGGTAGGCCCTTTAAGGGCCGAGGGACTTCAGTTCCCAGAAGCCTCAGCCATGTTGGCCAATAGTCCCATGTTGGCCAATAGCTCCTGGGATTCTGGGAGCTGAAGTCCCTCGGCCCTTAAAGGGGAAAGGTTGCCTATGCCATTGCCAGTTTGATGCTTAAAAAATGTATGTAGCATCTTGGTATAGAAGAGCAAGAGGCTGATATCTCAGCTCTGTGAACATGAAGCTTTGCCTTTGCCTTTTCATTTCAGAAACCTCATAAAGTGGAAAGCTTTAAGAAAATGAAACACACATGGAGCCATAAGCATGATGAAGATTTGACAGCAGTAACCTGTTTGCCGCTTTCCTTGTTCTAAATTTTAACAGCATTGAAAAGTAAAAGAATACAGTATTCAGTAGCAATGCTGCTATCGCATAGTGCAAACTAGTAATGCTTAATTGAAGCCATTTTATTTTTTTTTAAAAAAACATGTACTATAAATTGGTCTCTTGTGCCTTTTAAACACACTTTTTTTTGATGAGGAAAGCACTGGTGTCTTCTGTAGTACATAGGATTGCCACTGCTGCCCTTTGCTCAGAGGCTGTGCTTTGTTGTCCAGAGATGAAGACGGGTGTAGGGATGGAAAGCCATGGGTGACTCTCCTCTCTGGGCTCTTCTTGGAGTTGCTGTCATAATTGTGTCTTGGTTTGAACCCAGCCAAGTTCTTTGCATCTCCTCTTCAGTTTCAGTCTGAACCACAGATTCAATTGAGCTACCTAGCAAAACAACTTAAGCCCAGTTTAAATTTATTATGGCAATGGCTAGACTATTGGAACAGCTTGTCCACACTTTTAAAAATCCAATTTGTCTTTCTGGGAGGAGTAATTTTGACTAATTTCTAATGCATATTGTGTAGTTGCAAATGAAGTCTGCAAGTTGGGTTGTAGTGGAGTTACTGAAAGGGAAGATTGGTTCTTGTCATTGTCTCTGCTCTTGCTTCCTCCCCATTTTTTGTCTACTTTGTACATGCTGAACATGCTGTTGGGCTGCTTCTGTGTTTACAGCTAGATTCTTAAAAGCCTTTGCATGTGCCCAAAATTCAAATCACACATTACAGTCGGCATCCAGATATAAGTGGGTTATAGAAGCACCATGAGGAGATAAGATGTATGTATCTTCTGTTTTTTTTTTTTTTTTTTTTTGCTTCAGGTTATTAGATAAGGAGAAGATATGTGCTTGTTAACATAGGGGAAAGACCTTTGTTTCTTATCACCATGACATAGATGTAGCTGTCTAGTGCCATCAGAGTCTTAAAAAAGGAATACCAGGCAGATTGTTTCAGAAATATCCAGTGAAATGTCAGAATACTAATAAGAGCACCAAGCCTTATCTCCTAAAGTCCCCAATCCCTCCTTCCTGCCATGAAAATTGAATCTGGTTTCATTGTCCCTTTCCCATGCTGAATTTTGAAGAATGGTTGGAACACTGAAAGTTGCCTTATGCCAGTCATCTGGTCCTGTACTTTCTACTTTGGCAGAGGCTTAATGCAGCCTCAGGTAGAGGTCTTTCATATCACCTGTGATTGATTGATTGATTGTTGTTTTTGGTGTTTTGTTTTTTTAAAACTGGAGGTATGTGAGATAAAACCTGGGATCCTTTACTTATCAAGTATGCGCTCTGCCACTCAGCTCTGCCCCTTACTGAAAAGTCATCAAATCTTTTTGAACAGCACATTAGACCTTTCCTTCTATCCCTTGATGTCAGGGCAGCAGGAACAAGATTGAGCCTTTTGCTTTGAGGATCATGTTGCCGCACGTGATCTAACCGGAGAACAAACCCCTGTGGCATTTCTTAAGCCATAACATCTTTACGCATATGGAAAAGAATGTAAATATGTTGTCTCTAGTCGACGATAGTTTTAGATTCTATAGTATCTTTTAATTAGAGTATATTTCTTCAAAAATGGATCTTCCTTTTGTTTAAATGATAGCTTTGTGTTCAAAATGCCCTTGATTGTGGCTGAGAAGACCATGCAGTAGATTTTGTTTTACACTTGTACTTTTTGACAACTTGCTTCTAAATGCCTCCTAGCAATCATTTCTAGGAGAAAACCCAAGCAGGATGTAATTGCACTGATTATTCTAACTTTCTTACTGTAATGGACTTTCTGTTGGCATCTGCTGTAGCTATTGGACTAATAGTGTACATAGTGTTAGGTCTAACCAAGAGGGAAACACTCTGTTCATTGCTGTATTTCTAGACTGAAAAGGCCCACTTTACAGTATTAAAAGATGAACTGAATGCACATATTATTTTCTGGATTTTATCCATTTAGCGTGTAGCTGCAAATCCTTGAGAGGGCAGAGCTTGCTTCTTTTGCTTTGTGTATTTTGTTGAATTTTTCTCTGCCTTCACTCCATAGTTACTTCTCTACCCTTCTCCAAAATGCACTTTGTTTGCAGAACACCTCCCCCTGCCCCAGTCACCTTGTTCTCAAATGCTCTAGTTTACTTGGCTGGGCTTAGCTTAGCCATACCGTTTTTACCATTACCATGCTTCCAGCTTATAAAGAATTAAGATTCTTTGATTGCGGCAGGAGAAATATGATGGAGAACCTTGACATCTAGTTCACCTGGGATGTTTTAAAAGGACTTGTCTCAACCAGACTGTCAGAGTAGCTGCGTGAAAGGAGTGACCAGAGGACGCTGGATTTGTGTTTCATCCTGTGTCAGAGGGCTCTCTACCTAGAGAAGCCGGTCCAACCTAACTTCACTCTCAAGCTTGTATAATAGTTAGGGGATAGTCTTGATGAATTGCTGTGATTTGGAAAGCTTGTGATGCAGATTATTCCTTCTTTATCTAGTAATCTTTCTGGGCACAAATAAATATCTGCTAGTTGTTCTCTACAATATCGATCTATTTTTAGCATGCTTATTAGAAAAGCTGCTGTCAAGGCATTCTCCACTTTTCCCCGCTGTCAGTCACTTGATCGTCCTAAGCTCAGTGTTTGTTTGTTTAATGCAGTATGTACCTTATTGAGCCTCATTTAAACCTCTGCTCTTTTGGTGTGTTTTTGCCTGAAGTATTTAAAAGAGAATGTAATGACTTGGCCAGATTTAAGCAGAATACTCTTCAGATCAAGTTTTAAAACTACCTCCTACATTCTTTGAAAGCAATTAGGATGTTGTCCTTTCTAATATGGAATTTATCATTATTGAAAATAGCCAAATTTCACCGAAGGACTTGAGTGGCTATGACCTACTGACTTCTGATTTGAGAAGTCAGGTGCCACCTATTCACTATTTATACAAGGTCAGGTGCCATATGTGGTCTTTTAATATCATTGATCCGAAAGAGCATGTTAGATGCAATCCATAGGAAACTGTATACCTTGTGAAATGTGAGACAAGTTACTTCTGCAGATTTTATGTGTTACATCTCTTTCTTTGTTAGGGATAACAAAGATACTATGCATTAGTCAACTTTGCTCTTGTAATTGCATTTTCCATACTGTTCTTTCCAGGCCAGAAATGTAGTAATATATAAACATTGTGTGCACTTTTGTGCACATTATGTGAGTGCATTTGGGGTGCTTTGGCCAGGATTAAGAAAGATACTTTGGATACACCCAAGGACATGGGTGCCTCCTTTTTTCCTTTTACTAACAAATCCCTTCTTCCATGTGGCTGATTTCAAATTTTCCATTTTAGACATTTGCCTGTCTTGTACTTGAGGTTGGTGTTTAAAAAGAAAAACAACAACAACCCTTACACTGGTCAATGACCGAATAAAATTTTACTACTACTACTACTACAACAACAACCCAGTGCTCCCTTGGGGATGTAGAACTAGTTGTGGTGTTCTTTAGATTCAGTGGTGTGCATGTGCATACTGGAAGGTGCTTTAAACATTTTAAATCTAGGATGAAATTATGTGTTAATTTTTAAAAATACACCATTTAGGTATTTTTTCTTGAAATTTTATTGTTAAAAATGCTATTTTCCCCTATAAATACTTCATAATAATAATAAATAAATAATAATTTATAAACTCTAAATCTGCCAAAAAAAAAAAAGGTTGTTGAATATTTTATGAGTGTGTCCTGTTTCATTGTACAACAGTTTGGTCATGCCTCAGATCTTGAAATGAGTTAACATGCAACTAAAGGTGCTTTTCAAATGAAACTGTAGAAAACTGTCTTATGATCATCACATTATTCTGATGATTGAATACATCATGCTTTGTACAAGTAAGTATATTGCTGTCAAGACTGCTACCTTATATTACAGGGCTGTTACCCATAAATCATATACTGTGACATAGGATATTTACTTCAAATCATGTCGAGGCTCATCATATATGACATTTATTAACTGTGCTTGTACTCTGCAAAGTTGGTGAAATGTATTATCCAAACTTAGCTGTGTTTACTAATGGTTTCTAAATAGGTCTGTTTGCAGTTTCTCTTATCCTTTGAAAGTGGGGTGGAGGGAGAGTAATTACACAGACACTAATAAAGTGTGTAGGCTTCAGTCAGATATGTTCTGCTAACACTGTCTGAACGCTACTTAAAGTATGCCCCAAATCTTGTGCTGGATTTTTTTTATCTGAACAGCAGACCCTGCCATCACAGTTTGTTTTGAAAGTTCTCTGGAGATTCAAAAGTGGGTTATCATGTAGCACAAAGTTGTTTGCCTTTCAAATTACATAATTGTTGTACAGCCTTAGGCTTGGAACATAGGAAGTTGCTGTACAGTCAGAGCACTGACTTAGCTCAGTCACTTTCTTAGCAACCCAGGGCACCTACAGGTTGCCTGCCAGAAACAGTAAGCAATTCCATTCAGAATTTGTTTCAGACCCTCATCCTGACAAATCTATCCTTGCCCTTGACCAGCAAGCTTCTTCAGCTAAAATTTATTCCTGGAGACCTTGTGCTTATTGGGAAAGAGGATTCTTTCCTGATTGATCTTTTTGTCTGATTCAGTAAGACTGCTCTTTGAATGGCTCTTGCTTTTGCAAATAAAGCTTCTGTGTAAACCATCCTTACATGCCCCCTTAGTCTGCACTGCAGGAGAAATTTTAAAGTTTGGGAAGGAGTGGCCAGAGATTTATGTTTCTTTTATCCAGTCATTTAAGATGGAGAGAAGGAAGGTTTCAGAAGACTTTCTCTGATGCGTGAGTGTTCTTCCATGTGTTGCAGTGCTAGGTTATACGAAATTCATAGAAATTCTTATTGAATTTGCATGATTGACAACCAAATTGTCACAGGCAAGCCTACTATAACTACTAACTTTTACAAATCAAAGGGCTGCCTTTCCCAGCATCTTTTACTCACAATCTGTCAGAACTTCATAAAGAATGTAAGGATGTAGCCTGGTGACAACTTTGTAGAAGTACGTCTGTTCAGCATATCATGTTGGAATTAACAGGAATTGCTGTATGATTGCAAGTATCTAACATCACAGTTCCTTCTTGATGCTGCTATTTATTTTATTTTACTTATTTCATGGATTTATATCCCGCATTTCCCCCACAATGGGATTCAAGGCGGGTATTGCTTTTGCTTTGAAAGTGAGCCTAGACATAAGGTCTGCAACTATAACCTCTTTGGAGATCTCTGAATTCAGGCAGCTTTTTCTCTATAGACAATTTAAATTGCCCAAAAAGACCAGTGCAGCAAAGCAAGAATGATATATGCAAATAGTTCTGACCTTTCTCAGTCATGTGAGTCTCTCAAGATTATACCCAGGACATAAATGCTTCTTGGGAAAAGGATTTGGGCCTCCTGCTTTCCTTTAAAAACAAAAACTACCTCTGATTATGATGAGATGGCAGTATTGTCAGCATCTTTTTAGTTCTTTTTATGCAGTAAAGTGATGTAGGGAGACAGAAGAGTTGCTGTGCTATTTGCTTTCCCATCTCACATTTCCTACTGATAGAAACTGCTGATGATAACCCCGTAGATTACTCAGGAGGTGTGTTTTAACTTGTTCAACCCCCCCCCCCCTTTCCATGTATTGCAAAAGCCACAACGTCTTTTATTCTCCCTTGAGGGCTGCTCATACCAGAAAGGATTTTAGATGTACCTTTAAAATGTACACAATGAATGCACACCAACAGAAAAATCCGTGGGCTGGAGGGAAATAGATTTTGCTGCCTTCTCGAGTGTTCCCAGATAGAGAATGTGGGTTCGCTATTTGTCTATTTTCTGAATAGGTCTCATGATTGCAGCATTTGCAGGTTATGAGACTCCAGTCCACATGGACACAACTAGTCTGCCAGCTAGGATTAATGATAATAGCAACTGATAGCAGAAAGGTTTTGTATCATGAAGTGTGGAAAGAAAGACCAGAACGTCTTGATGTAATCTGGCTGTGATTTAGTACATTCCCAATTTAACTGACAACTCCTGGGAGTTATTTTAATTTGTAGTTTAGTGTAAGCAATTACTTATAGGTTTGTGCGTAAGTTACTTGGTTATGTGTGTGGGGAATCCAGACTAGGTTCGTTCCAATTGAAAATGTTAGGTGTAACTCATTATTAAGTTGTCTAATCCATTTCAGTAACATGGTAGTTCAGCTAAATTCAACCCAAGTGGGGGAAAGGGTAAGAGAAATATACCTAGGAACTTTTGTATAATACAGAAATGTATTCCCTGAAACAAGAATGAGGCTCAGAATTTATTTTGTTAAAAAGTTGGTCATCCTTTGAAAACCAGTTGGTCAGTGAAGAGAGGGCAGTTGTAAAGGGCCTTATTTCAAATGGTACTAAGCAGAAATACATTTACAGTGCAGTTCTATACATGTCTACTCAGAAGTAAGTTCCATTGTTTTCAGTGTTGCTTACCTCCAGGTGAGTGGGTAAGGGTTTGCAGCCTTAACTAGTTTACACCCTTTTGCTGCCTGAGTGTTGCAGGGTTCCAGGCTTGTAGGATATAGCAAATTGTTAAATTAGCACATTTTGTTTCTACCTATTAGCAGTGTTTGTAGAGCTTCCATTTTCTTAGAGAGACTGTGTACTTCACTCAATACATTCATTTATAAAAGTTCCAAGTGGGAGAACTAGTATTAATGCAGTATACGTACCTTAATTTCTAGTTACATGCTTGCTTAGTGCTATGTAGTGATGTTTTCTTGACTTAAGCCTTAACAGATGTATTAAATTTGTCCAAGATCAGAATATGCAAAAACATTGATTTAGTAAGACTAGATCTTTCCCTATGAAGGCACAAGAGAATTTAAAAAAAATAATGGTATATCCTTAAAACCAGACTAAGTTTTTAAGGAAGCAATGTAGGTATTTGCCAGTAGTCTTATTCATCCTACCCCAATTTATGTATCCTAATTTGATTCTAAGATACAGCCATGCTGTTGATCCAAACATAATCCTGAGATACGTGGAGAACACTTCTTTTGAAAGGGCTAGGGTTTAATATAGATACTGATTCATTCCTCCAACTGAAATGTAGTTGTGTCAAAGAGAAGTCTGACTATTTTTTAAAAATGTAAATATGCTGAAAATTCTGCAATAGTGATTTTCCCTCTATCCTGTAACTGACATAGATAGCATCATTCTGTCTTCAAAACTATTTTGAATGGCAAATGGGCAGTGGGGACCCAGCTCTCTTTCCAGTTTGGATCTACCTCAGACTAAGCAGTTGGGTGCTAATTTATTCAAATTCACATTGAGATTGTCCAAAGTGACCAAACAATATGTGATTACTTGTCCTCTAAAGGCAAGGATATCTTTGCAAGGGGGGGAGGGTTGTTGATAAAAAATGCATTTGATTTATTTGTGCCTTTTGCGTTGAGTCCCAATGCATAGCAAAATCAAATCATACTCCTGTACTAGATATAAATCCTTTTGAACAGCAAACCTGAAAACTGTGTTGGGTTTCTAAAAAAATGATTTAAAAAAACAAATAAATATATAAAAAAAAAGAAAATATGAAAGTTTATTTTTCATGTATGAAACTAAAAAACAAACAAACAGCATAATGGAATATCTGTAATGTGGAGGAATTAAAAAAACAAAACAAGATAGGAAGAAAACATTAATACTTAGATTTCAAACTACTCTATGCATACATTTGTGTGGCCATATACACCATGCTTTGTGGAGCTCCTGAACGTTTTCCTAGCAGGAAGCCGCTCGGCAGTTTAATCTTGGGATTTGTAGGCCCCAATGTGCAAACCAAGCTCTGTGTGGGATGCCTCATCTATTTTTGTGAAGGAAGCAAATCTGCCCATGTGGATTCACTTCCTCTATTTCAGTCGGAAAGACTCTGGTCACATTTGCGGATCAAAATCCTGGCTTTAAAAAATGGCTTAATAAGTATGAGCAACCTGTGTTCTCTTTTTGTTTGAGCAGTGAGACAAGCCAGCAAGCCACAATGAACCACTGCTTCGTGAAGTCAAAGGCTTTCCTGGCCGGCATCCATAGGTTTTTGTGGGGTTTTCGGGCTGTGTGGCCATGTTCTTGAAGAGTTTCTTTCTGACGTTTCACCAGCATCTGGGGCTGGCATCTTCAGAGAATACTGGAATGGAAGAGAGTGGGTCTATATATACTGCGTATTCTCTGAAGATGCCAGCCACAGATGCTGGCGAAACATCAGAAAGAAACTCTTCTAGAACATGGCCACACAGCCCGAAAAACCCACAAAAAAACACTGCCCCCTTTTACATCCAAACCAGGAAACTATGGTTATTGGCTTGGAAGCCTACCTGTCCTGTCTTGAGTTGTAGCCATTAACTTCAGTTTCTTTTGGGCACTTAAGGGAAGCTATAGTTAACTGTGGCTTCCAGGAATGTATGTGGAGAGATCTTGTAGCACCATAGAGGCTAACAAAAGAAAGAAGTTGGCAGCATGAGCTTTCGTAGACTTCAGTCTGCTTCCTCAGATGCATTTCACCAACCTTCTTCTCTAAGGTGCTACAAGATCTCTACATACTGATTCTACAGACTAACATGGCTATATCTTTGAATTCTTCCTGGAAGGTGTAAAAGGAGGAGGAAAATTACTCCATGAGGGCACCTGAAACTCATGCATATCAACTTATTAAACCTGGATTTTGATCTTTCGGACTTTGCCATTAGGGACTACAGAGTTCTATTGAGGTGCTCAGTGTATGTGGAAATGTGTGTATATGTAGCTACTATACCTAAGCAGTATATATATATATATATATATATATATATATATATATACACACACACA
Organism: Phrynosoma blainvillii; assembly: GCA_026167975.1. Taxonomy (NCBI): domain Eukaryota; kingdom Metazoa; phylum Chordata; class Lepidosauria; order Squamata; family Phrynosomatidae; genus Phrynosoma; species Phrynosoma blainvillii. Next base: position 9,286,648 of record JANUYF010000004.1, read on the forward strand.
CACACACACACACACACACACATGTATGTGTAAGAAAAAGAAAAAAGTGGAAGTGCATATGTCAGGTAAGGGAATAGAACATCAAAATAACTTTCTGCATGCTTTTATATAACAGTTTGAATACCCTTTTATATAAAACTTTTTTTACGTACCTTTTTTTGGAGACTCAGTTGTAATATATTATTGCTTTTGAAGATTGGAGACTTTATAAATAATAACCAATACAGCATGGGAATCGTAAAATAATATTTAGTTTTAATATTGAAAACAGAAAGCAAAAAAAACCAAAAAAACAAAAACACAACAAAAACAGCACCAACATTCCTAAATGACAGGATTTAAGCTATACCCTAAAGGAGATTTTGGTTGTTTTTTTTCTGCAGAGAGACTCAAATCAACAGGGAAAATATGTATGTATTACAATACTGCCCCAATGGGTCTATAAGTAAAGCTATATTTTATAAAAGAGTAACCATCCTTTTAATATGCTGCATATGAGTGATCAGCATTGTTGCACTTTCTCAGTAATAATGTCCTGTAAATTGGCTTATGGTAAAGAACTGTAACATGTTTTTAATGTACCATAGTATTTGGGCAGATGATAAGACTTACAGGTACCTCAAGATTGAAACAAGAGCCTGAATATGCTGCATTTTGTTCCTTTTTATTTCATAGAGCATTATGTTTGGCTTTCATTAGTTTTATTGTTGTTACTGGCTCTCTGGCGTTTAATTTGTACTTCTTGGATCCCCATAATGAATTTAGAGAGTTGGTCTCTCTTCACTTGGCTAGATATTATCCTTTACTGGTGTGTGTTCAGTAGTTGATATCAAGTCTGCCCTGCATTGTACAGTAGAGGATGTAGTGACTGTTTTTACAGAGTGAATTTTGAGAAAAAGGATCTTAAGGTTTTAAAACAGACAATATATGTTCCCTCTTGATTTATATGCCTGCTTTTTTATAATGGAACAAGAGTGGGATGGGGGGGTGTTCCTTGTTGCTTTCCATCTTAAGAGAAACAGTCTAATAATTCCACTTAAACATTAGGAAGAACTTCCTGACAGTAAGCGCTCTTAGACAGTGGAGGAGTCTCCGTCTTTGGAGGTTTTTAAACAGAGACTGGGTTGGCCATCTGTCAGGGGTGCTTTGATTGTGTGTTCCTGCATGGCAGAATGGAGTTGGATGGCCCTTGAGGTCTCTTCCAACTCTATGATTCTTTGATTCCAATTGTATGTTGACCAAGAAATAAGCTAATAAAGGCTCGGGAGGGCTGGAAGCCTGAGCCACACTGTTAAGCCACACACATAGACCCCAACCCTCAAAACTAAGGTAGTATTAAGGTGATTTTAAGCAACATATGCCATGTGGCTTGGCTACATTAGATCAAATTTCTTGAACAGTTGGTAGTTTTCATTCCTCAGATCATTTTAATATGGGTGTAAAGGGAGTTGGTTCATGTAGGAGTGGGGTGAGGAGAAACTCTTGAAGGAAGAAGCTTCAGAAGACTGTGAAATTTAACATTTATTGTCTTGTTTTTAAACTTCACTAGTTCCTTTTTCAATGTTTGTTTTACAGCTTGCTAGTAAAATACTTTGCACTACTTCTGCAATAAACTCATGACAAACTAACATTTGTTTTGGTTTCTTGTGTATGTGTGTGTATATATTATAAACTACTACTAAAGATTTAGCATAGTGTTTTTACCTCCATACTACATATGTAACAAGCTGAAAATGCTGTAAATCTTGACGAAATATGTGAATGATATTTTATAAAGTTATTTTGTATGGTGTCAATTTTGTTTCTGCCTCATAGTTATGTCAATAAATTACTCATATTTACAAGTTCAAATGTGTCATTTTCTCTTAGTAATTTTAGTTGCTTTGTGGAATTAATAACAGCTTTGTTTTATATCCCCTTATCCCTTTTCTTCAAGAACGTCAGGGTGGCGTGTATATTGTACACCTGAACACTATTAGTTTTGTTAACCTAAGAGATGATGGAGTCAAGGGCTGAAATCCTGCTGCTGACGTATACTCACCCTGGATTAAGTGAGCATAAAAAGGTAACGTTTCCCCTTTGACATGATTGTCAAGTTGTGTCCAACTGTAGGGGGCATTGCTCATCTCCATTACTAAGCTGAGGGAGCCAGTGTTGTCAGACGATCCCATGGTCATGTGGCCAGTATGAATGCCTGGGACACTGTTACCTTCCCACCAAGGCAGTAACTATTTACCTACTTGCAGTTTTACATGCAACATGTCCAAACTCAATAATGTAGCTGCAGGCAATTTCAAGCAAATCATAAAGTTTGAATGGTTACCGGTGGCAGTTCTATGCTCCCGATACGCTGGAAAAAGAAATCCCGTCTTCAGGTAGCTTGTGATGCATTAGTTTAATCAACAGGATGGACAGATAAAATGTTACACCTTGGGGAATGAGTAGCATGCCAGAACAGGTGTGGATGGAATCAGAAACCTGGGACAAGGCAGACTGTAGGATGTCTATAACAGGCTCTTGGATGGGTCCACTGTGTCTTGCTATTATCTTCCTGGATATGCCCTTTGCCTCCAGTGTTCTTCAGTCCCACTGATGTTTTGCTCACAAATGAAAGAATAGACTAGCACATGTCTTGCTGCACTGTAACTCCACTGAGGAGAACTTCAGTGTTTACCAGTCTTTCTCCACCCACAATACTCCATGGACAGCGTCAGACTAGGGCGTTGCAAGGGATAGTAACAGGATACACTCTGGACCCACCCCACAAGCTTTCACCTCCAATATGCCTGTAGTTGTCCTTCCAACCCTCTCAGTGCATCTGATGGATTGATATCTGAAGGTTCTTGCTAAAGTAAGTCATTTAGCCTCACAGGTGCCGCTTGATTCCTTCATCCCCACACATACATTTATTTTTAGACTGAACTGAAAAAGGCTAACATAGCTGTCACTTCAAAAACTACCCCAAAAGGATAGTTCAATCTGAAGTCTAAAAAAAAAAAATCTAATTTGTCACCATGAAGCCATGTCTACCACTTGCAACATTCACACTCCCCTCTGGCCCATTCAATCAGATTTTTCAACCGTACAATACACTTAGTTCAAAGACAGAAGACTTTTATCAGGATGCTTTATTTCCCAAGTAGTTTTTTTAAATAAAGAAAATACTCATGTTAGCATACAAAATATGTTACTTTTAAATTATGAAAATCTAAATTCATCTGCATTTATAAAACATGCCTCGCTCTATGTGTGCAGTTTCTACAATTCTTTCCACTGCAACAAAAATATATATTGCTCTTTTACTCCAATGGTAAAAAGTCGTTACATAAATCTCATATCAAAACAAGAATGTCTTTTCTACATGCATACTATATTCAAAGTCTTCCAAATAAACATATTTACCAAATATACATACTGTCATGAAGCAGCAGCTTGGTTGTTGCCTCCCCTTTAAGACCATGCTTTTTGCTTTTTCCACTGCATTCAGAACTGACAAATCTGAAAATGAGGTCTTTTTATTTCCAACTAGTTTGGACAGTCTGCATTATAACATGTGGTTTGGCTTCTCTGAAGTTGCTGATTGAACAGCTCTTAGACTGAGAAACAAAGTAATTTCCTTAGCATGCCATCTCATAGGGAAGAGCTATCATTTTGGCAAGTAAAAATAGCTGAATTTTTGAAGTTTGCCCAATGTGGGCAAAGAACATGAAACCTCTATATAGAAGACTGATGATCTTCTGACAAGTATGTCTGATGTGCCATTAGTAGTCATGTGAAGAGTTAAAGAGTTCACAGGATGTAAAAGAAATAATCTCTACATATTGAGTCCCACAGCAAAGTCTTTACAAAAATGGTGGTTCAAGCAGCTTGAGAATCCATTTGCTCCATTTTCAGTCAATACAGACAGTGCAGGAATTAGCTTGGCCACAAGGAATTTCAAACTGTTTAGGCAACAAAGGCACCACTTCCTATGCTCAAGATGCTTCTTCATCTTCACTTTCATTTTCACTGTCTTCTTCCTCTTCCTCCTCCTGTTTCCCTTTCTTTTCTCTCTCAAGCATTTTCAGGTATTTGCTTGCTAAGATCTTCTTTGGTAAGATATCTGGAAGAATATCACCATAATAGCGCAATCACGTACTTTTCCAACTGCTACAAAATAATTCTATGTATAGACCACTGCAAGGTTCACCGTGGCATCTGGTTCCCAAGAGAGAATTTCACACTTCCAGAATACAAGCATTAATGAAAGGACAAATGAATGAAAGATAACGAGAATTCAAAGAAATAGCCATGTTAGTCTGTAGACTCAGTATGTAGAGAGATCTTGTAGCACCTTTGAGACTCACTGAAAGAAGCTGGCAGCATGAGCTTTCATAGACTTAAGGCTACCTCCTTAGATGCATGAGGGGAAGTAGACTTAAGTCTACAAAAGCACATGCTGCCAACTTCTTTCTTTAGTTAGTCTCAAAGGTGCTACAAGATCTCTCTACATACTGAAAGATATCTATGGGCCTTTGCAGACTGCCAGAAATAGTGCAAATTGAGTCCACTTGAACTGCCCTGACTCAGTGCTAGGGAATCATGGGAACTGTAGTTTATTGTGGCACCAGAGCTCTCTGACAGAGAAGGCTCAATGTCTCAGAAAAAAATACAATTCCCATGATTCCCTAGCACTGAGCCAGGGCAGTTAAAGTGGACTCAATTTGCACTATTTCTAGCAGTCTACAAAGGCCCTATATTTCTTTTGTCTTTCAGATTTTATCTCACCAGAACCCAATGGTTCATCAGATTGAGCCATGTACAAAATAGTGGATCACGCAAGACGAGGTACCCTTGGATATTTTAATTTGTTCTTTGTGCAGGAACACAAACCGTTTTAGACAAAGATCTACCTTATTGCCCCTAGTTTCCATTTCAGATGCCCAGCTTAACATGAGAGGGGAAAAAGTGATTTTGTTATTCCTCCTGTAAGATCATGAATTTAGATACTAATTGTCCTGCATCAAATATTTCCCTGCATCTGCTACTTTGCTTGCTTACTATTCTGGATCAAGTCGCCCAGGGACTTGCCAGTATATTCTGATCAATCTTCTGTCCATTCCTGAATTGGGCTGCAGAAATAATCCAGTTTGACATCACTTTAACTACCATGACTCAATGCTATGGAATTCTAGGATTTGTAGTTTGGAGAGTTGTTTAGCCTTCACTGTCAGAAAGATCTGGTGCCACAATAAACTACAGTTCCCAGAATTCCATAGTATTGAGCTGTGACAGTTAAAGTGGTGTCAAAGACAGCATGACCCCAGAAAGCAGCAGTAAGGGTTTCCTAGCAGGACTTCCCTCCTTTAAAGTCTTGTCAATGTAAAGCATAAACGCAAGCCCCGTTTATGGCACAGCAGTGGCAGGCCACATGCAGCCCTCCAGTCGATGCTGTTGGATAACAACTCCCAAATTTCCTCACCACTGGCTATGCTAATGAGTGCTGATATAACCGGAAATTCAACACTTCAGCCCTGCAGAAGCGTGAGATGTTTGGATATGTATTTAGCTATTGTATTGCTGCTTCTGATGGACCGATGTGCTTATAGTCCCCTAGATGCTCCTCTCATCTTGTTGCTAGCTACTCTCCAGCAGACTGACTCATGGGGACCCTGTGGATGAGACACCACCAATACTCACTCCCTTATCCTCCACTGCTCGGCTCAGGCCCTGCAAACCCATGCCTATGGCCCCCCGGACTGAGTCCATCCATCTTACATGTGGTCTTCCCCTCTTTCTTCTATCTCAGGGGTAGGCAACCTTTCCCCTTTAAGGGCCGAGGGACTTCAGCTCCCAGAAGCCTCAGCCATGTTGGCCAATAGTCCCATGTTGGCCAATAGCTCCTGGGATTCTGGGAGCTGAAGTCCCTCGGCCCTTAAAGGGGAAAGGTTGCCTACCTTCTACCTTTCCTAGCATTATTTTCTCATTATGTGGCCAAAGTATGACAGCCACAATTTGATCATCTTGGCTTCCAAGGAGAGTTCAAGGACCCATTTGTTTGCCCACGGTATCCTAAGCACTCTTCTCCAGCACCACATCTCAAATGAATTTATTTTCTTCCTATCTGCTTCCTTCACTGTCCAGCTCTCGCATCCGTACATGGTGATAAGGAATACAATGGCCTGGAGGATTCTTAAATCCACTAGAAATAAGATGAAGTCTTAAGAGGATGGTATTGATAGAAGGACTCTAATTCTAAACAAGGTAACTTCATTTTACAAAGGTCATTTACAATTCCTGTAGGTGCTGTGGCCTGGGATAATTTAAACAGGAATAAATAATATAATTATCAAGTGCCTTCTAATTTAATGACTGTTCCAGCATCTAGCATAATGTCAATGAGTTTCTGATCTTGCAAACATCCTCAGATCACCCTCTGAACCACGTAGTTTAGTGGTTATTTGAACCCAGCTCTCTTCAAGGCCAGCTCTCTATCTGCTATACCTCAAGGACTCTCTCTTCCAAGAGCTTAAATCAGGGGTAGGCAACCTTTCCCTTTTAAGGGCCAAAGGACTTCAGCTCCCAGAAGCCTCAGCCATGTTGGCCAATAGTCCCATGTTGGCCAATAGCTCCTGGGATTCTGGGGGCTGAAGTCCCTCGGCCCTTAAAGGGGAAAGGTTGCCTACCCCTGGCTTAAATCATCAAGAGGCTCTTGACCCAAGTATTTGTCAGTGCCATGAACATCAGATGAGTGGCGCACTCCACATTGCTTGGCAGTGACTTCTTTTAAATGCCTGAAAATAGCCTGGATGTTCTTCTTTGTTCCTAGCACACAGGCAGCCCAAAAATCCTCATAGCTCCCCAAGAATGTAATTAGATCTGGTACATTTCTCCATTTTTCTCCCACATTTTGTGGGCTATTTTACAACAGTGGTGTTTCTTATACGGTTTTGTAAAAGCCTACCTGCTAGGAACTGAAAGGTCTCAGATTTTTCGGCTGCATGAGACAAGTCACTGTAGGTTAATGCTTTGTCCTCTTTGCCCTGTCCATGCTTGTAGGAATATGTGGCTAAGTACTGAACAAACAGCTCCTAAGGATAAGACAAAGACAGCCAGGGATATAACTCAGGCATCATTATTTTTTTGCCAATGTATAAATCATTATTTTTTTTGCCAATGTATAAACTACCTTGTATAAACCATATAAGCAGCTTGCTCTGGTACATAAAGACACTATATGTCAGTGATATGACACAAGACTTCCCAAAGGCTGAGAATATGTTTAGCTATCTTAACAGCCTGCAGTTACTTGAGCAAAATAAAACTAAATGTCTCTTCCAGTCTCGGCTCAGGAAGAAACAGAACCACAAAATGTGCTTGCTTGAACTTAATATATACACTTTAACTAAACAGTATAGAGGAGAAAAAAGTGAACTCTATTTGCAGGGGTCATGAAATCATTTGAAAAAATGATAGCAAAGTAACTTCAGGAAAATAGCTGAGTTAGTCTGCATTATCTTACACTTTTAAAGGCAAATTTTGGTATGTTCCTTTCCACAACATAGAGTATTAGGCTTGAAAAGCAATTTCTTAATGCTGACTATTATAAATGAACATACTGCCATGAATATCAAATGAAATAGTATAGGTCAGTGGTTCCTAAACTTTGGTCCTCCAGATGATTTGGACTTTAGCTCCCAGAATTCCTGACTACTGACCAAGTTGGCAATGGCTTCTGGGAAGCGAAGTCCAAAACACCTGGAGGACCAAAGTTTGGGAACCACTGGAGCTCATCAAATTGCATTAACAGAACGGATCCCAGTGGCACATTTTGTTACTGGTTCCTTTAAAAATGGTCTTTTTGTCATATTAAAGCTGCCTGTGCTAAATTTCCTGATGTGTTGGACTACAAATGGCCAGGAATGGAGGGATCTGTAATGCAATTCATCCGTACTACAGCATCCTTGTGCTTCATCCTTAATTAAGGATGTGAACTGCCAACTTAAGTTTCATTATGGACATCAACCTTTTTTCTTTCTACTCCCACCATCATGTAACTATTCACCTTTTTTGTCTGGATTGGAAAGGTGCAGCGTAGTAGTGTGAGTGTTAAGAGTACGACTCTTGAGACCAGGGTTCGATTTCCCACTCAATCATGAAACCCACTGGGTGACCTTGGGGAAGTCACACTCTCTCAACCTCAGGGGAAGGCGATGGCAAACCTCCTCTGAACTAGTCTTGCCAGGAAAACCCAGAGGTGCCCCAACAAACCAGAGCTCTGGTTCCACAACAAACGACACTTCCCAGAATTCCACAGCATAGAGCCATGGCAGTTAGAGCAGCGTCAAACCGGATTAATTCTGAAGTGCAGATGAAGCCTGAGAGAGATTTCGTGCTTGGAGAAGCTGCTCCTTCACATTATAATGGCAAGACTCCCGAAGAGGTTGACTCTAGAATGTACAGCTGCCTCTCTCAATTCGCGGGGGATCTGTTCCAGACCTCACCGCGAAAATAGTGGCTCGCTAATATTTGAGCCCCATTGAAACTAACAGGCATGCATGGCCATTTTAAATATAGGTATTTGTCCCTCCCCGCAAAGAGTGAGACTGCAGACTCAAAGTCTCTAAACAGGGAATTGCAACTGTATTATTTATTAATTTATTTTATATTTAAGGTGACCCTCCTTTTCCAAGACATGTCCTATATTTCAGCTTTTCCAAGATGTGTCCTACAATTCAGCCTTCTCTCCAGAAGGAATTTCAAAATGTCTTCCATTATGAGCAGGACTAAGAAGCATGAATGTACACATTTATACAAGTGTTTTTAGGTTTTATCTTATAATGCGCTCCCTTTTTCTTGCACGTCCTACATTTTGCGATGCTGCGTCCTCCTTGGCGGTGAGGACATCTGGTCACCCTGATTTTATTTATTCAGAGTAGGACACTATTTGGAGAGCATTGGGCTGTATTAGAAAATGGAGAAAGCAAGGACTAACTCAGGACACCTGGCTCTCGCATATTTCAACGCTTGTTGTTATGAGCCTTCATGCCAACTCTGACTTTTGCAGCATCTTTATCATGGGTTTTTCTTGGCAAGATTTCTTCAGAGGGCGGCTTGCCACGGCCTTTCTCAGAGGCTGAGAGTGTGTGCAAGTCTAACACTCCAAAGTGCGGTACCACACTGTCTCTTATCAAGGTAAATGTTTCTGCAGCTCTGGTGAAATCGAAACAATAACTCCTGTTCTTCTGCACTATCCCTTCTATCTTGGAATTCGGGAGGTCCCTATTGAACCATATATAAAGGCATTCTCCGGTTGTTCAGAGGCTTTTTATACTCTTTTCTTGATGTCAGGGCAGTCAGTATACAGGGATATTGCCCAAGAGAGCAAAATCCCTTGCTGCCGCAGTTAAGATCCGTGAAAATGATTAGGTTTTTACTATTTGTGTATGCAGTTATATTTTATGTCTATATTTTATATTCTTTATGACTTATATTTACATTTTTATTCATATTTTACTGATGTCCATAGGTGTATATATCTTACCAAGGTTCATAGCATGCATATATTTTATGTATTTTATGAATTTGGGAATATGGTCATTTAAAATGGTCATTGATCACAATAAAATGATTGATTGGTTGCTGTCTCTCTATATGAAACATTTTAAAATTGTTTTATATAAAGCATTTTTCTGACCACAAGGGCCATCCAGTCCAACCCCCTGCCATGCAGGAACTCACAATCATCAACAGATGGCCATCCAGCCTCTTTAAAGACTTCCAAAGGCATGGCTTCTAGACCCTTCACCATTTTAGTCGCCCTCCTTTGGACATGCTCTAGTTTCTTAACATCCTTTTTGAATTGTGGGGCCCATGACTGGACACAGTTTTCCAAGTGGGGCCTGACCAGAGCAGAAGTGGCACTATTACTTCCCTTGATCTAGACACTATACTTCTACTGATGCAGCCTAAAATTGCATTGGCCTTTTTAGCTGCTGCATCACACTGTTGGCTCATGTTCAACTTGTGGTCCACCTGGATTCCTAGATCCCTTTCACACGTAGTCTCATTCAGCCAGGTGTCCCCCATCGTATATCTGTACTTTTTGTTTTTCCTTGAAAATCTAAGGCAAGGGTTTTCTTGAAAATCTAAGGCAAGGGTAGGCAACCTTTCCCCTTTAAGGGCCGAGGGACTTCAGCTCCCAGAATCCCAGGAGCTATTGGCCAACATGGGACTATTGGCCAACATGGCTGAGGCTTCTGGGAGCTGAAGTCCCTCGGCCCTTAAAGGGGAAAGGTTGCCTACCCCTGATCTAGACACTATACTTCTACTGATGAAACCTAAAATCGCATTGGCCTTTTTAGCTGCAGCATCACACTGTTGACTCATGTTCAGCTTGTGGTCTACTATGATTCCCAGATCCCTTCCGCATGTCCTGTTGTCAAGCCAGTTGTCCCCCTTTCTATACCTGAGCCTTTGTTTCTTTTTTCTGCCCAAGAGTAGTAACTTACATTTCTCCCTGTTGAAATTCATATTGTTAGCTTTGGCCCAGCTTACTAATCCTTTAAGGTCATTTTGAATTTTCATCCTGTCTTCTGGGGTATTAGCTATTCCTCCTCATTTGGTGTCACCTGAAAATTTGAGAAGCATGCCCCCTATTCCTTCATCCAAATCATTGATAAAGATGTTGAATCGCCCTGGGCCCAGGACAGAATCCCACTGGACATCCCACTGGTCACTTCTCTCCAGGATGAAGAAGAGGAGCCATTGCTGAGCACCCTTTGGGTTCGGTCAGTCAAGCAATTACTAATCCACCTAACAGTTGTATTGTCTAGCCCACATTTTACTATCTTGTTAAAAAGCCTTACTGAAGTCAAGATATACTATGTCTACCACATTCCCTTCATCTAGCAAGCTGGTAATTTAACAAAAGAAGAGATCAGATTAGTCTGGTATGACTTGTTTCTGAGAAACCCATGTTGACTTTTAGTGATGATGGCATTCCCTTCTAAATGTTCACAGACTCTCTGTTTAATGAACTGTTCCAGAATCTTTCCCAGTAATGATGTCAGACTAACTGGGCAATAGTTGTTGGGATCCTCTTTTTCCCCCTTTTTGAAGATGGGGACAATGTTTGCTCTCCTCCATCTTCTAAGTGGAAAGGTAAAGATTTCTGGGTTTTGTTGCTTCTTGTATGCCTCAGAGGCTGAGAGAGTGTGACTTGCCCAAGTGAGAATTCCATGGCTGAGTGGGATTTGAACTCCAGCTTTCCTGGTGCAAACCTAATACTCCAAAGTGCAGTACTTTTTACTACTAACTAAGATTTACATCAATATTTTAGGGTGGGTAACAGAGAATGAGGAGAGAAAATACAGACAATGGAAACCAAAGCAAAATATAACTCTAGGGGTGGAAATTAGGAAGCTAAGGAAAGGTTGTGAATAGAGTATACAGATATGTATATAATAGAGAAATATAGCAAGAGATTTTATATATAAAATTAGAAGGAAGATGTCAATATGATTGTATGAATTTGACATGGTTGAATATATTTGGAAAAGTCAATAAAAATCTATTTTTTAAAAAAGTGCAGAGTACAATGCTCTCTCTCTCTCTCTAAGACATTAAAAAAACATGTTATATAAAGCCTTTTTTCTTGGGAGATCATGCTTACTGATTCTACCCTCTGAGGCTGAGAGAGTGCCCCAACACACTACACTTCCCAGAACCCCACAGCCTTGAGCCGTGGCAGTTAGAGCGGTTTCAAACCGGATTATTGCTGCAGTGCGGATGCAGCCTGTCAGAGGCGGTCCCTACCGTCGCTTTAGCGGTGAGGAAAATGGCGTCCGGGTTGATGCTGGAGACTTCGGGCGAGCTCTTCATAATCACCCGGATCCGAGACAAAGGCAGCGACACTAGACGGTTCTCGCCGGAGCTCCCTCCAGCCGCCCCACTCGGCCTCGACGCCATCTTGCCTCCATATCCACTCCCCGCTTCCTTTCACGCACACTTGCCAAAGAGACGCCTCGCCTTATGGGAATTGTAGTTTTGCCCTCATAAGCGGTGAAGGGGATGTTCGGTACAAATGACTACGCGTCCCAGAGGGCATTGCGAACGCTGCTCGGCCCCGCCCAGAAGGCACCTTTCTCCCTTCACGCATTGGTCCCCCCAAACTGCGCTTTTTAAGGGCTTTTGGACTTCAGCTCCCAGAAGCCTCAGCCATGTTGGCCGATGGCCTCGGATTCTGGGAGCTGAAGTCCAAAATCCCTTAAAGAGCGCAGAACTCCTCGTTTGATTAGGAATAGGCTCTTTATACCATAGGAAGAGTACATTTCCCAAGAGGCCCTTCGGCGGATAACGGTTGCCGCCGTCTGGTGTACGGACAACGAACGAAAGAACGAACTTCCTCTCAGAGCCTAGGAAAGTTACTGTTTTGGACTACAAGGCCCACAATTCCTAGCCAACGTGACCCAAATTGCGGTTGATTTCTGACTCTCTTTTCACCACATTTCAAGGGTCATCAGTCAGATACAATCAAAGAACGAGAGAATAAAGCATAACACTATAAATATAAGCTACAAATACAAAGGTATAAAGTGGAGAAGCGGAGTAGGGAATTGTAGTCCAAAGAAGTAACTTTCCCAACTTTTGGAATTGTGGGAAACTACATCTGAGTGTGCTCTCAGAGAATACAAAGTACTTTCCAAGAGGGACATTTCCCCACTTACAGGGCTTTAGCGCGGAATTGCTATTATTATTAATAAAGTTATAACTCTATATTATAATATAATTGTATTAAAAATAATGATAAATAAATGCTCAATCAATAATTTATAAATATATAATAAAAAGTGCACACGTATATAAAACATATATGTAAATTATATATATATATATATATATATATATATATATAATTTTATAATACATACAATATAAATATATACAAAAGATATATTATATAATACAGTAAATATAAATAAAAGATATATAATATGGTATCAATATTAAATACTCAATGAATAATTTTAAATTATATTCTATATTATATTTTATATAAGATATTTTATATATATATATTTATTATATATATTTAATATACTATAATATATAGTTATATATTATTATATATAAAATGTACTATAGAATAATCTATAATAATATAGAAAAACTTGTAATTAATGTATGAATTGTTCATGGGTATTATATATATATATATATATGTTTATATTAGTATTTTCTATATATATATATATATATATTGTAAATTATGTATTTACATAGAATATATTATTATAAATTGTAAAATATATATTGTATATGTGTGTGTGTGTATATATATATATATATATATATGTTATATATTTAAATTATACCGCATTAATTGACAGACCAGCGTTTTGTTTAACAATGGAGTTCAAAGGCCAGCCCCCTCCCACGTGACCAGGGCGGCCGTTGGGCTCAGTTCCCTCCCTGAGAGAGTAGAGGGTGGGGGCGGGCAGAAAGAGCGGGAGCATGCGTACTTTCGCCTTCGCCTCGCGCTGGTCCTGGCGCCTGCGCACTCCGCCCGGCGGGTCCCTCCCTCAGCTTGGAGTTCCGCGTTCCTGAGGAAGAGCCGGAGCCGGGAGGCGGAGCTGTGAGGGTGAGAAAGAGAGGGAGAGGCCCGGACTGGAGTCTGAGGAGGGTGGGCTGGGAGGCTGACGGGTGGGGAAGAGGGGGCGGTTGGGCTGGGGGCCGCTCCGCCTCACAAACTTCTCCCTCGCGTGAGGTTTTGGAGCTGAGAGAGTGTGACCAGCCCCAGCCCCGCCCCCTCCCCCCTCCCCTTTCTTCTGGGGGAGAGAGGAGAAGGACGGTCCCTCGTAAACTCCCTCCTCAGTACCTGCTGCTGTTGACATTATTATTATTATTATTATTATTACTATTATTATTAAATATAGTCGGCCCTCCATAGCCACAGATTTTTATCCACGGATTCAACCATCCACGGCTTGAAAATACTCCAACTATGTATCTATACCTATATCTATATCTATATATCTATCTCAAGGTTTGATTCTTTTTTTGGAATAGATGTAGATATAGATGTATATTCCATATATATATATATATATATATATATTCTACACACACACACGCACACACTCTCCAAATATTTATTTGGAGTGTATTTGGATTCCAAATCCATATATATATATATGTGTGTGTGTGTGTGTGTGCCATATATATTATATATTTCTTTTTTTAAAAAAAATATTAAATCAAATATCCTCTTTATTCATCTGATAAGTAACATGACAAGGCTACAGAGATTCAACTCTAATCATATATGTTCGTACATAATCATAAAAAAAATCTAAACTTGTCATATTGTTGGTTTCCTTAGTGTGTGTATATATATATTGATTTTGCCATTGGATTGGGTATCAGGGACACCATTGCAGTACACCATTTAGTACCTAACGGGCTTGAGCATTCATGGATTCATAAGGTCAGAAGGTATTTTAGCCCAGAGAATGAACAGGTGATTAAGTGTTTGAAGGGGTGTCCTGTTGAGAATAGAGCAAGGTTGTTTTCTGTTGCTCTAGAGAACGGGACCCGGAACAATGGATGCAAGCTGCAGGAAAAGAGATTCCAGCTCAACATTAGGAGGCACTTCCTGATAGTGAGAGCTGTTCGAAAGTGGAACACACTTCCTCGGAGATTTTGGTGGAGTCTCCTTCCTTGGAGGTCTTTAAGCAGAGGCTGGATGGCCATCTGTCGGGGATGCTTTGATTGTGAATTCCTGCATGGGAGAATGGGGTTGGACTGGATGACCCTTGGGATCTTTTCCAACTCTATGAGTCTGTTTCTATGGCTCTGTAAGAGTGCACATCCCAGCTAAGTCTTTTTACAGTGGCCTCTAGCACCTATAAGGTCCTTCACACATTGTACCACGACCAATTTATTGTGGTTGCCTCCTTATCCATCTATCCTTTAGCACAGGGACCGGCAACCTACGGTCCGGGGGCCGGTTAAGGCCCCGGGCCCCGGACTTACCGGCCCAGGCCATAGGTTGCCGCCTCCGCCGTGCGCCGCCTCCGCTCGCCGCCGGGGCGCGTTTTCGGCCGCGCTTGCTGCAGCCGCCATTTTGGAAGTCAAAATGGCTGTCGCGACGTGTTTGCGCATGCTGTATTTCAGAAGAAGGAACTGGCAAGACCACCTCTTGAGTATTCCTTGCCTAAGAAAAATATGAAATTCACGGGGTTGCCATAAGTCCACAAGCCACTTGAAGGCACAAACACACAGACACATGGCCTGAGGTCAACATTATTTTAATCTCCTTCAGCAGGACTGGATATGATAGTCCCCCACAATCATGTTTTGTTACAGAATCTACACCAGGGGTAGGCAACCTTTTTGAGCCGGGGGCCGGGTTGCTGTCCCTCAGACAATTGGGGGGCCGAAGCACCAAAAAAATTAAAACTTTTTGAAAATATGCATGCACACTCTCTCAGCCCCAGAAAAGCCATGGCAAAACCCCTGTGGAGATTTTGCCAAGAAAACCCCAAGAACAAGTAATAACAACAATAATCAATATCATCATGTCGGGTGGTGGCGGCAGCGGCAGGACCGGCCTGGGGCCGGTCCAAAGGCCTCAGAGGGCCGCATCTGGCCCCCAGGCCTTAGGTTACCTACCCCTGATCTACACAAAGATACATGTATAATGTAGGCATTCTGCAGCAGTATCATTGGAATTATAAACAATGTCACCAGGTTTTACCCATTTGCTATTTTTGCTTGCTACTGCAGGATTTTTTAAATTGACTAAAAAGGCTGGGACATTGTTCCAACAAATCTACTATTTTTTTAACCATAGTTTTTCATACCTAAATTGAACAGTATTAATCTGTTGAGACAAAATTATCCCACTGTGTGTTTTGGTGATTCATGATGTAGAAGCAACATACTTTGGTTTTCAGAGCGTTATCCCCAGTTGTGTGGAGTGAGGAACTGGAATTCTTAGTGGTTTCAGAAAAAGAAAGAAGTTTATATTAAACCTGACCACAGTGCTAAACCTCAGTGCACTCACTGGGGTCAAAAATCCACAACTCACTCAATGCAAGTTTTTAATAATAATAATAATAATAATAATAATAATAATAATAAGATGCATGAGGGTTGGCTTGGGTGTCTGATGCAATTATTAATTCCAATAACAGTAGACTTAGTTCAGTCAATGGGAACTTGGTAGGACAACACTTGTGTAAATTCCATTGATTCAGTGTGCCTAATCTGGTTGGGTCTGAGCTGGATTTAGGCCTCTGTTTGCCTTGTAGTGACTGCATTTCTTTGCGCGCATCTGTAATATGTGTTGCCTTTTATCCTTTAATGTGTAATGCAATGTGCTTCTTTCCCCCATTTTATCCAGAAACATTGTTCAGTTGGGATAATATGAACTCTATTTGGGAAGCACCACTATTCTGAAAATAACTGTGATAACACAGTTTAAAAACTTTTGTTCTTAGAATGGAGAAAAAGGATAAATTCATATCCACTGAGTACAGTTAAAATGGTATTTTTTATGGGATGAAGTACTAAATTGTAAGACACAAGATGCAGAAGAATGGAATATTATATGAGGAAAATGAGGATGTCAATACTAGCCCAAAGACAAAAAGTATGTTTCTTTCCTTGTCCCTGTGTCTTTTTATAGAGAAATACATTCCACCATTTACTCCAGAGTACATGTTCATGTGATTGAGCTTTCATATGTTATGATTGCATTTTGTCTTCCATATCTGCCTCCTGTAAATTTGAACTGTTTTGTTTAACTTTTTTTGTCGTAATTCATACAGTCAAGAGCTGGGACTTTCATGATGTGGCAGTAAAATTTTTAAATCAGTCTAGTCCACTGCAGCGCTAAATGCACACAAGCCCTTTAGGCTAGTCTTGTAAATAAACCCACAAAACTACCTGGCCTGCAGAACTGATCATTAGTCTGCTGCATGCTTATAGAGGACCAATGGAAAGTGGTAAGTCTTTGGTAGGCACAGAAGAAGAGGTTTCTTTCATCTAGTGGCCCACTTGTTTTGTGGAGGGAGAGAATATGCCTTTCCTTCTTAGCCAACTATCTTATTTACTTCTGTCTAATTCCTGATCACTTCTGGCTTTGCTGTTGTGTACCTTTTATTCTGACTTATGGTGACCTTAAGATAACACCAAACCGTTTGTTTTTGTTTTTTGACAAAATATGTTCAGCAGAGGTTTGCCATTGCCATCGAGGCTGAGAGAGAGTGACTTCCCCGTGGTCACCCA
Source organism: Phrynosoma blainvillii (assembly GCA_026167975.1). Lineage (NCBI taxonomy): Eukaryota > Metazoa > Chordata > Lepidosauria > Squamata > Phrynosomatidae > Phrynosoma > Phrynosoma blainvillii. The sequence goes on from JANUYF010000004.1 coordinate 9,303,922, forward strand.
TTGGTTTCCATGGGTGAGTGGGGATTTGAACTTTGGTTTCCAAAGCCTCAGACCACTGTGTGACGCTTCTACGAAGGTTAGAAGACTTGGTGAGGCATGTATATCTCTGCATAGGATTGAAGTTGGAATTGTGGCAGTCTTATACCAAATTCAGCTAAGATTATATAACTACTGGTTGAAGCTAACACCAATGAATGAAATAGGCTTTCAAAGAAATGTTTACAAGAACAGTTGGTTAACAAGATGGAATCATCCTGGTTACATAAATTTACAAGGATGTTGCCTAACCACGGCTTCAGTCTGGAGGTCCTAATGGGAACCAGCAATAGTACCAAAAGTTTAATTATGTTTAGAATTACTGACATCAGAGCCAAATCTGATATTGCTGCTTTGTCCATGTATAAGGCTTTAAAATGGCTAGCGAGAACCTGTTCACAATTCAGGGCAGAGAAATACTTGTTTCTTGAGATGAGAAAGAATCTGTTTGTTGCTTTTACACACCTCCATTTTGAGATGATAGACACAATGATCTTCCATGTAAGATTTTGAGGCATTCTTCTCACAAATAGGCAGTTTATATGCAGTTCTGTAATAACAGCCGACTTTGCACATTATCTACTTGCGTTCCATTTATATTCAAGCTGTAGGGAGCATTATCTGGGCCCATTTCTGACTCATAGGAGAAACTGTTCTGTGATGAACAAATTCACATTCTTTTTGAATGGTTCGAGGGAGTCACCCTTTTTGCATCCAAGGCTCCCAATTTAAGGAAAAAACTGGTGGCAAGAAGGAGTAATTTTTAGTTTACTGGATGATATAGTACTTTTATTTTGGTTAAATATAACCTTAACATAATATGGGAAGGCATGTTTTCTGCTGTTCCATGGAGCAGTGGATGCAAATTAGAGAAAAACAGATTCCAGCTCAACATTAGGAAGAACTTCCTGAGAGTAAGAGCCATTTGACAGTGGAACATATTACCTCACAGTCTCCTTCTTTGGAGGTTTTTAAACTGAGACAGGATGGTCATCTTGTCTGGGGTGCTTTGATTGTGTATTTCTGGATGGCAGAATGCTTTTGGACTGGATGGCCCTGGAATTTTCTTCCAACTCTATGATTCTAATGTTTTTATTGTAACTGTATTATAACATTTGTAATTATATTGTTTTATTACGGCATTTGTAATTGTTTGGAATGGTCCATAGCCTAATTCAATAAACTGATCTGATCTGATCTCTATTTAGGATTGAGCAGGTTTGTAAAGCTGCTAAATAAACTTTCTTCAAAACGTAGATTAAAATGTATCAGTTCCTCTATTTCTAAAGGGGTGGGATTGCTATCCTTCCTACTTGCCTATCACATCTTCAAACATTTGAGCATCTGTGGTTGGCAAGTCTGTGTTGTCTCCAATGGTGGCGTGTGCACACAGCTGTGCCGCTGTTGGGGACAACTGCACTGAAATCCTTCCTTCCTCCCTTCCTCCCTTCTTCTCTCCCCCTCCGAGGCTTCTGCCCCAGGCTTGGCTTTGTGGGTGATTCAGAGGCTGGAGCCCTGTTGGCTGGAGGGGCCTGGGGCTTGGGTCTCAGAGCCTGGAGGCTCTGTACCTGGTGTTGGGCCGGGGGGTGGGGTGTCTCCAAGACCCAGCCTTTGGCTCCCTCCTTCCGAAGAGGCTCCAGCCTCCACCTCTGAACTGTCCCTGAAGCCAAGCCCAGGACAGAAACCTTGGAGCAGAGGAAGGAAGGAAGGAAGGAAGGAAAAGGGAGAGAGGACTTCAATGCAGTTGTCTCCAATGGTGGCATGGCCATGTGGCTGTGCTGCCATTAGGGACAATGGGACTTGAGCATCCATAGATTTTGGTATCCATGGGAGGCTACAGAATGGATCCCCTGCAGATACTGAGGTCCAACTGTATATTCTTCTGCTTCCTAAGTGTGGTATATCCCAAGGAACAGAATAAGTACTGAAGGATGAAGGAAAGTGGAAAGTCAGATAACGCAGCAGATTACTTATTGGTAATATCTGAGGCAATTTCAGATCTAGTAAAACCTACCTCAAGGGAGAGACAAATTTTTAAGCTCCACAATTTGTCTTCTGATTGGATTAAAATCTTAGTGTGGAAGAATTATTGCTTTTTCACAATAATGCAAGAGGAGAGGGATCATGGGACGTTTTGCAGCTAAACTTATCAAAGCTGTGTCAAGCTTCTTAAGATTGTCCCTAAGAATGTAATCATTTCTTCCACTGGATTTCATTGGGTCTTTTTAGAGAGGTATGGCGGCAATGGCAAACCTCCTCTGAAGAAACTTGCCAAGAAAATCCCATGATAAGTTCACGTTAGAGTCACCATAAGTCAGAAAGGGCTTGAAAGCACACAACAACAATAACAACAACAACTGGAGACAAAGTTTATAGGAGGCCAAAGGCAAAGGATAACCTTGGTTATCCAACGGGGATAAGTTTTGTCTTCTAGCTAGACAGTGCTACTGTCAACTGTATTCATAATTGGTTGACTGACCAAACCCAGAGAGTGCTCACTAATGGTTGCTCTCCATCCTGGAGAGAAGTCATTAATGCGGTGTCTCAGGGTTCTTGTCTTGGACCCTGAGTTGTTCAACATCTTTATAAATGATTTAGATGATGAATTAGAAGGCATGCTTATCAAATTTGCAGATACACCTAAATTAGGCAGGTTAGCTAATGCCACAGAGGGCAGGATCAGAATTCAAAATGACCTTGACAGATTTGAATGCTGGGCCAAAACTAACTGAATTTCAACAGGGATAAATGTAAGGTACTACATCTAGAGAGCAAAAATAAAATGCACAGATAAAAGGTGCTTGAAAGCAGTATAAGTGAAAAGGATCTACAGGACTCAGTAGACCACAAGCTAAATTGTGTGACACAACAGCTGAAAAAAGTGAATGCAGTTCTTGGCTGCATTAATAGGAACATAGGCTGCATCTGCACTACAAAAATAATCCAGGTTGACACCACTTTAGCTGCCCTGGCTCAATGCTATGGAATTCTAGGAACTGTAGTTTGTTGTGGCACCAGAGCTCTCAGACAGAGAAGGCTAAACATCTCATAGAATTACAGTTCCCAGAATTCCATAGCACTGAGCCATGGCAGTGAAAGCAATGTCAAACTGGATTATTTCTGCAGTGCAGATACGGCCATAGTGTCCAGGTCAAGTGAACTCGTAATGTCACTCTGCTGTGCTTTGGTCAGACTTATCCTGGAATACTGTGTCCAGTTCTAGGCATTTCAGTTCAAGAAGGATGTTGACAAGCTGGAATGTGTTCAAAGAAGGATGACCAAGATGATCAAAGGGATCTTCAAGCACCTTTGAGACTGAGAGAAAGAAAGAAAAGCTGGTAGCATAAGCTTTCTTTGACTTAAGTCTACTTCCTTAGATGCTGTAAGATCCCTTTGCAGCCTGATCCAGACTGACACGGTAATGTCTTTGAATTCTACCAAGATGATCAAAGGTCTAGAAATGAAGCCCTAAGAGGAATGATTTAGGGAGTTGGTTATTTTTGAAATGGAGAAGATCAAAACATGACAATGTAGTCATCTTTAAATATCTGAGGAGGTACAGAAGATGGAGCAGCTGGTTTTCGGCTGCTCCAGACTAGAACACAATGCTGTGGATTCAGATTATAATAAAAGAGATTCCACTTGAATGTTAGGAAGAACTGCTTTCCTGTAAGAAGTGTTTGACAATGGAAATAGACTTCCCCTTCTCTCCTTCTTTGGAATCTTTAAATAGAGGTTGGGTGGCCATTTTTCAGGAGTGCTGTAATTGTGTATTCCTACATGGCAGGAGGTTGAACTAAATGGCTCCTTTTTGGTATTCTATGATCTATGTTTTTGCTTCTATAAACATTTTTGGTTTTTTTCTGTATAGTGTCTAATGGAACTGTTCTTTCCTAAGGGGGCGAGAAAATGGGGTTCAATGGATTTTTTTATACTCTTGATTGGTTAAAAATAGCCATGTTATTTTAATGATTTCTGGGTGTAGCAGAGGAAGACTAGAGAAGCAAGTCAGTTTCATCAACTCTGCCAAGAGACTACTGTAATTACCTTTGGCTGTTTCCCTCTTTGAACTGTTTCCATCTGCAATAATGCCTTGCTTTGGTTTTTGCTTAATCTCCATTCCTCTCTTCTTTTGTGTTACATATATGCTTATTTATTTATTTTTATTTATATCTTCCCTTTCTCCCAGTATGGGAGTCAAGGTAGGTTGCTATAAAAGCTAAAACAATAGATCTGAAACAGTATGTAATGCAGAAGTGATAATAATTAAACAGAAATCCAAGATCTGGTTAAATTTTATTGATCTATAACCTTTTCTGACTGAAGGCCAAGGTTAAAATGCTTTAAATAAATAAGCACATGAACTTACAAACAAATGGGAGTATTGTTCAGAGAAATATGATATGAGGTCCTACTTGAGACCTGTTGTTAGAAAGTGTTAGCCACCTAATGTTCAGAGATATAGCCATGTTAGTCTGTAGAATCACTATGTAGAGAGATCTTGTAGCACCTTTGAGACTAACTAAAAGAAAGAAGTTGGCAGCATGAGCTTTCATATTCTTCAGTCTACTTTGCTGAAGTATATGCTGAAGTAATGCTGCCAATTTCCTTCTTTCAGTTAGTCTCATAGGTGCTACAACATCTAATGTTGTTTGTGTTTCACATTTAAAATGACGTGCACTTGCATAGCAATATAGAAATGATTCATTTTTTTCTTTTTACTAGCACATAGATGATACAAAATGAGTGTCCCTGACTACATGCAGTGTGCGGAGGACCATCAGACTTTGCTGGTTGTGGTCCAGCCAGTTGGAATTGTTCCTGAAGAGAGCTTTTTTAAGATTTACAAACGGATCTCAACAGTGAGTCAGATCAATGTCTGTGATTCGCAACGTGTGCTTTATATCCGATACAGACATCATTACCCACCAGAGAACAATGAATGGGGGGATTTTCAGACACATCGCAAAGTTGTGGGGCTCATAACCATCACAGACTGTTCCTCTGGAAAGGATTGGCCTCAGACCTTTGAAAAATTCCACCTGCAGAAGGAAATATATGGTTCTACACTTTATGATTCCCGTCTGTTTGTCTTTGGGCTTCAAGGAGAAATTGCAGAGCAGCCTCGTACAGATGTGGCATTCTATCCTAGTTATGACGAATGTGAAAATGTGGAAAAGAGAATAGAGGACTTCATTCACTCTCTCTTCATTGTGTTAGAATCCAAACGTCTTGACCGAGCCACAGATAAATCAGGAGATAAGATTCCCCTCTTATGTGTTCCTTTTGAAAAGAAGGATTTTGTAGGTCTGGATACAGACAGTAGGTAAGTAGCTTCATTTATGGATATACAGATCTTCTAAAATGTGTGCCTCCTTTCTGGTTAACTATAGACTAATTGGCACAGTGCTATCGCTGGAGAAAGATGGTTCCTTGAGACTGAATTGCGATAATTTTGAAAACAATAATTAAAACATAAAGTGCTGTAATACACTGAAATTTGCCAGCATTGTCATTGAACTTGTATTGTATTTTTAAAAAATATTTAAAAATGGATTAAAAGACTGGGCAAATAATAGAAATATTTTGACACTTTCTCTTTGCTTTACTGAATAGTGTTTAATTATAAACATTTTGATTATTTTGGAGTGGATCCAAAGCAGTTGATCACTTTTTTGGATCCAGAAAAAAAACCAGTTGATAACAGGACAGGTTTACATTTTTTCTTAATCCCCTCCATCAAAATCTCTCCAGAGAGTCAAGGAACCTAGGTAAATGTCTTGGACTGTGATGTGGTAGTCAGGAGTAAAGCAAGGGTATTCCCCCTCAAAGTGGGTAGTGGCAACATCTTATCCCATGATTTGAATTTATGTATAAATGCTTTTAAGATTTTATATGTGTTTTTTTTCTGCCTAATGGCCTATTGGCTGGAATAAAGGTATTATTATTATTATTATTATTATTATTATCCCATGATTGATAAATTTGAGGCTTTAAGAAACTGTTTTGAAATGCTAAGTACAGAAAGTGTGTGTACACAACATGACGCTTTTCATGAAATAAGCAGTGTCTTGATACACGTTGCCCACTTTCTCTTTCTTGCAGTGAGAGCATCTAAACCAGGGGTAGGCAACCTTTCCCCTTTAAGGGCCGAGGGACTTCAGCTCCCAGAAGCCTCAGCCATGTTGGTCAATAGTCCCATGTTGGCCAATAGCTCCTGGGATTCTGGGAGCTGAAGTCCCTCGGACTTTAAAGGGGAAAGGTTGCCTACCCCTGATGTAAACCAATCTGATGATTAAAAAATAAAACAATTATGTAGTTATCATGTCATCTAGCAACAATCAAAACTTTTTCTCTGGATCTTGTTATGGATCTTCTGGATCCTTCACTGCTTCTTGTCATGGATTCTCTGGAGGCCACTATGCTCAACATTTGCAAACTATGTGGAGCTTTGTGATCATGTAGTGACTGATTAAAATATCACATATTACAGAAAAAGGTTTGCACTCAAGGGGACCTCAGATTCCACCTCCTCATCAGCAATCTATAATGTTCAAAGTGAACTGCTTTTGAAACTGAGTGATGCAATTTGTAGTGTGAAGCAATTTATAGTGTGAAGATTGTGATTGTGAGCTTTTAGAAAAAAAGATACACATGTTACTCAGTTAGGGCAATCCACACACGAGCTTGAGGAGCTCCTTGGCTCTCATTCACTGTCCATGGTGCTGAAGTAGTGTGCCTTCCTCTTTATTTTATTGCTGTTGGAAATTAGTTTGGTGTTGCAAATGTGTAGGAAGACTTTCCATTACCTGAGAGAAATGGATCTGTATCCACAACCAAATCCTTTTGATGAATTCTTCCTGGTGATTCTAAGTTAGATTGAACAGCCTAAGAACATCTGGTGGTTGATCACTCATAATGATGCTTCTGTCATTAATAATCTCTCTGTCATAAAGCAAAGACATAACTCTTAAACTTGTTAGGTATAGACACTATTCCATTTATTTATTTAATATCCCACCTTTCTCCCTGTATGGGACCCAAAGCAGCATAAATAAGAGAGTTATAGTGTCTTTCACACTAAACCATAATGTGCTCTATGCTTTTGTTATTCATTTAAGCTCACTCTCTCTGAAACTTTTGTTTTGTGTTCTGTAACAAAGGTAAGGATATATTGAAGCTCTTATCTAAAATATATGTACTGACAAATCTTGTCACAAAACCTGAGGAGTTGTAATTGTGTAGAGCTGTTGACACATTAGGCTGTTTTAAAAAAAAGAAAGAACTTTGACTCCTGTCTTGTGGATGGCACATGGGGTTAAATCCAAGGACAGTGGATTACTTTGCCTGCCATCCCGAGAATGCCAGTAACTCAACTCCTTTAAAACATAATTTAACACAAGCATGATGTTATTGTGAGATTGTGAAGTTGTTATTAACATTATTGGGTGTCAGGCTTCTTCCTTTGCCTATTCCACCCGTAATGATTTTAACTGCTGTTAGAGGAGTTGATTTTTTAAAAACAGTTTTGCCACTTTCTGTATCTTTTACAAAATGAAACAAATGGCTTTTAGTTTCACTGAAATGGTACACTGATTCAAATGCAGTCATGTATGCAGTGTTTATAGTTGAAGTAATAAGGCATCACTCATTACTTTTAGTTGACAAATTAATGGACAGTTAATTGACAGTCAGTTGTTCTGCTGATCTGAAATGCTCATGGTGCATCTTGATATCTCTTACAACTGCTTTACTTCAGTAGTTCTGCGTGTAGATGTCTGTTTAGTTTTTTCTACTCTTGTGTGTTTCTAATTTTTGTTTTGTTTCTTCCCTGTTTGTTTCCCCCCCTTTCCTACTGCCCTGTGAGTGTGTTTTTGGGTCCCAAAAGGTAGGCGTTCGATCATGTCGTATTTTAAAAGCTAGTTAGTTTTTGTGTGCTGCCTTCTTATTTTGCCTCCACTGCCTAATATAGTATTGCTTTTTTGTGTCATTATTTAACATAGCAATTAACTGTTTCTGCCTGGACTCCTACAGTAGTTTATCTTCCTTTGGAATTTGGCAAATCCTTTTGACAGTGCTGCCACTATTATTGTTACTGCTGTTATTATTTGCCATTTTGAGCAGTGGGATGGAAGGATTAAGTCAAAATAGTAATAAAACAATGATTTCTGTACGATGCTGCTGACTTCCAGAACTTGCTAGTTTTGTATTTTGTTTTTGTTTAAAACTGTACAGTTATGTTAAGCACTTATCTGTTTAGTTTTAAAATGTAGATTTTTTAATGCTATGAAACTTAATTGTTGCTGGTTTTTGAAAGCCTGAGTGATGTTACACTTGGAAATAATTGTAGCTGAGCATGCCATCTTAAGTTTTGTGAAATATCTTTTGTAACACTTAACATGAACACTATTGCCAACTCATTTTGCATGTTTGTTTTTGCTTGTGCAGCTTTCAAGAGCTGATAATTGCCATAATGACTTGTTTGTGATGCAATTATCTTGTAATTGTCAATGAAAGTTATATTTAAAAACCCACTCCTGACCATTATAAATGATCCCTAAGAGTATCTTGAGAATAGTCTGGTATATTTTAACTTCTCTGTGTTTGGAGAAAATGTGGAGGTTTAGAAGCAAGCATTACACAAAATACAAGATTTGTCTTACATACAGGTTACAAAGTATGTGTCCCAATGGGCTGGCTTGGATCTAATACAAACCACATGAATGACCTTCACTATTGCACTATTATCCCTTTGCATCATATTGACTACACAGTTTGCTCTTGGCTTCCAACTGGGAAATGAAACTTCATGCAAACTATATTTTCTATGAAAACCAAAATGAGAAACCATGATAAAAATGTAGTTTCCAATTCTGGTTTATGCCTTGCCATGGAAGAAGATGCTGGAGTTGCAAGCCTGAGTCTCCCTCAAGTGTGTTTTCTTATTCAGTCGCAAATGACTAGAAATGCTTCTTGCTTGATTGTCCATTATCTCAAATGATGTCTCCAAGTTTTAGTTGTAATTCTGCTTTTGTTCTTGAACAAACGGTCTGCCTATCATATGCTTGTGTTTCTAGAGTCAATTATCATTTGTCCTTTTCCATCCTTTCAAGTCCTAGTTGCTACAACTCTATTACATCATTATTATTAATTTTTCTGCTGTTTGCCTCTGTTTGCCTTAACTGTAGGTAGCAACTCATTATTTGTATTGCAGAGTTGGCCCCTCAGTTGTTCAGTTAATTTCTGTGCTTTTAATTAAAGTTACACTTTAAAACAGGGGTCGGCAACATTTCCTTACCTGGGGCCGGTAAGGTCTTCCTCCGGTCTTCCACGGGCCGAGTGGGGGGGGGAATGGCGCCGTGTGCGCTCACGTACATGCGCATGCGCATGCGTATGCGCAGTACTCCGGAAGTACTGTGCATGCACACACTCGTTCACTCGCACATGCGCAGTACTTCCGGAGTACTGTACATGCGCGAGCGAGTCGCAGCCGCCATTTTGTTTTCCAAAATGGCAGCCGCGACTCTCTCACGCATGCACAGTACTCGGCACATGCGCAAACGAGTTGCAGCTGCCATTTTGGAAAAATGGCAGCAGGACCGGCCCCAGGCCGTAGTTTGCTGACCCCTGCTTTAAAATGACCAATTAAAGAAACGACCCAGAAGCAAGTTTACTCTATAGTAGGAAATAAAGAGCACAATGAACAGCATAGGAGTAATCTTCTACAAAATAATGAAATGAAATAGAATTGTTCCACCTAAAGATTCACTGTATGCATGGCAATCTTTAGAAGAAATTAAAAAATTCTATAAATAAATTGATAAATCCAACCTGTCATTTAAGCCACTAGATGCAGTGGATTCTAATGTATGTATCCAAAAGGACTCTTTGAAGGATCCTATTCTATAAATAAATATGTTCAAAAGGACAAAGCTTAATTTGTTCAAAGCAAAAAAAAAAAAAAAAAAAAAAAAAAAAAAAAAAAAAAATCCCAAGGACACAGGAGGATTGTTTGTATGTTGTGAAATGTTCAGAGAATGGAGTATCTAAATTAATATTTCTGATTTTGCTTTTATTTGCAATAGTTCTTGATCTCATTTTTGATCTTGATATTTGTCCAGCATACATTTTAAGCATGGGCACAAGAGAATAAAAACTACATGATCTGAATTGCAGTTAGTAAAGGATTTCAATGTACATCTGTGATTTGTGACAGGGTCAATAAACTCTTTAATCTGTAGATATTCCTGGCAACAAGAACAATGTCCACACTGGTAGTTGCCCATTGCAATAGAAAGTGTGATTAACATGAAGAATGTCAGTGTTTACTAACATATCTTGTAAGTTTGAAGTCTTGTAGACAAATAATAGCTAGAGATGTTTTGAATCGAATTCCAGTGTTTGAAAATAATGTTTTATCTTGTGAGAAACATGGTTAAAGGGTAAAGACCAAATACCGTATTTTCCGGCGTATAAGAAGATTTTTTTAACCCTGGAAAAGGGTCTCAAAAGTCAGGGGTCGTCTTATACGCCAGGTAGAGGAGGAGGAGGATGAGAATGGAGGGGAGAAAGAGAAGGAATCCAGGCAATAGGAGGAGGAGGAGGAGGAAGAAAAAGAGGGGAGAAAATGAAGGAATCCGGGCAAGAGGAAGAGGAGGATGAGAAGGGGGGGGGGGAAGAAGGATGCCACTTCTAAGATTGTTGTTGTTGTTGTTGTTGCTGTACGCCTTTGAGTCATTTCCGACTTACGGCGGTCCTATGATGGTGTTTGCTTAGCAAGGTTTCTTCAGAGGGGAGTTTGCCATTGCCTTCTCCTGAGGCTGAGAGAGTGTGACTTGCCCAAGGTCACCCAGGGGGATTCCATGGCTGAGCCAGGATTCGAACCCTGGCCTCCAGAGTCATACTCTGGTACTCAGACAGGGTGACCAAATATCTTTAATGCAAAGGAGGACAAGTCACTACAAAAAATGTAGAGAAAGCTAAAAGCACTAATATAAATGTAAATCCATGCTTCTTAGCCTGGCTCAAAATGGAGGACATTTTGGAATTCCTCCTGAAGAGAGGGTTGACATGGAGGGCATGTCCTGGAAAAGAGAAGGCTAAGTAGCTCATTGAATGACAAATCCAAGAGCTCTCATAATATGGAGCCATGGCAGTTAAAGTGGTGTCAAACTGCATCAGTTCTACAATATGGATGCAGCCTGAATCTGCACTGCAGAAATAATACAGTTTGACACCGCTTTAACTGCCATGGCTTCATCCTATGGACTCCTAGGATCTGCAGTTTGCTTTGTGGTACCATAGCTCTCTGACAGAAAAGGCTAAATATCTCACAAAACTGCAAATCCCAGAATTCCATAGTCTTGAGTCAGGGCAGTTAAAGTGGTGTCAAACTGCTTTAATAAATTTCTGTAATGCAGATGCTGTCAAAGTTGATGTGTTGCTCGGGCATGGCTTCTTTAACAAATAATTCTGCACAATGAGAGAGAGTGTGTGTGTACCTTTGAAGATTTATCTAAAGAAGAACCAAGTTCCTTAACTTGGAGGTTATATGTGTATGCTGTGTGCCTTCAAATTGTTCCTGACTTATGGTGATCATGGGGTTTTCTTGGCAAGATTCGCTCAGAGGAAGTTTGCCATTGCCTTCCCCTGAGGCTGAGAGTGTGTGACTTGTCCCAGTTCACGCAGTGGGTTTCATGGCAGAGTGGGGAATCAAACCCAAGTCTCCAGAGTGGTATTTTAACACTCAAACCACTGCACCATGCTGGCTCCTATTCCCATGTACTACCTATGAAAGAATGGCAGACTTTTTTGTTGTTCTTGTGTGTCTTCAAGTGCTTTCCAACTTATGGCAACCCTAAGGTAACCTTAACTTGGGGTTTTCTTGGCATGTTTCCTCAAATGGGGGTTGCCATTACCATCCTCTGAGGCTGAGAGTGTGTGACATGCCCAGGGTCACTTACTTGGCCGCAAATTGTACATACCCCAGAATGCATCACCTAATATATTGGCAGTCCTTCCCCTCAACACTTTCTCATTTCCCCCAACCATCTCATAGCTGGAGAACATGGGAGCTGTAGTTTGTGGTGTTTATAAGTGACAGTTTTCCTGCTAAGTACCTGCATGTCATAAGCATTTGAATTAAAATTACCATATTGAAATCAAATCTGATGTTTTTTTAAAATTTTTATTTGGTGTGCGTTGGAAGAGGGGTTGTCTTATACGGCGAGTATATCCCAAACTCTGTATTTTAACTGGAAAACTTGGGGGTCGTCTTATACACCCAGTCGTCTTATACGCCGGAAATATGGCAATTTTGTTGCTGAACTCTTTCTGTACAGGTTGCATTAGGGAGGATCTCTTTATTTTAGCAGACCTATTTCTGGACATAGAAATAATATGATTGGAAAGTCTCTATCTGCTACTTTGGCCACCTTGGGTCCTGCATAAACAGATAGGTGGAATAGAAATAAAATAAATAAATAAGAATTGGTCAACGTAAACCTTGCAATGGGTATGCATGAGACCAATAGGGGGAAGGCAGAAGTCGATGTCAGGGAGCTCCTGTCATCCTCTATCATCATCCTCATCAATTTATTTATATGGCACTATCAGTTTACATGGCACTTTACACACATGGTCTACAATTATTAATTTGACAGCTGCCTGCCTTCACCTTACAGTCTAAAAAGACATAAAATACACAAGGGAAAAGGGATGGCAATGGGAGAGAGTTGTGGCATTTGTGGTGGCCTTTCATCAGTTGCTAGGCTTAAACACATTGGAGCTATGCCTGCTTGTTCTTCTCTCCCTGTTATGCTGAGATCACTCTGTTGTCCATTTGTAAATAGCATTGGGTGCCTTGATAGAAGAGTGGTGTAGAGATGTATTGAATAGTAAGTATTTAGAAAAATATGTTGTAATTCTTCTAAAAATCCTAGCTAACTCCATGCCTCATTTTATGACAGTCAGATGCCTGCATTTTAGCCTACGGTTATTTTTACTTGTAAATTTTCTCCTGAATTGCTTGATGATGCAGAGCTCTATGGTTGTACCCAAGATTTTATGGAATTATTTTATTAATTTATTTAGAGTATTTATACCCTGCTCTTCTGACACAAAGCCTCCCAGAGTGGCTTACAAATTGTTAATTAGATAATTCCCTGCCCTCAGGCTTACAATCTGAGGAAGTAGACTTAAGTCTACCAAAGCTCATGCTGCCAACTTCTTTATTTCAGTTAGGGCCTTTGCAGACTGCCAGAAATAGTGCAAATTGAGTCCACTTTAAGGCTTAGGGTTAGTGCTAGGGAATCATGGGAACTGTTGTTGTTTTTTCTGAGACATTGAGCCTTCTCTGTCAGAGAGCTCTGGGGCCACAATAAAATACAGTTCCCATGATTCCCTAACCCTAAATCTAACCCTTGAAGTGGACTCAATTTGCACTATTTCTAGCAGTTTGCAAAGGTCCTTAGTCTCAAAGGTGCTACAAGATCTCTGTACTTACTGATTCTACAGACTAACACAGCTATATCTTTGGAATCTAAAAAAGACATGACACAAAAGGAGAAGGGAATGCCAGTGGGGAAGGGGATCGGGTCCAGCAGTTCTTCTCTCCCTTTGAGGCTAAGATGATGGCCGATGAACTGAGGGAAGGGCTCTTCTGTCTCTGGGCTAGACCTATTATTTATATATAGAATTATAATATAGTTACAATATAATTTATATAATGTAATATATAATATACAAATTTCTTGAACAAGCAAAATTTATTGACAAGGGTAGAAGCTTTCTTATGGAAGGGTTCACAGAATTTGTTAGGGTGGGCAATTGTTTGAGCGATAGTTTCTTTTAGCCAGTGAAGCTGAGAGTTTTTGTTGATTTTTTGCTTTCTGCTTCATAGTCAAATTGTCTATTCTGTATCCAGTTATGGGAAGGAGGTTTTACTACAGAGGAGTCATGGGTGACTATATAACAGGCCCTTCCTTCCAAGCAGTGAGGTTGATACTACATTCTAGCACAAGGCAGGGGCATTCTGAAAGGAGCTTTACATGATCAGCAGAATAACCTTTTTTGTCTTGCTACATAATTTAGGTTATGGTGGCCATTGGCTTAAGTTGTATTCTGTGACTTTGTTTATGAAATTTAGATCTTCTGTTTAACAGTATGTGGGAAATGGCTTTTAATCTGGAAATATTTTTCATGTGTTGTGTATTGACATTTCCAGCATATAAAGATTTGGTAGCAGAAACAGACTCAGGGGGGTTGCAGACTGCCAGAAATAGTGCAAATTGAGTCTACTTTTAGGGATAGGGTTAGGGTTAGGGAATCATGGGAACTGTATTTTATTGTGGCACCAGAGCTCTCTGACAGAGAAGGCTCAATGTCTCAGAAAAAAAAACAATTCCCCATGATTCCCTAGCACTAACCCTAACCCTAAAAGTGGACTCAATTTGCACCATTTCTGGCAGTCTGCAACCCCCCTCAGTTTACCAAAAGAACTTTGGGTAAGAGTTTTCCCCCTTAGGATATACATGTGAAAAGGCCTGAGATCTAGTGTTGCTCAGGATATCTGATGCAAGGGACTGTCATAATTCACCCTATAGAATCTGAGGCATCTAGCACAGATGTTAGATATACAGAAACCTCTGTTTCCAGATGACAGCTTTCACCCAGAATCTGGGCAGTTAGTGGCAGATACAGAGGATAAGGACCTTCTGTGAGATAATCCCCCACTTCATCCAGAATTGATGGATGCTGAGGAAACTTCCTTATCATTTGCACTGTGTTGAAAGAAAGGAAAAAAACAGCCATAAAAGTCAATATCTTTTGCAGAGGCTTAATGAGAAATGTCCAACAATTAACCATCTAGGGGTTCAAGGTTAAATAGCTATAAATTTCCCAGCAAATGCTGGGATTTCTTTTTTGTATGCAGTAGTTCATTCTGCCTGGCTTTCAGTGCTGAAGGATTCATTTGGTTTCTTGCTATCTGAAGAGGCTTAAATTATACAGTCAGCCTTCCCTATCCACAGATTCGTTATTCATGAATTCAAGCATCCATGGCATATGGTATATAAATTCTAAAAAGCAAACCTTGATTTTGCTATTTTATATAAGGGACACCATTTTACTATGCCATTGTATTTAATGGGACTTGAACATTTATGGATTTTGGTATTCGTGGGGGGGTCCCAGACCCCAGTGGATATCAAGGACCCACTGTATGTCTTGTTGTCTATCTCTTCTCGTTTTGGTTGTCCGAACTGTCAGCTTCTTGTGATGGACTCTGGAAAGACTAACACCTTGCTACTGTGCTTCCCTTCCTCTTAGGGAACTTGTTAAATTACCTGTGTATGATTGAGACTGGCTTGACTCACCTGTAACTGCCTCCCCTTACTATAGTTGGCCCTTCTGGACCCTTGCTGCCTCCAGGCATAGGATAGACTGGCATTTTCCCCACTAACGTACAAGGGATCAATACCATATTTGTGCTCATGGCTACAACTCTTTGTTTCTTTTCTGCATACTTGCTGCAGACTAGTAGCTGATGGCTCACATACCAGCATTGGTCCATGGGCCATCATTTTAAGTAGCACCTTTCTAGATCATGAAAGCTCATTTCATAATAAATTGATCAGTTTAAAGATGCAAAACCATCTCTTTCTTTTAAAGTTCATTCAAATATATTTGGCTCATGCCATTTTTTATGGAACACTGGACTTGAAACCATGAGTGAGGCTAGATGTAGATAAATTGTTACTTTACTTTAAGGGACCAGAGTGTGGATTGTATGTGGCTTGTACTCTCACTTTTGCCATAGACAGTTATTCTAGGTATCCATTGTTAAGCTTGTTGAAAATGGTAAAGTTCTTAAATTAAATTAATTTTTTAGAAGACTCATTAAAATTAGAGTGCAAATGCCCCAACATTTGAAAAATGTGTTTGTGAGAGGATGAGGATGAGTAAAGTTATCAAGTTCTTCCATGCTACACAAGGTAGCATGATCAAGTGATCAAGTTCTTCCATGCTACACTTGGCCAAAAAATATAATATAATAATAAATATAATAAAAAAATGAAATACACAGATATAGGATGGGAGACCCCTGGTTAGACAACAGTTCATGTGAAAGGGATCTAGAAATCCTAGTAGACCACAAACTGAACAGCAGTTTCTTGGTGACAACCAAGAAAGCCAGTGTGATTCTTGGTTTGATCAACAGGAGTATAGTGTCTAAATCAAGGGAAGTAATAGTACCACTGTATTCTGCTGTGGTCAGCCCTCACTTGGAATAATGTGTCCAGTTCTGGGCACCACAATTCAAGAAGGAGATTGAGAAGCTGGAGTCCAGAGGAGGGCAACCAAAATAGTGAAAGTTATGGAAACCATGCTCTATGAGGAGTGGCTTAGGAGCTGGGAATGTTTAGCCTGATGAAAAAAAGGCTAAGAAGGGATATGATAGCCATGTTTAAATATTTGAAGGGATGTTATATTGAAGAGGGAAGAGGTTTGATTTCCATGGCTCCAGAGACGAGGACAAGGAGCAGTGGATTCAAATTAGAGGAAAAGAGATTCCACCTAAATCTCAGGAGGAACTTCCTGACAGTAAGAACTGTTTGACAGTGGAACAGAGCCACAGAGAGTGATGGAGTCTCCTCCTTTGGAGGTTTTCAAACAGAGGTTGGATAGCCATCTGTTGGGGGTGCTTTGATTGGTGTTCCTGCTTGGCCCTTGTGGTCTTTTCCAACTCTATGATTCTATGATCCATTATATCACTGTTCTTTTCTTGTTGTTGTACACTTGTATTCATCTATGACTTAACTGATCTACGGTAAGATAAAGAGTCAAGAAATCCAGTCTTTTGAGAGCATAGCACTTTGTTCTGAGAGCAATACATATTTTCTTTTAAAATTAATTTTAATTCTTTTCTTGTGAGGCAGAGTATAAACGTCCCCTAACCACTTCAAACAGTTCATCTGGATGTATTACTGTGTAGATACAATGGTGTCAGAGAAGTATGATATCTTCAGTGCCACCACCACCACCGCCACAACGTAGGTTTTTCAGTGAGCTCTCGCCCCATATTTTTCTTTTACCTCCAGGGGCACAACATCTAGTGATAAAATTCTCTAATAATAATCACACTTACCCTTCCTCTTATAACAAATAGCTAATGTACTAAAATGCTTGTAATGCTTTATTTTTGTTTGTTTTTGGCATTTCTTCAAATGGCTGCATCTTTGTGAGTGTGCCTTCAGGTTGCCTGTTGACTTAGGGCAATCATATGAATTTCATGCATATTAGCTTAATCCTTAATATGTTGATTCTGAGTTTACTAAAAAATTTTTTTACTTGAATCTGTTCTTTTCCACTGTAATAAAAAAACAGCATCATTGTTATGAAGTGTCTTCTACATAGCCTGAAATCTTGTATTGAAATTTGAGCTTTCATTCTAGGAAATTGTTCCTGTATTCACAAGACTAAATGATTGGGCTGTTGAAGGAAATACTTCCATTGTTTCACTGCTGTTTGGTACAGACTGTGCATGGTTTTTTTCTTCTTCTTCCTATTATGGCGCAATAAGGTCTTCTGGAAACTCCACTGAGTTAGTTGCTCATGTTCCAAAATGTGAGTGGAGAGAGACTGTAGAAGGACAGAAATATGCATAACATTGGAATTAGCATAAATATTTTTTCATAGAATTATCCATATGTATATGCATATACTTTTTGACAATTTTGAATGCTATTTTTCAACATACAGGGTAAGCTAATCATGAAAACATAAATGCAAGATTCAGTATAATTTAGCAGTACTTTCTTAAAGTTTTACATTTGAAGGATGTATCTTTCACATTACGATTTCTTGTACATTTCTCAAACTTTGTCTAAACTGAAATAATACAATTAGTGATTTTGTCTTAATTATCATCAAAATTGAATGTATATTGTAAATTTCTCTTGTATTATTTCTAAAACAAATTATTTATGTGTATCATTATGTACCCATTGTTAGAATCATAGAATCATAGAGTTGGAAGAGACCACAAGGGCCATCCAGTCCAACCCCCCCTGCCATGCAGGAACTCCCAATCAAAGCATCCCCGACAGATGGCCATCCAGCCTCTACTTAAAGACCTCCAAGGAAGGAGATTCCACTACTCTCAGAGGGAGTGTGTTCCACTGTCGACGCCCTTACTGTTAGGAAGTTCCCCCTAAAGTTGAGGTGGAATCTTTTCCTGGAGCTTACATACATTGTTTCAGGTCCTAGTCTCTGGGGCAGCAGAAAATAAGCTTGTTCCCTCCTCAATATGATATCTCTTCAAATATTTAAAGAGGGCTATCATATCCCCTCTTAACTGTCTCTTCTCCAGGCTAAACATCCCCAGCTCCCTAAGTCGTTCCTCATAGGGCTTGGTTTCCAGACCCTTCACCATTTTAGTCTCCTTCCTTTGGACACGCTCCAGTTTCTCCACATCCTTTTTGAATTGTGGTGCCCAGAACTGGACACAGTATTCCAGGTGAGGCCTGACCAAAGCAGAATAGAGTGGCACTATTACCGTACTTCTCTTGATCTAGACGCTATACTTCTACTGATGCAGCCTAAAATTGCATTGGCCTTTTTAGCTGCTGCATTGCACTGTTGACTCATGTTCAACTTGTGGTCCACTTGGATTCCTAGATCCCTTTCACACGTCATCTCATTCAGCCAGGTGTCCCCCATTGTATATCTGTGCTTTTCGTTTTTCCGCCCTAAGTGCAGTACCTTACATTTCTCCGTGTTGAATTTCATTTTGTTAGCTTTGGCCCAGCTTTCTCGTCTGTCCAAGTCATTTTGAATTTTGATTCTATCCTCTGGGGTATTAGCTACTCCTCCTAATTTGGTGTCGTCTGCAAATTTGATAACTATGCCCCCAAAACTGTCATCCAAGTCATTAATAAAGATATTGAATAGCACTGGGCCCAGGACAGAGCCCTGTGGCACCCCACTGGTCACTTCTTTCCAAGTTGAAAAGGAGCCATTGTTGAGCACCCTTTGGGTTCGGCCAGTCAACCAATTACAAATCCATGTAACAGTTACTTTGTCTAGCCCACATTTTACCAGCTTGTTTGCAAGAATGTCATGGGGAACCTTGTCAAAGGCCTGTTCCCTGAAAATAATTGCCATTTTGTTTTTTAATAATTTGGAAATGGAACTGATTTCATTTTTGTATTTGTTCTAAAATTGTAAGCTTGCATTCATATAGTTTAATTGGGCAGTGGTTGCATTAGTGGTTGCACATGTTCAGAGCTAGTACAACGGTGGAATCCAATACAAATTTGAATGTACAATCAATTATACAAATTAGTCACACACCTAATGATGCAGTCTTCTGCAAAACCAAGTCTGCACCTGCTTGTGGAAATGTGTAGTGCAGCACAGTTGCACTAACGGAGATTGTCATTTTGTTATGGATAAATTCAAACAAATGGGTCTTAGAACAGATCAAGCCTGAACTCTTCCTTGAAGCCAAGATGACTAAGAGGCTGAACAAACGGCCCCTAAAGGGCGGCTCTAAAAAGAATGGCAAATGCCGCTGCCATGGTGGTGGTTTTTCGGCGCTCCTTTGGTGCAGTGGATGTGAACGCTGTACCAAGGGAGAGCCCTGACAATGCCCGCCATCTGGTTGGGTGGGCTGCGTGACAAGGCAGAATCAGGGCAGCTGGCATGCGGTCGCCATGCCCCCACTCCACCCCAGACAGGCCCTTTTGGCCAGTCTGTACAGCCCCTAAATTGAGGGTGTCATACTTTGGCCATGACTTATTGTAAAAGACAATATGCTGGGAAAGGTAGAAGACAGTAGAAAGAGAAGAAGACCACATTCCAGATGGTTAGGGAGACCACAGGAGCTTAGCAGAGCGGTTGAGGATAGGGAGACATAGAGATTTTTCATCCACAGGGTCACCATGAGTTGAGGTCGACTTGAAGTCATTTAACAACAACAACAAAGTGATAAGTTGGATTTAAAGTCGCATATTAAAAACTGTGTGATCATCTTTGATGTTTTGGCTTGGCACTAGCTAGAATATATGCAGTAGCAGAGCTATAAATTGATCTTGTTCCATTTCTAGTGGTACAGTATTTTATTCTGCTTTGTGTGTATGAAAGCTGTATTAATGTGGCAAGCTGTGTTGTGATTTAGTATTAGCACGAGGCCTCCCAAGACATATACCGTACCTTTTCTTCTCTTATATTTTATGTATGCATTATTTCAGCCTTCTTGATTCCCTCCTTCATAGAACCTGAGATTAAGATTTCCCCTTTTATTTTAAATAAAGATTCATAAATATGAACAATTCATAACAGAAGCAGAGTTTTATTCAGAGCTCTTGTTTCACTGAAAGCTTTTTAACCAGCTATTAAAATAAATGATTAAGCTATGCTATCAAGATCTTTAAGCTTTTAAAAAAGTTGATATCTTATTTATGCCTATTAAAACATTCAAATCTCAAAAATAATGGTTAGTGATTCCTAAACATCTTGCCTTTTAAAAATATTTTATTTCATATATAATTTCCTCAGACTGTGGGATTAAAACTAAATTAAATTAATTGTGTTTCAGTTCACACTCTAGTAATATTTCAGTTTGTAAATCAATAGGACAATGAAGAAAGCTGACAGGAAAAGAATAAACTCATTAGAAATGCATGCTAGAGGAGATCCCAGCAGATTCCAAGGACTGCTACAATGACCAGTAAATGGGTCCTAGAGCAAATCAAGCCTGCACGCCTTGTAGATTCCAAAATGATCAAATGGAAACTATTGTGCTTTGGCTATATCATGAGACAACATGAAAGGAGGCTGTTGTACTTTGACCATATCATGAGACAACATGACTCACTAAAAAATATTATAATGTTTAGTAAAGTGGGATGCAGTAGGAAAAGAGGAAGAACACATTACTGCTGGATAAACTTGATGAAGGAACCCACAGCCCTGAATTGCAGGACTTCAGCAGAGTTGTGGATGTCAGGATCTCGTACTGGTCTTTTGCCATCTAGAGTTGCCATCAGTCAAAGTCCACTTGGTGGCTGTCATCAACAACACGTTTTAGCTACATTTTAAACAGATATTCTATAAGCACCAAATGTTGTCTCCATCTGTCAACAGAATCTGAAAGTGTATTAACAATTGTCTGTGGAGTGTACAGTAGATGTCGAGTTTTACTCTTACAAGAGTTTGCCATTAATCTGGGAATTTCTGCTTTAGGACCTCCCCAGATTCTCTTAACCAGTTTCCTAGCCCTAGTACAATCACTGCTTGCTAAGCCTCCCTTTAATGACAGATCAGCTATTTTCTTTTTCTTTTTTTAAAAAAGAGAATATAACAGAGGAGAGTGAATGGGTCAGAGGATAATGACAGGCCTTTGGATGAAGCTGATCAATGCACAAGATCTTGTTATACAGACAGTTTTTTTCCTGAAAGTGGCTATCTTTGCTTTTATTTTACCAATTACAATGAATGATTGGCAGCTGGAATTGGTCATTGGTAAGGAATCATGACTATACTCCAGTCTAGCTCCAGGGATTTCTGGATGAAATGGATTATCTAGATCCATTTCAATCTGGCTTCAGGCCTGGCTATGGCACAGAGACGGCTTTGGTCGCTTTGGTAGATGACCTTCACAGGGAACTGGATGGGGGAGTGTTTCCCTATTGGTCTTGGTATCAACCATGGTATTCTTCTGAGCCGCCTTTCTGGGATGGGACATGGGGGCACTGCTACGCAGTGGTTCCAGTCTTTCTTGGAGGGGCGGACCCAGAAGGTGGTGTGGGGGGACTCCTGTTCAACTCCTTGGCTTCTGGCCTGTGGGGTCCCACTGGGTTCTGTTTTGTCCCCCATGTTGTTTAACATCTACATGAAACCGCTGGGAGAGATCATCCGGAGTTTTGGGGTGCAGTGTTATCAGTAAGCAGCTTCATTATGCAGTATGCAAATGACACCCAACTCTATCTCTCCTTTCCATCCAACTCCAACGAAGCTGTCTCTGTGCTGCACCAGTGTCTGCTGTCAGTAATGGACTGGATGAGGGAGAACAGATTGAAGCTTAATCCAGACAAGACAGAGGTGCTCCTGGTCAGTTGTAAAGCAGATCAGGGAATTGGGGCTGTGCCTGAGATAGATGGGGTTAGACTCCCCCTGAAATCTCAGGCTCGCAGCTTGAGTGTGCTCCTGGACTCAGCTCTGAGCTTGGATGCCCAAGTTTCAGTAGTGGCCAGGAGTGCATTTATACAATTAAAACTTGTGCTCCAGCTGCGCCCATTCCTTGTGACGTTAGAACTGGCTATGGTGACACATGCTTCGGTTACATCCTGTTTGGACTATTGTAATGTGCTCTACGTAGGGCTGCCTTTGGAAACTGTTCGGAAACTTCAGCGAGTCCAAAATGCCGCAGCTAGAACACTGACCAGAGCCAGTTATAGGGAGCATATAACTCCTGTATTGAAACAGCTTCACTGGCTACCGGTTCGTTTCGGAGCAGAATTCAAAGTGCTAGTCATGACCTATAAAGCCCTACACGGCTTAGGTCCAGACTATTTGAGAGACTGTATCTCCCCATACGAACCACCTAGAGCCCTAAGATGCTCAGGAGAAGGCTTTTTCTTGGTCCCACCACCATCCCACACTCGTTGGGTGAGGACACGAGAGAGAGCCTCTCAGTGGCTGCTCCATGGGGGAGGCTAGGCTGGCCCCTTCACTGCTGCCCTTTCACTGGGAGGCGAAGACATTTTTATTTAAACAAGCCTTTTAAAATCCTGCAGACTTGGGGGTTAGTATTAGATTATTATTATTTTCAACTCTGTTTTAAATTTTATATTTGTAATTTTTATAATTTTATGGTTTTAATTGTACTATTTTAATTGTATCCTATCCATCTGATCTTCTGGATTTCTAGACTCTGATGACAATTGACTATTTTATTTTATTTTTATTATATTATATTTTCTTATAATTTATTATTGTTGTTTTGACTTTGCTATTTTACTGCTTGTATTTTATACACTGTATTTCATTTTTATTCTGTAATCTCTCCTTGATCCATAGGGAGAGGCAGGAAATATAAATAAAAAGTTGTTGTTGTTATTATTATTATTATTATTACATTGTTATAATGTGTTTAATGTATGTTGTTAGCCGCCTTGGGTCCCACTTTGGGAGAATGGTGGGATAAAAATTAATTAATTAATTAATTAATTAATGAAACTAATGTTATGGTGTGTATTTTATTCTAGACATTATAAGAAACGTTGCCAGGGTCGTATGCGGAAGCATGTTGGTGACCTCTGTCTACAGGCCGGGATGTTACAAGACTCCCTTGTGCATTACCACATGGCTGTGGAA
The DNA here is from genome assembly GCA_026167975.1 of Phrynosoma blainvillii. NCBI lineage: Eukaryota > Metazoa > Chordata > Lepidosauria > Squamata > Phrynosomatidae > Phrynosoma > Phrynosoma blainvillii. Next base: position 9,327,337 of record JANUYF010000004.1, read on the forward strand.
CTCCTCCGTTCTGTAAATGACTTTTTGTGGCTTGGAGGTATGAATTATTGGGAATACAAAATGTAACTCTAATATCATTTCTGGTGCCTTCATATTGTTTCCTCATTAATTATATAAATAACTATAGTAGTATGTACAATGTTTTGTTGGGGTTCAGTTATTTTCTTGTGCTCTTGATTAGACTGTGTGATACGCGAGGAGACTAGGAACTGTGAAGTCAAAGGCATTCATGGCTGGCATCCATAGTTTTTTGTGGGTTTTTCGGGCTATGTGGCCATGTTCTAGAAGAGTTTCTTTCTGACGTTTCACCAGCATCTGTGGCTGGCAGGAACTGTCCCAGAGGATATCTGCTGGGCTTATCACCTAGTTATCAACATTTTGTCACTTGTTTTGCTATGCAAATATTGTGGTGCTCTGTGGTTTTTTTTTCATTTGTGAAATATGGAGTAACTGTATGGATTAGCACTTAAATACCTACTTATGTTTTGTCAGCAGGAGAGCTGTAGGGGTGAAATATGATAGCAGCTGAGCCTGCGAATGATATCGTTAATGTGCCAGAGAATCTTTATCATAATTATTTTATAAATTCACTTTATGTATGAATTTCCCTTGATGTTACCTCTCCTCCCCTTCCATCACCCTGAAAGTGATGATTGATGTTAATATTGGTTTAGCAGTGCTGTTCATTCTATCTAGTCAGAACTGCCTGTGCCCCTCATATACATTTGTAATTAGGTGAGTAAGTTGTGATATTACTGCTAGTTAATATCTTGTTTTCATCTCCAGCTGCTCTTGAAGGATTATGTTCAGCTTCGGTTATCTATCACTATCCTGGAGGGACAGGAGGTAAAGTTGGTGCTCGTAGAGCACAAGGCAATTCAGTTCCTACAGAGACAGCAAACAGGCACAGACCAGGTGAGTAGTATGCTCATTTTTTATGAACAGTTTTCTCAGTAACACATTTGGTGACTTCAGCTTCTAAAGACCCCCCCTTACCACCACCAGTGCTGCATGCCTGTTCAGTGTTTGGCCATGCTGCATTTTAGCCATTTAGTATTGGGTTACAAAACTATATTTCTCAATAGTCTTTAAGTGCTACAAGTGTTAGATGGAGATGGGAATTAATAAGTGGCTGGCTGCTATATAGTGGCAAGAGAAGAGTAGTATTCATTTGCAATTGCATTTTACATGAAACTGACCAGTCTGTTCAACAGAACAGAACATTTTTTGCTCCCGTGAGGAGCTGCTCCTGATATCAGTGATGTCTTGTGAGTTCTTTACTTAGGTGCCAAAGACACAACCCTATTTCAAGCAGAACTTCAAATAGCTAGCTTTGGAGAAAAAGGAATTATTAAGTAAATTATATCCTATCATTGAAACAGAATATTGTTCAACAGAACTCAAACTAAAGTGTAATCCTATACACAAAGCAGTAAATACAAAGATGGCACAACTCCTGCCTACATGCACTAGCAGTTAGACCAGGGGTAGGCAACCTGTCCCCTTTAAGGGCCGAGGGACTTCAACTCCCAGAATCCCAGGAGCTATTGGCCAACATGGGACTATTGACCAACATGGCTGAGGCTTCTGGGAGCTGAAGTCCCTCGGCCCTTAAAGGGGAAAGGTTGCCTACCCCTGAGTTAGACAAACAGTAGCTGCCATGAGTCCTGTACAAGCAGCTAGCAGGAAATCAATCAATGAATCACTCAATCTGATTAAAATCAACCAATAGGCCAAAAGCAGACGGAAGTGAAAAGTCTTTTTTTCTTCTCTCTGTATGCCATTACTGGGTGGTGATGATGAGATGTACTTTTCAAGCTGGGGAATTTCAAACTTTCCATAGCTACTGAAAACATCTTCTCTTGTGTGCCTGCCAAATGTACCTCTTTTTATTGATGGGTTGCAGAAAAAGACTCTTTCCTGCATATCTTTATGTTTAGGCAGGGATGAGTTAGAGCAAGTTGCCCTGAGGATATTAAAGTCATGGCTTTAAAGGTCAAAATTGGTATTTCAGTTGCTAAAGGACTTGTTGGCAACTACAAGTTCCTTCTAGCCTGCTCTTGTCCATAGCCCACAGGCAACATTTTGGACCAGCTGCAATTACTAAAAATTTTTCAAAGGCAGACTCATAGAACATATTGCAATAATCCAGTGGATAGGCAACATGGTACTGTCTAAAGGTTTTCAGCTACAACAGCTATTTCTGAACACTTGTTAAATGTACCTCCACACAGAGCATGTTGTTCTACACTCTGTGCTTGGCCATCATTGGACTGAAAAACAAAAACATGGGCACCTCCTTCAAATCACAAAAAAATAAAAATAATGGTAGGGAATGTTCAGGTTCTAGAGTGGGCCCTTGGTATCTGCTGGGGATTTGATTCTAGGACCCCCTGTGGATACCAAAATCTGTGGATGCTCAAGTCCCATCATATACAATAGTGTAATAATAAAATGGTGTCCCTTGTATAAAATGGCAAAATCACGGTTTGCTTTTGGATTTTTTGGGGAAGAGGGAAATGACTTGAAGGCACACAATAACAAGAGCTTGTGCTGAGCAATCTGTAAGACTAATTGTATGATACAACTTTCTTTATTATAACGACATAACTGAAGGTGTTCCCATTTTTATTTTAGTGTAATAGTCTGTTTTTCTGAGAATTCTGCATCTCATTGTAAAATATATTTAATAGGCTCATTTCTGTTTGGCAATGCAGAATGTTAATGTTTTCACTTTGGTTTTCCCTTAGGGGCACAAGAAGTTCTTATTGATCCAGGTATATTGTCTTATAAATGTGTTGTGTCAGTAAAACCATTTTTTATTTAACTCTTCTAATATCTACATGTTCTTGCTATAAATTTTATTTGAATTTGTCTCCAGTCCCACAGTCTCCTTTACCTTGATAAACTATAGATTTGAGGATTATCTGTTACCTGAATTTTTCCTCCCTTTCTCAAATGGACATGGGATATTTAATTTTTAAAAATATTCTGGTATAAACCCAATTACTAGTCCAAGCAAGAATAAACCCACTGAATCAATGGGATCTTTGAATATCAACATGTATGCAAGTTCCATTGATTTACTGTCTTTAATCTCTTAGGGACTGATAACTGGTTTCAGTCCTCTCTTTAATGGTGGTTTGGTAAATGCAGATTTATAGGATTTACGACTGTATATAAAGGCCTTTGCAGACTGCCAGAAAGAGTGCAAATTGAGTCCACTTTAAGGGTTAGGGTTAGTGCTAGGGAATCATGGGAATTGTTTTTTTTCTGAGACATTGAGCCTTCTCTGTCAGAGAGCTCTGGTGCCACAATAAAATACAGTTCCTATGATTCCCTAACCCTAACCCTAACTATTAAAGTGGACTCAATTTGCACTATTTCTAGCAGTCTGCAAAGGCCCTAAGTTGAGTTCACCCCCTCCACCACTGTTTGAGACCAAGCAGTCTCATTTAACATCTTGAGTTTTGTTGAAAAACATTTGATTATGTTAGGTTAACCTTTTGCCTTGACTCTAAGAGTAGCTTCCAGACAATTAAGTTTTGAGTTGTTTCAATAATATGTAATCATTAGTTTCACACCAGTTTTTGGTTGTTGTTGGGTTTTTTTGGTTTTTTTGGTCAGATATTCTCTTCTAGCATTATATTCTTTCTAACTTCTTTTCTTTGAATTCTTGTTTAAAAGAAGCCTCTTTTTGACTGAATTGATCAGTCTGGGGAATCATTCTGTCTGTGCTATTTCCACCACTCTTTATTTTAAATGTGCATTTACTTTAAATGCACATTTAACTTGTTAACACTTCCTGTTGGTAGGGAGTTAAGGTTTGAAAGGGCTTTCTGAAATTTAATTGTTTTTACTTTGACCTAATTGACATTAACTATAAGTCATTGTTAATTTGAAATTTCTTGCTTCATTCTATTGTAGGGGCCCTCACTTCAAATGGCATTAATGCAGATACCAGTACTGAAATAGGACGTGCTAAGAACTGTCTGAGCCCTGAAGATATTATCGATAAATACAAAGAGGCCATTTCCTACTACAGCAAGGTACTATTGCTTTTTTTTCTTGGTGCTTTGATATATGAAATAAAAAGTCCATCAAGTGATTTTTTTGGGGGGGGGTATCGATATTAGTAGCTTCCTTTGAGAGTGTATAGCATTTGTAATAGGCTAACAAGACAGTGGAGATTGTATGAAATGATGATTGTTTGAACCTGTAGTTATCCATACTGCCATGTACACTTGCACAAGAGTATTGGCTAGAAAAGGGCATTTTCTTTCACCTTGAATGTCTGATTTTGAGTTAACTTCAAGCAGGGTTATGAAGCTGGCTTTTTCCCTCATATAAACAGTAATAAATACTAATTACAGTTTACAGTAATTATACTAAATAGTCATTTCAGTTTAGGTTTTAGATGTAGCACTAAACTGTGATTCCTTAAAAATGTAAGCAAAGCATTCTGTTAGTCTTACAGCTACTCCAGAAGGGAGGTGAGTTGTACATGCCTGGAGGTCATTCACATAATGAAACATTACAGTTCAGTGTGGTATCTAAAGGCAATAAATGTGTTTCTGTTCTATTTGGGAAGCCCTTTGAAGGATTTGCAAGTTATAGCATTGCAGAATTAGGCCTATACCTAACAACGCTGGTGGTGGACTGTTGAAACTTGTGTCCCTTTGAAAATTTTGTCCCTGTCGTCAGAGATTCAAACATTCTATCATTGTGTTAATGACTGAAGGTGAAGTACATTGTCTTGGAATGAAATGAAAGAGCTGGTTGTCATCCTTAGCACTGGAACTGTTTGGAAAATTATTTTTAAATGAGCTTAATATAATTATATCCTGCCCTTCCTCTGTGGAGTCAGTATAGTCAACACCCCCTTTTGCTTATCCTTACAACACCAGAGGAGAAAAGTTACTCAGGGAAACAGCATTTGGCCAAAGACACCAGAGTAAACTTTTACACACTGAGAAATATAGCCTGTGTGAAGAAACATTCCTAGTCAGGCCCCATTAAAAGGAGCCAAGCTTATAGAATAATTGTGCCATTGCAGGCTGCACATACAGAAGTTTGTTTTATTTTATGTTGTAGAGTCATATAATTTAATTCTGTTTAAGTCCTTTTTTATGTTATTTTATAGTACAAGAATGCTGGTGTGATTGAGTTGGAAGCCTGTGTAAAGGCAGTGCGAGTGCTGGCAATACAGAAGAGGAGCATGGAAGCTTCTGAATTTCTCCAGAATGCTGTTTATATTAACCTTCGTCAGGTAAAAATGCTCTTCTTGTTTAGAAAAAGAAATAATGTACCTGTTGGCTTTTGAAATTGTTTTAAGAAGAGCATTGCTGAATCAAGGAGCCTGTTTAGTCTAGCATCTTGTGCTAGCATACTCCTAGCATTGGGGTACAGGAAGAAACTGTCCAGGAAGAAATTTGCATGACGATATAAAAAAACAATCCTGAAATCTGAGGCAGAATTATTGTGTTAATTTGGATTATTTTTGAACTACTGAATTTGGAAATAATTGGGTTTAGAAATAAGGAAATGAAATACTAAATTAAGAAGAACTCCTAGAGTAGCACAAAATGGAAATGTGGATATTTAGAGAAATAGTTTAATGGTGTTTTGTTCTTGAGTTGGTTTTTTTTTTTGTAGAACTGGGAAGGAAAAAAGGCTTATAGGATAAATTCTAGCCTTGGGCAGCTTTTCCTTAAGCATAGCTCTACCTTACTTTGGTCTTATGGTCACTTTTCCGATCTTTCCTACTTATCACAAAACCCTAATTTTAGGTGTAGAACTGTGATTACAGAGATTTCTTATTTATCCTCATCCAGCCCATTACTGCCTTAAGGGCCTCTACAGACGGTGCTTTGTGCAGGGAAGGGTAGGGGCAGCCACATGCTGGGCGTCCCAACCCCACGCCAAAGACATCATCACGGCACAGTGTCTTAACACGCTGCGCCGGAAAAGGCGCAAAAGAGCCACGCAGCGGCTCTTAATAATAATAATAATAATAAAAATTTATTTATACCCCACCCCTCTGTTGAACAATTGGGGTGGCTTACAACAAATTAAAATTCCATACAGAATCCAGAATAAACATCCCCACCCACTCCCCCTTTAAAAAAGTATTAAACTACATATCCATTAAAAATAATCCATAAATCCACACAAGGTAAATAAATAAGATAATTGAAGAGGCCATAGCCAAGTCTGAGCAGTGACGGGGGCCAAAAGTGGAAGAAATAGAGCTGGGGCCAGAAATAAACTCCTGGGGCCGAGAATCTAGTCAGGAAAGGCTTGCTGAAAGAGATCCATCTTCACAGCCTTTTTAAAGCTGTTTAAGGTTGTAATCAGACAGATCTCGTCTGGCAGGCCGTTCCATAATCTGGGGGCAATTACCGAAAATGCCCTCTGGGAGGTTGCACACAGCCTTGTTTTTATTGGCTGCAGCAAATTCCTCCCAGAGGACTGGAGAGCACGGGGAGGATTGTATGGGAGGAGGCGGTCCTGAAGATAGGTTGGACCCAAGCCATTTAGGACTTTAAAGGTAATAACCAACACCTTATACTGGGCCCGGAAACTGATAGGCAGCCAGTGAAGGGACTTTAATACCGGTGTTATGTGGTCTCTCATTGCTGTTCCCGAGACCATTCTGGCTGCCATGTTTTGTACTAACTAAAGTTTCCAGACCAAACATGAGGGTAGCCCCATGTAGAGCGTGTTACAGAAGTCCAAACAAGAGGTTACCAGCGTGTGCACCACAGTCTCAAGATCCCTTACTTCCAAGAAAGGACGTAGCTGGCGTATCAGCCGAAGCAGATAACAGGCAATCCTGACCGTCGCATTCACCTGATTAGTCATCAGGAGTGACGAGTCCAGGAGCACTCCCAGACTGCGAACACAGTCCTTCACGGAGAGTGTGACCCCATCCAGGACTGGAGGTTGCAACCCAATTCCTGGTTTTAGGGCCGCTACTGTGAGCACGTCCATTTTGTCTGGATTCAATCTCAATCTGTTTATCCTCATCCAGCCCATTACTGCCTTAAGACAGTCATTGAGAGGCGAGACGTCATCGGGAGTCGAGGGTGACGATCGAAACATGGAGAAATAGATCTGGGTGTCATCAGAGTACTGATAACACCCAGCCCCATGTCTCCGCATGATCTCACCCAGTAGCATTGAGGACAGAATGGCACCCTGAGGGACACCACACAGGTCTTTTTTTGCAGAACAGCTGTCCCTGAGCAGTACCCGCTGGGACCTGCCCGAGACGAAGGAACGGAACCACTGCAATGCAGTGCCTCCGATTCCTAACCCACTCAGCTGATCCAAGAGGATGCTATGATCTATCGTATCAAAAGCCGCTGAGAGGTCTAAAAGCACCAACAGGGTCACACTACCCCGTCGATGCTCAGACGCAGGTCATCAGTCAAGGCAACCATGGCAGTCTCAACTCCAAATCCCATCCTAAAGCCAGTTTGAAATGCATATAGATCAGGGGTAGGGAACCTAAGGCCCCCCCCAGCCGCTGCCCGCCATGATGATATTGATTATTGTTGTTATTACTTGTTCTGGGGTTTTCTTGGCAAAATCTCCACAGGGGGTTTGCCATGGCTTTTCTGGGGTTGAGAGAGTGTGCATGCATATTTTTAAATTTTTTTTAAATTTTTAATTTTATTTATTTATTTATTTATTTTTTGTGCTTCCGCCCCCCAATTGTCTGAGGGACAGCAACCCAGCCCCCGGCTCAAAAAGGTTGCCTACCCCTGGTCTAGATAATCGGTTTCATCCAAGACCGCTTGGAGTTGAAGAGGAATCACTCTCTTGATCACTTTGCTCAAAAAGGGTAGCATAGATACCGGCCTATAGTTGTTCATATCCAGGGGGTCAAGGGAAGGTTTTTTCTTAAACAGATGGAATGAGACCTTCCCTGAGGGATGCACTGATGATGTCCTTAAGGCAACCAACTCCCCCCCCCCCCGGACGGCCAGCCATGAAGGGCAAGGATCAAGGGGGCAAGTTGTCTTCCTCACTCTACCATGGAGCTTGTCCTCGGTACTCACAGATTAAAGTTGATCCAGTAAATGTACATCAACGGTACTCACAGATTAAAGTTGATCCAGTAAATTTACATCAACGGAGATGCTGGACACCTCGTCTCTTGATTCTGTTACCAAACTAGCATCCAAGTTGGCTCTTATCTGAGAGATTTTATCTGCAAGGAAGTTGTTAAACGCATCACAGCAGGCCGTTGTTGGGTTAAGTAATGGGTTTTGCACAGATGGAACCTGCGACAGTTCCCTTACCACCCTAAACAGCTCTGCTGGATGGGAGCAATACGTGCAGAGGAGAAAGATTTCTGCGCTGCACGTATTGCCTCTCGATAGGACCAAAGAAAATTCCTATGACGAGTCTTGTCAGATAAGAGTCGAGTTTTCCTCCAGGTGCACTCTAGTTGTTGTCCAAGCCGCTTCATTCTCCTAAGCTCTTCTGTATACCATGGCTTGCGATTTAAAGCGGGTTGGAAAGGACGCTTTGGAGCGATTGTGTCGATAGCCTTGGTGAGATTGGTGTCCCAGGTATTAACCAAAGCTTCGACAGAATCACCAGTGTTACCAACCGTTAAAACCTCTAAGGCTTTTTGGAATCCAATTGGTTCCATTAGCCTTCGAGGGCGGACCATTCTAATAGGTCCACCACCCTCAGTGGGACGGGCAGTGGCTCTTAGTTCGGTCTTGACCTGGAAATGATCCGTCCATGACAATGCGGAGGTTTTTATTACCTCTGCCCACGGATATTCCTGTTCTGTACTAAAGACCGCATTGAGGGTATGACCCGCACAATGCGTGGGCCCGACGACAAATTGGGATAGGCCTATGTTTGTCATGGATTCCATGAACTCCTGAGTCGCACCTGTTCTGTACTAAAGACCGCATTGAGGGTATGACCCGCACAATGCGTGGGCCCGACGACCAATTGGGATAGGCCTATGTTTGTCATGGATTCCATGAACTCCTGAGTCGCACCTGTTAGATTTGTCAAACTGGTCTCGAGTGGAATGTTGAAGTCGCCCAAAACTAAAAGTCTGGGCGACTCCAACAGCAACTCTGAGACCAGCTGTGTCAGCTCAGTTAGGGAGTCTGCTAGACAACGGGGTGTCTGGTATACTAGCAGAATCCCCAAACAATCCTTGGTCCTCAGGCTCAGGTATGTACACTCAATGTGGACTGTGTTCCGGACAGGAATCCTGGTCCAAGGTCAGGTTATTCTTATAAACCAGACCCACTCTGCTCCCCCCCGCCCACATCCCCTTTCCTGCTCACTGACAGAATATCCAGCTGGGAGGGCCTGTGTCCATGTAACTGTGCTGTCCTCTCCCAGCCAGGTTTCTGTGAAGCAAGCCAGGTTGGTGTTTGATGCGTCCCTTTTGCCAGCTCCAAAAGAACCGGCATTTTAGTGCTCCTTTCAGGGCCAGCAGAAGGGAGGATTGGGGCCGAGGCGTCGAGCAGCCTTAGCCCCAATCCTCCGCTTCCCAGGGTGGCCCATGGCTGCCCATCTGCATCCCCCCTTAGATTGCTGCTGTTCTTGTGTGCCCTCAAGTTGTTTTTGATTAATGGCTACCCTATCACAAGGTTTTCTTGGCATGATTTGTTCAGAAGAGGTTGCCTTTGCTTTCTTCTAGGGTTGAGAGAGTGTAACTTGCCCAAGATCACCCAGTGGGTTCCCATGCATGAGTGGAGATTTGAACCCTGGTCTCCAGAACCATGCTCCAGTGCTCAGACCATAACATTATGCTGGCTTTCTCTCCTCATAGATACAATGCATTATTTTAAACAATTGTTCTCAACCTCAAAACCATGCTATCAGGTCCAAATGTTCCGCGTCCTTCTCCTCTTCCTCTTGTTTGCTGCTTCAAGCAGTTCATTTGTGAATTGTGTTAAGCCAGATTTTCCTGTTCTGAGTCCCCTGATAGGGATGTGATCAGAAACACCAGCATAATACAAATCATTAATGAAGTGATAGAAATGTGCATAATTAGAGGAAGACTCAGCTCTGACATTTTTTTCAGCTTCATAAATGACGGCTTATGAAGCTTGGAAAAATCATCTGAACTGAGCTGTTCAACAAATCTGTAATCCTGTTTAAGAAATCTGTAAACAGTGTCACCAGTTCAGCTGTGAATCCATTGAAAAGGTCTTTAATCTTTATTCTTTAAATAAACACACACTTTTATCACCATTTGTAGCAGGTTTTATGCCTATGTTGTATATTGTTCACTAGGGGTCAGCAGTGTTGCACTGTAAAACTTGGTTCTTATTGTGGTTTGTATACAGCTGATGTAAAATGCTGCTTAGCACTGACATGTATAGAGATTTTGTAGCACCTTTGAGACTAAATGAAAAAAAGAAAAAAAGAAAAAGATTTGTAGCATGAGCTTTGGTAGACTTTTAGTCTATTTCTTCAGATGTTTATGATGGATTGAAAGCCAGGGACAAAGAGGAGTGCGGGAGTTTAACTGAAGATAATTGAAAAGGAATGTTGGTTGCAGTCGACCCAATCAGCATGAATAGAACTCATGAGCTCTACATGATACGTAGTTTGAAAAGGGCTCCCTGCACGTAGGTCCTTAGAAGTGATATCCTGTTGTTTGCACTTATTGGGAAAGAAGATATCTGTCTGTCTGTGGGCAAGTTTCTTGAAGAGGTTGATGGAGTTCCACTTCATACGGCCTCATAGTGATAGAATTTAAAGATATAGCCGTATTAGTCTGTAGAATTAATATGTATAGAGATTTTGTAGCACCTTTGAGGCTAACTGATAGTCTCAAAGGTGTTATACATATTAATTCTACAGACTAACTTCCACTCCTCTCTGTCCCTGGTTTTCAGTCTCTCCCATAAGCATCTGAAGTAGACTAAAGTCTACCAAAGCTCATGCTACAAACCTTTCTTTTTTTCAATTAGGGGGGTTGCAGACTGCCAGAAATAGTGCAAATTGAGTCCACTTTAAGGGTTAGGGTTAGGGAATCATGGGAACTGTATTTTATTGTGGCACCAGAGCTCTCTGACAGAGAAGGCTCAATGTCTCAGAAAAAAAAACCAATTCCCCATGATTCCCTAGCACTAACCCTAACCCTAAAAGTGGACTCAATTTGCACTATTTCTGGCAGTCTGCAACCCCCCCCCCTTAGTTTCAAAGGTGCTACAAAATCTCTATACATATTAATCCCACAGACTAACATGACTATATGCTTAGCACTGAGTTTTACCCAAACAAAGTTATCTTCTCTCGTGGGCTCTTTTTCTCTTGGGGGCTTATTTCTTTTGTTAAATATTCTAGTCAAACAACAGAAATAATGAGCCCTGATGGGATTTGATGCTACTGAAACAGAATTTATATTTTGAGTTGCTGTTTTATTTGATGCCTAGAAAGCCTTGTGTTGCTCATCACACAAGTTGTATTTTCAGACAGAGTGATATGCTGAACACTTGATAGTGTTTGAACTCATAGGTAGTTAGAAAACCAGAATGTCATTAGGCTTCCATCTCTGAATTTCCTGGGAACCTCTGATAGGGGTTCTGATGGTGGCTGTGATGTGGCTACCTTTTTTCCCCCCTAGCTAAAATATATTATTTTGCTTCTCCATATATTTAGATTTTTTTTAAAAAAATTGTCACTACAGAGACAGTACTTGACAAAAGTTCTCAAAGTTATACCAATCTGCCTTCATAAGTCTAGTTACACTCATACACTTTTTGAATGCAGGACAATGTGTTAGTTTGAGAAATGAAATTTTAATCTTGAAGAATATTAGGTGACTAATAAATCTGTTTCAACATGTGGTATCCTAGTCAAATGTTTGTCTTTGCTTTTTTGAACATGTGGACTCTATGCCATTCATTCACTGTTTCTGAAATTCCCACATTTCATAAGCAAATTGCCATGAAACATGGGAGCTACCATTCAAAAAGACTGATTCTGATACAACAGGCTATGAGACTAGTTTAGTAGTTCTTTGAATTCTGTCCCCAAATCACAACACCAAATATACTTTAAAATGTACAAAAATGCAGCTATGACACAAACTATAGTTTGCAGATAATTTCCCTATGCTTAATGTCAGATATTTAGAAACATAGTGTATCTGTTGGCTGTATAAGAGTGTGCTTTCTTCAGCCATTTGTTGAGACCTAGAAAATCATTACCTGGTCTTTCAAAGCTGTGCTTATACTGTAGTACTTTATATATACTTCAGACAAATGTTACCAATGTTCCTTTTATATCCTGTATGATTTACTTATAGTCTATCTTCCTATTCCAGTTCTTGTCCATTCAAGATGGTGAATGTCTTGAAAAAAGAACACAACTGTAACGGTATACTAAAACACAAGCACGTAAAATAAAAACTTATAACTATAACAGAGACAGAAAAATCAAGCAACAATCTACAGCTTATGTAATGTAGAATGCAGGGTGTGGAAAAAAAACCTATATTCACCTTGTGGGCAAGGAATGGTTTGGTCTCTCATGATGGCCATTATCTAAAATAAATGAATAAAAATACATGTATGCATCAGGGCAGAACTGTAGATCTAACAGGTACTTGAAGATTAACCTTCAGTTGGTCATTACTGAAAGTTCAGGGTTTTAAACTGTTCCATAATTTTCTTTTCTTTTTCTAAGACTGAATAGACATCCAGATACGTTCATGTTTGGTATGCCAATAAGTTTTGAATGTAATTTCACTGTACTAAAATTCTTTACTTGATTTTAAAAACTTTACAGCTCTCTGAAGAAGAAAAAATTCAGCGTTACAGTATTCTTTCTGAGCTTTATGAGCGCATTGGATTTCATCGCAAATCTGCTTTTTTCAAGCGTGTCGCGGCAATGCAGTGTGTGGCACCTAGTATAACAGAGCCTGGGTGGAGAGCCTGCTATAAACTCCTTCTGGAGACCCTTCCTGGTTACAGTCTATCTTTGGATCCTAAAGATTTCAGCAAAGGTACTAATGAACAGAAAAAGGGAAATAAGCATCAGTTGTTGTTACATGCTTGACTTGTGATGATCGTATCACAGTTTGGGTTTTTTGGGGGGGGGCAATATTTATTCAGAGGAGGTTTGCCATGGTCCTCTTCTAATGATGGGGGAGTGTGACTCGCCCAACATAGAATCATAGAATCATATGGATATCTATGCCTGACTGGGGATTTGAACTCGGGTCTCCCAGTGTCCTAGTCTTAACACCCAAACCACTACACTGTGACATCTCTCCTCAAATTGCCACCACCTTAGATTCCTATTATTTATGGAGTTAGTTAAAATATGTATTACTACATTTTTTTTCTTATTGTTGATATTATGATTATATCTTGGGCTTTCCCAATATTATTAAAACCAGTGAAAACCATCTTGTGATGGATTGGAGTTAGTTAGGAATCACCAAGTTTCTTAACTGAGGGGCTCAACAGACAGCCCCGATAGAGCAGCCTCTGGCTGCCCCTTTCTCGCTGGATCAGAGCTGTGGCAACTGCACACTGTGGCCCCAATCTGGCAGTTTGCAACTCAAAAAGAAGCCCCAAAATGCTGCTCCTTTTTAAAGCAGCAAAAATCTGCCCTTACCGTGGTGCCTTTTCCGCGTTTCTTAGGAGCAGCGCTTCTAAACACAGAGCCAAAGAAATGGCATGACATCGTCTGCCGTGTGGTGATGCCAGCATCGGGGCGGTGTGTGGGTGGGCAGCGTGTGGTTGGCAAGCCCCCACTCCACCCTGAGGCCGGCACAAAGTGTCGGTCTGTACAGTCCCGAGTTTCCTAAATGGGTTTACGTCTTCAGGACCACGTGAACTGCATCCCAACAGCAGTGGGGGAACTTGGTAATGTCCTCTCTTGCCCTCATTTTTGAGAAATCTTGGAGAACAGTTAAGGTGGCAAAGGACTGGAGAAGGGAAAACATTGTCCCTCTCTTCAAAAAAAGGCAAAAAGAAAAAAAAGAAGAAAAAAAGAAGAAGATCCAGGAAATTACAGACCAGTCAGCTTAACCTCAGTACCAGCAATCAATCAATCAATCAAAGTTTATTGAATAGCCCAGAGGCCGTTTCAAAGTACTAAAAGCATAGTACTAAAAACAAAATCACAACAATAAATAAGATAAACTAAATGAGACAAAATAAACACCAACCATGTACTGATTATATACAACTTATACGTGTCTAGCAAGTATACAAAAAATATTAGGAAATATACTAATGGACAATGAGAAAATGAAATAGATACACTCTTAAATAGAAATATAATAAAATAGTGAGATAATTAACATTAGAATTAGAATTTTAAATTAAAGATAAAATTTATATTGAAATTAAGATTAAGACTCAAATTAAAATTCTAATTCGTATTTAAATTTACATTAAATTCACATTTAAATTTAATTCAGTTTAAGATTAGAAATTAAGATTAACATTTAGATTAAAATTGAGGGTAAAATTAAAATTAAAATGGGAGGTCGAGATAACAAAATACATCCTTCAGCACATTTCATGACAGTTCATCACCCTTACAATTAACCCCAATCATCCCGACATATCTAGATCTTAACAGTACTGTTTTATGAAGGAATCGAGCTGTAGCAATGGAAATTTTTGCGTTTTGTCCACTACCAGTACCAGCAAAAATATTGTGATGAATTATACAGGAATCTATCTACAAGTATATTGACAACAGTATTCTGATCAATAGGAGCCCAGATGGGTTTGTCAAGAACAAAGGTCCTGATTGGAGTGGTCCTGAGTGGAATGCCTCAGGACTCTGTCCTAGGTCCATTGGTGAATATTTTTATCAAGGTTTTAGATGATGGGGTGGAGGAAATCTTTTATCAAATTGGCAGATGACATAGAACTGGGAGGGTGACTTACTGGAAGACAGGAACAGAATTCAAAAGGATCTAGATAAACTAGAAAATTATGCAGATTTTAATAAAAATAAATTCAGTAGAAACAAATGCAAAATTCTACAAAATTCTATTCTAGGTCACAAAAACAAATACACAAGTATAGAATGGGGGATACATGGCTCAGCAGTACTACATGTGAAAAGGACCTTGGGGTTATTGTTGATAAGAACATGAGCCAGCAGTGTGATGCTGCAGCAAAGAAGGCAATGATATTTTAGCCTGAATTAATTGAAAAAATAGTTTCCAAGTCGAGGGAAGTAATAGTCCCACTATATTCTGTGTGCTTGTCAGGCCTCATCTGGAGTACTTGTTTACTTCATTTTAAGAAATAAATAGACAAGGTGGAGCGGGTTCTGGGAAGGGCAACAAGGATTTAAAGAGGTATGGAGAAGAAAACATAGGAAAGGTTGAAGGAGCTGGGCATGTTCAGCTTGGTGAAGAGTTGGGGGTGATGTGATTGCACCCTTTAAATATTTCAAGGGCTGTCACAGAGAGGAGAGTGCAGGCCTGTTCTCTGCTGCTCAGTAGGGTAGGACCAAGTCTAATGGGTTGAAGTTACAGGGCAGTAGATTTTAATTGAACATGAGAAAGAACTTCTTGACAGTAAGAGAGATTTTGCAATAGAATCGATTGCCTGGAGAGGTGGTGAGACCCCCTTCTCTAGACGTCTTCACAAAGAGGTAGGACAACTACCTGTCTGGGATGCTTTAACTGGACAGCCTGCATTGAGCAGTAGGTTGGAATAGATGCCCCATGAGACCCCTTCCAGCTCCATGACACTATGACTGACAGTGGTTCACAAACTTTGGTCCTCCAGGTGTTTTGAAATTCAGCTCCCACAAGTCCCAGCCAGCTTGGCCAACAGTCAGGAATTTTGGGATCTGAAGTCCAAAACATCTTGAAGACCAACGTTTGGGAGTCACTCCTGTATGAGATGCTTAAAATTTGCTTTATGTTATTGAGACTTTAATAAGTCTTATTTCCTTCAAATGTGCTGGATCCAGGATTGTTTCTGTCTTTGGAAGTGTGAGGAGGATTTTTTGTTTATTCCCCTTTCAGCCTGCAAGCTCTGGAGCTCTGGACCCTTCGAAAACCTGCTTTGGAGAGTTGGGGAGCTCTTTAGAATGATTTGGGAGTGGGACTTCACAGCAAGGAGGGAACTGGTAAAAGTCTCCTCCCTCCATCTGTCAGCTGGATCCCTCTTCTTGATCAAAAGCCAGCTGTGGATGGAAGGAATTCTTGTGCATTCAGGAGGGAAAGTTTTGATTTAGCACCATGTTTGGGGAATTTTACTAATGTAAATGAATTTCTAAGTCCTGTTTTCACAGAATAATAATAAAGTGATTGCTGTTTAGCTTGAATGGTTAAATTAAGTGGTAATGATGAAGTAATGACTAGAAAAGGTTTGAGAGAAAATGTGTCTTGGATTTCAAGAACATTAATAAACATCTTACTGATTATTATGATTTGTGTTCTGTGCTGCAGTGTAATTTAGCTGATGAATGGAAAATATTAAACTGATTTTTTCCAGATGGCAAAAAGTTGTTTACTGTGTAAAAAAATATTCTGCAGTACTCTAGTGCAAAGAAGGATGGGTTGTGCAGGATGATTCAGACGGTTTTGCAGGCTTTTGATACAGTTAAATTAAAATTCCTTAAACTCAGGAACAGTGTTACAGTGGGTCCTTGGTATCCACTGGGGTTTGGTTCCAGGACATCCTGTGGATACCATAATCTGTGGATGCTTAAGTGCCATTAAATACAATGGCATTATAAAATGGTGTCCCTTATATAAAATGACAAAGTCAAAGTTTGCTTTAGGAATTTATATATATGTATTTAATATTTTCAAGTGGTGGATGGTGGAATCCTTGAATTAAAAAAACCATGGATATGGAGGGCCGACTGTACATACTGTCCAATATTTCACCAATGAAAGCAGGGGTATGTTTTCCTGAACATCATTATAATGTGGCCAAGATGATAAATGCTATGGGGAAGAACACACCTTTCTATCTTGAAGGGCAACACCCCACCTTTACTATGCCTCTCATGCTGCTTTGTTAACTGAATACAAAATTCTTTTCCACTTTTAACTCAGTTTGTGGCAATTGGATTAAGCAGAGGACAAATAGGGAATGTGGGAGGAGGAGAGAAAAACTGGGACATTTAAAAAGCAGCTGAAAACGTAGGACAACAAAGGATTAATTGGGGCTACCACTGCCAAATCAGGACAGTTGGAGGATGTGGTATTACTGTAGACCAGGGGTAGGCAACCTAAGGCCTGGGGGCCGGATGCCACTGCCGCCGCCCACTATGACGATATTGATTATTGTTGTTATTACTTGTTCTTGGGGGTTTCTTGGCAAAATCCCCACAGGGGTTTTGCCATGGCTTTTCTGGGGCTGAGAGACTGTGCATGCATTTTTTTTTTACTTTTTTAATTTTTTTTTAAAAAATATTTATTTATTTATTTATTTATTTATTTATTTTTGGTGCTTCGGCCCCCCAATTGTCTGAGGGACAGTAACCCAGCCCCCGGCTCAAAAAGGTTGCCTACCCCTGCTGTAGACTGAGGGATGAAATACTGGCCCTGGAGTCAAGAGAAGAGTCTTGAGATACACTAAAGATAAATGTCTTGAGAGGTACTGTGGATATTATCCTTGATGAGCTGCCTCCAGAGCAGGAATGATGCCTTCCATCTCAAGATGGCTTTCTGTGGAATTGGGTTTATTAGATGAATAGCTTTCTTTGTATTGCACCACCATTTTACTCCCT
The DNA here is from genome assembly GCA_026167975.1 of Phrynosoma blainvillii. Classification (NCBI taxonomy): domain Eukaryota; kingdom Metazoa; phylum Chordata; class Lepidosauria; order Squamata; family Phrynosomatidae; genus Phrynosoma; species Phrynosoma blainvillii. The sequence goes on from JANUYF010000004.1 coordinate 9,345,064, forward strand.
TTCTGGTTGTTCTTCATTTATGTGGATTTGCTGCTTTTGTAAAGTTCTTCATCAAGTGAACTTTTAAAAGATATTGTTCACTGAACAATGATTTCTGCTTAGTTTGAAGATTTTATTAATATGACAAATATTCTTGACTTTTTTTTTAAAGGAACCCACCGTGGTTGGGCTGCCGTGCAGATGCGTCTGCTTCATGAATTAGTGTACGCTTCTAGAAGAATGGGAAACCCAGCACTTTCTGTTCGACACTTATCCTTTCTCTTACAAACAATGCTAGATTTTCTTTCTGATCAAGGTATTTTTTAAAATGAAAAACCTTTTCTTTATAGTATGTATAGATATTATTAAAAGTTGGGCTGCAAAGAACAACTTTAGGCAACTCTGGGTCATATTACAGACTGCTTTTGAAAATTCAATTGCCTATTTTAAAACCACCATTTTTTTTACTTACTGTGCATTTCTAGGTAGAATTCATAATTTCGTTGTTGACCTATAAATCTTGATTTGGTGTTAGAGTATCACAAAGACTATCCTATATGAACATGCCTTCTTGGGAGGTTCTTCTGCAAGTAATAACATCTACTGCTTATATGGACAGTCAGATTACAGCATATACACTATAAGGCGACCTCATGTATAAATTGAGGGCAGGGTTTGAGGACAACATTATGGATTTAGATATGACCTGTGGATAAGTTGAGGGTAAAATTTAGGGTATGTAACAAAGGATATAAAGGATAAATCAAAGGACAACAGTGCCAGAGAACTTACAAAATTCCAGCAGTGTTCACCTTAAAGCCTATATGGATGAGAGAATGGGGGAGGGGGTCAGTGCTTCCAAGACAGATTACACTGTTAACTTTCACCTGAGGATGGTTCATTTTTAAAATAAGAAGTAAAGTACAGTACAGTACATGGGATGGGGTGGCTCAAGTGGTTAAGACACTGACTCTGTTTATTGCAAGATCGGCAGGATGGCACTTCAAGGGCCAGGTGCTGCATCATGGGGTGAATCCCATCACTAGTCCTAGTTTCTGCCAACCTAGCAGTTCGAAAGCATGCAAATGCAAGTAGATAAATAGGTACCACTTCAGTGGGAAGGTAAACAGCATTCTGTGCAATCATGTTGGCCACATGATCACAGAGTAGTCTCTGACAACGCTGGCTCTACGGCTTTGTAACGGAGATGAGCATTGCCCCCTATGGTCAGACACGACTTGACAATCTTGTCAATGGGGAATACCTTTCCCTTTCCCTTTCCCTTTACAGTACTTACATTGAGCCACAGATAAGGCTACTCAGTTTTTTGACTAAAATGTGTGTGTGTGTGTGTGTGTGTGTATCCCTTCAAAGTGCCTGTCAACTTGTGGCAATCCAATTAATTTCATAGGGTTTTCTTAGGTAAGGAATCCTCAGAGATGGTTTTGCCAGTTCCTTCCTCTGAAATATAGCCTACAGCACATGCTATTCATTGGCAGTCTCCCATTCAAGAACTAACTAGGACAGGTTTGCTTAGCTTCCAAGATTAATGGGGATCTGGTGCCTTTACGATATTTAGCTAGGGCAAAATGCAGCAGCTAGTTTACCAACCAAGCATATAGTGTTGCATTGACTGCCAGTCTGAACTCAAGATACTGATGATCGTATTCAAAGCCCAAAATGGTTTGAGACCTTAATACTTGAAGGAATACTGTACATCTCCCTAAAATGTTTGAGGAGTGAGGTTTGCAGGAAGGACACACTGTCCTGTCAGGGCACAATGCTGTGGAAGGACATGGGAGAGGAACTTTTCTATTGTAGCATCCTGTTGTGGAATACTCTTTCCTTAAAGGCCTGAATGATTCCACCACTGCTGTCATTTCCATGCCAAGTAAGAACATGACTTTATATTAAAGCCTCTGGAGTTGATTTGATATGATCTCGTCCATATTTGGACATGCATTATGGTTTTATAATGTTTTAAAATGTTATAACTGATTTTAACTTTCTTGCTTTACTGATCAAATGTTTTTAGCTTGTATACATTATTTTATGTGATTTAAATTGATTAAATAGGTGTTATTTTATGCCACTCTGGGATCATATGATATGGATTAGGATATAAATATGTAAAATATTTATATAATTATTTTACAGTGGTGGCCTTTCTCATTGTTGTTATTGTTGATATGTGCCTCTGACTTGGCGGTCAGAGAATCTGTCATGGAGGATTCTTGGCAAGGTTTCTTCTGAGGGGGTTTGCCATTGCCTTCCTCTGAGGATGAGAGTGGGGCTTGCCCAAGGTCACCCAGTAGGTCTCCATGGCTAAACAGGGATTCAGACCCTTGACTCCAAAAGTCCTAGTCTACCATTCAAAGCATTATGCCATACTAGCTCTCAACTTGTCTTTGGAATGCCCTTTTCAGATGTATAAGAGTGACGCTGATTCTTAATACTAGATAAAAATAATTTTATGATCTCAAGGTTTTTTTACACTTTATTGCTTTAGTGACTATTGCTTTTGGAATTGCTAATGTTTTGCTTTAAGAATTTTGTTAATTTCAATTTTAGTGCATGGTTTTTATCTTTGTTTTGGTTTATTGGCTGTTTTGATCTTGTAATGTTTATTGTTTTATAAATTTAGGCTGCTTAGAAGTCTTTTTATGTGGGATATAAATATTCATTTCAGTTAGTCAATCAAATGCCTTGCTGTGTGACATGGCTGAAGGAAGGCATTACTACTACTGTTTGAAAGAAAACAAACTCCCTCACCAAATCATTTGTTAAAGTCAATGAATTATCACAATATGTTGTATCCATATTAATCATGTCTGTATAATTTGTGTATATATTTATTTGTGGGTCAAGAAATTCAGACATGTGGATAGGACCCAATGAGGTTGTTGTGCTAACAGATTACTTTTCATTAAGTTGTCCTAAGAGTGGAGTAATTCTTCCTTTCTCCATGCAACCCCCCAGAGAAGGTTTTCTAGAAGTATGGAAGAATCCATTGGATAATGATAATGATGATTAGGATAATTTATTTATATTCTGCCCTTCCCCCAAAACTGGGACTCAGAGCAGTTTACAAGATTAAATCAGTACAATTAAAAACATAGAAAAGTGTCATATTAAAATTAAGAATTAAATTATTACAATATTAAAACAGATTGCATATAAAAGAGTAAAATATATTTAAAAAGATAAAAATGTTTAAAATACATTTAAAAAATTCAGTACATTTAAAAGAATACAACACCTGGCCTGTTCTTTAAAAACCTTCTATTTCAAATGCCTATCTGAACAGGAAAGTCTTAGCCTACCGGTATGACAAAAAAGAAGCAATTCTAGTCTCCCTGGTAAGGGAGTTTCAGAGTCTGGGGGATGTCAACATCCATGCTGAAACTGCCCTTTCAGGAGTGGCTCAGGATTTCATGGCCTCCATGACAACCATGGGTCTGTCCTAAGTGGTATCTGGTCTTACCCATAGTTCTGGGCACACTCTGGACCTTGTTTTCTGTGCTGGGTGGGGTGATGATGATCTTGGTGTGGAGGAACTCTCCATTATAGCCTTGGTGACAGCCTCCCAGGTTGAAAATGCTGCTGCTGAATGCTAGGCCAGTGGATGGTAAAACAGCTGCCATTCAAGACCTGATCCTGGATGAACAAGCTGACCTGGCATGTATGACAGAAACCTGGTTGGATGAGGCGTGCAGGGGTTAATCTCTCTCAGCTTTGCCCACCAGGATTCTCTGTACAGCAGCAGGTGAGACCTGGGGGGGGGGCCGAGAAGGTGGAGTTGCAGTGGTCTGTCGTGATTTCATCTCCCTGACCAGATGCCCCCTCACACAGTCTACAGGTTTTGAGTGTGTATACCTAAAGGTGGGTAGCAGGGACAGAATAGGAATTCTGTAGGTGTACCGCCCACCCCACTGCTCAATAGTCTGCCTTCTTGAGCTAGCTGGGGTGGTCTCAGTGTTGATGTTGGAGTCTCCCCTTCTAGTAGTGCTTTCTGTTTCAGGCCTGAGATTCCTTATGATTTCCCTATCTGGATCAGGCCTAGACCTGCTGACTTGATCAGACCCACGGATTGAAACTGTTGTCTGAACTGTTGCAGTAGCATATTTAAAAATGGCACTGTCTTCACATAAGTATGTTTATGTCAGGCTTTGTAGCTCTCCTGAAGTACACCCTGTGCTGTAATTCTGGTACATTCAATTTATGGTATTATGTGTCCTCATCATCTTACTTCATAATTGGTATTGGAGAGGGAAGAGAAAGTTAGTACTGTGGAGTGGGTCATGTCTCAGATAATATTACACGATAAGTTCTACCAATGGAAACATTTTACAATGTAATGGCCAACAGCAGTTATAATATGCCATTTGGATTTAACAGTGGATTGGATAGTTGTGGAAAGCCATTTCTTTTGTAAATGTTGAGTTATTAATTTAAAGGCTGAAATAGATGAGGCTATAACTAGACTGTGCTGTGAATCTAATATAAAGTGATAACTTGTGATTAACTCATGACTGGAAGCAAAGATTGCTTATCTGTCATTTGTCTAATGAACCAGCTTAATATGGCAGAAAGTATGTTGGTTAACTGAAAGTGCATCCTACTTGTCTTTGCATAAGTAGCTTTTTTCTTGCATGAACTAGTGAATTATAATGGCAAAAAAACCAAAGTGATATAATCTGGGATGTAGTTTCAGTTCGGATATTACTGGAATAAGATATTTTCTGACTTTTGATGGCTCTATGAACTTGGAAAAATTTCTGAACATCTTTAAGATATACCACTGCAGTCATTTGTTCATTCATTCAACAAATTATCAGTAATAATATTATAAAGTTTGTTTTGTACATTCTTTTATCATTTTGGCAACTTCTTTTTGAAATTGCCAATTACATGACAATCTGAGCTGACACTAAAGGCATCTTTTATCTTCATTGTTTCCATGACAGATATCAAAGTAGATTTGGAGGGAGCCCACATTGAAGTCAGTTCCTTATTTCTTGGGCAGGTGTAGCTTATAGAGTATGAATTGCAGTATGTTACAAAAATGAGCGAACCAAGTAAAGGAAACTGGAACCATAAGGAAACAGGACTATAACATGAGAGGAAATCTGAACTGTTGTAATGTGATCAGTTTGCTAAAACTTACTGCACAACACATGCTGTTATATTCCAGTTAGCCTTGAAAAATCCAAAGTATGGATGCAGTAGTGGGGAAAAGCATCAAGTATGCTCAGTTCTAGAAGTGTGTTCATAATGCAAGAAATAGATCAATATACCAAAATAAAGGAAGTATTCCCCTTCCTTTGACTTTTTTTTACATTTCATTGATGGCAAAATCAAGGTTTGCTTTTTGGATTAAAAAAAATATTTTCAAGGCGTGGATGGTTGAATAATGGATGCATAATCTGTGTATTAAGAGGGCTGACTGTACTTTTTAACATGTACATGAAACTGCTGGAGCGAATCATCTACAGTTTGGGGATGAGCTTCACCATTCACCTCCCCCCAGTACATAGAAGGTTGTGAAAGTCCTGAATTGCTGTTTGGATGTTGTGAAGAATTGTGTTAGTGTTCTGAGAATTTAATGACAAATGTTGCTTTCTTTCAGAAAAGAAAGATGTGACACAAAGTCTAGAAAATTATACATCAAAATGCCCTGGCACAATGGAATTCATCACACTTCCAGATGGTTTAAAACTCCCCCCTGTTCCATTCACAAAACTTCCTATTGTAAGGTAATTGTCGCTTACAAATCAGTAACTTGGACCTTCTCAGGTTTCATTTTTGCTTGTGGGCATTAAAACATTTTCTGTCACCCAGTATTGACTAAGCCTCTCTGTAGAACATTTTAGAGCACTGCATTAGAATGTATCCTTCCTTTAGGATGATTTGTACAGTATCAGGGTTGTGGGACTGGTAGAAGTATAAAAGCATTAATTGTGCTGAGACACCATTGATATAAGTGGTAATAAAAACTGTCCCTTCTTTGTCATATCTTCACTCTCACCTGTGGCTTCTCTGCTTGCACAGATTTGGGGAGCCTATAAAACCAGTGAAGAATTTTTTCAGGTATATCCCCAACTTCTGATCAAGGCTCCCAAGTAATTCCTTTCTGACTAAGATAACAAAAGCAGCAGTGAAATCTCTTGGCTTGTCTTTTCGCTGTTTGGATGCTTGTGTCCCTGAAGACTTTCTTCAAGAAGCATCTTGAGTGTGGATTGACAATTCTGTATTGCCTCCTCTGCCTGGATGAGGATCATGCAATGAAAGGAAAAAGTTGACCTTTGCGCTCAGTTTTTCGTTATGGAATCAGAATTGGAAGAAACCTCAAAGGCAATCTAGTTACCTATAGGAACACACAGCTAATGTCCTCCCAAAAGATGGCCATCCAACCTCTGCTTAAAAACCTCCAAAGAAAGATAGTCGAACTTCAAAGGCAATTTTTCTTGTTCATGGCCTTTGTGGGTTATTCTGCACCTGTGCAGAGATCTTCAGAAGCTTCTACAGCTGCATTTTGGCATTAACCCTGCCCTGTCACTGACATGCATATAAGCCATGTGTTCCCATAGAAACCCAGTTTCTTTTTGTCATCATGGTGAGAACATTAGGAAGTCTCAGTGTTTTGGCATCTGTTAGTTCATCAGTTTGTTTTTTCACTGTTTGGATGCTTGTGTCCCTGAAGACTTTCTTCAAGAAGCATCTTGAGTGTGGATTGACGATTCTGTATTGCCTCCTCTGCCTGGATGAGGATCATGCAGTTGACTTGTGCTCAGTTTGCCAAACCTTTATGTGTCAAGCAAGTTGTGACAAAGCTTCCTGTCTCAAAGCAATTTAGTGTGAAAAGGCCTTCCAGCCCGCAGCCCTTGCAGCCCAAAACAAGCCACTTCATATGGCTTCAGTGGCTATCTCCTTGCACCATGTTGCTCCTCTACCATGGTGGAGACCATGATTCTCTGCCTGAGTCTGTGGCTCACTCATATACATCTGAGTTCAGATGTCCAGAAGGTACAATTTCTCAACCTCTGCTTCCATCAAGTCTGTTGGCACATTTCCCTCTGCTAGCTGAGGATCCTGTGGCCATACTTCCAATCTAGTCCATCCCTGGCATCTTAATTCCACCTCAGCCTTCTTCATCTCATCACCAGTGCAAAGTTGCCTCTACTTAACCCTGCTACACCATCTCCTAGCTTCCTTTTAAAGTACCCTCAGCAAAATTAGTTTATCATTGAAGTAGCACAATCTGGATTTTTCAAGAATGCCCATATTTTTTTGGCTAATAAAGAAGGGCATACAATTGATGCCATGGCCCATACAAGTAGTCTGTTTCAGCTCTCTCAAAATAGCATATTACTAGATCTATATGGGGACCTACGAACTGTTTCTTTGGAGGTTGCCCATCTCATAAAATGTCTCTTGGGAGATGAGACAAAACTGGCTCTACTTTTCCATGGTGAAACACTTGAATTGGCAATTGAGCAGCCAGCAGCTCAGTGAAGAATGCAGCAAATTGTAGTGTGAAGGCCATGGCTACTGGCATTGCTCTTTGTAGACATGCCTGACTGTTCCATAGGTCTAACCCACAATGCAAGGTTGACCATTGAAGACCTTTAATTTGATGAACAAGAGTTCCACTCTTCTATGGTCTAGAAGCTGGAGCCCAACTAAAAAAATGAGTTCAACGACTAAGAAATACAGTCTTCAGTCCCAGCCTGCACAAAAAGCTAAGACTAAGAGACAAAACAGACTGGCACAATATGCTGGCTTGGGGGTGGTGTGGGGGTGTAGCGTTTAGACACACATGCTTTGACACTGCCCCCACACCACTAGTGTCATGCTGCCTGCTCATCCACACAGTGGGCATCATTGCAGAACTCCGATGATGTGGTGTTGATATGCCACATGCTGCAGGAGTGCAGAAAAGCTGTTGTGCCAGCAGAAAAGCTGCCTTTTTGTCTGCTCAAAAAGGAGTGGCTTTCTGCAGCTCCTTTTTGAGCTGGCAAACAGCTGGGTTGGGTATGTGGTGTGTGGCTGCTGTGGCCCCAACTCAGCGCTCAAAGGGGCGGTGTCACACCACTCCTTTATGACCGTCTGTTTTGGCCCTATGTCATAATGGTTTAAGCCTAAACAAATCTTGTATTCTCCATCTTGGCAATGAACTTAAGGTTTCTTCTCTTCTTGATATTCTTAAAATCAGTCAAAGTATTGCTCTTCCACCAAGAAACTTCCTCATGATTCTAAACACAGTTTCTAACCACCACTCCCTCCACCAAGCAGCTACCAACTCCACTTTCTATTCCACAGCCAGTTAGTGCCCTTCTTTGGCAGATGGTGTGCTGTCGCTATTGATGTGTGGGTCCTCCATAAAATTTGACAACGTTATTCTGTAGAATTCTATGAACTGCCCTACAATGGGAATCTTCAGATCCTTGCAGCCTTTGCCTCCTTTTGATCAGAAGTTTGCTATGCTCTTACATAAAGATGTGATAAAGTGAGTCTATCCATCTCTGTCACCTCTCAGGTTCTACTCAGTGTAATTCAAGATCCCCAAATGAGATGGAGGATTATGTCCAATCATAAATGAAGTTAATTCCTTCATTCCCCCAAAGCAATTCAAGATGGTTACCCTATCAAATATCCTTCCCTTCCTCCTTAAAGGAGAAGAAGTCACCTCAACAGACCTGTGGAGTGCTTACTTTCATAACACTATCCACTCTTCCTGCAGATGCTTCCTTCATGATTCCCTGTGTGAGTTCACAGATGACCACTCAAAGAACCAGAGTTACAGATAGTCATCTTGTTAATTCCACTGTTGAACAGCTGTTACAGTACAGAAGTTCTTTCTAATGTTTAGGTGGAATCACAATCCATGGATGGCAAGCCCATTTTGCAGCATCTTGCTCTGTTGTACTTCCGCTTTTGGTATCAAACATAGAATATGTGGCCTTTTTAGTCCTGTACTTGCTCCTCTCTGAGCTTGTGATATGCATCGGCTGCCTTCAGAGGTAGCTAAAAAGAAAAAGAAGAGTAAGTTTCCTAAGATAGATAATAACTTTTGTAAGTCAGGAGATCCTCATTAACAACATAATAATAAATTTTCCATCTGTGGTTTAAGGAATGGAACATAAACATTCAAATATTATTACTAAATGTGTATTTCTTTGGAGCTAACTAGACTATGCCTCGGTACCAAGGTCCCAAATTCAAGTTAGAGTCATTGATATATTACTTGCCTGGATCCAGACATAGTCATGGCTATGAAGAGATGTTGAAATAACCAAGACTTAAGTTAAATGCGGTTATATTAGGTCCAATATAATTCAGAAGCCGCTTGGATTATTGCCAAGAAGCGGGATATAAATAAATTTTATTATTATTATTATTATAGTTGGTTGAAGTGTGTGTCAGAGCCATTGTACTTAATATTTCTGTACTTAATATTTCTGTGCATTTTGTACATCTAACTTATTAGGAAATTCCAGCATTGTCATGTCATACCTTGTTTCTTTTCTCACTGCATCTATCATTCTAATTATCAGTGTGAAGTAGATATTTACGCTTGCTTACAGGCATCCTATCTAAAAATAGTTTGTTTACTTAACAGATCTGTCAAGCTTTTAAACCTTCCTATTAGCCTTCGACCACAAAAAATGAAAAGCTTATTGGGTCAGAGTATGTCAACTAAGAGTCCCTTTATATATTCTCCAATCATTGCTCACAATCGTGGAGAGGAAAAAAGTAAAAAAATAGGTGAGATGATTTCTGTTACCCTTTATTTTTAAGATGCATCCTGTTTTTGAATGTGATATGTATCATGCTGACTGGTTGGCTGGCTGGCTTTCATTTTGCAAATTGAATCAAATGGTTTTTGCCAGCTTTTGGATCAATATGCTATTCTCTCCGCTTGATTACAAAATTGCTTAGACAACTTGGTGCAGACAACCTTGTTATCCATATTTAATGTTTCTAGTTCAGAGACTCTAGTGGAGTAGTTTACTTTTATTTGGAATCATCAAAGATGACTGCAAGGATATCTAATAAAAATGTTTTCTTTCATACTTTAAGTATTTATGGAAACCAGATAATTAAGGTTCTCTATTTTCTCATTGACAAAGGATGGATAACCTGATATTCTTCATAGGTGCAAATAACTTAAATATTTCTTTAGCTCTCAGCAGCTAAACAGGGAATTGGATATCTGAGGTGGACACTGTATAGCAGAAATAAGTGTATTTCAGAGAAAATGTAATGCAGTGATTAAAACAACAGAAAAGTAGTTTTACAGAAAAAGGAGAGAAAAGTTGGCTTTTAATTGTTCTTTTAATTATGCAAAATTAGCCATTGTTAGCCCTTCATCAAACCTCACATTTACTTCCTATCTTCCACTAGCCCACTAGTTAAAGCTCACTATGTTCTCACCTGTTAAGTTTTTTGGCCTGGAGTTTCAGGAAGAAACCCTCAGGTTGTAACCTATTGTAAGATGTAGATTACTGCAGACTCAGATGAATATTGAGAACGATTGATCCAGGAAGATTCAGGTTGGAAAAATTAGTCCAGGGAGAAATTGGGGTGGGTTGAAATAAAAGTGAAGACTGAGCCTCACTGGGGAAAGGAGAAAGCAACTAGAGAACTTGTCCCACGATTTAGCTCCTTTTAAAAATCATCCACAATTTTTCTTTCTTTTTCATTTGTCTTTTTTTTTCTTGTCACTAAAACCTTGTCCTGTATTGGGTGACGCAACTTGGTAACTTCTCCATTCTGTTTCATGGTCATTCTATGCCAAGATCTAGTCACCATTGCTACCATTTACCTTTCTTTTTACTTATTCCAGCAGGATCCAAAAGATCCAGGCTGAGAAATCTGTTTACTTACCTACATATTTGTGTATTTACTACTCAATTTTCTCCCATAAATATTTATTTATTTATTTATTTACTACTCTGTTTTTCTCCCAACTTGAGACCCAAGGTGGCTTGCAGCATAGATGAAAAGAAAGTACTGCTAAATGACAAAAAGCTATCTTAGTAAAAACAGCACTATTTTATACCATTTTATAACACTGAAAATGTAACGATGTGAATAAAAGTACAGCAAACTGCCTTTCCTTAAAAGACTCTTCTGCAACAACTAGTTAAACATGAAAAGCTGGTCTTTGTCTGAAGTTGGACCAAGAACAGAAAAGGCACCACCAGTCTAGCCTCCTGTTGGAAAGAGTTTCACAGCCTGGGAGAAACCACTGAGAAAGTCCTTTAATATATCTTCATCAAACACACTTGTGACAGTTTTTCAAACCAAAGAAAGTCCTGCCCTGAGGCTTAGATAGGGAGTTAAAATATTTCTGATAGTCTGGACCCAAGCTGTACGGGGCTTTATTGAGCTTGGAAATCAACCTGTAGCCAGTGCAGCCGTTGTAACAATAGAGTTCTATGTTTCCTGTAACAAGCCCCAATTGTCAGTTTGGCTGCAGCATTTTGGACCCATTTATACTTCCAAACAGTTTCCCAAGGCAGCCCCATACAGGCTGCACTGAAACAATACTGTTGGGATGTAACCAATGCATTTATCACCATATGCAAATCTGAAAAACAGGAACAGTTACAGTTGGTGCACTAGTCTTAGTGCAAAATAAAATCCTGTCTGTCATTGAAACCTGGGCATCCAGGCTGAGGGATCCATTTAGAAGCACATCTAAATTGAAATCCTGAGATTGCAGGGGGTGTGTAACCCTATCCAGCACAGGCTGAATTCCTCTTCCCTGATTTGCCTTTCAGCTGACCAGGAGCACCTCTATCTTACCTGGCTTAAGCTTCAGTTTGTTCATCCTCATCCATTCCATTAGTGACAGTAGACACTGGTTTAAGACCATAATGACTTCCTTGAATTAATTGGAAGGAGAGGAAACAACCAGCAGTGTTCTATATGTGAATCAAACCATGTTTTCCCCCAATTCTGCAGATCCATAGTCTTACTTCCCAGTACCCTGGATCCCTAAAATATAGTTTAATTACTCAGCTGGGCCACTCTTCAAACTGGAAATATCTGAAATAAAACTAACACTATATTTTATTTATTGTTTTAAAATTTTGTTCTGTGCACTGCCTCTGGGAGGCTTTGCCTGAAAAGCAGTACAAATAAATCTTAGATAAATAAATGAGCTAATAAAAAGCTTTAGAATCATTGTTTATCTTTGTGTTGGAATGTGATTATTCTCTGCTATGTAAAAATGTAGTTGTAGATTTAAGGCTGGGCTGCAGTTAAAAGTTCTGTTTAAAAACAGTCTGACTCTTGGGATAGTTCTCAATCCTTATTCCCAGTATAAAGCCTATCTCTCAGTATACAAGCTACCAAATGTACAAGCTATCAGACTGTATTGTCTAATAAAAAGACCTTCAGAGCAAGATCATTTCTGCTAGTCAGTGTTATAATTTGGTGTATCTTTTTCTGTTATCTGGTCCTTCCTCCTAACCTCCATGAGTTGCTTCACAGTTTTAGCTAAGCAGCCTTGTGAATGAAATTTTGGACGCCAGTGAATCTCCATCAGACAGATATAAGGCATCACAAATATACTGAGTTACATAAGGTTCTAATGCTCATTACCATGATACCATTAGGTGTGTATAGCTGCTACACTAATTTATGTATACACATCTGTAATATATACTGCAAACAGAAACTCATGTCCTGTTGTACACATCATGGAGGTTTCATATTATATGATGTGTTACATTAAAAAATTTGTTCTGTTTCCACCAGAGAATTTCTGCAGGAGGAGTAAACCAAAATCATGTCCTTATGGTCAAAAATATTAAAATGCAGTTGATATATTGCCCTTTTTCTTTGAGATGTCTGAAAAGGTGATGTTGAGAAAAGATCAGTATGAGAAAGATATACCATGTATAGTTCTATGAGATAACAACAACCAGAACTGCTTAAATGTGCATTTCTTTCCCTTGTAAGTGCAGAGGAACAGTCCACAGTCAGATTGGGGGGAGGGGCACTTATCCCCTTCATGCTGGACCAGATGTATGAGTCGTTTGATTATTAATTTTTTTTTAAACTAACTCTGTATATTGATGATTTTCATATAGATTTTCAGTGGGTCCAGGGAGATGTTTGCGAAGTGCAGCTGATGGTGTACAATCCAATGCCCTTTGAACTTCGCGTGGAAAATATGGTATGTTCCAAGTTTATTAAATTGAAGCCTTTGTTATCCTTAATTATGGTTTCTCTGATGGTAAGCATAATGTGTGTCCATTGACAACGATTAGCTGAAAGGATTGGAAGGGCTGTAGAATTATCCTATGGCCCATTTGTGAATTCTTCAGAGGAGGCCAAAATTAAAATGCTTTGTATCCCAATCCAGTTGGATATACAGTTGGCCCTCGATATCCATGGACTTGCTATCTGCAGATTTGAGTATCTCTGGATGGCAAACCTGCGTTGTCCCCAATGGCGGCACATACATGTGGCCACACTGCCTTTAGGGACAGCCCCTGATGTCCCCAGTGCATGTGCATTTCCACACAGCCATTAGGGACAACGGTATTTCAGCAGCCACCTACCCCCCACTTTTCAAGTCCCACATGGCCGTGGCCATGGCTGCATGGGACCTGGAATACCCCCCCCCTCACCTCGGCTTCCGAGTCTCACATGGCCATGGCTGCACAGGACCTCAAACACAGACACCTGCTCCCCCTGGGGTGTACTTCCCCACTGGGTGACAACCCTCTCTGGGGTGTCACCTGGTACAGTCTGCACCAGCGCACCCCCCAATGACACCAATGACACCACTGACACTAACACTAATCTTTGGAGAGAAAGGGGAGGAAGGAAGTGACCTCTGTAGGCAGGAAATTGAAAAGGCTTGAATTACATAGTTGAAGAAGCAGAGAGAGAAAACAAGACGTGCAGCTCAAAATTCCTTGTTTATCCCTAATTACCAAAGAAATAAGTTTTGTTCACTTCCAAGAGTAACTTCTTTCTGAGATATTTTTACATATGTTTCCTTTTATCTGACCTATATACTCTGTAGTGTATGGGGCGAAACAGACTGCCCCGAAGGTCTGGCTCTATGCCTCCCCTTTGAGCACCAGATTGGGGCCAAAACAACCGTACCACCATGGCTCTGATATGGCATTTTTCCAGCCTAAAAAGAAGCGGCAAAATGCTGCTCCTTTTTGGGGTGGAAAAAAACTGGCTTTACTGCAGTGAAACACCATGCTACAGAAATGCTGTGACACTGCCTGTGGTCAGTGGGGCGGCGTGACGCTGGCTTGGAGGCAGCATTGGGGCATATTCTGTGTGTACACCATGCCCCCACACCATCCTTAAGCTGGCGTTTCTTGCCGGTCTGTTTTGGCCCTATGAAGCATATTTTTACATATGCTTTACTATATCTAACCCATACACCAGGGGTCCCCAGACTTTTTGATCTGGGGACCGGTTCGCTGGCCCCAGATCTTCTGGGGGCCAGAGGTGCGCATGCGCACAATTCCGGGCGCCATTTTGGAACACAAAATGGTGCCCGAGTTGTGCACCCGAAGTCGTGCGCAAGACCAGCCGTGGGCCGGTAGGAAGGCCTCGACAGGCCGGGTCCGGCCCCCGGGCCATAGTTTGGGGACCCCTGCCATATACTCTATATCTAATTTCAGCTAATTGTGCTCTGAATTCTGTCTGGAATCATTTATTTAAATGTGGTGTAAATCAGAGCTTATGGAAAATATTATTAATGATATCTGTGTTCGTAGTTAATTTTGTTTAAATGACCTACTTCTCTGCTTTCTGATGGTGTTTTCAAACCTCACGTTTGTGCTTCCCTTTGTCCAAAAAATTTGATTTCTATCCTGCCTTTTTCCCCAAAAGGGACCCAAAGCGGCTCACAAATAAAAGTTCTAAAAACATATTACAATAAAATAATGAAAAATATCATCTAAAACAATACACTTGTTGCTCCAAAATTTGCAGCTTTGACTTTTGCGGATTTGATTGTTCACGGATTTTATTAATATGGTCTCTCTAGAAATATCTAGATGCTCCAGTGCAACTCTATGGTTAACTTTTACCAAAAGTTGCACTGAAAGACCTAAAGATTCCTAGAGAGAACACTGCACTAGGCATTTGTAGCTCCTCCAGTGCAATTCTGTGGTCAATCTGTGGCAGATGTTGACCACAGAGTTGCACTGGAGGACCTAGAGATTCCTAGAGAGGTATTCTCTCAGGTAAAAACATAGTATTTTTTGTTATTTGCGGTTTTTCACGAGGGTCCTGAGCCCCTAACTCCGGTGAATGTGGAGGGATGAGTGTATAAAATTATAGACATTAAAACTACATTAAAACCATGATACCCACCCTATATAACAAACACCCAAGCCACCGCATAATTATACATCAATAGCCATTTTTGCCAACAAAAAGCAAGCAGAGAGGGGGTCAGCCTTGCTTTTGGAAGAGGAGACATGAAGCATAAAGTATTTTTCCAGAGATCAGTTTGTTCTGCTGGTGGTTTCAAATGCTTTGATTTCTTGTTTATGTAATCAATATAAAGAAATCTGTTCTTAATAAAAGTGTTTTGGGGTTTTTTTTGTGGCTTTTAGAAGCTTTTATATTACGGAAGAGCTTCTCCAAGTGCTAGGTATCCCCCCCCCCCATTGCTCATTATGAGATCTCAAATAAACAGGTTAGACTATTTTTTAAGAGTTTAATATCAGTCAGTCACTTGTTTATACCTTGCCTTTTATCCATCCTTTCTCCCCAGACATTTACAAAAAATCATAAAACAGTCACAAAATGGAGGACCATACTATTTTAACTGAAAGGGCTCTGAATACTATCACTGCTACCTTAGGTTTTGACCAGAAGCATATTGCCAGCTTTTCCCAGTGCATTTAAAACTGATATTTCTTCTTTGGCCCAAAACAGATAGGCCAAATAAGGTGGCTTCTGGCCGCTTCAGGGATATCACATTTAGAAGTGGCTGGAAGCTGGTGTGAGACCGGCTAAGGTGGTCCAAAGCTGCTGGAAAAAGAGTGGCAAAAAGCCACTCCTGGAGGCAGCCCGTTTGGGACAGCAGTGGCAGCCTACTTTGGGAGCAGGCTGTCTGGTCGCCGCAGTCCTGGAGCGATCGGAGCCAGAGTGGGCTCTGGCTGCTCCTTTTGGCCTGTCTGCTTTGCCCATTTGTGATCTTAGTGATTCACATTTATGGTCTTGTGCAGACTGCTTGGAACTTTCCAGGAACTAAGCAGGGAAAGGGTAAAGTGAAGGATTATCTGCACAGTCTTGAGATCTTTGTATAGATTGTGCCACTTCAAGTGCCAGTGAGGGAATCTTTTTTCTGGTACATTAAAAAAAATCCCTACTATTAGAAAATTAAATGTCGCATGAAATGGGCTAGCTAGAACATTTTCCTATTATGCATTATATTTTATTTGCCAACAGGCCTTTTTGTGGGTAAATTTTTTCTACATGCAGCACATGATATGAAATACCATATTTTTTGTCACGAGATTCTGCTGCAAGTGTAGATTAGGTCTGAGAGTATTGATAAGGATAACTATTTCTTCTGGAAGAATCCACTTTTCCACTCTTTCTGACTGTGGAATGCTTGCGGATGGAACTTTTGCCTGAATGTACCTTGCCTGGTTGAGAAAAAGAACCAAGCTCAGCATGTCTCTCTGTCAGCAACTCTATCTCAACTAAACCAATCCCTCAGTAATGCCCCTTCAAGTCTGCTTCTCTGTGTTTGGGGAAACTTATTGTGGCAGATGTTGTAACCTTCAGTTGGGGCGAATACCTCAAACCCCTTAACTTGCATACCTTTTTCACTCAAAACTATGGACCATGTACTTTGATAGAATAACTTTGATGTTTAGAGAGATAACAGATAGAAAGCTTAATGAGGGACTGGCATAAGTGGCTGCAAAATGTGTTTCAGTGGGATTGCTGTTAAGTGGTATCAGGATATAAACCTCTGTAGCCACCAGGTCACTGGATTCTGGATGCATTTGTTCTGAGCTAGTAAATAGTGCAGGTTGTTTTTGTTGACAGGAAATCTGTAAGGCAGGGGTAGGCAACCTTTCCCCTTTAAGGGCCGAGGGACTTCAGCTCCCAGAATCCCAGGAGCTATTGGCTAACATGGGACTATTGGCCAATATGGCTGAGGCTTCTGGGAGCTGAAGTCCCTCGGCCCTTAAAGGGGAAAGGTTGCCTACCCCTGCACAAGAGCAAGCAAACACAACTAAAACAGCAAAGAGAAAGCAATGAAAAAGAATGCCTAGCATTATGCTTATTCCTGGTTAATAGTTACAACAGGGATTCTGTGTTGGCCTTTGACTGTAATTAATTATTGTTTGATAGAAGGGATTTATCTCCTGGCTCCCTATTAGTCTCTCTCCACTTAAGACTTTCCTGGAAATATATCCTCTCCAAACTCTCAGTGCCAAAACAGATGGACAGGAAAAAGTGGCTCGATCCTGATTTTTCCAAAAGTGGGTCAAAACCCTGCTGTCCACACAGCCTGCTCCAAGATGGACCAAACACTCATGGGCAAACTGCATAGTGCAGTGTTAATTATTTTTGTCGCCTCGCCACCATGCATATGCTCCCCATCATGCATATGCACCATCGCATAAACACACTGCCTGTGATCTCCAAATACCTCCCATGTCCAGCCCAGATGCCATCCCATTGGATCGCCACCTCTTTCATTGACGACACAGTCGCATGTGCAATGCTCTGCCAGTACAAAGCATCAGAGCATTGGTGTGCTGAGTGATACATTGGCAAAGCACAATCAAACCCCTTTTACCCTCCGTCACCCCATGCTGCCCTATTGGACTGCCTGGTTTGTGTACAGAGTTGTTGCGCTTTCATTTTTTTGCTTTGCTACAGCCCTGCACTGGCACTGGGCTTTTTATATGCAGGTGCGAAGATGCACATTTTCCATACTTAGCTGGAATATCCTGGCTTCTTTTTGCTGTGGTTTTTAGCCCTAGAGTGTGGCTTTGTTTCGGTTTCCACCCGCTCTGGAGGCATGCGTTGTATAAATGCCCTGCCTTCAAAATGGCTGGGCACTGCTTTATTTCATCCATGTGTTTCACTCTCCAGATAGGCAAGGCCCCAGGCCAGCTGCTTCATGAGTCCTGCATATCAATCCTTCGTACCGTTACAGCTCAAGTCCAGAGGAGAGGTCTGTACACCTGCCTCATCTCTGCAGTCTTGCAACTTCTTCCTTGTTCATGTTCCATTCTCCAATTTTCATGCCTCCTTCCTCCGAGTCTAATCCTGCTTTACATATTACCGTATTTTTCGCCCTATAACACGCACTTTTTCTTCCCCAAAACGTGTGTGGGGAAGTGAGTGCGCCTTATAGGGCGAAGGGCCGAGGCCGCGGGGAGAAGGGGCCCTCCTTCCCCCCGCGACCTCAGTTTTGAATGGGCTGGTGCCGGGATCGAAGCGATCCCGGCGCCAGCCCATTGAAAGACTGAGGCCGCCGGGGAGAAGGATTCTTCTCCCCGCGGCCTCAGTCTTTGAATCGGCTGGCGCTGGGATCGAAGCGATCCCGGCACCAGGCCATTGAACGACGGAGGCCGCCGGGAGAAGGAGCCCTCCTTCCCCCCCCCCGGCCTCAGTCTTGGAATGGGCTGGTGCCGGGATCGAAGCGATCCCGGCACCAGCCCATTGAAAGACTGAGGCCGCTGGGAGAAGGATCCTTCTCCCCGCGGCCTCAGTCTTTGAATCGGCTGGCGCTGGGATCGAAGCGATCCCGGCACCAGCCCATTGAAAGACTGAGGCCGCGTGGAGAAGGAGCCCTCCTTCCCCCCCGGCCTCAGTCTTGGAATGGGCTGGTGCCGGGATCGAAGCGATCCCGGCACCAGCCCATTGAAAGACTGAGGCCGCGGGGAGAAGGATCCTTCTCCACGCGGCCTCAGTCTCTGAATCGGCTGGCGCTGGGATCGAAGCGATCCCGGCACCAGCCCATTGAAAGACTGAGGCCGCCGGGAGAAGGAGCCCTCCTTCCCTCCCCCCCCCCGGCCTCAGTCTTGGAATGGGCTGGTGCCGGGATCGAAGCGATCCCGGCACCAGCCCATTCCAAGACTGAGGCCGCCGGGAGAAGGAGCCCTCCTTCCCCCCCGGCCTCAGTCTTGGAATGGGCTGGTGCCGGGATCGAAGCGATCCCGGCACCAGCCCATTGAAAGACTGAGGCCGCCGGGAGAAGGATCGTTCTCCCCGCGGCCTCAGTCTTTGAATCGGCTGGCGCTGGGATCGAAGCGATCCCGGCACCAGCCCATTGAAAGACTGAGGCCTCCGGGAGAAGGAGCCCTCCTCCCCCCCCCCCCCGGCCTCAGTCTTGGAATGGGCTGGTGCCGGGATCGAAGCGATCCCGGCACCAGCCCATTGAAAGACTGAGGCCGCCGGGAGAAGGAGCCCTCCTTCCCCCCCGGCCTCAGTCTTGGAATCGAAGCGATCCCGGCACCAGCCCATTGAAAGACCGAGGCCGGGGGGGAAGGAGGCTTCGATCCCGGCGCCAGCCCATTCCACGACTGAGGCCGGGGGGGAAGGAGGGCTCCTTCTCCCGGCGGCCTCAGTCTTTCAATGGGCTGGTGCCGGGATCGCTTCGATCCCGGCACCAGCCCATTCCAAGGCTGAGGCCGGGGGGGAAGGAGGGCTCCTTCTCCCGGCGGCCTCAGTCTTTCAATGGGCTGGTGCCGGGGTCGCTTCGATCCCGGCACCAGCCCATTCCAAGACTGAGGCCGGGGGGGAAGGAGGGCTCCTTCTCCCGGCGGCCTCAGTCTTGGAATGGGCTGGTGCCAGGATCGCTTCGATCTCGGCACCAGCCCATTCCAAGACTGAGGCCGGGGGGGGGGGAAGGAGGGCTCCTTCTCCCGGCGGCCTCAGTCTTGGAATGGGCTGGTGCCAGGATCGCTTCGATCTCGGCACCAGCCCATTCCAAGACTGAGGCCGGGGGGGGGGGAAGGAGGGCTCCTTCTCCCGGCGGCCTCAGTCTTTCAATGGGCTGGTTCCGGGATCGCTTCGATCCCGGCGCCAGCCGATTCAAAGACTGAGGCCGCGGGGAGAAGGATCCCGGCACCAGCCCATTGAAAGACTGAGGCCGCGGGGAGAAGGATCCCGGCACCAGCCCATTGAAAGACTGAGGCCGCCGGGAGAAGGAGCCCTCCTTCCCCCCCGGCCTCAGTCTTGGAATGGGCTGGTGCCAGGATCGAAGCGATCCCGGCACCAGCCCATTGAAAGACTGAGGCCGCCGGGAGAAGGATCCTTCTCCCCGCGGCCTCAGTCTTTGAATCGGCTGGCGCTGGGATCGAAGCGATCCCGGCACCAGCCCATTGAAAGACTGAGGCCGCGGGGAGAAGGATCCTTCTCCACGCGGCCTCAGTCTCTGAATCGGCTGGCGCTGGGATCGAAGCGATCCCGGCACCAGCCCATTGAAAGACTGAGGCCGCCGGGAGAAGGAGCCCTCCTTCCCCCCCCCCCCCCCCCGGCCTCAGTCTTGGAATGGGCTGGTGCCGGGATCGAAGCGATCCCGGCACCAGCCCATTCCAAGACTGAGGCCGCCGGGAGAAGGAGCCCTCCTTCCCCCCCGGCCTCAGTCTTGGAATGGGCTGGTGCCGGGATCGAAGCGAAGGAAGGAGCCCTCCTTCCCCCCCGGCCTCAGTCTTGGAATGGGCTGGTGCCGGGATCGAACCAGCCCATTGAAAGACTGAGGCCGCCGGGAGAAGGATCGTTCTCCCCGCGGCCTCAGTCTTTGAATCGGCTGGCGCTGGGATCGAAGCGATCCCGGCACCAGCCCATTGAAAGACTGAGGCCTCCGGGAGAAGGAGCCCTCCTCCCCCCCCCCCCGGCCTCAGTCTTGGAATGGGCTGGTGCCGGGATCGAAGCGATCCCGGCACCAGCCCATTGAAAGACTGAGGCCGCCGGGAGAAGGAGCCCTCCTTCCCCCCCGGCCTCAGTCTTGGAATCGAAGCGATCCCGGCACCAGCCCATTGAAAGACCGAGGCCGGGGGGGAAGGAGGCTTCGATCCCGGCGCCAGCCCATTCCACGACTGAGGCCGGGGGGGAAGGAGGGCTCCTTCTCCCGGCGGCCTCAGTCTTTCAATGGGCTGGTGCCGGGATCGCTTCGATCCCGGCACCAGCCCATTCCAAGACTGAGGCCGGGGGGGAAGGAGGGCTCCTTCTCCCGGCGGCCTCAGTCTTTCAATGGGCTGGTGCCGGGGTCGCTTCGATCCCGGCACCAGCCCATTCCAAGACTGAGGCCGGGGGGGAAGGAGGGCTCCTTCTCCCGGCGGCCTCAGTCTTGGAATGGGCTGGTGCCGGGATCGCTTCGATCTCGGCACCAGCCCATTCCAAGACTGAGGCCGGGGGGGGGGAAGGAGGGCTCCTTCTCCCGGCGGCCTCAGTCTTTCAATGGGCTGGTTCCGGGATCGCTTCGATCCCGGCGCCAGCCGATTCAAAGACTGAGGCCGCGGGGAGAAGGATCCTTCTCCCGGCGGCCTCAGTCTTTCAATGGGCTGGTGCCGGGATCGCTTCGATCCTGGCACCAGCCCATTCCAAGACTGAGGCCGGGGGGGAAGGAGGGCTCCTTCTCCCGGCGGCCTCAGTCTTTCAATGGGCTGGTTCCGGGATCGCTTCGATCCCAGCGCCAGCCGATTCAAAGACTGAGGCCGCGGGGAGAAGGATCCTTCTCCCGGCGGCCTCAGTCTTTCAATGGGCTGGTGCCGGGATCGCTTCGATCCTGGCACCAGCCCATTCCAAGACTGAGGCCGGGGGGGAAGGAGGGCTCCTTCTCCCGGCGGCCTCAGTCTTTCAATGGGCTGGTGCCGGGATCGCTTCGATCCTGGCACCAGCCCATTCCAAGACTGAGGCCGGGGGGGAAGGAGGGCTCCTTCTCCCGGCGGCCTCAGTCTTTCAATGGGCTGGTGCCGGGATCGCTTCGATCCCGGCACCAGCCCATTCCAAGACTGAGGCCGGGGGGGAAGGAGGGCTCCTTCTCCCGGCGGCCTCAGTCTTTCAGTGGGCTGGTTCCGGGATCGCTTCGATCCCAGCGCCAGCCGATTCAAAGACTGAGGCCGCGGGGAGAAGGATCCTTCTCCCGGCGGCCTCAGTCTTTCAATGGGCTGGTGCCGGGATCGCTTCGATCCTGGCACCAGCCCATTCCAAGACTGAGGCCGGGGGGGAAGGAGGGCTCCTTCTCCCGGCGGCCTCAGTCTTTCAATGGGCTGGTGCCGGGATCGCTTCGATCCCGGCACCAGCCCATTCCAAGACTGAGGCCGGGGGGGAAGGAGGGCTCCTTCTCCCGGCGGCCTCAGTCTTTCAATGGGCTGGTTCCGGGATCGCTTCGATCCCGGCACCAGCCCATTCCAAAACTGAGGCCGGGGGGGAAGGAGGGCTCCTTCTCCCGGCGGCCTCAGTCTTTCAATGGGCTGGTGCCGGGATCGCTTCGATCCCGGCACCAGCCCATTCCAAGACTGAGGCCGGGGGGGAAGGAGGGCTCCTTCTCCCGGCGGCCTCAGTCTTTCAATGGGCTGGTGCCGGGGTCGCTTCGATCCCGGCACCAGCCCATTCCAAGACTGAGGCCGGGGGGGAAGGAGGGCTCCTTCTCCCGGCGGCCTCAGTCTTGGAATGGGCTGGTGCCGGGATCGCTTCGATCTCGGCACCAGCCCATTCCAAGACTGAGGCCGGGGGGGGGGGGGAAGGAGGGCTCCTTCTCCCGGCGGCCTCAGTCTTTCAATGGGCTGGTTCCGGGATCGCTTCGATCCCGGCGCCAGCCGATTCAAAGACTGAGGCCGCGGGGAGAAGGATCCTTCTCCCGGCGGCCTCAGTCTTTCAATGGGCTGGTGCCGGGATCGCTTCGATCCTGGCACCAGCCCATTCCAAGACTGAGGCCGTTGGGGAAGGAGGGCTCCTTCTCCCGGCGGCCTCAGTCTTTCAATGGGCTGGTGCCGGGATCGCTTCGATCTCGGCACCAGCCCATTCCAAGACTGAGGCCGGGGGGGGGGAAGGAGGGCTCCTTCTCCCGGCGGCCTCAGTCTTTCAATGGGCTGGTTCCGGGATCGCCTCGATCCCGGCGCCAGCCGATTCAAAGACTGAGGCCGCGGGGAGAAGGATCCTTCTCCCGGCGGCCTCAGTCTTTCAATGGGCTGGTGCCGGGATCGCTTCGATCCTGGCACCAGCCCATTCCAAGACTGAGGCCGGGGGGGAAGGAGGGCTCCTTCTCCCGGCGGCCTCAGTCTTTCAATGGGCTGGTGCCGGGATCGCTTCGATCCCGGCACCAGCCCATTCCAAGACTGAGGCCGGGGGGGAAGGAGGGCTCCTTCTCCCGGCGGCCTCAGTCTTTCAGTGGGCTGGTTCCGGGATCGCTTCGATCCCGGCGCCAGCCGATTCAAAGACTGAGGCCGCGGGGAGAAGGATCCTTCTCCCGGCGGCCTCAGTCTTTCAATGGGCTGGTGCCGGGATCGCTTCGATCCTGGCACCAGCCCATTCCAAGACTGAGGCCGGGGGGGAAGGAGGGCTCCTTCTCCCGGCGGCCTCAGTCTTTCAATGGGCTGGTGCCGGGATCGCTTCGATCCCGGCACCAGCCCATTCCAAGACTGAGGCCGGGGGGGAAGGAGGGCTCCTTCTCCCGGCGGCCTCAGTCTTTCAATGGGCTGGTTCCGGGATCGCTTCGATCCCGGCACCAGCCCATTCCAAAACTGAGGCCGGGGGGGAAGGAGGGCTCCTTCTCCCGGCGGCCTCAGTCTTTCAATGGGCTGGTTCCGGGATCGCTTTGATCCCAGCGCCAGCCGATTCAAAGACTGAGGCCGCGGGGAGAAGGATCCTTCTCCCGGCGGCCTCAGTCTTTCAATGGGCTGGTGCCGGGATCGCTTCGATCCTGGAACCAGCCCATTCCAAGACTGAGGCCGGGGGGGAAGGAGGGCTCCTTCTCCCGGCGGCCTCAGTCTTTCAATGGGCTGGTGCCGGGATCGCTTCGATCCCGGCACCAGCCCATTCCAAGACTGAGGCCGGGGGGGAAGGAGGGCTCCTTCTCCCGGCAGCCTCAGTCTTTCAATGGGCTGGTGCCGGGATCGCTTCGATCCCGGCACCAGCTCATTCCAAGACTGAGGCCGGGGGGGGAAGGAGGGCTCCTTCTCCCGGCGGCCTCAGTCTTTCAATGGGCTGAAGCGATCCCGGCACCTGCCCATTGAAAGACTGAGGCCGCCGGGAGAAGGATCCTTCTCCCCGCGGCCTCAGTCTTTGAATCGGCTGGCGCTGGGATCGAAGCGATCCCGGCACCAGCCCATTGAACGACTGAGGCCGCCGGGAGAAGGAGCCCTCCTTCCCCCCCGGCCTCAGTCTTGGAATGGGCTGGTGCCGGGATCGAAGCGATCCCGGCACCAGCCCATTGAAAGACTGAGGCCGCGAGGAGAAGGATCCTTCTCCCCGCGGCCTCAGTCTTTGAATCGGCTGGCGCTGGGATCGAAGCGATCCCGGCACCAGCCCATTGAAAGACTGAGGCCGCCGGGAGCCCTCCTTCCCCCCCGGCCTCAGTCTTGGAATCGAAGCGATCCCGGCACCAGCCCATTGAAAGACTGAGGCCGCCGGGAGAAGGAGCCCTCCTTCCCCCCCCGGCCTCAGTCTTGGAATGGGCTGGTGCCGGGATCGAATCCCGGCACCAGCCCATTCCAAGACTAAGGCCGGGGGGGAAGGAGGGCTCCTTCTCCCGGCGGCCTCAGTCTTTCAATGGGTGGCGCTGGGATCGCTTCGATCCCAGCACCAGCCCATTCAAAGACTGAGGTCGCGGGGGGAAGGAGCCCTCCTTCCCCCCGCGACCTCAGTTCAGTGGGCTGGTGCTGGGATCGGAGAAGTTCTCCGATCCCAGCACCAGCCCATTGAACAACCTGGCCTCCGGCTAAAGGGAGGAATCCTTTTTTCTTGGATTTTCCTCCTTTAAAATTGGGTGCGCCCAATATGCCGGAGCGCCTTATATGGCAAAAAATACGGTATATATTCAGCATACAAGTTAAACAGAGGGGATGATGAAACGCAGCCTTGCCTGACCCCCCTTTTAATTGAAAATTCATTGGAAACTAATTGGAAACCATTCTGTTTCTCTGTATACTGTCCTAACAGTAACTTCTTGTCCTGGATAAAGGTTATACATCAGGACAATCAAATCTGTGGTACATCCATTTCTTTAAGAGCAATCCATAGTCCTTCACGATCAATACAACCAAGGGCTTTGCTGTAATCTATAAAGCACAGGCTAATATCTTTTGAAAATATTTGGTGCTCTCCATTATTCAATGTATGTTTGCAATATAATCCTCAATGCCTCTTCCTCTCCTGAACTCAATTTGGACATCTGGCATTTCTTGCTCCATATTATATGCGTGCATGCTCATGCGCGCATGCACACACACACACACACATAGTGAACACACTATTAATCCTTAAACATTAAAAAATACTAATTGTTCAACTTTTTTTAAAATGATAGTGTCTGCTACAAACAGATCAGAGATTTAAAAGTATAGTATTAACATGAACACATCAGAATTAACATTAAACAGAAAATTAGGTAACGTGAATTATTTTAATTAATATAATCCTTATCAGTTTTTTTTAAGAGGAAGGAGGGAGAGGGGATGGCAACATATCTAGTTAGGGGAGGGTAAGCAAGTTTCAAAAAAGGTGGTGTGTGTGAAAGGAACTGGGGTTTAAGTTTGTAAGTGTGTATGGTTACATGTTGTATGCATTTTATGTCTATTAGATGTATGTATTATGTCTTAAAATTTTGATAAATAATTAATTTAAAATGGGAAAATATTTTCATGAATGTTATGATATAAATGTACTGCATTAATCATATGCAATGCACAAGTAACATCACTTTTTAATTTAATTTTTTTTCTTTAAATTCCGCTACAGTTATTTTAATTTTCTTGTCATTTATTGTAGCCTGTTATTTTTAAGTATGTTTTAAACTTTGATTGTTTAATTGTATTTGGGAGGGCTATTGGGGGACAGGATTGTTTGTTTTGTTGTGTAAGCCACCCCGGTTGTATTTTACAGAGACGTGGGATACAAATAAATATTATTATTATTATTATTGCCCCCAAATGACCAAAACGACCCCAATAACCACACACACACACACACACACACACACACTAAAATAATATGTAGATTTAACTTTTCCTTCCTTGTTAACATTGCTGTTTAATGCATAAAATAATTAGATTTAAAATCATTGTAGAAAATAATTAAATTTGGAGCTAAAATGATTTTAGTGGTCTGGACTAGATGCATAATTTAATGTCTTATTTACACATTGTTATGTGTATGCAGTTAATGTAAACTAATTAGACTTTTTTCCTGATCTACTTCAGGGCCTTCTGACAAGTGGAGTTGAGTTCGAATCTCTCCCTGCAGCTCTTTCTTTACCAGCAGAATCTGGTCTCTATCCAGTTACACTTGTTGGTATTCCTCAGTCTGCAGGCCAGATCACCATTAATGGTAAACTTGTAACTATTTTCTTTGGTTCTCTTCTAGAAAGCAGTGGACTTGTGAGACCAATTTTAAATGTTACTGTTCTATGAAGAACACTCTTCCTGTGTGTATATGTGTATGTGTAAGAGAGAGGATGAAAATGCTTCCTGATTGCTATTTTGCTTCACAGATTCTACTCAGCCATGTCGGAATACCAATAAAAGGATAATCACAGAAAAATTTCCTGCAGTGTTTATTAATTCTTAAAACTTTATTTAGTTTTTCTTTAAGTCTAGATTGAATAAGCTGATCTGAGAAGAGAAAACTGAAATAATCTAATTGCCTTTAAAATTCACATGAAAGGATTTTTCAAGTTAAAATCCTGTACTGCAAAAAACATTTTTTAGGTATCACTGGAAAGGATAAAACATGTTTTTTTTAATTTTATTTTTATTGATTAAAAACAAACAAATTTACAAATTACAGAAAGAAAAGAAAACAAAACAAGACAAACTACAACAAAAAATAAGAAAAAAACCCCACACCAAACAACCTAAGACACATCTAAAACTACATGATTTCTTTTTAGAGTGACCAAAGTTAAAATCTCTTTTTAGCTAGTGTGTTCTCAGTAACTAGATCATAAATCTGGCAGCAATAAAATTGGTTGCCCAGGCTTCTTGCAAGCGGAGCCAGACAGAATAGCGAGACACACCAGGGCAATATTTATGAACTGTACAAGGGCCATATTTGTATAATTTAGTTGAGAGAATATGTAGAGGAAATGAGAGTGTGCCAACAGTTTATCCCAAAGTTCTCCATGTGAATTGCATCTTATGCTAACCGGAGGAATGGATAGTATCCTGATCCCATGAGAACCTGTGAGAACAATACTTGTAGCATTGTTAGATTTAATGTGATGCAGATCCATGGGCAGAATTCACACTTAACAGTTCAGAAACAATTTGTCCATCTGCCCAGTTACCTTGAATGGGCTGGGCGAGGATTACAGACTGCAACCAGAGATTGAGTTCAGTTTCATTTTAGTTTAGGATCTTGTCAAAGGCAGTTCATAATCTAAAGGCTGCTATCATTTTGGGCCAATGTACTCAGAATATACCCTGAAAATATTTTTTATTTTCTCTCCCTATTTTCTGTATCCTGAAAGATAAAGGTATTTTGTTAAGACATCATCTTTCTCTGGTTGATTATGTCCCCAAAGAGGCAAGGAAACCGTCCATTGAATTTGATAAATTCTTGTCAACACATTCCTTAATTTTGTCTTGATCCCTTTTAACCCCTTTCTCTTTTTGTCCTCCCTCTCCAGAACCAAAGGGAAAATGAGACAACATATTTTCCTCACCAGGTTTTCTCTTTACTTGCTGTGAGCAAGTGATAACCAAGAGTGATGGCACTTTCCCCCTAAAATGAATAAGTAGATTCATAACTGTTACAAAGTGATCAATAGCTTCAGATTGACTTAAAAATTGTGGATAATAGGGGAAGAAAATGGTGGCAGAATTTCTGAGATGGTTCAGTGAAAAGTAAGGGCCAAGAACCAAGAACATATAAAATAAGTTCAGGAAAATGTAACAAGAGGTCTAACCGACCACAAACTTGCTGAATTATAATGTGAAGTGTCCTGATTTGCATTCCCAGACTTGTGTGTGGTTCAACTGATTTTTTGCACTTTTCAAAAGTTCCAACAGAGTTCTGGCTTAAAAATGTATCAACATTTTAAAATATGTGTATTTAGAGAGAATCCATTTTTAAAATATTATAGTTTAGAGTAGTTTATCTGTATCCAGTGTCTAGGCCCTTGCTAGTTCCTGGATGTCAGGAGGATACCTGGCCATGGTACCAACAGATCTTTAGAGCAATAGGGATGTGAAGATCTGAGCATCCTTTGCTAGTGCTGTTGTGGTTAGAACAAACTGATACTTGTTCTTGATTTTCAGTCCATGGATGTTGTAATGACAAGATTAAAAGTGACTGATCTCTCTCTATTAATTGTTCTACTGTTTCCAAGTTGGATCACAGCTATTTGCGGGATTTCCTAAGATAAACAATTGCTATGCTACAGTTTGGAATTGTTGCTAGGCAATTGCTAACTGTGTCTTAGTTGACTGATGAAGAAGGCCTAAGTAAATTGCTGTTATGGGAGGACTGAATCTTTTTATTCACTTTTCATAAATCAGCCAACTCCCTCTGTTTCTAACATCTTTAGCTGAAAATGAGGCTTATATTTATCTCTCTCATTGACAGGTTATCATACTTCAGTCTTTGGAGTCTTCAGTGATTGTCTTCTGGAAAAACTACCAGGAATAAGGACGAATGGCTGTACAGTGGAAGTTATTCCAGCTTTACCAAGATTACAGATCAGTACTTCATTGCCAAGGTAAGCATCCTGAATGTTCATTTGCTAGTGTTTAGGAATTGAGTGCACTGTAGCCAAAGAACCACAGAACTGGTAATGTAACTTCATTAAATTAATACCTTTTTTGACCCCCCAACATTTATGTACTGTTTTCCTTTAAAAATATCCAAAGTGGCTTACAAAGAAAAGCTTTATGAACCATAAAACAAAAACAGTCCAAACACCAGTGAGAAAAGACTAACGTTAGTGAAAAATAGGGAAGGTACTTCAAAATTCACTAGGCACCCGTTACCTGGGGCGTAAGAAAATAAGAAAGGGATGCAGTGGCTAAGTCATTCAGATGCCAGTTTTGATGATCCGAAGATTGGAAGGTTGGCAATTCAAGCTTGAGTGCTGCATGATGGGGGGTGAGCTCCTGTCATTAGTCCCAGCTTCTGCCAACCTAGCAGTTTGAAAGCATGTGAATGCAAGTGGATAAGTAGGTACCACTTTGGTGGGAAGGTAACAGCATTTGGTGCAGTCATGCTGGCCACATGACCAGTCCTCGGACAACGCTGGCTCTTCGGCTTAGTAACGGAGATGAGCACCCCCCCCTTACAGTCAGTTACAACTAGACATTCATGTCAAGGGACTACTTTTATCTTTACTTTTAAGAAAGTCTGAGTCATTCACCTATATGTTCAGAGCTGTCGTCGGCTGAAGCACAGTGCTGGAACACATGCATACCTGGGCCACCACCACCGAAAAGTAGGGATGCAATTCTCCATGAATTTTGTTGCCACATGCAATAATAAATTTCAGTGAAGTTCTCATGAGAATATAAGGACTTCTGAAAAGTTTTCAACCACTATTTCCAGTTCAGAACTTTGTTGGTAAACTTCATTCCACAAAATTACACATGGATTTCCTGCACACACACACACACACACACACAACTGGTTTTGCATGGCTAACATGTATTTGTGCAAAAGACACTGATTCCTGTGTAAAAACATATTTTTTTGCACAGAAAGTTCATACAAGAAAACTGCAAGAATCTCTGTGTTTGCATAAATTGTGTAAAAATCACATAATTTATGTAGACACACAGAATCCAATGCAGCAAAGCTGTAGTATTTTTTTGCAGGAATCAGTGTAATTTGCCCAAGTATGCTCTGCTGTATGAAGAATTTCATACTTGGTCTCCTGTTTCTTGGTGGGTTGTTTCTTGGATTTTTGTTTTTGAGACCCATTTTTCATCAAGGATGACTATATTAATGAATATTCTGCACTTTCCTGCTGAAAACGCATCATCTCCGACAGTGGAGGTACCTATCGGGATCTTTTAATATTTCTTATGGAACTAAATTGTATTTCCATGGGTTTGTATTTCAGCAGTTACTCATCTCATTATGTCAAATCATTTTTGAATCTGAGTAGTGTTTCAAGAGAATTTGTGGTATGATTTCACTCATTGAAAGTGAAAGAAAACAGTTCTTTCCACCAGGAGAGGGGATATTACTGATAGATCAGGTTCCTTTTCCCTCTTTTCCTCATTGCAAACCTCCCTTCACTGCTCTAGAAGCCTGGAGAATCCTCCTAGCCAGACA
Organism: Phrynosoma blainvillii; assembly: GCA_026167975.1. NCBI lineage: Eukaryota > Metazoa > Chordata > Lepidosauria > Squamata > Phrynosomatidae > Phrynosoma > Phrynosoma blainvillii. The sequence goes on from JANUYF010000004.1 coordinate 9,375,505, forward strand.
CAGGCACTATGCATGTGTATAGTGTGTTTATGAATGAGATTATGCAAGGGAGGAGGGAAGGGAAAACTCCTATTCCATGAAAAGAAGCCTGCTCACATAAATGTAGCCTACATTTTGAGTTCTTTGGATCTCAGACATTCTATGGATCTCAGACATTTTCAATAATGTAATGCACATAGAAATGCCATTTCCCTTCTTTTTAGAAGATGTAGGAGAGGAGAGGAAGTACCAATAGGTTCTGTTCAATTTGTTCAGCACAGAAAAGAAATTATCATGGCAGTTGGTTCTCTACTCACCCTCCATTTTTGAAACTAATTAATAACAGTACTGAAGTTGGTTGGATTATTTTAGAGAAGGAGTAATACTTAAGATTCCCTCCAGGGCTGTGGAGATAAATGATTTCCTCCTGGAAATGGAAGAGGAAATAGTGTTTCACTTCTCTGATGCAGTCCCAGTTACTTAGCAGTTTTATTTGATTCTGTGGGAAGTTTGTTCCAAATAAATTTCTATTGGGAAACTGTACCATAGGTATCTGTGACGATTTTATCTGTTCTTAGGTTGCATTTAAGATGAATTCTTTTGTACACCTTGAAAGTTAACTAACAGTATGTGAACAATTAAAATTAAATCTTTGAATGAATTAAAAACTCTTTTGACAAATTTAATACAGAAGTACTATTTCTTGATCTATTAATTGCTTTGAGACAAACAACTCCACAGTCCCCTCCAGCTTACACACTCTCTTTCTTTCTCCTTCCCTTTCCTGTTTGAAGTTCTTCACCATTTCCTTTTTTCATCAATATATTTAACAGTAACATGTGCTCTGCATTTAATGCTTAGCATATTTTTCATTAAATAAGAATTTGAAATCATAGCTATAATGTTTTAAATTATAGCTTAAAGCCATGTTTAAGAAATTGGGAGATATTCCTGTTTCTACACTGAAGAAATATTTCATATTTTAAAAGTAGATTAAAGTAATATAAACAGTCATAACTGATATGGACAATATATGGTATTTTGTGAAACACTCAAAAGATTGCCTACTCCTTTTGCTCACTGTGTTTTGGTATTTTAAATGCACTCCAAAAAAAAAATTTTTTTTTTGGGCAGTTTAAGAAAACTGTCATCTTAATGTTATGAACCTGAACATCAGATTGATAAAAGAGAGAGTCAGTGAATAAGTCCAGAATTTTATCCTCTTTTAACCAAGGATTAATATTAATATTGGGGATCAATACATTATCTGCCATGGAGGACAAAACATTTAGGGAAAATTCAACTTTTCCTTTCTTTGGCTTGCATTGTAATTAGAACTGTAGATGTTGAAAGTCTCCAAGTCCAGTGTGTTATCTTGCGTTGGTTCCTACTTAGGAATTCACAATACAGTTCTTCATATCAGCAAGTTAGTGCAGCATAGTATAATGGTTTAGATCATGCAGAGAAGACTTGTGTTCACATCTGCACACAGCCATTGCACTCACTGGGTGGCTTCGTACTAATTACTCACTCTTAGCCTAATGAAAGTCACAAGATTGTCGCAAGGGTAAAATGGTGGGAAGAAGAGTCTGAATTGCCCTTGTCTCTTTGTAAGAAGAGCAGGATAAAAACGTAACAATCAAAATGAAAAATGCATACATAAAATTAGACAATGAGTTTTATAAGATGTCATATGAATTATTTATTCATTTATTTATTTCCACTATTTTTAAAGGTCTGCGCACACATTACAGCCTTCCTCGGGAGATGAAATCACGACCAGTGTTTCTGTTCAGCTCTATAACGGTGAGACACAGCAGCTTATAATTAAGCTGGAAAATATTGGAACTGAGCCTTTGGAGAAGCTGGAAGTCACATCAAAGATGGTCAACACAAAAGGTGGATTTTTTCTTGATACTTTGGAAAGATTAAAAACATTACAGGTGCTCCCTCCTATCCAGTAATACTCTACCCTGTATGCCATGCCATGCCATACAAATAAAAGTGAGAGGGAGGAAACAGAAACCCAGAACATACAGGCATGGTTTTTTCATTGTAATGTAATAGGAACAACAACTGTAGCAAGAACTGAATATAAGAAATTCCATGAATCTGGAATTGTATATTGGAATCTATGCAAAAAGTATGAATTAATATCTGCAAAGAAATCATACAATCATAGAGTTGGGTGAGACCTCAAGAGACATCAGATCCAACCCCCTGCCACACAGGAATACAAAATCAAAGCACCCCTGATACATGGCTATCTTGCCTCTGCTTAAAAACCTCCAGAGAAGGAGACTCCACCGCACTCTGAGAAAATGTGTTCCACTGTCTTAACAGCTCTTACTGTCAAAACGTTCTGCTCCACTCTGGGGCCATCACAAACTATAATTCCCAGAATTCTGTAGAATTGAGCCGTGGCAGTTAAAGCGGTGTCAAACTGGATTATTTCTGCAATGCGGATGCAGCCTTAAACAATAAGAACCATAATAAAATTACAACATAACATAGGATACTAAAAAGAATCTTGAGGGTTTTATAAAGCTCATGCTGATGCAAAATAAGTTTCTGGGAACCTCGTTTTATTTTGTTTTGGTTTGTGAACAGAGGTCACTTTTCAGTGCAGTGTGTCAGATCAATCTTGCAGCAGAAGCACTTTCAAATCCAAACTCCACTTCTGCCATAACATTTTTTTTGGGGGGGAGCATCCCTGGCAGGGATTAATTTACAGATATGCCCCAAATAGCTCACCTCTGTTTTAAGTTAGGCTTGTTTGTTTGCTGCTTGGTTACTTACCTGTTTGTTACTCGTTAGTTTGTTTGTTCCTTGTTTATTACTCACTACTTTGTTTGTTACTTTGTTAAGGCTTGCTCTTTTAATGTACAGATTGTAACATCTGCAACATTATTCTTGTTAAATTCAGTAACTCCTGCTAACATTACTGATTCGCTATCCACAGGCTTTAAGCTAATTATGTATAATAAAAATATGTTTAAAAGAAAATTTCCATTAGGACCAAACTGCATAATATACTAAGTATGTGCTTTGACTCTCATAATCAAGATGCCTCACGTCTTTACAAAAAGTGCATTCCTTATGAAAAGCAACAATGCCAGGGATGATCGGACCCTGACATGTGGTGATGGTCTGAAACCAAAAACTATTGAATACTGTCTTTGGTAACTAGGTGATATTTAAAAGGAATAACCCATATTTAAGCATACACAAGATGTTTAGAAATGTATAATTCTTTGTGCCTTACTATTCAATTAGGTTTTAGGGAGATAAAATGTCCTTTTTAAGGCATTATGTCAAATGAGAATTACTATCAAATTGACAACTGACATATTCATTGGTTATATATATCCTAAATCTATTGTACAGAGTTCTAAATTACAAGTTAATCATATTTACAAGACACTATAAAAACCTCAAATCACAGATTTTATATCCCCATGCTAATTAAAAGTCCCTTCTAACAAGTTTATGTAGTTTGCAGACATTACTTTGTTATTCTTTTAGTATTGCAGCTAAACATTGAGGTCAAGATCCTGAAAGGATTTTACACTAACTCAGCTGCAATTTATGCTTCTCATGTGCTTCTAGTAAGCTTGCATTAGGATATTTTCTTATGCCAGCCATTCCTAGCATCACAACAGTCTGCAGTGGTGCCCCGGGATGCTTTCTCTCCCCACTTGTGTCCATCATCTTATGGAGTTCCACTAGTGGAATCTGTTGCTTCATTGGTTTTCAACAGCATTGAATCCTAAAGCATGATATATAAACCCATTTTTTCTCCTACCTACACAGATGATATAATTGGAGGAGCTATGTTGAATGCATTCATTTTCTTACATGTTCTGATATATTGGATAGTGTGTCTCTGCTTATAACTGCTCTGCATTATTCTTAATACAGGAAAGCTTTTTGGTGACTTTCTGAGCTGGAATCTAGAAGACACACTCTCTCAATTTCCCCTGAAACCAGGAAATACAGCTGTATTTACTGTGTACATTAAAGTAAAGCTTGATTTCTCCTGTCAAGAAAACCTCCTGCAAGATCTTAATGATGGTGAGTTTTGGATCCTCTTTCAGTATGAAGACCTATGATTTTATTTGAACAAGGAATGCTTTCTGGCTCTTTAAAAGCTATTTCAGAGCTTGAAGATTAAAGAAAGAATATCTCGGAACCCTTTATGAAAAGGTAGCAATGTTACTGTAATGGAGCCAGTGGCTAACCTAGTAACTTGGGTCCCATTCTGGGAGAAAGGCATAAAATCATCATCATCATTGTCGTCATCGTCATCATCATCATCATCATCATCGAGCCAACATGGTTCTTTAGAAATTCCAGGGGTTATATGCATAGATACATCTCACTAAGCTTTACTTTGTTGCTTAATCTGAAATAGTGTGCCACTCATTCCTTAACTGTTTTGGTGAAAAAAGGGGGCTTTGTTTGATTTGTTGTTGGTCTGTAAGGTTTCAGAGAATCATCAAATTCTGTGTTGACAAAGCATGATTAAGAAGTAGTCAGTACAATAGCATACACATGTATTTTGGGAGAGAAGAAGCATACAAAAAAAGGCACAGCCTAATTTTTCAATATTGCTCAAAATATAATTGAAAAGTGGTACATATTGCACCATATCTCATAAATGTTACCAGTTTGATATCTCAAAAGAAGTTCTGTAAACATAGTGTATAAGTTACAGTAGTGAGTTTAGTGGTGCTCACAACTTCATGCAAACTGAAATAATGTTAAAACTAATAGGCATAATAATAAAGATTTAGTGACATACTATTTTAATTAAGGAGGGTTAAATATGATTTTTCTAATTCCATTATTTAATGTAAATCAAGTATTAATAAGGATATTTAAACACTGTTGTAGTGAATGTTCACTAAAAATATTCTACTGTTATAGACCAAGTTAATCAATGTTTAGAATGAAGGTGTAGTGTCTTCTTTAACATCAAAATATTATGAAATAATATAAACTTGGCATGTTGACATATGTTAGGGTGCCAAAAACATGAAGCTCTTTGCATTTGCTGGAGCTTTGCTAGTGGTAACCATGCTGAATGCTACTTTGACCCTACATTGGGGTAGGCAAAGTGTGGTCCCCTAGATGTTATTGGACTGCAGGTCCCATCCCAGTCCACATGAACAGAACAGGGTTGGCTGTACTGCTCAATAACAGCTGTGTGGGGGGTAAATCATTTTTCTCAATATATATTATTAGAGTTATGTATCAAAGGGTTTTTTTCTTGTTAATCAAGTATTATTGGAAGGGGCTTTAGACTCACAAAAGAGCTATTCCCACAGGAAAACTAGCACAAGGCTATTGCATTCAAAGGCATATATGGTTGTTTTCCTACTAGTAGTTCAAGGACTGCAAAACAGTGGTCTCATCCCTCACCATGGTACTGTTACAGTGTAGGCTGGACAGGTAATATAGATAGATTTTCTCCTTCTAGGTCAGAGGCAGAGACCCTTTGGCCCTCCAGATGTTTTGGACTATACATCTGTAGGCTTATCACTGTCTGTGCAGGATGCAACTGATGAGAGTTGAAGACCAGAGTCCTCACACTTAATTTATTTAGACCTTGGGAAGCCAAGTCCAAAGGCTTGCCACTCTTTCAGTCCTAATGAAGGATATTTGTATGATGGAGAGGGGGAATCTCCCTTCTTTTTTTGCTTGGCTGTTTGAGACATATAAATGGAAAGACATGGAAGAGGCACTGGTACTTTTCAAGGACGTGTTTAATTCTCCAAGTCTCCAAGAATGGAACAAATCATTTTATATCTAGATCAGGCCAAGGAAAGCATGGGATAGTAAGAAGACAGTTGCCAATCTTGAATAATATTCCTTGACTAGTATAGGGCCTATACAGGTGCATTTCAAATATCTGGCATTTACAATATTTACATTGGTTTTAATCAGCTTAAAGACATAATTAATAATGCAGAGAATCTATGGAAAATAATCATTAGAACCTAGAGATCAATTTCTTGCCTTCAAAAATAAGGAACTAATTAGCTATGCATATATTTTATTTTCCTGAGATCATGATATTATTATTATTATTATTTTATTTTCTTATATCCTGCCTTTCTCCCAATATATGGACTCAAGACATCAGAGATATGAATTACTCTGTCAGAGATATGAATTACAAAGATATGAATTACTTGGTTTGTCATTGAGCCGTTAAAGGCTACGTGATCTTGATTTCCCCCCCATTTGGTGAAAGTACAAATCTCACTGGAAATGATAGCATTTGGAGAAAGTTGCAGTCATCCAGCTAATTCCACAGGGAAGGTTACACATTTCAAACAACCCATTTAATGGTGTACTGGTATATACTGTCTGTATGATGGAGGGTTGAATTTCTAATGTCAGTCTTTTAGTCACTTCTCTAATGTGGAAATTTGAATGATAAATGAAAGATTATATGCAAATCATTTTAATGGCTTCTTGATGTGGCATCATTATGTGATACTTTGAATTTAACTGAGCTCATTAATAAAACCTGTGCTCATAGACTATAATCGTTTCTTATCTGACAAATGTTGACGCTGTTTTTTTCCAGACTGTTCACTTTAGCAAATGTATATTCATTCAGTATAGACTGTATGTCACATTTGTTGGTCAGATTTACTATAACATTTATATTGCTTTAAAAATCAGTCCTGTTCTTCTGCAATTATTTCTAAAATTACTTCAAGAACATAGGGTTTGTTTCCATATTGTTTCAGACCATGAGAGAGCCTTGGTCTTTTGTGCTCTCCTTTCAAACCAAAGTTACAAGTCTTGGTTTAATTGTGGATTGCAATATACAGAGCAACTCTATGGGAAGATCATTTGTCCAGGAACACTTCCAATGTATATTTGATTCCCAAAAACCTACATAATTATTTGACATCAGTCCCAATGGAATAATGTTCTTCGCTCTTCTCCATAAAATCTTCACCTTCATTTTAATAAAAGGTTGCTTTATAATGTCATTCTGGAAGTTATCTTAGAAGTTGGAAGTAGGAAAAAATAACTTTGGCCTTTCTCTCCCTGATCCCTTCATTTTCAGATGGAATTAGTGTGACTGGTCTTCCAGTTTCCAGTCCTTTTCGACAAGTGATAAAACCCCGAGTTGAGAATAAGCCTATTAATCCTCCAGAAGCAAGTAAAGTTGGTGACTTCAGTCATGTAAAGGTAAGTGAGCGAAATCATCATAGTTAATTGTGTGGCCTTCTTTAAATCTGCTGTATTGGAGTGTGTGTATGTGTCTGTCCTAGAGGGTCCTAAGGCTGTGAAATGAAACAAATCTTGCATTTGTAAGGCACATGAATGTAAATTCATTTCATCTTCAAAAATTCTATTAAGAAATAGTAGCATGATGTAGTTGAATCATAATAGGGCAAATCGTATTTAGTATACAACAGCCAAGGTAAAAAACAACACTGCTCAGTATTAGTGAGGACTGCTTTGTTGGTACTCTGCTGTATGTATGGATCCCCCTGCCCCCCATTCAAAGTTGGGACTTACATGGTTGAGTACATCAAACTTGTACTAGGCAAACTGCAAGCTAAAAACTGGAACTTTATGTGAAGGCCATTTGTCCAGGGCCAGGAATGTGGGATTGTCAATAGGATTCTTGCCCAAAGAAGAGGACTGGATGTTAGGAAGATCATGGTTAATACATGGATTCAAGACTTGTGCCCTGTTCAGTACATTTGGGAAAATATTTTAACTCAGTAAAAATTTTTTTATTGTAGAATACTCTTCCTTTATCACCTACAATCTAGAGAAAGTAATTTGTGTTATCATATGCCAAATTTAGATAAATAGAAAATTTACTAGGCCCCATAAATCATTCCTCCTTTTAGTCTGTTCCCCCCCCCCCAACGCTTGCATAGGTTTGCTAATAATTTGTGTTTTTCAAATTGGGAACTGGTATGCACAAATTGGTGTCTGTATACATTCAGGCACGGGTTACTGCAGCCCACCGTCTATCTCTGCTTGAAGGTCCTGTTCTATGTAGTGCTGCAGCTTTTTAGCTGGGCTGATGCCACATATACCATGCAGCAGCAGGTGTGGGAACTGGAGATGGTAAGAGAGAAAGAGTGGGCATGCAAAATTGGAGGATAAGAAAGGAAAGAAAGATTAAACAGCAGACAGAGTGGTTGAGTGAGTGAAGGAAAAAAAAAGAACAAAAAGGGGTGGAAGGGGGGAATAAATTAATTGTTCATTTTATTGTTGTTAAATAATTGTTAAAATTGTTAAAGGTATATAATTATTTTATATAATAGTGTGTGTGTGTGTGTGTGTGTGTGTGTGTGTGTCTGAGAACCATTGATGTGCTGATGCAAAGTTTTGGTAACTTGTTTAATTGAAACATTTTGAAATTAATAATTCAGTATCTTAGTCTCACATTTATTGATATGTAGATTCCAGTCTCATCTTTATTTGTTTTAAAAAAAGGATTTGGGAAAAATGAGTTGGACATTTGTGCATATACATTGTTTAGCTGTTAAGGTGCTAGTGTGCTTGGGTACCTTTATCAGTGGTATTTTATTGTGCTTACTTGTGGACAGGATTATCATAGACCACTAAAGCAAAGCAAAGCAGCTTCATTTATAAACCCCTTCATGCCGTGCTATGCATTGTCTAAGCGGTTTACAACTGTAAGCTCATTGCCCCCCCAACAGCTGGGTACTCATTTTAGCGACCTCGGAAGGATGCAGGCCTGAGTCTAGCCTGAGCCCTGGCTAGTATTAAACTCACAACCTTGTGGTTTATGAGTGAGTGGCTGCAGTACAGGCATTTAACCACTGCGCCACCCAATCAGTATACTGTGCACTTCAACTTGTCAGCAAACATTGTCGTTCTCATTCTTACTTGGGTCAGGAAGTGCACCATTTATGATAGAGCTGTCATTAGTGTACATAATTTGTTGTACAGGTGAGAGCCATAGGTACATGTGAGATTTTCTACAGGTACAAAGAGCTTCTGGACTGAGCTGAGCTTAGAACAGAGAATTCTGCATTTTGCAACTGCTATCAGCCAAGCATTCTCTTCTAAACACTAGAGATTCATAGCTACTACTTATGACAATTAATCATGAATTCAGTTATTTTAATTCTGCTGCATCATAAAATTAATTATTGCAGAAAGCAAGCCATGATTATATAAGCACAGTTGGAGTTTTTTCACTACTGTTCACATATTTCCAGAAAAAAAAAACAAAACACAAGCCAGTCAGCAAAGTGCTCACTTTTTCTCCTCCTAATCACTTACCTGTTCTATGCCTTTATTTGTTACTACTTTCTCTCAGAGTCTGTTACTTTTTAAAAATATTTATTAATTAATTTTTAAAGAAGAAGTGGAATGAAGTCTACGAAAGCTCATGCTGACAACTTCTTAATTTTTTCCAGTTAGTCTTAAAGGTGCTGCGAATCTATTTTTTTGGCATATACCAGTGATGGCGAATCTTTTAGAGACCGAGTGCTCAAAGTCAGTGGCATTCCTGCATCAGGTGCCACCTGGTGCCAAAGGGGCAGGATTTCTGGGGGTGGGACATCCGCCTTCTGGAGGAGGGGCTTCCAGGGCGAAACTTCCAGAAAACCCCCCAAGGCGCACACTCATAGCCTCAGGCTAGCAGCAGCAACCCCCCTTGATGAAACATGCCAAGAAAACATGCCATAAGTCAGAAACAACTTCAAGGGACCACACACAAATCACACTTTCTCAGCCTCAAAGGATGGCAGTGGAAATCCCCCTCTTATGAAGCTGGCTCCTTGATAGTTTCACCTTAGGATCATCAGGAACGACTTGAAGACACACAACAAACACCCCTCTCAGCTTCAGAAGATGGCAGTGGCAACCCCGACTAAACGTAATAATAATATGTTAGGATATGGATGGGATATACAGTCAAAGGTGAAATGTAAAGATGTGTGTGTGTCTGTAATTTTCCACTTGAGAACAGCTTCTGAGCAAAGCACAAAACAATATTTAGAGAAATGAGGTGAGTCAACACCAGGTGGTTGCACAGACATCAACATGTACTTTCCCAAAGATACAACTCTTGGACACAGACTTTATTATGAGAAAGTCTTGATAACAATTATACGTAAACATCGTTAGCTTGGGAAAGATAGTCACGTGGTGGATGATGGACAGCAAGAGGCTGGGTTAATAGACATCATACAGACGTTATCCAATTAACATGAGGTTAACGCCTAGAAGGTGGAGTATGGGAAGGGCCTAGAAAATCCTTTGTCTAGAATTGTTATTGTTCAAGATGTGAGCGTGTGTGGCTGGAAACAGTGGTTTTAACTGCAACAAGTTGGATCCTAATGTTTTGGATTGTTAAAGATGTAATCTTTCATGGCTGAACTGGACAAGTTCATCACAATGGATTTTACTTAGTTATCTTATTTTTTACTTTTTATATGCATTAATAAACTATGCTTTTGGACTTTACAATGTGTCTTCTTGACTGAAGAAGACAGGCTCCTGAAGAAGGGAAGCTGAACTACAGTTGTTGGTAAGAATTACAAAGTGGCTGTGGATCACAGCAGCCAGCATGTCCTGCAGATTCTGCTGGGTGCCAAAGAGCATCACTACAACACTCATCATCCACACACTAACATAATAATAATAATAATAATAATAATAATAATAATAATAATAATAATAATAATAATCCATTATAGTTTCACCTTATGGTCACCAGAAGTCAGACTTTTTCTCTACATGTCTCTCCGATGGGCTCTCTTTTAATTTTTTAATAATTTTTATCACAAGTAAACCGACTCTAGGTTGGGTGTTCTGGGCACCTTCCCTTCTTCCCAGATGTCATTTTACTCACGCGTAAACCAGCATTTGGAAGGGAGGGAGAGTGTTCTGGGCACCTTCCCTCTCTTCTCCATGCTGGTTTACTCATGATAAAAATGTGTGCGGCAGCAAGTTGAGGGGCCCCTGCAAGCCCGGCACATGTACCCACAGAGGCTCTGCATGCCAGCTGTGGCACACATGCCATGGGTTTGCCATGGTTGGCATATAAATTTGGGTTCCTAATTGCTTCATGAGATCATCATCTTGAAAACAAATTAATTGAATCAGTTTTATCAATTCGTTGATATATTTTACTGAAATCATTCTTTTTCTAACCTGTATTTTTGAAGGAGAAAATATAGTGGTGATTCACTTCGTAAAACAATTAGGAAAATGTTGAGATGTACGAATCCAATTATAGAACAGGCTGTGTATGTGAGGGAGATTTACATAGTTGTTTTTGTTGAACTGTAAAGCATTTCTTTTTCACTTAACTAATTGGAGATAGCGTAGCATAGTGAAACATAGATCAAGTACTGAGGTTTTTGGCATAAGACATTTGGGATGTAGAAGGTGACAGCTGCAGTTCTGAACATTTTGAAAGAGCATTGTAAAATCTACTGAGCTTATCTGTTGCTGGAAGTAAAGAAGCAATGACTGTACCAGTTTTCATCCTTACTGCTTAAATTGATATTGTAGTTGAGTAATATCTCACTTGCCATTTTAAATGGAAAATGTATTTGACAACATTTAACAATAGCATATTGTCAGTAAGAAACAATACTGCATTATTCAGATAAGAATTAGTGTATGATATATACCAGGGTAATTCCATAGAACAAGCCTTTAATTTTTTAAAATTCTTAATTCCCAGCACATGACTATAGTGAACACTCTTAAGCACATGCTTCGTGAGTCATGCTCTGCCTTTTGGGTCTTCAATTGAAGTTACAATCATAATTTAACTTGTTTTCAGACCTGTATATGAGAGAAGTTTGGATACTTTGGTGGATAATCTACTTTGGAAACTGATGAGGGAGAGTGTGTCCCTGTTGTTTTTCTTAGAGTGCTCTGTGACTGGGACTTCTGATACTTCCATAGGCTGTCTCATGGTCCTGCCACCATCACAGGCTCACTTGGTGAAGTCATGATGAGACAGCCTTCTCAGTAGGCTGCTCCCACCCTCTGGAATGGCCTTTTGTGGGAGTTTAAGCTTGCCCCCTCTTTGCTTTTCTCATCAGTAGGCCAGTGGCATCCACTAGGGGGACATGAGGGGTGCACCGGATAACACTCCTGTGGGGTGGTATACCCAGAGGGACTGGCATGGCTATTGGGCAAGCAAGAAAGTGTTTTCCTGCTTGCCAAGCAACTGCACTGGACCCTAAATGGGCCCTCTGAAGTCTGTCCCGCCACCCCCTCTCAGTAGCAGTGGCTGCTGGAGGGCAGCGGTGCTTTTGGAATCCCACATGGCAGCTGCCACATGGGACTCTGAAGGCCTGGACTGTTTTTAGCTACATGATTTTAATTGTTTAAAAACTTTTCTTGTAAAGTTTTATCTGTGAGCTACCTTGGGTCCCTTTCTGGGAGAAAGGCAACATAGAAATGGAATGAAATAAATAAAATACACTAAGATGGTTCTTGATAATGAATTAGATATGGAAAAACAATATGAACCTAATCTAGAGAAGATAGAAGTGGTCAATAGAAAGATAGATCAGAGAAGAAGATCCTAGCCAATTGCAAAATAAGTTGCATTCTTCTTCAAGACTCAGAATTGTGGTTTGATATATACTTGTAAATTCAGTGTGAACCTGGATGTGCAGTTTTTGATGGTGACCAGGGACGTTTCTGTAGTTCCAAGGCTCGTGTCCACCTCTGTCCTTTCCTGAAACTATCAGGCCTTTTCATTTCCTGAAAAATCAGGCCAGAGTGACACTTTGTAACAAACTGAGGAATAAAAGTCCATTGGCTATCAGAGATTGATTCTTCTGTCCATCAAAACGAGGGAGGCATTTTTTGGTTCTTATCTCCAAAGAAGATAATCAGTAAGGTGCATTTCATCTGAATTCACATTGTCTGAGAAGGAAGAAAGGGAGCCTCACAAAAATGAGTGAATGATTTGTCATTTACAGGTGAATGCTACTGGTGGGATTTCTGAAGTGCTAGGTACATCTGAGTGTAGTGGGTAAAATTATCACCTCAAATTATTTTCAGAAAGATTTAGAATTCAGCGTATCATATTACTCCGATTTTAAAATCACTTCACTGGCTGCCTATTGGTTTCTGAGCACAGTATAAGGTGTTGGTAATGACCTTTAAAGCCCTACATGACATGGGCCCAACTTACCTAAAGGGTTGCCTTTTCCCATATAATCCGCCCCGTTCCCTCAGGTCCTCTGGGAGGAAGCTTCTTCAGTCAACAAGAACTAGACTGACGGTGACCTCTCAGAGGACATTTTCAGCCACTGCTCTCAGACTCTGGAATGCCTTGCCGGAAGAGATCTGCCAGATATCCAGCTTAGATGGCTTCAAAAAAGCCATCAAGACGGATCTCTTCCGGTAGGCTTATCCAGAAGAGAGTTAGTTATTTTGATCCTCCCCTATTAAGAGCCCTTTTTCTCTAATATGCATCTATAAGGGGTTAATTTGCCCCTGCTGTAAACTGGGGATGTTTCAGTGCCTTTGTTTTAGTGTTTGTTTTATTGTGTTCCTGTGTAAATGTTAGTTTTTAAATGATTTCGATTTAATTGTAATTTTAAGGGGTGGTGGTTATATGATTGTTATAAAATGTGGACTGTACTTTTAATGTAAGCTGCCTTGATAGCTTTGGCTAAAGGCGGGGTATAAATAAAATTTTATTATTTATTATTATTATTATAGAAAAAATAAGATTATGCACAATAATTTCCTTTAAGATACAACATTAAAATCCCTGCTCTTGTTCATACAAGTTAGGAAGCCCTAGGCCTGAAGATCTTGTGGATGGGCAAGCAGAGAAACAAGCTACCCTCAAAATGAGAAGACAGCACAAAAGAAATTTGCCTAAGGAATATTACTATCACAAGTCACTCTAGTCTAGTGAATAACACCTCATGCATGTCACTAAACAGAAAAGTGGTCTGTTACCATAATTGGTTTGATATAAAGACCACTTTGGGTCTCTGTCATAGCCCGATGCTGGAAGGAGTCTTCATCGCCATGAGCTCAAAGCGAGCACATCACATAGGCACTCCAAACAGAGTAACATCTGAATTTACAACCATTTGCAGATCAAAAAGGCTAGGCTTAGTAACTGCAAAGCAGGACATTCACACCTAGAAGATTTATGAGTGCCAGCCAGGATGTATCTGGCTGAAGATGAGATAACATCAACATCCTATCTCCCTTATTTTGGAAATTGTCTACTTCAAAGCATAGCAGTCAGAATCCTTTGATATACAATAGCAACTCTTCACCTCAGCCCAGGATTAAGGGTATAAATGGTCCCCAAAATCTCAGACACATAGGGGTCTGGATAGATTTCATGGTGGTCCTGTGCCATTGCAATCTCTGACTAGAGTCCCCAGCTCTATCCATTGTCCTTTTTCCCTTTCATAATGGTTGAGTCTATCCATCTTCGTTCATCATTGGAGCAGCCTCCTTTTAGGTAATTATCACCATTAGAAAGCCTTGTGCATCCTAATCAAGCTAACTACTTTACTCCTGAGTTCTTGTGTGTGTGCATGTATGTTAGGGTGTTTTTGTATGTTTGATACTCTGTGTAATAATAATAATAATAATAATAATAATAATAATAATAATAATAATAATATTTATTTATAGCCCGTCCAATCACAAGGAATCCGGGCGGGTTACAGCAATAAAAATACATAGAATACAATAAAATACAAATTTAGTCCCTTCCCAACCCCCCCATCCCAATAGTAGTTTTGGAGAAGACCAGATTTATTTACTTATTGTGTTTTTTTTTAATCTTGAATTCCCTCTCCAAATTCCTCAGTGCAGAGGTGCCTCTGCTTCCACCTCTGTTTTATTCTTACATAAAATAGACCTGTGAGGTCAGATGGTTTGAGAGACAATGTGCTCAACATTTATACAGATAGATTGCATGTAGTATTATGGCAGTGCTTCTCAATTATTTTGTCACGTCCCCCTAGGAAGAAGAAAAAATTTCGCGCCCCCCGCGCGACTGTAAATCCAATATGACAGTATTTGCCGAGGTCAAACGAGCCCCCCTTTACGGAGCCTCGTGCCCCCCCTTCTTAATCACATAGTAGGACCTGTAACCTTCTCCTGTGAAGTTGTTCTGTAGGTGTTCTAAATCAAAGCTTTCTCTTATCCACTGGGGGTGAAAACTACAGAGCTGTGCTTCTGTTGCAAGTGCAACAACAATTTTCATTCCCTGTATGGATCTACTGGTTTCTGGGGGGGGGGGGGAGGTGATACTACAGTCAGCCCTTAGTATCTGGGGGGGTGGGGAAGGAGTGGAGGAGGAGTTACACAGTTTAGGAACTTGGTTTGAGGAGTGTAGGAGCAGTGGGGAGGTGGTGGTAGAGGAGCAGTTGTGAGGGAGGTGTAGTTCCCTTAGCTGAAGGCTAAAGAGACAAAAAGGTTTTGTTGGTGGTGTTTATGCCTCCTCTGTGAGGACATCACAACTCCCTGCAGGTCTGTGGACCACAGGTTAAGAACCACTGTCCTAGATCATGCTGGGTCCACTGTTCATCTCCTCATCAGAGCAAGTAGCCCTTCTCTAAAGAGAAAAAAGCTCTACTTTTTAAAGATCAAGATTTAAGTGCTTGTGAGAGCAAAGGTGCTCCTGTTTTCTACCCTGAATGTGGGGATTCTGCTCAGCTGCTCAGTAAAGAAATGACTTTTGCAAACATTCAAAATATTAAAGCTAATGCCATTGAAGTCCGCTTTTTACTGAAAAAGCAACTTCATACTGTGGGTGTAAGCTAGAGGGTGCTGCAACTATTTTGAATCCACAGGTTTTTCAGTTGTCCAAGGACAGGCGAAGAGAAGGACTGTTGCCTTTCCCTCCCAGTGCACTCAGCAGTGCATTTACATTATGTCTTTTAAAATATTTTAAGATTCTGATTTTGACTCCTAGTATTTAAAATTCCAGTCAGTGCAGCCTTATAAAAAGTTATATTGCTGTACTGCTATTTGTAGGGTAGACACAGAGAAGAGAGGTCAGAGAATGTCACATTGCCTGTCTCTCGTGTGCCACAGATGTTCATTTTGAACTACATGAAGGGAAAAATTGAAATTCACCCAGTGTATGTGACAGAGTGCTCCTGAGGCCAAGTGCTCAAATGCAGCATTATCAAGCTATTTTTAGAGTACCACTATTCCTGCAGTGCTGTTTAAAGATTCAGTTGAGGCTGCTAATAGGTGTATTTATATCCATTCTGTCAACTGCCACAGCATGAACACTCTTACAGATGATAATTCTATTCTTGGGAGACTGTGCCATGGTTACCATTACCCTGACTGCTTAAATACATGCTGTATATCTATATACATTTCTCAAATACTTGGTTACATATTAATACACTGTGAGCATGTTGAAACAATCAGATTGAGGATTAGAGCACCAATTTGTCAGGCAATTAACACTTCCTTTGTCCCCAGCTAGATTTACACAATAATGCATCTAAACTGTTTTAAATAAAAGTAGAAACTTTGGGTCACTTATGACCAGCACTACCAATTTTTACCAGTTGTGGATTGTTTACATGTTTCCCACTTATTGTTACTAGACAATAGTTATTTCAGAAAGCAGAAGATAATTTGGACCAGGTAATCACCATGGTACTCACTCCACTGTGTTGCTTGTGCCTTACAGTGCATTCTCTCGTTCATATTGTGAGACTGAAGCATAATCAGTTCCAACTACAATGAAAGAGAGCACTGCTAAATACTCCAGAGGACAGGATCAGAATTCAAAATGACCATAACAGATTAGAAAGCTGGACCAAAACTAACAAAATGAATTTCAACAGGGAAAAATATTGGAGACTAGACTTGTGCAGTAAAAATGAAATGCACAGGTATAGGATGGGTAACGCCAGGCTTGAAGACAGTACATTAGAAAGTGATCTAGGAATCTTAGTGGACCACTGGCTGAACATGAGTCAGCAATATGATATAGCAGCTAAGCAAGCCAGTGCAATTCTAGGTTGCATTAATAGGAGTAGAGTGTCTAGATTGAGGGAAGTAATAGTACCACTCTGTTCTGCTTTGATCAGACATCACCTGGATATTGTGTCCAGTTCTGGGCAGCACAATTTAAGAAGGATGTTGACAAGCTGGAGCTGAAAGCTGGTGAAAGTTCTGGAAACCATGCCCTATGAGTAGCAGCTTAGGGTGCTGGGTATGTTTAACCAGGAGAAGAGGTTAAGAAGTCACATGCTTAAATATTTGAAGGGATGTCATATTGAGCATGGAGCCATCTTGTTTTCTTCCTCCCCAGAGACTAGGACACAGAGCAATGGATTGAAGCTACAGGAGAATAATAACAATACAGAAGAGATTCCACCTAAATATTAGGAAGAACTTCCTGGTGGTAATAGCTGTTCAGCAGTAGGACACGCTGCCTTGAAGAGTGGTGGCTTCTCCTTCTTTGGAGGTTTTTAAAGAGAGGCCGGATGGCCATCTGTCAGGAATGCTTTGATGTGTATATCTGCATGGCAGGGGTTTGAACTGGATGGCTCATGTTGTCCCTTCCAACTTTGTTATCTCTCTTTAAACAGCATGGGCAGTTCTCTCCCCCCACCCCCACCCCATTGGGTGACACCAGCTTTAGTGATGCCACTGTCAAGAAGTGTACATTTCTTCATATACATATTGCTCAACATATGACATTCATTTCTTCATATACATATTGCTCAACATATAACATATGACATTCACAAACTAATGGCATGAGTTTGAACAGGACTTCCCCACTGCAACTCTCTTGAAGTAGCAGAAAATTCTTTTTGACTTAATCTTTTTCATGTGCATTAAAAAACAACAACCTCAATCTGCTCCGATGGTTTGTGTCCTTTGTGTTTGTATGTGGATAAAAGTACCACAGTGATTAAGTCAAGGCTTGATGAGGAAGGAAAGGTTTCTGTTTTAAATGTCACTATAGTCGATAGTTGAAAAACAGTCTATATAAATGTTAATTAGTTTGTAGGCCATAGAGAAAAAAGTACGTTTGTGTAAATTACCCATTGGCTGACATTTCTCATCAGGAATTTCTCATTGTAAACTATTCCATTGCAACTTGAAATTGACATGTTAGCTAATATCACTATATGATATAAAATATTATAACACTATAATATAGATATCATAGCTGGGACTACATAATAATGTAATATTATAATAACATTATATGATATGATAAGTGGGATCCAAAGCCTAAATTATGGCCTGACAGTTCATGAAGATACTTTGTAACAGCTAGGAGAAACATTTTTTTTCTGTGTTAAACAAGTTCTTCCAGTACTTCATGTACTGTATGTTGTTTGAGAAATATAAGGAGATATTTCTTAGCAAGCAAATATAATGAAAAGAAACCATGTACAGTAGTATTAAACATGTTCCCATTAATGTCTCTCTTAATGGAACTGATAAGTAATTTACTCTTAAAACTCCTGCTTGATGGATAACCTGTTGGATGATTCTGCTGAAAAGACGAGTTCATACATATTGGGATATGCTTTTGATTGAATTTTGCTTTCAAATTAGAAAGTATCTTATCTACCATGCTCTATGATGTAAAAATATGATCCATTTGTGAATATGATTTGTGTCTGGCAGAATAAAAGGAGTAATCATCTTGTGTTGGACATAGAAACCATCAGGCATTGGTTGCTTCTTCCCCAATTTTTTCTCAATATTTGAAAGCTTACTTGCCTTGCAAGTTAAGGGATATCTATCTAACTGTGGATTCATAACTAAATTGAAATCTCACCATGCAATCAGATGAACTTGTACAGACAGATCTGATCATCTCACTGTAAATTTCTTGCCCTTTATAATCCCCTTCACACATGTATATCTACCCCTTGATCCTTAAAAAAATGTTACTGTAAGAGGATATATAGCAGAAATCAGAATTATAATACCTTTCATTTTAGATGATACAGACACAAAATTATTTTTTGAATCTGGGATACTTCAATGCTATTTCCCTGTTCCTATGAAGATGGACATTTTGCAGTAAGATTTCATCTGAATTTAAATATTCTGCATACTTCAAGACTGTATACGTTTTGAAACAACCATTATGGAACTATCATATCCATGCTTGCTGAGAAGATACACTTTTAATTACATATTTGGAGATATAGGATCATAATGGCATATATGATCTTGGCATTTTATAGATTTAGATGGGGGATCCTTTGGTAGTCAGCTAATTGTATATATTTGTACAGCTTAAGATCTCTTAAAATAGTACTCTTCCATCTGGGGACATTACTAACTTGTCTTCTGTTATCAAAAAGCGTGACAAATTCTCTTGTATCAAACTATCCAACTCCATGGCACTTGTTGTTGGAAAATTAATGTTCCCTTTCCATGTTGATTGGTCTGAATCCTTGTCAAAGATTTTTTTTAAAAAAAAATGAAAACTAGATGTTAATGAAACTGAATTCTGGTTTAGTACCATATTCTGTACTTATCCACAGTCATGTAAAATCACAGCACATACAAATCTCTAGTTCAGTGACATTTCAGACATTTTACTTTTCTTATTCACGGGCTAGTAGCCAACATGGACATTTTCTCTAGCAAAGTTTTATAATAAATTTCATGGCTATAACTCTAGTTGTTGTATGCCTTCAAGTCGTTTCCCAACTTATGGCAACCCTAAGGTCATAGGATTTTCTTGACAAGTTTCTTCAGAGTGGTTTTTCCATTGCCATCCTCTGAGGCTGAGAGTGACTTGCCCAAGGTCACCCAATCGGTTTCATGACTGGGGGGGGGGGGGGGAATCAAACCCTGGTCTCCAAGGTCATAGACCAGCACTCAAAACACTACACCATGCTGGCTCTCTACCAGGAGTTAATTGGATGTAGGTAAAAATTAATTTATTTGAGCATTTGTGCTGGAGAAGAGTGCTGAGGATACCATGGACAGCTAAAAAGACAAAGAAATGGATCCTAGAACAGATCAAGCCAGAACTCTTCCTGGAAGCCAAGATGACTAAATTGAGGCTTCATACTTTGATCACATAATGAGAAGGCATAACTCCGAAAAGACAGTGATGCTAGGGAAGGTGGAGGAAAGCAGAAAGAGTGGAAAACCACATGCCAGATGGATAGACTCAGTCAGGGTGGTCATGGACCTGAGCTTGCAGGAAGGTGGAGGATGGGGGCTTGGAGATGTCTCATTCACATGGTTGCCATGAGTCAAGATTGACCCAAAAGCAACTAACAACAAAGCAGTAGCTCGCAATAATACACCCATTTACATGTAACAGTCCAGAAACTTGGCTTTAAGGCTTCTAAATCATGCTCTTGTTACCAATTTATTTTCTTGTGAGCAATTTATGTTATGTCATGCATCTAAATGGAAAGTGCATAAACCGTTAGGACTGCATACTGCTGATAGTCACAAATATAGTATTGTGTGTCAACACTTATACAGATCCCAAAGATGTAATGGGTTTGCTTTAAAGGTTACTCACAATAATACTCAGTCCTTTTAATGCAGTGGTGGACAGCTATACGTGGGTTACTATTCATTCCCATGATAGGCTGTCAGCCTTTAACTATCTCTATAAAGCTGATTTTCTTTGGGAGGTTTGGGAAGGGGCTAAAAAGTATTTATTGGCAAATACTTTTAAATCCCCTCCCATTCCCCATGGACATTCAAAGAGATGATGACTCATTTTCCCCACAGAATAGGGTGTTTTTTAGTGGTAGAGGCTCTTGGAAGGAGCTTGGTTGAATCTGCTGGTGGTCTGGGGGTCTGGATGTAACCTTTGGGCCACAGTTTCGCATGAGCTACATTTTCTTCTTACAAAAAATGTAAAGGGTTATTAAGAGATATCCTTTGTGTTCTGGTATCTGCCAGTGTGTCATCTCAGTTAAGCTAATTAATAGTGTCACAACAGTGGAACACACTCCCTTGGAGAGTAGTGGAGTCTCCTTCCTTGGAGGTCTTTAAACAGAGGCTGGATGGCCATCTGTCGGGGATGCTTTGATTGGGAGTTCCTGCATGGCAGGGGGTTGGACTGGATGGCCCTTGTGGTCTCTTCCAACTCTATGATTCTATGATTCTATGGTATAGATTTAGATAACCGCCAGATCAAGGAGAAAAGGGATTAATGGCCCCAGTGAAGGAAAAGGGAACATTGTTTCTCTCAAAGCTGTAGTCATTGTCCAAAGAGTTATCTTGGGCACACCACAGTTCAGTCCTGTATATCCATTGCCATTTATGCCCCATCCACTGAAGGATAATATCTAGAATAGTGATCCCCCTTTATGGCATGGTTTTTTTTCCATATTACTTTAAAATCTGAGCAGCCAGGTTGACTTGCTTTATCAGTATCTTCCCCAAACCCTCATATGTGTAAGATACATTCTCCCAGTCCTCAAGAAACATGTTTGCATTGAAACTAATACCCAGCATTCTCTGTCTTTTAATAGTAATGGTTGCCCAGGGATCAATTACAACTTGAAATTATTGAGACTGTTTTATTTATGTATTTTTTAAAATTTAGCATTCTGCCTTTCTCCCAGCATGGAACTGAAGGCAATGTACAACGTTTTAAAAATACAATGCAATTTTAAAAAACAACCCTTTAAGTACAAGTGTTAAAATAATTTTAATAGATTAAACAGTAAATTTGACTTATTGGTCTATGAAAAAAAGCTTTAAGGAAATTGATCAATTATTTATTTTGTAAGTAGAAAAGAAATCACAAGTTGCCAAAGATTAGATAATTACCACTCCAGGAACTAAGAATTTGAGGGAAATAGGATTGTTAACTAAAAGGCTGAGAAATCTTCTATTGTGGAGAAGAAGCTTAATAAGAGCAACTTATTATTAGATTAGATAGAAAGATGGAGCTTCTTGTGCTAATAATGGAGCTGAAACATGGCTGTAATTTGGGCTAGCAGAGGTCTCAAAGTATATTGCAGTCCATGATTTCAGATAATATGCACATTTAAGGCAAATACTAACATTTAGTTTGAAAGTTAAATGATGTAGGCCTTGACAGCTCATTAAGTTGCTATGTATCTAACACTGTATGTGAAGGGCATAAAATCTCCAACTTGCATTACATGCTGTCTAGATGGCATCTTTAGAGACAGTGTTAAATTAATATAATAAAAGTCTTAATATTGAACAAATCACAGGCTCTTCAAATAATTGGAGAAAAGCTTTCTTGTATGTGGGAACAGATAATTTTTCTTCAGCCACAAGCAGTGGAAGTCTGATAAATGTTATTTTACTTCTTAAAAAAGCAGTCACTGCAAAATAATATTCAGAGCTGCTTTTAAGATGTTACTAACAGAAAAAAAAGTCTAAATTGAAAGGGCACTAATTCAAATTGCTGTGCCCTCCTACATTGCTATATCAAGCACAGGTACACCATAGGCTTGAATCCTAAGATGCTCCTCCATTTAAGTAAAGAGGAGGCATTTCCAACTGCTCCCTCTGTCCCACTATGCCACATCCCACATAGTTTCCAAGAGTCACAGGGAGAGAAAACATTTCATTTTGTGGGGCAGAACTCTCATTCACAGAAAAAAAAGTAAAACCAAAAGAGTCAGATGCATATTTTAAGTGTGTGAGATGGAATTGGTAGAAGCAGTCTTCCCAGCAACTTTGTCCCCACTACCACACATCCAGAATCTAAAAAATGGTATATGAGATTGAGGGAATCTTCAAAATGAGTTAGCCTCTACTGTACAAATCTGAAGGGTAAAGAGGTGATCCTCCAAAATTTGGTGGTGGGCATTTTCTGTGAATGAAGGTATAGTTTGTGTAGCCTCCATTGTTATACCTTTGGAACATGTTGTTGTTAACTGCCCTCGAGTCGACCTGGATTCATGGCAGCCCTGTGGATGAAACATCTCTAAGACTCCCTGTCCTCAACTGTTCTGCCCAAGACCTACAAGCTCAGGCCTGTGGCCTCTGTGATTGAGTCCAGCCATCTGGCATGTAGTCTCCCTCTCTTTCTACTGGCCTCTACCTTTCCTAGCGTTATTGTCTTTTCCAGTGATTCATGCCTTCTCATGATGTGGCCAAAATATGACATCTTCAATTTTGTCAATAATGGCTAAAGATGACTTACATAAAACTTTAGCCCAGGGGTTGGCAACTTTTTTTGCTGATGGGCTGGGAGGGGGGGAATGGTGCTGGGGGCTGGTGCACAACGGCAGGACCCCCCAGGAGGGCTCCCTCGGTCGTGGTGGGCCTCCAAGAGGCCCGGCGCCGCTGCGGGCCCCCCCAGGAGGGCTCCCTCAACCGCGGCGGGCCTCCGAGAGGCCCGGTGCCGCCACGGGGGCCCCCTTGACTGCGCTGGGCCAGGTCGCATGAGACTCCGGAGGACCCCTGCGGCTGCAAAAGGCGGCGGCAGTGGTGGTAGCGGCTGCAGGACCGGGCAGTGGCCGGTCTGAAGGCCTCCGCGGGCTATACCCGGCCCGCGTGCTGTAGGTTGCCAGCCCCTGCTTTAGCCAATGAGGGAATTGCGTAAGTCAAAGATTTCCTGTACCTTGGCTTAGTCATTAATCAAAATGGAGATTGTAGTCAAAGAATCAGAAGAAGACTTGGATTAGGAAGGGCTAGACAAGATCCTGAAGTGTAATGATAAAAAAAAAAAAACATATTGTCCATGATACTGTATTTCTGATTTCTATATGTGGTTGTGAAAGCTGGAAAGTGAAAAAAAAAACCCTGATAGGAACAAAATCATCCTATTTGAAACATGCTGGGGAAGGGTTCTGCAGGTACAATGGATGCCAAATCAACAACACACAAACAAATAAATGGATATTACAGCTAATGAAGCCTGAACTCTCCCTAGAAGCCAAGATGATTGTCATACATTGCCTTGGTATCCACTGGGATTTGGTTCCAGGGCCCCTTATGGATACCAAAATCTGTGGGTGTTCAAGTCCCATTAAATACAATGGATAATAAAATGGTGTCCCTTACTTAAAATGGGAAAATCAAGGTTTGCTTTTTAGCATTTTCAAACTGTGGATGCTTGAATCTGTGGATAAAGAATCGTTGGATAAGAAGGGCTGACTAAAAGGAAAAGACATGACTCATTAGAAAAATATTAACGCTTGTTTAGGTAGAAGGTAGTAGGAAAAGAAGAAGACAGCACTAGAAGTGGATGGAATCAATCAAGGAAGCCATAGTCCAGAGTTTGCAATACCTGAGCAGGTCACATCATCAGGTCAGCATGTCAAAGTTGACATGACAGCAGTGACAGCCCTAAGGGGTTCACAACCTTTTCATTGCTACTGTAGCAGGAGTGGAAGGTAACCTTCATGTTACCTTTTGGCAGCAGGGGAAAGAGGAGCAGTTTAGTCCAGTCTGCTTTCTTTCACTGTAAGAATGGAATTCAGCCTAACTTTTGGGACATTGTCTTTTTTTGGGGGGGGTCTTGGAATATTTGCAACAGTGTGCCACTGTTGATGTTCAGGCATCTCTCATTTCTTTCTTTTGCTTTGACTTTGTTCATTGAAATGGCAGACTGCTTGCTGGATTTGTTTCGAGATTGTAAAGAAAGACATATATGACCTAATGCCCCGTGTATAAAAAGAAAGAAAAAATCCTACCACCTAACCTGAAGACGTTAAGGAGAAAGGCACTAATATATTCTTCTCCTTGGCATGTATGCCTATGTGCAGGGACCCCCCCCCCCCCTTTAATGTTGTTTTTGAGGAATGTTCAAGTACATGGGCAGTATGAAGTAATTATATAATCCACACATAGTCTTGTCCTGTACTGTCCTGTTTTTTTTTGTTCTTGTTTTTTAGAGCTATGCCCTTGTCAATACAGCAGAGGAATATGGAGAAAGATAGTTTAGTTGTAGTGTTTGTTTTTCCTGTCTTTTTAGTGACATGAGCATTATAATCATGACCAAGTGTGTGGGAGAAAACCAAGTCTCTCTTTGGAAATGACAGGCGGCATTTGCTATCTGATTTGTTACTCATGTCCAACATATTCAAATCCACATTTTCTATCTTGGCTTTCACTTACATTTTAATGCATATCAAATCGTTTGGCTGACATTTAAAGCTCTTGACTAATCTACTGATGCATATCTTTGTAACCTCCTAATTTCTTCTGGTATGGGATAGGGATCTAGGATCTTATAAAGTTCTTGTTTTGATGACCCCTAGACATTTAAAATTGCAAAGCAGAAGGAATATAATTACCCATTTAGAGTTTAGCCAGGGCACTGGGGTTAATGGTTCATCTATGGCAAAAAGTCATTTTAGAAGCTGTAATGACAACATTGGGACTCCAGTCTCTGTGATTTTGTCAGTGCAGTACAACATTGCAATACTTTCAGTGCTGACTCAGACTAGCATTTCTTGAAGCTCCTGCAAATATGTATTTTTGATGCTTTTTTCCTACACTGTTCTCATGCTTTTCTCTGAATTCTTCAATGTTTGTCTAGTGCAGGGGTAGGCAACCTTTCCCCTTTAAGGGCCGAGGGACTTCAGCTCCCAGAAGCCTCAGCCATGTTGGCCAACAGTCCCATGTTGGCCAATAGCTCCTGGGATTCTGGGAGCTGAAGTCCCTCGGCCCTTAAAGGGGAAAGGTTGCCTACCCCTGCACTAGACAAAAATAATTATTAAATAAAAAAAGATATGTAGTAACTAAATACCTTCAAATTGATAGGAACTACTATGTACCAATCTTGGGTTATGCTTAACAACATATTTAGCATTATGCAAAGTAGTGACCCACAAAAACCATTAGCTTAGAAACAATCTTTGAAACAGTCATTTAAGATTTAAATACACCTTTTCATACTAGTCCTTTCTTTTGTTTCTGCTACTTTCCTGAATGTGGTGCTGCTGACTTACATTTAGTTGTTTTTAAAGCTTAAAATCATAAATGGTTCTCTGTAGATAGTTGGTTTCCAACTGTGATGATATTGAAAAGTGCCATATAATCCTTTCTGTATGTATAGACAAATTTAGAATGTGAGTTGATTGGGAAAACCTGATCATCATGGTTTTTGTAAATATCTCACATTTTAGCCTTTAGATGGTTTCTTTTTGTGTTCATCTTGATTAGAAAAACTTTGATCTCACTAAATTGGGGAAAAATGGTATCCAACATTTTTTAGGAAAACAATTTAGGATTTCAAGATTACACATTAAAGCTGATTGAATAGTCAACCACATGGGAGTGGCTTCATTTTTGATGCAGATTATTTGTACTTTCTCATCTTAATTTTGCTTTGACTGTTAATATAAAGCTCTTCAACCATTTGAAGTAAAGGCATATTAATTCCTGTTTTAGGCATATTAATTCCGCTTTAATTGCCATGCCTCAATGCTATGGAATTCTGCTGTTCCCAGAATTCCATAGCATTGAGCCATGACAGTTAAAGTGGTGTCAAACTGGGTTATTTCTGCAGTGCAGATTCAACCCAGATCAAGACCACTTTTTAAATATATCTTTTTGTGGAAATGAAAGTATATCTGTATTTGATTTCTGCTTCCTATGTTTTGTTGTAAGTTCTTGATCTTCCCTCCCTGATATTTATATTTTGATTATATTTAAGTTCCCTAAAGGATTTGTTGGTGGAAAGACAATTAAAAACAGGCAGTTGTCCATATTGACCAACTCACTTATGGATCATGAGGCCTTGAATCTTATGTACCTGGCTATGCCATCCTGCTTCCAGAGTAAACATCATTTATTTTAAATTATTTCAATACAGTGCATAATGGCTGGGGTAGATAATGAAAACAAGACTTTTCTGGATATAACCATTTCAGAAAGCTCAATTTGTTTTTTAGCTTCTTTATATGCTCATAAGAGCTTCTGCAATCTTTAATATGCATCTGCCAACCTATGTTGGCAGATGAATATAAAACGTAAGAGTAGCTGCATAGTTTTACTCCATTAGTTAATGTACATGCAGTACTGCGTGCCAGCTCTGCTTTGTAATGGAGTGTTATTCTGCTCACAGTTCTAGTCATTTCAAGGGAGGCTATTTTTAGCTGGAATTTTTTTAAAAATATTCCTTCTACATTTGAGGAGGGTGATTTATTGAGCTACAATAGGTGCTTCAAGATAGATCTTGGGTCTAAGTATTTGGGAAGCAGAAGCAGGGTGATGGGACTATAATGCATTGTTTTAATTCCTTAGATTTATGTTGTGCAGAATAATAACTATATATTTTTCTCATTTGTTGCTACTATTGTATTATTACATGAAAATATGATGCAATTTCATTGCCCAGTGGCTTGATAAGATATAAATATAGATGAATGAACTAGACAAACATGTTGCTACTGAAATCCAGCTTACGTGCAGTGTGTCTGAGGGAAAGCTTCACTGCTTCACAGACCTATTTTGAGTAATTATGTCCCAAAATGTTAGGTCAGCATGCTGTTACTATAATAACTCTCTTAGCTCTCAAGGGCAGCAAACCACACAGAATGCCAACTTGCTTTAAATAGACAATTTGTAAGAGTTATTTTAAGCATTTAAAACAGAGTCAGACACTTGGGATTTAGTTTCTTGGTTTTACACATTAGTATAGCTGCCTCAGGATTTCAGATTTATTGGACTGAAGGACAGATGGTTACATTGCTGAGCAAAGTACATTTTGGCAGTTTTCATCATTTGTTTCAAATACCTTTGTATGGGTTGCAGTCCAGGAAAAGAACTGATAGAGAACATCTAGCATGTATTTTGAAAAATATGCAAGTAGATTTTGTGTTGGAAGGGAGTTAATTCACTGCCTCAGTCTTCTGCAAAGTTGAGAACATGTTACACAAATGGGTAATAATGTTAAAATCTCTGTGTGAAGTTTTCCTATTAGAGCAAAGCCTTTTTTCAGTGAAAGACCTCCATTCTGAACTAGCATTCACTGAGTCCAAACGTCCTACACACACTTTTTCTCCTTACTTTTGCTCAGATTTCAGTTGTTACCAGCCCTTTCTCATTTTCCTTGAATGTGTTTCAGATTACTGTATATACTCATGAATAAGTCTAGAAATTTTAGTCAAAACATCGACCCCAAAAACCTGGTCGACTTATCCACAGGTCAATGTATTTTAACTCTTTTATATCTAAAAAAAGGAGCCATCTCCTTCCTCTGAAAAGAGTGGTAAAAGGCAAGAACTTAGTCCATCCTGGGACAGACAAAAGGAAGCATGGATTGCTTCTGCTCTCTTATTTACCCAGCCTTTAGGATGAGTACAAATAGTTATGCCTGGTAGAATTTTGTAAGTTCTTTGGCATCATTTTCCTTTGCATCATCCTTTACATCCTTTGTTATATGTACCTATGTTTTACCCCCAATTTATCCATGGGTCATATAAAAATCCATAATTTTGGCCCCAAAACCTGCCCTCCACTTATACATGAGGTCGACTTATAGTCGAGTATATATGGTAAATTTTGCTGTGCATCTTTCCTTATATAGGAACTTACCCTTTTGCAAAACTTGCTGCTCTTCTCACCTTGCTGACTGGGTTTTGGAGAAACGTTTGATGATACTTCACCTTGTTTTCCTAAGCATTTGGTTTTCTTTTCCTTGTCCAAGGATAGTTAATTTGTTCAACCAGAAAAGCTCCCACATATAATAATGTTAGTAGAAATACTGTCTGTTCTAGTTTTTGCTACTACTAAAGTAGATAGAAAGAAAATTCATTTGTAGAAACAGCTAGAAAGGGCCCCATGTGTCCTGAAGCAGATGGTGGCATGTTTGCTGGTTTGTTTTTTTTATATCTTACCATTGTTCTAGTACAAATCCCAAGGTGTACTTAGGTACTGCATGCACACAGGTGCGCGCATACACACACAAGTCTAGAAATTTTAGTCAAAAAAATTGATCCCCAAAATCTGGATTGACTTATCCATGGGTCAGTGTAACTTTTATATAAAAAAGGAACAATCTCCAAGTAGAGTGTCAAAAGGTGAGAGCTTAGTCCATCCTGGGAGAATCTAAAAACACCTCTTTACTTTCTCCATCATGCCACCACTTCTGACCATTTTGAATGTTTGGGTAGGGAAATGGCAGCAATGACAGTTCTTTGGCACTTCTCAAAGGTGTTTCCAAGAGGAATCAGGCTTGAAGGATTTGAGTAAGTCATTTGTGTATCTTTGTCAGCTTTTATGGGTTAAAATCAGGAAAAATTATCACATAAAAGTTAAAGGCTACAATCACTGTTAACATTTTCTTTGCTTTGCCTTTTCATCCTTTTTGACATATGTGCACTTTCTTAACCCCACCTGTGCCTGGTTGCCTCCCCCACACATCACACAGTCACCATTTACCATAGTTCCCTTCCCATCAATCCAGCTTTTAGATTCAGCAAAAGAATGTATCCCTGATATTTCGCCTGCATCTGTGGTTGGCATCTTCAGAGAATGGTGGCATGGAGGTGTGTGGGGTATATATACTGTGTGTCTCTTGGTTAAGAGGATTAGCATGTAAATCTGTGTATTGTTCTGTTGAGGCAAGGCCTCAGGGTGGGAGGATATGCAAGGAGGATTAGTATCTATTTAATCAATAGTCCATTGTCTGCTGGGAATTAGCATGTAAACTAGCATGTAAATCTGTGTATTGTTCTGTTGAGGCAAGGCCTCAGGGTGGGAGGATATGCAAGGAGGATTAGTGTCTATTTAATTAATGGTCTAATGTCTGCTGGGAAACCCCCTGACCCTGAGTGAAGTTCATTTGCATTTGCTGAGTCCTGATTTTGGTGTTTTTGAAAACTGGTAGCCAAACTTTGTTTACTTTCAAGATTTCTTCTTTCCTGTTGAAATTGTCCAGGTGTTTGGCTACCAGTCCTCAAAAATACCAAAATCAGGACTCAGCAAATGCAAACGAACTTCACTGAGGGTCAGGGGGGTTCCCAGCAGACAAAGGATCATTAATTAAACAGACACTAATCATCCTTGTATATCCTCCCACCCTGAGGCCTTGCCTCAACAGATTTACATGTTAATCCTCTCAACCAAGAGTCACAAAGTATATATACTCAGCACACCCCCATGCCACCATTCTCTGAAGATGCCAACCACAGATATAGGTGAAATGTCAGGAATACATTGTTCTAGAACACAGCCTCACAGCCCAAAAAACCCACAAAAATCTATGGATGCCGACTGTGAAAGCCTTTGACTTCACATTAAACAAATATATGTTCAATCCATGTGGTCAGAAGTGTAGGGAGATCTATTCAGTCCACATGGTATCACCTTGGTATTAGAAATGGTTATGTGAACTGGTATTCATTTGCATACCTTTGGTACCTTCATTTATACTTCTAATTTAGTTCAGTTCTGTAATGGAAAGCTAAATTGTTTTAATTTTATTTCCAGGAACAGCACATTATAGTTTAAATGCCGTCTGTACCAAAACAGTTTTTAAAATTGTGCATGAAGTTCCTTGAATGATTAATCAGCATTTGACATCATTTGTTCATCTGTAAGAGCTAGGATTTGTCTTGGAATGATTGAAAAATATATATGCTCATTTAAAAAAGTCATCATGTTTAAAGAGGAGAAAGATAAAGATGATGGATCTTGAGAATGTTTATATTGGATTTAAGAATTACTCTTATTTTGTAGAGTAAACTTTCATAACTTGTCACCCAGTATACTGAATCCATCCATCTTTATGTTTTTCAAGTAGGAGGACGTGGGGCCTTGCTGGGAGACATCCCTCCCCCCTCCCACTGGTGCTTACCACCAACACCTGAGTCCAAGGCTGCAGAGGACTGGGCTGGGGATAAAAACCCTGCCCAGGCACCATCTCCTCAGCACAGCGGAGGACGTTTGGAGGACGTGGGGCCTTGCTGGGAGACATCCCTCCCCCCTCCCACTGGTGCTTACCACCAACACCTGAGTCCAAGGCTGCAGAGGACTGGGCTGGGGATAAAAACCCTGCCCAGGCACCATCTCCTCAGCACAGCGGAGGACGTTTGGAGGACGTGGGGCCTTGCTGGGAGACATCCCTCCCCCCTCCCACTGGTGCTTACCACCAACACCTGAGTCCAAGGCTGCAGAGGACTGGGCTGGGGATAAGAACCCTGCCCAGGCACCATCTCCTCAGCACAGCGGAGGACGTTTGGAGGACGTGGGGCCTTGCTGGGAGACATCCCTCCCCCCTCCCACTGGTGCTTACCAGCAACACCTGAGTCCAAGGCTGCAGAGGACTGGGCTGGGGATAAGAACCCTGCCCAGGCACCATCTCCTCAGCACAGCGGAGGACGTTTGGAGGACGTGGGGCCTTGCTGGGAGACATCCCTCCCCCCTCCCACTGGTGCTTACCACCAACACCTGAGTCCAAGGCTGCAGAGGACTGGGCTGGGGATAAAAACCCTGCCCAGGCACCATCTCCTCAGCACAGCGGAGGACGTTTGGAGGACGTGGGGCCTTGCTGGGAGACATCCCTCCCCCCTCCCACTGGTGCTTACCACCAACACCTGAGTCCAAGGCTGCAGAGGACTGGGCTGGGGATAAAAACCCTGCCCAGGCACCATCTCCTCATTGGGGAAGTGGGCGGTGCTTAGCAGGTCCAAGACTCTTTCCCCAACACAGCAGCATTCCTGGCTCTGGATTGCGGACTGCTCGCCTCCCTCCGAAGGCCACATATTAGTGGGCTCTTCCCTGGTTGTTTGGGTTTGACTTTAAGCTGGGGGGGGACATCCAGGTGGTATGGGGGCGGGGAAGATATGGCGGCAACAGTCTCAACAAATGTTGCAAAAGAAGAAGGGATCGATGTTTATTATCTATCCCTCCTTCAGTTGATTCTGTTTCCCAATGTAAGTTGGAGAGCAAACTCACCATTCCACTAACCCTCAACCTGCTCCTCTGCAATGCCAGGTCGGTCAAAAACAAAACACACATCATCCACGATCTTCTGGTGGATGAGAAGGCCGACCTGGCCTGTTTCACTGAGACCTGGCTGGGGGATGCCAGCTCCGCGACCTGGGCGCAGGCTCTCCCAGCTGGGTACTCAGTTATTGAGCAGGTGAGGGAAAGTGGGCGGGGGGGCGGCATAGCCTTGGTCCATAAAAACACCTTATCCTTGATCAGAAAGCCTATCCGGAAGACGACACACATCGAGTGTATGTACCTTAGCCTGAAGACCAGGGATAGTTTGGGGATTCTGTTGGTATACCGGCCACCCCGTTGCTTAACAGACTCCCTAACCGAGCTGATGGCCCTGGTTTCTGAGTTGCTGTTGGAGTCGCCCAGACTCTTAGTTCTGGGCGACTTCAACATTCCACTCGAAACCAGTTTACAAGATCTAACTGGCGCAGCTCGGGAGTTCATGGATACCATGACAAACATGGGCCTATCCCAGCTGGTCAACGGACCCACGCATTGTGCTGGTCATACCCTCGATGCGGTCTTTAGTACGGAGCAGGAATATCCGTGGGCGGAGGTCACAAAAACCTCCGCATTGTCATGGACGGATCATTTTCTGATCAAGGTGGAACTAAAGGCTATTGTTCACCCTCCCGGGGGTGGTGGACCTATTAGAATGGTCCGCCCTCGAAGGCTAATGGAACCTATTGGTTTCCAGAAAGCCTTAGAGGGTTTAATGGTGAGTAATGCCGGCGATTCTGTCGAAGCTTTGGTTAACATATGGAACACCGATCTTACCAAGGCTATCGACACAATCGCTCCCAAGCGTCCTTTCCAACCCGCTCCGAATCGTAAACCATGGTATACAGAAGAGCTCAGAAAGATGAAGCGGGTTGGACAACGACTGGAGTGCGAATGGCGAAAGACTCGTCTCTTATCCGACAGAACTCGCCTTAGGAAGCACCTTGATTCCTACAGGGAGGCTTTACGTGCAGCGCAGAAATCTTTCTGTTCTGCACGTATCGCGTCTGCAGAGTCTCGCCCGGCAGCGTTGTTTAGGGTAGTGGGGGATTTGACGCAGATTTCTCCTGCACCGAATCCTCTACTTAACCCGACGACAGCCTGCTGTGAGGCATTTAATATCTACTTTGCAGATAAAATCTCTCGGATAAGAGCCGACTTGGACACCAGTATTCCGGCAGAATCTGTAGACGAGGCGTCCAGTAACTCCGTTGATGGCACTTTACTGGATCAATTTCAATTTGTGAGTACCGAGGACGTGGACAAGATGCTTGGAAGGATGAGGAAGACAACTTGCCCTCTCGATCCTTGTCCATCATGGCTGGTCGTCCAGGGTGGGGACGCGTTGAGGGTGTTTCTCCGAGACACGATCAATGCGTCCCTCAGGGAAGGCAGTATACCATCTTGCTTAAAAGAGGCGGCAGTTAGGCCACTCTTGAAAAAGCCTTCCCTGGATCCCCTGGACAGAAACAACTATAGACCAGTCTCCTTGCTGCCATTTTTAAGCAAGGTAATCGAGAGGGCAGTTGCCTCCCAGCTCCAAGCTATCTTGGATGAAACCGATTATCTCGATCCATTTCAAACTGGCTTTAGGACAGGATTTGGGGTTGAGACTGCCATGGTTGCTCTGACCGATGACCTCCGCTTGAGCATCGACGGGGGAAGTGTGACCCTGCTGGTGCTCTTGGACCTCTCAGCGGCCTTTGATACTATAGATCATGCCATTCTTTTGGATCGGCTGAGAGAGTTAGGAATTGGAGGCACTGCTTTGCGGTGGTTCCATTCCTTCCTCTCTGGCAGATCCCAGAGGGTGAGGCTCGGGGACAGTTGCTCTTCTAAAATAGAGCTTAATTGTGGTGTCCCTCAGGGCGCCATCCTGTCTCCGATGTTATTTAACATTTATATGAAGCCGCTGGGGGAGATCATTCGGAGGCATGGAGCACGGTGTCTTCAGTACGCTGACGACACCCAGATTTACTTCTCCATGACCAGATCATCGTCTCAGACCTCTGATGGCGTCTCTCCTCTCAATGACTGTCTTAGAGCGGTAATGGATTGGATGAGGAAAAACAAATTGAAGCTGAATCCAGACAAAACGGAGGTGCTCACGGTTACAGGTCCGAATCCAGGTTCGGGATTACAGCCCCCAGTCCTGGATGGGGTCACACTCTCCTCCAAGGACCATGTGCGCAGTCTGGGGGTACTCCTTGACTCGTCGCTTCACATGACCAATCAGGTGAGTGCGACAGTCAGGAGCGCCTGTTATCAGCTTCGGCTGATACGCCAGCTGCGCCCATACCTGGACAGGAAGGACCTGGAAACTGTGGTGCACGCACTGGTAACCTCACGATTAGATTACTGCAATGCACTCTACATGGGGCTACCCTTGTGCCTAACTCGGAAACTTCAGTTGGTTCAAAATATGGCAGCCAGGTTAATCACTGGAACATCCAGGAGGGAGCACATAACACCAGTGCTTAAATCCCTCCACTGGCTGCCAATCAGTTTCCGGGCACAGTACAAGGTGTTGGTTTTGACCTTTAAAGCCCTACATGGCTTGGGTCCATCTTACCTTAGGGACCGCCTCTCCCTGTATGAGCCCCCCCGTGCCCTTCGTTCAGCGGGGAAAAATCTGCTCTCACAACCTAAAACGAAATTCAAGCAGACTTCCCTAAGGGCATTTTCAGTCGTTGCCCCTAAACTGTGGAATGGCCTGCCGGATCAGATACGCCTTATTACGTCTCTCACCACTTTTAAGAAAGCAATTAAGACGGAGCTCTTCCGGCAGGCCTTCCCAGAATAACTCTGTACAGGGATATGCACAGCTGAGCCACTTATCTGGTCTCTCTACTGAGAGTGGCATTTTGTTTTATCTTTTATTATTTATTTTAGTTATATGTCTGTTTTTAACTCTATTATGTTTAATACTGTTTTAAGGGGGGAGGGTAGTGGGTGAAGGGCAAGAATGTGGATTTTAACTGTAATATTTTAATTGATGTACGCCGCCCCGATTGCCAAGCAGAGGGGCGGGTTACAAATAAAATTTATTATTATTATTATTATTATTAAGTACTATGTCATATCGCAAGGCATGGTTGATGGGCTGCATTTGCTACCTGATTTGATAATGAACTGAATTATAAAATGTAGCAGAAAAAGCAGAATAATCATTTTTACTGTAACTCTTCTAGACACTGGAAGCCATCTTGAATTTCAAATACTCAGGAGGTCCAGGACATGTTGACGGATATTACAGAAACTTGTCTCTGGGGCTCCATGTGGAGGTGGAACCATCTGTTTTCTTTACACGTGTCAGTACCCTACCTGCAACAAGGTGTGTTTGTTATTCTTAATTTTATTTTTATTCTGATAAGTATTACTCCCTGTAAGGACCAAAGGTACTACAATAATAAGCATTCTTGAAGCTAATTTAGAAACAACAATCTCATACCACCGCAAGCTGAAATATATTACTTCAATACTAATTGAGAAACACTGCTGATAATGGAAAAATAATAGGAATTTATTTGTCCATGCTCTTATATAAAAACAACAACAACTTGTTTCTTGGTTATTGATCTGCTTGTTGGAAGAACTGAATGCTATAATTTATGAAATTAATTTTCTGATTTTTTTTTAGCCTGTTGGGATGGTTTTTGCTTGAAATTATATGTTTGTATGTACTGTACAGTGCTTGTGGATTTTTTCTATTAATGATTTTAATGTACAACATTTCTGCTCGATTTTTCTATATCAGTTTTCAGAGCTGTTTACAAATAAATCAAGTTTTAAAAACATTCTTAATGCTTGTAAATTGAGGGGATTAACTAACCACATTTGGGAAGTGATGGTGCCAGAAGAAATGGAATTACAGTATTTTCTGGTGTATAAGACTACTTTATAACCCAGGAAAATCTTCTCCAAAGTCGGGGGTCGTCTTATATGCTGGGTGGAGGAGGAAGAGGAGGAAGGGGTGGCGCGGCACGAGGCTGCAGGAGGAAGAAGAGAGGAAGTCTGATTAGAGGAGGAGGGGGGAGGAAGGGGTGGCATGGTGTGGCGTGAGGCAGGAGGAGGAAGCAGCAGTGGATAAGAGGTGAACCCCTATCCTGGAGTTTTCTTGGCAAGACTGGTTCAGAGGAGGTTTGCCATTGCCTTCCTCTGAGGCTGAGAGTGTGTGACTTGTCCAAGTTCATCCAGTGGGTTTCATGGCAGAGTGGGGAATCAAACTCAGGTCTCCAGAGTGGTAGTCCAACACTCAAACCACTACACCATGCTGGCTCCTAATCTCATGTACTACCTACGAAACAACTGCAGACTTTTTTTGTTGTTCTTGTGTGTCTTCAAGTCCTTTCCGACTTATGGCAACCCTAAGGCAATCTTTTCATGGGGTTTTCTTGGCATGTTTCTTCAAATGGGGGTTGCCATTACCATCCCCTGAGGGTGAGAGTGTGTGACATGCCCAGGGTCACTTACTTGGCCGCAAATTGTACATACCCCAGAATGCATCACCTAGTATATTGGCAGTCCTTCCCCACAACACTTTCTCATTTCCCCCTGTTGGAAGAGGGGTCGTCTTATATGGCGAGTATATCCTAAACTCTATATTTTAACTGGAAAAGTTGGGGGTCGTCTTATACGCCCAGTTGTCTTATACGCCGGAAAATATGGTATTTTCCTCTTCAGTGCTTCCACCTCAGCATGTTTGCTTGTGTTTACCTCTGTGACATAGTTGTGCAGTCCAGCTGTCACTGGCTTAATTTGCTCCATTCGCTGCTTTTCTGAATGTTCCCACAACTATTTGCCTTTGCAGACTGCCAGAAATAATGCACATTAAATTGAGGCACTGCCCTGGCTCAGTGCTAGGGAGTCATGGAAATTGTATTTTTTTCTGGGACATTGAGCCTTCTCTGTCAGAGAGCTCTGGTGCCACAATAAATTACAGTTCCCATGATTCCCTAGCACTGAGCCAGGGCAGTGCCTCAATTTAATGTGCACTATTTCTGGCAGTCTGCAAAGGCCCTATATCCCTGCCCTTTCTTAGCAGAGAAACAAATCATTGTACAAATGTAAATGTATGTATCAATTACATTTGTTTATTCAGTAGAAAAAAAATCTATTTGGTGGAAAAATAATTGGCTTCCTGCATTTGACCTTTTGGCTGCTCAACAATGTCTTTCCTAAGTACTTCCTAAAGAGTAGCTGTGTTTCAAGCAATATAGTCTTGGTGGCTGGATAAATCCTGCACACCTTGGGGCTCTTTTTTTCTGTCTTAGACCAACCTCAACCATTGAGCTTCATCAGAATCAGGTATATTTTTTATTACTCTTGGGATTCCATTGCTTTGACCCCTGTTACAAAGAGCTATGGCAAGGCTATAGTTATGTATATTATATAATAATCACAATAATTATTCCAGGATCAGATGGTACCAATAAGTTCCCTTATCCAAGTATTAACCAGGCTGGTCTTGCTTAGCTTCCAGGATCAGATGGGATCTGGTGCTTTTAGTCTATTTAGGTCCGGTTTGGTGCTATATGCTATGTTTCAGAGGAAGGAACTGGCAAAACCACCTCTGAATATTTCCTTCCTAAGAAAACCATATGAAATTCATGGTGTTTTCATAAATTTCATTAAATTCATGAAATAATTCATGAAATTCATCATAAGTCAATAGATGACTGGAAGGCACAGATACACATACCACTAAGTTGCTTGATTTTACAACTGCACCTGGGAATTCTGTGATTCATTAGGGATAAAGTAATCTGTCTGCCCTTTAGCTTTCTTTCCTTAGCCTCAGCCCCTTTTCTGGTTCAGCCTTTAAAAGAGCATTTTCCCCATCTCTCTGCCTTTCATTTCCATTTAGCAATGCACATCCATTCCAATCTCTAGTTCTCATGTGGATTTTTTGCTAACAATATTTTTCACACAAAAAATGGACTGTGTTATTATTTTATCATGGAACCATTTCTTTCAATAGTTAGAATATTCATGAATGTTTCATGGCTTCACAGTGGCTTGTGAGGGGTGATGTTAGCAGAACAGACACAATTCTTAGCTTCTTTTAATGTTATGCTTTGTCTGTTTAAATCAGTGCCCTCTATCAAGGTTCATATGGAATAGGATAAAAATTCCTTTGTTTGCTGATAAAAAAAATAGTAGAATTCAGCAGCTTTTCCTAATTCTCAAAGCCTGACAAACCTGCTTCTTTCCAAACTTGAAATAGTTTGTCATTTGGTTCAATGAAATTTTATGAGGTTCTATTTCAGTGTTACTAATGAATAAAGCAATAGCATTTGCCTCTTTCTTCTCATCTCTTCTACTCTATATTGAATATAGGTTTTCCTATTTTTATTCTCATGATAAATGTTTTATACATTCATGTGCTTATAGAGGGTTTTTCACTTATTAAAAAAATATGAAGTTATGATGGTAGCGCAATAGATTTTCGTTCTTTTAAGTTTTATGCTTTTTCAAAATAGCTAACCAAATAAACCTAGAACGCATCAAACATCCATCTTGGCTCATTTTGTGACAGAGGTATCTTTAGAATCAACCTAGAATGAAGAATTTAAAAAGCATTTTAAACCCTGTCATTCAAAGTTGTATTAACATTTCAACACTACATGTGAGAGATCATACATGCATAATATACTGGAATGAATGTGGAATCAATACTATTTCTGTTCCCAACTAGACAAGTCCTATTGGTGCAATCGGATTTACATACGTGTTGATTTATCATGTAACAATTACCTAAGTGGGTCTGCTGCAACTGAGACTAGCAACTGGATTTAGGCATAACTGATAAAGTGTCAGAACCCGAAATGGTTTTGTCATTATGGATGAAGTTGGGAAATGTATATATAAAGTCTGTATTGGTTGTGCATAGCAGGTACCAGACAGAAATCAAAGGGTTATATTACAGTTACAAGGCATAAAACAAAAGGTTGCAGTATTGTTACCAGGCAGAAATCAAATGGTTACATTGGAGTTACTGATTGCGCTGCAGAGGGGCGGGATAAAAATAAAATTTATTATTATTATTATTATTATTATTATTATTATTATTACCAGGCAGATGTCAAAATGTTACATTGCAAACAGGCGAGGCTAGGTGGCTCCGGTCTATATATATTGATAAGAGGGCAGTGAATATTAGCACCAACCTAAAAGCTGGCTGATCACTATTGTCCTTGGTCTGCAATAAAGTCTTTTTGTTCTTTCACCAAGACTATTGTCTGAGTCCTTGGAACAGAGCTGGTTGGTACTGACAGTAGGTTGGTACTCGTAAAAATCATCTTGTGCGATGCAACAGCATTCGGACCAAGATGAACCCTTCACAGAGATGCTTCTGGAGGAGAAGCAAGAAGACGACCAGAGAGATGATGCCCTGGAGGAAGAGATGGTCTGTGGCATGGAGGCCCGACCTAGACGAGTCTGAGGCTCCGAGTAGGGTGCGGGGCTGAGAGACTGACTACAAAGAAAAGTCTGGGAGGAGATACTAGCCCGCGAGGAAGATGAATGGTTTAGAACTGTGGCCCCTGCCAGGGTCCGGGAGTGATGCGAAGCTGGAAGAGTGTCTGCTTGGGATGCGGCCATAGCATGACCACTGGACCAGAGCCCTCAGAAGGGGAAGGATTACGGGATACAGATTCAGCAGATGCAAAAAGAGTTGAAATCAATGTGTGCTGCCTTAATGGACGTGGTAAACGCACTAGCCAGACTGACCACTAAACAACCCACCCATGGTGAGACAGGAACTGCCGGGACAGCAATAGCGGCCACTTCACCTGGACCAGGGAATCCGGCAGTCCCAACGCAAAGGAACCAAGACCCAGCAGTGCAGCACCTGGGGGTGAAATTCGACGAAGGGCAAGTCAGTTACCCTATTCCTTGGCCCAAGTGACTGGTCATATGAACGAATGGGGTCAAACCTTCCCAAACGAAGGGGCCAAAGTGAGGTGTGTGGTGGCCCACCTGGAAGGGGAAATAATAATAATAATAATAATAATAATAATAATAATAATAATAACAACAACAACAATAAAATTTTATTGCGGTGGACTGGTTGGTGCAATTGTATGACAGTGGAGCCACGAAGCTGAGAGACCTGTAGGCCTTTATGGTGACCCTGCGAACCTGGTTTGAGGACCCGTTTTGGGTGGAGAAAGCCTGCACTAAACTGATGGCATTAGAGCAAGGAAACCATTCTGTGTCAGAATATGCTGTGGAATTTCGCAGTCTGGGCAGCACAAGTTCCTGAGTGGTCCAAAGGGGTGAAAGTGCAGTACTTCAAAGAAGGGCTGTGACTGGACCTTTTGGAATGGGCCCTCTCGAGAAACAATCCACGCACTGTGAGAGAGTGGATTCGTTTGGCTAGGGAAGGCGAATTGGTCAAAGAAGAGATCCGATTAACCAGACAACACAGGAGTGGAGCCAGCAAATGGAGAAAAAAATGCCGGCCACGGCGTGCGCAGTTGCGCGCTGACCAAGACCGGCCATTGGTGGAGGCAGCGGCGGTGGAAGCAGTGGAGGCGGAGGCAGAGGCGGAGGCGGAGGCGCCACCACTGCCGCCTCTGCCTCCGCTGCTGCCTCTGGCTCCGCCGCCGCTGGCTCCTCCTCCTCCTCCGCCGCCGCCCCCTCTGCCTCCTCCTCCTCGTCCTCCTCCTCCGCCGCCGCGGCCGCTGCTTCCGCTGCCGCCGCTGAGCCCGCTTTTGGCAGAGCGGGACGCGGCCTGCATTTTGGTCTCCAAAATGCCGGCTGCGTCACGTTTGCGCATGCGCAGGATTTGCGCATGCGCAAACGCGACGCGGCCGGCATTTTGGAGACCAAAATGCAGGCCGCGTCCCGCTCTGCCGAAAGTGGGCTCAGCGGCGGCAGCGGAAGCGGCGGTCGCGGAGGAGGAGGAGGACGCAGAGGTGGCGGCGGCGGCGGAGGAGGAGGAGGAGCCAGTGGCAGTGGAGGAGGAGGAGGCGGCGGAGGAGGAGGCGGAGGCGGAGGAGGCGGAGGAGGAGGCGGCGCTGGCAGGGGTCCGCCTGGCTCGGTAAGGCCACCATTCCCCCCCCCCTGCCGCCTTGGCCCAGCGGAGACCTGGGCTAGTGGAGACCGGCCCAGGTCTCAAAAAGGTTGCTGGTCCCTGCATTAGAGCTTCTGAATTGCACCCAGGGGACAAGGTCGTGGCTGTTCCCATCCAGTCAGTCCCTTTGCATGTGCAGGTGGGAAAAACTGTTCAGGGGGACAAATTGGGCAACCCCTCTGTTTATAGAAACTTGGCTGAGAAGAAGAGCGACCAGCTACCCCCACCGAGAGACTGACTGTGCAATTGAATTAGAACCCCGAGCCCAACCCCCTAAGACCAAATTATATTTGATGACCCCACTGGAGCTAAAGACACTCAAGGAGTTTATAGAGAAAAAATTGGCCAGTGGTTTCAACTTGTCAACTTGTCTAAATGCAGTTTCCACGCAGACAAACTGGACTTTTTGGGGTATAGAATATCCACAAAGGGAATAGAGATGGGCCCTGCCAAAACCGCTCTGAACAAATCATGCCAAGAAGGCCCCATGAAGCAACCTAAACACACACCACAAGACAGATATCCTGAGAAGGCATGAGAGAGTGATGGCTTTGGTTATATTCCACCCCCACCCCATGTTTCTCTCATTGACATATGCACTTGAATATATGTGTTAGGGAATACTATATGTTTTTTTAAATAGTAATAAATTAAAAAATGTTAAAATCAGATGTATGTCTCCACTCTCTTTTGGATAGTAAACTTTGTATCATATCTCTTTCCACTATTTTTTATTGTAGAAATGCAAATTTTCCTTTGTCAGAAGCAAGTTCCTGGAAAATCAGATGATGAGGAGAATAGGTTCCCCCCCCCCACTTTATTTATTCCTGTCACTTGTCCTGTAATATGTTTCTGATGACACCTGTATTGAAATGTGCCATTGGAAAAACATTGAAAATTTTGTAATATTTATCTATACTATAACTGTGAGATGGATTATTAAAACCTCTATTATATTTCTATTGATCTCTTCAAATAGTACTCGCCAGTGCTATCTCCTCCTTGATGTCTTCAACTCAACAGAACATGAGCTCACAATTAGTGCACGAAACAATGAAGATCTGGTTTTGCATGCTGGAGAATGCCAGCGGTAAGTTTAAAAATAAACACTCCTTTATCATTTACACTTATCCATCTGCATCTGGGCCTCAATCCACCAAAGTTCGTGCCACATAGAACTTGTTAGTATTTAAGGGATCAGAAGACTTTTTGTTCTTTTTCATTTAAGCCTTCCCTTAACAGATTGGAGAGCTGGGCTAAAACTGATAAAATGAATTTCAGCAGGGAGAAATGATACTGCAGAAAAAGGGAAATGCACAGCTATAGGATGGGTGATACCTGGCAGTACGCTCAAAAGGGATCTAGGAGTCTTAGTACATCACAAGTTGAGCATGAGTCAATAATGTGGTGCACCATATAAAAAAGACAGTGCAATTCTAGCCTGCACCAATAGGTGCATACTGTGTAGATCGAAGGAAGTTATAGCACTCTATTCTGCTTTGGTCAGACCTCCTGGAATACTGTGACCTGCTCAAGATATTGATTTGATGGAAAGAATCCAGAGGAGAGTAACCAAAACAGTGAAGAGTCTAGAAACTACCCCTATGAAGCGTGACTTAGGGAGCTGGGTATGTTTAGCCTGGAGAAGGGAAGGTTAAGAATGACATGATAGCCATGTTTAAATATTTGAAATGGTGTCATATTGAAGAAAGAGCAAGCTTGTTTTTTGCTGCATCAGAGACTAGGACATGGAGCAATGGGTTCTAGTTGTGGGAAAAGCCATTCCACCAAAACTTTAGGAAGTACTTCCTAATGGTAAGATATGTTTGACTGTGCAATATGCTGTGTCAGGGAGTGGTGGAGTCTCCTGCTTTGAAGGTTTTATAATAGAGGTCATGGGAATGGTATCTGTGTGTGGGGGGTGCAGAGGGCCCTAATGGGTGTGTCCCCTCTTCTGAGGTGTTGCCCAGTCCAGGCTGCACCACTACACCCCCTAGCGAAGCCAATGAGACTAATTAAAATATTATGAAATAAGTTTTCATAAACCTCAACTAATTTTATTGTATTCATGAAATACTATGTAGACCTTTAGGCATTACCTTGATTTTCTATTTAAATGTGTGTTTTTAATGACAAAATGCAAGGAGGTACTGTATGTGGTCAGTATAATCCATAAAATAATGCATGGTTACGAACAGTGATATATGTAAATGCATTTTTGGTAATTTATTATGCTGTGTACTTGAGGACCATGTCATTAAAATAAAGGCTGATTTGTAATTAACAGTTGAAATTATTATATCTTATTTTACCTAAGTATTTAAATTCTACTCACACAATATCTGGCGCTGAATAGTCCTGAACTATCTCATCACTTATCAAAGTGATTATCTGAGTGGGTGACCCATATCATTTGTCTTTTGTGGAGCCATGAAAGGCTTTTTAATGCATATGTGGTATTTCAGAAGATAGTTGAGAAGACATGATACTTGCTACTCAAACAACAGAATTTTAGATTCTGTATCCTGACTGCTCTTGATATCTTTTAAGTCATAACATCAGCCATGCTGAAACAGCTAGGAAATAAATTTCCAAGTGTAATAATAGCAAAGGAAAAAACAGTGTAGTTTAGCTAAGAGTTTGCTGCATTTCATCTGAATAGCCTTCGCTTTTCTACTAGGTGGTGCTTTTTGGGGGGGAGGGGGGGAATAAAGATTTCCTCCATCCAGTCAAAATAGGTGGTACTGTGAAAGTCAGTTCAAGATAGAATACATTATATTTCATAAAGAGAAGAGGAAAGTAGTATTTAGGAATTACATTCTCCCATGTTCATGAGTCTAGACAAAGAAAACACCAAGAAAAGCGGGTGGGGAGGTTCTATCGTGATGTGATGTAATGGACTGATTCTTTTTTTCCTACTGAATATAACA
Source organism: Phrynosoma blainvillii (assembly GCA_026167975.1). Taxonomy (NCBI): domain Eukaryota; kingdom Metazoa; phylum Chordata; class Lepidosauria; order Squamata; family Phrynosomatidae; genus Phrynosoma; species Phrynosoma blainvillii. Next base: position 9,419,395 of record JANUYF010000004.1, read on the forward strand.
GGTACCCTTCACTTAGAGACATTTTAAAATTTTACCAGCAGCAGGATTTGCATTAAAAGAAATGTCCTGCCATCTTCTTAACACTGAAGGTTCTTCCAGATGGACAGCTCCTACTGCTACTAATAAAAAGCATTGTGCAGCTATTCTATTTTTTCCCTTAATGGTGGAGCCATGATAAATTTATGTATTTGAGGCTGAGCAATTGCAGTCTTAAAGTATGCAAAAGTAGATGTACTCTCATAAGCTCAGCAAAAATACCACAAAGATTGCACAAAAATGGAAGGCACTTTGAGAGATCTTCTGCTTCAAATATCTAATCTTCCAGTAAATTGCACAGTACTGCAAAACATCTTTTCTAAGATCAAAAATATAAATTAAACCACAGGATATGCAGTAAATTGGTAGAAATTAGTTTCAGTTTCATAACTAAACTGCATGGAATTCTGATTATTTGATGTTCAGTAATGGGATACTTCTGCATCCTGTATCACCTTCCTTCATTTCTGTTATGGTCATGCCTGTAGTTTAGGTCCTGTTATGTATACAGGATAGTAGTATTCTGTTCATTTCAGCGCACTGCCATAGCATTGAATGGGACTTAAGCATATGCATTTTCCCCCTGGAACAGATCCCCTGCGTATGCCAAGGGCCCACTGTGGTGCAGAAGTTAATTAATGGCTTGAGGGCATATGATATTACCAGAAGGAGTGAATGTATTTCACCTTTTTAACATTAGAGTAACATGTTTGTCAGAATGATATATAACATAGTTATCTGGTCCTGCAAAAGAATAAAATAAAATAAAATAAATATAATGTTGTTTGAAAGCGTATTCCCTCCAATGCCATATATCTTGCTTTTAGGGTATGCCTGCCTTGTAGTCTGTTTTGCCCTCTATTTCACACTTAACAGATTTTCTTTGCTTACTTATAGAAATAGCCAGATAATTTCCCCTAAAACATCTGTTTCCTTTAGAAGTTGGCAGCGTGTTTCTAGCCAAGGGCTGTGTGACACAGTAAGACAGAGGCTGCTTAGAAATATACTGGTATAAACTGAAAAGGAGCATTAATCTCTCTGTTGTTTATGGATACTAAAATATTAGCTCATCTGAAGCCAGCTAGGAGAAAGAATATCTTGAAGCACTCACTGTGTGTCAGAATGATCTATATTGTAATTAATTAAATATATCTACAAATATGTACCACTCCCAAGTGGTCACAAAAGTGGACATAAGTAGGCTCTCATAGCAGTTTTGTCCACCATTCTGAGTAGATAAAACACGAGCCATGGTTAGACTAACACAAAAATGTTCAGCACAACTCTTTGTGTCTCAGAAATACCCCAGCCGCTTCATATTCCTTAGCCTTATGTCAAAGAGAAGTTGCACCAGCACAAAGGAGCCCATATGGCTTTTGTGAGTAATAAATGGCCACAACTTTATTCATCTGTACAGGGTCATAAATCACGGTTTGATAGCCATAAATCTTTCACATTGTTTATTATCCCTTTTGACATATGTGTAAATGCCCATGTCATAATTCGTGGTGTAAATCATACCACAAATCATGACAAACCATCGGGTCATAAATCATTCTATAAATCAATCGTGTTAACTTAATGGTCATAAATCAAGTTATAAATCATGTCATCAAATCATCCACCAATCAAAGTCTGACATCAAGCATAATGATTAATGAGGTCACACACTTAAAGCTGTCATTATAAATCAGTCATCCATCGTAAATCACCAAATATTGAAAACTCCGCTATCCGTTAATCCTAGGGAGGGGGTCCCTGTCCTGCCACAGGAGGGGACCAGCCTAGTTGGGCATCCCCTCCCTCCCCCCGATACAACTTGTTTGATGTGAAAAATGATGGCATCTAAATACAGATCACAACCCGCCGGGGAGAGATGAATCTCATCACTCCTGTACAGATGTGGCAATTCAATCCTAATCTGATCATGTATAACCCCTGAGGCCCCCATGGATTCCAACCTCTTCTAAATGCCCCTAGTCACCCAGCGACGAGCCATGTTAATAGCAGAGTCCTTCACTGCACTGGGCCAGGCTTATCGCGGCAGGAGCTTAGTTCATAACAACACAGTGTCAGGTAACAGGCGCTGTACTTCGTGGAGGTCCACGATGATCCTTCTGACTAACTGAAGTCCAGGGGTTTTGACCAAATCGTTCTCACCCAGATGAATGAGGAGTATCCGAGAAAGTGTAAGGGTAGCAGCCAGCTCGATGATACAGCGAAGGAGGGCCCCCCCATAGCATCCCTCTCCACCTGAACCGATGAATGTGTCCAAATAGCTCAAGAGCCAGCTTTGGATCTCTGCCTGACTGAAGAGCATGTCGTTCGGGCCAAAAAACCAAGCTGTGACCGACAATCCAGACGTCTCCCTGATCATCACCTGCTCAACAGAAAACAACACATTAGAGCACTGGGAAACCGGCATTCGGCCCCTTGGAATGAGAAGTCAAGGTTCTGCTAACCTGAGGGCGAATGTAAGTCTTAAAGCCTCCAGAGCGCCCCCATTCAATACGTCGGACCACATCACTGCCCAGGCCATGAGCTGCAGCATCCGTAGCAGCTCCAATCTGGAACGAATGAGTAGAAAAATGGGCCACTGATAGGCCCGCATACTTCAGTGTCTCCCACAACACCACCCTGAATTGAAATTGTGTTAAAGGAAGGCCTGAGGAATGCAGAAACAAATAACCGGGAGATGTTGGGTGCAACCTGAGATAATCCAGCAAAGATTTAACTGGGCAAATCTGGTCCATAGGGGCCTGAGATAAGACTACAGTTTGACCCTTGGCCAACTGGTCCATCTTTGACCACCTGAAGCGTAAGGCGCCAACTGGCCGTTGGCCAATCCAGCAGGTGCCGTGCACTGTTTGGATTTAGGCTTACTCTGAGGCATGTCAAGAATCTGCAATTGAAAGTTGAAAATTAGTATGCCTGAAGCCTTCCCGTTTAGGACGCAAAGCATACATTAACCTATACAGATGCGCATATGCACCCCTTACTATCCATATAATCTACAACGCCAGAGATGTGAGGAACCAAGATGCTGAAAGGAATACTAAACGGATATACATAAAATTAGGACACCAATAATAATATGCGCACAAGCACATAGGGAAGTAGGATATATTTCCTGAAATATACTTTTAAATAAAGGTAACATCATCATCATAATGATGATGCTGTTAAAAGGGAAAATTAAATAATAATAATAATGATAATTAAAAAGAAATGTACACTTGTTAACTATCTGTGGACATCTGTTTAGGCATGTTAGCTTGACATCATGTTCTTAGTATGTGTGTGTGTGTGTTTATTTTTTTAATTATTATTATTATAAATAATGAGAGGGGAGTAAAAATGATACAATGACAATGATGGGCATGCCCATGTTTGTGATGTTTTCCCCCACGTATATCCAAGTGGCTAGGTAGTGGTCAGGAAGGCCCCCCTCCCTCGCTATCCTCCAAGCTGCCCTCCCTCCACCCATCGGTGCATTGCAAGATAGGCAACCAGAGGAGGGGGCACAGGGCCCACCTGCCCCATTCCCGGTCCCCCGTGGGCGCCCCACTGGTGCCTGCCCCCACAAGGTGGGTGAAGAGCCCAACCCCCCTATCACAGCCAAACTGGTGTGGTGGCCCAGCCAGGAGGTACAAGTCCCCCCTCCCCGCCACGTTTCTGGACACACCAGGGGCCATGCCACACCCCTTCCCCAGCCCCGGCGGTCAAACCATGCCTCTGAGACCAGAGAGGTCCCAATGTGGATCCCCCATGTGTCAGCGCCCCCCAACCGGCAAACCCCCCTCCTATGGGGCATGCACACACCGGTTCTCCACACAAACCACCCCCAACCATGAGGGGATCCCTGCCTCCCGAATCCCCCCCACCTCCCTCTCCCTCCTGACCCCAATGCCCTACCTCCCAGCCCCCCAGGCCATGGAGGGAGAAGGACCCAGCTGCTGCAAAAAGAAAGGAGCTGCCAGACTTTCTCTCTCGGCTGCCCAGCATGCAGTGGCCGCAGCACCGTGAGATTACTAGGGCTGCTGGGGGGGTCTCATGAGAGCCCCCCTGATTGGAGGGGAGCCGCAGGAAGGGTGGGACTTCCTGCCTCTCCCATACAATCACGGCGTCAGCCTCCTAAAATGGCTGGCGCAACCAGCGGCCCCTCCCGACATGTCAGAGGGGTCTTTCCTCCTCCTTGCCCTTACTAGGTAGCTGGTTAACCATCACATCTCAACTTCTCATCTCCACTGTACATTTTAATATCTTGGAGTATCATCCAGAATAGGGGCAGAGATAGGCATATGTATAGAAATGGAGAACAAAGGCATATTCTTTGGACTCCAGTGTGAGAAGCATGTACATGTGATGGGTGGATGGGGAGGTTACTGGCTTTTTTGGGTACCCCTACTTGTTGTAGCTTGTGGGGTCCCAATATGATGGCATTGGGAAGTAGTCTTTCTTTGCTCTAAATATTTTCTGAACCCATTAATCATTTAACAAACCTACCTTTGTACCTGAAGTCTTTGTCTCATCAAGATCACTTTCAGCGTTATTTTAGCATAGTGGCCTTGACCCATAATAGCAGTCCCCCCGATTGACACTAAACTCCTGTCAGCCTCAGCCAGCATGTCTGGTAACTTCATTGCTTTGGGATGATTAAGATTAATAGGCCAATATCATTTCTCCGGCCACTAGATCCCTTTGCCTGATACAGATAAATCTGCTAGTTTACTTATTCTTGTTGATGCTAGGATTACTTAAGAATATTTATGTAAACTGTATGAACATGAAATATGTGCTAGATATGTATAATTGGAGAATAAAATAATGACATTAGTGATCCCTGGTCTACAAAGATGCTTTCACAGGGGCCTTTTTAAGACCTATAATTTTTTTAAAAAGGTGAAACAGTATGACTATTCTGTAAGTAATCATGGCGCAGGAGCCTTGCATCTACTGTAATACTTTCAGGTCATTTCATATTTTTCAGAGCTGCTACTGAAATCAGCTCAATGGAAGCAGGGTTGATCTATATAAATATGGATGTGTTTACATAATTTACTTTAACTTAAAAGTGCATGTTCACGTTTTGAAAGTATCAATATGTTATTCCAAGTATACAGACTTCCGATTGTTTGGTTGGGGAGGCCAGACATGCTTAATTTTGCTTCTACATTTCTCTCCTCTTTCCCTTTTATCTCTGTTTTTATTTCCTCCCTTTCTGTCCTTGTGAGTTGATTAAAGGAGTGAAGATTTACAATCTACTAGTGGAAACAAAACAAAAAGAATAAGTGGAAGAAGTTAATTATCTCGACTACAAGTTCATAGAAGATGGGTAACACGCTACAGAACTATAAGTGATAGGGAATGAAATGGAAGATTTTGCAGACTGAGTTCAGATGAAGAGGAAGCTACAACGACTGGCTGCTTTTTACAGGCTGATAATAAAAAAACCAAGTAGGGAAACTTAAGGAAACAAAACTATGGTGATGACTCGGAGTAGTTATAAAACATTTGGTCTTACCCCATATATTATGATCCCTTCACTAAAGAAAACAAAAGCTCAAGCAAAAATTACTCGATTTTATGCAAACAATAAATGTGAGGAGGTGGCTGAGAAGCAGCAACTCTCAGATACTAACACTGAGCTATAATGAAGATCACAAACAACCTTTACAAACTGCCAGAAATAGTGCAAATTGAGGCCACTTTAACTGTCCTGACTCAGTGCTAAGGAATAATGGGAAATGTATTTTTTTTTCTGGGACATTGAGCCTTCTCTGCCAGAGAGCTCTGGTGCCACAATAAACTACAGTTCCCATGATTCCTTAGCACTGAGCCAGGGCAGTTAAAGTGGCCTCAATTTGCACTGTTTCTGGCAGTCTGTAAAGGCCCAAAGACTCCAAACTAGCCAGACCAGCTGCTGAGTTGTCTCCTGCAAAGAGCCTAATAACTCAATGGTTAATCTTGCTGACCAATTGGAGAAGTTAATGCTAAAGCAAATTTCAGAATTATCTCAAATAATGGTAATAATGGCAATGCAAGCATAAAAGAGCCCTCTTGCCAGCCCTCTGAGACAAATGAGGAGGGGCCCTCAGTTATTGAGTGGCTTATATTACTAACAAAAGACATTGAATATATAAAATCCCTTTTGACTGATTGCAATAAAATTATTACCATTCTGGTAGAAATTTGCACAACAGTTCAGAAAATCTGACAGAGAGACTACAGAATCTGAACACAACATCAATAGACTCTCCTCACTTTATAAAAGCAGTTCAACAAAGAAGCCTCACAGAGTTTACAAGGCAAAAGAAAGCAAAAGAAGGGTCCTAAGTACAAAGAAAAGTAAAAATGTTAACAATTTCAAGGCAGTGCATTACAAAAAAATTGATATTTTAAAACCTCTTTAAATTACTTGATAGTAGTTTAAACTCAGAGCCCAAACACAACTCTGAGAAGCTGTTGATGAGGAAGGAAACAAAGCAAGAACCTTTTAAATCCTGCCCTGATATTGTTTTGGAGCCCTCAATTCAGAGACCTATATCACTTTCAAACAGTATGCAAGATTCAAGACCCATGGTTTTATGTTTTGTCAAAAGCCAAAACTAAATTAATGAAGGAGTTGACTTCTAGAGATGGAAAGTGGAAACTGGTGTTAATTCAAAACAAGTTAGTTTTATCAAACTACCCCAAGCCCTTGGGAATATTGTCACAAGAGGAATGCAAATTTCACCTTTGGAACATTTTAAGGATTTTCATCCCTGGCATTCTCAATAACATTGCAGAGCTAGTATATATAACAATGGATGCAAGCTGCAATGATGGATGCAAGCTGAAGGAAAAGAGATTCCACCTCAACATTAGGAGGAACTTCCTGACAGTGAGAGCTGTTCAACAGTGGAACACACTCCCTCGGAGATTTTAGTGGAGTCTCTTCCTTTGGAGGTCTTGAAACAGAGGCTGGATGGCCATCTGTCGGGGATGCTTTGATTTTGAGTTCCTGCATGGCAGAATGGGGTTGGACTGGATGGCCCTTGTGGTCTCTTCCAACTCTATGATTCTATGATATATGGAATTTTTATTTTGATGGCTTTCAGGCCAGGGTGGTGGCAAAATTTCAAGACTGGAGACTTGCCAAAATGGTATGCAAACACAGAGAAAACCTGAAGGGGAGTGGTATATTAGTCTCACGATTCTTTAAAAATGTGATACCACCAGCACCATTGGTTCTATATGTAGTAACACCCTCAAAAAGACCTCAAGGCAAAGTAATCAATCAAGATTTAGTTAATATTGACCCCACAAAGGGCAATCCTGATGACCTAGTTGGGTCAGAACTGAGAGGAATCTGAGACCCCTAGGTCTTTGCACTTGACGAATTTGGAGAATGACTTTTTTTGACAACACCTAAAAGAAACTGTTACACTCCTTTGGTGCGCTGCCTCAAAAGAATGAAATACTGTCCAGACTTGACCTTTTATGTTCCTGCTTGATAGGTATGAAAAAGGGGCAGAAATTTTGTAGGCAAATTTTGGTTTATTTCGCTCCTGATGCAGCTCATCAGGCATACATCACGAGTTGCAACTATGGACTGAGAAGCCACTAATCCACCATCACCAGGTTTCTGCAGAAATGAATCCACTTTCTTACAAGCATGAAATGAGAGCATCTCTGAAGATTCTGTCCCCATGCTACCCTCTGTTAAGGCAAACTTGGCCACATCTGCCTGGCTTGAAATGGGAGAGCTAAAAGAGTGGGAACAGGGTTCTCCGCACAAAGCAGTTGATACAGGAGCATTTTTGTGTAATACTATTAATCCATTAATCTCCAATGTAAGCAGATTGAATACATCTCTGGACATAATTGAATGTGTAACGGAAACTGTTGAAGCTACAAAGTGGCCCAAGGGAATAGAAAACTGTCAAGGAAAGTGCAATATTACATTAAACAACACAGTAGATCATGAAGGATCTGGTAATACTGATTAAAAATTTACTTCCAGCAAACTGGATCTGAGTTTTTTGGGGCAACGGGAAGGCTCTGTTTTGAAGAAAACCCCTTTAAAACCCCTTGTTGGACGACCTCCACACATCACTGACTGACTTAAATTTCCGTATTTTCTGGTGTATAAGACGACTGGGCATATAAGACAACCCCCAACTTTTCCAGTTAAAATATAGAGTTTAGGATATACTCACTGTATAAGACTACCCCTCTTCCAATGCACACCAAATAAAAAATTAGAAAACATCAGATTTGATTTCAATATGGTAATTTTAATTCAAATGCTTATGACATGCATTTGAATTAGCAGGAAAACTGTCACTAATAAACACAACAAACTACAGCTCCCATGTTCCCTAGCATTATTTCTGCAGTGTGTTTAGGACCTTATTTTTTAAAAAATAGTCCAGATTTAAATGCTGCTTTAAAAATTATTTCCATCTCCCAGCTATGAGATGGTTGCGGGGAAATGAGTAAGTGTTGAGGGGAAGGACTGCCAATATATTAGGTGATGCATTCTGGGGTATGTACAATTTGTGGCCAAGTAAGTGACCCTGGGCATGTCACACACACTCAGCCTTAGAGGATGGTAATGACAACCCTCATTTGAAGAAACATGCCAAGAAAACCCCATGATAAGGTTATCGCCATAAGTCGAAATTGGCAGGGATTCCTATCCACTAAATTGGCAGGGAGATCCATATATATTTTACTTTATGCAGATGATGCAGTACTTCTGTCACTACCATGTATAGGTTTGAGATGATTATTAAGAGTGCTGGATACCCATTGCATCACTGAAGAGCTGGCAATTAATCATGAGAAATCTAAAGTAGTTTTCTCTCAGAAACGGTGTAAACACTGCTGTCAAATCAATGGACACCCAATTGAACAGGTTAAATTCTGTAAATATTTGGGAGTCATTTTTCAAGTTACAGGTTCCTGGCACTCTCAAGTATCTTATGCCATAGCAAATGCACAATGGAGTTATAATTCACTCATCTCATTTTTCTATACTAAGGGAGGCCATCAGCAGTTCAAGTGTTCACTGCTAAGATCATACCGCAAATGTTGTGTGGAGCACAAGTGTGTGTGTGTATAGCAATTTTTTGCACCTCTAGAATCTATCCAAACAATTTTTTTGAGAAGCATGCTCACCCTTCCAAGCTGTGTGTCAAATGTTTTCTTGCGATTAGAGACTGCTCACACTTCTATTGAGTCTCAGATTTGGATATACAAGTTAAATTTTTGGCTTAAAATGTTATTCATACTTAAAGGCCTGGCCCTCCTGACCCACAGTGATAAATTTCAGTCAAGGGGGAAGAAGATAGTTGATGAGAAAGTGTTAAGTTTAGGATTGTCACAAAATGCTATTCTTGCTATGGGTTATATAAAAGCTAAAGAAAACATACATCAGCGTATTTAGGATATCGAGTTGCAAAATTACATAAGGGCAGCTTTCATTTTTCCAGCTTTTTAAAGACAGAGGGAGGACTTTCCTTCCTGCTGATCATTTGATCAACAACTATTCCAAAATACAGGAAAGCATTCACCCTGGCCAAATTTAACGTGCTTCCATCTACAGTATTGAAGGGAAGATACAATAAAGTACCATACTGTGAATGCTTATGCCCTTGTGAGGCAGAGAAAATAGAACTGTGAGTCATGTTTTATAGTATTGTTCTTTTTATTGTGTCCTTTGACGTCATTTTATTAACTCAATCTTACAAACTATACGAGAGATCTGATGTGTTTTACATTGATTACCTTTTGGCTGACCAGTATCCTGAGATTATAACCAAGGTAGCTAGTTTTTGTGCAGCAGCAATAGCTTGTTGACATAGGATGTTATCTTAATATTAAAGTTATTATCATTTTTTATTTTTTAAAGATTATTGTAACAAGTATTTTATGGTTGATCCTATTTTTTTGGCTCTGTATTTAATATTGTATTTTGATATATGCATTGCATTTTATCTGTCCTATTTTGCTCCCTTTTTATTGGTCATTGACCGAAATAAATGTGTATTGTTCATTCCAAGTATACAGTGTCAGGAGGATATTAATGGGAGATGGTGTGATAACTTTGTGAAAAAGTTCAGCCTTATTGTATTGTCTATGTTTTGTTTGTCAGTAGTTATGCGAGCCTAAAGAGCTGTTTGCAGTTTCCATTCAGTACAATTCTCTCTATCCAATAAAGAGGTCATCTAGACCCCTTTGCAGAGGTGACATTCTGTCAAGCAAAATATGAAAAGCAGAACATTTAACTTTCATCATTGAAACTCAGAGCATATTCTCTGTTTGTAACTTGCTTACTTGCTTTTAGTACAAAGAATATAATTTTAGGGCATATGGGAGAAGGGCTTTCTCCTTCTCTTTGATGAACATTAAGTGCCCTGATTGGCTCATATTTTGTACATTTGAATAGACCTGAGACCGGAAGAGAGTGCTTTGTCTAATTCTCTTTGATCTATCTGTCTTCTGTTGCTAGAAATGGAGTTTATCTAAGGGTAATATCTAGTACTCCAGAATACCTTTGTGTGGTTTATATAGCAGTGCACCATTTCCATTTTTAAAAATGGAATTGCTTCCCCCCCCCCCTTTTAGGTAGTAATGACCTTTTTCATATGCCAATATTTGTTCAGGTTTTCTCATTACACTTTATAATGGAAACTTCTTTTTAAATATGTTCTTAGGAGAAACCTCACAAAATTACATACTGTTGCATTTATTGTACTGCTTTTGAAATCCTTCAGGTATATAAGTAAGGGAATATTTTAAAAGCACTAATTAAAAAAAAAGAAAAATGAACTTAAAATGTCATCATAATTTGCAGCTCAGTGTAGATTCATCTAGAACAAAATATTTCCTTACATTAAAGTTATGAGGTTGTGTTTGTCTATGCCAGGGACCGGCAACCTACGGCCCGCGGGCCTGTTAAGGCCCAGGTCCCTGTACTTACCGGCCCAGGCAGAAGGTTGCCGCCGCCGCCGCGTGTTTAGGCCACCGTGCGGCTGTGCGCGCCGCGGCTGGCATTTTGATTTTCAAAATGGCAGCCGCGACTTGTTTGCGCATTCCTGCACATGCACAAACATGTCGCGGCCAGCATTTTGAAAATCAAAATGCCGCCGGCGGCGTGCGCGGAGGCAGCTGCGCAGCGGTGGCGGTGGCGGCGGCAGTGTGCGTGGGGGTGCGCGCAGCGGGGGGTAAGCACGCACGCACACACACGCGCACGCTGCCATTCCCCCCCTCGGCCCAGCGGCGGAGAGGGCTTCACGGGACCGGCCCCCGGCTCTAAAAGGTTGCCTACCCCTGGTCTATGCAGTTAACATTTTATTCAAGTACAGTAGTGTGTTTTTCTTAATAGGGGAGGCAATACAGCCCACATATTTCAGAAATGACCTCTTTCTATATTAGCCATTCCCTTGACCTTTATCATATTTCCTTAATGCATAAAATAGGGTAAAAAGAAGAGCTTTTAGGGAGTAGCCTTAGAGTTGTGAAGGGCTGTGAAGGCGTTTTGTCCTTTTTGGCTATCGACTAATTTCAGCACTATTATGGCCATTCTCCTTAGCTAAAGAGGATGTGTTTTTTTGGCGCCATTTTAGAAGCTGGATTGTGTCCAGAGGAGGCCAAAAAAGATGTTGAGGGCTCTAGAGAACAAATCCTATGAAGAAAAATTGAAAACATTGGGTATGTTTAGAGAATGGATGATGAAGAGCTGATAGAATAGGTATTGTCAACTGAAAAGTTGTCACATAGATGTAGACCAATTTTTTCTCCTCTCTTCCTTCAAATGATAGGGCCTGAAAGAACAGGTACATTATAGCCACCTTGAATCCCATTTTGGGAAAAAGGTAGGATATAAATCCAATAAATTAAAAAAGAAAGAAAGAAAGAACAGGTTTCACTACTGTTTTAGGATCGGGCAGCCAAGTTGACAAACAGAGTTTCCAGCAAGAACGATTCAGCAAAGTAGAGCTTCACTCAACTCCCAAAGTTATTCTCTCTGTCATATAGGCAATGGGATTCTGCCGTGGTTTTTATACAGATTGTTGCTTACAGTGATTGCATTTTACTTCATTTTATGTGTGAAAGAGACACATCCTTCAGGCAGGCAGGAAAAAAGCACTGTTTGTGAGCTGAAAGTTAATTTTGGGGTGGGGGGAATTCTCTGATTCCCAGTACAGCATATGAAGTAGGAACAGTCATTTCTGATAGTCCTTAACCTGGTTGTTAGAATTAACTGTAATCAGAGGCTCTGTTCCTGAGGAGTTTTCCATCCATACTAAACATCTAGTTTTCTTATTTGATTAGCTCCCTTGGCAGAAGCTCGAGAAGATCTTGGAAACTGTTAACCTGAGAAACCATGCAGAGTTGAGGCTTAATCACAATAAAATAAATAAATAAACAAATAAATAAATAAATAAATAAATAAAATCTTGAGTCCCAGAGTTCTGGGCAGAAGAAATGAATAGCAGCTCTGGAAGCAAAAGGGTACAGATGGCTCGTTCTTCAACAGAAGTGAACCTGTCAATTACAATGCCATTTGAGCAGTCTATGGTGGGTGTGGTTAATATTAACCTCTAAGCTTCTAACCTCTAAGCTTCTAACTTCTAGCTTCTAAGAGGAAGAAAGAAAAATCTTCATCCCTTCTCCCTTGCTATCTCCCCACTGACCTCTTGCAGTGCTACTTAAAGTGGTGGTAGATGGACCAGTTCTGGCCTGGAGCGGCTACTGCTCTATGGAGAGTTTCCAGGAAAGAAAGACACTGTTGTACCTAATGGGAACACATATAGTGCTGATTCCTGACACATTGTGGAGGGAAGAATGTGCCAGTCTGCCACATTAGGGAGCCTGAAAAGCACTGATATGCTTGGGGTTAGTGCAGGCAAACAAAAATTCGATATGCCATGGCCCAAGTACAGGCGTACCTCAGTTAACAGTGCCTCTGACAAAGAAGTTTCTTTTTCCAAAGTCTTTTTACAAGAGCCCAGACAAGAATCCCACTTCTTGTCTTCTGTTTAGCTAGAGAGCTTTTTGCGGCATTGGGAGGATGGTGAAGGAGGACTGGAGAAAGACAGTGGGTTGCAGCAGCATCTCCAGTAAACAGTGCAATTAAAGTTTGACCTGGGAAAGAATGGGATTCTACTCCTGATGATCCTATTGTAGATGTGTGTGCTTACATACAGCACGGAAGGTTATATATAATACTTCCAAAGCATATTAAAAAGGCACTACTACAGCAGCCCCTCCCAATTTGCAGGGGATCCGTCCCGTTTCCCCCCCACCCCCGCAAAAATGGCAGCTCTCAAATATTCGAGCCCCATTGAAAAAAATGGCCTGTGGTGTACACCACCATTATATCCCTCCCCGCTTGTCCCTCCCGCAAAGAGTGGGGCCGCAGAGAGTAGATCTATGTTTTGCTACCAATATGGCAATCATAAAAAAGTAGAGGCTGTTGAAAGAAAAAAAAAATATTCTGCATTTTCGAAGAAGTTTTCAAGTGGTCTCTAGAAGATTCAAATTTATTTATGCAAGGCTTACCTGACCTGGTTGTTTCATTTCACATGCACATAATGTTAGTTTTGAATAAAAAGTTTGTTAAAAACGTTGAACTGCTCTTTTTAGAGTGTTTGGGAGAACCTGTCCCTATTCTTTCCATCTTATTTCTACCTCTGGTACTAAAATTTCTATTGAAGAAGTAAAACCCGGAAACATACTGACTTTATTCACTGAGGTATACCTGTATTGGAAAGGTTCTCTTTCTTAGTACTGGCTAATAGGAGATTTAAGGCTAGTTGAGAAGTCTGCTTGGGGTTCTGATTCTGATTGTGGTAACCATGAAAACTGCCACCTATATGAAAACAACATGGGGCAAAGCCCCATATAGGTTGCAGTGGAGGTACCCCAGCTGTAGAACTCTCTCTTCCTGGTGATAACATTATCATCCTCTCTTGTCATTTAGCTACTACTTGAAAATGCATTTGTTTCTAATAATAATAATAATAATAATAATAATAATAATAATAATAATAATAATAATAATAATAAATTTATTTATATCCTGCCTCTGTAAAAACAACCGGGGCAGCTTACAAGATAAAACAACAGTCCTGTCCCCCAATAGTCCCCCCCTTTAAAATACAATTAAACGATTGAAATTTAAAACATGCAAACTTCTACAAACATACAGATGTGCCTCTGCAACACGGTAATGAAAATCTGTGTTTTTCCTCCACATCCCCTTTCACTACCTTCAGCATTAAATATGGTTCCTAGCTTCAGCATTGTTTCAATGGTGCTACTGCTTACAAACACTTCCAGCAAAACAGCAGATGAGGAAGACAAGTAATGTGTAGATCACAAAAGAGGTGCCTAGGAGGCTTCATGCCTGGCAGCCAGATCTCTTGTGTTGGCACCATTAGGAAGCTTTTCTCTTCCCCGAGGAAGAAGTGGGCATGCATGTGCATCTGTGAAGGAGAGTACTTGTAGCCATGTGTATCCAGAAGCCTTTGGTAAAAAGAAGCATCACTAGTAGAGGTAAGCTTGTACTTGGTTTATGCGCTGTGTTTTGTTAAGCCAATCATTCCCATATTCTTGTCAATATTGTTTGGCTAATTGCTAACCAAGCTCACACTTGCTGTTACCCAGTGATTATAGGGTCGATAAATAATGTTGCATGACTTTAAATTATTTTTTATTACAAAATTGTGTCTTCACTTTATCCAAGTACCATGGTTTGTTTACGGTTGAATCCTTGTTTAATATTAATCAAAGAGTTAAGGAAAGTCAGGATAGGATATCTCATGTTAGGATGAAACAGAAATACTGGGTAACATTCACATGGTCAACTGTTGCAACATTATTTATCAATCCTATAGTCACTAGGTAACTGTTAGGATAACATTTACTTGCTCTCGTTTCAGTATCAAGCTCTTTCCTACTCAGTTTAATTCCGCTTAAGATGGAGGACATAAAGATGACACCAAATTAGAAGGAGTAGCTAATACCCTAGAGGAGAAAATCAAAATTCAAAATGACCTTAATACATTAAAAAGCTGGGCCAAAACTAACAAAATAAACTTCAACAGGGAGAAATGTAAGGTACACAGATATAGGATGGGCCACACCTGGCTTAACAACATTACATGGGAAAGGGATCTAGGAGTCCTAGTAGACCACAAGTTGAACATGAGTCAACAGTGTGATGCAGCAGTTAAAAAGGCCAATGCGATTTTAGGCTGCATTAGTAGAAGTATAGTATCTAGATCAAGGGAAGTAATAGTGCCACTCTATTCTGCTTTGGTCAGGCCTCACCTGGAATCCTGTGTCCAGTTCTGGGCACCACAATTCAAAAAGAATGTTGAAAAACTGGAGCGTGTCCAGAGGAGGGCGACTAAAGTGGTGAAGGGTCTGGAAACCATTCCCTTAGGAAGCTGGGTATGTTCAGCCTGGACAAGAAACTGTTAAGAGGTGATATGATAGCCCTGTTTTAAGTATTTGAAGGGGTGTAATATTGAGGATGGAGCAAGCTTGTTTTCTGCTGCTCCACAGAGCAGGACCCGAAACAATGGATTCAAACTAGAGGAAAAGAGATTCCACCTCAACATTAGGAGGAGCTTCCTGAAGTAAGAGCTGTTCACAGTGGAACACACTTCCTCAGAGAGTGGTGGAGTCTCCTTCTTTGGAAGTCTTTAAAGAGAGGCTGGATGGCCATCTGTCAAGGGGCTTTGATTGTGAGTTCCTGCATGTCAGTGGGTTGGACTGGATGGCCCTTGTAGTCTCTTCCAACTCTCTGATTCTACGATTCTAAGATTTATGAAACTGAGATAACTGTTTGTGGGAAACAGGCTGGCTTGTCTGTTTTGTTTTTACATTAAAAAGAGCATTTGGACCGTTAGAAAACCTGGCAGCGTAAGGTTGTGCTGTCTGTTGGAAATCTGGTAAGATCTGTATAATCTGTCACTGGGCATCAGAGAGAGCAAGTAGATGGTACTGGATTGTTGTTTCCTTGAGGGAAATTTATTACTCTACACTGTGGTGGGCACAGCTTGCCAGGTCATCTGTATTCTTTTCAAATGACTTATTCTCCCTTCTGCATAACTAGAGATTTTCTTTTTCATTTTCTCCAAATTGAAATGTATGTCAGCCACCAAAGCAAGTGGGAGGATGATATTAATTTATCATTTCCATCAGTAAGATCAACCCTTTTGGCATCAGTATGTCTTTATACCTCATGAAAAAATATTAGCTAGTGGCTAGGCAGAGAGATTATGGGATTATGGAAAATTTTGACAGCTATTTGACCTTTACAGTGGTTATACCTTCCTAAAAATAATGAACTCTGCTAAGCTAAATAGTTTTGGCTGACCCTTATAGGCTCTTTAAAGCTAGAGTACATCTGTATTATGTTTTCTGGGAATGACTGGTATTGCCTGCTCTACTTGTGATTTTGGAGAAAGGCAGTAAGGACTTTTGTTTTCTTCAAGTTGCCTGCCTAAACACGACAAGGAATATATTCTGTTTCCAGGTTAGAGGGCTGTAATTTATCAAGCAAGCAAATGTATTAGCAATGAAAGTGGCTTTTTAAAAAAATAAGTAAATCCACTCTTGTGGAAATGTTATCAGTTCTTTACTGACATCAATAAAAGATTGCAGGCAGGCAAATCAATTGAAACTTAATCCAGGCAAGGCAGAGGTACTGGTGGTCTGTCCAAAAGCAGACCAGGGAATAGATATTCAGCTTGTCCTGGATGGGATTCCATCCCCTTAATGACACAAGTTTGTTCTTTGGATGTACTCCTGATCTCAGTCTTAAGCCTGGAGACCTGGGTTTCTGTAGTGGTCAGTATGCTTAACAAATTTGCCCCTTCATTACTGTAATCCATTCTACTATGGGGCTACCTTTGAAAAATGTTTGGAAATATCAGTTGGTACGAAGAGATGACAGTGAAGAAAACTGGTAGGAAGCAGTGGCATCACTAGGCTTGGTGTTATCCGGTGTGGTAACTCATGGTGTCACACACACACACACACACACACACACACCATTGACCACACCACACCACTTATTGTTGTTGTGTACTTTCAAGATATTTCCAACTTGTGTTAACCCTAAGGTGAACCTATCATTGCAGCACAGAATAAATAAAGAGGAGGTACAGGAATACCTGGTTAATCTAAATGAATTTAAGTCTCCAAGACCAGATGAACTACATCCAAGGATATTAAAAGAATTTGCAAATGTAATCTCAGAGCCACTGGCAATAATCTTTGAGAACTCCCAGAGAACAGAAGAAGTCCCAGCAGACTGGAGGAGGGCAAACATTGTCTTCATCTTCAAAAAGGGGGAAAAAGAGTATCCCAACAACTATCGCCCAGTTAGTCTATCGGGAAAGATTCTAGAACAGTTTATTAAACAGAGAGTCTGTGAACATTTAGAAAGGAATGCCATAATCACTAAAAGTCAACATGGCTTTCTCAAAAACAAGTCATGCCAGACTAATCTGATCTCTCTCTCTCTCTTTTTTGGATAAAATTACCAGCTTGGTAGATGAAGGGAATGTGGTAGACATAGAATATCTTGATTTCAGTAAGGCTTTTTACAAGGTCCCCCATGATATTCTTGCAAACAAGATACTCAAATGTGGGCTAGACAATACAACTGTCAGGTGGATTAGTAACTGGTTGAGTGACCGGACCCAAAGGGTGCTCAGCAATGGCTCCTCTTCACCCTGGAGAGAAGTGGCCAGTGGGGTGCCACAGGGTTCTGTCCTGGGCCCAGTGCTATTCAACATCTTTATCAGTGACTTGGATGAAGGAATAGGGGGCATGCTTCTCAAATTTGCAGATGACACCAAATTAGGAGGAATAGCTAATACCTCAGAAGACAGGATGAAAATTCAAAATGACCTTAATAGATTAGAAAGCTGGGCCAAAGCTAACAAAACGAATTTCAACACAGAGAAATGTAAGGTACTCCACTTAGGGCAAAAAATGAAATGCATAGATATAAGATGGGGGACACCTGGCTCGAAGAGACTACGTGTGAAAGGAATCTTGGAGTCCTAGTGGACCTAGTGGACCACAAGTTGAACATAAGTCAACAGTGTGATGTGGCAGCTAAAAAGACCAATGCAATTTTAGGCTGCATTAGTAGAAGTATAGTATCTAGATCAAGGGAAGTAATAGTGCCACTGTATTCTGCTTTGGTCAGGCCCCACCTGGAATAGTGTATCCAGTTCTGGGTGCCACAATTCAAAAAGGATGTGTTCCTGCATGGCAGGGGGTTGGACTGGATGGCCCTTGTGGTCTCTTCCAACTCTATGATTCTATGATTCTATGATTCTATGAAACTGGAGTGTGTCCAGAGGAGGGCGACTAAAATGGTGAAGGGTCTGGAAACCATGCCCTATGAGGAACGACTTAGGGAACTGGGTATGTTTAGCCTGAAGAAGAGACGGTTAAGAGGGGATATGATAGCCCTCTTTAAATATTTGAAGGGATGTCATATTGAGGAGGAAGCAAGCTTGTTTTCTGCTGCTCCAAAGAATAGGACCCAGAAAACCGGATGGAAGCTACAAGAAAAGAGATTCCACCTCAACATTAGGAGGAACTTCCTGACAGTGAGAGGTGTTCCACAGTGGACCACACTCCCTTGGAGGAGAAAAACTGGGACATTTAAAAAGTAGCTGAGAAGTGGGAAGACAGGGGATTAATTAGGTCTATCCAATTAATGTGTTGTGGAGTCTCTTTCTTTGGAGTTCTTTAAACAGAGGCTGGATGGCCATCTGTCGGGGATGGTTTGATTTTGAGGTCCTGCATGGCAGAAGGGGGTTGGACTGGATCTTGTCTCTTCCAACTCTGTGATTCTATGATTCTAGGTTTCTTCAGAGGTTTGCATGTCCAAGGATTCGAACCCTGGTCTGCAGAGTCACAGTCCAACACAAGCCACTACACAACTACCCTGAGTTGCATCCACACACCCCCACACATCCCATACAGAATCCTTAATAATGTTTTTGGACTAATGTTACTCGTACATCATAATTCCTGTATATCACTGAATGTAATGGCAATAGTAGTGACATAAACAACTACTAAAATTAAAATTACACCTTTAAATTTTAATGTCATATGCACAGCTTAAACATATTCACATTTACATGGTTTCATCTGGCTGAAGTGAAAATCTGGTAAAGACAGATAGACTGCAAGGGAAGAGGGTGTCTCCACCCACCTCAGCCACACACTCTCGCTCACAAAATACACAAACACACCCCTACCTTCCATCCAGGCTTGTGGGGGAGAGACCTCCTTGCTCTCTGCCTTGATTGGGGGGCAAGAGGGCGTCTCTCAACCCCTTCTAGCTGCATACACACACACACACAAACACACACACACACACACACACACACACACTTCCACCCAAGCTCAGGGGGTGAAGAGAGCCCTCCGTACTTGCTGCCCTTACTGGGAGGAAGGAAAGTGTCTCTCCGCCCCATGAGCTGCCTCTACACATATACCCCTACCTTCCAGCCAGGATGCTTTCTTGCTTGCTGCAGGTGACTGTAGGGCAGAAGGAGCCTCTCTGCCCCTTTGCCCCATCCCATGCAGCCCTCCTATGCTTTCCACCCACATTCAGGGGCAGACAGCTGTTTTCCTTACTCGCAGTAACCAGCAGCAAGCGGGAGAGCTTTTCTTCCCCCGCTGAGCACTTTTGAGGAGCAATGGTGTCCCCTCCACTTAGAGTGTCACCTGGTGCGGTCCACACCCCCAGCACCCTGCTAGTGACGCCACTGGTAGGAAGAATCAACTCATTTGAAATGTGGTGCTGGAGAAGACTTCTACAGATACTGGTGGCTACTAAAATGACAAATAAATGGGTCTTAGAGCAAATCAAGCTTGAACTCTAAGTTCTCGAACTGTATAGTTTTTAGTGCGATTATTTACACCAGTTTTAGTTTCGTTTAGCTGTATTGTTTTTTTGTGTGATTTTTTTTTCACACTACAGTCATCCCTTCCGATTTGTAGGGGATCCGTTCTGGAACACACACACATCCTCTGTGAATCGGAAAAACAGCAAATGTTGGAGCCCCATCGTTTTTAATGGTTGCGTGGCCCCGTGTGTGTGTGCCGTGGGTGCACGCACCATTTGTCCCTCCTGGCTTCCCTTCCGTGGAAATTCAAAACTGTGAATGAGAAGTCAGCAAATCTGGGAGGGATGACTTATGCTTTTAACCCTTTTAAACTGTATGTTTTAAATTGTGTTAATATTGTGAATAGTTTAATTTTCCGTATTGATCTTTGTAGGTTTTAACTATATTGCACCTGTTTAAAAAGGCAAGACACCTTGGATCCCAATTTTAGGCAGCAGACAGGGTAGAAATAAAGTTCATTCTCGTTTTCCAGCTCCTACTCCTTTAAAATAAAAGCATTTTCAGTTGGCCCTCCACATTTGCGGCTTTGACTTTTGCAGTTTTGATTATCTGCGGTTTTGATTAATATGTTCTCTCTAGGAATCTCTAGGTCCTCCAGCTCAAATCTGCCAGAAGTTGACCATGAAGTTATGCTGGAGAACTAGAAGTTCCTAGAGAAAATAATTCTCTAGGCATTTGTAGGTCCTCCAGCATGATTCCATGATCAACATCTGGCAGATGTTGACCATAGAGTTGCACTGGAGGACCTGGAGATTCCTAGAAAGATGTTCTCTCAGGTAAAAAGGATAATGTTTTTTTTAGTGGCATTTTTTTCACATTCATGGAGGTCCTTCACCCCTAACGCCAGCACATATGGAGAGATAAATAATAATTATTATTATTTTAAAAAGGCGGTGGCTTAATGGTGACTCCATGGGAAAAAATGAAATAGGAAATGACAGAAAAATAAATGCAGAATTAGAAGGAAAGGAAAGCTTAAGAGTTTGGAGAAGAGAGGCTGGAAGCCATGCATTCGCCCACCTGGCTGGTGCTTTTCTTGTAATATATATATATGGATAAATAAGTTGCCATGCTCTTTGGTGTGAACAGTGGATATCTGGTGCTTGTGTGACCTCCTCTTTAGCAGCATGTGGATTCATCATGCTCTGAGTGTAAGATCGAACCAGTTTAAGAGCAGGGATGGCAAATGTGTCACTTTAGATCTTAGCATCTCAATCTGAGAATTTTCTGTATACCTTATACGCAAAACTTTAGATTTTAGCCTATGACAGAATTTGAACAATCATCGTTTGGGGTAATAATTGGACATATGAATGAACACATTTACATGCGCTAGCAAACAAACTAAGGAGGTTAATTGCAGCTTTCTGTTTATGAACTGATTGCTGACAATTTTAGGGGAAAAAACCAAAATATTGAACTGTGGTTAGAAAATTAATATCCTGGCTTGTCCCAAAGATATTTTCTCAGTTCAAACGAAAGGAGAAACTGCTCAAGGAATTTCTTTTCCTGCCTTACAGGAAGGAAGGAGCAGTGGGGATACTAAGATACAGTTGTCTTGGTGAGGTCAGAGTTATCTAGACTAGAGGCTCAAGTCTAGTGGATTTTATTTTATATTACAAAGAAACAGGCTTGCAAAAGTTTTATTATGAGCAGCTTTGCAGTTGCCTAAGTGGGCAGGTTTTGCAAAATGTATCTAAAATAAATGTAAAATCTAAAATAAATGTAAAATATGATCAAGTCTTTGTAGATCTCACCTTTCATCCACAACACAAAGATTTGACGTAGATGGGTGTGAAATATGTTAAGCATACTTGTATTTCATTCTCCCCCTTCTTTGATAGCCTTGGCTAAAGGCGAGATATAAATAAAGTTTTTATTATTATTATTATTATTATTATTATTATTATTGGAATGGAAAAGTAACAAATTCTTTAAATAGTGACAGGCTACCAACAACATCTGGTTTCTTTTCTGACAGATAGCACATTTCTCATTAATAGTGGCTTGAAATTGTCTTTAGTTGCTATAGTAACTATCTCAGTTTTACACATAAAATTTATTCTGAGAAAGGTGCTTGTGGCAAATGCTGCTAATTGGGGGGTTTATTCCCCTATGTGTCACTATTTTTAAACCATTTTAACAAAATCTTGCCTGTTAATTGTAACAAAATAGCAGCTCGTCTACAAATAATAATGCTTTGTTGCTATTAATAGATTTTCAATTTAATATTTTATTTTACTTTTGTGTTGCTGGTGTTCCTCCTCTCCCCCCCCCCCCAATTTTAAGGTGGAAGCCAGTGCTGAAAGTGAGCAACACACCCAATGGTTAATGACTGTGTGCCTCAAAATCCACACTATAGTAATAATGTAGTTTGCCACCACTTTAACCACCATGGCTCCATCCTAAAGAATTCTGGGATTTGTAGTTTGGTGAGGCACCAGCACTCTTTGGCAGAGATAGCCAAAGACCTTGTAGAATTACAAATCCCAAGAGTCCATAGGATTGCATAAAGTGGTGTCAAACTGCATTATTTCTATAGTGTAGATGCACCCCAAGTTCATATTATATAATTTAAAGTGAGACATGTCCCAATTACATTTACAGTGGTGTGTTGTTGTTGTTGTTGTTGTTGTGTGCCTTCAAGTAGTTTTCAACACAGCAACACTAAGGCAAACTTATCATGGGGTTCCCTTGGCAAGAATTGTTCAGAGGAGGTTTGCCATTGTTTCCCCCGAGGCCAAGAGTATGTGACTTGCCCAAGGTCACCAGTGGGTTTCACGGTTGAGCTGGGAATCGAATCCTGGTCTCCAGAGTCATTGTCCATTGTCCATTGCCTGGAGGTATTGTCGGTGTGGTGTGGTGTGGGTGGGTGAAGGCAAACAAGCTGATATTTAATCTGTACAAAGTATTTGTGTTCAAATTGTCTTGGATGAGTGTTTGCATCCAGATTTAAAAGGTTTGTACTCCCCCAAAGGACTAAGTACAGTGGGCCCTTGGTATCCACTGAGCTTTGATTTCAGGAGCTCCTGTAGATACCAAAATCTGTGGATGCCAAAGTCCCGCTATATATAATGGTGTAGTAAAATGATGTCCGTTATATAAAATGGCAACATCAGAGGTTGTTTTTTTTGGAATTTTTGGTGAATATATTTGAACCTTGGTTGGTTGAATCTGTGGATGCAGAATCTGTGGATAAGGAGGACCGGCTGTGTGCATTTTAGCATTTTTTTGTCAGAGTCTGACTTCCATCAAATATCAGGAGAGTTAAAACCCCCCACTATTACTGTATGTCTCCTTTCTGAATGTGTAATCTTCTTTTCCAGGAAAGCATCGTCCAAGTCCTCAGTCTGGTACATCCCGATAATGGCATTATTGTTGTTTCTATAGCCTTTAATTTTTACCCAGATGCTTCCAACATGGCATACAGTGCTACTCCTTCTCCCTGTTTGGTTTATTTCTCTGAAATAGGTTATATGTAATTCTGTCTTTTCCCAATTGGCTACATTTCTACATTCGGGGAGCATTGTTCTTATTAAATATCAAGGGCAAATCATACATGTACAGGTTCTGAATTACAGTCCGGTAAAGAGAGAAAGAGGGAGAGCAGGGGAAGAGCAATCAGATTATTAATCCTTTTGAACAGTTTCCTTTATAGATGGAAAAATCAATAAGTATATCAGCTTTCTAAAACTGAGGAAGTACATATGAATGATTTCTTCTCCTATGTATCATAATATTTTAAATATCTGACACAGTTGCAATTATTAACCTATAGAAGTAAAAAAAAATTATGGAAGTAACAAATTCTGGACCCCCCCCCCCCCCCCGAGAATCCGGAGGAATGCAAATATTGAAGTCCCCATCAGTTACAATGGGGGTGCTCACCTGCACATGGGGCTGCGTGCGTGCCTTAGGCATGCGCACCATTTTGTCCCTCCCTACTTGCTATCCACAAACAGGCGAGACCGTGGGCTCCAAGTGCGCAAACGGGGAGGGACGCCTGTATTTTAATCCAAAGGAAAACCTGAGGATGAGCAATTTTAAGATGTGTTAAAATGAAGTGTATAGCAATCTGCCCTAAGGGAACCAACAAGAGAATAATATTGGCATATTTAGTTAATTACGGTTTATACACCATGTATATCAAAAGGTATTACAATTACTTGCAAAATGGACTATTTGAAGGCAAGAATCTGAAAGATGTAACCCAAACATATTTTGTTTTTAATATCTTCTAAGGGTCTAAATCAGTTGTTAATCCCTACTAAAATTGATCCACTGAATCAATGGGAACTGGATTAAGTCAACACATATGTACATTCCACTAATTCTCTGAGTTACCTCTAGGTGGGGACTAATAACTGGATTTAAGCCTTGGACTCTAGAACACTCTCAGAGAATCTTATTAATCCTACCTCATGTTACTCCACCGATACATAAAGAGAATTGGCCCATATTCAGCTTTTAGCCCTACCTGTGTTCTTAGGATAGGAACAAAGAAGTTTTGAAAACACACACAAGGAAGAGTCTGACATTTAATTTAGATCCACAAGTCTTAAATGGTTTCTGAATTGCCTTCTTAGCTACTAGCTAATTTTCTTATTGTAAAGCTGTACAAATATGATAATAATAATAATAATAATAATAATAATAATAATAATAATTTATATCCCGCCCCTCTGCAAAGAAATCGGGGCGGCTTGCAACATTAAAATTCAGCATAATCTTACAGTACAGTTCAATAAAATCACAATCTAAAAATCCCAAAACTGCCCCCCTTAAAAAAGTATTAAACAGATTGTACATTATAACATATTTGAGTTAAATCTCACAGGCGAGAGCAAACTCCAACAATATCCAACAATAGTAGTAATTACAGCAGAGAGTAATAGAAGAGAGGATGGGCTAACTCCTGGGACTGGGAAATCTAGTCAGGAAAGGCCTGCTGCAAGAGATCCATCTTAACAGCCTTTTTGCAGCTGCTTAACGTAGTAATCTGACGGATCTCATCTGGCAGGCTGTTCCATATTCTGGGAGCGGTTGCCGAGAAGGCTCTCTGGGAGGTTGCAGACAACCTCATTTTTATCTGCTGCAGGAAATTCCTCCCAGAGGACCAAAGTGTGTGGGGTGGATTATATGGAAGGAGGCGGTCCCGGAGATAGGTTGGACCCAAGCCATTTAGGGGTTTAAATGTAGCAACCAGTACCTTGTACTGTGCCCGGAAATTAATAGGCAGCCAGTGAAGAGACTTTAGTACAGGTGTTATATGGTCTATTCTAGATGAACCTGAAACCAGCCTGGCTGCCATATTCTGTACTAACTGAAGTTTCTGGACCAAGCACGAGGGTAGCCCCATGTAGAGCGCATTGCAGAAATCGAGACAAGAGGTTACCAGCACATGTACCACAGTTTCAAGGTCCCTGATTTCCAGGAAAGGGCGCAGCTGGCATATCAGCCGAAGCTGATAGCAGGCACTCCTAGCCGTCGCATTCACCTGATTAGTCATCTGAAGCGACAAATCCAGGAGTACCCCCAAACTGCGAACACAGTCCTTCATGGAGAGTGTGACCCCATCCAGGACTGGAGGTTGTATCCCAATACCTAGTTTCGGGACAGCTACTGTAAGTACCTCCATTTTATCTGAATTCAGTCTCAGTCTGTTTTTCCTCATCCAGTCCATTACTGCCTTAAGACAGTCATTGAGAGGAGAGACGCCATCTGAAGTCGAGGCTGAAGACCGAGACATGGAGAAATATATCTGGGTGTCATCAGCATACTGATAACACCTCGCCCCATGTCTCCAAATGATCTCTCCCAGTGGCTTCATATATATGTTGAACAGCATCTGAACAGAATGGTGCCTTGAGGGTTACCACAATTAAGCTCTTTTTTGTGGAGTGACTGCCCCCAAGCAACACTCTCTGGATTCTGCCTGAGAGGAAGAAACGGAACCATTGCAGTACAATGCCTCTAATTTCTAGCCTTCTCAGGTGATCCAGGAGGATGTTATGATCTATTGTGGCAAAAGCTGCTGAGAGGTCTAAGAGCACCAGCAGGGTCACACTACCCCTGTTGATGCTCAGACAAATGTCATCAGTCAAGGCAACCATGGCAGTCTGAACTCCAAATCCTGTCCTAAAGCCAGTTTGAAATGGACACTTCTGAGGGCTATTAGTTGGGTTTTGATGGATATAGTGCACCTAACTATATAAGCATCACAGTTTTATGGCAGTGTTGTTTGCTTAAGCAGTGACAAAATGAGCTCCAAGAAGACTATCTCTGTGTGCTATCAGGCATCCTCCTTGCCAAAGGGACAGACAGACTTTCGCCAGTGATTTGTAGTTGCTTGAAGATAATTATTACCTGAATTAGGCAGGTGTAAAAAAAAAATCTGTAGTTAGTGCTTTAGATTATTTTATGAGCCATTTTAATTAGAGAGTATTCAATGCAGAGAAACAGAAGATGACAACAACAACAAAAGGAAGAACAAGAGATTTCTTCCACAAGATCCAAGAAATTAAAGAGACATTTAAACCAAGAGTGGGGATGCTCTACGACAAATTGGATGGAAAGAATACATGGCAGAACTATGTGAAAGAGAAGATTTATTGAGACAAGAATCATATGAAGATAAACTTACAATTCTAAAAAATGAAGTGGAAGCTGCACTCGGAGCACTTGGGAGAAACACATCACCAGGAACAGATGGCATACCAACAGAGCTGCTTCAGTCTACAGACACAGAACCTACTCTAATTCTAACTAAAATCTGCCAACAAATATGGAAAACAAAACAATGGCCCACAGATTGGAAATGCTCAATATACAGGCTAAAAAGACAAATAAATGGGTCCTAGAGTAAATCAAACCTGAACTTTCCCTAGAAGCCATGATGACCAAACTGAGGCTGACGTATTTTGGCCATATCAAAAGGCATGAAAAACCTTTTTGTACTGTTTGTCCAAAGTAGAGTGTAGAAGGACATTGCTGGCATGACATGGCATATGTCATATCCTTTCCCTCCAATGTGATATATGTTTGCCATCTTATAACAACAATACACCTCTTTTCTACATTGGACAGTCTCTGCACAAGAGGATACATGGATACACATTTGACATACAAGTGGCAGTACCCAAAAACCTGTTGCACAACATTTCAGTTTTCCTGGACAGTCCTAACAAGGAAATTGCAAAGGAAGATTATAAGGAGAAACAGCTGAAATAAATTATATTCACAAATTCCAATCCATTAGCAGAGGTACGAACAAAAGCAATGGCTTCATGGTGCACTACAATTATTAATAAAGAAGTCCTCACTGCTGTTCATATAGCAAAAAGAATCTTTCTCAGACAGAGTGTTGAACCCAAAGAAGTCACTTTTGATAAGCAGATTTTTTTCCCTTCTTACATCCACACTAACCTGAAAGACCTGTATCACCTCATCATGCCCTTTGAAAATTTAGAGCAATGGACATGATTTGCATCTTTCTGGATCTTATCTCTCTCCCACAACTGTATAAAATGCTTTCTAACCCAAGGCTTTAATTTCACTTTGTAATACATGTGAAGAAGAGGGTTTATATCCACAAAAGCTCATGCTGAAATAAAAATCCGTTAGTCGCAAGAGTGCTGCCACATTCCCCCCCCCCTTTCCCTCTTTTTAAAATAAAGCTAGTAGAATACTACTTTGGGATAAGTCTAGCACTCCACTGGGTGCAGTATCACTTTCACTGCTGGATACTGCCCTTTCACTTTGACAGAGGTCATAACACCTTAAAAACTTCACTCTGGAAATAAAGGTTAGAAATAAATTCAAGTATGTGTACAAAACTTGTTCAAGTATAATACTGTACAGCAATAGTTTTGTTGATTTAAATAAGTCTCTATGTCCACATTTCCTTTTTGGTCCTGATTCTAAGAGGACTTTCACTTTGGCTGCATTAAAAGGCAGAGAGACTTGTAACAAAAATTTCCATAATAAGCTGATGGCTCTGTGGCTGAGTCATCACTAATGAATTCCTTGGCAGTTCATTCTTTTAATCCCCTCCAAGCAATATGAGGCTGATTTCAGGACTCTAGAGACAAAGCTCTCATGACTAATGCACAGATTTGTATAGTGTATAGTAGAGGTCATCATATCAACCACCCCCTATCCCTTTTAGTCCTGAAGTATGAGCAAAACTTTTCTCTGCCTGAGAAGTAGGAATGAATGAGAATGAAGCTGGACCTAACACTAATTTTAATAGAAAAATCCGATAATGAAAAGTCAAACATAGTGTCATCATGCAGTTTAATATGCAATGTCTTTTTATACATTGTGAATGTCAGCTAGCTTATACCAAAACCTATTTGTTATAAAGCCTTGATAATACTAAATGAGCTACCTTGCCTTTGGCCCATATAAGGATCAGTGGCCAACACAGGCCACTACTTGTGCTTGCTAACTGAAAGGTAGGGAATTTTACATTGAGAGATGTAAAGAAGACTATTGATTTATTACCCATGTTTAGACGCTTGTTTCCTGACTATCTGAGCTCTGGAAATTTGCTGACTGTGACCAAGGCTCTACTGGGAACAATGTTGATTTTTGGCAGATGTGGTAAAGATACGGTAATTTCCAGAAGGTACATGGACTACTTCTGTTGGTTTTGATGGAACAGACAACATCATTTTATTATTCATAAGCCCATGTAATCAGTGGCGTGGAATATTACCTTAGTTGGTAGATAATTGTATACACGCTTGGCTAGTGGGTGAAGGAATTGTAATCAGTGAGATCCAAAGCAATTTAAATGCAGAAAGTGCAAGTTGATGTTTTTACCTTAACTTGGTCATTAACAAAGCATACTTTGACATTCTTGTAATTATGACCTTATTAAGGTTCTAGAACACTTTTCCTAGGGAGGCTAGACTGGCTTCCTCCTTGTTGACTTCCTTTTGGTGGAGAAAATATCTTTATTCCAACAGACTATTCCAACTTTATTTAAAAAAAATTAATGCTACACTTTTTTCTTTCCTTTTTAATGGCTGTGTTTTAAATGCCTTAAGTTCTGTAGTTAGTTTAATTACATTTTAGCAATACTTTTTTTGGATCTTTTTCTGTACATTTGTTTTATCTCATTATGCTTTAATTTTGTTAAGATACTCTATAGAAACAATGGGATATAATAAATATCATAATATCGTCATTGTCGTCACTGCTATTGTTGTTTGTTGACAACCATGATGTAAGTAACATTTATTTGGCTTGTCAGTACGGTAGGTTGTCTGCAAACCAAAAACCAAAACCAAAGTTTCTTCCATTATGAGAACAACCCAAATTTCCATTTAGTCAAAGAAATATTGGAAAAGTAACTTTAAATCTGAACACTGACAAAATACCCTAACACTGGCTTATGATCTTCAGTACAGATGAATTTTCATATGGTTGAGAAAATACCGCACACCCTGACACAGTGCAAGGTGTTTGTTTGTTTGTTTTTAAAAATAATGCTACTACACTTTCACTCTTAATATCCAAACTTTTTTGCTTGGCCTGTCAAGTTCAATAAGTGTTGAATTTGGCCCTTTAACCGTTGAGGTAGATAAACTGAAATCCGTGAACACTGGCTGCATCTTCACTGCAGAAATAGTGCAGTTTGACACCAATTTAATTGCCATGGCTCAATGCTGTGGAATCCTGGGATTTTTAGTTTGTTGTGGGCCCCAGAGATCTCTGATAGAGAAGACTAAATTCCAGAATTCCATAGCATTGAGACATGGCAATTTAAGTACTGTTATACTGCATTATTTGTGTAGTGCAAATGTCTTTCTGTCTCTTTCAGGATGAAGCAAATAATAAAAATATCACCACACTTTCTTGTAATTTTTTGGGCTTAGTGTAGTACAAGTACATAGAGCTTTACCACAAGATGCTTATGATGAGTCCTTGCAAAAAACCAAAAAGTTTAGAGTGTGTCAGTTTCTGATTATTCTCTAGCAAATCAGACGGAAGAGATTGCTTCTTTGGAAGGGCCAAAGAATAAATTGGAGTGAGTTAATTGTTGACAGGACTTTTTAAAAAGAAATTAACTTCGTTATTTTAAAGGATACCTCTTCCAGATTCTATATTTATTCAGACCACTAATATGTCAGAATAGAAGTTAGAGAAGTGCTGGGGTACTGGGGGACAGCCTGCAAATGTAAATCTTGTTGAATTGTGATGTTGATGGATGTATAGCAAACAGTCTATGAAACCAGTCACCAAGACCCAAGCAGCTTCAGCAAGCTCCTTGTTTTATTGCAAAAATCAGCATGAGCAAAAACAAATAATAATAACAACAATAATAGCATTTTCACCTTAGCCAGAATGGCTAAGCAGGAACAAATCTACAGTATACAAAATTATTCAGAGGCAAAGTGTACATAATCTTTCCTTCGCATGCTGCTAAATTGGTAATGACGGGTGCTTAAGCTTGAACAATTGGCACAAAGCAGCATCTTATCTCATTAAACACGATCACCTGAGATGGAAGGTACTTAGAGGGTATAAAACAGGGGTAGGCAACCTTTCCCCTTTAAGGGCCGAGGGACTTCAGCTCCCAGAAGCCTCAGCCATGTTGGCCAATAGTCCCATGTTGGCCAATAGCTCCTGGGAGCTGAAGTCCCTCGGCCCATAATAATAATAATAATAATAATAATAATAATAATAATAATAATAATTTTTATTTATAACCTGCCCCTCTGCGTGGCAATCGGAGCGGGGTACAACAGTTTAAAACAAACAGAGTTAAAAATAATTCCCTCACCCCATAATTCCACCCTCCCATCCCCTTAAAACAGAATTAAACCACAGTCAAATTAAAATGCCACATTAATTAAAATTCGAAATTTGTTAAAAACATACAGTAACAATAATACAGGAGTCAGAGGCATCAAGATTAAAAACTCGTCTCTCTGCTGAAAGTTATTCCGGGAAGGCCTGCCGAAAGAGATCCGTCTTTACTGCTCTCTTGAAAGCAGCAAGAGTAGTGATAAGAAGGATCTCGTCTGGCAGGCGATTCCAAAATCTGGGAGCGGTTGCGGAAAAGGCCCTCTGGGAGGTCTGAGACAGCCTAGTTTTTATTGGCTGTAACAGATTCCTCCCAGAGGACCACAAGGCACGGGGGGGGATCATACGGGGAGAGGCAGTCCCTGAGATAAGATGGACCCAAGCCATGTAGGGCTTTAAAGGTTAAAACCAACACCTTGTACTGCGCCCGGAAACTAATCGGCAGCCAGTGGAGGCATTTAAGCACCGGTGTTATGTTCTCCCTCCGTGATGTTCCTGTAATTAGCCTGGCTGCCATATTTTGTACCAGTTGTAGTTTCCGAGTCAGGCACAAGGGTAGCCCCATGTAGAGTGCGTTGCAGTAATCCAGATGTGAGGTTACCAGGGCATGTACCACAGTTTCCAAGTCCCTCATGTCCAGATAAGGGCGCAGCTGGCGTATCAGCCGAAGCTGATAACAGGCACTCCTGACCGCCGCATTCACCTGACTAGTCATGTGAAGCGAGGAATCAAGGAGCACCCCCAGACTGCGAACACAGTCCTTAGAGGAGAGTGTGACTCCATCCAGGACTGGAGACTGTATTCCCAGATCTGGTTTCGGGCCTGTCACTGCGAGTACCTCCGTTTTGTCAGGATTCAACTTCAATCTGTTTTTCCTCATCCAACCCATTACCGCTCTGAGACAGTCATTAAGAGGGGAGGCGCCATCTGAGGTCTGAGTCGATGATCTGGTCATGGAGAGGTATATCTGGGTGTCATCAGCGTACTGAAGGCACCGAGCTCCATGCCTCCAAATAATCTCCCCCAGCGGCTTCATATAAATATTAAACAACATCAGGGACAGGATGGCGCCCTGAAGGACACCACAATTAAGCTCGAATTTAGATGAGCAACTGTCTCCGAGCCTCACCCCCTGAGATCTGCCCGAGAGGAAGGAACGGAACCACTGAAGAGCAGTGCCTCCAATTCCTAACTCTCTCAGGCGATCTAAGAGGATGGCATGATCTATAGCAGGGGTAGGCAACCTTTCCCCTTTAAGGGCCGAGGGACTTCAGCTCCCAGAATCCCAAGAGCTATTGGCCAACATGGGACTATTGGCCAACATGGCTGAGGCTTCTGGGAGCTGAAGTCCCTCAGCCCTTAAAGGGGAAAGGTTGCCTACCCCTGATCTATAGTGTCAAAAGCCGCTGAGAGATCCAAGAGCACCAACAAGGTCACACTACCCTTGTCGATACTCAGGTGGAGGTCATTGGTCAGAGCAACCATGGCAGTCTCCACACCATATCCTGTCCTGAAGCCGGTTTGAAATGGGTCGAGATAATCGGTTTCATCCAAGACTGCCTGAAGTTGGGAAGCAACCGCCCTCTTGATCACCTTGCTCAAAAAAGGGAGCAAGGAGACTGGTCTGTAGTTGTTTCTATCCAGGGGGTCCAGGGAAGGCTTTTTCAGGAGTCGCCTAACTGCCGCCTCCTTTAAACAAGGTGGTACATTGCCTTCCCTGAATGATGCGTTGATTGTGTCCTGAAGGAACACCTTCAACCCGTCCCCCCCCGGACGACCAGCCAGGATGGACAAGGATCGAGGGGGCAAGTCGTCTTTCTCACACTTCCAAGCAGCTTGTCCACGTCATCGGTACTCACAGATTGTAATTGATCCAATAAAGTGCCATCAACGGAGTTCCTGGGTGCCTCGTCTACTGATTCTGCCAAAACAATGGCGTCTAAGTCGGCTCTTATCCGAGAGATTTTATCTGCAAAGTAGATATTAAAGACCTCACAGCAGGCTGTCGTCGGGTTAAGTAGGGGGTTTGGCACAGGGGGAACCGTCGTCAACTCCCCCACCACCCTAAACAGCTCTGCCGGGCGCGACTCTGCAGACGTAATGCGTGCAGAACAGAAAGATTTCCGTGCTGCACGCAAAGCCTCCCTATAGGAGTCAAGATGCTTCCTAAGGCGAGTTCTGTCGGATAAGAGACGAGTCTTCCTCCATTCGCACTCTAGTCGTTGTCCAGCTCGCTTCATCCTCCTAAGCTCCTCGGTATACCAGGGCTTACGATTCGAAGCGGGTTGGAAAGGACGCTTGGGAGCGATCGTGTCAATAGCCTTGGTGAGATCGGTGTTCCAAGTGTCCACCAAGGCTTCGACAGAATCACTGGCGTTACCAACCATTAGACCCTCTAGGGCTTTCTGGAAACCAATTGGTTCCATTAGCCTTCGAGGGCGGACCGTTCTAATAGGTCCGCCACCCCCGGGAGGGTGGATAATAGCCTTTAGTTCTGCCCTGATCAGAAAATGATCCGTCCATGACAGGGCGGAGGTATTTTTAATCTCCGCCCACGGATATTCCTGCTCCGTACTAAAGACCGCATCGAGTGTATGACCAGCACAATGTGTGGGCCCGTTGACCAGCTGGGATAGGCCCATGTTGGTCATGGTATCCATGAACTCCCGAGCCGCGCCAGTTAGATCTTGTAAACTGGTTTCGAGTGGAATGTTGAAATCGCCCAGAACCTAAAGTCTGGGTGATTCCAACAGCAACTCAGAAACCAGGGCAGTCAGCTCGGTCAGGGAGTCTGTTAAGCAACGGGGTGGCCGGTATACCAACAGCATCCCCAAACTATCCCTGGTCTTCAGGCTGAGGTACATACACTCGATGCGCGTCGTTTTCCGGATAGGTTTTCTGATCACGGTTAAGGTATTCCTATAAACCAAGGCTATACCACCCCCCCTCCCACTTTCCCTCACCTGCTCAATAACTGAGTACCCGGCCAGGAGAGCCTGCGCCCAGGTTGCAGGGCTGGCATCCCCCAGCCAGGTCTCAGTGAAGCATGCCAGGTCGGCTGCCTCATCCACCAGGAGATCGTGGATGATGTGTGTTTTATTTTTAACCGACCTGGCATTGCAAAGGAGCAGGTTGAGGGTCAGTGGAATGGTTGGAGCGCTCTCCAAGTTATCTTGGGAAACAGAGCCAACTGAAGGAGGGATAGATATCAAACATCGATCCCTCCTTCTTTTATAACATCTCTTGGCTCTGCTACCGCCATACCTCTCCCTCCCCCTCACCACCTGAATGTCCGCTCCCAGATTATGGTCAGCTCCAACATACGGAGGGAGAGACGAGTACCCAGCTGACTCCAATTTTTGGTTCCAGCTGCAGCTGCATGGAAAGCCAAGCAGATATGAAAGGGAGATGATTCCTCAAGGCCATCCAATGGCTGAGCGAAGCCAGCAGCGTTTTGGCCGAAAACTGGGCCCAGATGTCAGTCCCTCTGCCGCTGGGGGTGGGTGGGGAGAGGCTCGATGGGGCCTTTATAGGCCCAGATGGTCCCGCCCTCCTCCTCCTCCTTGCGCCGCTCACCACCGGGTCCGCAGGGCCTGGCAAGGCCGGAGCGTGCTGGGGCCAAGGGCAGGCCCAGATCACAGTCCCTCTGCCGCTGGGGGGGGGGGGGGGGGAAGGTTGCCTACCACTGGTATAAAATATATATTCACCAGCAAAAATAGAAATGGATTTTATTCCAAGACAAATTTAGTAAGTGGCAGACATTGTAGTTGCCTAACAACATTTAAAGTGAATCTCTGGTGTTTTTAACTGAAGTAAGCCGTAATCTTAAAGGGGTAATGCAAACTGTGCTGGCTGCTAAGTAATTCCTTCAAAACCATTTTTTGAATACTTTTGTACAAAAGAGGTTGTTCTTCACCTAGATGGCCCTGTTGCAGACTTAATATATGCCTATTGCTAGCCTTCTCATGCTGACCATGTTACTCTTATGGTTTGAGGGCAAAGAAAAATATTCACATGTAGTAGCATTATTTGATGTGATTAGGGAAACCACATAGGATGAAGGGAAGGCTTCTGGTTTGAAGCCTAGGCAGATGTCTGCCTCAGCACATTCCTTGTTCTTCCTGATGATCCTAAGCATGTCACTTGCTTGTATCTCTATTACATCCCTCATCCTTGCCAAGATAGCCTCTGAACACCTGAGAATAGTGAGGATAACTTATTCTTCTGGATGTGTGTTTTCAACACTGTTTTATACACTTGAAATCCTTTAAGTCCTTGTTACGGAGGGTTACTGAGTACAAATAGATTGAGGATTAACTTCAGCTATAAAACTGTGGGAAAACATAGGATGATGACCAGCTTGATAAAGCTGGGTTTTTCCATAGCTGTTTTATCTCATGTGAAGTTGAAGGCTTTCACGGCCAGCATTCATAGGTTTTTTATGGGTTTTTTGAGCTGTGAGGCTGTGTTCTAGAAGAAATTTTATCTAACTTATCCGTAACTTTGGCCAGCATATACAACTGAGGAAGCCTCACTTAACTCACTAGCATAATTATGTTTTATCATTCAAAACCCACAAAACAGTGATACTTTTTATTTGGCCAGCCAACCAACAAAACAAAACAAACCTGCTACCCTTGAGATGCAGTTTGTCTCCATGCAAAAGCATGGTGGCTTCCTGAGAAATTCATTGTTTCTTCCAAACAAAGGGACTTGTACCCTCACAAAGGATTCAAGACAAGCTGGATTTCAAAGGCAGTAGCTTTTGTCTTTTTAATGTCATTTAAAGTTTATTTTCTGGACTTTAAGAATCTCCCAGTATCCACATAGGCCTGCCTGCATCAGTACCCTTCTGTACCATCTGAATTGAGGACAACAACCACAACATCATGACAAAATGCAGGCCTGTGACTAAAATTGTCATTTTTCTTTCTTTCTCCTCTTTGATTTTTAACACCTTTGCCTGTTTAAGAGGCCAATGGAGTTTCGAACGTTTGCAACATGTATAATGTGCATTTTGGTTGTTCCAATAAAGGTATCACCATTTTGTGGATTTTGGATGATACTGTCCTTTGCTTTATGGCCAACACGGCTACCGAAATTATGTTATGATACATCTTGCTTTATTCTATGAATGCCAACTTTAAGATTGATTCTTATAATATATGTTCATTCTGAAGAATTCTAGAAACACCAGTATTCTGGCTAAATTTATCTCTCAGTTCGTTTTTTAAAAAAATAAGCTGTAAGTGCAAAGCTTGTGAAATTAATAGAATATTGATGCATTAATGGGAAAATTATCATTTCCCATCCATATTGACCTTATTTGAACAATCCCTTTACCTTTCTTTTATTCAACCAGGTTTAGGCTATGAATGGTTTTTGAGGTGTTTTTTTTTACTGATTTCATTATGTAATTGCATTTCATAATACGTTTTTGAGAAGTAATTTTTATAAAACAGTCATATAACAATAAATTAGCAGTAGATCATAGTTTTATTTAATTAACTGTTAATTTTCTCCGCTGTCATTGAAGCTGAGTGATTATGTGCAGAGTGCATTTAAAATCTGCTTTGTGTGCAGTAAATGGGTGGCTAGATTTATTTCTCCAAACAGCTAATTTAAGTGACATTTTGTGCAAAATCTCAGTGGTTCCTTTGAAGAATGATGCATATATAACTTATTATTACAAATAATAAGTGTCACATATTGCTTGATGAAGGTATAGATATACAGACAGATTAGAAGTGATTTGATTTATTAATGTATGATGGAACTTGACATATTGTAACTATATTGTTAATTTGGGGAGGAAGGAATAATAAAAATGAGAAAAAAATTCAAACTTCTATCTAGTTCTCCTCATTTCTTAGACCTGCTCTTTATAGTTTTTCTTAATTGATTGCTCATTTGTCAAAAGTCTGTATATGAGCTCTGAGTATAGCGACCACTTCTTTAATTGACTAACCTGGTGATCACTATTCATTTAAATAAATAAAGTTTCACTATCTTGCTCTTAAACTTCCATGTTAGGTAATATAATTAGTTTCAATGGACACTTTAAATGTAAAAATAATACAGTCTCTCCCCCCCCCCCCCCACACACACATTTGTGACTTTGACGTTTGTGGATTTTATTATTTCTGGATTTGATTAATATGCTCTAAGAATCTCTAGATTTTCCAGCGCAATGCAGCCAGAAATTGACCATAGAGTCATTCTGGAGGACCTAGAGATTCCTATAGAGAACACTTATCTAGACATTTGTAGGTCCACCAGCACAATTCTGTGGTCAACATATGATGGAGGTTGATCATAGGGTGTACTGGAGGACCTAGAGATTCCTAGAGATGTTCTGATTAAAACCCATGCTTTGATAAGACTAGTATAAGACTTCGAATATTTATATTTTTCTTATTTTTGTCTGCCATCATTTCCAAACTAGTCACATTTTCCTTGCATTGAAACTAATTTTCATTTGATCTGCTGGATTGCCTGGTGATTCAATAAAACCTTGGAACTAATTCTGTTCTTTAGCTTACTTTTTTGATGTAGTACTGTTGAGTGATTATTTCTGCCTGAGTATAGAGAGGAACAATTACCCCGGTCTCTTTTGACTCTTCTCTTTTTATCCGGAATGAATTTGTGCAGAAGGCGTTGTGGAAACAGGATTACCTTGCAGAACTGCAGTTCACCATGGAGACAGTTTGGCCAAAGTTTGGGGAGGTGGGAACTCAAAGTAGTGGTGATTATCCTGGTTCAGCTCTCTTTCCCAGGGCTTTGCTGACATTTACGTCTTGCATCACAAATTGGTTTTTGGATGTATGAATGTATGACATTATGTGTATATGTGTGTTCTGTTCAGTGGAATCATCTAGAGCACATTCCAAAGTACAGTTTTTATGTATGTGTGTGTTGTGTGCCTTCAAGTAGTTTTTGACTTATAGCCACCATTACCATATCACAGAGTGCAAGTTTCTTGAGGGGGTGTGTGTTTGCCATTACTATCCTCTGAGGCTGGGAGAGTGTGACTTGCCCAAGGTCACTCAGTGGGTTTTCATGACTGAGCGAGGTTTCAAACCGTGCTCTCCACAGTCATAGTCCAACGCTCAAACGCTTACACCATATTGGCTCCCATAATTGGCATTTAAATGCCTTAGATTTCAAGGCCTAGGAAGCATTGGGTCCTTTATGAAAATTATAATCAAGCTATCTGTGTGTGTACTGGAGGGGGGATATCAAAACTGTTGGGTGGATGAAGCTTGGCTATATATAAAGTAAATTGTTCCTAATGTAGCAATCAACATTTCAGTTCCTAATTATGTTTGTAGAAACTTGGTGGATATTGGATTGAGTCATAAAAACAGTAGTTGTTAAATTATTTTTGTTTGTTAAAAATAATTTCTTCCGCACATAATTAGCCATCAACAGTAAATGTTCTTGGAGGAAGGGGAGGTGGGAATTTAAAACAGTGGTGATTTAACTCAAAACTGCCACTGTGAAGATGCCATAAACAATCTTTTATGCATGTTCTGTTACTGTCATTACAACAAACAGTGTATATGTGAGGGCTCCACAATTAATTCATTCAATAGATGGAAAAAAACCAATGATTTTAAAAATTAGGCCTCTTCCTTCCCCTTTATTCA
The DNA here is from genome assembly GCA_026167975.1 of Phrynosoma blainvillii. NCBI lineage: Eukaryota > Metazoa > Chordata > Lepidosauria > Squamata > Phrynosomatidae > Phrynosoma > Phrynosoma blainvillii. Next base: position 9,457,844 of record JANUYF010000004.1, read on the forward strand.
CTGTTCCACATTCAGTTTCAAGGAAGACTATTTTGTTGTTATTAGCTGCCCTCAAGTAGACCCTGACTCATGGTGACCCTGTGGATGAGACGTCTCCAAGACCCTTTGTCCTCCACTGCTCTGCTCAGGTCTTGCAAACTCATACCCATGACCTCTCTTGATTGAGTCTAGTCATCTAGCATGCATCCTTTCTCTCTTTCTGTTACCCTCTACTTTCCTAGCATTATTGATTTTTCCAGTGAATTGTGCCTTCTCATGATGTGTCCAAACAGCCTTAATTTGATCATCATGGCTTCCAGGAGAGCTCAAGTTTGATCTGTTCAAGGGCCCATTTGTTTGTCTTTTTTGGCTGTCCATGGTATCCTCAGCACTCTTCTGTAGCACCACATCTAAAATGAATTAATTTTCTTCCAATCTGCTTTCTTCATTTTCTAGCTCTCACATTCATATATGGCAGGGGTCGGCAACCTACGGCCCGCGGGCCGGATCCGGCCCAGAGAGGCCTTGTTACCGGCCCCGTTTTGTTCCTGCCGCCGCCGCCGCCACCGCGGGTTTTTTTGCCGGCTTCTCTGGCAACATAAAATGGCTGCCGGGTTGCTCTCGGCAAGCTCCGCCCCCTGTACAGCGTCATCCTTGCTGGCAGGGCAATGAGCTCGCTTCCTGAAGCCGCTTTCCTCGGCTTCCACGGGTGTCTTCAGCCCTCCCTTGGGAAGAAGAGGGAGGGGAGACACCCGTGGAAGCCAAGGAAAGCGGCTTCAGGCAGCGAACTCACTGCCCGGCCAGGATCCTCTTCGGAAGCCTTTGCTTCGCCTCCTTGGCTGTCTGTCCTCCCTCTTTTCCCCAAGGGAGCCAGCCAAGGAGGCGAAAGAAATGCCTCAGAAGAGGACCCTGGCCGGCCGGGCGCTCAGCTCACTCTCCTGAGGCCAGTCTCCTTCACTTCCACGGGTGTCCTCAGTCCTCTCTTGGGAAGAAGAGGGAGGACTGAGGACACCCGTGGAAGTGAAGGAGATTGGCCTCAGGAGAGCGAGCTGAGCGCCCGGCCAGGATCCTCTTCTGAGGCGTTCCTTCGCCTCCTTGGCTGTCTGTCCTCCCTCTTTTCCCCAAGGGAGACAGCCAAGGAGGCGAAAGAAATGCCTCAGAAGAGGACCCTGGCCGGCCGGGCGCTCAGTTCGCTCTCCTGAGGCCAGTCTCCTTCACTTCCACGGGTGTCCTCAGTCCTCTCTTGGGAAGAAGAGGGAGGACTGAGGACACCTGTGGAAGCGAAGCAGACTTGCCTCAGGACAGTGAGCTGACCGCCATTTGCCATTTCCACCCTCTGAGGCTGAGAGAGTGTGACTTATGTGCCGTGGCGGTTGTGGGCACGTGCGCGCGCGCGCGTGCTGCACACGTAGGAGGGTGCGTGGGGGCGCATCACGCACAGAGGAGGGTGTGCGTGCGCGCCCCCGCCCCCCCCCCCGCCCGGCCCAGCCGAGACCTGGGCTAAGGGAGACCGGCCCAGGTCTCAAAAAGGTTGCCTGCCCCTGATATATGGTAATTGGGAATACAATGGCTTCAACAATTCTAACTTTATGAAGGGGTATCATAAAGTAATAATTATCACCTGGAAGTTATTATGGTATATTGATGAAATTTTGTCAGTGTCATCATCACCAAGTGACTTTTTCTTTTCCCAAAAATGAAAAATCCATTGCCGATTTGACAACACAGATATGTCATTCATGAAGTGGGAGAATGGTTTAAGGCTCAATCTGCAGACTTCTACAATAATGGTATTCGGAGGGTCAAGAAACACTGGAAAAATGTTTAAATCTGGATGGTGACTACGTAGAGATAAGTTAACAACTACAAATCAAAATAGACTTTCTGTCAATTTAAAAAAAATAATTAAAACCTTACAATACCCCCTCAAATTGTTCAGCTGTACAGTTGGCCCTATATATACGTAGACTTTTTTATCCACAAATCCACAGCTTAAAAACAATAAAAAATAATATAAATTCCAAAAGCAAACTTTGTTTTTGCCATTTTATATAAGGGACACCATTTCACTATATCACTATATTTAATGGGACATGAGCATCCACAGATTTTGGTATCCACTGGGGGTCTTGGAACCAAATCCCAAAAGATACCAAGGTCCCCTTGTAGATCTTTACACTTTAGGGTTTTGTCTAGTTCTTTCATAGCTGCCCTTCCTGCCCCTAATCTTCTTCTGATTTATTGACTGGAGTCTCCGTTCTGATCAATGTTTGATGCAAGGTTTGGGAAATATTTTTTCCGATGTTCTCATTGTCTAGATTGAATTTATATAAATCAGGGGTAGGCAACCTTTCCCCTTTAAGGGCCAAGGGACTTCAGCTCCCAGAATCCCAGGAGCTATTTGCCAACATAGGACTATTGGCCAACATGGCTGAGGCTTCTGGGAGATGAAGTCCCTCGGCCCTTAAAGGGGAAAGGTTGCCTACCCCTGATATAAATCCTCTGTGGTCATTATTTTTGTTTTCTTTATATTTAACATTAGGTCTGCCTTTTCACTTTCTTCTTTGATTTTAGTGATTGTTCCAAATCTGTGATGCTTTCCACTAGTAGTATAGTGTCTGTATATCTTAGATTGTTGATGTTCCTTCCTCTTATCTTCACTCCTCCTTCTTGGTGTTCTGTCTAAACCTGCTTGATGTCTGATATTTTCTGCATACAATTTGAACTGATGGAGTGATAAGATGCAGCCTTGCCCGACCCCTTTGCTAATTGGGAACCATTCTGTTTCTCCACATTCTGTTCTGACAGTAGTTTCTTGTCCTAAGTACAGATTCTTCATCAGGGCTATCAGATGTAATGGCACTCCTATTTCTTTAAGAGCCTTCCATACTTTTTCATGATCTATTGCAGGGGTAGGCAACCTTTCCCCTTTAAGGGCCGAGGGACTTCAGCTCCCAGAATCCCAGGAGCTATTTGCCAGCATAGGACTATTGGCCAACATGGCTGAGGCTTCTGGGAGATGAAGTCCCTCGGCCCTTAAAGGGGAAAGGTTGCCTACCCCTGATCTATTGAGTCAAATGCTTTGCTGTAGTCTATAAAGCAGGGGTAGGCAACCTTTCCCCTTTAAGTGCCGAGGGACTTCAGCTCCCAGAAGCCTCAGCCATGTTGGCCAATAGTCCTATGTTGGCCAATAGCTCCTGGGATTCTGGCAGCTGAAGTCCCTCGGCCCTTAAAGGGGAAAGCTTGCCTACCCCTGGATTAGAGCTATGTTTCTATAGTTGCTGCAATCTTTTATGTCTCCTTTTTTGTGGATGGGGATGTATTCTAATTGTTTCTAGTCTGTTGGCCATCTTTTTGTTTTCCATATTTGTTGACATATGTTAGTTAGCACTAGATTTGATTATGTATGTGTGTATTGTAACAGTTCGATTGGAATGTCATCTGTTCCTGGTGATTTATTTTTTCCAGTTTCCCTTATTGCATTTTTTTTTTTTTTTGCTCAGGTAATTGCATGGTTGATGTATTGTCAATTTCTCCCTGTACTCTTTCATAAAGTTTTTCAATTTCTTCTTCCTCTGCATCTGTGGTTGGTGCAAATACTTGGATTATGGTGATATTTGTAGGTTTTCCAGGTAGTCTTATTGATGATGATAATAATAATAATAATAATAATAATAATAATAATAATAATTTATACCCTGCCTTTTGCTGTGGCAATCAAGACGGCTTCCAGCTAAAACAGATACAGACCCCAGTAATAAATGTACCCCCCCCTTAAAAATACATTAAGACAATTTAAAATAAAAAAGCAAATTACATCAATTAAAACAGTAGGCCCTCTGGAGCAAGCAAAAATAAGAGAGCAGAGTGTCTAACGAGGAGAAATCAGAATTGGAGATGGTTTTATTCTGGATAGAACTGCCGAAAGAGATCCGTCTTGATGGCTTTTTTAAAGCCATCTAAGGGGGGAAGCAGACGGGCGGCATGGAGCCGTCCCGGGAAGCTGTGGATTGGGGCCGAGGTATCTGCCGAAGGTGCGCCACAAAAGGCGTCTAGCGCGCCTTCGGCGCCTCTTCTGCTGCAGCGTGTGCGGACACTGCAGCGGAAGTGCATCATCAGAGCCCCGGCCGTGCGGAGGGCTGGCCACTCTGACGACGTTGTCGGGAAGGGGTTGGGGCGTCCAGCGTGAGGCTGCCCCTCCCCTTCCTGGCCTTGAAGATGGCGCTTTGCGCCGTCTGCTTAAGCCCTAAGTTGGTTATCTGACGGATCTCTTCCAGCAAGGTGTTCCACAGTCTGGGAGTGGTGGCAGAGAATGTCCTCTGGGAGGTTGCCTTCAGTCTGGTTCTTATTGGTTGAAGAAGCTTCCTCCCAGAGGACCTGAGGGCTCAGGGCAGATTATTTGGAAGGAGGCGATCCTTAAGGTAAGTTGCACCCAGGCCATGTAGGGCAGGGGTCAGCATACCTTTTGGGGGTGGGGCCGGTTCCACTGTCCCCCGGTCGTCAGTGGGCCGAAGGGGGGGAAAGAATGGTGCCGGAGGTGCGCCCACACGCACAAGCATATGGGCACTACTCCCACCATCGTGCGCGTGCAACACAGAGCACCATTTTGCATTCCAAAATGGCATCTGCGCTCATGCACACATGTGCGACGACGGTAGGCGCCATTTTGAAACGCAAAACGTCGCTGCACATCGCAAGCGCATGCGCCCGACACTGTTTTGCATTCCAAAATGGCTCCCGCTGTTGTGTGCATGCGTGTATGAGTGCGGGTGCCATTTTGGAACGCAAAATGGCACCCCGCGTCGCGCGCATGTGGTGGCGGTAGTGGTCCGCGCATGCGTGCATGGTAGCAGTGGCGGCAGGGCCGTAGTTTGCCAACTGCTGATGTAGGGCTTTAAAGTTCATCACCAACAACTTATACTGTGCTTGGAAATCGATAGGCAGCCAATGGAGAGATCTTAACATCAGTGTGATATGATCCCTCCTAGATGTTCTGGTGATCAACCTGGCTGCCATGTTTTGTACTAATTGCAGTTTCCGAGTTAGGTATAAGGGTAGCCCCATGTAGAGTGTGTTACAGAAGTCAAGTCGTGAGGTTACCAGTGCATGTACTACAGTTTCTAGGTCCCTTACTTCCAGGAAAGGGCGCAGCTGGCGTATCAGCCGGAGCTGATAGCAGGCACTCCTGACTGTTGCATTCACCTGATTTATCATGTGAAGCGACGAGTCTAGGAGCACCCCCATATTACTGCTGGGAAATATACAAATATACTGTGAACACAGTCCTTAACAGAGAACGTGACCCCGTCCAGGACTGGAGGTTGCAACCCAATCCTTGGTTTGGGGGCCCCTACTGTAAGTACCTCCGTTTTGTCTGGATTCAGTTTGAGTCGGTTTTTCCTCATCCAGTCCATTACCACTTCAAGACATTGATTGAGGGGAGAACCGCCATCTGCTGTCATGGCAGCTGACCGAGACATGGAACAGAATATTTGGGTGTCATCAGCATATTGATAACACCTTGCTCCATGTCTCCTGATGATCTCTCCCAGCGGCTTCATATAAATATTGAGCAACACCGGGGACAGGATGGCACCCTGTGGAACGCCACATTTTAGTCCATTTTTGAGGAGCAGCTATCCTCGATTTGCACCCTCTGGAACCTGCCTGAGAGGAAAGAGTGGAACCACTGAAGAACAGTGCCTCCTACTTCCAACTCTCTCAGGCGCTCCAAGAGGATGCCATGATCTATTGTGTCAGAGGCTGCTGAGAGGTCCAAAAGCACCAACTGGGTTATACTTCCCCTGTTGGTGGTAAGGCGTAGGTCATCTACCAGAGCGACCATGGCCGTCTCCACCCCATTGACATTATTCAGTCCAGCTTTGCAGTGTATCCTTTCACTGCTTTGGTCCCATCTCTCCTTAGTATGAAGACCACCCCATTTCTTTGTGTCCTTTTATTTTCCTGAACAGAACACTGTGTAGTTATTGAGTCAAAGTGACCCATGCATGTCCATTTTAGCTCACTCACCCCTAGTATTCCTATGTTTATGCATTCCATTTCCCTTTTCACTATTTCTAGCTTCCTCTGGCTCATGCTTCTTATATTCCATATTCTTGTGATATGTGTGGTACTGCTATAGATCATGTTTGTTTTGTTGGGCATGTCTGCTGCTTGTCTTCCCATCTTTTATGTGTTTACTCTGGTCAAAATAACTTCCATTCCTCTCCCCAGTTCTAAATACTTGAGGGGAATATATGAGCACTTCCTTCCTACTGCTGGGAAATATACAAAATGGGAGAATATGAAACTATATTGTATTTACTTGAGGAAAGTGAACATAGCTCTTCTATATACACCAAAAAAAGGAGATTTGGAAGACAAAGTGCACCAAAGGACACACTGTTTCTGAGCTCAATTTTGCCTTCAGATTTTGCCCTAGAGACATGAGGGAAAGATTTGGGAGTTATAAGGATATGTAAAGAAGGCAGAGGATGACTCTTCTCTCCAAACAATAGCCCCATTGAAATATTCTAAATAACAGTTCCGTAAACATGCAAAGAGGGACATACACTGCTTTGTTCCCCACTCTGCTTATATGAAAAGCAAAAACTATATCCCACCTTTCTCTCAAAAGGGGATTCATTTTATTTTGGCTCTCATGATGAGCCTCCATGTATATAAGAAGCTCTCAACTTCACACTTCCTTTCCATATGACTAAAGCAGTGATAGAGACAGTGAAGCTAGCATACTCCAGTTTTTGTGTGTGAGTTTGTATGGTATATTCTTTCCAGGTATGTGACAACTTATGGTGACTCTATGGTCCTTTGGTGGGAACTGATGGTTCATGTAAACCTCCCATAATTCTGCTTAGTATATTACTCATGCTCATAAGTGATTTGAACAGAGTGGAGGATTGTATGGGAATAAATGGATGGGATTATATGCATTCCAGTCTCCTATTCTCCATGTTTCCCTAGTGCCCTGCATGTTTATACAAATGTGCATACAGAGGAATAAAGGAATTGTGGTTCAGTATCTTACAGTTACTAATTATAATTAGTTCTAATTGTGCATGTTTTTTAGAAGTGCTTTTTTCTTTTTGTTTAGAAATAAATTTATATACAAAATTTAAAAATTTGCTGTAATCATATTTACAAGCAGACTTCATAATTTTGGTTCATTTTTATTCTTTTTATTTTCTCAAATCACTTTACATCGTTCCTTTTTTGGTGTGGTTAAAATTAATCATGTGGCCAAAATATTGTTTCAGAAAACTTCTCTAATAGTTACTGTTTTTTTTTTTTTTATTGCAGCATGGCTATCCAAGTAGACAAGTTCAACTTTGAAAATTATCCCGATTCCCCTGGTGAAAGAGCACAGTTTGCAAACCCAAAGCAGCTGGAAGAGGAGAGACAGCAGGCAAAAGGTCTGGAGATCAACAGCAAGTTAGACATTCTCTGGAAAATTATATCCTTTCAGAAATGTATGTTTCTTCCCAGGATACAATTTAACAGTCCTGTGAACTTTTTCAAATTTCTAGGAAGAGGTCGAAAGAAGGCAAGGGTCTGAGCATGATACCACAGGCCAAGCCTGGTTCTGACCCAGGTCAGTCCCTGGGCCAGCATGGTGATGGGTGTGTGTTTACATGCCTGCCCTTTACATGACTCACTGCTGTCGCACACTCCATACCTGCTGCTGCATCCATCATGAAGATCCCTTCTGCTGCCTGTAAGGGCAGAAATAGGGAGCCTGGCTAAATCGATGTGGTCAGGTGCCCCCATACAACATCAGGGGTGGTGGCAGGGGCCTTCAGGACAGACACAATGGCAATGTCAGGTACAGGGCATGTGGGACTGTCAGGTCTGGCTGTTGCTGCAAAGTTTCACAACAAACTGCTGGTATTCTTGGACTGGATTAAGGCCATTTGGGTCAAGAACAGTCCAGGAGTGCTGAATCAGCATCTCAGGGCTCAGGGATAATGGACATGAGGCTGGGGTGAAACACTAGCCTTTTGATCCATGCATACGGGTCCCTAGTTTGAAATGAAGCATTAAATCCTTATTGAAGCATTCTTACATTTAATTCTAATTCTAATTTAGATTTTTCAGTATGTTCTATATAATGTTTTACCATTTTCTGAACAAGTGAGCACAATCCAAGATCAAGCCATTTTCTATGTTTTAAGTAAGGATGAGGGAAAACTGTACAGTATTTTGGTTCTGCACATTGGGAATGAGCTCTGACATTTTTAAGATGGAGTAATATATGAGCTTGTGATAAATTGAAGCTGGGTCCTGGGCATAATCCAGTGGGATCTATAAGGAATGGAAACTGTTAAGACTCTGCTAGCAATATATTTGGGCCTAAAAGAAATTCCTGTAGGAATTGTTCTCCAGAGGTATTAGAAGAGACTTTTATTCCAAATAACTGAAGTCCAAACCACAGTGGTCCATGTGATGATAGCAACCCCTTAATTCAATTCCACCATTAAAAAAAAAAGGTTGTTTCAGCATTTACCATCAAAACTATGACCTGAAACATTTTTGAAATAACTAGTTTAAAGTACCAAAGGTATATCACACTGTTTTTTCATGTATGGTAATGTTCAGTTTTTCCCCCTCCATATCATGGCATACAAAGGGTCTTGTAGCACAGTGGTCCCTAAACATTTTCAGTCTACCACCCCCTTTCCTCTTAGCCGACAACCCTAGCACAAACACCTATTTCTTGATATAAGGTCTACTGTTCTACTGCAAATTCAGAACAACCAATCTTGTTCACTGCTCTCTAGCACCTGGTCACCTTGGGAGCAGCAACTAAGCAGCTGGCTCAGCAGAGACCAAGAAGCTCTCGCCCATACTGGCCTTGGCAATCAACAAGGCTGTGCAGTGGCTTTAAGAGACCCTGAAGAGAGACATTTCATGCAATCCCCACCATGGTCCTAAAGGTCACTGGTTGCCCTTGTCTTTCTTGTGTGTCAGTACTTTGATTGAAGGCGCCCTGTGCTGCTCCCTGTTTTCCTCATTGCCTCCCTGGACCTCTCCTCTGCCTCCAGAAGGGGCAGTACTGCCCAATTTGGGAATCACTTTTGTAGCACTTTGCAACCCTAACTGAGAGAAAGCAGTTGGTAGCGTACACTTTTTAGACTTTCTACTTCATCAGATGCATGGAGTGAACTGCCTAGACCAGGAGTCGGCAACCTTTGTTGCCAGGGTGCTGGGAGGGGGGGGAACGGCCCGGGGGGCCGGAGGTGTGTGTGCGTGCTTGCGCACGCGCGCTTCCCCCACGCACGCTCGCTTCCCCCACGCGCGCTCGCTTCCCCCGACGTGTGCGCATGCGCACGACGATGCTGTCGTGCACATGCGAAAGCGATGTGACTGCCATTTTGGAAGCCCCCCACGCAAGGGGGGGCTTCCCTGGGCCGCGCGGGGGGCTTCCCGGGGCCTTGGGGAGGCCCCCCCTGCAGCGGGAGAATTCGCCCGCCGTGGGTGTCGAGGGGCCTTTTGAAGGCCCAGGGAAGCCCCTCCGTGGCTGCTGTGGGCGAATTTGCCTGCCGCTGCCACTTCCCTGCCACTTCCACGGAGGGGCTGTCCTGGGCCTTCTAAAGCCCCCCCCCCGCCCCTGCAGCGGGCGAATTCGCCCGCAGCAGCAGCAGAGGGGCCTTTCCAAGGCCCAGGGAAGTGGCAGCGGTGGGTGAATTCGCCCGGCGCAGCCACGATGCAGCCTCTGAAGGCCCCATGGCGGCTGCGCAGCTGCCGTGGGGCCTTCCAAAATGTTTCCCGAGTCGCACACAGATGTCATTTTGGAAGGCCCCCCACTCGCAGCCGACATTTTGTTTGCCAAAATGGCGGCCGCGATGCTTGCGGTGGCGGGAGCGCGCCTTGGCGGGGGTCGGTGGCGGCAGTGGCGGCAGGGGTCAACGGGGCCGGTCAGCGGGGGTCCGTGGACTGGGTGCGGCCCATGGGCCGTAGGTTGCTGACCTCTGGCGTAGACACATTCATTTATATGTATGTCTAGATAAGTTGTATGCCATGGAAATGCAAAACTTGTAGTTATGGCAATGAGATTACAAGTTCAGTTTTAATGATGGTCATTGGGGGACAAAGATGAGAGGAAATATATTACCAAGGTGAGTAGATAACCATGGTGGAAGGAGTTAGTGGAATGTAGTATGATGCTTGCTGGGAACCAGAAATGAGATGTAATTTAAATGGACAAGAGAGCCTTCATGAGGTGGATTATTAATTAGTGTTATAATATGTGTAGTGTACCAGGAAACTATTGTTTCTGTTCAACCCACTGTTGATGGACTGAAGTTTGTGGATGTATTCCAATTCTGCTGTTTCTCTTTCCAGTCTTCATTTGAATTTGCTTGTTTGTTTAAAGATTCCACAATGAATCTTTATGAGGTCCACAATGAAGTCCACAATAGATGTGCAGGAAGATTTATGTGTTCTGCAACTGGTTTTGTGTATTCTCCTTCCTAATGTTTGATTTATATCCATTTATCTTCTGGCACAGAGACTGGCCTGTTTGACTGATTTAGAACACTGAAGTGCATTACAATGGAGTGCTGAAATGCTCTAAGCCTGACCAAGCAGAGAATGACCTAGTGCTATGAAAGTTACATGCTATTCTATATATTCACCTCAAAGTTTGGCACACTTGGCACATTGTTTCTCAAGTTTCTTTAACTCTTCCAAAGAAAATTCTGATGTCTTATTACTAAAATACTGCTCTGCTGCTGCTTTCACCTCTGAATCATTTGAAAATTTTCTTCCTTTCAAACTCTTTTTAAGGTTTAGAAACAGGAAATAGTCAAATTGAGCATGATCTGGTGTGTAGTTGTGCACTAAAACTCCAATTCTGTGAGCAGATGCATTGGCCTGCAAAAAGACACCAGCTTTCCACAGCTTCTCTCACCATTTCCCCTCAATATTTCCTTTAATCAGCACAGCAGTTAGAGTAGCATTCCCTATTAACCATTTGGCCCTTCTGAAAATAGTTAGTAATCAAAACACTTTTGTCATCCTAAAAAACAGTGGCCATGACCTACCTTTCTTGCTGACCTTTGAGTCTTGACTTTTGCCGGTAGCGTACACTTTTGTAGATTTTCTACTTCATCAGATGCATGGATTGAACTGCCTAGACACATTCAATTATATGTATGTTGGGCAGGTTGTATGCCATGGAAATGCAAAACTTTTGTCACCACTGCAAGGACTATTGTTAGGTCTCTGGATCATAGTGATGTAACCATGTTTCATCAATAGTGACGAGTCATTCCAAAAAAATCACTAAATTACTCAAAATGTTGCAACATCAATTTGGAGGTACCCACTTGACTTCATTTCTGGTCAGGATTCACATATTTTGGCACCCACTTGACTGACAGATCCCTTTGCATACTGATCCAGGCTAACATTGCGATATCATTGAATCATGGCATACAGTTGCACTTGTCAATAAGAATTTACCATAGCCTTCCCCAAACTGACATTTTCCAGATGTGCAGGACTATAACTCTTGTCATCTCCACCCATCATGTTATTTGGAGATGGTGGAAGTTGTAATCACACATCTGAAGGTGCCAGTTTGGTGAAAGTTGCTAAGCAAATGCTTCTATCAAGCTTCTTGTTGTCTGGTGTGGTATGGATGGAGAAGTGCTCCTCGTGCATGGAAATGATCTGTTGGGTTTTAAATAAAAAAGATATTAGTCTTTATTGAAATAGTGTAATATAGTGATTTTGGATAGCTTGGCATAGAGAGGCTTTTTGTGTTTTTTAATCAAGCATGTCCTGATGGCATCTGCTGTTGTCTACACAGCAGAATCTTGCTGCTGCTATTCAGTATTTGAGCAGATGGTATGCAATTTTTAGACTGGCTAATATTTTTTCAGCCTGTGCTTTTTATTAATATTTTCTAAATATTTAGTACATTATTCAAAATAAGTAGCTATTTTTGGAGCAGTTTGGCAGCTTGAAGAACAGTTTTGGCAAGCAAGATGATTCTTGGGCCTTTAGAAATGGGAAGCACTTATAGTTAGATGTTAAAAGAGGAAAATGAACTGAAATAATTTGGGAAAAATATTAATTGCTTTTGGCGTATCTAGTTTTGATCTGGCTGAGATAAATGGCTGTAAATATCATGCATCTGATAACTCTTATTCAGTGTCCCAGGTTTTGAACTAGTGTGGCCTGATGCCTATTCACTTAGAAGAGAATGGGCTACCTAAAAATAAAATACTGGTTTCTATATCTTTCAGACCTGGATTACATAGATGTTTATTAGTATATAATTTAAATCAAAACCCAGATGGTATTGCTTCCAGGTCTGTGTCCTTTGCCTTTCAAGACCTAAAGAACATTGAGGGAGGTTGCACCAGGGGATGTTCAAACATCAATTTTTAAGAAAGAAAGAAAAATGAGGAAAATTCTAAACATTTTTGTGTAAATGTAGAAATCTGAGGTCTTGCAGTTTTGGCCAAAGTTTTCATAGCGTTAATAACTACGAAGGTAGTATATAATTTAAATCAAAACCCAGATGGTATTGCTTCCAGGTCTGTGTCCTTTGCCTTTCAAGACCTAAAGAACATTGAGGGAGGTTGCACCAGGGGATGTTCAAACATCAATTTTTAAGAAAGAAAGAAAAATGAGGAAAATTCTAAACATTTTTGTGTAAATGTAGAAATCTGAGGTCTTGCAGTTTTGGCCAAAGTTTTCATAGCGTTAATAACTACGAAGGTAGACAATACAAATATTATTACAATTAATGTAAATCGTAGCAGCTAAGGATGGGGAGCAAAGCACAGTTCAATAAAAAAGAAGTGAGGTGTTTCCCTTTCCTTTTTAAATGATGGACAACCTTGACTTAACAATTCAATTCAAAAAGGATGTGGAGGAACTGGAGCGTGTCCAAAGGAGGGCAACTAAAATGGTAAAGGGTCTGGAAACCAAGCCCTATGAGGAACGACTGAGGGAGCTGGGGATGTTTAGCCTGGAGAAGAGAAGGCTGAGAGGTGATATGATAGCCGTGTTTAAATATTTGAAGGGATGTCATATCGAGGAGGGAACAAGCTTGTTTTCTGCTGCTCCAGAGACTAGGACCCGAAACAATGGATGCAAGCTGCAAGAAAAGAGATTCCACCTCAGCATTAGGAGGAACTTCCTTACAGTAAGGTCAGTTCGACGGTGGAACACACTCCCTCGGAGAGTAGTGGAGTCTCCTTCCTTGGAGGTCTTTAAGCAGAGACTGGATGGCCATCTGTCAGGGATGCTTTGATTGGGAGTTCCTGCATAGCAGGGGTTGGACTGGATGGCCCTTGTGGTCTCTTCCAACTCTATGATTCTATGATTCTATGATTCTATGAGTGGAGGGAGAGAGACAGAGACTTGCCTCCAGAATATGATAGCACCCAGGAGCTCTCTGTAGAGTTAGAAACCCATTTGATTGAGCTCGCTGACAGAGCCTGGTGAAAAGGCTAAGAGAACAGAGGCCCTTTACGTGGGTCTTTACCAGGGGACTTTTTGAGGGAGAAGCCCACAGACCTGTTTCAGTGCTTACTTAAGATTTCTCAATATGGGCACTGAGGGAGTTGCTGCAGTCACCTGCAAAACTTGTGGGGTGTTTGTCTTCTTGTCAAGAGATGTGGAGAACTTCACCTGCACCAAGTGCAAGTTGGTAGCCCTCCTGGAAGAGAAAGTACAGCAGCTGGAGGTCTGGGTAGCTACACTTCACCATGTTAGGGAGCAAGAGTTTTCCTGGACAGGGTGGAACGAATGGTCTTGGACAGGGACCACACAGAGGAAGTTGTTGAGGAGGAGGTTACTTCATGCACACAGGAGGTAGACAGCTGGAGGAACATCACACACAGAAGTAGGGAAGCTAGGGATCGTTCTGGTAGCTTGCAACTACAGGATTGATTTGAAGCTCTCTCCTTTATCAAGGATGAAGAGGAAGAGCAGCAGGGACAGTCCTCAGGGACAGTGCAGGGGACCCTAAGAGTACCACTGCAGGGAACAGCCACTGCTAAGCCTTAGAGGAGGCGTGTGGTGGTGGTTGGGGTACAGACTCCTTGTTGAGGGGTACAGAAGCAGTGGTTTGTGGGCCTGAGAAGATGTCCTGGGAGGTGTGTTGTCTCCCTGGGGCAAAGATCCGTGATGTGACAGTGAGGCTGACAAGACTTGTCAAGCCTACTGACCATTATCCCTTCCTCTTGGTCCATGTGGGAACCAATGATAGTGCAAGGCATAGCTTTTAGAATATCAGAAGGGATTATGAGGCTTTGGGTAGGAAGCTGAAAGAGCTGGACGCACAGGTTGTTAGCTCTTCTCCCAGTTGAAGGGCATGGTCCAGGAAGGGAGAGGAAGATAGTATATGTCAATATCTGGCTCCGTAGATGGTGCCGCCAAGAATGATTTGGATTCTTGGATCATGGGCTGCGGTTCCATGAGGGTGGACTTCTAGCAAGAGATGGGCTGCATCTCACACCAGTTGGCAGAAACATTTTTGCCCATAGTCTCAAACATTTGATCAGGAGGACTTTAAACTGAGTCATGTGGGGGGAGCGAGACAGTATCTTGGAAGGTATCTTGAAAGGCAGGAGTGCATCATGGGCTGGAGATAATAGTCAAAGTTTTATAGAGGGGACAAGGCAAATGATGCAAGGACCCAACAGTAGGAGGCAAAAAACCTCACACATGCAGCAAGTGAGGAGGACCCATGCTTGTAGATGTCTCTACATTAATGCACAAAGCATGGGAAATAAACAAGATGAACCTGAACTCCTAGCACAGCAAAGCGTATACGATATAATAGGCATCACTGAAACCTGGTGGGATGAGTCTCATGATTGGAATATAGGAATAGAGGGGTATAACCTTTTTAAGAGAAATAAGCCAAACAGGAAAGGAGGAGAAATAGCAGTATATGTCAAGGATGTTTACACCTGTGAAGAGATCCAGGACTTAAATCCTGGAAATCACGTGGAGAACATCTGGATAAAAATTAAAGGGGAAGGAAACAACAGGGATGTTATAGTGGGAGTCTACTACAGACCCCCAAGTCAGACTGAGGAATTGGATGGTGCCTTTCTAGAACAGATGACCACACACTCAGAAAGGAGAGATGTAGTGATGGGTGACTTCAACTATCCAGATATTTGCTGGAAGTCAAACTCAGCCAATACTTCAAGGTCTAGCAAATTCCTCACTTGCCTTGAAGACAATTTCTTTGTCCAAAAGGTGGAAAAGGCTACAAGGGGATCACCTATTTTAGATCTGATCCTATCCAGCAGGGATGACCTGGTAAATGAGGTGCAAGTGGTGGGATCCTTAGGTGGGGGTGATCATGTTCTCCTGTAGTTTCTTATACAGTGGAAAGGAGAAGCTAGGTATAGTCAAACACTCATTCTAGACTTTAGGAGAGCTGATTTCAACAAACCTAGGGAAACACTAGAAGTGATCCACTTCAACATTAGGAGGAACTTCCTGACAGTGAGAGCTGTTTGACAATGGAACACACTCCCTTAAAGAGTGGTGGAGTCTCCTTCTTTGGAGGTCTTTAAACAGAGGCTGGTCATCTGTCGGGGATACTTTGATTTTGAGTTCCTGCACGGCAGGTGAGTTGGACTGGATGGCCCTTGTGTTCTCTTCCAACTCTGTGATTCTATGAAATAAAGAATTTCCAGAGTATCACAAACTCTGTCATAAATAGTATGACAGAGTACTGCTGCATCATTTCACCTGGAAGTCCTGGAACGATTAAAATGTAACTAACATTCTCCTCTGCACGTATTGCATCTGCAGAGTCCCGTCCGGCAGAGCTGTTTAAGGTGGTGAGGGAGATGACACAGGTACCCCCTGCGCCAAATCCCTTGCTTAACCTGACAACGGCCTGCTGTGACGTGTTTAACAACTTCTTTGCAGATAAAATCTCTCAGATCAGAGCCGACTTAGACGCCACTATTAGTTCAGAGTCGATAGGCGAGGTGTCCATCCACTCCGTCGATGTAGTTATACTGGATCAATGGCAATCTGTGAGTACCGAGGACGTGGACAAGCTGCTTGGTAAGGTGAGGAAAACAACTTGCCCTCTCGACCCTTGCCCATCATGGCTGGCCGTCCGGGGGGGGGTGCATTGGTGAGATTCCTTACGGATATTATCAATGCGTCCTTCAGGTGCGTCCATCTTGTTTAAAGGAAGCAGCGGTTAAGCCGCTTCTTAAAAAGCCTTCCCTAGACCCCCTGGATATGAAGAACTATAGGCCTGTTTCTTTGCTGCCATTTTTGAGCAAGGTGCTCGAGAGGGCCGTTGCTCTTCAGCTCCAGGCAGTCTTGGAGGAAACCGATTATCTAGACCCATTTCAAACCGGCTTTAGGACAGGCTTTGGGGTTGAGACTGCCATGGTTGCCTTGACCGATGATCTGCGTCTGAGCATTGACGGGGTAGTGTGACCCTGTTGGTGCTCCTAGACCTCTCAGCGGCTTTTGATACGATAGATCACGGCATCCTCTTGAGCTGCCTGAGGGAGTTAGGTATCGGGGGCACTGCTTTGCAGTGGCTCCGGTCCTTCCTCTCGGGTCGGTCCCAGAGGGTGCTGCTCGGGGACTGTAGCTCCAGTAAGAGGGAGCTCACTTGTGGGGTCCCCTCAGGGAGCTATCTTGTCCCCGATGTTGTTTAACATCTATATGAAGCCGCTGGGTGAGATAATTCGGAGTTATGGAGCTGGGTGTTATCAGTATGCTGATGACACCCAAATCTATTTCTCCGTGTCTTGTTCGTCGGCCTCGAATTCCAATGGCATCTCTTCTCTCAATGAATGTCTTCAGGTGGTAATGGGCTGGATGAGGAAAAACAGATTGAAATTGAATCCAGACAAGACGGAGGTGCTCACGGTACAGGCCCCGAAACCAAGAATTGGGTTGCAACCTCCAGTCCTGGATGGGGTCACACTCTCCTCCAGTGACTGTGTTCGCAGTCTGGGGGTGCTCCTTGACTCGTCGCTTCTGAAGATAAATCAGGTTAATGCGACGGTCAGGAGCGCCTGTTATCAGCTTCGGCTGATATGCCAGCTGCACCCTTTTCTGGAAATAGGAGATCTTGAGACTGTTGTGCATGCGTTGGTAACCTCACGCCTTGACTTCTGTAATGCGCTCTACATGGGGCTACCCTCGTGCTTGGTTCGGAAACTCCAATTGGTTCAAAATATGGCTGCCAGATTAATATCTGGTACATCTAGGGGGGACCATATCACCCCGGTATTAAGGTCCCTCCACTGGCTGCCTGTTAGTTTCCGAACCCAGTACAAGGTGTTGGTTATCACCTTTAAAGCCCTAAATGGCTTGGGTCCAGGCTATCTTAAGGACCGCCTCCTCCCATATAATCCTCCCCGCACCCTCCGGTCCTCTGGGAGGAATCTGTTACAGCCTCAAAAAACGAGGCTGGTGACTACCTCCCAGAGGGCCTTTTCTGTAGTTGCCCCCAAATTGTGGATTGGCCTGCCGGAGGAGATCCGCCAATTGACATCACTTGACAGCTTCAAGAAGGCTGTCAAGACGGATGTCTTCCGAGAGGCCTTCCCGGAATAACTACCGGCTCAGGCTTCAAAACTCTTTTTGAAATTCCTCCCCCCTTCAATGACCTCTATGAATCAGGTCCTCTTATGAGTCAGCATATATACTCCTGCTAGCACTTTCTTTTCCTGTTTTGTATTGTATTTTGATTTTATTTGGAGGAATCCACCTCTATTATATTTAGTTTTAAATTGTAATGGGTTTAATAACTTTTTAAAGGGGGGAGGGGGGAATTGTTCTTAAATTGCTGTACGATGATTTTATGATGTAAGCCTCCCCGATTGTTCTCAGAGGGGCGGGATATTAAATTATTATTATTATTATTATTATTATTATTATTATTATTATTATTATAACATAAAAATAGGATGGCAATGGGAAAACCTGGAAAGGCGACAGTTTAGGAGGAGCATTTGAAATATGAGTTAACAATTGTATCGAAACTGGAGAGAGAGGAGGGTGGAACCACCCATAAAGGTGTTTAACAGGATGCAAATGATATGATAATCAGTCTTGCAAATGATCAAAATGCAGATGAGAGGAAAGATTTATGACAAGTATTTATTAATCATTTTAAGCAGTTTTCCATTAGTTTAATTTCTATTTATGAAAATGTGCTGATTTATTTATGCTGATGTAGTGCTGGGATGCATTCATTCACCTTTGTTTATTCACATGGGAAATGGCAAGTGGGACAGAAAAAACATCTTCACAGTAAAATGCCTGAGGTCAAACCAGATAGCAAAGTGAAAACAATTAAGGGTATAAGACTCCGTGTAGGGTTGTGTATGGTCATATATGTGAAGTTTCCAAGCAAATGTTATGTTGATATAGTATGATAGATACAAATGCCATCCTTTCTGCATTGGACTGTATACCCAACATATTACATCAGCTTTCTTCAGTATCCTTGGTGGCCATGTGCATACCTGTGGTGTGTGCATGTTCAAGTCTACTGTCAATTTATGATGACCTCATAAATTTCAACGAGTTTTCTTAGGCAAGGAATCCTCAGAAGTGGTTTTGCCAATTCCTTCCTCTGAAATAAAGCCTACAGCATCTGGCATGCATTAGTGGTCTCCCATCCAAGTACTAACCAGTTAGGGGTGAATCTGCTTAGCTTCTAAGATCAGATAGAATATGCTGCCTTTAGGGTATTTAGGTTCTATTGTATTATGTAATATTTTCCAAATCTGTAGGGTACATATGCAATCTGAAATAAAACTATTTTACAGCTTTGACAACAATGGTGTTGACTACTGAAACAGAACATAGTTTTAAAAAAACAACAGAGTGTTTGGATCTGAAAACTTAAGTAAGAGGTATTTCTTGAAGGATAGTACTGTGTTTTGATTGCAGAAATTGCCAGATTAAATTGTTGCTATTTTGGGCTGTCTGAGACCTTGGAAAACTGGTCCAAGTACTATATATAATGCTTTTCAAGATGAGCTAATGGTCTCATGAAGTATAAAGCAGTTTAATATCATGTCTCCACCACTTGGCTCAGAAGATAGGTTTGTTCTTGTTTGTCATGTTTAGACGTGGCATCTCTTGGGTTCCCAGTTTTCTCTCTCTTCTGAGCAGTCATATATGCTTATTATTTTACTTAATTCTGTGTTAGTTGCCTAAAACTCTGTTGCATGAATGTTAGCCTTAAAGGTTATACTTATTCATGTTTGTCTTGCATAAGCTACATTTCACTCAAATGTTCCTTAACTATCATTTACCCCTCTCTGAAGCGTGAAGGTGAAGCAAGTGTAGAAGGCGTTCTCAATCAGCTAGTCCTAGAGCACCTGCAGTTGGCACCTCTCCAGTGGGGTGAGTAATGTGGAAAAGTTTGATGATTATATAAAAGTTGCTTTCTGATACAATACATCTTCCAGGCTTACTCTGCAAAATAATTTAGTAACCTCTTGAAATGTTGAACGATGCACAATGCTGCTTACAGCTTTCATTTCTGATCATTTGTTCAAAATCACTGAAGCAGAATGGCTCAGTATGAAATCTTTCCCCCTATATTTAGTTTGGTTGGCTATGGAAAATAATCTAGGGTAGAGATTTCTTTTAATCAAAATGAACTGTTAGTGTTCATAGCTTTGCTCTCTGGCCTGGTGGAATACGATGTTGGTGTTCAGAATTACGACCAGTTATTTCGTGAAACACAGAATTGCTGCATGTTGTAGTGTTTTGTTTTATAGTAATTAGTCTGAAGTGTTATCAGTGAATTGAACGGGAGCATATTGATATTAGACACATTTAATGTGACAGAGTGTGGAAATAGGTGCAAAAAGCAAAATCATGTCAAACTGCACATTTAGCACTATTCTGAGATGGTTTTATATGTAATGTGAGAGCGTATGCATGTGTACAGGTACTTAAGTATGTAAGAAAAGCACTAGAGATTATGACTTTGAACTAAAAGAGAGAGGGTTGACTTGACTGATTTCCCTCCACTTTAGATATGGGGGACAGAGGTTGCAGAAGGGGATTTGACACACAGAAAAATGATATTGCACGGTGGAGTGGACAACCTGTGGCCCTTCCAATGTTGTTGGATTCTCATTTCCATCAACGTAGCCAATGGGAGGGATTACAGGAGTTGCAGTCAGCAACATCTGGAGAACTATAAACTGTGTGTCCCTGCTTGATGAGGAGAATATTATGCAATGCCTTTCTCGTGTTCCTTCAAACAAACTAAACAGTAAAGCAATTCTTTAACCTGAATGCATAGGAATGTTTGATTTGTCCAAGAGCTTGCTGCATCATTAATTTGTCATAAATACACCCATCTAGGACAAGATGCACAGGTAGGTGATTGCCATGCAACTTGTCATTCATGGATGAAGTTGATTTCCTGATTCCATGTTGCTCTAGTTTCCAGACTGATAAAAGTTGTGGTTGTTCTGATGGCAATGTATGACAAAGAAAAGTCAAGAAAGTGTGATCTTGTTAATTCTCCTTCACTTTTTAGCAATATTCCTGTTGGTTTTAATGATTGCTGGTTGCTCTTGAAATCTCTGAACTAAACAGCTTGGTCCAATGCATTGTGAAATTAATAAATGTGATTTCTGCATCATAGGATTAGTCTTTCCAGTGCATGAACTTTAACATTTGTACTGTTTGTGGAATACCATAATTTTGTTATGAGTTCTGAAATTCTTTGTGAGATTTTTGTTTCACACTAGGTGATGAGCAGTCTGTTCCCCTCCATCAAATCTTGAGCAAACTAGCAAAGGGTTCAGGGATTTTTCTACCTGTTGCCTTGTTATAAATTCATGAGATAAATGTTTGGGCATCAGGTGGATGGCTGGGATTCTGTGCAATTCATTCTTTTAAAAATTAATAGGGCATCTCCTATCCTTCAAGAAAAATAGGGAAGAGCAGTAGTGCATTATTGAGGATACATGCTTAATAAAGAAATTAATACAAATGATGGAGGTTTAGAAGAAATAGATGTATTAAAAATAATAAAAAGGAACAATTAATCCTCACTTTTAAAATAGCCACCTGTTAAAATGTGCAACAAACTAATGTCTAATTGAAAAGGTGTAACCTAGCTTCACATTTGTGAGTTGATTTAAAATGTGTTTGTATGATATAAGACTGGCTTTGATGGCATAAGGTTCTGTTAGTTTGATAGTTGCTAAGTTTCTAGTAGAGTTGCTACAGAAGTATGCCTGAACCTTGGGTTCTTAAAAGGAAGTGTCAGAAGAGAGGCATATTCACAGGAATGGCTCTTATACAAACCTTCTTTCAACAGAACAGGGAGGTGGATAGTCTCTTAACAGGACATCTCCTATCTTTCAGGAAAAAATAGGAAAAGCAGTAGTGCATTGAAACTTTCTGTGTGCCTTCAGAGTCTCCTCCAAAGCCCCCTGCAACCATTTTTGAGACAACATAGAAAGCTACAGGTGGGAAGGCAGGGAAGGAGGTTCTCTCATGCTGGTACTTGAGACTAATGAAATGTTGATGTAGTCATTGCTACCCTTTCTCTCCTCCATCATCTCCATTATTGATACTGTTTTTAATTTTAGCTTTGGGTCTTGAAATTTTGGTTTGGAGTGCATTTGGAATAACACTTAGTAGTTATTCTGATAACAGGAAACCTTAGGTTGATGCTAGTGATGGCTTAGTGTAGGTTTGTAATTCTTGTTCTGTCACAAAGGCGCAGAAACAAAAATGCAGTTCGTAAAGATGAATAAACCAGGGTAAAATCAAGAAAATGTATGAAACTCAGTATAGTGTATGGAAACAAGCTGTTCTGAAAGATAAGGAAAATAAACATTCTGCCTTGGGGAAAACAAGGATATATATATATTTTTTGCTGATGTAGCAGAAGGTTTTTGGGCAGAAGATGATCTCTGGAAAATATGTGGCTTAGGGATAGTGTGGGAGAGAAAATAGATTAAGACAATCAAGGTTTGACTAATATATTTTAATAACTCAGCAGCTAAATGATAAGTAGGAGAAAGTGTGAAAATAATCTCCTTAAGTAGTAGTTTCATTTTTTTCTATTAGATTTTTAAAACTGTAACTTTGTTGCTTCTTTTGTGAGTTTTAATTTGACAGTCCTATTCCATGGTTCTCTTCTAGTGCTATTCTGTTTTACAAATATAATCATCCCTTCGGATTCACAGTGGATCCTTTCCAGACCCACCCGCCCCCGAATCTGAAAAACCACAAATATCCAAGCCCCATTGGTTATAATAGCCATGTGCTGTTGCGCATGGCCCTGTGCGTGTGCCGTGGGCATGCATGCCATTTTGTCCCTCCTGGCTTCCAGTCTGTGGAAATTCAAGACCGCAAACAGGAAGTCAACAAACTAGGAGGGACGACTGTAGTGCAATTTAGTTGTTCAACATAGAAAACTCATGCTATTTTACTCACACTGGTCAGAAGCAACTGTCCTGGGCTTCAGAAAGAAGTCTTTTTAGCTTTAACTGGCGATGCCTGGAACTCAGCTCAGAACATTTTGTGTGCAAGGCTTGAGCTTTAATGTTGATTTCCAGTTTTCTCTTAAGGTAGCTTGCCAAGGACTTGAGTGAAATTGATGGCTGGTAGGAGTATGATGATTTTGACTCAAGCTATTTCTTAATATATTCTTTAAGTTTAAATGAGCTTCCTTGAGCCTTAAAAGAGGAAATGTCTACATTTTATTAAACATATTGATAATCCTAGGTCTTCCCAGCTACATAGGCTCCTGATGTGTGTATGGCCTTTTAACATTTCTTCTCTCATATTTGTACATATCTTCCCTCCCGATAGTGTTTGTTACATTTTCTATAATGGAAATGCACATTGTACCTCTCCATACTTTGAGCAATGATACCCCTGCCATGTCATGTGCTGTGTCTGAAGTTTCTTTAAGTATCAAAAACTTTGCCATTAAGTCTGTGGGGAAGGATGGGGTTGGAGAAATGCAAAAACAAAGCTTCCTTGATTTTACAAATTTACTCATGTATTTCTTTAGATTTCATCTTCTGGACCTAGCTTATTTATTTATTGGATATATATCCCACCTTTCTCCCAAGATGGGATTCAGTGCAGTTTAGCTTGGCAGGATAGACGTTGTTCTCTGGCTATGTTATACCTACTCCTTTGAATAGATTTTTCTTTGAGGAGACTGAGCTATTAAAATTGAAATATTTCTCTTTACATACAAAGACCTTAATTTTTTTAGCTAGAGATCTTTTATGGAGAAAGGACACATGTCGTGAGAATGGGCACCTTTGTTGTATATTGCTGTATATACACTTGTACCTGTGTATACCAGTCCTCCTCCCAGAACTGGTTTGTGAATCTTAAACAGAAGAAGTTACTCCTGAACAGAAGAGGTGAAATTTATGTTGTGATAAAGCCACTGAAGAACAAATAATTGACTATTTTATGGTCAAAATTGGCCACTCAGTTGTTCTACTGCACAAATTGCATTCTCCTCTCCTCTCTTCCCCTTCCCCCTGTAAATAATATTTTCTCTTCTAGTATGAAACTTAACCACATGTATTTGATTATGACATATTTATGTGATAAATTGGCCATGTGATAATCTAGCAAAATATTATGATGTAACAGAATGCTTTTTGTTTGTTTGATTCTTATCTTCTGTGTTTGTGGTATGAGTGCCCAGGAAAGCAGCCAGATGCTGACAGCAATCCAGAACAAGCAAGCCTCGAAAAGCAAACTTACAAATAAAGACAGAGTCCAATAACAAAGGTCCGTGGGATCAAGCCAAGGGGTCAAACCAAGAGCGCAGTTAAACAGTCCAGGAAGGTCAAGGGTTTCAGAGAAGCAGGGTAATTAGGCAGTCCGAGAATCAAAGTTCCAAGCCAAGAAGACAAATGAAAGGTCAGGAAGCAGCATGCTTTCATAAGCAAACTCAGATAACTTCTGACAAAGGCTTTGGCATCCTTCCCAGGCTTTTTATTATCAACCCTCATTAAATAATAATAATAATAATAATAATAAACCAAAACTTTATTTATACCCCGTCTTTAGCCAAAGCTGTCAAGGCGGCTTACAAGTTAAAAAATACATCCATACAATTAATAACAAATAACCCCCCCTTAAAAATGAATTAAATCACTATACAGATTAAAATCACAATTACAAAAACACATCTAACATGGGCAGACAGCAACCACTGTAAACATCCCAGAAGAAATTATTTGGTGGCGGGGGAGGGGGGGAGAATATGTTATTCTGGGAATGCCTGCCGGAAGAGATCCGACTTGATGGCCTTTTTAAAGCCATCTAAGCTGGTTATTTGACGGATCTCCTCCGGCAGGGCATTCCATAATCTGGGGGCCACGGCAGAGAAGGTCCTCTGGGAGGTCGTTGCCAGCCTAGTTCTTATTGCTTGAAGCAATTTCCTCCCAGAGGACCTAAGGGTGCGGGGCGGATTATATGGGGATAGGCGATTCCCTAGGTAAGATGGGCCTAGGCCATGTAGGGCTTTAAAGGTCATTACCATCACCTTATACTTTGCCCAGAAACTAACTGGCAGCCAGTGTAAAGATTTCAAAATAGGAGTGATATGATCACCTTTTGATGTTCCGGTGATCAGTCTGGCTGCCATGTTCTGTACTAATTACAGTTTCCGAGTTAGGTATAAGGGTAGCCCCATGTAGAGTGCGTTACAGAAGTCGAGTCGTGAGGTTACCAGTGCATGTACTATGGTTTCTAGGTCCCTTACTTCCAGGAAAGGGCGCAGCTGGCTTATCAGCCGAAGCTGATAACAGGCGCTCCTGACTGCCACATTCACCTGATCTGTCATGTGAAGTGACGAGTCCAGGAGCACCCCCAGACTGCAGACACAGTCTTTGGTGGAGAGCATGACCACATCCAAGAATGGTGGTCACAACCCAATCCCTGGTTTGGGGACCCCTACCGTAAGTACCTTCGTTTTGTCTAGATTCAACTTGAGTCGGTTTTTCCTCATCCAGTCCATTACCGCTTCAAGACATTGATTGAGGGGAGAACCGCCATCAGCCATCATGGCATCTGACCGAGACATGGAGCAGAATATTTGAGTATCATCCGCATATTGGTAACATCCTGCTCCATGTCTCCTAATGATCTCTCCCAGTGGCTTCATATAAATATTGAATAACATTGGGGACAGAATGGCTCCTTGAGGAACACCATACTTTAGCTCAGTTTTTGATGAGCAACTGTCCCCGAGTACCACCCTCTGGAATCTGCCCGAGAGAAAAGAGCAGAACCACTGAAGAACAGTGCCTCCCACTCCTAATTCTCTCAGGTGTTCCAGTAGGATGTTGTGATCTATAGTGTCGAAGGCCGCTGAGAGGTCCAGAAGCACCAACTGGGTCACGCTTCCCCTGTTGGTGCTAAGGCACATCATCTGCCAGAGCGACCATGGCCGTTTCCACCCCATATCCACGCCTGAAGCCGGTTTGAAATGGATCTAGAAAATCGGTTTCATCCAAGATCGCCTGGAGTTGGAAGGCGACAGCTCGCTCGATTACCTTGCTCAAGAATGGTAAATGTGAAACTGGTCTATAATTCTTCATTTCCAGGGGGGCCAGGGAAGGTTTTTTCAGGAATGGTCTAACGACCGCCTCCTTTAAATTTGATGGTATAATGCCTTCCCTAAGGGATGCATTGATGACTCTCCTAAGGAAGGCCATCAAGGCATCACCCCCATGGACAACCAGCCATGATGGGCAGGGATCGAGGGGGCACGTCGTCTTCCTTACTTTTCCAAGGATCTTGTCCACGTCATCGGTACTCACCAACTCAAATTGATCCAGTTTAATCTTATAAATGGGTTGACTGGACACCTCGTCAGTCACTTCTGTTATAAACCCGGCATCTAAGTCAGTTCTTATCTGAGAGATTTTATCTGCGAAATAGTTGTTAAAAGCGTCACAGCATGCTGTTGTCGGGTTGAGTAAAGGGTTCTGTACAGGTGGAACCTGTGACAGTTCCCTTACCACCCTAAACAGTTCTGCTGGACGAGATTCTGCAGACGCAATACGGGCAGAGGAGAAAGACTTCTTCACTGCCCGTATTGCCTCTCGATAGGAATAAAGGAATTGCCTATGATGAGTTCTGTCAGATGAGAGTTGAGTCTTCCGCCAGGTACACTCTAGTCGTCCAACCCTCTTCATTTTCCTAAGTTCTTCTGTGAACCAGGGATGATGGTTTGGAGTGGGTTGGAAAGGACGCTTGGGAGCGATCGTGTCAGTAGCTCTGGTGAAATCAGTATTCCAAGTATCCAACAGGGCTTCGACAGGGTCGTCGGCTTTACCAACCAAGCAACCCTCCAAGGCTTTCTGGAATCCTATTGGCTCCATCAGCCTTCGAGGGCGGACCATTCTAATAGGTCCTCCAACCCCGATGGGTTGGACAGTGGCTCTTAGTTCAATCTTGACCAGGAAATGATCTGTCCATGACAGTGCAGAGGTATTTTTTAACCTCTGCCCACAGATATGCCTGTTCCGTACTAAAGACTGCATCGAGGGTATGACCTGCCGAATGTGTAGGCTCAGAAACCAATTGGGATAGGCCCATGTCTGTCATGGTATCCATGAACTGCCGTGCCGCACCTGTTAAACTGGTCTCGAGAGGGATGTTGAAGTCACCCAAGACTAAAAGTCTAGGTGACTCCAGCAACAGCTCCGAGACCAGCTGTGTCAGCTCGGATAGGGAGTCTGTTAAGCAACGGGGTGGACGGTATACCAACAGAATCCCTATACTATCCTTGGTTTTCAAGCTCAGGTACATAAAGTGGGCTGTTTTCCGGATAGGTATCCTGGTCAAGAGAAAGGTGTTCTTGTGAACCAGAGCCACTCCCCCCCCCCACTTTCCCTTATCTGCTCCTGCACAGAATACCCGGCTGGGAGACCCTGACTCCAGGTGATGGCACTATCTTCCCCCAGCCAGGTTTCTGTGAAACATGCCAGGTCGGCTTTTTCATCCTCAAGAAGATCATGGATTATGTAGGTCAGGGGTAGGCAACCTTTCCTCTTTAAGGGCCGAGGGACTTCAGCTCCCAGAAGCCTCAGCCATGTTGGCCAATAGTCCCATGTTGGCCAATAGTTCCTGGGATTCTGGGAGCTGAAGTCCCTTTGCCCTTAAAGGGGAAAGGTTGCCTACCCCTGATGTAGGTCTTATTTTTCACCTACCTGGCATTACAAAGGAGCAAGGTAAGGTTCTATGGCAAGGTTGGCAAGCTCCTCATCTCACTTTGGGTAATAGGGTGAACTGAAGGTGGGATCACTTTTAAACATCGATCCCACCTTCTTTTGTAACATAGTTTCACCCTGTTACCGCCATATCTACCTTTGCCCAGCATAACCTTAATAGCCGTTCCCATGGTTCCCCTTTTTTTAGTTCTCCCCCAGCTCTTTCTGTCTCCCCTATTGTCTATAGCCCGATGAGTGTCCGAATTTTCACAAGCACTCCTTCAGACACATAGGTATTCATCATCCTTGGCGACCACTATTATATGTTTCCCTAGGGTGATAATAATAACAGTCTGGGCCTTCAACCAAGCCTTCCAGTTCTCATCCCTTATCATTTGACTTCTGGAGAGAACTGAAATGGAATAGATAATATATATTACAAATTTCATCCCAGTTTTTAAAAGTGAAATTATGCTAAATAGGAGACACCACCCCGTCTTTCTTCTGTCGCTCTCACAGGTGCTGCACTGTCGGGAGGGGATGGTCCTGGGTGAGCTTTATGGGCTCCACCCAAACCTTCCTGGCCTCGTCACTCCCACAGGTGCTGCGCTGCCAGGAGGAGGTGGTCTTGGGCGAGCTTTGTGGGCTCTGTCCGAGCCTTCCTGGCCTCGTCACTCCCACAGGTGCTGTGCTGCTGGGAGGAGGTAGTCCTGGGTAAGCTTTGTGGGCTCTGCCCGAGCCTTCCTGGCCTCATCGCTCCCACATGTGCTGCGCTGCCGGGAGGAGATGGTCCTGGGTGAGCTTTGTGGGCTCTGCCCGAGCCTTCCTGGCCTTGTCGCTCCCACAGGTGCTGCGCTGTCGGGAGGGGATGGTCCTGGGCGAGCTTTGTGGGCTCTGCCCGAGCTTTCCTGGCCTCGTCGCTCCCACAAGTGCTGCGCTGCTGGGAGGAGGTGGTCCTGGGTGAGCTTTGTGGGCTCTGCCCGAGCCTTCCTGGCCTCATCGCTCCCACATGTGCTGCGCTGCCGGGAGGAGATGGTCCTGGGTGAACTTTGTGGGCTCTGCCCAAGCCTTCCTGGCCTTGTCGCTCCCACAGGTGCTGCGCTGCCGGTAGGAGATGGTCCTGGGCGAGCTTTGTGGGCTCTGCCCGAGCCTTCCTGGCCTCGTCGCTCCCACATGTGCTGCGCTGCCGGGAGGAGATGGTCCTGGGTGAGCTTTGTGGGCTCTGCCCGAGCCTTCCTGGCCTTATCGCTCCCACATGTGCTGCGCTGCCGGGAGGAGATGGTCCTGGGTGAGCTTTGTGGGCTCTGCCCAAGCCTTCCTGGCCTTGTCGCTCCCACAGGTGCTGCGCTGTCGGGAGGGGATGGTCCTGGGCGAGCTTTGTGGGCTCTGCCCGAGCCTTCCTGGCCTCGTCGCTCCCACAGGTGCTGCGCTGCCGGGAGAGGATGGTCCTGGGTGAGCTTTATGGCCTCCGCCCGAGCCTTCCTGGCCTCGTCGCTCCCTGCAGGTGCTGTGCTGCCGGGAGGAGATGGTCCTAGGTGAGCTTTATGGGCTCTGCCTGAGCCTTCCTGGCCTCGTCGCTCCCACAGGTGCTGCGCTGCTGCGGGTGGTTTTAATGTGTGGGTGGTTTTCATGAGCTGGCATTTTTCATAAAACCTCTTTGAGCACCGGAGGCACGCCCCTTCTGCTCTTCTCTGACCGAAGATAGGTTTGTGTTCCTCCTCCATATCCACAGTACTAGAAGGCCCTGCTACTGCTGCGAGGTTTGGCTCTTGGTTGCCTTCTAAACCCTGCTGGAGCTCTCAGGGCAGAGCTGGGGCCAGGCTGAGGGTCAGGGTCAGGGTCAGGGTCCTCCTCAGTCCTTAGCCAGGATGGGCATGACAATGAGTTATAATTTTAAAAATCTATTTATTAATGTTAAAAGTTTTCCATTTTGTCCACTGCTGCTCAACATTTTGGCTAATATAAAATACAATATCATTTCCTAATTCTGATTATAAATCTGCCTGTGAGAAGGGAAAATCAAGATGGAAAAAGTTTTTATGTCATACAGGTTAAGTACCCCTTATCCAAAATGCTCGGGACTAGAAGTGTTCTGTATTGTTTGTGAAAGAACTTTGTGTAGTATATTTTAATCTTTTTTTTAACCCAACACTCCAAAATACATTAGAAACACCTACAATATTGAATTTTTTTTAATTGCAAGCCTGTATTATTAGTTTTGGATAAAGAGTTTTCTGAAACACATCAAACTGATCTTTTTGGAGGTGTGAGTGTAGGAATCTATCCTTATTCTTTTTGTTATCTCTGCCTCTGGTGCCAAATTTTCTCTTAAAGAAGTAATGCCTAGGAACACATCTACTTTGTTAATTGAGGTATACCTTTATTGGAGTGACTTTACTTCTAGTTGCTTTTAAAATTATATATTTTTTGTTCAAGTGAGAGTAATTCTTTGCTCAAATAATGCTGACAATGTATAAATAACTTTCACAGTGTTCTTAATTAATTAACATGAGTTGTTTCTGTGAAGGCCTGTTCTCTCAGAGGAACAATTTGCTTATAAAATGGCAGGACAGGTTAATTTTATGCACTATTTCAAATTCTTCCTGTGGAAAATACTTCAGAAGATCAGAGACATAATTATTTCAGCAGTTACTCTGTATCACTGAAATGGCGGAGAATGCTAATCAGATTTTTCAGCGTCTGCCAACTACCTATTGTTTTGGATCTTGCTGTGAGCTTACAGATACATACTGGAGAGCTGGCATGTATTTAGATGCTCTGTCAATATGAAAGTAGAGTTTGTGCTCCTTGAATTGAATTCTTCTATATACAGTTGTCCCTCCTCGTTTGCGGACTTCGAGTCTATAGTCTCAGTCCTTTGCAGACCAGCAAGCGGGGAGGGATAAAATGGTGTGCGCGCCAGTGGGAGAACGTGGCCATTCAAGCCAATGGGACTTGAATTTTTGTGGGGTTCCCCCCCCCCCCGTTTTTGTGGAGGGAGTCTGGAATGGATCCCCTGTAAAAATAGAGGGGTGACTGTATATGTATATATCATTACAAATATTATATTACTAAGTGCAGCTACTTTTGATGTGTTGATTTCCCCCCATTTTTCACTACTAGGTTGGAAGGAGAAAGGATACAAGGATGGTTCAAAGGCAGTTTGCAAAATGTCTTGAATAGATACCATTGAGCATCTGCCAGGATCTGAGAAGCATAAAGGTCATTTTCAAAATATATTTAAGTAAAACTGTGGTTTCACATTTTATCTGACTGATTAGTCATGGTTCAGAAAGTTGTACTGTCCTTGAAGATTGACTGGCCAAAAAGAAAAGTGGGTAGAAAATGAAAACTTTCTCATGTCTGGATGGTTCTTATTGGCAGACCAATTTTTCCTCCTTGATTCTGATTGGCACCAGGTTTTTTTGTAATTATTTAATTAATATCCTGTCCAGTGTGGGACCAAGACAGTTCACAGCATAGTTCCAAACAAAATATGGCCAATCATACTAGTGAAAATCAAGAAATTAAATAATCTCTCTTTTAAAAAACAGCATTAATTTAATATATTGAAAAGTATTTAAAATATAACAGTGAGTATATGTGTGCAACATCTCCCTTTAAAGGACCCTTCTGTAGCCAAGAACCTGTCCAAATAAAAAGATTTTTGCCTGGTAGTCAAAGGAGAATAGAGAAGAGTCTGGCTTAGCCTCCTGAGAGAGGAAGTTGCATATTTCTTCCCCAAATATCCCTGTGACAGTAGTGGGACTGAAATGCCTTCACTTGAGAATGTCAACACTTGGGAAAGCTCATATAATGAGATAGGGTGTTTTCAAGTTGTACAGGTTTTACTAGTTCTATCTAGAACATTGAATTGTGCCTGAAAATGTACTGATAACTAGTGAAGTTGTTATAACAGTTCAAGGAGCTGTCCTGGTCCTAAACCAGTGTCTGCCTTCAATAATGAACTGATGAGGGCAAACAAGTTGAAACTTAATCCAGACAAGACAGAGGTGCTCTTGTGTCAGAACTATGCCTTTGTGTGTGGATTCTGTCAGGTTTTTATTGTTGTTGATTTGAATATTATAGTTAATATATATAGTTTGTAGATGGTTGGGGATTGTGGGCAAGCTAGTAGTAACAGCAAATATGTTAGTTACTATGCGGGGTTGGGAATAATAGCAGTTGGCTAGGATAGTTTTGAGAAAGACAGGCCATTGGAATGTGTAAGTGTGGGATGCGGAGAATTGGTGTCTGGCTGTAACTGAAAGGAAGGGTAATGGGTGGAAATGCCTGAGATGAAGAGAGAAAGGGCTGCTGAGAAGGTTTGGAAAGGGGCCTTGGCTTGATGGGGGAAATAGACTATGGGAATTGGAGGTGAGTGCCAGATTTGGCGCCAAGGGTGTTGAGAGGAGTTTACAGGTTTTGGGGCTTTAAGATATCGTTTGGCTTTGAAGGAGTAGTTCTGGCTTAATTGTTGACTAGTGAATTTCTAACTATGTGTTCTTAATAAATTCTTTTGTTGTTTCAATGCACTGTACTCATTGATACACAAAGGTTCTGAATTTGCTGAAGTCTGACATCCTGGTCAGTCAGAAGGTAGATCAGGGAATAGGGATCCAGCCTGTGTTAGATGGGGTTACACTCTTCCTGAAGACACAGGTTCACAGTTTGGGGGTATTCTTGGACTCAGCTTTGAACCTGGAGGCCCAGGTCTCTGCAGTGACCAGGAGTGCTTTTGCACATTTAAAGCTTGTGCACCGGTGTGCCTGTTCCTTGAGACAATGGATCTGGCCTCAGTGGTACATGCCTTGGTTACATCCCATTTGGACTACTGTAATGGGCTCTATGTGGGGTTGCCTTTGAAGAGTATTCAGGAACTTCAGCTGGTCCAAAGAGCTCCAGCCAGGCTGTTCACTGGGGCAGGTTACAGAGACCACACAACGCCCCTGTTGAAACAGCTCCATTGGCTGACACTTTGTTTCTGGGCACAATTCAAGGTGCTGGTAATGACTTATAAAGCCCTATATGGCTCAGGTCCACAGTATTTGGCAGACCGTATCTCCCTGTATGAACCGGCCTGGGCTCTGAGATCCTCTGGAAAGGCCCTTCTTTCCATCCCACCACCATCACAAGCATGGTTGATGGGGAAGCGAGAGAGGGCCTTCTCGGTGGCTGCCCCTAGATTCTGGAACTCTCTTCCCAGTGAAGCCAAAATGGCCCCTTCCTTGTTGTCTCTGCCTGCAGGTTAAGACCTACCTGTTCAGACAGGCATTTAAAACAGAAAGCTTTTAAAGCATGAGCAAGTGTGTTGTGTGTTTTAAAATATTTTAAACATTTTTATCTTTTTAACTGTATTTTATTATTTTAACATGCAATTTGTTTTAATAGTGTAACAATTTAATTCCATTTTAATGTACCACTATTCTGTGTTTTAATTGTACTGATCTTTTAATATTGTAAGCCGCTCTGAGTCCCAGTTCTGGGAAAAGAGCAGGATACAAATAAATACAAGAACAACAGCAGCAACAACAGATGAGTTATGTGTTCTTTTTATCCAGCCTTAGTCTGTAGCCTGGCCACATCATTTTGGACTGCTGAAGTTTCCAAATACAGTGATATCTGCTAGGGTTTGGTTCCAGGACCCCCTGTGGATACCAAAATCTGTGAATGCTCAAGTCCCATTATATACAGTGCCATATTAAAATAGCGTCCCTTATATAAAATGGCAAAATCAAGGTTTGCTTTTGGCAGTTTATGTATATTTTTGAATATTTTCAAGCCATGGATGGTTGACTCTGTGGATAAGGAATCCATGGATATAAAGGGCCAATTGTAATTTCCAATGCACCCCCCCCTCCCCGAATGTGTTGCAGTGACCCCAACAGGATGTAATCAAGGCACATGTTACTGCGGATGGATCTGACATCTGGGTAGAGATGGTACACTAATTTTAACTGTGGACATGCCTTCCTGGCCACCACCTAAACCTGAGCCTGAGCTGAAGATTAGATGGCTAAGTGCTTGGCAGGAACAAGGACGACTGAAGAGGTGGAAGTATAATCATCCATATGGTCAGGATGAGCCCTATTCCAAAAAGATAGGGTTTGATTCTTTCAGTGTTTGTTCCCATGTTGGTTTCTTCATGGGAAGTTTTAAAGTGGATTTACAATTGCATGGATTTGTTACTACTCATACGTCTTGGCACAGACAGCAGACATTAGGATGAAAAATGGATTGGGATGATACAGGGCAAATAATAAAAATGAGACAATTCAGAAATATGATTAAGTTTACTTGTGAGAGATTGCTTCAGTCTCTTCACTGCTACACTACCTTGTTCTAGCACAAAAAGTTCATTTGGAAAACAACACGTAATTTCAGGCAAGCGAAAATGACACGCTGTAGTCCAGAGTAGATTGCAATCTTGTGCTGCAGATCAAACACAAGATACAAATTCTAACAAGAGGGACAAACTGTTACCTGATAAAAAATTGTGGAAGTAACACAGGAGTAGATTTTCTGTTCCACACTTTCGTAGGAAGAATAATTTCTTTTAAATGAAAGCAGGAAAGCTGGTAGGAATGTACAGACATACCTCAGTTAACAAAGCCTCTGACAAAGAAGCTCCTTTTTGTAAAGTATTTTCATGCCCTCAGCCCTCACTTTTCCTCCTTGCCCTCTGTCTAGCTGCAATGTTGTTGTTTTTAGCAGCATTGACACTGGTAGGATGGTAAAAGAAGGCTGGTGAAACACAGACTTTTGGGGGTTGCAGACTGCCAGAAATAGTGCAAATTGAGTCCACTTTTAGGGTTAGGGTTAGGGAATCATGGGAACTGTATTTTATTGTGGCACCAGAGCTCTCTGACAAAGAAGGCTCAATGTCTCAGAAAAAAACACAATTCCCATGATTCCCTAGCACTAACCCTAACTCTAAAAGTGGACTCAATTTGCACTATTTCTGGCAGTCTGCAACCCCCCTTTCTGTGTCAGTTTGCAAGAGCATGTCTGCAGTAAAACATGCAGTGTATGAGCTGAAAAGAATGGGATTCTGTTGTAGTCAGTCCTACTGTTTGTGTGTGTGCCTCCCTACAGCAAGCCAAATAATAAGCAGCCGCTTCCAGAATCTTTACTGAGAATGTGTGGACAGAAACACAGGGAGAAGAGGAGAAAGCAGGTAACCTGCTTCACCACCTAAGGACAGTTCTGCAAATGTGGCCTCCAAAATCAAAATCATAAGAAAAGTGGAGCTGATGAAATTTTAAAACTCATTTGGAAGGATCTTTCAAGTGTTCTCTGGGAGATTAAAAATGTTTCCTTCTGCAAGGATTAACTGAGCTGGTTGTTTTCTTTCTGCCTCAGGTGCCAACCTTCTGTTAAAGAAGTATAGTGGGACCTCGCCATCTGCAGGCTTGCCATCTGCGAATTTGAGCATCCACGGATGCCAAGCCCTGTTGATCCACATAGTTCCTTTTTTAAATACTGCATTAAACATTTATACAGTGTTATGATCACAGCGTAGTCTGACAATGCTGGCTCTTTGGCTTAGTAATGGAGATGAGTACCGCCTTCTATGGTCGGACACGACTTGACAACCTTGTCAACGGGGAATACCTTTATCTTTAAGCAATAAAGAAAGAAAGGGGCCAGTGTGGTATAATGGTCTCAGTGTTGGACTAGGACACTGGGAGACCAGGTTCGAATCTCAGCTTGGTCATAGAAACCCACTGGATGACCTTGGGCGAGTCACATTTCAGCTACAGAGGATGGCAATGGCAAACCCTCTCTGAAGAAACAGGCCAAGAAAACCCTATGAAAGGTTTGCCTTGGGTCACCGTACATCAGAAACAACTTGAAGGCACAAAACAATAAGAAGCAATATTAAACAGATGTGTATGTGTGTGCCTGTGTACGTTTTTGCATGTGAGAAATTTTGAACTGGTGATTGAGTATGACAGCCTGGCCTCCATTTTTAGTGCTGTACGCTGCCAGTTAACATTCAATTTAAAAAATAAATAAAAATGTGAGTTCATCGGCATCTAAGAGCTCCTATTTATAGAAACAGCACAGTGTTTTCTGCAGCATGGAAGGCTGGCCTCTCTTGGTGGCAGAGTTATTTTTAGCCACAGCATTTGAAAGTGAAGGGAAAAAGGTCAAGCATTTTGATGAAAATAAGTTCTGATACTTCACATGCTACCATACATCATTCGTTTACTCTCATTCTCCAACAGTAGAATCAGTTATTATGATACTAAATACAAACCTTCCAAAGGATTCTTTTCAGGGTACCAGAGTGAAGATAGTTTTAATGACTTTCAATACATTCTGTCCTTTTGCTGGAATGTCAATTTTCTTCTCTTAATAATTCAGTAATGTATTAGTCAAAGAATTGGGGGATGGATCTTCTATAGAAGCTTACTTTGTATTCTTTATGGTTCCAAAGCAATCTGCAGGAACAAGGATTTTTAATGTGCATTATTCTTTTAACATCTACAGTAACAATTATTACCATATAATAGAAGAAATGTTAGCATACACTTTGATCAACAAAGAAGTAAAATATCTTCACTGTGAGGTCAAAATATGGAAGTATGGGCTATTAATTATTTATGGGTTATAGAAAACTGAATAAATTCAGATTCAGGGAAATGCACAGTTGGGAGGCCTCACTGCATTTTGCTAAAAATTAAGACACCCATTTCTTCCCATGCCACTGGATTTATGTTATTTTAAATGGTTTAGAATGTGTTGACTTGGTTGTTCAATTTATTTTGTTTTCATAGGCACAGGAAACTAACACATAGCCCAGCTATGGAGTATTTTCAGATTTGCATTGTAAACATTAACCTTGTGCAGACGCAGTTTTCTTTGAACCAATAAAACATGTACACTCAGGACTGATACGCTTACATTTTGAGAGATGCAACTAAGATGTTTTAAATGTACACCTAATGCAAGAAATAAGCAAATACAGGTCCCTTTCCTGCATTTAGAAAGTTTGGGGAGAAAAGGTAAGCAGTTTTCAATCAAAAGTAGAAACTTCCATTTTTATCTTCTATTTCACCAGTAAATGTTGAATACAAAAATTGATGTATTAGTTTCCTAAATTTTTGTTGTATGCCTCCAAGTCATTTCTGACTTATGGTGACCCTTGGGAGAACCTGTCATGGAAATTTCTTGGCAAAATTTATTCGGGGGGTGGGGGGTTGCCTTTGCCTTCCTCTGAGGCTGAGAGAGTATGACTTGCCCAAGGTCACCCAGTGGGTTTCCGTGACCAAGCAAGGATTCAAATCCTGGTTTCTAACACTTAAACCACTACACCATTCTGGGTCTTAATAGCAGTGCAATATTTTTTGGTGTTTTTAAAGTACTGATGATATTAATAATTACATCATTTTCCTTGTAGATTAGTTGATATGGTTCCTAAAGGGGTGTTGAAACAGTGCCCCATCAGGTTTGTTAGTAAATGTTTGTACTTCAATGGATACTTCAGTGGATTTACTTCAGTGGATTTATTGATACAAAGGAAAGTTGATGTTGCCACTTTTCTAAATTAAATAGAAGCTGCAAATCATTGATGAGAGGGCTTTGTAAGTTGGCCCATACTGAGTCCACCTTGATTTGAAAGAAAACACAGGTCATAAGGATATGAGTGGTAACTGGTTGGCAGCCTTCTTCCACAAACTCTTTACAGAAGCCCAATGATTTCATGAAAATGGCTGAGGACTGGTTCAGAAATGCAAATTCTTCCAGGGAAGAGGGAAACATAGTTCCAGAGGTGTAACACGTTGGTGGTGTTGTGTTACCTAGATCCCAGACCTTTACTTTCTCATCTGAAGCAGTGATTGGCAAAACATAGTGATAACTGTATATATTTAAGAATGCTTATTTGGGCATATGCATGTGTGGTTTGCAGTAACCTGCCTGATATTTTTCATTATTCGATAAACTATAAGAGAAACGAAAACGGTCTTCCAAACAGTTGAAAAGTTTATTTCCCACAGCAATGGCCATGCTAAGAAAAATCAAATTCTGTGTAGTTGATTATGATTATACAACATAGATCATAATGTAGGTTCATGATCATTTCTACACACTTGTTAGCATGCTCACTTCAGATTCTTTTTGTTCATATTAGGTGATATTAATAACCAGCAATGCATCTGAATTCATGTGTCTTCAGGATTGTATTTACTTGATAGACATAGAACTGTTTCTAGGGAGAAGAAGCAATAATGCTCTAATAATCACAGATCTAATTGGGTAAGTAATCTTATTGATAGTCAAGAATTTATCATGATCTCATTTAAGGGTGCTCCCTCCTCCTCCAGCTAAAATAAAGACATCTGTTTCTGTAATTTCCCAGAGAGTAAAACAATACAGGCAGAGATATAGGGGAACCAGGGCAGGAAAACAAGAGCTTTTGGATTAGCAGCACTGATGGTGCCATCTATCATTCCCCTCAGAGCTCCTGTTCCCTCTCAGTAAAGCTGCAGTCTCCACACTAGCTGGGGGAAAACAGATTTTTCTGTCAACAGTATATTAGTGTCAGTGATCTCTGTTAAAACAGAAAGTATTTTAGGGTAGCAGTAGCTTGGTATTGAATGGGCAATTGAGATCTCCCGTCAGCCCTCACATTTGCAGCCTTGATCTTTGCAGCCTTGATGATTCATGGATTTGATTAATATGTTCTCTCTAGGTTAATTAATAAATATGTGTAATATGTGTTAATTAATATGTGTAAGAATGAAAACTTTAATATATATTTCTTTAAAAATGCTCTCTCTAGGTCCTCCAGTGCGACTATGCTGGAAGCTGACCATAGAATCACACTTGAGGACCTAGACCAGGGGTAGGCAACCTTTCCCCTTTAAGGGCTGAGGGACTTCAGCTCCCAGAAGCCTCAGCCATGTTGGCCAATAGTCCTATGTTGGCCAATAGCTCCTGGGATTCTGGGAGCTGAAGTCCCTCGGCCCTTAAAGGGGAAAGGTTGCCTACCCCTGACCTAGACAGTCCTAAAGACAGCACTTCTGTAATAATAATAATTATTATTATTTATATCCCGCCCCTCTGCAGAGCAATCGGGGCGGCTTACAACATTAAAATTTCCATACATATATATTAATACAATCTAAACTGAACATAAAAATCCCAAATCCCATATTCTGGTGGATGTTGACCACAGAGGGACCTAGAGGTTCCTAGAGAGGTTTTCTTTCAGGCAAAAAAAAAAATTTAAAAAATGGTTCTTTATTTGCGGATTTTCCACTTTCACAAGGGTTCTGTGAAACCCCAGTGAATGTGGAGGGCCTACTATATTAGCTTTATAAAAGCCTTGCTTCTAGTGAAGATAAAAACTGCTACAGCTGGTTAATTGCTGTGAATCAGGGAATCTATATGGATTTTAGGGCTCTTTGGTATAGTGTCTGTGGGCACTGTCATGATGAGCATCTGCTTTCCAACACTTACCACTAATCCTTTGAATGCAAGTAGCGTATTGCAACATATTTGATACAGCAGTGTATACAGGAGTGTATACAGCAGCTCAGAATTTCAGGTAGTGTGGTGTGGCTCATCACGGTATTTCAGAAAATCTAGGAGGAAACTTTCTGGTTTATTTCATGAACAAATCCTCCAGTCCTATAATTACATCGTAGAAGAGTTCTCGCTATGCATATAGGACAAATACCTTTTGTGTCTCTCAGGCAGTGGAACAGGTTAGCAGGGCAATTTTGCAGGATCGTATCTCCCTGTATGCGCATATTCAAACTGTAAGATCTTCAGGATATCCTTCTCTCTGTCATATTCCCTTCTTAGGCTTATTTGGTAGAACATGGGAGAAGGCCTCCTTGTTGGTTGCCCTCAGACTTTGGAACTTTCTCCCTGGGGAGGCTGGTATGGCTTCCACCTTACTCTTCTTCTGCCACTTAATGAAAACTCTTCTGTTCCACCAAGCTTTTAGGAATTGATTATGAGAGGCATTTAATGGTGTGCTGTTTAGTTGGGTTTTAATGATTTTAACTCTGTAGATTTTTTTTTTTTAAAAATCTTGATATATTTTAAAGTAATGTTTTTATATGATTCTTAACCTGTATTGGTTTTAATAAATTGTAAGCCTCCTAAAACCTTATCATTTGCAAAAAGAAATTGTCGTCGCTGTCACCATCTTCATAGTAGTTATTCTTCCTTGAAGACCTATCGTATATACTCGACTATAAATGAACCTTATGTATAAGTCAAGGGCAGGTTTGGGGGCTAAATTATAGATTTTGATATGACTCATAGATAAGTTGAGGGTAAAACTTAGGGGCAAGTAGCAAAGAATCTAAAGAATGAAGCAAAGAAAACAATGTCAAAGAAGTTACAAAATTCCAGCAGGCGTAACGGTTTGTGCTCACATTAAAGGTTGGATGGATGAGACAGTAGAGAGGGGTCAGTGTTTCCAGGAAAGATTCTGTTCTTGGCTTTCACCTTTTTTGTAAGAGTTAAAGTACAGTACTTACATTGACCCATTGATAAGTCGACTCAGATTTTTTAGGTCAATTTTTGACTGAAATTTCAAGACTTATCGATGAGTATATACAGTATGTTCTTTCAAATTGGCACTTAGTTTTATTTCGTAAATTTTTCTCTGCTCACAGTGTTACTTGCAACTCACAATTCCACCATGTGGGAAGGGTTCCCCTTCATTTCAGTAGAAGTGTCAGCAATGATGCTAAGCTCAGCACAGGTAGGGAGGTTTGTTTGTTTTTAATGAGAGACAACTAGTGGCTGTAGCCTGCAGATCGTGCATTGTGTGGGAGGTGGGACTCAAGAGCTCACTTTAATTGTTCAATATATGCATTTTAACAAGGCAAAGACTAAACATACATCTACTTTAATATTTTATTTCTTCATTTCAGTATTGGTATCAGGATGGGCAGCATACCATCCTTTAAAACATACCATCTAATAAAGGGTAATAAAGTATCCATGCTTCTAAACCAAACTCAGATGGTGAATTCTGGTGCTATTACAGCTAACATGGGAGCACTGAGAAAGAGAAGGAAAGTGTGTACAATCTTAGTGTGTGTGTGTGTGTGACGACCCCCATGAATTGCAGAATCTTTGTAAAAAAATCTTTTTTTTTACTACAAAGCATATAAAGCAGCAGAAAATCTATAAAAATCCCAGTAAGAACTGAATATCTGAGATGGCTATGGGATGCTAAATGATTTTGAAAAATGGAGATGGGAATGCCATGGAATATCCTTCAGGAAGGTATGGGTGGAAAGAATTCTGAAAAGGAACAATCTTGGCAGGAGGTCTACTGGGAGCCCATAATACTGAACAATTCTGCATTATCAATAATTATGGAAAGGAGAGTGGTTTTTTTAAAAATAAGCATGAGTTAGCAGAGTGATGCTGTGGTTAGAAAGGCTGGTGAAATTCTAAATTATTTCATCAAAATTGAGTGTTATATGCACATAGGGAGGGTTGCAGACTGCCAGAAATAGTGCAAATTGAGTCCACTTTTAGGGTTAGGGTTAGTGCTAGGGAATCATGGGGATTGTTTTTTTCCTGAGACACTGGGCCTTCTCTGTCAGAGAGCTCTGGTACCACAATAAAATACAGTTCCCATGATTCCCTAACCCTAAAAGTGGACTCAATTGGCACTATTTCTGGCAGTCTGCAACCATAGTCTTTCTCTCCTCTGACCAGGTCTCAGGGTTTTGTTTTGTTTTCTTTTTCTTTTTGTTTTTTTGTTTAAGCAGATTAACAGTCTCTCCAACTTTCGCATCTCTTTGACACTGGTTGCCTAGAGCTCTCCATGCTCTTCTGACCTCCCTCCCTCCCTCTTATTTATTTACTTCTATTTAAGTTTTTTCAGCTTTTTTAAGGAAGTAGTCTCCAAAACCCTACAAGGCAGAGTATAATACAACCAAGCTAATATAAATACATTTTAAAAATAAGTTAATTTTTTTTAAAAAATCAAAATATTGAACGCTTATACATTCATTAAATCTAAGTCTGTTGCAGCAAGAAATAGCCGATTTCAGAGCAGCAAAGACTAGTGATCATCTGCTACAGCAGCAGTAGCCTTTTCTTTTCTCATCTCCACCCCACTCTCAGAACAAGGAAGAGTTCAGTAAGATGTAAATTCAAGCTCACTACTTCTCTTTGGTTCTAATTAATATACGAATATGCTATGGCTGGTGGGTTCCCCCCCTTCTTCTTTGAAATGAAGCAGCAGCTCTGCTGATCCTTTTTTTACTCTTCTGGACAACAGATATTCCTTAAAATAGATGCAGCTGCTGTTCTGCCTGATGGAAGCTGTCTCACACTTTATACTGCTGCAAGATTACTTCCATTTGAAATAAAATCTGTTATTTTCGTATAATGGCTAGAAGTCTATGCTTGATGTAAAATACATATTTTTCACTCCTGTCAGTGGTGTCTATTCTTATTACATTGCCCAGGTTGCAATTAGGTTCAAAGTGAATATAATGATTTCATTGATTTTCAAAAATGATATGATGATGACCAGTGAAAAGATTTTCGCATATATCTGACAGTGTTTGGCAGTGACTGGTTTCAGGTCATATCATAATATTTTTTTCTATTGCATTCTGCATGTACTCTATGCCACTTTTTCAGTTAAGGCCAAATTACATCTCTTCTACTTAGCATTACCTGTCAGTTCACAGTCTCAGTATTCTAACATTAAAATTGAATATCTGAGTCATTTAATGATGCCACATAATTGTATCTACATTATTCTAGGTATTACTTCAGTGTGAATGGGTAAAACCAGAACATTTTCTGTGTGAAGTACATGTGTATGTTTTGCCTGCATTCTTGAGCTGCCAGAAGTGTATGTTTTTGCTGGGTTTGGAGAGGGAAAGTTGGAGTGCTTCTCACCAGTTCTGTGAAATGGTGTGCTGTGGATAATAATAATAATAATAATAATAATAATTTATATACCGCCCAATGGTAACCCAATCCGGGTGGTTTACAGCATAAAACACAATTTACAATAAACAGAATGCCCTTCCCCCCCTTAAAACATTATTAAACAGTAACATGATTAAAATCCAATTAACAAATTAAAAAAAATCATAAGAATTAAAATGATTTAAAGGAAACACATAACCCCATAATTAGACTGCGCGAGATATGAATACATGGTTTGGCTTTGGGGATAGAAAGCCAACCTCTATCATGTATCCAGTTTCTTTGGCAAGTTAATGATCTTGAGCCTCATGTGTTATCCCTATATTCCTTCTATGAAATATATATACAGTACTGTTGTGCTGTGTAGCAGTTAGGGACCCAACCATTATTTTGTATTGAATTTCTTGGAAAAGTTACTCATCCTTTGTGGTAGAATTCAAAGATATAGCCATGTTAGTCTCTAGAATCAGTATGTAGAGAGATCTTGTAGCACCTTTGAGACTAACTGAAATAAAGAGGTCGGCAGCATGAGCTTTCGTAGACTTCCTTCTACTTCCTCAGGTGCATTTATGTTTTCAAAGCAAAGCATTATATTTTTTTTTCTGCTATTTTATTAAAATCTGAAAGACTTGTGGTAAAAATTAACATCACTGGTGTGTTTGAATATGCTTTGATCTGGGCATCAAGAAAACAAAAAAGTGCTTGGAAAATGCTGGTGAAAAAAAGATCAGTGAATGGAACCCGGGAGTATCCTGGGACTCTGCTTCAACTTTGGAGTAATTTGTTCCCTGCAGTTTCCCCCTTTTAATGTTCTGACAGCTGGACATTCCTAGAACAGGGTAGGTGCCACCACAACAGCTGATGTTGCTCTATGATAAAATCTTGGAGAAAATGGCTGTTGTATAAGATACTGGTGTCTTATAGAGCTCATGAAACCCATGTGGTACGAATAACCACAGTTCTTCTTAGTAGTTCAGTACATACTTCCCCTGCTCAAGTGCTGATGGTCTTACACTTCCTTCTGCATCTTCAAGAAGGAGGACTTGCTTTTTCCTCTTTGAAGTGATCGGTATCAATATTGACTGAGGAGTCTGTCAAAGCCATGCATATAATCAGAGGGCTACTACTCCAGACAACACTTTGAAACACAATCTACTGAGCTGTAAGCCAAGTCCTTCATGGTCATTGTGCCTTTCCATCTTAGTTATGACTTCCTTCTGGCCCACTTATCTCAAAAACATTGCAAAGATGTTCAGTCATTAAAATAGCAAAAAGTCTGTAGTTCCTTATTTCTTATTTCACTACAAATCAGCAGAGATCACTAATATGGACAGTACTACAGACATGCAGTATAGTAGATAATGTAAGATGAGGACCTTTGTAAATCCTGTACGACTTTTTGAATT
Organism: Phrynosoma blainvillii; assembly: GCA_026167975.1. NCBI lineage: Eukaryota > Metazoa > Chordata > Lepidosauria > Squamata > Phrynosomatidae > Phrynosoma > Phrynosoma blainvillii. The sequence continues at coordinate 9,501,387 of JANUYF010000004.1, forward strand.
ACTGTCTGTGTCGTCAGATTTAGGTTTCACCTATGTCTTAGGTCATTTGCTGTAAAACAGGAAACTATATATATATATATATATATATATATATATATGACTTAATAAGTTAAAGCTGTTTTCTGTGTTCAGATAGAAAAGATATATGAAACGTGAAGTCAAAGTATAGCATGATTACTTGCATTCTGCTTTCAATATGTAATCATTCTTCCCAACATAATTCTATACCAGTTGTCATGATGTAATACCTATATTCATTGTAAATTAGTTTCACATTAGGGTCATAAAGACACAACACACTTGTGTCTTCAAGTCATTTCTGACCTATGGCAACTCTACACTGGGGTTCACTTGGGAAGATTTATTCATTGGGGGTTTGCTCTTGCTTTCTTCTGAGGAGGAGAAAGTGTGTGATTTGCCCAAAGTCACCTAGAGGATTTCCATGGTCAAGCAAGGATTCAAATCCTGTTCTCTATTGAGGCACCATGGTGGATCCCTAGTCTGTACTAAAAACTTCCAGACAGTAGGTGTTCTAATAATCAAATAAGAGTTCTAAGTAAGAATATAGACCAGTTACTTTTTAAGTCAGCAGCAAAGTGCCCATTCTTTCATTTTAAGACATTGGGCTTGTTTCCTTTTGTGAAAATAGTATGTGAAACTGTGCAATTTTGCATTATCTTAACAAACTGAAGTTGGATTGTTTATAAATTGGCTGATTATCTGTTATATAATCTCTGTGTAAGAGAGAGTGTGCTGTAATGGTTTGATAGGTTTGTCATAAAATTGTCATAATTGAGAAACAACATGAATGCACAGAACAACAACCAGTGATCCTTTTAAAATCATAACAGGTAGAACTTAATTTCTTAAGGAATTCTTGTGATGTTGGATAGTAATCAGTGGATTAGAAGGAACAGAAATGTGAAATGTACAAACAGTAATTATGTTTTCACAGTGGCTATTAACATATAGTAGTTACATGGAAAGTCAAAACATTTTTGCATTCGTGGATTGATTAACATACGTAATTGTTATAAAGAGTCCTGCAACACCTTAAAGCAGGGGTTGGCAACCTTTTTACCCCAGGAGGCGGGGGGGGGGGAATGGTGCTGGAGTCTGTGCCTCTTGAGGAATTGTTGGTCAATTTGTTAGCATTGGACTCTCCCTTTGAAATTATTTTGTTTAAGAATAAACACTGTGAAAACAAAGACAGGCCATTGTGGGAGACTAGAGTATTCTTCCATCAATTTTTTTTTTTAAAAAATTGCCTGTTCTGATCCTGTACCAGGTTTATGTCACTTTATTATTCTTTTTGTGGAGGCTAGTCCATTTATCCTATGTAGAATGATGAAGAGCATTGCTGGCAAATCAAGGGTTTTTTTTATCACAATGAAGAGTATACTCTGTCTAGAGCTTCTGAATGAACACTAACAGCATTCTTATGTCAAGTGCATTATATTAATCCTGTCTTGAGAAAACAAAGAGAGTGGGTTAGGTGATCCCAGTTTTATTCATTAATGTCAATATATGTAATTTAATGTGTTAATCATAGAATCGGAAGAGATCACAAGGGCCATCCAGTCCAACCCCCTGCCATGCAGGAACTCAAAATTAAAGCATCCCCTTCAGATAGCCATCCAGCCTCTGTTTAAAGACTTTGAAAGAAGGAGACTCCACCAAACTCTGAGGGAGTGTGTGTGAACAGCTCTCACTGTCAGGAAGTTCCTCCTAATGTTGAGGTGGAATCTCTTTTCCTGCAGCTTGCATCCATTGTTCCGGGTCCTGTTCTCTGGAGCAGCAAAAAACAAGCTAGCTCCCTCCTCAATATGACATCTCTTCAAATATTTAACGAGGGCTATCATATCCCCTCTTAACTGTCTCTTCTCTAGGCTAAACATACCCAGTTCCCTAAATTGTTCCTCGTAAGGCATGGTTTCCAGACCCTTCACCATTTTAGTCGCCCTCCTCTGGACACACTCCAGTTTTTCAATATCCTTTTTGAATTCCAGGTGGGGCCTAACCAAAGCAGAATACAGTGGCAATATTACTTTCCTTGATCTAGATACTATGCTTCTACTAATGCAGCCTAAAATTGCATTGGCCTTTTTAGCTGCGGCATCACACTGTTGACTCATGTTCAACTTGTGGTCCACTAGGACTCCTAGATTCCTTTCAGACATAGTCTCGTTAAGCCAGGTGTCCTCCATCTTATATCTATATCTTATTTCATTTTTTTGCCCTAAGTTGAGTAACTTATATTTCTCTATGTTGAAATTCATTTTGTTTGCTTTGGGCCAGCTTTCTAATCTATTAAGGTCATTTTGAATTTTCTTCCTGTCCTCTGGGATATTAGCTATTCCTCCTAATTTGGTGTCATCTGCAAATCTGAGAAGCATGCCCCCTATTCCTTCATCCAAGTCATTGATAAAGATGTTGAAGAGCACTGTGCCAAGGAAAGAACCCTGTGGCACCCCACTGGTCACTTCTCTCCAGGATGAAGAGGAGCCATTGCTGAGCACCCTTTGGGTTTGGTCAGTCAACCAATTACTAATCCACCTAACAGTTATATTGTCTAGCCCATAGCCCACATTTTATTATCTTCTTTGCAAGAATATCGTGGGGGACCTTGTCAAAAGCCTTACTGAAATCAAGATATGCTGTGTCTACCACATTCCCTTCATCTAGCAAGCTGGTAATGTTATCAAAAAAAGAGATTAGATTAGTCTGGCATGACTTGTTTTTGAGAAACCCATGTTGATTTTTAGTGATTATGGCATTCCCTTCTAAATGTTCAAAGACTCTCTGTTTAATGAACTGTTCTAGAATCTTTGATGTCAGACTAACTGGACGATAATTGTTGGGATCCTCTTTTTTGCCCTTTTTGAAGATGGGGATAATGTTTGCCCTCCTCCAGTCTGCTGGGACTTGTCCTGTTCTCCAGGAGTTCTCAAAGATTATTGCCAGTGGCTCTGAGATTACATTTGCCAGTTCTTTTAATATCCTTGGATGTAGTTCATCTGGTCCTGGAGACTTAAATTCATTTAGGATAACCAGGTATCCCTGTACCTCCTCTTTACTTATACTGTGCTGCATTTCCCCTATTGTGTCCTCTGATCCATTTTCCTCAGATTGAACACCCTTTTCCTTTTGTGAGAAGACTGAGGCAAAGAAGGTGTTGAGTAGTTCTGCCTTTTCTCTGTCCCCTGCTAGAATTTCTCCATCTTCTCTGCACAGTGGCCCTACCATTTCCTTCTTCTTTCTTTTGCTACGGACATACCCAAAGAAGCTCTTTTTAAGCACAATAAAAAGTGATTTTGCCCTTTTTCCATTTCTTATACATCTCCCTTTTAAAACTTTTAAAACTTTCCCTTTTAAAACTTAGTTCAGTTGAAAGTTCTTTTGTCATCCAGCCTGGTTTCTTGAGACACCTCCCATTTTTCCTTCTCATTGGAACAGTTTGAGATTGTGCTTTCAGTATCTCCCTTTTGAGAAACTCTCATCCATCCTGAATTCCCTTCTCCTTTAGTATTCCTGACCATGGGATCACTCCCAGTGTTTCCCTAAGTTTGTTGAAATCAGCTCTCCTGAAATCAGCTCTCCTAAAGTCTAGAATGAGATTATAGTGTCCTTAAAAATTTAAAGCAGAAGGATTTTGTGTGTGTGTGTGTGTGTGCGTGTGTGCACGTGCATGTTTGCAGGAAAAAGAAGGGTAAACATGAAAAAGAGCTAAATTTGTAGCCAAGATGTGTCATTGGTAATGAACAGAAGGTACTCAGTTAGTGTTAATTTTAGCACAGCAAGAGAGTATTGGCAGGAAGCCAGAAGTGGAGACATTTGGAGTAACATGCTTTGGTCTCAGGTTTGCGTGCCAATTAGAAGACCTAAAAGTATGTAACAGAAATATTTATTATAATGTTGATACTGTTTGCAAAAGCATTTCCGCCATTGTTTAAATAACCTTCCCACCATATGTTAAAATCAAACTACTTGAAGAAAACATGTGGGATAAAATTCTGTTACTGTTTTTAACCCCTTCTGGAGTCTCTGGTCTTGCAGAGTTTTTCACTTTCCAGTTATGTCTTGGAAAGGCAACTAAACAAAGCTTGTCTGATACTGCTTTTAAGAAAGAAAGAAATTGTTTCATAGGCATAGTTCTGTTCTAATTCATTTGCCAGTCTATGTTATACTTCTGTTTTATTGTAGTTTCACTTGTAATTTTAAAATATTTTTCAAGAGTATTTCTTTTATTTGAAAGAAAGCATTGCAATAGTTACAAATCTATACTTGCATACTTGCTTAAAAAGGGAGGTTTCTTTGAAAGTGGTCAACCAATACTGTTTTATTGTGTCTTGTGATCATGGTTTTATATTGTACAGTACTTTGGTAAGTGATTAAATGCTATTAACTGCATAGATCACAAAAATATATAGAATGCTCTTAAAGACACGGGAGTGTCAATACATCTGAGAATCCTGATGATAAAGTTATACTTAGGACAAGAGGCAACTTTTATAAGAGAATATGGATAAACAGAATGGTTCCCAATTGGAAAGGGAGTCAGGCAACACTGTATATTATCACCCTACTTGTTCAGCATGTATGCAGAACATATCATACTTAGAGCAGGTTTAAACTCAGAAGAAAGAGAAGTAAAGATAGGAGGAATAAACATCCACAATCTAAGCTATGTGGAAGATACCATACTACTAACAGAAAACATCATGGACTTGAAACAGTTACTAAGGAAGATCAAGGAAGAAAGTTCAAAGGCACACTTGTTGCTGAACATAAAGAAAACAAGAATAATGACCATGGAGGATCTACATAAATTCAACCCAGACATTGAGGAAATTGAAATAAAGATTTCTCATGTCTTGGATCAAACATTGATCAGAAAGGGGACTGCAGTCAAGAAATAAGAAGATTAGGAATGGGAAAGTTAGCTATGAAAGCACTAGACAAGATCCTGAAGAGTAAAGATGCACAACTGAGCATTAAAGTTACAACTGTCCAATCCATTGTATTCCCCATCACCATGTACAAGTGTGAGAGCTGGACAGTGAAGAAAGTGGATAAAAAGAAAATCAATTCATTTGAGATGTATGCTGGAGAAGAGTGCTGAGAATACTGTGGATAGCCAAAAAGAGAAACAAATGGATCCTAGAACAAATCAAGCCTGAACTCTCTCTGAGAGTCAAGATGATTAAATTGAGGCTGCTGTACTTTGGCCACATCATGAGAAGGCATGAATCATTGGAAAAACAATAATGCTAGGAAAGGCAGAAAGCAGCAGAAAGAGAAGGCAACACGGCCGGTGGATAGAATCAATCAGGGAGGTTATGGGACTGAATCTAGAAGACCTAAGCAGAGCAGTGGAGGACGGGGGGCTTGGAGATGCCTTGACTTAAGGGCAGCTAACAGCAGCAGCAACAACAACAATGTAATTAAATATATTCATGTACACATACAAACCTGATTTTGTGGAAGGAAGGGATTAAGGTTTAGGTTCCAGAGTCTGAAAAGTTACTTAAAAAAAAAACAATTTGTTCTCTCATTTGTAAATGTGGGCTTCTTTCCACATAACACTTTACAATTAATCTATTTTGTTCTAAACTGCTTCTCCTGAGATATTTGACTGCAAGAAAGGTTTTACTAATCTAATAATAGAGAATGGCTTCTGCTAATCCTAATCCCACAATGATCACTGAAATATTAACTGGAACAAATTATAAAATGTGGTCATGGAAAATGTAAATTTACTTGACTACAGTGGGACTATTTAAAGCAATAAATGGGCATAGACCCACAGAAGTAGGGATACAGCAATAACAGTTTGATGAAAATGCAAAGAAGGCAGTTGGTTATATTTGCTTGTCTATAGATTCCAGCATTGCTTATCATATCTAAGGTTTAACTGATGCAAAACAGATATGGGACAAACTACAGAAAGTATTTGATTCTCCAAGTACTTCTAATCAAACATCTCTCATGACCAAACTTGCTAACACAAAGTTGCATCATCCTCCATTTTTGAATCCGCATACTAAAGGCTTTATGACAACTTTGGAGTTACTGCACCTGGACAATCCTTTCCAGAACATGCAGAACTTGGACTGTTTTTGGCTAGCCTTCCAAAATAATTAATGCTTTGCAAGTTAAAGGAGATGTTTCTTTGTAAAATGCTATTGCCCAAATTGTTGAATTTCAAAATAGTCAGAACTTGATGGAAGGCAACTATAATGAAAAAACAAAAGACAAAGAATTAGCTGAATTTGCTGCAGAGGATTTACAAAAGGCCTCTTTTTCTCCCAGGTCAAATAGAAATGATGTTAACAAGTCAAAGCCAGGAGCTGAGCTGAAAAACAACAAAAGCAACTTTAAGAAAGCAGCTTTAACCCTAAACACTCCTTCCACAAGTCGCCGAAGGTGCGCTGCAAAAGGCTGGCGGCGCACCTTCGGCGACTCTTCCGCTGCAGCGTGTGCGAACTCTGCGGCAGGAAGACATCATTGGAGCGCCGCCCATGCGGAGGGGCCGGCGCTCCAACGATGCCTTCGGGAAGGGGTTGGGACGCCCACCGTGTGGCTGCCCCTCCCCTTCCTTGCCCCCAAAAGGGCCCTTTTAGCCGTCTGCTTCCCCCCATAGTTAGACAAATGCATCTGAGGAAGTAGACTGAAGTCTATGAAAGCTCATGCTGCCAATTTCTTTCTTTCAGTTAGTTTCAAAGGTGGTACAAGATCTCTCTATGTACTGATTCTACAGACTAACATGGCTATATCTTTGAATAGTTAGACAAAGGGGGGTTGCAGACTGCCAGAAATAGTGCAAATTGAGCCCACTTTTAGGGTTAGGGTTAGTGCTAGGGAATCATAGGAACTGTTTTTTTTTCCCTGAGACATTGAGCCTTCTCTGTCAGAGAGCTCTGGTGCCACAATAAAATACAGTTCCCATGATTATCTAGCCCTAACCCTAACCCTAAAAGTGGACTCAATTTGCACTATTTCTGGCAGTCTGCAACCCCTCAAAGTCACTCTTCTGCTACTCTACTAATTTAAAGCCAGACTCTAATAGACTTGGCTTTCATATTTTAAAATTTAAATATTTTTGTTTCTTTATCAAGGGCTAAAGCCTTAGGAAACTTAAATTACCCCACAATTTGTGACTAAAATACAATTCTGTTCCAAAAGTAGCAGATCACAATTAAGAATGATACACATCTTGTAATTAGGAGGTTTGTAGTAATGAGTGATTGTTTTAATCATTTAAATAGTTTGGAGAATGTGTTGTATTTAAAGTTTTATGAAATTATAGAAAATAAGGAGGCATTGTTATTAATCTGGAAATGGTTTTATCAATGAGAAGTATTTTCTTTTGTAGCACTCCATTTGCACATTGCTGATGCTATTCTCCAAGAGACCTTTATATTAGCATTTTTTGTGCCTAATTATAACAGTGTAAGAGGATTTTTTTTTTGCCACAGGGTTTTATAATTGTAAATATTAAGCTTCCTTTTGCACAGTTTTTATAAAATAAAAATAAAAGACTGTTTTTACCAAGGATCACGAAGAATAATTCATCAAGTACTCATGTTTAATATAGCGATAATATGTTAAGCACCATGACAGAACGAGACTGATGTGATGCTTAATGGATATATTGGACTGTGTAATATGTTGCATTCATAGTGAGAAGATAGTGTGACATATGGTATCTGAGCTAATTGTGTCTCAGATTCGGTTTGAACATTTATAAATTTTAACATCAACTTTCTTTGTTAACTTGTATTAGAGCTGTGTGCTCCATTTTGTAATGTAATTGTGGGTGTAAGAATATTGATGTGTACCAAAGAACCCAAAGAAGGGGTTATGCCAAAGGAGTATAAACAACAATGCCCCACCCAACTTCAAAAACAATAATGTAAGAAATGACCAAAACCCTGGAGCAGAAAAACCTCTATAATTACTAAAAGGGTAAAATTACCCCACTAAATCACGTGCCAATAATGAAAATGAAATAAAAGGCACAAAAAATCAAGGGTTCAGACTAGTTGGCTTAAACTAGTGCTACTCAAAGTGGTGGTCTGCGGACCAGTGCCTGTGCATGAACTGTCAGTTTCCAGTCTGTGGCATATTTACATATATTGGTTTAAACAAGTGCTGCTCAAAGTGGTGGTCTGCGGACCAATGCCTGTGAATGAGTTTCCAGTCTGTGGCATATTTCTAGGAATGAAAGAAATACATTGTGGATAGTGGGCACAAATGTGGTACCAATTCCTGGCACACTAGGCAGAAAAAAACACATCTGGTCCTCCACATCAGATTTCCTGAGAAGCACCGGATTAGGCATTAATACTACTAAGTTTAGAAACTTCAATCTTTCCTTTCAATCTGTTGACTACTGCATCTGAGTGCAGTCATATTTTGTGGCTATTATAAAGGTTGGGAGGGCTGCCCAGAGTAGTGAAGGTAAAACATATGAGATTTGGATTCCCAGAGTATTGAGGCTATAGACTATGGCTCTGTTTTGGGCAAAACAGTTTGATCATGTCTATTAATAAGGAAACAAAGGGTCAGTGTGGTGTAGTGGCTTTGGACTAGGATACTGGGAGACCAGGGCTTGAAACCTAGACCAGCCATGGAAACCCTCTGGGTGACCTTGAGCAAGTTACACTCTCTCAGCCACAGAGGATGGCAATGGCAACCCCCCTCTGAAGAAACAAGAAAACCCGATGATAGGTTCACCTTAGACTCACCAGAAGCTGGAAACAACTTGAAGGAGCACAGCAACATTCCCAAGAAAAATAATCTTAAATTCTGACATTTTTATTAGCCTTATAGGGGCTGGTGGGCCTCTGCTATACATTCTGTCATGAGCTGGCAATTGAACCCAGTACTAGAGCTCTGGTATAAAGAACCTTTGCATTTTAATTCATCTTGGGCAGATCAGAAATTTATGGATTAACAATTATTACTCACACTGTGTTGTGTTTGGCACTGTTTGGTTTTGGTTAGGGCATACTTATGCACTGTAGTTAGATTTTGAAGGAGATCAAACATGCCTTACTACACCAGTATATCTATAATTCATTTTTGTGTGCAGATTCCCTCTCCACATGCACTCTTCAGTGTTTCGTTCAAAATATAGCTGAAAAGTAATTAAAATGCCTGTCTCTCAGGTCTCTTAATTAAAAAATAGTGTGTTTCTGCAATTGAAAGATGTGCTGAGATCTCCCTGAGGCTTCCTTCTGCTATAAAAAGAACATTCTATTTTTGTTTTATTCTCCTATGATAAAGAACCACCTTCCCTACTTATTCATTCCCACTTGGAGTTTACTGATCCAGTTGTGAGTCTGAGCTATTTTAAATTAGCAGCCATGCTGTATCAGCCTTTAGGGTGCACTACTTCGTTTAATAAAAGGAAGCTGTCAGTTCAGTGCATTACTTTAACAAAAGCATTCAGCCAGAATAACCCTTATACAGTGTCAATACCTTTTTATTTTTAATCTTTTAACTTTTTCACATAAAAAAAAATACTTTTGGCAATGAGAACAGGAAATAAAACATGTTTTCATTTTTCTTCCTTAAGCAAATTCTAACCTCTTTCTTTGCTCTGCTTTGTGAAATGAGATGCTGGTTTCCTCTGATCTTTCAAGCTGTGGGTTTTGGGATATGTTAAGCTAGTCTCTTGCTAGGAAGCATCCAGGGATAATTTGCATAGCAAATTGAACATCTGTCAGATTTGTACATTTGCCTGTTTCTAAGTAGTTCTGTTAATTAACCATTGCAACTCAAATCTGCCGGGACTTTCCTTTTTAAAGTTCTGATTATAGATATATGAGGTCTTTAGCATGTATTTTATACATTACTAGTTATCCTATTCAGCTAAAAAGCGCCATGATGGGTACTAATTATTACTTGTTTAATAGCTGATGCAAAATGTACAGGTGTCTAGCAAAATGCCAGCCATCATTATGATACATGGAAGGGGGTAGGCATCCTAAATGAGAGTCTGCATATATGTTAAAACTTCTTGAGGGATAGGCCTCAAACAGATAGGCCAAAAGAAGAGGTTTCACACTGCTCTGGGGGTGTGGTGCTTTAATGAAGTACGCCCCTGAAGCTTCCGGAAATGGCACCGCAGCCACTCTAAGGGAAGAAAAGCCAGACTAAAAAGAAGTGGAAAGAAACCACTCCTTCCAGAAAAGTGTGCACTTTTGACTCTACATGTAAACTCCCTGAAGGAGTGCTTCATCCTAACCCTAACCTTAAAGCAGTGTATAAATGCACTGGTGCAGGTGTGCATTTTAAAAGGACGGTGCCACCAATCAGTTAGCAATGCAAAAAAGGGACAATGTGATACTTCCAATTGTTATCAGTATAACATACACAAACCAGACAGTCCAAGACAGGTCATGTGGTGAAGGGCGTGAGAGAACGAGGCATATAGGGGGGAATTATTTTGCATTACCAGTGTTATACTGGGCACACCTCTAATCCGATGCCCAGTGGATGGTCACGGGTGCAACTGTGTGCACGATCAAAGGGGCGGCCATCCATCCAATGAAATGGCATCTAGGCAGGAGGCAGTTACCAGGGGTTTGTTTCTGCGAAGGTGCATATGGGTGGTGGGGGCAAAAGTAAAGAAAATACCCAGAAGCGTGGCTTGACACTGCACTGTGTGGTCATGGCATGCACATGTGGGCCCCCTTGGGAGCGGTCAGTGCGGTCAGTAGGGTCTTGGGCCACACTCGGAAGAAGCAGCTTTGGTCCACTCTTTCTGGCCCATTTGCTTGACCCCTATTTATGCATGTGACTGACATTCTGATAGTCAAAGGGTTAATCCCCTGATCACTCTGAGATCTCTTCCATTTTCATGTGGTTCTCTGTTTATCTTATTGAAAGGGACACTATAGGTTCCAGCCTATCATGGATTTTTTTTTAACTGGTCCCATCCAAACAGTTTCTAGAGCAAGGACACATTATAGTTCTTCCCATTCTTGATTGATACCTTGTTGCTGATAATTGTGCCATAGATTTAAAGAAATGAAGGATCTTAGTTTTTGTTTTTATTTTTTTAAATAGAGGACCTACTAAAAGGAAAAAAAAAAGTGAAGACAGGAGATATCCCCCAGTGAAATATGAACTTACAAGAAATAATATTTCTCCTGATTTCAGAATGGAAACTGTGGCTAATGGAGAATAAACTGTTGAAAATCACTTACAAAGTGTATATGTAGGATGTCACAGTTCATGTCTCTGAAATGGGAGGTTATTTCTACTACAGCTGTTTACAGTTATCTGTGCCTCTGCCAACATGTATATGTCCACAGCAAGTATTTCAGATTTTAGCTTTTAGTGTTTATGGACAAAACTTCCTTACCATTTTCTAAAGATCTAATAGGGTAAATAATTTTATCATTTGTACAATATTCACAGATTGAGGGAGGGAGATTGCACTTGGGACGATGCTTCCATTCCAGCTTGCAAAGTAGACTGAGTATACAGGTTAAACAAATCAGACAAACATCATTTTGCTTGAAATATACTTTCCCTTCTAAATCCAGATAATTTAAATGCATGGAATTATTTTATTATGTTGGCTGTTATGTTTTATTAAGTTGGCTGACGCTCTAGAGGTCTAGGGGGTGTTTGAGACTAGTCATTGTGATGGCTGCCTGACAGAGAAGCAGGCAAGCAAGATGCTCTAAATGCCAATGTAATCTCTGTGAAATAGGTGTTACAAATATATCGTAGCAATTGCCCTGATCTCTTTCTATATTTTCGAGGCCATTTTTTGAAACCTGGGTAGGTCTGTGTTCCTGTCTGGTTGCAAATATCAGATGAAGCAAATTAGATAATGGGAAGCCTGTCTTTAACTGAATCTTGCAGAACTGAACATCTTTCCTTGTTGGGAGATGGGAAAATATGGTGATTCCAAAATGTAACAGAGGCGGATGTGGTAATATACTGCAGCTGAAGAGCAGCCAACCATTGGAGCAAAATAGCATTTTAGTAATATTAACAAATAATAGATTGATTGAATCGATTAGAAACAACATTTGAGACACAGGAAGCAATCTGTTCAATGAGTGACACTCTTTAGAGATGTGTCAAAACTTCTATTGAATGTCAGCTGGACTGCTGGTGAGACAACAGACATGCACCAGAAAACTGGAGCTGGATGAAGTAAGGGGATGGTATGTTTATGTTGAATGGCTACTCGTCACTTACAGGATTTCAGTTATGGAGGATCTTGTTCATTTTCATTTGCTAGCATTTCCTTCCACTCCGCTTCCTTTATAAATGAGTGTCTTATTGATTTAGGAACCTTAGCCAAATAAAGCAGTGTTACTGTAAAATCGTGGATCAGAAAGCTCCTGAGATGTCACTGGAATGAAATCTAATTGTCTGAATGCCAATTTAGTAGTAATCTAACTTTTTAGAGATTTCCGAATATTTAATTTCAATATTACATGACTGTTGTTGTTTAAACTTGTATGATTAAAAATACAGATTTTGTGCATAGTGACATGCAAATATTATCATGTAACTGATACTCATTTTTTTCCTGGAGACGATGGAAGAAATAAACAGGCTCCTTCCTCCATTTTGGTTTTCAAATTTGAGCAGAAATATATACATCAAATAGAATGATAGGTAAACTCTGCTAATGTAGTTTGAAAAAGGGACCTTTAAAGCGAGATTTAGTACTCTGTAGCTGCATTAAGTGAAGAACTCTTTCACATATCTGTGGCTCATGAAAATAGAAACAATAAAAATTGTGCACGGTTAAAGAAATGAAGCATTTCTTAGATAGCTTTTAGGAAGGGTATTATGGCACAGTATAGGTTGTGATGATTGCAAATAAATCTTTATGTATTTTGAAAGAGAGGTAAGAGGATAGTTTTGTGGCTGAGAGAGTATTTTCCCTTGGCAGACTTGAGTTGCTTCCTCAGCATGCCCTTTTTTTCTGGGAAACTGAACTAGCACAGAAGTTGTCACATAAGCAGCAAGCATATACACTTTTCCTCGCTGTTCGCGGTCTCGCCGTTCGCGTCCCTCATTCCTTCATGGTGTGTGCGCAGGAGTGTGCCCTCATTTGAATCAATGGGGCTCCAGTATTGATGATTTTCCCAATTCGCAGGGGTGGTGGTTCCGGAACAGATCCCCTGCAAATTGAGAACGGCGACTATAGTAGTTTTCCTTTGTTAATATGGGCAACTCTCGAGGGCACCACTTTCTGTTTAGTAGTCATAGGATCTCCAGAACATGTAAAGGTTTTAGCTCTCACCCCTTTCCATTCTGTTCAGGTCCACATCCAGTTCCATTCTGGTTAGGTCTTATACCACTGACTGAACTGATTATTAACTGATCTAAAGATGAAAGGGGATGTGCTTTACTACCTGAATATCCAAGGAAAGACCATTTAGGGCCTTTGCAGACTGCCAGAAATAGTGCAAATTGAGTCCACTTTAACTGCCCTGACTGAGTGCTAGGGAATCATGGGAACTGTAGTTTATTGTGGCACCAGAGCTCTGTGACAGAGAAGGCTCAATGTCTCAGAAAAAAATACAATTCCCATGATTCCCTAGCACTGAGCCAGAGCAATTAAAGTGGACTTAATTTGCACTATTTCTGGCAGTCTGCAAAGGCTTTATCTCTCTAGACAAGACAGAGACAGCTATCTCTTTTGTCTGCAGCTTGGAAAGCACTCTCCCAGGACCAAGCCACTTCTGTGTACCTTTCCAGTACAGCACACCTATAACTGTTATGCAGGGGTAGGCAACCTTTCCCCTTTAAGGGCCAAGGGACTTCAACTCCCAGAAGCCTCAGCCATGTTGGCCAATAGTCCCATGTTGGCCAATAGCTCCTGGGATTCTGGGAGCTGAAGTCCCTCATCCCTTAAAGGGGAAAGGTTGCCTAGCCCTGTGTTATAGCTACCAGAATATCTTAGGGTTTCTCTATTGCCTTCAAAATGGGCACATCATTAATACAGCTGGTAAACTTGCTGCTCTTTTTTATGTTTTGGAGCTCCAGATTGATGTCTATTTGCATCACCTTGAATTATTGGCCTAAATCCAATTGAAAGTCCCGACTTGAATCAATTGCTGAATGGTAATGGTTAATGGTATCTAAGACACCACATCCTGTGTATTCTTGGATACTAAACAGGGCAGTCCTGGTTAGTCCTTGCATGGGAGATCGAGTACTATAGGTTATATTTTAGCAAAGGAACTGGCAAAACCACCTCTGAGTATTCCTTATCTAAAAAGTCCCTATGAAATTCATGAGATTGCCATAAATCAACAGGTGATTTGAAAGTACGCATGCATGAATGTGCATCCCCCACCCCCACTGTCTTAAGCCATTGTCTCTATGGCTGCATCCACACTACAGGAATAATGCAGGTTGGCACTACTTTACTGCCATGGCTCAATTCTTTGCAATTCTGGGAACTGTAGCTTTGTGAGACATTTAGCCTTCTTTGTCAGAGCAAATTACAACTCCCAGAATTCCATAGTGCAAGCTACTTTCAAAGAAGAGATATGTTGCAGTGAAATGCTTATGGAGCCTAAATGGTAAGAGGACAGATTAAAGAAAGAACATATTACTGTTTATGAATTGTGTTGATTATTTGTAGGCCACCTTAAATTAAAATGGCACACTGGCTATTAGCAGAGTATTTTGAGACAGTGTGATTTATGAAAAGAAGATTTTTCATACACATTAAAGAATTTGGCCTGTGGAAAATTGTGGGTTCTCTTTCTCCTGCCTTCTCTTTCTCACACATAAACATTGACAAAATGTGGCCTCTATTGCACATCTAATTTGTGCAATAGAGTCATTGTGAAAAAGCTATGCTTCCTAGCAATTATGTGCCTCCAGCATAAAATATCTTGACAGCTTGCTAGCGTTATGAATATCAAAACAGCTGGTGTCATCTGTGGCTAAAAGTGTCAGCTGGCATGTCTTTGGTTCTTACTTTAGTCATAAGATAAGCCTTAGGCAAGCCCTAGCTTCATCCCTTGTCTGCATCATGGGGATATGAAGTGTGTGGTAATAAGTACAGTCAGCCCTTCCAATTTGCGGGGGATCTGTTCCGGATTCCCCTGCGAAAATGAGAACTCACAAATATTGGAGCCCCATTGAAAATATTGGTGTGGGCGTGCGCCGCCATTTTGTCCCTCCCTGCTTGCCTTCCTGTGAAGAGCGAGACCGCAGACTCCCAAGTCCGCAAGTGGGGAGGGACAACTGTATTCATAATTTCTTCTTCCTCTGTCAGCCAGGTTGCTTTGCCAGCTCCTTTGTTATCTAGCTTGATTTGACAGCAATTAGAGATAGATACAGGGAAAAGGGAAAGAGCAGAACCACATAGTAAAAGCTGAGGGCATTATAAGAGTAATGAGGAACACAAGCACCAATTTAAAAGCTGCCTATATACATGAGGAAGCTTAGGGAGCTGGATACGTTTATCCTGGAGAAAACAAGGTTAAGAAGTGACATGATGGCCATGTTTAAATATTTAAAACAATGTCGTATTGAGGATGGAGCAAGCTTGATTTCTGCTGCTCCAGAAACTAGGACATGGAGCAGTGGATTCAAACTACAGGAAAAGATATTTCAGCTAAACTTAGGAAGAACTTCCAGATGGTAAGAGATGTTCAATAGTAGTTTCCTTCTTTGGAGGTTTTTAAACACAGGCTCGATGGCCATCTCTCAGGAATAAATCATAGAATCATAGAGTTAGAAGAGGCTACAAGTGCCATCCAGTCCAACCCCATTCTGCCATGCAGGAACTCACAATAAAAGCATCCCCAACAGATGGCCATCCAGCCTCTGTTTAAAGACCCCCAAAGAAGGAGACTCCACCACACTCTGAAGGAGTGTGTTCCACCATCGAACTGCTCTCACTGTCAGGAAGTTCCTCCTAATGTTGAGGTGGAATCTCTTTTCCTGTAGCTTGCATCCATTGTTCTGTGTCCTTTTCTCTGGAGCAGCAGAAAACAAGCTTGCTCCATCCTCAATATGACATCCCTTCAAATAGTTACACAGGGCTATCATATCACCTCTCAACCTTTTCTTCTCCAGGCTAAACATACCCTGCTCCCTAAGTTGCTCCTCATACAGCATGGTTGCCAGACCTTTTACCATTTTAGTCACCTTCCATTGGACACACTCTTTGATTGTGTACTCCTGCATGATATGGGGGTGGACTGGATGACCCTTGAGGTTTCTTCCAACTCTATGATTCTATGAGGGGCAGTGCCAGATATAGATATATGCCAGGCGCAGTACTTTTCAAATGCCACCTGAAAATTTGCCACTCCTTAATTCAGAAGTGGAAATCATGCAGCCTTGAGATGTTGTTGTACTTTGACTCCCAGCTTACCTCACTATGGGTTATGCTGGCTATTGGTGCTGAGAGTTGCAGTCATAACAACATCTGGAGGTCTGCATGATTCTTATCCCTGATTTAATTGACAGATAATCCTACCACTGTGTTCTACACAGGGTGACCTAGCAAGCATTTGACTGATTGGAAAAATGTAATAGTTTTCTTTTGAGATTTTATATATGCTAGTAATAACCAGTTAATATAAGTTATCCACTGCATTGGCCTTGAAAACACTGACGAGAACAGAACCCAAAATGTGTACTATAAACACTTTTAAATTTATGTATGGCTGGTTTAAGTACTCAATGGTTGGTTGTCTGGGATATTGCAGGATGCTGAATCCATTTCAGATACGCTTTTTAATGTAATTTCAATAGTGGAAAAGGATAATATATCTATATTTATAATAATGCCATCTGTTAAGAAAGTACACTTAAGGGGTCATAAAAGTTCAGAGTTTTATGATTTATGTAACAGTCTATTTCTAGTACCTGGTTTTTAAGGTTTCTCTTAAGAAAAATTATATCAAGCAATGGTGTTATAAAAACGGATCATATTTAGCTGTACTTTGTGTGTGTGTACATTTTAACAACAATCCGTTTAACTTGCAAACACGATTCCAAACATTCTGTCATTCTGTGGTATATATGTATTACTGTATAACTCTCAGCTTTGCTTTCCTCTCATTATATATTCATTTTAGGGCATTCCTATCCAGCTCTCGACTTCTGGAGCCACAAGGACAGTTTACAGACAAAAGCTAAAGCAGCACTCATTAAAAAACAAACAATCCCAAACATAAATAATTAATATTGCTAAAAGCAGAAAGTCTGAATAAAACAAACAGGGATCCAGTTATCCAGCATTATAGAAGGCCTCAGTAAAAATTTTGAAAAGACTTTTCCTAGTAGAAGAATACTGCAAAGTCTGGCATGAGTCTGCTTGAGGCACTAGAATCAACTAGATAAACCTGTGTTGCAGTTTTAAAACAAACAATTAAACTGACAATAACAATAAAATATTCTAAACAATTTGAAATACTTATACCAGTACAGCATACCGCATTAAAAGATCCTTCTGCCAATTCAGTTAGAGAATGAAGGTCCATTTAAATAAAAATATGGATCAGTAACTGAAAGGAATGAAGATAAGGGGGAAATCCTTTCCATTGGCCACCGAGCTTTACATCTCTTGCTGTTCAGCCTCAAAACTGTACCCTCTCCTCCTCTGCTTTTGACATAAAGTGGAGCTTCCCTGCAGTTGAGCCCATCTGCAACAATATAGTATATTTTAAAGCTGCTAACTGGCTTAACTGTCATGATTTCTGTGAAGGAACCTTGGGAAAATGTGAGGCTACTGAGTATTTCCTGTAAAGAAACCCAGAATACATAGCAGGACATACTTGGACTTTGCTTCTTCCTTTCATGCTTGGGTGTGTAGCACCTGTCACACAGGTGAAGAAATTGTCCATGCTATGACAGTAGAGCAACCATAGTCTTGCAAAAAAAAACAACCCCTGCATTATGGGGGCTTAAAACCTCTCCCCTCTTCTTTCTGTTTCTTCTCTCTCTCTCTTCATTGCCAGTAACTCTAATGAAAATAGAGTGAGAGGTAAACATCTGTGTCCAGCTCCACAATGCCATGTGTTATTTATATCATATATATCATGGTTATATCATGATCAGACACTGTATTATTATACTCTAACCCCTCTGTTTCTCAAAATATTACAGGCTCCAAACATAGTATAACTGTGCTTTTAAAGAATTGACTGTATTCTAAAAGTCCTTGAAAATGTCACTGTTGAGTCAACAATATGTTGCTGCTCTCCTGTTTTACTCACTGCAAGCATTCTGTTTAGACCCTATAGAATCTGCAAAATTTAATCTCTTTTTTCCAAGTGCAGATTCTCTCTTGTGAACCTGTTCCTCACTTACCATAGCTCATAGTCACACCTCTAAGTCAACTGCAGGTTTATAATTGTTCAGGTTCTTGCTAAAGATGTGTCAATGCACCTTTTGAAATGAACGTGCCAATCTTTGCCAGCTAGATATATAAAACATGGTTTTGAAAAGATAGGACAGGAATACCAATACTGAAGCTCAGATGAATCTGTCACATCAGAACAAACAGAGATACTGATTCAATATTTGACCCTACGATAACCGCTTTGGTCTGACTTGATGGGAGAGAATCTAGGATTCAGAAGACTTCTCAGATTGTCTCTGCTTTAGAAAGACTCATGGATTGTGTTTAAACAAAACTATAGTTTCATTAGTTTTTACACTGTGTTTTCTATATATTATGGTATGTTATGTACAGATGCTTATAAGGAATGATGGTATATACATGAAATAAATAAACAGTACTGTTGCTGTCCTTGAGCAAGCAGGGATCACCAGCATTGAGGCCATGCTATTGAAAACGCAGCTGCGCTGGGCAGGGCACGTTTCTAGGATGGAGGACCATCGCCTCCCAAAAATAATACTCTACGGTGAACTTGCCACGGGTCATCGTAAGAGGGGCGCTCCAAAAAAGCGATACAAGGACTCCCTGAAACAACATCTCAGGCTCGGCCAAATTGATCACCAACAATGGTCCACCCTGGCCTCACATCGGGAGGCATGGAGACGCACTATCCACAATGCTGCAGCCTTATTTGAGAAGTCACGCCGAACAAATCTCGAAGAGAAACAACAACGCAGAAAGAATCACAACCCAGAAACATCACCCAAGGAGATCTTCTGCTGTGCTTTCTGCAACCGGACTTGTTTATCTCGGATTGGCCTTTTTAGTCATCAGCGCGCTTGCAAAAAGCGTGGGATGAGTCCTTCCTGAATCTTCGTTTGCGAAGAAAAGCCAGAGAGAGATTATTATTATTATTATTATTATTTCTTACCCACCTCTCCCCATGGATCGAGGTGGAGAACAAAAAAACCTTCACAAGGTCCTTTACTAGCGGGATGTCAGCTAGAAGCCCCGCTGTTTTATTGACTTTTATCTTCTTAATAGATCTGTTTTAAAAAGTTTTAATTCTAGTGATAGCTTAATTTCGTATGTGCTTTTATTTATATTTTTTATTTTTTTATTTTTTCCAATTTTGAGTAAAAGCTGGTATATAAATTAATAGTAATATGAATTGATACCATTTTTCTCTTATTGCTGTGTCCCAAATTGTTACTCACATTCTTTCAGTTGTCAGTTAATGGTGTCTGAATGCCAAATTATTTACTTCTGAAATTTCATTCAGATGAGTTTGACTGAATTATCCCAATTGATAGAAGGAATATATTGATTTATTTCGCCTGTATATTAACTACTTTTGTTAGTAACCTAGCACCTCATTAGTTTTGCCACCCATCTGTTTACAAATTGTCCACGTATTCTCCCTATAATTGGTTTGATATTTCATTATATTTCCTGCGTAATTACCTGCTGTTCACTTGGTGCTCTGAATAAATATGTTGTTGCATAATTAACAATCTTTTTAGTGAATTAATTATTACATTTTGAATATCTGAGCTGAATTGCCTGTGTTAGCCTTCCAAATATTTCTACTCTGTCAGTTAGCCACTCAGCTCTCACTGTTGTTTTAGTTCCTATTCTACTTGTATTTAGTTGCTTACTGTTCTTCTTCACCCTGTCAAGTGCCCTCTTTATGAGATACACCTGGTGTTGTCAGATAACATACTTGGAATCATCTTTCAGAGTTTCACGATTCTTGTTCTTGACGCAAGACACTTGACTTGAGGGGCTTAGGATCTCTCGCCGTAATACCTCCTATGCCTCTCTACTTTTTCTCTTTCAGTAGCATCACAAACCATACAATGAGCCCTTGGTATCTGCTGGGGTTTGGTTCCAAGACCCCCGTGGATAATAAAATCCATGGATGCTCAAGTCCTATTAAATACAATGGCACAGTAAGATGGCATCCCTTATATAAAATGGCAAAGTCAAGCTTTACTTTTCTGAATTCATATTTTTTTAAATATTTTCAAGCTGTGAGTGGTTGAATGTGTGAATAAAGAATCTGGATACGGAGGGCTGACTGTATTACCAACTAGGAGCAACTCTTCTCACCTCAGTCAGTATCAAACCAAAATGTCTTCTGTCCTTAACTAGGTTTAACCTAACGATTGGCATGTTTTCCTTCTCCTTTTCCCCTCTCTCTCCATCTACTCTCTTACAAAGAAAGAAAATCTCAGCCTTTTCTGGTCTATGACTCATCTGAACATCTAAAAAATGGGAGGGAGAAATAAGACTCCCAACCCTGGTGCTAGTACTATATGTCTAGTTTTGGGAATAAGATGGAACTTGGCTTGATTTTGGGACTACAGTTCCTACAACTGCCCAGTGAGCATGCCAGGGAATTCTAGGGTGTATTAAATATCTTTTCCAAGTTCTGGGGAAACAATATACAATTGGAACAGCAATCATAATATAAAAGGAACCTGCTTTTTTCCAAGTCTTTTGACATCTTCTGCTCATTTGAGGACTTTTCTTGTTGCTGGCATGGTGTTTTGTTTTGTTTTAAACAATATTTCTCTCAAAAACAATGCATTTTGTGTAGAAGATTTTATGTGCCAAATATTTTTGTATACATGTTTTTAGCAAACTTTGTTTTTTAAAAAAGAGAAATCACAGTGTGAAAAGGTCAACAAACCATTTTGTGATGAGGATGAGAATATATTTGACTATTCTTTACATTTCTGCAAAGTGTATGGAAGACTACCTGACGAAGGATGTTCTCCTCAGAGTGGATCACCTTCTTAAAATATTTCTTTGAGTAAATACCTCTATAGTTTCTCCAGTGACACAGCTATTTTGTTATTGTTTGCATCTTCCCATATGGTTTATCTGAATATGATTGGCAAGTAGAAGTGTGCGTGTGTGTCTTTCTTTTGTGTGAAGACAAGTTTGGCTTTGTCTGTCCTTTGCAAAAAGGACTCTCTATAGTATGATAGAGTTTTCTCCCACACCCTTTTACGAATTACATACCAAGTTTCCATTTTCATGCTTCCCATTTTATGATTGATTTTAACAGGAGGAATTTGTACTTAAGGAGGAGTGCTCTTAGTAATTTATCAATACTTCATGAGACAAAAATATTTTTGCTTTCTAATGACGACAGATGTTTCCAGGAAGAGGAAATTAAGTTATAGTCTTTAGAGCGTATCTTTAAAAACAAAGCACATTCTTCATATGATGTAGATTGCATGCCTATGGAATTTTGCAAAGGATGTCGGGACCTTTTCAAACTTTTCAAAACTGTTAGTTGTCTATCTGGGAAAAATCAGTGTGCTACAAAGAGCTGATTTGTAATAATAATAATAATAATAATAATAATAATAATAATAATAATAATAATAAATTTATAGCTCGCCCAGTCATAAGGAATCCAGGCGGGTTACAGCAGTAAAAGAGCATGGAATACAATAAAATTCAAAAATTAGTCCCTTCCCAACCCCCAATAGTTATGAGGGCTCTACAAGCTTTCATGAAAAATAGAAGATAGGGAAAGTGCACTTAGTGAACAGAAAGAGACAATTGGCTCATGTGGTCACAACTAATTTTTATATAGCGTTTTCATTCATTTAAATCACAACAGTGTGCTTATTTATTGGTATTCAGTGGAGCTTTCTTTAGGCTTGGCTTTATTATTCCCATATACCCTCATAGCATGGAATAATTTAGTGTTGAGAATCTTGAGATCTTTTGAATGTGCAGTATCCATTCAAAAGGAATTGAAGCAACTTTTTGTGAGCTTCCTTGGGTCTCACACTTGGAGAAAGCCAGCATATTAATGGAATGGACTGCTTAAAAACTTAATCCTACCTTATCTTTGAGCTCTGGTGCCACAACAAACTGCAGTTCCCAGAATTTCATAGCATGAACCATGGCAGTTAAAATGGCATCAAACCAGATTATTTCTGCTATGGAGATGCAGCCCTAGTGAGCTTAAATGTCTGAGTGAGGTCTGGATCCACTTGTTCTTAAGCTAGAGCCTTTATTTATGCTATGTTAATAAAGTCGCAGCCTTTCAAATTCTGTGATTCCGCCTCTTGCGTACCGTCCCCTTCTGCCATTGGAAGTTATTCTCCCTTGGGTCAGAACATAGAGAATTTCCACTCTGTCAGGGTGAGATTCATTTGGAAGGCAGTTTTGGGAATGGATTGGATGTCACTTAGGATTCGTGTCAGGATAAGGGGCAGCTAGAGGCAGAAGATATCAGAAATTCAACATTGCTCATATCACAGAGCAAGCCTGACACAAACATACTTATTTATTTATTTTGCTATAAGGAGCACCTAACCCATCTGACACCCACACTAAAACTTTCTTGGGTAGTTTGCCTGATTTCTTCCCTCTTTCTGGCTCCATCTTTGGCCAGAGGCAAAAGATGGAGCAGGGGCTGATTACATTAGTTATCCTTAGATCATTACTTCAAGAGCCTATACAAGCTAGAGTATGCCTCCAGGCTTATCCATATGGTTTTTAAATTATATGTTTTTAGATTATGAATTGACTGCTTTTAATATGTATGCTTTTTAAACTGATGTCATGCTCTTTTAACCGATCATGTATTTTTAATTGGTGTTCATATTTTAACTGCATTATATATGTCTACTTATTGCTGTATTTTAATCTGTTCCCTGCCTTGATTCATAAGGAGAGGTGGGAAAGAAATAATCATAATCATAATCATAATAAACAATAATAAAAATGTCATCAAACTCCTTGGATGCATGG
Source organism: Phrynosoma blainvillii (assembly GCA_026167975.1). NCBI lineage: Eukaryota > Metazoa > Chordata > Lepidosauria > Squamata > Phrynosomatidae > Phrynosoma > Phrynosoma blainvillii. The sequence goes on from JANUYF010000004.1 coordinate 9,524,530, forward strand.
CAGCATTGCAGGAAGGTCAATTGGTGCCATGTTTCTTTCCATGCATTGTTTGTAATATAGATACAGAAAAGAAAGAAGACGTTGCAAATTGTTTTTTGGTATAAACATCATTTAAAATAAAATACCTTGCAATAAATGTTGAGTTGAATGCATCTGGACAGCATCCAATATGTTGACCACTGGAAGACACACATTTATCATTATATTGGAATCCAGTTTTTTCAGCATGCATCTAGTGTTTGTATTTTTTAAAATTACACTCATTGCTGCATGTACAGTATTTTCTGGTGTATAAGACTACTTTTTAACCCAGGAAAATCTTCTCCAAAGTCGGGGGTCATCTTATATGCCGAGTGGAGGAGGAGGGGGAGGAAGGGGTGGCGCGGCGTGAGGCGGGAGGAGGAGGAAGAGAGGAAGTTCAGGTCAGAGGAGGAGGAGGAGGAGGGAGGAAGGGGTGGCGTGGTGTGGCGTGAGGCAGGAGGAAGAAGCAGCAGCGGATAAGAGGTGAACCCCTATCCTGGGGTTTTCTTGGCAAGACTGGTTCAGAGGAGGTTTGCCATTGCCTTCCTCTGTGGCTGAGAGTGTGTGACTTGTCCAAGTTCATCCAGTGGGTTTCATGGCAGAGTGGGGAATCAAACCCAGGTCTCCAGAGTGGTAGTCCAACACTCAAACCACTACACCATGCTGGCTCCTATTCCCATGTACTACCTATGAAACAATTGCAAACTTTTTTGTTGTTCTTGTGTGTCTTCAAGTCCTTTACTACTTATGGTGACCCTAAGGCAACCTTATCATGGGGTTTTCTTGGCATGTTTCTTCAAATGGGGGTTGCCATTCCCATCAGGGTGAGAGTGTGTGACATGCCCAGGGTCACTTACTTGGCTGCAGATTGTACATACCCCAGAATGCATCACCTAGTACAGGGGCTGGCAACCTACGGCCCAGGTCGCCGGACTTACCGGCCCAGGCCGATCCCTGCTGCCGCGCATGCCACGGCCGCCATTTTGAAAATCAAAATGGCAGTCGCGACTCGTTTGTGCATGCGCAGTACTCATTTGTGCATGCACAGTGTGGCCGCCCGCGCTGTGGTGGTGGCAGCAGCAGCAGCGTGCACGGGGAGGCCGCGCTCGCGCATGAGCACGCACCCCACCATTCCCCCCCCTCGGCCCAGTGGAGACCTGGGCTTCGGGGGACTGGCTCAGGTCTGAAAAAGGTTGTCGGTCCCTGACCTAGTATTTTGGCAGTCCTTCCCCCCCAACACTTTCTCATTTCCCCCCTTTGGAAGAGGGGTCATCTTATATGGCGTGTATATCCCAAACTCTATATTTTAACTGGAAAAGTTGGGGGTTGTCTTACACGCCCAGTCGTCTTATACGCCGGAAAATACGGGTATGTTTCATTGCTTCTCATGCCTCCATTTCAGCCATATGCAACCTAGAAGGAAAAAAAGAAGCACAGCTAGAGTTTGTTTGGCAGCTGACAACTGGGGTATAGGCTGTCGTTTTACATCATGTGTGGAAGATTTATTCGAAGAAAATAATGTGATACCAACTCTGATTTCCCTCTGTTGCCATATGAAGACATTTTTATTTTCCCAGGCCTTTTAAATACAGGCCACCCAATCCAGGGATTTTGAGTTTTCTATGTTCTTCCATTCTTGAATGATCTGGACTTGCTCCAGTCTAATCTACAGTCTACATCTGGATTGTCATGTGGGGATCAGGATTGCCTAGATTTATACTGGAAAATGTAAAGTAGCTTTTAAAATAACTTTTTTTCTCACACATGTGGATGAAAACTGGAGGCAAAGTAGACACTGAAGAGGGCAGCAATTCTGCACATTGCATAGAATAAACTCCAGTGACTTGTGTGTTTGGCAGCCTCCAGTGTTTTCCTTTTGTTTTCAAAAGTGAGATGCAAAGAAAGTAAGGGTTGATGGTACTCTTTACTTCCTCAAGTGAACTGGGGTTTTTAAATGCTGTTTTTATTGTTGCCATTATTTCTGTATTGTTTTTATAGTTCTTAAATTTTCTTTCCTGAAAGCTACCCTTGAAATAGTTGTATTAAAGGATAAATAAATGGAGAGAGCCAGCGTGGTTTAATGGTTTGAATATTGGACTATGATTCTGGAAACCAGGGTTCAAATCCCCACTCGGCTGGATGACCTTGGACAAGTCACACTCTCTCAGCCTCAGAGGGATGCAAAGACAATCCCCCCTCTGAACAAATCTTTCTGCAAACCCCCCCCCCAAAAAAAATACTTGTAATAGGTAGCCTTAGGATTGCCATAAAGAAATGACTTGAAGGCACTTAACAACAAATAAGTGGACTTCAAGAAACATGTCTAGATCATTCCTTTTAAGACACAGTAAGAAATAAAGATGTAAAAATGGTAATGTAGAGGAGATTACAGCATTGTTATTTAGCTGAGCTTATTGATATGATTGAGAAGAACTAGCTAAGAGTTGAGAATAACACAAAAGATAAGGGGAAGTACTTTAGCTGGTATATGCTGTCTTTTTATGGAAGGCAGTAGGAGAGCTTGTCTTCTGAAAAATGGGATTTGTAATTGCTTTGAAATCCCATGTAGAGAACAAAATGAAGCAAGTATAGTCCTTCCTGGTGAACAATGTGCAGAGAATTCCTGAAATGCTGTAGAATAGTAATCCCTGTATTTCACTTTGCTCGGATGCTTAAAGGCAGCCAGGCTAGGAATGATACCACATTGGGCTATGTTTTTTTTTTAACTGTGTTATTGTGTGTGGGATGATGATGTTCTCTGAATGATAACACTTGAGTAAAATGTTTTCCAACAGTAATGTTAAAAATGTGTGTAGCATCTGTTTTGGAGGTTCCAAAATGAGTTTTATTTTGGGGTAGAGAAGTGTCATGAACATGTAAAGGGGTATGTATAATATAGGTATGCTCAGTGCAGTGGTTCCTGACCTTTGGACCTACAGAAGTTTTAAACTTCATCTCCCATAATTCCTGACTGTTGGCCAAATTGGCTGGCCTTCTGGGATCTGAAGTCCAAATTAAATGGAGGTCCAAAGGTTGGGAACCACTGCTCAGGTAGAACAGTTTGGAGGAGTTACAACTCAGTTTTGGAGGTATTACTTGCTTCCAGTCAAATTGGTCTTCTTCATGTTCCAGCTTGTCCAAGATTCTTTTTCAACCCCCATAGCAATTCTGATGTCAATGCAACTCTCCCTCAGCAAATTTAATCTTGGTAACTGACTAGTTTGGGTCAGGTTGCTCTGGGTCCTTTGATAATGAGATATGTGTCATGAGCTTTTAGGGGCTTGAGTCCAGAAGTTGGTATTCAGCACATTCTTTTTGAAGAGGGCTGCAAGTGACTGTTTTGGAGTCAGTGGATGCGGGTCTGTGGCGAGACATGATTCTACCAAAGTTCAAATCAAGGGTTCCTCTGTTAATTACATCTTTCTTCTTCTGATCTGATAATTTCTTTATTTTTTAGGCTCCCCAGGCCATTCATCCCTTCCCCAGGTACAAACATCTTTATTCAGTTGTACAGGCTCAAATCATCATTTTGAAAACAATATGGTTAACTTGCCCACCTGCTGATTAATTCCTTTTTCCTGTTCCCATAACATGTTCCTCCACTCTCTTTTGTTGATTTGAACTTGGGCTAGTCCTGGGTACAAAAAGATTGTTGACAAGCTGGTACATGTCCAGAGGAGGACAACCAAGATAGTAAAGGTCTAGATACCACACCCTGTGAGAACAGTTTAGGACAGGGGTAGGCAACCTTTCCCCTTTAAGGGCCGAGGGACTTCAGCTCCCAGAAGCCTCAGCCATATTGGCCAATAATCCCATGTTGGCCAATAGCTCCTGGGATTCTGGGAGCTGAAGTCCCTTGGCCCTTAAAGGGGAAAGGTTGCCTACCCCTGGTTTAGGAAGTTGGACCTCCATTTAATTTGGACTTCAGATCCCAGAAGGCCAGCCAATTTGGCCAACAGTCAGGAAGTTAGCTATGTTGGAAATAATGAGATTAAGAAATGATAGGATTTATTGTTATTAACTGCCCTCAAGTTGACCCCGACTCATGGTGACCCTGTGGAAGAATGAAACATCTCCAAGACCCCCTGTGCCACTGTTCTGGTCTTGCAGATTCAGACTCGTGAGCACCCTAATAGACTCTATCTGTCTAGCAAGCAGTCTTCCTTTCTTCCTTCCTTCTACCTTTTCTATTGTCTTTTCTAATGAGTCATGCCTTCTCATGATGTGGCCAAACTATGACAGCTTCGATTTGATTGTCTTGGCCTTCAGGGAGATTTCAGGGTTGATCTGTTCAAGGACTCATTTGTTTGTCTTTTTGGCTGTCCACTGTATTCTCAACACTCTTCTCCAGCACCGCATCTCAAATTAACTGATTTTTTTCCTTGAAATTGAAAATTAGAAAAAGAAAAATATAACCAAGGCACAGTAACATACCAGGGTCCTTTGTTGTCTCTGTGATCTTACCCAGTCAGAATTGGGAGCTCACTTTTTCGGAACTCAGATTCACATGAATATTTTTTCTTGCAGCATTGAGAGGACATGGTAACAAAGAGATTTCCTACCCAACCAGGACTTGAACAAGGCAGTCCGTCACCAAGAGAAATGAGGCATAGAGTGATTAACTGAGTTGTTAAGATAATTATAAGAGACCAAATTAAGAATTTAAACATATGTGTTTCACTAGCAGTGACTTCATGGATTTAAAAAGTATTCTTTCTTTAACTAGGATCCAAACATCAATCAAGCAATATCCATTAGTTGTATAGCCTTCTGGAAATGGCTTTAGAAGTAAGAGGTGATAGCAAAATTATTTAGCAAAGCTGATTGCAAAGGATAAACAGTGTCACAGATTTGACAACCACACGATGAAAGAGGAATGGTTTTTAAGGGCCAAGTACTGAATCACTCATTGATTATGAACTACATCTTCAGATTTTTCGTTTTTTGCTGTGCCAATTTAATCTGAGCTTCATTATTGGAATTCCTGACTATTTTCTTTACTCTGCCTTTCTTGCTTCCTCCCCCTTTTATCACAACTTTGTTTTATCTATTAAAAATCACAGAAATATCACTGCATTTATTTTCAAAGGTACATTGACATGGCTTCAGCAAGAGCACAAACAATGATTACACCTACTGTTCCATTAGAGCAGTGGTCCCCAAGGTAGATGGTATTGCCCCCCCGGGGGTGTTGGAAAGCTCCAGGGGGGCGCTGAGGAGGAGAAGAGCAGCCACTGATAGGAAAAAAAAGGGACAGCAGGGAATTGTGGGGATGGGGATTGCAAGTAGGGTTGCCATTGCTGCTGAAAAACTGTAGAAGTCCCAGATTGAAGTCTTTGATAAGCAGCAGGTATTGGATTCCTGAAGGCAAGAGTGAAAAGGGAAAAATTCATCCAGGTCCCAACTGTGAGGCTTTGGGTGGTTCTGCGCAGGCAGGCCAGACCCAGAGTCCAGAGCCAGGAAGAGAAAGGAGGCAAACAGAGGCTTGGAGCAGCAAGCAGGCTTTCTTGTGTCCTGGTAAATGTGTGGCAATATGGTGGAACTTTTTGCTTGCTTGGGACTTGAGCTGCCCTTCCCTCCAGCTCCAGCCCCACATATAAATGTGTGTGTGTGTTTGAAAAAAAAGGGGGGGCATATGAGTTTTGGAAGACAAACAGTGAAGTCCAGGAAATAACATTTGCAAATAGGTTTATTATCAACACAACGAGAAGCCTCCTTTCTTTTTCTCTCCTGTGTGAAAATACCTGCCCCCTCTTTTGGTAAATAATACTGAATTTCTCAAGAAATTTCTGTGTTTTTGCATCTGAAAAAAACATTTAAATGTTGCTTAAAACACATCAAATGTAGTCCCATTAAAAAACACACCACCATTTGACTTTTTTTGGAGGTAAAGACCTCAAAAAGTTAAGCCTCAGCCTTTTGTTCCCTCTTGTTTAGGATTCTCCTGTTGTGTCTAAAATGCAGTATCCTGAAATCTAGAAAGCATATCCAGGAGTAGCTGTGTTGGCCACAGTGCAAACAATAACATCCAAAATCCACAAAACAGTGATACTTTTTAACACCTTTACCCAACGAAGAAGCCACAGTTGAGCTTCAAAAGCTTGCTACATCTATTTTGTGTATTTTGGTTGGCCAATAAAGGTATCACTGTTTTGTGGATTTTGGATGTTATTGTGCTTTGCTGTATGGGCTGGTCAGCACGGCAACCCTTGGATATGATTCCTAGAGTAGGAGTCTCCCTAGGGCCAAACAGATGGCCCAAAATGCTGGAGTATCGCGCAGCCACGCGCCACGGCGGTACAGCAGCCCCACAGCACAGCCCCGACCCAGCATTTTCCTGATGCAAAAAGAAGTGGCAGAAAGCTGCTCCTTTTTGCTCTGGGAAAAAGGTGCCTTTGCTGCTGTCGTGGAGGTTTTTCTACACTCCTGCGGCATCTAAATACTGCACTACTGGAGCACCAAAAAATTGCTGCCATGTGGGCAGCGGGGCGGCTTCATGGCATGTTCCCAGCATCTTGGGGGTGTGCATCATGCATATGCCATGCTCCCAAGCTGCTGGGAAGATGCTGCATTTTGCCAGTCTTTTTCCCCTTAGTCTCATAGCTGTTTGGGAGCTTTTCTCCCTCCCTCCCCCAATAGAAGTGAGAGGAGGGGAAACCCACTTTTGCTAAATTCTCTTACAAGTGGCTAGAATTCAAAGGCATAGGCTTAATTTGCATTACAGAAATAATGCAGCTCAACACTGCTTTAACTGCCATGGCTCAGTTCTATGAAAATCTGGGATTTGTAGTTGTATGAGCTGAGTAACCTCTTTCAGGGAGCTCTGGTGTGACAACAAACTGCAAACCCCAGAATCCCATAGCATTGAGCCATGGCAGTTAAAACAATGTCAAACTGCATTAATTCTGCAGTGCAGATTCAACCATAAGTCATGTTAGTCTGGAATATCAGTATGCAAAGTGATCCTGTAGCACTTTTGAGACTAAGGGGGGAAGCAGATGGGCGGCCCTTGGCGCCCCCGGAAGCGGAGGATCGAGGCCCTGTGAAAGCATCGCAAGAGGCGTGGTGCACCTCTTTGGTGTCTCTTCCGACTCAGTGTGTATGAACGCTGAGCTGGAAGGACGTAATCGGAACGCCTATCGTGTGGAGCGATGGGCGCTCCAATTACGTCCTCAGGAAGGGGTGGGGTGCCCAGCATGAGGCTGCCCCTCCCCTTCCTTGTCTCCAAGACGGTGCAAAGCGCCGTCTGCAAAGGGGGTAAATCCCCTTTTATTCCCCTCTCCCTCCTTTTGCCAGGAGAAGCCTGGGGGAGGAGGAGGAGGGCCTGCAGGGACCTTTGTTGGCATGGGCTGCCAAGGTGGCCACTCAGCCCTTCCATCCTTAGGTGGAAATCCTGCTGAGCTTGCCTGCTCATCTGCCCTCTTCACCAGGCACTCCATTTGGGCAGAGTTTTTCCTTCCATAGAGGAGCTTCCCTCCTTCACTTTCCCAAGCCACCGCCCCCAGGCTCACTTTCCTTTCCCCAAATACAAACTTGTGGGGCTCCAGATTCCCTTTGAAACTTGGGCTCGCTAGCAGAAGTTGTTGTTGTTGTGTGCCTTTAAGTTGTTTTGACTCATGGTGACCCTAAGAAGAACCTATCATGGGGTTTTCTTGAAAAGGTGTCTTCAGGGGGGGATTGCCATTGTCTTTCCCTGTGGCTGGGAGAGTGTGACCTGCCCAGAGTCACCCAGTGGGGTTGCATGCAAGCAAGATTTCATTTACTTCATGTGCGAAACTACCCCAAAACATCTGCTTCTCTTGCTTAGGGTACTTTCTCTCTTCTCTCTCCCCCGCCCAGTAGAACAGTGGACATCATTCCAAGAAATAGGCAAGGGGGGCACTATGGTTGCCACTCAAGAGGAAAGGGGACGGTAGCCTGAAAAGGTTTGGGGACCACTGCATTAGAGGTCTGATTGAAGTGTGTGGATGAAGGGATGTTTTTTACCTTCTCTGTTCACATGAAAGGATTTGTGCTCTTTTTTCACACTTTTACACATACTGTCCTGTGATAGTAATGTCAGAAACATAGAGGTTAAAATACAATAATCTGTTCTGTAGAAGAAAGACTTAGTAGTAGTGAGGACTCTAATTCTAATCCAAGAATGTTTGTTTCTATGCTTTGTTTTCTATGCACCCAAACCTAAGGTTCCTTTAGCCAATAATATCCCCTTCTGTGTTAAGATATTCATTTTACAGCTTGTTCAAAATACATTCAAATTAACTTTAGAACCCTAAAGTATAGAGTGGACTCACATTAAGACCACTAGTATTAATCTGGACATGAAGGCCCCTACTGAGTAGGACATTGCTATTTCACATTAAATGTTATCATCCTTAATATTTTTGATCATAAGCACAGCAGAAGTATAAACATGTCACATCTGATGTAAGTCTTAACTGAGTCCAGTAGGGCTTGCTCTGTAGTTAGTGGGTGTACATTGAAGTCAAAGATACATAATAAAGTTGTTGCTATAATTCCTACTTTTTGGAAATTAATTAAGGTTGTGTTTCCATCTACTGGGTTGTCCCTACAGGCCAAATGGCCCGGCTCCCCCCTGGCCTTGTGTTTTCTAGTTTAGACGGCGCAGGGCAAACCCATGTGACAGGATTGGGCCTGATCCTGCCTTTGCAGATATGGATCTGGAGGATCCTGTCTGATTCTGGAGTAAAGAGCCTTTACCCTGGGGTAAAATAGCCTTGGTTTTCCGCAATGTTTCTAATAAACTCTGTGGCAAAACCAGGCTGTTCAGACAGCCCTTCCCCATGCTCCTTACCTTTCTGGCAGTGTCTCTATCTGAGAAGCCTCTGTCCCCCCCCCCCCCCCCCCGTCACCCTGTCTGATGTAGAAGCAGGGGGCCTGGTTATGTGGGTGTAGCCAGGCACCTTGTTTCCACATCAGATGGGAAAACTGGGGAGCTTCTCAGATGGATCAAGCGCCAGAAAGATAAGGAGCAGTGCATTGGTCCTGGATCCTGGGTCAGTGCGGGTATGAGTGTGTGACCACCCACCAACCCTCCACTGACTCAGGGACTAACCCAAGTGAACAATGGGACCAGGAAAGCATGGGCTCTCTTTTAACAATCATGTGCCCTCTAAATAGGAAGAAACTAAGAAACTAATTTATACCAGAGCAGACACTGATTTATCTAACTTAGTGTTATCCACTTTAGTGATAATGGCTTCTATGGTTTAACATGAGAAATGGCAAACAGATGTGTGTTTTTTTTAAAATTGGAGATGTCAAGAATTGTTCCTAGGACCTTTGTCGTTCAAAGTATGCATTTCCCACTGAGTTTTTTTTCCCTTTCCCTTTGGCCCATGTCATTGTTGGTCTTAATTATCATAACTCCTTTGCTTCTTCATGGTTGGTTTTTAACTCTCCACCCTAGTATCTACAGAGACCTGCTACATTGCATGACATCACACTGTAAGACTCATTGTCCCTACTTCACATCAGTCATGGGTCCAAGAACACTCACAAACTAATGCTGTCATATCATGTGTTGAGAAGTTATCACCTTCACACTGTGGCTTATACAAACAGTTGCCCAGAATTGTTTGCCTCTACCCTACCTTCTATCCCACAGACCTTATTTGATCTGCAATGGAAAAACTTGCAATGTTATGCTACTGCAGGTTTTGGCAAATGTTTTTTGTATAAAGGAGAAGCTCCTCTTGATGAAGCATGTAAAGATGGGTAAGATAAAAACTAAATTAGCTTAAAGAACTACAGTGGCCCCTTGGTATCTGCTGGCATTTGGTTTCAGGGCCTCCCATAGGTACTATAATCCGTGGATGCTCAAGTCCCATTAAATACAATGGCATAGTAAAATGGTGTTCCTTATTTACAATGGCAAAATCAAGATTTGCTTTTTGGAATATATATTTAATTTTCAGCCATGGATGGTTGAATCTGTGGATAAAGAATCTGTGGATACCAAGGGCACATGGTGTAATGGCTAGCGCATTGGACTAGAGATAGAGATTCAGATCATTGCTCAGTCAGTGAATTCAATTGATAACTCTGGGCCAGCCACCGTCTCTCATCTTAACCTACCTCAGAGGCCTGTTGTGAATGTCAAAGGGGGAATTTGCACTGCTCTGAGCTCTTTGGAGAAGATGCATGATATAAACATAATAATCACAAATAATAAAAATGCTAATAAACAAAAGGTTCTACATAGCCCTTCTTAATAAGACTGAATCAAGAGATTATGACATATTGGTTCATGAAACACCAGTTGAATTATTAAAGCTTCTTACTGATGATTGCCAGTTGCAAACTACAGTGCTGCTCAGATGTGCTTACTGTACACTTTGAAATCTCATGCAAACAGATATTAACTTGACAGTCTATCGTAATATTATTAAATTGTTGCTTGTGTTATAATGAATAGCGAGTTTTTTTCTTTATAAAAGGATATCAAACAAATTTGTTAAAGCTCTTTGAATTTCATAATTTAACAAATATAAAGTGATGGTAAAAATAGAACCTGCTTGCTATACATATTCACATATATCTTTTTCTTGCTCCACTGAGCCAATTAATTCTTTCTCTAAACAGAAGGAGGGAACACCTGAGATTTTAATTAGAAGATCTCAAGGGCATTCAGATCTTTGGAGAATTGGTCTATTTTTGGACATGGCAGTTAAGAAGCAGGAAATATGGCAAGAATTGCTGGAATCACAAAACTTTATGATCCAGCTATGTGTGGAGCTCCTGGATGTAGAGAATAATGCATTTCAGTGATTTGATTAAAATACAGGATGGGATATTTGTATGGAAGATGTAAAGAAGTATACTGAGGGGACCGAAGGCTAGACTCAGCTATTATGCCAGTTTGGTTGTTTCCTTGTTTTTAAAGCAAAATATAGCCTGTCTTATTTTGAGAGATAATTCCATTTATAGTAAGTAGAGCAGCTGACCAGACATATCTTTAACAGTCTGTAGTAATTCTCATGCCTTACTGATATACCTAGGGTCAGAAGATTATAAGCTTTTGAATTTTGCTAAGTGAACAGCTGATAGTTGAATATAAACTCCCCCATTTGAGATGACAAAGAAGCAGGAGTGTGGCAAGTTCTTCATCCTCCAAGTATTTTTGATACTTCAGAATGGCTGTCTTTTATCAAGAAGTAAAGCATTAAATACAAGCCTCTATAAATCATTCTTTTCTTTTTCCTCTTCCCAGCCCCTTAAGAATTAGAAAAGCTGATGTGAGTGTGTTAGTAATTTCCTTTATATGGATTTTTTTAGATTATCCTTTTATTTTCATAAGATCTTCTCTCTGCTATTTATTGTAAGAGTTTGAGGCTTAGGATTATGACATCTCAAGAGTGCTTTTAATTATTCACTTTTGATACATTTTTTTTCTGCTTAGAAGAGACATAGAAATATTTCAGGGATACAAACTGATTGTATAATCCTTTATTACGTTTTCGCATTGTGTTGATTTGAAAACACAATTTCTCCCAAATCCTTTATTATTTCTTGGCACTTAAAATGTTTTCTGCTTAATTTGGATCTTTTCAGACTACAGAAGAATATATAAATTATTGCTTAAAATTAAGAAACTAATGTACCTCATTGTGGGTGCAGTATCTGCTTATGAACGGTTTTCCTAGGGGAATGGCAGTCTTATTCTTCACCTTTGTTTTATGCAATGTAGACATTCAGTTTTCTGGGCAATTACAGAGAGCTGGAAGCCTGTTTGCATTTTCCTTATCTCAACCCAGCATCTTTCTTCTGGTATATGAAAGAATATGAGTTGGAAGCTTTGGTTGACTGAGGAGCATAAGGGAAGGGCTGCATCTTCTATAATCCAAATGGGCAAGAGCATCAGGATAGATAGAAGTATGTACTTTTTTACATAATTTATAGTTAAATTGTAAAACTTTGGTGTCCTAAGAAGTGAGGAGAGCTAGCAACGTAGACCTATCTTAGAGGGAATGGATTAGTCTGTGGAGGATGAGTCTAAAAAGGATTAGACCAGGGGTAGGCAACCTTTCCCCTTTAAGGGCCGAGCGACTTCAGCTCCCAGAAGCCTCAGCCATGTTGGCCAATAGTCCCATGTTGGCCAATAGCTCCTGGGATTCTGGGAGCTGAAGTACCTCGGCCCTTAAAGGGGAAAGGTTGCCTACCCCTGGATTAGACTGTGGATTAGTCTGTGGCAGATGGGTCTACTACTAGTCACTATGGGTAATATGTTCTTTTCAAGAGATCAAGATGAAATCAAAATGTATGGAAGATGTAGATCACATCCAAATACAATGGCAAAGTTGTGATAAATATTTAGTTAGGCTCAAACCTCAATATTGAGTACTTTGGTTGTGGTTTGAGACCATGAACTGGTGTGTACATACTTGTGGGTTTTGTAGCGATGCTTTTTGCTCTGTTGTTGTGATTGTGATTGTTGTATATTGCTTAATTTGTTAAATTTGTTGTAATATATTGTTGTTGATATTGTTTAATTTGTTAAATTTGTTGTAATATATTGTTGTTTAATTTGTTGTAATACATTGTTGTTCACCGCCTCGATTGGCTTGCCAGAGGGGCGGTATATAAATAAACCGTATTATTATTAGTAGTAGTAGTACCAGAGGGAGTATTCCGCTCTATATCTGTTGCAGGGGAACATGGTACAGAGAGTGCTGTTGCACTCATGTCTTACTTATGGGTTCTCATGGGCAACTACTGGCCACTATGTAAATAGAATGCTAGACTAGATAGATGTATGGTCTAGCATAGATCTTCTTATGATCTTCTTAGGTTTTTATTGCACCTGCATTCCTGCTACAGAGGGAAAGAAGTTCTGTTTATGCCCTTTATAGACACAGTTGCTCCTGTAGTAAATTGAGCTGAGCCCTGAATTTTCAGTTACTGAAAGGAGGAATGTTGAGGAGTTAACAGTGGAAAGAAAGCTTGGATACTTACAACTGAATGTCTGCAAAAGTCTGAACTTGAGGTGAATTATTCCCTTTACGTGTAATTTTTAAAGACTGAAGAATTCAAAGGTATCCAACAAAACAGAATAATTGATTCTGTAAAGTGAAATAAGAAGCACGAGAATCCTAACTTTATGTTTTGATCTTATTAATATTATTTTTGTTCATGTGAAAAACAGAAAACAATGGTCAGAAAAGTCTGTAAACAAGGGGAAGGGTGTAAGGAAAATTTCATTGGTATTTTAGATATACACCCAAATGCATACATTGGCCTAAGCCCAATAGCTAGTCTGACTACAGTACATGCATTAAATTAATTGCTGGACAGTGAGTCAGCCCTTGGTTCATTAGCTCTTGTGCCCAACCAAACTACAATTCCCAGAATTCCATAGCATTGAGCCATAACAGTTAAAGCAGTGTCAAACCAGATTATTGTTGCAGTGCAGTGCAGCCATTGAGTGTTCAGTGTGGAGCGGGAGGCAGGAATTAGTTGTTCTGATTAATCAATTAATTATTGTATCTTTCTCCCAGGATGGAAAAGCAATTATGTTTTGTACAAGTCAGATAAGAATATCCATAATATAGCCATATTCTCAAACATTTCTGAGAGTCAAATTGAAAACTAGAGAGCTGGTTAACTGGAAAATGAACATGGTTTACAAGAAGGAAATTGTTTCCACAATATCATCAGGATCTCTTATTTATTATTTTGGGTGAATTAGCTTCGCCATCACATCTGGAATGTCAATAATGAAATGCAGGATAAGAAACTTCCCAAAGTACTCTGCCTTAAAGTAGCATCTTCTCATTAACAGAATGAAATCATCAAAAGCACTTTGAGTGAGATGACAGTGTAGAATTCTGCAGAATTCAAAAATGGGTGCATAATACAACTAGATGTACTGGAATTCAGGCAGCGCAGTAGAACCAGCTGAGTCTGTAAGGGAAATGTAATACTTTAATTAAAATATAAAAGAAAAGAAAACAAAACCACAGTGTATGCATTATGAAAACACCAAATAGGAATTCTCTATTGTTAAGTGTAATGCTAGGGTAGCTTTTTTGGCTGTTATTAGCAGTACTAAAGTAAATGTGTCATGTTCATATGATAGTTTCACCTAGGGATGTGACTTTTATGTAGGGAGCATTTGAAAATAATGTAAAGCCACTGGTAGTCTGCAGTGGTACAATCCAGGGAACTACCACAACAATGTATAGGGTACTTCACATTAAAAGATTTGCTTAATGGAGTGCTGTTCTCTACAAGATCTAACCCTAGTAACCCTAGTTTGATTTAGAGCTGCCCCTCTGGAATTCTGTTCATTAACTGCAGTACTGCATCTTTTAAAATCCTGGATTATACAGAAGATATCCTTTATGCCAAGTCAGTTTTTTGGTCCATTTAGCTTAGTAGCGTGATTTATAGTAGTTCTAATCTCTAGAAATTCAGATAAATATTTTCCAGCCCTGAATGAAGATGACTGAATGTGGGATGTTCTGCATGTGAAACATATTGATCTACCACTGAACTAAACTTCCCCTCTTCATTTAGCATATCTAGCTTGGTAGGCTTAGAAGAATGTTGAATGACACACACATACATGCAAGGAGGAGTGAAAATAGGAGGAAGGAATATCAACAATCTAAGATATGCAGATGACACCATAGTACTAGCAGATAACCTCACAGGCCTGGAACATCTGCTAAGGAAAATCAAAGAAGTGCAAAGGCAGGCTTAATGTTGTACATAAAGAAAACAAAAAGAATGACCATTGAAGACCTACACAAGTTCAACCTAGATAATGAAGAAATAGAAATAGTAAAAGAATTCCCATACCTGGGATCAAACATTGATAGGACCAGGGACTGCAGCCAGGAAATCAGAAGAAGACTAAGAATGGGGAAAGTGGCTATGAAATAACTAGAAAAGATTCTAAAATGCAAAGATATACAACTCAGCATAAAGGTTAGAATCATACAAGCCATTGTATTCCCTATTACCATGGATGGATGTGAGAGCTGGACAGTTAAGAAAGAGGATAGGAAGAAAATCAATGCATTTGAGATAATGTGGTGCTGGAGAAGAGTATTGAGGATCCCATGGACAGCCAAAAGGACAAATAAGTGGGTCCTAGAGCAGATCAAACCATAAACCTCCCTGGAAGCCAAGATGACCAAACTGAGACTGTTGTACTTTGGTCACATCATGAGAAGAGTGGACACTTTGGAAAAAAGAATAATGCTGGGAAAGGTGGAGGGAAGTAGGAAGAGAGGAAGGCCACATGCCAGATGGAGGGACTCTATTAAGGAGGTCACTTTGGGTATTAAGGGGTTGCAGGAATTAAGCAGAGCAGTGGAGGACAGAGGGTCTTGGAGATGTCTCATCCATAGGATTGCCATGAGTCGAGATCGACTTGAAGGCAGTTAACAACAACAACAAATGCATTTCTGAATTTTCATAATTAGATTTTCTTTGAAATTCAGTAGTATATTTGCTTTCTAACTGATGCTTTTCCAAATTCCCAAATTTTTTGAAATATGAGATTTCTGTTATTATTTTCCCCCAAGTGCTTTTGTTTACACATTATATACATGGGGATGTTACAGTAACTTACATTACAATCACATTGCTGAAACCCATGGCTGATTATTTATTTATTTATTCAAGGTATATTTTATTCTTTATGCAATGTATGTGTTGTGTTGGGTATGCTCTGAAAGTATAAAACTGTTGTATTATTGCATGTCCGCATAGCCCCACTCCCAAAAGGGAGGTGAGAAGGAACTTAATGCCTAAAATGGAAATCAATATATGCACTCTTTGGATCTCTGTGGCATTGAATATTTCATAAAATATAATTGACATTTCAGGAATACCACCAAAACATTATACCATTTGAATTATGAAGAATGCATAGGCCCCTTTCCAAAAGTCTACTTAATAATATTGAAGTATGGAAGAATGTGAATACCTAAAACTGACTCCACAGTTCAGCACTTTGCTGGATGAGAGTCATGGTAGAGAAGAGAAGTGCCTGGTTCAAAGACTCAAGTGGGACCTGTAAAAAGCCCCAGCCCATATGGGCCCAAGACGTGGGTTCCAGGCAGCCTGGAGTCAGAGGATTTCAATGAAGGAAGGAGGAAATTACATCCCAACCCCACTTCATGTCTTCTCCTAGTGTGCCAGAAAAATTCAGTAATGTCTGAGGTTAAAATTGTCTGCTTGAAATTCCCGAGGGCCGCTGCCAGTAAGAGCAGACAATCCTAAAGTATGTGGATAAGCAATCTGACTTGGTATAGTGCAGCTTCCTTTTTTGTTTTTGGTGTTTAGTTTTGGGCCTCCCAAGCCACAACCTCTACATTTTACAGTGATATATTAAGGGAGAGAAGTCTGGAGAGTGGTGCACATTCCCCCACCCTAATTCCCCCACCAGGACATTTACTTACCATCAGTGGCATCACTAGGGGGGTGCGGACCATGCCAGGTGTCACCCAGTTGGGTGGTATACCCAGTGGAACTAGTGCAGCTGCTAAGTGAGTAAGAAAGGGTGTCTCATCCCTTTCTAACTTGTCCAGCAGCCATGCCAGAGCCCAAATGGACCTCCAGGGCCAAGGCAGTGCCCCATCCAGCAGCAGTGGCTTCTTGGGGGGGAGGGCACTGCCTTCTGTTTTGGGCTCCAGAATGGCTGCAGCCATGCCAGAATCCAAACGGCTTCTGCATTGCCCTCTCCAGTGGCAGTGGCTACTTGGGGGGCAGTACCTTCCAGAGACCATGGCAGTTTGACCTTCTCCCACTGCCCCCCCAACACACCAGGTGACACCAACCCTGGGTATGCCATGCATAGGTTTAAGAAAGCTGATTCTCTCCTCCAAAAAGGAGGGAGTTATTTCTGCACTTTTTAGGATTCTGCCTTATTGTTGTGTGGCTTTGTTTCACTTTCAGACTCAGCCACTGAAGTTCTCTGTGAAAGGCAAAGGTGGTGATATCTCCTCCCACCCCCCACCCCCCTTGACTACTTTCATCCTTCTAAGTTGCTGTATGGTCTAGCATATTCCTGGAAAAAGGTACAACACAGGCTGTCTTTGTAAATTTAGCAGCAGTTCACACATCTTATTTTGACACAAAATGACATAAAAGGAAGTGTTGTTGTTGTGTACCTTCAAGTTGTTTCTGGTTTATGGTGACCCTAAGTGATTTTCTTGGCAAGATTTGTTCAAAGGAGGTTTGCCATTGCTTTCTTCAGAGGCTGAGAGAGTGTGATTTGCCCAAGATTGCCAAGTGGGGACTTGAACCCTGGTCTCCAGAGCTGTAGCCCAACTCTCGAACAACTACACCACGTCAACTCTCTTAAAAGAAAATTGGGATGTAATGTAAATGAAACCAGGAAAAATTTAAGCACTATTTCGTTATATTATACACTTTCAGTAATGAGAGGCTGTTATGCTGATTCCTAGTCTTCTTATTACCTGCTGGAGAAAGTCCAAAGAGAAGAGGAATAAAAAATGCTTGTCTGGTGATCCCTGAATTGCAAACAGCAGGATACCTTCCTCCTCCACCACCACTCAGTTTAGAATCAGGAATTTCTTATTATGAATGAGTACAATCAACAGTTCTCAAAAAAATTGCACCGATTCATATAAAACCTCAACATTTATCAGACTCATCTTTATGTTTTATTTGTTGTTGTTATTGTGTGCCTACAAGTCATTTCCAACTTATGGTGACTCTTAGGCAAACCTCTCATGGCGTTTTCTTGGCATGATTTCTTCAAACAAGGTTTGCCATTGCCTTCCCCTGAGGTTGAGAGTGTGTGACCTGCTGAAGGTCACCCCCATGGGTTTCATGGCTGAGCTGGGAACTGAACCCTGGTCTTCAGAGTTGTAGACTAACCACTAGGCCACCCTGCCTCTATTTATGTTCTATTTCACCATTCAGTTCCTGTAATGGAGATCCAAAATGATGCCGTTATTCATAATTCTTGTACATGTTGAAGGGAACCAGTGAGAAAAATTTGCTTTTAGAAGAGAACTGAACAGAGAGTTGGAGATCCTCAGAATTTCAGGAAATGAAATACTGACTTTAAAAAAACCCTATACTTTTTAGCACAGCCTTTATAGCTTCAGTTAACTCAAAGTTATGGTGATACATGATTGCTCTATGCCAGAGACTCCAGATAAGATGGAGCCAATTTTCACCCACTCACTACCCTCAGATTCCATAAGAAACATAAAATGTAAATACATTTTTCTGCAATTCCCCACCCCCAACCCTTCCAACTCAAAAGCACTGCTAAAGGTAGCAGGCCTTCTCCCTGAAGCCCTTCCATCCAACACCATATGTCACTTCTGATTTTAATTTTCCCCAGTTTTCACCTGATTTGGGGGATTCTGGCATGTTTCTAAGATATGTGGAAGGGGGCTTGGGAGACCTAAGAGCACTGAATTTTTCAGCTGTTTTGAGCTGCATGGGGACACAAGAAATCACCTGGAATATATGTTTCTTAGGTGATCTGGGGGCTTCAAGGGGGGTAAACCTCAGAGCCCCAAGGACTGCCTGTGTCCTGTAGGCTGCATTTTGCTCACTCTTGGTTTATGTTATGGGGCTTGATCAATCACAGTTTGCAGACTAAAGTGTTTAAGCTTAGAATTGCTGGGCTCCTTGAAATAGAGTTTATTCTGTTGGGTTTATTATGTCAATAAACTGGGGGAAAATGAGCCCTTATTTGTTCAGCTATTTCCTTAGTATGTTATTTTCCATTCTGTTTTCTTGTCGCCTGTCACAGTTGTTGCCACCTTGCCATTGTTGCAAGTTATTCTTACAGGATACAGTATATATTTTAATGTGATTACTGTAGCAAATGACACTGGGGACTGTAAAGTGATGTGAGCAAAACAGTCCATATTTAACACATCTTGTTTGCTCACGTTGATGTTACTGAAAATCTAGAATATCCTTGGGCAGAATTATTCCTTCCACTTGGAGGAGTCTCTGTTAAGTGCTTCCAAAGCAAAGTTAATATGCTGTTCTTTTTGCTTTCAATAAAGGAGCTGATAAATTTCTCATTTTGTTTAGTACTTTAGCTTGGGTAAGCTTATTTAGTTTTCCTGTTCATTTGAAAATGGAAATGTGCAATTAAGTCTATTTCTTCTTACCCTAAACCAGGATAGAGTTGAGGATTCTCACTCAGAAGGCAACAAAATGAAACTTTAATGTTATCACAGTACCTTGTATCTAACCACTATCCTAAACACCTGGTCTGTTTTCCTTTGTTGACAGAAGTTTTCAAAAGTCATGTACCAAGACTCCCATAAAAAGTCCATGAATGCATATTTTAATTCTAGGGTAGATAATCTGGTGCCCTCCAGATGTTTTGGAGTACAACGTAATTCTGATGCAGTTGCCATGCTGGCTGAGGCTGATGGAAAATGTAATCCAAATGTTATTTATCATCCTCATCCTCATCCTCAACCAACATACCAACATGACCAGTTTCCAGCTCCTTACCTATCAGTCTCCTACCCAGTTTTGCATGGGAAGGCATGATGAGAAATTACTGATCTGACCTACAGGTTCTAGACTGAGAATATTCCAACCCAGTTGCTAAAAGTGGCTAACACATACAATTAATAGATGCCTAGTTAGTTTTAGGATCATCTATATCTTCTGGATTACCTCAACTATATCAGCCAGCCTTTGGGTTGACTCTGTTATTGCCTAGCACTACAGTTGGCCCTTAATATCCATGGATGTTTCCACGGCTTGAAAATACTACCAAAATATATAAATTTTGAAAAGCAAACCTTGGTTTTGTTATGTTAATTAAGTGACACAATTTTACTATGCCATTGTATACAGTTGGCCCTCTGTATTTTATCCAAGGATTCAAGCATCCACGGTTTGAAAATATTTTTTAAAAGTATAAATTCCAAATAGCAAACCTTGATTTTCCATTTTATATAAAGAACACCATTTTGCTATGCCATTATATTTAATGGGACTTAAGTATCCACAGATTTTGTTATTCATGGGGGATCCTGGTACCAAAACCCAGTGGATACCTATGGCCCACTGTACTACCAAATCATGCATAGAGAAAAAGAGAAAATACGTTAAATAAAATTGAGTTGAATTTATATACTAAGAGAGCAGGAATTTGATCTGAGAATATGATTCTTAGCAATTTTATTTGGTTATTTAGAAGATTCAATGTTTTAAATAAGGGAGGAGATGACTAGAAATAATAACAGAAATCCAGTAATCCTAAAATCAAACTACAAATGATTACCATGGAACAAATTATTTGTAAGATGTATAGTGGAACTCAGTGGTGTGTGTTGTCTTTAAATTAAGTGGCAGAGCTTTAATATTTTAACTAATGCAGTAATGGTATTTATTATACTATCCAACAGTACATGATTTCTGTTCCTATTTTCATGATGCAGATTGGTTATTCATAGGTTCTGTCCCTTATCCAAAAGAACCGAGCAGTCAGGATTTTTCCTTCCAGACTAACTGAAATGAACGCTCTATGGCACATTCCTCTTGTAATCATCAAGGTAAAAACATTGTCTTTCATTTTGCATGAAATTTTGTATAATACAGGACCTTTGAAAGACTTTACAGGTTTTGTTCCATTGCTAGTAATCTAGGGTAACAGAAATTATCTCTTATTCATTCTCAGGGAAGTTCTAACACTATATAATAACTTATTTTGATGAAATACATTTTAAAGCATATTTCATTTTTCTAACAAATAGAAGCAACAGAACATTTTTCACATCGGCTGTCTTCTTTAATTGAGTTGTACTGAAATTCGACTTTGACATATTGATGATAGGGTGCCTCTCTTTTATTATTTGTTTCATCCACCTTCCCTCAAATTCCACAATCTGTGACACTCTTATAATTTTATCCACAGTCAAAGCTTCAAGGGATGATCGCAGCTTTTCCATGTCCCTACAGTTAGTTTGTCATAGTTTGACACAGTCTATGTGTCAGAGTAAATTGCACTCTGGGTAGAAAATGTCATAGATGTGGCTATGGCATGAAACTGAAGCAATAGTAAAAAGGTAACCTGAGTTCAGTTGGGAGACATGAAGACTCATCATTTGAAGAGTCCTGAGTCACAGGAGGCTGATGACAGAAGGGCAAGAGATGAAGTCAACAAACTTCACTTCTGCAGGGTCATGGCTATCAGGTGACAGGGAACTGGGTAACATATCAGTAGTGGGCTAGACTCAAATCCCAGGGGGAGATATTGTATATAAATGAGTGAGCTGAATCCTCAGTGTGGTTGCATTGTAAATAGGAGCCTGGTGGCACTTTGTCAGTCTGATGTTTATAACTGTAATCAACAATAAAAGCCTCTTTGTGAGAACTCAGCAGTTCAGTACTTTTTGTCTTGTCGACAACTTCTGCGTGGGAGGGTTTTTTTTCTCCTCTGCAGCCTGAACCAAACTTCACAATAGAGACTCTTCTGTGGCATTTTGTTCCTGACATAAGTCTTCTACATGTGGATCCCAGATCACACATGCCCCAACACTATGGACTTTTCTTGTCAATGCTTCTTTTGCAGATTATTATGAAATATGAAACATTCAACCTAGTCTTTATTGAGCCAGTATCTACCAAATTCATATTAATCATACTGTGGACTCAAGATGGCAATATGGTGTAGACCAGGAGTAGGCAACCTTTTTGAGCCGGGGGCCGGGTTGCTGTCCCTCAGACAATTGGGGGGCCGAAGCACCAAAAATAAATAAATAAAAATAAAAATATTTAAAAAAAATAAAAAAAATATGCATGCACACTCTTTCAGCCCCAGAAAAGCCATGGCAAAACCCCTGTGGAGATTTTGCCAAGAAAACCCCAAGAACAAGTAATAACAACAATAATCAATATCATCGTGGTGGGGGGCGGTGGCGGCGGCCGGACCGGCCTGGGGCCGGTCCAAAGGCCTCGGGGGGCCACATTCAGCCCCCGGGCCTTAGGTTGCCTACCCCTGGTGTAGACAATGCACACACATCATGGCATTTCCAAAGACTGAAGCTGGCGGTATTCCAGTTTCTGCCATAATAATTGGTTTTATGAACATGCTGTTGGTTCAGCTGTGAGTTTATACTACTGTTTTGGTTTTTGCTTTAAAATTTAAATTGCTTTGAATGTAGGTGAGGAGAATGTATTCTTTCCCCTATTCTTTTGTTTCCCCCTTCTCTTCATGACTTCCATCACTATCATATCACCAAAGAATTCCATTTCATTTTCTTTAGTAGTCATATCTGAGAATGAAAAAAATTCAAGCTATAACAGATGTACCTATTTTCTAGTTCTGATGCAACACTTATTTTTGTCCAAACCCCTTCTCCCACCTGGGATCCTTTCCTTTTTCTTGGGTAAATTTTCACATACATAAATCAAGATGCTTTGGGTCCCATTTTGTAAATACAAATAAAGTAAGTTAAAAATTCTGTTGCCTGTGACTTCATATTGGATTTCATGATGGAAACTCCTTGATCATCTTAGTTGACAACTTGAGAAAGAGGTAGGAGGAATACATGTAAGTTTCCTCTACCATTCAGTGGCTTTTAATAACATCAAATATATAATACTCCTTTGTATCACTTGTGAGAGGAATACCAACAACTACTGTTTTGCAATGGTTCTGGACTTTCCTGCAGGGTAGGTTTCAGAATATGGTGCTGAATTTTGGATAGAAGAAAAAACAACATCTAAGAATGTTAAAGAAACTTTCTTATGAGGCAGCTTCCAGCAAATAATCATTAAGGTGCCAGAAAACTATTGGTTGCTTTTTCTGCAACCCCTTGGAAATTCAAGTTTAAGAAACTTCATTGTAAGACTAGTATTAGAGGAATCAAACTAGAGGGGCTCAAGCATTTTAAATCAAGCAAGCCAAGTAAAGAAGTCTGATAAAATTTCAGATCCAGTTTACAAGCAACCCAAACAATTTCATATGGAGGAAATTCCATAGATTTGGGGGCATCACTAAGAAGGTTCTGTCTATTGATAGATGTAAAAAGGAGAAACAGGTCTCAGAATACCTTTTGAAAGATTTTGGAGTATTGGCTCTGAGGAAATAAGGCAAAATATGAACTTGACCTCATAATAGATTTGATTAGTAGACCTGCAGTCTTTGAAGCCTGAACTAAGATGTTAGTGCAGCCAAGAGAGAATACTAGCTTTGGTTACACCATGTGTAATTTGTTAGTGTCCTTATTGTGATGTAGATGTGTACATTGTACAATAACCTTTTAAACTTAAAGACAGGTGTCATTAAGACTTCATAGACAATGAATTTAGATTAATGTTACATTAATATGTGCCTGATAATCTTATGCTAATAAATACTTTGTCCTTTCAGAGAATGAATGTCATGTCCCAGCGCAGATACAGCTTTTGAACAAGATCAGAGTAACTGTACAAATATTTCTTTCATGTGATAAAAGCTATGGACTTGTGCTTTTGTTACCCTGCATTAAAATAAAATGGAAAGGAATTTCAAAAGCATTTTGTGCTATGGAAGCAGCATGTGCTGTTCAAAGGAAATGAAAAATAAATCATTGGTAGCACTTCTCTCAGGCACACCTGATGAATCAAGCTTTCTACTAATTTATACCTTCCCAGGATCACTCTAGTTTCTGGTGTACAGTGACCATCCATCCACTAACCACGATTTTGACAATCTGCTCCTAGCTATCTGCATTTTTTTCATCAAAATGATGAACTTGATTAGAAAAACAGAAGCAAATGTGTAGAAGGATTCTTTTTAGAGTTTGGTATATCAGGCAAGGAGCCAGTTCTTTGTGCAACCTTTAGATTCCTCCACAGCTAACTCTGATCTCTTTCTGGTGTTCTGTTATGTGTGGAAAATTGCCATGCAATCTAACTGCATCTTACACATGCAGGAACACTCCATGATTATTTAGCTTTCAGCCAAACGTTATGTCGTACGTGATATTTGTATTGTGATATAAGGCCATTTCACCACTTTTGGTCCATAACTTCTACCATCTGGCACATCCGTTCTGTAACTCTTTGCCTCATTGAGTCTCCATCTAATTTAGAGTCACAGCTGAAGATCTTTCTTTTCTCCCTTATGGCAAATAGAATGTACTGTAGCCTTCCCTTCCTTCTACAGTATCTCTCTTTTAACTTAATCATTTATATGGGGCTTGTACTTGCCACTTGGGAATAAGATTAATAGTCTTTCTTTCTTCCCCAACCATCTGTAAGTGTGTTCATTGAGGCTACACAGACTTTGAGACTGTAGGATCTGCTACATTAGAACCTGAGACCTCTAATAAGGCACTAGTGCAAAACAGTAGCTCAGAAATATAGTCATCCCTTCATTTCCATGGACTTAAAGTCTGCAGTCTCAGTCATTCACGGATTGGCAAGCCCCATTGGCTAAAATGGCGTGTGCACCCATTCAAACAAATGGGGCTTGAATATCTGTGAGTTTTCGTTTTCACGGGGTGGTGGTGGTCTGGATCGGATCCCCTGCAAAAACGGAGAGGTGACTATACATTATCAGTCCTAGATTTAGTGACCAATACCAGACAACAGGTTTAGAGGTCCTTTCACACATGTCCAGTGCTGGTGTCTCCTCTCTGCCATGTTCTTTTTCAGTGCCGCATGACAGAATGAGCTTGGTCACTAGTCCCAGCTTCTGCCAACCTAGCAGTTTGAAAGCATGTAAAAATGCAATTGTAGATAAATAGGTACCACTCTGGTGGGAAGGTAATAGTGACCATGGAGTCGTCTTTGACAACGCTGGCTCTTTGGTTTAGTAACGGAGATGAGCATTGCCCTCTGCAGTTGGACACAACTAGACAATCTTGTCAAGGGAAAACTTTTACCTATAAGGTGAGGGAGTTCAGTAGTTGCTCTTGTTAGATGGCAAATCTTCTGCAGATTACCTAATACAGTGGATCTTTCCCATCTGCAGGAGTTTTGTTCCAGCCCCTTCTCCCCCACAGGGTAAAAAAACATGGACACTCAGGTTCCATATTATTCATTGGATGGCAATGTGCTATATTTATTGACATAATCTCTGAAAGTCTACAAGGCATTGATAACTAAAAGATAAAACATTTTTGACAGTCTCAATGTTGTAGTATCCCACTGTAAAATTTTTATTTTCTCTGAGATTATGAAACAGTTATGTTACTACTTCATTTCCTCTTTATTTCCCCTCTTCTTTTTATTTAACAACTTGCCATGCTGTTTCCATATATTCATTAAAATATGTGGTTTGTGTTTGTTTGTTTTTTAACTAAGCTTCTTTAAACTACTTAGTTTGTAACAAAGTTTTGAAACGTGCTATCAGTGAAATCCCACAGTATTTAAATTCAACTGTTTCCATGCAGTTGCTTAGATATGTGATTGTTCATTAGTGAGTTGAGAACAGGGGTCCAACTGGAAATTCTTTGCATAAAAATACACATTTCTTGCATTTATTGCCCATTTGGAAAAGGTTTGGTTGACCATCTCTATTTCTTTATGTCAGGAACTGCCCACTTCCTTTGAGTCAGTAAAACAGTCTCCAGTATTTTTACAGCAAGTAAACTAAAGTAACCAAAGAATTTAACAGCATGACTTCTATAGAGATAACTACCACAATCCCCAGATATTCACTTAGAGGCCCATACCTTTAGGGGCTTCCCCTCCCCATTTTTTCACAAACTAAAAAATGTCTACCACCAATGTTATTCACCTCCTGTCTTTTCCCCACACATCTCTCCCGAGCCCTTTCAAGTTGCTCACACAGTTGACCTTGGTGGGTCTTGTACCAGATTCCCCCACAAATATCTTCATTATCTATCTAAGGAATTATTTTACCTTGTGCAGGTACCACAAAACCCATCAACTTTAGTAGCAAGCCCCACTTTCATTCTTATATAATTCTATAGCAATACCAGTATAAACAGTAGTAAAATAGCAAGCTAGAGAAATAAATCAGTAAAACAGCCCATACACCAGCATTGACAAGACAGGATTTGACAAATTTCTGACACTTTAGTTCTGTGGGATTGGGGGCTGGTTGTTTGGGGGTTTTGTTTTGTTTTTGCCAATATGTCATTTAGTCTGTATCTGCTTGGCGTTTCCTCAAGTCCATTGTGTTGGTCAACTAAGCTTCCAGATTCATGAATAGTGGTATTGTCCAACTAGGGATGCTAAAATCAACATTCCCCCTGAGGCTCTCACAAGTACCAGAATTTCAGGAACTGTAAGGGAGGGAGACAAGCATTGTGGCTTTGTAATTTTTAGGCTATTTTTCAAAGATAATCAGCTCTCTGTTTGCAATTATCCACTCCCATTGGGCAGGATTACTTAACATATACTTATATGGTCTAGGTTCATACACACAGACATCTCCTCAAGCAGGCCTCTGTTACAGGTCAATAAAAGGCATCTCTCTCTATTCATCTGTAGAGGAACTTACTATCTACCTTGCCTTAATATCCAGACAGGTAGATCTGTTGCCCTCCCTCTCCTCCCAGGATTTTTTAGCGCAGGAGATAGCCTAAGAAGCATCCATTGGAGTTCAGCTGCTCGAAGCAATCACTGACTGCTTGAACTCTGTGTCTCTACGCTCAGCTTTTATATTTTATCTAGTCCCTCCTTATCTGTTCATCTGCCTGTCAGGAGTAAATTTCACTGGTCTTTTCTACAAAATTGGATTCGGTTGCACATCTCCAATCAAAGTTAAGTTTTACTGGTGTTAACTAACAAAGAGTATTACTGCTGCCTTACGTCTTTGTTTATTTTGCACATGCTCATTTTAACTTCTGCCAATTAGAGTTGCATCTTTAGAGATGTATTCTGTTTTGGTTGTCTGCCATCACACATGACTCAGGTGACTGCAAGACTGAAATTGCATCTGGCCAGCTGCCTGCTTTTTCTCTTCACATTTTACTGAGTTATTTCTTATCTTTTCTTCATATTTTATTATACTGGGCCCTCGGTATCCACTGGTGTTTGGTTCCAGGGTCCACCCTCTAAGGATACCAAAATCCATGGATTATCAAGTTCCATTATATGCAATGGTGTAGTAAAATTGTGTCCTTTATATAGCAATAGCAAGTACATTTCTATACCGCTTATCAGTGCACTTAAGCCCTCCCTAAGCAGTTTACAATGTGTAAGCGAATTGCCCCCAATAAGCTCATTTTAGCAACCTTGGAAGGATGCAAGCCTGAATTGGCCCTGTGCCCCTGGTTGGTATTGAACTCACAACCTTGTGCTTTGTGAGTGGCTGCACAATTGCTTACTGGAGTTTTTGTGTGTGGATATTTTCAAAGCATGGTTGGTTGAATCTGTTGATGAAAAATCTGTAGATTAGGATGTCTTGATTAACCCCTACCCTACTAGCTGATAGCTTCCAGATGGGTATGAGCTTGTTTTGTGCTCTCAGAGAAATGCATTTTTGTGAGGTTAATTTTAATTGGGGAAATAGTTCAGGAAGAAAGCATGTAATAGGCGATCCACAATAATGGGAAATCCTTCTTATATCTCTTGTATCAAATCTAGTTTCGCTGATAAACTGCAATACCAATTGTGTATTCCTGCATAGCAGGGGGTTGGATTAGAAGGCCACTGTGTTTTCTTCACTCATCCTCTTATCAACAGTGCTGCTCAGTTCTCACAAACCCAGGGCTGTGGCTTCCCATTCACATGTAATGTGGTCTTCCTCTTTTCTTACTGCCATCTACTTTACAAGGCATCATTGTATTTTCTAATAAGTTATCTCTTCTCATCATTATATGTCCAAAGTATGACAGTCTCCGCTTAGTCATCTTGGCCTCTAGGGAGAATTCCTGCTTGATTTACTCTAGGACCCATTTATTTTTATTTTTGACAGTCCATGGCATCTACAGAACTTTCCTCTAGCACCACATTCAAATGAGTTGATTTTTCTTCCTATCTGCTTTTTCACTGTCCAGCTTTCACAACCATGCATAGAAATTGGGAATGTGATGGCATGGACAATCCTCCCTTTGATATTCTCTGCACTTGAGGATTTTTTTTTTCTGCTGCTGCTTTTACACCAATCCTTTATTTGGTATAGGGGATTCTTTTGCTCATATTAAGCCACAATGTTGGTGCACTTTAAAAAATCCAGCAGAAGTACTAAAGGCAACAAAGCATGGTAATTCAACCTGTATAATTCAGAGTCTTTCTGTCTTAATGTTACAATATATTTTATAAGTCATAAAAATATAATAATACTGAGAAGTGCTGATGGTACAGCCCAGACTGTTCATGCAGTTTGTAAAATCTTAATGGTATGGTAGACATTCCTTGTATATGAGAACCAGCATGATATAGTGTAGGTAGGAGTACAACTCTGGATACCAGGGTTCAAATCTCTGCTGAGCCATGGAAACCCACTGAGTGACCTTGGGGAAGTTACATACTCTCAGCCTCAGAGGAAGGCAAAGGCAAATCTCCTCTGAACAAATCTTGCCAAGAAAACCCCATAATAGGTTCAACCCAAGATCACCATAAATTAAAAATGACTTGAAGCAAAGCAAAGCAGCTTCATTTATATACCGCTTCATATCACTCTATGGGATGTCTAAGCGGTTTACAACTGTGAGCTGATTGCCCCCCAACAATCTGGGTACTCATTTTAGCGACCTTGGAAGGATGCAGGCCTGAGTCGAGCCTGAGCCCTGGCTGGTATTGAACTCGCAACCTTGTGGTCTATGAGTGAGTGGCTGCAGTACAGGCATTTAACCACTGCGCCACCAGGGCTTGAAGGCACACAGCAACAATTAGAGTAAACTAAAGAATATGTCTTGAAACTGTAATCCACAACCTGTTAGATATGATCTATAGAATGGTTGACAGACAGTTGAGAATATCCTTATTTGTCCCTGGTCTAGATTAATGTATTTTCTCTGGTGGTAGCACCATAACAATTTTGACTCTGAAGTAGGGATACAGAGCCATATCTGCATGCCTGTGGTTTTCAAAATAAGGCATTGGACCACTATACTAATTTTCTTCTTTAAAAGAAGAAAAGGCCTGGGGCCTGTGACTTTCAGAATGCAATCTGATGTTGAGTGAAAAAAATGTGATTTTGTTTTGTTTTCTCATCAGTCAGTTTAGAAACACAACACTACAGTTATTAAAATGGAAATGGTGCATGTGCGTAGATGTATAAAAATGATTTATACTAAATGATTCGGTTTATAAAAAATTTATAAAAATTGCAGCAGTCTGATTTTAATGTTATTAGTATACGAACTGCTGCGGCTAGCTTATCTCTGTCCAGGAAAGTCTGTAGCTGGTGGTTTAGTCAAACTCTTGGCAGGCAGTCTGAATCATGGAGTCTACCTAGACCCCCAGTGAGTTACATCCACAAATACTCTGAAGCAACACCTATTGTTCCTTCAACAGGAGTGAAATCCCATCAAGGGCACATTAATTACCAAATTCCTACACTTAGGACCCTTCAATCCACAGATTACCAGCCTATCATCTGAAAATCACCCAGAGCATTCAGGAATCTTTCAGATTCTATGAAGCTCTGGATGCAGACTATCTTAACAGTCCATATATTACCATGGGAGATATAAAACCTTTTCCTAATTATTATAGATGAACATACACATGTATTATCTCTGAGACTGAGTATGGGCAAGTTGTAGTTGATCCATAAGATCCAGTCTGTGGACTTAGTAGGAATGTCTGCAGCCTTTTCACAGTTGGAATTCTGATAGTAGCTGTTTCTTTTCTACAGGTGCTTGTGCAAAATTTGTGTATTTCAATTTTTGGTGCAAGTCAGCACATGCAACATCAGAGTAGTGGCATGTGGTTAGCCTGATAGTAATCAGGCTTTCATAGCGCATGTTTTATCTTTGAGTAACTGCTGTGTTACTTTATACTTTAGGGTACAATGAAATTATTTCAGAAAATAATTGTCACTGCTAGCTGACTCATTCTTATGCTTCGAGGTGATCTTTAATAGTCTACATCAGGGGTCGGCAACCTATGGCCCGTGGGCCGGATGCGTCCTGCAGAGGCCTTTGGACCAGCCCCTGCCCGGTCCTGCCGCCGCCACACCGCCGCTGCCTTTTGCGGCCATGGGGGTCCTCCGGGGCGCCATTTCGGATTCCAAAATGGCACCCGGAGTCTCGCGGGAAAGGTTGCGCGAGACTCCGTGGTGCCATTTTGGAATCCAAAATGGTGCCCCGGAGGAGCCCTGCAGCGGCGCTGGGCCTCTTGGAGGCCTGGCGCTGCCGAGGGAAGCCTCCTGGAGGCCCCCCGTGGCGGCGCTGGGCCTCTCGGGGGACCCCGCTGTCGTGCACATGTGCGCGCGACGCAAGGGAGGCGGCTGCCATTTTTTTCAAAATGGCGGTGTGCGCACGCACAGGGAGGGCAAGCACACACAAGGACACATGTGCACCGGCCCCCCATTCCCCCTCCCCGGCCGTCAGCAAAAAAAGGTGCTGACCCCTGGTCTACATATATGGCCTGCATACATGGTCTCCTCAAAATGTTCCTGCCAGCGGGTTGTGGGCTTGTTTATGAGAGCCAGATTACAATTTGAGGTCATTAAAACAGAATCTTGTTTTTGTCCTAGGCATCATAAATAAACCGTTAGGTTTTTACTGTTATCTCTAAAGAACGTGGCATGAACCAAACTGACTTTCAGTAATATGACATCAAAGACTTGTTTAACTTGTATCCAGTGGTATTACTCAGTTAGTGCAAAGTTTGTGCCATTTGTGGGACCCAGTTTTCACCCTTGGCACAAATGGTAAATTTAGTGCTTTTTATTCCACTTGTGCAAGTCATTGCACAAGGTATTGCATAACCCATAAGAACTGCATTAGTTAGGCATTGCTTATGCTCAGTGTATTAGTTGCATGTCTGTCATAGCTGACCACTCAAGATTGTATTGCTTAAAATAACTCAGGAAGTATATATTTTAAAAAAATCTGTCATCTGTTAACTGGGAGCATTACTGACTTGCTTCAGATTTCTGAAAATAAATTAGAGAAGACCCTTGGTATCAGTTGGGGTTTGGATACCCCCATTGATACTAAAATCTGTGGATGCTCAAGTCCCATTATATACAATAGCATAGTAAAATGGTGTCCCTTATATAAAATGGCAAAATCAAGGTTTGATTTTTGGAATTTTTTTCAAGCCTTGAGTGTTTCAATCTGTTGATGCAAAATCTGTGGCTGATTGTATAAAGCTTACTGTGTTCTGTTTGTAAAAACAGAGTCCTCTATAAAAGATAGCCTTATTGGTACTTGCTTAGTGTTTTGGATGCCACTGAGAATTTAATTTTTGTTTTCTTTATTCAGCTGAAGAAGAACTAAGATTCATTTTTAAATAGACAGTTCATTGTCAATTTTTCTTTATGAATAATATTTGATGATGCTGAAAAGATTGCTGTGGAGATGGAACTCACAAAGCTGACAAATTTAAGCTTCCTAGACTTTTAAAAACTTGACTTCAGCATTCACAGTAATTTGTTCCCTTAAACCTTCATCTCATGTTCTTTGAATTCCTCATTATTGTCATTTGCATTAGAGAATCAGCTGGCCCACCGTGAAGAATAAGCTATTCAGGAGATTAATTTTACAGAAAAGATTGAAAGGGCGGGGGTGGGAAGAGGTCTTCATTATATACAGCTAAGTATTTCAACACACTTCTAGCCAGGACAGAGCCATGTCTATTTACATTATAATTAGTTGTTATGTGGATTTTTATGTTGCTCACTCCCTACCCTGATCCCATACCAAGCACACACACTTATACTTCCACAGCACACATTTTAATTTTTTTCTTCCTTAAAATAGATGGGGAAAACTGAAGCCAATGTCTACCTCCCCCCTTCTTTTTTCAAATCTGATGATTTCACCCACCCCATCCCAAAAATGATCACTACCAGGGTACCACTCCTCTTTAGCCTGGATGCATATCCTTGGCAAAAAAAGAATATATTTTAATTCTCCAAAGAATGTGTTCTTTTTAAGGGATGGTTTCTCTCTTTCTCAGAATGGCACTTTGCTTCCTTCAGACCTTTATACTCTTTATAACAGCAGAGAAGCTGTCACTCTAGGAGGAAGATAACCGCTAGCACGTTCCTAAAAGTCTCATTCACCTCTGCTTTTCCCCCTCTGCTTTTCCAGGTCAGTTACTTTGGCCTCAGGGGAGCAAAACATGGCTCCTAAGATTTAATTGCATCATTGCAGCTGTTGAACAGGCTGATAGTTATACATATGACCCTGTAAAATGCTGGATAGCCCACATACCCCTGTTCAGTTTTTACCATATTCTTAACTGTGTGGTTTTGTTTTTGTTTTTTTAGTGGAAGTGAAAGTGGGATGGAAATGGATAGCCATAGTCACCTTTGCAGAAGAATAGTAAATGGGAATACAGTTAGCAACAAGGAAGATTATGAAAGGCCACGAGGTAAACGCTTGGAAGCCTATGACCCACAGAAGTAAAACCATGCCATATCTTAGAACTACCTAATCAATTCCCTTGGATCCCAGACTGGGACGACAGTTGCAGAGTCAAGGAGCATGGGCATAGCTTTGGAGGGTTCTATAGGTGAATGGGAAAAAAGATGTTGGTGACTCCCTATTGAGGAAGAAACATGGAATATAAATTCAATAAATAATTAAATAAATTTAAACTGAATCCTCCAGGGCAGAAAGACAGTATCTCAGAGGATACAGGCACACTAAATATTGAGGGCAATAATGTCATCACTTATATGGAGGAGATAAGGGAGGAACAAAATGATATGGAAGCAGCTGAAGGGAAAGTGCCAAGATGTGTCTTTACAAGTATGCAGAGTATGAAAAATAAACTTGATTGCTTAAAATCATAGAATTAGAAGAGACCACAAGGACCATCCAGTCCAACCCCTACCATGCAAGAATACACAATCAAAGATGGCCAAATAAAAGATTGCAAATAAAAATCCACTTTTTTAAAAACCTGAGAGAACACCTTTCTAGGAATCTCTAGGTCTTTCAGCATAATTCTGTGATTAGCATCTTCTGGATGTTGGCAGTAGAATCACACTGGTCCACCTAGAAATGCCTAGAACAAGAGCAGTGTTTTGTCTAGGAATCTCTAGGTCTTCTAGCATGACTGTATGATCAACATCTGAAAGGGTCACGCTGGAGGACTTAGAGATTCCTAGAGTGAACATATTAATCAAACCCGCAAATAATGAAATCAGCAAAAGCAAAAGCCACAAATGTGGAAGGTCAACAGTACTTAAAAAAGAAAAGAAAGGTGTTTATGATGGAAGGGAGTTTCTTAAAAATGAGTTACTAAAAGCACAATGGCAAATTATTCCAATGAGGAGGAAAAGGAGGCACCTGAAAAAACTAGGATGGATGTAAAATAAAGTTTGGATGATCTGAGATTTAAATGGGTGTGTGTATAAGAAATTGAAGATTAAAGAGCTAGGAGGGCTATAACAAAAAATGAGCTCAGGCTTCCAAAAGGTCATAGTAAAAAGAGGTTTTTAAAAAATTGTAGCTCTTCAACTGTAGAAGCATATTCCATGGAAGATGGTGTACTCCCCCTTGTTGGAAGCTTTTAAGCAGATGTTGGGTGTCTATTTCTCAGAGGTACTTTAGTAGTGGATTAACAAAAAAACAAAAAAAGAAAATACATTAAGTAGTAAATTACAGCATTTTCAACTGAGAAAGATAAAGTTGAAAAGAAACAGAAAAGTGAAACCTGCATTTTAGCAAACACAGAAGGTGAGTAGAAAACAGAGTAATAGAAAATACCAATTGAGAAAAGGTGAAGTGGTAGAAGAGAAAATAAGCTATTCATTCCCAGGCAGAAAAAGGGGAAAGCTAGTTACAGCAGTGGGAGCAAGTGAAGCAGGCTAGGAGAAGAGGAGAAGTTGGAAAATCTTTAGTTGGAGTAGCTAGTATATTATAGGTGAATTTTTCACTATGGAGAAAAAAAAATGAAACAGAATGGATGAATAAATGAGTGAAGGGAATTGAGAAGAAAAAAATATGCCAAAGATTAGATGCTCGGAACAAACAGCAGATGAAAAATAAGGCCTGTTTCCCGATCAAAATACGATAAAAGGGTGAAGTGTGAATGTATGCTTTGTAAATATAGACTGACAAACAGTCTGAAAGAGAAGGGACAAACACATGTCACATGGATACTTTGGATGCTAGAAAGTATACATACTGGAAGGAAGCTTAAAAGAAACAGTGATAGCCAAGTATCAAACTCAGACTGATACTGATATACCAGATAGACAGCATAGAAGATTAATTGATGCTATATGTGTACTGTTGTTTTGTTCAGGATCTCTGCTGTGTAGTATTTTGAATGAGTCTCAGATGTTTCTGTCTAGTTTCTCAAACTTTGGTCTTCTAGATGCTTTGGACTTCAGCTCCCAGAATTCCTGACTGTTGGCCAAGCTGGCTGGGACTTCTGGGAGACCAAAACACTTGATCCAAAACATCTGGAGGACCAGTTTGGGAACCACTGATCTAGAAAGACCTAATAGTCCTAGCTCTTCTTTTCCCTCCAGAAAAACAGATTGAAACTGAATCCAGACAAGACGGAGGTGCTCACGGTAGGCGGCCCCAAAACCAAGAATTGGGTTGCAACCTCCAGTCCTGGATGGGGTCGCACTCTCCTCCAGTGACTGTGTTCGCAGTCTGGGGGTGCTTCTTGACTCGTCGCTCCTGATGACAAATCAGGTTAATGCGACGGTCAGGAGCGCCTGTTATCAGCTTCGGCTGATACACCAGCTGTGCCCTTTTCTGGAAGTAAGGGATCTCGAGACCATTGTGCATGCACTGGTAACCTCACGCCTCGACTTCTGTAAT
Source organism: Phrynosoma blainvillii (assembly GCA_026167975.1). NCBI lineage: Eukaryota > Metazoa > Chordata > Lepidosauria > Squamata > Phrynosomatidae > Phrynosoma > Phrynosoma blainvillii. Next base: position 9,559,410 of record JANUYF010000004.1, read on the forward strand.
GCGCTCTACATGGGGCTACCCATGTGCTTGGTTCGGAAGCTTTAGTTGGTTCAAAACATGGCAGCCAGGCATATTTTTGGAACATCTAGGAGGGACCACATCACTCCGGTTTTGAGGTCCCTCCACTGGTTGCCTATTAGCTTCCGGGCCCAGTACAAGGTGTTGGTTATTACCTTTAAAGCCCTAAATGGCTTGGGTCCAAGCTATCTCAGGGATCGCCTCCTTCCATACAATCCTCCCTGCGCTCTCCGGTCCTCTGGGAGGAATTTGCTGCAGCCTCAAAAATCTAGGCTTGCGGCGACCTCCCAGAGGGCTTTTTCTGTTGTCGCTCCCAAACTCTGGAACGGCCTGCCGGACGAGATCCGTCAGTTGACATCACTGAACAGCTTTAAGAAAGCTGTCAAGACAGATCTCTTTCGGCAGGCCTTCTCAGACAAATCACCCCGGCCTTGGGTTCCTTAACTCCTGCGTTCCTCTCATGGCCCCATCAGTTGTTGATGGATGAGGAACGCAGTAGAGGTTGATTAGGGGGTGGGTTGGTTTTTCTTTTTGGAGATATGTTATACGGGTTGTATTGTAAGCCGCTTGGATTGTCTGGCAATAAGCGGGATACAAATAAACTATTATTATTGTTATTATTATTATTATTATTATTATTATTATTATTTGCTATATCTAATCAATTAATTCTTTTAAATAATACTATTCAAAGATATATACTTTCACAGTCAGCCCTGGTGGCGCAGTGGTTAAATGCCTGTACTGCAGCCACTCACTCATAGACCACAAGGTTGCGAGTTCAATACCAGCCAGGGCTGAGGCTCGACACAGGCCTGCATCCTTCCGAGGTCGCTAAAATGAGTACCCAGATTGTTGGGGGACAATCAGCTCACAGTTGTAAACCGCTTAGACATCCCATAGAGTGATATGAAGCGGTATATAAATAAGCTGCTTTGCACAGTATTTTGTGCATCGCACTAGTTTTAATTCATTTCCAGTACAAAACAGAAAGCTTTTTACAAATGCATGTCTTTGATTTCAAGGACTAACTTAAAGCACAAGATATTATAATATGGAAAATAAAAAATGGTATGTTTTTTAAATGACTCATTACCATTAAATTTTAAATACACTGAAGAAGCAGAAATCAAAGGCCAAATAATATTTGCAGTAATGCATTATTGATTATGCTGTACAAATGCACAATTACACTTACAGCTAGTTCAGCAACCATATACACACATTCATTGTGTTCATTTTTTTTTTTAATAACCACTGCTTGCCTAGTCGTCCAGACCTGGATAAACTACAGCTAATTGAAACAAGATAGTGTCAAATCATAGTTTGATTGGCTTTTTCACTAATCAAGGTAAAAACACACACACACAGAGACACAAACCGCAGTTTAGCATTTAGATGGCATGTCATTAAAATAGAGATAGAGATTCCCAATCTTGTACTCATGCCATGAACAGGAAAATATGGAAGCCTGGGAGGCTGGGGTGGTGGTAGTGAGATAGGCTCATTCTTAGTGCTCCCCGTCTGTGGAATGTCCTCCCCAGAAGAACTCAACCGGCACTTATTTATGTTTGGTTCTTTTGGAATGTTTTTTTCCTCCCAGGTATTTTAAATTTTGTTTTCATAGTTTTATACTGTTTATTTTGCAGCTGATTTTACTTTAGTTTTATATGCTCCATTGTTTTACCTTATGATGCTGTTTCTATGGGACTATCCTACTCTACAGACAACTGCCTAGAAAATAGGAGGAGATCATTCTGCATAAGCTAACCTTTTCATGGGTAATTGAACATAGAAATGTTGGTGCCATCTAACAGTAAATATTTTACGGTAATGGAAGGTGTATGTCCAAAAGTATGATCCAAAAGTAATGTAGCAGAAAAGCACAGGTTCTTTCCCTCTGTTTGATAACTTGATTAAAATTTGGCAGGATTGCTAGGATACTGATAATTACTTCAGAAACTATCCTGTTTTGGAGTATATATAAATAATTTTCTTTTTAAGAGTAATAATAAACATTGATTGTTAAAATAATCTCTCTGGAATGTCAATCGAGGGCACAGTGTTCCAGTGGCTCTAATCCACTGTGTAGAGGAGTAGCGAGAGGTTGTGATGGCTCTACACCATTGGTCTTTGTGGTGTTTCAAGATTTCATCTTGTTTTCCATAGCTTTCAACGTCTGGACGAGTCCATTTAGGGCTGAAAATTCATTGATATAGAAATTCATCTTCTCGTTCCAGCACTGCAGAAATGCTGAATAAATTCTGTAGGAGGTATCTAAATTGTGAAGAAGGGAGCTGAAACTCAGCTCAAGCAACAGAGAAATTTTATGTATTGGGATGTCTACCGATGTAGATGGTAGTGTTCAGCTATTCCTAGGCATAGTTGCATTCCCTCAAAGCATCAAGCACAATTTTAGAATATCCCTAGCAGAGTCTGTGTCATTATTGATGGCCAGAAATGTTGTGGGGTTTGTTTGTTTGTTGCCAACTTTGGTTTACCAATAGGTTTTAGCTAATATAGACTTGCCTTAGTGATAGTTGTATTGGCTGTGGCCTGGCTAAATTACTGTAATTTCCCTGTGTGTGGAATGACCCTTAAATGATTTTGTGTAGCCAAGTTAGTCTGCTGTAGAAAAAGTTAACAAAGATGCATGGAGAGCAACCTGCCTCAGTGAAAAATCTGTGCTCAATTCAGAAAGAAAATGGCTTGCTGGTACAGTTTGCATTTCCAGTCTCGCTCCCCAGGATGTGTATAAATATCTATCAGGTGAGACTGTTTTAGACGCAGGGATGGAGTGAGTTTGAGTCTGTGAAAACTTATGCTAAATAAAGTGTGTTTGTCTTTAAGTGTCCCTCGACTCTTTGATGATTCAGAATGGTTGGGGTATCATAAATCAGAGTTAACCTGAAGTCACATAAAATCAACAACAGCACAGTTCCTCCCGCTCCTGCAATAATACTGAATAGATTTTTTGGAATAGAGAATAGATTTCCAAGACTTAATTTTGTCCATAGTTATTGAACTGGGGGGGGGGGCTGCAGACTGCCAGAAATAGTGCAAATTGAGTCCACTTTTAGGGTTAGGGTTAGTGCTAGGGAATCATGGGAATTGGTTTTTTTTCTGAGACATTGAGCCTTCTCTGTCAGAGAACTCTGGGGCCACAATAAAATACAGTTCCCATGATTCTCTATCCCTAACCCTAACCCTAAAAGTGGACTCAATTTGCACTATTTCTGGCAGTCTGCAACCCCCCTAGGTTACTTTACTTTCTGAGGTGAGAATTCTCTGTAGAGATTATTTCTTGTTGTCAAAATGATCTAATTTGCAATCTCACTGTCTACAGTACCTGCAGTAATCCTAATAACAAGCTAATAAGGATAGCAATTTATTTCTTACTTTTCACCAAGATTTTTGAATCATTAATGTATGCACCGACCTCCAGCAAAGAGAGAGACAGAGATTGTGCCAAAGGAATTTAATTAACTGCTTTTATTTTCCTGACTAGAACTTTAAAGGACCTCTGTATATCTTTTATTATGTAAAAACTGGCAGAGTACTAGAATATTTTCCAGTAATATTTAAGAATTTTGCTGTTTTGAGGAAGAAAGTAAGCACTACAATATCAGGTTTTCTGCTAAGATTCTTTCCTGTGCTGACAAACAGATTTGTTTTCTTTTTTGTATACAATTTTTGAGAGACCTATAAACTTGACATAAGATTTCTTGATAGGGATAGATATCTTTGATTTAAAAAAAAATCATTGAATGGGGAAACAGAAGCATTCAAAGGTTGTCTGATGATTAGAAGTGATTTTGTGCAGCAGCCCCCCCCCCCAAAAAAAACAAATTACATTGTGTGAAACCATTTATTTATTTTTTGCACACAAAATATTTGTGTCCAATAAACTTTATTTTTTGCATAAACCCACAGGGGAAAAAAAGAGTATGGAGTGGTGGTCTTTTCACTCTCTAACAGAAGGAAAAAACTCTTGCCAGCAATTGACATTTTGTTGTAGCGTGGAATTTCAATGAGGTTCAAAAACAATCAAATATTCTTCACTGTCCTGTAACTTAGTTTCTTCTGTTCTTCTCTTATGACATTCTATTACAGATCTTTAGGTACTCCAGAGACTTCTATAGGCTAAATACAATATACTCTTATTTGTCTGTGTCTTGGGAAATAATTATGCCATTTGAACAGTCAATAGGCTTAAGAAAGCCACAGCCCTGAGTTTGCAAGATCTGAGCAGAGCAATTGATGACTGAGGTCTGAGATCTCTCTTTCGTAGGATCACCATAAGTCAAGGTTGACTTAACAGCAGCTAACAACAACAACAAAGCAGAAAAATAGAAGACAGCTTGAAAGAAAAAGGATGGCAAGGGAAGATTTTAAAATTTTATCCTTTAGATTTTCTTTTTGACCAGCACAAAATCCTGGAGTACATGAAAGCATCATAGGATAAAGATATCAACAAAACAAAGATCTGTTGGAATGCACTATGCACTATAAAATGCACTATACTGATACTTGAATTAAATTGATCTCACATTGATTCACTTTGATTTACTGGAAAGAGGTGAGAACTCAAAGAGACTTTCTATCCTTTCATGAATATTTGCATTTTCAAAGTTCGTTGAGGTACAATGTGTCAAGAAGATAGATGCTTTGAAAGCCCTCACCCAGTACTGCTTCTTCAGTTGTCTTTACTCTGTTTTTGGTTGGTAGAAAGTTCATCAACAGTGAATTCTAGAGGCCCTGAGCTTGTTTTTTCTCTCCCAAGGAGCCTCTGTGTCATGATTTCATTTATTTTGTCTATTCAATTTATCTTTCGCCTTTCTTCCAATGCACATGGTGTATGTTTCTTTTTGCATTATTTAAAGTAGTGGATGTTGAGTGAATGAATGGATCCATGTATGTGTGCGTGTATTCGCAGTTCAAGCAAAGTTGATTCATGAAGTATGGGAGACTGAACCTGAAAAGGAGTAATGAAATACGCTTCAGTTACTATGGTAAATACTAAATCACTGGGACTACCTAACCTTTGGTGGGTAATTTCTCTGGCTCCAGTGTGCGGGGACATTCACTTGTTAAGATGGAACCTTTGGAACCAGTCCAACAGCTATAAAAAGATGGTGGGATATTGATTATTTTATATAAAGTGTGTTGCCAGCCTGCATCCAAATGAAATAACAGGTCCCATTGCTTTCTCTTCATGAGCTTTTCTTTACTTTCATTTGGAAAACAGAGTTCTTGATTTCTCCTGACTTGAATAATTGCCTCTGGCATAATTCTATTATAAGACAACTGAGGGTGAATTAATCAGCTTGACACCACTTTAAGTGCTGTAGCTCCATCTGGTGGAATCCTGGGATTTATAGTTTTACAAAGTCTTTAGCCTTCTCTGACAGCGTTCTGGTGCCTCACAAAACTACAAATCCCAGGATTCTGTAGGATGGTGCCATGGCAGTTAACATGGTGCCAAACTCCATTATTTATACAATGTAGATGTACCCTGAGTTTTGTTGAATAGAACAACAGAGAAATACGATTCCTATAGGATTGTTTTTGTTACACAAATCACCTTCTCTATTCCAGTTAGTCTAGGGCAGGGACCGGCAACCTACGGCCCGGGGGCCGGTTAAGGCCCAGGCCTCTGGACTTACTGGCCCAGACAGAAGGTTTTTGCCGCCATACGGCCGTGGAAATCAAAATGGCGGTCACGACGCATTTGTGCATGTGCAGTACTGCTGCGCATGCGCAAATGAGTCTCAACCGCCATTTTGGAAATCAAAATGGCAGCCGCGACTCGTTTGCACATGTGCAGGAGTACTGCGCATGCGCAAATGCGTCGCGACTGTCATTTTGATTTCCAAAATGGCGGTTGAGACTCATTTGCGCATGCGCAGCAGTACTGCACATGCACAAATGCGTCGTGACCGCCAGAGGCGACGGCGCAGAGGCGCCAACGCTGGCACGCGGGGAGGGCAGCGGCAGGAGGGACTTTGCAGGAACGACCCCAAGCGCAAAAAGGTTGCCTACCCCTGGTCTAGGATTTACTGCCCTAGATGTCATAATTATAAATTGAATAATATAGCATTGTGAGAACTGGGTTACTTTTGGTTATTTTCTGTTTTTTCAAAGGGTGGAATTGTATGTACTCAATTGTATTCTCAGTGGCATTACTCCAACATACATTTCTGACTGTTAATCTTAGGTGAGTAGATTATCACCTTCCACAAATGGGTGTGCAAACTCAGATAGGATCAGCTGGATCTGCCTCTGGTTTGAATAAGTATTCATTGCTAGTTGTATATAACCTCTAGAAGCAGCTTTCCTCCCTGTAAATGATATGTCTCCATAAAAATAAGACTATCCAAGAAGAAGCTGAGTATCTAATTTTTAATCTAGCAGAGGCTTTCCAAGGCCACCTATGTGATAGAGGAAAATTAAACTATTGGAATAGATTGCAGCTTGTAATGCTGTGTGCGGTCTGCAGCTGAGTAACATAGGGGCAAAACAGATGGCCCTGAAGGAGCAGCTTGCCGTTGCCCCTTTACTCTCTGGGTGGCAACTCCATGCCATGCCCTAACCCGACATTTTCCCGGTGCAAAAAGAAGTGACAGAAAGCTGCACCTTTTGTGCTGGGAAAAAGGCACCTTTGCCACCATGGTGGCAGCTTTTCAGTGATTCTGTGGCACAGCGTGTGTAAACACTGTGCTACCAAAATGCCAGGAAGCCACCACACATGTGGTCAGCAGTGCGGCTTCCCAGTGGCCTGGGGTTGTGCTGCTCTCTGAACGCCACACTTCCAGTCCACTGGGGAACCAGATCTTACTGCCAGTCTGTTCTGCCCCTCATTCACTATGATAATTAAAGGGGTTTGCCCCTATTGTCCACGTCTATATTTATTTTTCTTCCTTCATGGTTAAGATTGCAGCTTTGAAATAAGATAAATCTGGACAGAATTAGGCTGTTGATTTAAACATTAAGGGTGTTGTTGTTTTTCCTTAGGAGAACAACATTTGTTTTCTTTTGATTAGCAATGATAAAAGAATGCAGTGATTGTTCTTTTAGCTTGGATGTGTGTGTCTTCCTCTCTTGCAAAGATTGTACATATTCTGTTTACCTTGTGTTTATACTGGAGGTGGGTGGACTTCCTTTATTGTTTTTGTCTGTGCTAAAGACAAAGAAAGCCAAAAGAAATAAACAGATATTCCTGCCTTTCGTAAACACAATTAAACATGTCTTAATAGACCATAACTCAAACACTTCAACAGATAAGCAGGGTAATTAAGTTCGGGGAGGGGGAGCGTTAAATCTCTGTATCCTGTAGTTTTTATAGCTGTTGGTGTGCATTCATGATTTATGGGAAAAGGGCCATTTGCTTTGCACATGATTTCTAAAAGGAAACTGGAATTCACCAGTTTCCATTGTGTATCCTATTAACACCACTTTAGCTGCTTAATTCTTTAGAAGCATTAGAGAGTGATAGAAATACTTAAAAGCCGTTGAATAAAATCCCATTTCCTGTTCTAAATGTGGCACAGGTACAAGAGAATCACTAGAATCCAGATATACCTTTATTTAATCTTAGAACAAGACACAAAAATTTGGACAACAGGCCTTGTCAAGTATCATATAAATAATTTCATAGCTGAGATCAGAATAGACGGATAACTGGAACTCGATTGATTGCCAAGTATCACTAAGCTGTTTAGCCAAGTTGAGCATTCTAGAGAGGCTTTGAGTTTGGATTTTATCAAGTAAATTTCTGATGGCCTGGGTCAAAATTTGACACCTATAAATTACATGCCGATTTTGATCCCTACAGATTATTATTGTCCAAAATGCCAGTTATAGTCTAACAAGTTAGACCACATTACAGTGTTCAGAAGAGCAGTCCCCCATTCCTTAAATCCACAATTAGTATGTTTTCTTTGCAGTACCTTCAAGAACAGAAGGAGAACCCTGTTGCATCAGATCAGCTATGGGTGAATCTGCCTTTTGGCAGCCTCTGAAGTGTAATTGGTTCAGTTTGTTCCCTGGACAATGACTTCAGTGATGAGAGTGAGTCATTTATCAATATGTCAGTCAAATGAATTATGCTGGATTGCAATCTGGAGTGGCGTCAACTACTGAGGGCAGGCTGGAAAGAAAATCCGATATCAGTTCTTAAAATAGCTATTTATTACTGTCACTTCGGAACAGAGGGTCTGAGCTTTAAAGTAGTAATGTGATCATCTGTTTCCTAGCCTTTGTGTATTCTGTTGGTTTTGATCCAGATGCAACCTAAATGGGTCTGGTACAGGAAAAGTTAGTTTACAGCCTTGAGGGCCTGACTGGTCTCCACAGAAATTATTTTCCAGCTCACATGTTTTCCAAGTCCTTGTTATGAAATTTTGCTTCATTCCCATCCTGAACTGAGAGCAGCTAAAATATCTTTTACTGAAGGAGGTGATGCAGAAGAGCTGGAATATATATCCTCATCTGTGTTAATATTTTCTTGGCTGGATCAACTATTATTGCTTTGAATGAAAGGAGCCCTTTGATTGTTTGTGATGTGATGGCAGTATGCATTATTTCTAAGTCTGCTGATTCCAAACATAGCTCATTTGTTTCCTTGTCTTTCTGTTTCTTACAGTTACAAGACACAATGATAAAAAACACATTTGTGGAGGGCCAGAGCATAGAACCTGGGATCTTAAGACATAATCTGAATATGTTGCAAAGTTTTCTCTCAAGCTTTGATAATTGGATTTACTGTATATACACAACTATAAGTTGACCTTATGTATAAGTCAAGGGCAGGTTTGGAGTGCCAAAATTATGCATTTTCATATGACCCAAGGATAAGACAAGGTGTAACAAAGAATCTAAAGAATCTAAAGGATGAAGCAAGGTTAAACAATGTCCAAGAATTTAGTGTGAATACAAACCGTTTGTATTCACACTAAAGGCTGGATGGATGAGAGTAGATGGGGGTCAGTGCTTCCAGGACTGATTACATTCTTGCCTTTCACCAGGGGATGGTTCCTTGTTTTGTAAGAGTTACGTAAAGGTGCAGTACTTACACTGACCTATGGATAAGCTGGCTCAGATTTTTTGGGTCAATTTTTTGACTAAAATTTTTAGACTTATACATGAGTATATACAGCAGTAATTTTTATCATTAGGACTACATACTTCACTTTTTATTTGCATTTCTGTACTTGATTGGAGGAATTCAGAGACATTGTTCTGTTAGTCTGAAATATCAGTATGCAAAGAAATCTTGTAGCACTTTTGAGACTAACTGTGCAAAAGAAGTTGTAGCATACGTTTTCATAGATTTGGTCTACTGGTTGGAAGAAGAGCTCTGCCTAGACATTTGAGTGTAGGGATATAGGGACCTCTATCCTTCGATGATAACTAATTTTGGTGAATGTCTGAACCAGTTATGGTTAGGTTACTAAGGAGGGGATGCAGATGGGTAGCCCTGGGCTGCCCTGTGAAGCAGAGGATTGGGGCCGAGGCTGCCTCATGCCTTGGCCCCAATCCACCCTTTTGCCAGCCCTGAAAGGAGCGCTTAAATGCCGGTCCTTCCAGAGCTGGCAAATAGGGCGCCCGAAGAGCTGCCGCGCAGCTCTTCTGCATTCCTTCCGGCGCAGTGCGTTAAGACGCTATGCTGTGATGATGTCCTCAGGAAGGGGTTGGGGTGCCTGGCGTGTGTCTTCCCTTCCCCTTCCCTACCTCCAAGATGGTGCAAAGCACCATCTGTAGAGGCCCTATGTCACTCTCAGTGTAGACACACAGAAATACCTGTTTTATGGAATAAACTAGAAGGAGTCTCATAAAAATCTTAAATTATTTAATGCTTTCAGCACACTAGAGGCTCTTTCCGGTCTCATTAATGTTCCCTGTAATCAAGGAATCACTGGAGTAGACATGAAGGAGTTGTGTGAGTTGATGATCTCATATGGTTTTAAGGCAGCTTCTTGGTTTTGTCAGTTAGAATCCATTTCCCAGAGCCATGTGCTATCTTCAAAATAGTTGCCTTACTCAACTGTTGGAAATTTCACTCCTCCAGAGTTAATTAAAATGACTGTAATATATCATTAAATAATTTAGAATAATTAAAACTCTCCTTTTCTGCTTGCTAACTAATTTTCTGCATACTGCTCATCACTAAAAGCAAATCCATGACCTATAAATTAAAATATTTAGGTGCCACCTTTTCATGCCATAAGAGACCATCCGCCAAGGCAAGCAGCAATAAAACTTTGAAAATAATACAGTATTTAAACAAAATAAAGCAAAAGCAAAGAACCAACTCATAATCAGAGATATTATACATGAAGTCTGCAGAGAAGGGCAGAAAATTAGTCCAACAGAAGCCAGATAAAACATAATCAAATTCACTGTCTCCTACAGTTCCAATGAAGAGGGGCTTCCCAATCCCAGTGCAGGAGTAGGCAATTGTGAAGGACTAGGGGGCTGCATTAGCCCTACTGGAGACCTTGGGAACCACAGCTCCATCACATCTGCTCTTGCAAAACAAATCACATTTTGTGCCCCCCATGTGTCCTCTTGGAGACATGGAGACATTTTTTGGAGACTTCCTGGTCAGCCCTAAGAAAAATGTTCAGAAATATTGTTTGGATTGCTTCTGAAATACTTGCTGAGAGATACTGCCTTGGGTTCCACACAGGAGATAAGCAGGGTATAAGTTAATTGTTTTTGTTGTTGTGCACCTTCAAGTCCTTTCCAATTTCTGGCAAAACATAAGGCAAAACTATTATAGGGTTTGTTCAAAGAGGGTTTGCCACTACCTTCCACTGAGGCTGAAAGTGTGTGACTTGCCCAAAATTACTCATTGGTTTTCCATGGCTGAGCAGATATTCAAACCCAGAGTTATAGCACAATGCTCAAACCACTACACCATCCTGGCTCCCATAAATTAAATTGTAAATGTATGTGAATAAAATAAAATAAATGAGAAATAAAACAAAATACAGTTGCCCCTCTGTTCTCATGGACTCAAAGTCCACCATTTTGCACATTCATGGAGGGACGACCTCCGTTTTAAACAATGGGGTGCACCCGCAGAAGCACACCCTATTCAAGCCTATGGGGCTTGAATCTTTGCAAATCTCAGTTTTCATGGGGGGTCCAGAACAGATCCCCCACGAAAATGGAAGGCCAACTATAAAATAAATAGATACATAAACAATAGAAGAGTCACCTTAAAGAGGTGTGGGCTTACTCTAGTTTGACACAGTCCTGAAGCAAAATAAGACTGCTTTTAGTGCTACAGTATCCAGCATTTATAAAGGCTTTAAGTATTGATTTACTGGATCACGGATTGACAGGATTTAAGAAATCACAGAATAGGCTCAGTGGGGAGCTGAGCACTGACTGTGTGGTAAAGTAGAAGGCAGAAAACATAGAAGCAAACCCAAGGCTCAGTCAGGGGAGTTGTTATACCAACAAACATGGTTAGGAGAAAGTTGGTATACTAACTGATGTGCCATGGCAACATTTCAAACCGTGTTGTTGTGATAGCATTGCATAGGCCTTCTTTTAAACTGTATATTCTTTTTTAAAGATGTCAGCAAAGTTTCCTTAAGTGATTTTGAAACTAATTTATGGGAAAGTTAAATGAGAAAATGTACAGCTCTGTTCATCTTAGTCATCTATTATCTACCTGCCTCTCTTTCATACATACATGCACACACAGAGTAGAGATGGCCAGACTATTCAAAAATATTTGAAAATTGGTATAAAAATTGTTTTCTCAAGTGTTGGGAAACTCTGACTTGGGGAATCACTACAGTTAGGATGAGATGAGTGAGAATCATTTCAGTTCAGGAATTATTCTAAGGGGGGGGGGAATGTTTTTAATATCTTTTTGCATAGAAAAATGTTCTTTGCTCAGAAAATGCTTTTTTTCTGCACGGGAGACATGTCTTTAAACCAGAAGTGTTTTCCAGCACAAAACAGCATATTCTGCACAGATACTTTATTTTTTGACCAGTAGTGTTTTGCGCAGAAATGTTGTTTTGTATCCAGAAAATGTTCTCTTCCGTGTATGAAAAACCACATACATTTTTGTTGCACAAAATAAATCCCAAACTGCACATCAAGGAGTAAAATGTTAAAATCTTTCTTGCCTATGAGAACAATATTTATGAAGTTTATGTACTTGATATACAGTTACGCACCATTCACTTATATTGGCAGAGCCAATGAGAAATGAGAAAGAAAGGATATTTCTCTTCCTCCCTTCCACCCCATCCTTGCTCTGTCACACTTGCTGACAGTATGATAGAATGCAAGGAACTAGGGTAGATATAGTTTTCCCCAAAATGCCTGTGATTGTAGACTTCTGTTAGCAAGTGTGATTGGTCGAAAAGAATGTGGAATAAGGGTAGCAAAACCTTCCTCAGCATTTACCCTTTTTTTTTATAACCAACTCTAACCACTGCTTCCAAGTTAAAGGGAAAGAAAGAGGCCCATGTTTCAGTATTAGGGATGGTGGAGAAGTATGAGAAATGGTTTCCTTCTAAGTTAGAAATGGGAATCATGCAGCCTTCTAGATGTGATGGGAGCTGCTGTCAAACAATATCTGGAGCGCTGCATGATTCCCATCTTCAAAACCATTGACATGGCTTGGGATTTCCCCCTAGATCTCCTCCTCCAAATTTCCTGAAACATCTGTTAGAATCATAGAGTTGGAAGAGACCACAAGAGTAATCCAGTTGAACCCCCTGCCATGCTAGAAGACAGAATCAAAGCATTTGTTTCGTTGCTGTCATCATCAGTGTTCTCATTTACATAAGTGGTAGCAAAATACTTCTTTGGGGAAAAATGTTACTGTTCAAACATTTTAAACTTCATTTTTTGTGCTCTTACAGATTAGTGTTAGATTTAGGTTTAGAATTGTGCACACAAACACTTTAGTGTGAAATGATGTGCACTGAGCGGTGTGTCTGCATTTCTCATCTGGAAAAAAAATCAAGCAAGCTATGCTGTTAATCTTTTCTGTTTAATGGTCTTTCCAAGAATTTCACCATCATGCCCCCCCTATTAAAAATTACATTACTTTTTGGCATGTTTCATAAAACCCAAACTTATATAATAGCTGATTCCTTTTTCAAAAACTTCAGATTACACAACCAGCTGATGAATTGTGCATGGTTGCTCAGAGAATCAATATCCTCTTTGATTTTCACTGTATGGGAATAGTGTGTGCTGACAAGAGTTGGAAAGATAAACTGGATCAACAAGCTTACTTAACTGTTGTATTGTCAGATGAAGATTATGGTATAAATGTGGTGGCATGAAATGCATGTCTGCTTAGTTTGCAAGCCCATGCCCATGTCCCCCAACTGAGTTCATCCACCTGGCATGCAGTCTTCCTCTCTTTCTTCTCCCCTCTACTTTTCCTGGCATTATTGTCTTTTCAGTAATCTATGTCTTCTCATTATGTGGCCAAAGTACGCCAGCCTCAATTTGATCATCTTGGCTTCTAAGGAGATCTCTGGCTTGATCTGTTCCAAGACCCATCTGTTTGTCTTTTTGGCTGTCCACAGTATCCTAAGCACTCTTCTCCAGCACCACATCTCAAATGAGTTGATTTTCCTCTGTCTGCTTCCTTTACTATCCAGCTCTTTCATCTGTACACAATGATGGGGAATACAATGGCTTGGGTGATTCTAACTTTTGTGCTCAGTTGTATATCTTTATACTTCAGTAGCTTTTCTAGTTCTCATAGCTTCCCTTTCCATTCCAAATCTTAAATCTAAATTCTGACTACATTATATTCCTGATGAAGATTATTTGATGTAATGTCACAATTGTGGGAGTAGTTAGCTCCTTGTCAGTACCTTTGTGGTACACGGCCTATCTGGGGATGTCTATTTTGCTTATACATCCAGCCCATATGCAGACGTATACTTTGACATTAGTGTGGTGGGTTTTTTTGCTACTTTATTTTTATTACCATTAGTACAATATTACATATTTATCATTACAATAACTCTATATTTTACAGATATTCAGACAACTTCAAGTGTTCTTCAGAGGTTCTACTTATATAATATATCTGTTCCTTAGGATAGTTATATAAAATAATATTATAGCAATTAAGTAGAATCGAAACTTGATGTTAGTTATAAATATAACCTTTACAATTCTATCTTCTGTTCTATCTTATAAGACTTCCTTAAGTTGCACTGATTGGTGTGACCTGATTCCTTATGCTTAATTACTTCTTTTTATTAGAATGCAGTTAATGAATTTCTTCAGTGCTTTATGCTTTCTTATTTTCAGTTGAGACCTTACTGTTTGTTTCATTTTGATGTTTGACTATCAGTTATTCAGTTTTTATTTCCATCTATTTCTACAAAATTTTATTAATTCTTCCAATTCTTACTCAGCTTTGACTGCAGATTTTCTATTTATTGATTTTGTTAATTTGTCTAGCGCAATGACATCTAATAAATCTATTAGCCATTCATCAGTGCTTGGCATCTCTTTTTCTTTTCCACTTTTTTGCAAAGTTCTTGCTGTTGAGCTCATAAATAAGATTTGTTTCCACTTCTTTCTTCTTGATGGTCAGTTATTTTGTCTGCTTGTTTAACAGGCATACTTCTGGAGTTAATGTATAGTTTATTTTAAAGATCTTACATATGTGTAAATAAATGTTTTTCCAAAATTCCCTCGTTTTTGGACAATGCCACCATATGTGAATCCAGGATCCTTTTAAGGTTTCACATTTCCAACAGTTATGTTGATTGTTTTTATGTATTTTGATAATTTTTCTGGTGTTAGGTTTTAATGATAAGCCATTTTAAGGTAATTTTCGTGGATGCTTTGACATTTTGTGAATTGGAAGGTTCTTCTAGTTAAATGCCAGATTGGAGTTTGAGAGGTTTTCCTATGTCCTTCGCCCATGATATCATAAAGTGTTTATGGCATCTTGTTCTAATTTTCTTTCTAATAACAGTTTATAAAGTTTAGATATTGTTTTTTCTTCACTTTCTTCCAATATATTATCCAGTTCATTTTGTTTGATTTCAAAGCCTTCTTTCTTAAAGTCTTTTTTGAACATTTCTTACAGTTATTTTAGATATAGTAGGAACCAATGATGTTTAGGATCTAGGTCTTCTATTTCTGCTAGAATCTCCAAACAAGCTCAAGACATTAGTGTGGTTTTAAGGCCAACCATGGAATCTCCTGTGTTTTCTAGAACTGTTTTCTAGAACTTGAAGCTTTACCTAGTACATAGCTTGTTTCTGACTACAGTTGTGCTTTAATATGTCTCCAGAAATTCTTTTGTACAGTATTGTTGCATTGTCCAACACAGAATGTTGTCATCTGCTACTATCTTGTGTTTACACATGTTGTGTTCCTTATTGTTGTGTGCCTTCAAGTTGTTCCTGATATCATTGCATAAAGTCTGTTTATAATTTGCTGATAAATTTGTTTGGGTTTCCTTTCCTTCTTCTTCCCTTCCTCCCCCCCCCTCCATTTTGGTCCCTTTTGAGGATGCCTTACTTGTTTGAAGGCTCTAATTTCGTGTTAGTACACATCTCCTGCATGTCTATAAAAAGCCATTGGAATTTGTTTTCCTCAAGGAAGTTGTATAATCAAGACATTGTGCAGCAGAAATGCTGGAAAATGAGATAATGTGAATAGCTTGCCCACAGTATTATCTTCTAGTGCTTCTAAAGAGGTAACATTGTTGGACCATTAACATGGTATATTAGAGCTAGATCAGAGGTCCAGCTTGCTAAACATAACAGCTCCTTTTAAACTGTGGCATATATGTTATGGAATCCTCTGGCCTGCATGGCCTTTTTAGATTGTTAGAACCTGTTTCACCACACCTTTGATTTGATTATTTGGTGGTTGTCTGCTTTTGCTCGGTGGTTTTTTTTTGGGGGGGGGGATTAATGTAAGCTGCCTTGGGACCCCTGTTTGGGCCAGGAGATTAAATACAATTTTAATATACTATGTAAGAAGCTGCCTCATATATGCAGCTCATGCTATTTGTCTTGCCAGTAATGTCTACTTTGATTAGGGTAGTTTTTACAAGTTGTGGGAAGAGGTCATTCATATTAATAAATATCTGAGTATTTTTTAATTGACTGAATAATACATGCTCTGTTATTTAGCCACCAAGGTTCCTCCCTAGAAAACTCAATATTGGCCTGGAGAATATCAGATTTCTTTCTCTGTACTAAATCTAACACCTTTATTAGCATATGGTGATGTTCGACATTGTGGAATTTATGACACTTGTGGATTACAGGGAATGGGGAAATGGCTTGGAACAATGTATTGACTTCCAGTATCCTAATTAAAAAAAAGGGGGAAAACCCCTCTATAGTTTGACCCCCATATCTGCCGGGGATATGTTACTAGACTTCGAACACAAAGATTATACCTCAAATAATAGCAAGAACCCTATTAAAATAAACCACTTCTAGCAGACACATACCATAAAATCATGCTGGAGGATCTAGGAATGCCTAGAAAGAACACTTTTCTAGGAACCTCTACATCAGGGGTAGGCAACCTTTCCCCTTTAAGGGCTGAGGGACTTCAGCTCCCAAAAGCCTCAGCCATGTTGGCCAATAGTCCCATGTTGGCCAACAGCTCCTGGGATTCTGGGAGCTGAAGTCCCTCGGCCCTTAAAGGGGAAAGGTTGCCTACCCCTGCTCTACATCTTCTAATGCATCTCTATGGTAAATCTATCAGAACCATAACAAAGAATAACTCTGGAGGACTTAGAAAACGCCTACAGAGAACACTTTTTTCAGAGGTGCATAAGTGAAACCAGAGGTACCAATCCCACAAATACACAGGTTGTTCTATATTTGTGTTACCTGAGTAACACAGGTTACCTGAGTGACACATGTTCAGAAATATAACTCTCTGATCACCATATGAATGAGTATTGGAATGTAATGTGGGAACCAGAGAGGAAATGTGATGAACCATTCAAGGGTGCCCTCAGCAAGATGGCAGGTTAGATGGTGTTGGAATGTGTTTAGTGAGCCAGGAAACCATTGTCTCTGTTCAACCCACTGTCAATGGACTGGAGTTTGTGCTTATATTCCAATTTCTACTGTTTCTCTCTCCAATCTTCCTTTGTAGTTCTTTTGTTCAGGAACTGCTGTTCTGAGATCCAAGATGGAATGCCTAGGAAGATTGACATGTTCTGCAAGTAGTTTTTGTGTATTCCTATTCCTAATATCTGATTTATGTCCATTTATCCTCTGGCACAGAGACTGGCCTGTTTGCCCTTTGTAGAGTGCTGAAGGGGATTGCTAACATAGTATGGCATAAATCACATTAAAAGATGAGCAAATGAAAATCCATCTAATATTGTGAGTGATGTCATTTGGTCCTGTGATGACAGTTCTTGAATAGATGTGTGGGTAGAACTGGCATCTGGGTTTGCGGTATGCTTTGTACCAGTGTCCATATCTCTGTTGTGTGTCCTCTTGTAGGTAAGTAACTGATTTAGATTTGGAAGCTGCCTGTAGGTGAGTTAAAGGCCTGCAACTAAGAGTCCTTAAGAAGGCAGGATTATTTTCCAGAATGGTTTGTAGTTTATTGATGATACATTTGAGTGGTCTCAGTTGGGAGCTGTATGTGGCCACTAGTGGGTTCTGTCATTTTCTGTTTTCAGTCTGTTCTGTAATAGATTTGTCCTGCGTACAAGTCATGCCTTGTTTTTTGTTTGTTTGTTTGTTTGTTTGACTTCATATGCTGGGTACTGTAGCTTGAGGAATGCTTATTGTAATTCCATGAATTTGGCATCTCTGTCTTGTGGGTGTGAGCAGAAGCAATTGTATCAGAGGGCTTGGCTGTTGACTATGGATCTCGTAGTGTTTTCAAGGTGGAACCCGAAGGCATGTAAGTTTCTCATCTCCATGCGTACAAGGTTTTGAATTTCAATTGATATTCTTATACACAACTGGCTTATATAGGTCTGTCTCTGGACTCTTCACTTCAAACATGCATCTGAGGAAGTAGGCTCAAGCCTACGAAAGCTCATACTACCAACATTTTTCTTTGAGTTAGTCTCAAAGGTGCTACAAGGTCCCTTTGCTTATTGATTTTCCAGACTAACATAGTTATGTTTTTGTATCTTATGATGTGAACACAATACAAAATAATCACAAACGATCTACTTGAACCAGTTTTTCTATCCATTAGTAAAAATTCATTTGCCCTATTAGTGCTTTTGCATTTTCTTTCTTTATTAAATGTATTTGTTCTCTTCAGTTTCTTGAACTCTTCAGCTTTTTCCAGATTGAATTTTTGTTTGTCCCCATATTGTTAACTTCTCCAATCATTTTCTATTAAGGTCTACTTATCATTACTGTTACTATCATTAGTTTTAGTTGCTATTCAGAATTTATAACAGCAGTTTACAGTACAAAATAATGGTAGAATTCAAAGGTATAGCCTTGTTAGTCTGTAGAATCAGTATGTAGTGAGATCTTGTAGCACCTAACTGAAATAAAGAAGGTGGCAGCATGAGCTTTCTGAGGAAGTAGACTGAAGTCTACGAAAGCTCATGCTGCCACTTTCTTTATTTCATCTGAGGAAGTAAACCGAAGTCTACAAAAGCTCATGCTGCCAACTTCTTTATTTCAGTTAGTCTCAAAGGTGCTACAAGAGCTCAGTACAAAATAATGTTAACTACAAAGCCTGCAATAAGAAATAACCAAATCTATGTTTGCCACTAATACTACTAATCAGGTAGAGACTAAACTAGGTCCCAAATTAATTTCCTACCATTTCCATTTAAAAGAATAATGTAGCAGTTAAAAGCTGCTGTAAATCAGAGTCTATAGCAGGGACCGGCAACCTTTTGGAGACCTGGGCCGGTCTCCTGTAGCCCAGGTCTCGGCTGGGCCAAGGGGGGGGGGGGGGATGGCGGCGCGCGCGCGCACCCTCCACTGACGCGCGCGACCCCCGCACATGCCACCGCTGTGCATGGCGTGGCGGCGGATGCATGTATGGGGGGTTGCGCGCGCCGCTTCCCTTGGCAGCGACGGGCCTCCTGGAAGCCCGTCGCAACCAAGGGTCCCCCCGGGAGGCTTCCCTCGGTGGCGATGGGCCTCCTGGAAGCCCATCGCCACCGAGGGTGCACGCAGGGAGGCTTCTCTCGGTGGCGATGGGCCTCTTGGAAGCCCATTGCCACCGAGGGTCCCCGGACTTACCGGCCCAGGCGGACCCCTTCCGCCTCCACCTCTCCCGCCGCCTCCGCCTCCGCCGCAGCCGGCATTTTGGTGAACAAAATGCTGGCGGCGGAGGCGGAAGGGGTCCGCCTGGGCGGTAAGTCCGGGGACCCTCGGTGGCGATGGGCTTCCAAGAGGCCCGTCACCACCGAGGGAAGCCTCCCCGGACATACCGGCCCAGGCGGACCCCTGCCGCCACTGCGCCACCGCCGTCACCGCCTCCGCCACCCGGTACTGTCGGCGCGCGACAGCGCGCGCCACAGCCGGCATTTTGTTCAGCAAAATGGCACTGCGACACGTTTGCGCTGACGAAAACAGGCGGTGGCGCGCGGCGGCGGCGGCAGCAGGGGTCCGCCTGGGCCAGTAAGTCCGGCGTCCTGGGCCGGAACCGGCCCGGGGGCTGCAGGTTGCCGACCCCTGGTCCACAGTAGTCACATAAATGTACAATAATCTGACCTTGTTTAGGGCAATTTTCTGTGTTCCTAATATTTGGCCAAACACATGATTATACATAATTATACATTAAATGTTCTATGAATGATGAATTTGTTGTTGTTAGCTGCCCTTGAGTTGACTGACTCATGGCAACCCTGTGGATGAGACCTCCAAGAATCCCTATCTTCCACTGCCTTGCTAGATCCTGCAAGCCCTTGCCCATAACCCCTCTGTTTGAGTCTATCCATCTGGTTTGTAGTCTTCCTCTCTTTCTTTATCCTCTACCTTTCCTAGAATTATTGCTTTTTCTAGTGATCCATGTCTTCTCATGATGTGGCCAAAGTATGATAGTCTCAACTTGATCATCTTTGCCTCCAAGGAGAGCCCTGGTCTGATCTGTTCAAGAACCCATTTGTTGGTCTTCTTGGCTGTCCATGGGATCCTAAGTACTCTTCTCCAGCACCACATTTCAAATGAGTTGATTTTCTTTCTGTCTGCTTCCTTCACTGTCCAGCTCTCGCATCCGTACATAGTAATTGGGAATATATTGGCCTGAACGATTCTGACTTTAATGCTCAGTTGTATGTCTTTATACTCTTCAGTATCTTTTCCCATTCTTTCATAGATGCCCTTCCCGTTCCTAGTCTTCTTATTTGTTGACTGCAGTCTCCATTCTGGTCAATGTTTGATCCTAGATATGGGAATTCTTTAACTATTTCAATTTCTTCATTGCCTAGATTAAATTTGTATATTTCTTCTGTAGTCATTATTTTTGGTTTCTTTATGTTCAGCATCAGACCTGCCTTTGCACTTTCATCTTTGACCTTCCCAACTGTTCCACTTCCTGAATGTCTTCTGCTAATATTATGGTGTTGTCTGCATATCTTGTTAATGTTGCTTCCTTGTTAATGTTGCTTCCTTCTATCTTAACTCCTCCTTTTTCTGTTTCTAATTCTACTTTTCTTATGATGTTTTCAGCATATAAGTTAAACAGGCAGGGTGATAGGATGCAGACTTGCCTGACCCCTTTTCCTGTAATTAATATGGCAGCCAGATTAATTACAGGAACGTCTTGGAGGGAGCACATAACACCGGTGCTTAAATCCCTCCACTGGCTGCCGATTAGTTTCCGGGCACAGTACAGGGTGTTGGTTTTGACCTTTAAAGCCCTACACGGCTTGGGTCCATCTTATCTTAGGGACCGCCTCTCCCCATACGTTCCCCCCCCCCCCCCGCCCCCCGGTCCTCTGGGAGGAATCTGTTACAGCCAATACAAACTAGGCTGTCCCAGACCTCCCAGAGGGCCTTTTCTGCGACCGCTCCCAGACTATGGAATGGCCTGCCGGATGAGATCCGTCTTATTACCACCCTTGCTGCTTTTAAAAAAGCAGTAAAGACGGATCTCTTCCGGCAGGCCTTCCTGGAATAACCTTTCGGCTCAGGGGAGATGGTTTTCATTTGTTCCCCCTGCTGCTGCCCGCCCTACTGTCCATTGCTGCCTGCTCTATTGCTGTTTTGTTGTTTTTATGGTTTTAATTGTATTATTGTATTTTAACTCTTCAATAGTTTAATTTTGTTTTAATGGGATGGGAGGGTTAGATTGCGGGATGAGGGAATGTTTTTAACTTTGTATGCTTTAATATGCTGTAACCCACCCCGATTGCCATGCAGAGGGGCGGGCTATAAATAAATAAATAAATAAATAATAATAATAATAATAATAATTTGAAACCACTCTGTTTCCCCGAACTCTGTTCTGACAGTGTCCTCTTGTCCTTGGTACAGATTCCTCATCAGGGCTATCAGATGTAGTGGCACCCCCATGTCTTTGAGTGCATTCCATAATTTTTCATGATCTGTACAATTAAATGCTTTGCTGTAGTCTATGAAACACATGCTAATTCATTTTTGGAATTCTTTGGTGTCTCCATTAGCCATTGTATGCTTGCAATGTGGTCCCTAGTGCCCCTTCCTTTTCTGAATCCCACTTGCACCTCTGGAATTTTCTCTCTTCATGTATGGTTGGAGTCTATGCTTCAGAATTTTGAGCATTAACATTTTGCTTGCATGTGAGATTAGTGCTATTGTCCAATAGTTGCTGCAGACTTTTGTATCTCTTTTCTTCTGGATATCAAGCATTTCCAGTCTGTTGGCCACTGCTTTGTTTTCCATATTTGTTGGCATATTTCAGTTAGCACTAAAGTTGCATCTGTCTGTAGGCACTGTAGCGTTTCAATTGGGATATCATCTGTTCCTGGTGATTTATTTTCCCCATTTCCTTTATTGCAGATTCCATTTCACTTCTTAGAATTTGGGGTTTGCCTTCATATGGCTTCTCATTCCAAATATCATTCATTCCCTCATCTCTTTTGTATAACTCTTCTGTGTATTGCCTCCAGCTTCTTCTTGCTCATGTATTGTGTTCTTTTTTCTCCATAGACCATCCCTGCCCTTGGTTTGAACTTGGCTTTTAATTTCTCAGATTTTTTGATAGAGGTCTCTCAATCTTCCCTTTTTGTTGTTGTCTTCCATTTCTCTGCATTGGTCATTATAGTATTTTCCTTATCCCTGTGTGTCAGATATTGAACAGTTGTGTTCATACTTCTGGCTTTGTTCCTATCTCCCTTTGCTTTTGCTTTTCTTCTTTCTTTTATTGCATGAAGTGTTTCATCTGTCATCCATTGTTTCTTATCTTTCTTTTAGTGGTTTAATAACTTTTTAATGGGGGGGAATTATACTGTTTTAAGCTGTATGTATTTTAGTGTTGTAAACCGCCCAGATTTGTCCACCACCGGGCGGTATATAAATAAAATTTATTATCATTATTATTATTATTATTATTATTATTATTTAGGCCACTGTTAGTGTTTTCTTGCATTCATCCTTAATTATGTCTTTGACTTCTGTTCGCAATTCTTCAGGTTCCTGGTCTGTTATACTCAATAGTTCAAATATGTTTCTTACATTGTTCTTGAATTCATCTCAAATGTTATTCAGGTCATATTTTGGTGTAATGTTTTCTTCTTCAGCTTAACTTTGATTTTTGTTATGAGCAGTTCATGGTCTGCACCACAATCAGCTCCTGCTCTGGTTTTAGCCACAAGGATAGAGTTTCTCCATCTTCTACTTCCAATTAAGTAGTCTATATCATTTTTGTGTTTACTATCTGGTGATGTCCAGGTGTATAGTCTCATTTCTGATTGTATGAAGCAGATATTTGCAATGAATAGATGAATACTTGTAATATAAAAAGGATTGACAGGGGGCTTGTGGGGCAGTTACTCCCATGCAACTAATTTAATATGTATATAAGCCATATGAAACCTTGCCTACTGTTTAATATGCAATTATGTGTCTGTTCTTCAATAATTATATTTTAGCAACACGGCAAACAAACTATGCCAATCTTGTATATAATTCTGGTTTGCAGAAGCAGTCCTGTGGCTCTCAGTATGATTACTCATCTCTTCAGGGATTTTTAAAATAACTCCTGCAGCTTTTATTTTCAGTCTAGAGTCAAAGTGGCTCACCGCAGTATGTGGGAAAGCAAATTTGAAATCCTAAGAGCATAAACACCATTATAAACCATCCTTTATGTGGGATGTTACCATTGTGCTAAGTAATGAATCAATATATAACCCATATGCCAATCCAGTCCTAATTGCCCAAAAGGCCTAGATGAAGTAAACTGTAAATTATGGTTTGGAATATTGATTATTTCTTTGAAGTGCTGAGGATGTGCTTGATGCTACTGTGAAAACATTCTCTTGACTAAGGACACGCAGTCCAAACTTTCTATCCCTGAAAAGCAATAATATTATATATTGAGACTAAAAGACAAACTAAGCACCTTTCCTTCACAATGCCAGCTATAACCAACAAGAAAGGCTTATTTACGTTATTCACCAATGTGTTATTTGTTGTTAACTGCCCTCGAGTCGATCTTGACTCATGGCGACGCTATGGATAAGACATCTCCAAGACCCTCTGTCCCCCACTGCTCTGCTTAATTCCTGCAACCTCTTAATACCCAAAGTGACCTCCTTAATAGAGTCAATCCATCTAGCATGAGGCCTTCCTCTCTTCCCATTTCCCTCCACCTTCCCCAGCATTATTGTTTTTTCCAAAGAGTCCTTCCTTTTCATGATATGTCTGAAGTACGACAGCCTCAGTTTTGTCATCTTGGCTTTCAGGGAGGTTTTCGGTTTGATCTGCTCTAGGACCCACTTGTTTTGCTTTGGGCTGTTTATGGCATGCTCAATACTCTTCTCCAGTACCACATTATCTCAAATGAATTTATTTTCTTCCTATCATCTTTCTTAACTGTCTAGCTCTCACATCCATCCATGATAATAGGGAATACAATGGTTGTATGATTCTAACTTTTGTGCTGAGTTGTATATCTTTCCCCATTTTTAATCTTCTTCTGATTTCCTGACTGCAGCCCCCATTTCTAGCAGTGTTTGATCCCAGGTATGGAAATTCTTTTACTATTTCTATTCCTTCATTATCTAGGTTGAACTTGTGAAGGTCCTTGATGGTCATTATTTTTGTTTTCTTTATGTTCAACATTAAGTGCCTTTGCACTTTCTTCTTTGATCTTCCTTAGTAGGTGTTCCAGGTGTGTGAGGTTTTCTGTTGGTATTATGGTGTCATCAGCATATCTTAGATTGTTGATATTCCTTCCTCCTATTTTCACTCCTCCTTCTTCTGTGTCCAAGCCTGCTTTCCTTATAATATGTTCTGGATACAAGTTGAACAAATAAGGTGAAAGGATACAGCCTTGTCTGACCCTTTTGCCAATTGGGAACCATTCTGTTTCTCCATCTTCTGTTCTGACAGTAGCCTCTTATCCTAAGTACAGATTCCTCATCAGGACTATCAGATGTGCTGACACCCCAATGTCTTTAAGGACATTGCATAGCCTTTCATGGTTATTGTTTGTATTACTCTCATGTGGTAGGGGTTCATTGAAGATGGATGGTCCTGAGCAGAACAAAAATGGATCTGTCATCTTCTGGTTTTACCTTAACTGGGTAAATATTATCTATGACAGTATCACCCAAAACAAAAGATACATTTGATGCTATTTCACTATGGGGGGTTGCAGACTGTCAAAAATAGTGTGAATTCAGTTCACTTTTAGGGTTAGGGTTAGTGCTAGGGAGTCATGGGAATTGTTATTTTTCTGAGACATTGAACCTTCTTTGTCAGAGAACTCTAGTGCCACAATAAAATTCAGTTCCCATGATTCCCTAACCTTAACCCTAACCCTAAAAGTGGACTGATTTCACACTATTTTTGACAGTCTGCAACCCCCCTATGTATCTAAACAGGATTTCATTACACATTTACTGCCTGCTGGTATTGTTAAGGTCAATAACGGAGTCTCAGGCCCAGGTTCAGTTCAACAGATGGCTTTATTTGCATGCAATTGGCACAGGGGGATGAGTCCACCAAACTGCGCACCTCGCAGTCGGGGTGCAGTGCTTTTATTTAACTCAGCACTATTACATTTCTTCCTTTAAGTTTTGTTTCCTCCTTTGTCAACACCCAGTTTTCACTTCCCTCATTTAAGTTTTGCTTCTCTATCTTTCTTCAGTACCTTCCATTTCTCTGCATGGTTTACCTTTCAAGACCACATACTATTCCTTTCCTTGCATAATGGCGCTGCTCTGGTTCCCTTACAGTATGATGGCTAGATATAGAGACAGATGAGAGGAAGGCCTAGCCCAGGGGTAGGCAACCTTTTTGAGCCAGGGGCCAGGTTGCTGTCCCTCAGACAATTGGGGGACCGAAGCACCAAAAATAAATAAATAAATAAATAAATAAATAAATAAATAAATAAAAATTAAACAATTTAAAAAAATTAAAAAAAAATTAAAAATACGCATGCACACTCTTTCAGCCCCAGAAAAGCCATGGCAAAACCCCTGTGGAGATTTTGCCAAGAAAACCCCAAGAACAAGTAATAACAACAATAATCAATATCTTCATGGCGGGCGGCGGCAGGACCGGCCTGGGGGCTGGTCCAAAGGCCTCGGGGGGGGGCGCATCCAGCCCCCGGGCCTTAGGTTGCCTAACCGTGGCCTAGCCCCTTAATTCATATGATATGAGTAATGAAGTCAGGGGGACAGAACAGACTTGAATTACTTTCTTCCAGTTCATGCCAAGTTACTGCCACTTCTTGCTCTGTTGTTCAGGCCTCATACTGATCTGTTAAAATGCAAAGTCTAGAAGAGTGAGCATGCCCTTTCCTTCCATCTGCATGTAACTGTGCAATCATGTCATGCTTTATCTGTATGATCCCTTCTAATGTCTTGAGCATTCTTGCCTCTAAATTTGCCAAATACAGCCAGACACTCAAATTTCTCCACCAACAAGGTGTGAAACATGTTTCATTACTTTAAAGACTGTCTAGGTCATTGTGACATGAGCTGCTGTATACAGTAATTTGCTGCAATGGGGATATAGAGTGGATAATAAACCTTGACAAACCTTGACAAACCATTTCGGGGGTAACTTGTACAAAATGTGTAGCTGGGGTTATATATTTGTTTAACTGGGAGTTTTGCATTGACAATATAAGTCTGTAGATATTTATGGTGAAACAGAACTGATTTTCTAATGCTTTTTATGCCTTATTCACAAATTGTATACAGCAGTGTTTATACAAAATTTAAAAAATGGTCTCATTTTCATCAACATCACTGTATATTTTCTTTTCATTTAAAACCAAAGGAGCTCTATGATTCCTAATCAGTGTCTAATGTTAGTAAAGGGCTGGATGAGAGCAGACAAACTGAAACTTGATACAGTTAAATCAGAGGTGTTCCTAGTCAGAGAGCATATCAGCAAGTACAGATTTTATTATAAAATGGAGGAAGGGAGGGTAGGGGGAAATGGAATGTAGCTGCACCTTTAAGACTAGCTGGGTTTTTATTTTAGCATTGGCTTTTATAGATATAAACTCATTTCTCTGTACTGCATCTGAAGAAGTAGGTTTATATCTACAAATGCTTGGGAAGCTGGGTATGTTTCAAATGAGGAAATTAAGAGATGATAGGATTTGTTGTTGTTGTTAACTGCTCTTGAGTTGACCCCAATTCATGGCGACTCTGTAGATGAAATATTTTCCCTGCTCTGCTGAGGTCCTGCAAATTCAGACTTGTGACCTCCCTAGTTGAATCTATATCTAGCGTGCAATCTTCCTTTCATCCTCCTGCCTTCCACCTTTCCTAGCATTATTGTCTTTTCTAATGAGCCGTGCCTTCTCATGATGTGGCCAAAGTACTACGGCCTCAATTTGGTTATCTTGGCTTAAAGAGGGGTTTCTGGTTTGATCTGTACAAGGACCCATTTGTTTGTCTTTTTGGCTGTATCCTCAGCATTCATTTCCAGCACCACAGCTCAAAGGAGTTGATTCTTTTCCTATCTGTTTTCTTCACTGTCCTGCTTTCAAATCTATACATGGTGATGGAGAATACTGTGGCTTGGATGATTCATTCTTTAGTGCTCACTCTTTAAGATCTTTTCTAATTCTTTCATAGCTGCTCTTCTCATCCCTAGTGTTCTTATTTCTTGGCTGCAGTCTCCATTCTGATTGATATTTGAACCTAGGTGTGGGAACTCTTTAACTATTTCAATCTCTTCATTGTCTAGGTTGAATCTATGTATTTCTTCCATGATCATTATTTTTGTTATCTTGATATTAAGCATTAAGCCCACCTTTGCACTTTCATCTTTGACCTTCATTAGTAATTGTCCTTATTTAGTAATTTTACTTTCTTTAGTAACAGAAAACAACAACAAAAAGGGAAGAACAAGAGATCTATTTCACAAGATCCGGGAAGTCAAAGGATAATTTAAACCAAGGACTGGGATGCTCTATGACAATAAAAATAACATAATTCACGACAAGGAAGGAATAAAAAGATGTTGGATGCAGTACATAGAAGAATTATACAAAAGAGATGACAAAATGGACACATGGAATGAAGATCCATATGAAGTTGAACCCCAAAGTGAGGTGGAAACTGCAATAAGAGAAATAGCGAAAAACAAATCAACAGGAATAGATGATATTCCAATTGAACTGCTGCAATCCACATTGACAAAGTCAACTCTAGTGCTAACCAACATATTTCAACAAATATGGAAAACAAAATGATGGCTGACAGATTGGATGCAATCAATATACATCCCCACCCACAAAAAGGGAGACACAAGAGACTGCAGCAACTATAGGAACATAGCACTGATCTCCAATGCAAGCAAAATCATGCTCAAAATTCTGCAAGATAGACTCCAACCATACATGGAGAGAGAAATCACAGAGATCCAAGCAGGGTTCAGGAAAGGAAGAGGCACTAGGGATCACATTGCAAACATACAATGGCTAATGGAGCACACCAGGGAATTCCAAAAGAAAATCAGCATGTGCTTTATAGACTATAGCAAAGCCTATGACTACATAGATCATGAAAGGCTATGGAATGGCCTTAAAGACATGGGATTGCCAACACATCTGATAGTCCTGATGGGAAATCTGTACTCAGGAGAAGAGGCTACTGCCAGAACAGAACACGGAGAAACAGAATGGTTCCCAATTGGCAAAGGGGTCAGACAAGGCTGTATCCTTTCACCCTATCTGTTCAACTTGTATGCAGAACATATTATAAGAAAAGCAGGCTTGGACACAGAAGAAGGATGAGTGAAAATAAGAGGAAGGAATATCAACAATCTAAGATATGCTGATGACACCATAGTACTAGCAGATAACCTCACATGCCTGGAACATCTGCTAAGGAAGATCAAAGAAGTGCAAAGGCAGGCTTAATGCTGAACATAAAGAAAACAAAAATAATGACCACCAAGGAACTTCACAAATTCAACCTAGACAATGAAGAAATAGAAATAGTAAAAGAATTCTCATACCTAGGATCAAACATTCATAGAAATGGGGACTGCAGTCAGGAAATCAACAGAAGATTAAGAATGTGGAGGGTGTCTATGAAAGAACTAGAAAAGATTCTAAAATGCAAAGATATACAACTCAGCACAAAAGTTAGAATCATACACGCCATTGTATTCCCTATTACTATGTATAGATGTGAGAGCTGGACAGTTAAGAAAGGTGATAGGAAGAAAATCAATTCATTTGAGATGTGGTGCTGGAGAAGAGTGCTGAGGATCTTGTGGACAACCAAAAGGACAAACAAATAGGTCCTAGAGCATATCAAGCTGGAAATCTCCCTTGAGGCCATGATGACCAAACTGAGACTGTCATACTTTGGACACATCATGAGAAGGGAGGACTCATTGGAAAAGACAATAATGCTGGGGAAGGTGGAGGGAAGTAGGAAGAGAGGAAGGCTACATGCCAGATGGAGGGACTCTATTAAGGAGGTCACTTTGGGTATTAAGGGGTTGCAGGAATTAAGCAGAGCAGTGGAGGACAGAGGGTCTTGGAGATGTCTTATCCATAGGGTTGCCATGAGTTGAGATCAACTTGAGGGCAGTTAACAACAACAAAAGTAATTGTTACAAGTGTGTGGTGTTTTCCACTAGTAATATGGTGTCGTCTGCATATCCAAGATTTTTGGCATTCCTTCCTTCTATCTTTACCCCTCTTTCCTCTGAATCTTCCTCTGAATTCATATTGCTTTCTGCATACAAGTAGGGTGATAAAATGCATCCTTTCCTGACCCCTTTGCCATTTAGGAATCAATCTCTTTTTCCAAATTCTGTTCTAACCATAATCTCTTGTCCTGAGTACAGATTTTTCATCAGGACTATCAGGTGTAATGAGAATGAACCATATGAACCAAATTTTGAAAGGTGAAGTGAGAGCCGCACTCAGAACATTAGAGAGAAATAAATCACCAGGAACTGATGGCATACCAATAGAGTTGCTCTGAGCTACAGAGACTGAATCTACTCTAGTTGTAACTGAGATATGTCAACAAATTTGGAGAACAAAACAGATTGGAAACACGGGAACTGCAGTAATCATAGAACCATTCCATTTATTTCTCATGCAAGCAAGGTGATGCTTAAAATTCTACAATATAGACTTTTACCTTATATGGAACGGGAATTGCCAGATGTCCAAGCAGGATCTAGGAAAAGAAGAGGCACTAGGGATCATATGGTCCATATGGTTTGGTTCACGTGGTTCATATAGCAAACATATATGCTGGATAATGGAAAATATTAAGGAGTTTCAAATGAAGATCAGCCTGTGCTTTATACACTATAACAAAGTGTTTGATTGTATAGATCATGATAAACAATGGTTGCTCTTAAAGAAATGTGGTACACTGTCAACATTTAATAGTCCTGATGCTTTTGTTACCTATATTCAGGGCAAGAGGCTACTGTTAGGACATATGGAGAAATAATAGGAAAATAGGTGAAATAAGGCTATCGATAGAAAGAATAATTGAAAATATTTGGAAAATGGTCAAAAGCATGTTTTTGAGCATTGACAAATCCTGATGAGAAAAATCCTGGACTGACAAGACTCTTTGCTGTTCAAGACATTTTCAGTGCAGGGAAAAAAAGACTGCACACTGAAAATAATATATAATATTACTGAAAATAATAAAATAATAGGCATTTTCCCATGCAAACCAACAACATGCAAATTTAGCACAGAATAAGTCCTGAATTGCTAAAAGACTTAGGAAACTGCATGGTTTTTGAAGATTTTCACACAGTAGGAAAATATTTTTGAAAGTATTTTTGTTTCTTTTGAGAAGAGGGTTTGTGAAGAATTACATCCCTAAATAGTTAAGGTGTGGTGTGTGTGCAATAATTAAGTTGAAAAGTTCTGATGCTAATACATATTCCTAGGTACCCCGTTCCCTACATCCCTCTATTTATTCCCATTGTCAGACATCCTATTCTTTATCACTCTACTCCTGCATACACCTAGAGTTGGCTTTAACTGAGCATTGCTATTAGTAAACAGAAGAAACATTGAGGCAGGTCCTGAAATAAATATTTATCATATGCAACAGAATACCATTTTTGGCTGCACTCATTTTAAGTGAAGCATTGCTCATGTAACCTGATTCGACCTGTGTTTCTTCTGGAATGAAGTTTTCTCTGATTCTGTGTATAAGAGTGTAGCTTTTTCCTGTTAAGATAAAAGTTGGTTGTTTAATTTAAAAGTTGCATAAAGGGGAACA
Source organism: Phrynosoma blainvillii (assembly GCA_026167975.1). Lineage (NCBI taxonomy): Eukaryota > Metazoa > Chordata > Lepidosauria > Squamata > Phrynosomatidae > Phrynosoma > Phrynosoma blainvillii. The sequence goes on from JANUYF010000004.1 coordinate 9,590,302, forward strand.
GGGTGTGAGTTTGGGGCTTGTTCAGAAACCAAGTTTATTCTGTTCTATAAATAATTTGTTTGTCAAACCAACACATAGAAACTTACAGAATGTTCCCAGCAAAATCTTTTTTTGAAAACAAAGTAGGGACATATTACAAATGCTTTGATTGGGAGTTCCTGCATGGCAGGGGGTTGGACTGGATGGCCCTTGTGGTCTCTTCTAACTCTATGATTCTAGGATTCTAACTGTTTAACTCTTACTGCTTTAAGGGTAAAATGTGCAGCTGCTCTTCCTCTTCCTACAACTTCCTTGATGCCATAATTAACAGTTATATTAATCATTCTTATCTTCACCTTGATAATCCCAGTATTATGGTTTCCAGATGTTTTGTGTATCCCCATAACATTGTAGATGCCTGTTTCTCTTAAAAATTTCTGTCAAGTAGCTCACTGGCTATTTAGTTATACAAGTCTTTAATGTTGTCATACTAGTGTTTTTCAAAAGCTGAAAAAAGCACGGCCAACACTTGTTGCTTTTCAGCTCGAGCTTGCTTTCCCATCTTCTTTTTTCTTTTCATATTCTGTATTACACTGATGATTAGTCACAGGTTTGTAGTTTGTGGTTACAGCTTTATTACAAGATTCACTAAGCCTAGAGAGTCTCAACTTGTCTCATGGCAGGTTTAATCCTGATTGGAAAGAAAGTCATTACAATATTAGATACTTTTTGAGGACCAAACAAAAACCCACCAAACAGTAATACCTTTATTAGAGACCACATGAAGAAAGCAAATTCTGCAAAGAAATACGTGGATAGCTGAACCTTTATCTTCTCTGCCATATATCTACTTGTTCTGCATTAAAACATTTATCCAATTTGTTGCACTGCAATTGGAATCATACAGTGAATCCCAAGTTTGGTTCAATAATCCAAAAATTAAAGGAAAAGTATATTGGAGCCAAAAATTTGTGGGAGCTCAGAAAAATACTGTTTTTCTTGTTTCTGTTTATCTAGAGGACTTCTTTAGAGGGTGGATGGAAGCTTTTCAGATTGTTTGTCTATTTAGTTTTCATATTGAATGTTTTTAATGTTTATAAAGTCCTCCAAAAACCAAGGTTACTTTGCCTTCATGGTGAATATGAGTCACAAAGTCCTGTTAAATGAGATTGGGAGTGTGGTTGCTTTAAAATTCTCTGTTATTAGGCATGATCTTTATCAGTGTCAATAACAGAGTGAGTGTAGAATCAGTAGCACAGTGTATTATTTTCCGACCTATTCCTATTTCCTGCCCATTTCCCTTCTTGCTCTCTTTCTTTTGGTGATGTAATCTTAAACTCACCAGTGTCCGAGGCTGATTCTGTCATGTTTTGAAAAGTGCCCTGCATATTAGTGGTGATATGTAAGCAATTAACTGAGTTGATTTTGATATTCCCATCGTTTCATATGAAGTTGTGTCAGGTGATCTTTAAATCACTTTAACTAGCCATTCTAGTTTATCAGTTTGCAATTTAACTTGCTGCTGGCCTTACCATTAGAATAGTGAAAAAGGAAAAATTTGTCTTGTCATGTTATCTTGTACAATGCTTCCCACCTTTATTGAACCATGGGAATTGAACTTGCAGGCAGCTACATTTCATTCTTTTTCCATTAGACTTTTCTGATATCTCTCTGTATTCTTCCAGATTTGTTCTAATAAGTACCCCTGAAGTGCTTACAGACTGGAATGACTGTGTATAACAGGGGTAGGCAACCTTTCCCCTTTAAGGGCCGAGGGACTTCAGCTCCCAGAAGCCTCAGCCATGTTGGCCAATAGTCCCATGTTGGCCAATAGCTCCTGGGATTCTGGGAGCTGAAGTCCCTCGGCCCTTAAAGGGGAAAAGTTGCCTACCCCTGGTGTATAAGATTGGTGTTGTCATATTAAATAGAATTGTAGTAGGTTGCTCTTGCAGAATTTTTACTTTTATTTTCCTCTGTATAAATATATATATATATATATTTATTTATATTTACATGAATTCCACTATCTACTATGAATGCTGTTGTCCAACAATTGGTGGCCAAGGACAAGGAAAATTTCTACAGTAATCAGTGCAGAGAAATAGAAGCCAAAAACAGAAAAAGAACAAGAGATCTATTCCACAAGATTTCTGAAATCAAAGAGAAATTTAAAGCAAGGGTGGAAATACTCTATGATCAGACGGGGAACATAATACACGACCAAGATGAAATTTTTAAAAAGATGGAAACAATACACAGAAGAGCTTTATAAAAATGTGAAAGGATAAATGACATATAGGAAAAAGAAGCATCATGCATGTTTCCAGAGTCCATTTAGAAACTCTCATATGTTCTGAGTATAGATGTTGGTAAGGGATATTTTAAGTTCAGCAGTTGTTCATTTTAGACAGATTGGACCATGTAGATCAGGGACAGGCAACCTTTTTGAGACCTGGGCCGGTCTGCCGTAGCCCAGGTCTCGGCTGGGCCAAGGTGGTGGGGGAATGGCGGCGCGCGCACCTTCCGCTGCCGTGCGCAACCCCCCCGCACACGCTGCCACCGTGGCCTTTGTTGCTGGTGGGCCGGGGTAGGGGAGTAAATAGTGCGGGGGCCGGTTGTACCGGGGTGGGGGTGTGCGCGCGTGCGCGCCCGCCCACCCCTCACAGCCACCATGGGGCCGTTCCAAGTCCCCCCCCTGCCCTGATCCTTTGGCGAATTCGCCTCAGGATCAAGCGAAGGCACCTTGGAGGACCGTTGCCAAGGTGCCTCTCCTTGATCCTGGGGTAAATTCACCCGAGGATCAAGAGGAGGAACCTTGGAAAGGTTCCCCCAAGGCCCCCCCACCCCGATCCTTGGGTGAATTCGCCTCTGGATCGAGCGGGGAGGCCTTGGAAAGGTCCCTTCAAGGCCCCCCCACCCCGATCCTTGGGCGAATTCACCCTGGAAGCCCATCGCCACCGAGGGTCCCCCCGAGGAGGATTCCCTCGGTGGTGACGGGCTTCCAAGAGGCCCGTCCCCGCCGAGGGAATCCTCCCCGGGGGGAACCTCGGTGGCGACGGGTTTCCAGGGAGGAGGCCCGTCCCCGCCGAGGGAATCCTCCCCGGGGGAACCTCGGTGGCGACGGGCTTCCAGGAGGCCCGTCGCCACCGAGGTTCCCCCCGAGGAGGCTTCCCTCGGTGGCGACGGGCCTCCTGGAAGCCCATCACCAACGAGGGCCCCCCCCCGGGAGGCTTCCCTCGGTGGCGACGGACCTCCTGGAAGCCCGTCGCCACTGAGGGTCCCCCCGGGAGGCTTCCCTCGGTGGCGACAGGCCTCCTGGAAGCCCATCGCCACCGAGGGCCCCCCCGAGGAGGCTTCCCTCGGTGGCGAAGGGCCTCCTGGAAGCCCGTCGCCACCGAGGGTCCCCCCGAGGAGGCTTCCCTCGGTGGCGAAGGGCCTCCTGGAAGCCTGTCGCCACCGAGGGTCCCCCCGAGGAGGCTTCCCTCGGTGGCGAAGGGCCTCCTGGAAGCTCGTCCCCACCGAGGGTCCCCCCGGGAGGCTTCCCTCGGTGGCGACGGGCCTCCTGGAAGCCTGTTGCCACCGAGGGTCCCTTCGGGGAGGATTCTCTAGGCGGGGACGGGCCTCCTCCCGGGCGCTGCGGCCGCCATTTTGGTCTCCAAAATGGCGGTCGCGACGCGTTTGCGCATGTGCAGTAATCCTGTGCATGCGGAAACACTTTGTGGCCGCCATTTTGGAGACCAAAATGGCAGCCGCGGCCGAACCGGGCGGCAGCGGCGGCGGTGACGGCGGCAGGGGTCTGCCTCGGCCCGTAAGTCCAGCGACCTGGGCCGGAACCGGCCCGCGGGCCGTAGGTTGCTGACCCCTGATGTAGATCATAGAATCACAGAGTTGGAAGAGACCACAAGGGCCATCCAGTCCAACCCCCCTGCCACGCTGGAATTCCTAATCAAGGCACCTCCGACAGATGGTCATCCAGCCTCTGCTTAAAGACCTCCAAGGAAGGAGACTCCACCATTCTCCGAGGGAGTGTGTTCCACTGTCAAACCGCCCTTACTGTCAGGAAGTTCCTCCTAATGTTGAGGTGGAATCTCTTTTCCTGCAGCTTACATCCATTGTTCCGGGTACTAGTCTCTGGAGCAGCAGAAAACAAGCTTGTTCCCTCCTCAATATGACATCCCTTCAAATATTTAAACACGGCTATTATATCACCTCTCAACCTTCTTTTCTCCAGGCTAAACATCCCCAGCTCCCTAAGTCGTTCCTCATAGGGCTTGGTTTCCAGATCCTTCACAATTATAGTTGCCCTCTAGATCTATCTAAAGGGGAATTTTATTGAACATACAAGAATCAAAATATGCACAATTGTGGTGGGGAAGAGCAAATATTGTAGTAGGGCTTTACCTGTGGCAAAGAATAAATGAATTACACAGATAACCAGCAAATACAACACAAAATGCTTCAGAATGGATAAATATCTGAAAAAAGCACATTTGCAAGCTAGAGAGTTGGATTCAGATTGCCTGAATACAAAGAATTAGATTCAGATTCAGGGGCTAAGCAGAGGATAGTTGGAAAAGAGAGAAAGAGAGAAGCCTCACAAAGGGGTGACAGTGGCAAAGTTATTTCCCTAAGCTACATAAAAAGAGAGAGTAGGTGAGGAATCTGAGAGAGCATTCTCTGAAAAATAGATTTGAGGTGACAGATTTCCTTTATCTTGCTAGACTTCTCCAAAGAGCTGCCAAGGAGTGTTGTAATTCTGGATGGATGTCAGGCCAGAGAATAGGTTAACAGAATTGTCTGATGAAAATCTCAAGGCTCAAAAAGAGTAGTTTCAACTTGAATTGAGTTAAGCAAAGCTTTAAAGCCTAGGCGAAGCCACTCATTTCAGATGGGCTTCAGCAAGCCTGGTCTTCTTGCAGACACAACAGAAAGCAGCTCTTGGAGTATTAGGATCAGGAAGCAGGATAGTTAGCCAGAGAAAGAACAGTTAACCTTTGTAGTGTAGGATCTTTTATATGATTTCAGGAACATTAAAAGTATTGTCCCATCCTTACTATTAAGCTTGCTTATCTTAAAATTGTGCATGGTCACAAGGTCTTGCACCATTTTGCTAATGGACATGTACAATAAAAAAGACCAAAAGCAGGACTAAGGGCTGATGCACATCGGCCCAAAGGGCTGGCCTAGGGATGGAGTTGGGGCGGGGTGAACACACACTGGCCACCCCAACGCTGCCATCACGCGCGGCATCAGGGGGCTCCATTCCATTGGCGCAGCATGAAGATATGCTGCACCAAAGGGGCGCAAAAGAGCCGTGGTGGTGCTAAGGGTGGCTTTTTGCTGTTCCAAAAAGGAGCGGCATTTGCCAGCTCTTTTTGGAGCAGCAAAAAGCCGGATCGGGGCCGCGGCATGTGGTTGCCGAAGCCCTGATCCGGCGCTCCCAGGGGCAGCACAGAGCAGCCCCTTAGGGGCCATCTGCATCGGTCCTAAGGCTCATAGGCTAAGATTTGAGAAACTACGTATGTACTTTAACTTTTAAAAAATGAAAGAAAAATATTGAATGAATCATGCTGGTCAAAAGGTGATTTTTCCCTATCAGTGTGATTTCTCTATCTCTAAGACATTTGTTGACATCTTCAAGATGCCATGTCGGGAGACAGAACTCTTTACCTGGGTGTATTTTCTTGTATCCAGTAATTTTAATCACTATTCCTCACACGCACAGATCAGGCAGTGACAGTTAATGAAGTCTAATTCCTCTTTCCTTCTAATATGGATACTAGCTCAGTGATTAGGTTAGCAAGGCCTTCATTTTCATTCTAAAGTTGTACTGTGCTAACCTCTCTTCTGTACCCTGTCAGGCATAGAGATTAAATAGCACTTTCCATAAATACATGGACATACATACATGTGTTGGCAGGGATGTTGTACAAATGCAGGAAGTTCAGCAACAAATTACAGTGAGCCCTCCACATTTGCTGGGGTTAGAGACACAAGACCCCCATGAAAATGGAAAAAACGCAAATAAAAAAACACTATAGGTTTTTGTGGGCTTTTTGGGCTGTGAGGCCGTGTTCTAGAAGAATGTATTCCTGACGTTTCACCTGCATCTATGGCTGGCATTGGCATCCACAGATGCAGGTGAAACATCAGGAATACATTCTTCTAGAACATGGCCTCACAGCCTGAAAAACCCACAAAAACCTGTGGCTGCCAGCTGAAAAAACACTATTTATTTTACCTGAGAGAATACCTCTCTAGAAATCTCTACGTCTTCCATTGCAACTCTGTGGGCAACATCTGCCAGACGTTGACCACAGAATTGTGCTGGAGGACCTACAAATGCCTAGAGAAGTTTTCTCTCTATGAATCTCCAGGATAGTCCTCTAGTGTGATTTCTGCAGACGTTGCCCATAGAGTTGCGCTGGAAAACCTAGAGATTCCTAGAGAGAACATATTATTAAAATCTGTGAATAATCAAATCCGCAAAAGTCAAAACCACAAATGTGAAGGGCTGACTGTCATGAAACAGCGAACTCAGGGTGCAGATTGTAGGACCGCACATAGCTTTAGTGGAGTGTTCACATCTAGATAGGCAAAGAAAACCAGATACCTCTGACATTTCATTTCTTTTGCTTAGCTAGATGTGAACAGCCCTTTAAAGCAATGTGTTGTCATACAGTCTGTACTGTGAATTCACTCCTTCATTGATACATGAGTGTAGTTTCATGTAAGAGATATCTCAGACATTTCTGGCATTACTATCATTTGTTATTATTAAATAATTGTGTATAATTACTGAATTAATCATTATTTGAAAAGTGACAATACAAGTAGAGTTCTAGCATTAGAATTCTAATATGATGTTTTCCCCATAACCACACACTCAAGGCTTTCTTCATTAACCCTGATCTGGTACATTTTTTAACTTTCTTAGGAAACTGTAGTTAAGCTATGTGATCTGAATGAACAAGGGTGGACGTCTTAATCTACGTTGCTTCCCTAGATGATCTGACCTTAAGGGATGAGAGGGTGAAATCTCAATATACTGAAAGCTATATTTAGTTAAATGTCATATCAATAGAAGTAACAATGTCATTACTGAATGTAGAAACAGAGACTCCACTTTCTTCAAGTCACTGCATCAGCAGCTTGGAATGCTAGAGTCCTGCTCAGTTTCTGTCACCCACAATGATGCTTGAAATTGGAAAATTGTTTGGGAGCAGCCAGATTCTCTCTAATTTCAGTTGTTTTGTTCTGCAGGCTAAATGAAGGAATTTCTTCCTGTCGATACATAACTGCTGAGTGAGAAACACCCAAAGCTAAATGCATTTTTTCCTGGTTGGCATCCCAGGTTGTTGCTACCCCAATGACAGGGTGACAAAGCCCGACTCTTGAAAAATGTGATTTGTTAATGTACACTTAGGTTTCTGTCTCTGCAGTTAAATGTCTTTTGCCTTTCATTTTTTCAGTCATTTGCTAATGGGAGAAGTCATCAAACAGATGTAGATTTTTTTTTGTCTGCAGCAAAAGATCCACAGTTGAATGGGCCAGATACACTTTATCTCTTTGAGCTGTGTCTTCTTTTTTCAGATGGACTTAGTAACATTGATAAAGTGACAGTGCATTGATAAATGCAGGTCCCTGCCCAAGCAATACCTAGACCAGGGGTAGGCAACCTTTCCCCTTTAAGGGACGAGGGACTTCAGCTCCCAGAATCCCAGGAGCTATTGGCCAACATGGGACTATTGGCCAACATGGCTGAGGCCTCTGGGAGCTGAAGTCCCTCGGCCCTTAAAGGGGAAAGGTTGCCTACCCCTGACCTAGACTAAGGAAAAGTTTCAAAGTATCATGAGAAATCTCCAAAAGTTTAAATGCTTAACCCTTCCTGAGATCTGCCAATGATGTATTCTGAGTTACTGAAAAAAAAAAATCAACAGTGGCAGAAAGACAGAAAAGCACAAGAGGGTATATAGCAAGGGCATATCTATTAAACTGTTTTTCACATTTTTGCAACTGGCACTAGGTAAGAGCTTGTTTTAAACCTCTTTCCTTTTATCCAAATGTAGGGATTGCAAAGCCATATACCAGATCTTTTTTAAAACCTGTACTTCAGATTTAGTTCCCATTGTAACACTCTCTCTCCCTTGCCTAAGCCCATACCACCCTCTGTCCAGTTTCATATGATACAGCTGTATTGTGCAAATAGTATTTTGGATGGTCACTGGAGAGAATAGATGGGCAAAGTTTAGCAGCTCCTGGCGGCTGCACTTTGGAGTTCTTTTGACCTATGGAATACTTACTGTCTGTCCATAATCTGAGGTTACATGACTTAAAGTTTAGAAGTTTAGAAAAAGTAATTGTCAATATCCAAAACACCAATAGTATAAACATAAAGTGGCACTGTGAGCTTTTAATAATGAGTGGAGAAATTCTTTCGGAATCTATAGTTGGTTTGTTGTGAAGCATGGCTTTACTGAAGCAATTTCAGATAAGTTGTTTCTCTGCAGATGCTGGCCACAGATGCAGGCAAAATGTTAGGAATACATTCTTCTGGAAACCTGGCCTCACAGCCCGAAAAACCCACAAAAACCTATGGATGCCGGCCATGAAAGCCTTTGATTTCACAACTTCAGATAATCAGCAATGATCTGTGCAGGAGATATATCGAGAAGCGAGACAATTTGGAAATTTCAGAAAAGGAATTTCTTACATTCATCAGGAAGTAACTGCCATTTTTTTAAAATGAAGAAGGTCAATTTAGCATCTGACATTTCATGTTTGTGCACATGTATGCACATTTGCATGTGTATCTGCTTTTAATTTATAAACACTATTACAGTGTTGGGAGTTCTCAACAAATTTAGCTATTGAATCAACAGTGTGTACTTCTTAATTAAGATAGTATTTGATGTCTACCATTTTAATAGACCCACTTTAACATTGTTTTCCTCACATACAAGAGGCAAACTGTGAAATATAGTGACAGTTTGGATGAATATAGTTTAATCCAGTGATGCCATTCTAGTTGAAATTGTAGAGTGGCAGAATATTATAAATTGGTTATAGTGGAGCAAGAAATTACATTATAACATTTTGTTTTATATCATAGCTCTTCCATTATTGATTTCATGTTGACTTACTAAAGTAGCAAAAATGCCCATTCTGATACCTGGTAAAATGATTATGAAACCACCTCTGATTTTGTAGTATTCTTATTGTCATTGATTATAATTTAAAATGAGTTGTTTATGCTCTTCTTAATTAAGTGAAGGGCTCTTACTTAATTTGAAAAAAGAGCTTGCTTCATATTTTCCTAATAATTAACCAGGTGGCCTTACTCCTTAGAAAAAGAAATGTAAATTATTGAACATTAAGACATCAGTGGGAAATAAATCGAGTGCTTTTAGAATATGCTGTTTAGGACTTGAACGATAGATTATAGTTTCTTTTTAAAGCTAATCAATTTTATAAGGAAAAGGACAGAATAGACAGGTAAAAATTGAGAAAAAAATTAATCAAATTTTGTTATTCTTGCTCTTGCTGTTATTGTTTTGTGCCTTCAAGTCATTTCTGACTTATAGTGATCCTATCATTCATTGCATTTTCAGGGACTAAGAGTATATGACTTACCCAAGGTCATGCAGTGGGTTTCCATGGCCAAGCAGGGAATCAAACCCTAGTTTCCATTGTCACAGTCCAGTGCGCAAACCATCACTACACTGGATTCCCAATCAAATATAAAAGTGGCTAAATATTTCAACATCCCGACTGAAATCTTCAAGGCCAAAGCAGTGGTGTTCCTTGCAGTATATTCTCTGGATATTAATTGCTTTAGCATTGTTACCACATATTTAAGCCTTTAAACATGTATGCTTGTATCTGAAATAATATTTCCAATTTCAAAACAAAGCACAAAGGCCTCATGGGGCAATGGGTAAAATGCTCCCTTGAAGTGCCCTTAAAATATAATGCTCTTCCTTTTTTGTTAATACTTTCAGACCTCGTACAGGGCAAGCTATTTCTATAAAATAATTCCACCTCATCTGAGCAATTTTTAACAAATCAGTATTCTTAAGATCATGTTGGCCATATAAGTACTGTTTCTCATGCAGTTAAGTATCCATTTGGTTCCTAATTTTGGTAGCCATGCCCTTACTGTAACTCTTGAAATTGCTTTCACAGGTATAGCTTGTTGGATGCCATGCCTGCATAAAGTATTTATGTTACCAGAACTCCTTTATGTGTTGGTTTAATGTGGCAGAAGGGTCTCTTACAACTTAACTATGGGGGGAAGCAGACGGGTGGCACAGGGCCACCCCAGGAAGCTGGGCTGCGGGGCCGAGGTATCCGCACACCTCGCCGAAGGTGCGCTGCAAAAGGCTGCCGGCGCACCTTCGGCGACTCTTCCGCTGCAGCATGTGTGGACGCTGCGGCGGTAAGGCATCCTCGGAGCGCCGGACGTGCGGAGGGTCCAGCGCTCCAATAATGTCTTGGGGAAGGGGTTGGGGCGCCCACCGTGCAGCTGCCCCTCCCCTTCCTTGCCCCGAAAACGGCGCTTTGCACTGTCTGCTTCCCCCCATGGCAAAGGGATGGAAACTATTCCTCATGGTTTCATATCCTGCCCTTTTCTGCACATAATTTCAGCTTCTTTGTGGTTTTCTCCTCCCTGATTTGAATTCTTCTTCCCCTCCTGTGGAATGTTAGCTGTAGTTAGCAGAGTACCTGTAACATTTAGCAGAGTACAGCCTAAACCACAGTTTACAACTTGCTTCTTATCAAATTTTAGAGATCAGAACTGCACAAACCTGAGAAAGAGCATAAGTGTTCCTATTCAGGAAACACTACACCTGCACTGAATCCTATCCAAAATGATGATACTGGATTCCCATACATGCAAAAGAAGTTTAGGCAGACAGATTTTATGCGCTAATTATACTCAATAGTTTTTGTCTTACTGTCTATGTAGTAACAAGGAGATTATTTTTCTGTTATACTCAGAAGACATCATTGGAAGGTTTTATCCTAACAATAGAAAACTATGAAAGTGGAGTGGAGAGTAAAGGGCTCTGTCTCATGCTTTACATCAGTGATCCCCAAACTGTGCCCTTTAAGGGAATTTTGGACTTCAACTCCTAGAAGCCTCAGCCATGTTGGCCAATAGTCTGGGATTCTGGGAGCTGAAGTCCAAAATCCCTTAAAGAGCACAGCTTGGGGATCACTGCTTTACATAAATTCTCTTGGTTTGCGCTGAAATATTCAGGCAATACAAACAGGAGAAGCTTGTAATAATGGCATGTTAGGTTTTTTAAAAAAAACACACAACTTTTTTGTACTGATCTGGATATTTAATATTTAAGATAATGATTTGAAAGTGCTAACTTTCTAGGTGATGAAATTAGATCCTGTGCACTGCAGCTCTGGCATGTAAAAAAAAAAAGAGATTATTAACAAATCAGATAATCCTTAGCCAGGCTGTCCAATTGTTATTAGAATCACAGAGTTGGAAGAGACCGCAAGGGCCATCCAGTCCAACCCCCTGCCATGCATTATTGGCTTTCCTAAGTAATTAAGACACCCCACTGTCTGATTTTTTTCTTTGCCAAAGGTAGAAATACAATAAGACCTAGCTATCCCTGTGGTAGTTTCTTCACAATTCTTGTGCTGCTTAAAAGAAGAAGAAAAAACCACTACTGTGATTACATGAGCCCCACTATATTTTTAATTTTACTCTTGATTAACTCCACTTCAGTTATGTTTTTTTGTTATCCATGGCTGGATCCCCGGGAAGCTAATTGCTACTGTAGAACTGTAGATACTGCTGAGCGAATGCATTCTGTGAGGAAAAAAATCAGAAATCAAAAGAGCAGATAACTAGGAACTGAGCCTCTGAAAGTATTCTTATCATGAGCATATCTGGTGCCATAAACCCAGATGCCAACACTGCTCACACATCTACTCAGGAAATGACATCACAGGACCTAATCACACCACACACAATATTAGAGGTACTTTCACTTGCACATCCTCTAACATGATATATGCCATCCTCTGCCAACAATGGCCTTCAGCACTCTATATTGCTCATTCTCTGCACCTGAGGATAAATCGACATAAATCGGACATTTGGAAATGGAATACACAAAACCCAGTTGTAGAACATTTCATTCATCCTGGCATTCTGTGTCAGACTTCAGAACAGCAGTTCTTGAACAAAAGAGGAAGTTTGGAAAGAGAAACAGCAGAATTAAAATATATCCACAAACTCCAGGCTTTGGGTTGAAAAGAGACAGTGGTTTTCTGGCACACTGCATACATAATAATGTTAGTTAACATCTCAGCCTTATGAGGGCTCTCTTGACCAGTTCATTACATCTCCTTTCTGGTTCCCATCTACATTAAATTCCAACAGCTCCCATCACCATTCATATGGTTAACATTTTTGCTTTGGCTTTAGGCGACATCCTTCCTCCTGCCTTTGTCCCCCAGTGACCATAGTTAAAATTGAACTTTTCACCTCATCACCATACCCACAAGTGTTGCATTTCTATTGCTATTCACACAAGCAGACAGCTGAAAAATGTCTATTCCTAGGCACTTTACTCTGTGCATCTGAGGAAGTAGGCTTAAATTTACAAAAGTTTCTCCATTGTGGGGGCTCTGCAGATGATGCAAAGTGCCATCTTGGAGCCAGGGAAGGGGAAGAGCAGCCAGACGCTAGGCGCCCCAACCCTTTCCCAAAGACATCATCAGAGCGTGCACTGTTGCACATGGCGAGCGCTCTGATGACGTCCTCCCGGCGCAGCGTCCGGACACGCTGCACCGGAAGAGGCTCAAAAGAGCTGCATGGCGACTCTTTGGGTGCCCTTTTTGCTGCCTGGGAAAGGAGCGCTATTTTGGCGCTCCTTTCCCAAGCACCAAAAGGGAGGATTGGGGCCGAGGCGTGGGGCAGCCTTGGCCCCAATCCTCTGCTTCCCAGGGCGGCCCATGGCCGCCCGTCTGCATTCCCTTGTGGTCTCTGTGCCTCACACAGTAGGGTCTGCACCTGCTCAGAGAGCCATTCAGAAAGCTGTAAAGCTGAGCAGATTGGCCGGAAGCCCCACCCACTCCCATGTACTGAGCATGCCCAATCCCGCCAATCCAGCTCCACCTTCAGTTCTCTTTCGTCTGTCATAAGAGAAGCTGCCCGGATTGCTCTCTCGCTGAGTTTTCCTCTTGTGTATGGTAGATTGCTATCTTTTCTATTTTATTTTATTTTATTTTATTTTTATTTTTATTTATTCTTGAGCTTCCCTTTTCCCACAGAGCTTAGAAGTGGGGATTTTTCTCCTTATCTTTCCACCCAGCTGGGTGTTTGTGATTTAAGCCTCTTATGACCTCCACTTCTCTCTTTAAGCTCTTTGTGACTTGCAAACGTAAAGTTGCCCTTACTGATGGACATTGTAAATGCATTTTTTATTTGGATGAAGGACTCATTTCTGAGCATTGTTCTATTTCACTACTCAAACACTTCTCAACAGAGCTCAACAATTACCATTTTTTTTGTTGGAAGCACTCTTTTTGAGTTACTCAAAAGTTGACTTCTGAGGAAGATCCCTTGGCCTTTTTCCCAATGTCTAAACTTCCTCAAATCCCTAAACTTTAGAAGAAACTGGAGACCTCTACACTGTCTTTGTTACCATAATCAACATCAACTACTGTCTTGGCCTCAACATCAACCGCGCTTCCCTCAATACCAATACTACCGACCTCTATATCGAGAGCTGCAGGGCTGACTACTTGATACCAGTGACCTCAGTATCGAGAGCTTTAGGGCCAACTACTACAATGGATTCCCAAAACCCTATTGAGCCCTCTACTGGCCAGACATCAGCACTTCAGGAGATCCCCTCCATTTCTCAGGAAAAGCATCACTCGCGTAAATCAAAAAAGAGACCTGAGGCTACAGGAGACTCTGAAATGGAAAAGGCTAAAAGAAAACAAAAATCCAAGCCTTCTGTACCATCACTTTCTGTGACCAGGAACTTCCTGACAGTAAGGGCGGTTCGACAGTGGAAGACACTCCCTCGGAGAGTAGTGGAGTCTCCTTCCTTGGAGGTCTTTAAGCAGAGGCTGGATGGCCATCTGTCGGGGATGCTTTGATTGGGAGTTCCTGCATGGCAGGGGGTTGGACTGGATGGCCCTTGTGGTCTCTTCCAACTCTATGATTCTATGATTCTATGATTCTATGATTCTATGACCACACCATCTTCAACCACAGCCTCAGTACAATCTGAAAAAGAAAAAAGAAAAAAAGATAATCTGGGGATACCCAGGCCTCATTGCCAGATCAGTCAAATGACCCACCAAGTCTGGAGAGTATCAGCAAGGAGACACATCAGTGGGGAGGTGGACTCAGCAACCAGCTCCCTCTTACAATAATTGCCACATAGGGATGGTCTCTGGTTCTGTTACTTTCTTCACATGTTAAAATCACTTGGTTTGTTTTTCTCGAGGATGTCATGGACTCTGATGATCAGTGAAACAGACAAAGCGTGAGGCCACAGATACATATATAATCCTGTGGCTAGAGCTAGCAACCTTCAGTTTTGAATTGCTGCATTCTGAATAACGGCATAGAGTGAGCTACTAGAATTGCAGGCTGGCACGTGTTACTAGTGGTGAAGTATTTGTAAGTTCTGGAACTCAACTGAAGCTGTAATTCAGAGGATAGTAAAATGCTTCCTGTTTGAGGTAGAACATTTCCTGAGAAGCAAGAGTTTCCTAGGTTCAGTATGTTTTTGTGTGGCACCTCTGTTTTTTAAGTTTGCCTCCTTGGTTCTATGAATAGTCCTCCATAGTCATAAACATGCAGTTATGCATGTTCTGAGGTACACACATATAAACTATCTTTGAATGTTGGCAATAGTATGTCGTTGCAGACTGGTCCCAGCAATGCAAAAACATGTAAGAGCTCCTCTTCAGGGGACTTGTAAAAACAAAAACAGAATGAAATGCGCACAATAATGACTTTCAGGAATTAGCTTGGTTGCAAGAGGGACACAAATATTACTATATGAATTTTAATAGGTTCTTAGCTAACACATTTTTAAAAAAAAAAGAAAAAGAAAAGGCCAAATGAACAAAACACAGATCTGTACACCAGACTTACATGTAAAGAAAATGGCATGAAAGAATATACACAACATCTAAATCGCAGCTGGCTGTTCTGAGAGACTGTGCCAGAGCTATTTCCTATGCTTTGCTTCATGTTTGCATTTGCCTGTTCATCTTGTTTCTGTTGGCTAAACTCGGGCTAAAACAATGTATTGAAAAATGAGACTATTCTTCAGTGGAAATTAATTCTTCCCACACCTGTGTTACGCTATAGCTTTTTTCTTGCCAGGAAGGCCTCCCTGGCTTTCTTTAACACCATTTATTTTCCACTCGTGCCTGCTTTTCTTCTGCTGCAATGAATACAATTCCTTTCCTGTTTATTTGGGTAAATCTAGATGGGCTGTTTGCTTTTCCATCCTCAAGCTTATTATATTACCGAGTGACCATTGTTGCCTGTTTATCAGCTTTTGTCTCTCTGTACAAATATGGTTGGATTGAAATAGCCTTTTGGGAAAACTGGTCTGCCAAATAAGCAAATATGAGTGGTGCGAAGCAGTGGATCTGTTTTATAAAAGCTTTGTTGTCTGCAAAAGCTGTTATTTCCTATGGATATCAGGTTCAATTAGTTAATTATAATATAGTTAAACTGGAGTGAAATGTGCATGCGAATTCTTGTACAGAATTTTCCAAGAGATAGTCATATTAATCTGTTTGACTATACAAAGAGGGGGACAGAGGAATTGTACTCAGTCAATGCATCTAAAAAGTGGATCAAAATCCACCAAAGCTCATGCCAAAATAAATCTTAAAGTCTTAAAGTTATTTCTAGATTTCTCCTCCCCTTTCTTTTTCTACAGTTTTTTTCACATTCTAGTGATTTGTGGAAGTGACCTTTGTAGCCCAATTCTTTAAAAGTGATGGTTTTGAAAAACATAAACCTAAAAAAGGGAGAGTATCGCCATAACAAATTTTAACAAAATCCAAAATACATGCCATGGAAATGCCTTAACTTGGCCATGACAATACCTTTCAAATATTCACAGGCTTCTTCATCAGGCAAAGAAGGGGATTATGGTGTATTGACAGGTTTTTGTTAATTAATTATTTTGGGAATTAGGAGGTGTAGGTTTAAATAGGGAGTGTGTCTGAATGGACATCTGACTATGTTTAGGCAATAGCAACTGCATAGGCTAGAATAATAAATGAATAGCAATTAACAAATGCTTCAGTTTCAGTTCCGTTTCTACTTTATTTTGATCTCATTGTGAACATTTCACTGAGGCATGTACATTTCCTCTGTTAATATTTTCTCTTGATGTTTTTCATTTTATCAGTGGTTCTCCACATTTAGTCCTCTAGATATTTTGGACTTTAACCTCTCAGAATCCCAGACCTTTGGTGATGTTGGCTGGAGCTTCTGAGAATTTAAGTCCAAAACATCTGGAAGACCGAAGGTTGAAAATGATTGCCATTCTGAGCTATGGATTTTCCTGATTCAATTTCACATATAAAAAATTATTATTGAAACTGACTGCAGGAATAATGACTAAGATTTGGGGCAAAGTGTTATAGATCAGCCTTGACTGCTGCTTGGAGAACTACATTATTAAATGCCTTGAAGGAATTTGGGAGTTTTGGTTTCTGAATGTTCAAAATGTATTTATACATACTAAGCCTCTATTCATTCAGATTCTGTGGTACATAGTGTCTCTTCAGAGGATTTTGGAGGATGCTTTCTGAATGTTGCAGTAGATCAATCCATTTTACTAATTTAAACAGACATCAAACGCTTCACTTAAAAATAATGAAAGTTAGAATCTGAAGTGTTCTTTTGTTAATTGCATTTATTTCATTCTTAATTATAAGCTCAATTTTAAGGAGTCTTGGTCTATAGAGATGTCAGTAAAGTTATTTTAAACATGTCTAATTCTTTGTTCAAACCACTCCCTGGTTTTTGTAGAAGGAGATTAGAGGGGCCATAATAATGTGTATTAACTACTTGTGTTGCAGAGGATCTTTGTTTGTTCTTAACCTTGTGAAGAGCTGCACTCTTTTTAAAGCCAAATACTGCATTTTTGCTTAAAATGTTAATGGGACATTTGACTCTTATCAGTTCTTCTTAAGGATATATCAAATAATTTTATGTCATTTAACCCCTTCCCATCTGCAGGGGTTTGGTTCCAGGGTCCTTCACAGTTGAGGGGGGGGGGAAGCATGCTCAAGCTCCATTATAGTCAATGGGTGGCAATATCCATATAGCCACATGTGTGTGCTGTCATTGACAGCAATGGGATGGGGCTGTGGATGCTTGAGTCCGCAGATGGCTAGTATGCTGATATGGCAGGCCTGTGTATAAGGGAAAGTGTGCCATCCTAGTTCTTTCTCTGCCTTTAAAGAATAACCACTGGTGCTGGATTGATTCAGTAGAGATCAGTATGGCATAAGAGCTAAATAAAACTATGCTACATGCAGAGCATTTTTGTGTGTGTGTACACCATCTGGGGGCTCCTGATGGATTGAAAGGTGATAAATAAATGCAATAAATAAATAAATAAACAGGTACTTGTAGCTCCTGATTTGAATATTGCCTATGATGAGTTTTATGCAAACCCCAGCATTTTTACATACCTTCACCACATATTTCTATTGCAATACTATTGCAACACACTTTGGGATGTGCAAAGACGGGGGGGGGGGGGAACTGTACAGAAAAAGAAATATTTTTTTCCACAGTACAGTGGGGGGGACGACTAGAAACTACTTGTCCTTGCAGGTGACAATGAAATAGTTAAAGATTTATATCTCTAGTTCTTGTCCACTTTTATATTAGTGTTATAATTTACCACTGTAGCTTGTAGAAGCACTATAACAATAGGATTAACTGTGTGCTTTCTAAGAACTTGAATATAGCTGGGATGCAGCACAGAATCAAACATCTTCCAAGGATCAATATCTGCAACCAAGATAAAACAATTTGCATCCCCTGGCCTCCAGTCCTTTCTCCAAGATCTACATCATGTGTCTTTACAATAATAGGTTCCTCTCGCATGTTCTTTCTGTTTCTATATACAGTGGGCCCTTGGTATCTGCTGGGGTTTGTTTCCAGAACCCCTGCCGATACTAAAATATGTCGATGCTCAGGTCCTATTAAATTGATCTCAAAGGGGCGGGGTATAAATAAATATTATTATTATTATTATTATTATTATTATTATTAAATACAATAGCGTAGTAAAATTTATTTATTTATTTATTTATCATTTCTATGCCGCTTTTCTCCCAGGAAGGGACCCAAGGTGGCTTGCAAGATAAACATACAGGATATAATTGTGGCCCTTATATAAAATGGCAAAAGCAAGGCTTGCTCTTTGGAAATTATATAATTATATATATTTATAAGTATTTTCAAGCTGTGGAATGTTGAATCTGTGGATAAAAAAGATGTGGATATGAATATTCTATGTCAGGCCTAGAAGCTTGTAGATGGTACTGGGAGTAGTAGCTAAGTAGGATAAAGAGAATTTGTTTGTTTTGTTAAAATACATTGAAAGTAGCATTATTTAGGTTTTCATGTATGGAATGGAAGTGTATTTTGTTTTAATTATTAATTAATAAAGATAAAAAATATATGTGGATATGGAGGGCCAACTGTAATCCTCTTGCCTCTTGTCACAAGACTACGTGTGAAAGGGATCTAGGAGTCCTAGTCGACCACAAGTTGAACATGAGTCAACCGTATGATGTGGCAGCTGAAAAGGCCAGTGCAATTTTAGGCTGCATTAATAGAAGTATAGTATCTAGATCAAGGGAAGTAATAGTGCTACTGTATTCTGCTTTGATCAGGCCCCACCTGGAATACTGTGTCCAGTTCTGGACACCACAATTCAAAAAGGATGTTGAAAAACTGGAGTGTGTCCAAAGGAGGGCGACTAAAATGGTGAAGAGTCTGGAAACGACTTAGGAACTATGAGGAACGACTTAGGGAACTGGGTATGTTTAGGCTGGAGAAGAGATGGTTAAGAGGGGATATGATAGCCCTGTTTAAATATTTGAAGGGATGTCACATTGAAGAGGGAGCAGGCTTGTTTTCTGCTGCTCCAGATAGTAGGACATGGAGCAATGAATGCAAGCAACAGGAAAAGAGATTCCACCTGAACATTAGGAGGAACTTCCTGACAGTAAGGGCTGTTCGAAAGTGGAAGACACTCCCTTGAAGAGTAGTGGAGTCTCCTTCTTTGGAGGGCTTTAAACAGAGGCTGGATGATAAGAAGTGATATGATGGCTCTGTTTAAATATTGGAAGGGATGTCATATTGAGGATGGAGCAAGCTTGCTACTCCATAGAACAGGACCTGAAACAATGGATGTAAGCTGCAGGAAAAGAGATTCCACCTCAACATTAGGAGGAACTTCCTGACAGTAAGGGCTGTTCGACAATGGAACACAATCCCTCGGAGAGTGGTGGAGTCTCCTTCTTTGGAGGTCTTTAAACAGAGGCTAGATGGCCATCTGTCAGGGATGGTTTGATTTTGAGTTCCTGCATGGCAGAATAGGGTTGGACTAGATGGCCCTTGTGGTCTCTTCCAACTCTATGATTCTATGATGGTCTACATCAGAGGTAGGGAACCTTTCTCTTTTAAGGGCCGAGAACTTCAGCTCCCAGAAGCCTCAGCCATGTTGGCCAATAGTCCCATGTTGGCCAGTAGCTCCTGGGATTCTGGGAGCTGAAGTCCCTTGGTCCTTAAAGGGGAAAGGTTGCCTACCCCAGTCTACATTATGACTGCTTAGTGAAATTAGTATTACTTATTATTATTATTATTATTATTATTATTATTATTAAAGTTTATTTCTAAAGCACTGTCAATGTACACAGTGCTGTACAAAAAGATAATCAAAGCATTAAAATAAATAAAAGCCTGCCAAAGGCGTACAATCTAAAAATACAAAAACAATAGATAAAATAAAAATTAATTAAAGCAGGGAATAATTAAAAACAATTAAACAAGAAGATCCACTGTCTGCCCAAATAACAGAAGTAATATATGTATATTAGACAGTCCCTGGGAATGCCTCCCTGAACAGGGTGGTCTTTAACTCAGTATTAAAAGTTGACAAAGAAGTAATGACCCGTGTTTGAGGGGGAAGAAGGTTCCAGGAGTGAGGGGCGGCAAGTGAGAAGGGACGAATCCGGGATGGAGCAGTGGAGATCCTCGGTTGGGACATCAGGACTTGAGTACTAGAAAGGAGAGTATGGGTGGGAATGTAAGGAGAGAGAAGTTCAGATAAGAAAAGAGGGTCTAGCCCATGCAGGGCTTTGAAAGTTAGCAACCGAAGCTTATATTGGATATGGAAGGGAAAGGGCAGCCAACGAAGAGAAGATAGCAAAGGGGAAACATGGTCAAAGCAGCGAGCAGAAGTAATGATGCGTGCCACTGAATGTAGAACAGAAATTAAAGGCCGAAGATGAGAGAGGGGAAGTTCCTGCTAGAAGGAGGTTACAGTAGTCTAATCAGAAGACCACCAAAACATGGACCAGAGTCTTGGCAGTGGAGGCCAAAAGAAAAGGACAAATGTTGGCAATATTATAAAGGAAGAATCTGCAGGCTTTGGCTGTGACCTGGATATGGGGAATAAAAGACAGAGAGGAGTCAAAAGTGAAACCGAGATTGTGGGCTTCCTGGACTGGATGAATAGAGGTGTTGTCGACAAAAACAGAGAAAGAGAATTGAAGGGAGGACTTAGGTGGAAAGAGAAGAAACTCCGTCTTGGACATGTTGAGCTTCAAACGCCGATGACACATCCACAGAGAGACAGCTGTGAGACGTGAAGAAACTTGCTGTTCAAGCCCGAGAGAGAGAGCAGGGGTGGAAAGATACAGTTGAGTGTCATCGGCATACAGATGATAGGAAAAACCAAAAGAGCTGATAAGTTTTCCTAGAGACAATGTGTAAAGGGAGAACAGTAGGGAACCCAAAACAGAGCCCTGGGGAACTCCAACAGATAAGGGAACGGGGGATGAAGTCTGGCCACCCATGACCACGGCAAAAGATCTATCTGACAGGTAAGATTTAAACCAGTCGAGAACGGAGTCAGAAAGTATATGTCAGAAAGTATATTGACTAAAAGACAGTGATCCATGGTGTCAAATGCCACAGATAAATCGAGGAGAATGAGCACAGAATGAAGGCCATTCGCCTTGGCCCATAAAAGATCGTTGGAGATCTTTGTGAGGGCTGTCTCAGTAGAGTGCCGTGGGTGGAAACCAGACTGAAAGGGATTGAGGATGGAGTTGGCTTCAAGAAACACAAGACAGTAAGAATAAACGACCCATTCCAAAACCTTAGAAAGAAAAGGGAGAAGAGAGATTGGATGATAGCTGGACAGAGAAGAGGGGACAAGAGAAGATTTTTTCAAGATACGGGAAACAAGAACATGTTTAAAGTCCGAGGGAAAAGAACCTGTAGAAAGAGAGAGGTTAAAGATAGAAAGAAGCGAAGGAAGGAAGGAAGGAAGGGGCTATAGAGATTAGGAGACGAGAGGGAATTGGATCAAGAGAACAAGTTGTAGGTTTGGAAGAGTACAGCACAGTAGAGAGTTCGTCCAGAGAAACAAGAGGAAACACAGAGAATTGATTAGTTGAAGGTTCCAGAAGATTTGTGGGAGAAAACAAATTAGGAGGAACTATTTCAGATCTTTGGTTTTTTTGTGGGTTTTTTCGGGCTGTGTGGCCATGTTCTGAAAGAGTTTCTTTCTGACGTTTCGCCAGCATCTGTGGCTAGCATCTTCAGAGAAAACTGAAATGGAAAAGCCTGGTTGTATATATACTGTGAGATCCTGGGTAGGGAGGGGTGGTTCCCAGGTGAACTGTGTGTTGTCTGTGTTGAATAGGTATTGTTCTGTGTTGATGGCTTCGCTTCAGGCTATGTAGTCCAGGATATGTCTGCTGTTCCCATGTAAATTGTGTATTGTTCTGTGTTGAATAGGTGTTGTTCTGGTATTAATGGCATGGCTTCCAGGTGAGGAATGCAATCAAGGAGATTGTCTGCTGTTGTCTGCTGACCCTGGTTGGTCTTCCCTTTGCATTTGCTGAGTGCAGATTTTCTTATTTTGTAGGACTGGTAGCCATATCTTGTTTACTTTAAGAGTTTCTTCTTTCCTGTTGAAGTTGTCTAAGTGTTTATGGATTTCGATGGCTTCCCTGTGCATTCTGACCTGATAGTTGTTGGCATGGTCCAGAATTTCAGTGTTTTCAAACAGCATTTTATGCCCAGGATGGTTTATCATGTGTTCTGCTACTGCTGATTTTTCTGGCTGGCCCAGTCTGCACTGTCTCTCATGTTCCTTGATTCGTGTTAGGACACTGCGTTTGGTGGTCCCTATGTAGACTTGTCCGCAGCTGCATGGTATAGTCTACATAGGGACTACATAGGACTACAAGTCTACATAGGGACCACCAAACGCAAAATAAGAAAATCTGCACTCAGCAAATGCAAAGGGAAGACCAACCAGGGTCAGCAGACAACAGCAGACAATCTCCTTGATTGCATTCCTCACCTGGAAGCCATGCCATTAATACCAGAACAACACCTATTCAACACAGAACAATACACAGTTTACATGGGAACAGCAGACATATCCTGGACTGCATAGCCTGAAGCAAAGCCATCAACACAGAACAATACCTATTCAACACAGACAACACACAGTTCACCTGGGAACCACCCCTCCCTACCCAGGATCTCACAGTATATATACAACCAGGCTTTTCCATTTCAGTTTTCTCTGAAGATGCTAGCCACAGATGCTGGCGAAACGTCAGAAAGAAACTCTTTCAGAATATGGCCACACAGCCCGAAAAAACCCACAAAAAAACCATGGATGCCGGCCATGAAAGCCTACGACTTCATATTTCAGATCTGATAGTAGTGATCTTAGTGATAAAGTAGTTAGCAAAGTCGGTAGAGGAAAATAATGAAGAAACACGGGGAGAGGGAGGTTTTAGCAAGGTGTTGAAGCAGAAAAACAAATGCTGCGGGCGCCTCTCATTGGCGCAGATCAATAATTTAAAGTAGTTCTGTTTTATCATGGACAACGCACGTGTGAAGGATAAAAGAACAAATATATAATGAGTAAAATACATAGTTGGCAAGAAAGTAACAATGCAGTGGTTATTTGTTTTAAGGTTTGCCACGATAATGACAAATGAAAAGAATTCAGACAGCATTTGTATAGTTTGGGATTGTATTCAGTATTCAGGCTTAGAGCTGGGGACATGAGGGACATGAGGGAGGGTTTTGATTTATTTAGAGTATTTAGATTAGTATTTAGATTTGTGCACAATCCTCCAATTCTGTCTAAGTGAAGCAACAACAATTCTTTTTACTTATCTTGAGTGGGTCAGGTGACAATCAATGAACCACATAACAGCTCCTGTTTCCAGGCTTCTGTCAGGCTTGCCCTTGTTGAAAACAAATGACAGAAGAGGAAATTAGTGCATTTGTCAAAGAAAAGACTAAGCAGTATTATCCCAAGTAACAGGATGCTCAGTTGGACAGACTAAACATATTGATAGCTTATTCCCATTTTATGGACTGAGAGGCACACCTAACCTGCATTCGGGTACATGTACAATTTTGAGAGGACTGCGCCATCTCTAAAATACGTATGTTGCAAAGTAACTATTTTCCTATATGAACTAATCTTCAACCCTGCATTGTACCATATTT
Organism: Phrynosoma blainvillii; assembly: GCA_026167975.1. Classification (NCBI taxonomy): domain Eukaryota; kingdom Metazoa; phylum Chordata; class Lepidosauria; order Squamata; family Phrynosomatidae; genus Phrynosoma; species Phrynosoma blainvillii. The sequence goes on from JANUYF010000004.1 coordinate 9,614,102, forward strand.
CTGTCTACTACACATTTGGATTCCCATGGAATTCATTCTCTTGCTTTACCTCCACACATATGAATATGGATTGTTCTTTGAAACATGATCCTTGCTTCTCTAGAACACAAGCCAGCTTCTGTCTCAGTCTACATAACAGTTAGCTTCCCTTTATTCTGGAACATAACCATGTAGATGCACAACTTTTGCAGAGGCCTGACATTATCTGCATACATTTATAAACTCTATTTTTTTTTATTCAACAAAAGTAATGAAGTGTAGGATTGGGAGATAAGGAACAAAAAGTGCTTATTATGATTTACAGTTACTGTACAACAAATCAGAATTATCTGTGTGTCAGCATTCTTATTTCTGGTAAAGTAGTAGTCTTGGGAAATTTGATTCACAAATGTTCAAGTAACAGATTTCTTAAGATTTTCATTTCATTGGCTACCTGTAGAGTGTTAGCTCTGTGAAGAAAACTCCTTCACCACTAAAAAAATAAAAAAAAAAAATAATAAAAAAAAATCTTCTTAGATCCCACCAGACTGGAGTGTGTGGTGGCTTCCCAGCTCCAGCAGTTCATGGATGGAATGGATTATCTAGATCCATTTCAATCTAGCTTCAGGCCTGGCTATGGGACAGAGACAGCTTTGGTTGCCTTGATGGATGACCTATGCAGAGAACTGCAGAATGCCCCTATTGCTTCTGATGGACCTCTCAGCAGTTTTTGATTCCATCAACCATGGTGTTCTCTGGGTTAACCGTCTGGGATGGGGTTTGGCTTCTTTGAGGGGTGGACCCAGAAGGTGGTCCTGGGGATGTCTGTTTGATACCCTGGCCAGATTCCTGTGATGTCCCTCAGAGCTCAGTACTGTTCCCTTGGCTATGGTGGCACATGCCTGGATTATATCCTGTTTGGACTACTGTAATGTGCTCTACATAGAGTTGCCTTTGGAAACTGTTTGGAAATTTAATGGATCCAAAATGCTGTGTCCAGGGATGTTGACGGGGGCTGGCTACAGGAATCATTTGATTCTTTTGCTGAAACAGCTGCATTGGCTCCTGGTCAGTTTTTGGGCAGAATTCAAAGTTCTGGGTCGAGACTATCTGAAGGACAGTATCTTCATATACAAGCCAGCCTGAGCGTAAGATCGGCAGAGGAGGATGTTCTCTTGAATCCCATTTTGGGAGAAAGGCAGGATATAAATCCAATAAATAAATAAATATGTGGACAGGTGAGCATTCGGAGAACCATGGATACATGTAAGCAATCTAGTCTCGACTTCCCCGAAGGCCAGTCACTTTTCATATTATGGTCTGTGCTGCATCCTCATTCTGATGCCTTTGCATATCTTTTATCTCCATTTGCTGGTTTCTTCATTGAGAGCACTGCATTTAATGCTGCTGCTTGACTATTAGCCATATAAATGGCTCTGTCTTTAAACCTATTTAATTCTTTATCCAGTTGATTAATGTAATACACTTATAAGTAGTATCTTATTCCCATCACATTAGCAGTCAGAGGCTCAGGGCCAGTCCCATGGTCTAATTGAAGTGCAGCTGAGTTTTTCTTTTTGAGGCTATCCAAGATAAGGAGCCAGAGACAAAGTGCTCTTTCCTGCAGAGAGGGAGTTCTTCACATTGCCCCCTAATGATTACTTTTCTGGCCAGGCGCAACATGTCTCAGCTACAGAAGGGCAGGCATTTCAAAACATTTCAGTGAAAGGGGCAGCTTTTCACAGGTGCCAGGCAATAAATTGGGTTTCTTAGTAACCCCTTCCTTTCGAGTTTTTAATGAAGGAACAGGAAATGCTGCTTGAAAACCTGTTATCTATGGCTGATTGTACATTCCTCTTACATGTAACCTCAAACTAAGTATCGCTTTATAGTTTCTATTCAAGAGCTATAAAAAGAACTTGTCCACATTTATTTGATTGACACCATTTATTCTTAGCAAAGGAATGCATTGGTTATCAGGTCATCATGTATTGGTTCCATATTACCAACAACGGATAATGCTGGCTCAGAACAGCCAGAAGTCTTGCAGTATTTGGGAAATATATCAGTTGTTAGAACTGATGAGGATGTAGTGGCTCAAGTGGTTAAGACGCTGACTCTGTTGATCGCAAGATCCTCAGGTTGGCAGTTTGAGGCCCAAATGCTGCATGATGGGGTGAGCTCCTGTCACTAGTCCCAGCTTCTGCCAACCTAGCAGTTCGAAAACATGCAAATCCAAGTAGATAAATAGGTGCCATGTTGGTGGGAAGGTAAACGGCATTCTGTGCAATCATGTTGGCCACATGATCATAGAGTATGACAATACTGGCTCTTCAGCTTAGTAACGGAGATGAGCACCGCCTCCTACGGTCGGACACAACTTGACAACCTTGTCACCGGGGAATACCTTACCTTGAACTGCACATTGATTGAACATTAGGTTTCAAACAAGCCTGACTTGGTTTTTTGTGGGTTTTTTCGGGCTATGTTTTGTTTTTCTGTTCAGAAAATGATATTAGAATGTTTTATGACATCATTTAATGTGGTCACTTGATGCAGCAGAATTAAACAACCTGAACATCTAGGTGTTTTTTGGGGGGCGGGGAAGTGGAAGGAATGTTAACATATTGCAAGAGTATTTCAGGTTGATCCTGCTTCGCCCTCATAATAAACATGGCCTCACTATGATTCTACATGAAGATCTGTATTTCTGCATACAGTACATGGTATTCAGACAGTAATGTGTGTCAGTTAAAAGGTGTAAACTCACTTGTTCCCTGTAGCTTGGGTGTGTATGTGTGTGTGTGTGTGTGTGTGTGTGTGTGGTACAACTCAAGAAACCTTTGAAATAGTGGAGGGAAAGTTCTGTTGTGGAACATCCTAAAATGACCCCCTTCCTTCAAATCAGATCTCTACTTTTCAGCATACTTAATAAATAAATATCAGTCAGTATAGATCGGTAAGAAAAATTAGGGTGTTGTTAAGGAGTGTGTTCATATGCCAAAGCTCCCACACTGAGTACCTTGTGAATGTATTCTGCAAGGAAACAGTACAGCCAACGCTGTGTTGTTGGAGCAGGTCACATGAGGTGATTCCGTGCTAGAAAGAGTAGATCAAGGGTATGAGATGATTTACCATTCATTTCATTTGAAAAGCTGCTCTTTTTAGCTTGCATGGGAGCCTTTGTGGTGGAACCTTGAAATTATTTACAAGCATTACAGTTTCCAGCAAATGGGAATCTTTTTCTATAGTGCTCCTTGACAGCCATAATATTTCCATGAAACCTTCTAAGAGCATTGCAGTGTATTGTAACAGCAGAAGTTGAATGAAGCCTTTGGCAGCTCACAAATTCATAAATCATCAAAGGGTAGTATCCACGTCAGTGGTGTAATGAAAGCCTATTAGATCAATATATGTCAACATCTTGCTGCCATAGCAATTAATGTAATAGTAAAAGATGAAAAGATAAAAGTTTCATGTAGTATGAGAGACTGGCAGAAAAGAACCAGGCACATGTTTTGATAATGGAAAGCAGATTGAAGAAAATGCAAGTGACAGCTCATCCATGCTCACTGTGGTCTGTTAATATTCCAGTCCAAAGCTTTGTCTGTACCGTGGAACAAACGCTCACCTCCTGCATTCCCAAAGATTCCTAATTTATTTAAGCATCAAGCATATACATAATAGAGTGGGCCATGGCACTGCTATAATGCCCTTGTATCGCATCATTGTGTTAACTTGGATTTCTCCCAAGAAAGCACTCATAGACTTGCATTTGGTCTAATCTCTGTATAGATTACATGGCAGTAAAGCCGGGTCCTTCCCAGTTGGTTGCAGGGGAGCCATTTTACCCAATCCACATGATGTGAAGAGAACCCTGAAAATTCTTCTGGCACCCCTTCTGGGAAGACCTCAGGAGGCCAGACCCTGAGAGAAATAATTTCAAATCAGTTTTGGCATCAGTTACTTCTGATGCATCTCTGTGGAGTCTTCTTAGGAGTTGCCTCTGCCTGGAGTTTTTAGTTAGAATAGCTGAAGGCAGGCAGGCTGATGAGGATGACTAGTTATCACTCTGCTTGCAGCCTTGGTCTGAGACAGGCAAGGTTTGCAAAAAGGAGGTGATCTTCCTGAATAAATCTGCCTGATTTTTTGCCTACTTTGTAGTCACTATATTTCCCATGCTGTACATATAATGCTTCTCAAAGCAAATATAAATGGTTGAAGAGTTTGTATGTAAGATATTTTCCAGATAAGGGGGAAATGGTGCAGAGACAAGAAAGGGGTCTCTCAAGAGTCTTGAAAGGGTTTGTCTGGCTGCAACCACCTTTTAACCTTCCTGCCCATTTAATACTAATTTCCCTGATGAAAAAGACAGCTGGCATGCTTCCCCACTGACCATTAAAGGACAGTTCACAAGCCATTCAAGCCCCATTAGCTCCTTTCACTTCAAACTATGCACTCTTTTGCAGGAGATCAGAGGGGGGATGCAGATGGGTGGCCTTTGGCTGCCTTGAGAAGCGGAGGATTGGGGCCACTGCTAACACACACAGCAGCCCAAATCCACCCTTCCGCCGGCTCTGGAAGGAGTGCTAAAATGCCATCCCTTCCAGAGTGGGCAAAAGGGGCACCCGAAGAGATGCCACGTGTCTTTTCCGGCGCAGCGTGTCCTGACGCTGCGCCAGGAGGACATCATCAGAGCACTCGCTGTGTGCACCGGTGCGCACGCTGATGACATCCTCGGGAAAGAGTTGGAGCGTCGGGCGTGTGGCTGCCCCTCCCCTTCCCTGGCTCCAAGACGGCACTTTGCATCATCTGCAGAGCCCCTTAGTCTTTTGATTGTAAAGATATACGTGCATTTGGATTGGAATCTTACTGTGGAAAAGGTGGGGGATGGCTTGAGTCACTTAGTGATGGTGCTGTTTTTAATTATAGCTTTTTAAAAAGTGGTTCTGTATTGTATTTTTATTGTGGCTACTATAAGATTTTATTGTTTATGAAGTTGTATTTTAAATTAAATATTGAGGGTTCAAAATGTGTCTTTTAAGCAGCACTGTCTTTTTAATGTGATACTACAAATTCTGATTAATTGTTTCATAGACTCTTTTAAGGTAATGGAGGCACAGCACACGTGAATTTATGCTTACTGCGTCTCATTTGGAAAAGCACTTCAAAGGGCCTGTGTGGGTTCCTAGAGGAAATAATCATCTACTTTCTGTATTGAAGTCCCTACTTTTTATAGCATTAATGTACTGTAATTTGTTTGGTCTGGTCCTGTTATTGAATGTACAAGGCCTTCTTACTCTGAGCTATAAGAGCAGTAGCTGAGGATGCATTTGTATAAATGAAAGCAATTGACATTTCTAAGATTGATGATGGCTTGGTTGGTTTTTGCCATTTTATTTATTTTGGTGATTAAAGGTATGCTTTCCTGGTTTGAATCCCTCTTTAGCATTTGGGGTGGGGGGGAGTTACCCTTGTTATTACTTTGTGATTATATCAATGGATGAAAGAACAGGACACTTAGAGTTGAGTTTTGTTTGATTTTGCACCAATGACCCAAAGTACCATAACTTTCTAGAGGAGTCTGAACGGCCTATGGAGAATGAAATTTATTTATTTGGTACTCAAAAGGTTCTACAATGTGGCATTTTTGATGTGATCCTCTCTATAATCAAAGGTAGAATGCTCCAAACTAACAAATCTGTCCTGCTTTTCCTTAAATAATGATGAGAAAAGAAATATACCCAGGAAGCTTGTCCTTAGGTTGCACTTCATTCTTAGTTTTTACCAAATGTTGATGTTTCAAATGAAAATCTTAACCTCTTATAAAGTGGATTGGACCAGAATGTAATAGAGGTGTGCTCAATCTGTACATTCCTTCTATTACTGAAGTGAGAACCACTATAGAGTAGTAGCTGAAATCTGGTTCTGGATTTCAGACTTCAATTGGAGCTCATAGGATGTAATATTTCTTCCTGAAAATATCTATATACATGTAAAGAATGACTATGGGGGGATGCAGACGGGCGGCCATGGGCTGCCCTGAGAAGCGGAGGATTGGGGCCAAGGCTGCCCCATGCCTCGGCCCCAATCCACCCTTTCGGCCACTGGGAAAGGAGTGCCAAAATAGTGCTCCTTTCCTAAGCTGCGGAAAGGGCACTGGAAGAGCCGCCATGTGGCTCTTTTGCACCTCTTCCGACGCAGCATATAAAAATGCTGCACCGGGAGGACATCATCAGAACGCTCGCTGTGTGCAACGGCGCATACTCTGATGATGTCCTCGGGAAGGGGTTGGGGCGTCCGACATCCGGCTGCTCCTCCTCTTCCCTGGCTCTGTCTGCAGAGCCCCTAAGTCAGGCTGATAGACTAGAACCCTTTTTTCAAACAGCTATTACTACTACTCAAGTGGTTAAGACGCTGACTCTGTTGAATGCAAGATCGGCAGGTTGGCAGTTCGAGACCTGAATGCCGCATGATGGGGTGAGCTCTCATCACTAGTCCCAGCTTCTGCCAACCTAGCAGTTCGAAAGCATGCAAATGCAAGTAGATAAATAGATACCACTTCGGTGGGAAGGTAACAACATTCTGTGGAATCATGCTGGCCACATGATCACTGAAGTTGTCTTCAGACAATGTTAGCTCTACAGCAGGGGTAGGCAACCTTTCCCCTTTAAAGGCAGAGGGACTTCAGCTCCCAGAATCCCAGGAGCTATTGGCCAACATGGGACTATTGGCCAACATGTCTGAGGCTTCTGGGAGCTGAAGTCCCTCGGCCCTTAAAGGGGAAAGGTTGCCTACCCCTGCTCTACAGCTTATTAACAGAGATGAGCACTGCCCCCAATGGTCGGACACAACTCGACAACCTTGTCAATGGGGAATACCTTTACCTTTACCTCATTACTACTACTATTTCTCCTCCTCCTCTCTTTTATGACAAAGCAAATCAATTAACACTACTTATTGACATGTCAAAAAAGTAAATTTTAAGTCACAAAGAACCAACTAAATGGGCTGATGCAGACTGGTAATTTGTGATATGTCCCACACCATTTATATCATTTTTGCTCTTTCTTTCCAATTTCTAGTTGAAATATTCTTCAAGGAGTGGCAGTGGGGGAATGGAATGATGACTGGGACAAAAATAACAGTTTCTTTTTTTCTCCTACCATCCCATTCCAATACCTCCCCAATACACAGCCCTACAAATTAAATCTTTTTTACAACACAAAATTTGTATAGCTTTAGCATTAAACCACCTTGAGTCTCAGCCTATAAGAAAGGCAGGATATAAATAAAGTTATGATGATGGATATATGGATAGAAGCTCCAATCCTGCTGCTGCTGCTGTGCTTAGAAAGATCAAAACCTCCCCCCATCAATTTCAATTGGAAGTTGTCTCCATCTCTCTCTTTCTCTCCCCAGCACCACAAAATCCTGAAAGCTCTTGATATGTGTGTGAAGATATTGAGCAAGTCATTGTTATTGTGTGCTTTCAAGTCATTTCTGACTTATGGCAACCTTAAGGCAAACTTATCACTGGGTTTTCTTGGCAAGATTTGTTCAGATTTGCATTTCTCTGAGGCTGAGAGACTGTGACTTGCCCAAGATAACTCTGTGGGCTGAATGAGGATCCGAACCCTGGCCTCCAAAGTTGTAGTCCAGCATTCAAACCACTGCACTATGCTAGGTCTTGAACATATTTTACAGGGTATATTTTACAACCTTTCCTCTGAAGTCAAATAAAAGAGAGCTGGCAACAGTGTTCTCCTTTCCTTTCCCTGGCTCATCTTGCTTTCTTTCCCCCCCCAATGGCACTATCAACCCCAGCTGAAATTAAGGAGTCATTCACACACTGTGAAAATAATATAGGATGAATCCAGGTTGAATCTCTGCTGTTCACATGCATCCCGAATATACACGATTTAAGTTTTGGGAGGGCTGTCAAAAAATCCACTTAATAAATATTGGGTTTCCCCCCAAGTTTTTTTTAAAAATCCGCCTCATTGGTAGTGCAAATAACCAGTGCGAATAGACCCAAATAGACCCAGGAAAAAAAGCTGCATACCTTGAGCATGTTACGAATGCATTCACATTGTTGACTCCATTTTTATTCGAAGGCTTGCATGTGTGAGCAACCAAACTTGCAGAGATGCACATCGGTGCAGTTCCATAGTGTAAATAACAAACCTGGAATGTGCAAGTGAGATGATTCACATTGTCACGCTAAAAGAACTGCCGTCTGAATGATCCCTAAGTATTATGTTTGAGATGGAGTTGATCTTTCCTTGCATAGCAGTAGTGTTCCTGGAGTCTACCACTTTAGCATTCTTTAGAAAGGAGTAAGAGAGGAGAAGGAGAATAGGTCAATGGGCAGGAATATCCTGAGAACAGGCAGAGTGGATGGATGGTACACACTAACATGGATCATTGTAACCTATGAGACAAGTAATTTCGATCCTGTTTTAAAAAAAAACTTGGTAGGCAAAGAATCAATGTTACCTATGGATCAATGTAACCTATGAGACAAGCAATTTGGATCCCAGTTTTAGAAAACCACCCTTAGTAGGTAGCTAAAGAATCCTTCAGAATACTGTGTCAAAGGATGATGGGGGCAGGAGAGGAGATAGCCCTATACCACAAACAGGTCCTCACAATATGGTCTGCAATTTCTCATTGCCCACACATTAAAGAGGTCAGAGCCCACCCATCCAATGGTAAAAGGGTCCTTAGAATCTGAAAAAGACAGACCTCTCACTCTTGACCCTGTGTGGGTTAAAAATCTGAAGCTCCATCAGGACACGACAAGACAGGAGAGGACATAAAGACTATACAATGCCTCTGGTTTTGGCATTCTTTAAGGCACTGTTTTCTCAACCATTCAGGTGTGTGTATGTGTCTCCAAGTCATCTGTTAATTTATGGTGACCTCATGAATTTCATAGGGTTTTCTTAGGTAACAAACAATCAGAGGTGATGTTGCCAGTTCCTTCCTTTGAAATATAGGCTACATCACCTGGTATTCCTTGGTGGTCTCCCCTCCAAGTACTAACCAGGACTGACCTTGCTTGGCTTCTACAATTAGTCTGCATCTAGTGCCTTCAGAGTATTTACGCCCCTGAACTATAATTTATTTGCTCAAGGAGTGAACATTTGATTTTTGAGGAACCAGGTGATAAAGCTGCTAACCTGAATGTGTGATCTTGTGTAATTTGTTGTGCTATCATACTGCTATAAGCACCAACCATCTTTGCATTAGATTTTAATCTTAAGTGTGATCAAGTTAAAGAGATTGTGATGCGTTTGTTCTTTATCAATTTAGAAATGATTTTTTCTAGTGGTGATTCATCTTTATGACGTGTACAATAGTTCCCTTCATTTTTACAAATAGACTCATACCAGTAACTGGTAGCAAAGGCATAGCAATGAATATATTGTTTTTATGAAGCTGCTGTAATGTTTTCCATGGACTCTTTACGCTTTTTGTGCACTTGCCCAGAACTTCTTTGTTTTCAATGCTCCAGTTCTGATGTTGGAATAGGTTGTTTACTTTGCGCTTGCCAAAAGGCTGTTGACTCAGTAAAGCTAGTAGTTTATGTGGAATGAAATTGTACTAGTCAAAAAAATAAGAAAGAAATCGGTGGTTTTAAACCCTGAGGTATGTTCTACAGAGACCTAACTTTTTTTGTTTAAAAATCAATATAGCTTTTTATTTGAACACAAGAGCAAGCTTGTTTTCAACTAATAAAAATGATCAAGACTCTCCTCCTTTTCCTATTTCTTGTAATTTTCTACTGCTTCCCTAGCAATGTTTATTTGTTGCATTTATCTTTCATTGGAAAAGTAGGGCATAATCCAGGGGGAATTTCTCACGCTCATGCCACACTGAAAACTATGTGTGGTATGCACAACATAAGCACTCTGCCCCAAGCATACTTGCCTACTAGGGTCAGGTAGATGATACAGCAGGAGACCTGTCAATTGAATTCCTTTGGCATAGTGGGAAGCCAAGGCTCAAAGACTTCTAGCAACATTAAATGGAGCTCTTAAAAATGGGAGAGGAGAGATGCTCACAGCTGAGACAAGAATTGGAAACATTTTCTATCTGCAATAGCTTTCAAATGAATGTTAATTAGGAGCTTACATATTAGAGTGCTTAGTCATCGGTTGTTGGTTTTTACTGCTTTGGGGAACAACGGGGGGGGGGGGGGTTGTCCTGGGATCTGTGTGTGTGTTTATACCACCATCCTGCCTACATCCAAGGCAAATTATTTGGTGAACGATTCATTGTCCATTCTTTAGACCATACAACAGGATACAGTAATCAGGAACAGCTTCAAAACCTGTCTTCATTGGGGAATTCCTTATGAACACTTCTAAAAATCAACCCTCATCTTCTCTTTTTCAGTTGCATTTCAGTGGAAATGAAATACAAGCAGATACATGGAAATTTGACCAAGCCTAATTCCTGTTCTAGTTTCCAATAGAATGGATCTATTGAAATCAGTGTGACTAATGTACATTTTCCGATCAGCTGTTGATTCAGCAGGTCTACTTTAGCTGGAACTAGCAATTCAATTCAGACCCAACTCGACATTTTAAGGGGTGCACATTTCTCTTACCTATGTTTTGTTTTGTTTGTTGTGTGCCTTCAAGTTGTTTCTTACTTAAGGCGACTCTAAGGCAAACCTATCATGGGGTTTTCTTAGCAAGATTTGTTCAGAGGAGGGTTGCCCTTGCCTTCCCCTGAGGCTGAGAGACTGTGACTTGCCCAAGGTCACCCAGTGGAGTTCCATGGCCAGGCTTGGATTCAAACCCTGGTCTCCAGAGTCATAGTCCAATGATCAAACCACTCCACCATGCTGGCTCTCATATACCTATACTATCTGTATATAGTAATCTGAAGCAATCTATATTGTGTGAAATAGTAGTAGTCAAGCTGCTTCTAACAAATGCATCTATCTAGAAGGGATAACTAATGAAAATTATGTTTTGTGTCTTATGATCTCATCATCTATACTATTAATCAAACATTTGGAAATTACATTTCTGGTTGTTTTCTCTCATAGTCAGCAGAATAGGTGCTCTCAGTCTTTTCCCAATATAAGTCAATTTCATTTAGTTTTGCATCCATAGCTAATATGTCACAGTACATTTTGGTGGATCTTAAAATACTCTGTAGTGCAATGGAGCTGTAGAGGGATAAGTGCAGGTACTAGTGGTACTCTGGTGGTGCAGTGGTTAAATGCTTGTACTGCAGCCACTCACTTGCAAACCATAAGGTTGCGAGTTCAATACCAGCCAAGGGCTCCAGCTTGACTCAGGCTTGCATCCTTCTGAAGACACTGAAATTAGTTCCCAGCTTGTTGGGGGCAATTGGCTTACACATTGTAAACCGCTTACAGAGTGCTTAAGTGCACTGATAAGCTGTATAGAAATGTACTTGCGATTGCTATTGCTATGTGCATATACACCCTTGTGCATACCTAAAGAGTAGGGTTTTTTTAAATCATGGTGCCTGACCTGTGGTTATTTTTGATTGATTCTAAAGAAAATATGACTGATTCTAAAGAAAGTGACAACTGACAGAAATCCCATCTTTGAGAAATACGGTATAAAACTATACTTCAGCTCCTTACAGTTAATTAAGTCTTTTCCAAGAATGCTATTGTGCTGATTGTTTTTGATAGAGACTGCAGTTTGTTCCATTGTGTCGTAATCTCTCTATCACAAATTCTGCTTTCTGAATGAATTTTCCAAGTGCTTCCTTTGCTGGTCTATGAAATGGGCTGCTACTTTGTGAATGTACTTGTTCCTCTTTTTTTACTTCTTTAATTTCTAGCTTGCTTTTTAAATCTCAGATATCCCCAGAACATGTCTATAGGTTAAAATACTCTGTAGTGAATACTCTGTATAGAATCTTTCACTGTATAGCACTTACTGTGTAGAATTGTCATCTCTGAGAAAGACCAATGTGGGATTAAGCGAAGGATGGCTCAGGTATGAATTCACCAGACCACAAAGCTTCTTTCCATATTCACTTCCCTGATTTCAGCATGGATATAGACACTATTCCAGTTGATATCTCCAGAACAACAAACAGCTGGAAATTTGTACATTCAGATACTAATCTATGGGTGTTGAAAAAAATGTGTCAGTAAAAAGCTTTGTCCTAACTATTGCAAAACTGCTTGTCTAAAGTTACTGATTTTCCTTCTCATTCGACTGTATTTCTTGCACATTACTTCATTCTTCCTGTTTTGATAATAACAGTTTGGTCATATAGAGGCTACTTAAAGCTGCCACCATGTGGTATCTGCTACATATGCTGAGCTACTTGCTTATATTGGTTTGCTATGTGGATCAGCCTCTAGTTCATTGTTTATGACCATACTATAATCACACATTTGTGGCATATTTGGCTTATATTGACACGACAAACTATGTAGAGGAAATCAACCCACATGGCAAGCTGTTACGTAGAAGCATATTGTGGAACAACTGCCTTGCAGAGTAAGTTTCTAACAATCTTGGAATGGTTTTCAGAAATGAGGGAAAGACTGTGGTGAATTTAGATCAATGTCTGATGCCTGTTGTGATGCATGCTATTTAGGGAGAAGAAGTATTTATCTGGTTTGCATAGGATGACTTATTCTGTTCAAATAGAATGTGATCCCGCCACATGCAATTTGGAGGAGTTTGACCATTTTGCACAGGGGAAGAAGACAAAAAACTCCACAAACTCTGCAGAAAAGGGCTTCACAGTTTTTACCAGAATATCTGTGAGGATGGGCATAGATTTGGATGGCTGTGCATTGTGGGTGAGGGCAAATAGATGCAAATAGATTTGAATTTGTGCAGGAAAGTGAAAACAATTAAAAGTAAATGTGCAATGTGCAAAAATCCACAGTGATTGACATAATACACTTACATGTAGACTAGACCTATGTATCAAGTCTCTCAGGAAACAACTATTTCCTACCATAACGGGATCATCAGAACAAGAAACAGGCCAGGAGAGGAAAGGGAATACCACCCTAGACCATTATTTCAGAAAAGGGGTAAGGTCTTTGAGAATGACTGTCTGTTCTAAATTGTATTAAAAGCCACATTTAGACTTCAAGCCTTATCCAAAGAAATTGCTGGCTTAGAGCTGTCAGAAGTTCTACAAGTCAGCCAGTTCTTCTGTGGGTGGCAAACTTCTGCCTGAAGCAAGGAAAGGCCAGCTCTATACATGAATGTAGCACTGGAAGAAGAAAATGTACTTTACATTAAAATATGTTTAGAATGCCAAGGGCCAGTCTGAATCAGGACATCCAAGGCTGCTTCTTCTTCTGAACAAAGCGTTTTCTAGAGGAGTTAAACATTCCTGCACCCCCTTTTCCGGCTGATGATCACATCACAGATATATCCAATTCTGTTGACTCCAAAAGGCAGAATTTATTGCAAATAGCACCCTCAAAAAAGAGCCAGTGTGGTTTAGTAGTTTCACTGTTGCACTATGACTCTGGAGACTTGAGTTCAAATCCCCGCTCCCATAGGGAGAGGGCCTGAATCAAAAACTCTTCCTCTTCAATCCCATTTAAAGATGCTTGATAATTTTTCTGTTTAGTTAATCTGACATTTGCTCTCACATCTGAAGCACAGATAGAGGCTTCATCTACACTGTTGAATTAATGCAGTTTAACACTGCTTTAACTGCCATGGCTCTGTTGTCACAACAAACTACAAATCCCAGGATTCCATAAGATGAAGCCATGACAGTTAAAGCACTGTCAAACTGCATTACTTTTGCAGTGTGCAGTGTGCTGTAGTGTGGCAGCAGCCGTAGTCACCTTTCAAATATGAAACAACGAGGTTCAAAGTGGAACTTGTCCTGTAGTTTGAGAACCACTGTTTTAAGAGATACATATTTAAGAGATACATATTGTTCATCCTTGCTGCTAACTCAATCTCTTTGTGTTCTGTAAGGAAAATCAAGTAGCAAGGTGTCTCCCTTTGTGAACTCAGCTTTCAACAGCAATCGGATCTAAAGGTTTATATCTTACACATTACAACGAAAGTCTTGCAGAAGACTGTGAAGGAAAGATTAAAATAATTAAGCAGTTGACATGATGCTGCTTTCTGTCCTCTCCCCCAACATTGTCTCCATATCTTGCATTATTTAAACAAATACCTGCTGCATTATGAAAGCCTGCTAGTTTGGAAAGCAAGGGGAAACATCAGCAGGGATTCTGCCCACCTATAGGGAAGATTTATCAAGTCTGTCTGGAAAATTGTCGAGAAACTTAGAATATCTCAAAAGAGAGGGGGAATAAAATTGTGTTACCTTCCTTTGGATCAAGTACATTTCTGCCTTTCCAGCAGAGCTCAGCCTTTAAAGCTTCACCCCAGGATTTGCAGATACGCAGGTGTAAAAGCCTAAAGGGTTTACAGGATGCAATGTGAAGTGATAGTTTCAAAAGGAGTAGACAACTTCACAGAGAATACAAATATTAGCTGCTGTTACCCTCTGACGACGTGCTTTATCTGATTTCGGATATTCCTTAAACCACATCTTTCTGGGAAAAAGGGACTTAGCTCTTGCAGAATTAGTGCTGTGTTAGAATCCTGGAGTTGTAAGGGATATCAAGATCATCTAGCTCAATCCCTTGCCAGTGCAAATATCCACAAGCTGAAACTCCCATTCTAGTTGACTGTACAACCTCTACTAAAAAATCTCCAATGAAGGACAGTCCACAACTTTCCAAGATTGTATATTCCACAGTCAAACAGCACTTACCATCAGTAACATCCTCCTAAAGCTTAGTCAAAATCTTCTTTCTTGTAATTTTGAATTCATTGGTCCAGGTTCTGGACTGGTCCAGCCATTCAGATATTTAGAAATTTACATCATATCAAATTTTAAAAAGCCCAAATTTAGAAATAATGCTTCATGAATTGTAATAATGTTCTTCATTAGTCTCTTTGGATTATAACCATATTTGATTGGAAGTAAGCAGCATAGCTTAGTTATTTGAGTGTTGGACTATGACTCTGAAGACCAGGGTTTGATTCCCTGCTTGCTAATGCATCCTACTGTGTGACCTTGGGTAAGTCACAGTCTCTCAGCCCCAGAGGAAAGCACTGGCAAACCTCCTCTGAACAAATATTGCCAAGTAAACCCCATGATAGGGTCACCATAGGATCTCCATAAGTTGGAAACAATTTGAATATTATATCCCTTGATTGCTTTTGTTACATCACTCCTCACTATTAATGCCACCTTATTTCTTCTTAGAATTTAATTTCCTTAGTGAAACACTGGAATATTACCTGCTACCTCTCTGCCCTCGGAGGGAGAGAAGAACCAGCAGTAACTTCCTCATTGCTATTCCCGTCTCCTTTTGTATTGTCTTTTTAGATTGTAAGCCTGAAGGCAGGGAACTGTCAAATCATCAGTCTGTAAGCTGCTCTGAGAGCCTTTGTGGCTGTACAGCTGGGCACAAATACTCTAAATAAATAAATAAATAAATAAAATCTGGTTCAAAATTGTCCCATTCCTTTCCACTTTAGCTTGGTCACTTCAAGTATTGCCATGTTTATACATTCCATTTCTTGTTTTTACTATGTCTAGCTTCCTGGTTTCATGCTTCTCACATTCTATGTTCCTATAATATGTATTGTGTAGCTTTGGACTTTCCTTTTGCCTCTGAGCATGTCAACAACTGAATGTCCTTTTGACTTGTGTCCACTTACATTATTAGCCACAGCACTACATGAAGTTATCTCTCCTGTACCCCAACAACTTGTTGAGTGCCGTCTGATCTTAAAGTGTCATCTTCTAGCACTATCTCTTGTTTCATTTTGAATTATCTCATCATAGCGTCTTTGTCGTAAAAGACATTCAAAAGGCGGTTACTGTGCCTCCTTTTGGAGGTTTTTAAACAGAAGCTGGATGGATTCTTTGATTCTACACATCACCAACAACTATTAGCTATGGTGCCTCTGCCATTATCTTGAGATCTTCCATCAGTGTCCAAGCCACTGCTGCTGCCCTGTAGCTGTTTAGCACATTTAGTCTGACTTCTCAGCAAAAACCTGTCTGACATGGGAGATCCTACCAGCAGCACTGCTGCCATCAGCGTATCTTCTTGCTTCACAGGAGCGCGTGATCCCATCAGATACCTACAAATACCAACACAGGATATTTCAAGCTAAGATTTTGACATACATGACGCCTTTTGAAATGCTTGTTCATGTCCTCTGAGGTCATCCTAGTCATTTTGGGAAGCTCCGGCAGGCCTGGGGTTTGTGCAAGGTATTTCCAGTCTCATGGTCCAAAATGGTTGTCATCTACTGTGAGAAGGTTTGTAAGAAAGGTATTAGTGAGGAGAGTATAGATTCACTCTGTGAAGGAAATGGATGTCGTAAAGTTACAGCAAAACAAATATGTTCATCTCCCTGTTAATCCGGTGAAACTTCAAAATCTAACGAGTAATGCAACAAATAATTTAATCAATTAAAATTTCCAATCTAACATTAATAAAGCATTTTTAGTTTACTATTGATTAATTAAACTATTTTGTAAAAGTAGCTAAGGAAATGGATGTCATGAAGGTGCAGCAAAACAAATATGTGCAACTCACTGTTAATCCAGTGAAACTTCAAAATCTAATGAGTAATGCAACAAATAATTTAATCAATTAAAATTTCCAATCTAACATTAATAAAGCATTTTGTCCAGGAAAGCTGCCAACACGTGGCTGATAAAGACAGAGGCCTCTTCCCAGATAGCAACCCAGTTGCAAATGACGTACCAACAAACCAAGAGTTCCGAAAGTCAGGTCCAGAGAGCACTCCAAAGTTCAGGGTTATAGCGAGCAGGTAGTCCAGAGCCGTTCCAAAGGTCACAGGGTCTAAGCAATCCAAAGTCAAGCCGAGAGCCAAGAGCTTTCACTGGGGAATCCAAGATAAGCCTTGACAAAGAGCTTGGCTTTTCCCAGCTGCTTATCTAGCTTCAGCTCCTCTCCCCCAGGTGTTTCTCTTTAGCTGCGCGTTTCTCAGCTAGCCTTCGAGAACGCCGCAGCCCCTCCCTATCTGTTCTCCTCTGAGCAAAGGTAGGGATTTCAATCTCTTGCTCCTCTGCTTCTTCCTGGCATGAAACCTCTGCTGGGGAAAGGCTTTCTGCTGGGGAAAGGCTAGGCTGCTGAGGAGGGAGGCTAGGCTGCTGAGGCAGGGGCTGTTGCTCACTGGGTTCCACACAGCTAGGTCCAGGTTCAGCTAGTTCTATGGGGGCTGGTAGCACCAAGCTAGGATCAGGCCCCACATCCTCCCCCTCAGAGTCCTCCAAGTCCTCCACCTGGCTGTCCCTGACACATTTTTAGTTTATTATTGATTAATTAAAATATTTTGTAAAAGTAGCTAATACTTCAGGCTCCATAGCCCTATAGCAATTTTTTTCCTGAAGATTTTTGTGCTTTAGAATGAAGTTACTTAAAGGTATGTCTTTATCTGTGTGTGCCTACCAGCATGTGAAGTTCTTCAGTGGGGAACTGAAGTGCAGATGCCTCAGTCCTTTGAGATGAAGTGAGTAGCTTTTGGAGAGAGGGCCTTTTGTGTGATGGAATTCCAGCTGTGGAGTTCTTTCTACAATGAAGTTCATATAGAGCCTAACTTCATCTGTTTTTCTGAGCTATACCTGAAGTCCTTCTAGTGTTTTTATGCTGCTTCTATGATTTTGTGGCATATTTTTTTTCATTTTTTTTTTTTCATTTTGGGAGAAATTCATGATTTCATTTTCTTTTGTGAGAATTTATTATTTCATTTCTTCCATAAACTTCCCTAGGAATATGGTTGAAAGGTGATCTTTAAAATCCTGATTTAAAATCAGGTGGATGGACTCAGTCAAGAAAGCTACGGCCCTGAGTTTGTAAGACTTGAGCAAGACTGTGGGTAGTGGAGATCTGGAGGTCTCTCATTCTTGGGTTTGTCATAAGTCAAAGTCAGCTTGGTGGTGGTTAAAAGCAGCAAAATTAAAATCCTTATGAACAAATACATGGTTTTACTGCAAGCCTTTTTTACAGGCAGCAAAATGGCAGTCTTGTTTACCAGAGCTGAGCAGTGTAAAATGTTGGTGGATGAAGGTGAGGCAGTCAGAATTTGGTACAATGTAAGCTGAACTAATTAATTATAAGAAGCCAAAAAGTCAAACCCATTCTCCAGTATTGCCAGCGCTGAACTGTCAACGGACCCAATTCACCAGTTTCTTAAGTGGAAGTTCTCTGAAGAAAAAGGGATGTGTATAATTGATATAAATGGACCAAATGAATTACATATTTCATGTATTTCATATCTGGCATTTTGATTTTTCACTGTGTCAAAGAAAGTGCCGTTAGAGCGTTGCTCTGTACCGAGTGCTTTCAGTGTCGTCATCTTATTAAATGCAGCGCTTCCTGCATCCTTTGATTTGTTTCTGATGTACTTGAATGCTGATTAGATATTGTCCAGACAAGATGATAATAAGATCTGATCAACTGTTGCTGCTTGCTAATGAAAGCAAAATAGAAAAGATTGTATTAAAGGTTTAAAAATAAAAGTCTTCTTTGACAGTTTTTTATTAGAGTTTGCCTAGTCTATTATTTAACAAACCCCCTCTTTATTGCTTAAGGAAATTGTCATTCTGTTTCAGAAAGAGCTCATTTTTCTTCAGTTTCACTACTGTGTGCTTTAGACAGCTTTGTGTTCTGTTTCTCATGCTAATTCTTCTTATTGCCACTGCTAGAGAATCTTAATGAAATTTGGCATGTTTAAGGTCTTTTTTTTCCTGTCTGCCATGTCCAGAGCATCAGTAAAATTTGGTTGATGAACTGATCTACAGACATTTCAACAATGCTTTCAGGACGCTTCCAGACAGAGTGGGGCTGAGTGTCAGGAATGCAGTTGCAGCATTCAAAAGCTCTTTCCTATGCTTATCCCTACCAGCAAACAGGACAGGATGGAGACTGGCAGCATAGTCCAGAACAGTGATGCACATAAACTCCCTTCCTGGCTCCTTTGCTACTTGGTCCCTCCTCCCCTTTTTTTATTTTAGGAGTATATTTTTAAAACAACTGTGGGTGAAGCTGGCATCTGGATACAGTTTTATCTATAGTAATAAAGGACTGTCTCTGTGTCTCTCTGTGACAGACATAAATAATCAAGGCATCATACCAGATGCCTCAAAATTTGGCAGCATTTTTTCCCCTGCAGTTGACCAAGTTTCCATTCCAAATTTCATGCTGAAATTCTAAACTGTAAGGGGGGTGTCTAATAACAAAAAGGTGCCTGCTTCTCTCATCTTCATCCTTATGACAACAGCCCTTCCTTCTCAAACTCCCTCAAACAGTCATCATCTACCAGATCTCATTCCTTTTCCACTTCATAATTCAGACCTGTCAGTCAGTCTTCTTATAGATCGCCAAATGTTGGAACACAGTCATACAATAAGAGTATGTTTGTGTGAGAAAAATAAAAGGCTCCATGGACCCATCTTGAGGCATTAGATACAGAACTAGGCAGTGATGGATGCAGTTCACCCCGAAAAAGGAGATGGCTCTCTGAAGCAGTGGTGCAAAGATTCCTGAAGTAGGAAGCAAAGGTGAGGACATAGGAGAGGGTTAAGGCATTGCTGCTAAAATTCCTAAAATGAAGAAAATGGATATATGCTTTCTGGTAATATTCCTGATGTTGGAAAAAGAAACAGGAAACCCTGTGGACCCCTTTTCAGGTGCTAGTTAGAGACCTGGGCAGCACCTTGACTAGCAGGATAGTAAAGCACGTATTGAGGTAGATGGGTATTAAACTGATGCTGGCAAGGAGCAGGTGTAAGGTTGTCAAGCCACAAGTTCCATTTGTAGGCATTACAGGCTACTCAAACTCAAAAGCAAACCTTAAGACATATTTTCAGTCTGCTCGGATGGGATGTTATATCTTGTAGACTCCCTCATCACTCAGTGCTCTTCTGACTGAGAAACATATAACTGTTATTCTCTATTTCTACTCATTTTGTTTCCTGCTCTGCTGCCTTACCTCAACTTTCAATTCCATTCCCTTCTCTTATCTACATTTCATCTGTACCTGGACCACACTTTTTGGAAAGAACCTATATAGTATCTGGCTGACATTGTAATCAATGAAGTTGGCTACTTCTCTGCCTCTCTAGTCATCTTGTTACATTATTGTAACAAATACTCAAAGTAATTTTCCCCATATAAAACCCCTTACAATACACACATTGGATCAATGTAATCTTTTGGGTGAGGAGTAGAAGGTGTTGGGACCTAGTATGCTTGGGATTGGGCTCATATATGAATAATCCTAGCAAAAAAGAAAAGAGGGAGATTGATGTGTGGGATAAGGGCAGAACTAGACATTACAAGATAGACCCTTGTAATTCTAGTGCTGGGGCAGTGGCTGTTGCAAGGAAGAATGAGAAACTGTTAACTCTGACATGGATGGATTTATAGCAAGAACGGCTTTGGAAGAACCAGTGAAACATCTGAAGGGGAGGCTGCCATCTTGAGCCTTGGGAGGACAACCTGGATTAATCTACTTCTTTAGTGGCTCACTACAAACAGCTAAAGTGAAACAGACAAGTAGTTTAGGGAAGTAAGTAAGAAAGGAGTGTGAGTTGGGCCTGGGTCTATTTATCTGTGAAAAAGATGGTACAGGCGAATATGAGTGCCATCACTGGGAGTCATCATAAAACAGGCCAAGTTCATACAGATAAAAAAGCATCCTACCAGTACATAATGTCAAGCGAGGATCAGGCAAAGAGGTCCAGGATACGTGCCAACATCATTGAAGTCAAAGGAAAACAATAATAGGAAGGAAGGAATGCTGAAAAGAAGGATAATAGAGGACAAAAGACAGACATTAATTTCAACATCTCAGAAAGTGTGTGCTTATATATAGTTGTCCAAAAGATTTTGTTGCTAATTAGACTGATTCTGTTTAGCCAAGCGATGCCAAATTCTCTATCTTCATCACAGCTGAATTCTTTATGCCACTCCTTCTGATACTCTCTCTCTCTTTTATGGGTATCTTTGCTTTGAAGCATGGATCCTTTTCCTGCTCTTGTGGAGGAGACAGAT
Organism: Phrynosoma blainvillii; assembly: GCA_026167975.1. NCBI lineage: Eukaryota > Metazoa > Chordata > Lepidosauria > Squamata > Phrynosomatidae > Phrynosoma > Phrynosoma blainvillii. Next base: position 9,635,190 of record JANUYF010000004.1, read on the forward strand.
CCTTTGGAAGGCTCCAGAAGAAGGCTGGTAGCTCGACCTTCCAGTTCATCCTAAACTTCCTTCTGCTGGGGCCTGACCTCCTGTCACTCTTCCTCTGAATCCTGGCTTTTCTTCCCCTCTGACACTGAGACACTCAGAAGCATGCTTTTTTGAAATACTTGTTCTGATGGCTAGACTGTTGTGTGCCAGAATTTAAATAAATGTAGCTGTCTGGGTGCAGCTGGATAAACCACAACATGGAATTTTTTGTGTCATAGTAATACAACACTGTGTTTTTGCCTTTACCCTTTTTGCTTTTAAACTGCTCTTTTTCTTCTCATAAACATGTCTAATCATACATTCTGCAGTAGAAGCAACCTTCATAGATAAATAGTTTAAGCTGAACAGTTTGGCTCTTTTATGTACTTTGAGATGTCACAATCTCTCCTGCTCGGGGATAATGTACTATGTTTTCAGCTATTGTGCAGCTCCTGTATAGCAGCTGCGCCGTGATAAATGTCAAACAACTAACTCTGGTTTTGTGTGCAATCTAATTGATTCATCTGGATTGGAGATTAAGATTCTGAGTAAGTTACACAGTTGCCCCCTGGGTCTTATTGCAAGATTTAGCTCACAACCTTCCTAAGATGATCCACAAATAGCATATTTGGCTTTTCACTCTCTGGCTAACTGATTAGAAGCTGACTACTCACTCTCAAGATTACCACCTTTAGAAATAATATTGGGAGAAGAAAATGTATTTGTCTCTGTTCATCTATTAAAGCGGCATGTGATTATCAAGAGTAATCTTTAGTATGTAATTCTGATACTGAAGAAAAAGAAAAAAGAAATTCTGAGTACTGTCATCCTATTCTATTCCAACTCTGTGGCATTATATATCCCATATGTATGGCAAACAAGAGCAGGGATTGGAAAATATAAAGTTGTGTTGGATGAGCATACTTCTTGAATAGGTTCCATACAAGACTGTTAATTCCTTTTTAAGGATCCACCCCAACTTTTGTTAGTACATTTTTTAAAGCTTCTATCAAGTTTTAGCTCACAACCTTCCTAAGATGATCTCCAAATAGCATATTTGGCTTTTCACTATCTGGCTAACTGATTAGAAGCTAACTACTCACTCTCAAGATTACCACCTTTAGAAACAATATTGGGAGAAGAAAATGTATTTGTCTCTGTTCATCTATTAAAGCGGCATTAAAGTGGTGATTCACATTTTAGAGGAGAAACTGACACTTCAATAGCTACCAGCTGCAAAAAAGAATCACCAATGAAACATGCACAGAGCATGATTTCTGTGATGCATTTAATTTTTTTTTATCAGCAGGCAGTGCTCAAAAATGAACAGACTACTAGAATGTCATTCACACAGAATATGAGATTCCTTGCTGACTCCAATGGGATGGATCGCAGATGAAGTGTGATCTGCTTCCCATTTCAAATCTCCGTCCAAAATTAATGTGCATGACAATCTGACATGGCAGCTGAGGATGTTTTCCAACTGTTGTCAGACGAAAAAACAAGCCCTGAAATGCTTTCTGAATTTATACCTGGTAATTTTTTAGCAGAAACCCAAACAGATAATGGAATGCAGGGGTATGAGTCCTTATGTTTGGTGAAAGATGCTTTGTGACACCGACAGCTAAACTAAGAACTGAACTTATTTTAAAAAAAAAAAAGCACATGATTTCCACAGTTCGAATACACAAATATACTGTGTCAAATTAGAAGTGAGTCCACCTTGTTGTATAGCCAGCCATCTGCTGGACCAGTGAATGTACCATATTTCACCAGATCATCTTCTGAAAATGAATATTCTTTAACTGTGCAAAACTGACAGAGTGAAGGTCACATTTCTGAGTGGGATTGCCCTTCCCATAGCTGCACAAAGAGAGCATAGTTCCTCTGTTTGCTGCACATTCAGTGCTCATTCGAAGATTTGGGAAAGGGCCTCGCACACCCTCAAAATGGAGGAGCAGGACCTGCAATCTGAAGATTTTCTCAGTCCCCACTTGATTGTCCTTGGATACTTTGGACAAAGTGGTAATGGCAACACTGTTGGGATGGTTCTTTGGAGCCTTAGTAAACACTTAACTTTCTTTTCTTCTAGAGCTGATCAGACGCAAACATTTCCTATCATCATTTTTGCCCTATATGTTTTATCGTACAATTGCCTGTTTATGACTTGTTCTCACTTTCTCTGTATACTTCCAAGCTTTTCCATATCAACTTCAAATTCACATTTTTACCAAATCCTTTGAGTCTTGAGCCATTGCACATCAGTCTTTCTACACCTCCAGTTCTGCCCAGATGGTCCCTACACGTTTCTATGAGACTGTCCTCAACATCCTAAATAAGCCTCACCATCCTTATCCATATCTTGCAGCCCCAGGCCTATTTCTATTACAGGTATTATCATCAAGACTTTTCTTTTGGAGCTAAAAGGAGAATTGCTCTGTTCTCTCAGGAAGTCAGTTGTTCTGCCTGACTACTCTCTTCCAGGGCTTTAAAAAGTTGCTTTTGGGAACTAGTCTCCTCAGTCTAGCATAGTTGATTCAGCTTTGTTGTGCACAAAAATAACTTCCCTGATATTCCCATTTTCCACTACATTACTTCTATAAATCAAGGCAGAGATGCAACTCAGAAGGCGCCATACTTGCAAAGGTATCTCAAGGAGAACCTTGATATCATATTATGGTTGTTGTGTATCTTCAAGTCATTTCAGACTTATGGTGACCCTAAGACAAACTTAATCTCAGGATTTTCTTGGCAGGATTTGCTCAGAGGGAGTTCACCATTGCCTTCCTCTGAGGCTAAGAGAGTGTGACTGGGTCTCCTAGTGGGCTTCCATGGCTGAGCAGGGATTCAATCCCTGATCTCCAGAGTTGTAGTCCAATGCTCAGACACTAGGTTGGATCTCATTATATTATTAATACATACATATACATACACATCATCACAATTGGGGTGTCAAAATACAATAGACTATCCTGTTTTGTTGTTAACTGCGATCTCAACTTATGGTGACCCTATGGATGAGACATCTCCAAGACCCTTTGTCCTCCACTGCTCTGCTTAAATCCTGCAACCCCTTAATACCCAAAGTGACCTCCTTAATAGAATCCCTCCATCTGGCATGTGGCCTTCCTCTCTTCCTACTTCCCTCCATCTTTTCCAGCATTATTATCTTTTCCAATGAATTCTCTCTTCTCATGATGTGTCCAAAGTACGACTGCCTCAGTTTGGTCATCTTGGTTTCCAGGGAGGTTTCCAGCTTGAACTCTCTAGGACCCATTTATTTGTCCTTTTGGCTGTTCATGGGATCCTCAGAACTCTTCTCCAGCATCACATCTCAAATGCATTGATTTTCTTCTTATCATCTCTGTTAACTATCCAGCTCTCACATCAATACATGCTAATAGGGAATACAATGGCTGTTATGATTCTAACTTTTGTTCTGAGTTAGGAGGTATGAGGCTTCTTTTATTATTTCTATTTCTTCATTGTCTAGGTTGAACTTGTGAAGGTCCTCGGTGGTCATTCTTCCCCCCCCCCCCTTTATGTTCAACATTAAGCCTTCCTTTGCGCTTTCTTCTTTGATCTTCCTTAGTAGGTATTCCAGGTCTGTGAGGTTTTCTGCTAGTACTATGATGTCATCTGCATACTTTAAGATTGTTGATATTCCTTCCTCCTGTTTTCACTCCTCCTTGTTCTGTGTCCAAGCCTGCTTTTCTTATAATATCTTCTGCATACAAGTTGAACAGATAGGATGAAAGGATACAGGCTTTCCTGACCCCTTTGCCAGTTGGGAACCATTCTGTTTCTCCATATTCTGTTCTGACAGTTCTGTACTGAGTACAGATTCCTCATTAGGACTATCAGATGTGTTGGCACTCCCATGTCTTTAAGGGCATTCCGTAGCCTTTCATGATCTATGCAGTCAAAGGCTTTGTTATAGTCTATAAAGCACATACTGATTTTCTTCTGGAATTCCCTGGTTCACTCCATTAGCCAAGTTGAACAAGTAGGGTTTGAAGATGTAACCTTGTCTGCTTCCTTTGCCATTTTGTTTCTCCATATTTTGTTCTGACAGTAGCCTCTTGTCCAGAGTACAGATTTCTCATCAGGACTATCAGATGTGTTAGTGTGACCCAAATCATTATGAGGAATTTTCCTGTATTTATTTCTAGATGCAGCCTTCTTCCACTCTTTACCTTCCCTTTGGGAGATACCTAATTGAACTTTGAATGATCTTCTTGCTATCAGTTAAATTACATTGCACTCCAGAATTTATTTTTTGTTTTTAGAAATATTATACCATCTTTCAAAGCACAGCCTTGGCAACAGGTTTTAAGTTATTTTGAGAAGGTAGAATTCTACACTTCTTTGTTTGCTCTCTGAATTGTAAATCTTTCACTAATTTTAGATTTGAGCCTCTGTAGAATATTCATAATATTTGTTAGCCGCCCCGATTGATCTCAGAGGGACGGGATATAAATAAATTTTATTATTATTATTATTATTATTATAACAAAAACAATAATGTAAATTAATGTAAAGGATTTGTATAAAGCGGAAAACATACCTCATAATTAACATAAAACACACTCTGTCTGATTCAAATACCTCTGATACTAAAACAGTAAACATATGCTTTGCAAGGGATGTTTAAATTTATTTCCCTCCCAACCTGGCTTCAACACCACATTAATCTGGTAAGACTGGCAGTGCTTTAAACAACAGTCTACTACAATCTACAGGACAACTTGAAAAGCAACATCTGTCAAATATCAGATGGGCCTATTTTTGACATGTGGAAGAAGCAGTAGAAATACACTATGCGATGAGACAAGAGTGAGTGCTGAAGAAATTCTGGCAGATCTACAATCCAGGTAATTATATGATTCTACAAGAAACTAGTAAATGTCAAATTAGAAGCAGAAAGCTGAGAATATTCTTAATAACTGCTTGTTGTTTCCTATTTTATGGCATGGTGTCCCCCACAACTTCATCCCCAATAACGAGATTTTGTGTTGTTCACTAAGTAACCTCAGGCAAGCTGTTTTTCTCTTGGCCTTAAACCCATCTAGTTTCTATAAGAAATAGCAGGGTAGTAAGGATGTAAATACTTGACTATTTTATCCTTGCAAATGAGGACAAATCATTTCCATAGTTTTCTTCTACTTGTGGGAGAAAATGAATAATTCTGCTTAGTTTTGACTCAGTATTCTCACATCTTGGAGTGTCTTGGGGGAAAAATCTTGCAGAAATAACACCAGAAATGTGTGTGTGTGTGTTTGTGTGTGTAATACAAAAAACCCCAACCCAGCACTGTTTTTAGATAGCCAAAGTTTCTTCTGTGTCAAACTTTAGTTTCTTTTGGGGTTGGCTCCCCCCCCCCCCCAAAAATAAAAATAAAATGCAGTCTGGTTGTCCTAAGAATTACTGGCATGTGTATGTGTACACACAGAGACAAAGGGCTACGGATGCTCTCAGTGTGCTGCCTAATTAAAGTTTATAGTACTGTAAAATATCATTAGTATTGGCATATTATTTTGTAATGGTAGATTACTATGATTGTCAAATCATTTCCATTTATCCTTCCCTTGCTCTATGGGGTCAAATTTATGACAGATTCCTGGTGGTTGCTGACCCTTACATTCCACTTAATGTTTACTTTAACCAAGTGCATAATATGTCATTCCATCATCACATTCAACATTTCTCCTTCCCCTTAAACATCTTGCTGTCATTGCTGTCTGCTGTTCATGAAGGAGAACAGTGAGAAAACAAAGAAAATGTGAATTCAAATCACCTTTAGCTCATTGAGTGACTTGGGACCAGTCAGCCAAAGCCATAGTGGGGTTGTTGTAAAGATAAAATTAGGGTGGGGATGAGATCCATGAATGGTGTCCTGTGTCCCTTGGAGGAAGAGTAAAAGCTATGTTAAATTAAATAATACATGTAATTGTTCCAGAAAGACATGACAGGAGATGTGGTAGACCAGTTGGCCAGAATACTTCTATACTGTGTACCTGGACCAGAGTTGGGAACTGAGCAGCCTCCAGTACTGAGGAGTGTTGCCACTTGTAGGCAACAACATCCAGAGCTAGACACTGTGTGCCACTATATTTAACAAATATGAATGTTCTTCTCTTATATTCAAATGTGAAACACATACATCTGGAACAGTTGCCAGGGCTTTCAGATGTACAGCATGGCCTGTTTTTAAACAAAAAATTTGCTCTTTTGTCAGAGCTCTACAATGTCTGATAGTGGAAGCATATTTATTTGTTTCTTATACTGCCCTCCTCTCTTTTCACCAAATGGTCCTATGAGAAATAAATTATGAAGAAAATAAAATTCAGCAATAATGTAAAAATAAAATAAAATATTATATAAAAGAGCTGACAACATGAACGACGCATGAAATGAAGAGCCATATGAAAATGAACCCCAAATTCTAAAAAGCAAGGTGTAAGCTGCAATGAGAGAAATGGCAACAAACAAATCTCTAGGAACAGATGATATTCCAATTGAACTGCTGTAATCCACATTCACAAAGTCAACTCTAGTGCTAATCAACATATGTCAACAGATATGGAAAACAAAATAATGGCCAGCATAATTGGAAGTGGTCAATATACATCCTCATCAACAAAAAGGGTGATAGAAAGGTTTGTGACAATTATAGGACCATAGCACTGATCTCCCACGCAAGCAAAATTATGCTCAAATTTCTGCAACATAGACTTCAACTATACATGGAGAGTGAAATCCCAGAGGTCCAAGTGGGGTTCAGGAAAGAGAGAGGCACATTGCAAACATACAATGGATCATGGAGCGCACCAGGGAATTCCAAAAGAAAACCAGTATGTGCTTTATAGACTATAGCAAAGCTTTCGATTGCATAGATAATGAAAAGCTATAGAAGATTCTTAAAGACATGGGAATGCCAATACATCTGATAGTCCTGATGAGAAATCTATACTCAGGACAAGAGGCTACTGTCAGAACAGAACATGGAGAAACAGAATGGTTCCCAGTTGGCAAAGCAGTCAGACAAGGATGCATCCTTTCACCCTATCTGTTCAACTTCTATGTAGAACATATTATAAGAAAAGCAGGTTTGGACACAGAAGAAGGAGGAGTGAAAATAGGATGAAAGAATATCAACAAACTAATATATGCTGATGACACCATAGTACTAGCAGAAAACCTCACAGACCTAGAACACTTACTAAGAAAGAGCAAAGAAAAAAGTACAAAGGCAGACTTAATGTTGAACCGTAAAGAAAACAAAAATAATGACCACCGGGGACCTTCACAAGTCCAACCTAGGCAATGAAGAAATAGAAATAGTAAAAGAAGTCTCATATCTCCTAACTCAGAACAAAAGTTAGAGTTAGGGTTAGGGACTATTAGCATGTATGGATGTGAGAGCTGGACAGTTAACAAAGATTATAAGAAGAAAATCATTGCATTTGAGATGTGATGCTAAAGAAGAGTTCATTTGAGTCCTAGAGCAGATTAAGCTGGAAACCTCCCTGGAAGCCAAGATGACCAAACTGAGGCTGTCGTACTTTGGACACATCTTGAGAAGAGAGGAGTCATTGGAAAAGGCAATAATGCTGGGAAAGGTGGAGGGAAGTAGGAAGAGAGAAAGGCCACATGCTAGATGGATGGGCTCTATTAAGGAGGTCACAGGTATGGGTTTGCAGGAATTAAGCAGAGCAGTGGGGGACAGAAGGTCTTGGAGATGTCTCATGCATAGGGTCGTCATGGGTTGAGATCAACTTGAAGGCAGCTAACAACATCAACAACAAGAAAATGCTAGAAACCATGAAATCATTTGAGAGGGACTCCAAATGCCATTCAGAAATATACAGCTAAATTACACCTGAGATATGTCCATCCCACCTCTGTTTAAAGCTCTCCAAAGAGTGCACCATTTTCAGAAAAAACATCACCAAACACCAAACACTCTTTTTATCGTTTTTAACCTTTCTAGCAAGCCTCACAATGAACTTAAGCTTTTTTTTTTAACTCCCCCCTTACAAATATTGACTATTTGTTTCTATTTGAATTAGAAAAGGGGGGCTGCAGTGTGCTAAATAATTACACAAGAGTGCAAAAAGCACCAGACTGCTTGAAATTTTGCTTTCAATATTCCACATCTTCCTTTGCACATTTATGACCATGTCATCTCAGTATTTCCTTAATCTTACTAAAATTCAACTTTCCAACATGTTCAACAATGTTTGTCTTCCCCTTTCCTCTCTATAACAGATCAAAAGAGGATATGATGACTCTTCACCATACCCAAGGTTCCCACTACTTTCACTTCACTCACCAGTTGTTCCCTGTTGGTTAGGAATAGGTCCAAGATAGTCTGAACAAGTGAGGAGTTTGCTGGATCTTAAATTCTTGGCAAAGTTGGACTTCCAAAAGATACCAAATTAGGTAACACCAAATTAGGAGTCAACAGTGCGATGCAGCAGCTAAAAAGGCCAATGCAATTTTAGGCTGCATCAGTAGAAGTATAGTGTCTAGATCAAGAGACGTAATAGTGCCACTCTATTCTGCTTTGGTCTGGCCTCACCTGGAATACTGTGTCCAGTTCTGGGCACCACAATTCAAAAAGGATGTGGAGAAACTGGAGCGTGTCCAAAGGAGGGCAACTAAAATGGTGAAGGGTCTGGAAACCAAGCCCTATGAGGAACGACTTAGGGAGCTGGGGATGTTTAGCCTGGAGAAGAGAAGGCTGAGAGGTGATATGATGGCCGTGTTTAAATATTTGAAGGGATGTCATATCGAGGAGGGAACAAGCTTGTTTTCTGCTGCTCCAGAGACTAGGACCCGAAACAATGGATGCAAGCTGCAAGAAAAGAGATTCCACCTCAACATTAGGAGGAACTTCCTGACAGTAAGGGCGGTTCGACAGTGGAACACACTCCCTCGGAGATTTTGGTGGAGTCTCCTTCCTTGGAGGTCTTTAAGCAGAGGCTGGATGGCCATCTGTCGGGGATGCTTTGATTGGGAGTTCCTGCATGGCAGGGGGGTTGGACTGGATGGCCCTTGTGGTCTCTTCCAACTCTATGATTCTATGATTCTATGATTCTATGATCAGGATAGTTGAAACCACACATTATCCCACCCTTTTCTGATCGCTTTGTAATCTGTTCTAGGAAAGCGCAATCCAAGTTTTCTGTCTGGGTTGGAAGTCTATAGCAACCACACAAGTGATGTCACTCGGATTTTCCTTCCCTCTATATTTTGCCCAAATGCTTTTAACCTGTTTTTCATGCTTTAAGCCTTGCATAGCCTCACTACTGTCCTTGACATATAATGCTGATCCTCTTCCTTTCCTGTTTTGATTATTTCTTTGGACTAGGTTATACCTCTCTGAGAGTTGCCTAATTGGTTTCAGTGATGCCTATTAAATCATATGTACCTTGCTGTTTTAAGAGTTCAAGTTCATATTTTGTATTTCCCATGTTCTGTCAATTAGTGTAGAGATAAAGCCATGGGTCATTCTCTCCAGCTGATTATTTATTACACTTGGCTCTCCATATTCACAGATGCTGCATGCATGGATTCAACCATCCATGGCTTGAAGGTCATGCCCTTCAACAGGAAAGAGTGGTGAAATAACAGCTTATGCCCCATGGTTCTTGAGCTTTCTACTCAGAGCCCCATAGTCCCTTACAATATGTTGGAGGCTATATCTTGCAGCATCATTTGTTCCCATATGGATCAGAAGGAGAGAGATCAGTCAGTGGGTTTGATGAGTCTTCTCAGCTTCTCTGTTATGTTATGAATCTTCACCTTTGAAAGACAGCTCACCTCTTGGGACATCCTGTCAGTTCTTCATGTCCCCTCTATTCCTCTCAATGTAACCACCACATGTCTCTTCTGTTAAGGAAAATGCAACATGGGACATACAGTGATAGAAATAAAATGTGTATGTGAAAGTCACAATGACTAAGCAAGAGCAATTATGAAGCTACACAGGTGCAAAAGCTAATGTAATTTAGAAGTCTTGAGAGCCAAGGACAGAGTTATAGAATGCATATTGGAAACACCTGAGATTCATTAAGTGTATAAGGTAAAATGATGAAATACTTGGGTTGGTCTTAAATATGGGTTGAACTATGTGAACCAATCAAAATAAATATACACACCCACTGGGTGGAAACTAACTAGTGGGTGGTGATTAACAATGGCTATAATAATTGCAATGTTTGCCAATGTATTTTTGTGGAGTAGTTTTGGAGATATTGTGGGTAGTTGAGGAGATTTGTAGAGATTGTGATTTGTTGGGCATATAGTACTTGTATATAGTAGAATAAAGTAGATCTTTTATATAAGACTACTGAGTTGTCTGGTGTCTTGAGTGAAGATACAAGAGTCAGCAGAATCTTGGAAAAGTTTGGAGACATCTGGGGAAGAAGAGTGAGAAGGCTTGGAGAGTTTGTCAGGGTCTTCAGCCTATTCTCTGAAACTCTGCTGCTTTGGAGAAAAGCATTAACCACTGATCAAAGCTGGTCAGCTCTGCTGCATAAGAAGGTGGTGAGTTAGAGCCAGAGGTGAAGAGCTACAACTCTCATCATCCATGACATCTTCTTCTTCTGAGAATTAACACAAACTCTTCCATCCACAGAACCTTCCAAGCCACCTGTGTGCTGTCTGAGAACTGAGACTTTTGTCCCTGTTCCTGTTCCTCATAATCACATATCAAGGGGACAGCTTGGAATGGTCTGATACCTCTGCTCTTGTGTGTTACATTTTTCCAAATATATGTCTTTGGGAAATATCCCCTAAATGTTGCCTTTCCAAGAGAGTATTTTCTGCTCTGTCCAAAAAGGGTTAATCCTTCTAGATAAATTTGAGCACCTCAAGCTGCGGCACCTTCCCTTCCGGCAGTGTAACCAATTTGCACTTGATCCATGGCATGATCCTCAGCAAGAACACAAACATAGCAGACATTGCCAGTCATTGCACCAGTTTCCCTACCAGCCATGTGCAGTCATCCTGGTATCACTGTACTCTGGCCTCCCCTGCAAAACTCCTCTTGTCCTAGGTTGCTGCCACACTTCAGAAATAAAGCAATGTGACACCCCTTTAGCTTCCATGGCTCAGTACTATGGAATTCTGCAATTTGTAGTATGGTGGGGCACCACTACTCTCTGAAAGGTAAGGCTAAATATTTCACAACACTACCAGAAATTCATAGCATCAAGTAATGGAAGTTAAAGTGATGTCAAATTGCATTATTTCTGCAGTGTGGATAAACCCCTGGTCTTGTTTGGCCAGCTGCACAGACTACGGGAGCAGCTATATTGAGCAAGAGATGACTAGCTCCAATGCCAAGTCAGTGACTCACTTCCTCTTGGTAGAAGTCCTGTCCCCTTAGACCCTATACTCAGGTAGAGCACAGAGTCCTCAAAACACAACAACACACAAGCAAGCATCCAAATTGCTCAGCCAAATGATTAGCCTTGACCTCCAAAATGCAGGCTCATTCTATTCAGTTTCTTCTACCAATATCACACAGAACAACTTCTGTCCCTGTCTTGTTAGCCAAGCTTCTTTTTGTCTAATAAGGCAAACAAATAAGATAAAACAAATCAATTAAAAAACAGTTGGACAAATTGTACCGTATTTACCAAAGCTCTAATGAATGAGCTTATTGACTTAGACTTGTTACAATAAAAGGCCTTCCTGGCAGAAGAAGTCCTCTTCCACATCAACCCAAGTCTTTCATCAAACTCTTGCTTTTTCTGGAGTTTAAATTAGTTCATCGTTCTTCTGCCCCCCCCCCTTTTTTTTGTTATTTACCATTTTAATGTACTCTTTTTCTTGCAGGATGTGGCTGAGAACCAAAATGTAACTGGTTGAAAAAGCATTTCCAGCAGTAGCATTGTGAATCTCAATAGAGATTTTTTAAAATTACTTTTTACTTTTGTTCAGCCTCCTTTTTAAGAACTGTCTCAATTCATTTTCTACAAAGAACTGTGAAAGGAGGGAGAGGGCCAAAAAGATAGGACAGGACAACTTGTGAACAATTTTATGTGTGCTGAGGAAGTCTGTAGCTCAGCACTCTGGACAGAGGTGAAGAAAAGAGAAATTTAATTGGCATAACTGCTCTCAACACAAAATGCCAGTGCTAGTTATTAGGCACTGGCAGTTTAGTGTGCAGGGAACTGAACTGTGAATTCCAGAAAAAATGGGCTAGCAGTTAAATAGAGCTTAGGGGCAAGTCCTCCAAAATCAATAGCAGTGTATCACAGGTCAGAAGAGATCCACACCATCTAGGGCAGAATTCCACACTGGTGAGAAGTAGGTCAATATAACAACGTAGGAGGAATAAGCAGGCTGGCAGACAGACATGATGAGGATAAGTAAGATTGCCAACAATACTAAAATCTGGTTGCCTCCCTGGAAAGCAGTGAGGTCTTTCCTGGAGGGTCTCGTAGACCCTCTAGAAGAAAGCAGTGGATTTTGATGGATTAGGTGATAGAGCCATGATGGAACTCATATACGGTATTGCCTCTTCTTCCACCCACCATGGCACTGCCCTTCTGTGAGGCAAGAGGTTATGCTGGTAGGGTCTTCCATGTCATACTGGCTTTTGATGAGGAGCCAGACTAAATATGCCAAATGTTGGCAGATGTTGACATTGATGGAGACTATCTGAGAGAAAAAAGTAGTGGCATACCTAGCATTTGATGGTATTTCACAGAAGAGGGCAGTGGTAAACTACTCCTGCAGCTTTGTACCTTGAAAACCCCCTGATGAGACTATCAAAAATGAAACAAAAGATGGTGCCAGAAGATGAGACTTCCAGGTTGGAAGGCACTCAGTGTGGGTTGAAGAAGACAGAGAATGATTACAAGTAGTGCTGTGGCTAATGACACAACTGGACCCAAGCTGAAAGGATACTATGCTGTTTAGGTGCTCAAAGGTGAAAGGAAAGTCCAAAACTGCACAGCACACATTATAGGAACATGGAATGTGAGAAGCATAAATCAGGGGAAATTAGACATTATTAAATAAGAAACAGAATGTATAAACATTGCAGTACTTTGTGTGAGTGAGCAAACATGGGCAGGAAATGAACATTTTGAGTCAGATATTATGCAGTTTTTTACCTAGGAAATAAAAATCTAGAAAAAAATTGGGTGACATCATTAGTAAAGAGAGATGTAACAAAACCAGTCAAGGGATATAATACTAAGTCCAACCAAGCCATAATTATAAGACTTCAGGGAAAATCTATCAATACCATTATAATTGAAGTTCATGCTCGAATCACAGAAATAGAAGAGGAAGGGATTGAAACATTGTATGCTGGAATCCAGGAGGAAATAGACCACACACCAAAACAGAACTTGCTGTTAATCATAGGCAATTGGTGTGCAAAAATAGGAAACAGTAAAATCAAAGACGCAAGGAAAATTTGGCTTAGGATCAAAAAATGAAGTGAAAGAATGAATGGTTTATTTTTGTGAGGCCACCAGTTTGTTCATCACAAACACATTCTTCAAGCAACCTAAGAGGCAACTGTATACATGGACATTACTTGGTGGCCAATATAGAAATCAAATAGACTACATAATTAGAAACAGAGGATAGAGTAGTTCCATTCTCTCTGCAAAAATAAATCCAGGAGTAAATTGTGACATAGACCATGAATGTCTAATATCAAAAATTAAAGTAAAGCTACAGTGGCTATACATCAGAAGTGCTGTTTCTACTCATTTGTATTTACATATATGAAAGCAACTAAACTATGAAATTCCACCTACATTTGAGAATGCTTACATCTTTTTAAACCTGTTTTTATTATGGTGGTTGAAAAGAAGGAATTTGATATTCAGATGTGTTTTCAAAATACTTTGTTTTGTACAGCAAAACATTTAACAAAATGGTGTCTTAATAATAATAATAATAATAATAATAATAATAATAATAATAATTTTTATTTATATACCGCCCTACGGCGGACCAATCCGGGCGGTGAACATGATAAATAAAATATACAATAATACAATGTAAAACAACAACATTCCCCCTCCCCCCCTTAAAAATCCATTAAATCAAGATCAATGTAAAACTAAGTAAAAAATTATCCTAATTATAAATTAATAATTAATAAAATTAATAAAAATTTCATACAAACCAAACCCTGCTAATGGGAAATTAAAAAGTGCATAATAAGCACTCAGTCGCTGATCGCAGGTTACAAGACCGGGTAATTTAATCTGGAAAGGCCTGCCGGAAGAGATCCGTCTTGATAGCCCTTTTGAAGCTATCCAGAGATGTTAGTTGATGGATCTCATCCGGCAGGCCGTTCCAGAGTCTGGGAGCGACAACAGAGAAAGCCCTCCGGGAGGTCCCCGCGAGCCTTGTTTTTTGAAGCTGCAGCAAGTTCCTCCCGGAGGAACGGAGAGCGCGGGGAGGATTATATGGGAGAAGGCGGTCTCTGATATAACTTGGACCTAAGCCATTTAGGGCTTTAAAGGTAATAACCAACACCTTGTATTGAGTTCGGAAACCAATAGGCAGCCAGTGGAGGGACCTCAAAACAGGAGTGATATGATCCCTCCTAGATGTTCCTGATAGAAGCCTGGCTGCCATGTTTTGGACTAGCTGCAGTTTCCGGACCAGACACAAGGGTAGCCCCATGTAGAGAGCATTACAGAAGTCTAAACGTGAGGTTACCAGCGTGTGCAACACAGTCTCGAGATCCCTTACTTCCAGAAACGGGCGCAGCTGGCGTATCAGCCGAAGCTGATAACAGGCGCTCTTGACCGACGCATTAACCTGATTCGTCATCAGGAGCGACGAGTCAAGGAGCACCCCCAGACTGCGAACACAGTCACTGGAGGAGAGTGTGACCCCATCCAGGACTGGAGGTTGCAACCCAATTCCTGGTTTCGGGGCCGCTACCGTGAGCACCTCCGTCTTGTCTGGATTCAACTTCAATTTGTTTTTCCTCATCCAGCCCATTACCGCTTGAAGACAGTCATTGAGAGAAGAGATGCCATTGGAATTCGAGGCCGACGAACAAGACACGGAGAAATAGATTTGGGTGTCATCAGCATACTGATAACAACCAGCACCATAACTCCGTATTATCTCACCCAGCGGCTTCATATAGATGTTAAATAATATCGGGGACAGAATAGCTCCTTGAGGGACCCCGCAAGTGAGTACCCTCTTACCGGAACTACAGTCCCCGAGCAGCACCCTCTGGGACCGACCAACATACAAATTAACAGAATTTGCTTAATTGCTTCAATAATGAAGGTCACTGCATAATTATAACCCATGTTGTATTGCACCTGTATACTTTATAATGCGCTGTGCTGTAAGAGTTCTGACATGCAGGTGTAAAATGGGAAGCTAGTCCTGTTCCTCTTCGTTTTCCAGCAGGACAGCTAGCCCTCTCCATAGTGGCTTCTTCAAAGTGGTTCCTGGAAAATTTCCCCATTGATGCCACCCCCATTACCAGAGGTGTGCTTGCCCCAGCAGCTTGGATTATCTGCACCTAGCCTCAGAAAAATGATGCATAGGCTTGGTGGATGGTGGATGGTAGCAGACCATGACTCAGACTGAGTCCTGAAAGTAGTAAATATCCTGTGTCACCCTAAAAGGTGGGAGTCTTGGGGTCATCATGAGCAGTGTCAGTGTCTCCTTGGTATGTTGGAGGAATTGTTTGCTCAAAAGGAGGCCTGAGAAAGGAGGGTAATTTAGGGGATCTTTTCACCTGCGTATACTAGTACTCAGTGCAGAGAGATTCCAGTTTCAGTGAATAAGAGGATTTTATTTAGCAAACAAAACCAATGCAACCTAAAGGACCATACAAGACTAACAGAAAGAAAAGTGTGAAAGGTTGGATGGTGAAAAGTTGGGAATTAAATTGGGTGATAATTACCAGTCCTGAACAGAGGGTTCCATGGAAGATGGAGAGAGGCTCAGATACTGTCTGAGGGCAACACAGTGAGTGAGAGGGACCTTTTGTGTACATAAAATCCATCAGCAAACTGTGAGCAACTGTGAGCATGAGGTGACTATGTCTGGGGTTAATATTTATATCTGATTTCACAACCTTGAGTGGTACTTGACACTATCCCATGGTGTAACAAAGCTTTGATGATTTTCCCGTGAAATTGACAAAGGGACTCTGGAACAACTGATGGCTTTAACTCCAAAGTGACTAAATAGTGATAGGATTTGAGACAACTCCTGGATATTCAGACAGGGAAGGTGAACAGGAAAACAGCCTGGAATGAGGTGGAGGCATGGTCTTGAACTGCTTTGCGATGGGACTCACTTGGTCTCCGTTGAAGGGGAAGTGTGAAAAGCCGGGGGTGGGAGTGGAGTGGGTCAGCAAACCCATTTACCTTTCATTTTAGTACTCTCTAGGTCTTCCACATGTCCTCGAGTCAGCATGCCTTCTCACATGTGTTATTTCCTAGTGTTCCCAAAGTCATTGTGACCTCTCAAAAACATGCCTGACACTAGATATAAACTATGAAATCCCACATTCAGTGAGAGAGGTATAGGGTATGCTAACACCTGTAATTCACAAGTCACACAAGTGAAGGGACATTTCATGGGTGGCAGGCACACTCCCTTCATCTGGCAGATGGTATTGGGAGCCTTGTTTTCTCCTTGCAGGAGTGCTGATAACTGAAAAGCCTCATCTGCTTGCATCAAGGGAGAAGGCAATTTTGAATAGGCAGTTCCCTCCATTCTTTCTTGTTCCTATGCAATTAGTCAGTTCTCTCCATTCTTCTTGTTCCTATGCGAGTTTTGGACTGCACTGAATTCTCTCTCTCAAATAAGAGTAATCAGGTGCATTAAAGGTGTGAGTAGTTATCACTGAACTTCTTAAATGTACATAGAATGTGCACCATTTCTTATGGTTGTAGTGCCCCTCTTTTTTAACCCTTGTGTGTTTTTCTTTTTGAAGGATGTGTCCCAGTGCTCTAGCAGTAGACTTTGCATTTCTCTTATTTTAGAAAGATGTGAGGCTGGGTAAACATTGAGCACTTGTATAGCTTCTATTCATTCCACAGGGACTTTCATAGGTGAACTGCCTGGTGGATTGTGTTCTATCTCATTTACTAATGTACTACAGGAGAAGTAGTGTGCTGTATATTTTGTGTGATGTCACTTTCTGTTCCTAATGTTTGACATGTCATTTTAAAGTGTTTGATTCAAAAATTTTTTTTTAAATTATTTCAGTTATTTCCAGAGGGGAGATTTTTGTACCTAGCAAAAGTTGTATCCTTCATTCTTCATGCTTCAGTGCTAAATGAAAAGTTCTCTTTCTTAGCCAAAATCATCTGAAGTGATTGGCTTCGATTTTGCAGAAAAGCATATGTTCCTTCTGACAATCTGATGAGAAAGAATAAAGAGGATGTCAAAGCCTTGGATTCTAGCAGTGTTACTGACTCGTGTGAAGATTTGGAATGAAGCATTTTATCTTTTTTCTCAATGTTTTCCTTAACAAAAGCTGGAAGAAAAATGACCTCTTGGAGGTGAAGAAGAGTACATCTTCTTTTGTAAATCATTGTAGAAGTGAAAACTGTACTGAAATGCACAGGTTTATCTCTTGCATACTCCTTGTGAAAGAGCACCACTGCTTTAGTACTGTCAGTGTGTGATAGGTGTTCTTTTCTGCCACGTATTCTTTTTCATGTTTATATCTTTGATCCCAACTGAGCAGTAGAGTCAGTCAGATTTGGCTAACACTCATTCAGTTAAAAGTATGCTATAAGTTTATAGGTCTGTGATGGAGCTGAGTCCTTATGAAGCAATCCAATCATATGAGCAGGTTTGGTTTCTTGAGTAAAATGAACATGGAAGAGTATTCACATAGTGGCTCAGATATAGTCCATGATGGGCAAAAGTTCCAAAGTCATCAGAATGCGAAAGAAAGTAATTTGCACTTGCCTTGCAGGCCCTGCAGCTCTCAGGTAAACAAGAACAATTTAAGATTTGAGTCCAAGGTCAGTAAAACATTGGATAATCCCACTGAAAGGAATCATGCCAGCTCTAGTCTCATTGGTTCTACTCTCAGCTTTGGCTTCATCCCTAGGTAAATACTGTCTTGAGGCTTTAACAGAAGTTAGACAATTTCCGTTGTCTGCGTGCTCAGTTCCCACTAACTCGGCTTTTTGTGGTTGTTGTAATCAAACTGAATCCAAATAAATGAAAAGCAAACAAACAAATGAATAGTGAAAGCCATCTATAGCCGAAAGAGTTGAAGATGTATCTAAAAATAGAACTCATGCAAGAGGACAAGGCATGTTCAATAAGAGAATATGTCCATCATTACGGACAGCATTTTTGTAATGTCATCTTTAATACCAGTTTGCCTAGTATTGCTTCAAGAAGTTATGACCCATTTCTTTTTAGGCCATTTCTTCACAGGCTTTGCCATATGGAATGATTGGCAGGGTTAAACAGTGCAATTGCTGTGCTGAATAACAGTCTGTTCTCAAGGATAATGTCTAGGTAAGAGCAAGAAACAACAGATGTGCACTTTTTCACTAGAATGTGAAACAAAATGAAGTGTCAATAAAGAAGAGTCTGTTTTAGGGATGGAAAAACCTAACTTACCAGAAGTGCTTAAGTTTATAAACTGGATGTGAGACCACAGAAAGATAATACAGTCGGCCCTCCACAATTTGGCTTTGACTTTTGCAGATTTGATTATTCATGGATTTGATTAATATGTTCTCTCTAGGAATCTCTAGAACCACTAGCATAACTCTGTGGTCAACTTCCACCCAAAATCATGCTGAAAGATCTAGAGCAGGGGTAGGCAACCTAAGGCCCGGGTGCCGGATGCGGCCACCTGAGGCCTTTGGACCGGCCCCAGGCCGGTCCTGCCACCGCCGCCGCCAATTGATTATTTTATTACTTGTTCTTGGGGTTTTCTTGGCAAAATCTCCACAGGGGTTTTGCCATGCCTTTTCTGGGGCTGAGAAAGTGTGCATGCATATTTTTTACTATTTATTTATTTATTTATTTATTTATTGGTGCTTCGCGCGCCCCCCCCCCAATTGTTTGAGGGACAGCAACCCAGCCCCCAGCTCAAAAAGGTTGCCTACCCCTGATCTAGAGATTCCTAGAAAGAACACTTCTCTAGGCATTTGTTGGTCCTCCAGCACAATTCTGTGGCCAGCATCCAGCAGATGTTCACTATAGAGTTGTCCTGGAGGACCTCAAGATTTCTTGAGATGTGTTCTTGTGGGTAAAAAAAAAAATAGTGGGTTTTTTAAAATTTGTGGTTTTTCCATTTTCACTGGGTTTTTTTACATGTGCCCCTAACCCCAGTGAATATGGAGGGCCCACTGTACAAGCAGGGGGTAGTAGGCTCATGAGCTAAATCTCTTGTGACCTTTCCTCTTTTATTTTTTTAAGCAAAAGAAAAAACAAGTAAATCAGGATTGTAATTAAGATTTTCTTTGAAAAACATCTGAGATTTCTAATTTTCCATTGGGCTTCCATATTCATTTTCCCCTCCCCTGTTAATAAGCCAAAATTCTTAAATTCTATTTTCTAACAGTTCCTTCTTGTGTCTGCAGTTATTAGGTGAACAATAACATCTGAAGCAGAAAACATATCAAAGGAGATTGTGGAATTAAATGCAGGTGCCCAGTTACATTAGCTGCATTGGTCAGGAAACTGCTATGACAGGCCTTTAGGGTCTTTTGTTTTTCCTTGGCTGGTCTTTGCCATAATGGTACGATTTAAAAACTATCAAAACGAGAAGAGATTGAAGGGGCTATAGCAGTAACTGCTGTTTTTAGGTAAAAAGCTAGAGGTGAAGTTGCTGTGTGCTATAATAAAATGAAGCAACTTTTAATAACGATGCTAATGTGATTGCATCTGGAATTGTGTAAAATACGATTAATAAATTAATGTCTGTACTTTGGCTTTATGTCACCAGTGTATCTGGCTTAATTAACAGACTTGTTTTTGATGGAGATTTTGTTTTTCTAGATGAACCATGCTATTACTTTCCCATCAGATAATAAAACTCTAGAACTAATAAAAATGATAAGTGGATTGTAATAGACCGCTTACTGGTCTGTTCTATAATTTGTCTTTAATGTGAAGTATTCTTCATCTTTTATTCAAGCTATCTTGTGTAACATGATGATCATTTAGACAGGGGTGGGGATGAAGAGCAGACCTCTTGCAAAGGTACACACATGTTAATTAGATAATTGCAAAGAAAAAACGAGAAATTGTCAGGCCTGTACAAGGGTTTCTTTTCTTGTACATTTCCCTTCTCTCTGTAAACGATTGCTTATTCCTATGTACTGTACATGTGTTATGCAATACTAAATATGGCCAATACAGTGATAGGTTATTAAATAGTGACGATTTAGTTTTGGTTCTATTTTTCTTCATGTAATTTTTGTAAAAAGATAAAAATAAAAATTTCAAAACAAATAATGAGGATCATCCTACATGATTGGATTAGGGGAAGTACACACTTTGAATGAACGTAGTTCCCATCTCAATCCATCATCCGTGGTTTAAAAGGACCATAAGGCTTCAGTCTATGTCCTTCAGTACCACTGCCACTGAGATTACTTAATATTGGGCTCAACAGAGAAATAGTTTGCATCCTTATAAGGCAGTGGATTTAAAATGCTCATATTGTAGAAAAAAAGTATCACAAAGTGTTGAATTCTAAGAGCAAAATCTTTTCTGCAACTTAGGAGAATTTGCCTTTCACAGAGAAAGAGGCAAAATCAAGGATGTATTTATCTTTCCAAGCCCACTATGTGTACAATAGGCCATTGGTCCGTGTAGAATGCCTTAAATGTGGAATGTAGGAGAAATGTAGATGATGCTTGTATTTCTTACCTTTTAATCCCAAATATCTTACAGTTGGGTGGTGTAATGAATGTCTTAGCGGCAATACAATGGAATGCATTGCAGTGCAAGCAACATCTCCAGACATTGACATGCCTTTGTTTTTTCCTAAGGGGACTGTGTGTGTGTGTGCGTGTGTGTGTGTGTGTGATTATGTGTGTGTATGATTGCATGTGCATAAATAGCCTAAAAGATTACTGAACAGTCTGCCCATTCTCCCATATACATATTGAAATTCCAAGACTTACGAATGCTTAAGTAGTCTATCTGGTTATCACCACCATCACAAGTTGGACAACCAGGTGGTCAGATGGTGATAATGGGACCCAAGAGTGGATACAGATTAGTTGATGAATGACAATATAAATGGTGAAATTCAGTTAAAAAGACTTTGCTGCATTGTAATCATTTTTTCTCTTTAAGAAATTTCCAGCTAGATTTTTTAAAGCTTTGAACAGTTTGTCAGAAATAGGTACAGAGGTAGCGTGTCTGAGTTCTACTTCTCTAGCAGTAACCACATGATGATACTCCCTCCT
Organism: Phrynosoma blainvillii; assembly: GCA_026167975.1. Taxonomy (NCBI): domain Eukaryota; kingdom Metazoa; phylum Chordata; class Lepidosauria; order Squamata; family Phrynosomatidae; genus Phrynosoma; species Phrynosoma blainvillii. Next base: position 9,656,639 of record JANUYF010000004.1, read on the forward strand.
GGGAACATAAAGGCCTTGTTAGAGTTCTAGTTTGGTTGCTTTTTACACTAAAAGAAAATAAAGTCACAACACTAATGACATGTTGATGTGGTAATGCACTGCCAACTGGCATCTCTTGAAGGAAAATCTTTGACAGTAGGTCAACCCTGGAGAATAGTATTGTCCTCTCATTACCAAGCCTTTGCCTGTAGGTTGTTTTAGGCAGCTGTTTGCAAGCATACAGTTGCACTTTGTAATGATGACTATATGGTTCATTTATGCCAGAATGGATAAAGTTATTTCTTTTCTATAGCTTTGCAGCTATTTTCACTTTGCTAGATATAAAAAGAGTATATCCTTCTTCCTGTAATTTCGCACTTTTCCTTGTCACTGTCAGAACCTGGTCTATTATGTCCCAGCTGAATTGTTTTTCTTAACATTTTCTATCATTTTCGCCATGGACAGAAAACAGTGGCTATAACATAACTAGTTTTTGAAATAATAGCCACAGAGAGGCAGAGGGATTTCTGACTATATCAGGCAATCTTTGGAGAGATGCTGTCCACAAATTCAAGTGGAGTGTCTTAAATGCAATATGCTAAGAATCAGAATTTTGCTCTTTAGGAAAAAGGAAGCATGATACTATAAAACAGTGGCCCCCAAAGTGGGCAGTAACCCCCCCCCCCGAGAGTGTTGGAAAGCTCCATGGAGGTGCTGAGGGAAAAAAAAACAGCAGGGGGCACTGAGGGGGGAAAGGGGACAGCAGGGAATTGTGGGGATAGGGGTTGCAAGTAAGGTTGCCATTGCTGCTGAAAAACCATGAAAGTCTAGGACAGAAGTCTTTGAAAAGTGGCATGTCTTGGATTTCTGAAGGGAGAAGTAAAACCTCAGGAAAAATTCATCCAGATCCCACCCTTGAGGCTCTGGATGGTACAGCACAGGCGTGCCAGACCCAGGGCCCAGAGACAGCAAGGGAAAGGAAGCAAGCAGAAGCTTAGAGCAGCTAGGAGGATTTGCTGTGTCCTGAGGAAGTGTGTGGTGATGCAGCAGGCATGGTGGAACTTTTTTGCTTGCTTGGGACTGGATCTGTTCTCCCCTCCAAGTCCTCGCCCCACAGAAAAGTTTGTGTATATGTTTGAAAAAGGGGAAGTCCCTTTCTTAAGGTCCAGAGTACCTCTTTCCTTTTAGTTGCATGATAATGGACTGGAACTCCCTTTTCTTCCATTTCCCTCCCCAGCAGAATTGTGTGTGTGTTTTTGAATAAAAAGGGGGGGGGACATATGGGCTCTGGAAGACAAACAGTGAAGTCCAGGAAATAAAATTTGCAAATAAGTCCATTAGCAACACAATGAGAAGCCTTCTTTCTTTTTCTCTCCTGTGTGAAAATACCTGCTCCCCTCCTTTGGCAGATAATATTGAATTTCTCAAGAAGTCTCTGTGTTGCTGCATCTGAAAAAACTTCTAAATGCTGCTTAAAACACATCAAATGCAGTCCCATTTAAAAAACAAAAACAAACATTTGACTTTTGCTGGAGGTACAGACCTCAAAAAGTTAAGTCTCAGCCCTTTGTTTTTTAAAAAGAATTTAAACACTCACCCACTTAATATGGCTGCTCAGAAACTGCTTTCCTTCTCCCTTCTTGGCAGAAACTGACCTGGAAAGCCTCTTTCTCCTTCTCCTTCCTAGCAGTAACTGACCTGGAAGCCTCTGGGAGGAGTTGTATAGAGCTAATTGGCTAGCTCCACCCCCTATTGACTCACAGATGCAACTCACCAAAGCCCCACCCACTCAGCAACAGTCACACTCTCCCCAAGTGTTTTTAAAAAGAATTTAAACACCCACTCAATATAGCTGCTCAGAAACTGCTTTCCTTTTCTCTTCCTGGCAGAAACTGATCTGGAAAGCCTCCTTCTCTTCATGTTGAGAAAATTCTCATCAACATTTCTTCATGAAAGACATATGGTAGGGATTGAAAGACTATTAAAAATGACAAAAACCCATGTTTCTCAAGTATAAAAAATTCCTAATGAGAAGAATCCCAAACTGACAAGAATCTTTGCTCTTCAGGACTTACTAAACACAAGATTCACATGCCAAACTGAAATAGCACTTTTCTGCAAACAAAATGCTGTTTTCTGCACAAAAATACCATGTTTGAATTTTGTACATAACAAGTCCTAAATTGCAGACAGCCTTCAAAAGCTGCACAGTCATTCAAAGACCTTCTTACCAAAGGATGAAAATTGCTAGAGTTACTCCTTGTTTCCTTTAACAACAAAATAATTAACATATAATGGGTTCAGCAAGAAATGTTGATTGTTTAGAAGCAGGCAAGTTTAAGTAAGTGTAAGCAGAAGAACATGATTATACGATTCTGTAACAGAAATTACTACCCTCCCCAATGGAACATAAGTATTGTTGTCCCTATATTCAAAAAAGGTGACCCAAACGACTTAGCCAGTTTTCATCCCATCAGTCTGTTGGACATTTCCTCAAAAATATATACCAAATATCTATTTAAAAAAACCCTTAATGATTGGCTTGAATCTAATGAGATAATAGCAGAAGAACAGGCAGGTTTTCAAAGCAATCGTTCAACAATAGATCACTGTTTTGTGTTATGCCACTTGGTACACAAATATGTCAGATTAAAACGAAAGAGCCTTTATGTTGCATTTATTGATTTTACATCAGCCTTTGACTCTATCAGTAGAGAACACCTCTGGAATAAACTAAGTAAAACGTCCATAGATAAAAAATTGGTGATGCTGGTACAAGCGCTCCACTCTGATACTAAATTTCAAGTCAGATTGGATCCTGCTGGCTTGCTATCAAACCTGATACCAACCACTCGAGGTGTCCGTCAAGGCTGCCTGTTAGCACCAGCATTGTTTAATGTTTATGTTAATTCATTAATAACAGATTTAAGAATTAATGACAAATATGAACCCTCTAAATTGGGATCTAGGAAAATATCAGTTCTCATGTATGCAGATGATAATATTTTATTGTCACAATCTCAGCAAGGTTTGAAGAGATGATTAAAAGCTTTCACTCAACTAACAACACAAGACAAATTGAAAATTAATTATAAAAAGACAAAAATATTAGTTTTTGCCAATAGGTACAAAAAACATACATGGCAAATTGATGGACAACCTATAGAACAAGTGAAGTCATTCAAATATTTAGGGCTAAATTTTTCCTCTACTAGATCTTGGAAATATCATTTTGAAAATATGAAAATATGAAAGCAATTGCTATTAATACTGCCAACTCTTTATTAAGATTCTATTGGAGCAGAACAGTTTTCACCGGCTATCAAAAGTCATGAGGCTAAAGTTATAGCTCAGATATGTTTTGGGACTGAAATTTGGGAACCTAAGATAAAATCAAATTTGGAAGCAATCTAAAATAATTATTTACAAACAATTTTAGGTCTGCTCAAAGGAACTGAGACCTCTATTCTTTGGTTAGAAGGTGGACTTCATACTGTAAAGGCTATAACCCAGGTACAAGCTATTAAATACTGGGTGAAACTTACTAAAGGAATAGGAACAGTCCTTGTATTGTTTGCTTTCAAAGAAATGCTGAAATTTGAAAACAAGACACTTTTATCTTGGAATCAGGAAATTCTACAACTTATTGATTCATATGGGCTTTCAAAGGACTTGCTGTGCTCTTTAAATTATGAAAGAGCTGTAAAATATATGAAGTCCCACATTCTGAAGCAGGACCTTCAATTAGATTGTACCTCTGCTGGCCTATCAAAATGTGCTCCTTGGTATGCCAAACTCCCTCCCCCACCAAGTTACCCACAATATCTGAATAGTATAACTAACTTCAAACAGAGATATGCCTTTACAGCACTTCGTTGTCAGTCAGTGACTACGGCTATGGCACAGGGGCATTATCAAAGGACAACCTGGGAACAAAGAGTCTGCCCATGTGGCTCCAACACAGTTGAAGATCTAACCCATTATTTATTGGAATGTCCAATTTATAAAGTTATAAGAAATGCCTTATTTGGTACCAAAAAACTCTAACTCATATTTGATCAATCTTTTATTAGGGGACACTGAACCATGCTTTTAAAGCATCACTTCTAAGGAGGAAGCTTTGTAAGGATGATGGTTGGGTTACATTTGAGCCACAACTATTTTTGAACAACTTCAGATTTTCAAAACAATGTTATATAGTTTCAGTGGATCCGGTCCTTGCACCTATTTAGATTGATCTGAGCCCCCATGGTTTTGGGGTTGTTGTGGTTTTTTTAAATATGTAATGTAATGTATTATTTTTACAATGTATTTGATGTCTATATTGTATATGTTATATGGATTACTTTTGTAATGGCGTAGGCTATATAAATAAACTTATTTACTTAATGGGATTCTGTAACATGCTTTAGATAGTAAAACAAAATACTTTGGATGAATATCCCTTAAATCTCCAAATTGCATTCAGTACAAAACATTGCTAGCATTTCAGCTATGTGATGGCAGAGTATCAGAGGTGTTTAAACCATTTCTAAATGTCAAGACCAATATTTCACTAGGCAAAGAGACTGTGCATATAGCTCCAAAAACATACTTAATGTTGGGGAAATTGGTATTGGAAAGATAGGTATTGATAGTTCAGGAAAGACTGGTACTGGTTGATCAGGAATGGACACGGGCAATAAATATGAGTCATACATTTTATGTGATGACAGATTCCTGTGAGGCTTACATAACAAGACATACATACTTGAAAATTATTTGGCATTTCTAGCAGACAGATGGTAATGCACTGGACATTGGCGAGTGGCTCTTCTCTTAGTCCTCAAATTTGTTGCATTAAGAATGACTGTTGAAGTGACATATTTGAATTGTGTGGTCATCAAAGAAAGGAGTGAAGTCTAGGTCACAACTACCCCCTTTGGAGAACATAGCTGCTGGTTTATTAGGAAAAGAACTTGGTCTTGTGTGTTGATGGCAAGGTTAATTATCGTTGGAACAGGAGAGGAAGAAACTAATTATGTGACTCTCTGCTGTTTGTATCAGAAGACCACAGAGATCACAGTTAAGTAATATATTCTTCAGGTGCAACTGTGTCTTGCTGATGTTCCTAGCCTAGACTGAGAGACTATTGTGCATGTTTAGAATTCATATGCAAAATAATAACAACTCTGATCACAGAGGCTCAAACAGGAAGGCACAGATGGATAGCCACAAGTCCTTGCTTCCTTTTACACCAGTAAATCAACTGGAAATCCAGTGATTGTCCCATTCTTTTCCCTGCATCCCTAGATAGCTGGGGCAAGGATGGGTGCTTGGGGCTGCTCCACTCCACCTGGAACAGAGCAGTCTTTTCAGATCTGCTGCTTTAAGAATATCCAAAGGGGGTAGCTGTATTATTTGGTTACAGCAAAAATGGCAAGGTGTTCTGTGGCATCTTAAAGACTTACAGATCACTGGAGGTTCAATAGTGGTTTCTTATTACACTATAAATGTTAATGCAAAAATGATTTTTTTTAAAAAAAAATCAGCAATAGTTTGGTGAATGTCCAGTGCTATTAATTTAATAATAATAATAATAATAATAATAATAATAATAATAATAATAATTTATAACCCGCCCCTCTGCAAAGCAATTGGGGCGGCTTACAGCAGATTAAAAATACAATAATTAAAACATTCCCAGTTCCTACAGCCCCCCACCCACAACCTACACCCTTAAAATAGAATTAAACTGATTGGATTTAAAATCACACATGTATCTAATAAAAATAACAACCAACAACAATAACAACTAAATATAACAAATGGCCACTCAGAGGGGGGATAAGGGGCGAGTAATCCCCATATATTATCCCTGCAATGGGTTATTCTGGGAAGGCCTGCCGGAAAAGGTCCGTCTTGACTGCTTTCTTGAAAGCAGTCAAGGATGTACTAAGACAGATCTGCTCCGGCAGGCCATTCCACAGTTTAGGGGCATTAACAGAAAATGCCCTCTGGGAAGTCTGCCTAAGATTTACTTTAGGCTGTTGTAACAAATTCTTCTCTGCCGAACGGAGGGCACGGGGGTGGATCATACACAGAACGCCAGTTTGAAATAGTTATTGTCAGTGCTTTCTGCATTTAATTTAATTCCTACCTTACTAACAACAGTCCTGCTCTCATTAAAAATACTGATGTGGATATAGACAAATAGATCACACACATGCATACAGACACACACTCTCAGGGGGGAAAATCTCCATACAGTTGATGAAATGGACTATAGTCCATAACATAATCAAGTCTAATAAATATGTTAGTCTTTAAGATGTCACAGGAGTCTTTATTGCTTTTGGCTTCAGAAACAAGTTCTTACAGCACATAATACTTGAATAGAGATGTAACTGTTAGAAGAATGGAATATAAGTTAGGCAAGCTACATTTCTCTGCAACCTTATTCTGAAGCATTATTCGGTTAGATGTCATGAAGAAATAATGGAGCTCAAATAAGGATGGATTGGCAAAAGCTACTCCTGAAGGCAGAGGGAGAGCCATCAGGCTCATTAAAATGTGTAAAGACTGTCTTTGGCAAGAATTGTCCCATCTTCTCAGATTGGTAATGAAATCAGACTAAATGGGGCCTTTGGCAGGCTACAAGGGAGGTAGGGGGAAGAAAATAACCAGAAGCAATATTCTTCAAACCAAAATATGTAAAATGCCTTTACAATTAACCTCTGCATTGGAGAATTAGAGAGTTAAGTTTGAAACTAGTGTTTTAAAAAGGGTGTGCTGGTGGGGAACCAGAGACTACTTAACATCTCTTCCAGGAAGACTGAACAGAGCATAAAAATATAAAATTATCAAGAATATAAAGCCATAGTCTTGTTAAAGAAAAATAGCCATGATTTTAAAGATAGGGGGGAAGCAGACGGCGCTTTGCGCCGTCTTCGAGGCAAGGAAGGGGAGGGGCAGCCTCACGCTGGGTGCCCCAACCCCTTCCCGAACATGTCATCGGAGCGCCCGTCGCATGACCAGCGCTCCGACGACATACTTCCGCTGCAGTGTTTGCACACGCTGCAGCGGAAGAGATGCCGAAGATGTGCCCAACGCCTCTTGCGGTGCACCTTCGGCGTCTTGCGGAAGGAGTGCTATTTTAGCGCTCCTTCCAGGGCCTGAGAAGCTGCGGGTGGGGGCCGAGGAGTGCGGCTACCTCGGCCCCAATCTGCAGCTTCCCGGGGCGGTCCATGGCCGCCTGTCTGCTTAGGCCCATAGATCCCATTTCACTTAGCTTTTACTGTTTCCTAAGATTAGTGTCTACAGGCGTGTGGGTAGGACTGGCATGGTATACATTGCTTAATTGCACATTCCAAAGGATTTGTCAAAAATGTCTAAGTAAACTTCGGTCCAAAACACACTGCAGAAATAATCCAGTTTGAGTCCACTTGAACTGCCCTGGCTCTATACTACAGAATTCTGGGAACTGTAGTTTTTTGAGACATTTAGCTTTCTTTGTCAGAGAACTTTGGTGTAACAAAAAATTCCAATTTCCAGGATTCCCTAGAACTGAGCCAGGGCAGTTCAAGTGGTCTCAAACTGAATTATTTCTGCAGTGTATTTTGGACCCAAGTCATCATGGGATAAGAGGGTAAGAGACCGCTTTAACTGTCTTGGCTCAGTGATGTGGATTTCTGAGACCTGTAGTATTGGGAGACATTTAGTCTTCTCTGTTGGAGAGCTCTGGTGTCACAACAAACTACATTTCCCAGGATCCACTAACCCTGAACCAGGGCAATTAAAGCAGTTCCATACTGGATTATTTCTGCCATGTGTTTTGGACCTAAGTCCCCCTATGAACTTATAACTAGTTACAGTACAAGAAGCAAAGAATAGCAATATTGTGCCAGTTTTCACAGTGGTGGGATGTAAACTGCAGGATACTCTAAGCATCTTTATTGGGACCAATGGTGTCCGTCTGCTCTTATCTGGCTATCTATCTATCTTGCAGCATATTTGTATTGTGCAAGTAAAAAAACATTAAGTATGTGGATAAAAACTTTCAAAACAAAATAAAACAAACTGTCAATAATCTTTGAGAATTCCTGGATAACAGGAGAAGTCCCAGTAGATTGGAGGGAGGCAAATATTGCCCCATTTAAAAAAAAAGGGGGGGGGGGAAGGAAGACCCAAACAATTCCCAGTCAGCATGACATCAAGACCAGGAAACATTCTACATCAGATAATTAAGCAGACGGTCTGTAAGCATTTAGAAAGGAATGCCATAATCACAAAAGGTCTAACATGGGTTTCTCAAAAACAAGTCATGCCAGACTGATCTGGTTTTTTAAATAAAATTACCAGCTTGGTAGATGAAGGGAATGCTGTGGATGTAGCATATCTCGATTTCAGTAAGGCCTTTGAGAAGATTCCCCCATGATATTCTTGCAAGCAAGCTAGTAAAATGTGAGCTAGACAATGCTATGGTTAGGTGGATTTGTAAGTGGTTGACCAACTGAACCCAAAGAGTACTCCATAAAGGCTCCTCTTCTTCATCCTGGAGAGAAGTGACCAGTAGAGTGCCACAGGGGTCTGTCCTGGGCCCACTGCTATTCAACATCTTTATCAATGACTTGGATGAAGGAATAGAAGGCATGCTTCTCAGATTTGCAGATGACACCAAATTAGGAAGAGGAGCTAATACCCCAGAGAACAGGAGCAAAATTCAGTATAACCTTAATAGATTAGAAATCTGGTACAAAGCTAGCAAAATGAATTTCAGCACAGAGAAATATAAGGTACTACACTGAGGTGGAAAAAATGAAATGCAGCAATATAAGATGGGGGACACTTGGCTTGACAACAGAACATGTGAAAGGGATCTAGGAATCCTAGTAGACCACAAGTGGAACATGAGTCAACAGTGTGAAGTGGCAGCTAAAAAAGCCAAAGCACTTTTTGATCCAGTGGGCTTCCAGTAGAGCAGCCAGGAACCTGTTGGGTTTTCTTCGTCAGTGATCTGAAGTTAGTGGTAAACAGCACTTTTGCCAATGACACCAAATTGTTTGTTGAAACAGAAGATGGAGAATTCTTCTTATATTCTGATAACAACAGGTGAACCACCTTGGGAAAAGATCTGTTTATGTCATACTAATTTTAGCAGAAGCAACCAGCTCCCTGGGTTTGTAAAAGCAAAGTACTGCCAGGAAGAATGTTGAAAAGCATTAGCCTTTTAATAAAAGGATTACTTAAAATTTCAGTGACTCAATGGCCACGTCAGCTAGCGTTTTGAAAGGGAAGCTGCTCAGACTAAGATGTGGATAAAGAGGGGATTGACATACACACAAAATACCTGCAACCAAACAGGGCATATATTGTGCTTTGATACCTATTATGCTACAGTTGGCCAAATGAGAATTTTTGGTGATGTTTTTAGTCCTGATTTAATGAAAACCCAGATTAGCTTTAACATCGCTACCGATAAATGACAAAAATCATAGCTGTGGTTAAGAGCTGTGTATGTGTTCCTGTGCTGAGGGAGATTTGTTTCGGCAATAGAAGCTGCAGGAAATGTGCTTGGATTCCCGAGACTCATTCCTGATTTGCTAACTGTTAAGCTGTGGCCCTTTCTCTTTTTCTGATTCTTTTTTTGATCATTAGCCATTCCTCAGGGTGATTTGCTGTTCATAACCAAGCAAGGTTATGCTTTGACTGTTTTTAATTACATCTGAACACCTTAAAAATGAATCTTCTTGGGCCTGCCTGTGGCATTTGAAATGCTAATGAACTCCACATCTAGCGCAGCGCAGCCTTGTCATTTGAATTTTCCAAAAGCCCTTTTCAGCATGTGTAACTAAAATCACTTGATGGAGAGGGAAGCTTATGAGTGACTATCTTGCCATATGATTGCCATTAATGAACTGTTTAGCTGAATGTCAGGTTGTTAGATTCAGTACTGTGGATTTACTTGTTTTACAGCAAGGCAGAAAACTCATTGTCCCTTCACTTGTTGCTGAGAAAGTCCCATTTTGAACAATACAGTTTGGTACAAATTGAATAAAGTATTATATAATAACAGCTCTATTGGTGATTACGCTTTTGTGCATCTTGGTGGCTACAGTGTGTGGATGATTTCAAGGACGGGAATGGGTGTGGATTACTGTTTCACAAAAAAAATGACACATGCATATATCTTGGAAATAGGATTCAGTTCGGATTTCCTTATCCACAGAATTTATGCTTCAACTATTTTAAAGACCCCTAAGGTTATATGCATGCTGGATAGAGCAATTTACTGGTAGTAAAATTGTAAAAACAAAACAAATTGTAAAAACAAAACAACCACACACACACACACACACACTTGTATTTTCTGCTGTTTACTCAAAATATCTCTGGATTTTCATCTTTTCCTTTCGTGTAGCTAACCACATTCATATGGTGGTGGTGGGGGGGGGAAGTCCCTTGTCGACTTATGGCAACCCCATGAATTTCATAGGGGTTCTTATGCAAGGAATACTCAGAGATGGTTTTGCCAGTTTCTTCCTACAGCAACTGGTATTCATTGACAGTCTCCCATCCAAGCATTAACCAGGGCTGGTCCTGCTTAGCTTCCAAGCTTAGACAAGATCTGGTACCTTTAGTGTATTTAGGCCCCACATTCATGTTAGTGAGCACAAAAGAACACCTTAATGGATCAGATGCCAAACCCATCCAGTGATACTACTTGTAATAGCCCATGCAACACAGCAATATTTATCACAGTTTTAACTTTAGTTCATTTACAAAAACTGGAAAATAGTCTCAAAAATACATAAAATCTCTCCAATGCTGCATCTACGCTGCAGAAATAATCCAATTTGACACCACCTTAACTGCCATGTAGTGCTATAGAATTCTGGAAACTGTAGTTTTGTGAGACATTTCGCTTTCTCTGTCAGAGAGCTCTGGTGCCCCAACAAACCAAAATCCCCAGAGTTCCATAGCATTGAACCATGGTAGTCAAAGCTGTGTCAAACTGGATTGTTTCTGTAGTGCGGATGCAGCACAAGACTAGCCAACCCTCCCCTCCCCAAAAACCTATTGTCATTTCCGATGAGAGAAAGAGAGAAAAAAAGAGAATTTTCTTTTTCTTTTTTACCATGCAAGGATTAATTGTATTAAACCAGAATTTACATCCTTACCTCACAGTGAGATTTGTTACATGGCTTGTGTTTTATCTCACTCCTCAGGCACGTTTCAACAGTTATTGCCAACAAAAAAGGACTAGTCTTGTTTAACGGATGTGAGCTAGGAAGTCCTCTGTTCAAATGTTGCTTTCCTAATATTAGGTATCCTTTAGTAAGCCATTATTTCTCAGGCTCAACTTTGTACCATTATCATCAGCTTTATTGTTCTGGTCACATGCCATCAGCTCAGCTTCATAACCCTAGGTTTGCAAGATTTGGACAGGGATGTTAATAACAGGATCTCTTTTAGGTCTCTCAAGAGATACTGTTAGTAACATCTGTTTCAAACTCAGGGTCTTCTTTGATTGAGTCAATCTATCTCTAATGTGATCATCAGTCTTATTTTTTTCATTCTCAAAGCCACAGATTTTGATGGGAAAACCAGTGGAGGACCCCAAAAATGTTGATTCCCATACAAGCTCAGTGCACCATATCTGCTTCTTCAAATCGCTCCAGTGATTTAAGTGTGCTCCCAAATTTTCATGGCAGAACATCCCCTTGCAGCCCCTAGCCCCCCCCCCCCCGGTGTAGCCCCTCATTTCACTCACCAAAAGAGCTTTGCCCCCCAGCCGAAATGTCTCTTTTATTGTTTGAGTGGGGAAAGTAAAGAAAGAAGCATGTGTAGCATACACTGAGAATTTGTGCAAGAGGCAATGTTATTTGCATACAAACCAAAAATAGACCGGTGTAATGGAGTTACTTATTTTACTAACTTCTTTTTACTTCAACAATCTCTCCAGGTTGATTTACAAACATACCTACTATGACATTCTACAGACAGTAATTTTTTTAAAAAGGTTAAAAACTAGTAAAAATAACTTAAGCTCCCGGGAGAATAAAAACATCTTTAGCAGCAACAGGATAGCAGTACTGGCATCAAACAAGCCTTGCTGGGCAGTTGATGGATTTAGTCCATCATAAAATCAGAGTTGGAAGAGATCACAAGGGCCATCCAGTCCAACTCCCTTCCATGCAGGAATACACAATCAAAGTACTCCCAACACATAGCCATCCAAAGAAGGAGACTCTACAACTCTCTTAGGCAACATCTTACACTGCAGAACACTTCTTGCCATCAGGAAGTTCTTCCATCCATCTGTAACATTGTCTTCTTCTTTTCCTACTACCTTCTACTTTAGCGAATGTTAACATTTTTGCCAATGAGACATGCCATCTCATTATATGTCCAAAGCATGATAGCCTGAACATAATCATATTGGCTTCTAAGAAGTATAAATGAAATCCATTTATTTGTCTTCTTTTTTTTTTTTGGTCCACGTTTTCTGTAAAATTCCTTTAGCATCCCTTTTGAGATTAGCTGATTCTCTTCCTTTCAGCTTTCTTCATTGTCCCACTTTCACTACTATATACATAAATCAGCCTGGATGATTCTGACATTGCTATTTAATGATATATCTTTATACTTAATCTTTGCCCTTCCGAGTCTTAATCTTGTTCTACTTTCTTTTTTAAAGCTTTATTTATCGTGTTTTAAAACATGACAGTGAATGAAAATAACAATTTCTGATTTGTTGACTGCATTCTGAATTTTAATTAATGACTCAGCCAAGATATGGAAATCTTTAACAATTCTGATGTCTTCATCTGGCATTTTAAAGTTAAATAAATCATCTGTGTTCATTATTTTTGTTTTCTTAATGTTTAGCCTGTTTTCGCACTTTCTTCCTTAACTGTCATCAGTAGCCATTCCAGTTTTTTTCTACTTTCTGATGTAAGTTGGTGTCATCTGCATATCTTAAATTATTTATTTTTCTTCCTCCAGTTTTTACTCCTACTTCCTCTAAAACTTTTCCTGCTCTCTGTATGATATGATCGGCATATGCCAGGGGTAGGCAACCTTTCCCCTTTAAGGGCCGAGGGACTTCAGCTCCCAGAATCCCAGGAGCTATTGGCCAACATGGGACTATTGGCCAACATGGCTGAGGCTTCTGGGAGCTGAAGTCCCTCGGCCCTTAAAGGGGAAAGGTTGCCTACCCCTGGCATATGCTGTATAGACTCATGTATAAGTCTAGAAATTTTAGTCAAAAAATTGACCCGAAAAATCTGTGTTGGCTCATCCATGGGTCAGTGTAAGTACTGTACTTTAACTCTTATTAAAAAAGGAACCCCAGTGTAATCTGTCCTGGAAACACTGACTCCTCTCTTCTCTCAGCCATCCAGCCTTTAGTATGAGCACAAACAGTGATTTCTGCTTGGATTATGTAAGTTCTTTGGTGTCGTTTCCCTTTGCGTCATTCTTTACATCCTTTGTTACATGCCCCTAAGTTTTACCCCCGACTTATCCACGGGTCATATCAAAAGTCATACTTTTGGCCCTAAAATCTGTCCTCGACTTATACACAAGGTCGACTTATAGTTGAGTATATACAGTAAATTAGTCAGATAGGATGATAAAATTCACCCTTGTCTGATGCTCTTGCCAATGGCAAACCATTCTGTATCTTCATATTCTTTTTTGACAGTGGCCATTAATTTATCTTGTTGTTCCTGAGACTATTAAGAATGTGTGAAAAGAGCCTTTGAATGCTTTTGGATGCTGTGTTTTTTGTAGGATGGATCCAAATGGATAGCTCCTGAGACTATTGTCCAAAAGCATTATATTGGTGATTTATCTTTCCCTCAGTGAGAATTTTGTTTTTGTTTTGTTTTTTACGAAAGGAAATGGAAGAAGCTGTTTAAAAACCAGGTAGGTTATAAACAGAAAATGATTTCTCGATCCCAGGTAAAATTGGGTGAGCGAGTCAGGCTAATTGCACAATGAAAGCTCTGTTTGGAAGCATTCACTGTTTTCAATATTTGCCCTCTGCTAATGTGATTTTGTAGAATTCTTATCTATTAAAAGAAGGCTTCCCATTATATTTGTAGACTTTAAGAAGAGCAAGTAGCTGATCTGTGACTGAATCCTATTCCCTACTATGGTTCATGATTTCTGTAAATATTGAACACTTTAAGCCATCAAATTTATGTCATTTGGGAGATTTGGTAATTAATGTCCTGAGATATTGAAAGAGGGCAATACACGAACTTACTAGGACAGTCATTTTAGAATGTCAAAACAAAAACCTGCCATCTAAGTGACTGTTTAATTAACATTTCCTTATTATGGGTGAACACATAGCCACACTTACAGCTTTCTTTGTTCAAGACGCTCACGTTCCAAACTATTGCCAAGAATTGGTGTCTGAGGTTGTATGCCATGGCAGATACTGACTCTCTCCCCACCCCCACCCCCCAGATGAATCCATAAATTAAGTTTCAATAGGTCAAACTTGGCTGACTTTCCAGGTAATTAACAATTATATTGGATTTTTTTTGCTGGATCTCTCCTCCAGAAAAGCCTAAAGGTCACTGGAGCAAGAGATGATGATATTCTTTTAAATCAGTCCTAAGAGATAAGTGTCAGAGGAAACGGACCTTTGCTCTCTCAAAACCGATTTCCACCCAGCAGCCATGCAGCAGAATTTAAAATTAAAGTCTTCCTAGAAATGAAAATAAGAGCGGGATTTAAAAATGAAATTGCTACAGCTCACCAAGCTGGTATTCCTGCTGCACCGTGAAAGAGTTTGTGCAGCGTATGTCGACAAAGTATTTCAAATTTTATTTTGGTAACTGAGTTCTCAATCCATTTTGATAAATGAAGTGTCTACCTGTCAGTTATATGAATATTTGTGTAACTGCTTATATCACATTTTCCATGAATAAACAGGTCTCTACTCTTGCACACTCCCCTACCAGCCCTCAGTTATCTGGATCCATTTCAGTCTGGTTTCAGGCCAGGGTATGGCACTGAAATGGCCTCAGTTGTTCTGAATGATGACCTACTCCAGGGGAAAGATGGGGGAATGCTACCTGGTTGATCTTTCTGGATCTCTCAGTGGCTTTTGATATAATTGATCTTAGTAACTTACTAGACTAGCTCTGTGGGATGGGAGTAGGAGGTACTGTTCGACAGTGGTTTTGCTTCTACCTTGAGGGCTGGTTTAAGAGAGTAGCATTAGGACATACCTGCTCCTCCCCATGGTGATTAAGCTCTAGGGTTTCCATCTTATCCCCTATGTTGTTCAATATCTATATGAAACTACTGAGGAGATCATAAGGGGTTTTGGAGTGTGGTGCCATCGCTATGCTGATGAAACTGAGTTCTCTTTCTCCTATCCATCAGAGCCAGTGATGGCTGTACCTAGATGCTGTAATGGGCTGGATGAGGGTCAGTAAGCTCAAGATGAATCCCAGTAAGGTGGAGGCTCTGTGGATTGGTGGTTCTTGGGTCTTGTGATTGAGTAAACAGCTTATTCTAGACGGAGTTGCACTCCCCCGAAGGAGCAAGTGCACAGCTTGGGACTGCTCTTATATCATCCCTGCCACTTGAGGACCAAGTAGACTCTGTGGCTGAGAGTGCTTGGCACCAGTTTCGACTGGTGTGCCAACTACAGCTGTTCCTGGACAGAAATAATCTAGCCACAATAGTCCATGCACTGGTAACTACTGTAATGTGTTTTGCTTGGGACTGTCCGTTAAAAAGACTCAGAATCTGCAGCTAGTGCAAAATGCAGCACCTCAACCGTTGACTGGAATATCATATAGACAGCATGTAATGCCAGTCTTAAAAGAATCAAACCAGCTGGCTTTATGTTTCTCGTCTGAATTCAAGGTGCTTATGATAGTGTCTCCCCCCATATGTGCCTGCCTGTGGTCTAAGATCTGCTAAGGAGGACCTCTTCAGTGTTCCATCAGTGAGGTTAGTACACTGTGTAAAGACATGGGAGAGGTCCTTCTCAGCCGTGACACCTCAACTCTGAAATGATCTCCCCCTAGAAGCCTGACTGACACCAACATTCATGTCATTTAGATGCCAAGTTAAAACTGGCTGTTTACTGAAGCCTCTGCACCTCAATGATGCAACCCAAAGGCTGTTAAATCTAGTTTTAAAAACTTTTAATTTTTAAACTCTGTTTTTAACTTATATATTTTAGCTTATTTAAATTATCTTATTAAGTTTTAACCAGCAAAGGGATCTTATAGCCCCTTTGGGACTAACTAAATGAAATACATTATACCATATGCTTTTGTAGACTTTTGGATGCATGGAGTGATGAAATAGACCAAGTCTACAAAAGCTTATATAACTTCTTTCACTCAGTTAGGGATTGTCCATATGGACATCTAGTGCAGATTATGAAGGCCAAAAACCCCAGGGCAGGAGCGGGCTCAATCCTGCCTGTTCATAGGTTCAGCAGCTTGACTCTGGGGTAAAGATCCTTTACCCCTGGGTAATTTAGCCCTAACAAACTCCATAGCAAAACTGAGCTGTTCACACAGCCCCCTGTGCTCCTTGCCTTTCCAGCAGTTGATCCAACTAAGAAACCTCCCAGTTCCCCCATCTGACACAGTAATGGGGCACCTGGCCAAGTAGGTGCAACCAGGTGCTCCATTTCTGCATCAGACACCGTGACTGGGGAGCTTCTCAGTTGGATTGACTCCTGGAAAAGTAAGGAGCGGTACACCGGTCCTGGGTCAGTGCAAGGACGGGTGTGTGAACATCCACCCATTCCCACACCGACACAGGGACTAACCTGAGTGAGCACTGGGGCCATCTGCTCAGGCTCCAGGATCCTTTGCATGTTGATATTCCAGACTAACACAGCTATGTCTCTGTTTTTTTAACCTGTTTTAATTCGTTTTAATGCTATTTGTAAGCCATCCTGAGATCTCTAGATATATGATGGGGTATAAATATTTTAATAAAATAATAAACAACAAAATTAATTAACATTCCTTTCATAGAGGAATGGAGCATTGGATTAATGCTTGACTTCCTTGTTGGCTGTGCTTTGGATTGCCCCATGTTCCCAAAGTCGCTTCTTACCGTATTATGAATTGTTCTGTTCTTGCTGCTGGATTGACATTGTTTTGAATCAATTTAAAATCTTTTTTATAATGCCACACAGGCTACATTGGTTGTACTGAGTCAAAAACAGCTCTGTTGTGTGGTGAAGTTGGCAGTGCATTTTTAGCAACATTTTGTAGGCTTGGGAAATACTTCTCTTCTGCTTTGATTTAATAATCTTTTTATTAAACAAGAATCACTTCCTCTGTTGCCCTGAATGTCAGGGTTATAATTCTTCTGCTCCCCCTTTTCCAGTGGTAATAATAAGGCCTGCAGAAACGAATGTGTGAGACACTGAAAAAGGAATTGGATGTACAGTATTTAATTACAGGCAAGTTGGTTTGCTAGGCTGATCATATGGATTATCAGTAGCTTTCCCACTGAGTCAGTATTGCCCTCTTTGTTTAGTTCTTTAATTTGTTCTATTGGTAGGAGTTTGAGTGTGTGAAAGCCTCACTTTCTTATAGCTGGGAGGGAAGCAGATAGCAGAATAGCAGATTATAGTATTTGGGAGGGGGAAGAATAGCAGATTATCACAGCCTGCGCTCTATAAAAAAAGAGGAATGCTCTTGGGAATTTTGATCTCTCTTCCATTTTTGGCTTTCTGATCAGGTCACAGAATTCCTGCCCTTTCCCCCTATGTACCTAGTTGTACCATTAAGTAGCTAAAAGTATACCATTATAATGAAAGCAGAAGCTGCCTGTAATGGACCTACATAACAACATTATTTTGCTTTCCATACATGGTGAGGTCTCTCTAGTTAACAACTTTTCTAATAAAAATGTTCTACGTAAGTAGGTACACAGGAGTAAATAGAAACTTTTCCAGATGAGACTGTTATTATACTGTTGCCCTATCTCATTCACAGAGTTGCTATGGGTTCAAATGACATTGTCTTCTAGCATTTATATACTGCACTTCATTTATGTACCTTACCTGTGCTGGATGGGGTTACATTCCCCCTGAAATCTCAGGCTTACAGTTAGGATGTGCTCCTGGACTCAACTCTGAGCCTGGATGCCCAGGTTTCAGCAGTGGCCAGGAGTGTATTTGCATAGTTAAAACTTGTGCGCCAGCTGCGCCCATTCCTTGAGATGTTAGATCTGGCTACAGTGACATATGCCTTGGATTATATCCCATTGGATTACTGTAACACACTCTATGTGGGGCAGCCTTTGGAAACTGTTCGGAAACTTCAGTGGGTTCAAAACATTGCAGCCAGAGTGCTGACCGGGGCCAGTTATAGGGAGCATATAACTCCCTTGCTGAAACAGCTTCACTGGCTATCCATTCATTTCTAGGCACAATTCAGAGTGCTGGTCATGACCTATAAAGTGCTACACAGGTTAGGTCCAGATTACTGAGAAACCATATCTCCCCATATGAACCTACCAGAACCGTAAGATTTTCAGGAGAAGACTTTCTCTCAGTCCCACTCTCATCACAGGCTCACCTGGTGAGAACATGAGAGAGAGACTTCTTGGTGGCTGCTCCTGCCCTCTTGAATGCCCTTCCAAGAGAAGCAAGGCTGCCCCCCTTCCTGCTTGCCTTCTGTCGGCAAGTAAAAACAGTTTTATTCAGGCAGGCTTTTAATGTGTGACCATGAGACGGCTTTTTATATGGGGTGTTTATTATGTGGGGTGGGTATCGTGCTTTTTGTGGTTTAATGTTTGTAATAAGTTTTTAATACGTTTTTTATTTTTGAGCCTCCTTGGGTCCCTTTTTGGGAGAAAGGCGGCTTAGAAATAAATAAAATAAATTAACCAATCTCTAAGCGGTTTACAACCGTAAGCTAATTGCCCCCAACAAGCTGGGTACTCATTTTAGCGACCTCAGAAGGATGCAAGTCTGAGTCGACCCTGAGCCCCAGGTTGGGATTGAACTCACTACTTTGTGGTTTGTGAGTGAGTGGCTGCCGTACTGGCAGGTCTTCTACTTGGAACTCTTCTGGGTTTCCCCACAGAGACATAAGTGAAAATGGAATTTTATTTTTTAAAAAACACCCTTTCCAGACTTTGATTTTTGCCACCTTCAATCCCAGCTTTTGAATGTTTGTGCATTTATCATAGTGTCTTTATTACTTCTCAAACTCTTCACTTGCAGATTAATTTCACAAAAGCAAGGTAAGAATTCCATTTGAAAGCATGCATTAGAGCAAATCTAAAGTGATGTTTACGCTCCTTTTGCTGCAAAAACCTGCATGCCATCTGTTTTCTTTGCTGCTGTTCAGCAAGCATTAATCTCGGTGTTCTCTAATTATGCTCCTGTGTCTTTTCACTAGCTATATATGGCAAGACTCTGGTAATCAAAGTTTCTGCAGATAAGCTGATAGCTCATCCTTCTTTCTGTACACAAATAATTCGAAGAAGAGAGGCCTAATGAACCACCAGACTGCATTCATTTGTGCATGATTGTATCTTTGTTTTGAAAACCTAGGAATAGAGGAACACATCTGATGCCTGGTTGTTAGTCATTTCCCCCATGCTGTCCTCTTAAGAAATTAGTTCTAAATTACCTATCAATGCAGCTTTGCCACCTAACTAGCCAATTAAAAAAAGTGGCATAGACATGCTGAGAGGCAAGGCTGAAAGCACATACTGTGTGATCGGAAGATGTACTCATAGGGTAGCTTCTCACTTCTCAAGGAGATGTCAGTTTTTACAGCAACTACATCTTCAGAACTTTTAGAATCATCTGCTTATAAGGAGAGCAGCTCTCAAGTCCTGGCCCTTGGACAAAATTCTGAGATTCATCTAACCAGAATTTTCTAAGCATCAGCAAACACTGGTAGAAGCTTCTTAGAAGCTTCTGGATAGGCCATGTAGTGCCAGGACAGATTTGGCCCCTCCTTAGAATAGGTTGCTGGTACAACATCAACCAATGTGATCCTAACCACAATAGACATACAGCCTACAACTTATCTTTAGGTCCTGAATGATTGCACAGATATGCCAGTGTGTTCAGAAACTGATGCGAGTGCTAGGTTTGTCAAGCTTGTTCCGTTGTTCCCAGTTGACTCTGAAAGGCCAGCAAGAACTAGACAAACTCCAGAGTTCCACAGAAATCCTGCATAGATTTTTTTTCAAGAGGAGGGTTTATGTGTACAGGTTTATATACGTGTGGATGGGTGTTGACCCTTCCTGAAAGAAGCAAACCCTACACAATGACCTACCCTATGCTAAACACATATCCCAAGAACTTGCTAATGTATTTTTCTTTTTTAAAAAAAAACAAACCCTGAAAAATAGCTGATCATATTTCTGTTTCGTCACATTTATGTATTAAAGGTGATCAGTTCCACAATGCCTTTTTCTATAGGTTTTCAATGCAGGAACCACTGGGCAACTGCTGTTGTTACATCTACATAAGATCACTGTTTTAATTAATTTTTAAAATAAGAACAATCTAATTTGCAATTAAAGTAATATAAATTCAGATTTTTTTTTAAAAAAAAAGGAAAATAAAAGGGGAAAAAAGACATATAACTAATAAACAATAAGGCACATACGTACCTGCCCACCCTGACTGTAATGGAGGAAGGGGCGGATAAAAAAGAAAAAATCTACCATTACAAATCTAACTAAATAATCCTATTAAAATTATTAAAAACCATGATCACAACTTATTACATACTTATTACATTACTTATTACATATTACATAGTTAGATTTCTTACTGCTAAAAAATTCCATGAATGGTTTCCATTCTTTTAGAAAGTCTTCAGTTGGCTTATCCTTTAGGCCCCACATAAATTTGGCCATTCTGGCTAACACCACGAACTTAACAATCTGTTTTTCCATAAGTTGCATCAATACCAAAGAGTTATTAATATTAAATTATCCAAATTACTATAAAACTGTTGAATATATGATTAGTTAGAAAGTCAAAATCTTTGTATGTTCTGCTATTGAAACAGTCACTAAATCTATCAAAACCTATCAATTAATAGTAATTATCCAATTAATTAATTAACAGTTCAATTGTATAAAGTATAAATCATAGGGTAATGGAATTATCAAATGGAAGTAAATGAAGTCCCAACCAGCTAAATAGCGGAGAGGGAAGTGATTCCAAAGCTTAAATATTATGCAATACTTAAGTCCTGTGGAAGAAAAGCACCTTCATCTCTGGCAACCATCTTGATTCAACCTTCTCTCTTCCCTATAGTCCAATAAATTCTTCTTTAAGGGTTTTAAAGGCTTAGTCAATTCCTAAGGTTAATTTTTGTCACCAATTAATGCTAATATCAGAGATTATAGTTTAATTCTCAGTTCACAGTCTCCTTTTCATTGTTTCTCTCAATACTTCTCTCTCGCTGTCTTCTCTCAACTGTCTTCTCTCAGATTCACCATTTCAAAGTCTTTCAAAGTCGCTACCATAAACCCAAGTCTGATCCCCTCCTTTTCTTTCCCTCTTCTCTCCAGTCCCTTCAGTCTTTCTCGCTTTCTTTCAGTCACTTTCACTTAGGATCGTTGAAGAGACATGATTTTCACTTAAGCATTCACACTTCACTTTCATTTTCCTGTCTGGGTATTTAGCCCTCTACAAGTGATCCGCTCCAGGGAGAGGGATCAAAAAGGATAGACTTCTCCACTTTCTCAATCAAAGGAACAAAGTACATATGTAGGAGGCCAACTTTGCCAAAGTAGAGCAACTCACAGCTCTTTAGTTGTAGGGTTATATATATTTAAATTAAAAGATTTAGTGATGGCGGAGCTTGTACTGTTCAACAGCTACTTGCCGTGGCTGTGGTTTGCTCGCAGTCCATGTTGTTCTTCTGGCATCCCCTTGTACCTCCTGACAATCCTACTGGATCCACTTGTGGAAATGGTTTGGTGCTGAAGTAGGGACTCCCTCTGAGCCCCTCTACATCTCCTTCACCTGGGAAATGCCCAATATTGGTTGGCAAATCGCCCCAAACTAATCACCACGGTAAGTCAAAGCCCCTAGGAGCTGTCGCATAGGGACTCTGAATGCTCCACCATGTCCACCGGAAGTCCAAAAATAAATAGTTATTAAGACACCATCTAAAGTGCATTTGCTCCATTTTCAGGTATATTGTGGTGAGAGAGTATGCAGAATGTCAGGATTTGTTAGATGGGATATAGAGTCAGTCATGGAAATGTATAAGATGTATGAGGAACTTTCCTGTGGGAAGGGATTGGAAGGCACGTTGGGCCAGACAAACAACAGATGTCTCCTCAGACATAAACAGAAGACCAGAGAAGAGAAAAACAATAGGGTGTTTTGGGAAAGGAAATGGCCTGACCAAAACACACAACGTCAGCATGGCAGGTCACATGGACAATGACATCAACAACAGGGGATGGACTGAAAGTCTGGGAAAGTTGGGTTCATCCAATTAACTAGAAGGTACACAGCCCAAGTGGGTGGTAGCTTGGGGGGAGACAAAATCCTTTGTCTGTGTATTCTGTTGTGGTTGAGAGAGGGAGCTGGGAGGTTCATCTGGTAAATCGCTACATGGTATGTTGCAAAGGATTGTTTGTAAATATCCAAGGACTGTAAATAGCTTTTTTTAGTTGTAGCTATAAAGCTTCATTTTATTTGCTTACAATTGGAGTGTTTTCTGACTGCTGGTAAAGCTGGAGAACTGAGGCAGTATCATTAAGTTCCAGATGGGAAAAAGTCTGGAGGCGTGCAGGACAGCTTGTCCTGTCAACTCTGCTGAATGGTAAAACCACTGCAACACACATCATCCACCATACTGAGACGGAAAACCCCTGTTTCACTTTAAATATTTGAATACTCCACTCCAAATGTTTACTATGCAAATTTGTTCTCACTTCAGCATAATTAATCACCAACCAACTTTTTGTTTAAAGAAGCTTTCATTTAGCTGACTTTAATGAATCTTTGTGATTCTTCAGTTTTGCAGTAGGCAATGTTATAGTTTCCAGGGTGCACATATCGACCAGATAGCTCCCTAGCCCACTCCTGAGCTGGGGGTGTTAATCTGGGAGACTGTGGGCCTTTACAGACTGCCAGAAATAATGCAGATTGAGGCTACTTTAACTGCCCTGGCCCAGTGCTAAGGAATCATGGGAACTGTAGTTTATTGTGGCACCAGAGCTCTCTGACAGAGAAGGCTCAATGTCCCAGAAAAAAAATACAATTCCCATGATTCTCTTACACTGAGCCAGGACAGTTAAAGCGACCTCAATCTGCATTATTTCTGGCAGTCTGTAAAGGCCCTATGTTTCTGCCCTTATGGAATCCTTCTGTATCTTTATACACTTACAGATAATAATAAATCTTGAAAAGCTAGGAGCAGCATGAAATTAGAATCATAGAGGCATGGAGCCCGGTGTCTTCAGTACGCTGATGACACCCAGATATACCTCTCCATGACCAGATCATCGTCTCAGACTTCAGATGGCGTCTCTCCTCTTAATGACTGTCTCAGAGCGGTAATGGGTTGGATGAGGAAAAACAGATTGAAGTTGAATCCTGACAAAACGGAGGTACTCGCAGTGACAGGTCCGAAACCAGATCTGGGAATACAGTTTCCAGTCCTGGATGGAGTCACACTCTCCTCTAAGGACTGTGTTCGCAGTCTGGGGGTGCTCCTTGATTCGTCGCTTCACATGACTAGTCAGGTGAATGCGGCGGTCAGGAGTGCCTGTTATCAGCTTCGGCTGATACGCCAGCTGCGTCCTTATCTGGACATGAGGGACTTGGAAACTGTGTTACATGCCCTGGTAACCTCACGTCTGGATTACTGCAACGCACTCTACATGGGGCTACCCTTGTGCCTGACTCGGAAACTACAACTGGTTCAGAATATGGCAGCCAGGCTAATTACAGGAACATCACGGAGGGAGCACATAACACCGGTGCTTAAATCCCTCCACTGGCTGCCAATTAGTTTCCGGGCGCAGTACAAGGTGTTGGTTTTGACCTTTAAAGCCCCACATGGCTTGGGTCCATCCTATCTTAGGGACCGCCTTTCCCCATATGATCCCCCCCACGCCTTGCGGTCCTCTGGGAGGAATCTGTTACAGCCAATAAAAACTAGGCTGTCTCAGACCTCCCAGAGGGCCTTCTCCGCAACCGCTCCCAGACTTTGGAATGGCCTGCCGGACGAGATCCGTCTTATTACTACTCTTGCTGCTTTTAAAAAAGCAGAAAGACGAGACGGATCTCTTTCGGCAGGCCTTCCCGGAATAACCTTCAGCTGAGAGACGAGTTTTTAATCTTGTTGCCTCTGACTCCTGTATTATTGTTATTGTATGTTTTTAACAAATTTTTAATTTGAATTAATGTGGCATTTTAATCTGACTGTGGTTTAATTCTATTTTAAGGGGATGGGAGGGTGGGATTTGGGGTGAGGGAATGATTTTTAACTTTGTTTGTTTTTAAATTGTTGTACCCCGCTCCGATTGCCACGCGGAGGGGTGGGTTATAAATAAAAATTATTATTATTATTATTATTATTATTATTATTATTATTAGAATTGGAAGAGACCTAAAGGGCCATCAAGGCCAACTTCCTGCCAGTGTTAAATTGTGCTACTAACACTGATCCATCTTGGCAAGACTACATCAGATCAGTTGTGACTTGCTGTAATTACATAATACAAAGTGGTCTTACAAGTGCAAAGTTTACATTTCATGGCAGGTGCATATGGATAAGATATTCACAGATTTCAAATATTTTCATATTTGAACTGTAGCTTTTCCAGCCTTAAAGTTTTCCATTTCTTATAGTTTACTAATCTCGTGTCTTGACTTTCATTTCTGGGAACAGAGTGATGTGGAGGGGGAAAACGCCTAGGATTTAGATCTCTTATCCTTGTACTTTTAATAGCATTATTTTTATTCGTATTTGTTTTTCTGTAAGGCTGGATTTATGTAAAAACAGTTTCCCTTTTCAGTGTGTACTTCATTAAATCCCAATCTTTTTACTACGAGTTTCTCTATAAAGTGAGCTGCTTCAGCAAATACCTATGGATTGAAGGATTTTCTTAATAGACATTGTAGATTATGAAACCCTGCAATTATCTCTCTGGAGTTTTCCAGTATGAAACTTGTTAAAGAGCACATACCCATGTGCTATGATACTGGTGAGTACAGGGGGCTCTTTTTACAAACCATACTGAAGTTGCATGCCAATACCAGCTGGACAGTATAGAATTGCAAATACAAATTGAATACTGATTGTAATGACAAACATCCAAGATATTTGGTTCTTTTCTCATCTCTGTTCAGGCTGTAATTGGGGACGGAGATCTTGATGGATGGCCTACAGCAGAAGCTAGACAGGAGCAGTGTGTGTCTATTTGTTACATTGGACCTCTTGGCATTTTAACATACTTTGGTTGTTTGATTGATTTTTAACCAGCTTTTCTGCAAATAAAAGAAAAAGATTCAAAACAAGTACCATTAATAAGCATCATTAAAAGATAAAGAGATTGTGGAGTGCAGTTTTGGTTTCCCAGGGTGTTAATCCTTTTAAAGGGAAACAATAATATGCAAATATGAAAGTTAAACTTGTTAGAGTCCACCTTTCATTAGCAGAACAACAGAAGTGTTGTTCCAGCTATTTTATTCTAAATATGCTTTCCTAAAGAATAAGGACGAACTCAAAAGTATGACAAACCTGTAGTTTGTGATTTAAAAACAAACAATAATGGCTTTAATAAATATTTACATAAAATAACTAAAACCTACGGTAATCTAACTGGAGATGATTTGGGTAGAGAGAATAAATCTCACCATCTTTTATATAGCAGGAAGATGGGACAGCAACTGTTTAGAATCTCCAGAGAGAGAAGATAGTTAGTCTCAAAAGACAGTTAATCTCAAAGGGAGAGTAACTTAAGTAGGAATCTTTATCTATATAGGTAAGGGAAAGGAGAATGCAAACATATTCCAACAGAGATTACTTGCAGTATAAGATAAATTTGAAAGTAATGAAAACATACCAACAAAGGATATAAAAACCATACCTGCTCAGGTAATGCCCCTTCTGCAGCAACCCAGTTTAATGTCCAAATGCCTACATGAATACAAAGATGGAAGGCTAGCAAAGAATTACCCAGCCCTTGGTAGAAGATTCCACAGCCTGAGGATGCTCACTAAGAAAGCTCTCTGTCGTGTCCCCATCAAATATGAATGTGAGGTAGTGAGGCCAAGAACAGGACCTCCTGTCTGACTTGGAGCTTCTAATTCCATCACCTATCTCTTAACTCTTTTATTGAGCCTGCTTGGGGAGCATGGGAACATGAATATGGAAGGGGTGGGTTCCATGGGAGAAATATTGGTAAGTTGTCCTTAGGTTCTCTGAATCAAGGATCTTTTGTTTGAGAGTTTTGTGGCCATCAGGTGGTTGTCAGGGCCTGGATTAAGCAATTCTATACAGTTGACAGCACTCTGCTGCCTTCTATATGTGGCTGCAGTTTGAGATCATAACCAAGATTCCCCTCCCTGACTTCTTCTATTAGAGCTTTTTCTTAATCTATTTTCTGAATATTTAAGTTAGCAGTGGGGCGCCTTTTTCAGGTCAAGAGCCTCCTTGAATATTAGGCAAGCTGAAGGAAAAGGTGCAAGTCGAAGGTCTTCATATTCGTCGTTGCCTATAATTGCTTCCAATAGCAAATTTAATTTAACTTTTTTCTTTTCTCTATCCTTTTTTCAAAATTGTAATTTTCCTCTCCTTGTAAGTTTCCATTATACTCCTATTCCTCTGCCCTCGCCACATCTCATCCAGCAACTCAATTTACTTTGGATGTAATTTTTCCGTGTTGGGGCCATCAGACACTGGTGATATGGAGAAAAGAGAAGAACATAGATAGAAGCTAGTCTCCTCCAGGCTAGATATGCTGAAAAGGTGGAGCCACAGCTCAGGCGCCCAGTACTGCATGAATCCTGACACTTTTACGTCAGTGGAACATAAGAAATGTCCTTTTTAAAGTATAACAGCACTACAGTAATGGTGGACTTTCCATTCCTGAAATTCTTTAAGCAGAGGCTGGAAAACCATATGTTAAGCATATTTCAGCACAGGCCTTCCTGCACTGAGCAGAGGTGGACTAGATGGCTTATAAGGCCACCTCCAGTTTTATAATTCTTTGACTCCTTGGATATGTAAGGCTTTCCTCCTCCTCTAACTTTATTGATATTTGTTCCTGTCAGATTTTTGAAGATTTGTTTCAGGCAAATAACCCATCATATAGCCCAAATGTATCATAAGAAGCTTACAACTACACACTTAAAAAAAACCTTTGGATTTCCTTTTCCTTTTCTGTATATGAACATGACACCACTAGCATGCTTTGAAGGAGATGCTATTACCATGCAGCTCATATGTCTTTAGTAATGTGCTCTTGTCTATAACTCTTTCCTAATGAAATCCTATATGATTTCATTTTTGCATTTTGTACAGTTCATAAAATGGTATGCCATTCCTGTGTCAATGTGCGCAGGCTTGGAAAAGACAGCCATTTAACATATTTCCTGCTCCATAATAATTCCAAAACTGGAATAATATAGACGTAAAAAGATTAAGCCTTTTCATTCACACCTGTTTGAATATAAAGAACCTTGCTGTGACTACTTGGGACAATTAACACACAGGGAAAGCCTTAGGTGACTTTTTTGTTAAAGATACATGTTTCCAATGCTTTCTGCAAATTCCTAGGCCTGAGGCAGACATTTATGCCGTCCTATCTTTGTAAAATGCTGAGATAAGAAGATCTGATTCTCAATAAAGCCTTAAATGTTTCCAATTAATTCCAGCTCACTGTGCTTAAATCATCATTGCCTTCAGCAAGGTCCGAAAGCTCGGTGTTCTAGCATGCATATTTACACAGCCATGGACATGCTGTAAATCATCTACCTGTCCATTAACAGGGAGTAATGTGTTATCTTTTATATGTGCCTGAAAATAGGCTGCTACTTTGGGGTCAGATGCCTCATGATTTGGTCAAATATGACCTGGCTTTCTCTTATCACATTGGCATGGAAAAATGAATCTCTTAATTGTTCTTTTTCATGACTTTAAAATAGCTTATTGTGTCATTCCATAGTTGAACTTGTACCTGCACCTGTTTGATGTGCTAAAATGGGTCTGTGATTCATTAGAATGTAATATACTTGGTTCAGTGTCATGATTTGATTCTACAATAATACTTGTTCTGTGTAAAATTCATAGTTGGTTTATTGAAATAACCTTTGTTTTATCTTCTCAGTGAACTGCTGAGGCACAAAAATTCAAATATTAGTAATAGCAATAGCGATAGCATTTACATTTCTATACTGCTTCATACCGAACTAAGCAGTCTCTAAGCAGTTTACAATCTGTAAGCCAATTGCCCTCAATAAGCTGGGTCCTCATTTTACCAACCTCCGAAAGGATGGAAGGCTGAGTCGACCTTGGAGCCCCTCAGGATCAAACCTACAACATTGTGCACCACCAGGGCTCTTTTAAGAGAAATTTTCCTAATAAAAGGTATTACTCTATCAGATCAAGATTCTGGTCATTCATATTGGCAGATCCTCAGTCCTTTGGACACAGGTAATTCTCAGGTCTTTTACCTGTTCTCTTTAAGTGGATATATATTTTATGTTGTTGTATTAAAACATTTTCAAAGGGTAGTGAAACAATAAGTAAAACAGGTTAAACACACAAAATAGGTAACATCACAAAAAAGGTCCAAATGACAATGACAGACTTCACATTAAACAATGAAGCCTTTGACTTCACACTGAACAATGACAGAGATAGTTACAGTAAATTTCTCAAACAAATGCCTTAGTTAACACCAAAATAATTGCACACCCAACGTTATCGTGGCAGTATGGCTAGAGCCAAATAATTTTGGCACTATCATACTTCCACAATAAAATTGGGTGTACCAAACCCATGTAGGTTCTTTTGCTTGTTGTCACATTGTGTGGTTTATATGACATGACAAGCCAGGGATGTGCAGAAAGCCTGACTTGTCATGCGCATGATACTTGCAGTGAGAGTTGCTGTTTGATGTTCCTTCCCAACAAAAAAGGAAAGGAAAACTAAGCACCCTTGATTGATTTTTTGCCCTTTTGAGAGAGAAACAAACCAAAGAGGGATCTTGCATCTCCATTGAGACTAAGTGAAAGATAGAAGTTGGTAGCATCAAACACATCTGAGGAAGGAGGCTTAGGTCTATGAAAGCTCATGCTACCAACTGATCTTCCAGATTAAGATGGCTATGTCTCTGAAACGAGAGAAGAGAAATTGTCAGCCTTTGAATTTCTAAATTCAGTAAACAATAAACCAACTATGAGGCAAAGTTTAGCCATTGCTCTTGTAAGTGGAAGTCATCAGATAGCATGAATCAGTGCACTACTCATAACCAATAAACCAAGGCTGTTTCAGATCCCTGACATATTATATATCACATCATCCAGACTGGCCCATAAGGTAACCGGTGCTACTTGAATAGCTTACCCTTATTATCTTCTTCTGTTGATCTTGAACTCTGTGACACCAAGGATTGCATTTTTTTAAATTAACAGTGAGCAGCTTTTCTACATGAACTATTTCACTTGTGATGTCTTACAAATGTGGAAGTTGTAACAAAATATTTATATTGCCTCATGTAAAGTTTCTGCCCATGTATACATGTTGGAGACACTGCAGCCAACCAATCTGTCATAGTTGCAAACATGATATATGGCTATGCCAGTCAGCAAGCATGTAAATAACAGCATTTCATATATATATATATGCAGAAACCTTTTTTACTGGATCATCACAGAAATAATATGCAATAGCAGGTTGCTCCCCCCTCCCAATTAATTATGTTCTGTTTCATTAGAAATTTCTATCATAGAGTGAAAAAGAGAGATGGAATCAATATGACAATAACTGGGCCTCCTTTTCCTACTTGGTTCTACTAAAGTTTAAGGATAAATTATTTTGATTACATAGTTTTCATATGGAAGTCACTCCAAGGTTAAGCTTACTTAGTTCAAATATTGTACTGGGATTTGACCCAAAATGAGAGGGAAGGAAGGTGTGATATCTTGCTGGGAAATTTCTTCTGTAAAGCTAGTGAATTGATTTAGTGTTGCGTTGGAAGGAAACATGCTATTTTTGAGTACCATCACAATTTCCTTTAGCAATCGGGGGGTCCTCAGAGGCCTGTTTCTCTCCTGACCACTTTCACTTAAATAGCAAGCAAAGTTGCAGCACCACATGGTTATGGCTTTAGGATATGATGTTCTCTCCATTAACTTCTCAGCTCCAAAAGTCTTTTCTAACAGCCTGAGGCACATGTCATTACATCTTATTGTTGTAGTGTGGGTGAAGAGAAACTTCTGAAAGAATAAAAAATCCTGGAAATGCACTACAGTCTGCAGTTTTTCCATGGAATGCAACATTTCTGGTTGATCCAGAAAGGGAGCCTTTAATTATGCAGATTGTAGAGCACCAAACTTAAAACGATTAAAAGTTTGTTCCTACATTTTTCAGTCTCAGTGCCACAATTTTGTATGGGCAAATTCAAACAAAAGTCCACCAAACAGTGATACCTTTATTGACCAACCAAAATTCACAATATACTTGTTGCAAGCTTTCGAAGCTCCACCGGCTTCTTCATCAGGCAAGATGTTAGAAAGTTATGGTGTTGCACAGAAATATATATCTTCCCATTCTAGTTTCAACACACCACAATTTGCCTCTTCAAATCGTTTCGGTAATTCAGGTGTGACCCCCAGATCTCTCTTTCCCACTATGTCTGAACACCATTTTGCAGCTCTAATTCCTCATTCTTTAGTGCTTCATTTCAGATGACACTGGTTGACTCACCCAAAGGACTGTGCACACAACCTAAAACACCCCTTTTTGTTCTTTGAAGGGAAAAAAATGAAAGTAAGAAGTATGTGTAGTTCACTGTGGAATTTATGTGAGATAAAGTGTATTTAGGTTAGCATCAAAGGTAAATCAGTGAAATGAAGTTAATAATTTTACTTGTCTGTGTGTTTACTTCAGCAATGTCTTCAGGTCAATTGTACATACAGTAGTATTATGACATCACCCAAAGTTATGCCACAATCATTAAAAGGGTTAAAATAATATAGTTGGTCCTTTCCGGACCTTACTCCCCTGCCGATACCAAAAATCATATGACCTCAAGTGCCATGGTTTTTTAAATGGTGGCTGGCCATGCTGTCATGGCTGCATGCACATGTCACCAATGGGACTTGCCATCCATGGATACTCAAATCTATGGATGGCAAGCCTGTGGTTGGGGCAGGTAGGCTGTAGAACAGGGGTAGGCAACCTTTCCCCTTTAAGGGCCGAGGGACTTCAGCTCCCAGAAGCCTCAGCCATGTTGGCCAATAGTCCCATGTTGGCCAATAGCTCCTGGGATTCTGGAAGCTGAAGTCCCTCGGCCCTTAAAGGGGAAAGGTTGCCTACCCCTGCTGTAGAATAACTCTCCCTTATCATAAATGCTTGGGACAGGAGATGTTTTGGATTTTGGATATTTATTTATTTATGGATTTTGGAATTCCTATAGTTCCATATATACTCATCCCTCCATATTTGCGGCTTTGACTTTTGTGGATTTGATTATTTACGGATTTTATTAGTATGTTCTCTCTAGGAATATCTAGGTGCTCCAGTGCAACTCCATCGTCAACTTTAACCAAAAGTCGCACTGAAGGACCTAGAAAGAACACACACACCCCTAGGCATTTGTAGCTCTTCCAGCACAATTCTATGGTCAATGTCTGGCAGATTTGACCACAGAGTTGCACTGGGGGACCTAGAGATTCCTAGAGAGGTGTTCTCTCAGGTTTAAAACATACTGTTTTTGTTATTTGTAGTTTCCCCACATTCATGGAGGTCCTGTGCGCCTAACCCCAGTGAATATGGAGGAACAAGTATACATATATAATTGGATATCTTGGATATGGAAACCAAGTCTAAACACAAAATTCATTTCTGTTTTATATACACCTTATACACATAACCTGTAGGTGGTTTTATACAGTATTTTAAAT
Organism: Phrynosoma blainvillii; assembly: GCA_026167975.1. NCBI lineage: Eukaryota > Metazoa > Chordata > Lepidosauria > Squamata > Phrynosomatidae > Phrynosoma > Phrynosoma blainvillii. The sequence goes on from JANUYF010000004.1 coordinate 9,688,743, forward strand.
AATTTTGTGCTTGAAACAAAGTTTTTGTACATTGAACCATCGGAAAGCAAAGGTGCCACTACTTCTGCCTCCTTTGAAAAAGTTTTTGGAATATTTTGGATTTCAGAATTCTGGATAAGGGAGACTCAACCTGTATAAATATTTTAAAAGCAAAATCCTGCAGCAATAAAAGAGGCTTTGGCACCAACAACAGGTAGGCCTTAAGGAGGAGTAAGTTCCAGAAAGAGGGTGCTTTCTTCCAGTGGCATTGCTAGGATTGGCTTCACCCAGTCTGCCAGCTATAACTTATTTATGGTGTCTCTCTCTCTCTCTCTCTCTCTCACACACACACACACACACCATTGACCTCCTCCCACACCATACCATACCGAATCCTTAGTAATGTTTTTGTACTAATGTTACTCATGCATCGTAATTCCCATATATCACTGAATGTCATAGCAGTAGTTGTGACATAAAAAGCTAGCAAGATTAAAATTACACCTTTAAATAACAATATCATATACACATCCTAAATGTATTTACATTTACATAGTTTCATGGGGTTACAGTGAAAATTTGGTAAGAACAAATCCTTGGCCTCCTGCCTGTTTCCTTACGCATAATTGTTTCTTGCTTTAGAATTTTTGTTAAGTCATCCTCAGAGTGCGTTGCAACTGAAAGGTGGAATATAAATCAATGCAATTTTTAAAAAGGAATACTGCAAGTTTACTCGCTCATGAACATTCAGTAACAATGGAAACTGTCATTGTTCATGAACATTGTTCTGTATATCGGCAAAATTGTGTTATTCTTTCTCTTGGCATGTTTGTCGTGAAAGCACAATACATCCAGCGGGAGCATTTAGATTGGAAAACTAGTTTTAAAGAGACGCAGGCAAACGTCACAGCCCGTTTTTGCCAAAAAGCAGATTTTTGGGGAGCAGTGGTGTCACCCCCTTTTAGGGTGTCACCTGCCGCAGCCTGTGTCTCTTCACCCCTTTCTGACACCCCTGCCTTCTCCCTAGTTTCAATTTGAATTGCTTAAGGAGGTGGACACCCATTGAAGATGACCCTAGTAGGCAAGCAAGATAGTGTAGTAGGGTCACACCTCATTCTTTTGGATACTCAGCCTATCAGTAATGTATTATCAGATTTCCTAAATTTTTTTTTGCTTCCATTCAGCTTTTCAATAGGAATATCTGAGCCAGCCAGCCATCAACGCACAGTGAGCAAAATATTTTTCTTTCCAGAAAACAGCACCCAGTGTGAAGATTTAATTGAAGGAAGTTGTATCCCATCCAGATTTTTTTTTGAGCAGTCAAGAGATTGAGTCAAGGATGGATTTGGGAATTAAGAGTGAACTGATGAATAGAAAGGAAGCTAATGCAATCTGAGTCAACTTTTTTTTAAAAAAAGCAAAACTGTGCTTTGAAAACAGACCCTTGTTTTTCATTCCCTTTTGTACCTGGTACAAAATCAATAGCTAATAAAAGCACTTACATGATAATCCTGATAAGATCAAAGGTGGGATTTTCCAATTGGAATAGTCAATTTGGAAAATTGTTGCCTGGAATCCCAGTGCTGTAATTCTGCAGAACAAAACCAGGTGCATCAGTCAAATGGTCTAAAATCTACAAGTGATTTATTTGAGAGATGGAGTAAAAAGAACATGTCCTTGCTCTCCTGCCTGTTTGCTTATGGATAATTGTTTTATTGTTTCTTGTTTTAGAATTTTTGTTAGTCATCCTGGGAGTGTGTTGTAACTGAAAGGTGGAATATAAATTGAAGCAGTTTTTAAAAAGAAAAAGAAACACTGCAAGTTTACTAGCTCATGAACATTCAGTAACAATGGAAACTGTCATTGTTCATGATTCTGTCTATCTGCAATGTTGTGTTATTCTTTCTCTTGGCATGTTTGTGGTGAAAGCACAATCCATTTTGCAATAGCAATAAGACTGGAAAACTAGTTTTATTTTAAACCTGAAATACTCGTGAGAGATATGGTCATGGGTGTCACAAGTCCTTTTCTATTCCTTTGTTATTTAAAAGAAAATATAGCTCCGATCATGCATTTGAAACTATCTAGAGGAGAACAAATATCCTATATGTTCAGTTTGCATTTTTAAAAAACTGTATAAGATGATGTATGTGTTGTTTGCCTTCAAGTCATTTCCGACTTATGGCGACCCTAATGCAACCCTATTACAGGGTTTTCTTGGCAACTTTCTTGAGAGTGGGTTTGCTGTTGCCATCCTCTGAGGCTGAGAGACTGTGACTTGCCCATGATCACTCAGTGGGTTTTCATGGCCAAGCAGGGATTTGAACACTGCTCTCCGGAATCGTAGTCAACCACGGCAATGCACTGACGCTTACCAAGAGATTATCTGAAATGTTAAGACGAGGGTGTTCTTTCAGTTCTCTTCCGCTAGGTATGTAATTGGTGCGTGTGTCACTTGAGGGTATGAGTAAGCTATAGCTGGTAGACTGGTTGCAGAGGGGGAGATCTTGGAAGACCACACAACCTAATTGTGGGTAAAGCATTTAAAGCCAGCATGGTGTAGTGGTCTGAATGTTTTGACTAGGACTCTGGAGAACAGATTTTGAACCCCCCTCCCCAGGCCATGGAAACCCACTGGATGACCTTAGGCAGATCACACTCTCTCAGCCTCAGAGAGGCAAAGGCAAACTCCCTCTGAACAATTCTTGCCAAGGAAACCTGGGGATTCACTTTAGAGTCACTATAAGCTGGAAATGACTTGAAGGAACACAATAACAACAGGGTTTAAAATACAATACATTCATTTAATCTATTTGAAATATCAGTAGAATGGATAAATAAAAGTAAATTTAAGTGCCTCGTGCTTGCAACACCTGGTAGTTTTGTACTCACTGTCAAAATCGTGGAAGGTGGGAGCAGGTTTCCTTCTTGGTGAAGAGGTAGTAGAAACTTGCCTGAATTCCTAAAAAAAGAGCGTATTTCAGTTAACTCTAGGCCTAAGCAGACTGCCAGAAATAGTGCACATTAAATTGAGGCACTGCCCTGGCTCAGTGCTAGGGAATCATGGGAATTGTATTTTTTTCTGGGACATTGAGCCTTCTCTGTCAGAGAGCTCTGGTGCCACAATAAATTACAGTTCCCATGATTCCCTAGCACTGAGCCAGGGCAGTGCCTCAATTTAATGTGCACTATTTCTGGCAGTCTGCTTAGGCCCTCTGTCAATGAAACTCCTTTTTACCAAATCTTTTACACCTGCCCAGTTCCCTTTTCTGCCTCATCCTCTATCTAGCTTTTTTTTTAGCAGCATCAGCATTGGGAGGATGATGAAGGACAGCCAGAGAAACATAAACATTTCATTTGAAACAGCATTAGGATTGCAGAGTGCCTTTTCATACAGACTTGAGGTTCTTTCAGATCTTACCCATCAGACAAATGGTAGTTTCTAACCAAGAAACTGCCTCCCTTTCCTACTGAAAGGATGAAACTACTTTTTGACTGATTGGCTATTCAACATTTGTCATCTAGCTCAATGATCAGTTGGTTTCAAATTCTTACAGAGCATTCTTTCTACTATATATTTGGGTTTAGGGGCTATATTAAATCTTCAGTTTCTACCATAGCCCTGTCTTCTAGCTTTCCTCCCTGTGGTTTTTTTATTATTATTATTATTATTTTTAAAAAAATAATCCTCTGCCTCCAGATTCCTTGATCTCAATCTTGCATCTTTGGGACTGGTAGTTCTGTGAGACATTTAGCCTTTTCTGCGAGACAGCTCTGGTGCCACAGCAAACTAAAATTCCCCAAATTCCATAGGATTCAGCCATGGCAGTGAAAGTGGTATCAAACAGGATTGTTCCTGCAATGCGGATGTAGCCCTCTGAAGCTTTGGTTGTAATTCCTACATTCAGGGATGTGCCCCTTGGTTCACATCAGAATCTAATCAAAGAAATACACAGTACTCGCCTTGACAATAGTGCCAAGCTTTTCTTTTTCCTCAAATCTACCAGCCATCTACTGCACTGAAAAACAGGGCTGATCTGAAAGTGCCTTTCATCATGCTTGCAGTGCTATTCTGGAGCTGCAAATGTCATGAGGGAGTTTCTTGGGCATGGGCTAATAGGCATAGAGGTGGCTAGTAGGGTCAGCCACATGTTTTGTTTTTCCTTTTGCAGTGTCTTAAAAAGGATGCTACATTGGGACTTGCCTCGGATCATTTGCGAGAAAGAACAAGCCCAAATCAGGAGAGTAGAAGCATACCAGGAGCTGTTTTTTTCAGTCATAACGTTTGTTTTTTAGACACAACTCGCTGCTGGGGTTCTTAGTTCCTAGTCTGAGTTCTACAACTGTAAGCCCCCTTACACATGTCTTTTCTCTGCTCCCCCAAAAGGCATCAGGGACCTTCTTAAAAGAATGCTTGGCACAGCCTTACAGAAAAGTTTGGTCAAGTACCAACAGGTGCTAGCTGCTTACTCTCCCTTCTGTTTAGAACATCATTTGGGGTGGTTTTTCCCTTTCTTTCTTTCCTTCCTTGTCTAATTTTGAAAGAAAACAAAATGACACTAATTCAATTAAAGGGAAGGTTGGAAGGTTGCCAGAATTTAGGCAGCTAAAAAGGATTATGGAAGCAATGGACTGTTCTGCAAATTAGTATTGGTTTTTGGCTATTATGTGCAGTAGAAAGATGCTTCCCGTTCTCGGGTTCAGAATGCATGCGGCATTTACAGCCACCCTTATTTCTCTCTTGATTGGTCTTTTCTTAAAATAAAATAAAATAAAATAAAATAAAATAAAAAGCTGTAATGGCTTCAACTTGTTTTACTCTGTGAAGGCACCAACTTTTCTGGCTATGGTCACTTGTTCCAGGAATACCGAGTATCATTCTTGAAGGCCATATCTCACTTAAGAAGCTCCCTTTCTTCAGAACTTTGTGGAAGCTTTTGGCTGTGTCTCATTTGGAAAGAATTCAATACTTTGGGGGTGGACTGAAGGGGGGGGGTTGAGAGCGATGTTGTTTATTTTCTGCTTAATATTTACATCAAGCTTTCCTCAGTTCTCAGATTGGTGTGCATGGAATTCTTGCCATCTAGATAGTGGTTACCCAGCCCCAAATTTAGTATCAATGCTAGGACTCACGGAGCCAAGTAATCCAGGGAAATATTGGCTTCAGGAGTAGAGCTATGCTTTGCATTCAGGTTGCAGGTTCGGTTTCTGATGCTTGTAGCTAAAATGACTCTTGGGTAGCAGAGATGAAGGAGAACTCTTATGAAGGGAAGCAGTTGCTACTGGATAGAAAGGTAAATAATACTGGGTAAGTGTTCAGGCTCCGTTCAGATGGGTTTCAGCTGTCCATTGTTATACAATTACAGGAAAACTACAAGTGGTGGTCAAGATTGATCTATGCTCCACATTGCCAATTGCTGTGCGCTGTGCCTTCAGTGGGAGGTTAAGCTAGATGTCTAATGCATTTATTGGGGCTGGCCTTATTATGTGTCAGGAGTTGCACATGCAGCTGTCCTGCCGTGGTATACTGGGAAGGTTAAATTATATAGTAGTAAAACAGTATTGCAGTGACATTGATGATTTCAGGCACAACTGGTGAGATTCCTCTGGGAGGGTAGCAGGCATGAGTTAAGCCTGTTCGAGGTCATTCCTGTGAGAAGCACCTAGCTGGAAGAACTGAGAAGTGGCGGTGTAGGAACAAGGGGGGAAATGTGTTCATCAGTTATAATATATGAGGATTGAACCTACCATGAATTTGAAAGTTTGCATAGTTTCACTAAGCAATGGTAACACTTACTGTTTAGGTCTGACAATGAACTTCTCTGGATTGGATCTATAGTTACTGAATAAAAGTTTGCCAAGTTTTCACTAGTGAAGCCTGATTTTCTGAACTTGGTGTCCAGTTGGATTGGGTATTCAGATACAAATTGGCTTCAAGCCTAGCTTTCTTATTGCAGGCTTTATTCTGCCTGAGGTACGTATGTCACCATATCTGGTGTGTGCCATTAAATTCATTTTGCTGCAGTTTGGTATAGAGCCTTTTTGGACTACTATTTTTCCCTATGTAATCTCACTCAGTTTTTTTATTGGTTGCTTGCTCCAAGAATTTCTCGTGACCTACTGAATATCCAGATTTGCACATCAGCCTGGCATCTTGCCCTTGTTGGTTCTTAAAATGCTCAAAAGAAAATCACTAAAAACACTTTAGAAGTACTAGTCGGAAGGAAAAAATTGATGTACACCTTTCAGAGAAGGGGTGTAGTGCGTAATTGAGGAGAACATCCATTATCCATTAGCAGCTAAAGGTGCCAGTTATTGTCTATATATCTCCTTTCATCTCGAGAAACAGGATTTTCTCTCCAGTTTAAATGCTAGTTAGGAGGAGAATGGAACTTATGTGAGACACATACAGCAGATTGAAAGCAAAATGCATACATAATCTGAAGACTTGACTGTCATGAAATCACCAGTTGGCACTTGCATGATGAGCCTGATGGAAGCACTGAGTGGGATCCCCCCCCCCCCCCCCCCGGCAAAAAAAAATATCTGTCTTGTTTGGATTTATCTGTCTAATACTGGCTTTTTCCAAGATGGGGGAACAGGGATGCTGAAGGCTTACTTTGCAAATCATAAAGAGAATACAAACAGCAAACAATTCATGCAGAAATATACAAAGGAGGCTCAAAGGGCACAAGAGCAATTTGTGGGGTCCTCTGACTTAACACATTCTGCAACAGAGTTTAAAACAGATTTAGAAGGTTTGAAAGACAACCTGGGAGCTGAAAGCACTTCTATCAAATATGCATAGTCAAGGTGAAACAAGAGGCTGCCAGAAATTGCTTCAGATTTCAAACAGAGCACACAAAGAAGTAACAAGGTACTTGCCTAAAGTCAGGACAAGAAAATCATTTTGCAATACACTGCATTAATTTGCAATGGGATAGTATTTTTCCTCACCCTAAGTCCTTTCCCAGATGTTTTGAAATCATAAAAGGCATGAACTTAGTCATCCAACTTCTTTTCCAAAATATTGTCACTCCATGGCTGTAAGACTTTTTCTCCCTGTTCTGTTCAAAATCCAGAATGAGTTTTAAACAAAGAAAAAGAAGGAATCAAGATGAGGAAAGTTTGTCCACATTTTCCCGTTCAATGGCTAGCAAATAAAATCACAACCAGATTGAGTGCCATTCTAGATTTTAGTGGCATCTCGCCCATCTCTCTGTGCAGGTGAAAATAATTGTAATGAAACACTTGCTTTTAAACACTATTCTCACCTTTTCTCCCCATCTCATCTCATCTGGAAAGTATTCAGCCGTGCCTCTTACTTAGCTGTTACTAGTGGTCTTTTTTTAGCACAGCTGCATGACAAATTGCAATATAGTAGTACAGTTATAATCTCTTTGCTTGCACTTCAGTGGTACTACCAATCTTTTAGATTACCATCTAGTACTGTACTGGAACTAAGTGAGGAAGGTGTCTTATACTTGGGGGTAAACAGCATTCCTTCCCCCAGTTCAGCCCCAGTTTGCCAATATAGGTAAATAACCTATATTGAAGGGGCTATTTCAGATTTTGGGACGCAAAGAGCAAATAGATTTCAGTGGCCAAGATTTTTAGCCCAATGTCTTTTGACCAAAAGCTCACCCTTAATAATTATGCAGTATTAAATTCAGGACATGCATTATCCGATGGAGCCAACTAAATATCTGTTTAATTGGAGCATTTTGTTTCCAGCAGTGTCCAACTAACCCACCTCTGTAGCTAAAAGCTCCTTTTGCTGTTGTCTCTGAGAGCCATGAAAAAATCTATCCTCCATGAATTGCAATTTGGAAAAAAAATGAGTGAAGCATAGTTTCAGCATTTCATGTGCTTCCTTTTTATGCTTCATAATCACTTTAGCTACCGTAGCAATAATAATAATAATAATAATAATAATATCCCTTCAACCATCCTGCATTCCTGCCTTAATTTAATCTTGTGCTTGTCAGACACACTTAGGTGTTCATATGCAGTGGTAACCAGAAAGGGGTCTCGATGTGGAAGTTTCCGGGTAATAATCACACACTGTCCGAAACAGGAGGGATTTAAATATATTCCCTCTTTCCAAATGGCAACCTGTTTCAGGCTGCAGGCCAGGGTACATGCTTTGTGTGAATCAGTCATTTTATTGTATGCAGCTGCTCAGAGATGTGGGAGAGTGGTGCTATACAACTAATCCCCCAACAAGAGGTAATTTGTCTCATTTTTGTTCTCCCCTTGCCAACTTGTTTTTCTGTGGGAGCTTGAAATGTTTCAGCAATGCTCAGCTCAATCTCTTATCATCTTCTGAAACAGAAAGGATCTTTGCAACAACTACAACAAAATCGGAATCAAAGCAAAATGAATTAGCACTCGCCACTTGGCTGCCATGCTAGAGATTTGGAACTACTGCACATTAGCACCAATAATGACTTGATATGCCATCTGTGTTAGTAACTGGAATTCTCAGCCACAGGACACGGATCTGAGGCACTTTCCTCTCTTCGTGGTTGAATTAAATAGATATGCATGGTGAAATGGACCATTGCTATGGCAGGAAGGGAAGGAAGCTTTGAAATATTTCCTCTGTTCTCTTGTGACCATCTTGGAAAGTGCCTGACCAGAATATATTCTTTCACCCACGCTTGCTTGGGCAAATATTCATCGATCATTTGACAGAGATGGTTGTCTGTACACTTTTATAGGCTCTAGGTACTTCTGCTGAGTTCAGGAAACAATTACCATAGTCTCTCAATTCATAACATCCTAAATGAATGTGAGGCTAATTGACTGTGAGATATATGGCATAAATAAACCTGATTTAAGGTTGCTGTCTTGTGATCTTTCAGGTTTTAATTGGATGTGGAGGAGGGACACTTCAGATTATTGCATGAAAAGGTGCATTGTGTGCCCACAGAATAAAAGGGAAATTAAGTTAAAGTTCCTCTTTGTTCTTTACTATTGGAATAGACCTTCTGTGGTTCAGCAGAGTGGCCAGCCTTTCAGAGATGAATTAAAAACCCACTTGAAATTTTGAATACCTATTGAAATACCTGGCCATGTGTGTGATGGGAAGAAAAGACATGAGGCTTTACTAAGTGAAAGACTTTTCCTTCTGCAGAGTCCTGTCAAACATAGTTAGAAATTTGTTGGGCAAGACAAAAGAGAGAGCCCTGCTCTCTCACCAACAAGACTGAAGATTCTTAAGCATGCTTTTTGTTCAGAAATCACATAACCATGAGATTGGCAGTCTGTGAAAGATTCAGTGTGTGAGCTCTTATTACCCATTGCCTAATGTACCCAGCAAGAATAGAAAATTTGGTTTTTCCAGTGGCTTGCAACAGAAGAGATGGAAACATCTTGAATCCAATGTATAGATGAAGGTTTCATATGTATCCCCGTTGAGAGATAACTTTTTAAAGTCCATCTAGAGATTTGAAAGTGGTATGGATCTGTTTTGCCTGTTTTATTCGTGGAAAGGCTAAGAGACCCAAAGATTAATATGAATGTTTTTGGCTAATCGTCTGTGAAATAGTCTCAGGCAGCAGGTGACTGTGTGTGTCTGAGACAGTGTCATTGAGTGAATGTGTGACTATAATGTTGATAGTGTTAGGTTTCAGTGGCTGAAAGCCAAACATAAGATAAAATGAAGAGTATAGATTCCAATACTGTCTTGGCTATAGTTAGATGTGGCTACTTCAGAAATATGTAGCATAAGCTTTTGTAGACTGAGGCTACATCTGCACTGTAGAAATAATCTAGGTTGGCACCACTTTAACTGCTCTGGCTCAATGCTATGGAATTCTAAGAATTGTAGTTGTTTTAGACATTTAGCCTTTTCAGTCAGAGAGCTCAGGTGCCACAACAAACTACAATTCCCAGAATTCGCTAGCATTGGATCATGTCTGTTGAAGTGGTGTCAACCTGGATTATTTCTGCAGTGTGGATGCAGCCTGAGTCTTCTTCATCAGATGCATATGATGAAGTAGACATGGTCTATGAAAGCTCATGCTACAAACTTCTTTCTCTCAGTCTCACACGTGCTACAATATCCCTTTGCATATTGATCCAGACTAAGGACATTATCACACAGGAGACAAAGTGCCCGCATACCATGAATAAATGGTGATTAAATCCCATGAATATCCCTCAACAACAGGATTGTTTTCAGATGACCATCGCCACTATCCCAGCATTATCCTGTGAATAAAGCAGCAAAATCGCCCCGCTTTATTCATGGGATAATGCCAGGATAATGGCAACGTCATCTGAAAACAATCCCATTGTTGCAGGATATTCATGAATTTAATCGCCATTCATGGGATGTGGGCGCTTGCCTCCCATGTGATCAATTTATTTGGTTTCTCCTTGAAGAAGAAGCCCATCTTTGTTTATATTGTATATCTTCATATATACTCATGGGACAGATAAATCTTTTATAAACAACTTCTTATCATGGACTATTTTTGTCCGTTTCCAGCTCATTATACTTCTCCTTGTAGAGCCATAGCAGTAGGAAAAAAAAATTCATACACTTCTTGGTCCATAGTGACCCTAGCACTTTTCCCTTTTAAGTTTCCTATACCTAGAAATATAATAATAATAATAATAATAATAATAATAATAATAATAATAATGTATAACAATGAAGATCATAAAGCACAATGTAAGCTCAAGATGTAACTATGTATATGCACATCTAAATATATGTAATTTTGTTGCATTGGTGTTTGGTTGTCAGGTGCTTTATTTTTGTGCTCTGAAGCTATTTAAGATTCCAAGTCCCTGAAGTCTAAACCTCTGACCCCATCCTTTTGGTCTTTATGTTACAGATGTCATGGTGGAAGGAAAGCTCTGTGACTGTGATATTGTTGCGGATTGCACAGTTGGAGACCCTGTAAAGCTGGAAGTGAAGCTAACAAACTGGAGCAAGCGCAGTGTTGGCCCATTCTCTCTCACTATCATCCCTTATCAAGATTACCAAAATGGGGTCCACAACTATGATCTCCAAGGTGGCATCACTTTTGTCGGATCCAACACTTTTTATATTGATACAGTAAGTCCATAATTGGTATATTCTTTATCGCAACATGCATGTAAATAAATAAATAATAATGTAAAGCAATGAATTACCAGTGGCATTTAGTGCCTTTTTTCCAGTGCCTAATGTGAAATAATGACCAAGGAGAATTTATATAAATTCAACCTATGCGGAAATCAAAATAGTTAAAAGATTTGCCATAACTTGGATCAGATACTGAATGGAACGGACACTGCAGTTAAGAAATAAGGAGACTAGCAAAGGGGAGGGCAGCCATGAAAGAACAAGACAGGATCCTAAAGTGTAGAGATATATAACTGAGCATTAAAGTTAGAATTGTCCAAGCTATTATATGTCAGGGATGATGGGAGTTGTAGCTCTTCACCTCTGGCTCTAACTCTCCACCTTGTTATGCAGCAGAGCTGACCAGCTTTGATCAGTGGTTGATGCTTCTTTCCCAAGCAGCAGAGTTTCAGAGAATAGGCTGAAGACCCTGACAAACTCTCCAAGCCTTCTCACTCTTCTTCCTGAGATGTCTCCAAACTTCTCCAGGATTCTTCTGGCTCTTGTATCTTCCCTCAAGACACCAGACAACTCAGTAGTCTTATATAAAAGATCTACTTTATTCTACTATATATAAATACTATATGCCCTACAAATCACAATCTCTACTCCACCAAAATACTCCATACTACACCACAATGTACATTAGCAAACATTGCAATTTATAGCCATTGTTAGACACCACCCACCAGTCAGTTTCCACCCAGTGGGCGTGTACATACATCTTGATTGGTCCACATAGATCATCCCATACCTAAGACCAACCCAAGTGTTTCATCACTTTACCTTGACCACTTAATGAGTCTCAGGTGTTTGCAATCTATCACAGGTGTTCTCAATATACCTTCTATAACTTTGTCCTTGGCTCTCAAGGCTTCTTAATTATATTATCTTTTTCACCTGTGTATCTTCCTGATTGCTCCTGCTTAGTCACTTTGACATTCACATAAATATTTTTATTTCTATTACTGTATATCCCATGTTGCTTTTTCCTTAACAATCCCCTCCGAAATAAAATATTGTATGTGTCTTATAATGTCATTCCAACCATTTGTGTCAGTCTTTCATGTTTTTCCGCCGTCAATGCTTTTGTGAACAAATCTGCTATGTTGTGTTGTGTTTCTATATATCTCAATTCTATTTCACCCTTCTGAACCATGTCTCGCACATTTTGATATCTTACTCCAACATATTTTGTTCTGTTCTTCAAACTTTCAGTTTCAGCCATTGCTATGCATGACTGTGAATCTTCCAGAATTTCTACTGGTATCTTGTAACTTTCATTTAAATCATTCAATAACTGCTCAACCCACTGTACCTCATTTACTATCTCATTTAAAGCTGCGAATTCTGCTTCCGTCGTACTTATCGCTACATTTGTTTGTTTCCTACTTCTCCAGACTATTGGACTTTCACTGTACTTGATTATTATTCCTGTAACTGACTTCTTGTCTCCTAATTCTGATGCAAAAGAACTGTCTACATAGCAATCTAAATCTGAATGACTGTTTCTAATTATCAATTTCTTATCTAGAGTTCCTTTCAAATATCTCAATAAGTGTTTTACTGCTGTCCAGTCTTCAATTTTTGGATCATTAACCCTTCTGGACAACACATTTACAGCATACGAAATGTCTGGTCTGGTGTGGCAAGATATGAATTGTAAAGATCCTATTATGCTCCTGAATAAAGTCTTGTCTTCAAAATCTCTAGTTGTTTTTTCAGATACAAAACCAGTTGTCATTGGAGCTCTTACTATTTTAGCATTTTGTAATCCACACTTTTCAATCAAATTTTCAATTTTCTTTCTCTGACTTAACAATGTCCTTCTTCTGTCCACTCAACACCAATACCTAAATAAGACTTCAATAAACCTAGATCCTTCAAAACAAACTTTTTAGACAACTCTTTTTTTTACTGATTCAATCTCCTGTCTTGACTTTGCTGCCACGCACAAATCATCTACATAAATCACTAACACTATGTCTCCTTTTGTATAGACACATGCATCTGCAACGCTCCTTTTGTATCCTAGCTTAACTAACTCATCATTAATGCACAAATTCCATGCTCTGGCACTTTGTTTTAACCCATACAATGCTTTCTTTAATTTATAAACTTTCTGACTACCAATTTCTTCAAAACCTTGTGGCTGCTCCATAAATATCTCTTCATCTAAACTAGCATTCAAGTAGGCTGTTTCAAAATCAAAATGTTCTACAACTAAATTTCTTTTTGCTGCTACAGCTAGAACCATTCTCAGACTTTCTGGCTTTGCAGTTGGAGAATATGTCTTATCATAGTTCTCATACTGCTGTTGTGCAAAACCCTTAGCTACTAACCTTGCTTTATACTTAATACTTCCATCTGGCATTTCTTTCTTTTTGTATACCCACTTACAACCAATTACTTTCTTGTCCTTGGGTCTATCAACTATTTCAAAAACATCTTTATTTACCAGACAACCAAACTCATCATCCATTGCATCAATCCATCTTTCCTGTTCTTCTCTAGACAAACTTTCCAACTCTTCAAAACTTTCAGGCTCTTCCACTGCTAAACAAGCTCTTGCATTTGTCACAACAAACCTATCTGGAGGCTTTCTAACTCTGTGACTACATCTGGGAATAAACTCTGCTGATCTGCCTCTTTCATCCTCACTTTCTGTACTGGGAGTTATAGTTCTATGGCTAAATCTCTTGTCCTCAGTCATTCTAGTAGTAATAGGTCTAGATTGTGTCTCATTATCTGAAGAACTATCACTGCTGCTAGTGGATGCTTCTGGCTTAACTGAAACCCCTCCGTTTCCTGAAGTTGGTTCAGTTTGTGTTTCTGGCTCATTTGAACTTCCTAACCTCAAGAAAACTTCTTTATTTGCATGCAGTTTGTCCCAACCGGCATGTCTCTCGAAATTTGCCGACCTAGAATACTGCACTTCCCTTCCACCTAAATGAAACTTGTAGCTATTTCCTGAATACCCCAAAAACCTAAGCCTTTTACTTTTGGGTTCTCCTTTCTTCCTGAAACAAGCTGGTATGTAAACATAAGCAAACTGTCCAAAGACTCTCAAATACTTGTAATTTGGCACTCTCCCATACAATACCCTGTAGGGAATGTCTTCAATTTCTGAATGATACAGTCTGTTACTAATATGTACTGCTGTCAAAGTTGCTTCTGCCCAGAAACTATCTTTTACCTCTGCATCTGCCATCAAACAAGCAGTTATTCTTTTTATATCTTGTATTTTTTTCTCCGCTAAACCATCTTCGTTAGGACAAGCGGGATTAGTAGTTTCATGCCTTATTCCTACCTTTTGAAACCAATTAAACAATTGATTACTTAGAAACTCTCCTCCCCGGTCAGTAACAATGGTGCCTACTCTAATATCAAATTGTCTTTCCACCATTCTCACCCATGCTTTTAAACTTTGCCCAGCGTCAGATTTGTTTTTCAATATTCTTACAAAAGCAAACCTTGTATACCTATCAACAATTACTAGGAAATATTTGCTTCCCCCTAAAGATAAACAATTAGCTTGGGCAACATCTGCATGTACAAACTGAAATGGTCTTTGAGCAATTCTTTTGGTTTTCTTGGCTACTGGAAAAGCTCTGACCTTTACCTGATTGCATACAGTACAATCTAAGTGATTTTTGCATTCAGCAACTTTTAAATCTGGACACATACTGATTAACTTCTTTAAACATTTGAAACTAGCATGGCCAAATTTTCTATGGAGTTCATGTATACAGTCTTTGTGAATTGGACTATTGTCTATGTTATTAGCATTTTCAACCCTGTAGCAATCAGTATTGTCCTCCAAATAATAAAGCTTATCTTTTTTCAAGCCTATGCCTCGCAATTCCCCATTCAATTTTATCTTACACATGTCCTTTTCAAATATAACTGTGTAATCTCTGTCTGTTAACTTGCTCACTGATAACAAATTATTTTCTAACTCCTTTACATGTAACACATCATTAAAGTTTTCCTTTAGCCCTGGAATGTGAACTGTACCCATTTGATTTACAGTACTGAGCTCTTTCCCATCAGCTAAAACCACAGCATTTACATTAGCTGATTTTCTATTACTTATCAAATTAATATTGTTACACATTGAAGATGATGCTCCTGAGTCAATTAACCATTTACAATTAGCATTTTGTTTTTCCTTAATCATGGTTGCAAACCCCTTTTTGTTACCACTGTCCTTCAAAAATGGAGGTTTGGACTGGTTTTGATACTGCCGCGGCTGCCATCTGCTCTCTCCTTGCTTGCTTCTCTCAGCAGCAAATTGTTTACAATGTCTCTGCAGATGACCAATCTTTTTACAATAAAAACACCTCCGTTGCTCCCTTGTAGAAGCTGCTTCTTCCTGCTTTCGTAGATCAGGCGTTGTTTGTTGTTGTGGCACAGTCCTTAAACTTGCTGAGTCACCCTGCTCAGACTTTCTTCTCAAGTTTTCTTCCAATATTCTGGCAACAATTAAGTCTCTGTTCAGCTCAGCTTCTGGCAAATTTTGCAAGCTATTTGTTATGTTGTCCCAAGAAGAGTCCAGCGATTCTATTAAAATATAACACTGCTGCTCCTTGCTAATTTCCACTCCTCTCAGTTCAGCTTGCACAAATAAATCCTGCATTGTTTTTAAATGTTCTATTACACACTGTCCTTTAGTCATCTTTTGTCTGTAAATTCTTTTAGACCAAAGCATTTTTGCAAACGCAGTTGAAGGTGTGTGTAATCTCTGCAAGGTCTCCCACACATCCTTGGCGGACACTTTATCTCTTACATCGTTAATCAAGTCTTCTTCTAGCATGAGATAAAGACATGCTTTTGCTTTAGCGTCTCTTTCTCGAGTGGCTGCATTAGCATCAGCTGCCAGCCCTGTTTCAACTGTCAACCACAGAGACTCCTTTATTAGTAGAGATTGGGCGTATATTTTCCAGGTAGAGTAGTTATTTCTATTTAATTTACTAAACTTTAGTATCTCCATCTTAATTTGTGCAGTGACTCAATTTGACACAGTCCCTCTGAGTATGCACAGCAGACAAAATACAAAATGATTTACTCACAAGGCTCCACAAAACTTTCTTCCACACTCTGGAATTTTCAGCTTCTGTGGATGCTGGTTGCTCTAGTATCTGGGCCCATAACCCTTGTCAGGGATGATGGGAGTTGTAGCTCTTCACCTCTGGCTCTAACTCTCCACCTTGTTATGCAGCAGAGCTGACCAGCTTTGATCAGTGGTTGATGCTTCTTTCCCAAGCAGCAGAGTTTCAGAGAATAGGCTGAAGACCCTGACAAACTCTCCAAGCCTTCTCACTCTTCTTCCTGAGATGTCTCCAAACTTCTCCAGGATTCTTCTGGCTCTTGTATCTTCCCTCAAGACACCAGACAACTCAGTAGTCTTATATAAAAGATCTACTTTATTCTACTATATATAAATACTATATGCCCTACAAATCACAATCTCTACTCCACCAAAATACTCCATACTACACCACAATGTACATTAGCAAACATTGCAATTTATAGCCATTGTTAGACACCACCCACCAGTCAGTTTCCACCCAGTGGGCGTGTACATACATCTTGATTGGTCCACATAGATCATCCCATACCTAAGACCAACCCAAGTGTTTCATCACTTTACCTTGACCACTTAATGAGTCTCAGGTGTTTGCAATCTATCACAGGTGTTCTCAATATACCTTCTATAACTTTGTCCTTGGCTCTTAAGGCTTCTTAATTATATTATCTTTTTCACCTGTGTATCTTCCTGATTGCTCCTGCTTAGTCACTTTGACATTCACATAAATATTTTTATTTCTATTACTGTATATCCCATGTTGCTTTTTCCTTAACATTATATTTCCCATTACCATGTATGGATGTGAGAGTGGGACAGTGAAGAAAGCCTACAGAAAGAAATACACTAATTTGAGATGTGATGCTGGAGAAGAGTGCTGAGGATACCATGGCCGACCAAAAAGACAAACCAGTGAGTCCTTGAACATACTAAGCCTGAACTCTCCCCGGAAGCCAAGATGACAGAACTGAGACTGTTGTAATTTGGCCCCATCATGAGAAGACATGGCTCACTCGGCAATAATGGTAGGGAAGGTAGGAGGCAGTAGAAAGAGAGGCAGGCTGCACTCCAGATGGATAGACTTTTAGGGCCTTTACAGACTGCCAGAAATAATACAGCTTGAGTCCACTTTAACTGCCCTGGCTCAGTGCTAGGGAATCATGGGAAGTGCAGTTTTTTCGGAGACATTGAGCCTTCTCTGTCAGAGAGCTCTGGCGCTCATGACGTGTGGCGCTGTTTTGCATTCCAAAACGGCGCCCACTGCCGCACGCATGCATGCATGAGTGCGGGTGCCATTTTGGAACGCAAAATGGCACCTCGCGCTCGCATACATATGATGGCGGGAGTAGTGTTCATGCGTGCGCAAATGCACATCCGGCGCCATTCCCCCCCCCCCTTCGGCCCACCAACAATTGGGGGACAGCGGAAACAGCCCCACCCCCAAAAGGTATGCTGACCCCTGATTTACAGGAACAAAGCAGAGCAGTGGAAGACCGGGGGTCTCGGAGATGTCTCATCCACAGGGTCGCTACGAATCAGGGCCAACTTGAGGGCAGTTAACAACAACAAATGTGAAACATTCAAGAGAATGTATTATCTATCTATCTATCTATCTATCTATCTATCATTTGATTTGTATCCCACATTTCTCCCCAAATGGGACTTGAAGCTACCACATTACAGCAAGGTGATCTACCACATTACAGATTTCAGTGTGCTATGTCCACCTCCTAATTTGATATCTGGCTTTTACAATGGGAGAATCAACTCCAAACCCAGACCCTTATTAACCAACCTAGATCCATGGAGCTTGCTCATCCCTGACTTAACGGAGGAATTTAAGTGTCACATAATTTTGCAGGTTTAGAGATTTTATTTGAACAGTGTGGGCTCAGAAAATGTATAGTTTTACCAAGTTGAAAATCGACTCCTTTGGCATCAATGTATTGTAGAGGGAGAAAAGTTATAAAGCAGCTTTTAAACTTAATTTCTGGGGGGGCGGGGGGAGCCATTGGGAGCTAGGGACCATTCATTCTAGGTGACTCATCTGTTAGGCCTGATAGAATAAATGTTTGAAGGGGATCAGGTAGAGCTTGGCAATGAACATACAAAAGAAAAACAAAAACAAAAATGCTATTTAAAGGGGTAAAAGAGCCATAAATTGAATAGAAAAAGTGCATAGAAAAGGGCCCAAAAGCTCCAGTGTAAAAGTGGGGAAATGAAAGTGCTCGGTTCTGAAAAAGAACAAAAAACATTTTAAAAATCTAGTAGACTAGGGAAAATCAAGGGGAGTTGTTTATTAGAATATGGTTATTGGAATGTGGTTACTTGTTCTGTTAAAGAGCAATGGAAGAGGTTCAGCTGAGGTTCTGCTTTATATGTCAAAGCGGACGGTGTCCATTAAGTTACAAAATACATTAGAGGCACAGATTCTTCTATGGAGTTATAACAGGAGAAAAAAGCCTGGCCCACAAAGGATTGGAGACATATTATTATCCCTCCTTGCAACCAAGAAGCTGAGGAGGATCTTGACATAGAGAAAGGAAAGAAGGAAAAAGATGCTACAATAAAGGGTAATTTCACATTGACATATGGCTGTTGATGCTGTAGCCCCCTTAAGAAGCAAATGTGGACAATCAGCAAGGAATGATCTACCTTTTCTCTTGACAACAGAGGTAGTGAGGCTATATTCACACTGCACAGTTATAGCAATTCTATGACACTTTACCTAAAATCATAGAATCATAGAGTTGGAAGAGACCCCAAGGGCCATCCAGTCCAACCCCATTCTGCCATGCAGGAACTCAAAATCAAAGCATCCCCTGCAGATGGCCATCCAGTCTCTGTTCAAAGTCCTCCAAAGAAGGAGACCTGCCAGGGATCTGTTCATGAAATTTTAGGATTTGTTTAGAATTCTCAACGTTTAGAATTCACATTTTTTTAAAAAAAAGCTTTAATACTGTAGTTTGGGAGAATGCACTAAAGATTCTATGTCTGCACAGGCCATTTACACTGGTTTCCCCCCACTTTCACATCATCCTGTCCACATGCTGGAGGGCCAAAGCTCCTGTTTGAATGTGGAGTGTCGTCACATGGAAAAACCTATTCCTGTCCCCACAGAATCTGGGCCATCCCTTTTTGAAATCAAATTTTAATAACTTACCTTTTATTCTAATTTTTTCAACAAAATCCAGAGCACTCCGCAATGATGCTCTGTGGCACTGTGGGGTGCCCAGGTAACTTGGAGAACTCAGGGCAGCTTCGGGGCCAGAATACTCCGGGAGAAGCCCAGAGTATTCTGGTCAGTATAAACCTGCCCCAAGACTACATGCAACAGTACTACCCAAAGCGATGAGCTTTAGACTGATGCTGATAACATAAGCCAACAGTTCCTAATTTATGGAGAATTTCCAGGAGAGAATAACAGTTGTAGCCAATATGGTATTGGTCCCTGACACATTAGGAAAAAAGACTCATGTCCCCATATCAAATAGCCTGAGAAGCACTTTTAGCACAGTGTCACATCATTGTTATTTCTGTTCCTAGATTCCCTTTCTCAGTTCTTTTTAAGGGAATGAGTCCATCATGTCTGCCTGACACTATTGAGCACTGGGGGAAAGAAAATAACTACCTTTCTTTTATTAATATGGATGGTTTGTTCTGTTCTTGCCCCTTTTTATGCGATTCTCAGAAACTGTCAAAACCAAAGAGATTACTTACAGTTTAACCATCCCTTACAATTCATGATTACAATTTTTTTGGATTCGTACTCTATGTATTTTAAATTGTTGTTAGCCGCCCCGATTGTGCACAGAGGGGCAGGGTATAAATTATTATTATTATTATTATTATTATTATTATTATTATCATCTTCAATCTGTTAAGGGTGCTGTTTCAGTTTTTCCCAAAAAGCCCTTTTTTCCTAGAAAAAAATCTCCAGAAATTATATATGTCTAGCTTTCAGGTAGTTTAGTCTAGCCTACTTCAAGACTGATTTGGGAATGGGAAAAAAAAGAAACAGAATTATCATGAACAATAAAAGTCGATTTTCATTTATCAGCTATGTGGCTCCTCTCCACATAGCTCCTGCAGCCGGCACATGAGGAAGCCATGTGAGCAAAACATACAGTCCCAGAACTCCCAAGCATTGTTGGAAGCCATGAAATATTTAGGATGCATCCACACTACAGCAATAATTGGGTTTGATACACTTTAACTGACGTGGCTATGTGCTATGGAATTCTGGGAATAGTAGTTTCCAAACTGTTATTCTCAGAATTCCATAGCATTGGAACCATGGGAATTATAGTGGTCTTAAACCAGATTATTGCTGCAGTGTGGATGCAGCCCTAGACTCCTTAGAAATACTAAGGAAAATTCAGAGTAAGAAGGAGCAATCTATTTATTACATTTCTTAAAACATCTCCACAGGACCTTTCAGTGATATCTTAAATCTGAATTTTATGTGAGTTCAAGCACATAGGATTGGTCATGGCTCATTGCTGTATGTATTGCTGTACCCAAATCAGGATTGGTATGAGAAAAGGTATGAAAAGGCTTTGAACAAAGGGCCATCCTAGTGTAGGAAGAATTATAGAATCATAGAGTTGGAAGAGACCACAAGGGCCATCCAGTCCAACCTCCTGCCATGCAGGAACTCAGAATCAAAGCATACCCAATAGATGGCCATCCAGCCTCTGTTTAAAGACCTCCAAAGAAGGAGACTCCACCACTCTCCGAGGGAGTGTGTTCCACTGTCGAACAGCTCTTACTGTCAGGAAGTGCCTCCTAATGTTGAGGTGGAATCTCTTTTCCTGTAGCTTGCATCCATTGTTCCATGTCCTATTCTCTAGAGCAGCAGAAAACAAGCTAGCACCCTCCTCAATATGACATTTCTTCAAATATTTAAACAGGGCTATCATATCAGCTCTTATCTTCTCCAGGCTAAACATACCAAGTTCCCTAAGTCGTTCCTCATAGGGCATGGTTTCCAGACCCTTCACCATTTTAGTCACCCTCCTCTGGACACACTCCAGTTTTTCAACATCCTTTTTGAATTCTGGTGCCCAGAACTGGACACAGTATTATTCCAGGTGAGGCCTGACCAAAGCAGAATACAGTGGCACTATTACGTCCTTTGATCTAGATACTATACTTCTACTAATGCAGCCTAAAATCACATTGGCCTTTTTAGCTGCTTCATCAAACTGTTGACTCATGTTAGATTCCTAGATCCCTTTCACACTTATAAGTCTCATAAAACCAAGTGTCCCCCATCTTACATCTGTGCATTTCATTTTTTTTGCCCTAAGTGCAGTACCTTACATTTCTGCATGTTGTAATTCATTTTGTTAGCTTTGACTTTCTAATCTATTAAGGACATTTTGAATGTTCATGCTGTCCTCTGGGGTTTTAGCTATTCCTCCTAATTTGGTGTCACCTGCAAATTTGAGAAGCATGTCCCCTATTTCTTCATCCAAATCGTTGATAAAGATGTTGAATAGCAGTGGGCCCAGGACAGAACCCCACTGGACACCCCACTGGTCACTTCTCTCCAGGATGAAGAGGAGCCATTGCTGAGCACCCTTTGGGTTCAGTCAGTCAAGCAATTACTAATCCACCTAACAGTTGTATTGTCTGACCCACATTTTACTATCTTGTTTGTAAGAATATCATGGGGGACCTTGTCAAAAGCCTTACTGAAATCAAGATATGCTATGTCTATCGCATTTCCTTCATCTACCAAACTGGTAATTTTATCAGAAAAAGAGATCAGATTAGTCTGGCATGACTTGTTTTTGAGAAACCCATATTGCGTTTTAGTGATTATGCCATTCCCTTCTAAATGTTCACAGACTCTCTGTTTAATTAACTGTTCTAGAATCTTTCCCAGTACTGATGTCAGACTAACTGGGTGATAGTTGGGATCCTCTTTTTTCCCTCTTTTGAAGATGAGGACAATGTTTGCCCTCCTCCAATCTGCTGGGACTTCTCCTGTTTTCCAGGAGTTTTCAAAGATTATTGCCAGTGGCTCTGAGATTACATTTGCCAGTTCTTTTAATATCCTTGGATGTAGTTCATCTGGTCCTGGAGATTTAAATTCATTTAGGTTAACCAGGTATCCCTGTACCTCCTCTTTACTTATTCTGTGCTGCATTTCCCCTATTATGACCTCTGATCCATTTTCCTCAGGTTGAACACCCTTTTCCTTTTGTTAGAAGACTGAGGCAAAGAAGGTGTTGAGTAGTTCTGCCTTATCTCTGTCCCATTAGAATTTCTCCATCTTCTCTGCGCAGTGGTCTTACCATTTCCTTCTTTTTTCTTTTGCTATGGACATACCCAAAAAAGCCCTTTTTGTTGTTCTTAACCCCTCTAGCAAGCCTGAGCTCTTTCTGTGCTTTGGCTTTCCTGACTTTACCCCTACATGTGCTAGCTATTTGTTTGAATTCCTCTTTAGTGATTTTGCCCCTTTTCCATTTCTTATACATCTCCCTTTTAAAACTTAGTTCAGTTGAAAGTTCTTTTGTCATCCAACCCTGTTTCTTGAGACATCTCCCATTTTTCCTTCTCATTGGAACAGTCGGAGATTGTGCCGTCAGTATCTCCCTTTTGAGAAACTCCTATCCATCCTGAACTCCCTTCTCCTTTAGTATTCCTGACCATGGGATCACTCCCAGTGTTTTCCTAAGTTTGTTGAAATCAGCTCGCCTAAAGTCTAGAATGAATGTTTTACTATGCCTAGCTTCTCCTTTCCACTGTATAAGAAACTCCAGGAGAACATGATCACTCCCACCTAAGGATCCCACCATTTGCACCCCATTGACAAGGTTATCCCTGTTGGTTAGGATCAGATCTAAAATAGCTGATCCCCTTGTTGCCTCTTCCAACTTTTGGACAAAGAAATTGTCTTCGAGGCAAGTGAGGAATTTGCTAGACCTTGAAGTATTGGCTGAGTTTGACTTCCAGCAAATATCCAGATAGTTGAAGTCCCCCATCACTACTACATCTCTCCTTTCTAAGTGTGTAGTCATCTGTTCTAGAAAGTCACCATCCAATTCCTCAGTCTGACTTGGGGGTCTGTAGTAGACTCCCACTATAACATCCCTGTTGTTTCCTTCCCCCTTAATTTTTATCCAGTTGTTCTCCATGTGATTTCCAGGATTTAAGTCCTGGATCTCTTCACAGGTGTAAACATCCCTGATATATAATGCTATTTCTTCCTCCTTTCTTGTTTGACCTATTTCCCTTAAAAAGGTTATACCCCTCTATTCCTATATTCCAATCACGAGACTTGTCCCACCAGGTTTCAGTGATGCCTATTATATCATATTTGCTTTGTTGTGCTAGTAGTTCAAGTTCATTTCTCATGCTCTGTGCATTAGTGTAGAGACATCTAAGAGCATGGGTCCTCCCCACTTGCTGCCTGTGTGAGGGTTTTTGCTTCCCACTTTTGGGCCCTTGAATCATTTGCCTTGTTCTTCTATAACACGTTGACTTGCACTGTCAAGAAGGATAACCTAACTCTTTACAGAATATTATGAGTCTAACATCTTGAGACCTGTTTGCCTAGTGCCTCTTACTAAAGCTAATGTGAGGGTAGTCATTGCACTGTGGGACTGGAAGACCAAGGTTTGAATCCCTGCCCAGCCGTGGAAACCTACTGGGTGACATTGGGCAATTCACACTGTCTAAGCCTCAGATGAAGGCCTCTGAACAAATCTTGTCAAGAAAATCCCATTATATGGTCACCATAAGTCAGAAGTGACTTGAAGGCACACAACAACATGGGGTAGATGCTCCCAGGTTTCCCAGCTGTCAGCATCTTCAGGCTGCAGATTTTATGGCTAAATCACTTCACTTCCCATTCCTCTTTTTTGTATCAAAATCAAAGCTTTGAAACTACCTCTTTCCCTCTCCTTTGAAAAGCCACTTTTAACTTGATTGATATTCCCTTTGCCTAATAATCCTTTCACTTTGCACTAATATTGCCTCTTGAGTAATTTATTAGACCAGGCCTGATTCTTGCGAATTTAACAAGCAAATAATGAGATGTCTTCATGGCTCTCAACATGTCTGAAACAACCTCTATCTCATCTTTTACTGTGTCTCACATTCACAACTGTTGTTTTGCAAATTAGCTGCCTCAGTATAATGAACAATAACGGTACATTTTAGCATGGATTCAATAATAAATTTGACTCACAAAAGGGCAAGTGGGATTATGACAAGATGTGGCAATGATTGCTCTCCCCCCTCCATCTGATTTAAAATTGCAGGGCAAGGAGGCCCTCCCACAACCTATTCTGTCCCTCTTTTGTGAATGCTTACCTGGGGTATGCAGAGTTAATGATTTTAGGGAACCCTGTTTCACTTCCAGTTTCTATGTCTGATTGTGAAAGCTGGACAGGAAGATGTCAGAAGAAAATTCACTCATATGAAAAGTGGTGGAGGAGAGATCTACAGATGTCACAGACTGCTAAAAAGACAAATGAATGGGTCTTAGAGATCAACCCTGAACTCCCAGTAGAAGCTAAACTGGGGCTGTTGTACTCTGGACATATATCATGAGACACCATGACTCATTGGAAAAGACAATAATGCTTGATAAAGTGGACGGAAGTTGGAAAAAAGGCAGACCATGCTACAGGTAGACGTAGGGGGGTTGCAGACTGCCAGAAATAGTGTGAATTCAGTCCACTTTTAGGGTTAGGGTTAGTGCTAGGGAATCATGGGAACTGTTATTTTTCTGAGACATTGAGCCTTCTCTGTCAGACAACTCTGATGCCACAATAAAATACAGTTCCCATGGTTCCCTAACTCTAACCCTAACCCTAAAAGTGGACTGAATTCACACTATTTCTGGCAGTCTGCAACCCCCTGTAGTCAATCAAAGTCACCATGCTCCTGAATTATCAAGACCCATTGATAGGGTTGCCATGGGTCGAGATCGATGGGAAGGCAGTTAACAATAACAAACAATTCTAGCATCAAATCACTAGACTTCATTATCATTTCAAATAAAATAACATCCATAAATCTTAATGGAGGCAATGGAAAAGGTCATTCAATATGTTTGAGCAGCCATCTCTCTTTCATTCTCATAATTCCCTTAAATGGACTCAATTTTATATGGCTGCAGTCTGACTCCTTTATTCTAGCTCCACAAGCTAGATGGGGATGGAAACTCATCTGAGCCCTAAATAATTATTGCTAACAAGAAAAAAACTTTCATTTTTTTATGGGTGACATTGAGCCAATGATTTAACCCTCATCCTAACCTCCTTTACAGATTTGTTAGGATAAAATGTGTTAATACCATGACCATCTCTTGGGGGAAGAGTTAAGGCAGAAATGCAGGTGAGGGTTATGATAAATTGTGGTTGTTAATTTCATTATCACCATCACCATCTGGCTTTTATGTTCTTTTTCATATTAAATGAGCACATACTGTTTTAGCATTGCCGATGTTTATTATCCTTACGTTTTTTTCCCCTCATGTATTTAATATTTTTTCCTGTGCTATGATGGCCTGTGGCCAATTTTGAACAAGGATTACTCAGCCTGCTGTTCTATCCATTGAAATCCAAAAGGCTTACTTTTTGTCATGCACTCCTCTTTCCAACTTCAGTAGTAGTTTGCCTTTGGGACAGATGTTTCCAACCTTGGTCCTCTATTTTGGGATGAGAAAATAACAATCTGTTCATCTGTAAATGGCCCAGTTGGGTGAAGTGTTGTAAACAGCGGTGAATTTCAAGCATATGACTTTTCAAGGATTTTCAGGGAAAGGCAGCAGCTTGTGGCTGTGGTAAGCTAATTTTGCACTTGGGTGCCATCCAGAGAGTGATGCATACTGAAGTATTGTTGACACCATGTACATGCACTGTTTTCCTGAATTTGGATCCAGTCTTGCTGTTTGACAAACATGTTGCAGCTGGGGCTGAGCTGCCTGCTACCACTTCTGTTGGATGAATCATCAACAACCCATCTTGGAAGCTGAGAATTCATGCTATTTTAAACCCCCTGTTTGACTACTGCAATGTGCTCTACATGGAGCTGCCCTTGATTATTATTTAGCAGCTGCAACGTATATAGAATGCTTGTGTAGCTCTGAAAAGCTACAGGGAGGTGAGAAGGCATCCAACTAGCTGCACTGGTTCCTATTGAGTGACCAGACTCAGTTCTGCATATTCATTTTAACTAATTGTTGTCAAATTCCTTTCACCAACATCCACAGGATAACAAAGGGCCTATGCAGACAGGCAGGAAAAGGTGACCTGAATTTGCCTTTTTCCTAAGCTGCAGCAAACGCACCGCCTGCCCTGAAGTTACCCTAAATGGGGATGGAGCAACCGCATTGGGGGGGGGAGTCAATGCAGCTTTTCTGAGCCTGTATTGAAGCCCCAGCAACTGCACCGCCAGCCCCAAGGATGCCGCAAAGGGAAACAGAGCAACCGCATGCGCCAGCAGTGTCTGCTTTAATTTTTTTTTGTTCTCAAACACATGCGCAGGTACATCTCTCCACACCTGTGCATCTGTGCAGGAAAAAATCCCTGTGCACCTGCACAGAACCTGTCATAGGCTACTATACAGTCTGTCACTCTCTGTGTACAAAGGTGACTGATGTTTGGCATCCCTGTGCATTTGCACAGGATCTGTCGTACACCCACATATTATGCAAGGATTCTCTGACCTCCACATCCCCCCAAGGAGTGGGTGCAGTAGACAGGTACCACTGTCAGATTGTGCCACCCTTGGGGTGAAGGAACGAGTTTGTCAACTGAAAAGACACTCCATCGTCCCCCACAAAACATGTCCTACACAGATCAGGGGGGAGGGGAGAGGTACATGCAATGGAGGTTTGTGTGGACAGACCTGATACACGCAGCTGGTGGTCATGCAAGGGACATGGTCAACAGGGCACATGGACAAACGTTACTCCAGGAGCCCCCCGCCCATCATTCTAGGAAGTGGTGTTCAGGTCGTATGCACACCCACCCACCTGCACAGAAGAAGTCACAAAAGCCTCTTTCATGCAAATTAACAGCAAGCGTACATCCAACAGAATGCATTTATTGTCATAACAAGAACAGTTGCTAGGGCACATGCGTAGGGTTACAATTAGGGTTAGGGTTCTAATATTCAAGCACACCTGCGCCAGTGCATCCACACCTGGAAGCATAGGGCACTTTAAATTAAAGCTTGCATCGTAGGACGCATGCTCTGGATCGCTGAGTCAACTTCCACCGCACGTGCGACAGTGCATTTATATTGCCGTTTTCTGGTACATCAGTGTTGCTGCATACATACACACATGTAAAGGTGTGCATCTTCACCAAAGGAGCAGAAAAAAGCAGTTCCTGTTTGGAGCAGCTTTTCTCAGCATACGAAGACTAGAGGGCGCTTTCCTGGAGACTTTTAGGCATACGTCATCTAAAGGCCACACCTACAAGTCACCCTCAAAGCACCCCTTTTTGCCCATCTGCATAGCCCCAAAGTGGCTAAGAGACTGCATTTTAATTAGGAATTCTCTTGTGCAAATTGTACCTCTAAGTACCCCAAGGCAAACTATTCTGTCTTGGCCTCAGAACTCCATCTGCAACATGAAGATACAACTGACCTTACAATGTAATCTTCACTTGTTAAGATTATCACTGGAGAATAAAGTGCTTTGAACACATGAAAGCATTATATATGCATGCAAAGCATGAAATGGGATCATTTTCAGAAAATGCTGGATTTGAGGATAGATTTTCTACACATTTGTTTTGGAAGAATTATCTTCCAGCTTGTAATGTTGGTTCTTGGACACAGAGAGTAATTCCTGTTTCTCCCTTTTTAAAAATTGCCTGTAAAAGGAGTAATATCTAACACTAGCCATAGTATAAGGTGGTTCAAAATTCAGTCAGCTGTATTTATTTATTTATTTTATGGAATTTATATCCCACCTTTCTCCTAAAATGGGATTCAAGGTGGCTTACAATAATTGTAAAAAGATCCAGCTAAAGCTTCAATTTACAAAAGTTAAATAAATAAATAAATAAATATTAGTATTATTAAAACATGATTAAAGACAGCTAAAAACACTAAAAAAATATTTAAAACATAGTTTCAATAAAAGACCCACACACAGAGCATATCATTTGACACACACACATTAGTTTTAAGGGGTGGGAGGGTTAGGGATTGGGATGTAAGATGTTTTAACTTCTTTTTGTTTTAATTATGCTGTAACCCGCCCCGATTGCCGAGCAGAGGGGCGGACTAGAAATAAAAATTATTATTATTATTATACTCCATAATTAAAATTCAAAGGCCTGCCAAAATAAAAATATTTTCCCTGCCATTGGAAAGATAGCAGGGAGGGAATTCCACAGTCTGGGAGCGGCCACTGAGAATACTGTTCTGAACTCTCACCATCCACACTTGCAAATGTGGTGGCACTGAGAGAAAGCCCTCTTCTTCAGATCTTCAAGCTTATATAAGGAGATACAGGGCCTAAGCAGACTGGCGGCACGTGGCCGCCCTGGGAAGGTGCGCCGCGGGACCGAGGCATCCCCACGCCTCGATCCTGCGGCGCACCTTCGTCGCCCCTGAAAGGAGCGCTAAAATAGCACTCCTTTCACAAGTCAGTGAAAGTATGCTGCAAAAGCTTGCGGCGCACTTTTGCTGACTTTTCCGCCGCAGCGTGTCCGGACGCTGCGGCGGGAGGTTGTCCCCAGAGCGCCGGCCGTGCAGAGGGCCAGCGGCTCCGAGGACGACCTCGGGAGGAGGAAGGGGCGCTGAGCGTGCGGCTGCCCCTCCCCTTCCTTGCCCCGAGGATGGCTTTTTAAGCCGTCTGCCGAGGCCCACAGTCTTTCAGAGTGGACCCAAGCCATGCAAGGGCTTTAAAGGTCAAAAACAGCCCTTTGAATTCTGCCCAGAAATGGACCAGTAGCCAGTGCAGTTGTTTCAACAGGGGGGTAACATAATCCTTATATCCAGCCCTGGTCAACAGCCTGGTTGCAGCATTTTGGATTGGCTGAACTTTCCAAACAGTTTCCAAAGGCAGCCCCATATAGAGCATGTTGCAGTGGGTCCAAGTGGGATGTAATCAAGTCATGTATGACTTTTGCCAGATCTGACAACTCAAGGAGTGGCACAACTGGCACACATCATACTGGTTCTGAATTAAAAATACAGTTTCTATATCATTCAGCATAACTAAGTAGCTGGCGTGCTGTTTAACAACTAACATTTTCCTTTAATAGGCTAGACATTATACAATTTATACACTCCACAAATAACCCTTTAGTTATACTGTCCCTCACTGGAACACGTTGGATTAGCATGCTTCTTCTCTGAACAAAACACGCTGTTAATCTCTTTTTATATGCTAGCCATTATATTCCCCACTTTTTAGATTAGTTGCTACTTGCTTACAACAAACTCCTTACAGAGAACGGTTAACTAACTATTTAGTCAGGTTTAATCAGATCATAATGATGCTGTCTTTCAACTGGATCATCCATCAGTCATATGGATAATCATTTACATCAGAAGAATATCTGCAAATTATAGAAACATAACATGCCATAGAGGGAAGTGGCAAAAACTAATGCTTTCCAAAATCCATCTCTTATAACAAATCATTCTGTCTGGTGGTCAGATGAGTCCACCATGTTTCCCTGATAGGGCTGCCAAGACCATCTTCTTTGCCCAAGGTTCTCTGCACTTACTTTTAAGGGGTTCAGACAGACTAGCATCGCTCAGCCATAGTTGAGACGCCATGGGCTGAATCTGGGACCTTTGGCATTTATTGCATATGCTCAGTTGTAGAAGTTACAGCCCTAAATGTATTTCATGGCACTCCCTTTGCATGCACAAAGCTGTCAGTTTGCCTCCAGTTTGAATTCAAGGTGCTAATGATGACATTGAAAGCCCTAAATGGCTCGGAACCTCAATACCTAAAGGAATGCCTCTCTCTATCTATCTGTCTGAGCATTGAGATCTACCAGAGGTGCTGTCTTCTGTGTCCCACCAATGGGGGCAATATAATAATAATAATAATAATAATAATAATAATAATAATAATAATAATAATAATAATTTGTATCCTGCCCCTCTGTAGAGCAATATGATGGAGATGGGAGAGGACCCCATTTGTGGAAATCCCTCTAGCACCAACATTCAACTTTTTTTCCATACCAGAGATGGCTTTTTCTTCAAAGCCTTTAGGGCTCTAATTTACTTTTAAGCCTGTACATGTTTTTTTTCCCCCAAACTCTTCTAGCCTTTTTTAAAAGCTATTTTGACTTGTTTGAATTGTTTGCTATGTTTTTATCTTGTTAATCTTATTTATTGATTTAAACTCAAATTGTCTAAATTGCTTGTGTTTTGTTTGTTTACTACCTGGGATTGCACAATAAAAGGGTGGGGGGGAAGCTGTTACTAAAATAAATAGAATATTCTTTTTTCAATTACATGCTGGGGAAATTCAAAGATATAGCCGTGATAGTCTGTAGAATCAGTATTAGAGTGATTTTGTAGCACCTTAGAGACTAACTGAAAGAAAGTAAGAAATTGGCAGCATGAGCTTTCGTAGACTTCAGTCTACTTCCTTAGATGCTTTTGGTGGAGTGGGAGCCAGGGACAAACAGGAGGCAGGACTTTAATGGAAGAAAACTGAAAAAGAATGCTGGGAAAATGTGCAACTGCAGTTTACTGACAATCTCTCTCTCTCTTTCTTTCTCTGTCTCTGTGCATTAATAATGCCCACTTGTCTTTTTTAGGTTAAACCAACAGAAAATTCGGTGTGCATCGGAGCCCTTCTTTTTCTCTGTACAGGTGATTTCTACTTGAATATCAAATTCCATGAAGACAACTCCAGCCGGGAGCTTCCCCTCTCGTGGTTTTGCCTGCCCAGCATTCACATCCGTGCTGTGAAGCCTGTGATCCAGACCAAGTTGTAAATGCACCATGTAATGTTGCATTAGCCACATGCTCTGTCCTCCTCTCAATCCCAATATGTTGTTTTGGAATCTGAAGTTTCTCACGGTTCTCAAACACTTTCCACAGTTGGTTGATAGTAACTGGACAGTTGCTTTTTCTTATTTGAAGGATTGTGATTTGCATATGCCGAGGAACTGGATTTCCTGAATTTTGAAACTGTTTACAGAATAACATTCCTCTCTTTCTTTCCCTATGATACATGCTGAGATTAACGGTAGAGTTTAGCAATCAACTATTCAGGCTTCAAACTACATATATATTCACTTGTATGTCCATGCATGCCTAGTTTTGAGTATATCTATTAGTTTTTTCCCCCCTTCGAATATGATCTGACAGGCCAGAATTTTAAAAGTCTGTCCCTTCGATTTTCTCTTGACCATTTAGGAATATTCTAGAATCTTTCATATCTATAGCAATTGCAGGCTCAGACTACAACTCTTCATCTCCAGATTCGGCTGCTCAGGATTTCATTTGGGGTTTAGATTTAGTTTTCACCATTTATTTATTTATTTTAAAATTTATTTTACCAGATTTAAGGTTGATGTGGCAATGCCATAATTTGAGCCACCAAGAAGTCAGGCTCCACATTCTTTCTCTGCCGCTGATGATGATCTTCTCGATAGTACACCAGAGTGAGATTGCCGCCCAAGATAGAGTAGACAGTTGACAACTTGGCAGCTGGACATTCAGTCGAAGCTTACAAAAACATTTGGTAAAGATTCAAGATAAGCCCCTGTGTGGCACTCTGGACTCATCAGAATTAGTTTACCCATAGCTCATAGTAAGGAACAGGAATCGCTGGAGCGAAAATCTGAAAAGAACCGCAAGTATGTTAATTTTCTCCCTCACCCTCACTTGTTTTTCATTCCCCAGCCTCTTTACGAGTCATAAAAGGTAATAAATTCACTAATTTAATTTGAATATTAGCTCTTGCTGATCAAGCATCACAAGATGGAAATGGCAGGATGGGTTTCAAAGCAAGAGAAATGCAAATAAATACCTCATATCCCAGTTTACTTTGGCTATCTTCACTTTATTTTTATTTATTTATTTATTTTTTGCTGTAAGCATGACATTTGTTAAAGTATGTGTGGGACCACCACCTGCCACATGGGCTGCTTCGCACGCTTTGTACAGAATTCGTAGGATGTTGTGGCTTAATGGTCAGACACTGACCTTCATATTTTCTTTGTAATCAGAATTTCACTCAGCTTGGTGTAATATACTGTGCCCCTCATGGTCTTGTCTTTCATCTAGCAATTTTTGAAAAAAACACAAGAGCTTTGACGTAAAAGCATGTACTATCCAAAGTGTGTGGTCCTACATTAGATTTTATTTTAAGAAGACACATTCTTTTAAAATTCTTTTTCACAGATAACCAAAGTCTTACTTCAGCTTCAGTGTGCCCTTTGTTAGGAATCAGAAAGTAAATTCACTTTGTGCACATTTGGGCTTGAATTAATTAAAAAGGGGAATCTCACAGGTGTGGAATGGCAGTATAGCAAGGCCATTTATTTTGTGGGTTGAAAAATAGGTATGCATGCCAGTCACACAGGTGCTTGAATGAAGAACAGATTTCTCCTTGCTCCACTTTAAGATTATTTTTTTAGTGCAATGTTTGCACATCATGAATCTTCTCTTCTGGTGTTAATGGACAAGCCTGGGAGATCATAGGAGAGAAATTAGCACTTCCTTCCTCCCTTCTTTTTTGCCAAGGGCAGTTTATCCAATCTTTTCTGTCATCACAAATAGTGGAAAGCATGAGGGAATAACCCTCCCCTTCCTTGACATGATTGTGTCTGTTGCTGAGAATCACAGTGTCCAGCAAAAGTGCCATGCTTAAAAGCAGCTCCCAGGAAATCGCATTTCTGTTTCAGTTTATAACTATCAACATTGTTTGGCTGGGGTTTTAACTTGTATTTAATTATGAACATGGCATAAACCTGCTGAATTTTTGTCACCTGATTACCCTCTTATACCTAGGTTTACCTTGGCTCCAAAAGGTAAAGAAGGAATTAGGGATGCAAGCATTAACTTTACCTTTTGAAAATCCACTGAAATCTTTTAGGGCGTACATTATTTGTCCTTCTCGTGAACATTACTTAAATAGAGAATCCATTTAACATTTGCTTACACTTGTTGCCAAACATTTAAGGCTTTCCTGTACTAGAAAAGAAAGATGAAATGGATTGGGAGAGTAGCAGTTTTCTCCACGCTGTTCCACATGATGTCATAACACTTCTGTTCTCTTTGCAAGGGGAGACAGTCATCATAGTGTCCCTTTTGCTGAACAGGAATCTGCTCAACAAAAGAGACCCTTTGATGAAGGTCAGGAAGAGAACGGAAGTGCTGCAAGGGCGTGCGGAGCAGCATGGAGAAAGCCGCTACTCCTGATCTCTTTCACTTTTCTTTCTCATGCAGTAAAGTCCTTAATGGCAAGCTTTCTCTTACTTTTGATAAACAGAGAAGACTAGAACTTGTACAGTATTACCTATTAATCCTAATCACTCATCCTAACAACCAATAACATTTCCAAAATGGGAAAATGTTTCTGGATTGTCTTTCCCCCCTTTGTTCCTGAAGTCCTGCAATTATGACTGAGAAAACAGAATGTCAAGGTTGCATAAAAAGTGTGTTTTCTTTCCACCTTGCAGTTCATTTGGCTGCTTCTCTCCTGAAGCCTCTTCCTGCTAATAGATATTGCTGTGTGCAAGGTGACCTTTGAAGTCGGTTCCATTATAGAAATGTAACATCTAACTTTCCCCTAGTTAACTTTAGAGATTATCTGCTTTGGCACTCCCTCAGTTAGTTGCTTTGCTTGCACGCATGCACCTGAGTTAGAGAGAAAAAGTCACTGGTTCTGACAGTTTTGAAATCCAGAAGATGGTGAGTTTCTAGGGAAAGTGATTCTCCTATTGTGTTGCCCTTTATTTCTCAGAGGTGTATTTCAAAGGAAGCTGCTATCACCCCATATCTGCTTAAATGTGGTGTCTTAATTATAATATGGTCCCACTGAAGTTGCTGTTAGAAATTGCCCTTGCAAGAATTTCTGTGCCGATTGTTCTCCCATTTTTGAAAATGCAGACAGATATGTTCCCCCTCCCAGTATGATCAATAATGAGCCAATGTTGACTTGTAAATTCGATCAGCCTTACTTGGATGTTTAAGAAGTTGTTTGATTTAAAGCTCATTAGAACTGAATTTGGTGGGTTTTCTGTATATACTGGAGAATCTGAAGTCATATGTCAATTGAACTTGCCAAATAAATATTGAGCTTTTGTTGTATACCCATCTGCTTGACTCCATTGTGCATATTTCTGTTTGGGTTTAACTGTTTGCACTTACCTGATCCCTACACTGCTGGTGTCACTCAGAGACCAGTGGAAACTTTTCAGAATGTCTCTTGGTCTGGAATTCAACATTATATTAGCAACTATGCTTCTTAAAATAAAGATAAAGCAATGGACCCACAGTGTTCCCTCCTGTTCCTTTTAAAAAACCACCAGTGTTCCTGCAACTGCATGTGCTTGCATTCTTGTGTCTGGATAATTTTTACTATAAGCTCCCTAGAACCTGAAGTACATGCCTCCTCTATAATGTTTACTCTAAGTTCCTTAGACCTTGAAGTACATGCCATTGCATGTATATTATGGTGTAGAGGGAGGGTACAGAAAATCAAAGAATAACAACCAGTACAAAGCAGCGATTACTGAGGAAGACTACAAAAGGCTTGAGTGTTAACTCTCTACAGTACCTTTTTTTCTGAGAGGAAGAACCTTTTTGTTGTCAATTGTATTCTAGTCAACCTTGACCCATGGTCTTATATGAATAAGAGACCTCCAAATCACCCTGTCCTCAACCACTCTGCTCAGCTCCAGCAGACTCATGGCACTGGCTTCTCTGATTCAGTCTATCCACTTGGAATGTGATCTTCCTCTTCTCCGATTGCTTTCCACTTTGCCAAGTAGTATAGTCTTTTCCAGTGAGTCCTTTCTTCTCATGATATGGTCAAAATTTGGCAACCTCGGTTTAGTCATCTTTGGTTTGATGGAGAGTTTGGGCCTGGTCTGTTCTAGCACTCATCCATTGGTCTTTTTAGTGGTCCACAGTTTAGTGGTCAAAACTCTTCTCCAGCACCACATCTAAAATAACATTTATTTCCCCCCCTATCCGCTTTCTTTCCTGTCCAGCTTTCACAACCATACATAGAAATGGGAAATATGATGACATGGACAATCCTAACTTTGAAATTTAATGATATATCTCCATCCTATGAAATCCTGGGATTTGCAATTTTACAAGGTCTTCAGCCTTTGCTGCCAGAGAGTGCTGGTGGCTCACCAGACTACAAATGCCAGGATTCTGTAGGATGGAGCCATGACAGTTAAAGTGGTGTCAAATTGCATTATTTGTACAGTGTAGACATATTAAGAACAGGAGAACAGAAGGCAGGTTTGACCCACAGGTGAGTGGTTTTCCTGTGCAAAGACATTGAAATGAATTACAACAGCCTCAAAGCATTAATGCGTCCTCCTTGCCTTGGATTCTGGTCATCGAGTAGGTTGTAATAATAAGAAGCAATAAGGAAGCTGGTGTTCTGTCCAGCATTTGGCCCCTTGTGAACAATTGTATTCCATTTCCCTATATTTGCTCTTATTTATGTTTTGGTGTATTGTCTGATACATTTTAAAGCATTGTAGCCATTCTGAGACTGCAGAAAAGGCTAGAATGTAATAAAGAGTATTGCTTCTAATGCCTTTTGCTGCCCCCATGGGCAACGTTCTACTATTTTGTCAGCTGCTGTCTTGTGATCTATCTCTGTGTACATCTTGTACGTTAATGGAAATGTGTCAGCCATCATCATGATTGCTTTTTAACTAGCCTCTGCTGATTGAGAAATTGACATCACCCCTTTTGCTTTGAAGGCGGAGAGAGAGAGGCACAACCATTTGTGAGAAATATCAGGTGCAGACCACAGAACAAACAGACGTTATCAACTAAATTTGGCAAACCTGATTAGTGCCATCAGGTGCAGGGCAGCTAGGGGATTCTCTGGCACATTTAGACCTTATTTAAATATTGAATTGCAGCTAAAGTGTTTACAACTCTGTGTGCTTATGTGTGGTTTAAATCCACCCTCTGTCTTGTAACCTCTTGGTTGATTTGAGAAGCTCCTTCCAAGATGCAAACAATTGTATTTATGTCCTTGAGTGTAAGCTGCCTTGTACTGCATCAGATTGTTTGTCCACCTAATCCGCTTCCCCCCCCCCCCAAGTACAAAACGTTGGAGTCTGAAGGGATCCAATCCAAAACCTTGCCAGTCTGAAAAAACATTCAGGGCTGCAAATGACAGCTCATTTCTGGCCGGCCGGCCGGCCGACCTGCCTATCTATCTATCCATCTGTATGTTGCTTGTCTCCTGGAGTGGAACCCCAGGTGGCTCACCAATAAAATTGGATAAAAACTTGCCAATACCATTTTGAAAACAATTAAAATCATTTCATTTACATAGTATAAAAATGTAAAAGTTAAAAGCATAAGTAGACACAGCAGGCACCCAAATAAGAAGCCTCCCTGAGAACGTATGTATATTAAAAGCCAGCTTAAACAAAACCCATCTTGCCTGCCAGTGAAAGGAAAGCAAGGCCAGGGCCAGCCTAGCCTCCCGTGGAAGGGCATTCAAGAGTTAACCGCTTAGGGAGCGTTAGTACACTGATAAGTGGTAAAGAAATGTACTTGCTATTGCTTGTTATAGAGTGTGAGAGCGGCCACTGATAAGACTCACTCTTGTGTCTTCACCAAGTGAGCCTGTGATGGTGGCAGGTCCAAGAGAAAGCCTTCAACTGAAGTTCTTAAAGCACTGGTAGGTTCATATGTGGAGATAAGGTCTTTCAGATTGTCTGGACCCGAGCCATATAGGGCTTTATAAGTCATGACCAGCACTTTGATTTGTTAAACTGCTAGCCAGTGAAGCTGCTGTAAGAAAGGAGTTATGTACACCCTATAAGTGGCACTGGTCAGCATTTTGACCACAGAATTTTGGACCTGCTGAAATTTCTGAACAGTTTCCAAAGGCAGCCCTACGTAGAGTGTGTTACTGTAGCCCAAACAGGATGGAATCAAGGCATGTGTCACCATAGAGCGATGTGACATCTCAAGCAATGAACACAGCTGCTGCACTAGTTTAAGCCATGCAAATGCACTTTTGGCTACTGCCAAATCCTGGGCATCCAGGCTCAGAGTTGAGTCCAGGAGCACACCCAAGCTGAGAGTCTGAGATTTCAGATGGAGTGTGACCTTATCCAGCACAGGCAAAGTCCCTATTCCCTGATCTGCCTTACAATTGACCAAGAGTACTCTGTTTTAGTTTGTTTGCCCTCATCTGGTTCATTCCTGACCACAGACACTGGTTCAGTACCAACAGCTTCCGTGGAATCAGATGGAAAAAACAGATGGTGCTGGATGTCATCAGAGTACCTCAGAATACTGATGACACTGAACCTCAAAACTCCAGATGACTTCTCCCCGCAGTTTCATGTAGCTGTTAAACATCAAGAGGGACAGGGCATCAAATGGGATTTCTCCAGCACCACTTTCTGAGTTCACCCCTGCAAGAAACACCAGAACCATGGCATAACAGTACCCACAAGTCCCATCCCAGAGAAGTGACCCAGAAGGACACCATGGATGATGGTCACACTGAGGAAGCCTATACTTTAAACATCTTGCACAAATCTCTTAAGACAAGTCCTCTAGTACCCCAATAATAACCTGAGTGTTATCCTATAATGCACATATGATAGGATAAAAGATGCACAGGCATGTCCAAAGACAGAGACTGCACAGAACAGTGATCATGTAGAAATGCAGCCATTAGCTTCCTCTGAGATTGGATAGCTCTGTTGTGTGCTTCTGTCGGGAGCGATTGACTGTCCCAGTACAAAAAGAGCAGGATTAACCAACCTACCCCAATGAAGCCTGACTGAAAATCAGGACAACAGAACAACAATATATTCCTGGCACACTGGGGATACTCTCCTCTGTGAGTGAATGCTTCGATTTCCCAGTAGCTTTTAATTATTTGTGACCATACACCATTTGACTGACTTACCGAGTTCACTACTGTAAGACTCAATGAGTGTCACTAAGCTGGATTTGTTTAGGAAATAAATTCATGTAGTGGAGATCCATCAGTGGCTCTTAGTCATGATGGCTAAACTGAACCTCCATGTTTAGAGGTATTAGATCTCTTGAGTGCCAGATGCTGGGAACAAAGAAAGGGATAGGTGGGTGGATGGGAAGCAAGTTCTCTTCCTTCCTTGTTTATACGTTTCCAGACATATCTGGAGGATTGTTGTTATAAACTGAGTGCTGCACTGGATGTCCTTTTGGTAAAAGTGCCAAAACTGTAAGAGACAAGTGCTCAATGAATTCAAACAAATTGAAGCATTTTGTTTATGGAAATGCATTTATAATTGAGAATGACAGTGCACCACCTCTGCTTTTGGAAGGTGTCCAAATGGTTGCCAGATATTTCATCGTCCTTTACCCTTGGGACTGAAAAGCTGCAGTGGGAACTGCTCTAGCAGCAGAGTCCTTAGGCAAACTTGATGTAACTCAAGGAACAGGCAAGGCAGAGAATCTTTCTTTGAGGGGAAGAATGAGTTTTTATATCTGTAGCAAATCGTCCTCTTGAAAGTGGGGAAAATCTCTATTTTTGTTAAAGCCATGCTGGGTGTGTGAGACACATGGACACTGCAATACATTTTATTTCAGGAAATGCTTCTTGGGACAAGTGCCACTATTTGGAAATATACTGATTCCATTACTCCTTCCAGCTACTGTGGGCAATCCACTAAAGACCTGGCATGGTTGCTCTGGCAATCCAGCATCTAGATGCAGCACAGATCCCAGACAAAGACAACAAGAAATCATTGTAATGAGCCTACTGAATGTGCAATAAGACTCCCATAATAGTTACTGCTGGTCCATTTTAATTAACTCCCCTTAATTTAGAAGCTTGGCATCAGGCGTCCAATCTTTTTAGTGGAAGAATTCTTAACAAAGTGCAACATCCTTCCTTGTTGTGGAATTAAGCACGCTTCCATGTGAGTTGTAGGTAAAGCAGGCAATTCAAGTCCTCTCAATAAACATTTTTCTGGAGCATTGGAGTTGCTTCTGTGTTACAAAGGGGTCTCTCTTAGGTATTTTGCATCTTGTGAAAGAGTGCCAGCTATATGGGCCTGCCTGCCTGCATGGCCTACTGCTACATGCTTATATAGCTGCCAAGCATGTGTGCAAATGCCACAAGGATACAGACAGAAAAATGTAATTAAAACAGACCAGGCCATGTGGTTGTACCATTCACACACATTCCTTTACGATGTAGAGGTCACACAGCAGAAGGAATGGTCAGGCTGTTGGGACCACAAGTGATGTACAGAGACTGTTTCAGCTCTCTTCATCTTTAATCACCTCTTCATATCTTCAATGTGAGGATTCCTAAAATGACAAGATTCCTAAAATGATAAGATTCAGCAGTTAGGACCAAGAAGCTGGATCACAAACACTGGCCACCATCCTCTATGCAAGTCTAGGGAACATTTGGCACTAAATATGATGCCAGCCTGTTGCCCTCATAACCTCTAGGGTGAATAAGAACTATGTAGAAACTATGTAGAAACATCTGAAGGACTACATGTTTATGAGCCACACTTGATTGACATCCAGAAGAGAATGTTTCAACACTATTGTGACTTGGGGCGCTTTCACATTACACAGCTATAGCACATTGATTCCACTTTAACTGTCATAGTTTCATCCTATGGAATCATGGGATTATAGGTTAGGGAGGAGTAGCTTAAGGCTAAGGCAGATGACTCAGAGAAGCAAAGAGATTTAGAAGTGAGGCATTCAGGGTTGTAATCTCCAGAAGAGTTTGGAAACCATGCCCTGTGAGGAGCTCCTTAGAGAGCTGGGTATGTTTAGCCTGGAGTAGAGAAGGTTAAGGGATGAAATGATAGCCATGTTTAAATATTTGGAGGGATGTCGTATTGAGAATGGAGCAAACTTGTTTTCTGCTGCTCCAGAGACTAGGGCCTGGTACAGATGGGCACGAAAGACCATCCTGAGTCTGCTTCGGCTGGAAACAAGCCAGAATCCTGCTGTTCACACAGATGGACCGTGGATACAGGGGCTGACCAGTGCCACTAGGAGTTGGATTATCCTGGCTCCTTTTTGCCCTGGTCTTAAGGACCAGAGTGCAGTATTCAAACTACCGGAAAAGATATTCCACCAAACATTAGGAAGAACTTCGTGGTGGTAAGAGTTGCATAGACGCGTGGTGGATTCTCCTTTGG
Source organism: Phrynosoma blainvillii (assembly GCA_026167975.1). Lineage (NCBI taxonomy): Eukaryota > Metazoa > Chordata > Lepidosauria > Squamata > Phrynosomatidae > Phrynosoma > Phrynosoma blainvillii. Next base: position 9,729,280 of record JANUYF010000004.1, read on the forward strand.
AGGTTTTTAAACTGAGGAGGGATGGCCATCTCTCAGGTATGCTATGATTGTGTGTTCCTATATGGCAGAATGGGCTTGGATTGTATAGCCATTGTGGTCTCTTCCAACTTCTATAATCCCACTCCCCAAACACTTGCTTTTTTCTGCATTCATTGAAAAGAGTGCCTTGGGGAAGGAGGCTGTTACTCTGAGAGTGAAGGAAATGATCTTCAGGAAGGATCCCATCATTTAGTGTATGGACAGGTATTCTCTTGTGCCAAGGATATACCTCTGATGGGCAGAGGGCTTGATTTCAAGCATTTAGATAGCTGGGTTTTTGGTGGGCGTGTAAGCCATATGGCAAACTGCCTTCCTGTTGTAAAGTTTGCAGCCACTACTAGGGATGGGAAGAATATTTGAAAATATTTAAAAATACTAGGGATAGGAAGAAGAATATTTTGAAATATTCAAAAAAGTGAAAAAAAATGAGCAGAATACATGAAGGAGAAGAATCTTTGTGGCTCAGGACATACTATTTGATAGAAAACTGATTAGAAAGCGGAAAGCAGAGTGGATGACTACATGGTTAGTTCTCACAACAGAATGATTTCAGTAGCCTGGTCTTTCAGGGATCAGAATTAGGTATGGTGGTTTTTAACTTGTTCATAAATGATCTCTGGTTAGGATTAGACAAGTGAGCTGTGGAACAGAGAGACCTCCAACATGGTTCTTCTTGGGTTCTTCATTTCTTCAGCATCAGAGTCATATGCTAAATTTAGCTGCATTATTTATGACATATGACTGCTGGTTACAAAAATATAATTTGAATGCTGGTTACAGAAAGACATTTTCCTCCCCTGTTCCCCTTGATCAGAAAAGACCAGGATGTGTGATCAATTTATATTGGGAGCAATTTTAGAAGAACTAGTCAAAAAGGGAAGACTGTACAAGGCAGAGTGGGTTGTATTTATAAACAGACCTGTAAGCAGTCTGCAGAAGCACAGTGTGATTCAGTTTTATGAAATTTTTCATACATATTCAAGGTCCTACACACACAAAATAAATGCTGAGGAGGCTATAAGAAAACAATGCAGTGATAGCTCGTTCCTTATATTAAATATGAAAAAGGCTTCATTTTGAAGGCAGGAAGTGGTAGGGCAGCAATTCTATTCAGGAAGATTTTTAAAAGAAAGAAATGCTATACATATAGAGAAAGCCAACAACTTTTGAGAACAGAATCTGAATCCTACCTTGGCCATGGAAATCCAATGGGTGACCTCGGAAAAGTCACACTCTCTTAGGGCCTTTGCAGACTGCCAGAAATAGTGCAAATTGAGTCTACTTTAACTGCCCTGACTCAGTGCTAGGGAATCATGGGAACTGTAGTTTATTGTGGCACCAGAGCTCTCTGACAGAGGAGGCTCAATGTCTCAGAAAAAAATACAATTTCCATGATTCCCTAGCACTGAGCAAGGGCAGTTAAAGTGGACTCAATTTGCACTATTTCTGGCAGTCTGCAAAGGCCCTTAGCCTCAAAAGGAAGGCAAAGACAACCCCCCCCCTAAACAATCTTGTAATGAAAAACCAGTGATAGAGTTGCCTTAGAGGTGACACAACCGTAAGCTTGAAATTATTTGAAGGCACAAAACAAGAGCTGACTGGTTCTGCTGTAGCTGACATTCCTTTTTAGTTTTCTTCAGTTAAACCATGCACTCCTCTCTGTCCCTGGCTACCATTCCACCATAAGCATCTGAAGAAGTAGACTAAAATCTACAAAAGCTAATGCTACAAACTTCTTTTTTTCCCCAGTTAGTCTCAAAGGTGCCACAAAATCTCTCTCTCTATAAATTATACAGACTAACACAGCTATATCTTTAAAATCCAATCTGATTAGTAGTCTAAGCTGCTTTTTTAAGTAGAATACAAAGACATAGCCATGTTAGTCTGTAGAATGAGTATGTAGAGAGATCTTGTAGCATCTTTGAGACTAATTAAAGGAAAAAGTTGGCAGCATGAGCTTTCATAGACTTTAGTAAATGTATCTGAGGAAGTAGACTGAAGTCTACAAATACTCATGCTACCAACTTCTTTCACTTACAAGATCTCTCTACATATTGCTTTTTTAAAGCTAGTCTTCAGAGGCAGGCCCATAATGTACCTTACATTATAATAGTCTAGCCCGGGTGGTACTGATCATGGATTACCATGGCTCTACTATCTAGAAAGGGTCTGGTATGACAACCCATGTGAAGGAAGTTCCTTGTCTCTCCATTGACAAATGTTGAACAGTCAGCACCCTAACATGGTAGACCTGATTATTGTGGATGAACACAATGCTTTCTAGAGCAGGCTGAACCATATAATCCTGCGTTAACAAGCCACCCATAGAATTATAGAGTTGGAAGAGATTCCAAGGGCTATCCAGACCAACCCCATCAAAGCATGTCCAACAGGTGGCCATACAGCCTCTGTTTAAGAACCTCCAAAGGAGGAAACTCCATCACTCTCTGAGGCAGCATATTAGCTCTCACAGTCAGAAGTTCTTCCTAATGTTTACATGGAATCTGTAGTTTGAATCCAACAGCATCACTCACACACTCGTCAACAGCAACTTGGTTGTATCTGAATTAAGCTTCATTTGCTCTCCTCCAGTCCATAACTGAGTCTAGGCTTCAGTTCAGCACATCCTCCACCTCACTTCACAATGATGTGAAGTGAAGAAGGTGAGAAGGAGGAATGAATATAATTTTACAAAATGACTCAACTTGAAAATCCAGGATCCAGGATGATCACCCAGCCTCGGAGGGAGTGAAAGGCAGGCCCAGCTCCATCAGGCCTAGCCTAAAGAAGAAGGAGAAACAGAATGGTCCCTAACTGGCAAGGGACAAGATTGCATCCTTTCACCCTATCTGTTCAACTTGTATGCAGAACATATTATAAGAAAAGCAGGCTTGGACGCAGAAGGAGGAGGAGTGAAAATAGGAGGAAGGAATATCAACAATCTAAGATATGCAGATGAAACGATACTACTAGCAGAGAACCTAACAGACCTAGAACACCTACTAAGGAAGATCAAGGACGAAAGTGCAAAGGCAGGCTTAATGTTGAACACAAGGAAAACAAAAACAATGACCACTGAGGACCTTCACAAGTTCAACCTAGACAATGAAGAAATGGAAATAGTAAAAGAATTCCGATACTTGGGATCAAACATTGATAGAAATGGGGACTGCAGTCAGGAAATCAGAAGAAGACTAAAAATGGGGAGGGTGGCTATGAAAGAACTAGAAACGATCCTAAAATACAAAGATATACAACTCAGCACAAAAGTCAGAATTGTAGAAGTCATTATTTTTCCTATTACCATGGATGGATGTGAGAGCTGGACAGTTAAGAAAGATGATAGGAAGAAAATCATTGATTTTGAATTCCTGCATGGCAAGGAGTTGGACTGGATTGCCCTTAACTCTTGCCACAACAATATGGTTTTCTGTGCTGCCTGTGTCTGCTCTTGTTGCATTTTGCCTTGTTGTGCTAGCCTTGCTGTGTTTGGACCTCGGTCTGTTTTCTGTCTCTGTCTCCTGCCTCTGGACCATGGGACTCCTGGAACTCTGCCTTGCTGTATTTAGACCTGGTCTGCTTCCTGACTCTGCCTCTGGCCCATTTGGACTCCTGACCTGCTGTGCTTAGACCTCAGTCTGCTGCCTGACCTTAGACCTCCTGCCTCTGGCCCATTGGACTCTCTAAGTTTACTATCCATTGTCTCAGCCCCAGAAGCCCACCTTGGAACCCAGGCCACCCATGTTTCAGACCCTGACACAATGCCATCCTATTCCTCTCCCTCTCCTTCTTCCACACCCTTCATCTACATGCACACTCATCTTGGTTACTTTCTGTTTCCTGGGCCTTAAATACCCTGTTTTTCCATATATACACCCAAAATCATTGAGATAATTCCTCTACACCCCAGAGGGCATTTAGGTACATGTGGTGGCATTGATGTCATGTTAAAAAGAAAGATGATGGATTGAAATGTTTTCCTGAACTTTGAAAATGAGCACTTCCCATCGCTGCATGGTAGATTATTTTTCAATTGACCCACCAACCATTCACTTCATTTATATCCCACCTTTCCCTCAAGAGTGAGACTCAAGGCAATTGATGCTGAACCTATTCTAGACCTAGTTTCCTCTATTTTCCACTCTTTCATAGAAGGTTGCTGTCTCAAGGAGGGGAGTCCCCTTGGGAACAACAAAGGAGGATGCTCTCTTACTTGTAGTCAATGCTTTTGGTTTCATAACCATCTGCAACAATGGGCAACCACCAGGCCATTGCAGCAAAATTAATGGCCATTGATCAAATGCCTGATAAGTTGAAGGGTATTTGGAAGTATCTGGTTTTCTGTGGGCCGAATTTGGTCTTTCACTATAGCTTTATAACACTGTAATGAGAAATGGCTGTGATTTATGTTGTTGGCAATAACTGTAGGGTTGATTAGTGTGTAATGTACTCCATTTCATGATATGTTCCCTAGATGATTGATTATATGATTTTTATATAACTTCTTATGAATGTTTTCCTATAAAAGGGTAGAACTGCTACAAAAAAAAAAACATAGCACATAAACCAGAAAAGTAAACAGCTATTTGCTCAGAACAATTCGTCTTTTTTTAATATATCACTCTTTTTTTTAATAAAATCTGAAAACATTGAATGGCTTTGCTAATAATTGTAATAATGATGCTCTTTTCTATCCTCCCACAGTTTACTGTAGCCCCATAAGTCCCATTATATCAAGGAACTCAGGCGAATGGGCAGAGAGAAGAGAGGTATAAAAATGAGGAAATGAGATAACAGATAAAACAGGTAAAAGAGAAACAGAAAGAGCCCTGCGGGTAGGAATGTAACTCCATAGCGGAGCATATGCTCTGCATACTGAATGTTCAGTACGTTCAATACTGGGAATCTCCAGGTAGAATTGAGAAAGATTCCTGCCCTCCAGCCTGAAGAACTGCTACCAATAGGCTGCACTGAACTACGTGGACCAATAAATGATACAGTGCATTGTGTTTCTTTTTACATCCACCTTCTGTGTAGAACCATGAGGACTGGGATCTTTATTTTTAGCAGAAGGATGCCTATACAGTAGATTACCCAGGGGTGGGGTAGGCAAAATGAGGGCATTGCTCCCCCAATAAAACTTCAGCCCCGTGAAATAAATTTTTCCATCCGTTCTCAGGTTCAGAGAGAGACAATGAAGGCCATTCACACCTAGAACTCTTATATTTGCTGTGTTCTCAGTGAGTTTACACAAATGACCTGCCCCTTTTCTTTGGGTGCCTGAAGTGAATTTTTAAATTCTGCAAAGGCATGGTGCAATAACCTAGTCGATGCAATGACACAATGCAATTGACTAACCTAGTCAATGCAATGACATGGTATAATTGACTAACTTAGCCAACACAATAACATGGTGCAATTGACTAACCTAGTCAACTGAATTACAATGTGCAATTACAATGACATGGTGCAATTGACTAACCTAGTCAATGTCCAATCTAAAGGCAAACTATACAGTGGAATTGATTAATCTTGTTAGATACCAATCAAACAAAAACGTGGGTCCCATATTGGATGAAAGTAGAATATCAAATCAATCAATCAATTAGTCAATCACACTTCATGTAATTTCCCTAGTCAATTGAAATAAGAAATCTTTAGTCTTTTCTTTTGGTGTCACTACTACTGTTTCCACTGTTGCACCATGGTAAGTTAATTTTAAGTTCCCCTTCTGATTTAAAATTTAAAATGGTTCTATAATGAATTAAATGCATTCTGTAATGACTTTCATTTGTTCTACAATGAATTAATTTCACTCCCAAATAAACTGTTGTTAATGCAATATTATATAAACAAAAATCCACCTAATACATTAAAATATATTAGTCTTTTCAAATAAAAGTTCTTGGTGCATTTAGAGAGATTTTATTTCTTAATGGTAAAGTTTTTATTATAAAAATTATATGTTGATATCAAAATAAAGACATATTTGTCAAATTTTACATGTTTTTACAATTTTTACTCAATTTTATATCTAGTAAACAAATCTTACTAAGCCAACTATTGGACTACTCCATAGGCCACGCTCCCTTGGGGGTGGGCTACAGCCCCTTGGCTCCCATCTTTGTCTGGCCAAGATCTTAATTGGTTGAGTGTAGTGTAAGAGTTCCTCATGCAGAATTCTACTACAATTCCCATTATCAGCGTGGCAATAGCACACTCCCATTGCTATTCTGTTGCTTGTGTAGAGTGAGGAGAGAGATCAGAGAAGCATCTGATTTCCATAGCCAGACACAGATAAAGGACATCTTCCACAGAGCTCTGCTGGGTCTTCTGGAGATCTCAGCTGATCATGTAATCAATCTGCACCTGACTATGTAACGCGCTCTACATGGGGCTACCCTTGTGCTTAACCCAGGAGCTCCAATTGGTTCAAAATATGGCAGCCAGGTTACTCACTGGTGTATCTAGGAGAGAGAACATTACACCAGTGCTGAAATCTCTTGACTGGCTGCCAATTAGTTTCCAGGCACAGTACAAGGTGTTGGTTTTGACCTTTAAAGCCCTACATGGCTTGGGTCCAAATTATCTCAGGAACTGCCTCTTCCTATACGATCCCCCCCCCCCCCCGCGCACTCCTGTCCTCTGGGAGGAACCTGCTACAGCCTATGAAAACTAGGCTGTCGCAGACCTCCCAGAGGGCCTTCTCTGCTGCCGCTCCAAGATTATGGAATAGCCTGCTGGATGAGATCTGTCTTATCACCACGCTTGACTGTTTCAAAAAAGCAGTAAAGACGGATCTCTTCTGGCAGGCCTTCCCGGAATAATCTCCTGGCTCCCTTTCAAGATGGTCTGGCTTTGTCAACCCGTTCCCTTAGCCCTAGCCACTACTGTCTGCTGTTATTTGTTTATGATCTTATTATTTGATGTTTTATCATTCTGCTGTTTTTAATACTACCTTAGTTTAATCTGTTTTTAAGGGGTGGGAGGGTTAGGGGGAGTACTTGGTGATGTTTTTTACTCTTGTATTGTTTTAACCTGTTGTACACCATCCTGGTTGCCTTGCAGAGGAGTGGGTTAGAAATAATAATAATAATAATAATAATAATAATAATAATAATTGGAACATAGCAGACAATCCTCTGATCCCCCTCCTGCTCTTTACCAGTAATGTGATATGCTTTTGCAGCACAAACACCAGTCCTTGGAGGGCTTTGGACATTGCAGGGGAAGAAAGAGAATACCAGTCCACAATGGCCAAAACAATATGGCCTTCATCAAAGACTACAATTCAGAACTTTACAATGTTGTAGCTAAATCCCTGACAGGACATGCAGTCTTTCTATTGAATTGTGATAGTGTGTATTAAGAAGTCCTGTGTGATGTCCTACTGTTTTATGGGAATTCTCATTGCTCAATGAGTCCCATAACATTCTGATGTCTATTGTGCAATGCAACCATGCTGTGGGTTCTGTTTGTGCAATGTTCCCAGGGGAATGTCACCATGTGCAATATCAGCAGTTCAAGACTCAAGCACCATGTGACAGAGTGAGTTCCTATCACTAGTCCCAGCTTCTGCCAACCTAGCAGTTCAAAAGCAAGTAGATAAATAGGTACCACTTTGGTGGGAAGGTAACAGCGTTCCATGCAGTCATGCTGGCCACATGACCATGGAGTCATCTTTGACAATGCTGGCTCCTTCAGATTAGTAACAAACGAGTACCGTCCCCTACAGTCAGACACAACTAGACAATCTTGTCAAGGGAAAACCTTTACCTTTAAATGCCTAACAAGATGCCAGGCTATATACGCAAGTGGAAGGTGAGCCAGTGTGGCCTAGTGGTTTGAGTGTTGGATTATGACTCTGGAGACCAGGGTTCGATTCCCAACTCAGCCATGAAACCCATTGGGTGACCTTGGGCAAATCACATGCTCTCAGCCTCAGGGGAAGGCAATGGCAAACTTCCTCTAAAGAAATCCTGTCAAGAACCCTCCCTATAGGTTTGCCTTAGGATCGCCATAAGTCAGACACAACTTGTAAGTATGCAACAGCAACAAAAGTGGATTTAAGCTTGCGTGTGTCACCATCAGGATGCCAGCTTTTGTGTCAGAGGGGTGCCTCCTATGAACTTTTGAGAAATCTTTCACGCAATTCCAAATTACTTGAATGACATTGTCATCTAGTTTGGCTCTGAATTTCCTGATTGTGTCAGGAACAATTTTACCTAGCGGCTCACCAATCCTTTCACTGCTTTTTTCTTTTTTGCTTTCAAATCCCCCTTGAGCTGAGTCTTTGCAGTTTCATAATCAAATCACTAGAAAGGCCCTCGATGAAATAATAGGGCTGGTTTGTAAACACATTTGAAAGGAGAAGTCACTCACACTGGTCACATTTGTTGCCAAGTGAATGCCATGTTATCTGAGGATTCCTTTCAGGGCTGATCAAGTGGTGGCTTTGCAGCTCTTGTGGCTGCTGGCCGTCATCAGGGCAACCTTTTGTTGTTCATGAGTTGCAAACAGAGTGATGAGCAAAAGAAAAATGACAGTGCTACTAATAACAACATTTTAAAAGTTATTACACTTTCCAAAGCCTTATAAGATTTCATTAAAGCTAACACAATTTCCCCCTAGACACCAGCAATACAAACTGGGCTGCTCAAATGGTGTAATAGGTCTATCAGTTGTGTTACTGCTGCTATTGGTTTCCTTTAAGTACACAGTATATCTTGGAGAAGAGAGAGAGAGAGAGAGAGAAAGAGACAGAGAGAGGATGGAGCTGATGCTATCATTTCTGCAGTTGGCTTGCTTGAAGAGAAACATATTGTTTACGACAGGACTTTGTGATGTTGCAATTGACGCCTGTAAGGAATTTAAAAAAAAGACTTGGCCAAACTTTTGGAGCATGAATGGGGAAAGTGTTTTTTGTTTGTTTGTTTGTTTGTTTGTTTTTTGTGAGCAGAATAAATCTTGAACTCCAGAAATTCTGAGGAACAATTAGCTTGGAGGTGAAAATTCTGAGAGATGAATGATAACCATCCTTAAATACCTGAGGGGATGTCATGTAAAAAAAAGAAGTGAGCTCGTTTTCTGCAACTCCAGAAACTAGAATAAGAACCAATGGATTAAAATTAAAAGAAATTCCACCTAAACATTAGGCAGAATGTTTTCATTGTAAGAACGATCTGACAGTGGAATAGACTACTTTGCAGGGCAATGGATTGTACTTTGGAGACAGCATGGGCATCTTTCAGGAATGTTTTAGTTGTGTGTTCCTGCATGGCAAAAGGTTGGAATAGATGGCCCTTGAGACCCCTTCCAACAGTTCTATTATATGATTTTTATTGCTCAAGTTTCTTCTGGTTGAGGTTTCCCAACACATGAGAAGCTTCCTTTTCATCTGTGGTATAGTGGTTTGAATCTTGTACTAGGACTTTGGGAGATTAGGGTACAAATCTGTGTTTAGCCACAGAAGTCCACTGGGTGACCTTGGACAAGTTACCCTCTGAGGAAGGCAATAGCAACCTCCCCTTGCCAAGAATACCCTATAAAAGGTTTACCTTAGGGTTATCATAAATCAGAAATAACTTGATGGCATACAACAACTGCATATTTGCAAATATTCTTTCCATCCCTAATACAAACCACTGGCCAAGACTCTGCAACAGGAGGGTCTGTTGTCACTTAGCTATAATATGTGGTCCTGGTACATTCCCACCAAATACCTTTTAACTGTGGCAGACCCACCATGAAGGACATTTCTATGTTGGGGGACATCTGGGGAACAGAAGAGATGCATTCAGCTATTTTCCTTTATCTGGACTCACAGTGACATACATTCTCAGGGAACTCTAAGGGTCTTGGGAAGTCCCTGAGGATAATGTTACTGGTCTATATCCAGCAATATAAAAACAGTTTGATATATCCCTTCTGCTCCCCACTCCCCACTAATATGGAAATGGCCAATTTGGTGTGTGTGTGTGTGTGTGTGTGTGTGAGACTGCCACACTGAAAGGTGGATTTGTTTTAGAAATGGGAGGTAAGAACTTCTGTGTAATCAATCAATTGGAATTGTTGAAACAAAACAGAACTTTATTGAAGAACACAGAGTCAGCATTTCACCATTTAAGTGTTTAAGCTGAGACTGTCAGGTCATAGCAAATTTGATATATTAAAACCCCATCATCTACTGCCCCACCCCTAACAAAGCAGTGCGAACTATATTTCCCACTTACTTTTCCCATAAGCAAAATCCCCCTTGAACCCCCTCCTTACCATATTCTAGCTACCAGTTTCATCCAACCTCCTGCTCATTCCAGACCACTGAACAGCAAAAACCCATGGTAGAGATAACAGTCCATCTGTCTCTTCCTCACAGCCCCCCTTTCACCAAACCTCTTTTCTTACCAGTCCAGCCTAAATGCAAAGCCTAAATACAAAGCACAATACAAAGCACTCCAGCACTCATTATCCCCCAAATTACTGACATTTCTGGTAGAATTGCCAGCAGGCTGAAATTAAAAATGGAGTGCAAATGTCTATAGGATTTAGGCACGTCCAGTTCAGCAGCTACAATCATATAATCATAGAGTTGGAAGAGACCACAAGGGCCATCCAGTCCAACCCCCTTCTGCCAAGCAGGAACTCAAAATCAAAGCATCCCTGATAGATGGTCATCCAGCCTCTGTTTAAAGATCTCTAAAGGAGATTTCACCACACCACAAGCTAGCTCCCTCCTCAATATGACATCCCTTCAAATATTTAAAGAGGGCTATCATATCACTTCTTAACCTTCTCTTCTCCAGGCTAAACATGCCCAGTTCCCTAAGTCGTTCCTCATAGGGTATGGTTTCCAGACCCTTCACCATGGAGTGATCAACCTTTTTACAGTAAAAGGACCTACGTATTTTGGTCATAGTAACTCACTAAAAGGATATCAGGCAAGGCATTTTTCCAATTGCAAGTGGACTTCTGGTCACTTTGAGTTTCATCAGGAGGGAGTGTTGCAACCAATGACCTTAACTTTCTTGTTAATCAGACCCCGTGTGGACCCATTTAATAAATTAGATTTGCCTACATATTGACAATTAATTAACAGCATCCATTGGTCAGTGGATCTACTGCAATTGGGATTAACTAATAGGATTTAACTCTATGGCACTGTTTTGGGACTGAAGTCATCAAAGTCACCCATTCCCTGCTATAAATAAATATTCATTTCTAGAGCTGGAGATTTTCAGAGGTTGGATGGCCATGTGTTGGAAGCATGTATTCCTGCATGGCAGGGGGTTGGATTGGATGGCCCTTGGGGTCTCTTTCAAATCTATGATTATGCCTTCTGGCCCAGGTGCCCTGGAAGTATCTGGTTTGCTCATACACAAAATGGATAATGGACTATCCACACTTTGGGCCTGATGTACAGAGGCTCTCCTTATGTACTTAAAATGATGTAAAATTGGCTTCCCCTTCGAAAATCCATTTCTTTAATCCTGAACAACTGATGGGAACTTGTGACCCACCAGATGTTCTTGGACTCCAACTCTCAGGAGACCATGCCAGCATGCCCAATGATCATAAATAATGAGTTGCAATTTAACAACATCTGAAAGCCCATAGGTTGTCCACCCCTTAGGTATCTGTGATATGGAGGAACCCACCAATTATAATAAGGTGTTGTACTTAAGGTTGCATTATCCATAGAACATTCCCTCCACGTTTCACTACCATTCCTCCTTCTTTGGTTGGAGATGCCCATGTTGATTGAGTGTTGTGTAAGCTCCAGCACAGCTTAGGAATGTGTTGGTGCTGTCTGTGATGGATCATTCAAGGTCCAGATAGCCTAGTGTTCTGTCTCCAAGAGTGTGCAGATTGATGATTTTGGGAATCTTCCATTTGTGAGGAGATGTTGTGCACACTCATCCCTGAGTTAATTAAATAACAGTGCAATCCTGCACATATTTTTATTCCATTTTCTAATTCTCTGTTGACATCCAGAGGCCTCTCTGCACATATGGAGATCATGTCTATGACCTCTATTTTCCCTCTTGGTCTTATAAAGTAGCTGGGATTTCTGATGACTTCTGCTATTCTGAAAGCACATATCTCTCAAGCTGCTGGGAGTTGCAGTCACAATTTGAGGGCCACGTGTTCCTGACTCACCAGCTTTTAAAATGTTCTTGTGTTGAGGAAGAACTCCCAAATACAGGCACTCAACTTTGCTAAGTTTCTCTGAATCACACCTCTGCTCTCTTCTTGTTGCTGTTGTAATCCTTCAAGTGGTTTCTGACATGGCAACCCTTTCTTGGCAAGATTTGTTAACAGAGGGTCTTCCTTTGCCATTTTCTGAGGATAAGAGAGTGAGACTTGCCCACATTCATCCAGTAGGTTTCCATGACTGAGCAAGGATTCAAACCCTAGTCTTCAGAGTCGTAGTCCAACACTCAAACCACTACACCATGCTGGCTTACGTTTCTTCCTGCTTCTCTTTCATATCACAATACAAGACTTCACAGTTTCTTCCCATAGTGAAATTCATGCCATTTTAAAAATGCATTTTTCTTAATTCACATATTAGCAGAATGTATCCATTTGATACAACTTTCCCCATTGACTAAGGTGTGTTTCTACATGTTTTAATTGTGCAAACTTTAACTCTCTGCATTTTAAAATATGCACATTCTTTTATGCAGATTTTATTTCTCAGAATAGCTCTGTAAACCCCACAAATGAGCAAATGCTCAAGGCAAGGCACACTTTTCCTTGCAATAGGTCTCAGGAGATGCAAAAATACTACTTTCATTGAGACTGTTAAGTTGCACGACAATTCTTTTCCTCCTTACCAAAGTTATCACATTTATAAATAAATACTTCTAAAGAATTACTGAGATCTCTCCTTAAGAATGCCACAAAACATCATTCAGAGGAATATTGAAATCAATTCCTCCCTGAGTTAATTAAATAACAGTGCAATCCTGCACATATTTTTATTCCATTTTCTTTATTATAAAATATTTATTATTTCTATCCAATCATTCAAAACAATTTTCCAGCTAGAGGCATCTGTACAGGGTAAAACAATTGCTCAATGCAACACAATGCTGATGTTTTCAAAAATGAGAAGTACAACAGCAGATAAAAGATCATAAAACCAGTTCAGCAGGGACTCAAAAATTGATTGTGGTCCATGTATATGTGTGTATGTCTCTCTGTGTTTTCGTGTCTCTGTGTGGATTGACCTGGTGTCAGATACATTACAGTGCCTGGCAGACCACGCTACCATTGGGAAAGCCCCACCACTGAGAAGTCCTTCGTGAGACACATCAGGACCTCCTTTGGAGTAAAAATGGCTATGATTAAATGTGTAACTGCTAATATAACTATGGTTTGATAATAACTCCATCAATGCATCTGAAGAAATGGATCAAAATACATGAATGTTCATGCTAAAATAATTCAAGGACATGCTAGAGTCCTCCTTTACCATCCCTCTTTGTTTACTTCTTATGCTGTGACTGACCAACTGTAGCTCCTAAGATTACACTGTTAAATGTTGAAAAATAGCATCTTAGAGTCAAATGGATTAGAGAGCTAAGAACCCAGCAGAAGCAAACCCAGAAGGACACCTCTCATCTCTTCTCTTTAAAAAATGATCTGGTGGCTTGCTCATTATTTTCTTTCTAGCTGAAGGTGGGCAAAATCATGAGGGGGAGTGATGTGTGTTTACCCTCCATGGAACGGATACACATGTCCCAGGTGCCCTAGAAGTGCATGATATCACTTCTGCCCACCATTTTCAGCTGATGTTGGTTCTTCCTAATGTTGCGATGGAATCTTTTCCTTTAGTTTGGATTCACTGCTCTGTATCCTAGTCTCTGGAGCAGCAGAAAACAAGGTTGCTCCATCCTCAGTATGACATCCCTTCAAATATTTAATCCAGCATGGTGTAGTGATCTGAGTATTGGACTATGACTTGGGAAATCAGGGTTTGTTTCATCTCTGAGCATCAGGGGAAGGCAATGGCAAACCTCCTCTGAACAAATCTTGCCAAGAAAAAACATGATAGGGTCTCCATAAGTCAGAAACAACTGGAATGCACCCATCAACAACCACAATCATGTCACCCCTTAACTTTCTCTTCTCCAAGCTAAACACACCCACCTCCCTAAGATGCTCCTCATAGGGCTTGATGGTTTCCATTTACCATTTTGGTCACCCTCCTCTGGACAAATAAGGAACTGTAGTTCCCAAACAAGTTCAGCACTTTGGCTAGATTCTGTAAAGTCAGGAATAAATTTCAGAATGGGTTTCCTGTGATAGAAGGCACTGGCCCCTACTGCAGCTCCATGGGATGCTGGCACTTCCTGCAAAAGTGTACGGTTGCCAGAATTGCCATGTGTCTATTGAGGCAGTTGAATGTAAAGACACATTTTGCAATGAGCTAAAACAGAGTATGAGAAAGTAATGCCTAGAGTCGAGCAGTGACTCAGCCCTTCAAATGGCTTTCAGGCCTGACAACAAAGACAGACAGCCATGCCCTTAAGTTTCTTTTAAATAAAATTATTCAATTGCTTGTTACCTGGAGCTGTTGTGGCTGCCATAAATTGTTACATTCTTAAAGCAACAACAGAAACAACACTAAAAAGTGTTTTCCTTTTTTAAAAATACAGGATTTCTTGTTCATCTTGGACACATTTTGTAGGGCACAATATGGGAGTCTGAGAAAGTAGTCAAAACCTGGAAAAATGACTACAACTTCCAGAACCTAGCAGCAAAACTAGGCTGGGGGATCTGAGGGCTGTAGCCCTGAAACACATATTTTCCAGACTCTAAGAGTAACTGTGTAAAATGAACTGAGTAAGGCTGCATCTCTAGACATTTTGCTGCCTGAGGAATTGGACAGGACTGGCAGCTGAATGTAGGCTTTGCTTAGTGGGCCCAGAACTCAAAGTATTTTACAAAATTTCATCTTGTAAAAAGTCTAATGATTTCTGAAATAGGGAAAATAGTGGTGTACCTGTTGGTGTTACTAAGGTTGGTGTCTTCCAGTGCGGTAATTCATGATGCCAACCCCCCCCCCCAATACCACGTCATACAGAATCCTTAGTTATGTTTTTCTGTACTAATATTACACATAAATTCTAATCCCTACATATCACTGAATGTAATGGTAATAGTTGTGACACAAACAGCAATGATCATATGCAGAACCTAAACCCAGCTCTTCAAGGGTGGTGGATGGCTACCATGTTAGTACCCATTCCATGTTTACATGCCATCTTTAAAGCAGCTAACATAGCCTCACGTAGCTTGCCAAAATCACCCAAAATTGGATTCTAGACTCCTAATCCAACACTCAAAAAATTGCTACACCATGCTGACTCCAGGCGCATCTACAGCTGGTTAAGTATCTGAGCCTTGAAGCATTTGATTTCTGGGGTCCTCTTGTTTTTTTGTGCATACTAAGTTATCTCATGCATGCAGTTGTACTTTTTTGACCATCACGAAATGCCCCTCTGTTCAGTTCACAGTCACATAAGTGGAGTTCTCTAAGTGTAATCATTGCACCCATGCAGTTGTGTATTCTCAGATGGTGAGAGCCAGTACTGATTTGAGCATTTGACTACAACTCTGGAGACCAGGGTTTGAATCCCTGCTCAGCTCAGCCACGGAACCCATTCGGCAAGTCCTACTCTCTCAGCCCCAGAAGAGGGCAAAGGTAAACCCTGTCTGAACAAATTTTGCCAAGAAAACCTTGTGATAGGTTTGCCATAAGTCGGAAATGACTTGAAGGCACACAACAACAGCAACAATTCTCAGTTGATGTATAACTGTTGATCACTGCCTTCAGTGTACCATCGGATTTATTGAGATTGCAGAAACAACCATTGTGTATTTCTGATTCCACATCAAACAATATGCAAGCACACTGGTAGATATGTTTTTATCTAGATTAAGGGAAGTAATAGTGCCACTGTATTCTGCTTTGATCAGGCCCCACCTAGAATACTGTGTCCAGTTCTGGGCACTCATAAATTCTAATCCCTACATATCACTGAATGTAATGGTAATATTTGTGACACAAACAGCAATGATCATATGCAGAACCTAAATGTATTTACATGTACATAGTTTCATGTGGTTAAAGTGAAAATTTGGTAACGTGATGTTTTTAAAGAAAATTTAAAAAGAATAAAAAATGAGGAAAATGAGAAAAATATATATAAACTGGGTCCTCTCCTTTCTTCTCCCATTGAGTTTTGCTGCACTCAAACCATCTCTTCAGCATTTTAAAGAGATGCAAGTGAACTCCACAGCTTCTTTCTTCCAAAAGGGAGAATGTTTGAGGAGCAATGGTGTCATCCTTCCTTAGGGTGGCACCTGGTATGGTCTGCATCCCTCACACACCCCTTGTGATGCCCTAGGCATACCCAGTATATTTGATACCTGATGACCATCATTTTGTAATACACCTGTCCTCTCTTCAACTGTCTTTTCCAGATTTGGTGGAGCTACTGGCCAGGGGAGGGTGCAAGGGGAAGAGCATGTTTGGGGAGCAGTGGTGGCACTCCAGTTAGGTCACCTGGTTGGTCAGCACCCCTTGCACTCTCTAATGATGCCCCTGAACAGGAGTCCAGCCCATGTTTCGATATCAGTAGAGTTACCTGTATTTCTTGTTGGATACTTTACTACAGGAACTGTCATAATAACAGCCTAAAAATATACCCAACGCTACTGGGCTGGAGTCCATCAGTATCCTACATATTCTTGGATCCTAATTGATGTCAGCACTGTCAGAAGAAACAGAATCACCAGTTGTGTCGGCTGCTAGGAGTGGAGGGGGCACAGTTTTATATCTATATCTATATCTATATCTATATCTATATCTATCTATATCTATATCATCTATATATCATCTATATCTATATCTAAAAACAGCATTCACATTCTTTAAACAGAGTTTTAATTTGCTTTTTGTGTTTAACATTAAAGCACACAAATGTTTTATTCAAATGTTTATTAACAATACAAATACAACTAAAGCTGAGATGGATGGTGTCAGTGTGCCAGATGAATGGCATCTAATGGGCTTCTTCAGCATCGGCGCCTGGAGGCTTGGTGTGTGTGGTGATAAATGGCTTTGTTTTGAGTTGTTGTTGGAAGAGCCATTAAATTATTAAAACAGAAAAAAAATTGATTTTTGTTGCACTGTTGCTCTCCCACCTGGCTGTGAGAAAAATGAGCAAATGAGCAAATCCTTGTGCGTGGTGCTGTGGGGGAGGGAGAAGAAGAGAGATTTAATGGACTTAGGAATTTATGTTAGGTTGGGAAGTAATTTCTCTTTATTTACAGTGGCTGGCCTCCCATATTGTAGTTACAGATTCATAGAGTTATAGATCTGTAACTTCTCCATATTCACTAAGACTACATTGGCTGCATCTGCATTATAGAAATAATGTGGGTTGACACTGCTTCAACTTCCATGGCTCAAAGCTATGGAATCCTGGGATTTGTAGGCTTTTCAAAAGCTATTTAGCCTTATCTTTCAGAGAGCTCTGGTGCCTCAACAAACTACAAATTCCAGAATTCCATAGCTTTGAGCCATGGCAGTTAAAGTGTTGTCAAACTGCATTATTTCTGCAGTGCAGCTGAGGTTGTAGACATGACCAGAACCATATCACCACAATTGTAAATGTCCCCCAATGTACCTTAACAGCCAGCAGCTGCTCCAAGCAAAGGAGGTCTGTTTTGCTGGTAAACAGGTCTCAGCAGGATGTTGTTTCCAGCTCCTGCCTACAAGTAAGTAAAACTGACAGTCACAGACAGGATCTCTGTCACATTTCCTCATTGCACTAGAGATTGTAGGCAGGAGGAGTCTGGAAACATCATCTTGTTGCGCCCATTTGCCAGTAGAACAGACTGCCATCACTCAGAATGGCTGCTGGTTGTTAAGGTAGGTTTGGGGTGGAGAGTCAGTCCAGGAGATGTTACTAGTTATAGGTTAATAAGTAAGTTGCTGATACAGACTATTCACCAATGCTTATATTTCTTGCTTTCTCCACTGAACTCAAGGTCGAGACTAACTGAAAGAGAGAAGTTGGTAGCATGAGCTTTTGTAGATTTGAGCCTACTTCCTCAGATGCATGTTACTTGCATCTGGGGAAGTAGGCTCAAGTCCATGACAACTCATGCTACCAACTTCTCTTTTTCAGTTAGTCTCAACGGTGCTGCAAGATCCATTTGCATGCTGATTTTCCAGATTAACACAGCCATGTCTTCAAAATCTTCGAAGTGTGACGTTATTCTGTTTTATTCTCACAGCACCTTTGCAGGGGTGCCTCACCTGAGAAATTGAGCAAAATTGGCAGTTTATTGCATAACTGAGCAGTTATTGGAACCCAGCTCTTCAAGGGTGATGTATGGCTACCATATTAGTACCCATTCCATGTTTACATGCCATCTTTAAAGCAGCTAACATAGCCTCTCGTAGCTTGCCAAAATCACCCAAAATTGGATTCTAGACTCCTAATCCAACACTTAAAAAATTGCTACACCATGCTGACTCCAGGCTCATCTACAGCTGGTTAAGTATCTGAGCCTTGAAGCATTTGATTTCTGGGGTCCTCTTGTTTTTTTGTTCATACTAAGTTCTCTCATCCATGCAGTTGCACTTTTTTGGCCATCACAAAATGCCCCTCTGTTCAGTTCACAGTCACATAAGTGGAGTTCTCTAAGTGTAACCATTGCACCCATGCAGTTGTGTACTCTCAGATGGTGAGAGCCAGTACTGATTTGAGCATTTGACTACAACTGGAGACCAGGGTTTGACCAGGCTCAGCTCAGCCATGGAACCCACTGGGTGACTGTGGGCAAGTCCTACTCTCTCAGCCTCAGAAGAGGGCAAAGGTAAACCCTGTCTGAACAAATTTTGCCAAGAAAACCTTGTGATAGGTTTGCCATAAGTCGGAAATGACTTGAAGGCACACAACAACAGCAACAATTCTCAGTTGATGTATAACTGTTGATCACTGCCTTCAGTGTACCATCGGATTTATTGAGATTGCAGAAACAACCATTGTGTATTTCTGATTCCACATCAAACAATATGCAAGCACACTGGTAGGTACGTTTGTATCTAGATCAAGGGAAGTAATAGTGCCACTGTATTCTGCTTTGATCAGGCCCCACCTGAAATACTGTGTCCAGTTCTGGGCACCACAATTCAAAAAGGATGTGGAGAAACTGGAGCATGTCCAGAGGAGGACGACTAAAATGGTGAAGAGTCTGGAAACCATGCCCTATGAGGAACAACTTAGGGAACTTGGTATGTTTAGCCTGGAGAAGAGAAGGTTAAGAGGGGATATGATAGCCCTCTTTAAATATTTGAAAGAGATGTCATATTGAGGAGGGCGCTAGCTTGTTTTCTGCTTCTCCAGAGAACAGACCCAGAACAATGGATGCAAGCTACAGGAAAAGAGATTCCACCTCAACATTAGGAGGAACTTCCTGACAGTAAGGGCTGTTCGACAATGGAACACACTCCCTCAGAGTGTGGTGGAGTCTCCTTCTTTGGAGGTCTTTAAGCAGAGGCTGGATGGCCATCTGTCGGGGATGGTTTGATTTTGAGTTCCTGCATGGCAGGAGGTTGGACTGGATGGCCTTTGTGGTCTCTTCCAACTCTATGATTCTATGATTCTAAGCAATTGGTTGTCCAGTGCTGGTATTCAAAAGAAGGATGGAGGAGCACAACCACCACTAAACCACATTATGCTATGCAAGTCTGGAAGTGGGATGACTTTAGAGATACTTGGCCTTTTTGTTGCTGTGTACCTTCAAGTAGTTTCCAATTCCAATGGTGACTCTAAGGTGAACCTATCATGGGATTTTCTTGGCAAGATTTGTTCAGAGGAGGTTTGCTATTGCCTTCCTCTCAGGCTGATAGCACGTGACTTGCACAAGTTCACCCAGTGTTTAATGGCTGAGCTGGGTATTGAATCCTGGTCTCCAGAGTTGTAGTCCAGCACTCAAACCACTACACCAGGCTGGTTCAAGGGATTTAAAAAAAAGAGTTTGGAGAAGCTATATTTTTGGACTATGGCTTCTAGAGTCCTCCACTAATATAAAAAAGTAAATATTCCAAGCTCTGAACTGTACCTTGTGCTGTGTCCCTTACATTTCGAGGCTCCTTGTTTAGAAATGAAGCTTCTGGTGACGATAGCTATAATTTGAACTACCTCTAAGGAGGAGTTTGAGATACACTCTTTTACAATTTCTCCTAAACATATTGTTCTTTGCCAGTTCCATCCTTGCAACGACATTTCAAAGGTGGGGAACAAAGCGGAGCAGAGGCTGTCAGACATAGCTATAAACTTGACTGTAATTACAGATGCAAATTACTATGTTACGGCAAATCCAAGTTTAATCCAAGCTAAGCAATCACAGCCTACTTGGTGTCTTTTGATTAACCACTTGTCTGTGGGCAAACTTTTCTCAGCAAAACAAATGTAATGTTTTTATTGCCAGAAGCTGAGAGAGGAGGAAGCATCATTTAAGTAAGCCAGGAGTGGAAAACAGCACTTTTTGTATTCAGATTATCCTAGATCCCAAGGTCTTGGTGTGGGTAACTGTGCTCAATATAATGTGATGTGTGTATGTACTGGATTATTTCTGCAGTGTCTTTTGGACCTACATGACAGCAAGACCCCAGTTTCCCATGGAACTATATGTTAATGAGATTTTAAGATTTCTAAATGAGTACTGGTGTAGGTACTCCTATTAGTAGGGTTGGATTTAAAACAAAAACAAAACACCCAAACCATTCCTGTTGTTGTTTAAACCGGTTCTTTGATTTAAACTAATATTTTTGCATTAATGTTTTAATGAAAAAAATTGAATCCTCCTTATTATATTAATACTGTGAAACATACTTTTGTGTATTAAAAAGCTTGGTCAACTAAGTTCTAAATCTTTCTAACATTAACAACCCAAAGTTATTAGGCTTTGATATTAGTAGGGTTGGATTTAAAACAAAACAAAATGCCCAAACCATTTACATCTTACACTTTTTTTTTTTTTTTACAAAACCAAAAAAGATGAATTTGTGCTAAAATAACAGATCAAACTTAATATCCTACCTTTATCACTATTGGCTTCTTTGCATTTTTTTAAAAAAGATTCTTCATTCTTTGCCTTGGCCTTTCAGCTCATGCCCATATTTCTTGTACTTGGCTCTTCATCCTTTTCTGCTCTCATTTTTTTTAAATCTTACCAAAAGAGAGCCAGACTGAGACTGAATTCTACACTGCAGATGCTGCTTTAACTGTCGTCATTGCTCCATTTTATGGGATTCTGGGACTTGTAGTTTGTTGTGGCAACAGAGCTCCCTTATAGAGAAGGCAAACAGCTCACAAAACAACAAATTCCATAATTTCATAGCATTGAGCCATGGAAGTTATAGCAGTGTCAGACTGCATTATTTCTGCCATACAGGTGCAGCCTAAGTCTTTTCGTCCTTCCACTCATCTCTCTGCATTGTTTCAACTCACTCAAATAAAGACCACAAACAGCAAGGATGTGGACTAATACCAGGAGAATTCCCTTCTCATAAGCAATCTGGGAATTCCCCTACACAGGGGAACATACTTGTGAAGAGAGATCCCTCCCTAGGGAGACCACCATGGGTCCCTCCTTGCTCTTCCTCCATTGGCAACTGAAAACATTCTTATGCCACCAAGGTTTTAAAAACTATGGTAAATGGGATGGGCTTTTTTAAAAATACAAAATCTTTATTTGCCATAATTGAAATACATAGTCTTTCATACAATAAATGCTATACATTGTACATTCTACAACCTTACAATGCATCATACCACCATCATACAATACATTGTACAGCCCTCACTAATCCCTAACATCGTACGCTCAGATATAACATACTAGTTATTCTCCATATATCACTTAGTACTCACCTAACACTATAGCCATATTCCACCACTCCTTCTAACATTTCTCATTCTCTTTGTTGTCCCCCTCATACCCTCTTCTTTGCAATCCTTCTTTATCATTACTGGTACATTTTCTTTCCAATCCTTCTTTATCTTCCACACCTTCCAAATCTTTTATCGCTCTACATCACTTTCCTCTACCCCTCATCCCTTTACTCATCCCCTCCCTCTTTCCTTCTCCTTCCTTCATACTCTATCATTCCTCTTTTTTCCTTTCTCCTTTCCCAGACTTTCCCAAACCTTCAATCACTTCTTGACCTTTCTGCACAATACTGTACCATCCATACCTTGACTTCCTCCCTTGCCTTCTCTGGATTTTATTTTGACTCTTCTTAACTTCCTATTCTACCCATTGGGAGAGGCGGGACATACAAATAATAATAATAATAATAATAATAATAATAATAATAATAATAAGAAAACCAAGTACTCAATATTCATACCTCTTATTTATTCTAAACTATTACATCATAAATAAATAAATAAATAAATAAAAATTTATATTAGATCTTGTTGTTCAACCCATATTATTATTTATGTTCAGAAACTTAGGGCCTCGGCAGACGGCTAATTGCACCGTCTCCGAGGCAGGGAAGAGGAGGGGCAGCCTCACGCTCGGCGCCCCTTCCTCCTCCCAAGGTCGTCCTCAGAGCCGCCAGCCCTCCGCACGGCCGGCGCTCCGAGGGCAACCTCCTGCTGCAGCGTCCGCACACGCTGCGGCGGAAGGGTCGCCGAAAGTGCGCCCCACACTTTTGGGGTGCACTTTCGGCGACGTATAAAAGGAGCGCTGATTTAGTGCTGCGGCGGAAAGGCATCCTCAGAGCGCCGGCCATGCGGAGGGGCCGGCGCTCTGACGATGCCTTCGGGAAGGGGTTGGGGAGCCCACTGTTTGGCTGCCCCTCCCCTTCCTTGCCCCGAAAATGGTGCTTTGCTCTGTCTGCTTCCCCCCTAATTCTCCCCTTAACAACTTAGTTAATTTATCTGACTAACTCAGTGGCTTCGTAGCTTCATAAAATTTACGTAGCCACTGCTCTTCTTTAAGAATTTCTTTTGGCTTCCATTTTTGAACAAACGGGATGGGCTTTTAATGATGTGCTGTGCTGTGTTATGGCTTTTAGTGTGCTGCAGTGGTTTTTTTTTAAGTTTTTAATGTTTAATGTTTTAACTTAATAAATTGTTTAATTACATTTTAAACAGCTTTTATCCAAATTGTGTATACTTTTTCATCTGTATTGTTTTAAAATATGTTGTTAGCTGCCTTGAGTCCCATCGTGGGAGAAAAGTGGGATATGAAAGTAACTCAAAGCCACTTTGAATCCCAATTTTGAAGGGAAAGTGGGATACAAATAAATGTAACAACAACAACAATTGAATAAAATCATCATCGTCATGATCATTATCCAAATATGATCATTATCCAAATATCCAAACTTTCATGAGGCTCAGCTCTTGCAAAGAGGGTAGCAGTGCAATCTTATCTATGTCTGTCTGGATGTAATCCCCTTTGAATTTAATGGGACTGATTTCCAGGAAAACAAGTTCAGAATTACAACCTGAACAAGAGGGAAAAAAAAAAAGAGAGAGAGAGATCTCCTGTGGAACAGATTTGCAAATTAACCCTTCAGCACTGAAGCTCATTATAAATATATGTTTCCTTAGATGTCAAACTAATTATCCACTCTAAGTAAGCATTCTCAACCCTTGTTCCTTTTCAATAATCCTCATAGGTACTTAAAATGTTTTCTTCTCCTCTTTTGAAGAATAAGTAGAAGTGATCTGCAGAATGTCTTTTGATAACAGCAAAAACAGCATGTTGATTATAAAATAATGGAGTTGGCACATGCTTTGTTTCATTAATGGGATCACTGTGAACATTCAAAGAACACTGGAGTTTAAAGTTCTTTTTAGTTTGTATTTGGAAGACTATTGTTCAATGCATATGTTTACTCAGTTGTTCCCTTGGCACTTCTTTGACAAAACATGTTTTTAAATTGCATGAAGTGTCTGTACATAATCTTGATGTATTGAATGTTGTATAACTTTCTGAATTGTATTACATTTTCTGGATTGCTCCAAGTCTGTCTATAACATCCTATTGCTAATCTAGACAAAATCTGCAAAATATGTGGAATTTATCTGTGGAGGTGAATCACCATTCAACAAGTGATTTATTGCAGGGATTGGTAAAGTGTGGCAATGGGCTTCATGTGGTCCCCTGGGGTCTCTCTCTCTCTCTCTCTCTCTCTCTCTCTATATATATATATATATTGCAAAATTTGTTTTGCAACATGAGAAAAATAATGATTGGCATCCTGCTAATGAATTATAGTGGCCTAAGATGGACTTTGGGTGCATCTACACTGTGCAAATAATGAGCTTTGACACCATTTTAAGTGCTGTACCTCCATCCTATGCAATCCTGGGATCTGTAGTTTTACAAGATCTTTAGTCTTCTCTGTCAAAGAGTGCCAGTGCTTTCAAAACTACAAATCCCAGGATTCTGTGGAATGGAGCCGTGGCAGTTAAAATGGTGTCAAATTCCATTATTTTACAATGTAGATGCATCCTGACCTTGACAGTAACATAACCATAAACTCAGTTTCTAGTACCAATCAAGAGAAAAACAGGATATAAATTGAATAGATAGGTTAAGATAGAAGATGATAGATAGATAGATAGATAGATGATAGATAGATAGATAGATAGATAGATAGATAGATAGTGTATATTTGTTTCTGGTCCAGTTACAGGCAGGAACAGCGTTTCCTTGGTATGCAAAGCACAGTCAGTTCTTAAAATAACATTCATGCTGGCAACCATACTATATTCACTCTAAATGAAGATGGCAGAGGATGACATGAAGTTGTCATAGGAAGCAAACTAAAATAGTCAGCACATACCAAGCCCCACTGTTCTGTCCCTTCTCTCCTGGTTTCCAATTTTGTGATAGATTAATCTTCTGTAGGATGAGGAGGAAGGCAACTTCCAGGCAGCACCCTATGTGTTCGGGGGAGGATAATTAAGGCAGAGATGGTATGTGTAGAAATAAAGACGGTCTTTGATCATTTGAGTAATTGGGCAAAAGATGACAAAGAGAGCTTAGTCTGGGATAATGAGTCTAGGACCTGGCATACAAAAAGGATAGATGCAAGTGAGGTTTCACTGCTTTTCAGATAGCAAGAAAGTCGGGGGTCTATGTGAATCTGTGCAAAGTTGCCTTTGAATGATTGAGGTTGATGTGGCATGAATGGATGAGTGCAGGATTAGTGCTTTTCTGTTTTTCCTCCTGCAATTTTGAGTGTTACAAGCAAGCCAGGGGCAGAACATCTGGGTCCAACTCCTAAAGGTGTTCTTTAGTGCAGCTGTTAATCAAATGCTTTTCTGTCTGTTTCAGATTTGAGAAGGGAAACTAGTCTCCAGATAGTATTTGGATTCCTAGAAATCTCATCTCATCTCCCAAAGAATGTTTTCCCATTCCCATTTACTTGGTGCCTTGGACACTTTGACCACCAACAATAATCTGACAGGCAGGTCACAAATTTCCCACTTCAGGCTGACCATGTGAACCTTGAACCTTCAAACCACCTTGAATCCCATTTTGGGAGAATGTTGGGGTATAAATCCCATAAATAAATAAAATAAAGATTAATAAAAACCTCTCTGGAGACACAGGGTTCCAAAGCCCAGGTGCCCACACACAAAAGCCCTGGTGTTGGTCACTGTCCATCTTATCTGACCTACCGGTAGGATCTTAAGAATGAGCTCTGATGCTTCTCTTAATTAATGCTCCAGAGAACAAGACCCGGAATAAAGGTTGGAAGCTACAGGAAAAGAGATTCCACCTCAATATTAGGAGGAACTTCCTGACAGTAAGGGCGATTCGACAGTGGAACACACTCCCTCAGAGAGTAGTAGAGTCTCCTTCCTTGGAGGTCTTTAAGCAGAGGCTGGATGGCCATCTGTCGGGGATGCATTGATTTTGAGTTCCTGCATGGCAGGGGGCGGGACTGGATGGCCCTTGTGGTCTCTTCCGATTCTATGATTCTATAATGGATATCTTTTTGTGGGGGAAGGAACACATAGTTAGAAGGGACCCCAAGAAACATCTAGTTCAATTCCCTGCCAGTGTAAGAATCCACTTCCAGGCTACACTAAGAGGTGGACACCCAACCTCTGTTTCCACTGAAGGAATGAGGGAGTCTCTTCTGCTGCCAAACACTATTACTTTTAGGAGTTGTAATGTTTACTTGGAATCTCCTATATTGTAATTTGAGCTCATTGGTTCAAGTCCTGTACTCTAAAGTACCATGAGATAACATAGCGTGCACCTAGAGTATCTCCCAGACAGCCAGCATGGTGTAGTGGCTTGAGCATTGGACTGAGACTCTGGAGACCAGGGTTCAATTCCTCTCTTGGCCACGGAAACCCAATGGGTAACCCTGGGTGAGTCACACACTCACATGTCATCTGACTCTGGCCTGAAGAAAAGTCTGTCTTTTAACAATTCTCCATCACTTGACAATTGGCCATCACTTCTTCATTAAATGTACAGTACTTAATAACCAACTCTTTAATAAAACACTTTGGATGAAGTGAACTCTACCTCTGCTTGCTTGAGGGATAGCTCTTATCAGGATAGTCATAATTCTTTCTTCCAATTAGTGCTTATTTAGTACGGACTTCTGCCTTCCTATTTGTTTTAAGAGTGAGGTTGATTAGTTTCTATCCTTCTAATCAAGTTGTTAATGAGCTTCTGAGGCTGCTTATTCCCTTATGACACTTTGATGGGATTCTCCTTGAAGCCTACCCCAGACTTCCACATTCACTTTCAACACACAAATTAGCCAATTCCCCCAGGCTTTGATATACCAGAGACTGCACCTAAATCATTGCTTTGATATCACATAAATGCCAATACTCAATTAAATGCATGTCAAATATGCACTTACCGTAGTTCTTTTTTTTTTTTTTTTTTTAAAGAAACATACATCCTATCTTAATTCAAATAAATGTCTGAGGGCTTGAAGCAGGAATAGGGGCATGTATGCCAGCCTTACCCCCATGTCTCCATGAATACGCAATATCCAGGGCTGGGCAGGGACTTTTGCTGCCTGAGGCACAGCAGAAAATGGCATCCCACCCAACATCAGGGTACTGAAAGAAAAGGCTTGAATTTGACTTCAGAACCAAAATGAAGTAAAACCATACAAAAGGAAAAGTATTCTGAATCAAGAGGGGGAGACCTTAAAAACTTCAGAGTTACTAAGCTCTTAGGAATATCTAGGAAAAGTAGATTAACCATTACCAGGGCATTCTGACCCTACTAGCGATTACCTGACACTTTCTAGCACTGTAATAACAGTAACAATCAGAAATTTAAGGAAAATTCAAGATGAATTGCTTGGTAATTTTCCATTATGGCTTAATGATTGGTGTTTTGAGTCCTGGTGCCACCACTATGCAGATAACACCCAGCTCCATTACTTCTTTCCACCTCAATCCAAGGATGCTGTCTTGGTTCTGAATCAGTGCCTGCCATCCGGAATGGACTGGATGAGGGCAAACACATTGAAACTTAATGCAGACCAGACAGAAGTGCTTCTGTTCAGTCAGAAGGCACATCAGAGAATAGGGATTGAACCTAGAATCATAGAATCATAGAATCATAGAATCATAGAGTTGGAAGAGACCACAAGGGCCATCCAGTCCAACCCCCTGCCATGCAGGAACTCCCAATCAAAGCATCCCCGACAGATGACCATCCAGCCGCTGCTTAAAGACCTCCAAGGAAGAAGACTCCACTACTCTCCGAGGGAGTGTGTTCCACTGTCGAACAGCCCTTACTGTCAGGAAGTTCCTCCTAATGTTGAGGTGGAATCTCTTTTCTTGCAGCTTGCATCCATTGTTTCGGGTCCTAGTCTCTGGAGCAGCAGAAAACAAGCTTGTTCCCTCCTCGATATGACATCCCTTCAAATATTTAAACACAGCTATCATATCACCTCTCAGTCTTCTCTTCTCCAGGCTAAACATCCCCAGCTCCCTAAGTCGTTCCTCGTAGGGCTTGGTTTCCAGACCTTTCACCATTTTAGTTGCCCTCCTTTGGACACGCTCCAGTTTCTCCACATCCTTTTTGAATTGTGGTGCCCAGAACTGGACACAGTATTCCAGGTGAGGCCTGACCAAAGCAGAATAGAGTGGCACTATTACTTCTCTTGATCTAGACACTATACTTCTATTGATGCAGCCTAAAATTGCATTGGCCTTTTTAGCTGCTGCATCGCACTGTTGACTCATGTTCAACTTGTGGTCTACCTGGACTCCTAGATCCCTTTCACACGTAGTCTCATTCAGCCAGGTGTTCCCCATCGTATCTGTATACCTGTGTTGTATGGGGTTGCACTCATCCTGAAAATCCAGATTTGCAGCTCCTGGATTCAACCCTGAGCCTGGTAGTTCAGGTTTCAGTGGTGGCTATGGACGTTATCACACGGGGAGTTGCGGGGAGAAAGTGGAAATTAACGGGACAAGCAGAAGACTTTAATTTACGGGATTTGTCCCATTCCGTCTTGTCTGATAACTAAATTCGAATTTAAAAGGGGGTTAATTCGAATGAAAACCTGATCTTTTCAAATCCTCAAAAATCCCGAAAATGAAAAGATCAAGTTTTCGTTCGAATTAACCCCCTTTTAAATTCGAATTTAGTTATCAGACGAGACGGAACAGGACAAATCGTAAATTAAAGACTTCCGCTCGTGCCTGTTTATTTCCACTTTCTCCCCGCGACTCCCCGTGTGATAACGTCCTATATGTGCATTAGCACAGAGTGCAAGCTGTACCTATTCCAGAAAATGTCTGATCTGGTCATAGTGACATATGTCTTAGTTACATCCTGTTTGGATTACTGCAAAACTCTATGTGGGGCTACTTTTGAAGAGTGTTTGGAAACTTTCACTGGTTAAAGAGCTGCAAGTAGATTGTTAACTGGGGCTGGCTACAGGGAGCACTTAACTCCTTTGCTGCATTACCTCCACTGGCTGTTGGTTCATTGCCAGGCACAAAAGTGCTGGTTATGACCAATAAAACCCACATGGCTCAGGCTCCAGGTTATCTGAAGGACCACATCCTTCCATAACACTTGTTAGTACTGTACATAAAGAGGCACAGTAAACCCCCTTTGAATGCCCTTTGCCATGAAAATCCTATGATAAGACAATTCAATATGAAACAAGAGATAGTGTCAGAAGCTGAGACTCCCAGGTCAGATGGCACTCAAGAGTGCATACTAGATGGAGAGACTCAACCAATGAAGCCATTGCCCTGAGTCTGCAAGAGTAGGGTAATGGAGGACAGGGTGACTTGGAGGTCTCTCATTCATAAGTTAAAGTTGGCTTGAAGGCAGTTAACTACAACCATCTTTGGCTGGGTCATGTGATAGAAGCCGGACATTAACTTGGGTTATAATTTGCTAAATTTAAGCCCTGAAAATGTAAATAATGGGCTCCAGAGATAGATAAAATATAAGATTTAAAAAGCAGAAAGCCTTGTGTATTAGAATGTGTGTGAAGAGTATGTTACCGGGGGGGGGGGGGGGGGGAAGACAAGCTAATATCAGGCAAAATGCCTACTCAGGTTTGAACGAAGAGATGAGAATGCCTGTATTCTAACAATATTGAGATATGAATAGATTTTACCACTAATAAACTGAAGTATCAGTAATGTTGTTTCTTGCTTAAATACCCTATAGTCACCAGATCCTCTCTCATCATGGAAGCTAAACAGGATCAGCCCTGGTTAATACATGCATGGGAGACTGCCAATGAACACTAGGTGCGGTGTGTTTCATAGGAAACATCTCTGAGTATTCCTTGCCTAAGAAAACCCTATGAAATTCATGGGGTCACCATAAGTCGACAGGTGACTTGAAGGAATATGTGTGTTTGTGTGTGTGATTTGAAGGCATGTACACATACATAGATCCATAGCAAGTGCAATGGCTGATGTAATCTGATGCAAGGCATCCAAAAGCTAAGATCCAACTCTACCTCAGTTTGTTCATATTTTCTTCAATAATCTGATGGGAGGAGAGGATTTTTGATGCAAACAAGGTATTGGTTGATTCAGATAGGACATCTAATAAGCTGGATGGAGGCTAGGTAGAGAATGAAAGAAACCAAGAAGAGGCTGAAATAAGACTGTTCTGCCTGTCTCCATCTTATGAAGAGAGGGCTGTGATGTAGCCTCCAAGCCCTGCTGTTCTTGATCACTGGCAAACTGCCCAGATATACTGATGCTGGTAAGAGAAAGAAAATCTTTATTCTCTTTTAGGCTGTGCTAAAACAGATATATGTCTATCATGATGGTAATGAATGCCTGTTAAGATGCTGATGGATATGTAATAGATGCTGTTAGATTTAACAGTGCTCAGGGACATTATCCCTTGAATGCCTGTGTGATCAGAGTTGACTCTTTAGAGATGTATGGTTCCTCAATAAATGAGAGTGTATTTCTAAAGGAATATATGGCTGAATTATATTACTTAAGATGGTAATGTTCCTCTATGGTCTAATCTGTACTGCACAAATAAAGCAGTTGGACATTGCTTTAACTGTCATGGTTCAGTGCTATAGAATTTTGGGATTTGTAGTTTTGTGAGAGCGCTGGTGCTGTGACAAACTACAAATTCCAGATTTCCATAGCATTGAGGCATGGCAGTTAAAGCAGTGTCAAACAGCATTATTCCTGCAGTGCAGATTAGACCTATGTGATCATTATAGAAAAGACTGTTAGAGAGTCAGGCAGATAGAGATTCATTCCTTATGAAAGTATAACATCTACCTTCCCATAATGAATATATGATGCCTTACCTGCAGTGCAGTGCAATGTAATGCGATGAAATCAAAGCACCCAGACATTGAGATATCTGTGTTTCTTCCTAAGGGTACTGGATCTGGATATGTTTGTGTATATATAATTGTATATATTAAATAGCTTAAAAGATTACTAAAGAACTTGCTCATTCTACTATTTAAATATCCTGTAATGCCAAGATTTAATGATGATTAAGTGAAGTGTTGAAGTTAACTCTGCCTGTCTGGTTTTCACTGCCATCACAAGTTGGACACCCAGGTGGTCAGAAGGCGAAGGTGAGACCAAATACAGAATCCAGATTGGCGGATCAATGGCAAAGGACCCTCAATTCCTCAGTCTAAAGGGAAAGGGTTTGGGAACCATCTTGTTTCACATGCCCTAAGAAAATAAGAGAGCTACAATCTAGAAAAGTCTAAATGAGAGGGATTTTATCATAAACTTATCTTGATTATTAGACTAAAAGAAGGCAAGGATCCTGCATCAGCGAGACTCACTGTGTAACATGATGGTCACAGAGTTATGCAGCAGTTGGATGGAGTGTCACTAGACAATTGTGATGGTGTAAAATTAAATGTGCAATGTGTGTCAGTATGGAATGTGTAACTATGCACAATGTCACCACATGTGAAACTTTGCTTCTGCAATCTTGAACTGAATACGGCCATAAGAAAAAAAATGTTCAAACACTTCCAAAGAGAAGCTTACATGTGTGTATGTCACCAACAGGATACTATCCCATTGCTTAACACCTGGTGAATTGTGTTTTAATTTTTATTTAATTGAACTTTTTAAAAAGTTAATAAAAATGGATTTGCAGTTGGTCCTACACATTTGCGGCTTTGTGCAGCTTCACAAATTTGATTAATAAATTCTCTTTAGGTCTCTAGGTCCTCCAGAGCAACTCTATGTCTAACTTTCGCCAGATTGCACTGGGGAACCAAGAGATTCCTGCAAAGAACACTTCTCTAGACCTTTGTTCTTCTGGTGGATGTTGGCCATAGAGTTGTGCTGGAGGACCTAGTGATGTAGTATAAAGATAATAAAAACATGTTCAGGACACCACAACATCTAAAACATACATGGATACACAAAAACATAAAAGTACACATACCAGAAACTGATGACTTCTGTCTATTCATGTATTCCTGCAATGTTCACAGGCTCTACTATATATCAACATGTATCAATTTCCATACTATTGCTGAAAACCAACCTCTCTGTCCCTTTTCATTTTGTTATAAATATGATCTGATATTGTGTTATAAATATGATCTGAGGCACTACTGCTGTTTTCCCCATTTTTCTTCCCAGAGAGGTAAAACACAATTCCACTCCACACACACACACACACACACACACACACATACACACACCAGAAATCCTTTTTTGATATAGCATGGCTTTGGGTAGTTACAGCAGTGAAATTTGCAGAAGATACTTTAGGCAGGTGATCCGTTGTCACTTGTCCAGTTGCCATAATTATGTAACAACTACTCGATAGACATAATTTGCAATGATTCATAGGTTTGACCTTTGAAATGAAGGAATGATAAATGAGTCTTCTGGCCTTACATTCATGAAAAAGGGCCCTGGAAACAACTACAGAGGAGAAATCTCCACCAATAGGGGAAGAAAAAGTTCTGATGATAAAAAAAGTTTATCTGGTTCGAAGGGGCAAAAATGATATTGATGCATTCTAGTTGATATAGGGCTTACATGCCCTAAAGGCCTTACAAGACCCAAAGGATGTAAATACCCTAAAGGCACCCAATCCCATCTGATCTTTGAAGCTAAGCTGGGTCAGACCTGCTTGGATGGGAGACTGCCAACAAATACCAGGTGCTGTAAGCTGTATTTCAGGGGCAGGAACTGGCAAAACCACCTCTGAATATTCCTTGCCTATGAAATCATTAAAGAATTCATGGGGTCACCATAAGTTGACAGGCAACTTGAAGGCACATACACACGCAGCTGAGATATAGAAAATATGTTTCAGTGAGAAACACAGCAGTGATTAAGTACAACAGATATAGGTAGAGATCCAACAGAACAGTGAGTGAGTGAATGTATGTGCCTTCAAGTCACCTGTCCATACATTGCCAAGTTTTTAAGTTCCATTAAGAGATACTCCTCTGAAGATTCAAGTTGTCTCCTACCTTTATGAAGCTATGAGCTCCTTTGTTAGGCAAAGAGCACTGTATTTCTAAAGAAATGCATGTTTTTGCATTAGGAAACTTTTTTTAGGTGTTCTTTTGGTAAAGCATGCCAAATGTACTCCAAATATTTTAGAAAAATATTCAACCTTTGTTGGAGGTAGAAACCTCAAATGATCAAGTCTCAGTCCATTGACCCTCTCTTTAGGTTTTCCCTGCTGTGGCTAAAATGTAGTATCTTACATCCAGAAAACATATCCACAAAACAGTGATAAATTTATTGGAGCAACCAAAGACCAAATTGTTTTTTTTTAAAATTTTTGGAGTACCCACATGGCCAGAAAGAGGAGAGACCTGATTGCATGAATGCCACTCCAATACTACCTGCATGGAGAACAGCCACATCTTGACAAAATGCAGCCTTTGGAATAACATTGTCTTAATCCCCCCCATCCTGTGGATTTTGAATGTTATTGTACTTCTCACGTTGAATGGTAACATTGCACAACTGAACCAAGACACCAAATATGTATAGCTGAACATGCATATGCATCAATGCACATCACTCATGTGCATCCATGTGCAAGGACAATACATGCACAGCTCTCATTTCTGCAAGCTTGAATTGATAGTGGCCATTTTACATTGGATAAAAACAACCAACTGTTTCATAGGGCAACTTATTCTTCTGTATCCTGCTGTTTATATGGAAGATCTCAGTATGGCTTACAACAAAATTAATTTTAAACAATAAATAATTAGAAATGTTTAAAAATGATTTAAAATGTAATAAATAGTTTCTGGAATTAAAAAACAGAAACAAATTAAAACCAAATAAAACCCAAGGAAACTGACTTTTGAAAGATCTGTATCACCTTATGCAGCCCTTTGAAAATTTAGGGCAAGGGGACATGATTTGCATCCTTCTGGAGCCTTTTAAGTTCCATCCCACTCCCACAGTTGTGTAAATATGCTTTATACCTGAGCATTTATTATCTCTGTACTGCATTCAGAGAAGTAGGTATATATCCATGAAAGTTCATGATTTTTTTTTTAAAAAAACCCAGCTAGTTTTAAAGGTGCTGCCGCATTCTTCTCCCCTCTCCTCCTTCTTTTCATGCTGCAAGAGACTAATATAGCTACTCCTTTGAAAATTACCGCAAGTCTTTATTTATGGGGTCTTCACATAAGTGTTGGGCAAATCACACCCTCTTAGTTTCAGAGGCTGGCAATGGCAAACCCCCTCTGAACAAATTTTGCCAAGAAAATCTTGTTATAGGTACACCTTAGGGTCACCATAAGTTGCAAAAGACTGGAAAGCTCAAGGCAACAACAACAACAACAACAACAACAACAACAACACATAAGCTAGAACAGGAGTAGAGTGCTAGTGATTTAGTTGAGGAGAGTTTGTGTCATCTTGTTGTTGGACAACTATCTAGAACTGAGGAGTCCAGCAGAGTTCAGACTGCTACTCATTCTTTAGGCCTTTGGGGTGAGAAAAAGGTAGCAAAACATCTTCTACAGTTGCTGTCATTTCCCATTTTAAAGAAGAGCCTCAAACTTCCCTTTGTGTACTGCAGGAAGTTCTGGAATCCTCAGCAGGAAACTGCTAGCAAGGGCATCATTTATGCTAGGAAGAAAGCCCATTGTGGACTCCTAGTCCAGTCTCTAGAAAAGAAAACAGATGCTTTGCTAAAGTTTGGAGACTTCTTGTTTTCATGACTTCCTTCCTATCCACTGAGATAAGTGTTCAGGCTTTAGGGTAGGGAAAGGAGGTGGTAATGACATCTTTCAGAATTAAATTATCAAGAGGCCTGTTTCGTCATGCATGCTGGGTCACTCGTTTTCGCATGCATCCTCTTGAAAATTCCTAATTAACTTTTGTTTTGTGATCCTTGCTATGTAAAATAGTATTAAGAGCTAAGAAAGATTTACCTTCACACAAAGATTTACCTTCTCAGATTTGTCTTTGTAGCAACCAAGAAACTAAAGATGCAGATACAAGGATGAGGAAAGAAGAATAAAAGAGGCAAGGTTGAATAAAGCCAGTAATTGTTTTGGTCTTAGATTCTAACAATAATAACTCAGGAATATTTATTTCATCCATAAGATATTGATCCTACTTTCCCCAGGCTTGTTCTAGGTTAGGATCACTCTGTAATTGGGACTGAATTTTTTTTAAAAAATATCAAAGTGTGAACCTAATTCTCTTTGGACTATACCTAATACATGAATATACAGAAATATAGCCATCAACAAACATCAGCTGAAAATAGTATGCTTAGAAATGGAAGGCTCACATCTTCTTAGTGATTTATAGTGACATAAGTTCAACTTAC
Source organism: Phrynosoma blainvillii (assembly GCA_026167975.1). Taxonomy (NCBI): domain Eukaryota; kingdom Metazoa; phylum Chordata; class Lepidosauria; order Squamata; family Phrynosomatidae; genus Phrynosoma; species Phrynosoma blainvillii. Next base: position 9,764,680 of record JANUYF010000004.1, read on the forward strand.
ACTTGTATAATTCATTTTTGTTGTTGTTGTAGGGGTTGGAATACATGCAATGACCAAACCCATCTTATACTTAGAATCATAGAATCATGGACTTGCTGCTCCTGTTACTCAAATGCTGGGGTCCTGGGGTGGGGGCACCCATAATATACAATGGGGAAATTTTATTAGCTCAAGTGAAAGGAGTGACAGGGCTTGGGCAACTGAAGCAAAGATGTAGCCTGTGTATACCAGTTCTGATAACAGAACTGCAGAGTGTGAGGTCTAAATTAATTTTATTTAATAATCAGAAGGAAGTCACCATCCACAGAAAGACACTCTCTCATGCACTCATCCAAGAACTAATGATATAGAAGGTGATAGCAAACAGTGAATGGAGGGGGGGCAGAGGGCAATATAAAACTGATTCCAGAAGTGGAGCTCCAGTCGGAGGGGTCACAGTGAACTGGAGGTGGCTCAGTAAGCTGTCTGGGGATTGTCAAGCAAGATGCAGACAAAAAGCTGAGGAGTCAAGCAAGATGCAGACAAAAGGGCTTGTCTGACTTCAAACAACACCAAATTATTAGTGCAAAACCTATCCTGAGGCAGAATTTGGGATTAGAGTAGATTTTCCAGGAGGGAAGAATGGAAAGGGAAGTTGAGAATGGTTAGGCAATCAATGCAAATGTCACTGGACAAAGGAACATCGCACCCCAGGGGGAATTACTCTTGGATTTCTGTTTACTTGCAAACATGAGTTATCACCCAAAATCTCACCCATTGGGGAAGGGATTATGCAGATCTTGTTCTGATCAATCCCTCTTCAGCTATGTGCTCTCGCATCTCTTTAGACTGACCCTTCCTGATCCTCTAATGTAGTCCCAGATATCCTTATATCGTAGGGTGTTTCATCACCCTGGGGGTGCATTTGCAGCTATGAGCCTCAGACCATCCTTTTCCTATTAATTTAATATCAGAAAGGAGGGGGATGAAAGAAGGAGGGGTCTTGGGGTAACATTCCCCTGTAAAACAGCCATTTACTGGTTGGTGAAGCTTGGTGGTGATGGGGGGAAGAGACGTATCATATGTTCCTATAGTGAGAGGCATGACAATTATGCTATCCTTTGGGACTTCTGGAGAATCCCCTGGGAAGATACCATTCTCTGTGCCTGCAAATGGTCAGTAAATGGCTGGGGAGCTACAGCAGATAAAAGCAGGATTTAATGTGTGCGGTAGAGGTCTTTATGTTGTGTCTCCTTCAGTGTATCCACACTGCCAGATCAAAGCAGTTGGACACCATTTAACTGTCATGACTCAATGCTATGGGATTTGTTGCTTGTTGTGGCACCGGAGCTCTCTGATAGACCAGGCTGAATACCTCACTAAACTACAAATCCCAGGATTCCACTGGATGGAGGCATGACAGTTAAAGTGGTGTCAAACTGCTTTAATTCTGCAGTGTGAATACATCTGTTGAGTCAGGATCTTAGCCAACACAGTTGATAGATTACTATTAATCCACATTGCATTTATTTAATTCAGGGATGGAAATCATGAAATCCCCCAGATGCTGTTAGACTGGAACTCCCAGTATGCCTCACCATTGCCTGATGTGGCTAGAACTACTAGGACTTGAAATCCAAAAAGAATGGCATTAGATATTTCTGTTATGGATGCATAACTTAGAATTATACTGCTTTGTATTGAGTAAGACTATATAGATCTACTGTAAGGCTGTGTAGATGCCACCTTAAAAGCCAGCAGTTGGATCAAGTGAAGGAGAACTATTCAGTTGCTGCCTGGGGCAGAAGGAGGATTATATTTCCAATCTCCTCCTTTCTGCTGATGAGGCTGGGGACAAGCCAAAGCATGATTCCTGTCACAAGTCTCTGTTGCAGCCTTAATCACTGGTGTGTGGAGGGTAAAAGTTATCCTCCTTGCACCCAAATTGACAGCAGAACAGGCCCCCTTCACCTGATTTGGTTGCTGGCTGTTAAGGTGGGTTGGGGTTGATCCATAGAAGCAGTGGTGTCACTCGCTAGAGCAGAGGTAGGCAACTTGTCCCCTTTAAGGGCCGAGGGACTTCAGCTCCCAGAAGCCTCAGCCATGTTGGCCAATAGTCCCATGTTGGCCAATAGCTCCTGGGATTCTGGGAGCTGAAGTCCCTCGGCCCTTAAAGGGGAAAGGTTGCCTACCCCTGAGCTAGAGTGTCACCCAGTGTGGAGAGTGTCACCTGGGAGGGCACATGTTCACCCCTCCTGCTCCAAAGGGGGAAGAGAGACCAACCAAGTGTCGTTCCTCCTCTGGAGAGTCACCTGAGGTGGTCCACACCCCCAACCCCTCAATGCATAAAAGTTAAAATACTGCCAAATTGCTTTATTTCTGCAATGTGGCATCAGCCTGTCTCCAATGTAGAATATTGGCTAAGATTTGGAAGTCTGCATGCTTCCTACCCCTGGTTTAACTGATGGCAGGGAATCTACCTAGAGTGGTGCATCCTTTTGGGATTCAATAGGAAGGGTGAAGTGTAAGAGAAAAGTACTCTTCTCTAAAGACATTAGCTTTAAATTTTCAGGTTTTCCTAAAATGGCTTTATTTCTTCTCTGCCTCAGATCCCAAGAGTTCTTGCTAATATGAACACTTAGAATGGAACTGTTGGATATTTTTACCCCACTAGCAATCTACTCAGCTGGAGGAGGCCATTCTGTCTGCTCCTCTGCCCCAGACGGACCTCCTGTTGGCTAAAATCCCTAATTTGAGAGATCATGGGGTTTCAGTGATTGCCATGGGAACCAGGAATGATCTCAAAAAGTGCTGGAACCACCCAATTGAAAGATGATTTGGTATTCAGTGGTTGCTATGGAGACTGGGAATAATATTGGAAATGGGGGTATGTGTTTTGTGTGTCAACATGATTTTTAGAGACCACAAACTTTTGCTTTTCTTTTAGAAAAAGAAATATAAATAAAAGAGCCCAACAGAATTATCAGTGTTAAGATGCTGATTCTGTTGATTCCAAGATTGGCAAGTTGGCAGTTTGAGGCCCGGGTGCTGCATGATGGGGTGCGTTCCTGTCATTAGTCCCAGATTCTGCCAACCTAGCAGTTCAAAAGCATGCAAATGCAAGTAGATAAATAGGTACCACTTCGTTGGGAAGGTAAACTGTGTTCTGTGCAATCATGCTTGCCACAAGAGCAGTCCTTGGACAGCGCTGGCTCTTTGGCTTAGTAACAGAGATGAGCACCACTCCCTACGGTTGGACATGACTTGATAACCTTGTCAACGGGGAATACCTTTATCTATAATATCTTCCACTAGTGAGCTTTACATTCCTGAATGTTGCAAATAATCATATTAATGGGAGATGTTCTAATCTCCAAATGATTTTTTCCCAGTAAAGAAACATGGTGGGGTAATATGTTTAAAGTAACTTAAAGTACCATGATTGGGTGCTTTAAACCAGGTTGGTTTAAAACCATATGACTTAAGAATAAACACTCCTTTAAAAAAATCATATATTTTTATAAAGTCTGGACATTATTACTATTTCCAACCCTCTTATTGGAACAACAATGACTTTTTGAATGTAAGCATTTTAACTTTGTTTATTGGCAGTTGTTCATTGTTAGATCAGTATCCATTGTGAGTTGCTTCTTTTTAATCACTTTATTTTATATTGCAAGAAGTGCCATTCAGAAACAAATTAACATAAGTTCAACCAAAACTACTTGCTTTAAAAGAGTCTTTTTAAAAAGAACAATTGTTATTTAAACTAGTGGCCACAACATCTGAACTGCATTTTGTTACTTAATTTTTTAATTTAGTCCTATATTGGTATAGTCCTACACTTTAATGCAAACAAACAAAAATAGTTTAAATCTCAAACTATTTTTTTTAAAAAACCTGTTTTTTCCCGTGTTTCTAACTTAAGTCTCCTTTATTCCAGTGGGACTTCTCTTTGTTGCTGTTGTTGTGTGCCTGCAAGTCATTTTTGACTTATGGCAACCCTAAAGTGAACCTATCATAACATTTTCTTGGCAAATTTCTTCAGAGGGGGTTTGCCATTGCCATCCTCTTAGGTTGAGAGAGTGTGACTTGCCCAAAATCACCCAATGGATTTTTATGCTTGAACAGGGATTTCCAGAGGTGTAGTCCAACACTCAAACCACTACACCATGCTATGTTTGATTAAAAATGGTTCCAGCCCAATTTGCAATGTGATGCTTCTTATTCATATATAGAGTTGGATTCAAATGTTTTAATCCTTCCTTTAGAGGAAAGAGTTTCCTCCAGTGGAGGAATGGAAGAGCCTATTCAGTGAATACAAATGATTTTCCTGTTGGATGAAAGTTTGCTTGACCGAAGAATCCTCAGAAGAAGAAAACTTTGGATTTAACTTAAAATGTATTGAATCAATTTTTATACTTGCCTGTTATTCAAGGACTTCAGACAGTGTATACAATTCCCATCCAATGAGGTTGGAATCCAATCCCCCCAGGCCAAATCCAGCACCAAAACAGCTGTTTCTCACTGGCTTGACTGCTTTGTGTATATATGATGATGAAAGTGTCTTCCACAAATTAGCTTAGTCATTTTAAAACAAGCATGTCAGCTTAACTGAGTATCATTATCTTGTATTAGTGATGAGATACAAAAATGTATGTGTGTGTGTGTCTGAACTGACTAGGATTTTACTGATTTTATGTTTGGCGGTGATTTTAACTGGGAATATTGTTCATGGTCTTAAATATTAGGCTGAACCAGTTCACATCATTATATCTATTTGGTGGTTAACTGTCTTCTAATGTCATTAGCAGAATTGATTTTAGCATTTTAGCATTTTTAGAATTGATTTTAGATGAACAGTGAAGAAAGCCAATAGGAAGAAAATTAACTCATCTGAGATTTGGTGCTAGAGAAGAGTGCTAAGGATACCATCCAAAAAGAAAAACAAATGGGTCCTTGATCACTCGCTGAATGCTCCCTGTAAGCCAAGATGACAAAACTGAGACTGTTGTACTTTGGCCACATCATGAAAGGCACGACTTATTAGAAAAGGCAATGATGCTAGGAAAAGTAGAAAAGAGTGACAGAAAGAAAGGAAGACCACTTGCCAATCATGGAAGACATGGACCTGAGTCTGTAGGAAAATGTCTTATCCACAGAGTCACCATGAGTCGGGCTCGACTTTAGGACAGTTAACAAAACAAGAAACAATTAATCTACAGGTACCTTAGAGAATATGGGTATTACAGTAATCCTTTCTGATTTGTGGGGGATCTGTTCCACACACACCCCATAAGGAAAATCGGCAATATTGGGGTCCCATTTGTTTTAATGGCCATGCACTCCTGCATGTGGCATTGTGTGCACACAATTTTATCCCTCCCCGCTTGCCGCCCACAAACGGGTGAGACCATGAACTCCAAGTCTGCGAATGGGAAGGGATGACTGTATATTGTCCTTCTAGGCCAGGGGTAGGCAACCTTTCCCCTTTAAGGGCCGAGGGACTTCAGCTCCCAGAAACCTCAGCCATGTTGGCCAATAGTCCCATGTTGGCCAATAGCTCCTGGGATTCTGGGAGCTGAAGTCCCTCGGCCCTTAAAGGAGAAAGGTTGCCTACCCCTGTTCTAGGCCATGCTGGAAATACAATAACTAGGATGCACTAGATTCACATAAACTTGGAATTAACCAGATTAAAAGAATTCATTGGGATCTACAAGATCAAAATGATCTTACATGCTGAAATTTGTGAATCTGCCAAAATTTGTCAGTGGACTGAAACTGTGGTCTCAAGCACACTTATCTTCTAGGAATCTTTCAGTCTCAGTTGAAGGCCCGGGCAAACATCCTCTGAACAAATTCTGCCAGGAAAATCCATGATAGGTTCACATTTTGTTGTTGTTAATGTCCTTTGAGTGAGTGAGATATCTTCAAGAGCCCTGTCCTCAACTGTTCAGGTCTTGCAGGCTAAGGTCTGTGGCCTCCTTGATTGAGTCTATCCATCTAGTATGAGGCCTTCCTCTTTTTCTCCCCCACCTTTCCTGACAAACTTGCCTTTTCTAATGAGTCATGGCTTCCCATGATGTGGTCAAAATACGACAGCCTCAGTTTAGTCATCCTGGCCTCTAGGGACAATTCAGGTTTGACCTGTTCTAGGACCCATTTGTTTGTCTTTTTGGTCATTCACAGTATCCTTGGTACTCTTTTCCAGCACCACATCTCAAATGAGTTGATTTTCTTTCTACTGGCTTTCTTCACTATCCAGCTCTTGTGTCCATAGATGGTGATGATTATCTTTATTTTGGTATTCAACTTTATATCTTACATTTCAGGATTTTGTCTAGTTCTTTTATAACTGCCCTTCCCAGTCATAGTCTTCTTCTGACTTCTTGACTGCAGTCTCAGTTTTGATCAATTGTTAATCCAAGATATGGGAAATCTTTAACTATCTTGATTTCCTCTTTATCTAGTCTGAATTTATGTAGATCCTCTGTGGTCATTAATTTTGTTTTCTTAATGTTCTATTAAACCCAGACATATCAATAAAATAACAGAGTGCTGTTCCTTTACAGAATTACATTACCAGGCTTACTTCCAAGGAGGCATATGGAGGATGATGCCATACGTTTAACAGAAAACAGTGGAGTGGGGCTGTGATCCTCTCTGTACACTCAGTTTTACTATTTTTCAATTATATGGTTCTGATAAGAAAACATTTTTTAAAAAGACAACAAAAACAAGTTGAAAAATTTGCCTCATAAAAATTCAGATGAATATGCACTGGCTTATATAGTATTAACTGTCCAGTTCAAAAAGAGAGAATGCATTAAGCAGAACTGCAGAAAGATACCAGGGATTTGGCTGCAGAGTAGAGATGGAGCAGGCAGCATTCATAAATATTAGCAACTGAATTTGGATAGGAAGTTACAAAAGTTTGTGAATCTGATGTGACATGAAACCACTTTGGACAAATCAATGAGGGCTGGGCTGACAAAGATGTTGGTGCAGAACTGAACTGTGTGATTTTATGTTCACGAGGGCCTGCTTGAGTAGGGGAAAAATCCTGTTTGAGTAAATCAGTGGGAGCATAACTCTGTGAAAATAGATGTTCTCAGTGCTTTTTGCCTCCCTCCCTCTTGGTCTTTTCATCTGTCATTTTATTTTGATGAGGTGGTACATCAAGCCATGTTGTCCCACTTATTCCATGACTGTATATGAAAAACACTCAATCACATTTTAAAAATATAATAGCTATAAGTGGAAGATTGATAGCAACTTGTCTTCTGAACCTATCAAATGGTCTCCTCCACAAAGAGCTCCATTTTTTTGGGGGTTTTTTAATGGGGAGGGGCACATATTCTTATTATATAGCTTCTTAATCTAGCCTGAAGTTATTTTCCTTGCCAAAAACATGATCAAGCAGCAACACAATCAACTGATGGCTGACTCAGCAGACAAATAAATAACATTTGCCATTTTTGTTGAAGACTTTTGTCTAAAATTGTTAATGGGGCTGTGTCACAAACAAATCTGACAAAATCAACTATGGGCGGTAGCAGAAGCATTTCAGTACCATGGTCAGTTCTACAAGCATTTGTGATTTTCCTTTAGGGTTGTTTTCTCTCCCTTTGCAGTTTTGTTTTTCCTGTGTGATCTCTATTTCTGGTTCTCTCCTTGCCACCCCCCCCCTCAATGTAGTGACTTTAGAGATCAATAAGGGCCAAGATCCTACATTGTATTTACGTAAGTAAAACAACACTCACAAGTTATGTGATCGGAGTGCTACATCACCCTTCTGCTGAATGCTGACATAGTGCAAGCAATTGTGTACCTGCTAATGTACCTGCTGATTGTCTCATTGTGCAATGGGAGATGCACACTAGCTGTTTCTGCAATCCCAATGATTCAAATGGTACATTGAAGCCACTGATGAATAGTTATGCTACATCCAAGAATGGGAAACTACATGTGCAGTGGTTGCACTTTTGGGACTCTATTTACATAACTGTTAAGCAATGGCCAAAAGTGTACAATGAAATTAAGGGAATTTACATATGCATAAAATATCAACAGGATCCTAGCCCCGGTTATAAAAGCACCATTACAAGATGAGATCACCATAACCATGTCTTGCCAGGAGAATCTAGACATACAAGAAATAAAGGTAAATCAACAAAGAAGAATTCTAACAAATAACCAGCTTGTGTAGGAAGAAAGTCAGAAAAACTAAAGTGCAGGAAAGCTCCGGTTATTTCCTTATCAAAAGCAAGAACAAGTTTCAGTTTCAGTTTCAGCCAGGACAGGGGAGGAGGAGGAGGCTTTCCAGGCCAGTTCTTGCTAGGAAAGAGGAAGAAAGCAGTTTCCAGGCAGCCATTTTGAGTGGGTGAGTTTTAAAATTCTTTTTAAAAACACTTGGGGAGAGTGTGACTGTTACTCAGCGGGTGGGGCTTTGTTGAGTCGCATTTGTGAGTCAGTAGGGGGTAGAGATAGCCAGTTAGCTCTATACTACTGCTCCCAGAGGCCAGTTTCAGGTCAGTTTTGGCCAGGACAGGGGAAGGAGGAGGAGGCTTTCCAGGCCAGTTTCTGAAAGAAAGGAGAAAGAGAAGGAGGCTTTCCAGGCAGTTTCTGCCAGGAAAGGAGAAAGAGAAGGAGGCTTTCCAGGACAGTTCTTGCTAGAAAAGAGGAAGAAAGCAGTTTCCAGGCAGACATTTTGAGTGGGTGAGTTTTAAAATTCTTTTTTAAAACACTTGGGGGAGTGTGACTGTTACTCAGCAGGTGGGGCTTTGTTGAGTCGCATTTGCGAGTCAATAGGGGGTGGAGATAGACAGTTAGCTCTATACAACTGCTCCCAGAGGCCAGTTTCCCTAACGACACACAAATTTTATAACCACTACTAATTATACAAAAGTTCCGGTCATCAGCAGACTTTAACACTGGTGTTAGCAAGGGATTTTCTTTGAGGAGGAAAGCTGTAGTCCTCTTTCAGGTACTAATTAAGACTTAGTATGGACACTGAAGGAACTGCTGCCATCACCTGCAACACCTGTGGGATGTTTGTCTTCTTGCCTACAGATGTGGGGAACTACACATGCTCCAAGTGCAAGTTGGTAGCCCTCTTGGAGGAGAAAGTACAGCAGCTGGAGGCGCGGGTAGCTCTACTTCAGCATATTAGGGAGCAAGAGGCTTTCCTAGACAGAACGGAACAAACAGTCTTGGATGGGGACCACACAGAGGAAGTTGCTGGGGAAGAGAAGGTCACATCACATACACAGGAGGTAGACAGCTGGAGGAATGTCACACGCAGAAGTAGGGAGACCAGGGATCGTTCTGGAGCTTGCAGCTACAGAATCGATTTCAAGCTCTTTCCCTTATCAAGGAGAACGAGGAAGAGCAGCATGGACAGACTTCAGGGACAGAGCAGGGGACCCTGGGAGTTCCACCACAGGGAACAGTCACTGCTAAGCCTCGGAGAAGGCGTGTAGTCATGGTGGGGGACTCCTTGCTGAGGGGGACAGAAGCAGTGATTTGTGGGCCTGACAAGATGTCTCGGGAGGTGTGTTGTCTCCCTGGGGCAAAGATCCAAGATGTGACAGAGAGGCTGACAAGACTGGTCAAGCCTACTGACCAATACCCCTTCCTTTTAGTCCATGTGGGAACGAATGACACAGCAAGACACAGTCTTCATAATATCAAAAGGGATTACGAGGCTCTAGGTAAGAAGCTGAAAGAAATGGAGGCACAGATTGTCATCTCATCTCTTCTGCCAGTTGAAGGGCATGGTCCAGGAAGAGAGGGGAAATTGCAGATGTCAACAATTGGCTCCACAGATGGTGTCGTCGAGAACGATTTGGATTCTTAGATCATGGGCTGCGGTTCTATGAGGGCGGGCTCCTGGCAAGGGATGGGCTGCATCTCACGCCAGTTGGAAGAAACGTTTTTGCCAACAGTCTCAAGAGTTTGATCAGGAGGGCTTTAAACTGAATTATTTGGGGAAGGGAGACAGTGTCCTGGAAGACAAAAGGACTGGAAAAAAATAGTCAAACTGTCATAGAGGAAACAAAGTAAACAGTACAGGGACCCAACAGTGGGAGGCAAAAAAAAAATGTGCACAGACAGCAAGTAAGGGGGACATATGGTCTTAGATGTCTCTACACTAATGCACAGAGCATGGGAAATAAGCAAGATAAACTTGAACTCTTAGCACAACAAAGCAAATATGATATAATAAGCATCACTGAAACCTGGTGGGATGAGTCTCATGAATGGAATGTAGAAATACAGGGGTATAACCTTTTCAAGAGAAACAGGCCAAACAGGAAAGGAGGAGGAATAGCATTATATGTCAGGGATATTTACACCAGTGAAGAAATCCAGGACATCAATCCTGGAAGCCAGGTGGAGAGCATCTGGATAAAAATTAATGGGGAGGGAAACAACAGGGATGTTAGTGTGGGAGTCTACTACAGACCCCCAACTCAAGCAGAAGAATTGGATGAAGCCTTTCTAGAACAGATGACCACACACTCAGAAAGGAGAAATATAGTAGTGATGGGTGACTTCAACTATCCGGATATTTGCTGGAAGTCAAAATCCTCAAGGTCTAGCAAATTCCTCACTTGCCTCAAAGACAATTTCATTATCCAAAAGGTGGAAGAGGCAACGAGGGAGTCAGCTATTTTGGATCTGATCCTAACTTACAGGGAAGACCTAGTTAATGGGGTGCAAGTGGTTGGATCCTTAGGCGGGAGTGATCATGTCCTCCTGGAGTTTATTATACAGTGTAAAGGAGAAGCCAGGCATAGTCAGACATGCATTCTAGACTTTAGGAAAGCTGATTTTACTAAACTTAGAGAAATACTGGGGGTGATCCCATGGACAGGAATACTAAAAGAGAAGGGAGTTCAAGATGGATGGGAGTTTCTCAAAAGGGAGATACTGAAGGCACAATTTCAAACCGTGCCAACGAGGAGGAAAAATGGGAGGTGTCTCAAGAAACCAGGATGGATGACTAAGGAAGTTGCAACTGAACTATGTTTTAAATGGAACATGTATAAGAAATGGAAAAATGGGGAAATCACCAAAGAGGAATTCAAACAAATAGCTAGCACGTGTAGGGGTAAAGTCAGAAAAGCTAAAGTGCAGAATGAACTCAGGCTTGCTAGAGAGGTTAAGAACAATAAAAAGGGCTTTTTTGGCTATGTCAGCAGCAAAAGGAAGAAGAAGGAAATGGTAGGGCCACTGTGTGGAGAAGATGGCAAACAGTTAACAGGGGACAGAGAAAAGGCAGAATTACTCAACACCTTCTTTGCTTCAGTCTTCTCAGAAAAGGCAAAGGGTGCTCAACCTGAGGATAATGGAGCAGAGGACAGAATAGGAGAATTTCAGCACAGAATAAGTAAAGATATAGTACAGGAATACCTGGTTAATCTAAATGAATATAAGTCTCCAGGACCAGATGAATTACATCCAAGGGTATTAAAAGAACTGGCAAACGTAATATCGGAACCATTGGCAATAATCTTTGAGAACTCCTGGAAAACAGGAGAAGTCCCAGCAGACTGGAGGAGGGCAAATGTTGTCCCCATCTTCAAAAAGGGGAAAAAAGAGGATCCTAACAATTATTGTCCAGTTAGTCTGACATCAATACCAGGAAAGATTCTGGAGCAGATCATTAAACAGAGAGTCTGTGAACATCTGGAAGGTAATTTCATAATCACAAAAAGTCAACATGGGTTTCAGAGAAACAGGTCATGCCAGACAAATCTGATCTCTTTTTTTGATAAAATTACCAACTTGGTAGATGAAGGGAATGCTGTGGATATAGTATATCTTGATTTCAGTAAGGTATTTGACAAGATTCCGCATGACATTCTTGCAAACAAGCTGGTAAAATGTGGGCTAGACAAAGTAACTGTTACATGGATTTGTAATTGGTTGACTGGCTGAACCCAAAGGGTGCTCAACAATGACTCCTTTTCAACCTGGAAAGAATTGACCAGTGGGGTGCCACAGGGCTCTGTCCTGGGCCCAGTGCTATTCAATATCTTTACTAATGACTTGGATGACGGTATTGGGGGCATGGTTATCAAATTTGCAGATGACACCAAATTAGGAGGAGTAGCTAATACCTCAGAGGACAGGATCAAAATTCAAAATGACTTGAACAGACTAGAAAGCTGGGCCAAAGCTAACAAAATGAAATTCAACACAGAGAAATGTAAGGTACTGCACTTGGGGCGGAAAAATGAAAAGTACAGATATACGATGGGGGACACCTGGCTGAATGAGACTACGTGTGAAAGGGATCTAGGAATTCAGGTGGACCACAAGTTGAACATGAGTCTACAGTGCGATGCAGCAGCTAAAAAGGCCAATGCAATTTTAGGCTGCATCAGTAGAAGTATAGTGTCTAGATCAAGAGAAGTAATAGGTGGTAAGTATCTCTGCATTGTCATGGACGGATCATTTCCTGGTCAAGACGGAATTTAGAGCCAATGTCTGCCCCTCCGGGGGTGGTGGACCCATTCGAATGGTCCGCCCTCGAAGGCTAATGGAGCCTCTTGGATTCCAGAAAGCCTTGGAGGGTTTAATGGTTGGGAATGCCGGTGACCCTGTCAAAGCGCTGGTTAATACTTGGAACACCGATCTTACCAGGGCTATCGACATGATCGCTTCCAAGCGCCCTTGCCAACCCGCTTCTAACCGGAGGCCTTGGTATACGCCGGAGCTTAGGAAAATGAAGTGGGTTGGACAACGGCTAGAGCGCAGGTGGTGAAAGACTCGACTCTCATCTGACAGAACTCGCCAGAGGAACTTTCTTCATTCCTATCGGGAGGCAATATTTGCAGCAAAGAGAGCCTTCTCCTCTGCACATATTGCGTCTGCAGAGTCCTGTCCAGCGGAGCTCTTTAAGGTGGTGAGGGAGATGACGCAGGTGCAACCTGCGCCAAATCCCTTACTTAACCCTGTGACAGCCTGCTGTGACGTGTTTAACAACTACTTTGCAGATAAAATGTCTCAGATAAGAGCCGACTTAGATGCCACTATTGAAACAGAGTCCATAGGCGAGGCGTCCAGCGACTCCGCCGATGTAGTTATACTGGATCAGCTCCAATCTGTGAGTACCGAGGGCGTGGACAAGCTGCTTGGTAAGGTGAGGAAGACAACTTGCCCTCTCGACCCTTGCCCATCATGGCTGGCCGTCCAAGGGGGGGATGCATTGGTGAGATTCCTCACGGATATCATCAATGCATCCTTTAGGGAAGGACATGTTCCATCTTGTCTGAAGGAAGCGGCTGTTAGGCCGCTTCTGCAAAAACCTTCCCTTGACCCCCTGGATATGAGAAACTATAGGCCTGTGTCATTGCTCCCATTCTTGAGCAAGGTGATTGAGAGGGCGGTTGCTCTTCAGGTCCAAGCTGTCTTGGATGAAACCGATTATCTAGACCCATTTCAAACCGGCTTCAGGACAGGCTTTGGGGTTGAGACTGCCAGGGTTGCCTTGACTGACGATCTGCGTCTGAGCATCGACAGGGGTAGTGTGACCCTGTTGGTGCTCTTAGACCTCTCAGCGGCTTTTGACACGATAGACCACGGCATCGTCTTGGACCGCCTGCGGGGGTTAGGTATCAGGGGCACTGCTCTTCAGTGGTTCTGGTCCTTCCTCTCGGGCAGATCCCAGAGGGTGCTGCTCGGGGACTGTAGCTCCTGCAAGAGGGACCTCACTTGTGGGGTCCCTCAGGGGGCTATTCTGTCCCCGATGTTATTTAACATCTATATGAAGCCGCTGGGTGAGATAATACAGAGTTATGGTGCTGGGTGTTATCAGTACGCTGATGACACCCAAATCTATTTCTCCGTGTCTCGTTCGTCAGCCTCAAATTCCAATGGCATCTCTTCTCTCAATGAATGTCTTCGAGCGGTAATGGGCTGGATGAGGAAAAACAGATTGAAACTGAATCCAGACAAGATGGAGGTGCTCACGGTAGCGGCCCCAAAACCAAGAATTGGGTTGCAACCTCCAGTCCTGGATGGGGTCACATTCTCCTCCACTGACTGTGTTCGCAGTCTGGGGGTGCTCCTTGACTCGTCACTCCTGATGACAAATCAGGTAAATGCGACGGTCAGGAGCGCCTGTTATCAGCTTCGGCTGGTACGCCAGCTGGGCCTTTTCTGGAAGTAAGGGGTCTGGAGACTGTTGTGCATGCACTGGTAACCTCCCCATTTGACTTCTGTAATGCACTCTACATGGGGCTACCCCTGTGCTTAGTTCGGAAGCTTCAGTTGGTCCAAAACATGGCAGCCAGGCTCATTTCTGGTACATCTAGGAGGGACCACATTACTCCTGTTTTGAGGTCCCTCCACTGGCTGCCTATTAGCTTCCGGGCACAGTACAAGGTGTTGGTTATCACCTTTAAAGCCCTAAATGGCTTGGGTCCAAGCTATCTCAGGGACCGCCTCCTCCCATACAATCCTCCCCGCGCCCTCCGGTCCTCTGGGAGGAACCTGCTGCAGCCTCAAAAACTCAGGCTTGCGACGACCTCCCAGAGGGCTTTCTCTGCTGTTGCCCCCAAACTCTGGAACGACCTGCCGGACGAGATCCGTCAGCTGACATCCTTAGACAGCTTCAAAAAGGCTCTTAAGACGGATCTCTTCCGACAGGCCTTTCCAGATTAATTATCCCAGCCTTGGGCTTCCCGGTCCCCTCAGGTTTTCTGGCCCCCTTAGGTTACCCGGCCCCCTTTTTCCTCTCGTGGCCCCATCATTCTGATGGATGAGGAATGTTTAGAGGTTGGCCGGGTTTTGTTTTGTTTTGTTGATTTATAAATGTTTTTATAAATGTTTTGATTATTTTAATTATGACATGTTTAATACTGTTTTAAGGGGGGGTTGGTCTTAGGGGGTTATATTGTATGGGTTTTTATGTAAGCCACTTGGATTGTCTTTTACAATAAGCGGGGTATAAATAAATTTTATTTTATTTATTATTATTAGTAACCTCTCCATGCTGCCCAGTGCCTGTTCCTCAAGATAAAACTCTCTCTTTCATTCCTCCCCTTTGTTTGGGGAAAGCTGGGAGACTGGCAGGAAGATCGTACAATTCCACTTGGGCTTCTGGAATTTCCTTTCCCAACACTGGTAGAATCTCTTGGATTCCCCCCCCCCCCAAGCATTCCAACTAGGGCCAATATCTTATTGCTAGTCCTAGCAAGAGGAATCCTATTGAAGTGACTACCAAAAAGTTAGTCAACACTTAAATAAATCTCACTGATTTAATGGGTCTATTCTTTTAGAGACCAACAATTGGATTTAGGCCAAAGTGTTTAACAAGAGTACTTAAGAAAAGCTGGAAAAGATTGGAGGGGCATGACTCAGTGAGAAAACCATTACTAGCATTAGAGCCATGCCAAGTGCAGGAATTCAATTTCTTTTTGTTGGCAATAGAACCCCACCTATTGTATTGGCAGGTTAAAAAAGTGACTGAAATTCCTACAAGATGTTTCTCCTTAACACTCCAGAAGTGAAACATGCTAGACATATTTTATCAATCCAGAATCTTCTTGGTATCTTTGGTTTCCGTCATAACATCTGACTCTGTTTCTGGAGTGTCCTTAACTAGATTTCTGCTCTTGCTTGTACCCTGCCAGCTTAGATACAGCTCCTGAAGGCCTCCTGACCTGGAATAGGATTGTAGTTCTCTCTTCCATGTGGCTATTCAAAACCCAGAAACCAATAGCCTAAATGCTACTGCTTACTATCAAAGAGAGAACGTATATTGAATCAGCTGGTGAATGCTGAGTTAACATTTAGGTAAATCTCATTGATTCAAAGAGTCCACTCTTGTTAAGAGCAGTGCATTGGGTTTACTGGTTTGTGGGGGGAAAGCTGCTTCAAGCACTAACTCTGTGTAGGAACTTACAGGCTAAAGGCTTTAAAAATGGGCCATTAAACACAGTGACTTCAAGTGACAATGCAGTAGAAGGGAAGAAATCAGATTAAGGAGAAGCTGATTTTACAGCAAAAATAATTACCACATATACTCAACTATAAGTCGACATCATGTATAAGTCGAGGGCAGGTTTTGAGGCCAAAATATGGATTTTGATATGGCCTGTGGATAGGTTGAGGGGAAAACTTAGGGCATGTAACAAAGAATCTAAATGATGAAGCAAAGGAAAATGGTGCCAAAGAACTTACAAAATTCCAGCAGGCATAACTGTTTGTGCTCAGACTGAAGGCTGGATGGATGAAAGGAAAGAGAAGGGGCAATGCTTTCAGGACAGATTACACTTTGCTTTTCACCAGGGGATGGTTATGCTTTTTAATAAGAGGTAAATTACTGTACTTCCATTGATTCGTGGATAAGTCTACTAAGGTTTTTTGGGTTAATTTTTGACTAGATTTTTTTAGACTTATACATGAGTATATACAGTATTTATTTATTCAAAAGACAAAAAAAGGTAGTTGTAGAAACCAATAGAACAGTCTATATTCAATGCAAGCAGTTTCTAAAGTAAAAGAGAGGGAAAACAGAATCAATGTTAAGACCTGGCCAATCTAAGAGGACTAGAGAGGTGTAGTTAAACCGAAGGGACTACAGACTAAAACACACACATGAATTTTCTCACCCTTCATCATGAAGAAGAATCCAGGTCTGTCTCTGTTTCTCTGTGTGGTTTGCTTTGTCTCTTTACCTTTATTTAACCTGTTCCTAACTTGGGGACTGTCACCTGGAGTGAAAGGGACACCTGGCTGAGGAAAAACATGACCTCAATGTTGTTCTACAGAGAGTTCAAAAACATAACTTTGGGTTTAAAGTGATGAATGCAAAGCTTGTGCCTCATGTGCAAAAGGGCCAATATGAACTTGTCTTCTCAGCACTAATAATGACTCTTTGCCAGAAATAGCGCAAATTGAGTCCACTTTAAGGGTTAGGGAATCATGAGAACTGTAGTTTATTGTGGCACCAGAGCTCTCTGACAGAGAAGGCTCAATGTCTCAGAAAAAACAACAACAACAATTCCCATGACTCCCTAGCACTAACCCTAACCCTTAAAGTGGACTCAATTTGCACTATTTCTGGCAGTCTGCAAAGGCCCTTAGATGGTCTGAGGAATTGAAAACAATGGTGTTGCATACATGAGACAAAGACAATAAGTACAGACATTCCCTTTTTAAAATCCAGATAGGATTGCCCAACATTTTTGAAACATCACAATACCTTATAATATATATGTGTGTGTGTACCAGTCTGAGCTAGTGTGGCAGGGTCTCCGTTCAGTGGAGGTAAGCAAGACAGTTAAGCACTGATTGGTTTCCTGAACACATCAATGAAATAATTTCCTTGTTAGCAAGAGTGAGGTTTGAAGGGAAATTCCAGTTTGTACTTTAGAATGATGTTTGATTTTTCTCAGATGGATAGGGATTTAGGCTCTCTTGCCCTACCCTTCCCAGCATGTCTTCTTAGAATGCATGCAGACTCTCGAAAGAGGCAGTTCCCTGCCTTACAGATAAAAGTCTAACAATTCATATTTAGTGATCATAACTCATAATATTCTAGCTGGAATTAATACTAGGATTCCAATCAAATCCTTCTGTCTCTGCAGGAATGTTTTGAGCCATTGTTACTGGTGATCTCATCTTGAAAGATGCTTTCATAATAGGGACATGAATCCTATTGGTGTTTTATGCACAATTAAGTTTTATGGACTTGTAAGCTCCAGTGTAGTGTAGTGGTTTGAGCACTGGATATGACTCTGAAGTTCAGGGTTCAAATCCTGGCTCAACCATGGAAGCCCACTGAGTGATCTTGGGCCAGTCACACACTCTCAGTCTTAGCAAATCCTGTGATAGGTTCACCTTAGTGTCACTGTATGTCAGAAATGACTTGAAGGCACACAACAACACAACAAGTTCCCTTATGCATGCAATTAGACTTTTTGGCCTTTGCATAACATCTGTATTCAGTTCATAGTTGTGTAAGCAGGCTTTCACAAGTATAACTTTTGCATATGCAATTGTGCATTCTTGCATGTTGTATAACAACAGTGCCTTCAAGGTACCACATACTACTGATTCATTAGGATTGTGGAAATAGCCATTGTGCATGCCCCATCACATTTGAAACAATAAACAAGCACATGTACAGTGTCACAACTGGTTGCCCTATACTAGTATTCAGCAGAAGGATGGTGTAGCACAGCCAGTACACAACTATTTGAGTGTAGATTTATGCTACACAAGCACAATGCATATCACATTGTGCTTGTGTCACATACTACTGTCATGCAAAGATGGCTTTGAAAGATCTCAAGACAGGAGGACTGATCTAGTGATGTGATAAACAAGGATCTCTGTGGTTTAAATCTTTCTTTACTGATAAACTCAATTTCTTTGAACAGACCACTGTCTTATCTCCCTGACTTGCATAATGGGCATAGTAATACCAAAAGTGATGCATGTGATACACTGTCTGAACTTATGTCTAACATTTCAAATTAGTCTTATTCTTACTATAAATTTAGCATGATCCCATATCCTCCAACATTTCACAGATGAAGACTGGGACATGTGTAGCTGAGCAATATCCAAAGCTGGTCAAACTAGGAGAGGCTGCAGCAGATTTTGCCTGAGTCTATTGGGAAGGGCAAGACTCTGCTCCCTCCTCTCCTCTCCCATCTATTGAGTTAATTAAGCACAACTTACTTTTGCACTTTGATCTCAATTTGTTGTAATTGAAGTAAGCTGGGAACCAAGGGGAAAAGTGGGAGGAGGGGAGAAATACTGGGACACTTTAAAAGCTGCTGAAAAAGTGGGATGACAGAGGATTAATTGGGGCTGCCTTCAAAATCAGGACATTTGGGGGTGGGGTATGCTGTCCAGAAACATAGGAGTTCATAGAGAAAATGATAGGATACAGAACTTCCATTGAATGGGCCTGCAATCTAGAAACAGACATACAGAGGCTAGGAAAGGAAAGGAAGGGAATGAGAGATGAAGGAGAAAATGTATGATTGCAGCCATATTGATAATGATGTCAGGATATTTGGACAGTGGGTTGTGAAATCTAAGCTGGAGGTATGACATAGCATGGCAACTTTTAGAATTCAAAAATCAGTTGTGCAAATTGCGTTCTACTAGACACCAAACTAACTGGTAGATTCCTCTCCCTTAGTGCTTAAAGGTAATTTTAATGTCCTGGGTAGAAGATAACCTATGTGCTTAATTTGTTGATGAAAAAAATACTGTACACAGAAGATAGGAACTTATGGGAAAACCCTGCCCCCCTCCTTTCCATGTTGCTGAAATATCTTCCAGCTTTTACATGCTGCCTGTTAGGAAGGCCTTTGCCTTCAATTGTGAGGAGTGATGTCAGCCTTCCTGCCATATGCCAGCTCTCCAGAATAATAATAAAAACAACAATGAAACAGGGATATAAAAATAGAACCAGATGCTCAAAATTGTCACTACCTAGGCTGATTTGATATCAGTACATGGCATCAAGAAAAAGAATGAGAAAGGTAAGTCCAAAATGGGTTGAAGATCCTGCAGCCTTAACGCTGGCAATGGCTAAAATATCTTAGCACTGGGAAGGAAAGATTTCTCAATGCTGGTCTCAGTCTTCTTCATCTGTAAACATGAAAAAAAAATTGTGAGGAGGTCTGTTCGTTCAAGCTTTCATCTCTGTTATGATTGCTTTTGAATCTCAGAGCTGTTTCATACCAAAAAGGCCTGGTGATCACTGCAGTAATAACTGGTTGTTGGAATTTGAGAGTGAGCTAGTGCCCCTGAAATGCTACATTTGTTGTTGTTGTTAACTGCCTTCGCACCGATCTCGATCCATGGTGACCTTCTTTCCTTTATTGCTTGTAGCATTTTATCTGTCATCCATGGTTTCTTCACTTTCCTTTTGTCTGTTGGAAGTGTCTTTATGCATTCTTCTTTTATTTATGCTTCTGTTTATTTTATTTATGCTTTATTTCTTTTATAATAATATTTTATTTATTTTATCTATGTTTTTATTTATTCTTCTTTATGCTACATATGGAGTTTCAATCATCACCCTGTATAGGATGTTGGCATGAAATACATTTTTTGGGCTCTTCCTTGAATAATCTCAAGCTGGCTCCAGATGCTGGCAGCTAATTCCCTCAAAGACCTCAGAGTGTTTCTGCAGGCTTTGGCTAGGCATTGCTAAATTACTAGTATGACCAAACTGCTGTAATTGCAAAGGTTTGGACCCAGAGAACAATAGTTGTGGTCAATGTCATAGCTTCTGCAACCCTGAGAACACAAAACAAGTTATTGCTGCGTCCTGTAATTTCTAAGCAGATCTTGTTCTTAGAATGTGACATGTGTAAAAGGAGGAGGGAAGAATGTTGGTTTACTGTCTGAGGTTTTCCTTGCAATTGCTTGCTTAAGTTGAAAAGTCATATATATACTTGATGTTTCATGAATAAAGTTGTCCATCTTTACCACTCTGAGTTCTTGTGAGAGAGGTGAAGTAGAGAGAGCATTGCGTTTCGCTTATTTGACCATGATTGTTTATGAGCCTAGGTTGGGCTAGCCAACCTTCTGGGGTCCCACAAGAAGGGCTCTGTTAAGAAAGTCACTTAGCTTACAAGTCTCTGAAAGTTTGTACATTTAGGTTTTGTTTCTGGCACTAGCTAAACTGCAAGGTTGCAAAACAGCTTAGAGAGCTCAACGGTTTCCTGACTGTAGAGTTCTGCAAACCTACAGCTTGCAAAGTATGTAACCACAAGAGCTAAATAGGACACAGACGGGGGAGGTTAGGTGGGTCATAGAAGGGTCACAGACATAGAGGTTAATAGTTTAGATAAGTTTCTGTTCTTGTAAGTTTCCATTTCTCCATAATCAAGTGGGCCACAGAGAGGGGCATCTGCGCATGTCCGCTGTGTGGTCAAAACACCTGTATAAAGGTTTTGGAGAACAATAGCTGGTGTGGCAGTTGCTTGATCGCCATCTTGGCGTGCTGTCGCCCTGGCCAGAAAATAAAGAAGCGTTTTGTTTTGGACCAATTCGGACTCTCGTGTCTTCAATCAGGGGATCCTCCTCTGCTACACTTGGTTGGACTGACAGTCCAATGGGCAGGATAGGAATGCCTTGGCCATTCTTAGTTACTTAGGGACTTCCTCCCTCCCCCCTCTCTCATTCTAATTAGCATGTGACTTTGATCACTGACACTTGGAGACAGTTTAACAGCTCTCTCCCAAGATTCTAAACTGCTTCAAGCAGTCAGTTGCAGTCTTTTCCTGCTATCTAAAAGATGGTGAGATTTATTCTCTTTACCCAAGCCATCTCCAGTTAGATTAAGTTTTAGTCATTTTATGTATATATTTATTAAAGCCATTATTGTTTGCTTTTAAGCCACAAACTAAATGTTTGTCATTTTTTGAGTTAGTCTTTATTCTTTAGGAAAGCATATTTGGAATAAAACAGCTGGACCAACCCTTCGGTTGTTCTGCTAATGAAAGCTGGACTCTAACAGGTTTAACATTCATATTTGCATATTTTTGTTTCCCTTTAAAAGGGTTAACACCATGGGAAACTAAAATTGCACCCCACAGTCTAGTGGGCAGGATAGGAATGCCTTGGCCAATGCTTCTCTCTCTCTCTCTCTCTCTCTGTGGTTTTTACTTCTTATCCAGATTCAGGGTTCAATCCAGCTTCATGTTGTGCTTGGATGGATATGGTAGGGCTGATATTTTAGCTCACCCACCAAGGACACAGTGCTGTTCAAAGGAAGCTTGCCCATACATGAAGTAGCAAGTGCTGAGTAACCATCTCAAGAGTAATCACTGACAGTGAAGCATCCTCTCCTACAAGTAAGCAATGTTGTTAGACTCCCAGCAGCTCCATTTAGTGAAGGGATTTCCAAACTTTAGTCCTCCAGGTGTTTTGGACTTCAATCCCCAGAAGCCACAGCTGGCTGGGTCAACAGTCAGAAATTCTGGGAGCTGCAGTCCAAAACATCTGGAGGAGGAAAATTTGGGAATCACTGAATTTTAAAGCATCTCTGGTAACTGGGGTACAAATGTCCTCTGCTGCAGAGCTTTTAAAGCTAATACATGTGCCAAGGTGAGTTTAAATGAGCTGGCTCAGGATATGGCATCTTCATATGGTCGGGTGCTTCCTCATATCCAACAGTCCCTGCAAAAGGAAAAGTAAATTTCAGGTGGAAGGAGTCTACGTTATCCTTGGCGTGCTAGTTCTCTGTATGCAGGAACTCTCACTTGAATCATGGGGAAGCTTTCAATCATGATTGCTTACTTAGATAGATTACTTAGAGTACAGAAAACCAGAAACAGTTTCACAGTTTGTTCAGCCCATCTTTTAACCTCAGTGTCAGCAGTGTAAGGATCAAGACATACGAATGCTGATATGTGATGAATAGGACAGAAAGCAGATGTCCAAGTGTTTAAAATAGATGTCAAAGTGAGGGCTATCCCCATGTCCTAGAAGGTAAGTGGTTTTTTTCCAGTAAAAAAAAAAATCTCATTGATATCGTACATTGCCTTACTTGTTAAAAATCTGTAACTACATCTCATGGCCCAAGCCTACAAACTTAATAATAATAATAATAATAATAGAAATTATTTTTATCCTGCCCCTCTGCGTAATGCAACTAAGGCAGCTTACAACATTAAATATACATTCATATTCCATGATCCCACCCCGCTTAAAACACTATTAAACAGTAACAATTTAAACACAGTTAAAATAATAATATAAATAAACAGATAAACAAATAACAATACTACAGCTAAATCGGGGATACTACTGGCTGTTAAGGTAAGTTTGTGGGGGGTCATTTGTGATCATGGCAATAGTGCCAAGATTGTAAATAATATATATATTAAAAAGTGCCAAGATTGTGAATCTGTAGTATTATGGAACAGTTACGGATCTGTAACTCGAGGTTAATCCACGATACTGGATACTAAATTTTAAAAATTTGGGTGTGATAGGCATGTAGGGAGTGCACTCTCATACAGGAGGTTGTGCACCCCTGCTCTGGAGCATTACTGAGTCCTTAAATCCAAAATTGTTGGGATTTTGTCAGACTGAAAGAATGCAGTTTTGTTGTTGTTATGTGCCTTCATAGGCTTGCTGGCTTGGGATCATCAGAGACCCTGAGATTTCCAGGCCAAAACCTGAGACCGTGGAGTGGGACCTGGTGATGTCACAGAGGAGAAGGGAGAAAGCCTAGCTAACTAAATAACCATACAGATCCCATGGAGTTTTTGCAAATCAATTAAGGTTTGCAAACTGAAATGAATTTCAAAGCCAGCTAGAACATGGGGTGGGGGAAGCTAAGCACAACCATGTAGCTGGTGGAGAGATCTCTGGCAACAGGAGAATTTGCACCTCTACCTTCCAGTTGGAGCAAATATTATCTTGATGTCTTGGACCTCTATGCCTTCAAGTCAATCGCACATATAAGAACCCTTTCATAGGGTTTTCTTGGCGATATTTATTCAGGGGAGGTTTGCAATTGCCTTCCTCTGAGGCTGAGAGAGTATGACTTGCCCAGTGTCATCCACAACTGAGTGGAGTTTGCAACCCTGGTCTTTTAGAGTTCTAGTCCAACTCATAAACCGCTGGCTCTCCAGGCGGTAAAATGACCTGTTGGAGTGAGGAGCAGAAAGCCCACTCTGTAAATCTATGATTAACCAATTACGTTGATTGACTGGTCGATGCATTTAGCTCTGGGGAGGAAAAAGAATCTTGTGCTGAGCTTTGAAATCTAAAAGAGCAGAGCAAGGGGAAGAGAGATGTCAAATCTCTGCATGTATTTATTTATTTTTCTCTTCCAGGGAAAGAAGATTTGTTTCTAGAATGGTACATACTGTGCCATACTACACTGGGCACTGTGGATCTGACCTGGTAGCTTCTGGGCATTGCTTGCGGGACATGCTTCATCCCAGCAGTCAACATCCTTTCCCAGGGAAAAGAAAGAAAAAAGTAAAAAGTGTGTGGGGGTAATCACTCAGGGGGACATTTTCATTCCAGGCTGCTGCCTGCAGGTTGCATTCTCAGGCCTGCGCTCTATTTTTAGCTCAGTTTCTTCGTTGCTATTGATCCCAGCCACCCTTTGTTAATTAGATACACACAACACACGCAGCATTTGCAACTCATTTATCAATTCTCTGCAGCACCTCCATCCCTGGAGATGTAATTTCAAGACCTCCTTGAGACAGGCTATTGATCGGCCCCACAACTTTACTCGGGGTTGCAAACTATTTATAGAACAATCTCACACAGCTCTCTCCTCTTTTCCCTATAGCGGATCAGAAATGGCCAGCATCCATCAGGTTGTGGGGTTTGAAAAGTGGGAAAGGAGAGACGCTGTGATTCTAGAGGCAAAAGGCAGGGTGACTCATTTTTAAGTCACTGCTAAACCTTAGGTGCAAGAAGACAGGAGGGGGAGGACAGCAAGGATGTGTAGATTGTTTAAACAGACGTTTTATAGGAAAGTAGGGAGATGCCCTTGGACTACAGCTGTTGCCACACTGAGAGATTAATATAGTTTGACACCTCTTTAACTGTCATGGCTCAATGCTTTGGAATCCTGGTTTAGTTTGTTGTGGCACCAGAGCTCTTTGAAAGAAAAGGCTAACTATCTTACAAAACTACAAATCCCAGAATTGCATAGCATTTAGCCATGGAAGTTAATATAATGTCAAACTGCATTAATTTTCAGTGTAAATGCAGCCTGAATGAAACCTGTGGTTCATTGAGTTTAGTAGATTTCTCCAAGTTAGTAGATTTCAGATATGTTGGACTACAACTCCCACCATCCCCAGGCAAGATGGTCAAGAAAGGTTGGTTTGGTCCAAATCACCATAGCGCTACCTGGTTTCAGACTGAGAGATACTTGGAATGGACCCTTAGACCACTTGCAGGCCAAGCATATTCCCTATCACTGAGCTATTGCCCCTTGTCCTCTGTCTGCTGCCAGTGAAAGTAAGACACTTTGGGAGGATACAGGAGAGGGCCTTCTCTGCTGTGGTACCCCAATTGTAGGATACCTTCCCTTGGAGGCCTGATAGGTGCTATTTTCATTGTAAAGCTAAAGGTTTGTCTAGTCATGTCCAACTGGAGGGGGTGATGCTCATCTCCATTACTAAGCTGAAGAGCCAGCGTTGATTAACTCTGTGGATCAAGTGGCCAACGTGACTGCATGAAACACTGTTATCTTCCCACCGAAGTGGTACCTATTTATCTACTTGCACTTTTTACAAGCTTTTGAACTGCTAGGTTGGCAGAAGTTGGGAAGAGTGATGGGAGCTCACTCCATCACATGACACTTGGGCCTTGAACTGCTGATTTTGCAATTGTCATAGTCAGCATCTTAACCACTGTGCCACTGTGTCCCATATTTTCTATGGCCTCATTCCCACTAAGGTTTAAGCAAACATGGGACTTACAGTAATAGAAATAAAATGTGTATGTGAAAGTCACAGTGATTAAGCAGGAGCAATCATGAAGCTAAACAGGTGAAAAAGATAATGTAATTTGGGAGCCTTGAGAGACAAGGACAAAGTTATAGAGTGTATATTGAAAACACCTGTTGTAGATTGCAAACACCTGAGATTCATTAAATAGTCAAGGTAAAATGATGAAATACTTGGGTTGGTCTTAAGTATGGGATGATCCATGTAAACCAATCAAAATGAATGTACACACCCACTGGGTGGGAACTGATTAGTGGGTGGTGACTAACAATGGCTATAAGTGCAATGTTTGCCAATGCATAGTGTGGAGTAGTTTTGGAGATATTGTGATTTGTAGGGCATATAGTATTTATATATAGTAGAATAAAGTAGATCTTTTATATAAGACTACTGAGTTGTCTGGTGTCTTGAGGGAAGATACAAGAGCCAGAAGAATCCTAGAGAAGTTTGGAGACATCTCAGGAAGAAGAGTGAGAAGGCTTGGAGAGTTTGTCAGGGTCTTCAGCCTATTCTCTGAAACTCTGCTGCTTGGGAAAGAAGCATCAACCACTGATCAAAGCTGGTCAGCTCTGCTGCATAACAAGGTGGTGAGTTAGAGCCAGAGGTGAAGAGCTACAACTCCCATCATCCCTGACATGGGTTATGGGCCCAGATACTAGAGCAACCAGCATCCACAGAAGCTGAAAGTTCCAGAGAGTGGAAGAAGGTTTTGTGGAGCCTTGTGAGTAAATCATTTTGTATTTTGTCTGCTGTGCATACTCAGAGGGACTGTGTCAAATTGAGTCACTGCACAAATTAAGATGGAGATACTAAAGTTTAGTAAATTAAATAGAAACAACTACTCTACCTGGACGATATATGCCCAATCTCTACTAATAAAGGAGTCTCTGTGGTCGACAGTTGAAACAGGGCTGGCAGCTGATGCTAATGCAGCCACTCGAGAAGGAGACGCTAAAGCAAAAGCATGTCCTTATCTCATGCTAGAAGAAGACTTGATTAACGACGTAAGAGATAAAGTGTCCGCCAAGGATGTGTGGGATACCTTGCAGAGATTACACACTCCTTCAACTGTGTTTGCAAAAATGCTTTGGTCTAAAAGAATTTACAGACAAAAGATGACGAAAGGACAGTGTGTGATAGAACATTTAAAAACAATGCAAGATTTATTTGTGCAAGCTGAACTGAGAGGAGTGGAAATTAGCAAAGAGCAGCAGTGTTATATTTTGCTGGAATCGCTAGATCCTTCTTGGGACAACATTACAAATAGCTTGCAAAATTTGCCAGAAGCTGAGCTGAACAGAGACTTAATTGTTGCCAGGATATTGGAAGAAAACTTGAGAAGAAAGTCTGAGCAGGGTGACTCAGCAAGTTTAAGGACTGTGCCAAAACAACAAACAACGCCTGAACTACGAAAGCAGGAAGAAGCAGCTTCTACAAGGGAGCAACGGAGGTGTTTTTATTGTAAAAAGACTGGTCATCTACAGAGACAATGTAAACAATTTGCTGCTGAGAGAAGCAAGCAAGGAGAGAGCAGATGGCAGCCGCGGCAGTATCAAAAACAGTCCAAACCTCCATTTTTGAAGGACAGTGGTAACAAAAAGGGGTTTGCAACCATGATTAAGGAAAAACAAAATGCTAATTGTAAATGGTTGATTGACTCAGGAGCATCATCTTCAATGTGTAACAATATTAATTTGATAAGTAATAGAAAATCAGCTAATGTAAATGCTGTAGTTTTAGCTGATGGGAAAGAGCTCAGTACTGTAAATCAAATGGGTACAGTTTACATTCCAGGGCTAAATGAAAACTTTAATGATGTGTTACATGTAAAGGAGTTAGAAAATAATTTGTTATCAGTGAGCAGATTAACAGACAGAGACTACACAGTCATTTTTGAAAAGAACATGTGTAAGATAAAACTGAATGGGGAATTGCGAGGCATAGGCTTGAAAAAGGATAAACTTTACTATTTGGAAGACAATATTGATAGCTACAGTGTTGAAAATGCTAATAACATAGACAATAGTCCAATTCACAAAGACTGTATACATGAACTCCATAGAAAATTTGGTCATGCTAGTTTCAAATGTTTAAAGAAGTTAATCAGTATGTGTCCAGATTTAAAAGTTGCTGAATGCAAAAATCACTTAGATTGTACTATATGTAATCAGGTAAAGGTCCGAGCTTTTCCAGTAGCCAAGAAAACCAAAAGAATTGCTCAAAGACCATTTCAGTTTGTACATGCAGATGTTGCCCAAGCTAATTGTTTATCTTTAGGGGGAAGCAAATATTACCTAGTCATTGTTGATAGGTTTACAAGGTTTGCTTTTGTAAGAATATTGAAAAACAAATCTGACGCTGGGCAAAGTTTAAAAGCATGGGTGAGAATGGTGGAAAGACAATTTGATATTAGAGTAGGCACCATTGTTACTGACCGAGGAGGAGAATTTCTAAGTAATCAATTGTTTAATTGGTTTCAAAAGGTGGGAATAAGGCATGAAACTACTAATCCCGCTTGTCCTAACGAAGATGGTTTAGTGGAGAAAAAAATACAAGATATAAAAAGAATAACTGCTTGTTTGATGGCAGATGCAGAGGTAAAAGATAGTTTCTGGGCAGAAGCAACTTTGACAGCAGTACATATTAGTAACAGACTGTATCATTCAGAAATTGAAGACATTCCCTACAGGTTATTGTATGGGAGAGTGCCAAATTACAAGTATTTGAGGGTCTTTGGACAGTTTGCTTATGTTTACATTCCAGCTTGTTTCAGGAAGAAAGGAGAACCCAAAAGTAGAAGGCTTAGGTTTTTGGGTTATTCTGGAAATAGCTACAAGTTTCGTTTAGGTGGAAAAGAAGTGCAGTATTCTAGGTCTGCTAATTTTGAGAGACATGCCGGTTGGGACAAACTGCATGCCAATAAAGAAGTTTTCTTGAGGTTAGGAAGTTCAAATGAGCCAGAAACACAAACTGAACCAACTTCAGGCAACGGAGGGGTTTCAGTTAAGCCAGAAGCATCCACTAGCAGCAGTGATAGTTCTTGTGATAATGAGACACAATCTAGACCCATTACTACTAGAATGACTGAAGACAAGAGATTTAGTCATAGAACTATAACTCCCAGTACAGAAAGTGAGGATGAAAGAGGCAGATCAGCAGAGTTTATTCCCAGACATAGTCACAGAGTTAGAAAGCCTCCAGATAGGTTTGTTGTGACAAATGCAAGAGCTTGTTTAGCAGTGGAAGAGCCTGAAAGTTTTGAAGAGTTGGAAAGTTTGTCTAGAGAAGAACAGGAAAGATGGATTGATGCAATGGATGATGAGTTTGGTTATCTGGTAAATAAAGATGTTTTTGAAGTCGTTGATAGACCCAAGGACAAGAAAGTAATTGGTTGTAAGTGGGTATACAAAAAGAAAGAAATGCCAGATGGAAGTATTAAATATAAAGCAAGGTTAGTAGCTAAGGGTTTTGCACAACAGCAGTATGAGAACTATGATAAGACATATTCTCCAACTGCAAAGCCAGAAAGTCTGAGAATGGTTCTGGCTGTAGCAACAAAAAGAAGTTTAGTTGTAGAGCATTTTGACTTTGAAACAGCCTACTTGAATGCTAGTTTAGATGAAGAGATCTTTATGGAGCAGCCACAAGGTTTTGAAGAAAATAGTAGTCAGAAAGTTTATAAATTGAAAAAAGCATTGTATGGATTAAAACAAAGTGCCAGAGCATGGAATTTGTGCATTAATGAAGAGTTAGCTAAACTAGGATACAAAAGGAGCATTGCAGATGCTTGTGTCTATACAAAAAGAGACATAGTGTTAGTGATTTATGTAGACGATTTATGCGTGGCAGCAAAGTCAAAACAGGAACATTGAATCAGTAAAAAGAGAATTGTCTGAAAAGTTTGTTTTAAAAGATCTAGGTTTATTGAAGTCTTATTTAGGTATTGGTGTTGAATGGACAGAAGAAGGACATTGTTTGTTAAGCCAGAGAAAGAAAATTGAAAATTTTATTGAAAAGTGTGGATTACAAAATGCTAAAATAGTAAGAGCTCCAATGACAACTGGTTTTGTATCAGAAAAAACAACTAGAGATTTTGAAGACAAGACTTTATTCAGGAGTATAATAGGATCTTTACAATTCATATCTTGCCACACCAGACCAGACATTTCATATGCTGTAAATGTATTGTCCAGAAGAGTTAATGATCCAAAAATTGAAGACTGGACAGCAGTAAAACACTTATTAAGATATTTGAAAGGAACTTTAGATAAGAAATTGGTAATTAGAAACAGTAATTCAGATTTAGATTGTTATGTGGATAGTTCTTTTGCATCAGAATTAGGAGACAAGAAGTCAGTTACAGGAATGATAATTAAGTACAGTGAAAGTCCAATAGTCTGGAGAAGTAGAAAACAAACTAATGTAGCGTTAAGTACGACTGAAGCAGAATTCACAGCTTTAAATGAGATAGTGAATGAGGTACAGTGGGTTGAGCAATTGTTGAATGATTTAAATGAAAGTTACAGGATACCAGTAGAAATTCTGGAAGATTCACAGTCATGCATAGCAATGGCTGATACTGAAAGTTTGAAGAACAGAACAAAATATGTTGGAGTAAGATATCAAAATGTGCGAGACATGGTTCAAAAGGGTGAAATAGAATTGAGATATATAGAAACACAACACAACATAGCAGATTTGTTCACAAAAGCATTGACAGCGGAAAAGCATGAAGAACTGACACAAATGGTTGGAATGACACTATAAGACACATACAATATTTTATTTCGGAGGGGATTGTTAAGGAAAATGCAACATGGGACTTACAGTAATAGAAATAAAATGTGTATGTGAAAGTCACAGTGATTAAGCAGGAGCAATCATGAAGCTACACAGGTGAAAAAGATAATGTAATTTGGGAGCCTTGAGAGACAAGGACAAAGTTATAGAGTGTATATTGAAAACACCTGTTGTAGATTGCAAACACCTGAGATTCATTAAATAGTCAAGGTAAAATGATGAAATACTTGGGTTGGTCTTAAGTATGGGATGATCCATGTAAATCAATCAAAATGAATGTACACACCCACTGGGTGGGAACTGATTAGTGGGTGGTGACTAACAATGGCTATAAGTGCAATGTTTGCCAATGCATAGTGTGGAGTATTGTGAAGTGTAGAGATTGTGATTTGTAGGGCATATAGTATTTATATATAGTAGAATAAAGTAGATTTATATAAGACTACTGAGTTGTCTGGTGTCTTGAGGGAAGATACAAGAGCCAGAAGAATCCTAGAGAAGTTTGGAGACATCTCAGGAAGAAGAGTGAGAAGGCTTGGAGAGTTTGTCAGGGTCTTCAGCCTATTCTCTGAAACTCTGCTGCTTGGGAAAGAAGCATCAACCACTGATCAAAGCTGGTCAGCTCTGCTGCATAACAAGGTGGTGAGAGTTAGAGCCAGAGTTGAAGAGCTACAACTCCCATCATCCCTGACATCATTCCCACTAAGGTTTAAGCAAATTACTGATCGGGTTATGTGACGGTTGTTCCCAGTTGAAAACGGTTGCAATCCTACTGTGCTCGGTTTCAATCATGATGAAATGAGGCAAATGCAAAAACAAAACAAAAACACTCTTTCCTGACAATAGTTTTTTTGGCAGTTCTTTTGAAAAGAATCGATTCTGAATCGCATCATTCTGGAGGGGAAGGACTAATGGCAGAGGGGTGTTTACCATCCCTCCTCAGTTTTTGGGAAATCGACCATTCCCCCCCTCTCAACGCTGCCTTTGTGCTTGTGGTGTGACCTGTGGGTGCATGTATTTGCAACTACTTGTAATTACGGCCGGATTGCAGCTCAGCAAGGCAAGTAATTGCAAAACCAATGGATCACATGTCCTGTCAATTATTATTATTATTTTTTTAAAAATATAGTTCCCATGCCATGCTGCTCAAAGAAGAAATAGTGTGCTTGTGTATCCTGGGTTGCTGAGGGGCAGAGGAAGGCTCAGTTCCTAAAGTCGCCCTGCTTGGCGCCTGGAACAGCACTGTCCTCACCAAGTTGTTGCTTGAGTCACCGATGATGCCCAGATGATTGACATGCATTTTGAAGCAGTGCAAGCTAGTGGGAATGACAATTGTGCTAAAAAAGAAACAATTACAAGAGAATAATGAAAAGATCTGCTTTCATAGTGGGAATGGCAGACCTTTTGGAATCGATTCACTGACATGGAGTGAAGGCAAATCGCAAACCGGTTTAAATGTAAGTGGGAAGGATCCCATTCTGGTGCCAAGTAAAAATGTGGCTCTTCCTTAAACCCATCGAAGCCTAATTGATTTAATCCAAGTCTTCACAGGTGCATGGTTTTAAAGAATCTTAAATTGTTTTTGCTGCTTATTTTGACTTGTCAAATTATTGAATATGCTTTTGGTCTGTTTGATTGATTTTACTGTTCTAAATTGTTTATATTGATTTTATTGTATGCTTGTCTGAGATGCCATGGTATAGGGTGGGAAATAAATATTTTAATAAAATAAATTATTGTAAGATAGATACATCAAGGGCTCCATTAAATAAGGAAAAGGAGGAGGAAAGAGTCTACGGAAAAAAATAATAATCCCTGGATAAGTGCAGTACATTCCCAGTATCTGTGGGTCAGTATCCACAATTTCACTTATCCATGTTCGAAAAAGTAAGCCATATCTATGCATTTTTTAGGTTCCCCAGTGCAATTCTGTGGTATGCTTTCAGAAGACATTGGCTGGAAGTAATTCATTTCAATGGGGTTTTCTGTTATCTGCAGTTTTGGGTTAGTCTGGAAATATATCTCCCAAAGAGATGGGGGTCATACTGTATTGAAAGAGGTCTGAGTATACAGAGATGTGTGTGGTGGTGCTGGTGTTCAGTACTAATTCCAATGGTAATTTTTTCTTCCCACAGCAGAGGAAGGATAATGAAGAATTGCAGTGTGTCCAAGGGGGATTCTGTAGATTAAAGTATTTCCAGTATTTCTGTAAACCAGACACAATCTGAAAGAGAAGAGAAAAAAAAAGGGAAAGACTGCAGTATTTAATTTGCAGGAGTATATCAGTAAGATAGTGAGTTGTAATTTTTTTCTGATGAGTTATGGCAAACCTTCCTTTTGTATCAAAGAAAAGGACATTTGGAATGTTAACTTTTTAGCCATAGCAATAGCAATAGCAAGTACACTTCTATACAACTTATCAGTGCACTTAAGCACTCCCTAATCAGTTTATAATGCGTAAACCAATTGCCCCCAACAAGCTGGGCAGTCATTTTAGCAACCTACAGAAGGATGCAAGACTGAGTAGATCCTGCAGGATTGAACTCACAACCTTGTGGCTGTGAATGGCTGCAGTACAGGCATTTAACCACTGTGCCACCAGGGCTCCAACTTTTTGACTTGAAGTTGGATCCTGCAGCTTAGATTGAGGTGTCCACCATGATTTTTTGATGAGTTATAGCAGTCCCCTTTTACTTCCAGTGAACTCCCATCCCTTTTTTGGAATTTTATCTCAGACCTTGACACTACAACCCAAATGACAACCAAAAATGCTTTTAGCTCTATCAAGGGTTTAGCACAATGTCCCAATGGACATGTCTGCCTCTAATATGGAGATATTCTCATATTTTTACAGATATGTTCAAATACACATCCAGTACCTTACAAGCCTCCTCCCAGTGATGAAGTGAAATTCTGTGAAACTATGTTTTGAACACAAAATAGACTATGTAACATGAGTGCACTGAGTTACTGCTACAATTTATTGCAATTGCTACCAGTGCTTGTTCTACTCCGTAAGTGTTTAGTTATGTATTATTTACTATTATGGTTATGTCTCACCTTCATCTTCATTTTGCTACTTTTTTCTTGAGTCATTCTCCATGGAGGCGTTGTAAATCCAGAACACTGTTTTTAAAAATAATTTATTGTGTCTTCCATAGTACCTTAAATTAACCCAGCAAAACTTTGTCGCATAAGAAGGCACAACAGTACAAGAATTGCTCAACATACTTTGGGAGGTGAGACCTCTGTTAGGAGACAACCAGATCTGTACATGTCTGTACATGTCTAAAATGGAAACCTTTTGACTTTCTGGCCTAGGAGGGGAAGGTCTAGCTGAAAAGGCAGCTGGTCAAATCTGGTAGCTTGCACCCAAGCTAAACTACCATTATCTACCATCACCAAGCTTTCTAGATTCCTAATTAAACCATTAAGACATAGCTGAATCACCCCCCTCCAAATAAGGTACTATTTATCCTGGCCTGTGGCCTTAAAATTAGTGAATGACACATTAAAAACAAGAAATGCATTGTAGAAAGGAGACATCGCTTTTGGGGCACAGAGTGATCACCTTAATATCTTTCTTTTTACTACCCAATAAAGTAATGATCTCTCTCAAAAGACATATCCAAGGTTAGCTGTTTTGGCCATATGGCAAAGTACAATAACATCCGAAATCCATAAAACAGTGATACCTTTATCGGGCCATCCAAAATGGACAATATACATGTTGCAAACTTTCGAAGCTCCACTGGCTTCTTCATCTTTCAAAGGTGTTAAAAACGATACAGGAGATTTTTTTTAAAAAAATATGATGTTAGTCATAGTCATAGGCCTGCATTTTGTCAAGATGAAGTCATTGTTGTTCTCAGTTCAGATGGTATGGAGGGGTATTCTTGCAAGCTTTGGGGGCTTTCACTCCTGAGACTCTTTAAAAGAGATCTCAAATTCAAAAGGAGTTGGTTCTGGAGGTGGTGTTTACTTGAAGCATCAACCAAGACTCTGGCTACCTCCTCCTCCTCCTCCTGGAAGCCTTTTCCTGACATCACTAGCTAGCTTAGGCCTTGGTCCTTTAAAAATGAAACCAGTCTTTCAGATCTCCAGAATCCAGGATTTTGACCAAAGAATTTTGTTAGCTCATTCTCTTTCTCAAGGTCCCAGCTCTTGGTTTGTTTATAGCCCCAATCTTTGCACTTTGCAGCCAGGAGTTCCAATGTTCCTTAGCATCTCACAATAAAAGTTCAACAGGACCAAGGAGAGGTAACTTCTGAATCTCTCACAGCTGATTCTGTCTTTTGGAAAGTACTTTCCCTACATGTTGCAGCTTCCCCAAAGTGCCCCTCTTTGTGTATGTGTATGTGTATTAGTGAAAGCATTATATTGTCCTTATTTTTGAACCTCCTTTCCTCATGTCTCCTCCTCTTAGCAATCCCAAAGCTTCACATTGCTTAATTGAAAATGCTTGCAGCCTTGAAGGTTTGCTCATTTCGACTTATTATTTCCCCACCTTAAAATAACTGTGGTCTGTGAGGTACTTGTTTGTATTTTGCATGTATTGCTTGACATTTATGAAACTCTATCATTACATTTGCTATTTAGTAATCTTAGAAGGATTATTTAGTTGGATCTGTAATGGTAAAATAATTTTTAATTTTTCTCTCTCATTACAGTCAGGAGCCCTACAGTGTATAAGTTCTCTTTCCCCCCCTTCTTCTTCTTCTCCCACCCCCTTTTCTTTGTCTTTTTATTTTCTGAATGGACATTACTTTGACTGTAAATTAGATTGTTCATGTTAAAATTGATAATAAAAGAACGTTTTGCTATTCTTCAATGCAATTCTTGTGTATCTTGATGACTGTGTGTTCGATAAAAAAAAATCCTTTTCAGAGAGCTCTGTGTGAATATGGTTTATTAAATCCAATTTGCCTAAGATGCATTATTGGCAAGATCATAAGATAGTTTGTAGGCATGTATGCTCAAAACATGTCAGAATTCATTCACATCCTCTGAGGGCATATCTGGTAATGCCACAATGGAGGATTTTGGTGTTCACCAGCCCCTCTCTGTACATGGCATGTTCACACTTGGGATGAGTGCCAGCCAATGGGGCAATTCCAAGAAGCCAAGAAGTAGCCCATATGTATGCATTTGTTTATACATTGAATCCCTATATGGCTTAGGTCCAGGGTATCTGACAAACAAACCATAAATCCTGGTATGGGCTTGCCCAGTTCCTGAGATCCACAGAAAAGGGCCTTCTCTCTCTCTCTCTCTCTCCCACTACCTTCACAGTTCCAGTTGGTGGGAACACAAGAAAGGTGGCTGCCCCTACACTTTGAAACCCCCTTGCTAGGGAGGCTAGAATGCCCTCCTCCTTGCTATTCTTCAGTTGGCAGGCAAATTCAGATACACTTTTAACAAAGGGCTGTAAAGGCTGTGTTGTTTTAAATGGAAAATCCTTTTATAATACATGTATCTTACAATATAGCAAAAATGAATTAAACTATAACCATATATATATATATATATATATATATATATATATATATATGCTCTAAAAAGACATTAAAGTTACACAATATAGTTATAGCTGAATTTGGTTTTAATCTTGACTTCTTGTATTATTTTTTAACTGTAATCTTTTTATTGCACAACTGCTTTGAATCCTAGTCCTGGGAGGAAATGATGATGATCATAATGTTGTTGTTGTTGTTGTTGTTGTGTGCCTTCAAGTTGTTTCTGACTTATGGTAACCCTAAGGTGAACCTACCATGGGTTTTCTTGGCAAGTTTCTTCAGAGGAGGTTTGCCATTGCCATCCTCTGAGGCTGAGTGTGACTTGCACAAGGTCACCCACTGAGTTTTCATGACCAATGTTGCAATTCACTAATGAAGGATTGTCAGGTAATTCCATGAATATAAAGTTATGTTCATTCCCTTGTCATGGGATCCTGGCTTGAATCCCAGTATTTCAGGCCCAAGCTATTCTTGTTATTCTTATTGTTACTTTTTGATATTGTGACCTCTGAGCTTATGGACATTATTGAGCTGTTGGCTTGCCATTGCCCCAGTAAAACTTTCTCTCTGCTTCTTGCTGAAGAAATTCATTACCAAATGCAAGAATGCAGGTCTGTATTTAGCTAAACAATCATCTGCACACAATACATTTGTAGCTCCCTCATGGTCATTGCTCCCATCCACCTTGCCCATTTTCTTGAAAGGTGTCAGAAAACCTTTTGCTATATATTCATAACTCATTAAATTCTTGGAAGATCCTGTCCCACCACATGCCTCTGGCTATAGCCAAGAGGTTCTGTTTGGTCCATCATCAATGGCTGTCTGGTATCTGAAATCCACTACCTTGTCTATATTCTACATTTATAAGAAAAAGATAAACCCCCGAACCCATATCAAAACACTAGAAAACAACAAACTAGGCCTAGAGAACTACTAAGTATTTGGTGTAGAAAACCCGTTACTAATGTATGATTTGTTGATTAGTGTTACAATATATGAATGTAAGTTCTAGTGGTGAGCACAAAAAATACACAACAATGGGCCTTTGCAGACTGCCAGGGATAGTGCAAATTGAGTCCACTTTAAGGGTTAGGGTTAGGGAATCATGGGAACTGCATTTTATTGTGGCACCAGAGCTCTCTGACAGAGAAGGCTTAATGTCTCAGAAAAAAACCAAACAATTCCCATGATTCCCTAGCACTAACCCGAACCCTTAAAGTGGACTCAGGGGGGTTGCAGACTGCCAGAAATAGTGTGAATTCAGTCCACTTTTAGGGTTAGGGTTAGTGCTAGGGAATCATGGGAACTGTTATTTTTCTGAGACATTGAGCCTTCTCTGTCAGACAACTCTGATGCCACAATAAAATACAGTTCCCATGGTTCCCTAACTCTAACCCTAACCCTAAAAGTGGACTGAATTCACACTATTTCTGGCAGTCTGCAACCCCCCTCAATTTGCACTATTTCTGGCAGTCTGCAAAGACCCAATAAGAACTAAAATTGTGCTTGTTAGTTTTTATTGTGTCTAAAAATTATTCCAAATAATCTTTTATATATTGCATTAAGGTTCATATATAGCTACACCAGTTACCTAGTTGTTCTCTATCCCTAGGTTTTCCCCCCCATTATATTCTGCATTTCCCAGGGCAGTGAATGAGCTTTGTTTCCAAGTTGCCTTTATTTTCACATTCTAGGGAATAAGAGTGTGTAGAAGTATTACACTAGTACAGTATCACCTACAATTGAGTGTCAGGAGGAAACGTCCCCTTTGAGTCACTCCTCCTTTGTTCTGTTCCCTAGCTTCACAGCTGTGGGTTTACTGAACACATCGATTAAGTGGTGCATTAACTGTATGACCACCCCAAAACTTCAGACTCTGCTTATATAAAAAGGGAGAAAATAGTAAGGTTGGAAAATTCCTTGATTTGCCTGGGAGAGCTTGAAAAGGAGAGCAAAATTATGTGTGGAGAAAAGGTGGGAAGAGACAGAACATATGAGCCAGGGCTAGCTTCAAATTTGACAGGGTTTTGGTATGCCTTATGATGAATTCTTTTGTGTTTCAATGCCCCCCAAGCCTTGATAGGAGACAAGGCAGAAGGAGGCAGCTGCCACTACCTTGTTCATTTTCTGCCAGGTCCCAGAAAGATGATGCATTGCAAGCACTGGTAGCACAGTGATTAAAAACAGCAACCAGAGTCCTGTTTGTGTCTTCTTGTTGTTAGTTTTTATATTTGTATATTTTTATGTAGCCGTATACTGTTTTTAGATGATTTTGACTGTTTTAGATTTTATTGTATTTTTGAAAAATGTTTTTATCTGTGAACTGGCTTGAGTCCCTTGGCATACAAATGAAATAAATAAATAAATAAATAAATAATAACAACAATAAGTTGCTGCTAAATCAACATTGACTTATGGTGACTCTATGAATGAGAGACCTCCAAGTCACCCTGTTATCAACGGTATCTCAATTACTCAGGGTTGTGGCTTCCTTGGTTGAGTCTATCCACAGTCTTCTTCTTTTCCTATAGCGTTCTACCTTAGCAAGCATTATTGTCCTTTCAAATGATTCATGTCCTCTCATGTATATCAGTCTCAGTTTAGAAATCTTGACTTCTTGGGAAATCCAGGCTTGATTTGCTATAGGACCCATTTATTTGACTTTTTGGCAACCCCTGGTGTCGAGCACCCCATTGCTGTTGGACATTTTGGTCTGAACTAGAAAGTGTGCATTTAGTTCAAGATTGCAGACATAAAGTTGCCCATGTAGTGCTGTTGTGCATTTGGATATACCCTGACTTGTGCACTGGACTTTGCATTGAGTTGCACATGCAGCAGAACATTTGGTGGAGTGTCCAGTTATGCAATATTGCCATTCAGCACATGGGTTGTGCAGGAGAAACAATGCATCTCTTCATGTGGTGAGATTGACCTATGCAATTCTGATATAAGATCTTGGCCTCTGAATTCTTGTATATTCTGGAAAAAAGGCAGAACAGTTAGCTGTCAATCATTTTATTTTATTATAATAAAATCAGTTAATCAGTCAATTACTTTATTATATCCCATCTCTTTCCCAAAGGTGTGACTCAGGTCCAAAACACACTGCAGAAATAATCCAGTTTGAGATAAATTTAACTGCCCTGGCTCTGTGCTAGGGAATCCTGGGAATTGTAGTTTATTGTGGCACCAGAGCTCACTGGTGGAGAAGGCTACATGTCTCACAAAACTACAGTTTCCAGAATTCCCTAGCATTGAGCCAGGGCAGTTAAAGTGGTCTCAAACTGGATTATTTCTGCAAAGTGTTTTGGACCTACAGTGCTGAATCAGATAAAGAGAAGCACACGTTTCTGAAAATGAAGCAAAAAACAAGTTGATGATAAAGACATTGAAATAGTTCAAGATATTCCATACCTTAGCCCAGCCATTACTTAAAATGGAGAATGCAGTCGAGAAATCAGAAGAAGGCTAGGAATGAGAAGGAACTAGAGAGATCCTGAAGTGTAAATATAATTGAATGCCAAAGTTAGGCTTGTCCATGCCGTCATATTTCTATGTACGGTTATGAAAGCAGGATAGTGAAGAAAGCTGGCAAGAAAGAAAATCAGCTCATTTGAAATATGGTGCCGGAGAAGAATTCTATAGATTCTGGGGATTGCTAAAAAGACAAATAAATGGGTCCAAGAGTAAATCAAGCCTGAACTCTCCCCTGAAGCCAGGATGATTAAACCAAGGCTGTCATACATCCAATGTGAAAATGCAATTCACTAGAAAACCCAATAATGCTTGGTAAGCTAGAAAGCAGCAGGAAAAATGGAAGACCACGTTAAAGATGGATAGATTCAGTCTAAGAAGCCAAGTCCCAGGGTGTATCCACACTGCAGAATCAAAGCAGTTTGCCACCATTTTAACTTTCATAACTCTATCCTACAGGATCCTGGGATTTGTAGTTTGGTGAGGCTCCAGAGCTCTCTGACAGACCAGACTGAATATTTCACCAAACTACAAATTCCACATTTCGGTAGGACAGAGTCATGACCATTAAAGTGGTGTCCAACTGCTTACTTTCTGCAGTGTAGATACACTTTAGGAGTCTGCAAGACCTAAGCAGCACTGTTGATTGATAGAGTGACTTGGAGCTTTCTCATTCATAGGGTCACCACAAATTAAATACAATGACTTCTGGTCACTTTGGAGCATGGCGTTCAAATGATGCATGCCCCCAAAGTGGCCAGAAGCCACTCTGCTGCCATGCTCTGGTCCAAAGGACCAGAACAAAAAGGAGCAGACTAAATCCGACTCCTGGCTGTGTGGCTTGGGATCTGTGGCAGTGGCCAGCTTTGGGAGTGGGCCGTGTGGTTGCTACAGTCCCAGCCTGATCATGGCCAGGGCTGCACCTTCCAGGCCATCTCCTTTGGCCCTTGGAGGTAGTTAGAAACAGCTAACTGGTTATGAACTCTTGTGTAACTGAAACTGCTTTCACAGATGTTTTCTGGACCCTGCCCTTCTGTGGTGCAATGGAAGTTATGCCAGTTAATTAAACAGCAGAATTCTGATCAGTTCTTCCCATGAATCTGAGATCAGAGTTGTTAGACAGACCAATGCTAGTACATTCTTCTCAGAAAGCTGGAATTCCATATAAATCACACAGTATATGAACTATTACTGGAAGTGTGGGATATAAAGAATAATCTATGATCCATCAGTTAAAATTTATCTGCGTGCAGAAAGATAGCAAGGAGGGTGAATGTGCTCTTCAATAATATGCTGGGAAAAAACATGCTTAGTACAATTGCATGTATGATTGCATTACACTTTTTGAGGGGGATGGTGTTTCATTAATGCACATGTTCTCTCTTGCTAGTGGGTATAACGCCATACAAAAAGAGCTGCATAAGATAATCTTGGATTCATTTTTGTAGTGTTTTATCAATGCACTACAGAAACGCATGCCATTGATCACTCACAGAAGTACATAGGAAAATTATACAGCAAAAGAAGCTCGATGAAAGCCTTATCTTAATATACTTTATTGCAGAAAAATATTTATCAATGTACACAGACAAATATAATACAATAATATGGGGAGAGAAAAAGAGCAATCTGCTTCATTGTGACTTAATAATGGGCACTGGGCCCTTAGAATGGAATCCTGTTGTGGCTTTACATATCTTATGTGTTGCAGTAGAATCCCATGCATATTCACTCAAAGTAAAGTAACAATAAGTTCCTTGGGCTTACACCTAAGTAAACAGATTTAGGAGGACTGCAGTTTAAGGTTCCAATCCTTAACACCCATTGTTGTGTGTCTTCATTTTCTACTTATGGCAACCCTAAGGTGACACTATCATGGGGTTTTCTTGGCAAAATTTGTTCAGAGGAGGTTTGCCATTGCCTTCCCCTGAGGCTGAAGGCATCTGACATGTCCAAGGTCACCCAATGGGTTTCATGGCTGAGCAGATAGTCAAGCTCTGATTTCCAGAGTCATAGTCCAACATCTAAACCACTGTGCCACATGGCTCTACATGCACCCATGGGAACATGGAAAGATACCTTATACCGAGTCAGATCATTGGTCTATCTAGCTCAATGTTGTTCAGACCTGGCTTCCCCAACCAGATACTCTCCAGATTACTGGATTTTGCCATTTTGTCTGGGGATGAAGGTGTTGTGGTTTAACTCATGTGCAGGACATCAGGTCAGGAAAGGTTGGTGACTGGCAATGGCAAACCTCCTCTGAACAAATTTGGCAATGGGTTTGGGGTGAGCATCTTCCCCCAGCTTCACTTAAAGATGCCAGGAGCTGAACTTCTTTTTCTTCATGTGTGCTACAGGTTTATGGCTCTTCTTCCACTCAATAGGGACTACTGCTGAGTAGACATGTCCAAGATTTCCCTGTTGGCATGACTGTCATGTTCTTCAGCCAACTCACAATGTACTTGGAATGGCTGGGACTCTTGCACAGAAATTTAACACATGATTCTTTGCTCATAATTTTTCCTCCAGGTCAAGAAAAGTTCCAGTCTCTGACCTGGGACAGCCCATTCTACAGTTCAAGATGCAGAGGTTAGAAGCCCTGAATTCAGAAGCCCTGGAGGGCAACAAGGCCACTTCTAATGTGGCCAGTAACCCCTGAACAATGTTCTAAAAAAGGGCCCTTTAGAACATTGTTCAGGGATTACTGGCCACATTAGAAGTGGCCTTGTTGACCTCCAGGACTTCTGAATTCAAGGCATCATCATTTGTAGAGGAAGGGGGTGGGAAGGACACTTTTCTTTCCTTCTTACATCAATGGAAGTATTGTGTCTAGATCAAGGGAAGTAATTGTCCCATTCTATTCTGCTTTGGTCAGGCCTCACCTGGAACATCGTGTCCAGTTCTGGGCACCACAATTCAAGAGGGACATTGAGAAGCTGGAGTGTGTCCAGAGGAGGGTGACCAAAATGGTGAAAGGTCTGGCAACCAACAAGCTCTAGGAGAAGCCATTTAGGGAGCTGGGTATGTTTATCCTGGAGAAGAGAAGGTTAAGGGGTGATATGATAACCCTGTTTAAATATTTGAAGGGATGGAGGGTGGAGTAAGCTTGTCTTCTGCTGCTGTAGATACTAGGACCTGGAGCAATGGATGCAAATAACAAGAAATGAGATTCCATTAGGAAGAAGTTCCTGACACTAAGAGCTTGCTCCCTTGGAGAGTGGTGGAGTCTCCTTCTTTGGAGGTCTTTAAACAGAGGCTAGATGGCCATCTCTCAGAGGTGCTCTGATTGTGTATTCCTGCATGGCAGACTGGGGCTGGATTGGATGGCCCTTGGGGTCTGTTCCAACTCCATGATTCCCAAGGATGCATGCCTTGGAAAGAAGGAAGAAAAGGGAGTCTTTTTCTCCCATTCGACCCAGGGGTGCATTTGTGCATCTCCCAGCCGGCTTCCCCTTCCAACAATTAGAAGCTTCTTTAAAGAAGGAGATCCCAATGGGCATGGCTATGGCAATGAGTGGGTGGGGCCAGAGGCTTGAGAGAGAGAGAGAGAGAGAGAGTGAGTGAGAGAGAGAGAGAGATTGTGGGCGACAAGAGAGCAGCTGAGGAGACGGGCAGACGACGAGTCCAGCTTTTTCCAGACAAGGTGGGTGGCTGAGAGAAGGCATCTCTCTCTCTCTCTCTTGATGTGGCTGCTGGGCATGGATCCTGGTAGATGAGAGCAGTCAAAGGCACCAGAGACCCAACAGACCTGGGGCTTTGCTTCCCAATGGAAGGCTTGGTTTTCCCAAACCCACCTCAACTCTGATCTGCAACATCCTCATCGCAGGCTTGGCTCAAACTGAGGAGAGGGCTGGGAGGGAAGGGGAGGAGGCTTACAACACCCCCCTTTCTTTGGGGGGGGAGGCGTTGGGGCTGCTCTGTGGCTTCTGTTTTAGCTGAGATCTGACCCACAGGCGCCCCTTCCCTCCATCTCCCTGAAAGAGAAGTCCCCTCCACCTCTAGCATTCCTCCTTACTTTTGATTTCTGCAGGAAAGGAAGAGTGTGAAGGCAAAGAGACCCCTCTCCTCTCCTCTCCTTCTCTTCTCTTCCCTTCCCTTCTTCTACCTCCTCCCTCTGTCTGGATCCTAACAGTGTGCCTTTTTCCACAGCAGAGGA
The DNA here is from genome assembly GCA_026167975.1 of Phrynosoma blainvillii. Taxonomy (NCBI): domain Eukaryota; kingdom Metazoa; phylum Chordata; class Lepidosauria; order Squamata; family Phrynosomatidae; genus Phrynosoma; species Phrynosoma blainvillii. The sequence goes on from JANUYF010000004.1 coordinate 9,808,086, forward strand.
CCTGAGAAGAGCTTCTCCCCGTCCTCCTCCTCCTCTTCCCGTCTCCTGCCTCGGGCTCCAGATGAGTCCATCTTTTGGTACCTCCGGAGAAGAGCCAAGAAAGACACTCTCCTCCCAGGTCCTGGGCTTCCCAGGCGGTCCCTTCGCGATCCAGTGATCCACACCCGGCTTTTACCCCCCTCTTCCCTTGCCAGCTGCCCATTTCAGAGGGAGAAAGAGAGCACGGCTCAGGCACGCACACCTCCCTCCCTCCCTCTCTCTCTCTCTCTTTCTCTCTCTCTTTCTCTCTCTCTTTCTCCAGATGCCCAAAGAGTGTGGCTTTGGGAAACATGGAGCCAGCCAGCCCGACTATGAGACCCCCAAGGGCCCCCAAGTGAAGAAGCCCCAAGCCCTCTCTTCCCTTCCAGCATCCTTACCTTTCCTGCCAAGCATCGCCTCCTAAGGAACGCGGCTGGGCATCTCCTTCTTGGCTGCCTCCTTCGCCCCAGGCGAAGATTCCCCTCTTGAATCCGCTCCAAGGAGAGGAAGCAAAAGATCCCAGAGGGAGCTGGATCTCTCCCCCTCCTCAGCCTCTCTCCTCCATCTTTCTGCGCTCTCTCCACCTCTGGCTCCCTGGGGCGCCCCTTGGAGACTGCTCCTGCCTCTGGGCCTCCAGATCACCCCCAGCCAGGATCAGGATCAGGATCAGGAAGAGGGGAAGGGGGATCTCGCGGGGCTGAATATCCCAGCCCTTCAAGCTGACCCCAGCTCTCTCTTTTTTTGGGGGGGGGGGAGTAGAAGAGTGCAGTGAGTTATCATCCTCTGCCCCCTCTCCCTCCAGAAGTCTCGGAGCCTGGCCCATGCCTTGCAGGCATCCTGGGGACCACATCTGGACTGAGGAGGCCCAGAGAGAGAAGCCCTGGTGTGGGAAGGGAAGGGAAGGGAAGGGAAGGGGCGTGTAAGGGGGCCACACCCTCCTCTTCCTGGTCCTCCTCCTCAGTCCTAGTCCTCTGAGTCTGGAGGGCCAGCCTGCCAAGGGATGGTGGATCCAGCCCCTTGGGCTGAGCCCTCCTCCACCTGAGCCTCCTTCGCAAGGCTCTCGGATGGGAGGGAGCCCCCCGGCCTCTGCCCCTTCCTGGCCAGGGCAACGGGGAGAGGAGGAGGAGGAGGAGGAGGAGGAGGAGGAGGAGGAAGAGGGAGCTGGCTCCGGAGCCCTTCCCTGGCCCTCTCTCGGCTAGCAAGGCGAGGCTGGCTCTCGGGGCCGGAGGAGGAGGAGGAGGAGGAGGAGGAGGACCGGAGCCCCCCTTCCCCTCCCGCCGCCGCCGCCGCCGGGCGAAAGCCGAGGAGGCGCCCTGGATGGCCCTGCGCGCCGGGACAGCTTGGTTTGGGCAGGTCTTGCGCAGAGTTTGCCGGCTGCGAGGTCCCTGGTCGAGGCGCTCCAGCAGCCTCCTCTGCCTCTCAGCCGCCTCCCAGGAGCCCGACCCGGGAGCAGCAGGAGCGGAGCAGCGCTTTCAGCCCCAGCCTCCGCAACGGCAGCCCCTTCAGCACCCTGGACAGCAGCAGCAGCGCCGCCGCCCAGCAAGCGCCCAGGAGGAGCCCTTTCAGCACCCTGGAGAGCAGAGCCTCAAGGAAAGCCCCGCGCCTGGACAGCAGCCCTGGGGAGCTCTTCTCCCTGGGGAGCCCTTGCAGCCCTGTGGGACTTCCTTCCCTGGCCGCCCTGGACAGCAATCCCACCCAGGAGGTCCCATCCCTGGCCACCCTGGGGAGACCTTTCAGCACCCCCTACCCAGCCCGTTGCCTCTCGCCCCGCTGGGCGCCTGCCTCTGTTGCACCCTGTTGAATCCCCGGGCGGCCAGGAGGGGACATGGTCCCTTCCGTGGGCCCTTCCTGGAGGCCATGAAGAGGCAGAACGTGCGGACCCTCTCCCTGATCATCTGCACGTTCACTTACCTGCTGGTGGGGGCCGCCGTCTTCGACGCCCTGGAGTCCGACCACGAGATGCGCGAGGAGGAGCAGCTGAAAGCCGAGGAGACCCGGCTCAAGGGGAAGTACAACATCACCCATGATGACTACCAACTGCTCGAGGAGATCATCATGCAGTCGGAACCCCACCGGGCAGGGGTCCAGTGGAAGTTTGCTGGGTCCTTCTACTTTGCCATCACAGTCATCACCACCATAGGTGAGTGGTCTTCCCTCGAAGATGGGACTGGGGTCCCAAGAGTTCAGAGTATACAGTTAAACTAGCTTCAGATCCACTGTAAGAGTATCAGGGTTTGTCCCTAAAGTCTGGATGCTGTTTGATTACAAGTATTCTAAGAAAAATGAGAAACAAAAGAAACGCAAGTGAAGTTTGTGTGTGTGTGTGCGTGTGTGTGTGTGATCCATTGACTGGAAAAGTAAATGTTGAGCTGAGTTGAAGAGCTGAACAGTATAGCATTTCAAAATTTAAGTAGGAAGGGCATAGATGTCTGTGCAGCGAGAACTAATCTTAAAACATGGTGGTGTTGTGGAGTGCTTTGCCCACTTTGTACTATATTGTGTAATTTAATTCTTTCAGATTACACCTGTTGGATTTGAGACTTTTTTCTCCCCTCCCGCAACTTCTGAACAATAATGCAGTAAGATGATCAAAATGCAAGGAACTCAGTAGATGTTTCTCTAGTTTCTCTGTCTGATTTCAGAAGGGAGGGAATGGCCCCAGCCATTCCTTTGTCAACTTTATTGGAACACACAGGTGTTTGTGTTTCCTTTTTCTGTTATCTGCTCACAGTTTCGTCTCTTCTTTTTGAAAGTAGGAGTAGAGAGTCCTCGGAGTAAAATAACACCCACCAGAGAAACCTATCCACTGCCAAGCGTGTTTTAGCGTATCAGATTTGTTGACAAACCAAAGGTGGTTTTCCAGGGTGTATTTTACTCTTGGCAAAATTGCTAAACCCCTTAAACTCAAGAAATCCCCCCTTGAAATAAAAGCAGATGTTGATTGATTGATCAATTGATTGGTATAATACATAGCTCATGTCACCCCAGGGGTCCTGAGTAGGTATAATAGGTTAAAAAAATGGGTCTGAAACATTACCATTTGTAGACTTCAGAATTCATGTAGCCCCAAGTGAGAACTTTGACACTTGCTAGGTTATATATTAAGATGCATGTGCTTGCTTTGGGAATAATGTGGTCCTCCCCACATAGGACACTCTGAAACACCTGTGGAAGACAAAGTACAGTCTCTTCAACACAGTAGCTGATAATGCATTGACTCTATTCTGTTGGACAAGAGGGGAAGAAACAGAGCAATCTGATTAATCAAAATGTCTTTCTCACTCCAATATTAGATCTTGTTATGACAAAAATAAACACAAACACATAAAGATGCTGACAGATTTTGTCAGAATGTCCACTGCACCTTCTTTAGAACTGTTGGGTGGGAGGAAGCATTTACCTTTCATGTAGGTTTTGACTTCAAAACCAAACCAAACCAACCCTGCAGCAGTAAATTACTTGCTGGAAAGACAATTTGACACTTTTGCAAAATGCCTTCATTTTGCTTTCCCAAAAAGTTTTTTCTACATGTCAAAAAAGGTTGCTTACTTGTCTTCCTGAAGTCTTCCTGCCTTCCTATTTCCATCTCCCCTACACCTTATAACAAGAATGTCTAGAATTCAAAACTCAAATGTTTTGGACTAAGCTTTTCTCTTTGGTGTTGGTAGTAGGGAAGACACTTAATACAAGTCATTTGTCACTCCCTTCCCCATATTCACAGTGATGCTGTGTATATGTACTCATTCTGCTTCATTAGAATGTTTAAAATTGAGAGCATATTGTTAAACTATTATCTGATCCACTGTAGTAAGTCAAAGAAGAAAGAAAACAATTATAGATTTTGCTTTCAGCATACATATTTAGATGGATATAAACTAAATAGATCATATTTAGAATCAGTAAAGGTGAAGTCTTCTTTAGGAATGCAAAGGGAAAAGAGCTCAAGGAAGCTCACTAGGAAGAGGATGCTGAAGAAACCACAGGGACACCAATTCCAAAGTTAAACACTTTTCTCTCCTGTTGATTTTAGTTGGAGAGTTTGCTTTAGTTTGGCTGGATTATATCTTAAATACAGTGAGGATTTCTAGTACTTAACTGGTAATTAAATACAGTGAGGATTTCTAGTACTTAATTGGTAAACCAAAAGAGTTCAAATCACCCTGGAAACCATGGAGTACAATCCTGAATGTGTTAAAGGCTGACTGTTATTGCTCAAGAATAGGAGAGATGCACACTGTACATGCTCAGATGCACTATCCCTTTCACCCAGTCTGCAGTTACAAGTGAAAAAGGTATGTTAGAGCTGTACTTTATTACTCAGAGTGAATGTGGGCACAAGGCCAAGCTTTGTGAGATTCTGGTAAGCCTCAAGCATTCACACAATTAGGTATTGTATGATTCTACATTAAATCTATCGGTGATTTAAAGCCATGGGCATATTTGTGAAATACATGGATTGGAAATAGATTTTAGAGGGTACTACAGCTTCAGACCCCCCCCCCCCCCCACCAGCCAGCATGGCTGGTTGGTGGATTCTGTGAGCTGTGGTCTCAGAAAAGTAACTTTTCTAATATCTGCATAAATATTAATACTTGTTAACCTGTTATTGTAGACCTGGATTGAGGTGGTAATAATTGAATGCAGGCTACATGGAAATCAATATGACAAATTAAACATGATTTAACTTTAGTCCCATTGATTTCAATCAGCCACAGTTTCTATGAGAACAGATGAAAATATATCAGCTGTTTCTTATAAATGTGGCTGACAAGAAATGTTTTAAATCTCCAGTTCAACCATGTTACCTCTTTTTATAAAACATTTTTAAAAGTTCTTTTAAAAATATTCTGCAGTAACATAGTGTGCTGAATTGGGTGATTTTTTTTTTTTGGTATTGTTTCTATTTTTAAACTACATTGAAAACATCATTTGCTCACACTTTGTTCCCTCTCTCAAACCACCTAAGTACCATTCAGGAGTGAAAGCTCATTTTATTAATGAATGCAAAGACACTCTTTGCCCCAGTTGAGTGGTGTTGGTGGGATTTTCTTGCAAAAGTCATTTGAAATTTCCATATTTCACCTAATATTAATGAAGACAGCAATTATTCACATTTTCTGGAGGGGTTTGTTAACAAAGTTTCAGTGGGAGGAAAGAGAAAAAAGAGTATGCCCCAAAGATAACCTTGTCCAGCTGCAGAATGTGAGATTTGGCAATGATAGTTGGGTAAGGTGTCCTGACTCTTGTGTTTAATATATTTTTATACTACTAGTACATTTGGAATGAAAACCATCCACTTGGTTCCAAAGTGCTGTTTGCATTTCTTAACCCTTTCTATAATGATACTTAGATTTCTGCTAGCATCCATTTTTATTTTTAGCAATTCATAAATGCATGCAATGCTTTACAGTATGAACAAAAGAGAGAGACCTTTCCCCCTGGGGACTTACAGCCTGGAGAGAAGCAAAGTTGGAGACAAGGCTAATAAGAAGTGAAAATGTGGGAAACGATACTACAAGGCTTTGTTGCAGCGAGGAAAGAAGAAGTATAGCAAGGGCTTCATGAAGAAAACCCTTTCCAAATTTGTGTGGTTTGGGACTCTCACCTTACATTATTTTCTCAGTTTATAAATCCACTGATATTTAGCCAACAGGCTATAATCTCTGTTTTATCCTTGTGATCGGTTGGATGGCAACAATCAGGAATTAGAATTTCTTGGTGATTGCCTTGACATTTTAAAACATCCCCATCACACCTGAAGTTGTTTATCTGCCATCTTTTGAGAAGGTTTGTTAGACCCAGTGTGGTGTTTGATGGAAGAATTGGATTAAATCTGGCATAATGCATTGTGTTTTTGATCTTGGGTTGTTCCCCCTCCATAGGCTGGAATCAAACTTATTCAGGCTTAATATACTTTCATTAAGCTTAGTTGAAGGAAGAAAGGAATGGAGGTAGCACCAGGTATAGACACTTTATGCAGAGTTTTGAAATCCTTATCTTACATTTTTTCACATACTGGGTTGGTCATTGACCATACATGCAGCAGGGACCCTCAGCTAACGCTGTTTATTTCTCAGACAGGTATGCCACTTAATTCCACATGTGCCCAAACCCAGGTGCATTACAATTGCACACTGTGCATTTTTTTTACATATCTCTAAAACTGTAATCTGTCTATTTTCACATCCGTTTGGGAAGGTGTTTCCCAACTCAGATGTGTTATAATCACACACTTTGCAATTTTGTTGTCATTGTTTTGTGCCCTCAAGTCATATCTGACTTACAGCAAGCCTAAGGTGAACCTATCATGGGGTTTTCTAGGCAAGATTTGTTCAGAGGAGGTTTGCCATTGCCTTCCTCTGAGGCTGAGAGCATGTGACCTGCCTAAAGCCACCTAGTGGTTTCAAGGCTGAGCTTGGAATTGAACCCTGGTTTCCAGAGTTGTAGTCCAACACTCAAACTGCTACACCATGCTGGCTCTTATTTTTAGTCATGCCTGTAAAAATGTAAGCCCATGAAGAGCTTTTTTGTATGTTTTCATATCAACTTGACAAGGTTGGTTATTAATCATGCCAATTTACAGACAGGGAAGCTGAGATAGGATACCATTGTAGTGAACTGGTAGACAATATTGTCACTTCTCCTTGGGAGAGCAATGTTTGGAGGGTGTAATTTTATGAGGGGAAGAATGCCTAATCTTTCCCCCAAATACTTGTTCTTTCTCTCAGTCTTTCCTCCTTCAATTCCTTCTCCAATTTCTTTTCTATCAGCGGGCCCTCCATGGTGTTCATTGCTTTGAAATCTGGGCTGCATGTATCTGGATTGGAATTTGCAGCGAAAAAAAAAACAGCGGGTAAGGTTAAGCATTTTTCATCCCGCAGGTCACTTTCCTTCTTGAAATCATTCTCTCCCAGTGCTACTTGGCAGCAAAGAAAAAGTACCTGGACATTCTGTGATTTGTGAGTTCACTGGTGATGTGTAATTTTGGATTGACAGTTAATTGCAAGTTCAAGACCATCTTGGCATAACTGGGATTCAAAGCATGTCACCTTGTAAAGCATGATGTTCACACATCTGTTGTTGGGAGGTGATCTATGGTCTTTATAATGGGTTTTGGACTTCAGTCCATCTTCTGCTAATAGATGGTCAGGGAATATTGCATTAGAAAAGCATTGTGGATGGCATAGAAGGCTGATTAAGATGCATTTCCTTTTGAGCCTCATTTCGTTGTACCTGTGTTCAAGTATGGATGCTGAACTGCTCAATTCCTCTGTTGTAAGAAAACTATACATTCACCCAAATGTTGACTCTTGAAATTGCTAAGTGGTTTGTCTTTATTGCAAATGGCAAGAAACTCTGCAATAATATAAATGAAGCATTGAGGGAAAGAACCCAAGGGTTTCCAAACTCAATTGCACTAATAACATTTGGCCAAGTTTTGAGTTTCAGCTTGATGGAGCTCATTCTTCCTTTCATTAACCAGCAACAGATTTTTTATCTGGAGGTGAGAGGTCTGTCTAATTTACCAGCTTTAGCACCAACACAGGCCCAAAATATTTGTTCCGTTTCTGCATGATATTTCCTGACTCCCATTGCAATTTTGTTTTCAATTTGAATGTGGTTTCTTTTCTTTTACGCTAAAGAGGTTTGCACAGGCTGTCTGCCAATTTCCCCCCCCCCCCCCCCTTTCACTATGTAAGAAATATATCACTGCTTTCCAATGGAAGTTGTGAAGTGACTTCTCATGAAACTTTTATTATTTGGTAATTCAAAAAAGTTTTTAAGGGATGAAAGGAATTTCATTCTTGACTTTACAAGCTTTCTGTGCTATGATTTCCAAGCAATCCAATTTTCTGTAATTGTTTATCTCTCGACCTGAGCAAAATGCTGGCTTAGGCTACACCATCACCCCATCCAACTTTTCACATCCCATTTGGAGGGTGACCAAAATGGCGAAAAGTGAAAGTTTTGGAAACAATGCTGAAAGAGGAGACACTTAGGGAGCTGGATATGTTTATCCTGGGGAAGAGAAAGTGGGTATGTTTAGCCTGGGTATGTTTCCCCTGGGTGACATGATAGCCATGTTTAAATATTTGAATGGATGTTATATTGAGGATGGAGCAAGCTTGTTTTCTGCTGCTCCACAGACTAGGGCATGGAGTAATGAATTCAAATGACAGGATAAGAAATGCCACCTAAACATTAGGAAGGACCTTGGGACAGTATGAATTGTTCGATGTAGGCTGTTAGGCTTTCTAATTCAGTGTACTGTTTCCGACATGAGCAAGTCAGGTACTTCATTTTCTATTGGATTTTCCTGCCATGTCTCTAGAACTAAATGGCTGAGTAGCACCCTAAAAAGAAAGTGTGAGGAGCCCCTAAGGAGAATTCCACCTAAAGGAGAACCCTCAGCACTTGGCCTGAAGATATAACCCTTCCTCAACTTCAGACCCTGAGGATGACTCCTCCAGAGTTTCTTCCATCCTTTGGTCATGCTGTAATGCAGTTAGAGAGATATCTATGGAACCTTTAAAAGTTACAGTTACCATCAGGCAGTAGTGAACAGTGCTCTGGATGTTCTGGCTTTCTTAAGGCGTCAGTTGCCAGCAGCCTGTTGCTGGAATAACAGATTTCCCAGGGAGTCAATTTCCCTGCTCTTCAGGAACAGTTCTTTACTTTTGTGTGGACTGCATTTGTCCACATTGGTGCTCTCCTGGACTGGATTGTGCTTTATGAAACATGACTTTGTTAAACAGGAAATGATCCTGCTTTGCAAGATTTGACCTTTCTTTACCAGATAGACAGATGTATGTGAGCGGTTACATTATGGACACCTTCCCTTGCATTCTAGCATGTCCAGGAGCCCAGGAAATGGGACTCAGGTGTATGTTACGTCTGTATGTGAATGTTCCATCAGGTTGACACAGCAAATAGTTGTTGCTTAGCACAAATTGCTCCTTTTCTGGGCTGAACTGTGGCTCCTTTAGTCTTTTTCTCAGATTTTAAACTTTTAAATCCTTTTTTATGATTTTGTTCAAAGGTCATTGTGCCAACAACATATACCAGGTCAGCTTCTTCATCTGTGTCATTTACTGATGTTCTTACTGGCAGCACTTATTTGGAGTGTCTGTCTCATCTCATTACTTGGCAAATGAGCCTTGTAACTTGGTAACTCCAGGGAATGAGACCTAAATCCTATTGTTATTTCCAACTGTAGTTGAACCATTAAGCCAATGGAACTTACATGAATGTTGGCATGCCAAGTTCCCATTGGTTATAGCTGGGAATGACAACTGGATTTAGGCCCAAGATTGGGACTTTCTGGCTTTGGGTGGACTGCAAGCAAACTGGCTTGGCATCATACAGGCTGCATCTACACTGCAGAAATAATGCAATTTGACACCGCTTTAATGTCCATGGCTCAATTCTATGGAATTATGGGATTTGGAGCTTTGTGAGATATTTAGCCTTCTCAGTCAGAGAGCTCGAGTGCCACAACAAACTACAAATCCCAAGATTCTATAGAATGGAGCCATGACAGTCAAAGTGCTGTCAAACAGCAACAATTCCTCATTGTGGCAGCAGCCACAGACATGGCATGGTAATAATGTTACTGTATTACTTCAGCAGGTGCAGCTCCATAGCTTCAATTCTGCTGTTCAAGATATTCTGAAAGTCACAGGTTGGTAGGATGATATGTTTACAATTTCTAACCGAACCTTCTTCGTATTTATTCAAGCAGCCCAAACAGGGACCAGACAGGGTTTCAGTAGCATGCTCTTTAAAAAACAAACAAAACAAAACCCAAACCAGTTCAATTCCCAAAAATTGTACAAGCAGACCACTCTCCTCTATGATCTGATGTGTACTGATTAACACTCCAACAGAGAGCCTCATCTTCACCAGTAAAAGAATGATTTAATTAAGGGACTGAAACAGAGATGGAAAGTATATTCGTAATTATCAGTTCTTAGGTAAAAAAACACACCTGCCAGAAGTCATCCTAGCCTTTTTAGGGAGAGAGTTCCAAAGTCTGGGAGCACCTACCAAGAAGGACCTCTCTATTGTTCCCACCAAATGAGCTTGAGAAAGTGGCAAGACAGAGAGGAAGAGCCTGTCCTGAAGATCATAGAGCTCTGGTGGGCTCATAAAGGGAGATATGATACTTCAGTAGCCTAGATCCAAGCTGTATAAGGCTTTATAGATCACCATGGCCCAGAAACAGACCAGTAGCCAATGGAGCTATTGATGTAGCTCTTTGGACCAACTGAAGTTTCCGAACACTTTTTAAAGGCAGCCCCACAAACAGTTCATTATAGTAATTCAAGCAGGATGTAAGCAAGGCATGTGTTGCCATGGCCAGAAAGAGACTTGTTACCTAAATTTTAGGGGGTCTTTACAGGGCACCCACAAATTATACTGAATGGGGAAATTAATTTAGCTCAATATGGAGCTGTGCGAGGGCTTAGGTAATATAAAGCTGGAATCCCAGCCTTTCCAAATCCAGAGAACTCCAGAGGTGGTTTTCCAGATTAATTTAGTTTATTTTTAATCAACATGCACAGGCACACTCTCTCACTCACACACACAAGAATTAATGATGCAAAGGTAGTAGGAAATAGCAAGTTGCAGGGTGGCTAAGAGGTAATACTGACCGATCCAAAACATGGCTCTAATTGCAGGGTCATTGGAATGTGGATGGCTCAGTAGCTGCCTGCAACATATGGAGTGGCCAGCAACAGAGATGTTAATAATAATAATAATAATAATAATAATAATAAACTTTTTTTTTGTATCCCGCCTTTTGCCAAGGCAATCAAGGTGGCTCACGTAGTTAACATGGATAAAACAAACCCTAGATTGAACATTAATAACATGAGAAAAACAAATTACCCCCCCCCCCTTTAAAAAATTAAATACAATACTAAAAAGTTAAAATGACTGGTGTTCTGACATCGAAAGATATATAAAAAGAGAGAGAGGCACAGGTTGAAATAGAAAGTCTATTTGGGAAAGGCCTGATGGAAGAGATCCGTCTTGATGGCTTTTTAAAAATTGTCCAAGCTGGTTATTTGACGGATCTCCTCCGGCAAGGCATTCCATAATTTGGGAGCAGCGACAGAGAAGGACCTCTGGGAGGTTACTGCTAATCTAGAATTCCTCAGCTAAAATCTGACAGGGGTTCTGTCTGGCTTCAAACTAAACCACATTGTTTGGGCATAACAATAGTAAGAAATGGGTCCTAAGGGAAATGTTTCAGGGGCTGAAAGGATGAAGCAACTTTCCCAGGGAACAGAAATGGGGTGTGATATGCAGGAACAACCAGACAATCGTCATGAATGTCCTCAGACAAAAAGAGTTTTATTTTCAGAAGGAAACTCCCTTTGTCTGCTGTATGCAAACCATCTCCAAGTCCAACTATCCACCATTACTCTCCTTAGTGAAGGAATTATGCACATTCCAATCTTAAGCAATCTCAGCTAATTACCCCTGGCATCTCCTATGCTGGGCCATCCCAATGCCCTAATATGGTATGGCTGGCTTCCTGCTCTGGGGAGCCCCCTGGTGGCTACCTGCTGTCAACCTCCCTTTTTGATATTAATTTGATATCAAGGGTCACAGAGGGGTGACTGAGGGCCAGATCCTGAGTTACAGACTTCTGCAGGAATAGGCATAGTTGGTTCATAACTTTATTTATACAAATTCACTTCTGGCCACTGCCATGACCTGAGCTTCCAGGCTCAAGGCTGAATCCAGGAGTATTCACAAACTGCAAACCTGCATTCGCATGGGTAGTGTAACCCCATGAAACTAGCACAGGCTGAATCACTGTTACCAGTGGGTAGCCAGGAGCAGCTCTGTCTTGTCGGGGTTAAATTTCAATTTGTCCACCACCAGCACCACCACCATCATCAATAATAATAATAATAATAATAATAATAATAATTTTATTTATACCCCGCCTTTAGCCATAGCTATCAAGGCGGCTTACATCTAAAATCAATACATAAAAACAATTTGTAGGTTACAAACAATGTAACTAACACTATTACCCCCCCTAAAAATAAATTAAATACATGTCTAAGTTAAAACTAAAGTTAACAAACACATTAAACAGTAAAACTTCTAGTGAACTCCCTGGGCTACGGTGCAGATATAGGAGAGTGTCTGACGAGGGAGGTTAAGATGGGTGGGTAGTTTTATTCTGGGTAGGCCTGCCGGAAGATATCCATCTTGATGGCTTTTTAAAAGCCATCTAAGTTGGTTATCTGATGGATCTCTTCCGGCAAGGCATTCCAGAGTCTGGGTGCGGTAGCAGAAAATGTACTCTGGGAGGTTGCTGCCAACCTAGTTTTCGTCGGTTGAAGCAGCTTCCTCCCAGAGGACCTGAGGGCATGGGGCAGATTATATGGAAGAAGGCAGTCCCCTAGGTAGGTTGGACCTAGGCCATGTAAGACTTTAAAAGTCATCACCAACACCTTATACTGTTCTCAGAAACCAATAGGTAGCCACTGGAGGGATTTCAGAATAGGAGTAATATGATCCCTCCTTGATGTTCTGGTGATCAGTCTGGCTGCCATATTTTGTACTAGTTGTAGTTTCCGAGTTAGGTGTAAGGGTAGCCCCATGTAGAGTGCCTTGCAGAAGTCGAGTTGTGAGGTTACCAGTGCATGTACTACAGTTTCTAGGTCCTTTATTTCCAGGATAGGGCGCAGCTGGCGTATCAGCTGAAGCTGATAACAGGCACTCCTGACTGTCGCATTCACCTGATCTATCATGTGAAGCGACAAGTCCAGGAGCACCCCCAGACTGTGAATACAGTCCTTAGCAGAGAGCGTGACCCCACCCAGGACTGGAGGTTGCAACCCAATACCTGGTTTGGGGGCCCCTACCGTAAGTACCTCTGTTTTATTTGGATTCAGCTTGAGTCAGTTTTTCCTCATCCAGTCCATTACTGCTTTGCAACATTGATTGAGGGGAGAACTGCCACTTGCCATCATAGCAGCTGACCGAGACATGGCAAAATATATTTGAGTGTCATCAGCATACTGATAACACCCAGCCCCATGTCTTCTAATGATTGCTCCCAGCGGCTTCATATAGAAGTTAAACAACATTGGGGACAGAATGGCACCCTGTGGGACACTGCATTTTAACTCCATTTTTGAGGAGCAACTGTCCCCGAGTGACACCCTCTGGAACCTGCCTGAGAGGAAGGAACGGAACCACTGGAGTACAGTGCCTCCGATTCCCAGCTCTCAGGTGTTCCAAGAGCATGTCATGATCTATCATGTCGAAGGCCGCTGAGAGGTCCAAAAGCACCAACTGGGTCACGCTCCCCCTGTCGGTGCTCAGGTGCAGGTCATCTACCAGAGAAACCATGTCAGTCTCCACCCCATATCCAGGTCTGAAGCTGGTTTGAAATGGATCCAGAAAAATCGGTTTCATCCAAGATCACTTGGAGTTGGAGGGCGATGGCTCGCTCAATCAACTTGCTCAAGAATGGTAGATGAGAGACTGGTCTGTGATTTTTCAAGTCCAGGGGGTCCAGGGAAGGTTTCTTCAGGAGTGGTCTAATGACCACCTCCTTTAAACTCGATGGAACAATTCCTTCCCTAACGGATGCATTAATGACCATCTTGAGAAAAGTCCATTACATCCTCATCTAGTCCATTACACCCTCTTCCAGTTTATTGTGTCCATGTGTAGCACAAATATTCTGAGGGCATCAGATCGCATCTGATCTTTGAAGTTAAATGCAGGATGAGCCTTGTTTAGTACTTGGATGGGATATCACCAACCTATATTTCAGAGGAAGGAATTGGCAAATTCACCTCTGAGTAGTCTTTGCCTAAAAAAACCCTATGTAATTCATGGTATAATCATGTCAAGAAGTAGCTTGAAGGCACATGCACACACAGTGCAAAAGTTTTTTTTAAAAAAAAGAATAAAGCTTATTAAAGCATTAATTTGAAACATTTTCAAGAATAGAAAAAATAAAAGTACCACACACACAATTTATCGTATTTTATTTTATTTTTATCCTACCTTTCTCCCAAAAAGGGACCCAAGGCGGCTCACAAAACACATTAAAATAACATTTAAATAAAACAATTAAAATAGCTTAATTAAAACAGTAAAAACAAGGGAATAGACCCTTCTGCCACAATCAATTAAAGGCTGAAGGCTTGCCAGTGAAAAGAGAGCAGAGAGGGATCAAACTGAACCACCATGGGAGGGAATTCCATAGTCTGGGAGCAGCCACGGAGAAGGTTGTTTCCTATGTCCTCACTAAATGGGCATGTGACTTTGGTAGGACTGAGGAACAACCCTCCCCTTTCAGACAACTTGGATAGAAGCTGTATGGAACTTTAAAGAGCACACACAGAACTTGAATTGCCCCTGGAAATGAACTGGTATCCAGTGAAGCTATTTCAGCATGGAAGTTATATGCTTCCTATAACCAGCCCCGGTCATTGTTCTGGCTGCAGCATTTTGGACCCACTGAAGTTTCCAAACAGTTTCCAAAGTCAGTCCCATGTAGAGTATGTTACAGCAACCCAATCAGGGTATAATCGGCATATGCTACCATGGCATTTTCCAACTACGATGGGCCTTTAGTATCTATTGAGGTTTGGTTCCAGAACCCCCTGTGGATACCAAAATTAGTGAATGCTTAAGTCCCATTATATACAGTGGCATAGTAAAATGGTGTCCCTTATATAAACTAGCAAAATCAAGGTTTGCTTTCTGGAATTTATAGATTTTTGGAATACTTTCAAGCTGTAGATGGTTGAATCCAAGGATAAAGAATCTGTGGATATGGAGGGCGGACTGTATACATTATGGGGAGTTAAAAACAACAACCACACCCTCTCATAGCGCAGATCCCCTTTAAATCCTCTATCCATGCTTTTTACTATAAGTCAGAGATGGGCAACTTGGGTTGTCCTGGGGCACACATGGAGCCTGCCATGAGCAACAGTCCTCTTCTGCCATTGTTGAGCCACTGGATTTGGGTGGCAAACTAGGAAAACCCTATGTAAGCTGTTATGGATTTTAGTATGCCAATTTTCCCTCTCTTATGCCCTCCATTTTCCATCCCTACCCACATCAACCATGTCTCAGGTCTTCTTAGCCAGAAACTGTTGATAGAACCACAGAAACCAATGCAAGCATTCAGAAAGCACATCTGTGAAGAGAGAGAAGAATCATAAATGTGCCAATTCTACAGTTACCTCCTATCTCCCTCCACACAATAGAACTCCTCTATGCCAGTGGTTCTCAACTTTTAGTTTTCAAGTTAAGTCTCATCTCCCACAAACCCCAGCTGACACAGGCAATAGTTAGGGATTCTGGTAGTTGAAGACCACCTCCTCCCATATAATTTTGCCAGAACTGTGTGATCTTTAGAAGCAGCCCTGTTACATATACCACCACCCCACCAAAATAGGTTGGTAAGTACATGTGACAGGGCTTGCTTAGTCTGAGTGGCTCCATTTCTTTTGAGTTTCTGGCAGGCAGTGAAAACTGTATTGTTCCATGTGGTGTTTGGTCCTTAAAATCAGGAATGGCTGCTCTGTATGTTATAACTGCAATTTTACATTTCTATTACCATTCATACTCCTTGGCACCCACTGGTGTCTGTCTATGAAGGCTTCACTCCATGCATTTAATGAAGTCCATGAAAGCTTAGGCCAGAAAGTTTTAGGCCATCAACTTTTTTGCTGTTAGTCTCAAAGGTGCTACTGGATTCCTTTATATCTTTTTAACTGCCTGCAGTGTTTAAACCATTTTTAAGGAATTGTTTCAGTGTTGTGTATTTAATGTTTCAAATGTTTTAGTCTGTGGTACTATATTCTGCACTAGTCAGGCCTCAGCTGGAGAAATGCGTTCTGTCTTGGGCACTTGATTTTAGGAAGGATATAGACAAGCTGGAGTGAGTTCAAAGAAGGGCAACCAAGACAAGAGGTACAGAGAACAAAACCTATAAGCAAAGCTTGAAGAAGTTGGGCATATTCAACCTGGCAAAAAGAAGACTAAGGGATGACATGATTGTACTCTTTAAATACCTCAAAGGCTATCATAGAAAGGAGGGGGCAGGCTTGTTCTCTTCTACCCCACCTGGTAGTACCAAGTCTGATGGTTTTAAATTACAGGAGGACAGATTTTGATTGAACATTAGAAGGAAATTATTAATGGTAAGAAAGGTTTGGCAATGGAAGCAATTACCTAGAGAAGTGGCGGCATCACCTTGTCTGGACATCTTCAGAAAGAAGGTAGACAGCTACCTGCCGAGGGTACTTTAGTTGGAGTTCCTGCATTAAGTGGGAGGTTTGATTTGATGGCCCATAAGCCCCTTCCAACTCTATAATGCTATGATACATTGCCTTGCATTTCCTGGTGGGCTGAGAGGTGATGGATAAATGCATTTGGTTAGATTGTTAATTTTAATTGATCTGGACGATCATAGGTTGAGGATCACTCCTCAGTGTGATTTTACAAGTTTTGTTTTCAAGGATTCTGACTGTGTGGAGAACATTCATGGATGTAGGAAGTCTCCTTACAGATAGTTACATAACACATTTGGAGAGTGATGAAAATAGGGGCAAAATGGAGTGGATGATGAAGGTGCCCTTCTCACATGTAGTGCTTACAGACTTTTCAGACACTGGCATAAGGTTAGTTTCTGCACATGTTCTGACTCTTTTAGACCCTTCTTTCCCTCCTCCTGCTCTTTCTCAGCTCAGTAACATCAGCTTCTGCAAGTTGTGATTTTTATCAGTATTGGTCAGTCCACTTTTGTGTTACTTTAAATCCATCTTGTCATGACCCAAGTGCTTATATTTGTTTACCTAGAGATTCCACTGAATATGTCAAGAATGCTTTCTCATTCTTTTATTTTCAGATTAGTAAGTACTCAACCTCCCCAGCTTGCTATTAAATGATTACACTTTCCTGACATTTAGAAGTCCAGATATACATGAATAGACAGACATGTGTTGATTTTATTAATTCACCATGTACAAAAGAATGATTGACATAGCCTATGAAAAATGGAAAGTGGATCCCATATAATGCATGCTGTGGTTTGAGGAGGCTAATGAATTTCCAAAGTGGAAGGCTGATGATTTAGACAATTTGTTTAATGTTTTTATTTCCATAATATATACTGATTGCAGCATCTGTGGGCTTATATATGCCCACAAAATTTAGCTTTCTTATTGGGAAATTGGGTGTGTTCTGAGGATGTAGTCTACACAAATCCATTTATAGCTGCAAGTAAGTTGGTTCCCCCCCCCCCCGCCTTTTGAAATGAACAAGCGTCACCATCAAAATGTGTTCTGCTATGGAAATCGCTCGATCATTTCTCAAGCTTTTAGAGGTGATAGCCGTAGTTGATTTAACACCACAGAACTCTAGTAAACACTGCATATTTCCTGAAGCTTGTGTGGCAAATGGAAATAGAAGAGAACTGTTTTCTCTCAGTCTGGGAAAAGCAATTGGTAGATGGTGTCCTCAGATCTTTACCCAATGATTTGGAGCCCAGGGAGACAAGGAATATGGGGCTCCTCTCCCAACTCTAGCATCTACTACTAGTTGTTGACAGCTGGTGGCCTCTATATCATTGTAATGGTGAATATGTTCCAGGTTTAAGTCAAACTTTAGAATAGCTACCCAAGGTGTTGAAGCATACAGGACTAAAGCATGGAATGGGTTTATTGCCTTATTGACATGGAACTCGCCAGTGGTTGATTCTGATGTGATACCAAAAGAATTCACTCTTGGACAGGTACCAAGTAGGGGGCATCCCATTTTTAAAAATCAACACTAGTCTTGTACTGACTCAGAAAACTGGTCTTCTTGTCAGAGAATATTAAAGAGACATCCAATATTCTGTTTGCTAAATTAAAGGAGCATCATCTCAGGCTGCAGCCACACTGCAGAAATAATCCACTTTGACACTGCTTTAACTTCCATGGCTCCATTCTATGAAATCTTGGGATTTGTAATTTATGGTGGCACTAGAGCTCTCTGAGAGAGAAGGCTAAATAGTTCACAAAATTTCATAGCATTCATAGCACCTCCTCCTTCCATGCTTTAATAGGAGAAATGCTAGTATTTGAACTGGGGATCCTTAGATAGTCAGAATGTATGCTTTGCTACCAAATCTCTCTCCACAAATTCTTACTCTTCCAACTCATACCTTTACAGTCTCAAAGGACTACTATTCTTTCACCCAGCTGACAGGCACATGGGTTTGTTGGGCCCACTCTGATTTAAAAGTGCAACAGTAAAGGAGGCCATTAGGGACTTGCAGCCTGAAATGGAGAGTTAATGCTCCCTAATTAGAACTTGAAGAAATCAAAGGTGATAATGGGCTCTCTCTCACTTTTTTTTAGCACTGTGCATTTTTGCATAATTGGATGTTTCTCTCTCGCCTTTCTGCAGTGCCAGCTGGTGACTTAGATGTCAATGGGGCAAAGGAACCTCTCAAGATTTTAGTCCAAAACTTAAAAGAGCCAGCCAAGATGCTGAACTGAATTGGGGGCTAGAGTTTAACACCTTGGATAGCTCATTTAAAGTTCAAACAACCTGGACTGAATTCATTGCCCCACTCACTTGGAAGACACCATTTGCCATCGCATCTTAGGGACTGAGATCAACACCACTAGTTCCTTAACATTTGGCAGCCCTGCCTAGATCCTTTCTAGCTTCCCAGCATTCATCAGAAATGTAGAAAAGATCTGAAAAGATATATTATCCTTTCGGGTAACTCCTATTTGAAAACTGACTTTAGCTTTTTTGGGGAGCAGCTTAGTTTAGGGATCCTGTTGACTGTCTGAGGATGGATGATAACATTGTGGCAAGCTGGTAGTGAGTAAGGGCTTCAAGCCTAAGAGGATTCTCTGGTCCTTTTGTGCCATCAAGGGGCCCATTCACACCACACAATTATAGCACTGTTATTCCATGTTAACTAATGTGGGTCCACCCTCTGGAATCCTGGGGTCTGTAGTTTGATGTGGCACTGGAGTGCTCTGCTTGAGGAGTGGCTTAGGGAGCTAAGTATGTTTAGCCTGGGGAAGAGAAGGTTAAGAGGTGAAATAATATTAATTCTGTTTTAATTGTCACTTTTGTAAGTTTTTAATTGTACTGTTTTTTCAAACTGTAAGCCACCTTGAGTCCCATTTTTTTTGAAAAAAAGCTGAATAATAATAATAATAATAATAATAATAATAATAAATACCCATGTTTAAATATTTGAAGAAATATCATATTGAGGATGGAGCAAGCTTGTTTTCTGCCGTTCCATAGACTAGGGCATGGTGCAATGGATCCAAACTGCAGGAAAAGATCTTCCACCTAAACATTAGGAAGAACGTCCAAGTGGTAAGAGCTGTTTGACAGTGGGTGGAGTTTTTTAAACAGAGGTTGGAAAGTGCTTTGATTGTGTCTTCCTGCATGTTAGGATCTTCCAACTATGGTCCTGAACACACTGCCAGAAATAATCCAGCTTGAGACCACTTTAACTGTCCTGGCTCAGTGCCAGAGAATCATGGGAACTGTAGTTTATTATGGCACCAGAGCTCTCTGACAGAGAAGGCTCAATGTCTCAGAACCCCCTCCCCCAACAGTTCCCATGATTCCCTAGCATTGAGCCAGGACAGTTAAAGTGATCTCAAGCTGGATTATTTCTGGCAGTCTGTTCAAGCCCTAAGATTCTATGATACTATAATTCTAAATACTCCTCCCTAAGCTGCAATTCCCAGGATCTTATAGGATGGAACCATAACAGTTGAAGTGGAATTATTATGCTAGAATTCTGTTGCATGAAAGGGACCCTGGTTACAGATTTATCTGGCTACACATGGTACCTCCAACCTATGCTTCCTATATATGGACACCTTGGGAGGAGTGTTACCCCCCCCCCCCATCCTGTCAGTTTGTGACTGTTAAAACCAACCTACTCTTTCAAATTCAAACAGAAACACAAACTATCATGATTCTGTCATGATGGTGAAATCTGGTACATATAAATGAGAAAAGAAGGGCAGAGGATGGAGGGTTTGACATCACAGATGGTTTTGAGTCTTCCCAGTTTTCCCTGGAGTTCTTTCTGTAATTCCTACCAGCACAACATAATTGTCTGAAGGGAATGTCTGTAGATCTCAGCAGAACAAACCCAGAGGCCAGGATGGAAACAGTCTTTTGGTCACGTCTAGACTGCACTTTTATCATAGCTTCCTCAAAATGCTGTCCCTAACATACTCAGGGGAAACCATGCAAGGTACCAAATATAGTATAAAAATGAACATAAAAATGACTAAAGAAAAAACAGAGAGTAACTACTAGCAAATTATGAACTAAAATTACACAAACCAAAAAAAGAAAAAATCAAGAAAGTAACTATCAATTATATAATCATATACAGAAAGTAGCAAGCAGCGTTTTGCAAAATTGACTTTACTGACAAACAGTGTTTACTATACCAATATGTAACCAAATCGCTAAAGTGCTAAATAGAAAGAATTCTATCACACCAACTTCAGATCTTATATCCTGGATTTATATTATATTTGGTACCTTGCATGGTGTTCCCTGAGTTTGTTAGGCATACTTTTATCTTCTGTGTTTGTTTTTTTGACTCCTCAAAATGTGGTGTTCATTAAAGTCTACAGAGGATCTAGATGCTCCTCCTCTTCTCTTTACAAACTTTCCTGTGTTTCCCCCTTGTTTCTTCTCCCCTTCCCCCTCATCAATGAAAGTTCCTTAAGGGAAAGGAAGAGGAGGAGGTGGAGGAGAGTAAGGTGCATAACTTTTAGCTGTGAAAAATAGGAATTCTCAGTCCTGAACAGGGATGGTCATGGTGTGGACCGCAAGTGGCATGGTGACCCTTGGACCTCCCAAATGTGGCCCTTGAAGCCCCCTGACCTTCTAAATTTTAAAAGTTGGGTTGTTGTTTTTTTGCCTTCAATCCCCCAAATGGCACACCACATGCACAAAATGCAGCTGGTTCCCCCCAAGCAACCCACAGACTCCCCCTCTCAAGCAAAACAACAACAAAAAAGCCAAACATTGGCCATAATTGATGGGACATCACTTTTGGTCATGCTGAAACACTCATACATTCTGTGGGGGGTGGGGTGAGGAGAGAGGCATAGGGGCAGAAATGTCCATCACTTCATCTGCAGTTGCCCACCCCTGTTCTAAAGAAACCCTTAGGGTGCGACCAGGAGGATAACATACCCCCAAACATTCCACAGATGAAAACTGGGACACATGTCCAAATAACCAGAAGTGAAAAGGAAGTGACTTCTGGTCACCTCCTGGTGTTAAGAATACTTCTCTGGGGCATAAACATGGCAAAATGCCTCCACAATACCTGGAGAGCATTTGGGAGCATTTGTAGGGTTTGGATACAGTTTTTTTGGGGGGGTGGATGGGTATTGTGAAGGAATAATGCATCCCCATGGCCTTTCACAGTCACCCACTCCTGCCCTAGAAGTTTGGAAGCATCTTGGGCATTTTGAGGCCTGTGGCCACAGTAGCAACTCTGGAGGCCACATACAGTTTGTAGGCTCCACTTTGCCCATTCCTACTCTGTATTGCTGATGTGTAGCACTGAAGGCAATGGTGCCTTAGAAGAAATTCAAATAGTTCCCTTGGGTTTTACTGAATCTCTTCAATTCTCTAATGAGGCAGTGATCTGGCAAAGAGATTTCCATCTCCCATTGCATCAGTTCCATATAGAAGATGGTGCCAAAGGCCAGCAGTGAATTCTCTCCACCACTTTATAGACATCTAATTAACTGACAAATACAAGCGTACCTCTTAACAAAGATTTGCAATTTTTTTTGCCTTGTAATATCATCATCATCATCTTGGTAGTGCAAGCAGTTTTAAAAATGGAGACTGAGCCAGTAGCCCTTGAGACAATTTCATGTTGCATAACCATATTATGGCAAAGTTCCAAACATTAACAAAAAGTTTATGTAATGGTGCAAAAAATAAGAGCGAGAGAGAGAAAGAAAGAGAGAGAGAGAGAGAGAGAGAAAGAGAGAAGGATGGGGTGAAATGCTAAGAATCTTGGAGGCTTTTTGGGGGGGCTGATTCCAAAATAAAGGAAGTGGAACTCAAGCTCTCCATAAGAAAAACCAAACCAAATCCAGATTAAAAATCCTTACCCTGTCTCAGCTGAACTGAAGTGGGTCTTAGAAATCAAGCCAAGATATGTGTATCAAAACTGTCACAATACTTGTCTTCAGAATCCCTTCTCTTTTGACCATCATTTGTTACATAATGATGTGATGTGAACAGGCTATCTGCATTAGCCAATTTGTGAGCCAGCAAAAATGTAGAATGGAATGTGAGCAAAAACAACTAAGGTTGGTGGCACAGTAGTTAAATTCCAGTTCTTCAGCCACTCACTCACAAACCACAAGGTTGTGAGTTCAATCCCACCCAGAGGCTCAGGGTCAACAGCCTTGCATCCATCTGAGATCACGAAAATGAGTACCCAGCTAATTGGGGGCAATTAGCTTACAGTTGTAAACCACTTAGAGAGACTGCTTAGTGTGGTATGAAGCAGTATATAAATGAAGCTGCTATTACTATTCTGTTGTGTTTTTTTTTAATTACTATACTTAATCTTTATGGAAATATTTCTATCCAACAGATATAAAAATTTATAAAATCACACAGCTCATTGCATTATATAGCAAATGGCACTCACTCATCTGTCAACAAGAGCTTGATTCCCCTAACAATGAAGTCTGTTCATTGGTTTATTTCTGAAAATCTGAAGCCTTTAATCTGCCATTTATTGTTGGAAACTTCAATTGCCTTTCTAGAATGTTCATCCTGGTAACTAATAAGTTCATAATTAGAACTCCTGCAGGGATTTGATGGTAGGAAAAGTGAAAGACTGCATTACATTAGATTGACTCAGTCAAGGAAGCCACAGCACTGAGTTTGCAAGACTTGACCAAGGCTGTTGATGACCAGGGCTCTTGGAGATCTCTTATTCATAGGATCAACAAAAGATGAAGTCAGTCTGATGACAAGTAACAATCTATTCTCTACATTGTCAGAGAAGACATTCAAGGTGTCCCCTATAACATTTAGGATGCTTCAAAGGGAAAGGGAAGAGGAGCCCTCCAGTTCTGCTAGGCTGCTGGGACTAGAGTATATTGTGATAATCTTTTCCATCACTTTCTTCTCTCCATGAGGCTTCTTTTGCTGAGTGGGGAAATAGCACCATCTCAAACTGAATTAGATTTGCTCTGAGGCACAACTCAGTTTTTCTCCTTGTTAGGGATATGGTTGGAGAGTTGGATTCAGCCCCTTTTCTGCTTCAGTCCAGAATACCCATCCATCCCTCTCTAAGCTTGGAGTGGTTCTCATACTTCAAGTCATTTTCAACTCATGGCAAACCTATCATGGAATTCATTTCTGCTTGATAATTCCTGTGATGATTCAGTTATACAGGAGTCGTGGTGGCCAAATTTTATCTAGTCATTTTTGGAATATAGCCCTAAAGGAGGTCTGGAGCCCCCTACCCACTCCCAAATTATGATGTCCATGACTTCTGGTGATGGAAGGAGTGTTGGTATAGTGGGAGGTAGGTACATGGGATTCCTCCTCCACCCTCTTCATAATGACTCACCCTTACCTAAAGCATAAACAATGTGAGGTAAAAAGCTAGGAGCTTGATGTCCAAATTTTGCTAGATTTTCTTCATAAGGTACAACACATTACATTGTGCCTATATAGGGGTGTATAGATAATCATGGTTTGTTACAAACAATGGAAAAATTGGTTCAAGATGTTTCACTGCCTGACCTTAACGATTTCCCTGTCCCTCCTCTTTGACAGACAATTAAGACTTGCTTACTTTTCATGCAACAGCCTTCATTAATTCCTCTCTCATGGAAAAGTTGAAAAAGTTACTTCATTGGATGCAAACTCCCCAAAGCCCCAAGCTAATATGTACATTAGCTGAGGAATTCTGGGAGCTGTAGGCTCCTGCTAAGTAACTTTTCCAAATTTTACTCCTGGTGGTGCCAGAAGCAGGTGGCTTCACCTTGCTGCATGACTGGTCAAACTCTGGGTGATAAACATTGCTTTGGGGTTTGATTCATGGTTACTAGAATACCTAGAGGATGTTTTGCTACCCTCAAAAGCCACCTCCTCCCTTCCAGCTGAGACTGAATGCACTCACTGCTGTGAACCTTACAACAAATGGCACTGTCCCTGCATTATCTCTTTCTTACCATGTGTCCTCTTAAGCTTCTGCACCACTGAACAGTTGCTATGGTTAAAACGAGATAAATCTTGTTCCAGGCAACAAACAGTTGAAACACAGTTCTCCCCACCTCCCTTTCTGGGACACAGTTTCAATGCCAGCGTTATGCCTAGCAGTTGCACGCAAATGACCAAGAGGAATTATTTGTTGTTAATACTAGGCTTGAATTTATTCTTCATGGTTTGCATGCTTATTTGGGAAACTAGAGTTCAGATAGGCAGCAGAATTCTGTTTATTTGTGTGCTGGGCATATTTGTGGGGTGGGGACAGCGATGCATGAAGCAAAATCTTCATTACTTCATCACTTCATCACTGAGAGCGGGGGGGGGGGGGGAGCAATTGCACTGCATCTAGGAGCCAATGGGACCTACTGGAATGCCCTGGGACCTACTGGAAGTTACATGGATGGTCAAAAATGTAAAGAAGAAAAGAAACAAAAACAAAACAAAGCAAAAACAAAACAAAAAAACAAAAACCAACACAAGCACTAACCCTGAAGTACCATTAGTCTACTTCTGGTTTCAAAAATCTGGTAACTTTTTTTTTTTAAAAGTCAAATAGCATCTGATCCTGTATGGGTCAGTAAAGATAGTAGTACTGCATGCAGACCTACACTACATTGAGCCATATACCACTGCTGGACTTACTGTACAGTCTCTGAAGCTCCCCTGTATAACTGTTCTGTGCCTTGTGGGAACAGGCAAGACTGAAGAAGTGTCTGGCTATGTTCCTGTAGCCAGAGGCAAAGTGATTACATCATCCACTGAGATCTGCTGAGGTCCTTTGGAGGTCTTGACGCCACTGTAATCATTTTGTACCTGGTTATGCTTCGACTTGGATCCTATCCGCTCCTCATGAGGCAAGAAATGGTCATGTGGGTTTTTTTTTACTGGTAAATCTGAAGGGGAAGGGATTGGGCTCTAAGGAGGTAGGAAGAGAATATGAACCTCCTCATAGCCCCCAAAGTATATACCATTAGCAGGATGCCATCTATGTATGTGGGAGAGGGTTTGCAACTTATTACAAAGGTGAAATGCCACTCTTTGGGGATTCTAGGATTCTTTTTTTGGCCAGAGACAGATTGATCTAGGGAATGTGAAGTCGAAGGCTTTCATGGATGGCATCCATAGGTTTTTTTTTTTTTTTGGTGGGTTTTTCAGGCTATGTGGCATGTATGGTTCCAACACTGGTGTCATTCTGGTGCTGTGTAAAATTGTGGCTTTTTCCATTAAAGCCTTTGGTGCCTAATTGATTTTAACTAAATTTGCACATGCATTATGATTTTAAATTGTATTTAAATTTTATAAGTGATTTTGACTGTCTTGTTTTAGCTTACCAAATGGTTCAATATGCTGTACACTTTTTCTATTGTTTCAAATGGCTTAAATTGGTTAAATTCATGTTATTATATGTTGCCTGTGATATTGGTGGGGATATAAGTGTTCTAATGTACCTATAAATCATATGGAATTATATCACTGGTTCCTATTGGTCACAGCTGACTGTCTTGAAAGGCAAGATCTCCAGTAAAAGAGTTCTCTAGCCCTTTGGTCCTTTCTACTGGAAATGTTAGGAACTGAATGGCACAAGACCTGCTTCATTGAGGGTGGGCAAAGTACAGTCCTGTAGGCCATATGGGGCCCCCAGAGCCATTTGTATGCCCCGAGAAAAGAAAGTGAAGAAGAAGTGATTTAGAGCCATCTAGAGCCTCTTCTGGGCCCAAGACACCCTAGAAGGGCAAAACTGGGTAAAAGTGCCACCATGCCCCCTAGAGGGGGGCATTTGGGGCAAAATGTCTTTTGATATTTTTGTGGTGGAAGTGTGGTGGGGTTGTGGTCCTCCAAGATTAATGAGGGAGAGATAATGCACCCAACTAGCAACCAACAGTTCCCTACCCTGCATGAGTGCACATTTTCTGCCATAGAGCAATATTTTCTCTCTGCACTTCTCCATGTTGCCTTTGTTACCTAGCACTGGATGACAGCCATTTCCCTCTCAGTGTTCCCATTATACCATTAGTCAGATAAGGGTTGCCCATTTTCATATGTTTTATATGTTGTGCTACCCACAGTTTTACAAAGGAGACACTACAGGGTCAGTACCCTGAATCTATTG
This sequence comes from Phrynosoma blainvillii, assembly GCA_026167975.1. Lineage (NCBI taxonomy): Eukaryota > Metazoa > Chordata > Lepidosauria > Squamata > Phrynosomatidae > Phrynosoma > Phrynosoma blainvillii. Next base: position 9,834,526 of record JANUYF010000004.1, read on the forward strand.
TGTATGTCCATTTTACTGGAATAAATCCCCTAACATCAGGAAACCCATTCATATTGATAGTGATTCAGCATCAACTGAGAAAATGCATTAGTCCCCCCCACCCCTTTACATGGTACCTTTCAGCTCACTATTTCCTGCACCAGAAATGACTATACTGCAACATGAATGATGACAGACATGAAATCAATTGGGTGAACTTGAAGTGTAAGATTTGCAAGGTTGGAGAAAAGGATGTTATGAATCAACACTACTCTGCAGCAGGATAGATAACTGGTGGGCTGGGCTGCCAGGCATGGAAAATTCATGCCAATAGGGTATGGAGGAGAAGGGGAGCAGAGTACAGGTATAGCTGAGATCACAGCCATGAAGAATCTTCAGAAACTATTGTGATAGTCGGATGGCAACTAGGCCTGGCCCTTCCATTAGGGAGAATGGTGCAAGCAATCACCTTTATGTGGTAGACACTGGTGATAAACTCTGGGCTGTTCACCTTGAGTTCTCCATCTGTAACAAAGGATAGAGCAGCATAGAGAGCCTGCATACTGTAGTGGTTTGAGTGCTGTTGTATAGGTACATTAGGGTGGAGTCTCTGCTCATCCATGGAACAATTCACCCTGAACAGATCTTGCTGAGAAAACCCCATGATGGGTTTGACTTAGGGTCACCATTAGTCAGGAATGATTTGAAGGCATACAAGGACAACAACAACAAAGCATCATTAACCACATGGCCTGCCTTAACTAGAGTGCTGTCTCAGGGTACTAGAAGTCAACTTCTGTACATGACAGTCAAATGCCAATCCAGTCAGCTTCTGTATGTGAGTCAGGCAGCTAACTGTCTTGGGTCAGCCCTGATGACAATATGAAGGAGAACCAGAGTCAAGATGAAGTAACAGCAGAGGCTGGACAGAAGTCTGCCCAAGCTGCTGTCTGTATGAACTGGGAAGCAAAGACCACAGGAAGGACTGGCTGGTGCCTTCCATGCCATGCTCCAGATTTTGTTTGAACATTATAAAAGGCTTATTCCCACTATGATTTAAACCAATTTGTTGATTGGTTTATATGTGCCTTGTTCACATTGGAAATGATTTTGGACCCGATTGTGTTTGGTCTGAATCATGGAGAACTGAAGTGAAGCGAGACAAATGCAAAAGTATCACTTTTCTTGAAGACAGATCTTTTGGTGGTTCTTTTTGAAAAGAATAGTTTTGCAAGCGTGTTCAACAAATATGAATGACATTCAGATCTCAGTCACGTTGTACTAGAGGGGAGGGACAGGAAGGAGGTTGGGAGAGGGGTGTAACCCATTCTGCCCCAGGTTTTGGGAAATCTGCAATTTCCCTCCCTCTCAGCGCTGCCTCAGTACTGTCTTTTGACTATTGTGGGGGCTTTCGATTTTAGATTTTAAACACTGCCAAGTGGTCCCTGTATATCTCATTGGTCCTGATCCAGTTGTCTTTGCATCTTTTTCTGGTTGTGCCAGAATATTTTCAAGATGTAGGACAACTCTGGGGGTGCTTTCCTTGGGAGGGGGGTTTAGAGTGGTTTTTAAAATCATATATATTAAATGATGGATTTTGAGATCATTTGCATTTCTGTGGGTTCTCTACAGCGACTAATGGATCTCCTGGTTGCGTCACAGATGATGTGTAGATGCACATAATATGATTGACATTTAAAAGAAAAAAGGCTAGGATGGATTGATCACATTTCATACTGAGCATGCATTTTGTAGCAGTGCAAATCTAGTGTGAATGACAATTGTGTTAAAAGACACAAATGCATGGAATAATGAAATAATTTCCTTCTGATAGTGGGAACTATGCATCGATATGAAATGTTTCAGTGACCATGTGTCAATGCGATGCGCAAACTGGTTTAAATGCAAGTGGGAATGAGCCCAAAGAGCTGTCCCAATGGCCAAACCTACTTTGGATAATAGGGTTCAAGACCTTGGGAGATAGGATTCAACACCTTCCAGACTTAAACCCAGGACAGATTCCCTGACCTGGTGAGACAGAAGCCAAGAGCCACTATGGGCCATAGACTGAGAAATACAGAGTAGGAATCTAAGCAAATTGCCCAAGCATAGAGTATCCCAGCCCTCCTCTGTCCAAAGAGTTCCCCATTTAAGGATTTAAATTAACAACTCAGAAAGGTACTTTTAAAAAGTAATTGCAGTTATAGCTCTGATGGCACCAAAACCGTTCATTACTCCTCTCTCTCTCTCTCTCAGTTTAACAGACCTGGCACAAATACTAAGGAAGATCAAGGAAGAAAGTACAAAGGCAGGCTTACTGTTGAACATAAAACAAAACAAAAATAATGACCACAGAGAATTTATGCGAACTCAGTCTAGGCAATGAGGAAACAGAAATAGTAAAAGAATTCTCATATCTGGGATCAAATATTGATCAGAGTGGGGACTACAGTCAAGAAATCAGAAGAAGACTAAGAATGGGGAGGGCAGCAATGAAAGAACTAGAAAAGATCCTAAAATGTAAAGATATACAACTGAGTACAAAAGTTAGAATCATACAAGCCATTATATTCCCTATCACCATGTATGGATGTGAGAGATGGACAGTTAAAAAAATTGATAGGAGTGGAGTTAATATGAGAAATTGCTTGTATATGAAGATAATGAGCAAACTTTGAAGTATGGTTGAGTACAAACTGGAGATACTTTGGAAGTCAAATGTAAATATTTTGTATATAATTATGGTAAAAGACATTAATATTTCAATTTGATATGTATATTTGAATAATACTTGTTAATAAAATATAATTAAAAAATACATTTAAAAAAACTGATAGGAAGAAAATGAATTCATTTGAAATGTGTTGCTGGAGAAGAGCGTTGAGGATTCCAAGGACAGCCAAAAAGACCAAAAAAAAAAAAAGGTCCTAGAACAGATCAGGCCAGAAATCTCCCTGGAAATTAAGAAGACTAAACTTTGGTCACATCATGAGAAGGCATGACCCATTGGAAAAAATAAATAGCATTAGGAAAGGTGGAGGGAAGTAGAAAGAGAGGAGGGCTGCATGCTGGATGGATGGACTTTGTTAAAGAGGTTATGGGTATGAATTTACATGAACTAAGCAGAACAGTGGAGGACAGGGAATTTTGGAGATTTCTCATCCATGGGGTCATTATGGGTCGACATCAACTCAAGGGCAGTTAACCACAACAACAACAACCTTGGGTATCTCATTCCATATTAGGACTAAAATGTGAAGTGCATTCACTGCTGCACTCACATGGAGGCTACCAACTACTGACGCCATTCACCTGTGTGTTGGCACACAGAAGGGATTTACATTATAGAGGAGGTAGTCAAATGGCCTTTTATTCATGTTTTAGCTTTCAAAGCCCTACCATTTGTTGATGTATGCCTGGCATTCCATAAGTGCCATGCACATGTGTAAGTTGTGCTGTGCATGGAGAGTGAGATATTAACTGTAGAGCAACAGATGAATTCTGCTCACATCAGCAGAAGCAGAGTTCTACACACAGCAATGGTGAGCACTGAAGTCAAGCAGTGTGCATTTCTATTGTGCATTGAGCATTGTAGTAGTGCACTGAGAGATGCAAGTGTGCATTGCACATTGCTGTGGTGCATTCAGCATTGAAATTGCACATTCAGCATTGCAGTTATGCATTGCATATTGCTGTTGTACACTGAGCACTAACGTTGTGCCCTGCACATTGCTGTTGTGCATTGAACATTGCAGCTGTGTATTGTGCATTTCAGTTGCACATTGTACAACAGTTCCCAGTCACTGAGATGTGCTGCACAATGTTGCTGTTCTGCATGGGGGGTTTAGTGCTGGTGCAGTATGTACTCACATCTGGATATTTATGTTACATTGTGGGGATGTTGGATTGCAGCCTGTGTCTCCCCCCTCCCCATGACATATATTTTATTTTTGGCTGTTGAAAATGCTGAAGATAGGTATGTATTGGGTACATGGAGTCCAATGACTCCTAAGCAACTGGTTCATTTCTCTTTCATGTCAGAAAAAGTAGCAATAAAACACATTATTTATAATGATCATTTGCACAGTGGGGTGCTAAGCAAGCTAATAATCTAAAACTGTTGTAACCAGGTGCCAGCAAAAAACACGATGAAGTAGGCATGAAATGGAAAAATAAATTCCATGCAGTTAACAGATAAATATTTTTATTTGTACTGTTTAATTTTAAGTGTATAATGTTAGACATGTGTAATGGTTGATGAGGGAACCAAATCACTTTTAAAGAGGAAGGAAAAGGAAGGCATTAACAAATAATGACAAAACTGTTATTGTGATGTGCTAAGGTTATGTATGTTTCCATTGATGTAATAAGCCTGATTTAATTATCAAGCTGAAACAGGTGCATCTGAAATTGGTACAAGCCTATCATACATCCACCATGCTTGCCTTCCATTGTTCTCTAAGGCAACGTACATAGGCCCGAATAACAAATGTGAAATAAACTTCCCAGATATTGGTAATATTTTAGGTGTTCATTCTGATTCTGGGAGACCCAGTGAGTGTATCAAATCTCATGTTTTGTTGTTCCATTAAGCCCTTCTTCTGAACCAATAATCTGACTTTTTCATAGTTATGTTCTGGCTTTGATTTAACAGACTTCCAGATAATACTCCAGTTTCTATTTTCTTTGGGAAAAAATAATATGTTCTGGCTGTTTGCTCCGGGTTTGCTCTGTTTGCACTTCAACAAAACCAAAACCAAAGATACAGAGCCTAAATTATTTTACTGTCAATCACCCTCCCTATCCTCGATGCCTCTTCAGTCCCAAAATTCAAGTTGCAACCTCAGTATTGGAGCACAAACTTCCCCCCCCCTTCTTTTTTTGCTTGCTCATGTTACTCTTTATGATGCACTGAATTTTGATAATGTTTTTCATGCTCAGAGTTTGCAATTCAAGAGTTAGGCTTTGAATTCCCAGAAGACACAACCAGCCAACAATCATGCTGGTTGGAGGGTTCTATGTGTCATAGGCCAAAAAAGTAACTTTTCCAAGCTGCAATAATCATAACCATATCCTTTCAGTAGATTGAAATTCTCTTGGTGTACAGCTGTGCTAAATTGTTCCTGGCTCATGGACTGAAAAGTGCACCTTTGAGAATCTCAACCGTTTTCACCTTAATAATTCTCTTGGATAATGGAAACACACACAGAGAGACACAGTTCTGATAAAATGGTGTCCTTTTCAGATAGGTACATTCAGCTACATTCAGTTCCCAGGGCTGGTGAGAAGGGAGGAAGCACAGTAAAGAAGCAATGTGTACTTAGATAAAATCAGCAGGTAATGTGTCAGAGATACAAGGAATGAGAAGGTATTAATCTTAGCTCAAGGCTTCCAGAGGTAGGCTGTTGGTTCAGTTTGTTGCCTGTTGTACTTCAAAGTGGCACAGCTGTTCCAGAAGGCACCCTAGCAGAGCACAGTGACAGCAGTGATTTCTTGTCTACCTTATCCTGCGGCTATTGGCATATGCCCTGAAGCATGGGATTTGATTATCCTTCTCATTATCTTAGCTACAAATGTTATTAGTAGCCATAAAATTATCCATTAAGGCAAGAGGGATTATTTGCCTCCGCCAGTGAGGGAGATAATAGATAATTTACTGAACTGGCTTAGATGTGAAACTCAGTCTTTGAGTTTGGGGAGAGAAGAGGTGAGGAAAGGCACCTTCATCATTTCAACATGTTTGTGTTGTGTGCCTTCAAGTTGTTTTTGACTTGTGACAACCCTAAGGTGACCCTATCACAGGGTTTTCCAGGGCTGAGAGTATGTGAGTCACCCAAGGTCACCAAGTGGGTTTCCACGGAAGAGCAGGGGATTGAACCCTGTTCTCCACCATCCTAGTTTGATCCTCAGATCACTATACTATGCAATCCTCGTACTCTCCCCAAAAGTATTGTGGCTATCTCTATGATTGGTGTTCATGTGATAACAGTAGTGTCAATCAAAACTAGTTTGTCTTTCTCTTTCCCAGACCCTCCCTCCATTAGAGGAATTCATTGCTGGAATATACATTTATATTATTTCACCTATTATAATATTGTAATAGCGCTTAGCATATATTTATATAATGGTTTTATAGATGATAGGAACAACTGGATTTCACAGATTTGGATGAGAATTTGGTTGATGTCTTATGTATGTGTTTGCTCTCCTACAGAAGTGATTGGACATTTCTGGCCAATGTGCAAAAGATACATTCAGTTCAAGGATGAAAAAATGGATTTGCCTTTCCATTGCTGTTCTGCATACAGATGTGGATGGATATGACATATATGTGCAAGATGCACATATAGTTTCACATCTTCCCCTTCAAACCAAGGGTTGCATACCACAGTCAATGCATCCCTTCTCATGAAGACATGCATGCCATGTAACCCTAGAGACAATGGCCTAAGTCTTTCTTGATAACTGCTGGCCACATCTTTTCTTTGTATTGCCAATGCTGAGCAAGAGCTGGCCTGTGAGAGCCATTGTATTACCAAGTAAAGATGAAACTAAATGCCAAAAAAGGAGCCTCTTTCAGGTGTCCCCATTGTATGACTGTAATCCTACATTGGGTTTAGGTAATATGAATCACCACATAGAGAATGATGCTTTTGTTGTGCTATGTCACTCTTGTGTTGAGTGGCAGTGTTGTGTACAACTAAATGCATGCCCTAACCACAGCCAAATGAATGATTTAAGGCACATCTGAATATATAGCCAAATATGCTTTAAATGCATAGGGGAACTATAGCTTCAATCCCATGACTTTTAACTGAATGCAGAGATTGCACATCAAGACAAAAATGCTGAGTTGCTTTCATAGGAAAACTTATTCATCTGTAAGATGCCATCAGATTTCAGCCTGCATGTGCATGGTAGTGGCTGGGCTCATGACCAAGCCATGTCCTACTGAACAATTGAGTTTCATGAACCAGGGTGGTAGAGAGGTCTGTCTTTTGGCCGGCCTGTTCCTAACACATATCTATTTGAGTTAGTCCAAGATCTCACAAACCACCAGTGGGAGCTATCACAACATATTTTTTTTTTTAAAAAAAGACTGTGTAATTTTACTTTTCAATTTAAGGAACATGCTTAAAAAAAAGTTATTTCTATGTTATTGGTACCTCCTTCTGGGGCTCATTGATGGAGAATATCATAACAAGGCAGAAAAATACAAACTGAAAGAGGTCCACAAACTTACAAGTATGTTTTTAATTGTATTGCTCTTTTAAACTGTGAGTTGTTTTAAATCTCAAGGGGGGGGGGCAGGAAACTACTACTGTTACTACCACCACCACTACTACTATTTCTTTAAAAATGGGAGGGATGATGATATGATTATTCCTTCATATCCCATCTCTTCTCCGGCAGAAGAGAGTCCCCCCCCCTCCAAATATTCCAACTTGGCAATTCATTATTTTAACAATGTCTCACTAGTCAAGCTAAATCATTAGGATTGATCCAGTTTGGCTCTTTTTGCTTTCATGTTGACAGACAATATTATCAGTAGTTTTTTGTGGGTTTTTCGGACTGTGTGGCCACATTCTAGAAGAGTTTCTTTCTGATGTTTCGCCAGCATCTGTGGCTGGCATTCTCTGAAGATGCCAGCCACAGGTGCTGGCGAAACGTCAGAAAGAAACTCTTCTAGAACGTGGCCACACAGCCTGAAAAACCCACAAAAAACTATAGATGCCAGCCATGAAAGCCTACGACTTCACAATATTATCAGTCCTTGTGCTATACAAGGATGGTTCATTACATTATGATTTATAATTATGATTTTATATTTTAACATCTTTGAAAATGTACGTTACTTATATTGGCAATAACAAATCATATATATTCGTTTCATAACTGAATGGATAAAATTCTGAAGCTTTCCAGCCAGAAGGTTGATGTGTGAGCTTTTGTTTTTGTTTCTCTGCAAGGATAATTTAAAAAATTGAGATGCTAAAATGCACTGTGGTATGAAGCTTGCTGTATATCCATAGCACTAAAGTATCAGTTTTTCATTCTTGGGCTGAATTTGTTTTTACTTTTTTGCTTCAAGTGGCTGTATTGTTCTAATTTCATATACATCAGAGTAACTGAATTTGTTTTTTGTGGAGTTACTAAACACTAAACAAAAGACAAAAGGGCACCCCCCCATAAATATAGACAATATGGCATATTACTAAATGCCTATCTCCATGAGCAATTTGTTCTTAAACAAACAAACAAACAAACAAACAAAGAAACAGGCTCCACCTGCCTACTGGAGGATAACAAGGAACTTTTTGGGTTTGTGTGTCACTTACTGGGTCTGTGACATGTCCCTTGTTCCATGGCACAATGCTGGCACTGAATATTTCTCAGACTCCCAAATGCAACTTTTGAAAACGCAAAGATGTACCCATAATTCACCAAGAAAGGTCAGGGTGATATTGATTTGCAGGGAACAGGCTGGAATGGGCTCCCAGCTGTCTGCTGTCATTTTGCTTCTATCTTGTTTAATTAAAAATAATTCAAGTGTCAGTGACAAGTCTTTAATAAACAAACCTCATCCCACACATGCTTTTTAGCTGTCTAGATGAAAGCAGAGTGCTTCTGAAAAATTACGTCTCAGATCCAGGTGCAAATATAACCACCAGTTCTTTGAAAACCCCGTCCAAGAAAGTAAGGTGCTAAAAATAACACTGCAGAGTAGAACTGGTTTCTAAAACGGGGATGCACACTTCCATTTCACACTTTGTATAGGCAAAAGAATTGATTTGAATTTCAACTCTAGTGTTGACGAATGTATTGCTTGAATCAGAACTGCATTGGGGAAGCGACAATGGCTAATAATAATAATAATAACTACATTTTATTTATAGCCCACCTCTCTCTGTAGATTGAGGCAGGTTACAACAAGTAAGAATAACAATAAAATACAGTATACAATTAAAACCCATATTTCTACCCCAGTCCCCCTCCCAATCATAAAAAAGAAGCAAACTAAAACAATAACAATATAAAATGAATAGCAATATAAAATACTAATTAAAAGTGGAAGAAATAACAAATTAGCTAAAATTAGAGGGAGTTGGAGGCAAGACATATATATCTACAACCAGGGCAATGTTTAAGAGGAAATAGAAAAAGTAACTTTTTTGTACTTGGGAAATCAGGTCAATGTGCTTTGGAGATCAAAAGCCATCACTTATGTGGAAGCATGAAATGGGGCTTAATTTCTTTACCACCAGGTGGTCTCTGCTGAATTTGCTTTCATTGACCTGCCCTTGTATAAAAATATCCCACCAGTGCTATCAACAAGTCTCTTGTCAGTTTATAATGCTAGTTATAGATCCTTTCCATCTGGCTTTCAAGGGTTCTATTATTCCCTTGCTAGTGATGGATCTCTCTTTATGGTTAGCAGTTCTGATCAGAGGTGTGTGTTTGGAGGTTGCAGTGGTCTGCACTCTACAGTGTTCAACATGGAAATTTGCAGCAGAATAGGAATGTAGAAGTTATTAATAGTTAAATTAAGCCCTACTGTCTAGCAATGTGCATCAGATTTGGGTCAAGCCAGAATCTATCTATCCAAATTTTTCAAGGGCCACTTCTGATGTCTGCAAATCCAGGTCAAGCTTAACAGGAGGCAGGAGGCCAGGTGCAGGAGGTTGGAATGAAGAGCTATCGTTCCTACCTCCATCCGGCAATCTTGGCAGTGTAAAAATAAGCCATTTGTAGAGTTTGGGCTAAAACAACAACAACAACAACAAACTCCTATTTTTTGGACTACCTGACCCAGAATCCCACAGTCATGGTGGCATGTAATCTACAAGGAACTTTTTCAAACTCTGGTAGTGGGTGCATGGCTCCTGAAGGGGAAACTTACTCAATTTTTGTTTCAAGAATAAAGAAAGACATTAGTGAATTGAAGACAGCAGTTTGTTTAACAACACAGTGCTGATCCAGATGTTAACAGTAAATTTGTGCAATCTGCCACTGAAACAAAACCTACACCTTATAGCAGTTTTAGAAAATCTCTCTCAAAACAGTATACAACAAACATATAGCAAATCATAGGAGGATACTGGAAATAGCCAGGCATAAACAGCAGATATTAAGCCGTAATGGTAAATTACTAAACAAGCACCAGGTAAAAACTATTCATGTTGAACCTTTTCCTTACATTTCAGATTGTTAGTTATTGTTAGTAGTCGAAAGTGCCAATTAGTTGAGGATGTGGTCAGAGTGCTCTGGTAACGCTTAAGTTGCCTTTCCTTGAGATTATTAAGAGTTCAGTTAATTCTGCAGCTTCTATTTTTCTTTCTTCTCGATTCAGAATATTTTTCATTTAACATGGCTCTACTTTGTTTGGGACTTATGGTCAAAATCTGAGCTTTCCTTTCATTCCTGAGGTTTCTGTTTGAGTCCTGTGCCAACACATACTTTGTATTAGAATTAGGACAAGACCAATTAGGACAATTGGGAGTATAACTTACATATTATGAAATTGGTGTTTGTCTTGCACCTTTGTTAAGGTGAGGGAATTACTTTGCTTTGGGAAGTTCACACGTTGGCTTTGTTCTGTAGTCTCTTCTTTCTTTAATGTTCTCTCCCAAATACTTAAAAAAAATATGGAACCCAGTCTCTCTCTCCCTCCATCCTCCACTCTTGTAGGCAGTGAGTTCTACTTTGTTTCAGTGATTCATTGCCCCCTAATACTGCTGCTCTTGGATGGCTGGAAGCACAGTCATGGATAGAGATTTCATTTGAATTTGACTTGTATGCATAAGTGAATTTGGGGGAAGATCCACCACCCACATTCTTCTGCTAGGTATAGATCTGGTTGCCAACAAGGACACGAAGTCAGGAGAACAGCCACTTCTTCAAAAGGAAATAATCTAATAAACCAAAAGGAAGGGAGAAAATTATAGATTAATATATTTTGCTCCTTCATACCCACACCTTTCTCCTCATTAAAATTTATGCCTAATGGCAGATGAGTATAATGCAGAAAGTCGGTATGTGTGTATATATCCTGGACTTCTAAAAATACCCCTGGTGTGTTAGATTTCTCCAAGTGCTCCTGTGGGAAGTCTCTGGCTTCTTATATCCAGGGACTAATTATTCTGTTCTTATGATTTATGTCAGGATCTTAAGCTCCAGTGCATCCAGTATCATCTGCTTAGACCGGCAGTGTGTCTCATCAGCATCTCAAAGGACTCATTCCCACTTATATTTAAACCGATTTGCGATTCACTTTCGCTCTGAGTCGGTGAATTGATTCCAGTCGATGCATTGTTCCCACTATGGAAGTGGTCTTTTCTTTATTTGCTTCTTTATTGGCACGATTGTCATCCCCACTAGTTTGTGCTTCTTCAAAATGCCTGTCAATCATCTATGTGTCATCGGTGACACAACTGGCAACACATTCAAGAAAACACGGGAAGGAGTCATGGATGCCATGGCCAGAATTCTCTCCTGGGTTGCACGGATGCATGGGTGTCATGGAGGACTCTCCCCCAGGATGCATGCATCCATGAGTGTCATGGAGGATTCTTCCTTGGGATGCATGGGTACATGAGTGTCATGGAGGACTCTCCCCTGGGATGCATGCATCCATGGGTGTCATGGAGGACTCTCCCCAGGGATGCATGCATCCATGAGTGTCATGGAGGACTCTCTCTTGGGATGCATGCAATTTTTTTTTGGGGGGGGGCTTGGGAGGGTTATTGTTGATTTTATTGTTGTAAGCCACCCCGGGTGGGATAGAAATAATAATAATAATAATAATAATAATAATAATAATAATAATAATAATATTTTTTTTAAAAGACAGTAAATGCACTCTATTGTTTTTGCAATTACTTGTCCTGCTGAGCCACAGTCAGTCCACTTGCCCAGCTTGCCACCCGCAAGTAAATTGCAAATAATTGCAAATACAGCGGAGTGCATATACTGTCAATATATATCGTGTGCCCATAGGTCACACCACAAAGCATAAAGGCTTTGGGGGGGGGGATGGTGGATCTCCCCCCAAACTGGTGAGGGATGGAATATATACCTCTGCACCAGTGGCTCATGCTTAGACGATATGTAGCTATCTCTCTGTGCCTTCAATGCTAGTGCCTTCAATGCTAGGGCCTTCATTTCATCTAATTGTTTGATTCTTAATTTGAATCATAAAGTTGGAGGGGTCCACAAGGGCCATGAAATCTAACCACCTGTAACACTCCTGAAAGAAGCCCATCCAACCTCTGTTTAAAGATCTCCAAAGATGCAAAGTCCACCACCCTCTGAGGCAATTCATCCCACTGTCAACAGCTTTCACAGTAAAGAAATGCTTCTCAATGCTTAGGTGGAAAATCCCCCCCTTACCATTTGAATTAATCAGTTCATGTTCTAATAAATGGAGCAGCAGCAGACAAGCTCATTGGATCTTCTACATGACATTCAGATTAAAGATGGCTGTCATATGACCTGTCAATCTTTTCTTCTCTGAGCAAACTATATCCACCTATCTAAGCCCTTTCTCATAAAGTTTGATTTCTCAACTTTTTGCCAGCATGTCAACTTCCTTCTTCAATTGTGCTGCCCAGAACTGGACACAGTATTCCAGGTGAGGTCTGATCAAGGCAGAATGGAGCGGTATTACTACTTCCCCACTATTACTACATCCATGATTCTGGTGCTTAAATTACAGAAGGTGGGAAAGGGAGAAGAGAGAGTGCTAAAATAGGAGTTGGAGCTTGTAGGAGATTCTCATTATTCTTTCTCCATTATTCAAGTGTTGCACGAGCCACTGGTTCACATTTTGCATTTGTCCTAGTGAGAGCATTCTCAGATATGGATGTGCCAAGCTCATGCTAACTAGGAGTGAATCTACCCTGTAGAAATAATGTAGTGCTGTGCTGTGTGTAGCATAGTGGTTTGAATGTTGGACTACAACTCTGGAGACCAGGGTTCGATTCACAGCTTGGCCATGAAACCCACTGGGTGACATTGGGCAAATCACATGCTCTCAACCTCAGGGGAAGGCAATGGCAAACCTCCTCTGAACAAATCTTGCCAAGAAATCACCTTAGGGTCACCATAAGTCAGAAACAACTTGAAGGCACACAACAACAACAACAAAAATCCATCCTAAGGAATCCTGAAATTTGTAGTTTTACAAGGTTTTTGGCTTTCTCTACCAAAGAGTGCTGTGTCTCACAAAACCAGAAATCCCAAGAGTCTGTAGGATGAAGCCATGGCAGTTAACGTTGTGTCAGACTGTATTATTTCTACAGCGCAGATGGGCCCTTCCTCCTCATTCCAGTCTGATCCAAAAATTCCTTCTTTTTTGTATATTCATTAAATATCAAGTATCCTGAAATTGTCTTGTCAAGGCTGAGTGAGTTTACTTTCCATTTCCAAGGAGACCAATATTTGCTTCCCAAACAACTCTAAAAGAACTAGAGAGATATTTATAGTTCACAATGCTGTACCTTCTTTTCTGATGAAACACCAAAGATATAGGGTGCATGCGTGTTTCCCTCTTTGTATCTCTGTGCACACACCTGTCTTGTAATGAACTAAAGTAACTAGTTGTCCTCCAGGGAGAGGAGCTATGATTTCAGAGCTCCTCCTAGAGGCTTCAGAGAGAATTGGCACAGCTAAATCAATCTGCCTATGCAGGCGAATTGCCTGCTGTGTTGTTATTGTTGTTTTATTTACTTTTATCCCACCATTCTCCCAATATAGGGACTCAAGGTGGAAAACACACAAACAGCAACAACAACAACAAATATGTGAAGCATGATCCTATTTTTATCCTCCCCCCCCATGTTAGTCCCATTTAGTCATGGAGAAGTGGGTTTAGGGTTTCACCTTTTGTTATCAGGCTTCACTTGTATGGTTTGGCTTTCTCCAATGAATATTGAAATGAAGAAGAAGAAGCAGGGTATTTTTTATAAGAGTTTTCGAAGGTTTCTCCTCTCTGGCTAGGGCAAAGTCTCAAAATAATCTGCTTGTCTCTAGTCATCATTGTCACACTTAAACCTTCTCTTTCAGTGAAAGCGTTGCAAGAATTCAGGTTGGCTTTGAAAGCAGCTTTCAAAAATAGTTATATGTTTTCATTGAATTCACATACTGCTAATTACTTCAGGCTGGTTTACACATGCATATTCCATAACTGCAACACTGCATGATGTCTATGGTAGTATTTGAGGTCCAACTCTCCTGAGAGTCTTTCTCAGCAGCTTTATGTAGACCCTAAACAGTGTGGGACACAATAATGGAATTGGATGGAACACTATTATAGGATATTGCAGGACGCCTAGCCACAGTCTTTCATCACCATTTTCTGAAACCAACCTTTCCAGAAGAAGAAGAACTGACACCAACAGGTGGTGGAGAGATGTTCCAGATGCATACTATGTCCAGTAGCATCAAATAACACTGGGGCTGCTGCCACTTTGCAGAATTAATGCAGTTTGACACCTCTTTAACAATCATGGTTCCATCCTATGAAATCCTGGGACTTGTAGTTTGTTATGGCACCAGAGCTCTCTGACAGAGAAGGCTAAATATCACACAAAACTACAAATCCCAGGATTTCACAACCATGGCAGTTAAAGCAGTGTCAAACTGCATTAATTCTGCAGTGTAGATGCAACCTAAGAGGCCTAAGGGAACCCACATGAATGCACTTAGAGCAGAACTCTGTCTAGGCAATATGGAGAGATCCCTGCTCCTCGGGAAACTACAATAAAAACAGAAGCTGAAGAAAAAGAGAGGAAAGTTCTGTCTTTTTAAATCAGGGGTGCCAGGGATACAGTTAAACGAGGAGTGTGTACATAGAGAGAACTTGTAGCACCTTTGAGACTAAATGAAAGAAAGAAATTGGCAGCAGGAGCTCTCATAGACTTCAGGCTACTTCCTCAGATGCATTTGGTGGAGCTAAATGGGGAGTAAAATAAGGGCTTTGCTTCCCCAGTGAAATTTTTTCCCCAGTCACCAAATTTCTAGCATTTCAGAGAGAGGATGCTGAAAATTACTCAAGCCTAGAATTCTTATATTTGCTGTGCTCTCATTCCCTTGGTATTACATTGCCTACCTCTTCTCTTTGAATGCCTAAAGTGTATTTCTAAATGCTCAGGTGAACTTGTAAGGTACTGCAATGCTAGAAACTTGTGGACTGAAAGGAAATTTCATGCCCCCCTCCCCCCGAATTTGTTCTTGTTAGGGCAACATCCTCATTTTGCCCACATTCCCTTCATAATACCCTAGTCAGAACTCTCATATTTCCTCTATTTTTTCCCCATGGAGAAACACAAGAAGATAATTATGTAATTATCTGTCAGTTATCAGATTCTGTACTAATGAGGTGTTTAAAAAGAATGGAGTGATAAAAGTACATGTGTAAAACAACACTTCCAGGATGTGCCAACAGGTGGGTAAAAAGTAATTCAAAATTCTATCTGTGATATGAAGAGCCATTCACACATGCATGTTAGCATTTGAGCAGGGTTTATGTTAAACTTCTTTCACTCTTGCCCTTATAGCTATGGTGCAAAAAAATAAATAAATGCTGGATCCCTTTGGGAATGGAAATAGAAGCCCTGTTGAATCTGAAGTTGCTATACAGATCTTCCTGCATTTTCTTCCTTGGTCAAAGATGGAGCACTCATTTAGTCAATTCCAGTAATGTAGTATTAACATAAGGTTATAAAGACTGAAAGATATCTTTTTGTTTCCTATGGCTGGAATCCTCTTAGTTAGTCCCAGCTAAAGTAGACCCATTCAATGAGTTGTTGAATGGTAAGTCAACACATAAGTAAATCCCATTGATTCAATGGGTCTACTTTAGCAACAGAATCCAGACCTTCTTTAGCTGTTGCCACATTGAAGAATTTGACACCACTTTAACTGTCATGGCTCCATCCTATGGAAACTTGGGATTTGTAATTTGTTGTGGCACCAGAGCTGTCTGCTAGAGAAGGCTAAATATCTCACAAAACTAAAATTCCCACAATTCCATAGCTTTGAGCCCTGGGAGTTAAAGTGGTGCCAAACTACATTAATTCTGTACTGTAGACACAGCCTTTATCTTTTCACCTTGTTGCTAATTAAACTCCATATTGACACCTCTACAGAACCTGTTTTCTATTGTACATTATATTTACTTACTGCACAAAATGTGTTTGGGTGTGCATTAGAATAATGCCTGTTCTGGTAAGTGGTGAAATACTTGTGCCAATTAAGCCTTGGAGTGTTGGCTTAAAGGTAAGTTAAAGGTAGTCCCTTGACACGAAAGTCTAGTCGTAACTGACTGTAGGGGGCATTGCTCATCTCCGTTACTAAGCCAAAGATCCAGCTTTGTCTGAAGACGATTCCAGTGATCATGTGGCCAGCATGACTTCACCAAACACTGTTACCTTCCCACCAAAGTGGTACCTATTTATCTACTAGCATTTGCATGCTTTTGAATTGCTAGGTTGGCAGAAGGTGAGACAGGAGCTCATCCCATCATGCAACACTTAGGCCTCGAACTGTCAACCTTCCGACTGTCAGAATTTGTATCTTTAACCAATAAGCCACCACATCCTACAGTGTTGGCTTAAGCTGGTACAAAATAGTCACAATGTTTTACATTTTTACTCCACTCTGTATTCCACACCTTTGTACACTTATATTTTTATTTTATTTGTCTTCCTTCTATGTTGTGACAGGGTACTATAATGAATAATAGTTAACATAAGAATCATGTGGTTGGCTTAAACTAGCTTCAGATTATAAGAAAAGATATGCCACTTAAGCATTAGGAAGAATCTCTTTACTGTAAAGGCTGCTCAACAGTGGAAGAGACTACCATAGAAGGTCATGGACTCTCATTCTTTGGAGACTTGAAATTGAAGGTTGGAAAGTCATCTCTCAGGGGTGCATTAGTTGTGTATTTCTGCATGCCCAGGGGTTGAACTACAAGGCTCTAGGGACCACTCAGCCTGGCATTCTTCTGTAGGTTGCTCAATGGGTTCCCAGCTTGTTGGGGGCAATTAGCTTACACATTGTAAGTCGCTTAGGGAGTGCTTAAGTGCACTGATGAGTGGTATAGAAATGTACTTGCTATTGCTATATATGAGCAGTTTGCACACTGGTATTCAGTGGAAGGGTACTGTAGTACAACCACCATGAGTATAGACTTAATTCCATAAGTATAGACTTATAGTACGCAAACATGATGTTTTCAACATTACCATCTAAAGAGGGATTTCTATCCTGTAAGTCCATCAAGTGTAGAGTCTAACATTTCCTTTATCTGTTACTATGTTGATACAGCCTAAGAGCAGTGCGCTGTTTTTTTTTGGGGGGGGGGGAAGGTCTCTGCAGGAACGTACATTAGATCTCTGCAGGAACATACAGACTGAAGGCTTTAAAAACAGACAATTAACCAAAGTGACTCAAAATAAAAATGATAAATAAACCAATAATTTCTTTATTTAAAAGACAGGAAAAGATAGCAGCAGCAGAAACCAACAAAACAGTCTATAGTTGATGCCTCTCAAAGTAAAAGAGGGAAAAACAACATGGAAGCTCCCCCTTCTCTTAACTAAAATGGGGGAGGGCTAGAGGGGTGCAACTAAATTTAAGGGGCTTACAGACTAAAATGGACATGGGTTTTCTCATCCTTTCACATGGAGAAGATAGCTGGAGACTGGGGAAGATCAGAGAGACTCAAAGAGAGAGATTCTCTCTGTGTGTCTGTATTTTAAAGTTCTTCCTAACTTGAGGGGTGGTCTAAGGAATGCCTCTGAGAAGGACAAACATAACTTCAGTATTTGCTAGCAAAAGGGTAGAGGTGATTTTTTTAAGGTTCTCATAATGACTCTTAAGTAGTATGAGCAATATCATACAATGGGGTTGTGTATACAGGGGAAATTCAGACAAGTAGATATATACCTTACGATGGGGATGTATACTAATCCAAGTCAGTTTGGGTCTCTATTCAGCAGAGGTGGGCAAGACACTTAAGTGAAACTATTCTTTTGTTAGTAAGGGGTAGGGGGAGAAGGAAATTTCCAGTCTTGCAATTTTAAAATGAAGCTTGGCTTTTCCAAGTTGGACAGAGAGTCTATACCAGCACTAGCAGTCCTAGTTTGTCCATTATGAATTTTCTTGACTCTGATCATAGACAACTTTCCTGTCTCATGCCTCAAAGTCTAATATTCATATTTACTGATTATACCTCATTACAACTCTCCCTACCATTCCATTTTTTCCTGCAGTATTAATACTGGAGCTTATAGTACACTAAATAAAACCAGCCCATGGTTCCAGGGCTGGCTGGAGGACTGTCTGCTTTGATTATCTGCATTCATTTATTCATATTAATTTTTAAAATACAACAAGCAAGCAAGTAAACAAGTACACAAAGAGAAAACTCTAATTGAGCTTGGAAGCCTGGTGTTTTATGGATAACATCTGTTTACGTTAAAGCTTGTTTGTTTCATATATCCTTGAGAAAGAACCCTTATAATACAACTTGGCTACTTTTCCATGTCAGCATTTTAATGAGAATTAAGCTTGGTTACATTGTATAGAAATTGTATTGTACGTATTCATTCATTCAGTCAAAGAGATTGCAGAATTAACCTCTGTAATATGCATTTATTGCTTTTAGAAGGCAACCCCCCCTAGTTTAATACTATAATGAAACAGACAAGACAGTTTATTATTGTTTGGTTTTAATTTTCTTCTAATTAGGTCAGATTCTGCAAGATGAATGCCTGCCAAAATTTTCTTTTATTCCTGTTATGTAGTGCACAAAACCCAATGTTTTCTGTATTACAGGATTTTTAATTTTTTTTAATTTTATTTCCACATATTAAAATTCACATATAGACATAGGACATCCTAATTATCTATTTATACATACATACATAGTATTACAGGATTTTTTTTGCGGTGGTGGTGGGGAGCATATGAATTCACTTTTTTCAACCACCCCAAGATGAACAAAATTATCTCATGTCATGGATCCCCTCCCTTGAAGGATTCACATATTCACCACCAGACTCCTTGTTTCCCTTTTATCCCTTGATTTGACTATTCAGAGAATGTCAGTATAGAGTTTTAAATCATAATGGGGATTGTTCTTCTGAGCGCATGACAAGTTGAGAGTTTGGCAAGAGAAGAGAAGACAAATATCAATGTCCAATGAGGCATAAACATAAGAATTCCTTCTCTCATCTCTAGAGAGTTAAGGTATTGGAAAATGTACTTATAAGCAGGTACAGGAAATATATGGATTTAATAATGCATATTTATATAGGAGTACTTGAATCTCTTACTTGCAGTTCTGTTTATTTAACAGATTTCTAGCATTGATGGTTGTTTCAGACTCAATTCACAGTCTGATCTCATGAGCTGCTCTTCTTGCAAAATGACTGTAATGCTTGAAAAAAAAAAAGAGATTTCCAATTTCTGATATGAGCTCTCTTGATCTTTACTTTTCACTAGAGAGACTGGATCTCAGTTATTATAGGAAAACCACTGTAAATGCCCCATGTAGACATGCCCTTGATTCAGTTCGGAGCATTTTGGACTTAATCTGATCCGATCTGAAACCAAATCCAAATGGAATTCTGGAATCTGAATGTTCATGCTGCCCATTGATTTCCCTCATTTGGAAAGGAAAATTCCACTTTTTTTCCCTTAACAGTGTTGTGCAATGAAAATGTCCACATGCATGTACTCTATCATGCCATCCTTTTGTTGAATGGCAACACTGTCCAACTGAACTCAAACCTGTATATGTAACTGTGTGCATTTGGATACACAATGGCACTGCATACACAAATCTGCTTTTACAACCTTGAATTAAATGTAGAATTCCACATTGAACAAAAACCTTCAACTGCTGCTGTCGGAGAATTTACATAGATATGAAGAGACCAACAATAGTCTGGCCTTCTACAATAAAAGATGAGACTGGACTGAGGTATTGGTAGGATGAATGAAAGAGTAACAAAAGTTGTCATAAACAGACCATGAAGCTCCCCCCCAACCCCCCAAAAAAAACAAAAACAAAAAAACAAAACAAAACTTGGACATTTCCTTCAATAATTTTTCTTCTAATAGCAGGAAACTAGTAAAAGAGCACCATCCATTCCTCAAAGCATTTGAGTGTGGAATGCTGCTAAGATGTTTGCCCCACAATGGAAGCCAAAGCTATCCTGCTTCCTTTGCTTCCCCCTCCCCCCGCTCAATTTTGAGATTTCTTTTTGGGTTGCAATTTTGCAGAATTTTGGAGACATGGTTTCTGGCTTGCTATCTGGTTTGTCAAGTCAGTCCAAAATGAGCCACTTTGATCTGGACCTGATCTGGGTCCAGTTTGGACTGAGCCAAGCCAATTCAGACATAGCCCAGTCTGAATCAATCTGATCCAATTTAGCATTTGGGATATGGTCAAATTGGTTGTGCAGACATCCTTGATACATGAAGTCCTTGTATGTGTGCTGAAAAATAGACCCATTTAGTGAAGATAAGGAAAGCAGCCACGCAACTAGGAAGACCTCTCTCCATTTTTGCCTTTTACTATTGGGGGAGAGTCCACACAAAATGTAATTCACTGGTGTTGTGATGTCCTTCAAGCTGTTTCTGATTTATTTTGACCCTATTTTTATTTGACAAGATATATTCAGAGGAGGTTTGCCATTGCCTTTTTTAAGGTTGAGAAAGTGTGACTTGCTCAAGATCATCAGTGGGTTTCTATGGCCAAGCAGGGATTCAAACCCTGGTCTTCTGAAGTACTGGTATGATACCCAAACCATACCATGCTAGCTCTCATTCTATCAGGAATGATGCAGACAGACAAATTTCTCCCTCGCATAATATTAGAATTCAGGTTTACACAATGATTTGACAGTAGAGAAACAAGTTGAGAAGGAAGGAGTACTTGCTTGTACAATAAGCCATTAATGTATGGAATCATAAAATGTGTGGTGGAGGCAATTGACTGAGTCTTTAATAAGGATTAGACAAATTTGTGGTGGATAGATTGGTCAATGGCTACTAGGCACAATAAGTAAATCAAAACTAGACAACTTGGGTCAGAAGCAACATGTTAACCCTGGAGAAAAGGGACAGACAACTGAAGAAGGCTACTATTTTCATGTCCTCCTATGAGCTTCCTGGCAGATTTGGTATAGTGATACTGGAAACAGCCAACCATAAACTTGGGTTCCCAGATGTTGGTACCCAACAAGGTGCATCATCCTTAATGAGTATGTCTAGTGGTAAGGGATGATGGTGATCTGTGGTCCAACAACATTTGGTGACCCAAGTTTGGGAAAAGCTCAAGTATAATGATATGTCTTCTGATCCAATAGCCATGTTGGATGCATTAAGACTTTCTGAATGTTCCCTGCTCTTCTTCTTTTTTGTTACAGTTTACCTTCATGCTCCTCCAATATTATGAAACTTGTTTGGTTAATATTTGAGCAGCATCTCTGAAGTGCAGAGTTGGATGTTCAAGGACTAATTGCTAACATGAGTGATGAAAAAAAATCCCCAGTGTGTAATTCATTTTTCTGGTGGATGAATTGGCTACTGGCAAATTAGCTAACATCCAAAGCAGTTCTTTCCATAGGTTTTTGCTTAGCTTACTGTTATCAGGGACTACCTTATCATATCATATTACTAAATGAAAGTATCGAACATATGTCACCAAAGCTTCTATTAACATGGTGAATTGGGGTTGTGTGCAAGCTTTTGAAAGACCACTTTACAATTCTTACAACAAAAACCAATTACTGTACAAAGGTTCTGATCCCCACTTTAGATCATCTTCCCATTTCATTTAACTATTGCCAGCAGGGAAATCCATATATTGTTGAGATAGAAAAAGCACACAGAAAGAATAGGCTTGAACAAGGTGTAAGAATAGATCTCACACTAAGCAAGGCTAAAAAGATTAGGAGTCCAGGTGGGAAAAAAAGAAACAAGTAAGTGGTGGATAAGTTGGAAGTATATGACATTATAATTGGATCAGAAAAATGGGAGCTGGGATTTTTCAAGATTTTCCCCAGTGCTTGACCCCAATGCTTAATCTTTCAGAACAAAGGGGCAGCCAAGGTTTCATCCTTCCTCAAAAATACCAGATAAGTGAAGAAAGGCACAGTAATTATCCAGTGAAGAGTGAATTCACTCTGTATGTGTCCAAAAGGAACTTTCTTCTTTTTATTTTAGGTCTTTCCACACTGCGATCAATGCTTGGAAACAGCACTCCTGGGAGGTAATGCATTCTAGGAGCATTCCTCCTGGACCCACCTCCATTCCCATTACCCAACTGTAGTTGCCTGTTTTTTTTTTTTTAAAAATAAAGTAATATGTTACATTACTTCTTTGTCATGTGCTAGGTTGCTCATTCTGCAGTAAGTAAAGAGGTTGGCTCAGCCTTTTCCAGCTGATCGGAGAAGAACAATGACCTGGTGATCTTCACCATTCAAAGTTGGCTTCCTCCTCCTCAGACACGAGGGCCAAGGCTCTGCATTAAGCACTGTTCTGTCTCCTTTTTTCACTCTGGAAACTGGCAGATATGAAGGAGCTACTCCTGCTGTCTATCAGTGTGGGAGGGAGGCAGTTCAGATGATGAAGGAGCAGCTTGACTTTGTGGGGAAAGAAAGAAGGGTGTGCTGACAGACTGAAGGTACCCTTCTCCCCCTGTTCCTTGGAGCTTAGAAAGACTGCATCATAATTTGAATTACTTCTGTCTCTCTCCCCCTTCCAGCAGCCTGCCAAGGTGGCAACCCTTCCGTTGTAGTTGTGGTATGAATGGAAACAGGTTTATACTGGCAACATACCTCTTTGCATCTGCAACATCTAATATTTAGGCTGCATCTGACTGCAGAAATAATGCAGTTTGATGCCGCTTTAACAGCCATGGCCCAGTGCAATGGAATCCAGGGATTTTTAGCTCATTGTAGGCACCAGAGGTCTCTGATAGTGAGGGCTAAATATCTTTTTTAAAAATAAAATTTATTCATTAAAAAACACAGAAATTAACATGAGAAAGGTAGATCAACAGCACAAACACATTGACAAATGCTTACATAGAACATAGTGTAAGAGTTATGTTTTCCTGATCTTGAAATACAAAGTAAATCTCCCTGCAATTATTTGTTCTATTGGATTAATCCTGTCCAAATGGAACCATAGGTCAATAGAATATGACTTCTTTCCTCATTAATTTGATTTACATAAGAAAGAAATGGAGACCATGTTACCTCAAAGGTATTATTATCTCTCTGGAGCAGGCTAAATAGCTCACAAAACGACAATCCTTGAATTTCATCACATTGAACCTTGGCAGTTCATATAGTGTCAAACTGCATTATTTCTGCAGTGCAGATGCAAGGTGAATCATATTTGCTTTCTTAAATGAGAATAAAGCTGTCAGTTTTTAATGTGCCACAAACTTTTTGTTGTTATTAGCAACAGGCTAATAGCTGTTGTTGCTGTTGTAGTTGTGTTTCTGACTTATAGCAACCCTATCATGGATTTTTTGGGCATGTTTCTTCAGAGGGGGCTTGCCATTGCTATACTTTGAGGCTGAGAGTGTATGCCTTGCCCAAGATCACCCAGTGGGCTTCCATGGTCCAGTCAGGATTTGGACCCCGGTCTGTAGAGTTGTAGTCCAATGCTCAAACCACTACACCACACTGGGTTTTTAACATGACTACCCAATCCCATTTCCCCTCCGAATGGGAATATTGATGCTGAATATTCAGATAGTTTGCTGAATATTTCATATCTGTGTTCTACATTCTGTGAGAGTTGATTTTATAGCTGGCCATTAATATGCTGACAAGAAATGATGTTAGTAATTGATATGAAGCTATGTTTCCTATATGATGGCATTTGAACTTTGTCTGGTAAAGTTAATAATATTTAGTACCTGGCAGCTTCTACAGCTGCCACATTGTGGTTTTATTTATTTGATAACTAAAGCCATATAAAATGTTACCTCTGATGCCTGCCAAAGGAACTGAAAGATGTTTTCAACCTTAGGTAAATATTCATATTCAAAACATGAGTGGCTAAATTGAGGATTACAACACATTCGTGAGTATCTGTTTCAGCTTTGCTAAAAATATCTACAGTGTGACAAAAGTTTCAGAGGGACGTACTGATCCATATGGTGCTCAAAAAAGCAAACCCAGGTCATCCCTTGTTTTCTTGTGTTTAAAATTCATGCTCTGAACCATGCTCAGAACCTTGTTCTCTTGTATTTAAAATTCATGCTTTTCCTATTCTGTTTGCCAGCAACCTTAAGCCTAAATCTAATAGTTTGTCAGTACTTATGTAAGTTCTACTGGTTCAATGAAACTACAGTATTCCTGTTGAGACTAACAAGTGGATTTAAGCTGGTATGAGAATGATGCAGCCTTCCATGTTTTTGGACTGCAAGTCCCATTAGTTCTGGTCAGCATAGTCAATAGTAAGGAAAGCTGGGAAGTGCAGTTCAGCAACTTCTGGAGGGTCTCATGATTCCTGCCCCTATTTTAGAGCATAGTTCTTTTGTCCAATATCATCACTGTAGGTCAAGAATGGGTGAATGGCTTAATGGTTCTCAAGCAGTCAGGTAGGAAAAGTCTCTCAGAATAAAGTTGTTTTCATATAGATTGCCAAATTACAAAATAAATGCCGAGTATAATATGTGCCTTCTTTTGGATTAACAAATCACTTTCTTTCTTAGTCTGGTAAGTGATTTGTGTCTTCCCACCAGCTAATCATTCAAGAATACCTTGTTTTATTTTTCCAGCTGTGTCAGATAAGAATTTCATATTTGTCTCCTTCAGATGGATTTTTTAAAAAATATATAAAATGAAGTCTTTTGCCCAAAGCTCTTTTAGAGGTTTAGCAATTGCCAGGTGAGAAGTGAAACACAGCAACAGATTTTAGAAACAGTGGTTGAGTGACAAGAAACAAACAATACAAGAAATAGTTTAATTCCTAGCATAGGAGAAGGTTAATAGAAAGACACCCACAGGGATCAGGGTAGTCAAGGTAAGGATGGGACAAGAACTCTGGAAACTGATGACTCAGAGAGCTGATGGTACTGAAGAATGTAATGTAAGCCCACCTGAAAGGAGCAACTTAAACATGCCAGGTACACAAAAGGGTTTGGAAAGAACTTTAATTTCCCTGGCCGCTCTACCTCTTGGGTGACAAACAAGACCCGTTCAGATCTTAATCCATTCAGAACACTGTGTGAAGGTGAAGAGGTGAACAAGATGCTCCTTTTATGGGGGTAGAGAATGCATTACAACTACAACATTTTCCCCACATTGCATTCAGGTTTAACCTTGGAAAGTAATTTCTGGAGAACAGTTAGAATAAAATGTGTACCTGGCATGTTTAAGTTGCTCCTTTCAGGTGGGCTTACATTACATTCTTCAGTACCATGAGCTCTCTGAGTCATCAGTTTCCAGAGTTCTTGTCCCACCCTTACCTTGACTACCCTGATCCCTGTGGGTGTCTTTCTATTAACCTTCTCCTATGCTTGAAGGCTTTCACAGCTGGCATCCATAGGTTTTTGTGGGTTTTTTGGGCTGTGAGGCCATGTTCTAGCAGAATGTATTCCTGATGTTTTGCCTGCATCTGTGGCTGGCATCTTCAGAGAATGGTGGCATGGAGGTGTGTGGGGTATATATACTGTGTGACCCTTGGTTGAGAGTATTAGCATGTAAATCTGTGCATTGTTCTGTTGAGGCAAGGCCTCTGGAAGGATATGCAAGGAGGATTAGTGTCTATTTAATTAATGGTCCATTGTCAGCTGTGAATTAGCATGTAAATTAGCATGCAAATTAGTTAGAATAAAAGCTGCTCCCTCTTGAAAGCTGTATTCTTTTGGGGGCAAATTTTTTGGAGATTGAATTTTGACTTTAAGCTGGATTAAAGCCAGTGGTTGCTGATGTTAGAGCCAGATGTGACAAGCCCTTCTTCTCTTTTGATTATACCTCTTTTCCTTTCTGTCTTTTGAACATTAGTTTCCTCACTTTATTTACTTCCACCCCATCATCTAAGTCATTGATTCAATGTTTTTATCAATCATTTAGCAATAGGGTGGAGGGAATCCTTATCAAATTTGCAGATGATACAAAATTGGGGAAGGTAGCTAACACATTGGAAAATAGGATCATCATTCAAAAGGTCTTGGATAAACTAGAAAACTGGGCTGAAATTAATAAAATGAAATTCAACAGAGACAAATGCAAGATTCTATATTTAGGCCACATAAAACAAAGCAGACAACAGCAAAGACTTGGAACGACTACTGAAGAAAGTCAAGGAAGAAAGTGCAAAGACAGGTTTATAGCTGAACATTAAGAAAACAAAAGTAATGACCACAGATGATTAACATAACTGTTAAGTAGAGGATTAAGACATTGAAATAGTTCAAGATTTTCCATACCTTGGCTCAGTCCTTAATCAAAATGGAGACTGCAGTCAAGAAACCAGAAGAAAGCTAGGACACGGAAGGGCATTTATGAAGGAACTGGATAAGATCTTGAAGTGCCAAGATATATCATTGAATACTAAAGTTAGGATTCTTCATGTCATTGTATTTCCAGTTTCTATATATGCTTGTGAAATCTGGACAGTGAAGAAAATTGATAGGGAGAAAATTATGCAACAGAAGAGTTCTACAGATACCATGGACTGCTAAAAAAGTCAAATGAATGGGTCCTAGAGCAAATTGAGCTTGAACTTTCCCCATAAGTCAAGGTTATTAAAGTGAGACTTTTGTACTTGGCTATATCATGAGAAGACATGACTCAATCGAAAAGACAATAATGCTTGGCAAGGTAGAAGGCATTGGGAAAGGAGAAAAACCACAGTAGGAACACAGAAAGACCAGCTGGATAGACTCAGTCAAGGAAGCCATGGCCTGAGTCTGCAAGACCTGAGCAGGACAGTTGATGATAGGGTGACTTGGAGATCTGTCATTCGTAGGGACACCATGAGTCAAAGTCAACTTGATGGCAGCTAACAACATCAACAATTATTGTTGATCATAAGTTGAACATGAGCCAGCAGTGGGATGCTGCAGCAAAGAAAGCATGTACTATCTTAGGGGGGTTGCAGACTGCCAGAAATAGTGCAAATTGAGTCCACTTGTAGGCTTAGGCTTAGGCTTAGGGAATCATGGGGACTGTATTTTATTGTGGCACCAGAGCTCTCTGACAGAGAAGGCTCAATGTCCCAGAAAAAAACCAAGCAATTCCCATGATTCCCTAGCACTAACCCTAACCCTAAAAGTGGACTCAATTTGCACTATTTCTGGCAGTCTGCAACCCCCCTTAGCCTACATTAAGAGAACCATTGACAAGGGAAGTAATAGTTCCCCTATATTCTTCATTGATTAGGCCTCACCTGGAGTACTGTGTTCAGTTCTGGGTGCCTCATTTGTAGGTTCAAAGAAAGGCAACAAAGATGATAAGAGCTATGGAGGGAAAAGCATACAAAGAGAGGTTGCAGGAGCTGAGCATGTTCAGAAGACTGAGGAGAGATGTGATCACACTTTATAAATACCTGAAGGGCTATGACAATGAGGAGGGTGCTGGCTTGTTCTCTGCTGTATTTTTGCCTGAGAGCCTATATGATGTTGGCAGAGCATAATGCTCAAAGAGTGAACTTACACTTTAAATATCCAGGAAGTCAATGGCTGCCAGTTGGGGGACTATACAAAGGTATACTGCATGGCCAATTGGTATCATCGGGGCTGGAGAGTATACTTTTCTATGGGCACCATCTGACTGCAAGTGTTCAGCCTGAGAGTAAGGAATTGTACAAGGAGGTACTGGTCATCTCCTTGTGCAAAGTATGAAAAAGTACTTATGCAGACATAACCCCTGGCTACACCAGCATTCGTTATCAAGAAGATTCAGTCCTAAGTTTCTGAATGCCCAAACATTTTTAAGAATGAATTCAAAGATTACCTAAGGTAAAGGGGCAAGAAAACTTCTCAGAATGAACAGCTGGTGCTGGCTAAGCAATGCACAGTGAGAGTTCAGCGATACTGTTTCCTTTTTGAAAATCACAATGAGGTATTTTCCTCTCCTCTCCTGCAAGCCATGCCAAACTAATGCAATGAAGCAATTACAGTCTGTAACCATTGCATGAACTACATACATCACAGTTTCCTCCACCTCTCCTCTTTTTTTTTTAAAAAAAAATTGCCCTAAACTTGGTAGACTTATGTTGGAACTGTAACTGGTCCTCAGCTTTGACTTCAGATGGCGTCTCTCCTCTCAATGACTGTCTTAAGGCAGTAATGGACTGGATGAGGAAAAACAGATTGAGACTGAATCCAGATAAAATGGAGGTACTTACAGTAGCAGGCCCGAAACCAGGTATTGAGGTACAACCTCCAGTCCTGGATGGGGTCACACTCTCCTCTAAGGACTATGTTCACAATCTGGGGGTGCTCCTGGATCCGTCGCTTCAGATGACAAATCAGGTAAATGTGACGGTTAGGAGTGCCTGTTATCAGCTTCGGCTGATACACCAGCTGCACCCTTTCCTGGAAGTAAGGGACCTCGAAACTGTGGTGAACGTGCTGGTAACCTCTCGTCTTGATTTCTGTAATGCGCTCTACATGGGGCTACCCTCATGCTTGGTCCAGAAACTTCAATTAATACAGAACATGGCAGCCAGGTTCTCGGGAACAACGAGAAGAGATCATATAATGCCAGTTTTAAAATCATTTCACTGGCTGCCCATTAGTTTCTGGCTTGGGTCCAACCTATCTTTGGGACCACCTCCTCCCGTATAATCCACCCTGCACACTCAGATCCTCTGGGAGGAATTTTCTGCAGCCTATAAAAACTAGGCTGTCTGCAACCGCCCAGAGGGCCTTTTTGGCAACTGCTCCCAGATTATTGAATGGCCTGCCGGACAAGATCCGTCATATCACCACCTTAAACAGCTTTAAAAAGGCTGTTAAGATGGATCTCTTCCAGCATGCCTTTCCTGAATAGATATCCTAGCCTCAAGAGTCATCCCAGTTATTGCTATTGTTCTTTTGTATTATGACTTATTTTAAGTATGTTTTAATTGTTTATTGTTTAATACTATTTTAAGGGATGGGTGGATTTATGGGATTTGTATTGTACTTTTACTCTATTTTTAATGTTGTAAGCTGTCCAGATTGCATCTGCAGAGGGGCGGGATAATAATGATGATGATGATGATGATGATGGGTACCAGAGACCATTTTCCAAGTCAAGCCTGATGTTGAACCCCCTTCCTTCCACATTTCCAGTCAGGCTCCACACCTTTTCAGAGTTTAGTAATCCATTCTTCTGTGTTCCTCAGTAAGGCCTTTATTACTCAGTAACAAATTAAATTTACAGGTAGATTTTTGCAGACAGAACTGCCCAATCCACAGTCTTCATCCTGTTGTGACCCACACCCTGCCTTCTAGTTTCATGGGCTTTCCCCTGATTTCTTTCCGTTTCATAACATACCCACTTAGCACCCATTTTTAGGGCCATCCATCCAGTTCACCTTTATTAACTTTTGTTCTTACCTTGATTTTCTTTTTCCCATAAGGCTGGCTTCAGAAAAATACTCCCCACACATCTGTGTGCATTTGAACCAGTCAGTATCTCCATCTAGAGCCATCAACATTCTTTTTGATCATTGACTATAGCTCCCATTAGTTTTCACATACCATTATACCAGTCTCTCCCCCCTTTCTCTCTCTCTCTCTGTGTATACACACACACACACACACACACACATTGAACATAATTCAAACTCAAATATCAATCTACTACATAGACAATACAGAAATACATTTACAAAGTCATGACAGATTCTACTGGATTCTGACATTTCCCAAAGGAGCATTGGGTTATTGCTTCCCCTTCCATTACCATTCCCTGTTCATGTTTGCAGTCAAGCTTCTGTCCACCTAGCTTGTCTGAGTGTGCTGAGAAGGGAAGGTTTTCATAGCATGGTCTGGCATCCAGTTCTCTGATGTTTTAGTTCAGCCTTGAGGACTGGCAAGATTAACTGTTTGCAGAGCATTTCCCTAATTGAATAGACTGTTTACAGCCAGATAAACTGTTCACAAGCATTTCCCTGAGAGGGTGGTTCACTCAACCAATAAGCCTCAAAGTGCAACTCGCTATGATAATGATAATGCCTGGGGATCTGGAGTGATTTGTGTGATTTGGAGGTATGTGGTCCAGTAAATGAGAAATGCTATTTTCACACGCATTAACAGTCAGATAATGTTGTATCTGAGGAGGTAAGCTCAAGTCTACAAAAACTCATGCTACATGGTTCTTTCTTTCAGTTAGTCTCAAAGGTGCTACAAAATCACTTTGCATACTGATTTTTCAGACAAACACAACTATGTTTTTTAATTCTACCAGTCGGATGATGTGGCAGGGATAGCAAAGTGCAGGAAAGTGCCTTGGTTTTCCTGAGCAGCTGTACAGCCAGCCAGCCAAGGGGATTTATTGGCTATTTATGACACATTATGTGATGAGATGAGCATTCTGGTTTGGTGAGGATGTTAGATGTTAGTATTCTGTCACAATTCATGTAATTCAAGTTGCTTCATCACGTCTCCCATCTTTTGCACAATACTGCCTTTTTCTCTTGGTCTGTCTCAAAATTTGACAAATCCATATCCATGTCTATATCTGGCTCTCTATTTTAAAGCATGCATAATCATTTCACGACACTCCAGTTTTATTTAGATTCATGTCACAAAACAATATCGCCCTGGAAAGGTCAGGAGAGGATTCGTCCCATGGTGTTTAATAATGATGGCAAGTTGATAGATAAAATGGATTGTGCTCATCTGTTTACAGTTTAGCTTCACAAAAGCATTTCTGGCAGCTGCAGTGGAGCTTCTCCAGTTTCAATTTTGGGAGAAAAGCTAGCCATTTTGGGGAGAAAATTACTTCTCTCAGAAGCATTTATATAGTAAAAATATCTTTCTTTTTTTAAAAAACCTTCTTTGCACATTATCTGTGGCTTGAGGTGCACAGGTACCCTTAGCTCCTTCACTGTTTCTCTGACTTTCTTACTGGATCCTTCACCTTACAAGGCATTCAGAGGACACCCCCCTCCCATTTCAGTTCCAACCTGAAAGGTAGCAGGATCATCTCAACCAGATACTCTGGCTTTGTGTTGACACGTGTGTATGGTTGCTTGTTCAGCATATGTATGAGGGATGCCTCTGACTTATGGCCACACTAACCTAGGGACTTATTGGAAAGATTTATTCAGAAGGGGTTTGCCATTGGCTGTCCTCAATTCTGAGAGAGTGAGACTTGACCAAGGTCACCCAAGACATTTCTGTGCCCATGTGGAGATTCAAAGCCTCATCTCCCAGAGTTGTAGTCCAATGCTTAAACCACTACATCACACCTGGTCTTCGTGAAGAGTGCCTACAAATATCTATCTTGCTATAAACTGGGGTTTCATAGAATCATAGAGTTGGAAGAGACCACAAGGTTCATCCAGTCCAACCCCCCTGCCATGCAGGAATACACAATTACATCACTCTCAATGGATGGCCATTCAGCCTCTGTTTAAAAACCTCCAAGGAAGGAGACTCCACTGCATGAATAGCAGACCTTGACTAATCAGGATTCCCAGTTTTATGATGGAAAAAGTCAACACATGTACACCTATACATTTATAGGTTTCCTTCAGAATAATGATGAATATATGATAACCCTGAAGCACTGCTTCATTCCGTGTATTGAGGTTGGTCGAGTGGAGCATGTGACATTGAAGACAAGGCCAGGAGGCAATGTTCCACTTTCTCTTTCATCTGGGGGAGTTTGAATGAAAATTCTCATAGATGATCTCATTCAGCCAGTCATCCACTCATGGACAGGATGCTGTTATAATTCAATATGGCCATTGAAAGCACTGAGGAAATGAAGGCCCCAGTAAGTGAGATCAAGTGAGGGGAATACAGTACACTCATCCCTCCACATTTGCAGCCTTGACTTTTGCATATCTGACTATTCACAGATTTTACTAATATGTTCTCTCTAGGAATACTTGGGTCCTCCAGCACAAATATATGGTCAACTTTAACCAAAAGTCATACTGAAGGACCTAGAGATTCCTAGAGCAAATACTCCACTAGGCATTTATAGTTCCTCCAGCACAATTCTATGGTCAATGTCTTGTCAGGGATGATGGGAGTTATAGCTCTTCACCTCTGGCTCTAACTCACCACCTTGTTATGCAGCAGAGCTGACCAGCTTTGATCAGTGGTTGATACTTCTTTCCCAAGCAGCAGAGTTTCAGAGAATAGGCTGAAGACCCTGACAAACTCTCCAAGCCTTCTCACTCTTCTTCCTGAGATGTCTTCAAACTTCTCCAGGATTCCTCTGGCTCTTGTATCTTCCCTCAAGACACCAGACAACTCAGTAGTCTTATATAAAAGATCTACTTTATTCTACTATATACACAAATACTATATGCCCTACAAATCACAATCTCTACACTTTACAATATCTCCAAAACTACTCCACACTACTCCACAATGTACATTAGCAAACATTGCAATTTATAGCCATTGTTAGACACCACCCACCAGTCAGTTTCCACCCAGTGGGTGTGTACATACATCTTGATTGGTCCACATAGATCATCCCATACCTAAGACCAACCCAAGTGTTTCATCACTTTACCTTGACCACTTAATGAGTCTCAGGTGTTTGCAATCTATCACAGGTGTTCTCAATATACCTTCTATAACTTTGTCCTTGGCTCTCAAGGCTTCTTAATTATATTATCTTTTTCACCTGTGTATCTTCCTGATTGCTCCTGCTTAGTCACTTTGACATTCACATACATATTTTTATTTCTATTACTGTATATCCCATGTTGCTTTTTCCTTAACATGTCTGGCAGATTTTGACTACAGAGTTGCACTGGAGGATCCGCAGGGGCAGGCAAACTTGGCCCTCTTAGGGATTTTGGACTTCAGCTCCCAGAAGCCTCAGCTATGTTGGCCAATAGTCTGGGATTCTGGGAGCTGAAGTCCCTCGGCCCTTAAAGGGGACAGTTTGCCTGCCCCTGAGAGATTCCCAGAGAGGTGTTCTCTCAGGTAAAAATATAGTGTTTTTGTTATTTGTGGTTGTTCCACATTCACAGGGCTCCTGTGCACCTAACCCCAGCAAATGTGGAAGGATGAGTGTACATGCAAAAAGTGAGTAGTTCCCCCCCCCCCCCTTATCAAGAAACAATGAACAAATGTCAAAATGGAAAGTATCCCACTTCCCTGCATTGGTGAAAATGAAACTCTTCATCCAGATTCCTCTCATGTATAGATCACAAATATACTATAAAATACAGTGGAAGACATTAGGCCGAAAGCTGTATGATTGAGAGGCAAGACAATAGCAGCAATCTGGAGGAGGAGACAGCCTAAATCCAGTTGATGACTCTTAACTAAAGGAAACCCATTCAATTAATGGGAACTTAGGAAAACAATACTATTAGGATTCACAGTTGGATTTAGGCCTTTGTCTTTTCCATGTTTGTTTTTAAAATAATAATTTCACTTTCCCTCCTCAACTGCTGTTGCCTTCTTCAGTCATCTCATTTTTATTTACATTCTGTTTTTTCCCCATTTTGGGACTCAAGGCAACTTACAACAATTAAAACAAAGATTGCTAAAAATTCACCTCATACAGAAGTTAAAAATGTAATTAAACTATTATTAAAATTAAAGCCATTGAAAAACATAGCCATTAAAAAGAAAAGAGCAAATAACCAAATCCATCCTGTTCCCCTTGAGCAAGCAGTCTTCAAAGGCCTGCTAAAACAAAAAAACCTCTTCACTTGCATGTGGAAAGATAGGAAAGGGCATCATTTTAACCTCTGTAGGAGTTGAATTCCAGAGTCTTGGAACAGCCATCAAGAAGGTCCTCCCCTGTTCCTATCAGATGCACTTGAAGGGCAGTGGGACAGATAATGATAATAATAATAATAATAATGATGGTGATGTTTTGAATCCCTCTTGTTTCTCAGTGGGGTTATAGCCCTTGGTTTTATGGGAATAATAGAATTAAGTCTGGAATGCAGAGACATAGCCATTTTAGTCTAGAACAGGGGT
Source organism: Phrynosoma blainvillii (assembly GCA_026167975.1). Taxonomy (NCBI): domain Eukaryota; kingdom Metazoa; phylum Chordata; class Lepidosauria; order Squamata; family Phrynosomatidae; genus Phrynosoma; species Phrynosoma blainvillii. Next base: position 9,868,667 of record JANUYF010000004.1, read on the forward strand.
AGGCAACCTTTCCCCTTTAAGGGCCGAGGGACTTCAGCTCCCAGAATCCCAGGAGCTATTGGCCAACATGGGACTATTGGCCAACATGGCTGAGGCTTCTGGGAGCTGAAGTCCCTCGGCCCTTAAAGGGGAAAGGTTGCCTACCCCTGGTCTAGAATATCAATATGCAAAGGGATCTTGTTGCACCTTTGACATTAGCTAAGAGAAAGAAGATGTAGCATAAGCTTTCATAGATTTAATCTGCTTCCACAGATTCATGGAGAACAAATTCTGGGAATTTTTACCAGACACCCATAAGTGAGCTTTAACAGCTGTGTTTAGGATACAAAAGAGTGTGTTTTTCTTCCTTTTCTTAATCAATTCAGTTTATTGACACAACAACAATCCTGATGGCTCTGTGATATTTTCAGAATGCCGAGTTTGAGCAATGTGTCTGAATCATTGACTCAGATGCTTCTAGAAATACCTCTGGTCTTTTCCTTATCCCTTGTACTGCCAGGGATGAGCTTACATTTCCATCTGGAAACACTCATTTTGCATCTCTGGCATAAGCTCTAGCAATGGACAAGAATACATTTTGCTTCAGAAATCCATACATTTCTTAGGCTCAACATTTTGGAGAAATAAAAGTGCACCCCAAATCATGTGGCCTTCCAGATGTGGTTGGACTGTAGCTCCCAGAAGTCTTAGCCAATATAGATAATGATGAGGGATGATGGAACAACATCTGGAGGGCCACAGGTTGTCCATCATGCTTTAGATGATCAGTGGTTACCTTGTTATTTTGACAGTTTTTGGTACAGATAAGTTCCTCCCAAAACTGATGGTTCTATGGAGGTTGCTGGGCTTTGCTTTTGCCTTTGTTCTTGTTTTGTTCTGTTTCTCTGGTCTTTTATGACTGTTCTCTCATGTTTTCTTGTTTTTATTGTGTTGAATTTCACTGAAATTTAATTACCTTTTAATATGCTGCCTTGAGGGCTCTTGGGTGGAACTGTAGCTTATAGACATTAATCTAAGCAAACAAAAGAAAATGAATTGTTATTTCAAAAATGTAAATTTATTACAAAAAGTAGTTTTTGTCTTTTACCAGTGTGGGCCTGGAAATATGGGGGACAAATTTCACCTAGGGATTTCAGCAGCTGGGAAACCACAGTCATTTTAACTCTACTGAAAAAAAAAGCAACAGGAAATGTTGGAACTATTTCGTTCTTAAATTCAGTGTGTGTGTGTGTGTGTGTGTGTGTGTGTGTGTAATGGGGTAGTAGGCTATTGTTGTAAAGCAAGGAGACTGAAATAAAAGCTGTGTGACAGACATGTTTTACTCCCAGCTGTTATCATGTTTCCTGCTCTGCAAGCTTTTATTATTAAACTTGTATTTTGGTTCAATAGTGAAACAACAGCAGCCTCCAGCTGCTCTCTGTAGAGTTCAATAAGCCTTTGCTCCTTTGAGCAGAGGAGATCTCAGCTTTGGATAAGAAGGGAAGGGAGAAAAGGTCTCTTTTCCATGGAGCTAGGTAGATCACCCTCCTTTTGAAAGAAAGGAAAGGGTGAATGAGCAAAGGGATAAAGTCTTAACCTGCTTCCGTAGGGAGTACTAACATGAGAAAAACCTGACAATGGGTTCAGGCCAAAAGTCCTACCTATTTAAGCATTATGTTTCTCAGAGTGTCCAAAAGCTAAGAGAGGAGATTCTCCCTGCAATACATACAAGAAAGCTTATTGGTCCAATGCATTTCAAATTGCTCGATAGTGGGATATGCTGTATGATGGAGTCTCCTTCTTTGGAGGTTTTTAAAGGGAAGCTGAATGCCCATCTGTTGCAGGGTGTTTTGATTGTGTATTTCTGCATGCCAGGGGGTTGGACTGGATGGCCCTTGTGGTCTTTTCCATCTCTAGGATTCTATGATTCTAAGTCTGGTGACTCCTCCTTGGGTGTAACTAAGGGGGGTTGCAGACTGTCAAAAATAGTGTGAATTCAGTCCACTTTTAGGGTTAGGGTTAGTGCTAGGGAATCATGGGAATTGTTATTTTTCTGAGACATTGAACCTTCTTTGTCAGAGAACTCTAGTGCCACAATAAAATTCAGTTCCCATGATTCCCTAACCTTAACCCTAACCCTAAAAGTGGACTGAATTCACACTATTTTTGACAGTCTGCAACCCCCCTAAGGCTAATGGTATGGAAAACAGTTTGGTTGGTCATTTTCCTTGCCTACCAGATCTTTTTGGGGAGGCCACAACAGGGCATGAAGGCAATAATTGTCCCTTGATGTTGGTTCCAGCTACTTACATCAAGGACAAACCATTATATAAGTGAAGAACAAAATGGCATCCTCTCCCATTCCATTTACAAATGTTAGCTGCAGTTTCAGATGAATCCTTTTTCAGCAGTGGTGATGTGAGACCCTCCTCCAACACATCTGAAGGTAGCAGGCTAGTTCAAGGACTACAGGGTGCACAGTAGCTCTAAGCTCTTTCCTATAGCATTGCTTCAAGAAAGTAGTTGGAAAAAACCCACTCATTTTTGAAATCTGTTCACAGAGAAGAAAGGAAACTTATTTTTTTTCCCCTAGGGAACTTGCTTTCTGTGCAGAATTTTTTTCTTTCTGGGAAGTAAATACTGTTTTATGTGTAGGAGTTTTTTTTTACATATAAATTTGTTTTCTGCACATAAGTATCATTTTCTATAACCACCCCAAAAACCTGCATATATTTTTCACACTAATAAGTCTTGAATGGTGAATAGTCTTACCCATCTACAAGGCTCAGCATCAGGGTAAAGGTACACTGTTCTAGTGTGTTTTAGTAGTAGTCTAGCTTTTTTACTGTAAAAAGTGGCTAATTACCAAAGTTGTCATTGTATGGCTTCAAGTTGTTTCTACATATCTGTGGATAAGTCACAGAGTGTGACTTATCCAAGATCACCCAGTGGTTTTCCCTGGCCAAGTGGGAAGTCAAACCCTGGTCTTCCGGAGTCCTAGTCCAACACTCAAACAGTATGCCACATTGGCTTTCAGTAAACCAAAATAACTCATTGCAAGCAACATGTTACTTCCAAATTGCGCCTTTTCAACTGCTATCCCCAGACTGTGGAATGACCAGCCAGAAGAGATACGACAGCTGAACATGCTGACTGCATTTAAAATAGCTTTAAAGGCATATCTCTTCTAGTAGGCCTACCCAGTCAATTTTAAATCATGACTTTTGAACTTTTATGAGTGGATTTTAATGGTTTTATAGTATTGTATTTTAACTGTGGATTTATGTGTTTTTAATTGTGTTTTGTACCGCTCCTCGAGCCTTGAGGAGAGGTGGGAAAGTAATAATAATAATAATAATAATAATAATAATAATAATAATAAATCTGCCATAGTTGTCCAACCCTTTTTTAATGCTACAGATCATTAAGGTTGTTACCTTTCCAAAAGATTCTATTAATGAGTTGTCTTGGTTCCCACCCAATCCAGGTTAGCTGTTTTTATATGTAAATGTAAAGAGGGTCTTTTCTTTTTAACCCAGATGAAACTTTAATGGTTTCATTAGTTTGGTTAAATGTACTGCAGTGGAGTCAGTTTTCTCTTCAAGTGGGGGAAATGTTTTTTACTGGCATGATGTAAAACTGACACAAGAAATAGTCTAATGAGGGAAAGGGTTCCAGCTCAGCTAAAAATAGAAATTATGATGGCTAGTTTGGTTCTCCAGACTGTTATGTGTGCACAAAGGCAAAAGGGAGGCAGAAACAGCCCTAGTGAGAGTATGATGGATGAATTACTCAGCAGTCTGAGTCAGGCATGGCTCACCACAGCTGCAGACTAGACTTGCCACCTGCTTTTAAATTGTGTCAGATATTATTTTTAATCCATAAAGCTAGGGTGCCAGCTTAGTTGAGGGGGAAGAGAACGTACGATTCTTAGCAAAATTCAGACACCCACTCTTGGACAGAATCATGATTAATTGAAAAACCAACCACATTTTAATGTTCTATTCTAATTATCATGTTCACAGCAAATGTACTCAGCATTTTCTAATTCTGTCTCCTTTTCTGCTTCATCTCTTTGTGCTCTTTATACAATTGCCCTGGACCATTCATAGGATTTCATGGCCTGGGTGGTAGTCATCCAGATATCATCTATTTGTACTCTTCTGTGTTTTCCCACCATTTCTTTCATTGTTTTCTCTTTCACTCACTCACTCACACACACACACACACACACACACACATCCTTGTTAAAGAAGGACAGAAAAAATATTGGTACAATCTCATTTGCTTGGTAAAACTTCCATCTAGAAATACTCCTTCTCTTCTCCCATACACACTAAAAATGGACAGGACTACAAGATCCAATGTTATGTTCAGATTATATCTGATTTATAACAATAAGTTGTCTCCTGGCTTGGCTGACCCAAGTTTGACTTGACATTAGAGAGTTCCAGTGTTTCCTGTCAAAAAAACAGGCTTATGGGACGTTCGAGCCAGAATTTCTGACAAGCATGAAAGATCCAGCATACAGGAGCATTGACAGCCATGTTAGTCGGTTACAGCAAAAAATGAAGAAAGAACAGAGGTGACTGGTGGGTCCTTGGCTTCAGGATGGTGAATCTATGATGAGCTTTTATGTTGAACTGTTCCAGGTTTTATGTGAGTTCTCTAAGTTGTTGAACCTATTTTGAGAATAGGGTTATACACCTTGGAACCTCATCTGAAATTTGAAGTAGCTCCCACAACACACAGTGTGGTTTCACTGCCCTGAAGCAATGGAGTCATCAAGCTACCTTTGAGGAACTATCTTGTGCACCTTAAAAAACCCTAAGACTTTTTAATGACATACATAATTTTGTGGACTATTCTCTGCTTAGTAACTTATTAAAAAGAAATTATCTGAGCTGCAGAAGCTGGTATTGCAAAAAAGCCGCAAAGGACACACATTGATGAGTATTTGAGGAACAACAGTATGGAACTACGTGAAATTCTTCCTTTACAATTATTATTGCACTTTAAAAAAAATACAAATTTTCCCACTTCTACCCTGAGTTAGTATGTAAAGAAAATTTCAGTTCAAGCATCTGGCTTAGGATTGTCTCACTCATTTGTTAGTCCTAGCTGAAACTGAGTCTGCTTTGTAGGAACATATATAGATGTTCTTTAATGTCAATCCTTTTTCCTTGATGAAGATGTTGGATTGCTGTGAAACTATATGAATTACAAAGTCCAATGTTAGCCCCATGCCTTCAAGTCATTTGCAACTTATGGTGACCTCAAAATGACTTTATCAGTGGTTTCCTCAGCAAGATTTGTTCAGAGGGAGTTTGTCATTGTCTTCAGAGTCAGAGAGAGGGTGACTTGCTCAAGATCACCCAGTGGGCTTCCATGTCTGTGCTGGGATTTGAACCCTGATCTCTCAGTACAACAATGAAACCACTACACCATGCTGGTTCCTATCATCAACATGCTCTTGATGAAAAACCCATGGTTTGATTTGATGTGGTTATTTTGCAGATTTCTTATCTGTTTGGGTTAATATTTGGACTCATACAGAATGTTCAAATAGAAGGGAGGGAATGAGAGGTCATTTAATACAGCCACAGCTTAGAAAAGTTATTTTTTAGACAAAAAATCCCAGAACACATCAGCTTTGTTCTGGAAGGTTGGGAGCTGAAGTCCAAAAGGAACTTTTCCAAATTCTGAGTCCAACCTATGCTTGATGCAGGTATTTTGCAACCACAGCATCCCTGGTAGAAGACTGTCAAGCCTCAGCTTAAATACATCCCATGAAGGATAAGCCTACTATATTCAGCAGTTGTCCGTGTACCTGTAGGACAACTTTTATCTTCTCCAAAGGAGGAGAAAAAAACCCTGCTTTCTTACAATTTCTAGTTCTGTGTTTGCAGCAACAGGGAATATATTTGTTCCATCTTCTGTGTGACAGTCCTTCAGATCTTTGTAGACAGTAGGGATGTAAACCTTCACTTCTTTCATTCTGTCATGAAGAATGCAAGATTTCAAAAGTTTTATCTTCAGAGGATGAGATTGCAAGACGTTTTGTGCATTTTAAAATGATGTTTCATGTTTTGAGTATTTGATTCATAGTTGCACAACTGAACTTCTGCAAATGTAACCGTTTCATATAGACTTAAATCCTATTGTTAGTCTCAGCTAGGGTAGCGTTGCTGAAACAACTGGATTTGCCTATGTGTTGACTCACCATTCAGCAAATGGGTCTACTCTAATTTGGACTCACCAACAGAATTCCAGCTATGCAGTTGCACATTCTTGAATGATGCATACTATTTCTCATTGCTTTCAACCCATCACTTTATCCAGTGTGATTACAAAAACATTCACTATCGCTTCCCATTGCATGACAATAAGCAAGCACACTGGCAGATTAACAATTGGTTGCACAATGTTGGTATTCAATAAAAGGGCGGGATAGAACAAGTGTTACTTAACTTTGCAAGTGTAGATTTACACAACACAAGCATGATGTAGCAACCTGGCTATAGTTTGCTGTTGCTGTTGTGTGACTTCAAGTCATTTGTGACTTGTGGTGACCCTAAGGCAAACCTATCACAGGGTTTTCTTTGCAAGGTTTGTTCAGAGCAGGTTTGCCTTTGCCATTGCCATCCTCTGATGCTGAGAGAGTGTGACTTGCCCAACGTCACCCAGTGGGTTCCCATGACTTAGCAGGGATTCAAACCCTGGTTGGTAGAGTTATAGTCCAGTGCAGGGTAGTACAGAGTAATACAGGGTTGCTGTTGTTATTTGCCTTTAATTCATTTCCAATTTATGGCAACGTACAGTCTCCATAAGTCAGAAATTACTTGAAGACACACAACAACAATCTTGTGTTATACAATTTAACAAATTTTAATCAAATTTAATCAATTTAAGCAAAACTAATCGGTAAGAAATTACCAGAGTAATTGTATATTATTTAAATGAAACTAAACAGTAAGAAATTAACAGAGTAATAGCATATTACATAATCTGGCAAACTGAAGCAAAGCAGCAAAAACATTCTAGAACAACTGACAATGATAATACATGCAGATTGAGTCAAAATCAATTAGGCCTCCAAGCCTTTAATAAAAAGCCATATTTTTTTACTTGGCACTAGAATGACACTTGTATTGGTTCCAACCTGGCTTCTAAAGAGAATGTAATCCATAACTATGGTGCCACAGCAGATGAGGGCCTCCCCATGGCTTCTCACAGTATCTCCATTGGAAGAAAGCATCTCCAGCAGACCTCAGTCTTTGGACAGGTTTACTGGGGAGAGACAACACTCCTTCATGTAATGAGCTCATGAGCCATTTAGGGCTTTAACAGTCATCACCAGCTCCTTCAGTTCAAGCTAGAAGCACATTGGAAGGGTATTTGACTGTTTATCTTGAAGCGATCACAATTGCAGAGTGGATTCCAGAGTGATCCAAACTCATGTATTTAATTTAAATATATGACCTTGCCAATGGCTTGCACAGTTCAAACCAGGAAGTATAGGGATTTAAGAAAACATGGAAGATATTGTCTTCTTTGCAACATATTCTTTTGAATAAACCTAACCAAGCTTCTAATTTGATTATTTAATACATTCATACTTCACTGCAAGAACTCTTAAGGGCTGCATTCAGTAAAAGCAACACTACACCGTATGAAATCAATATGAATCACAGAAAGAGCAGACGAGAACCAGTACAAACAATAAACCCATAAAATCTAGCAATCCAAAGAATATGTGTGAACTCTCCTCAGCTTTATTTTGAAATCTATCAGCAAAGCATTCTGTTATGTATGATGCTTAGGAGGTTGGATTTTTCAATATCTTCCTCATTTCTGAAATAAACAATCATATGTTTAATGGGAAGGGATACCCAACACGTGGAAACATCACCTTTTTTGGAGTTTGCATGTATACATTCCTGGCTGCATGCCCTCCAATATCAACAGATCAGTCAGGATGAGTTCACCTGCTCTTTTGCATTCGCAGGTTCTCTGTTTTTTTGAAGCCCCAGATTTCCATTTCCCCACTTTCTTCTAAGGCTACATCCACATTACAGAAATAATCTAGGTTGACACCAGTTGGTTCAATACTATGGAATTCTGGGAATTGTAGTTTTGGCCTTTACATTTAGCCTTCTCTATCAGAGAACTCTGGTGCTCCATCAAACTACAATTCCCAGAATTCCATAGCATTGAGCCATGGCAATTAAAGTGGTGTCAACCTGGATTATTTCTGCAGTGCAGATGCAGCCAAAGTAACCAAAAGCTGCTAATTGCTTTGCACACAGTTAAGCCAGCAGGGGGCATCTTGCTTTCCAGCTTCAGTCGAAGGGAGGAATCTTGCCATTTTCAGAAAAAGGTGATCCAGTTACTCCTTGGAGGTTAGGTTTGTAGCCTCTGTGAATAAAGCCATTTTGTTGGTTTGTTAGCAAACCCAGGCTTTCCTTGAATTAGAGCACATTAGAACAGTGATGACAAACCTTTTCAGGGCTGTCTGCCCCAAGTAAAAGTTTTTCTTGCACTGGGTAGTACCTGATGTTGGGGGCGGGACTTCCACCCTCTGGTGGTGGGACTTCCAGGGCCCCCCTCTTCCTCTGCACTTTCCCCAGCTCCAGATGTCTCTTAGAGACAGCTGAAGGCTGGGAAATGTCCAGGAGGAGGGGTGATAGGCATATGCACCCATCCCTATGCCTCCTCGCCATACCGTGCCGGGTGAAATGGCACTGCGTGCCTCTTCTGGCACGTGTGCCATAGGTTCACCATCACAGCCCTAGATCTAGAAACTAGCTTTTTTCTCAACCTCTCTCTCTTACAAACATCATACATTCCAACATTTCACAGATGAAAACTGGGACGCACATGATCAAGCAACATCAGAGTGTGATGAAAATGGGAAAAGTTATTAATGAGGAAGGGCACACGGGCAAGGAGAGGCTGCAGCAGTTTGATTTTGCCTGAGCCTTCAGGGATTCTGCCTCTTTCTTTCCTGTCTCTCCTGCTGATTTAAATGAGTACAAACTGCTTTTGCACCTTGAACAAAAATTGCAGTATCTGAAATAGGATCAATATTGCAGAGAAGCATTCCTGCTTTGAAAATACTTTTCTTCCCACTTTGATTCTGTATATACCTTTGTTTTTATTTGTCTTTAGAATCTCTTTTCTGCAGAACTATGTTCCTTTTACAGTAACAATGCAACTGTACACATGTCTGTTCAGAAGTAAGCCTCATTGAGTTCAGTGATGCTTACCCCTAAGTAAATGTCCACAGGATTTTACTCTATGTGGGACATTCTAAAAGGACATTGGAATACATATCAGCAACGTGCTTTTTCAACAATATATGGTTGGTTTTTCCTTGTTTTTTTTTTAAATCACTTTCATTCCATTTATCTTCTGGAACTAAAAGTATTGTATGTTTTTCCCACCACATTTTTATTCTAAGAAAAATCCTCTAAAGCAGGGATAGGCAACCTTTCCCCTTTAAGGGCCGAGGGACTTCAGCTCCCAGAATCCCAGGAGCTATTGGCCAACATGGGACTATTGGCCAACATGGCTGAGGCTTCTGGGAGCTGAAGTCCCTCGGCCCTTAAAGGGGAAAGGTTGCCTACCCCTGCTCTAAAGTATTTGGCTGAGAAGCTGATTGGCTGAAAGTGACTACAAAAATGTTATGGGGAAAATGGGATTTGACCTATCTATAAAATGTATTCGGCTGAGGGGGAGAGTGTGAACGCAAAGCTCGTGCCATGACCATGGATTGGAAAAAAGTTGTAATGTTCAGCAAAATATGATAAAGGCATTTTGAATTTGCAACAAAGTATTATATAATATTGCTGACTATAAGTCTCTCTTACCTGGAATTCTGAGATCTGAAGTATTGTAAAAACCAAAACTTTTTTCATAGGTTGCTGAGATAGTGAAATTTCTACTTTCTGGTGGTTCAGTGTATACAGACTTTGTTTCATGTGCAAAATTATTTTAAGAATATTGCATACAATTACTTTGAGGCTATGTGTATAAGGAATATATGAAAGATATATAAGTTTTATGCTTAGAATTGAGTCCCATCTCCAAAATACATCATTATGCATGTATATGCAAATACAGGTATTCCAAAAGCATCCAAAAGCCCAAGCATTTTGGATAAGGAAGATACAACTTTTATATTCATTATTGATCTTGCTATACACACACACACAGAATATTGTACTTACTTTTTTGGGCTTGTTTCCCCACCCCAGCTTTCCTAAACTCATGCTTAATTCCAAGTATTCTCTGCTTAAAATAATAGTTTAAGGTAACTTACAATTATCTTTTATCTGTCCTACATTTGTGCCACAGCATTGTGTCTGTGTCCCTAGGCTGGAGTAGGGCGATCCAATATATATATCTTGGGTCTTTGGTAGCCCTATCCTTGCTCTCTCCCCTCCCCATTTTTTTACAACAAATCTTTGCCAGATAAGTAGTTCATATGGCAAATCTGTCTGTTGGCAGATCTCGGACCAGCCAGAAGAAGAGAGTTCTGCCAGCAAAAAGACATTTCATTTGGCAGAACTGGCTTGTGCTTGAGACTAACCTCTTGAAAAGAAGCATCTTAAAGTTAGGATTGCACTGCTAGTTTTTGCAAAATGGGCTGACATCAGAAGCTGCATTTTGGTTTATCTAAGATGATGGCTATACATAACAGAATGTTTTTGTTGTTGTTAACTGCCTTCGTGTCAATCTCGACCCATCGCAACCCTATAGATGAGACATCTCCAGCTCCCCCCCCCCCCCGTCCTCTACTGCTCTGCCCAGCTCATGCAAACTCTTATTCATGGTCTTTTTAATAAAGTCCATTCATCTAGCATGTGGCCTTCTTCTCTTTCTATTTCCCTCCACTTTTTCTAACATTATTGTCTTTTCCAACTATTCATGCCTTCTCATGATGTGTCGAAAGTATGGCAGTCTAAGTCTTGTCATCTTGACTTCTAGGGATATCTCTGGCTTGATTTGCTCTAGGACCCATTTGTTTGTCCTTTTGGATGTCCATGGAATCCTCAGCACTCTTCTCCAGCAACACATCTCAAATGCATTGATCTTCCTCCTATCTTCTTTCTTGACTGTCTAGCTCTCTCATCCCTACATGGTAATAGGGAATACGATGGCTTGTGTGATTCTGACTTTTGTACTGAGTTGTATATCTTTGCATTTTAGGGTCTTTTTCATAGCCAACCCCCCCACCCCCATTCTTAATTTTCTTCTGATTTCCTGGCTGCAGTCCCCATTTCTATCAATGTTTGATCCCAGATATGAGAACTCTTTTACTATTTCTATTTCCTCATTGTCTAGTTTGAATGTGTGTATGTTCTCTGCGGTCATTATTTTTGTTTTCTTTATGTTCAACAGTAAGCCTGCCTTTACACTTTCTTTTTTTATTCTTCCTTAGTAGGTGTTCCAGGTCTGTGAGGTTCTCTGCTAGTACTATGGTGTCATCAGCATATCTCAGATTGTTGAAATTTCTTCCTCCTATTTTCACTCCTCCCTCTTCCATGTCCAAGCCTGCTTTCCTTACAATATGATTTGCATATGTTGAATAAGTAAGGTGATAGGATGCAGCCTTGTCTGACTCCTTTGCCAATTGGGAACCATTCTGTTTCTCCGTCTTCTGTTCTGATAGCAGCCTCTTGTCCTGACCACAGATTCCTCATCAGGACTATCAGATGTGTTGGCACTCCCATGTCTTTAAGGGTGTTCCATAGCCTTTCATGATCTATGCAGTCAAAGGCTTTGCTATAGTCTATAACCACTTAGATTAATCCCATCCAGAAGCACTGCTGCTGTGAGGATGGAAGAAGAAAGGCAAATAGTCAGATGCTAGCAGCAGCATTGGGTGCCCCAAGCTTGCACTGGATATGTTGGGTGGGAGGATAATGAGATGATGAATAGGATGATAGTGTGGACACCTAGGAGTCTTGGGGTTATTGGCTTGACCATACTGATCACTAATGCTAGACCTCCTTAACTCATTTGAGAAAGACAGGAAAGTAGTAATATACATAGCCTAAACTGTATTATTAGTCCTGACTAGAGTTGCTGCTGCTGCTGCTGTTGTTGTATGCCTTCAAGTCATTTATGATGTATAGTGACTCTTAGGTGACCCCATCACAGGGGTTTCTTGGCAAAATTTGTTCAGGGAGGGGTCACCCTTGCCTTCTTCTGAGGATGAGAGACTGTTACTTGCCCAATATCTCCCAGGGGGTTTCTATGGCTATCCAGGAATTTGAATCCTGGCTTCCAGAATCACAGTCCAATACTCAAACCAATACACCACGTTGACTAGAGTAGACCCATTGAATTTACCTATGTGTTGACTCCTAATTCAGCAATTGATTCTAGTTGGAAATAAGCAACAGAATTTCAATGAGTAAGTTTATAGAAGTATAAGGTACAACATTCAACACTTTATGAATTCCACTCTCCTCCGTAAAAAGTACTGAAATCAAAATGCATGAATGAATGAATGAATGAATGAATAAATAAATAAACAAACTGGGATCCTTAGCCAATAGTCAAATTAATGATGCTGCAGCTCATTAGAGAAAAAAATTCCCAGTAACCAATCTGACTAATGCTGCTCAAGGCCTCATTTGCTGACCAGTTAATTAAGCAGGCAGCCTAGATGATGGCACTGTTAATAACACTGTTCAATTACTGCCTTGCTAATATTATGAGTTACGGAAAACCTTTATCTTCTGTTGATTGATGAGAACTGCCTTGCAGGTGGGGATGGTGATAAGACAGCATATGATTGAAGGTATAGCCTTAAATAGAGACTGTAAACTAATTTGAGCTTTCTCTGTAGCAAAAGCTTGATAAAGTTAGCAAGCTAACAACAACCCTTATTTTTCTTTTCTTTTTGCTAAAAATAATTTATTTGTAATAAGTGTAAAGTTTTGGCACTGGGATCCAACATTTAGTTTCTCACTTTTATTCAGAATTTTGGAACCCACAGGCAAGAAAGCATAAGCAACCCTTGACTAGTGAGGGATGAAATAGAATTTTTTAAAAACAACAACGGTTCAATATGTGGACATGGTGGTTACATTTACTGCCATGCTGTGAATGTATTCTACTCTTTTCAGCACAGACTGATGTTGTTAAAATGGCAAGGGGCCATATGTATTACTCAAGTGGTTCCCAATCACAAAACACAGTGCAGAAATAATCCAGTTTGAGACTGCTTTAATTGCCCTGGCTCAATGCTAGGAAATTCTGGGAACTGTAGTTCTATGAGACATTTAGCTTTCTCTGTCAGAGAGCTCTGATGCCACAATAAACTACAATTAACAGTATTCCCTAGCACTGAGCCAGGGCAGTTAAAGAGATCTCAAACTGAAATATTTCTGCAGTTTGTTTTGGCTTTCAGACTTTTTACTTCTGTGAACCCATTTACATCTACATGTAGGTGTTGTTTCCTCCTCCCACTGGATGGATGCTTTCCACTTCTCCCCTTTTTGCCCAGATTGGCTGTATGACCCTCCCCCCACCATCCCCAATAGGCAAATAAGACCCAACCTCCCATATGACATTCAGGTCCCCTTCCAAAATCACCATCCCAATCTGGTTGATGTCATTCTGATGCCTCCCAATCCCTTTGCTGGCTCCTTCCCCCGTTCCTTGCCAACAATGCCTTCCTCCTCCTACGTGGCACTCTCCTTACTCAAACATAGTGTGATTCTGGCTAAAATCACCATCCCAATGTGGTTGATGTCATTCTGATATTTCCTCCTTCCCACCTGCCTGGCCAGGGTGGCAGCAGAGTGAAAAGTGTGGTTCCTAGCCAGTGGCCCTGCCTGGTGCCATGGGTCAGGATTACTGTCCTAGAACTGGAAAAACCAAGAAAACATCACAGTGAGAGTTAACTAACAATTTATTTTGGGATCCAGAACAGAGGATCAACACACAGACCAGTTGGTGTCAAATCTAATTTCCCCCCAAACAATTCACCCTTTAAAATCCAACTTGTCCAACCCCCCTTTCTCACCCTCACCTCTCACAGCCTCGCATGGGCTGTGGCACAAAGGAGACTGGGTCTACGTTCCAGAAGAGCTGAGATCCAGAATTCTGCAGTTGTGCTATGACTCTAAGGCAGTGGGACACTGGGGTTTCCTGAAAACCTGGCTCCAGGTAAGAAAACAGTACTGATGGGAGGGAATTTGGAGGGATGTAGAGACTTATGTGAAAGGCTGTCCTGTGTGTGCCTGCTCCAAGCCAGTGATAGACAAGCCTCGGGGATTGCTTCAACTGTTGCCCATGCCAAGCAGCCCCTGGAGGCATATAGCTATGGACTTTATATGACTTACCAGACAGTAAGGAAAGAAATACCATATGGATGGTCACAGACTTGTTCTCAAAACATTTACACTTTGTGGAATGCAAAGGATTGCCCAACATGGCCAAATTACCAGATTTATTCATTGGACATATATACAAAAATCACAGACTTCTTGATAAAATTGTGAGTGATCGAGATGGATAATTTACCTCGAAATTCTGGAAGGTTTTGCAGGAGAAATTAGGAGTTGAAAGTGCCATGTTTACATCCCATTACCCCCAATTGGATGAGCAGTCAGAGAATAATAATTGTTCTTTGGAGCAATATATTTGATGCTTTGGCAACTATTTGCAGGATGATTGGTTTGACTTACTGCCTCATGCTGAAGTTGCTTTCAGTGGGATGGTTCACCAAAGTACTGGACATTTGCCCTTTGAGGTTGTTTATGGCTATGAACTGAAAACTTTGCTGGCTCTGTTCATGGAGCCTACAATCCAGTGCTGCTCTCCCAGTGGATTACAAAAATCAAAGCTGCATGGTCTCACATTGTGGCAGCCCTAAATGAGGCCAAACAGACCTACAAGAAGTTCGCAGGTTGAAAGAGGGTCAGAGAGTGGGAGTTGAGACCTGGGAGCAGAGTCTACATGTCCACCAAGCATTTGAAGACTCAGTAGCTTTCAAAAAAAAGAAAAAAAGAAAAAGAAAAAAAAAAAGAAAAAAAAAAGGCCTAAAGTTTGTGGGGCTTTTTGTGGTAAAACAGATAATCAATAAGCTGACAACCGAGTTGGATCTACCAAAAACGTACAGATGCTTACACCCTGTGTTCCATTTTAGTTTACTAAAGCCAGCACTAGAAGATGACCTTTGGAGAGAAGAGCCTGAACCTCCACCTCCATTAGTGGTGTAGGAGGGGGAACAATATTTTGAGGTGGCTAAGATTTTGGATTCCAGGTGGCATAGGGAAAAGTTACAATATTTGGCCAGCTGGTAACACTTCCTGGGCTCACATAATGAATGGGCCTATGCCAGACATGTAGATGCCCCAGATTTGGTCCAACAGTTTCATAAACAATATCTAGACAAGCCAGGAGGGGATTGATATATGTAATAAAATAGTATAAAATGCTTCAAGGGTGGAAGAGTGTCAGGATTCTATGCTCTCACTGGAATCTGACCACCAAGGGGTGATGCATTGGGGCAGGGAATCAAAGGGAATGGCAGATGGGCATTGTAAATAGTAGATGGGACATTGAGGTAGGTTTATGACTGGGATGAGAGTTTGCCTTCTGATTCCAGGAGATGAAAGGAGATGGATCTGGAAGAACTAAGCTTCAAAGATCTTTTGGTATGGACAACCGGACTACTGGGGAGGGGAAAAGGGGTTTGGTCAGATGGCTTTAAAGTACTGGTTTGGTGGGACATACTCAGAGTTGTTTCTAAAAGGATTGCTGTGGTGAAGTGTCTTGATTCCAGAATAAAGCTATAGTGAATTTACACTTAAAAATGTTTTCCTGGTTCTTCCAAGTTTCTTACTATCAAGCATGACACTGCATGGATGAGAACGAGGAAGAAGCAGCAGGCCTCTGCTCACTTACTTGCTTCCCTCTTTCCTTCCCTCTCAATCCTGCTTGCCTATTCTCCCTCTGCCTTCCTTGGCATGGCACCTCCACCACCAGCAACACCTTGACAGGAGCTGGAGGAGAAATCAAAATGTGGTAGTTGTGGGGAGACAGTATGAGTCCAGCTTTGGTTCCTTTCCCTTATCATGTTCCCTCCTTCTCCTCCCCAAAAAAGGATTAGGCCTAATTCCATTTGCTGCAATTTCTTGCACCGCCATTGAGCAACTATTGTGTCCCTCGAATGGTCGTGCTTCATAGTTTGAAACCATTGTATTATCATATGCATTCTGTTCAGCATCAGAAGCCTTGCCTACAGGAAATGAGATCATTCAGCAGATATCTACTTGTGGAGAGCCTTTTCAGTTGTGGTACCTCCATAATGGAAAGTTCTCCTAGAGGCAGAAAATGCATAGTTTTAGGTGCCAGGCAAAATCCTGGCTTTTCCAAGAAGCCCCTGGGCTATTCTGAACTGGGAATTTGATTGCTGCTTTGGCTTTCCCCTCCTGTTTTGTCCAATGGTGCAGGTATGTAGGTTTAGACCCTGTTCTTAATGGTCTTATTAGGGCCAACACATCTTTTGATGGTGGTGAAGTGCACACAAATTTTTCTTAGAGGGGAGAGAAATGAAGGTGCATCTCCAAGAGGAAGTGGAAGTTGGCAAAAGTTTCTTGGGGGCTGGGCTCATGATTGAGAATAGCAATACCTTTTCTCCCCCCTCCCAGTTAACTTGTTATGAGCATTTATAGATGGTGGAGTGAGTG
Source organism: Phrynosoma blainvillii (assembly GCA_026167975.1). NCBI lineage: Eukaryota > Metazoa > Chordata > Lepidosauria > Squamata > Phrynosomatidae > Phrynosoma > Phrynosoma blainvillii. The sequence continues at coordinate 9,885,361 of JANUYF010000004.1, forward strand.
GCAATATTAGCAGCTGTATTGACAACTGGGCCACCATGTTGCATTCCCCATAGCACCTTGGGTCTTGTGTTATTTTGGATTTTTGTGGGCAGGAAATGGCATCAGGGATGTCTAATGGCTTCAGTGTTAGTGGGAGGGTGAATCTGCTCAACATTTTGGTCTAATATTTAAAGAGGTTACCCAAGGTATTGAACCTTGGACCCTTCCTTTAAAGTCTAGACTAGCACCCAATGTGGATTTGCTGTCCCACCAACACAGAAGCCAGCAAACAACACTAAATGGCAGCACCCCCCCCCAGAACATTTGGGGGAAATTGTACAAACCAGCTTTCTTTTTCTTTTGGAGGTGGAGCACAAAGAAAAATTGTGGGGTGGAGGACAAAGAATGTATTTTTCCTGAAAATTCACGAAAAAAATCTTCTGAGAAATGTTTCCTTAGCTCTTTGAGTTGTTTCTCTTACATAACTTCACATTATCTGATAACCCTTTAACACAGGATTTTATTGGCAAGATTTCTTCGTAAGAGGCTTGCCGTTGTCTTCTTTTTAGTCTGAGAGGGTATGACTAAGGACGTTATCACACGGGGAGTCGCGGGGAGAAAGTGGAAATAAACGGGCACGAGCGGAAGTCTTTAATTTATGGGATTTGTCCTGTTCCGCCTCGTCTGATAACTAAATTCGAATTTAAAAGGGGGTTAATTCGAACGAAAACCTGATCTTTTCATTTTTGGGATTTTTGGGGATTTGAAAAGCTCAGGTTTTTGTTCAACTTGACCCCCTTTTAAATTCGAATTTAGTTATCAGACGAGGCGGAACGGGACACATCCCGTAAATTAAAGTCTGCCGCTTGTCCGGTTTATTTTCAGTTTTCAGCGGCGGATCCCCGTGTGATAACGTCCTTACTCAAGGTCACCTAGTGGCTTTCTATGACTGAGCAGAAATTTGAATCCTTGTCTCCCTGGACACAGATCCATGAGGAAATTAATAAGGTATTGAAAATTAAAATTAAAAGAGACCCCAAAGTGTATCTTCTGGATATTACAAAGAAGGCATGGGAGGGAAGATATGGCAAAGTCCTATTTTATATGATAACAGTGGCAAGAGTAGCCTATGCCAGAAAATGGAGGTCGGAAGAAGGTCCAACAAAAGCAGATTGGCTATGGAAGTTATTACATTATATAGAGATAGACAAATTGACATGTTTGATTAGAAATAAATCAATTGACAAATTTAATGAGGATTGGTGTATGATATTAGAAGAAGTTCAGATTGCACGAAGGGTAGTAAATGAATCAGACGGACTCAGAAAGTAAGATATATAGATATAGATATAGATATAGATATAGGGGCTTTGCACACTGCCAGAAATAGTGCAAATAGAGCTCTCTGACAGAGAAGACTCAGTGTCTCAGAAAAAAAAATACAATTCCCATGATTCCCTAGCACTGAGCTAGGGCAGTTAAAGTGGACTCAATTTGCACTATTTCTAGCAGTCTGCAAAGGCCCATAGATAGATATGTAGGAATATAATATGTATGGTAAAATATGTTATAAATCATGGATATTTAATTTAGATATTGGTTTCCATCAGGTATTATATGATCTATATGCTATATGATTTATATGTAAAATGCACCCAAGGGGGAAAATACATAGATACCAAAATAGATCAAATATAATGAAATGTGAAACAGAAAGAAAAAGAATAAGAAGAGTACAGAAGATATAATACAAGAACTAAAAGTCAAAATTAGACAATAAACTAGACCGAAGTTACTTGGAAGTCTTTTTATGGATGTGATTGTTTAGTTTGTCTATTTAGGGTTAAAGTTATTACGTATGTCTATGTAAATATGTAAATATATATGTTTATATGCTATGTTATTTTGTATTGTATTGGTGTTTTTTTTTCCTGAATAATGTTTTTTTTTTTTAAAAGAATCCTTGTCTCCCAAAATCCTAGTCCAACTGCAGTATGCTGGCTCAGTCGGCTTAATCCTTAGGTCTCCTGTGAATTCAGAAGTGCCTACCCAACAGTATATTTTTATAATAAAGGTAACACTTTATACCTGAAATACAATTTTTCCCCAAAACAGAAGAGAAGATTTATGAGATGATGTAAATTCAATGTTGATTTCTAAGAGAAAGGAAATGGTCATCTATGTATTGTACAGATGTGTATACAGTTCAGTAGACTTCCATCACTGGGTACAACTGAGGTGAACAAAACTTTGTTTAGTAATGCAGGTAATGGATTTTCTTGACTTACAATTTCCTCTGTCTTAAATTCTGTATGTAACTCAAGTAAAGTGGATGGAAAAAGGCTGAGAATGGCTTTATCTCACTTCTTCAGGCATTATCCAAGTGAAATGTTCTCTTCCACACAAGAAGCAAAGGGGGAAATGCAGAGCTTAGTATATATTTGATTTCCCCAAAGTCTTGAAATATTATAACTTCACTTTTTGACCACAGAAATGCTAGGCCTCAAGGCTCCCCATTTAGCTCTGTGTTTTTAAGGTTAGAATGCCTGGGGGGATGAGATGGTAAAGAAAAAAAACCTCCACATATTATATGAATACAATTCAGTGGGGAAAAGGATGTCTTTAATCTTTGGTCCCTTGTTCCTTTTTCTGGAGGGGGAAAGAGAGAGGTAATAAAGGTTTCTGAGGCTGATTAAGAAAGCTGAAAGATTTCCTATGGGTATATCCCCATGGATTTTTCAGTATAATGGCTGAAGGAGAGTTTTGATCCCAGGAGGTCTTTAAAGCAATTCAGCTATGGCTCTCAGAATACAAGGGGATTATTTACAGGTAATGGAGTGTTGACTTTTTTCCTCAGTTACTTCACTATGGATTGACTATTCAATCTTAAAGATGCTCAGGCTGCAGAGGCATTCGGAAATTAAGTACATGCCTCTTTGATGCTAGAAAATCCACTTCTGTCCCCTGATCCCAAAGATCAGTTGACAGAGCAATCTGTCAGTGGAACTGCTCTGCTGGCTAGGATCTGCTAGTGAAAAAGCCAAAGAGAGGGTGGGAAGAAGAGGGGCAAGGAAGGAGACAAATTGTACCAGATCCAGATCTCTTTCAAACCAAGAACACAGTCATAGCATCAGCCCAAAGGCCAAGGTGAGAGGAGCTGTACATGATTTCCAGCACACTTTGAGCTGAGGTTGGGATTCACAACTTCCACTAGTCTAATGTCAGCTCAGTTGGTCCTTGTTCATCTTGGCCAGATAGGAGTGTACTCTTTGCCCGAGGTTTAGAAATTTCCAGTATCCAGTTTTGGCACTGTTCTTGACATCTTGCTTTACTCAACAGCTGAAAATCTGTGCCTCCTCTGAATAAAGGCTGGCACCATATTTTTGCTGAAAGTAAAACGTTGAGACAAATGGAGGTTTCTGCTTTGAAGAAGCTGCTGTGGAGCATCAAGAAAAACAAAAATACTGGAATTTTAGGATATTTAACATAATGAGCAAGCAATTTAGCAATCTTTTAGGTTATTTTATTGATATAAACAAAGTAGTATACAGACACATACACCTGTGTGTGTGCATCTACGTGTTCATGCTCATGCAAATACAAATACACACTCAGGGAGGAATATAGACTTCACATAGATATCTGTCAGTTACAGCATGCCCCCAAAGTCTTCTTTTAGACACAAAGACAGATTCCAGACTTAAAGTCAAAAGGACAGCTTTTATTGCAGTAAAGAAAACATGGTAGAAAGGGCTGCGACTTCTTTGACAAGTCTGAAGTTAAAGCACATTGAAACACTTTTATAAAACATAGCAATGTCCCTCCCCATAAGTTGGTGTAACTCAGTGATTGGTCACAAATTCCCTGTGATTCGGCCATTCACATGATGTAATGTCCTACTGTCCGGAAAATCTAACAAATGGCAGAATGCATGTGAATCCATAGCTTCCCAGAGACAGTAGACAAAACAACCTTGAAGCAACATCTGCACTCTGTTTGTGTGATGTATTGCCAGGGACTCGGATCACATTGATATCAATATCCTCACATATATGCATCTAACCTATTTACCAGCTTAACAGAATAAATCCTAAACCCATCAATTATTTAAATTATTAAACAATCTACCTATACATAAAACACCTTATAACCCAACTCATTATATATTTAACCATATTTTTAAACTCAAGCCTCTAGCTTCAGCCAAGGCAAGAACATCCCACACGTTCCAAAAGCCTTTCAGTTCTCAGCCAGCATGTTTCCCCTTTACAACTCATTAACCCTTACAGCACAACCTCACATCTTTAAACCTTATAGTTAACCATATCTTAACAATCCTATCTCCCATAAATTTCAATCAAAACAAATTCTGGCAGGAAAGCATTAAGCTAATACGTTCCTGACAATATCTCATTGTCTAGGCCAGGGGTAGGCAAACTGTCCCCTTTAAGGGCCGAGGGACTTCAGCTCCCAGAAGCCTCAGCCATGTTGGCCAATAGTCTGGGATGTTGGCCAATAGTCTGGGATTCTGGGAGCTGAAGTCCCTCGGCCCTTAAAGGGGACAGTTTGCCTACCCCTGGTCTAGGCACATAACTTAGCATAAACTACATTGCATGCAAGTAAACACCTTACATCATATTCATCTTTGGAAACACCCTAAGAGCCAACCTTGTAGGCTGACATCAGTAAGAAATTAAAAATTCAGATAGCACTGTGACATAACCATCTGTTGAGTAATTATGTGTTTCTAAATGGGCATCAGTTTAGAAGTACTGCACTACCTTGCTGTATCTAATAGCCTATATAGTGGGCCCTTGGTATCTATGGGGGATCCGTTCCAGACCCCCCCCCCCTTTCACAGATATGAAAATCCGTGGATGCTCAAATCCCATTGTCCTCAATGGGGTGGAAAGGGGGAGTTCTTAGTAAATAATCTGCTCATATGCACCTGAGGATCATGCCCATTTTTATGAAATGAAGCAACACTCTGAGCAACTCAAAAAACAAGACCAACAAGGAGTGGCTGAGGGAGCTGTGTAGCATAGCTTGAAGAAGAGAAGATTGTGAGTTGATATGAAATCTATCCTCAAATACCTGAAAAGAACTCAGGTGGAAGATGGCCCAAGTTCATTTTTTGCTTCTTACAGGCTAGATGCTATTGTTTTCCATAGCTTTTGCAAATCTGATGCTCTGAAAATACATTTTTAGTAGCAATTCATGAAACAAGCTATGTATAGTGGCAAAGAAATTAGACAGTTAGGTTCTAAAGAAACATTGTCTGAGTGCTGTAGCCAAAAATCTAGTACAGGGAATTTTATTTTGCTCAAAGTGAGAGGGGGTCGGCTACAAGGACCCTGCAAGACCATTTCCCACTTGTATACCAAGAGGCTGGTGGATCTAAGAATTGATGCAGAGACAGAATTCTCCAATTAAAGTATTATTTATTAAAAGGGGAAATCACACAGCAATTCAAACACATACACTCACTCATTCAAGGCTCAGGAAATCAGGGAAAAGATGTTGAGGCAAAACTATGGGTGATACTTACTACAGATGAGGCTTTCTCTGGGAACCAGTTGGGTGAAGTGGTGTGGGACACAACCATTCTTGAGAGCGTTGGTTTGAACGGAAGTGCCAGTAACTAGACTAGAGACCACAGTGATGTAGTGTCCCCATGAACTCCAAACTAGTGACACTGAGGGGAAAAATCCAGGGTATTTTTTAAGGGCTAAAACTAGCTGCAGGGCAACGGTGTTAGATTGTATGGGTGGAGTAATCCGGTCTGCAATATTCAAGGTGAATGGGAAAGGATTAAGTCATTAGCTGGCCCATCAGGTGAGACATCTAGGCAATTATCCCCCATTCTTCTGATTATGGAGGTGATGATGGTCCATTTGCAACTCCCACACTATCTGCCTGGCCTTGGGATGATTTTTTCCAGTCTTCCAAGTGACCTTGGTATGACCTGCCTGTCATTGCCCAGGTGGCACTTGGGGTCCACTGCAAGGTACATCTGGGGTTATGTGGAATATCACACACTCACCAAAATTCAGAAAAAATCCACTTTGGCTAACAGCATTTAGCCATATTATCAACAATGATGAAGGGAAAATCTACCTGGGAGATATCAATGGGAAAACTGAAAAAGTATACTTTATTAGTATGATCAACTTTAATCAGGCTGAATCATACATGACAGAATCACACACGTCAGGTGGCCATGAAAAGAAAGCCAGTTAACAATCACTCTGGATAGGTGCAGATAAGAACAAGGAGGGTTTAAAGACAATACTTCCAGAGACAGGGAAAACAGACTATTAATGACAGCCTCCAACAAAGTCACACCTAGCTGTCTCTGACAGCTTTTTTGCTGCCGATGCTGTTCCTGGCTGATAAATATCCTTAAAGTTCTGGAAGAGGAAGAAACAACTTCCTGTATATTATACGGTGGGTGTGCCATATCTGTGGACAGCAAGCCTGTGGGGGGGCAGCAGAGGAGGAGGAAGAAGGAAGGAGAAGAAAGGAACAAGCCACGTCCTGGAAACCTTCCCGAGGCCCCAAGGGATACCCGTGTGGCTCCATGCGGCACCTGTGTGGGCCCAAGGAGCACCTGTGGGGGTAGGGGGTCAACTGGATGTCACCCTTTCTTCTGGGGTTCAACTCTGGACAGCCAGGTTAAACTTTGGAACTGCAGTCAAATTTTCAAGCTGGTAATTTCATCCAGTTCATTACAGGCTCTGATGAAAAGATATTATCAAAGTTCCTACTTCCCCCTGTCTGTGCTGGCTGGGTCATTCATGGAGTTGTAGAGCATCACACCTTTCCTATACTCTTTCCTGGCAGCAGAACTCTTTGAAATCTGAGGGTCTTATTGGAACAGACAAACAGCTGTGCTCTGTTAGCCCTTTCTGCTATTAAGGCAGAAGAGGTAGGTCTTTCTGTTCCAAAACTCGTAGGTGAAGATGCTGTTTCTTGATGACAGTGTGGAAAGTTCCATTGCCATACGTATACAAACTTGGCAATTTGAGAGTGGCTTCTGTGACATTCTTGTATCCATTCTGGCCATCAGGGAGGATGAGTAAAACACTTCCATAAAAAGTCTGGGAAACTTCCTTATGCGATATACAAAGACATAGCTATGTTAGTCTGTATAAGCATATAAAAGGATCTTGTAGTATCTTTGAGATTAACTGAGAGAAAGACGTTTGTAGCATAATCTTTGTAGATTCAGTCCACTTCATCAGATCTAATGAAGTAGACTGAGACTATGAAAGCTTATGCTACAGACCTCTTTATCTCAGTTAGTGTCAAAGGTGCTACAAGATAACAACAACAACAACGTTTGTTTATAAGGCCACTTTCACAAAAGGGTGGAGTATCAGTCATATATAATCAAGAACAAAACAATAAAACACAATACTGTAGTACACTAAAATATTTTTAAAAACCATACAAATATTATAAAGATACACTAAATATATCATAACGATCCCTTTATCTCCTTATACAAGCATCTTTAAAAAGCACAATACTGATATAACCAGAGTCATTTTGCCATAAAGCCTCAACAGAATTCATGTATTTTCAAGATCAATGGAGTTGCCCATTAATTGTGCTATGCATTAACGGAATGTCAAGGTTGTGTAATGCAGTGTGCATCCCAAGTGCATAGGCATGCATGAAGCTACTGTATGTACAACTCTGCTTCTTCAACCTTGAATCTTAATGTTGTATAGATTTAGTTTATAAAGCCTGTGTTTTAGCACTGTTTCTTTTGAAGTATTACAATGTGCCTTGAGCCTCAAACCCATTCTTAGGCCTGACTGAAGCAGACTCATTGAATCAGTAGGATTTGCCCGTGTGTTGACTCACTATTCAGCTATTGATTCAGTGAGCCTACTATAGCTGGAATTAACCAGCAGGATTTTGGCCAGGATAGGAATGAAATTCAAATGAAGAAGAAGAAGGAGGGACAATCCAGGTTGCATCTACACTGTAGAAATAATGCAATTTGACACCAGTTTAAGTGCTGTAGTTGTATCCTATGGAATCTTGGGATTTGTAGTTTTACAAGATCTTTGGCTTTCTCTGCCAAAGATTGCTAGTGCCTCACAAAACTAGAAATCCTAGGATTCTATAGGATGGATCCATGGCTGTCAAAGTGGTATCAAACTGCATTATTTCTACAATGCAAGTGCACCCTCAGTGACAATATCCCCAAAGGCTAGGAAAATGGAAGTGTCTCTCTTTCAGCTGCCTACACAAGAAAGATATATTGGAGCCACTGTAACCAGCATATCCGTTTCTTAATGTACTGAATGCCTTTGGTATTTAAGGGGCTTCCTCCTGGCACTGTTTTTAAGTTCACAGGAGATGTTCTCATGGCAGTCATGGGAGTATTTCTAGTGGACTTGCAGCAGAGAGGCTGGCTAATAACAGTTTGGGGCTAATGGTGCATGAATGCAGTAATCTGAGCTGGTCATTATCACCCCCAGAAAAGACATAGGTTTTGACCATAATTGCTTAAATAACAGGAACAAAATGTATTTGAGAAGGGCTTGGAAACTGAGACATTTAGGAATACCACCTTTCTTTGATGCTCCCATTGACTTCATTGCAATGGAGTGTGGTGTGCACTGATGGTTTGTTAAGACAGTATGTTTCTGGGTCAGGCAGTGGGTTTTTGAAGTAGCTCATTTGCTCATTATGACATCAAAGGTCATGCAAATTAATCCTTAGCAGCTAATTCATTTCTGCTGTCACTTATACTTTAGTACTATGATGGCTGTGATCATTTTTACAATATTTGTTCATGTATATTTGAAGTACTGTTTTCCAAATGGCTTTAAATATAGCAGTGTCCGTGGGTCAATTAGCATCATTGGTCTCATGTGCATTGCTTACTGCTGCATGAACTGCAAACTGACGTTGGCTGATTGGATCCTAACACTGGTATTCAAACAGTAGGTTCTTTATGATACCAGCCAGCTTTGCCTAAATTCAATCATCCTTGCTTGTGACAATGAGATTTCGGCAGGATTTAATTCTTTGCCTGCCAGACAGATAAGATATTTGCTATTGGTCTCAAGAGAACTCTTGCATTTATGAGAATGTCTTTTCCCCAAAGTACATAAACTATGCAAATTATGTAGCTAAAGTACCATAACTTCTACCTTGCTGCATGGTGTTGTTTTTTTTAAATAGATGCATGGGATGCATTGTTTGCATCTTGTTGATCAACCAGTGAGTCCTTCTATGCGTTTGGCTGTGTACTTTGATGTCCGTCCGTCTGTCCAGCTATCCTTCACTTTATTTATGTGCCTCATTTTTCCCAGACTGGGACTCAAGGTGGCTTACAAATAAACACAAAATACAATTTAAAATATAATTAAAAACATACAAAACTAACATTAAGGCACTATAAAACAACAACAACAATACAAGCCATTTAAAATCTTACTTTAAAACAGAGATTAAAAATAGTAACAACACTGTAAAAGCCCTTTTTTGCAGGGGGATTAAAATAATTTTCTAAAGGCTTGCTGGAAAAGAAAGGTCTTAACCTGTTGCTGAAAAGGAAGAAAAAGAAGAAACCATCATAACTTCCCATGAACGAAGTGGCAGCAAGCACAGAAGATGTCTTCTCTCATGTTTCCACCATCTGAGCCTGTGATGGCACCGGGACAGAGAGAAGTGTCTTTCCTGCAGATCTTAAAGCTTGGACAGGCTCTTATCAGTCTTTCAGATAGTTGAGTCTTGAACTGTATAGAGCTTTATAGGTGAAATTGTGTCTGGAAACAAACCGACAGCCAACGGAGTTGTTGCAACAAAGACGTGGTGTGCTCCCTATAACCAGCACCCATTAGCAATCTGGTTGCAATCTGACCAGTTGAAGTTTCTAAACTCATGCAACCTCATGTAGAGTGTATTATGGTAATCTAATCAGGATGTTGCTAAGAACATTATCACACGGGGGAAATCCTGTGAGGAAACGGGGGTTTAAACTGAAAATAACCCGCAAAAGCGGGTATATTTTCAGAAAACGTCGCATTTAAAAGCAGGTTAATCTGAACAGAAAGTAGTCAGAAACGGCTTCTTTTTATTTTCGGGGATCTTCCGAAAATAAAAAGAAGCAGTTTCTGCCTACTTTCCATTTGGAGTAACCTCCTTTTAAATGCGCAGGTTTTCACATGGGGAAAGCCAGCTAATTAATTGCTTCTGCTTTTGCAGTAGCACTTTCACTTTAAAGCCGGCTTCTGTCCAGAGCTCCCCGTGTGATAACGTCCTAAGGCATGTTTCACTGCAGCCATGTCAGACATACCATAGAGTGGGGGCACCTGGCTCACTAGCTTTAATTGTGCAAATGCACTCCTGGCCATCACAGAAACCTGAGCATCCAGGGTCAGGACTGAATCCAGGGGTACACCCAAGCTGTGTGAGAGTAATCCCCTACAGCACTCCAAAGCTGTAATACAGTGAATTTGTGTGCAAATTATGAAAACACAATTTTTCTGAAAATTACAGAAACTTCAACAGAAAGGAAAGGCAATGTTCTCCTGCTCAAGAACTCTCACAGTGGCTGGCAGTTTCTCAGAATGCTTTGAGGTGGTCTCTCTCACCAAGAATGAGAAATTTTGCCAATAATTCTTCCCCTCTCCAATGAAGGGTAAGGCAAAGTATTATGTATTTCTGTCTTTCCAAGTCACAATGGGATGACATGCCATTTGGGTGCAGCTACTTCTCTCATAAATCCAGTGTGCATCTCTGAGTATCCATTAGTAGAAGACTATCAAGTTTCCTGTCCTTGATCTCCATCAAGATCAGCAGCAGATGGGGAGAAGGTATTGTTTAGGGACTCACCATTCACTACCAGAACCAACTTTCCCCAACAAGCAAGATTTCTTGTGTGAAGTCGTAGGCTTTCATGGCCGGCATCCATAGTTTTTTTGTGGTTTTTTTTCGGGCTGTGTGGCCATGTTCTGAAAGAGTTTCTTTCTGACGTTTCGCCAGCATCTGTGGCTAGCATCTTCAGAGAAAACTGAAATGGAAAAGCCTGGTTGTATATATACTGTGAGATCCTGGGTAGGGAGGGGTGGTTCCCAGGTGAACTGTGTGTTGTTCTGTGTTGAATAGGTATTGTTCTGTGTTGATGGCTTCGCTTCAGGCTATGCAATCCAGGATATGTCTGCTGTTCCCATGTAAACTGTGTATTGTTCTGTGTTGAATAGGTGTTGTTCTGGTGTTAATGGCATGGCTTCCAGGTGAGGAATGCAATCCAGGAGATTGTCTGCTGTTGTCTGCTGACCCTGGTTGGTCTTCCCTTTGCATTTGCTGAGTGCAGATTTTCTTATTTTGTAGGACTGGTAGCCATATCTTGTTTACTTTAAGAGTTTCTTCTTTCCTGTTGAAGTTGTCTAAGTGTTTATGGATTTCGATGACTTCCCTGTGCATTCTGACCTGATAGTTGTTGGCATGGTCCAGAATTTCAGTGTTTTCAAACAGCATTTTATGCCCAGGATGGTTTATCATGTGTTCTGCTACTGCTGATTATTATTATTATTATAAAATAAAAATTAATATTTCTTGTGCTTTGTTGGACTTCACAGAGTTCAGAAGACATACTCAGAATGATGCTTACTGATGTTGTGCCATAGGAAGCAATGGTTACAGAACTGGGAAGGTCTTTAAGGTTCGTCTTCATTGCTGCCTATGCATTACTGGTGTATGTAAGGCTAGTATTCCCAAATTTCAGAGCCTGATCCTGAGTCTCAGTATCTGGACTTTCTTCTTTGGTCTTCAGGATGAGGGGAAACAATCACAAGGTGAGAGTTCTGCCTTGAAAAGGTTGTCAAGCTGTATATAGGGTGAGTCTTCTTTATTCAAAATGCTTGGGATCAGAAGTGTTTGGGATTTCAGATTTTTTATTTTATTTCAGAATGCCTGTTTTTGCATATACATACACAATATGAGATACCGGTAACTTGAAGAGACCTGAGTCTAAAAAGAAAATTCATTTATGTTTCATACATACCTTATATGCATAGCCTGAAAGTCATTTTATACAATATTTTAAATACTTCTGTGTATGAAATAAAGTTTGTGTACACTGAATTGTCGTAAAAGAAAGATGCAACTATATCAGCCACCCATGAAAAAAGTTTTGGTTTTTAGAGTATTTTGGATTTCAGAAGTCCAGATAAGGGAGACTAAACCTGTATATTCTCCTTTCTGAGACTTGGTCTTTTTATAATAATAATAATAATAATAATAATAATAATAATAAAATTTTATTTCTACCCCGCCCAATGGGTACCCAATCAGGGCGGCTTACAAGTTTAAAATCATAATCCAGATAAAACATATTTACACAGAGCCCGACCCACCCCCCTTAAAACAGTATTAAATCAACAATTATTTAAAACATAATTTAAAAATTAAGGTCCACACAGAATAAGTGAGACTGGCTCGATGATCCCTTCCATCTCACGATGGGGCCACGTAGGGGCATCCAAGCACAGGTCCTTACGTCCGGGGTGGGTAACTAGTCTGGGAAGGCCTGCCGGAAGAGATCCGTCTTAATGGCCTTTTTGAAGCTCTCCAAAGATGTTAATAGACGGATCTCGTCCGGCAGGTCGTTCCAGAACCTGGGGGTGACAACTGAAAAAGCCCTCTGGGAGGTGGCCGCCAGCCTCGATTTTTGAGGCTGTAGCAAATTCCTCCCGGAGGATCGAAGAGCGCGGGGATGATTGTATGGGAGTAGGCGGTCCCTGAGATAGCTTGGTCCCAAGCCATTTAGGGCTTTAAAGGTAATAACCAACACCTTGTACCTGGCCCGGAAGCTGATAGGCAGCCAGTGGAGGGACCTTAAGACTGGAGTAACATGATCCCTCTGAGATGTTCCCGAAACAAGTCTGGCTGCCATGTTCTGAACCAGCAGTAATTTCCGAACCAGGCACAGGGGTAGCCCCATGTAGAGTGCATTACAGAAGTCGAGGCGTGAGGTTACCAACGCGTGCACCACAGTCTCAAGGTCCTTTACTTCCAGAAATGGGCGCAGCTGGCGTATCAGCCGAAGCTGATAACAGGCGCTCCTGACCGTCGCGTTAACCTGATTCGCCATCAGAAGCGACGAGTCAAGGAGCACCCCCAAGCTGCGAACACAGTCACTGGAGGAGAGCATGACCCCATCCAGGACTGGAGGTTGCAACCCAATTCCTGGTTTCGGGGCTGATACCGTAAGCACCTCCGTCTTGTCTGGATTCAGCTTCAATCTGTTTTTCCTCATCCAGCCCATTACCGCCCCAAGACATTCATTGAGAGAAGAGGTGCCATTGGAATTCAAGGCCGACGAACGAGACATGGAGAAATAGATTTGGGTGTCATCAGCGTACTGATAACACCCAGCACCATAGCTCCGTATTATCTCACCCAGTGGCTTCATATAGATGTTAAATAACATTGGGGACAAAATAGCCCCCTGAGGGACCCCACAAGTGAGGTCTCTCTTACCGAAGCTACAGTCCCCAATCAGCACCCTCTGGGACCGACCCGAGAGGAAGGACCGGAACCACTGCAAAGCAGTGCCCCCGATACCTAACCCCCTCAGGCGGTCCTAGAGGATGCCATGGTCTATTGTGTCAAATGACATAATCTGAACAGCTGTGGGTTGATGATTAACGCACTGTGCTCACTGATATCACCATTGCTCGCTCCTTGTGACATCATCAGGAAATCTCAGGATGTAGGGGGATATGAACCTGGCAATCCTGGGTAAGTCTGGACTTGTGGAAGGTGCCCTCAGGATTTAGGACAAAGCTTTTGGAATTGTCTGTTTTTGTGCAGGCTCATGTTTTAACCACTGGTTTGGAGGAAACAAAAATGATGGATCACCCTGATTATGCCTAGTCAGGTGGTCTAAATGGGATGCCTAACTCAGCTGCCTCTTGTAAATTTACTGTGGGATGCATATGTCAGAAGCTGGCATAGGAAAAAGTTGCTTGCTCTCTGTAAACAATAGAGAAATGAGCTTGTTTTGTAGAAAACTGCAGCTGTCTATTGATGAGATAAATTGTCTTAAGGGTGGTTAACTGTGATGGGAGGAATCGATTTCCAAATTAAACAAGAAAGATCTACTTTCTCAGCTGCATTGGCTCAGTGCTTGCAACATCCCAATTTAGCCCCCCCTCTTTTTTTTCCCTGTGCAGAATTTCACATCTGCTTTATTCAAATGCTTATTTTGGCATTGATGAAAATTTGGAAAGGGTTTGTGAGAGAAAATAGTGCTAGACCAGGGGTGCACAACTGTGCAGAAGCCAATTTCTCTCCTAAGAACACCCCCACTGGGCCACACCTCCATTCCCTAATAATAATAATAATAATAATAATAATAATAAAATATTTGTATTTCGCCTCTCTGTATAACACAGCTGGGGTGGCTTACACGATAAAACATACAATCCTGTCTCCCAATAGCTCATCCTCCCAAAATACATTTAAATAATCATTGTTTAAAACATACTTAAAAATAACAGATAAACAACAGATGATAAATGAATTAAAATAACTAACAGAAATCAGGGTCAGGCATAACTTTTTTGGTGGCCAGTTGTCTACTCAGGAAAGGCCCGCCAGAAGAGATCCGTCTTAACAGCTTTTTCAAAGCTGTTTAAGGTGGTAATGTGATGGATCTCATCCAGCAGGCCATTCCATAATCTGGGAACAATAGCAGAAAAGGTCCTTTGGGCAGTTGCAGACAGTCTAGTTTTTATAGATTGCAACAAATTCTTCCCAGAGGATCTGAGTGCATGGGGTGGATTATACAGAAGGAGGCAATCCAGAAGATAGGTTGGGCCCAAGCCATTTAGGGCTTTAAAGGTGATGACCAACACCTTGTACTGTGCCTGGAAACTGATAGGCAGCCAGTTGAGCGATTTTAAAATAGGTCTTATATAGTGTCTTTGAGTTTTACCTAAGACCAGTCTGGCTGCCATATTCTGTACCAACTGAAGTTTCCGAACTAGACACAAGGGTAGCCCTATGTAGGGTCCATTACAGAAATCGAGATGAGAGGTAACCAGCACATGTACCACGGTTTCAAGGTCCCTAACTTCCAGGAAAGGCACAGCTGGCATATCAGCCAGAGCTAATAACAGGTGCTCCTGACTATTGCATTCACTGATTTGTCATCTGAAGCGATGGCTCTAGGAGCACCCCCAGACGGCGAACACAGTCCTTTGAGGGGAGTGTGATCCCATCTAGGACTTGGGATTGTGTCCCAATACCTGGGTTTGGGACCATTTCTGTTAATACTTCCATTTTGTCTGGATTCAGTTTCAATCTGTTTTTCCTCACCCAGTCCATTACCACTTTAAGACATTAATTGAGAGGGGAGACACCATCTGAGGTCAAAGCTATAGACTGAGACATGGAGAAATATATCTGGGTGTCATAAGCATACTGATAACACCCCGTCCCATGTCTACAGATGATCTCTCCCAGCGGTTTCATATATATGTTGAATAGTATCGGGGACAGGATGGCGTCCTGAGGGATACCACAATTAAGCTCCTTTTTAGCTGAGCACCTGTCCCCGAGCATCACCCTCTGGAATTTTGCCAAGAGGAAAGAACAGAACCATTGCAGTGCAATGCCTCTGATTCCTAATTCTCTTAGGCGTTCCAAGAGGATGTTATGATCTATTGTGTCAAAGGCCAGTGAGAGGTCCAGTAGCACCAACAGGGTCACACTATCCCTGTCAGTGCTCAGATGCTCAGATAATCAGTTTCCTCAAAGACAGCTTGGAGCTAGAGAGCAACAGCCCTCTCAATCACCTTGCTCAAAAAAGGTAGTAAGGAAACTGGCCTATAGCTGTTCATGTCCAGAGGGTCAAGGGAAGGTTTTTTCAGAAGCGGCCTAACTGCCGCTTCCTTCAAACAAGATGGAACACAACCAAGAGATGCATTGATGATGTCCCTCAGGAACATCCTCAAGACATCTTTGGGTTATGGAATGGCCTGCCGGAGAAGATCTATCACATTACCACTCTAGAAGCCTTTAAAAAGGCTGTTAAGATGGATCTCTTCTGGCAGGCCTTTCCAGATTAGCCTCCGCTCCACTGATATTGATATCCCCCGTCTACCCCCCAAAAGATAATGTCTCGCCTCTACCTCTAATTTTAGCTAATTTGTTATTTCTTTTGCTTCTAATTAGTATTTTATATTGCTATTCATTTTATATTGTTATTGTTTTTAGTTTGTTTCTTTTTCTTTTTTATGATTGGGAGGGGAGTTGGGGTAAGGGTTATTTAGAAATCTGGTTTTAATTGTGTATTGTATTTTATTGTTATTCCTATTTGTTGTAACACACCTCGATCCGCAGGGAGGGGCAGGCTATAAATAAAATGCATTATCATCATCATCATCATCATCATCATCATCATCATCACCACCACCACCACATATTTGCATCTCTGCCTCTTGTCACTGAGGAATAATGGATTGGTGTTGCCCCCACGATGGCACCCCAGGGTCCCAATGGACTCCCAATCCAGTGCTATGCAGTCCTGGAAACCATGCCCACCAGATCCAAGGCCTATGCTATTGCCCTTGAAAAGTTGTGACAGCATAGTCCCTTTCTCCAATTAGAGAGAGGGAGGGTGGGAACAGCCAACCTAGAATGGTGCTTGTCTCGGGTACCACGTCACTATATATAGGCCCACTTCCAATCAGGGTTTGGGAGGGGTGGAAGTTCCACCCCTCCCAGCCACTTTCCCAATCCCAGGCCTGCCTGTTTGTGATGCCGCCCAATCAGGCGGCACATCCCCCCCCCCCCCAGTTCCCTCTGGGAACTGTAGTCCAGCACCAGCAAGGACATACTGTCCTCTCTCATCCCTGGTGACCAATCCTAGCCCAGCCAAGTCAGTGCAAAGTCTGCTGGGGCTTCACTGGGGCTGAGCTGTCCCCCAAGCTGGCAGCTCTCCCCTGCAGTGGCAACACGGTCAGCCCAATGAGTCGGGCAACCCTATTTCTGACTTTATGATGGATGTGGTTGCCTGCTGAACAAGTATGGCTGTCAGGTGCCATAGTGATTTTATTTTTTGTTTGTGAGCAGTAACTGACTAGTGGATAAAATACCTTGCGGGTAAAGTAAAGGTAGTATCTGGCTCTATGTTTCCACGATGTTAAAATAAGGTGAGTTTCAGTGAGGTCATCTTCCCCCGCCCCCATATGTTCAGCTGTGTTGAATATGCTACTTTTGAAACTAATATTGAAATGTCAAAACATCTGATGTAGTCCTAATAATGAATACTTCAATCACGATGCTTTGCTGCAGAGTCTCTATCGCAAATCCATTCATTTTAGAATACATGAAAATGGTATTTGGTGTCCTTGAATCTTGCCTATGGATTTCCCCAGAACACTGAGGTGCGTGAAGGGGAAAAGAGCTAAATTTGTAAAATGTTTAGCTTACACAGTAAAGCAAAAGTAAAGGGAGAAAAAATGCCTATGTGCATGTTTGCCTTTCTCCCCAATTCCCCTCTGCAAGTCATCCTTAAGGCTCATTACTTCTCAAAGCAATATATTCTTTTCCTGGTAATTCTGTTGATCCCCTTCCTCTGAAATTCAATTTATAATGGAGTTGTTGCTCCAGCAAGCAATATGTGAGGTGCATGTGAATTGCAAGTTGGGGGGGATGGGAGCATGAAAACTCTGCAAGACTGGGATTGTCTGAAAGTGCGCCCCTGTTGACATGATGCAGAAGCAAAGGCTAATGTAGTTCATTGTTACCTTAAGGCCTAGTTCCTGCCATTTGCAGGGGAGGTGATACAAAAAGTGCCCAGAAGTGGTATGCCCTCAGGCTTCAATTGGGAGAACATTTGTTTAGAAACATCCTACACTGACAATGGGCTAGTGCTTTGAATTTGGAGCTAAAAAACCAGGAATAAATACTGCTGCTGCTGCTGCTACTACTACTACGTTGTTTGCCTTCAAGTTGTTTCCAACTTATGGTGACCCTAATGGAACCTTATCATGGGTTTGTTTGGCAAGATTTGTACAGAGGATGTTTGCCATTATTTTCCTCTGAAGCTGAGTGTGAGTTGACCAGTGTCACCCAGTGGGTTTACATGGTCAAATGGGGATTTCAATCCTGGTCTCCCAGAATCTTAAACCATTACACAGTGCTGACTCTCATGTATGCTTATAGTAATTAAAAAAGAAACAAAATATTCATATTTATTGTTTCAAGAAATCCATTCAAAGATGATACTGGGCTTCTGTGAGTGCAAGTCTGCTCAGCTAACCACCACATGCTGTTTGCTTCTCTAGCAGGGAGGAGAAAGGAGCAAAAAGTGACTTTAAAGAAAGGAGGATGGCAATAAATCCTAAATATACCAGTCTATAAGCCAGTGTGATGATTTGAGCATTGGACTGTTAACTCTGAAGACCAGGGTTCGAATCCCTGCTCAGCTGTGGAAACCCACTGGGTGACCTTGGGCAAGTCCCACACTCTCAGCCTCAGAAGGTGGCAAGAGCAAATCCCTCTGAACAAATCTGGCCAAGAAAACCCTGTGATAGATTCGCCTTAGAGTCGCCATAAGTTGAAAAAGATTTGAAGGCACACAGCAAGTAGCAGTCTACAACCAGATCTAGAAAAGATGAGAGAGTAGAACACCAGGGAACTGTATCTATCTACCTGTTGTACCTTAGTCCCCAGGTGAAGTTTATTGCTACATTGTTGGTGCTTTAATATCTAGCACTCTTCAGCTTTGGCATAAGTAAAAAGAGGTGTGACTGCTTCTGGTGGAAAATGTTGTCTCCTGGGGAATGCCAGTGTGCGCAGTAGTTTGAGTGTTGGACTACAATTCTGGAGATCAGGCATCAGTTCTCCACTTGGCCATGGAAACCCACTTAGGTGAGTTGTACACTCTTGGCTCCAGAAAACCCCCTGATAGGTTCACCATATGAGAGCCAGCATGGGTAGTGGTTTGGGCATTAGACTAGGACTCTGGAGACAGGGTTAGAATCCTGGCTCAGCCATCTAAACCCACTGGGTGACCTTGGACAAGTCAGGCTTTCTCATCCTTAGAGGATGGCAATAGCAACCCCCCTCTGAAGGAACTTTTCAAGAAAAGCCCATTATAGGTTTGTGTTAGGGTTGCTCTATGTCAGAAATGACTTGAAGGCACACAACAATAGCAACAACAAGAGGTATATGAGGAGAGAGCTGTGGAACTTGGAAGAGGGAGGTCTCTTCTCTTTGCCTTTGGCAGGAAAATATTTTGGGATGGGTGGCTCTTGTTCCTCATTGGAAGAAAGAATGAAATTCTGATGGGTGATGCAATTGCACCAGCATAAATTGTAGTGACAACTTCAGTGGTGGCAAGGTGGCAGCAGCAGAAAGACTGTGGACATTGCAGTGATAGGAGGGAGCACCAGTGAAAACTGTCTCTGTCAGGAGAGAAATCTGACTTTTTGGCCACTCAGATCTGGAAGGGCAACTTGCTCCAAAGACAAAGGTGGCTTTATCTTTTGCCCCCTGCTGCTACATTGCTGTTGTTGTTGTTGTGTATCTTCAAGTCATTTCTGACTTATGGTGACTCTGGGCTGACTCTATCATGAGGTTTTCTTGGCAAGATTTGTTCAGAGGGGGGTTGCTGTTGCCATCCTCTAAACATGTGAGAGTGTGACTTGTCAGATCACCCAAAGGGTTTTCATGTCTGATGGGGAGTCAAACCCTGAACTCCAGAGTCTTAGGCCAATGTTCAAACTACTAAACCACATTGGCTCTGAAAAGTGCCTTACACTGCCATAACAGACTGTAACATACATGTATGGCAGCAATTAGAGCTTAGCCAAAGTACATATGGATGGATGGATTACTTAGGGCTGTTATGAAACTTCCCCTGGAGTCTTCTGTTCCATAGGAGAAAATCTAAGGGATAGTCTATCACTGAATTTAGCAAAAATATCCAATTTCATTTTGGAGGGGGACAGTTACCATTTCTGGAGGCAGTGGTCTTCCTTCTCAACCAAGAGAGGTCCATCTGATGGTTGCACAGCTGTGATTCCCCTCTTCCTATGGTACCTTTTCACAATCATCCTTTTCCCCCAGCTCAGATTTCTTGTTGAGAACTTGTTGCTCAGCTGCAGGTCATGCAGCATCTGCCCATAGAAACTACTCTTTAGTTTGGGTTTCATGTTCTGGATCCAATGGCTTTAGCCTGGAGGCACTGGAAGAAAGCTTTTGAAGAATGCAGCTAATATTGCAAAGAACAAGAGGATGTGTGATGACTGGGGATTCTGGCATATAGTGAGGGATAATGGGATGACTCAGAGCAAAGACATACAATGTAGGCTGTGTATTGTATGAAAAACTTCCTAATGGCAGGTTGTGCAAAGCATTTTTATACATTTCCCCAGGGATTGCTGTGAGATGCCTTTCAGTGCAAACATTTCAGTTTGCAATGAACACAAATCTTTCAAGGTATCTTCCACAAAATCCTGGAGTGCCTCAAAGAGAATCTTAGAGTTGGATTGGACCATAAAAGTAATCTAATCAAAACCCCCTGCAATGCAGGAATACTCATTGGATGACCATCCAAACTTTGTTTAATGACCTCCAAAGGTACAGAGTCCACTATTCTCCATTCCATTGTCAAACAGCTCTTACTGTACAGGAAGTCTTCTCAATGTTTAGGAGGAATCTCTTTTCTTGTAATCCAAATCCAATGGTTTGTGTTCAAGTTTCTGGAGCAGAAGAAAACAAGCTAGCTCCATCTTCTACATGATCCCCCTTTAGATATTTAATGATAGCAATCCTGTCTTCTCTTCTCCAAGCTAAACATAGGGTACATCTACATTTTAGAAATAATGTAATTTGACACCACTTTAAGTACTGTAGCTACATCCTATGGAAACCTGAGATTTGTAGTTTTATTGGCTATTCTGAGCTTTGCAGGTACCAGATCAGCATAGCTCGTGCTCCTGCTCAGCATGAAACAGCTGTGAAAAGAATGGCCATCAAATCCAAACTGATTTGCTGTCCAATAGTGTCAGATCTCCTGGCCACTACTATAGAACAGGAACACTCTGTTCTGTAGCATTTGCTAATATTATTATTGTAACAATTATTTATACTCTATCTTTGCAGGATGCCAATCCTGTGAGAAACAAAGATGGATTACAGGGATCATAAAATATATTCACACATAAAATATTCACAGGGCAGCTGGTGGTAGATTGTCTATTTTTCTGGAATAGAAACAGACACCAGGTGTTACTGTTGCCTGTCTTCCTCTCTTTCCTGGAATCTGTCCCCCAAGGAAGATGGTGATATGTAGCCCCATATGGTGGAGGTGGGGGAAGAAGGGAAAGTCATCTCAGCAGTGAGAAAAGTGAGCCCCAGGAACCACCTGCAGCCCCTGAGATCCATATTAGTTTCCCAGCCCCCCCCCCTGCTTTAAATCTTTTGGTACAATTTTCAAGCGTTGTTTTGTCATTAAAAAACAACAACAACAAATGGAAAGCCCCCTAAATATGTAAAAATACTCCCACCCCACACAGAAAGCTCCAAGAATCCCCAGCACCCCCAAGCCTCTATTTTTATTGGAGTGCTTCTCAAAATGGTTCCCAGAAGTTATGCAATGTCACCTCCAGATGCCATTTTGGAAAGGACTTAAAAGAAGGTAGAGGTATTTGGGAGCATTGTGTGTGTCTGTGGAGGGGTATGTTGGAGGGGGGAAAATGGCCCCTGCCCCCACATAGTTGTCCACTTCCAGTTGGTTAGTGGACTCACTTAGTTGCAGGTTCCAGTTTTTTGAATTGGATGTACAGACTGGTGAACTATTTTTTTTCCTTGTGGGAGCTGCTCTTGCTTTGGTAATTGCTACTGATGCCAGTTAGGGGGGATTTCCTGACCTCTGAAGGCATCCCTTCTCTGTCTGCCTCCTTTTTCAAGCAAAGACATGGGACCAGACTCAGCAGGAGACAAGCTTCCTCTCCACATCTCTTTCTACCTTGTCTAAGCAAGACCTCACCAGCAGTCTGGTCCTTAAATTGGGATGGAGCCTTTTCTTGTCACTGAAGTTTGAATTATATGTTACATATGAGGCATCATCAGAAACCTGACGTCACTTCAGTATTCCAGAGATAAATTTTGGCAGAGATTAACGTCTGATAAATGAGATTGCAAATAAAGCTGTATTTTTTTGTGGGTTTTTCAAGCTGTGTGGCCATGTTCTAGAAGAGTTCCTTTCTGACATTTCACCAGCATCTGTGGCTGGCATCTTCAGATGCTGGCGAAACGTCAGAAAGGAATTCTTCTAGAACATGGCCACACAGCCTGAAAAACCCACAAAAAACTATGGATGCCGGCCATGAAAGCCTATGACTTCACAAAGCTGTATTTCCTTCTTGATGACCAACCACAAAAGAAAGCAAGGCAATTGGCAAGGTATGAGAGGGCAGAAAAGCTCATGTTTCGACAATCAAATGTCTTTTAGCACACAAGCCATTCTGGCTTCTAGCGATGTGCTGTCATATACTTTGACCCTGAGAGATTCTGACCTGCTGCTTGCTATGATCAGTAGACTTTACTACACAATAGCCTAGAAAAAATACAGGGGTAGCTGTGTTGGCCATTTAGCAAATTCACCCCAAATCCACCAAACAGTGATAGCTTTATTGGCTAACCGAAATGCACAATACACTTGTTGCAAGCTTTCGAAGCTCCACTGGCTTCTTCGTCAGGCAAGATGTTACAAACCAAACAGGAGAAAAACAGTTGGAGATGTTAGTACGATGCCTGCATTGTGTTGTTTCTGTCCTTAATTAAGATGATATGGGGAGGGGATCTCTTACAGGCTGGCTCCTTGGCCTTCTGGCCATGGGGCAATTGGGAGATTTTCAAAGTCCAGGAAATTTAAAGTCCATTTGCATCTCAACAAGGACTCTTCTCTTGCAATCCAATCTGTCATTCCTATGAGGCCACAGGCTTCTTTGTAGGCAGAGAACAATGGATTTCTCAAGAAGCCTCCACGTTTTTGCATTAGGAATAATTTGATAGGTGTAGAGGTAAAACATACTAATCCAGTCCAAATTTAAGAAGAAAAAAAATTGTTTTACCTTGGTTGAAGGTCCCAGTCCACTGGCTCATTCTTTAGGGTTCCTCTGTTGCAGCAACAGTGTGGTATCTCACAATCCAGAAAACATGCAGGGGTAGCTGTGTTGGCCATTTAGCAAATTCAAAAAACAAACAAACAAACAAAAAACCCAAACAGTGATCCCTTTATTGGCCAAACGAAATGCACAATATATGCACAATAAATATAAATATGCACAATAGCCTACTTATTGTTGTTGTATGCCTTCACATCTTTTCTGACATGAACCTTTCTTTCTTGGCAAGATTTGTTCAAAGTGGGTTTATCTTTATGTTCCTCTGAAGGTAAGAGAATGTGACTTGCCCAAGGTCACCTAGTGGGTTTCCATGGCTGAGTGGGATTCAAACTCAGGTCTCTAGAGCCATAGACCAAAGCTCAAATCATTGTACCACGTTGGCTCTCAGAACAGTCCAGGGAAAGTCTATATCCATGATGGCGAACCTATGACACGGATGTCAGAGATGGCATACAGAGCCATTTATGGCACGCGGAGGGCGGGGAGGAAGAGGAACAGGTGCACACCTGTTCCTCTTCTTCCCCCCTTCCCCCCCAGGCCTTCAGCTGTTTCTGGATAGGCATCTGAAGGCCCGGGAGGGTAGGGGGAAGAAGTCCTGCCCTGGAAGCCCTGCCCCTAGAGGCCTTTGAGAAGGCCTTTTAGTTCGGGCACTTGGCCCTTAAAAGGTTTGCCATCGCTGGTCTATATCATTCTTGCTCTTTGCTATGCATTTAATTTACCTGTCACCTCCAGCCATTGTGCAGTATATCACTCCAGCTTTAAGGTACGCTCACTGTATCTTGCCCTATGAGCTCCTCCACCTGCCTGATTGGCTGATTGTTCATGTTCCCTTCACTCTCCTGTCTTGCATCTGACAGGTTTGACTTCCCATCCTAGAAGCCTCCTCTGAAAGGCATAGAATCAGAGAGTTGGAAGAGACCACAACGGCCTCCCAGTCCAACCCCCTGACATACAGGAAGACACAATCAAATCATGGATCACAATGTTTTGTTGTGTGCCTTCATGTCATTTCTGACTTATGGCATCCCTGAGGTGAACCTATCTTTCTTGGCAAGATTTGTTCAGAGCAGGTTTCTTGCTGCTAAGGCAAAGAATTAGGCAATGATAGAGAGACACTGCTTAATGCAGCAGTTAGTGCAATGACAAAGACAGAGAAAGGAAGAGGCAGAGAGCCATACTTGACGTAACTAGGAGCTGCCAGTATCTTGCAGTGAAGAATCTGGTGGCTTTTGGTCTTGCGTTGAAGTATGCCTGTATAAATGAAGCCCTCCAGTCTTCTGCAACATGTAAAGACACTTGGCAGATGCATAAGGATTTCTTGTCAGGCAACTTGATGTGAAAACTGAATATCCTGAAGGTAGGAGGCTCGGAAAGCTCTGATATATAAGGAACATGTCTCTGATATATAAGGAATGTGGCCGAGGGATGACCAGGTTAACACAGATGCAATTCTTTCTGCCTGCGAGACTGAACCTTGTGCTAGGCATGACTCGTCTTGTGATATACTATTTTGGACAGTTTCTCAGGAGGGATTGCTGGGAAGCAAACAGGGACAGAAGGGTACTGTGAGGACACATACAGACACCATCTACTCAGGACGCTTGCATGAGACACACAGTTGGACAAAATGTGAAATGTGCAGAGCAGAATATGACAGGTTGTGAATCATTTCCCTTCCATAACAATAACAATAACAACAACAACAACAAAGATCCAGATTCAGCAATTTTGATTGTGAGGAGACAGAGCAAGCAGCCAGTAGTGACTGGTGGCTTCAATGTCAGTGTGGGTGAGGAATCTACTCCAGGCTTTAGCCCAGTGTTTGGAGCAGCTATCCAAGTTTTTGAACATTATCCTCACAAGCAGCTTCAGCATCTGGGATTCTACATTTAAAATTTGAATGAAAGCCCATACTACATCCACTACTCCACAGATATGGAAACCACCAGCTGCTATTGCAAGCAGAAACTTTGGATCCAAGTTGGACTGTGCCTCTGTGGGCTACATGTGTAGGGAATGTGAGATTTCACATCGAGCATTCACTTTCAACTTTAGGGTGTGCCATATAAATACGGGGGTGAGCAGTGAAATATAGAGGCTGGAATCCTCTTATTGTCCTATTCATGTGTGAGTTCCACTCCAGAAGGAGTTGGACATTTTAGAGAGCATCTACACTGTAGAAATAATGCAGCTTGACAGCACTTGTAGTGCTATAGCTCCCTCAGATGGAATCCCAGGGTTTCTAGCTTTACAAAGTCTTTAGCCTTTACCAAAGTGTGTTGGTGCATCACAAAACTACAACTCCTAGGATTTGGTAGGATGGAGCTGTGGCAGTTAAAGTGGTGTCAAACTGCTTTATTTCTACAGTGTAGATATAACCTTAGTCCAATACGAAACATCTTCAGTCAATTTAAGTCCTGGATTTCTGCATGGTGAGACACACATGGACACACATGCAGGTGTATATTTGTTTGTGCATTTAATTGTGCATTGAGGTGCACATTCAGTTGAGCAGTCCTGCAGTTCCACACAAGGATAGCACCACACAGTCAGTGTGCAATTTGACATATTGCATATTGACTGTGTGGTGCTACCCTTGTGTGGAACTGCAGGACTGCTCAACTACTCAGTCCTGAAGTAGTATCTGAGCCTTCATCTTGAGATCTGGTGGAGATCTCCTATGTGCTCCTCAAATGGAAGCAATTCATTGTGGGAGGATGTGGGAGAGGGCCTTCTCAGCCATGACAGCTCAATTGTGCCCACATGGTCTGATTGATACTGATGCTCACTTCATTCTGGCACCAAGTAAAAAGTAGCCTTTGGAGCTTAATTGGATTCTTCCCAAATATGCATGGTTTTAAGCTGTTTTAACCTTTTGAATTATTTACTATGCTTTTAGTCTACTTAAATTATTTTTATTGTTTTAAATTTTAAATGATTTTAAACTGCTTAAATTTATTTGATTATGTATGCAGCCCTGAGATCCTGAGATATAGCATTTGAATATAAACATTTCAATAGACGGATACCTAGAACTAAGGTAGCTTTTTCTTGTATAGAGGTATACAAGACTCTGTTCTTTATGGTTCAGTTCTATGCATGACTACTTGAAAGCAGGGCACATTGTGACTGGTGTAACATGGTTTGCATGGTACATTGGCCCTTGGTATCTGCTGGGGTTCGTTTCCAGGACCCCCTGTGGATATGAAATCTGTGGATGCTCAATTCCCATTATATACAATGCAGTAGTAAAATGATTTCCCTTATGTAGAATGGTGAAATCAAGCTTTGCTTTTTGGATTCACCCCCCCCCCCAAATATTTTCAAGCTGTGGATGAAAAATCCATGGATATGGAGGTCCAACTGTATTCTTAGTCATGCAGCATTTTGGTTGCCCTTCGAGATCAAGATGGGCAAAGTGTGCAACCCTGCAATTTTTGCATTTCTTGTGTCTTTTAGGGTGGTGTGATGGGCTTGTCATTATATTCTGAGGCTCTCGCACCTGCCTTGTTTTAGGTCCATGACGGCTTTTTTTCAGAACTGGACATGACAGTAGAATCATAACACTTTCACATTTGTATCATTTGGAATCTATATCTATATATCTGTATCTCTCTATATCTCCCTGATCTCCAGAGTCATAGTCCAACATTCAAACCACTACACTACACTGGCTCTCTGTAGCTACTGGGGCTGTGGGCACATTAAGGCTTGTTGTTGTTGTTGTTAACTACTTTCGAATTGATCCTGACTCATGGTGACCTTGTGGATGGGACATTTCTAAGACTCCCTATCTTCCACTGCTCTGCTTAGGTCCTGTAAATTGATACCCATGACCTCCTTAATAGAGTCCATCCATATCGCATGTGACCTTCCTCTCGTTCTACATCTCTCCACTTTTCCTAGCATTTTTGTGTTTTCCAGTACGTTGTGCCTTCTCATGATGTGGCCAAAGTATTACAACCTCAACTTTATCATCTTGGCTTTCAGGGAGATTTCAGGCTTGATCTGTTTTAGGATCCATTAGTTTGTCTTTTTGGCAGTCCATGGGATCCTCAGCACTCTTCTCCAGCACCATGTCTCAAATGAATTGATTTTCCTCTTATCCACTTTCTTCACTGTCCAGCTCTTGCATCTGTACATGGTAACAGAGACTACAATGGCTTGTATGATTCTAACTTTCATGCTCCATTGTGGGCATTGCCTCTCAATAAAAACTCCTTCATATAAAATTATTCTTCAACCTCTCAATTTCAGTCATTGCAGTAACTTTAGATTACAGTGGAGCACTGAGAAAGACTTTGAATGGTTAAGCAGGGAGGTTTCTCATTTAGATGTATGTTGTATCTCAGCTGCCTTTGATACTGTGAATAGAGAGACTCTTTGGAGTAAGTTAACTGATCTTAAAATAGAACGAAGGCTCCTGTTACTTATTAAAGCGCTATATACTGGTACCTGTTTGAGGGTGAGATATGGGTTAAATGGAGCTCTGTCAAACAGAATTGACACATATAGAGGGGTACGACAAGGGTGTTTATTAGCCCCCCTGTTATTCAATTTGTATATAAATGACCTTCCAGAACAATTTAAGGACCTAGCTTTCCATATGCCTCGTGTTCTAAATACTCCATGCAATATTTTGCTTTATGCCGATGACATGATTATGTTGTCATTTTCACAAGTTGGCATCAGAAGGATTCTAAGAAAACTCAATTGTTATTGTCAGAACAATTCTTTGATTATTAACAAAACTAAGTCAAAATTAATGGTTTTTGGCAAAAGTCAGCAAAGACACAAATGGCAACTTGAGGGTGAATCAATTGAACAAGTAAAGTCCTTCTCTTATCTTGGTGTAACATTCAGTGAGAATGGATCCTGGACATGCCATCATCATAAAAGCGCAATGAGAGCAAAAGCACGGATGAATCTCATTCTTAAATTAAAAGTTAATAAGTACCCAGGTTCCTTAGTCCCAATACTTAATGTGTATAAGGCTAAGATCACACCTATGTTGTTATATGTTGCAGAAATATGGGGCTCAAATTCTACTGTAACTGTAGAATCAGCTCAATCGCAACATTTGAGAGCTATCTTGGGAGTGGATAAAAGAACCTCAGCTCCTGCTGTAAGATCGGAATTAGAAATTTACTCTATTCACTTTACAGCTAAAATCAGAATGTTTAACTGTTGGTGTAAAATCAATGTATGTTGTATCTGTGTTTTTTTTTTTAAACTGGTGTATGATTTTTAAATGATTTCATAGTTTTTTTTAAGGTGGGGATTTTCAATTGTTTTTAAAACTTTTTTTTTTTGGCAAACATTTTGAATTTGTTGTTTCTGGAAGCTGCCTGCCCCCACTCCTGGGGGGGGGGGAGAAATGCAGCATAAAAATGAAGCAAGCAAGCAAGTAAATAAAGACAGTTTAGGCATCCAAAGAAATGGAGTAGGAAGAGTGACCGAGGGAATGTGAACACAGCAAATAGAAAAGTTGTGGGCAAGAGAACGATTTTCTATGTCCCATTCTGCAATTCTAGAAATGTGGGGGTTGAAGGAAAATATTGGCGAGGGCAGAAACCTTAAAGATGGGCAATGTCATCATCCCCCCGTCCCCCCCGTAGTGATACTTCTGGATTGTGGACACCTGCCTTTAATTGACAAAAGGCACATGATGATATCAGAGTGAGCAGCCTTAGGCAAGCTCAGCCCAGTCCTTCTCCTGCTGTGGAGTTGCCATGTGATGGCAAAGAGTGCTCACTATTCTCCATGGGCAAGAGTTTGCTGACATTGGAACCATTCCTTCACTCTCTTTCAGGTGACCCTTTCAGCTCTGCCTCTTTGCTGCCATCTGCTTGATTTGCTGACAAGCATTTAACTAAGTAGACTAAAGGCCTAAGCAGACTGCCAGAAATAGTGCACATTAAATTGAGGCACTGCCCTGGCTCAGTGCTAGGGAATCATGGGAACTGTATTTTTTTCTGGGACATTGAGCCTTCTCTGTCAGAGAGCTCTGGTGCTACAATAAATTACAGTTCCCATGATTCCCTAGCACTGAGCCAGGGCAGTGCCTCAATTTAATGTGCACTATTTCTGGCAGTCTGCTTAGGCCCTAAGTAGATTTACTTACATACATCCCTGTGCCGGCAGGGTAACTTTTCGTGCTGAGGCAGCCATCCTTCTTCTGAGTAATGCTGCGCTGAGATGTCGGTTGGCCTTGTACCCTTCAGAATGAGGGGGAAAAAAATCCAAAAAAGTCTGACCTGACAGAACTGAGGAGAGATGAGGAGGTCTGTGGCTGCTGCCATTAATCTCTGGGAGAGAACTGTATTCTCATTTAAGGAAGGAGTAAGATTCACTTTTTAAAAAGTTTATTCACATCAGCTGATGTGCTCTGCTTCCTAGCAATAAAAGCAGGGATGGCCAGAGAATCTGAAACTACTTAGGACAGGGGTAGGCAACCTAAGGCCTGGGGGGGGCCGGATGCGGCCCCCCAGGCCTTTGGACCGGCCCCAGGCCGCCGCCGCCGCCCCCCTGCGCCACCACCGCCCCCCATGATAATATTGATTATTGTTGTTATTACTTGTTCTTGGGGTTTTCTTGGCAAAATCTCCACAGGGGTTTTGCCATGGCTTTTCTGGGGCTGAGAGAGTGTGCATGCATATTTTATTTATTTATTTATTTAAAAATATTTATTTATTTATTTTTGGTGTTTTGGCCTCCCAATTGTCTGAGGGACAGCAACCTGGCCCCCAGCTCAAAAAGGTTGCCTACCCCTGACTTTCTTTAAAAACATCAAATCTTACCAACTTTTCACTTTAACCATATGAAATCATGTACAGGTAGATACATTTAGGCTGTGCATATGAAACTGTAATTTAAAAGTATAATTTTAATTTTGCTAGTTGTTTTATGTTGCAGCTATTGACCATTACATTCAGTGATGTACGAGGATTACGATATATGAGTGACAGCACAAAAATATTACTAAGGATTCTGTATGGTGTGGTATGGAAGGAGGTCGGGGGAGGGACTGACACTATGAGTTATCTCACTGGCTGATGCCAATCTATTACAAAAGTGGATATGTCATATAAATAAATAAATAAATAAATAAATAAATAAATAAATAAATAAATGCAGGGTGGTTTTTATGGAGCAGGTGGGTTTTTAGTTTGTTTTTAACTTTTGTATATTTTTATGTGATTTTATATTGGCTGTAGATGTTTTTAATTGTTTTGAATTTTATTGAGATTTTAAATGTTTTGTCTGTGAGCTGCCTTGGGTCCCTCTGGGAAGAAAGGTGGCATAGAAATGAAATGAAATGAAATAAGATAATCCTCCAGCTGGAAGTGCAAAGACTGTTTCACAAATGTGGAGCCAGATCCAGAGAGGCTTGTGGCCTTGACGGAGACATATTTTATTTGTAGATCTTAAATTCCTAGAAGGTACAGATGAAAAACTGAAGATGATGCCACTCTAAATGAAAATAGTACTTGAAGCTGATCTGAGAGCATTCTAGGTCTCATAGCCATCCCATCTTCAGATCTTTAGTCCAAAGACAGAGGATGTAAATCTTCATAGTATGAGAATTGAGCTAAATCAGGAATAGGAACTCTATAGACCCAGCAGATTTGGTTGAACTACAGCTCCTAAGAACCCTAGCCAGCTGAGTCAATGATGAGGAACACTGTAGCAGTTGCAGTTCAACAATGTCTGGAGGACTGCATAATGCCCATGCCTGATCTAGAGAACCTAAAGCTTGCATCCTGTTACTGACTTACATAAGTGTAAGTCTTCCTTATGCTTGCATGTGCCTCTTATTGGTCTGTTGTGAAGGTTGGTATTTTCTTCCACATTCTGCAATGACCAAAGTCATGCCAGGTCTCATGGATTTGCTGTGATAGCTTCACTGGCTATAAGCTCTATATGGCTACTAGAGAGCAAGGAGGATCAGAGAAGCGTCTGGCTATGCCTATGGCTATGGATTGTCTGGCAATAAGCGGGATACAAATAAACTTTATTATTATTATTATTATTATTATTATTATTATTATTATAGATGAAAATCATTGACATCATCAGCTTTCTATCAAGCTTTTTGAGGAGAATGCTATCACAGCAAAACCATGAGTCCTGCAGATGGAGATTGGGGAGCCACAGCAAAGTGGGATATGGGAGGTGGGATTGGGATATTGGATTGTTTTAATTGTACTATTTTAACTGTTGTAAGCCGCCCCGATTGCGTTGCAGAGGGGCGGGTTAGAAATAAAACCTATTATTATTATTATTATTATTAAAGTTTTGCCTGTGGAACTTTTATGCTATAGTGGGCAATGTAGGATCTGCGAGTGTTATTGAAATGTAGTGTTAAGATCTTAATTACTTTGTCATGACTTCCCTGAGGAAAGGCAGTTCATACGTTACGTCAATCATCTCCCCCTTCCACTGTCTGAACTTCTGTACATTTACGTTTCAGATGCAATTACTCTTTTGTTGTTATCTGCCATCTCAGGCTGCCGCCAGCATGAGTAAGAAAACTCTGAGTCATGAAGTTTGCGTAGTTCATTTCCCTCCATCCTTGCTCTTGTCAAAGGGAGAGATGGCCTGTGAAAAGAATTTCCAAAGGCAAAATAAAAAAGGGGCAAGGAAAAACAGCAACTGCTTCCATTTCTAGTTGAATAACCATGCAGATTCCCAACTTGTTGGGAAACTGGGCTCAGAGGAAAGCAGATTAGCAGCAGGATGCTTGTTCTACAAAAGAAGAGGATGGGGATCTTACCGGCATTTCCTTACCACAATTGATACCGCTGATATCCATCACCATTTATTATCACTGTTGTGAAGAAGGAAACCCTTGGTTCCCTTGGCATCACTCTGCTTCAGCATCCCATTTGTAACGGGGACAAGGTGACCCGACTACCTTACAAAGCTGCTATAGGGAGCATTTATAATAATTCATGCTATGTGCTTTGATGTCTTGTGAATGCAGCTTCCCTGATGTTGTGGGCTATTGGTTAGTCCCAACTAGGGAGTCAACACATAGGTAAATACTATTGATTTAATGGGTTTACTCTAGTTGGGACTAACAATAGGATTCAGGCCACAGATTTTGAAGTCCCAAATGGTTTTGAACAGCTGAATATGTGCCTACTCAGAAGTAACTATGATTGATGTACACATGTAAATAAGTGCAGAACTGGAGCCTTAAGCAGGGGAGATAGTGACTCCAATGTCAGTGGGCAGTGTAAATGAGCTAGGTTTCAATCTAAACTTTAAAGGAGCTATCCAGGATGCTGGATACTACCTCTGGACAGTAGTCTCTGGAGCAGCAGATCATAAACTTGCTCGATCTATGCTTCCCAAACTTTGGTCCTCCAGATGTTTTGAACTTCAGCTCCCAGAATTCTTGACTTTGGAC
Organism: Phrynosoma blainvillii; assembly: GCA_026167975.1. Lineage (NCBI taxonomy): Eukaryota > Metazoa > Chordata > Lepidosauria > Squamata > Phrynosomatidae > Phrynosoma > Phrynosoma blainvillii. The sequence continues at coordinate 9,917,932 of JANUYF010000004.1, forward strand.
AAGCTGGCTAGGGCATCTGTAAGTTGAAGTCTGAAACATTTGGAGGACCAAAGTTTGGTAACCACTGTTCTACATGAAATCCCTTCAGATATTTAATGATGGCTATCATGACCACTCTTAATCTTCTCTTTTCCTAGCTAGATATATTCAGCTGCCTAAATAATTTCTCATCAGGTTTACTTTCATATTGTGAATCACCTTTGGTTTGAGTGTTGAGAGAAAGGTGGATTATAAAGCAAACAAATCTGTGGCAAATGTTTTATAATGTTTGTCTGTCATATGTTATCCATGCCAGTGAGATGGGTTGCACTACAATGTAAACTTATAAGGCTAATGCTGCTATCTTTTGCAGCTGTATGATGACTGATTTAAAAAGCTGTTTGTTGTATGATTTACTAATAACTGAGGGGCTGTTCCAAGAATCCCCCATGCTGGCTGGAGGATTCTGAGATTTGCAGTTTAAAAAGTAACTTTTCCAAGCTCTGGGACTTTCATATGTTTTAACTGGATTGAATCTGGCATCTCCTGTCTGCAAACCATGTGATCTATTTCAGTCCTGTGATGCCTCCTGTGATCCCTCCACAGAATTTCATATCAATTTTTTCACTTTAAGGACTTTGATGTGGAATTTAATGACTAGCGTTTCTCTCTGGGTGAGTGTCTCTCCAGGCATTGTGTCTGTGTAATGATGGTTGAATTCCACTGTGATGTAGCTGTGCATGGGTCTTTTCAAGCTACATTTATTTGCAAAACAAGTATAGAAACCAAAGCCAACCTATCTTGTGGGATATTGACCTTGCTCACTTGAGACAATGGACTATTTCCAGGAAAGAAAAATAGTTTGCTCTGCTATTTTTAACAAAAATCACTCCACAAACATGTCTTTCTTCTCTACTTCCTAGTTGGCCTCCAATTAGAGTTTGAAAGGAAACAAGATCACCCCATAGTACAAGACTGTTCTTAAACTATCCTTGGTTAATATATAGTGTATTTTGAATTCTCAAAAAGTATTACATAATAGTAAGCATTACATTTATTGATAAACTGAATCAACAATGCCTTAAAGCCCTGACCCTCAGATTGGCATGCCTCCTCTCATGCACTGATGATGTGAATCCTGTTGGTATTTTACACAAGGCTAAACTCTCCTACAGAAGTGGTTAGACCAGGGGTAGGCAACCTGTCCCCTTTAAGGGCCAAGGGACTTCAGCTCCCAGAAGCCTCAGCCATGTTGGCCAATAGTCCCATGTTGACCAATAGCTCCTGGGATTCTGGGAGCTGAAGTCTCTCGGCCCTTAAAGGGGAAAGGTCGCCTACGCCTGGGTTAGACCATCTATGGGCCTTTGCAGACTGCCAGAAATAGTGCACATTAAATTGAGTCACTGCCCTGGCTCAGTGCTAGGGAATCATGGGAACTGTAATTTATTGTGGCACCAGAGCTCTCTGACAGAGAAGGCTCAATGTCCCAGAAAAAAAATACAATTCCCATGACTCTCTAGCACTGAGCCAGGGCAGTGCCTCAATTTAATGTGCACTATTTCTGGCAGTCTGCATAGGCCCTATGATTCTATGATCAAGTCTGTTGCAGATGGAAAATTGCATCTATGGTGCCATTGTGCTCACAGATTTCCATGTTCACACACATATACATTTGGGTTGTGCATTCCAGTTGCACATTTGGGCATGCATTCAGGTGTGCAGTTTTGTGATTCAGCATAAAGGGTTCCATAACATGATCAATGGGTAATTCCACATGTAGGGACTTATATTAGGGAATGGTAAATCTCAATTTTCCTGATTACCAATGGATGTTACAAACAAGGAATCAGTTTTTTGTCCCTTCCATGGGGGTAGAATTCAGAGATATAGCTGTGTTAGTTTGGAATATCAGTATGAAAGGGATCTTCTAGTACCTTTGACATGAACTATGTGAAAGACAGAACATGAGCTTTTGTAGACTTGGTCTACTTCCTCAGATGCATCAAGTCAAGAAAAACTTATGCTACAGATGTGTATTCCTGCATTACTGTATATTCTTTCATGGCAGTTGGTTGGACTGGATGGCCCTTATTATGGTCTCTTTGAGCTCTATGATTCAGGGGGGTTGCAGACTGCCAGAAATAGTGCAAATTGAGTCCACTTTAAGGGTTAGGGTTAGTGCTAGGGAATCATGGGAATTTTTTTCTGAGTCATGGAGCCTTCTTTGTCAGAGAGCTCTGGTGCCACAATAAACTACAGTTCCCATGATTCCCTAACCCTAACCCTAAAAGTGGACTCAATTTGCACTATTTCTGGCAGTCTGCAACCCCCCTCAGTGATGCTTTCACGCAGTTAGTGTCAAAGGTGCTATAAGATCCGTTTGTCCCATAACTTTAGGACACTCAGGAATCACAATGATGGGAAGCTGGATGCTGTGCAGCTTGTCTAGAAAAACATGCAGCTTCTCTCTTCCCTGAAAGTGGCACATTTTTCATAATAGAAAGAAAGTTGTGCAACATTCAAACCAGCAAATGCTTCAGCTTTCCTGAGGTGTAGTGGTTTGTGTTTTGGACTTTGACTCTAGACACCAGGGTTCAAATCCCTGCTGAACTGTGAAACCCACTGGGTAGCCTTGGACAAGTTACACTCTCTCAGCCTCAGAGGATGGCAATGGCGACCCCCCTCTGAAGAAATTTGCCAAGAGAACCCCATGATAGGTTCGCCTTAAGGTTGCCATAAGTTGGAAATGAATTGAAGGCACAACAACAACAACAACAACAACAACAACATTTGGGGTGTACAACTTTTAAACGGGCAAAGGTTGCAGTCATAGTGTTTAACCCTTCACCACATTGTATACGGATATAGAATATAATTTAGTTTGGCATTTTGCACAAACTGCCTTTATGATTCTTGCTTCAATTTTGCATTTCAGTTGCATGGATTTTTCTTTTGGAGAGAATCTTTATGTTTTAACTGGGGCTTTATGGGTTTATTGTAATACATTTTCAATTATACACTCCTTTGTGAACTTTGATTATGAAAGAGAAGAAAATAGCCCCCTCATCCTAAAGGCATTCATAAATCTCTTTCCCCCAAAAGCTCCATGTAGGAAGCTAACTTCAGTATATTTTTTCAGAAATTTACCAAAGGAAAGAACACAGGGAAATATTCCAGTATTCATTGAGGGATGAATTACATGTGTAATGGAGGACATTGCTCATAAGATGAATACGAACAGGCAGGTTATTACTCAATGTTCAAACAGCTTCATTGGCTACTCATTTCTTTTTGGACACAATACAAAGTGCTGGTTTTGACTTATGAAAACTTATATGGCTTAAATCACACTGTCTGAAAGGCTGATGATAATATCTCTTCTTTCTCTCTGTCTTCAATTCTACTCCCCCTGGATTGCCACACCTATGATCCAAGCTTTCTCTTTCTCTTCATTTCCCTTTCCCTGCCTTTTCCTCCATTTTTTCTTTTTTCTGGGAAAAGGAAACAACTGAGGTTCCAGTGGTGATAGGCACTCTGGGAGCTATTCCAAATAGACTGAGAGCCATTGAAGACCGGCCCAAAGGGCTGGCCTGGGGGTAGAGTTGGGGCAGGGCATCCCGACGCTGTCCTGATGCTGCGCACCATTACGCATGGCGCACAACCTCAGGATGCCCTTCCGGTGCAGTATTTAAACATGCTGTGCCAAAAGGGTGCAGAAGAGCTGTGGTGCTGGTTCTTAGGGCAGCCTTTTGCAGCCCCTAAAAGGAGTGACATTTTGCTGCTCTTTTAGGGGCGGCAAAAGGAAGGATCGGGGCCATGACATGGGGTTGCCGCGGCCCTGATATGCCGCTCCCTGGGGCAGCTCTCTGCCACCCCAAACAGGCCGTGTGCATCGACCCTGAGTAATTATCCAAATGAACTCACCATAAATAGAATCACAGTAGCACAATTACAAAAAAGTGGCCTAATGTGGAATGGGCTACATTATTCAGTAAAATATCATTGATTCTTAGATTCTTGGACAGAATCTGAATCATTGGTAGTTCAGTCAATAACATCAGTTAGACTGTGAAACCAGTAATAGTAATAATGATAACGACAACAATCATCATCATCACCACTATCATCAATGGACCCCTTTAGGATGAGGACTTCAACTAGCAATGACTTTCCTTCCTTCTTAATCACTGTCCTCTTTTGTCTTTTTTATCTTCAGGTTATGGGCACGCTGCTCCAGGAACAAATGCTGGGAAGGCTTTCTGCATGTGCTATGCTGCCCTGGGCATTCCTTTGACCCTGGTCATGTTCCAGAGCCTTGGTGAACGCATGAACACCTTTGTCAAGTACCTCTTGCAACGGATGAAGAAGTGCTGCAGGATGAGGAGCACTGATGTATCCATGGAGAATATGGTGGCTGTTGGGTTCTTCTCCTGCATAGGGACCCTTTGCATAGGAGCAGCAGCCTTTTCCCATTGTGAGGAGTGGAGTTTTTTCCAGGCCTTCTATTACTGTTTTATCACATTGACTACAATAGGATTTGGGGACTATGTGGCCCTTCAGACAAAGGGAGCCCTTCAAAAGAAGCCACTCTATGTGGCATTTAGCTTTATGTACATCCTCGTGGGATTGACAGTTATTGGGGCATTTCTCAATCTGGTTGTTCTCAGGTTGTTCATGAACATTGAAGAAGAGAGACGGGAAGCCGAAGAGCGGGCATCCCTGGCAGGGAACCACAACAGCATGATCATTCACATCCAAGAGGACTCCCAACATGGTCGGCCTCGGTATAAGGCCGAAGTTACTGACCTCCAGTCTGATTGTACATGCATGTGCTACAGGTCCCATGAATACACCAGCCGGATGATGTCCCACCAAAATTCCTTCAGCTCCAAGCTGAACCTTCAGTACTTTCATTCCATCTCCTACAAGATTGAGGAGATCTCACCAAGCACATTAAAAAATAGCCTTTTCCCATCCCCTGTCAGCTCTATCTCACCCGGGTTACACAGCTTTACAGATAGTCACAGGCTGATGAGACGGCGGAAGTCCATTTGAAATAGTTTGCCTTTGCAGGATTTTGATCTTTTATTCCTAAGGGTTCTTTTTTAAGAAAAGAAAAACAACAACAACAGGGACAGAAATTCCTTGCATGAGCCAGAGTGAGGTGAATGGCTGATACATGAAATAATGCAAAGGGGAAGACATCCCTCCACTGAGACTTAGCTCTGGAGCATGAAGCATGATGAACCTTTTTTCTTTTTTTTGTCCAGCAAAGTATGCCTTACATTAACCCTCCTCCTCGGTAGTCAAAAGATTCGAGGTGATGGGAAGTGGGTATTCAAATTCCAAAGTTGCACACATAGCTGGGAAGTTTTCTGTGCCAGTTGGCATGCTTGACCTAACAAACTCTTTCTCTTCTGTCACAAGCAGGTCACTTTGTGTGTGTGTGTGTGTGAGTGTGAAAGAGTGAGCACAGGTGCATCTCTGTGTAGGTATGGGTGCGCATGCACAAATTCTGCTACTAGTGCCATGTGACTAACAAGAGTATGTATTTAAGCATCAGGTATCGATTTTCTTTTATACCTTTCTTCCTTTGAAGAAATTGTCTTCTGGCCTGCTTTTGGCTTCTGGAAAAATAAAAAAGAGGGGTGGGGTGGGGGAAAGACAGGGGAAAAGTTGGGATTCCATTTCTGTTTGCTGAGTCAAGCATGCGCCAGAAACAAATTAATATATGGAGTGTATCATGATAAGATTTTGTTTTTTTAAAATGCTAGGTTTTATTAGATTGTATTAACTTTTTTTAAAAAAAGAAACAAGGTGGGGAAGAAGGATTGCTTTTGCTTGCCAGGCCAAATCCTTGCAAAACTATATTTTTAAACAAATACAGCATGCATTTTGTAAAACTTGTACGCATTATGAAAACACAAGAGGAAAACAAAACCCTAGCAATGGAATTAATAATCAAATGCAAAGAATATGAATTTGAAATCTGTTTATGTTAACTATTTGTTGTTCCAAGTATTTGCCATGATCATAGATATTTTTTTTTCTGTGTGTGTATATGTGTGTGGGAGTGTGGGAGTTTATCTACATTACAGAGTTATGTTAGTTTGATACCACTCTTATTAGGGACTTATCCTACAGAATCCTGGGATTTGTTGTTTATTGAGATACTTAGGATTCACTTCAACTACAAATCCCAGGATTTTATAGGCTGGAGTCATGGCAACTCAAGTAGTATCAACTGTTATAGCTGTGTAGTGTAGATGCATTCTTTGGCCTAAATCCCACTGTTATTCCTGACTAGAGCAAACCCATTAAATCAATAGGATGCATTTATGTGATCATGTATCATTCAACTATCAATCATTTCCTCTAGTTGGGACAGGTCAGCAAGATTATGGCCTGTGTATGTAATGGTGAAGAGAAAGAGCACTTATCTTATTATTTACTGGCTTTTATTTATAAAATTTGGTAGACTATTGTGTCCTATTTGATCTCTCTCTCTCTCTCTCTCTCTGTATGCGTGTGCTCAACCATGTCTGGGTGTATGCAGCACTACCTTGATGTACAGGACTTATACTTTGGGAATGCTTGGATGATATACAGAGGTGGATGTATATTTTTCTTTACTTATATAAAAGGACAAGGCATTCCTTGTTTTACATATGAATAATAATAGGTATGGTAATATTAAGAGATTGTCTCTGAAATGTTTTTGATTTGTAAATAACATGAAGCCTTGGTTGGCCTCAGGAAGAACTCAAGACAGTATCTTGTGCTTTGGCCTTCTTAGAATTTTTTGTGTCTGTGAAGCCTGGATTTTTTTTTCTTGGTCAACACAATTAATGGAGGCAACTTGGGATATAAAAACCAGTTCTGCTCTGATGTTTTGAATGGCTGCATTAGATTTCAATTAATTTAGTGGTTTGACCCTGTATTTTCATGCAATGCCAGCATGATGTTCATGCAACACTAATGTAACTGTGTGGTTTCAGGAATTGCACTGGAGAAGCAATAGGTCCGTCCCTTATTAGGTAGTAGAAACCACTCAGGGGTAACCATGAGAACTATTTCATGCCCAGTCAGAGAGGAGAGTTCAAATTGGATTGATGGGACCAAACAAGAAGTGAATAATTTGGGAGGGATATGCAAAGATCCCCTCCAATACATCAGAAAAGTCCATTTCTCTTGCCCTAAAATATCAAGTACATTTGTGAATACTGGCTAATTCCACTGATTCTTCTGATAACGGGAGCAGAAACAGGAACAGGTTCAGTGAAGTTCACTAGATCACTAGAAATCCTAGTGTAGATATGAAGGTCCAGGTATTTTGAAGTTTATGATTGAACCCAGGAATCTGACAAATCCTGCCCCCATGGAACGTGAGCTTCTCAAATTTCCTTGGCAGGTATACAAAAGGCCATGCTTGAGTCAAATGTAGCTCTACAAGAGGGATACACAGTTACATCTTCTGGGGGTATCTTATGTGAGCCAGCAGCTTTGGCATGAGTGCACTGTGCCTTTCTGGATACTGAATACGAGCCATAGGGGCTCTATGAATGATTGGAATTGCCCTTGTCCCAAATTCTGTTTCTCAGTGGTCTCCTACAAGACCTCAAAACAAGCAATGGATCCACAGTGTCTTGCATTTATGTAACCACTGCATGTTCCTTGGACCCTTCATAGCCAAGTTCATTGCTTTCTTTCATAGGTCTGATTCTCATATGTAATGTACACAGCACAATGCCCTTGATGACAGTGGCATGATGTATGAATTGATTCCATCGAGAAGTATTATGTGTCTGGTATTAGGTCTGTACAGAGTCATGAATGTGGTTGATATCATGTGAAAACATGCATATGTGAAGTTACATTTAGTTTTCCAAGTTTCCATTTGTGGGCAACTAGATATAATATGTACCAGGCAGTCTCAATCCCAAATTGTTCTGTGGAAACATTTGAAGAACAAACTTGTTTTGTATTGAGTTTTGGTCTACTTAGCTCAATATTAACTGTTTTGACTGACTGGTTTCCTAAACAAAAGTCTCTAATGCAGGTGGTCTATTGCTGATGTCTACTGTGGGTTATTGGAAGCCTGTTCTTCCTTCAAGTCAATACTGTTCTCAGGGCTTGATAGTGTGTTGCTTTGTCTTCTCCAGCTCCTTTGAAATAGTTGTATAGGGATTATGAATGAAGTTGGGTGGTCCTCTCCTCTCCTTCTCCACTGTAGTAATTCCTACAAGAAGTATGGCTACTTTTTCAAGAGTCCTATGTCACAGTACCTCTGTGTTCCCGCCCAAGTATTGGGAAGATACATAATTGAAATTATGTAAAATGCTGCAGGTAAAAATTAAAAGAAAGATAAATGAAAGGAATAAGAGAAGAGAAATGGAATTGTAGACTAGCTTAAAGAGTTGTGGCATGATTTTGGTTTGTGTAAATACTGGAGCTAAGTAGGGTCAGCCCTGGTTAATACTTGGATGGGAAACCAACAACAAATACAGTGAGGTGTAGGCTATATTTCAGAGGAAGGAACTGGCAAAACCACCTCTGAGTATTGCTTGCCTAAGAAAATAAATGAAATTCATGGGATAGCAAGACAAGTTGAAGGTACATATACACACAATATTCTGATTAACATGTAGAGTCTAATTGAGAGATTCATTTAAAGCCTTTTACTAGGGGAAGGCAAAGAGGAAGGAACACTATAGTATGTTCATTGCATTAATGTTATGGGCTTTTAAACTGCAGATTTTAATGACTCTCTTTTGCTGACTGGGATCTTAAATGAATTTAAATCAAAGTGTTGCCAATTTCAGCAGTGTAGAATGCAACATCATTTCTGTAGTTTATTAGCACTTAGAAAGGCATGCTATGATCACTAAAAGTCAACATGGGTTTTTCAAAGACAAAGCATGCCAGGCTAAACTTATCCCTCTTTTGAGGAATTCTCAAAGGTTATTAACAGTGATCAAGAGAATGCTGTGGATGTAGTATATCTTGAGCATATCTTAAGGCCTTTGACAAGGTCCCCCATAATATTATTGCAAACAAGCTAGTAAAATGTGGGCTACACAATGTGACTGTTAGGTGGATTTTTAAGTGGTTGACCAACTTAACCCAAAGGATACTCATCAATGGATTTTCTATCTTGGGCTCAGTGTTATTCAACATATTTATCAATTACTTGGATGATAGAAAAGAGAACATGTTTGTGAAATTTCTAGATGACACCAAATTAGGAGGGATAGCCAATACTGCAGGGGACAGGATTTGAATTCAAAATGATTTTAACAGATTGGAGAGCTTGACCAAAACTAACAACATGAATTTCAACAGGGAGAAATCTAAGGTAATACACTTAAGTATAACAAAATGAAATCAAGCGATATAGGATGGGTGACACCTGGCTTGACACCAGTACATGTGAAAAGGATCTAGGAGTTTTAGTAGACCTCATCTTGAACATGAGTCAGCAGTATTATGCAGCAGGTAAAAAATCCAATGTGATTCTATGCTGCATCAATAGGAGTATAGTATTTGGATTGAGAGAAGTAATAGTACTACTCTATTCTGCTTTGGTCAGAGCTCACCTGGAATACTGTGTCCAGCTCTGGGCACCACAATTCAAGAAAAATGTTGGTAAACTGGGGTGGGTCCAGAGGTGAGTGACCACAAATGGTGACAGGTCTGGAAACCATGCCTTATGAGGAGTGGCTTGGGGAGCTGGGTATATTTAGCATGGGGAAGAAAAGGTTAAGAGGTGACATGATAATCATATTTAAATATCTGAAGGGATGTCATATTGAGGATGGAGCAAGCTTGTTTTCTGCTGCTCTGGAGACTAGGACGTGGAGCAGTGAATTCAAATTACAGGAAAAGAGATTCCACCTAAACATTAGGAAGACCTTGATGATAATAGCTGTTTGACAGTGGAATATCCTGCCTTTGAGTACAGTGGCTCTCTTTTGGAGATTTTAAAACAAGGCTGGATGGCCATCTGTTGGGAGTGCTTTGATGGTGTATTCCTGCATGGAAGGGAGTTGGACTGGATGGCCCCTGTGGTCTCTCCCATCTCTATGAATCTCTGATTAAGGATTTGAAGAAACATAAGACAAATTGCCTATTTAACAGAATCCATTTGAATTTTCACCCTTTTTTACTGGACAAATTAGAAAAGTTAAAACTTCAGCAGAACTGCTAGAGAGGAAAGTAATAGAGACAACATACAGGAAAACAATGGTGAAAGACTGAATGCACAACTGAAAACTTTTATCGTTTACTTCACTAACAAAAGAGTAAAAAAAAAAAGTGGGTTTTTCAGGCAAAGTGGCTGTGTTCTGGAAGAATTTATTCCTGACGTTTTGCCTGCATCTATGGCTGGCATCTTCAGAGGTCAAAGAGTCAAACTGAATCAAAAATGTCCAGTTCTTTTGAATGAGAATTGAAATAATTAAAGTGGAAAGACTTAAGACAATGGGCAGTTTTCTTTAAAAAGTGATAGCAGGAATGAAAAACTGATTAATGCGAATGCATGAAATTTTATCTGAAATGCTGCTTTTAATGAGAAGATAAGGAATCCATATTGATATCAACATCATTTATTACATTGATGAATGTGATACTTGGAGTGTAACAAAATGAATAATGAAATCATCCAATTAAAAAGATCCTAGTTTTCATAAAACAACAACAACACACAACCCAAATTTCTAGTCCTTGTGGATTCAGTGAAAAAAAATGTAATGAATTTGTGGGGAAACAACCCAAATGTCAAAACAGTCCATTAAAAAGAAATGAATGACATTAACAGGAAAGAAAAAGAAAGACAGGAAGGAAACATCTTTCCAAGGTCTGCAATAACTAACTCTCTCAGAAAATGTCATATATCTTGTCAGAAGGGAAAAATGAAGAGTAGTTGAGGCTTCTAATTTTCTAATGTCAACTGAACAAGAGCTTGGAGAAGTTAGGGTTTTTTTTGGTTTTGTTTTTGGATTTCAACTCTGAGAATCACCTAGGCAGCATGATTCCTTGATATGCTGGCTGTGGGATTCCTGGAGATCTATGTTCTGAGATCTATGTTCTGAGTTAAATTACCCTTTGTTTTCTTGATACCTGGTGTGATGGGAAGACCTATAGTGATAAGATTTCTTTGGAACCAATGAAAGAAACACTTTTGGGCAAAGCAATACAACTCCATTTTTATTTCATTTTTCTCAAACATAGCCAGTTTATCATGTTATAAACCACTCATGCTGTGGCCAAAATTTATGATTTTTTGCCATAACAGACAGAAGCAAGGTATCAGGATACAAACCTCTGATTTTGTGGATGGGAGGGCAAAGATTTAAATCCTTGCTGTTATCCCTGATCAGTATTCAGAGATCTGTTGTTGTTATTATTATTTGCCATCAAGATCATTTTGACTTATGGTAACACTATGAATGGGAGACCCCCATGAACCCCTGTCACAATAGGTCTTGCAAATTAAGGGATGTTCCTCAGTTCTTGCAATGGCTTCCTTTATTGAATAAATCCATCTGTAATATGGTCTTCCTCTTTTTATACTCTTTTCATACCACCTTTCACTTTTCTGAGCATTATTGTCTTTTACAAAGAACAATTTCTTCTTATGTTTTGTCCAAAATACAATAGTTTAGTCACTTTGACTTCTCATGATAATTCATGCTTAATTTATTCTGTTGTCATTGTTTAGTTTCAAGTCATTGCTCACTTATGGTGACCCAAAGGTGAATCTATTATTGGGGTTTTTTTTGGGGGGGGGGGAGGATTTGTCCAAAGTGGGTTTGCTTTTGCCTTCTTCTAAGGCTGAGAGAATATCTCTTGGCCAAAGTGATCCAGTTGGTTCCCATGGTCAAGCAGGGATTTGCACCCTGGTCACTAGACTCATAGTCCAACAGTGAAAACACTGCACCATGTTGGTTATTTTAATTTACTCTAGGAACAATTTATTTCTCTTTTTGGTGGTCCATGGTATCTATAGAACTCGTCTCCAACAATCCAACATTTCAAATGAGTTAATCTTCTTCCTATCAGCTTTTCACTGTCCAGCTTTCACAACCACACCGTTTGGAGGTAACAGCAAATATTCTCAATGCTTTGTTCAGTTATGAAGGTGGATCATGACTGAGCTCCATTCTTGGAGGAACACTCCCTCAGGCTGTGTTTTTAAAATATTGCTGCCCCTTGGCTCTCTTTTCTGAGGAGGCTCTCCTACCAGAGAGCCTAGAGAACTTCTGCCAGCCAGAGTAAACAACGGTGGGCTAGATGGACCATTGCTGGCTCTGATCCAGTAGAAGACAGAATCTTCTCTTGATTCTAATTTTCACACAATTTTACTGACTTTGTATTTGGTGGATGAGAGTATTAGATCAACACATTTGCTTCCTTTTCAATTTCCTTTGAAATGGTTTTGTTGTATTCATCTGGATAAATTCAGCCACTACCTGATCTAGCAATGTGGAGGTTTGCAGAAGCTCTGTATATTAATGACAACTCCAGCCAACAAGTGCTTCTCCAGTCAGGTCTATGCTAAGTGATGCTACACATCTGTGTTCCCTTGTTTAAGTGGGCTGGCATTTCCTCTCTGGAAATGAATGAGGATGCACAAGCACCAAGTGAAAATGTAGATACTTCTCAAAAGGATGTGCATCTCAATCTCCTTTTATCATTTTTCCAAAGCATCCCAGGACCCCCCCACCAGGCCATTTTTGCACCCAGATCACCCAAGTACTGCAAAACCTCCCATAATCCCCCCCAAAAGGCCAAAAATAGGCTGAAACAGAAATTGGAAGTGACCCCACATGACTTCTGGGTGAAAGAAAACAATAGAGGCATGGGAGTGACAAATGCCTCCCATTTTCAACATGGTTAGTCACACCTGGTGTAAAGGGGAGAAGGGTACAGTGGTATAAAAGGAATGTAGGTCAAAACTTTAATTTACTTTTTAGTCTTATATCACATATTTCCTCCAGAACAATCAAGACAGAATACAGTATTGTACCCATTTTATTTTCATAACTATCCTGTGAACTTTCAGGGGATTTGAACCTGGATCTTAGTCCATGAATCTTAGTCCAATAAATACTCTAACCACTAGATTACATGGGCTCTCTATACTACTTGGAAATATTCTCAGTGGAACCTGCATCCAAATCCAAATCCTCAGTCTCTCTGTCTGTCTTTTCTGTGCTCCTCTTTACAATTGTGACAAATGGATATTGTAATTAAGAACGATCTAATCCAGTGCATTTCATTTTTACTTAATTGTCTTGTCAACCTTTTCCCACCTTGCTTGCTGATTATGTATGGCACGCTGCTATATGTCAACACCCACAACAGCTATATTTCTTTATTTTTTCAAAAAAAGAAAAAAAAAAAGAGAAAAAAAAAGAAACCAAAGCAAGATTAATGGTGCCATCTCATTGGTAATTAATATTCATGGTAGTGAGCCATGTTGTCTGGGCTGAGTTGGAGAAAAGCAGAACCAATCCAGGGGAGTGACGGGATTTATCATTGCTGGTTCTTTGTGAGTAGATTGAGTTGTGCCTCCAATAATTGAAAATGTGCTCCATGATGCATTTTTCCTTCCCTGACATCTGATTGTACTAGCCTGTTGGCTTTGATAAATACCCCCATTCAGCAAGCAGAAGGGTTTGTGGGAAGTGTTCCACCAAGATCACACATTGTCCCACAAGGGCAAAAGGCTGATCCCTTGTTAAAGAGCTGCTGTCAGTGCTTTCACGTCTTACTATTTTTCAGCCTGTTTGTTCTCTGCCTTGCCTCTGAACCAGTGCCTTGCCTTGCCCTTTTGAAAGTGCATGCTTACGGATGGAGCCGGTTCTTTATGTCATGCCTCTTCCTCTTTATTCTATAATAATAAAGAGCATGATAATGCAGAAAAGTGCCCTTGGGGGAAAATCCAACAACTCCGTAATTATTACAGACAAAAAGAAATGTGCAAATCTTTTAATAAGGGCAGGAGAGAACATTGAAGAGGAAATACAATTTGCACAGAGAGCTGCTTTTCCCTCCTACCTTGCATTTGGTTTAGAGCAGGGAAGGGGACCACATGTGGCTTGTGGGCCATATTTAGTCCTGCTCAAATTTATGGCCTGTGGTGACTCCAGAAGCACCCCCTTTTAATGAAGGATATTGATCTCTTTTCAATTTTTTTAAAAAATGAATTGCACTTGTACTTAAGAGAATCCTGAAAGAGTCTTTACCGTAAGCTGGGTGGCACCCACTATGCCTTGTTTTACCTCCAGATAAGTTTTTAAAAAACAAAATCAAACCAGAAATACTCTTTGGGTCATTTTCTGTCTTGGCTACCTTTGCTTCAGGCTTGGGAAGTCTCTGAAATAAGGATTTTAGGATTGCTGTTTTTTTTTAAGTGGGGATACAAGCCCAGAGCTAGAGCAGGTGGAGCTATAATAGCATTCCACTAGAGCAGGGGTAGGCAACCTTTCCCCTTTAAGGACCGAGGGACTTCAGCTCCCAGAATCCAAGGAGCTATTGGCCAACATGGGACTATTGGCCAACATGGCTGAGGCTTCTGGGAGCTGAAGTCCCTTGGCCCGTAAAGGGGAAAGGTTGCCTACCCCTGCACTAGAGTAATATAAGTATTAGGGCCTCGGCAGACAGCTTAAAAAGCCGCCCTGGCGGCAGGGAAGAGGAGGGGCAGCCGCACGCTCGGCGCCCCTTCCTCCTCCCGAGGTTGCCCTCGGAGCCGCCGGCCTTCTGCACGGCCGGTGCTCTGAGGGCAACCTCCCGCCGCAGAGTCCGGACACGCTGCAGCGGAAAAGTAAGTGAAAGTGCGCCGCAAGCTTTTGCGGCGCACTTTCACTGACTTATGAAAGGAGCGCTATTTTAGCGCTCCTTTCAGGGGCGGCGAAGGTGCACCTCTGGATTGAGGAGTGGGGATGCCTCAGTCCCACGGCGCACCTTCCCAGGGCGACCCCGTGCCGCCAGTCTGCTTCCCCCCTTTGTTTTTCCATTCACCTGAGCTTGGATGTTAATTCATTTCCAACAGGGAGGCTGTCAGAAATCAGTTATATGTGGCAACTTTTCCTAAGTGGAAGGCCATAGGTCCTGTCTGAACTGGCCAGGATACTGTAAGGGCAGCCTAGAATATCCTTTCCCTGGACCTGCCTCCAAACCACCCCCATTATAAAGGCCCTCTATTCCAATGCCAGGTGGCTGTTGCCACACATGTCTCATTGGGCCAAACGGTGCATCCATTGCCACCATGGTCACTTTGCTCTGAGGTCCAAATAAAGCACACAGCAACATTCAAGGCTGGGTGCCTTGTTCTGAATTTAGAGTGATGTACTAGTGCCAAAATCATATTGATTAGTCTCAGCTAAATTAAACCTATTTAGTCATTTGCAGAATGGAGAAACAACATTTAAGTAAATCCTTTTGAGATAATGGCTCTACTCTAATTGGATTAACAACAGGATTTATGCCTTACTGAAAACAGCTCCAAAAGCCAACCTTGAGCTTAAGCACCAAAGGCCATACAGAACAATTCAGTCTTTGCAATTGATTGGAAGTTCAATAGAAATGGAGCCAATCTGAGCTTCTGGGAGACAGTTTTCTAGTGCTACAGAGAAAGTCTTCTCTTGTGTACTTCTTAATGGAGGAATGAAGTGAGAGTTGAAGCTTGACTTCCCAGTGTGACACTCTTAGCTTCTGTGGCCCACAAGCATTCTACACTGAAAAGGCATACCCCATCCTTCAAAATGACCCAACTCTGGAGCTCCAACATGGTGGCAAGTCTGGCCACTACTAGACAAGTAGTCTACCATTTTCTAACTTCATCAGACTCTACACCAACATGTCTCTCAAGTTCCAGATAGGATAATGATGATGATGATGATGATGATGATGATGATGATGATGATAATAATAATAATATTTATTTATATCCCACTTCTCTGTAAAATACAACCGAGGCAGCTTACAAGATAAAACAAACAATCCCATCTCCAAATAGCCCCCATAAATTACAATTAAACAGACAAAATATAAAAACATACTTCAATTACAAATAACAAATAATTTAAAATAGCCACAACGGAAATCAGGGACAGGCATAACTATTTTCGGTGGCCGGTTACCGACTCCGGAAAGGCCTACCGGAAGAGATCCATCTTAACAGCTTTTTAAAAGCTGTTTAAGGTGGTCAAGTGACAGATCTCATTTATCCAGCAGGCCATTCCAAAATCTGGGAGCGATTGCTGAAAAGGTCCTCTGGGCAGTTGCAGATAATCTAGTTTTTATAGGTTGCAATAAATTTTTCCCAGAGGATCTGAGTGTGCGAGGTGGATTATACAGAAGGAGACGGTCCCAAAGATAGGTTGGACCCAAGCCATTTAGGGCTTTAAAGGTAATAACCAACACCTTGTACTGTGCCCGGAAACTGATAGGCAGCCAGTGAAGCGATCTTAGAATAGCATTAGCATTCTGCTAATATGGAGTACTGTCAAGATCATAGTTTTATTCTGTGTGAACTGAATAGATATCAGTCCCTTCCTCATTGCTGTAAGAAATGGATAATATGTAAACTATCTTTCAAGGAAGCTTGTCTATTGCTTGAAGTCTTCTTAATAAAGAAGCCTGCTCAGGAAATTTCTGGGAATATTGTTATCCAGCTACTGATGTAGGACATACAAAAGTTTCTTGTCCCAACAGGACCAAACATTTTACTTTTGACTGAATTTTTTAAATGGCCATGATTTGAGCCTCTCATATCCATAAATCTTAATTGTGATTGTCCAAAAGTTCATGGATCTGCCATATTAAAGGATAAGAGGAAAAGGGGAAAATTAGAAGAGAACTGTCATCTGAATGTCCAAAAAACAAACAAACAAAAAACAAACAAACAGGAGGGCGGATGTCTGAAAGGGATGTTGTTTTATGGCCTTGTTTATCTCTTCTTCCTGAGATAGATGTGGGAGATAGCAGGGTGGAGGAAACGTGGACATTTGAAAGATTTTTTGATGTAGTTTAGAGTTCCTGAATGGCAAGCGGAGGAAGAGGGGGTTGAATGAAAAAAGGGTTTTCAAGAGTGAATTGCTGGGGGAAAATTTCAATTCAACTCTAACAGGTCTGAAGCAGACCTCTGTTTTGTATTCCAAATAAATTGTCAGTTTAATCTCACTGCTATGTTTGCTTGACTCAAATCTTGGTTTGTGAATCATGACAGAGCCTTTCTTCACAGTCCTATCCTTCACTGATATTTTCTTCCCCATCTCATATGAAATGAATTAGTTGTTTAATTTTAAATGCACAAAAATAGGTTTCTAAATCTGGTAATGCCAATACCACTTTAACAGTCATGCCAACTTTAACATTTTAAAAATAAATCTCAGTTTGTTTCCATCAGCACTAATTTTTTCCAGTCTTTTTTTTTTTTTTTTTTGCCAGTATCTCGATTTTGCTTCATTTGTCTTTAATGGAATTGTTTGAAATAGATACAGTAGCCATTGGAATTTATGTGATTTAACTAATGCTTATCTATACAGCTGAACACTAAAGTCAGAATTGTTCAAGCTGTTGTATTTCCCATAACTGTGTATTGGATGTAAGAACTGCACAATGAAGAAAGCAGATAGGAAAAAAATTGACTCATTCAAGATGTGATCATGGTGAAGAGTGCTGAGGATACAGTGGATGGCCAAAAAAGCAAACAATTGGGTCCTAGAACAAATCAACCCTAAACTCTCCCTGGAAGCTGACAACAAAATTGAGGCTGTCATACTTTAGCCAAATCATGAGAAGGAACAACTCATTAGAAAAGACAATAATGCTGGGGAAAGTAGAGGAAGTAGAAAGAGAGGAAGACCATACACCAGACGGCTAGACTCAGTCATGGAGGTCAACAGCCTGAATTTACAGGACCTAAACAGAGCAGTGGAGGGCAGGGGGAACTGGAAATGTCTCATCCACAGAGTGCCACGAGTTGAGGTCAACAAAGTCAAGGGCCTTTACAGACTGCCAGAAATAATCCATTTTGAGACCACTTTAACTGTCCTGGCTCAATGCTAGGGAATAATGGGAATTGTAGTTTTTTTCTGAGACATTGAGCCTTCTCTGTCAGAGAGCTCTGGTGCCACAATAAACTACAATTCCCATGATTCTCTAGCATTGAGCCAGGACAGTTAAAGTGGTCTCAAGCTGGATTATTTTTGGCAGTCTGTAAAGGGCTTAGAGAGAGTTTTAGTCTAGATCGGGTAATCACTTTGCCTTTTAACCACTGAAGGACTAGCTTGTAATTTCTGTGCATTAACTGCAGCAGTCTTTTGTGACCAAGATATTTTCATGTAGTAAGGGCATGCTTCTTATGCCATATTTCTTATACTTATGCCATACTTCTGAAGTTTCTGCTGTATTTTTCACTCCGAATTGACTCACATGAGTTCAGATTTCTCATACTTCAGTTTTGAGCCCGTATTAATTGATCATATTTTTAAATATGAGTTAGGGATAACAAGTTACTGTCAATCTCAGTCAAAAGTAGGAAAATATCATCTGCAAGTAACTTTAATTTTTGGATTGATTTCTGCAACTTTACATCTTTAAGTAAAGCTGAATTCCTAATTTCTGTAGCTAGTGGTTTTATCCCAATAGGAAACAACAGTGGACACCTCTGTTTAGTACCATATTCTAAGTCAAAAGATTCAAAGGCATCCCCACTTATATTTAGCATCGCTTTGAGTCCTATATATAACTTTTTAATGGCATTGATAAAGAGACAACCTGTTCCCATTTCTTCCAAAACTGAGACTCAAGGTGGCTGAAATACTCCTGCTCCAGGCACTCAAAGGCTCTAAGAATGTCAAGTGATAATCAACATTATTGGTTGTTAGAGCTTTTTAAGGATATTAATGAACTACCAAATTGCATTTGAAATTTGACATTTTGGAATAAAACCTGATTGGTCCACATGGATATAAGGCAGAATAAATTAGTTCAACCAATCTGCCAGTATGGAAGTGAGCAAATTCTGATCTTGGTTTAGCAGTGAAGTAAATTATGTATTACTTAACATGTGCTGCATCTCTCTCTGGTTTAAGAATTATAAATGTTCTTGCCATCTTCCAACTAGGTGGTATCTGGTCTCCATCAAAGATGGCATAAAGTAATCACAATATTTATTAGGAAGGGGTACTTCGGTTTCAAACATCCTGCAAAATTCACCTGAATACTCATCTATGCTAAGAGATTTACCTAGTTTTGATTTTTTAATGACCTCCTTTACTTTCTGCTCAGTTATCCATGGATTTAGAATTACCTATAAGGTGTTTAGCCTTTAGGTTAAACAGAAAAATCTTTGAATTCCTTGTCCTCTATTAAGCCTGACTTCT
Source organism: Phrynosoma blainvillii (assembly GCA_026167975.1). Taxonomy (NCBI): domain Eukaryota; kingdom Metazoa; phylum Chordata; class Lepidosauria; order Squamata; family Phrynosomatidae; genus Phrynosoma; species Phrynosoma blainvillii. Next base: position 9,937,305 of record JANUYF010000004.1, read on the forward strand.
ATAGATCAGTATAAAATTGTCAGAATATTTCTACAATTTATATTTGGGTCTGAGGTTAATTGGTTCTGTAAAAGTTTGATCTTTTCAATCTGTTCTGCTACCTTCATGGACAGGTGGAATAATGAATAATTTTCCAGATTATCAGATTCAGGGATATGGGAAAATTCCTAGTAGGCCTAAAAAGCACAAAGATACTGTCTTGTTAAGGTGCAATTTGTTCATTCAGCTTATTATCATATCTGTGAGAAGCAGGGGTTAAAAGTGTTCTAATGTTTGACCTAGTGTGTTTTATACAGAAATTCTTGAATTTCTTCCAAATCAAACCTAGAAAAGACATTCAACTGACAGAATGATAATTCTGAAGCCTGCATTTATTGTGATTGTGTGTGTGTGCAGTGTCTGCTGATGCTGTTTCTCTTGACACGTTGGTTGCATTTTTGTATTTTTTCAAAAATGCAACGGATGTGCATAGAACATAGCAGGAATGCAAGGCAGTATTTGCAGAAGTATTATCAGAAGTAACTTTTCCGAAATTCAATTGGTATTTTTTTTTTGTGCAGCACAGGACTGCTGCAGTAGGATCAAAGAATACTTATGGAATGCATGAGCAATATCATGCTATGAGCCAATATCAAAAAGTAAGGCTGAAGTGAGCTATGGTATGATGGGCCTGGTATATGTATTGGAGAATGCTACTAGATATTATGGTGATAAGAGGAGATTTTACCTCATTCCTGTGGCAAAATGTAACATGTAGCTAAAATTTTAGACTGTTGCTGAATATCACACTACAACCAGTGATCCCCAAACTGTGCCCTTTAAGGGATTTTGGACTTCAGCTCCCAGAATCAAAGACTATTGGCCAACATGGCTGAGGCTCCTGGGAGCTGAAGTCCAAAATCCTTTAAAGGACACAGTTTGGGGAACACTGCACTACACTGATATAGCACTATTATTCCACTTTAACTGCTATGGCTGCCTCCTGTGGAATCCTGAGATTTGCAGTTTAGGAAGGGGCATTCAACATTCTCAGCAGAGAGCTCTTAGTCCTCACTAAACTGCAAATCCCAAAATTCTACAGGAGGGAGACATAGGAGTTACAGTGGAATAATAGTGTTATAACAGTGTAGTGTGATATTGTGGGGAAATAATGGCCAGAAATCTAATGGCACCTAAAAGACTATCAAAGTCATTGTGGTGAAAGCTGTTATGTGATTTAGCCAAGAGCATGACATCTGTTGAAGTGGATTAGAGGTTGCACAGAATTTCCTTTAAAATCAAACCTGAGGGTAAATTTGGCCATTCCTGCTCAGGAAAACCCCTTGAAAACAAACATCTGAGATATTTCAAGAAATTTATGCTATTACTGAGGAATGGTTTGCCATAGAGTTTCACCTTATAATATTTCAAGGCAAATGTGAAGATTCCCCAGTCAGCTGAGGGTGCATCTACAATGTAGAAATAATACAGTTTGACATCACTTTATGTGCTGTAGCTTCATCCTATGGAATCCTGGGATCTGCAGTTTTACAAGGTCTTTAGCCTTCTCTGCCAAAGAGTGCTGGTGCTTCACAAACTATAAATTCCAGGATTCTGTCGGATAGAGCCATGGTAGTTAAAATGGTGTTGAACTGCATTATTACAGTGCAGACGCACCCTAGGACATCTAAAAAGATGTTGAAAACACCAATTTCAGCCAGATTGACTAAATTCCCTAGAAGGTTTCATTGTAGATCATGGAATTTCAGGGCATAATAGTCTTCAAGATGTCATAGTATTCATGTATGGGTTTTGCTCCCAAAGAAATGTCCCCATGTTTAACATTATAAGATCTGATGTCAAAAGATGGAAGAGCAGATTAAAAGTATGAAGTTGCAGCAAATTTAATCATGTTAGTTTTGTGAAAGAAATCAAACAATCATTTTGTCTCAGTTTCATTTTCACTTATTTGCCTTCTCCTTGGTGGGAGAGGTGAAGCTCACACATGGCCTTCAAATGCCGTACTTGATCCAGCAGAGTGGCTTAACAGTTGAATGAGCAGAAAACAATGTATTGCAGCTTACCTAAAGAATAAAAACTGTACCACACCAATGTTTACAACTCCGAGTAGACAGTGACCCCCTGTAAAATATATGTAATTTATGCAAGGGATTGCATCTTTTTTTAATGAATGCACTAAGCAACCCTGTATATATTTTACAATGTCTTTACAAAAAAGAAGAAAAAATACACAGAGAGAATCATTTACTGTAGTGTTGTAAAATAAATGCACCTTTTTCTAATTTTTACATTAAAAATCCTATGGCACGTTTTCAAATGTGTACGTCTCCTTTTGTATAATGAACACACACACACACAAACACACACATTTTAAACAAAATCTGTGGGATTCACATTTGCTGATGGAACCTGCAATGTGAACGATAAGTCCTTCCACTGTTAGATGTCTGCAATTCTATTCTATGGCTAGGATCCATATTGCTCTGTGAGTTGAACCAAACAGCTTAAAAGCAACATGGGAACACAAGAGGTTACCTCATACTGAGAAGACTGGTCCATCTAGCCCAATGCCAACTCTGGTCTTCACAAGAGATTATTTCTTTGTCCTACCTGGAATCCCTGGTGTTCCCTGCTGCTCCTCTATTCACTTACTATCAAGCCTAACCAAACTTGGTTCTACTTTGCTCCCACAGTCAGATGAGATCAGATGTCTTCAGAGTGGTATGGTTTCATGCATACATATGTGATTTGAATATCCCTTTCCAAGGGCAGTTGCTTTCCTCTCTCAAATGTTGCTGTAGAGGGAGCCTTTCCTGAGGAAATGCAGAGCTGATCTTTCCACGTGTTCATAGCACCAGAGTATGTCAGTAATATTCTTTACAACCACCAAAGAATGGCTCAAGTGGTCAAGCTCTTTTTGGTACACTCTAGTTTCCCTTTCCCCTATTTTCTTTCTTTCTTTCTTTATTTGAGAGGTGTCAGATTTCAGTTGACCTGAGTGCAATCTGTGGCCAAGAGTTGCATAGCGTCAATTGCCACATGTGGAGTTATACATTGGTTTGCACTCTGCAATCCTTGTACACAATTGTGCACACCCCAAAAGTATAGCCAAATGCAGGACCAAAAGTAATTGCTTGATGGCACCATTTGCACAGCTCTGCTCTTGAAGACTTGAACTGAATGCAGATGAAATGAATGCAGGAAAAGACACCAATAGGTTCTGGATATCAGCTTCTGACCTGTTTTATTCTTCATATTACTGCAAATGTTCATATCATTCCTCATTCACCATTTTGGAGTCTGAGGATTTTATCACATGAGGCTTGAAAAGCTGAATTAGAGCAGGATAGTAGCATTTGTGGCCATACCTTATCGTACAATGCTGTGTCTATCCAGTAGCTGGTCTGTAGTCCATCCATTGCTGGAGGACTCTTTCTCATTGAGAAGCAAAACCTGTCAAGACTTCCAAATCACACTGCTTTTCTACTGTTGACACACATGTGATAAGTTCCTCCTTAGGCAATTCTGATATGTCAGCAGTCATGTAGTGTGAAGGGACATGATTCCGTCCCTCTCCCCCTTTGTTATTCCCAAGTGGGTTGTCTTTCTCCCCCTCTCCCAATTTCTTTTCTTTCCCCCCACCCAAATCAATTGCCACGATTGCACAATTTTACTTTTAAAAGTAAATAAAAAACAAACAAATACAAGTTGAAAAGCATGTTGGGGAGGGCATAGGGCAGGGAGGTGAGGCTATGGAGGCTAGCATGAAGAAGACAGAGGCTAGGACAGAAGCAGGACTGTGTGATAATGACTGTCCCCAACCAGGTATGCTTGCATTTCCTAGACTAAGGTGATTGTGACATTTTACAAGCCTGATGTGATAAGTTTCTAAAAGTTTCCAGGGGCTGTTGTAGACCAGCCCAAAGGGCTGGCCTGAGGGTTGCCCCAACCCCAGCCTGTTGCCCCAACCCAGGGGTAGGCAACCTTTCCCCTTTAAGGGCCGAGGGACTTCAGCTCCCAGAAGCCTCAGCCATGTTGGCCAATAGTCCCATGTTGGCCAATAGCTCCTGGGATTCTGGGATCTGAAGTCCCTCGGCCCTTAAAGGGGAAAGGTTGCCTACCCCTGCCCCAACCCCAGCCCTATGCCATCCTGATGGCGTGCAGCCCTACGCATGCTGCACAGTGTCAGGACACCCTTCCACACAGCATTTATACACGCTGTGCTGAAAGGGCACTGAAGAGCTGTTGCGCTGGCTCTTAGGACGGCCTTTTCCCACCCCTAAAAGGAGCGGCATTTTGCCACTCTTTTCGGGGTGGCAAAAAGGAGGATCGGGGCTATGGTATGGGGTTGCCGTGGTCCCAATCTGCTGCTTCCCAGGGTGGCGCTCTGCCACCCCAAACAGCCGATCTCTATTGGCCAAAGGTCAACTCTGTAGGTTTTGGTTTCCATTAGATACGATAGTTCCAAGGAAATCTAATATATGCTTTATATTTAGAAATCATAATATTAGTGTATATACTCATGTATAAGTCTAGATTTTTTTGGTCCAAAAATTGACCCTAAAAAGCTTGGTTGATGGTAGTGGTGGAACCTCTTTAGTGCTTCCCCTCAAAGGAGTGCCAAGATAAATTGGGCTTAGATGGATATGAATAAGACATTTCTGTATGAAGACAGTAAACTTCGTCCTTTACATCCTTTGTTACATGCCCCTACATTTTATCCTTGACTTATCCAGGACTCATATCAAAATCCATAATTTTGGCCCCAAAAGGTGCCCTCGACTTATACATGAGGTTGACCTATAGTCGAGCATATATGGTATGCATCCCAATAGTAAGTACACAATTCTGAGAGAGTAATTGGTAGAGCCCCTTTCCCTTTGAGGCAGTAACTCTGCTCCCTCCCTTCCACTGAAACAAGTTCTGGTCAGTTTAACTTCATGTAGCAAGGCTTAGTCTATCTATCTCATTCTGTCCTTGTTCCCTGTTCTTTCAGATTTGCCAACAAATCTTTGTGTATCCCTCTTTTGAACTGGAGTTGTATCACCTTCTCCAAGCTTTGATGGGCATCACTACAAGCTTGGCCTCCACAAACTTGCACATTGTTTAGTACCTTCTATCAATTTGGATAGGTGGGAAGGAGGAGGTAAGAAGAATGAAGAACTGTGCAACTTTTACTAAACCTGTCCAGCCACCAACCCACTCCCTTATTTCTGTAGTGCTGTTCCTCAGACACAGGGCTAGGAATCATGTAGCCTTCTGGAAGAACTACAGCTCCAAGCAATCTTCACAATTGGCTAAGTCTGCAGAGAGCTCCAGCCTAACATTGCCACATTATTCTCCCTTCTCTGAAATGAAAGCAAATCTAACCCATTTCAAACTTTGTGTTTTGGTGAACCTCAAAGTCCACCAGGTCAGCCAGTGTGAACAAAGGTCAGGTGAGTTACAGTCCAACATATGAAAGGGCTCATGTTTCCCTCCAATTCCACAGGACAAAGTTATATATCAAGTATAAGGCTCTGTCCATGCAGCTCTGTGTCCTTCTCTTGTATCAGCAGCTGTGAAACCCTGGAAAAGGTGTCGGCAGCAGTGGCTGCTGCTCCTGTTTACTGGTAAGGAGAAGAGGTTGGAAGAAACAATACATATGATGAAGAAACAGCTGGTCTCAGCTTGGAATGGGGAAGAAATGAGGATATGCTCTCACATGGAGTTCACCCTCCTTTCACTTTCCCAGAGCTAGAGCACCTGCTTGCCTTATATCCTCTAAATATCCTCTAGAGCACATGGGGGACAATTTCACCATATTTGTGCCCACACAAGCCATTTTAGACTTAGAATTTTCCGAGTGATTTCTTATTTCAAAATAGGCCCCCTCTGAGTCTAAAGCAGCCCATGGGAGGCCAAAAACATGGCAAAATTGTTGCATTTTGGGGGGCAACAAAATTGATTTTTTCCCCTGATGAGAAATGCAGAGATAAGTATGGCTCTCCAAAGTCTCTTTTGGGGCCATGAGGTCTCTGATTCCCCTGGAGAAGAAAATATCCTCAAAGAAATATAAGTGCATGTAAGCCACACTTTCTTGTATATTACATTACTACCAGTCAATGTGACAAAGAATTCAGTGGAAAGCAAAAATAAAGGCCTGTCCCAAAAGTTTCTACCTGTTTATCTCAGCATTGCGTCCTGGTCATAAGGAAGGATGATAGAATGTTGACTATGTGAGAAAGCATGTTTTCAATGTACTATGATAGGAACAAGCTGTTGTCTATATGTCAGCATTTGTTGTTGTGTGTTTTCAAGTTGTTTCAGACTTATGGTGACTCTGAGGTAAACCTATCATAGGATTTTCTTGGGCTGATGTTGTGAGACTCATCCAAGGTCACCAGTAGGTTTCCATGGCTGAGTGGTGAATCCAACACTCAAAGGACTACCCTCCAGTGGAGCACAGACAGAAGTAGAAGTAGCACAGGAAAGTGTAAGAAAAGTGGCATTAGCCTTCATCACATGTGCCAAATGCAGGTGTTCTTCTCAGTCCAGATTTCCAATTTCTCCATTGGACATATCTTTCTAAGAAGGCCACATCCCCTTGCACACACATATGTGTCTAAGCCCACTTCTCACACATATATATGTCTTTCTTGTCTGGAATCCTTGTGGTGCATTATGCATGTATAAATTCTCCAATGCAGATGGTTGAACATTTTTGCTCAACGAGGTATAACCAATCTCAGTTCATGTTTGAGGAAGTGAAGTTGTGCATTTAGTTCCATGGAACATAGGTGTGTGTTGAGCACAGATGCACATTAAGCATTGTGATGGATACAGATTGCATGTTGCACTACAAAGACACATATGCCTTTGGGTGTGTGTTTGGTTGCACATTTCATATCTTGGTTCAGCTTGGAGTGTTGCCATTCAATATAAAGACTGTGTAGTCCAGGTGAATGTGACGTAAGTTACCTTATAACAGTCATGCTTCTTGAACAGATGTGCAGTTGCTCATGTTCCAATGCTTGAAAAAATGCTGGCTAGCTAGGTAACTAAACCTGCCATAGGCTCTTATTCCTTATGAGACTGGAGCACTTTTAAAGACTATACCTAGGGTGGTCAACTGTTGCAGGTATAGGTACCATATATTGTTCACATGATGACCAAACTGGTGCATTTTTCCAGAACGGGAATGATGTGGTGCTTCTCTTTCAGGTTTTGGCCGAGCTTAGGCTGGTTTGGGAATTTTAGGGGTGAGAGTAGGGAAGAGATTTGCATAGTTCAGGGTGATTTTTGAGCTCAAAAACTGTCCAGCTTTTTTTAAGCTGAAATGCTTTGGGATACCCCATGGGGCTTAAGTGGGTGCCACATGGAGTTTGAACAGTGATGGTCAGTGATTCCCATGTCAGTGTGATGGTGAATTTGTTACAGCTTTGGATACCTTAAAAAAAAACCTATCCAAGATGGTGATATCAGTACTTTTGGTGATATGGTTCAGCACCATTGATAACTCTGTTACAATCTGAAGTAAATCTTGGAATGGATTCACTATCCACTGAAATGGGAGTCGTCAACTGTCACTGACTTGGGAAAGAGAGGGCACACGCAGGCAATGGACAACACCTCTGGAAGGACTGTGTGAGTTACTTAGGTAAAAGTTTGATAGAGACAGTTTTGATTTCATGAATCCAGAATGTGCAGAAGCCTTTGTGCAGTCCAAAACACACTGCAGAAATAATCTAGTTTGAGACCGCTTTAACTGTCCTGGCTCAGTGCTAGGGAATCCTGGGAATTGTAGTTTATTGTGGCACCAGAGCTCTTTGACAGAGAGGGCTAAAGGTCTCACACTACAGTTCCCAGAATTCCCTAGCATTGAGCCAGGGCAGTTAAAGCAGTCTCAAACTGGATCATTTCTGCAGTGTGTTTTGGACCTGGGTTAAACAAAGCACTCTCCTCTAGAGTTTCCCAAACCCAGGTAACATGGGTGTTCTTTTTGTAGGACCCCATTTGTGGCAGCTTTTTATGTGCATTTGCCATGTGCCCATATCTCACTGGAATTTATTCATTTTGCCTTAAACACTTTGTCTGCAGCACTGAAGCCTCCTAGGGAGTGTTATCCTTTGGCTGTAGTGAGAAGAGATAGACATTAATCATTCAGGATTGCAGGGTGGTGGATGACAAGAGGATACAGGGCTTTTGTTCTTGCAGTAGCTAATGATAAGCAGTTGTGGCAGTAAGTACATGTTGATTATTAGTATCCCTCCTGATTACATGATTACAACACAAACAATAATGTGCAGTAGAATGATTTCACAATAGCACCGAGAGACATCAAAAGTCCATTTATTTAGAGGCAGACAGTCAACCTGTACAATAGTTCTGGTGAGGGCACGTGGTCATACTCTTAGAAGTTGAGAAGGTGCCAGGATCCATCCCTTTACTCTGAAGCTGGAACTTCTATAATATTATAACATCTAAGAACTAGAAGAAAAATTAAACCATAGAGCCATTTTGGTAGAGAGGACTTGGGGATCTTTGTCTATTGTTGGGCTTTGAGACTTGAGACTACAGCAAGGGAGAGAATAATGAAGTTCTCCAGATGTTGTTGGACTGCAGTTCCCAGTATTCCTCACCAGTGGTTATGCTGCTTAAGACTGATGGGAGCTGTAGCCCAGCAATTTCTGAAGGACCACATGAGTCTGATTTCTGAACCACAGTTTATGGGTTTTTGTTTTTTTGAATGAGAGCCAGAAATAACTTAGAGGTGAGTGTATACCCAGAACGTAAATCCTGACTTGTCTCAACTTGACATGCAAAGATGAGGAGCTGCAAGAGTATTGTCTTCACTCTGAGAAAGGATGACATAGCTTGTGTACCAAAATCAGGAATAAAGAGGCAAGACAAGAGATTATAGTTTAAACTATGGGCTACATTTATTAAGCAGTAAATTCTAGATATGATCTGCAAAGAGGGAAAATATGCTGTTGTGTTCTGTGATACTGTCAACAAAAGAATCAGAATGTGGATAATTGTGGGGGCAAATGCATGCCTTGATTGAGACACTGCAAACAAATTGCCAACATAGAATCATAGGATCATAGAGATAGAAGTTACCATGTGGATTTGTGAATCAGTGTGATTTAGCAGGCAAAACAGATTGGAAAGACCTTGGTTCAAATATCAGCCCAATTACAGCCCGGAAAAGTTACTCATTTGGACTATAAATCCCAGAATCTCTGATCAGCATGGCCATATACAGTACTAGGAGTTGTAGTAACAAAAACATTGCTAACATTGCATCCAGTCATTAAGCTTACTTATTCCAGGCAGTCCCTCTCAGCCTAACCTACTTTGCAGATTTGTTGTGAAGGTAAAATGAGTGTGTGTGTGGGGTGGGGTGGAGGAAGGACAATTGGCAAACATTGCGTTGAGCTCCTTAAAGAAAAGATGGGAAGCACACGATAATAATACCAATTGCTGCGTTTTGTAAAATATTGCATTTTGCCATTTTTCAATTACAAATAATGACACTACTGGGAACATGCTACATTATCTGATAATAATGCACTGATTTCTAGATTCTAGGATAGAATCTGAATTATTGATGGTCTAGAATACCAGTCAGTAATATCTGGAACACTGTGAAACCAAGAATAATGTATATATAGACCCAGTGCTGTTCAGTTGCACTCTTCTCCCCCTCTATATATATCCCAAATTTTTGGGAAAACACAGTGGGAAGAAAGAAGTCATCTTGCTCCTGTTTAATACTTCTGTGAACATCCACCCCTGCCATCCCAAAAAATAAGAAAAGCAACTTTGCTTTTTTTCCTCCAGATTACACTGTTTCCATGGCAATGTCCCAGTGCAGAACCAAGAATAGATGCCAGAGGAAGAAATATTAGCTAGTTCCTTTGGAGTAATGAAAATGTTACGACAAGATCTATATAACAAAGCTTCAGAAATCATGCTGGGATACAGGATGGGAGAAAGATATTCCTCACCAGTGGCTCAACGTGAATGATTCAGAGGAAAAGCTTTCAGAAGAGCCAGCTCTCAAAAGAGTCTAGCACCTTTTCTCTAGAGTGGCTTCCTGGATGTTTCAGAAAAGCTCACAAGAATGGCATGAGTGCCATAGTACTTGCTTGGACATGCTACAAACAGCTGGTATTGGGAAACTTATTGCCTCTGATACTGTTGGAGGAGATAACCAAAGGAGAGAAGTGATAAGCATGTATTCCAACCAAAGCAAAACAGGAGATGGGTTCCGTGTGCTAATAGATGAACACTTCTTTATTTTATTTCTTTAAAAAGCCCAGTGTGTTTCAGCCACTTTCAGAATTGGCCTTCTTCAGGGGCTACACTTCGACCAGAAATTTCTGGAGTTATATGAAACATTCTCCAAAGAACTGAAACACTTAAAGTTGATTTTCATTCAATCGGCTTTCTTCACTGTCCAGTTCTCACATGTGTACATGGTGATGGGGAATTCAATAGCTTGGACAATTCTAACTTTAGTGTTCAGTGGTATATCTTTGCACTTTAGGATCTTGTCTAGTTCTTTCATAGCTGCCCTTTCCAGACCTAGTCTGTTTCTGATTTCTTGACTGCAGTCTCCATTATGATCAATGACTGATCCAAGGTTTGGGAATTTTCATTGTTATTCTCCATTCCCTGAGCTCAGTGGATGAGGAGGAAAAGTTTAAACTTCTATATTATTATTTACTGAGGTGTGTGTCTATGTGTGGTTGCACATATCCATATGAACAGTCACTGTTCCACTGCCCTAGTACTGCATGTGGCTGTTGAGACAAAACAAACAAACAAACAAACAAATAATAATTGTGTTATGTCAGGTTTTGTGCCAGTTCTACTTGGCTTCTCTTTTTTTCATCTCCATGTTTTTGCCACTCATTGTTTCTTTCAGTTCCAGCCTTGCCTTTTAGCAATTTGCTTCACAATGCTCTTTCTGTACTGGTTGCATGAGGTTTTTTCATTGGTCAAACTGATAACTCTCTTTTCTCTCACAAAAGTTCAACTTCAAGCATTCTGCAACTGCAACAACGACAACAGCCACTGTCATTAAGGATGAGATGCATTCAGATGAATGCATCTTTAGCTGAAAATAATAGTGGGAGTAAAAGCCCAGGCAGTTTAGGATCATGAGTGTCTTATCTAGAGCAGCTGAATGTTCAGCGAGAACAGCTCCAATTGAGTTTCAGGTGTGCCAAGCCCCTCCACAAGCACTCTCATACAGCTAATGTCTCAGAAGGAGGCCCAACAGTTGTGAAGGAAGAAGATGAACAAAAAATACATATGCTAGGTAAGGTGGAGTTATGTTTGCTGTGAACAGGATGCTGGCCACAGAGTGCCAGCAAGACCAGAAACATGGTCACTGTGGTCTGGGGAGACAAAGCCTGAGAATAACTGAAGTCCAACACCAGCCATGGAGTAACTAAAGAGAATAATCCAAGGAGCAAACCAATGTCCAGGAAGTGACAGAACAAGAAATGTTAAATGATGTCACAGAGTTTGGAGTGGCAGTTTGCAAGAAAGGAATGGCCTTGGCTGTGCTAATTTATAGCTAGCTGTAGATCAGCACAGCTGGCCTAATTAACCCAAGTATCGGGGGTTGCAGACTGCCAGAAATAGTGCAAATCGAGTCCATGGTTAGGGTTAGGGAATCATGGGAACTGTATTTTATTGTAGCACCAGAGCTCTCTGACAGAGAATGCTCAATGTCTCAGAAAAAAACCAATTCCCATGATTCCCTAGCACTAACCCTAACCCTAAAAGCGGACTCAATTTGCACTATTTCTGGCGGTCTGCAACCCCCCTATGTTTCTTCTAAGACCCACCAAGGCTTTTCTTTCCCTTTTGCAGCTGGCATTTTAGTCTATAACACTAAGAGGAAGGAATTGACTCAGTATCTGGTCTCCGGGAGCTACATGGGAAGGTCTGAGTTCCAGTTCCAATAGATCCAGGGCAGGGCTGCCAGCTTCCTTTGATTTTGACTGGAGCCTGTTATCCTGGCTTTCTTCTTCCCTGTCCTTATTTCAGGAGGTCTGCTCCAGGTAGAGCATGATGGCTATCATGCCAGTTCAAAGAAATATGTAGAAAGAGTCCTACAGACAGCTCTCTCGTTATACACTGGACTGTAGCATGAATTAATGTATACTTCCTCCCTTTCCTTCGGGTGCTACATTTCCTCATTCCCTCCCCCCACTTCTTTAGGTGGTCTGAAATTTCTGTACTTTCTGAGATCTGAGAGAGAGAGAGAGAGAGAGAGAGAAAGAGAGAGAGAGCATTTCTTATTCCATAGCAAGGAGCAAAAGGGTGATGGTTTCCCAGAGTCCCTGCAGGAATTAACCTCAGTCAACATTAGTCAATGCAATGAGATAAGAGTAAAGCTGAGTGAATGGTTCTAAAAAAAGCAATACGCTGGAAGGTGCTCTGTTCCTGAGGCTTGCAGTCAGTACATTCTTTGCGGCATGAAGGGAATTGAGAAAGAGTTTGCAGGGATAAAAAAAGAAAACTTGAGTTAAAATTGGAGCATTCATGAGTGGGGTAGGGAAAAACAATTTTGTCCTTCTCTTCTTCTGCAGACTTTCAAGAAATCAATACTCATAACATTAACCTGCATAGAGGTTCTACATGCATTGAAAATGATGGAGCAGGGCTATGTTTCAATGACACCATGCGTGCTGAAATGCACCCAGGGATTTGGGAGAGGTGGTGCATCAGTGTTCCTAGAGGATAAACAGTGATACTCACATAGGCTGACATTTTGTTTGTTTATAATGCACATATAAGTTCACGTACACAGGCACTTATACATTTTTGGCCAGAGTGGAATGCCCACTTGAGATCAGCACCACAGTCTACATTTTGTAGATTTATCAACCTGTAACAACATTGCAGAAACACAATGAAACACTGTTAGTGGATTGCAAAGATGCACACTTGGACACCATGAGAGTGCTCTGCAGCACATTAGGCACTTATGGTGTGCATTCATAGAATCATAGATGAGCTGAAAAAGACCACAAGAGTCATCCAGTCCAATCCCCTGCCATGCAAGAACACACCATCAAAGCACTCCCAACTGAATGCCATCCAGCCTCTGTTTGAAACCCTCCAAAGGAAGGACTCCACCACACTTCAAAGCATTGTGTACCACTGTCCAATAGCTCTCACTGTCAGGAAGTTCTTCCTAATGTTTAGGTAGAATATCCCAATCCCCTGTAGCTTGAATCCATTGTTCTATGTGCTAATCTCTGGAGCAGCAGAAAAAAGGTTGCTCCATCACAGTGGAACATGTGTTTGAATAGCTGTGAGGGATCTGGATCTTTTGGGAATATCTGGAGCAAAAGGTGAGTTTTTTTTAAAAAAAGTTTTAATAAGGGGGGTATACAGAGGGTTCTGTGCTGAACTAGCTGGACATTATCTGGACATTTTGGACCAGGACCAGGTATTAAGTCCTACATCATGAGGACTCCTCACCTTGAGAATGGGGGAGAATGTTTTATTTGCCCTGTGTGGACACAGATGAGGGGATCTTATTTAACAGACTGGAAACTTTGGAGCCCCAAGAGGTTTACCACAGGGGTTCTTTGCTTCAAAGGAAGAAAGGCCAAGGACTGTTAGCAGGATGTAATGTCCTTTTGAAGAGGCCCTGTTTGGGTGGAACCCATTATTGTATGCTGGGGGAAGAAAACTCTGAATGAGACAATCAGTAAAGCATCTGGAATCAGAACCTGTTAAGACTGTGGACTTCCAAGAGCAAGGTGTATTATTATTATTATTATTATTATTATTATTATTATTATTATTATTATTACTACTATGGTATATGTTCCCCTGGTGTGGGGAGAAACCACAGGTTTCCCCCCTGAGGAGTTCAAAAAATGTTTCAAAAGAAATCCCAGGAAAATATCTTCTGAGACTGAAAAGTAATGCATGCTCTACTTTTGTTATAAAAATGAGAACAAAAATGTGGATAAGAATAACTCTTGCTCAAAAATAACATCAATTCATAAGTGAAAACAAACAAACAAAAGCAAACACAAGACCATTTCAGAAAGAAAAATATATACATAACCTCACAACCCAGTTGTCAGTTGCAAATATTACTTCCTATAACAGGAGATAACCTTCCAGAACTCCTCACTGGGACAGAAAAGATTAAAACATAACTCACAGGAAATAATAATAATAATAAGAGTAATAATAAAGCATCTCTGAAAAGGTTGCATCAAAGAAAATTGAATTTAAGGGCAGACTTTGCCCTATAAATCTGTAGTAAAAATAGCCAAGCCTGTCTATGAGTGGTGTGAAAAATGCATTCTGTTCAGAAAGACAAAGCAGTGATGGCTCAGTGAGCTGTTTTATATTACAGAACGGGATAATTGTCCAATAATTCTTTTTATTAACCATTACCAGTGCATAAAAGGTTATCAGAACCAGTTCACTGGTAACATACAATCTAAGGGTGACTGGTATAGACTTTTCAAGGTGTTATAAAATTCCTCCTTTCCCCAACATACATAATGCAAACACACCCAACCCACACACTGATGGGAAGGCACTATTTGAGAAATGTATGGCTATTCATAGACTTTTCTGACATTCCTTTCAACTTACTCCACTTATCTTCTATGTTGCTGTCATTGAGGCTGCATTCACACCACTTTAACTGCCATGCATCAATGCTATGGAATTCTGGGAACTGTAGTTTATTGTGGCACCAGAGCTTTCTGACAGAGAAAGCTAAATGCCTGAAAAAATACAGTTCCCAGAATTATATAGCACTGAGCCATGATAGAGTAATGTCAACCTAGATTATTTCTGCAGTGTAGGTGCAGCCATAGAGAACTGTGTCATACTATCTTCATTCCATTTATTGTGTGCTGAATCCCTGATTGCCTGGAATCACGCATCCATATAATCCAGGAATCACTGCTCAGATTCAATTAACACTATTTATTGATTGTACATATTTCTTGCCCAAGCTTTTGTGCTACCTTTGCTGAATATCTTCAATGCAATGCACAATGAATTAGTAAAAGTCAATAAATTTGACCTCAGTAGCCATATCTGACTGGCTATGGAACTGTAATGATATAATCCTGGTTAGTATCATGTTAGTGACTTATGCATATGTATGTTCTCTTACAAAAGTGATTGAACATTTTTGCAGGAGATTGTATTTAGTGGAAAGGTGTGGGAGAAGAGTTGTGCAGTGCTCATGTGGTGCCTTTGCACATTGCCCAGGAAGCTGCACATTGTGCATTATGCATTGCACCTGCCAACATGCATTGCACATTGTAATTGTGCACATTTTTGTACATTAAGTTGTGCAGGGTTGCATTGTACATTGCAATTGTTTAATGCACATTTTTTGCATATTCAGTAGTGCAATGTTGCATTTCACATGGCAATTGTGCATTGCTCATTTTTTTGCACATTCACTTGTGCAATGTTGCAGTTCACTAACGCATGGCCACCACATTACTCCATTAGTGTCTAAGTTTATAGTCCATCTCCCTGATGTAGGAGCTTGGTCCCTACTAATGGTATGGTTTCTCACTGACAGTGATCATCCACACATATTATCCCCACCGCCGCCCACCATGATGATATTGATTATTGTTGTTATTACTTGTTCTTGGGGTTTTCTTGGCAAAATCTCCACAGGGGTTTTGCCATGGCTTTTCTGGGGCTGAGAGAGTGTGCATGCATATTTTTATTTTAAATTTTTTTAAAAAATATATTTATTTATTTATTTATTTATTTTTGCTTTGGCCCCCCAATTGTCTGTGGGACATCAACCCGGCCCCCGGCTCAAATAAATAAAATATTTTTATTTTTAAAAAATATTTAAAAAATATGTATTTATTTATTTATTTATTTTTGCTTTGGCCCCCCAATTGTCTGTGGGACAGCAACCCGGCCCCCGCTCAAAAAGGTTGCTTTAACTGCTTTAACATGCCCTGTCTCAATGCTATGGAATTCTGGGATTTGTAATTTTATGTGACATTTAGCCTTCTCTCTTAGAGCACTCTGGTGGTACAACAAACTACAGATCCCAGGATTTCATAGGATGGAACCATGGCGGTTAAACTGATGTCAAGCTGCATTAATTCTGTAGTGTGGCAGTCAGTCCCCAGACTTGAAAGAAGATATTCTTGGTCCTGAACTCAAAATGAACTGCTCCTTTAAAGTTTTGACTGAAGTGGGCTTCTTCACTGACTTCAGCATCACCAGCCACATTTGTTTTATCAAACGGGACTTAAAAATACACATGAGAACACAGAGAGAGAGAAAAAGAGAGAAAAATGCACATATACTTTTATTAAAATTACAATTTAGAAATTTCAACCTGTGGATGGTTTAATTCAGGGGTAGGCAACCTTTCCCCTTTAAGGGCCGAGGGACTTCAGCTCCCAGAAGCCTCAGCCATGTTGGCCAATAGTCCCATGTTGGCCAATAGCTCCTGGGATTCTGGGAACTGAAGTCCCTCGGCCCTTAAAGGGGAAAGGTTGCCTACCCCTGGTTTAATTCATGGATTCAGAATCTGTAGAACAGATGGCCAACTGTAATTCATGAACAACCAGGACTCTTATCAGTCCAGGATTCTTCTTGTCTGGGTTTTTCGACATGCATAAAGCATGTTTTTTTTAAAAAAATCCAATATATTTCCAGATATTATTTCCATACCTGTTCTGGAACAATCTTGCCAAACAAACCCTGTGATAGGTTTGCTTTATGGTCACAATAAGTCAGAAATGACTTGAAGACACACAATACACACAATTCTTTTTTTAGCAGCTATATGTCAATGAGCACATTATGAGACCAACAATGATCCCAACAATCATGATGTAGCCAAACAATCACAGGCTTCTGAACAGACAAATTGACTCAATAAAGCAGTCTGAACTTTAGGTTAACTGGAAAGAAAATGTATTCCATTGAATTTAATAGGTAGGATTGTATGGAGTAAAAATCAACAATCTTCTCCATTTTTTAAAAAAAATAAGCACTTCGAGAAAAAAATGGAATATTTGTATGATTAGGGCATTTTTCACATTTTTTAAAATAAACTAAAATCCCTCTCCATTATCATTTTCCAGTTACAAGCTGAAAGTACAGAGTATTCATCACAGCCCTAGTTGTACACCATAGGGGCTAGAATCATAGCTCAGCCTCCCATTCCCATTCACAGAGCTGGTTTTTGATTTTATTTTTATTTATGTAATTTTCTCTTGGCAGAGGACCCAAAGTGACTTTATTTTTGGTGTTATACTTACAGGGATCATAGATTTCCCCTGTTCCACAGCTTCACTGGATGCCACTGTCTCCAGGCACAATTCAAAGTGCTGGTTATGATCTATATAGCTTAGTTCCAGTCCATCTGACAGACCGTATATCCCAATATATGATTTAAAATATCCTGTATCTGTCCAAACCCTGAGATCCATAGGAAAGGCTCTTAACTCACTCCCACCACCTTCATAGATATGGCTGATGGGAACATGAGGCAGAACCATTTTAGTGGCTGTCCCTAGACTCTGGCACTTCCTCCCTAGGTAGGCTAGAATGCATCCTTCTTGCAGTGGCATACCGGGGGTTGGTACTGCTTAGTGCAGGGGGCAATCTGGGGAAAGACCTTGACCTCTGGAGGTCTGTTTGGGTTCTGGCATGGCTACAACCATGCCAAAGCCTAGGTACTGCCCCAGCAGAAGCCACTGCTACTGGAGGGGGCAATGCTATTCCCCTGGAGGTCCATTTGGGATCTGGTATGGCTGCAGTCACACCAAAGCCCAAATGGAAGGGACTGCCATGGCTGCTGGGGAAGCGAGAAAGGGACGCAATGTCCTTTCTCACTTGCCCAGCAGTTGTGCTGGGTATACCACCCCATTGGGTGACACTCCCCCTCTGGGTATCATCCGGTGCGGTCCACACCCCTGCAGCCCCTAGTAATGCCACTGCCTCCTTGCTGTACTTGGGTCAGCGGGCTTTTAAAACTGAAAAAGGGCTGTAAGTGTTGTGTCGCTTTAAATTTTATTGGTTATTTTTTAAAAAAAAATTTAGACTATGTTTTTAATTTAGATTTTAGTTTTATTTAGGTTTTTCATATTTTTTTAATTAAAGCAGTATTTCTATTACAATATTTTAATAAAAAAATCTCATTATTCTTTTAACAATAACAAGTATATTTCATTTTCTATGTTTCTTGTAGTGGTAATTCTTCTAGTAAATTCTAATGCTTCGATGTAAAGTTATGTATATCTAACATTTCTATAATTATATTTACAATATCTGTTCGCACTAGAACCATGGTTTGAGCCATGTGTCGTCCAAACTCCCTGCTGAGTGGATGAAGGGGAAGGATGTTTTATTTGGCCTGTGCAGAGAGGCCCTTGAATTTGGCTGACTGGTGGGGACTGCAGTTTGCATCTTCAGGGAGCAAACTGTTTAGGGGAGAACCCGATGGAGCCTGATTTCTGTTTACAGCAATGCAATTTTGAGGTTGTGGCCTTTGTGCTCCTGCTGAAACCTCCTCTTGAAAACCTTTGCATGATGTCTTTATGCAAACAAAATAAGAAGCTTGTGGTCTCTATTAATTAGTCAAGGAGCTTGTTCTCCATTTTGTTCAGATGCCATTTCATGGAGTACATCTGTTTAAGGGGCTGTGGGAATCTTCCATAAAATGTCTTACCTCCCCCATTGCCCACCTTTGAGAAAGTCAAAAGTCTTTCGTTCCCTTTAGCAGCAGCCTGACTTCATAATTAATACCTAGCGCTTGTACAAACATTAGCTAATTAATCCTCACAATGCTCTGGAGAGTATTAGCATCTCTCTTAATGGAGGCTGGGAATTAGGGGCCCAATGAGACACATATTATTGTTCTTATTGAAACATTTTTGTCTGCAAATAGTGTCTAAAAGCCACAAACAAGTTACCTCCTGCTGGTTTAGACACTGTAATATGTGGAAAGTGAACCAGCATCAGCGCCACACATTTCTTTTTCTTGATGTGGAGGTTATGCCAAATGGTGGGGAACTCTCCCCTCCCCACACATTGAGTCTCATTATTGGGGAGAAAGGTGGGCTATTGAGACTTCCATTTTCGGATCATCTCAGGCCCTGAGGCTTCCAGGCAAAACCTGAGACCCAGGACTGCCCCCTAGCAATGTTATTATGGGTTATACTTTAAATACCAACCACTGTTGCTCACAGTTTTTCATTCAAATAGAAAGAAAGAGAGAACATATTTTCCTGTTGGGAAGATAAGACATAAATCTTTGCTAAAGGTGCTTTTCCTAGGTTAGGAAGAACTTCCTGATGGTAAAAGCTGTTTGACAGTGGAACACGCTCCCTCAAAGGGTGGTGGATTCTCCTTCTTTGGAGGTTTTTAAACAGAGGCTGGATGGCCATCTGTCGGGGTGTTTTGATTGTGTGTTCCTGCATGGCAAAATTGGGTTGGATTGGATCGCCCTTGTGGTCTCTTCCAACTCTAGGATTCTATGATTCTAGATGGGGTAAGGAACATTTAATCTAGCTGATTTGCTTCTGGACAGATGATGGATGGAGAGCAGAGTGAACTGTAAGCCCTGGCACGACAAGGAGTGGAAGTAACAAAGTAAATACATAGATCCCTTTGAAGAGTCTTCATATGTTGCAGCAACAAATTGGGTAGTTTGGAGGGTTTTAACTGGAGGAGGCTTTTGGAGGACACAAAATAGTGGATGGGGGAAGATACATTCGCCACATCCCATAGTGTAGGATGTAGGAAAGGGACCTCTTATGTACAGGCCTAATCTATCCAATAGAGATTCTCCATCTGGCCCATGCAACTCTCTTCTTTAGATAAGAGGTTTGTATTTATTTATTTATTTATTTATAGAGTATTTGTACCTCACTCTTCAGAAACAAATGCTCTCAGAGTGGCTTACAAATTGTTAATTTGACAGTTTTCTGCCCTCAGGCTTACAATCTGAAAAGCAAAGCAGCTTCATTTAAAAGACATGACACAAAAGGATAAGGGAGTGACAGTGGGGAAGAGAATCAAGTCCAGCAGATACTTTTGGTTGTTCTCTCCCTCTGAGGCCAACGTGGTGGCAGTTGAAATGGAAGGAGGACCTTTCATCTGCCTTTGGGTCTGGACATGGTGGAGCTGTGCCTGCCTCTTCTCTCCCTCCAAGGCCAGGATGGAAGCAGTTGAGATGGAGGGATGGCCTTTCATTTGCCTCTAGGGCTAGGCATGGTGGAATTGCCTCTTCTCTCTCTCCAAGGCCAGGATGATGGCAGTTGGAATAGATGAAGCACAGAATATGGTTTTGCACAGAATGAGTTTTGGTTTTCAGACAGTGAAATTTAGGCATGGAACAGGAAACCTAATTTGCATTCTAGAAGTCTACAGGAAGGACCTGACATATGGTTTGTAGGCTGAAAAGCTGTTTCATTGCAGTTTACATGGCATGCATAGGGCTGGGCCTGAAAGCTGTTGCATGGGGACAGATGAGTACTTTTGACACCTGGTCTTGCCCATTTTGCTTTGGTCCTACTGCAGGCCATTCACCTCACCCATTGCTGGAACACAATATAATTTTAAGAATTTCTGTTCTAAGAAATTAATAGCACAGCTTTGGCACTACTGCAAAGAATGCCATGGTTAACTGCCAGTTTGAAAACCTGAGAATATAATCTTTGGGATATTGCTTTCTATGGCAATTTTAACTGGTGTGTGTGTGTGTTTATGTTTGTAGCAGGAGAATCATTCACAAAAGCATAGAATTAGATCACATAGTCCACACTCTTTCCTGGGTAGGAATCTACAGCTAAAGCACTCATTGACTGATGAACATTCTTCTGTTCCCTCAATTCATTTTATAAAGAAGTTCAATAACACTTGCCATTTCTCTCCAGGATTATGAGGAAGTAGTAATGAGTACTCTTTGAGTTCAGTCTGCCAAGCAGTAAAAATCCATCTAACTGTAGCTTCTTCAGGGCTTTTTTTTATTCGTTTGCCTCCATGAATCATGGGGACGTCAGAAAATGCTTGACTGAAATCAAGATAAACTACATCCACCCCATTCCTTTTATCTACTAAGCTTCAACTCTATAAAAAAAGTGGGTGATATAGTTGCTGATCTATGAGTTCTTTTTACGGAACAGATATTGGGTCTTTGTCATCAACAGCCTCCTTTTCTAAGTGCTCCCAGATTGACTGTTTAAAGATCTGTTCTTTTCCTGATATTAGCTGATTGGTCGTTGCCTTAATCCTGTTTTTGTCTCCCTTGACAACAGTTGTCCCTCCAGTCTGCAAGGATTGCAAGAATTTTCAAAGGCTATAGTCAGAGGCTTTTAAGACTACATCTGCATGTTCTTTCAATACCCTTGGACACAATTTGTTTGCCTCTGGAGACTGTCTTGAAAGCATCTAAAGTAGCTAGCTGTTCCTCTATGACCTCTTTACCTGTTTTGGCCCACAGCCCTGTCACTGCATCACTTTTTCAATTTTCATGAGGTGTAACACTGTTTTCCTTTTGGGAGAAAATGAGGCATAGTAGGATAGAACAGTTATGCTTTCGTTATCACCAATTAATGTTTTGCCATCTTCTACAAGCAGTAGAATTAAGCCTGAAAGCTGTTGCATTGTTCTTTTACACATAACACAGCCAACCCCCACACACTTTTATTGTTTTTAACCCCTCTGGCAAGTATGAGCTCATTCTGAGCTTTAGCCCTGGTGGTTTCTATAAACATTTGTGCTGTTCCTTTAAAATTTCATCTGATCCAGAAGCTTCTTATAATCCATCCTTGCTGGATTTGGTTGAATCTTCAACATCTGACTTTTAAGAAACCCCCATCCATGATGACTCTTATTTCTGAGTATTTCTGACCATGTTATCTTACCCAGTATTTCCTTGAGCTTACTAAAATCTTCTTTCTCAGTCTGGAGAGCACTTTGGACTTTCCATAATTTTCTGTTCTCTCTGTTTAATAATTCTGAGCAGGATGTGATCACTTCTTCAAAGGTTCCCACTACATCTGCATTGTTGAGCAGTTTTGCCCTGTTGGTGAGAATCAAGACCAGGACAGCTCACTGCTTTGTTGCTTCTTTCACATTGAAAATGAAATTGTGAGCAAAGCAAATGAGAAATTTATTGAATCTTACATTCTTGCTCACATTTTACTTCCAACAAGGTAGTTGCAGTCTTTGATTACTACTAAGACTGCATTCACACTACAGAAATAATCCAGGTTGACACCATTTTAACTGCCATTGCTCAATGTTATGGAATTCTGGGATTTGTAGTTTTGTGAGGTATTTTGCCTTCTCTATCAGAGAGCTCTGGTCCCACAACAAACCAAGAATGGATGGGTGCATGGTTGAGCTCTTCCTAAGACTAGGCTAGGGGAGCTGAACTCCTCAATAAAATTGGACCAGGATTTCTATTTTCTAATTGAGCCTCCTTGTTGTGGGCAATTCAAAGCTTCAGCATTTGCTTGGGAAACAAAAATATTGAAATATCAAAAATATCAAAACTAAGCCTGCTAAGTCTAGCTTCAACTCGGCAGAGTAGTAGAAATGTGTTCTTGTCTAATGATGCTTCTGTAAGAACTGATGCTGACTCAAAAACAACAAACACAAGTAGCTTGCAGTTAAACAAAAGTTTACTTATGGCTTGAATCTACATATGCATACAGCCTACATCCTAAGCTAGTTAATGAATAGTTTAGATAAAAAAGAAATCTTTATCTCACCATCTTTCAGAAGAAAGTTGAGAGAGGAAGAAGATGAGGGACCGAAAGGGCAGGAGAATATTTCTATGTGAGAGAAAACCTCCTAAAAGGAAGTTAGCTGAATCACATGGTTTGTTTATTGGGCTACAAAGGTATTGATTATTCTGTGATTCATTTGGAAGCAAATGGGAAGTTTCCATGCAGGAAATCCTGTCTGTCTGAGGAGGAGGAGAGAGAATGCTGAAATCTTCCAACACTCAAGAATTCTCACTCAGAAATGTACTAAACGATCAAGCACTGCAAAAATATCAAGAGAGCTATTGTCATCGACCCTTCTCAGGAATAATAAAGGCTGTCTGTCTATGCCCACTTACTTGAAGTAAGCTACCCTGAACGTAAGAGTCTTTATTTTTTAAAAGGAGTCTTGATTATTAACAGATGGGAAGAATAATTTGCTCTCCCCTTCAAAGTTCCTGCAAGTGGGCAAAATTAACAACCTACTGGCCAATGTTGAGTCCCTGCCACAAAAAAAAAACAAAAAAACAAAAAACCCAAAAAAACCAGTTCCAGATCCCGTTTATGTGCGCCTTGGATGTCACACTAAATCTGGATCATGATGAGACTGAAAGACAGGTAATCAGTATTGGCATCAGTTGAAGACTATAGTCAGCAGCTTCCAATCATTTGGCAGCAACCCCCTTGTTGTTTTTGCTGTTGTTGCTGCTTCTCCTGTCAATGCTTAAACATTTGACCTCACTAAGTAAGACAGCAGTGATAGGAGAAGGAGTGACAGTTCCTCCTTGCTTTGTTCCTCTCCCAACCCCAATCAATGGTATAGACTGAGGGCTTATTCACATGGTGACAACAATCCAGGATGAATTTGGGTTGAATCTCTGTTGTTCACATGCACCCTGAATGCATCCAATTTAGTTTTTATGGGGCGGGTGGGCTACCAACCCCCTCAATTAACTTGGGTTAATTGATATCGGATCTTTTCCTGAGTTTTTTTAAAAAAAGATTTACTTCTCCAGCAGTGTGAATAACAATGAGAACATACACGGATTAAACTCAACATACTTGGAACACATTTTGAATACATTTGCATTGTCGACTCCTGGGGAGGGGGGGGACAAGGCTCCTTCCAGCCAGTTTTATGAGGAGATGCTCCTCCTCTTCTTTTTTTCCTGTTGCTACAGGCTGGTTTCTGATGGCTTCCCAGAAGGAAAGCAGCATCTTCCCCCACCTCAGACTGCGAAGGCATAGCATAGGCCAGGTAATGGGGGACCCCCCCACACCCTGTTTCAGCTGCCAGTTCCTGCTCCATACATGAAGAAATGAAGATCAATGCCATTCCATTGTCTGAATAACAACCCAGAATGCATGAGTGAGGTTATTCGCATCGTTCCACTACAAAAAATGACGTATGAATGACCCCTCAGTGTAATGAGCCAGGATAGCTGAAAGAAAGGCAACAGCAGAAATGAAAAGGATGTGAAGCTAAGCAGGGTTTGGATTGTGAGGGCAGGAGCTTTCTTTGTTAAACAGGAGTTGATATTGCCAAGAAGCATCTGACACTCTCTTCTATGCCAGTGCCTCTCCCATTTGTATGATGCAGAGGAGAGAAGCATAAAGCTGTTGAGCTGGAAGGGACTGTAGGAGTCCTCTGGTCCAAGTCCAGGCTGATCATATATCCTGTTTTAAACAGGACAGTATTATTTTAATTACATTTCCACACTGTCCCTTTGCTTTAATTTAAATATCAGTTTTGTCCTGTTCTCAAGGAAATTGCCCTGTTATATTGCAAAAATGGTTTGAAGATCCCATTTGAAATTGTGGTTGTCATTTGAAAGAGATCAAGCGTCTATGTTCCAAACATAAATTAATTTCATTCAAAAAGATACAGCTATCGAAGTAGCCATCAACATGGAAAATCTTGTGGACAATTTAAAGTCCAGAAAAAGTGAAGTGTTTGTCACTACTAAAACAAAATTGTGTCATGGAGTGTAAGAAGTTTTATAATAAGGTGTTGAAAGACTGAGAGATGCTGTGTAAGATTACTTCATTGGAGAAATATCCATGGTATGGTTGTGGTACTTAGACTGTTATACCTTGGACACATCATGAGAAGGCATGAATTGCTGGAAAAAGACAATAATGATAATAATATGAGTTTGCAGGATCTGGGCAGAGCAGTAGAGGACAGGGGGGCCTGGAGATGTCTCATCCATAGGTTCTCCATGGGTCGAGATCAACACGAAGGCAGTTAACAAACAAATAATGATTATGGTGAAATACAGTCCTCCTCTACGTTTACCTAATTTTTTGTATGAGTTCTGTCACTGAAGAATCATTGTTAGCTCAATATGTTGATGTAATAAAACTTTTGTTACTGTCTTACAAATATGGAATATAACATAACTTCATTCTGTTTTTACATCTCAATGTCCCATTTTTGTCTCAAGAAAATATGATCAGCCTATCTAAGTCCCACTGACATAGGAAATTCAAAGCTAAAGCCACAGGAGCCATCCATCCATGAAGACAGGTATGGAAAATGAAATGCACAAATATAGAATGGGTGATACCTGGCTTGAAAGCTGTACATGTGAAAAGGATCCAGGGGTCTTACTAATTCACAAGTGAAATGTAAGTGATGTAGCAGCCAAAAAAAAAAAAAAAAAAGCCAATGCAATTCTGGGCTGCATCAACAGAAGTATAATGTCCTGTTTCTGGGAAGTATTAGTGCTACTCGTTTCTGCTTTGGTCAGATGTCACCTGGAATACTGTGTCTGGTTGTGGGCACCACAGTTCAAGAAGGATATTGAAAAGCTGCAATTTGTCCAGAGAAGAGTAATAATAATAATAATAAGTTTTATTTATAACCCGCCCCTCTGCTCGGCAATCGGGGCGGCGTACATCAATTTAAAAATACAATAGGTAAAACAATTCCTGCCCCCCCACCTCCCACCCACCCACCCACCCCTTAAAACAAAATTAAACCATTAACAAGTTAAAAATAAAGCCGAGATAAAATACAAACAGTTAAATCTATCCAGCCAGGTAGCTAGTTGGATAGTGATGTTTGAGGATCACCTGCATTTCAGAGTGACCAAGATGAACAAAGATCTGGAAACTAATTTTTGTGAGGAATGACGTAGGGAGCTGGGTATGTTTAGCTTGGAGAAGAAAAGGCTGAGAGGTGACATGATAGCTCTCTTTAAATATGTTAAATAAACATCTGAAGGGATGCCATGTAAAAGATGGAGCCACCTTTTCTTCTGCTTCAAAGACCAGAATGCAAATCAATGGATTTAAATTACAAGAAAAGAGATTCCACCTAAACATCAGGAAGAACCTCTTTCTTTCTTTTTCTTTCTTTCTTTCTTTCTTTCTTTCTTTCTTTCTTTCTTTCTTTCTTTTTCTTTTTCTTTCTTTTTTTTACTGAGAGCTGTTTGACAGTGGGATAGATTTCCTCAGGGGGTGGTGGACTTTTCATTTCTAGAGAGTCCTTAAACAAAGGTTGGGTGGATATCTTCCAGGAGTGTTTTGATTGTGTATTCCTGCACGGCAGAAGACAGACTAAATGGCCCTTGTGGTCTCTTTCAACTCTAGGATTCTACGATTCTGAGACAACAGTTAAAAATGAAAAGAAAGCAAGCAAAGAAAAAGACTAACAGAACACTGCTTTTGTACCACACTCTGTTACTGGCCACTTTGGTGTTTTCAAATGCTCCATGATCTTTCTGTACCCTGACAAAAGATATGACAAGGCAGCAGCTGATTTGTTCAGTGTCAGCATCCCTGGGATGGCACAGAGACAGGAGTAGCATAAGCTGGCTTCTCTTTTTTGAAAATTCCCTCTTATCTTTAAAAATGACACACTGATGTCTTCTCCCCCATTGCCAACATTTCTCTCTTCTTTTTGCTGCTGTATAACCCCCCTTTTCTCCTTCACCTTGACAAGAGGACTGATAATAATACCTGACTAAATAAATAAACATGAGTAGTCTTTTGTCCAAGGCAAAGAATGGGAAATCATTTGTCAGAATTGAAATGAGAGTGACACAGAGGCAGGTATTATCTGCCCTCTCAGAATTTCAGTGATTTGTCTGGGCTTTGATGGAGAGACACACATCCAGCTGGGAAATGGTGTGTGTTCCACTAACCCTCTCCTCCTCCATTATCTGATAAACCTTTCTTTTTGTGTGCCTCTTGCTTTGAAGCCAAGCTGCCAAATTCCCTCCCGTCTCCTTTGTGTGAAAGCTAGTTCTTCTGCACTGCCCTTTCTAAGTAAGTCAGCTCCTCCCCAGAGTTCAAGAATATCAGAGATGCTTTTTCCCCCCTCTTTATCTTGCTGTCTGACATGGCTCTATGCCCTGAACACGGGCCCTGCTTTTACAGATTATAATCCGATTTGAAAGCAAGATTTATCAAAAGCAGTCTACAATGATTTACTGTTTATAATCCCCTGGATTCTGTAAAAATAGCCAAAGCATTAGATACCAAAGACTGCTTAAATTGTCCCAGAATTTAATGGTAACAATCTGTCAAGAGCACTTTTCTTTGGACAGGGATCAAAGCTTTATGTACTGTTTGTTCTTTTTTGGATGAATATTATGATTTTTGAAGCTATCAAGCCTCTGACTGATGCACTTAAATCTCTTTTCCATCCAGGAGCCAGCAACCCATTACCTGCAAATAGATGGAGTCCTACCAGGAGAAAGAAGCTGGGACATCAGCTAGTGAGCGCTTGAGAGAGACTGAGTCTCCTCTCCCCTGATGCTGTTTCTCATTTAAGAACTGAAACCTTGAAAGGTACACAGCAGTAGTGGAGGAAAATCTTTTTTCCCCCTTTTTCTTTTTTTGTTTCAATTCAGTTTCAGAGTAGTACTTGAGGTCTGCATTCCTGTGATGGCAGGGCCAAAGTGAGAGGGATGGAATCAAAATAGCAAACATATAATAGCATAAACTGTTATGACTTGTAATAAAGCCATAGCAGAAGCATTTCAAAGGGTTGAAATGGAAAAAAGATGCAAACAAATAATGACATCATGTGGAAGGAGATATGGCCATCCGAGGAATCTTGGGATGGCAAGATTAGGTCTGGTGTAGTGGTTTGAGTGTTGGACTATGACTCTGGAGACCAAGGTTCAAATCTCTGCTGAGCCATGAGACCCACTGATTGACCTTAGGCAAGTCACACTCTCTCAGCCTCAGGAATAGCAATGGCAAACCCACTCTGAAGATACTTGCCAAGACCCTCCCCCCTTGATAGGTTTGCCTTAGGGTTGCCATAAGTCGGAAATGACTTGAAGTTACACAGCAATAACAAGGGCCAGATTTGGTCCTGGGTCTAAAGGTCTACATCTTTGGTTTCTGACAGCAACAACAGCTGGAGTTTCATACATGCATTTGGATATAACATGGAGTTTGTGTCTAATAGAAGTAATGATAAATGCAAAAAAATTAAAAATGGTGAAGATTATTTCAAAATCTGACCCATTGAAAACAGCTATACAGATTTTTTTTAAAGTTGCAGAATTATTCTGGGGAAGTTACAAAAGAAAGTATTCTAGGGAATATAGGTATGTAGGTCATGTGATCCTCCAAATGTTATTGCACTACAGTTTTCTGCAGTCCTAAGCAGCACAGCCTTTTGGGAGGAATGCTGGGAACTGGAGTCTGACAACATCTGGAGGGGTGTATGATTCCCATCCCTGCACTCACAGATGACCTCCTCAGTGAGCTTTTCTTCAAAAGAAGCTCAGCCTTCCCCAATGCACTCTTTCTCATCAACACAAGTGCTTCCCTCTGCACTGTACTTTCCTGGTAGGACCATCAATAAAAAGAGATTCATTGGTTTTCAGCATGGTTCAATTTGAGCTGGGAAAAGTCTGTTGTGGTGGGTATATATTGGCTAGTGCCCATAACATCAAAACACGTATCTCCCATGAACCATTTTGTAATTGTATACTTTTGAATGTTTATGGTATGTGTGTGTGTGTGTATGTGCGTGTCCATGCACTCACACACACATATATGATGTCATTTGTTGAGGCAGCTTGTTTGTGTATGACGAATCAGGCAAGATTATGGTTCATGTTCCCCTTGAACTGAAAGCATCTTGTTATCACAACATGCAGTAGCTATTTATTCCCAGAACAGAAGACATTGGGGGTGATGAACCTGGTGTGAGTGCTGCTTGTCTTCACCTTTATTTCACCTTCTGTTCCTTAGGCTAGAAAAGATTTTTTGTTTCCTCTGTTGCAATTGTACAGGAATATAAAAAATGCATTGTTTTTACCCAATTGCTAATCTAAACACAATTCATAGTTGAAAATTCATAGTCCATTCTGAATGTAATGATCTCTGAATAATGATTGAAAACATGCAAAAATATGTACAAAACAAGTACATTTTGAAAATGTGTATATTTCAAACAATTTTGTCAATGGACACAGGGATGTAAAAAGGTATGTACAGTATGAATTCCATATCTGCGATGGATATGTTCCCAGACTTACCATGGATGGTGAAAAACATGGATAATAGCAAACCCTATATTTCCACCAGACATTGACCATATAGTCATGCTGGAGGACCTCCAGATCCCTAGAGGGAACATATTTTTTGTATGCAGGTTCCAGTCTGGAAGATACAGGGATTGTACTGTGTTTTAGAAATGCAAGGAAAACTATGTACACATTTTTGTGCAGGGAAAAAATGTGCAATGTGGAAGTAGTATAAAATCAGCCTATTAGTGAAAAGAGACTCATTGAAGTCCAATAGCAGTTTGTGTTTTCAGTGTGGCAATGAATTCATTCCAAGTTTCAGTCCTTACTTTGACAGAGTCACTCAGGATGCTGACCCTATTTTAGTGACAAGTTTCAGCTCCTTTAAAGTTCAAATTAAAAGCTGGAGTGGATTCATTTCCACTCTGACATGGAACCCACTACCACTGGTGTGATCAAGCTTAGTGTATTTGTTCATCCCTGCATTTTTTTTCAGCAGTGATGTCAACATCCAGAAGGTGCACTATTTTTAAGGGGAAGGTCTTCAGGCACATAGCAAGCTTGACATTTGGCAGGAAAGGAAATGCTTGCAAAGGTGTGATGGGAGGAGCAGTCTTTTCCTACCACTGGATCTGAGCAACCTGCATTGCTTCATATAGCAAAGGGAGAATTTGATTGGGTACACTGGGCAAATTAAAATCAGTCTTCTTCATCTGAGATACAAAGCTGGGAGAAGCTTTAAGGAAAACAAAGCAAGAACTAGGCAGGAACCTTGCTTAGACAGTGGCATCACCAGACTTGGTGACACCCGGTGTGGGGAGTTGCTGGGGGGGGCAGTGGTGGTGGCCTGGCCCACCCTCCTCTCCCACTGCCTTGCTCACCTGCTGCCATCCACTACTTTCACTGCCACAGTTCCCTCCCTAGAGATAGCCAAGGTGGCAGCAAAGTCATGAAGGGTGGGCTTGCCACTCCATCATCCTTATTGCTGCCTTGGCCCCCTTCCTGGGGCAGTGGTGAAAGCATGCGGTGTGCTCTCCCCCCTCCACTGCAGTGCGAGGAGGGCCCAACTGGGTATCATCCTTCCTCTGGGGTGTCACCCGATGTGGTACACACTCCCCACACCTACCAAGTGATACCACTGTGCTGAAATAGTCACAAAATACATGTACGTGTGCCTTTGGCAGGGTTATACACTCAGGTCACATTCGTTCATTCCTCCTAAGTTCCTAGATGCATATATGGAGTGTGGAGAGAGAATACTTTTTGCTTTAATCTCCCCAAACCCCCAATCCAGCATGGCCACATATATATAATATGACTATATTAGTGGGGACTTTGGGGAACTGGAGGCTAAAACATCAATTTTTCCAAGTGATGCACACACACATTACATCCCATATAGATCCGAAGTGCAAGATAAAGTATTTCAATCACATGTACAGCACCTGCACATATTGAAGTTTGGTGTGCAGGCCACTGTTCAGTGCATGGAGTTAAATGTGATTCACTACTTCCACTGTCTACAGACTGATGTCTACCATGATGATCTGCAAAAGATTATCATAAAAATGTTTATATGACTGGTTGGGGTTGGGACCCCAACTCTAACAATATCAAAGCCCAGTAAGTCTAAACTGTGCACCTGATATTTAGGTAGGAGACTCTAGAGGATAAGACTAGATCCAGTGGTTAGAAATTACAGGGTAGCACATTTGGCTAAACATTAGGGTAGAGATGGGAAACTTGTGGCCCTCCAGCTATTGTTAGAGTGCAACAACCCATCAGTCCTAGAAATGTAGCCAATTGTGAGGAATGTTGGCAGTTACAGACCAACAACATTTGGAGGGCCACAAATTGCTGATCCCTGCAGGATCATCTGCAGTATTAGAAGATGTTGAGGAAACCTTAATAGCACATTCTGACATGTTTGCCAACTCTTTTGAAGATAAAATTCATGGCACTCCCTACTGTCTGAACATCATTGTTAACAGAGATCAGCCAAGGGAAGTGTCCATCATCTAGGCCCAATTTTCATGGATGACTTGCAGTTATAAAACTCTGAGAATCTTGGAAAAAATGCATGGCCATAGCTGACCAGCTGCCTGTTCTGTCAGCAAAAGTGTATTACATCTAACAGGGAAGGAAGCTGGGCTGCTCCATGAGTAAAAGCCTCTTTGAAAAAGAGGAAAGTCCTAACCACTTTAAAGAAAGCTTTTGTACAACCTGCCCTGAAGAAACATGGCCTGATTTTGCCAAACATTTTGAAGATAATATAATTTGAACAATCTACATACACACTTAATACTAGTTATTCAAGAGAAGTATCTGCAACACAATATAGGCTCAGTTTTGTTGGGTGAAGGCCTTAGTTAAGATGTGTGAACATACCTTGGATGGCTGTCCTAGCTGGACAGGGATTCTGCTTTTCAGTAGTTCAGTTGAAACTAGGTTGGCTGATTCCCAAAAAGTGGTGCTGGAGGATATTTGCTTGACTCTGCTATTTTTAGTTTTGGGCTCTCTAGGATTATCTCTTATGCCTTTAAGCATCTGTATGACATTGCACCCAACCAATGGCACCAACTCACTCAGCTGACTTGGTGGGACTACTAAACCCATTCTGGGAGGTGGTGATGAACTAGATGAGAAGTGCAATGGAAACCCAACCACAAAACAGAGATAATTTTAGTGGGGGTTCATTTGCACAGGTAAGTGATATTTAACCTGTTTGAGAATAGGATTGTACTCACTCCTAAAGCAGGAGTTGGGAAAGTTCAGCCTTTGGGTCACATGAAGGACCTGATGGCTTCTTCTGTCCCCAAATGGCCTCAAACAATCTCTAGGTTTGTATGGGATGATTTTGCCACATTTTTGTTGACCTGGGCTATTTTCTAATAGGAAATGAAGGAGAAAGAAGCTTCAACTTTCTTCCAGATCATTTCCTACTGGAAAAGAACCCAGGGCAGCAAAATATTGCAAAATTTCAACATAAATGTGGCAAAAATGTTCCTAGCAAATCAGGGTCCATATAGTGAATACAGTGACACATATACTCTAGATAGCTTATTACGTGATTGCATGCTGTCCCTGAGGGCAAAGGCAGGGCTGGATTATTAATGGTTCAATTGAAGGGCTTGGTAGTGAAGGAAAAAGATGTTACTTGCTTTCTCTTCCTCCTCACTTCTTGAATCTCCTGATATTTCTGCTACCATCCATATTTTGTGTCTTACATGAGCAACCGAGTAAAAGAAGTGCATGGGATCTGAGTCTTGGTTTTACAGCAGTTTCAGGGCTTTGCAATTTATATGCTGTTTATTTCATTTCTCTGCCACTTCTACTAGAATGGCTCACTTGTGTGACACAAAGGGGACTCTGTTTTTGGAACTGCTCCAGGGCTCCAACTACCTTAATCCAGCCTTACATAAATGGACAAAAGCACTCTGAATGTGTATCTGGGGGTATTTTGCCCATTGTTGGAGGAATTCTTGAAAAAACCACTGTGGGGGAAGTGGGAAGAGAGGACATTTTTTTGTGACTGATGTTTTTTTTGTGGGATCAGATCTAGCTTATATGTTGCATGTTCCTTTTGATACAATGTTTTGAGCTCATGAGATTGCAGGCAAAGAAGTGCTGTAAATAAACAACTGCATTTGTCTCCTTAAAATGGCTACTGTCATTTGTAAGGCAAACCAAGTAAGGTAATACTTCTCACTGAAGCCATATCTTCTGGCAATACCTCACCAGTCAGCACAGGTTTCTATCATTTCTTTCTCTGAACCTGATGGAAACTACATAAACAAATACCAGGATGGAACATTTGCTGCTTACCCACCAACAGATAGTGTCTACATTTCTTAGCCTCTGGGCTGTCTCGATGACATGAATATCTGAGACATATTGGAAAGATATTTTTCCCTTTCTTGGAGTTAAACATAGATGAGTAATTCTTACAGGCTTTAAAAATAGCTCAGGCATCAAAGTACCATCTGCACAAATAATATTGCTGGACCCATTGCATCCCGACTTTGCTTCACTTCCTTTCAAAGCAGCCATTGTTTTAGCCATTTGAGTTCACAATGAACAATCATTATGAGCAATATTATTGTGCATTAGTGTTAAATTAATCCAGAAGCGGGCAGCCCTTTGGGTACATGTGCTGATATGTTAGGACCAAGGGGAGTGACAGTGCTATCATAGTACTTCTACATTTTCACCCTCCATATGTCACTTTTACCAAAATATATTTTTAAATAGTGGCTGATTAAAGAGTCAATTGGGAGCCAAGTGGTGGTGGGAAGAGAGAGGAGACCAAGGTGATCATAGATAGAGTCAGAACCAAAGGTGGATGGGGCTCTTGTTCTGTCGCATCCCCTACTCTCCCTTTTATGGTTGCCAGGAAATATTCCTGTTTCAAGGCAGGGGTGGTGGTCTTGTTGATGCAAGAATATAGTAAACATGCTGAGTTGGATCATTGTTTCAACTGTCTTGTCTTGGTATTTTCAACACTGAGCAGAAGAATATTTCTACTGTTTCCCCAGTCCCGCCTAGAGATGCTAGGGGTTGAAATTGGGAACTTCCTCATGCAAAGCACCTACTCTACCACTAAGATACAGGCTCTCCCCATAAATTATGAGGTGTCTTTCCATGACACTGTTCTTGTTCTTGTGCTGAATATTTAAAATGCAGCATGGTGAAAGGACCTCCAGTCTGAAGGTCCTCCAGTTCAGAGCTGACAAGGGAACAGAGAAGGTATGCCTGCTTTTTCTGCTCATCTGTTGGGTGGTTGGATTTGAGCTTCAACCACTTGGGAGCTTCAGCCTTCATGAAACAGTGGCCAGTGCTTCTCTTCACAGCCTTTGCAGAAGGGATTGTAAAATGGGAACCATGCTAGGATGCATGCTTCTTCCTAAGGGTGGTCCATGCAGCAGGGGGCTGATGGACCCATTACCACAGAGATGGTGAATCTACTTTTGTTCTACAGCTGGTCCTTTCAGCGATGCTGGGTTATATGAATCCATCCAGATAATGGACTTCTTTCCCACAGAGTTTGGGGACTTGAGTTGCTCTTGTAAAACCTGCAGCAACTCTGGGAGGAGGAGCTAATAAACTGAGGACAGATCAACCACCACATGGACCCACCCTTGTTGACTTTGAGTCCATGCCTATTTAGGAAGTGTCTTTCAATGTTTCCCTCTAAGTTTGGAGAAAGAGAAGGACCTTTGTCTAGGAAACAAAACAAAACATGTTTTGGCATGTACTAGCATTCAGTCTCTGACAGCATCTGACAGCTGGCATACTCTCTTGCTTTGCTTGCATTGCCAGGAAACAACGAGAAAAATATTGTGCCCAAGTGGCATAAATAATGACAGAGTGGTAGAGCCCATGCTTGTTGTACTTTAGGGACTGGCACTTCTCCTTTGGAAGATTAGGTTTTAAAAAATGTTTAGTAAGTCAGGGAGAGTCTGAAAACAACCATGTTTAAAAAGTGATTTTTCATTTCTGGAGGCATCTCCATGAATCAAACCACTCTTTCAAAAAGGCAGAATGGGAAGCTTGGAAGGGTTGAGAGTCACAAAAAACAGCCTTGGAAGACCACATGCCAACTCAGGATCACTCTGGAACCCTAAAAGTCACACTTACTGATCTTTTCAAAATTGGACATGGATCCTAAACAGTTTTATTAGGGGTCTGAATAGGGGAGAGAGCATAGCATTTGGATAGAGAATTATAGCCCAGAAAGAGGTACCATTCTCCACTATGTGTTGACTTTTGGGAGGTAATGGGGAGGACACAAAAGCCCCCACTGGCCTACGTGCCACCCTTGAGCCATAGAATTCCCCTCTCTGTGCTAAATGCAGAATAATATCTGATCCCTGGCATCTTCAGTTAAAAGGGTCAGTTAAGGGAAGACTTGGTCTTTGCGTTTGACCCTGGAATGGCTGTGCCAGTCTGGGCGGACAATTATGACCAGATGAGTTTGTCTGTCATGGCTTAAGACAGCTTCCTATTAACCACATTATGCTGGAATGCCTCAGACATGATGACTAGTTGTGGAGGTCTCTCCAGACTTGAAGGAAGGAAGGATGAGGAGCCAACTTAACATTCACTGGCTCTGAGTAAGCCTGCAATAAGGTAGACAGCTTAATTTGTATCTGTCAGTGTAACCTTTTGAAAACCAATTGTTATATATACCACTAAAATTCATCCCCTGGCTTCCATAATAATCTAGTCTCTGTGGATGCCTGTGTAAGATGGGCTGTGAGGAGACAGGAAGGAAGGAAAGATGGAAAGGTCAAAAAGAACTGACAGCAGTCCTTTAGACAGACATAATTTAGACTAGCATGCAGAAATGAGGACTAGCCCAAGGGGCTTCCTCAGGTGGTAGGAGCTGAGGCAGTGGGGCACTTTAGGAAGGCTGAAGAACAAGAGGTTGTTGCCATGCACCCTGTCCAACAACTAGCCTGCTTTTGTTAAGTGTAGTTCTGGATGTTGTCCTATCAGCAGTGATGGCCTATGGCCACACCACCTTAAATATACCCATTCTTGCCTGACTGTAAGAGCTAAGCAGGGTCACAACAGGGTTATTCTTGTATGAGAGACTGTTTGGAAATACCAGGTGCTGTAGGTGCGATCATAGTACATCTGAACCATAAATCATAACTCCAGTATATAATTGAATGTAATGGTAATAGTTGTGACATAAGCAACTAGCAAAATTAAAATTATACCTTTAAATTATAACATCATACGCACACCCTACATGTATTTATATGTACATTGTTTCATGTGGTTAAAGTGAACATTTTGTAAGATGTGATGTTTTTTTAAAAAAAATAAAAGTTTTTTTTAAAAAATATTTTTATTTTTTTAAAAAAAATAAATTTTAAAATTTATTTTTGTTTAATAAAAAACTCTGGGACTTCTTCTTTCTCCTCCCATGGACCCTTGCCCCACTCACATCATCTCTTGATTGTTTTAAAGGGTCACAGGCAAACATGAAGTCTGTTTCTGCCCAAAGGCAGATGTTTGGGGAGCTGTGGTGTCACCTCCCATAGTATCACATGGTGTAGTCTGCACCCCTAGCACCCCCCTAATGATGCCCCTGCCCTGAACACTAATTATTCTGAGATTCTATGTTGGGGTTGTGTTCTGTAAATCTCTCATGCAGTGTTGCACTTTAATTGTGCTACACAACCCTTGTGTTGAACAGCAGTACTGTGCAACTGAACAGGATACAAAAATTACAATGAAATGCTCAAAAATGCACATTGACATTCATGTATAATATGCATCCATACATAATGGCTCCACTTGTACAATTCCACTTATGAGGCCATTCAGCAATAGACAGTAATGGCCAACATCTTTGGTAAGTGGGTTTAAGACACCAACAGGATTCCAGCCTTTGTGTCATTTCAGAATCTAAGCACAGTTGGGTCTAGTTAGTACTTGGATGAAAGACCACCTGAACTTACTAGGTAGAATGAGGTAAGAATCTTGCTTGAGACATTCAGTCTGAAATGGTAATATTGATCTAGATGGATCAATGGTCTTGTTCCTCTGGAGTTAGATTCAACTGTCATTTCAATTGGCTTCTGTCTACTGAATTGAAGGAGACCAACATTTTATAGTTTGCTTCAAGTAACAAAATGTAATGGGTGTGAGTTGCTCTGAAAGGACTTGCCTTAGGTAGAGACCTTGCTGTATTTAATATGTGTAGGTTTTGCCTGTTGTCTAATAAATCTGTCATACCTTGTACCCACAGGTGAGTTTATGGCCTCCATATCATAAAAAAACCAGCTTAATTTGATGTTACAGGGCCAGCTCTGTTCTTTGGGTTGCAATGTTGGTAACTCTGCTAAGAGTGCATACCAGCAATAATTTGGGAATTGAGTTTTCAGAGGTCCCTTTATGGGTAGTGAGAAAACAAGATGTAAAAAAGTAAAGGTATTCCCTGTTGACAAGGTTGTCAAGTTGTGTCTGACCACAGGGGATGGTGCTTATTTCTGTTACTAAGCTGAAGAGCCAGTGTTGTCCGAGGACTACTCCAGTGGTCATGTGGCCAGCATGATTGCACAGAACACTGCTTACTTTCCCACGAAGTGGTACCTATTTATCTACTTGAATTTGCATACTTTTGAACTGCTAGGTTGGCAGAAGCTGGGACTAGTGACAGGAGCTCACCCCATCATGCAGCACCTAGGCCTCAAACTGCCGATCTTACAGTCAAAAGAGCCAGTGTCTTAACCACTTGAGCCACTGCATAAACAAGATGTAAGCACACAAAGAAGAGCCATTATGGAGCAGACCAAACAACCACCTAATCCAGAATTATGTTTCCACAATGGACAACCAGATGTCTCTGAGAAGCCACAAAGGAGGACATGAGCACAATAGTATTGTCCCATTTGGTTGCTCCAGAAACTGGTATTCAGAGGCATACCATCTCTATTTGTTGTTTTTATCTGCATTCAAGCTGAATCTGTTTTATGGTAACATTCTCAGATGGTTTTATTGCAAGATTTATTCAGAGGAGACTTCTCATTGCCTTCCTTTTGGGTTGAGAGTGTGTGATCTGTCCAAGGCCACCCAGTGGGTTTCCATGGCTGAACAAGGATTCAGTTCCTTGTCTCCCCCATCCTAGTTCAACACTCAATCCACTATACCATTCTAGCTCTGCTACCATCTCTGCTACTGAATGTAATATTGAATAACAGGCAGAGCTAGACTGATTCGCCTTGAATTTTTAAGTTACATGAATTTGTGAAAATGCTTAGTAACTCAGTGTTGACTTGAATGATACCAGAGAAGAAAGAGTGGGTATGACAAGATGAGGAAGGGAAAGCAGAGTCATCATAAAAGCATTTGTGCCAGAAAATAGCATCTCTTTCTATCTTTCTCTCTGCCTGCCTGCTCAGTTTTGCTTGTTTTCTGCTGGCAAAACAGACGTCATTTTTCCATACTGGACAAGTACTATTTATATGTCATTAAAGATGACAGAAGAGAAGGCAACACAAAAGACTGCAGGGCCAGTGTTGTTGTTGTTGTTGTTGGAGTGTGCAGAAATTCATGCATGGTTCAGCAAAAAGACACCAGCCTACTTTTAGGGATTGCATCTCTGCACCAAAATGGCAGCCTTCAAGAAATACTTTGGGGTTTGCTATTTCCATCCCATAAATAGATGATTAAAGCAATCAGGATTTGTTGCATTAGAACTCCCCTCATCCACAGCCAGCCTGGGCATAGGCTGGATATGATGGCAATTCTTCTCTAACCCATTAGGACAGCGCTAGACAGGGGAAAGATGGACTGGAAGGCAAATGTATATTTGAGAACCATGGACTCACATTGGTTAAGTAGCCTTGTGCATTTTTATTTGATGCCATTATTATTTGTTAATACCTTGGTAACTGCTGTGTTCTGCAGCGTTCTGAAACCAGAAAGTAGACAGGAAGCAATAAGAATGTATATGTTTATTCTTTGTATCCCCAGCAGTGAAACTGACATTTATTGAATATGATCCCATCTCTCTGATGTAAGGTAGCTTCACTCCTGTCTCAGAGAGCCTTGGGTCACAATGCATGCCCTCAGGAGATTCTGGATTCCCACTGTCCCAAAGAACTATATTACCATGCAGAAATGATCTCTCTTGGTTCTGTTTTGCTGTTGAAATAAATGTGTGTGTGTGTGTGTGTGTGTGTTCCCAAACATGAGAAGGCCTACATGTAAGTTTAGATTCTTCCCAGGAAATGCTGGCATGGACATCCAGGGTCATGCATATTGCAAATGAGGAAAGCTATATTGCTTGGCAGATATGTAATGGAGTGATCAAGATGGATATGTCTCTGGGCTCTTTTTGGATGCATCCCCCATGATTGGCAGTCAAAAAGACCCAGGAAAGGACAAACATCAGCAGGCATTTGGGAAAGGATGTTCAAATTATAGAAAGACAACATTTGATCTAAGACTGTGCTATGTTTATGTGAAGTATTTAAATATGTGTTGCAAACATTCCACCTGCTCCAAGAACTTTTAAAACTGTATTTGTGAGAGGGGCACAAGCATTTTCTAACAGAGAATTCTTAGTATCCTTTTTCAAAACTACAATTCCTTAAAATTAATGGGGAGAAACGGCAAAGAACCCTGATGAAGTAGCTCTAGGACAGCCATTATCAATCTGGTTGGATTACAATTTCCACCATCCCTGACCATGAGTCATTCTGAATGATGTCAATGGGAAGCATAATCCAACACAATTGGAGTGTATTGTGTTGGACCAGGCTGTTCTAGGGGCATGGATGTGGAAGGAAGAGATGGATGACTTATGTCTTCATGGCCCAAGGACATTAAATAGATTCTTGGTGTGCTACCATTTTCCATCTTGCAAATTCCTTAGAGAAGAGTCCATAGGGGTATTTCCTTTGGCTGCCAAGTGTGCTGTTAACACGTCATCAACATAAATGATAAAGGATAGCATGTTCTTGAAAACAGTCTCCAAAAGGACACAGTGGAAAAAGAAACCCATTGCTGGAGACACCTAACTCCAAAATGAATGGAAAATGTATTGAAGGGAGCAATTGTACACTGTCAGTGGGAATGAAGTGTCAGCCTTCTAAATTTGGCTCAGTTAGCCTACAAAGTTTATGATGATATTGGATGGAGAAAGATCCTTGGCATCCTTCCTTTGGTCCCTATATAGACAGAGACCCTGGTGGGTTTAGGAAAAATAACAGCAATAATTTACATAGCAAGTGTAATGTTTGTAATGCTTTACATAGCAACAACCAAGAAGCAAGTGCCTTCTGCAAGACCAGGGTGATTGGTGGCTTTGCTTTCTGCAGAGTGGTCAATCCTCTCCAGGTTTTTGTCTGAGTTTTAAAGAAGCTGTCCAAAGTACTGAAGCTTTTGGGGAGATAGAATTCATCACATGTGCATGTGGCAACTAACAACTAACATTTCTAAGCTCTGAGAACATACGAAGCTCACTTTTATCAGGTCAGACTGTTTTCAAGCTCTGTATTACTCACTGTGACTCAGGGCAGAATAATCAATGGTTCAATAGGTACAATAGCTCCGGACCCTTCACTGGCCAGGGTCTTATTGTGGAAAGGTAATGTTATATTAGCTTGCTTCCTATTCTTTCCAGGTTACTTCCTAAATCTCTCTATATTTCTTTTTAACATATAGTGTGTTTGATTGATAACTGAGTAAAAAGATTTAGGATAAGGCTGTTAGTCTCACTGAAGTTACAGCATACTGTCCAATATTTCGCAGATGAAAATTGGAGTACATATGGCCCAGCAACATCAGAGGGTCATCAAGATGTTGTTTTTAATGTTTTTAATGAGGAAGAACACACAAGCCAGTAGAGAATGCAACAGTTTGCTTTTGTCTGAGCCTACAGGGAAGGACAAGAATCTGCCCCATCTTGTCCTTTCCTTGCTCCTGAGTTGAATGCAGACTACTTTTGCACTTTGGACACATTTTGCAGCAACTGAAATAAGCTGAGGACAAAGGGGGAAAGTGGGAGGAAAAGAGAGAAACTGGGAGCTTGTAAAAGCAACTGAAAACGTAGAACAACAGAGGATTACAGTAGTAGGATGCATTCCCCATGATTTGCTGTCAAAAAGATCCAGGAAAGTACAAATATTATCAGGCATTTGGGAAAGGATGTTCAAAGGATGTTCCTGCCAAACTGGCATAATTGGGGAGGTATGTTTGCATTTTTCATTTTACCTATGAGTTTGTCCTTTATTTCCATGCTGCCATTCCAGGGATAGCTCAGACATGTATAAAGGGCCCTCATTTTTTAATTTACTCCAAGGCCCAAACCACTAAAGTTTTGAAACAGAGGTTATGTAGCTACTTCTTTGGGATGCTTCACCTGTGCATTTCTGCAGCAGCAGGGGGGTTAAACTAGATGACCCTTGGAGGAATCATTTCTGTGATACTAGGGTTCTGTGATTACCTCTAGGATTCCATGAGTCTTTGGGATTACAAAGGTTTACACACAACTGTTCTTTCCTTTGGCATGCCAACTTCTGCAGCTCCAAACGAGAAAGCACATGGAAGAATGCATTCCTAAAAACATTGCAGGCCATAATTTTAATAAAAGTTGGCTCCTGTCATGGTGTTCCTCAGTAGTTATACTTTTATGTGCTACCAACAGATCTGGGAGTTTTGTCTCTTTGATAAACATTTCATGGAATCATAAATTAACTCATTTTTCAGTAACACCTAGCATAAGTAGTTAAGCTGTCAGGAGACTGAAGTATTGGACTTGGCATTTCTTCTGCTATAACAGAAAAGGTGAGTGAGGGAGGGAGGGATGGAGGGAGTTGCATGCAGCCAACTCCAGATTTGCCATCATTGGGCAACATAGTGGTTACCCTAGGTCATGCTTTAATGTTAGAGGTACACTGAATCCAAGAACCATTATAGAACTTTGGATTTGACATTTTTAATTTGCGTGTGTTTATTCAAACGTTTGAGGTGAAGAACATAATGGGAGCCTTCTAGATTGACCCAAAGGACCATGGACTTGAACACTGTGTTGCCAACAATGCCCACATACATGGGAAGTCTCACTGTGATCCATGGGATTTATGTATTTCACTGGGCAACCCGGAATTCCAGTAACGGGGAAGATATTTTTTCTTCTCTGGAATATAGGGAAAAAAGCAGGGGAGAATAATTGGTTTATTATTTATTCCATTTTTATTTATCAGTTAGGTTCAGAGGAGGCCAGTGGGTGTGATGTCAGTGGGCAATGAATGTGCCCAAGGGTTTAGTGAGAACTTTAATGGAGCAGTCTGTTTCAGGGATAGGGTTCATCTGTAACTCTGCTTCTCCTCATGACTGCACCTCAGTAAGACCCCTTTTCCATTTTTAAAAAACAAATGGTCTGTACAGGGTGTCTAGCGTGGTGCTGAGAGAGGCTGGCTCTCTCTTCAGGCTACTTGATGAGTTCAAAGTATATATAAAATCTGAACAAGACACGTCTTTGTACTGAGCACACAAGCACACAAGCCTAAGCCACTAAATGACAAACCCACTCCCAAAGATGCCAAACCCATGAGGAACTTGTAAGAGAAAGTGTTGGCCTTGTTTACTGTGGGACATGCTAGCATGCCTGGTTACAGACTTTCATTTTGGATGGGCCACAACTCAGGGGAAGACCTCAAGATCCCATTTTTAAGATCTGCCATTGTTGTTTTTCTTCTTAAAGATCAGGTAACAAGTGATGATGGGAAAGACCGTTCTCAGTCTGAGGCCCATGTCAGAGTAGACAATCCTGGGCTGGATGAACAAATAACCTGGCAGCCCCCTTTCTACAGCATTTCTGCGCTTATTTTGGTGACAAGATTTAACTTTAGACCAAATTTGAGCTGTTTTCTCCCATTCCTAGAAGAAGAATATCCAAAAGATTGTATCTTCCTACATAGGCTTGCCCTAGCTTTAAGATCTTCAAGGAAAAGCTTTCTCTTGACCCCACCACCATCACAGGCACATCTGGTGATGACTCAGGAGAGAGTCTTCTCAGTGGCTGTCCTCCAATTGTCTCTCTCCTTGCTATCTTTCTCCTAACAAGTGGAGGCCTTTTATTTAGGGAGGCATTTGGTTTTTAATAGGTTGTGGCAGACAGAGA
Organism: Phrynosoma blainvillii; assembly: GCA_026167975.1. Taxonomy (NCBI): domain Eukaryota; kingdom Metazoa; phylum Chordata; class Lepidosauria; order Squamata; family Phrynosomatidae; genus Phrynosoma; species Phrynosoma blainvillii. The sequence goes on from JANUYF010000004.1 coordinate 9,980,204, forward strand.
TTTTAATGGCGGTTAGTGGTTAAATGCCTGTACTGCAGCCACTCACTCATAGACCACAAGGTTGCGAGTTCAATACCAGCCAGGGCTGAGGCTCGACTCAGGCCTGCATCCTTCCGAGGTCGCTAAAATGAGTACCCAACTGTTGGGGGGCAATCAGCTCACAGTTGTAAACCGCTTAGACATCCCATGCGCAATATGAAGCGGTATATAAATAAGCTGCTTTGCTTTTGCTTTAATGGGGTTCATAGAATCACAGAATCAAGTTGGAAGAGATCACAAGGGCCATCCATTCTACCACATTCTACTATCTAGGACACAGAATCAAAGCACTCCCAACAGATGGCCATCTAACCTTTCTTTAAAAACTCCCAAAGAAGGAGACTTCACCATACTCTGAGGCAGCATCTTCCACTGTCAAACAGCTCTTATGGCCATGAAGTTTTTCTTAATGCAGTTCTTAATGCTGTAGTTTGAATCCACTGCTCTGGGTCCTATTCTCTGAAGCCACAGAAAACAAGCTTCGTGGGAGTTCCCTTCTTTGGAGGTTTTTAAACAGAGGCTGGATGTCCATCTGTCAGGAGTGCTTTGATTGCATATTTCTGCATGACGGGTGGTTGGACTTGATGTCCCTTGAGGTCTCTTCCAACTCTATGATTCTAAGCTAGTGGAAAGACAGCAGGAAGGGAGCCAACCAGACCTCTCAAGGGAGGAAGTTCCACAACTTGGGAGCAGTCACTGAGAAGGTTCTCAAATGGCATGCACTTGACTCTTTCTTCTCCCTAGGGCTAGTGTGATGTAATGGTTTGAGTGTTGGACTGTGACTCTGGAGCCCAGGGTTCATCTCCACTCAACCATGGAAACCCAGTGGGTTACCTTGGCAAGTCACAGTCTCTCAGCCTCAGAGGAAGGCAATGGCAAACACCCTCTGAACAATTCTTGCCAAGAAATCCCTATGATAGGTTTGACTTAGGGCTGCTATAAATCAGAAATGACTTGAAGAACCTTTTCACCAGAGAGTGACAGATGCAGGGGCCTTTGATAGCTACTGGGCACTGGAGGTTTTTGGACAGAGGGCATAGGCTGTGAATAGCCCTCTGCATCCCATCCAAAATGGGACTTACTCGTGAGGAAACCACACTTACACAAGCATCAATCTCCAACAAGATGCCATTACATGACAATCATCTCCTTCATTCCCTCCATTCCCAAGTCTTATTTGTGAAACTTAATATATATCAAGCCAGAATTCTCTCTGGAAGCCAAGATGACAATACTGAGGCAGTTGTACTTTGCACATACCATGAGAAGGCATGGCTTGCTAGAAACTGCAATAATGCTAGGGAAAGTAGAAGGTAGCAGAAAAAGAGGAAGACTGCAGGCTAGATGGAGAGACTCAACTAGGGAGGTCACGAGTATGAATTTACAGGACTGTAGCAGAGCAGTGTAGGACAGGAGGTTTAGAAGATGTCTCATCCACAGGGTTGCCATAAGTTGAGGGCGGTTAACAACAACAAATATGTATCGTTGTCAAGCACCATAGTCTGTCTTCAGATTTCAATAATCAGAATTCTGTTTCCACCACTTCAGAGTTTTTTTTTCAGTGGGGAGAGATTTTGGCAATTTATGAAACCTTTGGGGGTCTCCTGAGGGCAGAAATTTGGTTCATAGCAGTTGCTTGCTCCGAGTTTTGACCTATATATTAGCCTGTTCACTTTCTTTCTTCACTTCGTTGAATTGAAATGGGTGGCTGGAATCCTATTGCTTAGTCCCAACTGTAATAGATGCATTGAATAAATTATTGAATGATGATAAATAAATCCCTCTGATTCAATAGTGTTAATCAAGACTAACAAAAGAATTTAGGCCTTTATCTTCTTATTTGAATGATATACCTGCCATTTTGGTTTTTCATTTCCCCCCAACTTGTTTGTTTCACTAAAATCTAAACCAGCATTTTGACAAAAAAAATCTACATGAAAATTCATATACCTTTCCTGCACATTTTCCTATGGTTTCACATATGAGTTTGCCTAATATGTGAGTTTTTTTGCAGGAAGGCTTCCTTAATATAATCCTGCTTTGCATATTTCCCCACACTAATATACAATTTTTTTTCATGAACTTTCTCTTAATGTATACTTTTTCATCTTCCTGAACATGCATTTCTGTATTCATTCATTTAAATAGTCAGATGCCTTGCAATATTATCTGACTTCTAGGTACTGAAGGATAACTTCAGTATCCTTCAGTTTTTTTGGGCAGAATAGGCTAAGTTCTTACTGAACTGCAGAGTAAACAAAATTGATCCACAGCCTACTACTTATTGTGGGGTTTTTTTTTGGGTGGTTGTGTGATTAAATCTATGTATCTCAAATCTTGCTTCTCCTTTGGAAGAAAGCAAAGTGGATGCATTTGTTTGAATAATTTTGGAGTCAAGAACTTCTCATAACTATACATTTTAATATCATGTCCAAGCATTTGTATATTAGAAATATTTTCTAAACTAGCTTTTTCTTGAAGTTACAATGCAAGTAAATCTGAGGCACAGGAAATTATGTCAAGATATGACAACAGGACAAATTAGTATGCATAGGAGCTTATTGTGCAAAGTTCTCTCCTAATACTAGCAGAGTTTATTTTTAAAATCTTGGTTGTTATAAGGTACATAAATTAACTTCGTTCCCCTATATAGAGCTCATATTAATCATGCCATCAGACACATTTAGAGACACATAAAATACAAGCAGGCAGAAAAGGAAACAATAAATGGACCATACAACATTTAATGACTTTGGGCTATAACATGGCAAAATAATTCCTCAGTTCCTAAATATCATTTCATTTTACAAAATGATTTCCCCAAATGCAGCAACAATTCAAAGATGAATCACCACAATGACAAATTCAAAATGAATTTCTTTTTTAAAAAAGAAGTGGGATTTATGTGCTCAAATAGAAAATAAGCTAATGGGAATTCTTTAATTTGGGTTATTTGGATTCCACAACTCTGCACTAGACACAGAGAATCTGATATGCAGAAAAAGAACTTTGTCTGTCCCTGATCTCAGGCTTGATCCACCTGAAGGTTCTGTCTGTTGGATGGTGGTGAGAAAAGATAAAAAATCTGTCAGCTTTGCTTTCGAAAGCATTCTAATTTTTTTAACTCTCATGTTCTGTCCACCCCAAATGTGAGATGTGCAAATTTTGGCAGAATGTAGGTTTTTTAAAAAACGAATCTGAATTCTATCATTATCTTAACTAGAGTAGACCCATAGAATTAATAGTTGAATGGGGAGTTAATGCCCAGATAAATCTCATTCATTCAATGGGACTAATCATAGAATTTGAACCACTCAAGCAAGATTCTGCCTCATTTGCCCCAGAGATATTAAAAAGGTAGAGCTCTTCCCACCATGAAGTGAACCATGTCATAGCTGTATGAAATACAGTTGTTAAAAATGTTTCTAAGAAGAAAGAGGTGGCAACTAACTTGGTACTAGCATAGTTGAATATTCAGGGATTCCACCCCAGATGATTCAGAATGAAGAACTCAGAGACCTTGGAATGGATGAATGAATCAATCTCTTCAAGTTTCTTCCACATTTATTCTTTCCATCCAGAACATTTATGAAATATTGGTAAATTGGTATGAAATATTGGAAAAATTGTTTTCAAAATGGAACAGAAATAAAATCCATGCATCCATAACTGTGACTGAGATGGGGCCTGCTGCTGGATGTAAGCATTGGATGAGAAATTTCTTTCAACTCAAGGGCCCAATTTAATTTGAGAGAAGTTTTCAAGGGCCACGTTCCAACAATGGACAGAGCCAAAGGACCCACTAGTTTTATAGTTGTGTAGATCAAAAATAGAAATATATTTAGCTTAATGCTCTTAATGCTAGTAAGAAAACCTTAGGAGAGATGAAGTTGTGAATACAGTGGGGCCTTGGTATCTGCTGGGGTTTGATTTCAGGACACCACGTTGATACCATAAACTGTGGTTGTTCAAGTCCCATTAAATACAGTGGAGGTGTCCTTTATATAAAATGGCAAAATCATGGTTTGTTTTGTGTAATTTATATTTTCTTTTAAATATTTTCAAAACATGGATGCTTGAATCCATTGATAAAGAATTTGTGGATATGGAGGGCCAGCTGTATTTCAGGAAGCCTCAAGCACTTCATTGAGGCTCCAAGAAGGGCTGGATTCAGCTCTTATCTTGAAGTGTTCTTACCATTAACTAAAACTTATCTCTGGGGCCCAATGTGAGCCAACTCTTGCTCAATGCAGAAATGTGTGTGTATGTGCATGTGTACCCATTCACACCACAGAATTATAGCACTATGATTCCACTTGAACTGCAATGGCAGGATCCTATGGAATCCTTGGGTTTGTAGTTTGCTGAGGTTGTCTAACTGCCAATTCTAAATATCTGAACTACAAATCCTAAGATCCCATAGGATGGAACCATGGCAGTTAAAATGGAATCACAGTGCTATAACTATTGGGTGTGAAATGACCCTGTGTGGCAAATAAAATCTTATGACCAATTATGGTACAATGATAAAATAGTCTTTAAAAAGAGAACAAGTGTCCAGTATCCCTGAGAGGGAACAAAGGATCACCCTTGGCTATGTTTGCAGATGTATGGATTATTCATAGCCCTGGAAGTGATCCAGTGTTTCTCCATAGCCAGTGAGCTTGTGAACAAGAAAACCTGGTCCCCTGTTTCCAATACATCTATCTTCTCTTCTCCAAGGAGATCTGGCAGAGTAATTAAGCACAGTTGGCACTGGATCTATGCCCAATTTATTATTAAGTTGCACAATAAAATCAAGAAGAGTCTATTAAAATGACACTCTTCAGATTAGTTCACAGCGATGGACCAGGGTCCTGCAGGTGCTGGGTGCTTTCCTGGTTCAGTGTGCCTGCCCCAGCAAATGCTGATTTTTATTCATCATCTCTGTGCCTCAAAATTGGCTTGTCTCCCAGGCAGGAGGGTGAAAAGAAATAGGGCATTGACTCAGCCAGCTTTTTTTGTTTACTTGCATCAAAGCACGCAAGGAGATATAAATGGGACCCAACTCTATGACATGGGAGGCTGCAGGTCATTCTCAGTCACTGCAATTCTCTGCGTGTGACAAGTATCCAATAAATAATTCAATTATATATCTTTTCCTGCTTTTTTGTTTATTTCTTGTATTTGGGCATACATTTTTAATGTGTGATTTTAGATAATTATAATTGTTTGTTGTTGTTCTCTGCCTTCAAGTCGATTCCCACTTATGCCAAACCTATTCTAGGACTTTCTTGGCAAGATTTATTCTGAGGGACAACTTTGCATCATCATCATCATCATCATCATCATCCCAGTTATTTGTCCCACTTTCCCCCCAAAATGGGGACTGAAAGCAGCTTACAATTAAAAAGAATAATATTATTTTAAAATATATAAAAAGTGAACATTAAAGTAGAATTAGACTATTCCCTATATTAAAACACAGTATCAAGTTGAAAGAATAAAATGCAATTTGAAAAATATTAAAAGCTGTTGAAAGTAGTTCTGTTTAAAACAATGCAGCCCCTCCTAGCCCAGTCTTTCAAAATGTTCTGTTTTAAAAGACTGTTGGAATAAGGACAAGTAGGGGGCCATTATGGCCTCCCTGGGTAGGGAGTTCCAGAGTCTAGGGGCAGCCACCAAGAAGGCTCTCTCTCATGTCCCCATCAACCATGCTTGTGACAGAGATGGGGCTGAAACAAGGGTCTCTCCTTATGACATTACAGCCCAGGCAGGCTCATATGAGGAGATACGGTCTGCTAGATAGCCTGGGCCTGAGCCACATAGGACTTTATAGGTCATAACAAGCACTTTGAACAGTCTTCTTCTTAGGCTGAGAGAATGTGACTTGCTTAGGGTCAACCAACCATAGCTTAGCAGGGATTTAGACCCTGGTGTCCTGGAATAATAGTCCAACAGTAAAACTATGATTATTTATTTATTTTGAGTATTTATACACTGATTTTCAGCCAAAAAGGCTCCCAGAACAGCTTGCTGCTGGTTAACTACCTTGAAATCAACCTCAACTCTCAACTCATGGCATTCCTGTAAATGAGACACCTCCAAGGCCTCATGTCCTCAACTGCTCTGCTCAAGTCCTGCGGGTTCTGGGCTGTGGCCACCTTGACAGAGTATGGTATTTGGTACATGGTCTTCCTTTCTTTCTAGATCCCCCCACCTTTCCATATATTATTGTCTCTTCTAGTGATTCGTGCCTTCCCATGATGTGATCAAAATACAACAGTCTCAGTTTAATCATCTTGGCTTCTAAGGAGAGTTCAGGCTTGATTTGTTTTAGGACCTATTTGTTTGTCTTTTTAGGCCTCCACAATATCCGCAGAACTCTTCTCCAGTACCACATCACAAAACAGTTGATATTCTTTCTGTCATCTTTTCTTACCATCCAGCTTTCACACCCATATATGGTGATGGGAAACATGATGGCATAGACAATCCTAACTTTAATGTTCAGTTGTATAGCTTTCTACCTCAGAATCTTGTACAGTTTTTTCATAGTTACCCTTCCCACTTCCAGTCTTTTTCTGATTTCCTGACTGCAATCTCCATCTTGATCCATGACTGATCCAAACAGCTTACAAATCATTAATGTGACAGTTCCCTGCCTTCAGGTTTACAATCTAAAAAGATAGAACACACAAGGAAAAGGGAATAGCAGTGGGAAGAGGATTAAGTCTAACAGATGTTAGCTGCTCTTTTCTCCCTCAGGAGCCAGAGCAATAGTAGTTGGAACATGAAGGGAAGTCCTCTCACCAGCTGCTGGGCCAAGACACAATGGAGCTGTGCATGGCTGCTCTTTTACACCACGCTGGGTCTCATGCTTGATTTGTGATTTTAGAATCTAAACAAAACTACAGGACAGAAATTGTTCATATTTGTCAGTTGTAATTTTTAACTGGTTTGTTCTTATGTAGCTGCTAGGCATTCTGAGCTCTGAAGCAGAAGGATGGGGTATAAATTGAATATATAGAATCATAGGATCATAGAATCATAGCATTGGAACAGACCACAGAGGGCTTCAAGTCCAACCCCCTGACAATGCAGGAAAACATGATCAAAGTACCCCTGGCAGATGGCCATCCAGCCTCTATTTAAAAATGTAGAAAACTGCTTGGATCTGTAAAAACCTAGAAGGAGATTTCACCACTCTCCAATGCAGTTTATTCCACAGCATATTCTTCTTCTTCATCATCATCATCATCATCATCATCATCACACCACCATGTGATTCCTTCACATGCCTCTCCTTCAGGAGTCTACAGTTCAAACTGAGGTCTTTGGGGAAAGAGGCAATAACCACAGTGAAAAGAAAAACAATCAAAAGGAAAGGAGAGAGAAAGAGAGAGAGAGAGAGAGAGGTCAGGCTAGTAAAGGATGAAAGGGAAAATTGCATTTACATGTCTTTACATTAGAACTGGATGAAGTGCACCTCTGGGTCATATGTAGCTTTTAATCCACCCAGACTTCCATTTTTTTGTCCATGGGTACAGGGGGAGAGAGGATGAATTGCCTTGCTTGGGATGTATTATGAAGATACCTCACTTTGATACCACTTTAATTGCCATGACTTCATCTTATGGAACTCTAGGACAGGTAGTTTGGTGAGACATTTAGAGTTTCTCAGTGTACTCCTCTGAATGACATCAGAGCTCCCTGGCAGGGAATTCTAAGCACCTCATACAACTACAAATCCCAGCACTCTATAGGCTTGAGCCATTGCAGTTAAAGTGGTATGAAAGTGGTATTATTGTGTAATATGGATACAACCTTGGAAGCCAGCAGGATCAGCAATTCCTCTTTTAATCAGCTTGCATTGCTTAATATGGAAAGAATGTTCAAAACCAGAAGTGGATTTCTGGCCTCTTCCACTTTGTCTTTTCATTGGTTTTGCCATTTTTGACCAAGAGGGCCCCCCAGAGGGTCTGAAATCAGAGTTAAATATCCATCCATACATCCTGTCCTGAGATCACCTGAGCATCTCCCATTGAAATGAATAGGAGGCCTTTTAGGTACTGAAACACTCAGCATAGTTGGGTTGAGCCCTAGAATTTAAGGTAGGTTCAAAGGCTGAAGGTATTCTCAATACCTTGCAAGACTGGGTTGCAAATTCTATGCCTTCTTGGCATCAGTATTCTTTACCCTTTTTACATATGGAGCATATCAGATCAGTGGCTTTAGATGCAAAAAATCCAAGCTTCTTTCAATGGCAGGCAGCATGTTTGTTAGAGTAGTGTTAGAATGTGATGGGACATATAGTCAATGTTAAAATGTTGAAATGTAAAGATGTGTGTCTGTATTTTTCCTTGCTGAGAAAAGTTGTTTCCTGAGGCCAGTTTCACAATTATCAGCCCAGGTGTGTTTTAGCCAAAACAAGCAGTTAACGAGCTACAGTTCTGTGAGAAAGAGCTTTGTTTTCAAAAAGGATTCATAAACATGGGAATGTTATGGGAACTGCAGTCACATGATTTAATATGGTAATTAAAGGTTGGGCTAACACACGTCATGCATCATCAACCAATCAGTCTGAAAGGGCTACACCCAAATGGGTGGAGAATTGGGGGCTGAACGTTGTGATCCTGAAAAGTTTGTCACTTGTCTTTTAACCTTTAAGCTGTAATGGACTAATTAAAATATTTTCCTGATGCTGCAACTAACCAATTTTGAATCATGTAGCAGTTAGACTTTGTTCCTGTTTAGCCTTCTGGCTAAAGTGAAGATGGTATTATTATTATTATTATTATTATTTGTTTTTTGCTCATGCTGATTTTTGCAATAAAAGAAAACTTGCTTGAAGATCTGGATGTCTTGGTGACTTGACTTCATAGACTGTAAGCTGTATATTCATCATCAACACATTTTATCAACAAGTAGACCTATTCAATCAGTGGTTAAATGGTGAGCCAACATCTAGGTAACACTAATAGATTTAATGGCTCTGCCTTAGTCAAGGCTAGAAGAGAATTCAGATCTATGTCAGTGGAGTGGTAAAGCAGTGAAGACTTTAATGAAGCTTTGCATACTGCTGAACACTTTGTCCAAAAGAACTTCAGTACCTTGGACAGATGTTTTAAAGTTCAAATGAAAGCCAACAGTAGATTCACCACTCCACTGACCTGGAATCAACAAATACCATTGATTCAACCCACAACACCTTATTTGAGGGAGCTTGAGCAGCATGACTGCAGAAGAGAAGCTGTGTTTAAACTGGTAAGTCTTGATCTAATTAGTCCCCTGTCTGACTCATCTCTGCAACTTAAAATGAAGAGGAATCCATTGCCCTCTTCAAGGAATGCCAGCACTGCAGACTTGCCCATCTATCTTGACAGCACAGATTGTTTTTCCTTTAATATTGTATTACTCCAACTTTTTGCTGAGTGGTTGCTGACGGTTACACCTTGGATAGGGCCTTTGTCCCTCCTGCTCTGCAAAGGCCTTAGTAATAAATGCCATCACTTAATCTACGAGCCACAATTACATCTATCTACCATTCAGTCGGAAAGTGCTGAAAGGAATAATGTATTCCTCCACCAAGAAGTAGCTCCACAGTAAATTAAGTTACACAGCCCCATTACATGCCACATCAACAGCATCTACCACCAGTGCTTTTTCATTGCCTCTTATGTTTACTGCTCATCCATTCCTAAATAGCTTTTCTCTGAAATACAATATGCATTTTTCAGTTGCTCCAGTCATTCTCCATTAGAGGAAGCCCAGGAAAGGCACGGGCAAAATTCTGTGTCTTGCAAGATTAAGCCACTCAATGGACCCCATGTCTGAAGGCATCTAGCAGAACCAGATTGAAAAGATGTCTCCAAAATCCTGTGTCAGCACCTTTCCAAAATCTCTGAAAAAGAAGATTCTGTTTTCAGTTGATGCTCACTTTCACAAAGAATCATAGAATTCTTTTTAATCATACAGCCAGGGTAGTCAAAATATGGCCTGTGGACTAGACTTTCCCCATGACGTGGTTTAGTCACACAATGGTACTCTTCAACACAAGAGCTTCATGGTGTTACTAAAGTGTAAATCCCTATTGACATTGCAGAACCCTGACATAGGGTCTTGGCCATTGTGGATAAGAGGAGACTCTCTTTAGCTCTACAGGCCAATGGCTCGTAGCATATGGTTATTGTTAAAGTCACTAATATTATCTATTTATTTGTAAGCTGCTCTGAAAGCATTTCTGAACAGCAGGGTATAAATACAAGAGATAAAAATAATATATTTTTTTGAAATTTTGCAACTTAAGTGATAATAATAATAATAATAATAATAATAAAATTTATTTATACCCCGCTTAAATGAAAACAGTCTAAGCGGCTTACATCAGTTAAAACCCCATACAACAAAATTCATACCCCAACCCACCCCCTTAAAACAGTATTAAATGGCAAGATAATTAAAACAGGAATATAAACATTCCAACCCAAATAAAACAAACATGAAAATATATTTTTTAAAAAAGTAAAAATATAAAAATGCCCTGATTAGACTCAACTGCGCTCCCCATCCATCAGCAATTGATGGGGCCATGGGGGGAGCGCAGGGATCAAAGAGCCCAAGGTCAGGAGAATTAATCTGGAAAGGCCTGCTGGAAGAGATCCGTCTTGACAGCTTTCTTGAAGCTGTCTAAAGATGTCAGCTGACGAATCTCATCCGGCAGGTCGTTCCAGAGTTTGGGGGCAACAATAGAAAAAGCCCTCTGGGAGGTCGCTGCCAGCCTAGATTTTTGAGGATGCAGCAAATTCCTCCCAGAGGACCGGAGAGCGCGGGGAGGATTATATGGAAGGAGGCGTTCCCTGAGATAGCTTGGACCCAAGCCATTTAGGGCTTTAAAGGTAATAACCAACACCTTGTACTGGGCCCGGAAGCTGATAGGCAGCCAGTGAGAACTAACTACTGGGAAATGTGTATGGCTTGGAACTAGAACTGTTATGGTTGCAGTGTAACCACTTCCATTTTTTTGAAATTTTGCAACTTAAGTGAGAACTAACTACTGGGAAATGTGTATGGCTTGGAACTGGAACTGTTATGGTTGCAGTGTAACCACTTCCTAATTAAAAGGTTATCATTTCCAAGCTCAGAACAGATTAAGTGGGAATCAAAAGGAGTAATTAAATCTTTGGGGTTGTATTAGTCCAGTTTGGGAGAAGAAGGGGTCATTAATCCTAGATAACTTAATATTCCTACATTGGGTTATGTTGTATAAACCTCTGGATGTGGAGATATGCATCAGTTGTGCTACACAAGCCTTGTTTTGAATGGTAGTCTTGCAAAATTAAGCCAAGTCACCAAGTGTACCATTGAATGCACAACCAAATGCACATGCACATCATTGTGCAATGCATGACACATCTATGCACAATGTGCATGTGCAAGCATGTGTAATTCAAAGACCAACGGCACTGCATGCACAACTCCCTTGAACAGAATGTGACTGTTGTTCATTGGACAAAAATATCCATCCACTTTGGCAGAGGAAATTATACATGTGTAAGGCACCAACAGGTTTCTGACCAAAGTCTTCTATTTCACAGCAGCTCTTAACTTTTTCTCTTTCCCAGAAACCATACGGATAAATTAACTCAAATGCTGAAGAGTTGCTTTGCTAATCAGCATTTCTTTATATATGATTGTTTATCTGGAGATTTGTGAGCTAGTATGGTGTTGAGGTTTGAGTGTCAAACCACAACTATGGAAGACCAGGGTGTAAATATCCACTTGGTTATGGAAACCCATTGGATGACCTTTCACAAGTCACATTCTGTCAGCTTCAGAGAAAGGCAGTGGCGAACCTCTTGTAAACAAATCTTTCTGAGAAAACTCCATGAGAGGTTTACCTTGTATGGGTGTATGTGGCTTCAACTCACCTGTTAACTTATGGAGACCCCTAAATTTCTTTGTTTTGTTAGGTAAAGAATACTCAGACATAGTTTTCCTATGAAATAGAGCCTACATCACCTTAGGGTTGCCATACATCAGAAATGACTTGAAGACTCATAACAATAACATGGAGATTTCAAGTGCTGTACAATAATACAACATACCTTACAGAACATTGCATACCATTGTGATGAAGTATTTACATTATCCATAGATTAGGCCACAAGCTGGACTGCATAGGGAAGGTTTACTGAAAGAAGTGAGGATAAAAATAGGTAACCACATGGCCTTTTCTGCCTGCCATGAACTAGGCAATCCAATCTCATGATCTCCTTAGCAATTACAAAATGTCAGCTTGCAAGTTCAGCAGGGAGGAGAGGAAAACACAATAAAACAAACACAGAAGGTACCTGTCCAGCCATCTTTGCCATGTCCTCAATCTAACCCCTCCCTTGGCACTCTGCCACTTTCCATTTACTACTGGAAGGCCATGTATAATTGAAAAACCTCCTTGCTAACCTCATTATTAGGAGGTGCTTTTCTTAGCCTGCGTTTAACTCTAAACAATAATGGCACTATTTTGCTAGGTTAACCAGACCAGCTTTAAGAAGGATATTCATGGTCCCATACCTCCATGCAAAACAGAATGTTTTAATTGAATATAATTAGTTTTCATCTCTTCATCGGGATCTACATGTTAGAATATTGCTTAAAATAATCCTCTGCCTCACTAGTTTACTGCTTCTTTCTCTTTGTCTTTTTCTCTCTGTTGGTGAAAGCTGAGGTTCTAGGTACATCTACTCCTTTATCTATTGATTTTACCACTTATCCAGGGATCTGTCTTTTGCATAAAAATCAGTTTGCTTTAGTCAAGAACAGCGTCCTTGTTCATCTCAATGTATAGAGCTACTTATTTATTTTTCATATGTATGAGGGGCCTCTAAACCAAGGATCCCAGGATATATATGGATACATGGTGATGGCCCATACCTGGATATCAAAGTATTCCAAGAAAGCCCATTCCTTCATGTTCCATCAAACAAGCGTACTTCTTAGAAAAGTTCACCTTGAACTTTGACCAAATTTGTAAAAAGCCACAGAATGGCTGAAAGGAGTTGGATCACTAACAATGAAAACTGAATAGATCTGGCAATGGAAGCTTGAGTTGCAGAGGAAGGGCAGGGACAAGGAGAGAAAAGAGCTGTCCTTTCAGACTAGTAGTCTATCTTGTCCTGAACTGCTTGCCCTAACTGGCAACAGACCTCCAGGATTTCAGAATGGTAGGTTTTCCTCCAGCAGTTATTTCTGGAGATGTACACAAAGAACTGTGGGATGTGGTGGCTCAGTGGTTAAGACACTGACTCTGATGATTGCAAGATCAGAAGGTTGGCAGTTTGAGGCCCAAGTGCCATGGGATGGAGAGAGCTCCCATCACTAGTCCCAGATTCTGCCAACCTAGCACTTTGAAAAGTGCAAGTAGATAAATAGATACCACTTTGGTGGGAAGGTAACAGCATTCTGTGCAATCATGCTGGCCACAAGATCACAGAGTCATCTTTGACGACACTTGCTCTTTGGCTTAGCAATGGAGATGAGCACCACCCCTTACAGTTGGTCATGACTAGACAATCTTGTCAAAGGGGAAACCTTTACCTTTACACAAAAACTCTCTAGCCAGTGAACATAGACAGACTCATATATCTATCTATTTGGATCATATGAAGTCCCCTTGAACAAGAATCAGATAATTGGTATATCTTGCCAAGAACTGTTGGCTCCAACTGGCAGTATTCTCCATAGTCTTCATTAAATCTTCTCCTAGAACTTTCCTATAAGCTTGACTCTGATCACTTTACCTCAAGATACCAGGGACTGAGTCTGGCACTTTGCATGTGCAAAAGGCATGGTTTATGACTGAGGCATGGCCTTTCCTTTCATATTAACCATTGTAGTCATTGTAGAAATAATAATAATAATAATAATAATAATAATAAAATAAAATTTATTTATACCCCGCTCCTCTGTATTGCAATCGAGGCGGCTTCCAACCTAAAAATACAATACAGTAAGATCAAGCCCAACCCTAACCCTCCCGCCCCTTAAAAATTGTTAAACAACATTGATTTCACAGTTTTAAAATAAGGCAATTGCCCAAAAATAGCAGATTAAAAATTACAATACAATAATTACAATAATTACAGCGGCAGCGAATACAGCGGCTGAGAATGGGGGAAAAGAAACATAAAAACCAATTCCATGACTGGGAAGACTAGTCGGAAAAGGCCTGCCAGAAGAGATCCATCTTGACAGCTCTTTTAAAACTGTCTGGAGTTGACAAATGATGGATCTCATCTGGCAAGCCATTCCATAGTCTAGGAGCGGTCATTGAGAAGGCCCTCTGGGAAGTAGTCAATAATCTAGATTTTTCCACCTGTAATAGATTCTTCCCAGAGGACTGAAGAGCGTGGGGTGGATTGTACGGGAGGAGGTGGTCTCAAAGATAGGCTGGGCCCAAGCCATGTAGAAAACTGAGTATCTAAGGGATACTCAAGGAGCAAGCTATGGGGAAAGTACTTGTAGGTTTCTAATATCTGGCACAGCATATCTCTGTACTTAGCAATGGATTTGGAGTGACTACATGATAGCTGAAACTCCCCAAAGTTCTTTATTTGCTGAGTCATCCTTAATGACTTAGAAAGACCTATTATACTCTATTAGATGACTGACTTCAGTCAATGATTAATAGGTGGGGGGAGGGAAGAAAGAAGAGCTAGAGTAGGAGGCAATTTTAATTGTGCTTCTGACAAAAAATAAGGCTCAACAAGAGTGCAAAGTATGCATGAAATAAGTCCAAACTATCTTGATTGTAGTACTCACAGTGAACAGTTCACTGTGAGAAGAAGAGGAAGAGAAAATGAAGGAAGAAGAGAAAAAGAATGTGAAGGAGGAAGGGCGGATTGTACTGGATATAATAAAATAGAAGTCTGAAGCCTCATTCCCATTATGATTTAAAGCGAATTGCTGATCGGGTTATATGACTGTCATTCCCACTTGAAACAGGTTCTGATCCTATTGAGCTCAGTTTCAATCACGATGAAGTGAAGCAAACACAAAAAAACCTGCTGTTTCCTGACACTGGCTTTTCTGGTTCTTTTAAAAAGAATTGATTCCAAAGCATGTTCAATAAGTGGGAATGAAGAATCTGAATTGCATAATTCTGGAGGGGAGGGACTAATGGCAGAGGGTTTTTTTTGCGGGGGGGGGGGGGCATCAGCCATTTCCCCTTCCCACACTGCCTTTTTGCTTGTGGTGTGACATATGGGCGCATAAAATATATTTTTAAAATAAAAATTTGACAGAATATGTGATCCATTGTATTTGCAACTACTTGCAATTATGGGTAGACTGTAGCTCATAGAGGCAAGTAGTTGCAAAACCAATGGATTGCATATCCTGTCAAAATTTTTTTTTAAATATAGTTCCCAAGCTGGGCTGCTCAAGCAGCCCGGGTTGCAGAAGGGCAGAGGAAGGCTCAGTTCCTAAAGTCGCCCCACTTGGTGCCTGGAACGGCCCCATCCTTACCGTGTTGCCGCTTGCATTACTGATGATGCACAGATGATTGATATGCATTTTGAAGCAGCGCAAACTAGTGGGAATGACAATCATGCCAAAAAAGAAGTGATTACAAGGGAATAATGAAAAGATCCGCTTTCATAGTGGGAACGACAAACCTTTTGGAATTGATTTACTGACACAGAGCGAAAGCAAATCGCAAACCAGTTTAAATGTAGGTGTGAATGAGCCCCGAGTGTACCATTCTCCTTAACTATGCTGAATCTAATGTCTGGAATGATCTCAGGTATAACCGTTGCCATTTTAAGTACATGTTGGGTACCTCTCATCTGGAAATTCTAAAATCCAAAGTACTCCAAAATCCAAAATTGTCTACATGGGTGGCTGAGATAGTGACACCTTTGCTTTCTGATGATTCAGTGTACACAACCTTTGTTTCATGCACCAACCTATTAAAAATATTATGTATAAAATTACCTCCAGGCTATCTGTGTAAGGTGTATATGAAACATAAATGAATTTCATATTTAGACTTAGGTCCAATCTCCTATATGCAACTATTTCAAAATCTGAAAAAAAACCCTGAAATCTAAAATATTTCTGAGCCCAAGCATTTTGAATAAGGGAGACCTAGCCTGTATACTTCTAAGAGTTTGGCCAGATGCCTGTTGTCATGTGTAAGTTCCCTTACACATGCAGGTGTACTTTTTTATCAGTATTAATTGGCCATATTATGTTCATGGTTGTGTAACCAGAGTTTCACAAATGTAACCACTTCACAGTTGCCCATTCTTAGATGCTGGCCATGTATTTGTCAGTGCTTTTTATTTATTGAGGTAGCAAAAATAGCCATTGTGCATTGTCCATTATCCAGTGGGACAATGAGCAGGTACGCAATCATTTGCACAATGTCAATATAGTCAATATTACATTATGTAAACATGATGTAGGATCACAACTCTAGATTGTAGAAATGTTTGGGTTGCCTATTGAACACAAGTCAATTGAAAATTTAGATAACCACGAAAAAAAATAGATGCACATGAGCTGTCCTTTTTGGTTTATAGCAAAGGTGTAGAGCAACAGATTTTGGATATTTGGAATACACAGAGATCTTCCTCATGCCCAGTCCAAAATAATACATCCAAGAAACTTCTTGTCTGGCAGTGGACAGCCCAACAGGAGGAATCCTCATGCCAAGGCATGGACATTATCAATAAACAGATTAACATTTATTAGCACTTGTTCAAATTCAGCATCTTCACAATAAATTTGCATTCAGTTTCCCCCCTTGTGCTTTGCACTTTTCAAATCACCTCCCTTATACCCACTAGTGTCTTTTACTCTTCCTTTCAGTACAAGAGAAACCCTCTCCCTATAAGAAATAAGTAAATAAATAAATAAATATGATAATAAAATAGTAGAGCTCTGTAATAGAATACAGATAATCCCTTAACTGAAATGCTTGAGACCAGAAGTGTTTTAGATTTCAGATTTTTTTAAGGGTGTGTGTGGATTGTGGTATACCTGTATTTGCATATACATATATAATAATATATCTTGGAGATGGGACTCAAGTCTAAACACAAAATACATTTCTGCTTCATGTACACCCTATACACAGCCTGAAGATAATTTTATATGATCTTTTGAATTATTTTGTGCATGAAATATAGTTTGCGTACACCGAACCATCAGAAAGCAAAGGTGTCACTGTTGCAGCCACCCATGAAAAAAGTTTTGGTTTTTGGAGTATTTCAGAGTACAGGAATTCCAGATAAGAGAGACTCAATCTATAGTAGAAAATGAATTTTAAAAGGTCCAATTCTAACTTACAAGCAATGTCATAAAAAATAAATCTTCAATTCAGCTACCTTCTTGGGACCCCTTCTTCTGCAGTTATCTCCCCCCACAATGTTCTTCTCCCTGCCTTCCCTAGTTTTTCTTCTCCCTAGTTCTATTTTCACTATTTTGTACTCAAATGGTTAGGACTCAGCATCAAGAGAGCTTACTGCAGTTAGTAATCATTAATAGAAACTAAAGGAAAACACACTTGCAAGAGCAGCTAAGGGCAGTCAAAAATGACAAAGCAAGCAGGAAACAATCTCAGAAAGACAAACCCCATCAGAAGCAGCACCACACATAAAATAGGGACATGGAATGTAAGAAGCCTGAGCCAAGGGAAGCTAGACATAGAGGGGTTGCAGACTGCCAGAAATAGTGTGAATTCAGTCCACTTTTAGGGTTAGGGTTAGAGTTAGGGAACCATGGGAACTGTATTTTATTGTGGCATCAGAGTTGTCTGACAGAGAAGGCTCAATGTCTCAGAAAAATAACAGTTCCCATGATTCCCTAGCACTAACCCTAACCCTAAAAGTGGACTGAATTCACACTATTTCTGGCAGTCTGCAACCCCCCATAGTGAAAATGGAAATGTAACTCATGAACATAGCAGTACTGGGGGTGAGTGAGTTAAAATGGACAGGAATTGGCCTCTTCGAATCAGACAACCACACAGTGTTCTGCTCAGGGAATGACAAGAAGAAACAGGGTGGCTTTCATACTAAGAAAAGATGTTGCAAAAACAGTCAGAGGATACAATGCAAAATCAGATTGAATCATCTCAATATGGCTCCATGGGAAACCTATGAATATCACCATAATTTAAGTATATGCGCCAATCACTGAGGCAGAACAAGAAGAAATTGATAGTTTTTATGAAGGAATACAGGAAGAAACTGACAACACACCAACACAGGATGTCAGGCTGATCATTAGAGATTGGAACACAAAAGTTGGAAGTAAAGGAGAATCATAAACAGTAGGCAGATTTGGACTAGGCAAAAGGAATGAAGCAGGTGAGTGTCTGACAGATTTTTGAGAAGCCAACAACCTATTCATTGCAAACACATTTTTCATATAACCAGAGAAAAGGTTATACACATGGATATCACTAGACAGTCAACACAAACACAAAATAGATTATATAACTGGAAGTAAAAGGTGGTGAATCTCATTACTGGTGGCCTAGACCAGGTGCTGATTGTGGCACAGATCACAAACTACTCATTTCAAAAATAAAAGTAAAACTTAAGAAGAGAACAAAGCCAGTCATTATACCAAAATACAATTTAAACAACATATCCACAGAATTAATTGACAATATAAGGAATAGATTTGCAGTACTAAGTATAATAGATCATGAACCGGAAGAGCTTTGGTTTGAAGATAGGGACATAATAAAAGAAGAATGCATAAAGACACTTCCAACAGACAAAAGGAAAGTGAAGAAACCATGGATGACAGATAAACCGTTATAAGCAATAAAGTAAATAAGAGAAACAAAACAAAAAGGAGATAGGAATAAACTAAGAACCATGAAAGCAACAGTACAATGGCTTGTGATTGAGTTGCCATGAGTCAATAAGTCTACTTTGTACATATCAACAATACACACAATATCTTTGTACACCTACTTGCTTCAATGGCTATACCACTATATACCAAAGTCAAGGATATTTGTACCATTGTATATCCAATTTCTAACTAAGATTGTGAAAGCTGGACAATGAAGAAAGGTGAAAGGAAGTAAATTGAAATGTAGAGCTGGAGGAGAATTCTGTGAATACCATGGATTGCCAAGATGATTAAGGTGAGACTGTTGTGTTTTGGACATATCATGAGAAGACATGATTCATTAGAAAAGACAATAATTCTTGCATGTGGAAAGGGGGGGGGAGACCACATAACAGATGAATAACAAGGAATCCATACCTTCTGAGTTTGCAAGACCTGAGCAGGTCTGTTGACAATAGGGTGACTTGGACACCTCTCATTCATAGGGTTGCCATAAATCAAAGTTGGCTTTATGGCAGTTAACAACAAGGACAACAACAACAACAACAATGCTTCAAATGAGGCATGTGGCATTTCCAAATGCTGGGGATCATCGCTAAATCTTAATTTTTTTTCAGTGTTGCAAAAAAAATAACACCACATGTGATTTAAGTTTGAAAAGGGGGAGTGGAAAATATTCTGAGGCCTCCATGAGTTGGAGTGGACATGAAGGCAAACAAAACAAGACCTTGAAGAATAAGAATCCTGGGTGATATCTGCATGGGCCAGAATACGCCAAGGAGCTGCCCTAATACCCCTCTGTTACCTTGACCCTCCATTCCGATGCTGGCAGCCATGCCAGGTAGAGAGAGGGACACATTCTCAACAGCTATTTGGCATCAGAACAGAGGGCTCCAGATCATCTAGGAAGGTACAGAGCAAACACTGAGTTTGTAAAGTCTATTTTAATAGGGATATACTCCAGTGCTGAACACACCAGACATTGGCCAGGCTGTTCACACCAGAACAGTCATTTGGGCTGTGTGTTGTCCAGACTCTCCACTGAGAGGATGGGGGGGGGGGGGAGAGGACATTTTATTTGGCCCATGCAGACAGGGCCCTGATTATGACTGTGTCATGACTTTGTTTTGTGTGGCAATGAACATGCAAATTGGGTATGTTGGCCAGAATCCTACTGGTAGTACCAAGTAAAAACAACCCCTTGAATAATAGGATCATAGAATCATAGAGTTGGAAGAGACAAGGGCCATCCAGTCCATTCTGCCATGCAGGAACTCATAATCAAAGCAGCCCTGACAGATCCAGCCTCTCTTTAAAACCTCCAAAGAAGTAGACTCCACCACTCTCTGAAGAAGTGTGTTCCACTGTTGAACAGCTCTTAATGTCAGGAAGTTCTTCCTAATAGAATCTCTTTTCCTGTAAATTGAATCCATTGCTCCATATCCTAGTCTCTGGAGCAGCAGAAAACAAGCTTGTTCCACCCTCAATATGATACCTCTTCAAATATCTGAACAGGGTTATCAATATCACCTCTTAACATTCTCTTCTTCAGGCTAAACATACCCAGCTCCCTAAGTCACTTCTCATAGGGTACTGAATCAAAAAGGTGTACATAGGGCTTGTCTTCTCCTTTAACAATGTGATTCAGTGAATGTGATCTAGTTGGGACTACTTACAACATTCATCCTGTTACATGCCTTTTTGGTTTTTCAGCTTTTCAAGTTTTGTATCTTCTCAAGTCTGTTAGATGAAGTGTGTCAGGAACATTGACAAAGATGTACTTTAATATGGACCATTGACAAGTGTACAAATGGCTGACACTGACTTGTTTGGAGATGCTGTTTGTCAGTCAAATTATACACTTAACATCTAATGCTTTGGCTTTAACCACTTCCCTGACTGGATTGCAGGCATATTTTTCCCCATCTGCTCTTTCAGCCCCACTAGTTAAATTAATTACTGGAATCTTTTCAGACCATTAGTGAGGATTGATTTGCATGAACTGATTGTTTTGTTGTTGATCTTGACTGCTTGTATAATGAAGGGCTGGCTTGCATGGCTCTCTTGGGGGAGAAATTATGAAGTGCAGTTAGCCTAGCAATGTTAGCTCCAGGTTTATTTTTAATATCTATCTTAAGCTAAACAAGTTAAGGCCAAATCAGATGTTCTTTCTTACTTTTATTTTTACTCCCCTTGCCACTAGTATTACATGTAGATAAGCTACTGATGAGCAAAGGCTAATGTATCAGCCGGGAACCAGCCCAGGAATGCCCTAGACTGGTGAGATACGTTTTGATATTTATAGATGTTGCGACAACTTCATTTGCTCAAAGTGCTTTTGTTTTATCATTCACATTTGTATTATTTCATACTTATACAATTGGCCTTCCACATTTGTGGCTCTGACTTTTGTGGATTTGATTATTTATTGATTTTATTAATATGTTATCTATAGGAATCTCTAATTTCTCCAGTGTAACTCTGCTGAAAGTTAACCATAGAGTTGCACTGGAGGACCAAGAGATTACTAGAGAAAATATTTCTCTAGGCATGACCTCTGGCAGAGAAGGATCTGGAGGATCTAGAGATTCCTAGAGAGGTGTTCGCTCAGTTAAAAAAAAAATAGTTTTTTTATTTGCAGTTTTCACACTTTCACAGGGATTCTATGCCCCTAACCCCAGTGAATGTGGAAGGTCTACTGTATGAATCCTTTTTCAAAATAGTTTTACTGGCTACCAGGCTGTTTTGGGGAAAAATTCACAGTGTTGCTTATGATATTGAAAGCCCTACATGGGTTGGGCCCTGACTGTCTGAAAAAATATATCTCACAATATGAGCCTGCCCAAGTTTTAGCAAAACAGAAAGAAAAAATGGGATCAGCCTGCTTCTCCAGCTACCCTCAGTATGTTTTTTTTTTATAAAAAAAGCATAGCCCTGTATGTTCACATGAAAGCTTCTTCCAAAAATGCATCCAGGGGTTGTTTTTTCTTTCATTGGCTTCCACTTTTCTTATTAGTTCTGTTTTAGTGTCCAGATAAGAAATGTGGAAGCCAATGAAAGAAAAAAAAAAAACAATCCCTGGGTGCATTTTTGGAAGAAGCTTTCATGCGATCTTGAAGCAGTTGTGATAGAAGCAGTTGGGAAACTCTCATGAGGCTTGGGCATAGGGCATTCCTTCTGTAACCTGGAGCGGTGCCATTTTGGGACAGACTGACTGGTTGGAGGGCAGAATGTGAGCACATGGCAGCAGGGGAGAAGCAACAGTCAAAAAGCAGCTTTCCTATTTGGGGTGCTGCTTAAGCTTCGTGAGCTTTCCTGGGATTTGGCTGGTAGGCTGAAGCTGCTCTACTGCTCCTGCTTTCTTTTGTTGGTAAGAGCAAGAGAAGAGGTGGCAGAAAAAAATAATGTTTGCATGTGTGTGTGTGTGTGTGTGTGTGTGTGATGACTTGAAGCTGTGTGGGGAAGGCAGTATTCAGGGTTGAATCTCGCAAAAAGTTCTTCATCTCAAAGTGGCTCCTGGAGTTAACATTTCTCCTTTTCCCTTTCAACTCCAGTCCAGAGCATGTGACCTCTGTAAACCCCCTACACGCACACTGGCTGCACCCCTCTCTGCCACTGCAAAGTATTGAGAGACATTCCTTACCAAGGAGAAAAGTGAGAAGCCAGTTATGGCCCTCTCTGCCCCAGCAAAGAAAGACTGAGAGTCCTTTCTCACCATGGAGAAATGTGGGAAGGTGACTGTACCTGTAGGAAAGAGAGAGCAGCAGGTCTGAGCCACTATTGCTGCTGTATTTGCACGTAAGAGGCAGAGATGGAGGCAGTGGCAACCTGGGAGTGACTGAAGTAGATGCTGCTAGTTGGCTGGCTGCTGCACAAAGTGAAAACAGTGGCAGCAGCGAGGAGGGAGCCTCCTCTTCTCCTCATCCTAGGATGGGCATTGGGGGTACTAGGGTTGTTGCCTCAAGAAAGAAGGCAGCAGTAGCCCAAAAATGTTTGGGGATCGCTGAGATATATAGATCTCCTGAGGAGTCTTTGCAAACTGCAGCATAAAGTCAAATAAGTCTTTCAGAATATAGCAACTTGGTTCTCTCCTAGCTGAGCTGGAGGCAGTGGCATCACTGGGGTGTGTGGGGGGTATGGACCACACCAGGTAACACTCTTAAGAGGGGGTGACACCACTGCTCCCTAAACATCTGCTTTTGAGCAGAAACAATCTGTGGCATTCACCTGTGTCCCTTTAAAATACTGAAGAGATGGTTTAAATGGGGTGAGGTTTAGTGGGAGGAGAAAGGAGAGGCCCCATTTTTTAAATTTATTTTTTTAGAAAAGCAATTATCTAAAAACATCACAATTTACTAAATTTTCACTTCAACCATATGAAATTATGGGCCTTTGCAGACTGCCAGAAATAGTGCAAATTGAGTCCACTTTAAGGGTTAGGGTTAGGGAATCATGGGAACTGTATTTTATTGTGGCACCAGAGCTCTCTGACAGAGAAGGCTCAATGTCTCAGAAAAACAACAATTCCCATGATTCCCTAGCACTAACCCTAACCCTTAAAGTGGACTCAATTTGCACTATTTCTAGCAGTCTGCAAAGGCCCTATGTCTATGTATATGTAAATGCATTTAGGCTGTGAGTATGATATTTTAATTTAAAGGTATAATTTTAATTTTGTTTGTTGTTTAGGTCACAACTATTACCATTACATCGAATAATAGACATGAATTATGATTAATGAGTAACAAAAAACAATATTAAGGATTCTGTATGCTGTAGTATGCTGTAGTATGATGTATGATGTTAATTGCGAGATCAGCAGGTTGGCAGTTCGAGTCCCGGGTGCTGCATGATGGGGTGAGCTCCTGTCACTAGTCCCTTCTGTCAACCTAGCAGTTTGAAAGCATACAAATGCAAGTAGATAAATATGTAACAATTCTCAGTGGGAAGGTAAACAGCATTCTGTACAATCATGCTGGCCACAGGATCAAAAAGTAGTCTATGACAATGCTGGCTCTTCGGTTTGTAATGGAGATGGGTACCACACCTTACAGTCAGACATGACTTGGCAACCTTGTCAAGAGGGAATGCCTTTACCTTTATCTTTATGATATAGTATGGGAGGAGGTCAATAGGGTGTGTGTGACCATGAGTTGTCGCATTGGGTGACACCAAACCTAATGATGCCACTGACTGGAGGTGTGCACACAGACCTTTCCTCTTGCCTGGATCTGAGCCTGCCAAAACTGGAGAATTTGCATCCTCACCTGCCTCCTGGAGATGACTCATGAAAACTGGAGAGTCCTGGGCCCTGAAATCTGGTAACTCTATTTCTAAATGTGGGCTTGTTCTCTGTAAGCACAGGTCCCACCATCATTAATTCCCACATCAAGAGCAATTTGAATTGACATTTTTCTTTAATTTGCAAAGTGATTGTATTCCTTTAAAAAAAAACAACAACCCAAAGCTGGAGCTATTTAGGCACCAAAGGCATGGGAAGTACCTCATCCTTCACTTAATGTAGCATCTCCTGGGGAAACTTTGCTAATAGGATTTAACAGTCTGTTGCACAAAGGAGCCCATGGCATTTGCAAGAGGGAAAAAAACCCCACACAATTGCTTCATCTCCTATCTTTCCCTTTGTACAAAGCTGTCAGACCTTGGTTGACTGTAAACAGGCAGACAGGAGGATGTGAATGAGTTCTCAATTAGCATGTGCTGAAATTGTTGTCAGCTTTTCCTTTCCTCTGCCAGTGAGGAATTGGACATGGATCAGCAATGATTCAACATGGGGAAACAATTCATGGCTTTCTGCTACAAGGGAACTTTGATTGGTTTATGGGGGTATGAATGAGGATGATTTAAAACTCTTGCCTAGTATCCAGGTCCCTTTTCTCTCCCTCTTATTTCTGGTTCTGGACAGGCCTAATCTAATCTGTCCCAACTGTAGTGTTTCTATGCTACACAGTTATAGCATTTTCATACCACTTGGACTGTCCATCCTATAGAACCCTTGGATATGTAGTTTGGTGAGGTCTTTATAATTCCCCACTGGAGAGCATGTGAACTCTTCTGAATGATTCTGCTAGGAAGTATGGAACAGTATCAACCTGACCATTAAAGAAATCAAAATCTAAAATATTCACTTTCGTATACTTGGTTCCATCCTACAGAACCCTGGATGTGTAGTTTGGTGAGGTCCTTAGAATGCTTTGCTTGACAGTGCTGGTGAATTAATCTGATGTACAGTACTTGGAAGCATGCAGAAGTACATATGTTGAACAGTAAAGAAACCAAAATCCAAAATACACACTGGAGATATTATTATTGGGCTAAGCAGAAGATGCAAAAACACACTAGCTTTCAAAACTCATTGATATCTCTATCTGGCAAAGATGGTAGGGGAAAAAAAACATGCAGAGGCAACAAAAATGATGCTGGTAGAGTCTTAAGCCTGCAGTTCTGCATCTTGTGAATTTGGATGTTACAGCATAAATATGTTCATGCAGCAGAAAGCTCAGTTCCCATCTTGCCCTAGCTCACAAAAGAGAAGTAGAGGAACAACATGCACAGACATTGTAAAAGAAAGCAATATAATTTCAATTCTCTATTTTAGTTCTTAAATCTCCTCCTCTGAGATCTGTTCTGATCCAGGCCAGTGAACCCCCAAAGCCCCTAATTTGGCCAGGTTCAGTGGTCTCCCCAGAAATATCCTGCATTGTCAAATCTGAAAATAGATTTAGTTGTAATAAGAAAATGTGCCAATAGAAGCCAAAGCTTTACATTGTTCTTGAAAAGCAAGTCTCCATATAAATTGAAGAACAATCTTCTCTCTTCAGGTTAGGATTTTCTTGCTTATGGGTGAGATATGTATATGTGTGTGTGTGTGTGTGTGTGTATGTCTTCAGGTTGTCTGTCAACTTATGTCAACCCCATGAATTTCATAGGGTTTTCTCAGGCAAAGAATAGAGCTGCTTTTGCCAGTTACTTCCTCTGAAATGTAGCCTTCAGCACCTGGAATTCATTGGCGGTCCTCCAGCCAAATACTAATGCTTAGTTTCCAAGGTCAGACAGGATTGAGTGTCTTTAGAGTATTAAGGCTGTATACAAACAAGTTAAGCAGCTTCAAATCTGAAAATGGTAGGAATAACTGAGTTGAGCATTAAACAAAAATCAAAATCCAAAATACACATTTGTTGAGGTAGAATCCTCTTTTCTGTAGTTTGAATCCATCGCTCTGGGTCCTATGGTTGTGGTTGTCTTATGTCAGAAAATCATGCAATATAGTCCCCAGTCCAGAAATTGGAAATTTCACCAGAACCAAGAGAAACTCAGAATCAGGTCTTTTCTGCACTGGCCAGGATACTTCATGGGCAGCCCAGAGTATCCTGGCCCTGCAATTCCCCTGATCTCTCCTGCCCTTCATTCCTGACCTGCAGCAGTTATCTGCATGGGTGTCCTGCTGAGCCATCTGGGGTGTCCTCTGATGTCACCAGTTGCTTGCTTCTGAGGTCAGAACGAGGTGGTTAGTGATGGTTATGTGGCTAGGCAGCTTGTTCTGACCAGCTTATCACATTAGTTTTAAAACCGGCTTACCTGATCCAGATTAAATTTTAAAGCGGGTGGCATCCTGATATTATCAGAAGGATTTAGCTGCCAAAATCGCCATCTGGGTCCATCCCCACTCCCAGGGGTACTCAGTGCTCCTCTTTTTTAAAATTGGGAGTTTTCTGGCTTATGAAAATGGCTGCCAGAGGGGCCCTGAGTTTCGGGATACCTGGGCTGGACCTGGGTGGGGATTTCAGTGGCTAAATCCTTCTGATAATATCAGGATGCCACCAGTTTTAAAATTTAATCTGGATCAGGTAAGCTGGTTTTAAAATTAATGTGATAAGCTCCTTAATGACTTTCAGTTGTGGTGGACATGCCAGGCAGTTCAGCTGGACACTCAGGTAGACAGCCAATGTGGCATGGGAACAGAGGGCTATGGATTTTCCTGGAAGATACGGAGTAACAGGTAACTTTTATTAAAATGCACTTTAAGGCTGCTATACCCTGATTCTGGTGTGGAAAATGCAGATGTCATCTGGAGTGTTCACACGAGAACCAGGGTTTGGGCCATGCATCATCCAAACAGGACAATGCCAGAATGGGGTGGGTGGGTGGGTGAGGGCTTTTGGCCCATGAAGAGAAGGCCTTAGAATGGAGATAAGTGGAAATTTTGGGGGGTAGGCAGCAAGTCCAGTAATTATAATGCAAAATATTTTAGTAACAAATGGAGTGATATATATTACTACCAGCTGAATAGTCTTCGGGGGGTTGCAGACTGCCAGAAATAGTGCAAATTGAGTCCACTTTAAGGGCTAGGGTTAGTGCTAGGGAATCATGGGGATTGTTTTTTTTTTCTGAGATATTGAGCCTTCTCTGTCAGAGAGCTCTGGTGCCACAATAAAATAAAGTTCCCATGATTCCCTAACTCTAACCCTAACCCTTAAAGTGGACTCAATTTGCACTATTTCTGGCAGTCTGCAACCCCCCTTCCTTATGCAGCTCTGCGTCTCTCAACAGAAATCAGTGGGTGCCACAGTAGTAAGTTTGCTGACAAGAGCTTCCCTCTTCATCTGTTTGTTTGCGTTTACACTGTAAAATCTCTCAAGGCAGTGTAGAGAAGGGGCAAAACCCCCTCAAAATAAACAAAGAAAATTAAAAACAAGAAAACTACTAGGGGAGTTTAAACAGCTTTTTTTTTTTTTAAATGTGAACACAAAAGTCAACAGTGCTATGTGTTGCCATATGGGCAATATTCAGAATATATTTTATGTCTCCCAACTAGGAATGTAATTTGCTGTTAATTTTGTTCTAAAACAAAGCAACAACTGATTTTAGCAATTTTAGTTCCACTGAAAAAAGTTTTGGAAAACACCATAGGTTTTAAACACTATTCACTGTTCAGGACTTACTGTATAAACTCATGTACAAGTTGACCTCATAATTTGAGGGAAGATTTAAGAGTCAAAATCATGGATTTTAATACATCCCATGGATAAGTCAAGGGTAAAACTTAGGGATGATGCAGATGGCCCATTTGGGGCACCAGAGAGCTGCCCCAGGGAGCGGCGGATTGGGGATGCGGCAACCCCATGCCATGGCCCTGATCCCTCCCTTTGCCACCCCTAAAAGAGCGACAAAATGCCACTCCTTTTAAGGGCAGCAAAAGACCACCCTAAGAGCCAGCGCCATGGCTCTTCCGCTCCTTTTCAGTGCAGCATGTCTGCACGCTGCGCTAGAAGGGCGTCCTGATGCCGTGCGCCATGTGTACAGCCGCGTGGCATCAGGACAGTGTCAGGTTGGGGTTCGGCCGGCCAGCGTGTGGCTGCCACACCCCAACTCTACCCTCAGGCCAGCCCTTTGGGCCGGTCTGCAATGGCCCTTAGTTAGGGCTATAACAAAGGATGGAAAGGGGAAAACACAATTTCCTTCCCTCCTCCTTCTTTGGACCTCTCCCAATCACCTAACACCACTTCATGGGTGCTGGAGAACACCGATTTGGGAAGGGAAATAACTGAATTTAAATGAGGCATTTGGTGGGAAGAGAAGCCTTTAACATTGGATCGGGAAGGAAATAATCTCTTTCACACACACTCAGACACACACACTCCTCCCTAGCAGGTCTTTCAAAAAACCACTCCTGAAGCACACGGGGTGATTCTTCTTTCAGGACCTTTCTGTATTACTGAAGCTGTATTACTGTATTGACCTGTATATAAATTGACCCAGGATTTTAGGGTCAAATTTTGGGCATAGGTTTCTTGACTTATAGTCAAGTGTATAGGTACTTTCTACAAAAATTGAATGTGAGTATTTTTATAGGTCAGGAGACAGTATTTTCTTCACAGGAAATAATACAGTAGAAAATACAGAAACTGTGCAAAATTCACATGTGTGTTTTTGTGCAGGAAACAGATTTTTTAAAGTGTCCAATCCCATAGACTAATTACATTGACATAATGTTATGCTCCCCCAGTTCTCAATAGGAGTTAGGCCTATGCATTACCCCCAACTGTCCCAAGCAAGAGAAAGGAAGAGAGGAGAAGAATCTTGTCCTTTCCTATCAGTTCAGACAAAAGCAAACTGCTGCAGCCTCTCCTTGTTTGCCCCTTTCCCCTCATTAACAACTTTTGCTGCATTTGCCACCACATGATGCTACTTTAGTGAGAGCAGGTGATCCTTTGGATTTCTTACCATTGACATGTATGCCAACATTTCACAGATGAAAACTGGGACACCTTTAGCTAAGCAACATATAAATGTGATAGAGATGGCAAAAATTTGGAATGAGGAATGAGGCAGAAGAGAGAAGCAAGTGGAGGCTGCAGAAGCTTGCTTTTGCCTTAGCCTATTGTAAAGGGCAAGACTCCATCCCCTCCCCTTCTTTCCCATCTGCTAAGTTAATTGATTGCACTTTGAACTCAGTTTGCAGCAATTGCAGTAAACTGAGGACAAAAGGGGAAAGGGGGAGGATGAGAGAGAAATTGGGACACTTTAAAAGCAACTGAGAAAGTGAGATGACAGAGGATTGATTGGGACCATCACTGCCAAATCAGGACTGTTGGAGGGTATGCATTGACTATGCCTCGATGGGGTAGATGGGGGTTGTAGTCCAAAGCACCTGAAGAGTTACCATTTCCACACCTCTGAGCAATGGAAGAGATGCAAAAAAAAAAAAAAATAAAATAAAAAAAAAATTAACGAATTGTATGGGTGTGGCATAGATAGGGTACAAGACCCTCAGCAACACCCACCAACTACAATTTGGTTTCATTAGGGGAAGAGTACAAAAGCTCCATAAAAAAAGGAGGATTTGCAGAGCAGATATAAACTGAAGAGGCCATGTTAATAGCTTCCATTGGCCTCTTCCAGCTCAGACTTCACTTTGGGGATTCCTTATTTTAATGTATTCCATCATCTTCAGCTTTATGTCTGTGAAGTGCCCAAAGGGAAAGGACTTGTAACTTGATATGCTACTATTCCACACTCATGGAGCTTGGACCAAATTCATCCCTGCCTTTGGGAAGAAATAGCCCAGATTTTGTCACTGTGCTTGCTCTCATTTCTCTTGTTCCTCCTGAGTTTTCTGCATAGTTCAAATTAATAATTGCTTTTCTTGCCAACTTTGGGCTTCAACCAGCTCTGGCAGTTTGTATAATGGGAAAGGATATTTATTTTGCATTTTTATAACTTTATTAATATATAAAAACATGAATACATAATTATAAAACATTAGCAGTAACCAACAAATTAATACACATATTCACATACGAATATATTTACAGTCATCCATCCCACACATTCCTCCCCTCCACCCCCATCATCCCATGCATACCACTAACATAAAACAATATAACTTCCTGAACTGTAACCCAACCCTGTTATTTATTTTGCATTTTAAAATGTTCAGATAAAAACCCAAATGCAGCTAAGATTAATGACATCTTAATGTTCCAATATAGTTCAGTTTCTAGCTCTAAAAATAGCTCCTCTCCCTGTTTGCAGATCAATATTGGCTTCTTGCTAAACAGTTCTATTTTCTGACATTTCTTCAAAATATTTCCTTTGAATTGCAAATGGCTGTCATATCTATTAATAAACCATATACCCATCTCCAAGTATGCTCTAAATATGCACTTCCCTCGCTGTCAAAGTTTGGGCTGCATGCAGACATTAGTGGAGCTGGTATATTTATTCTGTTGTAGATGTTTCTCTTCCT
Organism: Phrynosoma blainvillii; assembly: GCA_026167975.1. NCBI lineage: Eukaryota > Metazoa > Chordata > Lepidosauria > Squamata > Phrynosomatidae > Phrynosoma > Phrynosoma blainvillii. Next base: position 10,010,862 of record JANUYF010000004.1, read on the forward strand.
TCCCACCTAATAAATACCCATAAATTTATGCCTCATTCAACACTGATTTATTCAGCTTAATCCTGAATATTTTAAAAAAATGACCACAGAGGATTTGCATAAATTCAATCTAGACAATGAAGAAATAGAAAAAGATTTCTCATACCTTGGATTCATCAATGACCAGAAAGGAGATTGCAGTCAAGAAATCAGAAGAAGATTAGGACAGGGAAGGGTAGCTATGAAAGAACTGAATGAATTCTTAAAATGCAAAGATATAAAAATGAATACTAAAGTAAAGGATAATCCAAGCCATTGTTTTCTCCATTACCATGTATGGATGCAAGAACTGAACAGTGAAGAAAGCAGATAGAAGGAAAATCAACTCATTTGAGGTGTGGTGGTGGAGAAGGGTGATGAAGATACCATGGACAGCCAAAAAGACAAGCAAATGGGTCCTTGAACAGATCAAGCCAGATAGCTCCTTAGAAACCAAGATGACCAAACTGAAGCTATTGTCCTTTGGCCACATCCCAAGAAGATGCAACTCACTGGAAAAGACTATAATGCTTGGAAAGGTGGAGTGTAGCAGAAAGAGAGGAAGGCTACACACTAGATGGATAGATACAAATAAGGAGGTTCCAGCCCTGAGCTGCAGGACTTGAACAAAATACCTAAGGGCAGGGGGGCTTGGAGGTGTCTCCCTCATGGGGTTGCCATATATAATAATAATATAATAATAATAAAAATTTATTTATATACCGCCTGGTGGCGAACCAATCTAGGCGGTTTACAAGCTAAAACACAGAGCTAAAGTTACATAGCTAATAACAGATCCCCCCCTTAAAAATCAAATTAAACTAAGTATCAATTAAAAACAGTACTTATATCAACAATAAAAACAAAACAAACCAAATAGGTTAATCTGGCAAACGATACAGCTTGGTATTCACAAGGGCTGTAAGGACAGCCTTTAAAGAGAGGTCCCAGAACCCAAAATCCCAAAGTCCCAGAATCCTGGGCCAGGTAATTTAGTTTGGAAAGGCCTGCCGGAAGAGATCCGTCTTGACAGCTCTTTTGAAGCTGTCTAAAGATGTCAACTGACGGATCTCATCCGGCAGGCCGTTCCAGAGTCTGGGGGCGGCAATTTTGAAGGCCCTCTGGGCCTGAAGTTGACTTGAGGGCAGTTACCAACAACAAAATGAATAAAATCCAAGCCTGTCTTGTGTATATTGTTGAATAATTACTTTGTTCTTGTCAGTTATAAGTAATAAAGTCACAGGAATATAAAGTTGAAAGGACTTATCAACAGTGTGAAATAGAAGGGTAGTGGACTTTCTTCCTTTGGATGTCTTTAATCAGAGGTTGGACAGCCATCTGTTGTAAATGCGTTAGTTGTGGATTATTGCATGGCAGGAGGATTGCACTAGATGGCCCTTCTGGTCCCTTCCACATCTATAATTTGATGACAGCAGCAATAATCTAGTCCAGCCTCCTGCCATACAGAAATAGATATTGAGGAAATATTTTAACAAGCAGTGATGTCCCATCAGGCCTTGCATTTCCCCCCTTTGCTCTTTCTCTCTCTGGGTGCTCTTGGTGGAAAGGGAGCTACCATTTGCCTGAGGACACTATGCCATGCCTGTCCTCAGACCTCTCATCAAGCCTAAGATCATCAAGAATAGGACCAGGAAGTTTATTTGTCATCAGTCTGATTGCTATGTCAACATCAAGCATAACTGGCGCAAGCCGAGGGGCATTGACAAAAGAGTTCTCAGAAGGTTGAAGGGCCAAATTTTGATGCCCAACATTGGTTAGGTAGTAATAAGAAGACAAAGCACATGCTGCCTTCAGGGTTGAGGAAATTTCTGGTGCACAGTGTCAAAGAACTCAAGATGCTAATGATGAGCAACAAGTCCTATTGTGTAGATATTACACATAATGTTTCATCCATGAATCAGAAGATAATTGTGTAGAGAGCAGCTCAGCTTGCTATCAAAGTCGCCAATCCAAACGCCAGACTGCTCAGTGAAGAAAATGAATAAATGGTTGGTTTTTGTACAGCTGTATTTAATAAAAGAATCCAAAAGTTAGAAAATTGGGGGAGGGGGGAAGAAATACATATTGAGTCTCTCTTATCTGGAATTCTGAAATCCATATACTACAAAATCCAAAACTGTCCACATAGGTGGCGGAGACAGTGACACCTTTGCTTTCTGATGGTTCAATGTATGTAAACTTTGTTTCATGCACAAAATTATTAGAAATATTGTGAATAAAATTACCTTTGGGCTATGTGTATAAGGTGTATATTAAACATAAATAAATTTCATGCTTAGACTTGGATCTCATCTCCCAGGGATTTCTTTATATATATGAAAATATTCCAAAATAAATACATAAATAAATAAATCCAAGATCCAAAACACTTCTGGTCCCAGACATTTCAGATAAAGTAAAACTCAATCTGCATACTCTTAAAGCATTCCTGACAGATGATCATCCACTTTCTGTTTGAAAACCTGAAAAGGCAGAGAATGCAGTACCTTCTGCCTCTCACTGAGATAGTTTATACCACTGTTGAATAGCTCTTACCATCATGAGCTTCTTAATGTTTAGGTGGCATTTCTTTTCTTGTTATTTGAATTCATTGGTTCATTTCCTAAGACAAGGTTGCTGCATCTTCTACATATCTTCTCAGATATTTAAAGATGGCTATCATATCACCTCTCAATCACCAGCTGATAGATACTAATACTAAGCTGTTCCTCATAGGGCATGGCTGCTGTACCTGTTAGCTTTTTGATCACCCTTCTCTGGACATACTTCAGCTTGTCAGGTTGGATCATGTTTTAATCTTGGGGTGCATAAATAATGCAGTTTGACACCACTTTAATGGTCATGACTCCATCCTACAGAATCCTGAGATTGTTAGTTTTATGAGGAATCAGCACTCTGTGGCAGTGAAGGCTAAAGGCCTTGTAACACTACAAATCCCATGATTCCAAAGGATGGAGCAATAACAATTAAAGTGGTGTCAAACTATTATTTCTACAGTGTAGATGCACTCTTGGTGGGGAGAATCAGTGGTATTTTAATATTGACAGAATCCTGACAATCCGCATTCTTCAAAATTTGATGGGACAGACAAGACCCAACCAATAGGCACAATGCACAGCCAGCACTTATGGGAAACAAGAAAGGTTGCTCTGTAGATGGATTCTCTTAGGATGGTTGTGGGTCTAAAGTACTCCTCATTTTCATTATTTAAAATATCTCTGTCCTGTTTCTTGTTTCATGGCTCTCCTATTGCCTAACTTTAGTCATGGAGCTTTGACTTCTGAGATGACAAAATTAAAATGAATCTTTTAGCAGGATGTGAAGGTTGAATTTCAGCCTGGGATGAGGTGGAGGGGACATTCAGGTGTGGAGAACCTTCCCAGAAGCCAATGACAAGAACAAATGATTCATCAGATTTTCTTTTGTACTCCTCCCCTTCCTCTGGCTTGATGCATCATCTTCCAATATGTCATCATCTGCCAGTTTAATTAACATGCTGTTTACTTCCTCATCCAGATCATTAATGGAGGTGTTAAATCTGTTTTTCATTACTCAAAGTGACCTTGGGGAGGGAGCCTAACCAGGAGCTGCCAGTGAGGGTTGGAAATTAGCGGGGATCAAGAAAGATCCTAATGAGGAATGCAAATCAGGGAGGAGAATTTTGCAAGATGCCAGCACACAGATTGAGCAGAATGGAAAGCAAGCAGCTGCCTTAGCTTGGGAGAATCCAGCAGTTCACCTAACTCAGAGACATGTTTGGAATTCCATCTTAATTTCATCCTGCAAATTGACACAAGGCTACAAATGGCAAGTTTTTAGGTGTGCTGCTTTCTTTGCCTGAACCAGAGCTCGGGAAAGTTATTTATTTTGCACTGCAATTCCCAGAATCCCCCATGCCATCTGAGAGAGTGTGGGAGTCATAGTCCAGGAAAGTAACTTTCCCAAGCTTGTACTTGAATCAACACCTTTTGTTCTTACTTCTCTTTGCTCTTTTCTGCCTTTTTAGTACGCAAAGGGATCTTGTAGCACCTTTGAGACTAACTGAAAGAAAGAAGTTGGCAGCATGAGCTTCCTAACAGTAGCTTTTGCATGCATCTGAGGAAGTAGGGTGAAGTCTATGAAAGCTCATGCTACCAACTTATGTTAGTCTGTAAGGTGCTACAAGATCCCTTTGCATATTAAAGGGAATGTGGTAGACATAGCATATCTTGATTTCAGTAAGGCTTTTGTGAAGGTCCCCCATGATATTCTTGCAAACAAGATAGTGAAATGTGGGCTAGACAATACAACTGTTAGGTAGATTAGTAACTGGTTGGACCCGAAGGGTGCTCAGCAATGGCTCCTTTTCATCCTGGAGAGAAGTGACCAGTGGGATGCCACAGGTTTCTGTCCCAGTACTATTCAACATCTTTATCAATGACTTGGATGAAAGATTAGATAATAATATAATAATAATAATAAATTATTATTTTTATCCCGCCCCTCTGCATAGCAATCGGGGCAGCTCACAGCAATTAAAAATACAATAGTTAAAATACAATCAGGTATCCCAATCCCTCCACCCATCCCACCCACCCCTTAAGACAGAATTAAACTAGAAAAATTTAAAACAAGAATCAATAAGAGGCAGAGTTATAACTAATAGTGGCAGGACAACAGAGAGGATGGGGAGGAGAGTCAGTATTCGTTCCTCAAAAGAGGGTCAATCTGGGAAGGCCTGCTGGAAGAGATCCGTCTTAACTGCTTTCTTAAAAGCAGTGAGTGTTGTAATGAGACGGATCTCATCCGGCAGGCCATTCCATAGTTTAGGGGCAATGATGGAAAATGCCCTCTGCAAGGTCTGTTTAGATTTAGATTTCAGTTGTTGGAGTAGGTTCTTCCCGGCTGACCGAAGGGCACGGGGGGGGGGCTCATATGGGGAGAGGCGGTCCCTAAGATAAGTTGGACCCAAGCCATGTAGGGCTTTAAAGGTCAAAACCAACACCTTATACTGCGCCCGGAAACTAATTGGCAGCCAGTGGAGGGATTTGAGCTCCCTCCTAGATGTACCGGTAATTAACCTGGCTGCCATATTTTGTACCAATTGAAGTTTCTGAGTTAGGCACAAGGGTAGCCCCATGTAGAGTGCGTTGCAGTAATCCAAGCGTGAGGTTACCAGTGCGTGCACAACGGTTTCTAGGTCTTCCTTATCCAGGAATGGGCACAGCTGGCGTATCAGCCGAAGCTGATAGCAGGCACTCCTGACTGTCGCGTTCACCTGGCTAGTCATGTGAAGCGACGAGTCAAGGAGTACCCCCAGACTGTGCACACAGTCCTTGGAGGAGAGTGTGACCCCATCCAGGACTGGGGGCTGTAATCCTGGGCCCGGATTCGGACCTGTAACCGTGAGCACCTCCGTTTTGTCTGGATTCAGCCTCAATTTGTTTTTCTTCAATCCATTACCGCTCTAAGACAGTCATTGAGAGGAGAGATGCCATCGGAGGTCTGAGACGATGATTTGGTCATGGAGAAATAAATCTGGGTGTCATCAGCATACTGAAGACACCGCGCTCCATGCCTCCGGATGATCTCTCCCAGCGGCTTCATATAAATGTTAAATAACATCGGGGACAGGATGGCGCCCTGAGGGACGCCACAATTAAGCTCTATTTTAGAAGAGCAACTGTCCCCGAGCCTCACCCTCTGGGATCTGCCAGAGAGGAAGGAACGGAACCACCGCAAAGCAGTGCCTCCAATTCCTAACTCTCTCAGCCGATCCAAGAGGATGGCATGATCTATAGTGTCAAAGGCCGCTAAGAGGTCCAAGAGCACCAGCAGGATCACACTACCCCTGTCGGTGCTCAAGCGGAGGTAATTGGTCAGAGCAACCAAGGCAGTCTCAACTCCAAATCCCGTCCTAAAGCCGGTTTGAAAAGGATCGAGATAATCGGTTTCATCCAAAATAGCTTGGAGCTGGGGAGCAACTGCCCTCTCGATCACCTTGCTTAAAAATGGCAGCAAGGAGACTGGTCTGTAGTTGTTTCTGTCCAGGGGATCCAGGGAAGGCTTTTTTAAGAGTGGCCTAACTGCCGCCTCTTTTAAACAAGATGGTATACTGCCTTCCCCGAGGGACGCGTTGATTGTGTCTCGAAGGAACACCCTCAACGCGTCCCCACCCTGGACAACCAACCATGATGGACAAGGATCGAGGGGGCAAGTCGCCTTCCTCATCCTTCCAAGCAACTTGTCCACGTCCTCGGTACTCACAAATTGAAATTGATCCAGTAAAGTGCCATCAACGGAGTTACTGGATGCCTCACTTACAGATTCTGCTGGAATACTGGTGTCCAAGTCGGCTCTTATCCGAGAGATTTTATCTGCAAAGTAGATATTAAATGCCTCACAGCAGGCTGTTGTCGGGTTAAGTAGAGGGTTCGGTGCAGGAGGTATCTGCGTCAAATCCCCCACCACCCTAAACAGCTCTGCCAGGCGAGACTCTGCAGATGCAATATGTGCAGAACAGAAAGATTTCTGCGCTGCATGTAAAGTCTCCCTGTAGGAGTCAAGATGCTTCCTAAGGCGAGTTCTGTCGGATAGGAGATGAGTCTTCCGCCATTCACACTCTAGTCGTTGTCCAACCCGCTTCATCCTTCTAAGCTCTTCCATATACCACGGCTTACGGTTCAGAGCGGGTTGGAAAGGACGCTTGGGAGCGATCGTGTCGATAGCCTTGGTAAGGTCGGTGTTTCATGTGTTAACCAAAGCTTTGACAGAATCACCAGCATTACTCACCATTAAACCCTCTAAGGCTTTCTGGAAACCGATAGGTTCCATTAGCCTTCGAGGACGGACCGTTCTAATAGGTCCGCCACCCCCGGGAGGGCGAACAATAGCCTTTAGTTCCACCTTGATCAGAAAATGATTTGTCCATGACAATGCGGGGGTTTTTATCAGCTCCGCCCACGGATATTCCTGCTCCGTACTAAAGACCGCATCGAGGGTATGACCAGCACAATGCGTGGGCCCGTTGACCAACTGGGATAGGCCCATGTTTGTCATGGTATCCATGAACTCCCAAGCCGCGCCTGTTAAGTCCTGTAAACTGGTTTCGAGTGGAATGTTGAAGTCGCCCAGAACAAGGAGTCAGGGCGACTCCAACAGCAACTCAGAAACCAGGGCCATCAGCTCGGTCAGGGAGTCTGTTAAGCAACGGGGTGGCCGGTATACCAACAGAATCCCCAAACTATCCCTGGTCTTCAGGCTAAGGTACATACACTCGATGAACGTCGTTTTCCGGATAGGTTTTCTGATCAAGGGCAAGGTGTTCTTATGGACCAAGGCTATGCCGCCCCCTCGCCCACTTTCTCTCACCTGCTCACAAACTGAGTACCCAGCTGGGAGAGCCTGCGCCCAAGTTGCGGAGCTGGCATCCCCCAGCCAGGTCTCAGTAAAGCAAGCCAGGTCGGCCATCTCGTCCACTAGCAGATCGTGGACGATATGGGTCTTATTTTTGACCGACCTGGCATTGCAAAGGAGCAGGTTGAGAGTCAGTGGAATGGTGAGTTCGCTCTCCAACCTATCATGGGCAACAGAATCAACTGAAGAAGGGATAGATAAGATACATCGATCCCTTCTTCTTTTGCAACATTTGTTGAGACTGTTTCCGCCATATCTCCCCCGCCCCCATACAACCTGAATATCTGTCCCCAGTTTCAGTCAGCGCACGGGACAAAAACAATAGGAACCCACTGATCTATGTGACCCCGGTATGTATATATATATATATATATATATATATATATATATATATGACCTCCCCGCTCCCCGCAACTGCCGCAGCTCAAACCGCCTTGATAGTCTTCTAGGGCTACAAGACGGAGGCCGAACAGTCATTTACACTCCCAAGCAGTACTACAAGATTGTCAAAAGAAGGAGGGAAAGAGAAGCTCTGGCGCTACTGGCCCCCGTGACAGATGGGAAAACGCCCGGCCTCAGGCGCTACCTCTCGCCACTTGTAGCTGGAGGAAAGCTGGAAGTGGCGGCACTTAAATGAACCGCCGTAGTCCTACAGCAAGGCAGCGGGGGTGTGGCGACTGAGGGCGCTCAGCTATGCTGCTGGCCCCCGGGACAGATGGAGAACGCCCGACCTCAGGCGCTACCTCTCGTTGCTTGTAGCTTCCCTGCTGGGTTTTGAGGGCTGACGGAGGCTCCAGCTGATGGTAAGTGCTGGAGGGCGGGGGCGCAGGAGAGAACGACCGCCGCCGCCGCCTCTGCCTCCTCCGAAGCTGCTGCGCTTCCCTGCCGGATTTTGAGGGCTAACGGAGGCTCCAGCTGATGGTAAGTGCTGGAGGGCGGGGGCGCAGGAGAGAACAACCGCCGCTGCCGCCTCCGAAGCTGCCGTGCTTCCCTGCCGGATTTTGAGGGCTAACGGAGGCTCCAGCTGATGGTAAGTGCTGGAGGGCGGGGGCGCAGGAGAGAACGACCGCCGCCGCCGCCTCTGCCTCCTCCGAAGCTGCCGCGCTTCCCTGCCGGATTTTGAGGGCTAATGGAGGCTCCAGCTGATGGTAAGTGCTGGAGGGCGGGGTCGCAGGAGAGAACGACCGCCGCCGCCGCCTCTGCCTCCTCCAAAGCTGCCGTGCTTCCCTGCCGGATTAGGGGGCATACTTATCAAATTTGCAGATGACACCAAATGAGGAGGAATAGCTAATACCCCAGAAGACAGGATGAACATTAAAAATGACTTTAATAGATTAGAAAGCTGGGCCAAAGCTAACAAAATGAATTTCAACACGGACAAATGTAAGGTACTGCACTTAGGGTGGAAAAATGAAATGCATAGATATAAGATGAGGGACACCTGGCTTAATGAGACTATGTGTGAAAGGGATTTAGGCATCCTAGTGGACCACAAGTTGAACATGAGTCAACAGTGTCATGCGGCAGCTAAAAAGGCCAATGTGATTTTAGGCTGCATCAATAGAAGTATAGTATCTAGATCAAGGGAAGTAATAGTGCCACTGTATTCTGCTTTGGTCAGGCCCCACCTGGAATCCTGTGTCCACTTCTGGGCACCACAATTCAAAAAGGATGTTGAAAAACTGGAGCGTGTCCAGAGGACAGTGACAAAAATGGTGAAGGATCTGGAAACTATGCCCTATGAGTAATGACTTAGGGAACTGGGTATGTTTAGCCTGGAGAAGAGATGGTTAAGAGGTGATATGATATGATAGAGGGTTTTATTTAATTCCTCCTTTTTTTTTCTTTAGAAGAAAGTCCTGGTGAAATAATTCAGTCTTCATTTGTGATACCATGGCTAGGAAAAGAGTGGGTTAAGAACAGAGAACACCACTATTCATCTATGATTAGACTATTCACCTGTCTAGCCCAATATTGTTTATAATTTCACAAACTCTCCAACTTTTCAAACTGGGTATGTTTAGCCTGCAGAAGAGAAGGTTAAGGGGTGCCATGATAGCCATGTTTAAATATTTGTAGTGATGTCATATTGAAGGTGGAGCAAGCTTGTTTTCTGCTGCTCCAGAGAATAAGATGTGGAGCAATGGATTCAAGCTGCAGGAAAAGAGATTCTATCCCAACATTAGGAAGAAATTCATGATGATAAGATCTGTTTGAGAGTGGGATACATTCCCTCTAAGTGTGGTGGAGTCTTCTTCTTTGGAGGTTTTAAACATTCCTTTATTGTGTATTCCTGCATGGCAGAAAGTTGGACTGGATGGCTCTTGTGGTCACTAACAGCTCTATGATTCTATGATTCTTTGACTGACCTGCCAGGAGACATTCAACAGCTAAATATGCTGCCTGAATTTAAAACAGTATTAAAGATTTCTCTTTTCCAGCAGGCCTAACCAGTAAATTTTAAACAATGAAATTCAAATTGGGATATTTTAATTTTATGCTGGATTGTTTTAATGTGTCCTGTGTTTATGTGTTTTAATGTGTACCCCATCTCAAGCCTTGGAGAGAAGTGGGAAGATGATGATGATGATGATGATGATGATGATGATGATGATGATTCCCTCACCCAGTTTCCCACATAGGCAACCAAAGCTGTCTCCATCCTAAAAGCAGGCTTGAAGCCAGATTGAAATGGGTATAGATGAACCACTTAATCCAGGAACCCATGATGCTAAGAGGCTAACACAAGCTCTAGACATACAGAAAATTTCTGCAGATCTTGTAAGATAATGTCATCAGTCTTCACCTGGCTACTGGAACAAAACCAGATGCTTCCCTTATCCTCTACTCTCCACTAGCCACTGAGGACGTTTTCACACGGGGCTTTAGGCGGAGGCAATCCTACCTCCCGCTGGCCCCACTCCGGCTCCTCTTCCAGCTTGTTCAGACGCACGCTGCAGAAAACCCCTCCCCTTCCGGTGCCATCCCTGCTTACGTCCGGCTTCTAGCTCCGTGTGTTCAAACGCACGGAGCCTTAAGTCCGGCATCCTTCCGGTGTCCCTCTGGCCTCAGCACGTCCAACTCCGGCTTCAGCGGCGGAAAGGTAATTCTGACTTTTAAAAGGAATTAGCCTGCCGCCGCCGGAGCCATTCCGGAGTGGGGCCGGCGGGAGGTAGGATTGCCTCCACCAAAGCCCCGTGTGAAAACGTCCTGAGTGGCTGGAGAACGGGGCTTCAGTGGCTAAGCAGTGAGGTGTGGGGGTGATGGTTGAGGGAGAGAGGTAGTGTACTTTGGCCTATGGAACTATTATCCTGCACTGTGCCATATAGGAACTCAATGATAATGCTACAATTTTAAAATACATTACTCATTTTTATGGTTAGTTCTTCTTGCCTGCGTCCCAGAGACACCCAGGTTCCACATTCTTGAAAGGAGATACTAAACTCCTCTTGGAGTACTAGAGGTCCAGGGAATAGATGTTTAAGGAACTTCCTGAACTTCCATAATGAACTTGAAGGCCTCTATTTCCTGGACCTCTAATAGAATCATAGAATCATAGAATCATAGAGTTGGAAGAGACCACAAGGGCCATCCAGTCCAACCCCCCTGCCATGCAGGAACTCCCAATCAAAGCATCCCCGACAGATGGCCATCCAGCCTCTGTTTAAAAACCTCCAAAGAATGAGACTCCACTACTCTCCGATGGAGTGTGTTCCACTGTCGAACCGCCCTTACTGTCAGGAAGTTCCCCCTAATGTTGAGGTGGAATCTCTTTTCCTGGAGCTTACATCCATTGTTTCGGGTCCTAGTCCCTGGAGCAGCAGAAAACAAGCTTGTTCCCTCCTCAGTATGACATCCCTTCAAATATTTAAACACGGCTATCATATCACCTCTCAGCCTTCTCTTCTCCAAGAGAAGTTTACTATTTCTTCCCCCAACATAGCAGTGCTAAGACTTTTGCTCATCTGAATAGCTCAGTCTTGGACCATAGAAAGCTGTACTAAATAACAGAAGAGGTACCTTCTGAGAATGTGCAAATGTTGTTTCCTTTCTCCCTGGGCATCTGCAAGTAGTTCATACCCAGCATGAACTGGGGAAAGTGAAGATGGATGCTCTAATTTCTGTGGAGCAATGAAACTATTCTGTGTTCAAGTCTGAATTTTAAAGGACATACCCATAGTGCTGAACCCTACCCACAAAATAGGTTCAGCACTTTTGAGGCTAGGGATCAGAATTTTGATTATTTCCTGGTGCTTTAGATGTGAGTTTTTCGCATGCTAAGGAGCTGAGGTAGATATTCCTTAGTTTTCCTTCTAAAATCCATTATTCTCTGATTCTATCTCAAACATATCTGCATGCCCACCAACCAACCGCAGTGAGGCCACTGTTGAGTTTTTAGTCTTGGCAAGGCAAAACATTTAGCACTTTCATTCCTAATGCAAAAAAACAACAACAAATGCTGTTAAAGGAACAGCCTTGTCTGTAATGTGTATGAGCACAGTGCTGGGATGAGCTGGAGGAGGAATTGATCCACTTCTCAATCCAAAAACCACCCATATTGTTCTTCTTTTCAAGGGATGAAAATGCTAAATGTTTTGCCATGCCAAAACTAAAAACAGGGGCCGCACTGTGGTTGGTGTCAGCAGATGTGGGTCCCTGGAAAGGGCAGCAGGGGGTGGCACATTGCCCTCCATCCCTCTCTCCTGCTGACTACTACTAGTTGGGCCAACCACTGCTGAGTGGTGTGTAACTGCTGCCTCTGGAGTGCCCATTCAGGGTCCAGTGTGGCTGCTCACCCATTACGTACCAGACTCTGAATGGAAGGCATCCATCCCCAGCAGCAGGTCTGGTGCAGCTGCTGGGTGAGTGAGAAAGGGAAGTGATATAGCAACTGCACCAGCTCCACTGGGTGAACCATCCCACTGGATGTACATCCCCCTCTGATGTGTCACCCAGTGTGATCTGGACCCCTGCATGCCATAGTGACACCTCTGAAATGCAATATCAGAGGCTTTTAGAAATGACCTCAGGGGCTAGATCAGGGGTAGGCAACCTTTTTGAGCCGGGGGCCAGGTTGCTGTCCCTCAGACAATGGGGGGGGGGGGGGGCTGAAGCACCATAAAAATAAATAAATAAATAAATAAAAAATAAAAAATATGCATGCACACTCTCTCAGCCCCAGAAAAGCCATGGCAAAACCCCTGTGGAGATTTTGCCAAGAAAACTCCAAGAACAAGTAATAACAACAATAATCAATGTTATCATGGTGGGCAGCTGCGGCGTCGGCGGGTTGGCAGTGGCAAGACTGGCCTGGGGCCAGTCCAAAGGCCTCGGGGGGGGGGGGCGCATCCGGCCCCCGGGCCTTAGGTTGCCTACCCCTGGGCTAGATTCAGTCTGGGGGAAGCATGTTGATGGTTCATCTTGAAAACAAAAACAATAGATAAGTATGCAAAGGGATCTTGTAGCACTTTTGTTACTAACTGAGGGGCCAAGCAGACGAGCGGCCATGGGCCGCCCTGGGAAGCTGCGCTGCGGAACTGAGTCATCCCCATGCCTTGGTCCCGTGGCGCAGCTTCGCTGCCCCTGAAAGGAGCGCTAAATCAGCGCTCCTTTCACAAGTCGCCGAAGGTGCGCTGCAAAAGGCTGCAGCGCACCTTCTTCGACTTTTCCGCTGCAGCGTGTGCGAACGCTGCGGCGGGAGGTCCTCCTCGGAGCGCCGGCCGTGCGGCTGCCCCTCCCCTTCCTTGCCCCCAAGATGGCCCAATAAGCCGTCTGCTTAGGCCCTGAGTGAAATAAGTTGTAGCTTTAGCTTTCATAGACTGAGGGCCAAAACAGACTGCAGAAATAATCCAAATTGGGACCACTAAAAGCTAAGGAATTCTGGGAACTGTAGTTTTGTGAGGCATTGAGCCTTCTCTGTTAGAGAGCTCTGATGCCAAAACAAACTAGCGTTCCCAAAATTCCCTAGCATTGAGCCAGGGCAGTTAAAGTGGTCTCAAGGCAGATTATTTCTGCAGTCTGTTTCGGCTCTAGTTTACTTCCTCAGAGATAATTCTCTCTCCACTGACAAGGTTGCCTGTCCTTAAGTACTTATAATGTTACTCTTCTTCATCCATGGGGAGGGGCTGTTGTGCCCTGAATGTTAGCAGAATATAGAAGCTTGCTGCCATCTGTTCAGATCTGGCAGTTAACACAAAGTTTCCTTCCCAGAGAAATGGATCTCACCATTTTGTTAATGTGAGCTGCATTCTGTTCTCCTGAATATTTTAGTGGTTTGGCAGTGAGAAGTGTGTGGCAACCAAAGTGAGAATGCTTAGGATGTCTGAGCGGGGGTAAATGTAGTGTCTGGGTTATGGGAAAATTAAGTTACGATTTTAAACATTTGTAGGCAGGCATCACCATCAAACACTACTAAGAAGCCCTTGTATCTTTAATAGGAATATAATGGGATACCCACTGGATGGCAAGAATGGACTGGAGTGAATTGCCCATAATTGTATGCTTTGACCTACTTCTTTTTAGGTTTATTGTTGGAGTATTAGCATCAATGTTTGTGTGTAGTTCCATGTTTTTCTCGAGAAGGGGGGTGCACCACTTGGGAACACTGATGTATATCTCTATGGTCATTTGGTCAGTGTTGCTTGTGAAGAGGTCCCTTCCCATACCCCTCCTTTTCCTGAGGGTAATAAAGTTTTATGATTCTTTGTTTGCTAGCAGACTTTCCTCTCTGCTCTAACCAAGCAGGGACACAGAAACCAGGCTTTGCTCCTAAAGATGTTTTTCTTCTTACTTGCACACTTGGAGGTCAGCTGTTTAGGGACCTCTGTACCAAAGTATAGTTTTCTCTACTGATTAGTTATTTTTATAGAACCTAGATGTGACAATAAAGTAAGTTTCTTTTTATCTATCAATGTATTCTATTTATTTACCAGAAGCGCAGATCTAGTTGTTTTTACTAAATACCTGTGGAGTACACACTTGCTGCTGCTGCTGCTAAACTAATTTAACCACAAATAACCAAAACCATAATATTAACATTTATTAAACATAGTTGTTCTTTTCCTCTTTCTTTTCCTTGTGTGAGTTGTGCTGGGTTGTAGGCATGCAGATCAGTCTCCGGTAGAATGAGAGAATTGTAGATTTAGAAGGAAGCCTAAGGAGCACTTTTTCCTCTTTCTTTTCCTTGTGTGAATTGTGTTGATCAGTGTGAGATAGAATGAGAGAATTATAGATTTAGAAGAAAGCCTAAGGAGCATCTGGCCCAACTCCTCAGCATGCAAAGAACTCACAGCTAAAGCATCAAGAGATGATCAAAATGCTGAGCTCTAGCCTCAAAAGTGCTGAACCTATTCTGTGGGTAGGGTTCAGCACTGTAGGTACTTTCTTTAAAATTCAGACTTGAATACCAAATGGTTTCATTGCTCCACAGAAGTTAGAGCTATCCACCTTCACTTTCCCCAGTTGATGCTAGGTATGAACTGGTTGCAGATACTCAGGGAGACTGAAAATATACTCTGCACATTTTCAGAATGCACCTCTTCTGTTATTTAGCACAGCTTTCTGGGTTGCAAGACTGAGCTATTCAGATGAGCAGAAGTCTCAGCACTGCTATGTCTTAGATCAAGTTAATTTCTAGCTTTCCCAGAGCTGCAACTTTCTATGGAGATAAATATCTACTCTATGTTGAGTGTCATGCAGCTCCATACATATCCCCTCCTTTATCACCTTTTAGATGGGCCTTGGAACCTCTGCCCCATCCTTAGGCTGTTCAGTTACAGGCCTTTTATTGCATAATATACAGTTGCTACTTGGGTTGCATCAACAGCAGAATTAATGCAGTTTGACACCACTTTAACTGTCATGGCTCAATGCTATGGAATTCTGGGATTTGTCATTTTGTGAGATATTTAGCCTTCTCTGTCAGAGCACTCTGGTGCCACAACAAACTACAAATCCCAGGATTCCATGGGAAAGGCCCATAACAGTTAAAGTGGTGTCAAGCTGTATTAATTCTGCAGTGTGGCAGCAGCCTTGATTTTCAGTTATTTTGCATTGACTGAATTATAAAATTGCTTTTGGATTAACAACTTGGTTAATTAATGTTTTATATTTTGGTTTGTATGTAAGCCTTCAAAGAAAGCCAGACATAGAGAGATACATATAGATATTCACGAGAACTGGCACTATCTGGAGCACTCTCATGGCAATCATTCTGCAATATCAAATCATAGAACTGTTCACCCTGAAGGGCCTGTAAACAGTTTCAAAAGGCTGCAGAGAGCTGATTCTCTGTCATTAACACTTAGACATCTTACCTTCTCTGTTGGGCTTTGAAAGCATTTCTTATATGGGTCACTGTCGTCAGAGTCTTGAATGAATCAGAATACCTCCATCCTTGGAGCACACCAGGCTTATAAATTATTCCTGCTTTCTGTCCCATCTTATTGCTAGGTCCTAGAACTGGCACTTAGTTACACTGCACCAAAAATAGAGAAAATACATCATCATCTGGAAGGTGGGGCAGGGAAAGAACACAGTAGAGGATCTTCATTTACTTAAATGTCCTTATGTCCTTTTATGTGCGTAGATGTGTTAGAACTCATTGCTAATATTTAAACAGAAATACTGAAATGAATAGATAGAAATCAATGTCTTGAATCCTGTTGGTATTTCCTCCGAGACCATGCCTATTGAATCAATTGCTGAGTGAGAAGTCAACACTTCAAACCTATTTTCCCAATGGACCTCTTCTAGATAAGATTACCCATAGGATTTACACCTATATCAGTGAAGTGGTGACTTCATTCTGGGTGTTAGTCTGCCCTACAAAGGTACCGTGCTCTATTCCCACCTTGGATAGTTCATTTCATTTGTACTAAATCCCAGAATGAATTCATCATCCCACTGACATGGAAGCCTCCAGCCATCACTGAATAATATATAGAGCTCACTATAGTGTGGAAGATGGTAAAAAGATGGCTTGTGTGTCAGCTTAGTTTCCTTCCAAGATGTTATGTTCTGAAGTGTGACTAGAAAGTGTCTGCTTTCCCTTCTTAGGGTTCTGTATCTTTGAACTGGGTATAAAGAGGACAGCCCTTTAAAGGGGGTCACTATTAAATAGGACTCTCAGATTGCGTCCGCACTACAAAAATAATCCAGCCAAACTAGATTTTTCTGCAGGGCAGATACAGCCTCAAAGGGCTTTAAAATGGGACAAATGGCCATACTACTTGGGCTTCTTTCTCAGAGCTTGGAAAAGTTGCTGTAATGGTTAATTACTCTTTTGGATATCTGTAATGCATTCTCCATGGGGCTGAAAAGAGTTCAGTTACTTCTGTTGGTCCAAAGAGATGCAACCAGATGGTTTATTGGAACTGGTTATCGCTCTGTTTCCAGTGCTGGTTTTGATCTTTAAAGCCCTATAGGACTCTGGTAGAGTTCGCAATCTTTACATGACTACATTCACAAATTTCTGGTTTTCATGTTTGCAGATTTCCTGTTCATTTGTTTCACCACATCTACACTCCTCCTGCATCATTAATACCTGCAGCCATTTTCTTTCCCCCTTTCTTTCCATTGGACCATGTATTCAATTATGGACAAATATTGTAAGTAAAGCTGCTTTTATATGTTTTACAAAGAAGACAAAGCTTGCTTCTTTTCTGTGGTAGAATCATAGAATCATAGAATCATAGAGTTGGAAGAGACCACAAGGGCCATCCAGTCCAACCCCCTGCCATGCAGGAACTCCCAATCAAAGCATCCCTGACAGATGGCCATCCAGCCTCTGCTTTAAGACCTCCAAGGAAGGAGACTCCACTACTCTCTGAGGGAGTGTGTTCCACTGTCGAACCGCCCTTACTGTCAGGAAGTTCTTCCTGATGTTGAGGTGGAATCTCTTTTCTTGCAGCTTGCATCCATTGTTTCGGGTCCTAGTCTCTGGAGCAGCAGAAAACAAGCTTGTTCCCTCCTCAGTATGACATCCCTTCAAATATTTAAAGAGGGCTATCATATCACCTCTCAGCCTTCTCTTCTCCAGGCTAAACATCCCCAGCTCCCTAAGTCGTTCCTCATAGGGCTTGGTTTCCAGACCCTTCACCATTTTAGTTGCCCTCCTTTGGACACGCTCCAGTTTCTCCACATCCTTTTTGAATTGTGGTGCCCAGAACTGGACACAGTATTCCAGGTGAGGCCTGACCAAAGCAGAATAGAGTGGCACTATTACTTCTCTTGATCTAGACACTATACTTCTACTGATGGAGCCTAAAATTGCATTGGCCTTTTTAGCTGCTGCATCGCACTGTTGACTCATGTTCAACTTATGATCCACCTGGATTCCTAGATCCCTTTCACACGTAGTCTCATTCAGCCAGGTGTCCCCCATCGTATATCTGTACTTTTCGTTTTTTCGCCCTAAGTGCAGTACCTTACATTTCTCCGTGTTGAATTTCATTTTGTTAGCTTTGGCCCAGCTTTCTAGTCTGTTCAAGTCATTTTGAATTTTGATCCTGTCCTCTGGGGTATACTCCTCCTAATTTGGTGTCGTCTGCAAATTTGATAACTATGCCCCCAATACCGTCATCCAAGTCATTAATAAAGATATTGAACAGCACTGGGCCCAGGACAGAGCCCTGTGGTAACCCACTGGTCACTTCTTTCCAGGTTGAAAAGGAGCCATTGTTGAGCACCCTTTGGGTTTGGCCAGTCAACCAATTACAAATCCATGTAACAGTTACTTTGTCTAGCCCACGTTTTACCAGCTTGTTTGCAAGACTGTCATAGGGAACCTTGTCAAAGGCCTTACTGAAATCAAGATATACTATATCCACAGCATTCCCTTCATCTACCAAGCTGGTAATTTTATCAAAAAAAGAGATCAGATTTGTCTGACATGACCTGTTTCTCTGAAACCCATGTTGACTTTTTGTGATTATGAAATTACAGGTAGATCATGTGTGTTTGCTTGTGCGTGTTTGTGGGTGCACTATACTGGTTGTTGTTTAGCTTCTGTCTTGCCAATTTGATTACTCTGCTTGAGAGAAGCACTGCAATCTCTCATGTTTCCCAACACATGTCCTCCCATATGAGGCCTTGTGATCTTTGGGGGAGGGTCCCACCACTCATCAAGTTCTGGGAATGTGAGATAAGGCCTTCTTGGTGGTTGCTATTAGGCCTTTGAAACCCCTTTCTAGGGATGCTAAACTGGCCCTTCCTTGTTTTCCTTCTATCTGCAGGCAAAGACTTTTTTAAAAAAACTGAAGCGCTTTCAAATAAACAATTTTTGATAGGATGCTTTACTGCTTTTAACTGAACTATTTTTAAAATTTCTTTTTACTATTTTTCACTGTATGTTTACATTGTTTTTAATGCTATGGACAATTTAAAAACATGCTATTAGAATGTTCACATTCTTTATGGTTCAGCTATGTTACATCAGTTTTAAGTTGTAAATTTCCTTGAGCTCTGGTTTTGGAGAAAAAGCAGACTATAAGTAAAGTCTGCTTTTTAAAGTACAGCTCTCAGCCAGCAAGGCCCCTGTCTCCAAAAGTTAATTTTCAATCTCTGCCCACTCTAAAGTTTCAGGTTGACACATGTGGTTTTGCATCAACATTTGAGCTGAGTATTTAAATGATGCTATTGTTTTGCATGGGGACACCTAAGCTGAATACAGCATCAGGCATCATTTAGGCATCATTCTTGATATGTTTCCTCTATATTTCTGAGTGCAATACCATATGTCACTTGCTGACTTTGAGTTTTGTATACAATTGTGTTATATTTTGCTTTTGCAGTGCTGTACATAACTCAAATTGAAACACAATTGAGGAAGTTTTGATTTTGAAACAGAAAACATTTCCCTGGGTTTACCATTCTCCACTTGTGAATATCCAGCAGGATATGGAGCAGCTTGGAAATGTTCTAGCATAACACTTTACAGTTCAGAAGAATCTCATGGATTCAGCTCTTGAACTTCAAGTGAGTTTTGTGCTGCCTATAAGCATTTTTGTAACCAGTTTGAGTATTCTTTGAACTTTACTATATAGTATGTGTATAATAAATTGTAATTATAGTTTGTGTGATTATAGCAGGTTAGGAATACCACAATATGTTATAACTGGAGACATTGATGTGAAATAACAGGTATGATTGCATTTTCATAGACGATTTGACAGTCTTTTGCAATTGTAAATATACATACCGTAACTACTTCTCGTTAATTCACTGATATTACAGATGCATTATTGCTATTGAGGATTTTTTTTATCAGTTCACAGCTGTTGTATTGCCTGGTTCAATATTGTACAGTTTTGGGTACATTGTAGTTTTTGTGTTTCCACTCTGAAGTTCCATTAGAAAATCAACGGGCATACAGAAGCTGTTTTATTGTCCTGCAGCTATGAAGGGGTTAAAAAGATGAAGAATGTCTTTAAAAATAAAGTAACAATAAGAAAGAAAACCTGGAGGAGTAATACCCAGAGTAATAGAATATATTTTTCAATGATTTATGGGCTGGGACAAGTACATCCGGTAGCCAGATGGATCTGCAGCTTTAGTCAGCCAAATCCACTTTCTCCAGGCAAAAACATGTCAGGTCAGTCAACTGGCTAAGACCTGCAAAAGTTTTGCTAGGCAAGGCCTGGGCTGAGTATATTCTACAGCAGTGGTGTGCTGTTCTGTTTAGCTGTGTGCAATATTATTAATTTCTCTTGTTATCTCTGTAAACTCTCTCTGTATACATTGTTACATTGTATATTTATGGTTTTAATGCTTCTCTACAGTTCATCTCTTCTGCTCTCCAAAGGGGAGTAAATGATGATTTTTTTTTTTAAAGTAGGGCCATGTTGAGTACTCAGCTTGGTGTAGTGGTTTGAATGTTGGATTAGGACATTAGGAGACCAGGGCTCAATTTGTTACTCAACCACAATAACCCACTGGATGCTTGAGGAAGTCTCTCAGACTTAGAGGAAAGCAATGGTAACTCTTGCCAAGAAACCCCTATGATATACTTGCCATAGGTTGGGGTTGACTTGAAGTCACATAACAACCACCACCAAACCACCTTAACCACATGTTGCATAAGTAGTAGATCAAAAGGGAGGTAATTCTAGTGACTATTGAGTCTTCCAGCTACAAACATGGTTGAATGCAGAATCAACTCAACTCAATCAACTCAAGGAGAATGGGGCCATCAGTGGCTACCATTCACCTCAGCATCATTTGCCAGTCTCTTAATCTAATGTGCCTTTAGAAGTTAACCGTCGGGCTCTTGCCCTGAAATAGAATGTTAGAGATTGGCCAATAATGATTAAGAATGGTGGGATCAGGGGGATGGGGGTTAGTAATGGCATCAACACAGCCTCTTTTAGGCTGGATGGAAACTTCCCTTGCTGCAATGACGATGTGCCACTTCCTTTACCCACTTGGCTAGTCCTCCTCTACTGCTTTCAGAGGCCAAGAAGGTCAAGAATCCAGTATACATGTGGTGGCTTTCAGCTCTCCAATGAAAGCCACATCCTCAGGTTGCACAAATTGAAAATTATCCAACAATACAGGACAAACAGGTGCCAAGATTACATCTACTAGACCGGTCTCAACTACAGAATCCAATTTGCCCACTCATCCTCTAAGTGGCCACAAATTGCACCTTATGTTGCAAAAGGCCCCATCAGAGGTTTTTAATTGCAATCCCAGAATGCTTCAGAGACTAAAAGGCAAACCAATGTCTTCAAATTACAAGAAAAGAGATTCAACCTAAAAATTAGAACTTCCTGCTTAACAGTGTCTCAGAGGGTGGCCGACTCATCATCTTTAGATGTCTTTAAGTAGAGTATGGATGGACATCTTTCAGAACATGCTAGGAAATTACTCTTAACCCAGCAACCTCTTCTGCTTTTGTATGTGCCCTGATTACACTAGCATATCTATTTTCCCAGACACTGTGTAAAGAGATAGCCAATGCCTCCTTATATAATATATTTGCTAGGCAGTGCATTGGCTGCAGGGTGGGTCCATCTTGACCCAAAACTACTACTAAAACTCCCTTGTGCCACCACCACCAGCTGCCTTCATGCGCCCTCTATAGTAATGGCTCCCCATGTATGCCAGAAAAACATGACATTCTGCCAACTTTAAACAGGATCTGATCAATTGTATGCATACTGGGCATCTCCCATGTTTTCACAATAGAACTGCAAATACTAGTGGATATGACCACTATTTGCTCATACATTCACTGAATGGGTGTGTGATCATAATTATACACCAATAATCCCCCCAAGAAGAAAAACTCTGAAAGCGGGACAGGATGTATGGTATTCTACTGGTCTTAAAGGAAATGAACTGGCTGCCATCACACTTCTGCACTGGATTCAATAGGCTGCGGGTGACATTCAGACCTGGTACCCAGGTATCTAAAGGATATATATGTTTCACTGAGGACTGAGGTCTGCTTGTCTCCCACTAGTGGAAACTCTGCACTGTGGGGGGAACATGAGAAAGGGTGGGATGCCTTCCCCTTGCAAGCCTGAATAATTCCAACAATGGCTTCACTCCAGCACTAAGCTAAACTTTAAGCTTTTAGTTTAAGCCTTTGGGACTTCATTGATTTCCCCTGTAACAAATGTACATGTACATGGTTGCAAATTGTTTAATAGCAATAGCAATAGCACTTACATTTTTTATACCGCTTTATAGTACTGAGCAGTCTCTAAGTGGTTTACAGTCTGGAAGCCAATTACCCCAACAACCTGAGTACTCATTTTACTAACCTATGAAATGATGGAAGGCTAAGTCAACCTGGAACCCTGCAAGATGTCACTCACAACAACGTTTTGGCTGCAGTACCAGCGTTTAACTACTGCATCACCAGGGCATTTTAAAGCTTTTAAAACTGCTGAACTTTATTTTATTTAATCAGTTTTTAGTCTGCTTAAATTATTTTTATCATTTAAAATTGGTTCTAAGCTGTTTAAGTTGTCCTTACTTGGACCACATATTCTCAAACAGAATTCCATGCATAGAGTTCTGGTAGTTAGATGAAGGAACAGAATTGTTTCCTTAGCAGAGACATCACTAGGTGAGTGTGAAAGGGTGGGGGCCTCACAAGATGACACCTTAAGGTGGTGTGTGACACTACTGCTTCCCAAACATCTGCCTTTGGGCAGAAATGAGTTGTGGCATTACCGGCATCCCTTTAAAATGCTGAAGAAATGGTGTGAGTGGGGCAAGGCTCAGTAGGAGGAGAACGGAAAGGCCCCAGGTTTTAAAAAATAAATTTATAATTTAAAAAATTCTTTAAAACATCAACTTTTGCCATATTCTCACTTTAACCATATGAAAAAATGTACATTTGAATACATTTAGGCTGTGCATACAACATTGCAGTTTAAAGATATAATTTTTAATTTTGCTAGCTTTTTTATGTCACAAATATTACCGTTACATTTCAGTGATATATAGGGATTACTATTTATGAGTAACATTAATGCAAAAAACATTACTAAGGATTCTGTATGGTGTGGTATGCACTGGGTGACACCAACCCTAGTGATGCCATTGATCCTTAGCAGTCAAATAAATTTCACAGCTCCCCTCTGTAGTATCTAAGACTTTATACACCCAGTTAGACCTGCAAAAAACAACAACACAATATTAATTTATATTAATTTATTCTAGATCAGGAATGAGACTCATGAAGTCTGTAGGTCCTGTGCTTCCCCTTCACAAGCATTCTGTCTCCATTTCCCTGGTCATTACTATCGTCCCCAGTACAAGGAAATCATGTCCTTAGGGGTATATTTTCCTTCTAGATATGCCTCACACTTTGTTTTAGCACAAAATCTACCTTCTAAACCTGGATTTTTTTTTTTTAAAAAAAGTACTTCCTCAGCCATTTTGTGACTAGGGGAGAGTGGAAGGTGCTTGGACAGCATCTAGCTGCAGAGGTGACATTGCCCACCTGGATCTCCAGTAAATAAGTAGATATTTTATGAAAGACAATGTTTGTCATGCCCCGAGAGCACAGATAAATGTGTTGCTGTTCACAAAATCACTTTAAAGAACACTGCCTGAAGCAAAAGATGAGGCATAAATTATTTACAATAACATAATCAGCAGTGAGAGCTCTCATCCAGGGCATTGCTCCAATTAAGAACTAATTGAAAGGCCACTTTTTGAATCTGTGTGTGATAAGTAAATTGGTTAATCATGCCAACTAATTGATGAATGCATTTATTCCAGATGGAATATGAGCTCCACCAGTAAAGTGGAGAGGAAACTGGAATGGAGAAAACTCCAGAGTGTCAATGGAAATAAATAAATAAAGCTGAAGGTAACTTGAGTGAGCAACCAAAACAAGTAGGATCTGGTCACATACTTCCTCAAATGTCATTGGCAAAAGACCAATAAAAGATTACTAGCTCACTCCCCCTTCCACCAACTAATGTAAATTTTGTGTAAGTCAGCTGAAAATTCTTGGTGATTCACAGTTAAAATGCTGGAGGGATAGATAGCAATGCAGCAATAACATTAGAGAGATGTCACAAGTGGTTTAATAACTAACTCTGGAATTAAAAGCTGAGATAGCTAAAATGTGTCTTGCTAACACTTCAAAGAAGCTCTGAGGCAAAAGCCTTGCAGTTAACTCCAAGACACATGTTAAATTAGGAGACTGGCAAATGGTGTTGAGCTAACATGCAGTTCAGCCAAACCTACTGAGTATAGAACAAACACTTGTTGGTCACCAACAACCAATATAAATACAACCACACAAAGCTATCTTATAAAATGGGATCAAAACACAGGTGGTGTCTGCATGGTCTAGAATACACTAGGATAGTGATCTCCAAACCTGGTTCTCCAAATGTTTTGGACCTCAGCTCCCAGAATTCTTGTCTGTTGGCCAAGGTGGCTGGGGTTTCTGGGAGCTGAAGTCCAAAACAACGACAACAGCAACAGCAACAACAACAAAATTTATTTGTATCCCTCCTGTCTATGCAACACAACTGGGGCGGCTTATACAATAACACATACAATCCCATCTCCCAGCAGCCCATCCCCTCTAAAATACAATTAAACAATCATAGTTTAAAACATACCTAACAAAGTTTAAAACAAAGTTTGGGAATTACTGCTCTATGAGCAACTGAGAGTATTCTGGCCCTAGACCTGCCCTGACATGTTCCTGTTACCTGGGCATTTTGGAGCAACAGCGGGTGACTGTCTACACAGGATTCTTTTATGCCATCAGCCATCACTGCTCTGAGACTATCTCTCTCTGAGTCCAAAAAATGTGGTGCCCACCATTGATCACATGGTTGGGTGCCTCATTCTGACCCCAGAATGACTCAAGCCAGTGGTGGCAGGTGGCACAGCAGGATGTGTTGTAAATAGCCACCCACTAACACTCTGGAGAGCTCCAGGAGAACTGGAGCAAAAGGTGAGTTTGTAAAATCCATGATAAGGGTGGTATATGGCAGATTTGGTGCTGAACTGTCCATACATCTTCTGGATGGTTTGTACTAGAATTGGGGATTGGACTCTGTGTCATCAGGACTAAACACCATAAGGATTGGGGGGGACACATGGTATTTGGCCCATGCAGACATGGCCAACAAGATACTATAAAGTGTGGTGGGCAACTGTGGAAGTGCAGAGGGCTGCATTTACTCCCTCCAGGACACTTTGGGGAGGGCACACCTCTACATCCACATGCACTCCCACAAAAAAAAATGCCTTCAAATGCCCTGAAAAGGAATATGGGGACCACATCTGCAGGCCTTGCTGACCATTTTACGCCCAGGAGAGGCCTTTTTAAAAAGTCAGAATGAGAAGTTACTTCTTGTTCACTTTGTTGTTGTTGTTGTTGTTGTTGTTGTGTGTCTTCAAGTCACTTCTGACTTATGGTGAGCCTAAGGTGAACCTATTATGGGGTCTTCTTGCCAAGATTTGTTCAGAGAGGTTTGCCATTGCCTTCCCCTGAGGCTGAGAGCATGTGCCTTGTTCAAGGTCACACAGTGGGTTTCATTGCTGATCTGGGAACTGAACCCTGATCTCCAGGATCCTAGTCAGAAATCCAAACCATTATGCCATGCTTGTTCACTTCCTGTTTCAAAAAATATCTCTTCTGGGTCTAATTTGGCTTGGAGGGCAAAATGTGGTGGAAATACTCCCCACAACATTTCAGGGACAATGAGGGTCACTCACTATTTGAAGTTTGGGAGGGAATAAGATTTTCCTTCTAACAAAACCGTGTATAAAAGATCAAAAAGAATGAAAAATTAATTTTCCTAACCAGAAAGCTCTGCAGGGTCCATGATATTGAACTTCATGAGACAAGTGATTGTATTTATATGAAAATTTCCATGACTATGGTAAGAATGGGGCTCGTGTGGCAATGTCCATAATTTGTCATAGTATTCCATTCACTAAAATAGAAGAGGCATCTCAAATTGTGTATTTGTAACTGTATTCAGGAAGTTTATGGATTTTCAGTTCATCTGGTTAATGACAATGCTTCCATTAAATTAGGGTTAAATTTTAGAACAGGGTGACCAAACTATGGTTCTTCCAGATGTTGTTGGACTACAATTCCCATTAACCCTAAATAGCATAGACAGTAGTGTTTCTTGGTGGGAATTACAGTGCTACAATATCTGGAGGAGAGCAAATTGACTATTCCTGTTTTTAATAGCCAAATTGAATGGTAGTCTGTTGTAACTTGTGGAAACTGACCCTATATAAGCATTTAGATTGTTGTTGTTGTTAACCACCCTCGAGTTGATCTCGACTCATGGCGACCCTGTGGATGAGACATCTCCAAGACCCCCTATCCTCCACTACTCTTCCCAGTTTCTGCAGATTCATGCCCGTGACCTCCTTAGTTGAGTCCATATGGTCTTCCTCTCTTTCTAATTCCTTCTATTTTCCCAACATTATTGTCTTTTCTAATGAGTTGTCTCTTCTCATGATGTGACCAAAGTACAACAGCCTCAGTTTAGTCATCTTTGCCTCCAAGGAAATTTCAGGCTTGATCTGCTCTAGGATCCACCTATTTATTCTTTTTGCTGTCCATGGTATCCTCAGCACTCTTCTCCAACACCACACCTCAAATGAAATTGTTTTCTTTTTGTCAATTTTCTTAATTATCCAGTTCTCACATCCATACATGGTAATGGGAAATACAATTGTTTGTACGATTCTGATTTTTGTGCTTAGTTGTACATCTTTGCTCTTTAGGACTTTTTCTAGTTTTTTCATAGCTGCCCTCCCCATTCTTCTTCTTCTTCTGATTTCTTGACTGCAGTCTCCATTCTGATCTATGCTTGATCCCAGATATAGGACCTCTTTTACTATTTCTATTTCCTCATTGTCTAGATTGAACTTGTGAAGATCCTCCATGGTCATTTTTTTCATTTTATGTTCAACAGTAAGCCTGTCATTGCACTTTCTTCCTTGACCTTTCTCAATAGTTTCTCTAGATATCCAATGCTTTCTGCCAGTACTATGGTGTTGTCTGCATATCTTAGATTATTGATATTCCTTCCTCCTATTTTCACTCCTCCTCCATCTGTGTCCAAGCCTGCTCTTCATATAATATGTTCTGCATATAAATTGAAAATATAGGGTGAAAGGATGCATCTTTGCTAATTGGGAACCATTCTGTTTCTCCAAGCATTTAGATGCAGGTAGATAAATGAAATTACATCAGTCTCATGAAGACATATCATACTTCATTTAATCTGCTAAACTTTACTGTGATGCAGGAGCTGGTGTTTTGATTGCAAGAGACCAACATACTGTCTTGTCTAGAATACTCTATGTTGGCAGAATAAGCAGCTGTTTGTTTTAAGATGAAACTAGCTTACAGAAATGCAATTAAAAGCTAGTCAGATGAGGGAATAACATTTATGGGTTTTCTAGTGCACCTTGCCAAAAATTTTTATAATCTTCACAAGATTAGAATTTGCTATGCAAGTCAGAAAGCACTAACCTTATCAATAATTTCTTATTTTTATCTTTTCAGCAATGCTAGGGGTCCACTTCCCATGGAAGACAGACATTGTTGTGTTGGCCAAGTGGAAACCATTGGCAAGAAATCTTCTGCAGTAAGTACCAGCCTATTCAGTTAGCACACAAAATGAGAAAACAGAACCTGTTTTATTAAATGTATCAGTCTAAAAGACACACACTTGGTTTCCACCATCCATCAATCAGACTGCTGTCATAAGAATATTGACAAATACTTTGGATTTCATTCCTGTAAAACTCACCTGGAAACGTCCTTGTCATTCCAGACTTCCTGTATTTTGTTGTTGTTGTCCTCATTTGCAGTCAAATCACCTTTGATTTACTGTGATTTCATGTAAAAGAGACCTCCAAGAGCTCTGGTCATCAACTGCTCTGCACAGGTCTTGTAGACTCAGGGCTGTGGCTATTTTTATTGAATCAATCAATCTGTATGCAGTGTTCCTCTTTTTCCTACTGCCTTCCCCATTACTGGGTCTTTTTATCTTTTTCTAATGAGTCATGCCAGCATGTGTTATGTACAATACCCTGAGTTTAACCAGTGTTTTTAATCTGTAATACTTTGTAGCAACAGCAATAGTAAGTACATTTCTATACTGCTGTTCGTTACTTGATGTATCCAGCACACAAATACCGCTGCTAAGAAGAGCTATACTGCTTATCAGTGTACTTAAGCACTCCCTCAGAGTTTTGCAATGTATAAACTAATTGCCCCCCAACAAGCTGATTACTCATTTTAGCATCCTTGGAAGGATGCAAGCCTGAGTCAAGCCCTGGCTGGTATTGAACTCGCAACCTTTGGTTTGTGAGTGAGTGGCTGCAGTACAGGCATTTAACCACTGTGCCACCAGGGCTTTAAAATATTGTTACTTGTCTTGAGCTCCATTATTGGGAGAAAGGCAGGATATAAATGAAAATAATAATAATAATAATAATAATAATAATAATAATAATAATAATTTTGAAATGTTTAAAGCAATTTTGACTAATATAACTATAAAATATGTGCAGCCTGGATAAAATCAGTTTGGCCCAAAGGCTTTAATAAAAAGCCCAGTTTTAATTTGGTGCCAAAATGATTCAAGTGCCAACTGGATCTCTAGAGGGAGGGAATTGCACAAACAATTGTACTGTAAGAGCTGTTCATTCATGGAATAGACTGCCTCTGAGCGTCTGTGTGTGTGTGAGGACTCTCATGTCATTGGAGGTCTTTAAATGGAAATTAGATGGGCATCTTTCAGGAGTACTTTAATTGTGCATTCTTGCATAGTAGGGGGCTGAACCAGTTGGTCTTTTCAGTCCCTTCCAGCTCTAATATTCTGTGAAGCATTAACTTTCGTGGAAGGCTCTCTGAGCCTAAGGATATGTCAAGGCTGCATTTCTTCTCAGCTTGAGGTCTAGTACTACTGGAGGCTTGAAGATTCATTGCTGGGATTCCCTCTCCATTGCCTTCTGTGATTTTCCAGGCCTGTTTTTATCTGTTGACCTCTCACTACCTGCTGTAAAAACTGACTCACCAATTGCTGAATGCAGAGCTTTAGCAGCAAAGTCAAAACAGCAAATGAGAGCAGTGAATCATCCCCAGTTCCACTCATACTTTGATGGACAGCCAATTACTGGCATTATAGATTCACTTTTCATATGTGACCCCCCCCCCCCCCCCCCCAGAATTTAAATGCAGTAGTGCCTAGTGGCTTCCACAGTGAATCCATTCTGGGTTTGAGTCTAAATTTTAAAGGAGGTATTGAAAGTCATGAACCCTATCCAAAACACCTATTTGGCACCTTAAATAATTCATTTAAAATTTGAACTAAAACTTAGAATGGATTCACTGCCCCCTCACATGGAACCCACCAGCTACCACTAGTTAAGTGGCATCTAAACTAGAATTAGAGATGGAGGTAGAACACCATAGCAATAAATGTTTGGAACTGAAGGGAGTTTACAGAGATGCTCAACTCTAGGTGCTAGAGCAGGGGCCAGGAACCTACGGCCCATGGGCCGGTTCCAGCCCGGGGCCCCGTGCTTACCAGCCCCTGCCCACCCCTGCTGCTGCTGCCGCCGCCGCAGCTGCCTTCCACTGCCACCACGAGTTTTGGCCACTGCGCGGCTGCGCGCATCACACCCACCATTTTGTTTTTCAAAATGGCGGCCGTGACGCATTTGCGCATGCGGAGTACTGCGCATGCGCAAACGCATCACGGCCGCCATTTTTGAAAACAAAATGGGGGCGTGATGCACGCGGTGGCAGCTGCAGCAGTGCGTGCGGCGGCAGCGGCGGTGGGGATTGCGCATGCGCGCACCGCCATTCCCCCCCCCCCCGGCCTGCTGGAAGGGAGCTGTTCTGCGGACCGGCCCCCACCTGAAAAAGGTTGCCTACCTCTGTGCTAGAGTTTATGGAGATGCTGGTTTTCTGTTGAATTCCTAATGATTTGCTCCACCATTTCTTTACCACTATCCAGTTCTTTGTGGTCCTTGTGGTTATATGCCCTCAAGTCATTTCTGAGTTATGGTGATCCTAAAGCAAGCCTATCAAAAGGTTTTCTTGGCATGGTTTTGTTCAGAGGGACTTTGTCTTTGCCTTACTCTGAGGCTGAGAAAATGTGACTCTCAGCCAAAGTTACTCAATGGGTTTCCATGGCCAAGCAAGGATTCGAATGCTGGTCTCCAGAGTTGTTGTCCTACACTCAAATCACTACACCATGCTGGCTTACTTTATATTAGCTTTATATTTATGGCCCTCTTTAAATATTTGAAGGGATGTCATATTGAAGATGGAACAAGCTTGTTTTCTGCTGCTCCAGAGAATAGGACATGGAGCAATGGACCCAAACTACAGAAAAAGAGATTCTATCTAAACATTAGGAAAAACTTTCTGATGCTAAGATCTGTTTGACAGTGGAACACACTCCCTTGGAGAGTGATGGAGTCTCTTTCTTTGGAGGTTTTTAAACAGAGGCTGGGTGGCCATCTGTCAGGAGTGCTTTCATTGTGTTTTCCTGCATAGAAGAGAGTTGGAAATGACTTGAAGGTATACAGCAGCTACACCATTATGACCCAATAAATGGTGTAATCTGCTTCAGCTGTAATGTTAGTCCTTTTGATTGCTTCTGCCTTATCTACTGGAGTGGAATTCAGAACTTAGGTTAATACTAAAATAATGTGAATATATTTCCATTACTGTGCTGTGATTCCAATAAGCACATTGATGACCTACTCATTTTCTCCATTGGTGTGAAGAATGGTTGACTTGTCCATAGATCCTGCATATTAAAAATCGGTGCAGCATCCTGAATTGATGTGAGTACCATCTCATTTTGTGGGTGGCTGTAGAAGACTGAACTACTACTCTTATTATTAAAGCTTATTATGATCCTCTCTGTAGAAAGCTATATCCATAACTACAAAACAGCTAGATGTAAAAGCAGCTTTTTCAAGAGAAAGAATTATACTATCTAGAAGTTAGTGCAATAACATTCGTATGTCAAAAGTGTATGCCCTCTTTGCCTGAGGTTAGAATTTATTTATTTATTTATTGCACTTATATCCTACCTTTCTCCCAAATGGGATCCAAGTAATTAATGATGTCCCCTGAAATATTTCCTTGGACAGTTGTTTCACAAATTGCATACCACCAGGGGAGAGCCTGGGTTTACTGTATGTAGGAAAGCAGAATTCTCTAAAGGATGAGAAAGAAGTTACAATTGGAAGTAGGAAATCAGGCTATCAAGGGATATCAAGAACAGACTACTGAGGTTCTATTTGTTTTTAATGACTTGAAAAATGAGCTGTGTCAGCTGAAGAAAACAAAGAGATAAATTAAAAGTATTTTCTGAGGAATAGTGCCTTCACCCCCAAATCCTGCCTTTTCACCCAAACTCCCTGTTCACCAGGGCCAGCCCTGCCATTCATACTACACAGCTATGGCAATAGGGATATTTGGTGAGGTACTTGAGCTCTCTGGTTGATAATCCCAAATGCTTCCCTAAATTGTAAATTCCAGAATTCTACACAATGGTACTTTGGAAGATAACATGGAATAATAGCACTATAATTCTGTAGGGTTTAATGGATGAAATAAGCAAAAGTTTGCATTTCTAGTGAATCTGCAATTAATGATAGAAACCCATGGGCAGAACTTGGATACTGGATCACCTGATATACAAAAAGAATCACTTTGTTTAGGTGTGGAAAAGCATTGGGTTGAATCCAGGTTAATTCACTGAAATGACTTGAGATGAGTCATGACTAACTTGTTACACTGATTTTAATGGAATCTAATTCAGCTAACTGCATCCAGTCCAGGGCCTTGGATCAAAGGTCATTCCTCTCTACATGGTGTTTCTCTGCCACCCCCACCCCC
This sequence comes from Phrynosoma blainvillii, assembly GCA_026167975.1. NCBI lineage: Eukaryota > Metazoa > Chordata > Lepidosauria > Squamata > Phrynosomatidae > Phrynosoma > Phrynosoma blainvillii. Next base: position 10,042,684 of record JANUYF010000004.1, read on the forward strand.
ACATGGCAGGAGAGGGTTGGACTGAATGGCCCTTGGGTCTCTTCCAACTTTATGATTTTATGATTCCATTATTCCATTGGCTAGTAAATAGCCATGGGGAGATACAGCATGTAGAGGGAGGTTTACGGGATATAGGTAAAGAATTCCTACCTTTACGACAACCAAAAAAAGAAATAATGTCTAAGTCGCTGTCAGGATGCCAGCATGCATCTCAACTATTGTCAGCAGCTTTCTAATCCTTAGGAATAGATTGAGGGATAAGAGACTGCAGAGATAAGTGGGAGACAGGGAAGCCTGTGAATGTTGATCCTGGATCTAGATCAGCAATTCAAGCTGTGGTGGTTATATTGACATGATATACAATCTTTACTTTTGGTTTCTGATCTGTGATGACTTGTGCACAGATCAGAGACATCAAGTTTGAAAATGTTTATGTATACATTCAAGAAAACTGGAGAAACTAAAAGATGCACATATATGGACTTGCTCCTGAGCAAGTGTATTTAGAATCTAGGCCCTAGATCTTCTGCTTCTCCCTCTGGTCTTTAAAACTTTGAGCTCAGCAGAGAAGTCCATCATTTAAAGAGGAACCAGATAATCTGCTTATTCAGATGGAAAGACACTTCATGGATAATTAAAGTTGATGAAGCCTTCAGGCGGCAAGGTGTCAAAGCTGAGGAGTGAGGGATAAAGAGATAAAATGAGATAGCACCAAGCAAGGACTTTTTCAACAGGCCAGGAACAGAGTCTGTCAAATTTGATTGTAGTGTTTATTTGAAAAGCCAGGACCAGAGAAATTAAATCTAATCTAGAGCATGAGAAAGAGACAAGTGTAGGGACATGTAAGGATCAGTTGTGAGCACTGTTGACTCTAGTGTATCATGCTTACCTTCAGTCCAGTGAGCTGACTGAAAGGTCTCCCCACTAACCAGTGGAGTTATGTCCATTAATTTTGATCTCAGGAAGAATAGGTTTGCCTAGGTCTCAGCATTTTTTCAACCCTTCTTCAAATTTAAATCCAAACTGATGAACAGCACTGAGAGCTATTTGACAGTGGAACACACTCCCTTGGAGTGTGGTGGAGTCTCCTTCTTTGGAGGTCTTTAAACAGAGGCTGGATGGCCATCTGTCGGGGATGGTTTGATTTTGAGTTCCTGCATGGCAAGGGGTTGGACTGGATAGCCCTTGTGGTCTCTTCCAACTCTATGATTCTATGATTCTATTTGGCAGAACAATGGTTTAAGATTTAGAGATGAGGGACACCCAATTTTCTTATCTGGATACCATATACCCAATATTTCCAAAGGGATGCAGGACTTAAGTGGTTAAAATGCTGACTCTGTTGATTGCAAGGTTGGCAGGTTGGCAGTTTGAGGCTCGGGTGCTGCATGATGGGGTGAGCTCCTGTCACTAGACCCAGCTTCTGCTAACCTAGCAGTTCAAAAGCATGCAAATGCAAGTAGATAAATAGGTACCAATTCGGTGGGAAGGTAAACAGCGTACTGTGCAATCATGCTGGCCTCATGATCACAGAGTAGTCTTTGACAACGCTGGCTCTTCAGCTTAGTAACAGAGATGAGCACTGCCCTCTGTGGTTGGACATGACTTGACAACCTTGTCAATGGGGAATACCTTTACCTTTTTAATATTTCCAAATGCTACACACATCACATTTTGAAGCACATAGATATGCAAAGCTATTGTGTACTGTTGTTATATACCTTCAAGCTGCCTCCAACTTACAGTGTTATCAGTTATGCTTAATAAATATGAATATTAGATCTTGATGAATACGACAGGAAAGCTGCCTGTTGCCAGAGTTTAAAGAATTCATATTGGACAAGGTTGGGCTGTGGCCTGGATTCCTTATCTTGTTGTGTGCCTTCAAGTCATTTCTGACTTGGTAAGAGTCATTCAAAGGAGGTTTGTCATTGTCTTTCCCTGAGGCTGAGAGCATGTGATTTGCCCAAGGTCATCCAGTGGGTTTCATGGCTGAGCTGGGAATCAAATCCTGTTCTCCAAAATCATAGTCCAACACTCAAACCACTATGTTACAGTATTTATATATTCTGTCCAGTGTACTTTGTGTAGCTTTACAGTAATTCCGACACATTAAAATGCAACCTTCCCTTTTGCAGAAAACACCTCACTGTGGTAGGGCTTTGCATGTTCTACACCTCTACAGTTACAGTTGTGTTTTGGAATGGTTTGCAGTGTGTTGAGCCACTTGGGTAGGGTGTTGAGTGTGAAAAATTGCCCAGAAACATTTAAAAGGGGGACTGTTTTTGTTGGCATCCCAGGAGATTCAACCAGGGGAGGCATGAAGGTGAAAATTGGCCCCCTATGCAGTTTCCCACCCTATCATACATGTTGACTCACTATTCCACAATTGATTTAATTAACCTCCATGAATTGGGACTAGAGGATGCCAGTCATTTTTATGCCATGATGGCTCACTTCAGTATGGCCTCCTTAGCTGGCAAGCCTGCAAATCCCACCCCGTGCACCAGCTACCTTTTTTTTTTTTTGTAGTCTCTAGGTGCCTTCCCTCTCCTTTCTTTGTTGAACACATTTGCACAAAAGGGGATATTATTATGTCTTTCTTGATTATGAAAATATCCTCAGTCTTGTTTTATCAGGTTTTATTCAGCAGGAATGTAATTCAATTTTCCCTTTCATTGGGTGACTCAGATGAAAGGGCATCTGGCTTTTTATATAATTGCACAGCATGAAGAGGACTCAGAGAGGGCTGTTGGATGCTTCCTTGCTTGCTCTTTTTCAAGCATGCCAGTAGCAACAAATGCTGCAACAGTGCAAGAGAGCAACCAGTTTCCACAGGCAAAGTGTGAGACAGCATGACCCACAGTTTCCATGATTAGAGCAGAGTGTGTACTCTGAACACTCCCATCACATGCACAATAAAATGGCATCTGAATTTGAGATAAAAGAAAACAAAAATTCCCAGAAGAACCAAATATTCTGCAGATAGTGGAAGTATTCTGGCAAGATGTTTTGACTGTAAAGCAGGACTGGAGAAAGTGTGTCTCACTTTCTGTTTCTAAACTTTTTCTGGAAAGAAAACAGGCAGTGGAGGAAGTAAAACAATATTTAAATGGCACATTGTACCCCCTCAATACTTTTCTTCCTGCATGGGGAGTGATCAGAGTGGGCATGCATCACATGGAGGTCCAGGAAGGGCAAAGTTGGCCATTAGCCCCTCAGAAGAGGCTCACCTCTATTGTTGAACAAGCTGGATCTGTGGCAGCCAGAGCAGGGGCTTTTTATGGGTGGCACCTGTGGTTCTGTGCACAGTAAGTATTGCCATGTAAAACGGGTTTAAAAAATCTAAGAGTTAAAAGGGGCTACAATAGTCATCTAGTGCAAACCCTTGCTATGCAGGAATACACAACTAGCACTCCTGAAAAGATGGGCTCAGTTGGTCAACCAATTATGAATCCTGGGGTTTGTAATTTTATAAGGTCACTAGCCTTAACTGCCAAAAGGTGCAGGTGCCTCACAAAACTGTAAATCATAGTATTCTGTAGGATGGAGCCATGGCAGTTTAAGTGGTGCCAAACTGCATTATTTCTAGAATGTAGATGCACCCTAAGAGAGGCAGCATAGTGTAGTGGTTTTATTGTTGGATTGCAATTCTGGAGACCAGGGTTCAAAACTTGGTTCAGCCATACAAACCCACTGAGTGACCCTAGACAACTCACACTCTCTCAGTCTCAGAGGACAGCAATGGCAACCCCCTCTGAAGAAACGTGGCAAGAAAACCCCATGATAGGTTTGCCTTAGCATCACCATAAGTAAAAAATGACTTGGAGGCAGCAGCAGCAACAACAACAACAGATGCACCCTAGGGCTGCTGGTAGGGGGACAAAAGCACTGACAGGTCCTCCTCCTGTAGCTGATCAAGATAGGAAGGTCTGGTGTGTAATGAGGTGGGTTTTGCTTCCTTCTTCAGGTGGCATGACAACTAAAGCCACTCCTGCTAGCAGAGATCTATCCTCATCTTACAGAATTCTGTAAAAAGCCATGAAAACTGAAGGCACTGTATTGTTGTTGCTGCTGCTCATTTGTTTTTAAGCCTATGTGTGTATAACTTAAATAATAATATATGTGTCTGCTATTTGCATAAATTTAAAAGACAATCCTCTGCCCCAATGGGGAGACAACCTAGAGAAAAACTTGTCAAGACCATGTGGCAACCTGGTCTGGAAAATGAGATGGATGTGACCACTGAAAGGAACTGGAACAATGGTAACAGGGTTACTACAGTTCAAGTGGCAGGTGCATGAGCCAGCATTTGGAAAGCTGTGCATCATGGGAGGTCTGATGCAACATGCACAGTAGGTGAGACCAGCCAGGTATGCATCATAAGAGGCCTGATGCAACAGGCACTGGGGATGAAACCAGCCAGGTTTCATTAGTACATGGCTATCACATGTTCTTAAGAAGACCACCTATATATGTGGGAGAGAGTCAGAATCTCTGTTGTTGGTTAGTTGTGGTTGGTGAAGCACTTCATTGGTTTGTATAGCTGTGAGTATTCAAGATTGATGTCTGATACTCAATGTATCTTTGTAAATATTTGCAACAAAGTTTAAAGCCCTCATTGAGTGAAGTCTCGCTCTCTAGCGATTCATTTCTCCAAGCTGAAAGCGGCAGCCTGCATGTAGGAGGATTTTTCCTGTGCTATCTGGTGCAAGATTCTTCACAGAAGACCATTTTCTGGCCATTCCTGTCTAAGTGCATCAGCTCTATGTGTGTGTATGCTAGATCCTGCCTGTCTGCATACCCCAACAAAACTCAAGGCAGATAACAGCAGAGGAAAGTAACAGAGGTAGAATAAAGTGTCATATTGTCCTGCTTTCAACCACGAACAAGATTCAGAGTTCCCAAATCAGTAAGCCATGGAAGCAAGAGGTATTCGGTGTCAAACAGTCAGGGGTCAAGAAAGCTGTAAATCAGAGTCAGGATTCCAGGGAATCATGGTAGCCTAGTCCATGGTTCAGGAGTCATAAATCTGAGAAACACACTTATCATAAGTCAAGCTGTCAAACAGTGGACTGAAGTTGTACTCAGCAAGATAGCTGGTAGTTTCAAGTTCCTTATATAAGCAGGATGTTCAGCCAATGCCCAAATCCCAGGCAATATTTAAGGAGAGCTTTCCAAAGCTGTGCTTTTCCTGATGCCTTGACTGCAGACTTTTGCATCCTCTGCTGAAAATGGTCTGAGCCAGATGCTTGAGCCTCTTCTCCAGCTCCTCTTCCTGCTCTAAACCCAACCTGACCTGCTGAATGCAAGGAGGACTTGATTGGCTATCAGGTGTCTGCTGTGACTCCTTGAAAGGAAGTGTGGTTTGTCCTCTGATGAAGATGAACTCTCAAGATGGTGTTGATGACACATGTAAATGCATATTAATAGACACACACCCAGAGGCACACAGACAGACAAACAAAAATACAGAGCACAGAGGTGGCCATCCCCTGGGGTTGCTTGGGGTTGAAACAAAACTGTGTTGACGGATGACTTCCTACACAAAGGACATGGTTTCTAGTCCTTTTATAATTTGCCCATTCTGAAGGAGATTGGCTTCTGTACATATAAGCATTCTTCCATGGGGTAGGTCACCTGCAGACTTGGGTGAATCATACATCACCTCTTTGGGTCATCAGCATATATGTTCTCCTTTTGGGTGTGTGACTAAGCCAATGTATTTCCACTTGTTCTTTTGTGCATCTGAGACTCATACAACGAAGATGCCTGAATAAAGCTTATAACTTAAGTAGAGGTATGTGATGGCTCCCATTTTTCTGAGATATTAAATTTATTCTGGGTTTAATCTGAAACTATTTGAGGACTGGATTTAGCACTTTGACTAACTCCATTACAGTTCAGATTGAAGCCCAGAGCAGTTTCACAGCTCCATTCATGTGGAAGCCACAACACTAAGCATATGGACTGAACCAGTTTCTGGCTGTAAAAGCTACTTGTTGCTGTAATAAAACATTAGTTTTGTATTTGTGCCACCTTCCTAATCTATTACACTTCATTTCAAGGAGAATGGTGGCTTGTGCTGCTTTGTTTTGTCTCTTTGTAATGGCTTGATTTTGGTGCTTTACTTTTATTGCATTTTCTGCACGTTCTTGGTATACATATCCCCTGCAACTTGTTTTCCTTCTTCTTCTTCTTCTTCTCATTGTGCCTTCGCCTGGAGGTACCTTTTTCAATATTCTAGCAGTGCCAAAATCCACTTACGTAGCAATTTGCACGTTGTCTTTAAAATGCAGAGGCATAACAAACTGTGGACTCTGTGAATGAGCCATCTTAAATAGATGGGAAATTTAGCAAAAAAAAAGAGAGCAGAAAGCCCAAGCTCAATTGAGATTACTGCTAAGGAAAACATTATTTTCTTCCCACCAATGTTGAAGAAGAGTGGGAAAAGGTACTGAATATTGTATTGCTGCTGCTGGGTAAGTCAGGGATTTGTGTAAGAGTATTTTCCAGTCCCTCAGTTGATACAAGGATATTATGAATGGCATTTTTACTCAACAATTTAGAGCAGATATAAATTAGGGTGTGCATAGCACAGCTCTCCCAGTATCACTGGATTGCAACTCCCATTAGCCCTAGCCAAGTTAGGCACAGGTGAAGTACAGTTGGCTGTAACTGTATAGCATGACTACATCACATGTGGCATCTTCCGCTTTTGCAACCCTCTTCTTTTCTCCCACTCCTTTCAGCATTTTCCTTATCACAAAAAAATTATTAAAGAGGGAATGATAGACAAGAATATTAACACTAATCATTGTGTTTTTTGAAGCAACACACTCCCCCATCTTGCTGTCTCACAGAAAGGGGCAGATTAGGGTAGAATCTGAATGCCATGGGATATTTTCCAATCTGCCTTCCCTTAGCTGATGTTCAGATCAGAATGCTCTTGTCTGTTATTTCCCAATAGTTCATTATGTCAGTTAGGTCATTTTTCAGCTAATAGACTATGTGAAGTAAATTAAATTGTTCCTCTTGGTCTGTAGGCCATGCAATGATCTAAGCGAGGGGTTGGCAACCTAAGGGCCGCGGGCTGGGTGTGGCCTGCGGAGGCCTTCGGACTGGCCCCTGCCCGGTCCTGCCGCCGCCGCCGCCACTGCCGCTGCCCTTTCGCGGCTGTGGGGGTCCTCCGGGGTGCCATTTTGGACGGGGAAGGTCACACGAGACTCTGGGGCACCATTTTGGAATCCAAAATGGTGCCTGGAGGACTCCCGCAGCTGCACCAGGCCTCTCTCAGAGGCCTGGCGCCATCGAGGGAACCCTCCTGGGGGACCCCCGCGGCCATGGGGGGGGCATCGGGGGACGGGGGACCGGTCCCACCCCAAAAAGATTGCTGACCCCTGATCAAAGCCAAAGACAGTTGTTCTTGGTATGCATGAATACTTTGACCAATATTATACTGTATCTGTCTTGGCCAGAGATATTAGAGTACTAAATGTAGAAAGTTTAAACAGGCAATTCTATCTGTACTACATAGTGTTGCATACCAGTTTTATTGTCATGGTTCCATCATAAGGAATCCTTGGGGGGAGAGAAGGGACAGGCACAGCTCCATTATGTCTAGCCCCAGAGACAGATGAAGGGCCCTCCATCTATTCCAACTGCCATCACTGGCCTCAGAGGAAGAGAAAAGCCAGCAGTATCTGCTGGACTTGTTACTCTTCCCCACTGCCATTCCCCTCTCTTTTTGTGTCATGTCTTTTTAGATTGTAAGCCTGAAGTAGCCCTGATGGTGCAATGGATAAATGCTGGTAGTGCAGCCACAACATTGTGAGTTTGATCCCAGGGCTCCAGGTTGACTTAGCCTTCCATCTGTTTGTAGGTTGTCAAAATGAGTACCCAGCTTATTGGAGGCAATTGGCTTACAGATCATAAACCACTTAGAGAGTGCTTAGTTCCCTATGAAGCGGTATAGAAATATAAATGCTATTGCTATTGAAGGCAGGGAACTGTTTAATTAACAATTTGTAAGCCGCTCTGAGAATATTTCTAAAGAGCGGGGTATAAATACAATAAATAAATAAATAAATAAATAATAAAAATAAAATAAATGCTGGGATTTGTAGTTTGGTGAGATACTAAGCATCTTCTGCTCAGAACCTCAGCTAGTATCCTGTTACTTATGATGTCCTAAGATAGGCATAGGATATCGTAACTGCTTTGTAGTCTCATTTATGATCGAGCCAGTTTATGCCACACCTGCAGCCGAAATCCACCTCAGAAGATAGCCAGATATTCAGAACAACGGAGATCTGTGTTGCTGCCAAGTGAGGTGGTGCAGGATGAAATGACCAGCCATCTCCACCAGTAGATGAAGCTGCAGGGAAAGGAAGCAGGAACCACTGTGGGAATGATACCTGGAATACTGTGTCCAGTATTTGAATGGGCACTACAATTCAAAAAGGATGTGGAGAAACTGGAGCGTGTCCAAAGGAGGGCAACTAAAATGGTGAAGGGTCTGGAAACCAAGCCCTATGAGGAACGACTTAGGGAGCTGGGGATGTTTAGCCTGGAGAAGAGAAGGCTGAGAGGTGATATGATAGCCATGTTTAAATATTTGAAGGGATGTCATATCGAGGAGGGAACAGGCTTGTTTTCTGCTGCTCCAGAGACTAGGACCCAAAACAATGGATGCAAGCTGCAAGAAAAGAGATTCCACCTCAACATTAGGAGGAACTTCCTGACAGTAAGGTCAGTTCGATGGTGGAACACACTCCCTCGGAGAGTAGTGGAGTCTCCTTCCTTGGAGGTCTTTAAGCAGAGGCTGGATGGCCATCTGTCAGGGATGCTTTGATTGGAAGTTCCTGCATGGCAGGGGGTTGGACTGGATGGCCCTTGTGGTCTCTTCCAACTCTATGATTCTATGATTCTATGATTCTATGATTTTATGATAACTATTGAAGTGCCATTCACTGCAGCAGGGGGATTGTAACAGGATCCTGCACCACTCCGCTTGGCTGTAGCACAAACCTCCATCATTCTAGATGGCTCAGTGTTTTTAAGAGGGGCTTCAGGGGTCAGGTGGAGAGTTACAGTATAGTTACAATATCATGGCTACCTTTTTGATGTCGAATCTCAGGCTCTGTGTGCTGTAACTCTCTAGCAGCCAGTTTTAAAGACCTCACCAAGCTACAAATCCCAGGATTCTGTGGGAGATTGCAATCTATCTGTAGTGTAAAAACACTTGAAGTCATTTTGATGAGCTTCAACCAGAAACAAGTATAAACAGAGTGGACCTAACAAGATGGATTATTCTGGACGCTTCAGGAGAAAGAAAAAAAGCTGTCTGAGTAATCTGCATTTGGCATAAACTGGCTCTCATGCATAAACCACTTACAAGCACCAGCTCCATAATGATATGCACATAGTAAACACTTTCAAGTGATTAAAACAAATCATTATCTTCCACAGAACAAGTACATGTCAGTAAAAGAAGTCCTTCAGGCTAACTTCCTCTATGTTATGCTAATCGCACCCTTAAACTAACACCCCTTTAGAATCCCCCTACTGAGTTGATGAGGCAACTCAGTAATGCAAGATTTATCTAATACTTTAAATTAGTTCTAAGGCCACCTGTAACATGAAGAAACTTATCAAGGTAGTGTCCAAGATATATATGTACACACACACCTTTGTATTTGCAGGGGATATGTTCCAGACTCTGCTGCAGATACAAAAAAACCCACAGGACCTCCAAGCAAGAGAATGAAGAAGGAGGAAAGCAATGTGTAGAAAGGAAATGTCCATAAATCGTGTGCTGCAGAAGTCTGCCTTCCCCAGTGCTTCTAATATTTGACAGCTTTAGTATACTCAGGAATTGAAGTTTTGTCTCTTTTGTAGGAAGTGTATGCTTTTTTGTGCATTCTCTAATTTCAAGACCCATTGTCCCCAATGACGGCACAATGTGTTCATGGCTGTGTATGCACCACCATTGTGGACAATGGACCTTGCTGGCCACAGATGCTTCAGTCAATAGATGGCATGCCTGTGGATAGTGAGGCTCCACTGTATTTTAAAATATGTATACAAATACATGGGATAAAATTTCAATAAGTCAATATGTAATATGTAAAATATTTAATATTGACAATTTAAATATTAATAAAACTGGGGGAAAATTACACAGAGACCAGTACAACCAGGTGGGTTTTCAGAGCTTATCTGAAGACCTGTCAAGAAGGGACCTGCACAGAGACTTTCTGGTGGTGGCCCCAGAATTCCTGAGGTACAATGCCACCATTGAAAAGCTTTTCTCCCTTTTTTACTCAACAGGCTAAACTGTTCTTGATGGCAGGCTATTTCAAACCAGTTGTGGCTTGGATCATGCCAAAACAGAATTTTGGCAGTAGGGTGTCAAATGTAAACAAAAATGTGACAGTTTGGTTGTTGCCCTACCACTAAAATTGGAAAACTTCACAGCAGCAGGATGATGCCCCTAGTAGATGAAATGAGGCAATGAACACAACAGCTACTTGGGAAGTTTACCACCTCGTGAAGCGAGGAGCAAGGTACTATATGTGATATCATCTGACACTGTCCAAGCAAAGGCTAAGAATTTAAGGTTAACTACTATTTGCTGAAATAGACAGATCAATTGGTACCTATCACTGAACTAGATAGACCAGTTGTTTGACCTGAAGGCATTAGCATTAGCATTTACATTTCTATACCACTTAATAGTGAACTTAGCACTCTCTAAGTGGTTTACAATCTGTAAGCCAATTGCCCCCAACTGAGGGTACTTGTTTTACTAACCTATGAAAGGATGGAAGGCTGAGTCAACCTTGGAGCCCTGGGATCTCACAATGTTGTGGCTGCAATATTAGCATTTAACTACTGTGCCACCAGGGCTTCTTGAGAGAAGGAAGCTTCCAGTATTAATGTTCTGGAGATAGGGATGTATATTGGCCTAAATTTCATTCTTGCTAGAGCAAATATTACCATTTTTCTCCTCGCTGTGAAAGAGCATTTGAAAACTGCGTAGTTTCAGACTTATTTTTGTATGTGTGTGTGTGTGTTACCAGAAAACAGGTTTCCTGTGCAGGAAACACTAATTTTTGAGTAGAAACCAACATGTTCCTACAAAAAAACAAGTTTCCTGTAAAGGGGAAAAAAAGCATTTTCTGTACAGACATGTTTTCTGTGCAGAAAACAGGTTTCTTGTGTAGTTTCTGTGCAGTAAATACTGCTTTCTATGCAGAAAAATCTGTTTTTAAAATAAAAAGCCACATGCTTTTTTCCCCCATAGAAGAAATCTCAAACTGAGGAATCTCACCCAACCAGGATTCTCCTCATTAAGGTTTCCTAACAACGGAGAAAATGGGTTTTTGTCCCTTTATTTGACCAAATATTTTCAAACATTCTTTCCATCCCTTGTTGGGAATCTGGTTGCCCATTAGAGATCCTGGTTTAGATTTAATATACTCAGAACTTGAAAAAGTTACTTTCTGGATTGGCCAAACTGTATGAAGGATGCTGCAAACCCTTACCTAGAAATGTAACTTTTCTAATTTCTTGACTTTAAACTTAGATTCATCTCAAAGATATTATACTAGACTAACATTGAGGTCAATTCTGGGTATTTGACTCCATTGCCACACAGTCTTCCAATATCCTCTGGCATCAATTAGAATGATATCCCTCCCACTCATTTGGCAACAGACTCAAAGCTGCTGATCTCATCTTTTCTCCCCTCCTGATTCTGAGTCACCCTTTGATTTCCCCCCAGCAGGACAATCGAATATTTGCACTGCAGACTGGTAATTAGGAATGTCACTTTGGCCCTCGCTTACAAAAAAAGGTCTTTGTTATTGCAGCAGGTAAAAGTATGAAGGTCACAGAAGAGGCTGATTGATCATTCCAATAGGAATTGAGTAGCAAGAAGCTGAGAAAGACATATGGATGGAAGACCTTGAGAAGAAAAAAAGCAACAACTACCAGATGGAATTTTACTGTGTCAGCCTTCTCAAAATCATCATACTGTAACATCAAGAGAAAAATAAGTGGCTTTTCCCCTTCCCATCCCAGTCTGATTTAGAATTGAACTGGAAAGCAGTTATCTCACCATCACCATCACCATCCCCAAACCAATAAAATAAGACCTGTCAATAGCTGTTAATTCTGAACCCAATCCTAAACCAGACCTTTGAACTCTGTCAAACATAAAATGAGCATGATGGGTGAAAGGTCTAGAATCCATGTCCTATCAGGAGTGGCTTAGGTAGGTGTGGTTAGCCTGGCAAATGGAAAGTTAAGAGGTGATATGATAAACATGTTTAAAGATTTGAAGGAATGTCCTATTGAGGATGGAGCAAACTTGTTTGCTGTTGCTCCAGAGACTAGGACTCTGACCAGTAAGTTTAAACTACAGGAAAAGAGGTTCCACCTAAACATTAGGTGGTAAGAGCTCTTTCTGCATGCCAGGGGGTTGGTCTGGAAGACCTTTGTGGTCTCTTCCACCTCTATTATACTGTGATTGCTGCTTCTACTATTCTTTCATCAGCCTTCATCCATACATGTGTGCTAACTAGCATCCTTCTCTAATGGTATGGAGTCATCAATGGCTTCTTTTTCATTCTCAGATGTGGCTGGGTGGGACCTCTTTGTCTCTGTCCCTTCTCCCTTCCTCCATGCCTTTCTCTCCATTTCCTCTTCTTTCTGGTGCTTGAAATGCTTCTTGGTAACATTAAAATGTGTCATGGACTTGGGGAAAACTAGATTACCTGGTGGCCCTGACAACTAAAATACAATAGGGAGGGAAGAGAAATACTACTTTCTGCCATTATTATTGCCAGTTGATAGGGGAATATCTTTGTGGGTGAGTGGAGGGGCTATACCAAAACTATTCCTGAAGATATTTACTCATACATGTCTGTGAACTCGCATTTATATGTGTATATAGATGTTCTATGGGTAACATGGACTGCTAAAAAGACAAATAAATGGGTCCCAGAGCAAATCAAGCCTGAACTCTTCCTTGAAGCCAGGATGACTGAACTGAGACTGCTGTATTTTGGCCATTGCATAGAATCATGGAGATGGAAAAGAGCACAAGGGCCATCCAGTCCAACCCCCTGCCATACAGGAACTCTCAATCAAAGCATACCCAACATATGGCCATCCAGCCTCAGTTTAAAAACCTCCGAAGAAGGAGACTCCACCACTCTCTGAGGGAGAGTGTTCCACTGTTGAACAGCTCTTACTGTCAAGAAGTTCCTCCTAATGTTCAGGTGGAATCTTTTTTCTTGTACCTTGCATCCATTGCTTGGGTCTTATTTTCTGGAGCAGCAGAAAACAAGCCTGCTCTCTCCTCAATATGACACCCTTTCAAATACTTAACAGGGCTATCATATCACCTGTTAACTGCTTCTTCTCCAGGCTAAACATATCCAGCTCTCTAAGTTGTTCCTCATAGAGCATGGTGTCCAGAGCCTACACCATTTTAGTCGCTCTTCTCTGGACACGCTCCAGTTTTTCAACATCCTTTTTGAATTGTGGTGCCCAGAACTGCACACAGTATTCCAGGTGGGGCTTGACCAAAGCAGAATACAGTGGCACTGTTACTTCCCTTGATCTAGACACTATATTTCTATTGATGCAGCTTAAAATCGCATTGGTCTTTTTAACTGCCGCATCACACTGTTGACTCATGCTCAACTTGTGGTCTATGAGGAATCCTAGATCCCTTTCACATGTAGTCTCATTGAGTCAGGTGTCCCTCATCCTATATCTATGCATTTCATTTTTATGCCCTAAGCGCAGTACCTTACATTTCTCTGTGTTGAAATTCATTTTGTTAGCTTTGGCCCAGCTTTCTAATCTATTAAAGTAATTTTGAATTTTCATCCTGTGCTCTGGGGTATTAGCTATTCCTCCTAATTTGGTTTCATCTGCAAATTTGATAAGTATACCCCCTATTCTTTCATCCAAGTAATTGATAAAGATGTTGAATAACACTGGGCCCAGGACAAAACCCTGTGGCACCCCACTGGTCACTTCTCTCCAGGATGAAAAGGAGCCATTGTTGAGCACCATTTGGTCAACCAATAACAAATCCATGTAACAGTTACCTTGTTTAGTCCACATTTTACTAGCTTGTTTGCCAGAATGTCATGGGGAATCATATCTACAGCATTCCCTTCATCTACCAAGTTGGTAATTCTATCAAAAAAAGATATCAGATTTGTTTGGCATATCTTGTTTCTCTGGAACCCAGAGAAACTTTTTGTGATTATAGTATTCCCTTCTAAATGGTCACAGACTCTCTGCTTAATGATCGGCTCTAGAATCTTTCCTTGTATTGAGGTCAGACTAACTGGACGATAGTTCTTGGGATCCTCTTTTTTCCCCCTTTTGAAGATGGGGACAACGTTTGCCCTCCTCCAGTCTGCTGAGACTTCTCCTGTTCTCCAGGAGTTCCCAAAAATTATTGCCAGTGGCTCCAATATTACATTTGTCAATTTTTTTAATACCCTCAGATTTCATAAGAAGACATGACTCACTTGAAAAGATGATAATGCTTGCTAAGGTGGAAGGCAGTCAGAAAAAAGGAAACTGCATACCAGATAGATAGTCCTCAATGAAAGAAGCCACAGCCCTTTCCACTTTTCCACACTCATCAAGTTTTAATGATAGTGAATGCAATGCACTGAGACCTGATCAGGGCCACCACTCAAAAACAGAGGGTGATTTGAGGGTGATCAAGATAAGACAAAGCTAGTGCTGTAAAAGAAGATTAATTGCTGATTAATGGATGCAACAGACATTCTAAGAGCCTGAACAGACTGGCAAGAAACACCAGCATCAGGGTGGAGTGGAGGCATGGCAACTGCATGCCACATGTCCCAATTCCACCCCAATGCCGGCGTCATGTTGCCTGCCTGCCCACCCACCCACACGGTGGGTGGCATTTCTACATTTCTGAGGTGCAGCATTTAGACACATTGTGCCAAAGAAATGCAGGAAAGCCACTGCTGCAACGGCAAGTGCAGCTTTTTGCCGGCTTCAAAAGGAGCAGCATTTTGCTGCTTCTTTTTGAGCCGGCAAATTGCCAGATTGGGGCAGCAGCGTGCAGTTGCTGCACCCTGATTCAGCAATCAAAGGGCCGGTGCAGAGCTGCTCCTTTGGGGCCATCTGTTTTGCCCCAAAACACAGGATGCTAACTTGCACCACTAGCCAATGGAATCCAAAATTCCTCACAAGCAATTGTGTACTTGGGGTCCTCAAGTACAGTGTTACCCCACAGGACAGCAGTTACTTTAGGCTTGGCAAGATGGTTTATTCTTCCCCTGGAGTAGGAGTAGGAATTATTCAGCCCTCCAGATATTGGATTGGAACTCCTAGGAGCCCTAGGCAACATATCCAGTGCTGAGGAATGTAGGGAGTTCTTGTCTTAATGTGAGACTGAAAGTGTGCTCCCCACAATACTCGTGAGTGCCAGCTTGGCATTAATTGGACTATTCCTCCAACTGAATGAGTGAAGTCTTCCAACAAAGTTACACATAGAGTTGGATCTATTATTCCCAACTTACCTGAATGAAGACACAGCCATGGAAATCCTAGGCATGCCCACTGTGTTTTCCTGGAACTTTCTGAAGAATAGGTCTGAACCTTCCATGTCTGCAAGGGAGATGCTGCCCTACAATAGAGAGACTGACTTACAACCAGATCTCTCAGACAATTCCTACTTTGTTACAAACTGTACAATTGCAAAGCTATCAATCAGTCAGTCAGTCAGTCAATCAATCAATCACTATTTATTTCTAGCAATTATGTACCTTCAAGTTTGTTCTGACTTATGGTAGTCCTAATGCAAAGCTATCATCGGCTTTTCTTGATAAGTCTTGTTCAGAAGGACAGCCAGTGTTCAAGTCTTGCCTGTGTCTTCCTCTGAGGCTGAGAGAGTTTGACTTGCCCAAAGTCACCCAATGGGCTTCCATAGCAGTGGGGGTTCAAGCCCTGGTCTCCGAAATCATAGTCCAATGCTCATAGTGCTACATCATGCTTTTCTGCAAGAGAGGGACTCAAGGTGGTTTTCAAACTAAAAAGAGATCCAAGTAAAACTAGAAATAGTGAAAATAATATGAAAAGTTAAGATTAAAACAATATTATACTGTCTATAGAATTAAAACCATATAAAACATTAACTTAAAAACATAGATTAAAAATGGTATAGCACTGAGGCAAAACCCCTTTATATAAACCATCAGTTCCCAAATGCCTGCTGGAACAGAAATGTCTTCACTTGACTGCAGAAAAATGGAGCCAGCCTAGCTTCCCTGAGAAGGGAGTTCCAGAGTTTGGGAGCAGCCACAGAATAGGCCTTCTCCCACATTCCCACCAAATATGTCTGGAAGGGTTGATGGAAGCACCTTCTGAGAAAATGTTAGAATTCAGAGAGGATCATGTATACAGTCCAGATAACCAGGAGCAGAGCCATGTGGGGCTTTTAGTAGGCTGCAACTTGTATCTTGAATTGTGTTGAGATACAGATTGGTAGCTAGTGGTGGAGTCTTGTAACAAAGGAGCCATGTGCTTCCTGTAAACAGCACCCCATTAACAATCTGTTTGAAGTTTTTTTGGATCAGCTGAAGTTTTCAAACACTCTTCACTGTAGAGCACATTACAGTAATCCAAATACAATGTAACTAAAGCATGTGTCACCATGGTCAAGCAAAAGGAATGGGTGCAGTTGGTGCACTAGTTTTGATTGGTCAAATATGCTAATCCTGAATATCCAAGTTCAAGACTCAGTCCTGGAGTACATCCAAACTATGAACCTGCATTTACAGAGAAAGTGTAACCCCATCTGACAAATGATAATTCCCTATTTGCTGATTTGACTCTTGGACTCTGGAGATCAGGGTTCGATTCCCGACTTGAGCAAGTCACACACTCAGTCTCACAGAATGGTAATGGCAAAGCCCTTCTGAAGAAACCTGCCAAGAAAACTCTATGATAGGTTCACCTTAGGATAGCCATAAGTAAAAAATGATTTAGAGGCACAAAACAACAACTTGTGAGTGTCCGGGAATATCTATGTATTGCTTGGATTAGGCTTTAATTTGTTCAGTCTCATCTAGTCTGCTACTGTTGATAAACACAGACTGTTTGGGTTGAGGTTGCAAAAAGAAATAGTTTGGTGTTATCAGCATACTGACAGCACTGAGCCCCTAAACTCCAAGCAACCTCTTCCAGCAGTTTTCATGTATAGGTTCATTAGCATGGAGGACAAAACAGAACCTTGCGGACCCTACAGGCCAATGGAAAAGAGCTGAACATGAATACTCCAGCACTAGGAATGGACTCACTGTAAAATAGTGCCCCCAAGTCCCATCCCAGCAAGCTATGTACTGTATATCAAAGTCTGCCACCTAATGACTGGAGATGGTACTGTATGCTTCAAATGGAAACATGAAAATTTAAAATTAATTGTGCACATTATAGAAAATACAAAATAACCCCCCAGTATACATCCCTAGGGGTCTTTTTAGATAGTACCTTGAGTTGTGCATATCTAGATTTCCCGGTCTTGGAGTTATAACACAGACAAGCAGGCACACACACACACACACTTATATTAATAGAAGAAAAGCAAATTTGACCACCAGTCTTTACAATGGAAACAATGAAAGAGCCATAATTCTGGTGAATTTTCTACCAATGAAGCTAATTCCTATTATGCAGTATATTTCACACTCTCTTGGCAGTGGACAGATTAGCGAAAATTGAATTTCATGCTAACCTGCCCAGGGCAATGTATGCCCTATTTCTATGAACCATTACTGTATTAAGATAACAATTCAAAGATATTCACACTTTTAAGTACATGGAAACAGCAACAGTTTTCATCCCACACATAACTGTAAGAAATGTGACTATTCACTGGAAACCCCAAGCAAACTCTTCAAACCACTCTGCTTCTTATGGACATAACTATTCTACATGGTGTCTGTTATTATGTAGTATAATAAAAGGAAGTGTTCCAAGGTGTAAATACATCACACGTTTTTTTAAAAAAAGGCTTCAGTTCTCTCTCTCTCTCTCTCTCTTTTTTTAAAATATGCAATGTTTTAAATGCAGGTTGAGTATCCCTTATCCGGAATTCTGAAATCCGAAATACTCCAAAACCAAAACTTTTAAAATGGGTGGCTGAAATAGTGTCACTTTTTAATTAAAATATTCAATAAAATTACCTTCAGGCTATGTGTATAAAGTATATACAGAACATAAATGAATAGTGGTTTAGACCTGGGTCCCATGTCCAAGATATCTCATTATGTACATACACTTGGCCCTCCACATTCGTGGCTCTGACATTCATGCTTTTGATTATTCATGAGGTCAAGGCTGCTGTGTGTGCGATTCTTTCTCCTCCTTTCTCCTGGGCTTTTCTCCTGGCGGGGGGGGGGGGGGGGAGCCCAGGAGGGAGATGCTGGGAAGGATGCATGTGCCAATCCCTCCTCTTTTCCAGTCAGATTGTTGCCTTCCCCAGGCACCAATCCACCTGGGAATGGGGAGGGGATGTTTACATCCCTCCAAGCCCCTTTGCTGGGCATGTAGCTGCCTGCCTTGCCCAGGCAGCCATCCACCTGGGAAAGGGATGGGGAGCCAGTTAAAGGGATGGGAAGGTGGGGAAAAGAAGAGGAGTGTGTACGCCTGCTCCCCTTTCCCTGCCCACCCCTCCCTTTAACTGGCTTCCACATGGGGGTGGGAGTTATTCATGATTTTTCACATTCACAGGGGTCTTATGCCCCTAACCCCCATGAATGTGGAGAGCTGAGTATATATGCAAACACAGATATTTCAAAATCCAAGTAAATAAATAAAAATTCAAAATTCAAAACATTTCTGGTCCCAAGCATTTTGGATAAGGGAGACTCAACCTACACTTAGAAGACTACTCATGATTTATTTATCAATCCATTTTTAATAGCCCACCTTACTTCCAAGGAACAGAAGGCATTATACAATAAAATCAATTTAACAAGATGTTGCTGCTGATTTTTTTTTAATTGCCAAGATCATGTTTAAACATGAACCGATAATATCATAGCTATGTTTTAACTCCCCAGCTGATCCTAGGAATCCACCTAAAAGCCAGTCACCTATCTTGAGTGATGGAGGTCTCTGTTGCTCCTAAGCTGGGTGCTACAGAATAGTGTAACCAGCCCTCTCCCACCAGCAAGTGAGGTTATGATGAAGAGTTGCAACAGATCCCCAGTATCATGTCTAATTCTCAGGACCCAAGTTCAAACTATGACACAGAAAGGGAAATGGAAGGACAGGGGTATGTGCCAATGCCTGAGAAAGACAATGGCACTCCCTAGCATCTACAACACAGAGACATCGACACAACAATACCTAATACAGCTGAATGCAGATGAGAAAGGGACAGGCTGCAACACTCAGAGTGTTTAAACAGAAAATGCTCATTAATCAGTCTGCAGCTGTGGGAGGCTGTTAGACCATAGCTATTCCAGGAATCCCCTTGGGAGGTCATTGCTGACAATCAACCATTCTGGAGGAAGCAACACTTTTTGTCTCTTGATCCCTGGCTCGTGCTTCTGAAGAATGTTGGATTATGCATTCTAAACTGAATGTGCTACAGGAGACTCCCTTGCACTGACACCTTGGATTTACTGTTGTACCCTATTGGACTCTTCCAACTGCATACACTTGGACTCTAAGAACTGTATACACCTGGCTGGTAAGCTCCGCTACACAACTGGAGCTGCTTCTGTCTTGTCTCTCATTGACTTTGCTTGGTACTTTGCCCCTGGTGGCCTCCAAGACAGAACACCCACAGGGGTTTTCTGCTTCTGCTTCCCACAGTGTTGCTCACTGGTGCTCCCATTCTGATGTACATCATTCTGTAATGCCCTGCTTGGCAGCAGCAAAGACCTCTATTACCCTGGAGGGCTGACTGGCCTTTAAGGTGGTTTCACAGTCATTTCTGGTAATGGGATTATTGCAGATGAGAATACAAAGCAGTTATGATGGTGCCCTATATCTAACTTACAACATGCTAACTGACTAACAGGATGCCAGCCATTAAGAATGTGTGCCTTCAAGCTGTTTCCAACTTTCCAAGTTGTTTCCAATAGCAACCCTAAGGCGAACCTATTATGCAGTTTTCTTAGCAAGATTTATCCAGAGGAGTTTTGCCATTGCTCTTCTCTGAATATAGCCTTCAGCACCTCATAGTCCCTTGACAGTCTCTCTTCTATGTATTAACCAGGCCTGACCCTGACTAGCTTTCTGAGATCAGCCAGGACTTGGTTCCTTCAGGATACCTGCCTAATACTCTCTTACTGCACTCTCTCTCCATATTTAGTCCATGTAATTCATTTAATTGTTTGATTGATTAATATCTTGCATTACAGTCCTTAGGAAATCAACAACGTACCTCACAAAATAACAACAAATGATTAGAGTATTAATTGAATAGTAACATGGTTCATAAAACCAATACAGCATGCATCTCACTTGAACAAGAAATACTAGGGTCTGTTCCAGCCCAAATCTTTTCTATATAAAGAAAATGCAGCTGTTCTTGTAAAGTGTTTTTGCAAGGGAGAGAGCAAGAAAGATACGTTGAAGGAGGACGGCAGGGTGAGACTCTCTTGGGACAATCCACAAGGTGCTATAACTAAGAATGCCCTGCTCAGTATATCAATCTATCAGAAGATAGGGGAAATGGAGTAGGACATTACTCCAAAACCTGACAAGTTCCAGGAGGTTAAAGTGGACCTTATGGTATCTGGCTGAACCTAAAATAGATCAGCACTTGACTGTGTCAGCCAAGTTGCACTTGGCAGAGTTGCCTTGCTGGAACAATATTCTTAGTGATTTGCTGCACTTGAACAGTATGGAAGCATGTGACATCCCAATATTATGACAGCTTATGACCCTTAGGGTTTACATCATAGAACCAAAGCTGTTTTCTTCTTGCTTTTTCTACTTCTTTTCTTACCACATTAACTTAACACTGATGTCACTGCCTTTAGCACAAATAACATGGAAGCCTAGTGCAGAGAGCGTGAGAAACAACAGTTCCCATCCACAGAGTCCTTGGGATTGGTCCTGAGTGGCACCTGAAAGCTCATGTGTCTACTCCAAAACAAGCATAGGCTATGATTATGGACATATACCTTATTTTGCTGCAATGATGGATAGTAGTTTCCATGTCAGCAGGGTGGTAAATCTGTTATGGGTTCTGGACCTCACTTGATAGGTCCCAAAGAGTTCAGAGTAAACCCAGAACAAGTTCACCATCCCACTAAGACAGAAGCCCAGAGATGCTGCTGTGTGGTTATAGTTCATAGATTACATATTCAAAGCCCCTATATATCATGTAGTCCAACAAGATAATACATCTCCATTCCTTCTCTCTCCACCCATCTCTGTTAAGGATTTTACACTGCTTTACAAACTGCACAGAGATAGGGTGGAGGGAGAGAAAAATAGGACTGAATTCAGCAGTCCCAATGTGGTGTTATGGCTTGAGTGTTGGACTTGGATTTTGGAAGGCCAGGGTTGAAATCCCTGCTCAGCTATGGAAACCTACTACATGATCTTGAGCAAGTCATACTTTCTCAGCTTAAGAAGAAGGCAACCACAATCTCCTCTGAATAATTTTTTCCTACCCCACCCCAGAAAACTCATATCCTATGATAGTGTTGCCATAACTTGGAGTCCACTTGAAGGCACATAAAGTTACTCTGACTTTTGACTAAACAATTCTGGGCATCAGCTCTGAACTCTGAACTTCATGAAGCTGTCCTTGCAATGCTTAGGGACCTTTTCTGTGTTCCTCTCTCCTTCCTTGCATTTACGGGTTGAAATATTTAAGTTCCAATAAATCTCTTTCACATACTGATAAATGGCCACTGTTTGGGAGTGTCACTGAAGGGAAAAAAAAGTTTAGCTCCTTGAAAAATTGCTTTGCAAACTCACTTATCTTTTCTTGCTGTGTCCCTCCCCTGCTTCTCACTGCATGGTAAATATAACCTTGTAAATATGAAATGGATACCATCCTTACAAATGTGTTCTAACAGACAAGGCTTAAATCAGTTTTGAAGTCTCATGTTATTTACACTAACATCTTGGGCTATAGAGGAGAAAGTGCATGAGAAATGTTTATTCATTCTGTCACTCACTCACTCATTCCATAACAGAAGTAGGTACACTGGTCTGTGCTGCAGCGAAAACAAAGCCTTGTAGCATTTTAGAGACTAACAAATTTATCATGGCATAAGCTTTTGTGGACTGCTGTCCAATTTTTCAGAGGTATGAAATGTTCTCCCAAGATGCAAGTGGACACAGCCACGTGGGTCACAACACAAAGATTCTGGCACTAAGAAGCTAATTAGTACATGCTATCCAGCATTGTGTTTGTGACCTATGTACATATATTGGCAGCATACATACATATACCATATATACCCAACTATAAGTCCACCTCATGTATAAGTCAAGGGCAAGTTTGGGGGGCAAAATTATGGATTTTCTTATGACCTGTGGATAAGTCGAGGGTAAAACCTAGCAGCATGTAACAAAAGATCTAAAGGATGAAGCCAAGGAAAATAATGCCAAAGAACTTGCAAAATTCCACCAGGCATAACTGCTTCTGCTCATACTAAAAGCTGGATGGATGGGAGAATAAAGAGGGATCAGTGCTTCCAGGACAGATTACACTCTTGCCTTTGACATGCCATTCTATTTCTCATGTACGATTCTCAAGGCATTGGGATTTGATCACAGTCAGGAAATTGATTATTTCCATTCAGTCCCTGTCAGTTCAAAACCATCTGCTTCAAATGCTCATGTGCAGAGGTTTGTTTTTTTTTAAATGGCAATCTCTTATCTTAATAAAACACTCATTGATTGCTATGAATTTACATATCCACAGTAAAGAACCCCCATTTTTGTGGCTATCACAACCAATAAAGAAGTTTTTTTTTGTTTGAGCATTTTTCCTTTCTGTTCCCAACTATTCTCCTTAATGTATTATCCACCAGTGAGTCAAAAGTTCTCAATAATTAAAATGTGTTCATTTAATAGAATAATATATATCCTACCTTTTGTCTAATCAAGAGAGAGCTCAAGGTGGCTAACAACATTATAAAACACAATAGCATAGACATTAACAATTAAAGCAGTTAAAAACAATTAATGCCTGAAAGAAAAAGAAACTACATGGCAAATAATTAAAACATCCAAATCGGCTTCAAATTCCAAGGCTGAGAAAAAAGACCAACCTAAAGAGAATTGTTCTTTGCAGCCAACAGAATTTTTTAAAGAAGGAATGGACAAGAGAAATATTCTATGGATGAGAATTCTCACATGGGATTTAAACATTGACAAGGACTTCTCTGGATTCTTCTGTGCCCCATTTGTGGGAAATTCTGTACATTCAATCAATATTTTTCCCCACTGATTCTTTTAAAAAAAAAATCTTATACAATTAGGCACAAGAATATTTTGGAATCAGCCAGCATAGTGTAGTGGTTTGAACGTTTGATTATGACTTTGGAGATCAGGGTTTGAATCCCTACTTGGTCATAGAAATCCACTAGGTGACAAGTCACACACTCTCAGCCTCAGAAAAATCTCATGATATGTTCATTTTAGGGTTGGCATAAGTCAGAAATGACTTGAAGACACACCAGAATAACAACAATTTTGGAATCTTTGGTCAAGATCCTATTTTCCATTGTAAGTGTACTGGTGGAAGAGAAGCACATGATCAGAGTTGAAGCTGAATATCACACTACACTGTTATAATGCTATTATTGCATATTAACTGTTACAGCTGCCTGTTGTGGTACCCTGGGATTTGCAGTTTAGGGAGGGGCATTTAGAATTCTCAGCCAGAGAGCTCTTAGGTCTAATTAAACTTCAAAACCCAGAATGACTCAGGAGGCAGCCATAGTAACTGAAGTGGAATAGTCTCATTGTAACATATATAGTTGGCCCTCCACTTTTGCTGCTTTTACTTTGCAAATGTGATTACTCATGGATTTGATAAATATGCTTTCTCTAGGAATCTCTAGGTCTAGGTCCTCCAGTGTAACTCTATGGCCAACTTTCACCAGAGATTGCACTGGAGGACCTAGAGATTCCTAGTGAAAACCCTTCTCTAGGCATTTGTAGATCCTCCAGCAGAATTTGGTGGATGTTGACCATATACTTGAGCTGGAAGACCTCAAGATTCCTAGAGAGGTGTTCTCTCCAGTAATAAAATAAAATAAAATAAAAGGTTTTTTTTAATTTGTGGTTTTTCCACTTTCACAGAGGTCCTGTGTCCCTAGCTCCAGCAAATGTGGAGGGCCTACAGTACACTCATTCCTCCACATTTGCTGGGGTTAGGGGCACAGGACCCCAGTGAATGTGGAAAAACTGCAAATAACAAAAATACTATGTTTTTACCTGAGAGAACACTTCTCTGGGAATCTCTAGGTCCTCCAGTTCAACTCTGTGGTCAACACTGAACATAGAATTGCACTAGAGGAGCTACAAATGCCTAGTGGAGTGTTTTCTCTAGGCATCTCTAGGTCCTTCAGTGTGACTTTTGGTTAAAGTTGACCATAGAGTTGCGCCGGAGGACCTAGATATTCCTAGAGAGAACATATTAATAACATCCGTGAATAATCAAATCTGCAAAAGTCAAAGCCACAAATGCGGAGGGACGAGTGTTGTGTGATATTGACCAAAAACTCTGGATACTGCTAAAATGGGGAAGCAAAAGTGTTCTTGAACTCCTTAGTAGCTGACAGGATAGCCTTATCTTGGTCAAAAAGTAATATATGCCCATGTAAGTGGCCCTGTTAAGGCCCCATTATGGCCCAGTCTAGACTTGTCTTGTGAGAGGGGATTGAAGTGTCTGAAAAGAGTTCAAAGGCATGCCATGTTAGTCTGGAAAATCAATATGCAAAGGGATCATGTAGCACCTTTGAACTAACTGAAGGAAAGAAGCTGGTAGCATGAGTTTCATAGACTTGAGCCTACTTCCTCAGATACATGCATCTGAAGAAATAGGTTCTTACGAAATTTCATGATACCAGCTTCCTCCCGCAGGAAGTCTTCTGCAGTCACTAGGTGGATGTCTTTATTTGCCAAGCTGTTTCCACCAACACAGCCCCCAAACTTTTAATTCTCCAAATGAGTCTCTATTTTAGTAGAGGGGTAAGACTTTAGGTGGGCAACCAAGAAGTGCAAGCCACAATAATAACTTTTTGAAGATTTACTAATCTAATATAAAACAATAATAGCAAAGAGAAAGAAAAAAAATCCTTCTTTTTCTAGAGCTCACAATTAGAACCTAAAATGTTTTTAAAAATATATTTAATGGTAATTTCAAAATTTAAAAACCAGCATACACACACACTATAACATAGATATAGATATAAAAACAAATAAACAAGCACTCAAAAGAAAAAAGAAAAACTTCATTATATTATAACTTCTATCCCCCAATTAAAATAAGTCTTGTAATTAAAATGGTTTAAATAAAATAAGTCCCAAATAATAAGTCCCAATAGGAAAATAAATAAGAATAAACTGATTCCTCTAAGCCTCTCTCTTAAGCTATATAGGTCTCACTTCTCTCTGGTTCACTAACGTTTTCAGGCTCCTGGCCTTCAAAAGTAAAAAAAATCTTCATCTATAGAGAATCATACCTTGGGATTATCTAGTCTGACCTCAGCTAAAAGGAAATTTGGGGATCTTGTGTGAGCTTTTAGATAAATTTATCAAATCACTGATACGTTCTCAGGATTTTGCTTTTAAATGGACAAAACAAAAACAAAAACAAACTTCTCCCCACCCTGAAGCTGGGTCTGCTGGTTAGCACAACACAGGGTGACTTCTGGCAGAATACTGCAAGTCATCACTGTTAAACTGATCTTGCCTTGGGGTTGGCAAAGCTGCAGGAACCCTTGGTGTTTTCCAGAAACCCTGGGGTTAGCACAGGGTTTTGTGGCATGTGAACAGCTGGATTGGGCCTGAATTGGGCCAGCCCATTATTCTCATGCCAGGCTCTATGTTACCCCCCTTCCCCACACTGAGCAGCATGAGGAAAGGAGAAGCCCTGTCCCCAGATCCATCACCACTGCTTCTGTATCTGCAGAAGCTCCATGGACAGGCTGTTCAACATACCACCACTTCGCCTAAGAGGGAACTTGCCCATGCATCCAATAAGAAGAGTGGAAAGAGGAATCCCATGATCACCTTTGGCCCCTTTTTCAAATACTCCCTAGGCCTTTCCTGGGTCTAAAATGAGAGCCAGCATGGTGTAGTGATTTGAGTGTTGGACTATGGCTCTGGAGACCAGGGTTTGATTCCCAGCTCGGCCATGAAACCCATTGGGTGACCTTGGGTCCATCACATGCTCTCAGCCTTAGAGGAAGGCAATGGCAAACCTCTGACCAAATCTTGCCAAGAAAACTTCATGATAGGGCAGCATTTCCATAAACTGGAAATGACTTGAAGGCAACAACAATGGGTCTAGAATGGCCCAAGATATACCCCAGACATAGTAAACTTGATGGCCTGTGGAGAATCTTCCAACTCTATGATTCTTTCTGTCACATCTGAGTCCTACAAGTAGCAGTTTTAATTGTTAAAGATAAATAGAAGCTTTGCATGTAGAAGAAGTATATATGGAGTCCATTGAGCTCTAGTAGATCTATGGATGTGCGTCAAGAAGTTCATGAACTTTGTACCAAAAAATGATCCCCTCTCCTTTGATTTCCTCCCTTTTACATTGCTCCCTCCACCATCATGGTGAATTTTAGGATAATATTTTAATTTTTTCAAAGTGTTCATTACATTTTTTTCCAGCTCCAGGATGCTCTATGTGAAGAAATCAATTTACAATGCAATAAAGCAAACTGAAAAATGTGCCTTTGTTTCTGTGCATTTTTCTAGGAACCTTTTTTTTTATAGGATTTATTTGAATCACAAAAGGGTCAATGACCCCACTCCCCCCCCCTTTTTTTTTACTACTCATTGCTCTATATAGGGACTATGGAGATTAGTGTACTATTCCCTATTTGCTCTGATTGTATGGCCATACAGCCATATCGGTTAAGTGTCATACAACCAGAGCAAATTATTTTTAACTGCTGGAGTCTTTGGAAAGGAGTTGGCCCACTTTGAAATGCTCAACATATTCCAGCCGTTAGCTGTAGAAAGAAAAGGGTAATATTTTCACACCCTGTGCTGGTAAATATATGTTATGCTAGATTTAATTCTGATACTGCTGAATGCAAACTGTGACAACTGCATGGGCTAGATTTATGTTGTGGTTTTCACAAAGAAGCAATGGTAGGAGGAAGCAGTGGTGGGAGGAAGGAAAATAGCAGTGCTTTTTGGCTAGGGAAACTTAAACTTTATTTTTTATGAGGACAGCAAAGGCAACCCTCTTCTAAACAAATCTTGCCAAGAAAATACCTTGACCTTAGGTTTGCCTTAGAATTGCCATAAGTCAGAAATGATGTGAAGGCCCACAACAATGACTAAGGCACACAGCAGCTATCTTATATCTATGAGAAATGTCCATAGACTGGAAGTGTCTAAGGGATATGATAAAATTCCACAGGAGTGGTGTAACTACATAGCAAACATGAGGCAAAGATCCTTCACTCCTACAAGGAAGAGATAGGGCTAGGCGAACCACACTACATTAGCATTATGCACGTCAATGTGCATTGTGCACTTGTATATCTTGTACATTGTACATTGATGCACATTGTGTGTTGAGCATAGATGTGCATGTACATTGGTAGTATATTTACTTGGTTATACATTTGATTGGAGCACATTTACTTGATTCTGTTGCACAGTCTTGCTAGTCTACACAATGCCCTACATGAAGATTTTTAAACAATACAACCCGCAATGTAGGATCTTGGCTTTTGAACCAAAATGACTAAACTGAGGCTACTGTACTTTGGACATATTATGGAATAACTTAACCTGTTAGCAAAAAGCTTAACAGCAGTACATCAACTCAAAATCAGAAAAAAAATGTGAAGTATAGCATTCTACAATATTCCATAGCTGTCCTGCTTGGCAATGTAATTCTCTGTCTTTCCCAATCCAGCAAGAATGACTCCAAATCCCACTCATTGTTGAGGGAAATATCAGCTTGCAGGTGGTGGAAACCAGGTTATCAAATTCTCAGTTAGGCTGATTACGTTGTTCTGGAGCAGGGGTTGCTGTCAACATCAAATTCTCAATTAAACCCATTAAGACCTGAGGAGTTCCTTCTTTAGACTATCCAGACTTTAGAAAATTCTCTTCTGAAGTAGAATCAAAGGTAGAGTTGGCCTTGCTTGAAATCTCCATAAATGTTCCTCTGGTTCCCACTGGAAGACAACATTCCAGAATAGATGTATGTGTAGGTACACAGTGAGATTCTTTAAATGCCAGAGTCCCGAGAGGGCACCTACAATCGATATCTAATAGAGGAATTTTATTAGCTCAATTACAGCAGCTGGGAGGGCTTGGACAATTTAAAGTAGATATGTGTACAGGTTCTAAGAAACAGAACTCTAGAATTCAGGTCCATATGTAGTTTTATTTGTAAAAGGGAATCACCACTCACACAAAAGCATGCTCACACAAACACTCACAAGAACTAATTGTATAAAAAGTGGTAGAAGATAATGAGTTTAAGGATTGCAGAAGATAATACTGTACCAGTCTCAGAAGCAGAGGTTCCACTTGGGAGATTCTGTGAGATTAAGGTGTCTCAGCATCTGCCAGCAATGTTGAGGAGTCAAGCAAGATACTGACAGAGTCTTTGTCTAAATCTCAGGCAAGACTGAATTAGAGGTGCCTTGGCAGGCATATTGACCTATAGGTCAAAATGTATCCCAGGATAAATTTTGGGATTAAAATGAGGTTTCCAGGGGAGAAGAATGAGAAGAGAACTTGTGAATGGCTGGATAATCATTGTAAATGTCTCTGGAAAACTGAGGTTCACTCCCAGAGGGAAGTATTGTTGGATTTCTGTTCATGTGTAAGCCCAATGTTTATCATCCACGATCACTCCTATCAATGAAGGGATTATGTAGATTCTGATCTTGATTGCTCTCTCCTGGCCATGTGCTCTTGCGCTTCCCCCATGCTGAGCCAGTTGGATCATGGATATCCTTATATGGCATGGCTAGTTTCCTGCATTGGGGATGCCTTTTCAGATATATGCCTAAAACATTTCTTTTGATATCAACTTGATATTGAAAAAGAGGAGGGGTGCAGGGGGCTAGACCTTGGGGTAACACAGCAGAACAAGTGCATTGATTCAATTAAGGAAGCCACTGCTGCCTTGAGTTTGCAATAACTAAGCAGGGCAGTTGATGACTGTGGCTCTGGGAGGTCTCCGATTTGTAGGACCCCCATAAGTCAATGTGATGTGATGGTAAATAACAAGAAAAGTCCACATGGGACAAACCTATGCAAGAAAAATGCTTCATCTAGCACTGAAACTGCTGTTGTAAATGGGTTTCCTCTCTATTTTTTTTATTAAAATATTTATATCTTTCTCTCTGTCATGGGACTTCAGGATGACATGGATATCAATTCAATTTAAAACAATTTAGAACATTTTAAATTTCAAACAAGGTGGACTAAACAGTCTACAAATGTATTCAACAACAAACATTAAACTAACGGTTGTCATACTTTTTACCCTTGTGGCTCCCTTTCACCTACATGTGGATATTGCACTGCTCATGTAGTATATGAATAACAGTATTTTGTTTGTTTAGTATGCCCATTTTCATTTGCGCATACATATACAGTCTGCCCTCCATATCCACATACACTCTACCCACAGACTCAAGCATCAACAGTTTGAAAACATGCAAAAATTATAAATAAATCTTGATATTGCCATTTTATATAAGGCAGGAACACCATTTTACTATCCATTATATTTAATGGTACTTGAACATCCATGGATTTGCGTATCCACGGAGGGCCTGGAGCCAAACTGCAGGATACATAACAAGGGTGCACTATATATTCATATTTTAACATTTTTATAAGGAAATAACATCTTTCAAATTAGAACAGTTTTGTTGAAATAAATTTAAAACTGTACGCAATACATATGTAGATTTTACACATAAACATACTGTCTCCCACACAGCCATATGCACATATACCATTGCTTATCCACATTCAGTTATTCTCTTTCATTGTTTCTTTCACTCACAAATATACTCATTTACTCTTTCTCACAGATGCACAGAGAAACATTCATATGTATACACTACATATAAGAGTATGTAAATGAGGATGTAGGTGTGGGGAAAAGAAGCAGTGGCTCAGGATGCTGGAGGCCATGATACAGGGAGCTTTCTACTAGAGGCCATGATCCAGTGAGCTTTCTCGTTCTCCTCCTTCTCTTCCTCCCTCAGGCAGAGGCAGCTGCTCCAAGTGCCCTTCTTGCCTTTCTCTTCCCCTCCTGGTTAGAAAAATTTTGGGAGGAGTAGGAGAAGAGGGAGGAGGAAATAGCACCTCCAATTCTCACATCCCTTTGTGCAACTTGCTCCCACTTGCAATGTCTTGCTTTGTCAGACAAAGGAAGGTGTGGGGACTCGAGGGGGGGGCACCAACAGCTTCTCTTTAAAAGGTTGGGGAATTTAGCAGGACATACTAAAACAAATGACAGTACTTGCCCATAGGGAAATCATACTTGCCGATAGAGAAACCATACATGCCCATAGAAAATTGTTGGAGAATACTTGCCCTTAGGGAAACATTGGAGATGTTTCCTCTGTTTCTCTATGGGCCAGTATTCCATAATATTTCTCTATAGGCAAGTATTCTCCAATGTTTCTCTGTGGGCAAGTATTCTCCAATGTTTCCCTATGGGCAAGTATTCTGCAATGTTTCCCTGTGGGCAAATATTCTCCAGTGTTTCCCTATGGGCAGGTATTCTCCAATGTATCCCGATGGGCAAATATTTTTCAATATTTCCCTGTAGGCAAGTACCCTCCCTATGGGCAAGTCCTGCCATTTGTTTTAGCATGTCCTGAATTTAGCTATGAGAGTTTGGGTAACTTGAAGATCATTTCCGACTAAGGAGTTTATCACACGGGGGAAATCCTGTGCAGAAACGGGGCTTTAAATTGGGAAAAAAAACACAAAAGCGGTTAGATTTTCAGACAACGTCACTGTTAAAATGGAGTTAAAACGAGGTTAATCCGAATGGAAACTTGTCAAAAAACTGCTTCTTTCTACAGTAAAAAGAAGCAGTTTTTGGCGAGTTTCCGTTAGGATTAACCTCATTTTAACTCCATTTTAACAGCGACGTCGTCTGAAAATCTAACCGCTTTTGCCTTTCTTTTCCAATTTAAAGCCCTGTTTCTACACGGGATTTCCCCTGTGTGATAAATTCCTATGCATACCAGTACTAATGTGAGAGAACATCAGGTTCTGGGTGAATGAAAGGAGGTTTTATTTAGAAATATGCAAAAGTGCAACAAAACATACAATAGTAATTCAAGCAGACATAGCATTCAGAGCTAACTGAAATGAAAATATGGAGATTGGATTTCAGAGTTTTAGACATGGAGAGATATAATTCCCTGTCCAGAAAAGTATACCATGGAAAGTGAAAGTGACTCAGACTGGGGTCTGAGGGAGACACGGGGAGTAGAAGAATCTCTCTGTGCACACTGTGCTCAGAGAGGCTAGGTTTGGGACTGATATTCATACCTGGGATCCTAGCCTCAAGAAGTGTGCTGTCTTGCAATATAAAAAAGACCTGATGGTTTTCTCAGCAATCAACACTGAGATTTTGGACTGCCTGATTGCTTTAACTTTAGATTAATAAAAACAGCAACAACCCCAGAGTGGAGGGATAGGGAAGTTGGCTGGAAACATGGCAGGGAGTAGGTAAGAAGTGCTGACTTAATAACTTCAGTGCATTGAAATCTCCTTTGTCTCTTGATACAAGAGGACATGCAGAGGGCCCAAGGGAGGAAGGAGCCACCAGCACACCCTTAACTTTGATTGCAACATTACCTGGGTCTTACACATGCTCTCAGGTCTGCTGCCCTTTCTCATGGGAATTCCACCTGGTTTTCCAAAGGTCATTGTGACTTCTTAAGAACATGCTAGCTCCCGATATAAAAACATGAAACTATGGAGACCCCAAATACAACGAAGGTATGCAGAGTGTCCTAACAGCTCTATAGTTTGAGAACCACTGCACCTAACTATTTAACAATTAAAACAGATTGAAACAGTGTAAAACTGGCACAGGTATAAGCAAAGTAGTTAGAGCCCATCTCTCTAAAAGCTTTGATCAATCCCCCCCCCCCCCCCCCGCACTCCATTTTAATCTGGCTTCTGGAATGCTGGTGCTATTAGACCTGTATTGTGTCTACATAAAGCTTTTCTTAAAAAAATGTCTAGAGATACTTCTTGTGTCTCCTGTATTGTGTCTAGTTTGACCCGTGTAAACTCATGTTTCTTGTTTGCACCAGTATACATGGTAATCTGCCTTTCCCAAAGCCATATGAAAAGTTGTTGAAAAAGCCATGAGAGGCAGCAAGGAGATCATTATCTACGGCTTTGAAGAACCATGGCATTTTTTGCAGCTGCAGTTCTAAGCAAGAATTGAGTCAGTGGGAGTCACTACGGAGCGAGTCCCTTTATCCATCGGATTACCCCAATAATTAAACTGTCAGCCAAGGACTTCAAGCACTTTTGAGAGGGACAACGGAGGGGGAGAAAAGGCACTCGGCATCGATGAGTGGTTTGATTCTTTCTTGGA
Source organism: Phrynosoma blainvillii (assembly GCA_026167975.1). NCBI lineage: Eukaryota > Metazoa > Chordata > Lepidosauria > Squamata > Phrynosomatidae > Phrynosoma > Phrynosoma blainvillii. Next base: position 10,075,541 of record JANUYF010000004.1, read on the forward strand.
TTAAGCCTGTAATTTCTTTTATCTTAATCATTGTGTTTACATAAGACCTTGCTTTGAAAACATTTTTTTTGAGAAATACTTTTCTATATGTTTTAAAATAACATGAGGAGTATTTAACCACTTACCCTTTGTTCCTGTGATTTCTGAGAAACAGTTACATCAAGAATGATCTTTTCTCTTCACCACCCCCATCCCACCATCTCTCTCTCTCTCTCTCTGTAGGTAAAAGCTTCTTTGAAAAGTGAAGTTAAGTAGGCTATTTTGCTAGGTTCTTGGAGGTAGTTTTAAGCTTTGAGGAGTGCAGCTGAATTGAAGAAGGTGGGCTATTCCTGCTGGAAACTGTTTAAATGGATAGTAAGTAATACTTAGTGTTTGTTCTCTAACACTTTGGTGTATTCAAGTGTTTTGCAAATATGATTTTATAATCCTTGAAACAAAAATATAATCATCATCATCATTGGTGTTGCCATTCTCCATAGATCAGTGGTTCTCAACCTTTGGTCCTCCAGATGATTTAGAGTTCAGATCCCATAATTTCTGACTGCTGGGGCTCCTGGGAGCTGAAGTTCAAAACAAATGGAGGACCAAAGGTTGGGAACACAGCTATAAATGGATGGATCAAGGATTAGAGAAAATGGTCTGCCTTAAAGTCAACATAGCAAACAAATGATTCCAGATTGCTAGTTTGTTTTCACTTCTGTCCCTCCTTTTTATCATTATTGAGGCTCAAGACAGCTAACAATATATTTAAAAGCAGTACGATTAAAACTATACAAAACCATTGATAAAAGTATAAATATAAAAATTATTTTTAAAAAAACAATTGAACAATATATAAAGTTAAAAACATTAAACATTAAAATTCATTAAAAGACCTTAAAAACAGCACTGCGCAGTGTTTTAAACCTACCTCAGTCAGTTTCTTAAAACTTGGTGGCACAAAAATGTTTTAACTTGCTGACATAAGGAAAACAAGGATGAGACCATCCTGACCTCACTAGGGAGGGATTTCTAAAGTCTGGGAACAACTGCCAAGAGGGCCCTCTCCCTTGTTCGCACCAAACAAGTCTAAGAAGGTGGTGGGACAAAGAGAAGAAGCTCTCCAAAAGAGCTTAGACCTCTGATGGGCTCATAAAAGAAGTTGTTTCCTGGTTAGCCCACCTTCTTAACCACCATAGTAAGGAGATTATTGCATTAATAAATAAGGCGACTTACCTCTTCTGAATTAGGGACAAATTCTGGATGCAGCTGGGTATTATTACATGGATTTTGCTGCCGTTGCCACCTCCCAACTGCATCCATGCAAAAACTGGGCTAGAATCCCATCCACGGCTGGCTTTTCACTTTGGGGAGCTTCCCGGATTTGCAAATTGGCCAGTTGAGAGCAGATTCCAGCTGGGTTTTTGCATGTATGCAGTCAGGAGGTGGCAACAGCAGCAAAATCCATGTGATAATACCTGGCTGCATCCAGTATTCATCCCTAATTCAGAAGAGGTAAGTCGCCTTGTTTATTAATACAACAATCTCCTAAATCACTACTATTCACATATTGGTGAATAGTACCAACATCTGAATTTCATGTGAATTTCTGGCAAACACAAGATTCCAAACAGATCTTTTCTAACCAGCACATCTTCTTAGGTATCATACTAAGCCACTACTACTCGTTATACTATTATACATCTTATTTAGATATTCCAGGGAACCTAAAACTGTTGTTTGTATCTGCAAAACAAGGAAAATTGAGTTAAGAAAAACTACAACTCTCATTCCCACTGAGAAATGAATTGTGATTATTCTGAAGGGGGTGGTATTATTAGTAGGGTGTTGTGAGAACTTGAAAAAGTGTTGTACATTTATTTACTTATCTATTCAAGAAACTTTCTACTCCATCCTTTGGCCTTGCAATGATTCCCAAATGCAATACAAATAAAGAGATTCGAAAGACAAACAATGCATTTATTTTATCATAATTATGGCTGCATCTACACTGCAGAATTAATGCAGATTGACACTATCATATAATGGCTCAATGCTATGGAATTCTGGGGTTTGTAGTTTTGTGAGATACTTAGTCTTCTCTGTTAGAGAGTTCTGGTGCCACAACAAACTACACATCCCAGGATTCCATAGGATAGATCCATGGCAGTGAAAGTGGTGTCAAACTGCATTAATTCTACAGTGTGGCAGCAGCCAATGATATTTATAATGTTTATCATATTAACCTTATTTATGAATTACTGTTCTGCCCAAAAGGTCCCCCAAGGTCATATACAACTTTAAAAATGTAATAAGTCAAGAACAGAGTGAACCATCTTTAAATTATCCAGAGATCAGAACAAAACTATTTAAAACACATGAAAAGCTATTTAAAAACCATTCAATAATTAAAACAGCAGCAACAGAGGCGCATAGAACAACTGGGTCAGTTTAAAAATACATGGCAAAACTGATTAAAGGTGTGGTGGAAGAAAAGAAGAAGCACTTGTCACTCTCCTAAAAGTTGGGAGAAGGGGATAAGCCTCTTTCTAGAGAGAATGCTGCAGCTTGGCTGCCATTATTAAAAAGTCCATTCTCATATCATGTCTTAATATGCCGAGCCATTACCCATATTCCAGAAGTTGCTAGAAAGTTTACAGAATGGGAAGGGGGTAGATCACCTTTCCTCATGTGACAAGGCCTTAGCTATCCAGCAAAAATTGAGGAAGATATTCGTAGCTTTATGTAGGACAGTGAGAATAATCTCTTATCAATTTTATACTGGAATAGTCAAGCAACTGCAAAATATTTAATGAAAAGCTGCTCTCATTTGGTACTTAGGCTATAGGATAGAGCAAAATCTCACACATCCCTAACTGTTCTTCTGAATTGTCTTGGTTAGGTCTGTCTCATCAGCCCCTGTATAATCCATTGGTATGCGCCAATGACTGTCCAGGACCATCATAGATTCCTCGACATGAGAAAAAAAGAAAAAGAAGAGAAAGAGCTGGCTATCATCTTCATATAGATCTTCAGCTCCCTATCTTCTGAAGACCTTGCTCAGTGTTTTAATGTGAACTCACAAGCAGCAAAGGTAACAAAATAAGACTGTGTGCTGTAGGACTCCATAAACCAAAGATTTGAGGAATAGTATTTGGACTGTTATAGCTCGTAACTAAAGATTGAGAAGAACTAGAGTGGAGTGGATGGAGAAGAGGATTCTTAAGTGTCAGGAGACCCCAGTGAGAAGACTCTCCCTGAGAATCCCCCTTTGGAATTTCTTTCCCTCAAATAGACTCCAGACTCACCCAGCCCAGGTTCAACCCTTTTCCTAAGCCCAAGTAGAATCATCATAGAGTTGGAAGAGACCACAAGGGCCATCCAGTCCAACCCCCTGCCATGCAGGAACTCCCAATCAAAGCATACGCAACAGATGGCCATCCAGCCTCTGTTTAAAGACCTCCAAAGAAGGAGACTCCACCACTCTCTCAAAGAAGGAGACTCCACCACTCTCTGAGGGAGTGTGTTCCACTGTCGAACAGCTCTTACTGTCAGGAAGTTCCTCCTAATGTTGAGGTGGAATCTCTTTTCCTGTAGCTTGCATCCATTAGTCTGTATCCTGTTCTCTGGAGCAACAGAAAACAAGTTGGCTCCCTCCTCAATATGACATCCCTTCAAAAATTTAAACAGGGCTATCATATCACCTCTTAACCATCTCTTCTCCAGGCTACGCATACCCAGTTGCCTAAGTCATTCCTCATAGAGCATGGTTTTCAGACCCTTCACCATTTTAGTTGCCCTCCTTTGGACACACTTGGTCAGAGAGTAACTGAGGATGGTTGTCAACTATGTTCCAATAGGCAATGAATAACAATAATGTCACATTCTAGAACCTTTGGAGGACCCTTGGAAGTTTCAGAGGATGCCCTCACCATTGTGAAACAATCCATGTTGATTTCTTTCTACCCTGCCTGCCAGTCAGCACATAGCTGTGTTGATGGGGGATGTAGGGGAAATCCAAGCAAGCATTGTCCTCACCAGTTGTGTTATGGCATAACCATCAATGGGGATCCCATTCAGCTTCTCCTTGCCTCTGGCTGTTGCCACTACATAGCTATGTTGAAGTAGTGGGAGATGTCCAGAAAGGCCACCAAGAGGGCTGATAGCAGATTCTAGTGAGGGTGGAAGGCAAACAAAGGGGAAAGCAGATGGGCAGCACGGGGCTGCCCTGGGAAGCTGCGGATTGGGGCCGAGGTATCCCCACACCTCGGCCCTGCGGCGCAGCTTTGCCGCCCCAGGAAGGAGCACTAAAATAGTGACTCTTTGGTGACTCTTCCGCCACAGCGTGTGCGGATGCTGCGACGGAAAGACATCCTCGGAGCGCCGGCCGTGCGGAGGGGCCGGCGCTCCAACAATGCCTTTGGGAAGGGGTTGGGCGCCCACCGTGCGGCTGCCCCTCCCCTTCCTTGCCCCGAAAACAGCGCTTTGCGCCGTCTGCTTCCCCCCCAAAGTCTTTTGCCCAGTGTTTTTCATAAAGTCTCCTTAACGCCAAAGGCCTGCCCTTTCTGCTTGATGCTGCCTGAAGGTAGGCACAGTCCTTGAACCTCCTCCATGTCTGAAGGGTCTACTGCCAACAGGCTTGGCTGCCAACTCTCCTGGGAGACCACAGGCTCTGCTGGGGGCTCTGCTGGAACTGACAAAGCAGAGCTGGGGCCAGGATGGGGCTCCACAGCAGGCTCAGGTCCCAGAGGAGGTTCTGACTTGTCGTCCTCATCCTCCTCCAGGCAGGGCATGACAGGAGACAGGGGAATTGAGAGTGGCTTATCTTCAATGGCTATATTCTGACATAGTTGTGAAGGGTGAGCCTTATTTTGTTTTCTAGAATCATAGAACCGTAGAGTTGGAAGAGACAACAGGGGCCACCCAGTGCAACCCCCTACCATACACAATCAAAGCACTTCTGACACTCTCTGTTTGAAAACCTCTGGAGAAGGAGACTCCACCACTCTCCAAGGCAACATGTTCCATGGTTGAACACCTCTTGCCATCAAGAAGTTCTTCTTAATCCTTAGGTGGAATCCATTTTCCTGTAGCTTAAATCCATTGCTCCATGTCCTATTCTGTGGAACAGCAGAAAACAAGCTTGCTCCACCTTCAATATGACTTCTTTTCAAGTATTTAAACATGACTATCATGTCACCTCTTAACCTTCCTGCCCCTTTCCATCACCCGCTACATCAGGGGTAGGCAACCTTTCCCCTTTAAGGGCTGAGGGACTTCAGCTCCCAAAATCCCAAGAGCTATTGGACAACATGGGACTATTGGCCAACATGGCTGAGGCTTCTGGGAGCTGAAGTCCCTCGGCCCTTAAAGGGGAAAGGTTGTCTACCCTTGTGCTACGTAGTTGTGTGTGTGTGTGTGAGTCAAATGTAGATTGCTTTTGGTGACTGGTGAGAGAGGCAGGAGAATGTGAGATGAGAATTGTCATTGCTTGCTATATAAGGACATAATTGTTGACAACAATCCTTGCATGGCTTTCCATGACCTGGATGTTTCATTTCTCACATACACTTCATTAGTTTTGATTTTTTTAATTTTTTATTTATTTTATTTTATTTTGCTGAAAGATGTTGAACTGCTCTGTGGCAAAGGAACCTATCATTTTACTTTCCATGCTGTTTCTGCCTATGGTACCACATTTTGTGTGAAAGAAGTAATGAGTGTGTCTACTGTATTAACTGAGGCATACCTATACTTGTAACAATATTAATGATGGAGCAAAAGCACTATATTCCTTTCCTTTATCTATTGTGTTTTTAGAGCAGGGGTTAGAGGAGGAGGGAGTTCTTGTAGCAACGAATCCTTAGGGGAATTTTATTATTAGCTCAAATATGCGAGAGTAGGCTTGCTACAACAGCCCAATGAGACCGCTCTCCCGGTGTTTATACAAAGAGACCAGAGAATCCCAAGAAATGGAGCTGAGACAGATATTGGTTAACCACTAGATGTCTAATTTATTAAAATAGGGGAAAACTCACTCACAGAACATGCACTCACACACACACACACAAGGCTCAGGAAGATCAAGGTTGGAGTTTGGAACAGAAATGCAGGCGTTACTAATGGTGATACTTACCGAGATTTAGCCCTCCTCCCGGGAAGCCAATGGAAAATGTGGAATGATAGGGAGACAAGTCAGGCTCCGCAGCCTGGATTTTGAGCTGACTTGCCGGTAACTAGTTTCAGAGGTCAGAGTGACGTGGAGTCGTTTAGACCATGAATCTACCACACTGACTGGCTAAAATCTAGGGTTTATATAGGGCCAAATGGGCCCTGGGGGTGGAAGGCGATAATTGCGATGATGGCACCCTGCTGTATAGGGTTCCATTGTATGTGGTGGTCTTAATCCGAGGGGTCAATATCCTGGGGAAATGTGTGAGTAGGTGACACAATGCACCTTCCTATGGGTGGGAGGGTGTTAGACTGGGTGGCACAATACAAACATTACACCTTGGATGGCTGAGGGTGTTTGTGGAAGGATGACACAATACACCTCTTGATGGTTTGGAAAATCCCATTCACAACTCTCCTGACTGTCTGGGGGAAATGCATTCCTGAAGGATTAAGGGTGGGCTGCCCAGGCCATGGGTGCAGAGGGCTTTTTGCCTCTAATTCTACTACCAGAGTTCATCTGGAGGTCATCAGGGAATTTCATATTTTTGCTTAGCAAGGGATCCAAGGATAGCATATGAGGTTTTTACTATTTTGGATATGAAGGGGATTCTGGGTAACATTCTGATATACAATTATTGTATTTGCTAGTTCAGGATCCATTTTAGATCGTACCAGGATCCCTCTAGAATTCTTTTTATGCACTGTTATTTCGCAAAGGAGAAGCATCACTTGTTGGCTCCTTTCTCAAAGATGAGAAAAGGAGCAAGGTGAATTTTTAGGAACATCTACACTAGGCATGTATCTATATACTGCACTTTAGCCTCAAAAGATGGTCAATAGACATTCTCTCGAAATGTATTGGGAATGAAGTCTTCACCTTGTAATTATATCACTTAACTCCACTCCTGTGCTACCCCAATATGTTTGGGAAAGAGGTGAACCAAATGATGATGGGACCATCTCCAGTCCTTCAAAACCAGTTTGGGAGGAACTTGGGGAAAGCTGCAGTGGAGAGGAGGACTCCCTCCATTATTGCTTAATTCTGCTGTTCTATCAGTGATGGCTATTTTCCTGAGGAATTCTTTGTAACATATTCCATTGACAAATGGACAGAAGAAAATGTGTATGTGTGTGTGTGTATGTGGGAGTGGGGAGGACAATCTAAAAGAAAGGACAAAACATAAACAAGGATCCAAAAATTAAGGGCAAATTTTGTTTTTGCCAACAAAGAATGTCATGTCCCTCCCTTTCTCATCAAGGAGAAATGAAGACCTTGGAGAAAAATGAAGCCTTTGAAAATATTCTTGGCTGCCTTTGCTTGTTTGTTAGTAGTTGGAATCTGCATGTAGCTCAGTGTGGAGAAGCTGGTGGGTGACAGTATCTTGGGTTTTACAATCCATGCATTAGGAGTATGAAGACCTGTTAGGGGAATAACTGATAAATCATGAAATGCCAAAGGGTACCCTGATTTGGGCTGAAATCATATACTCAGATGTGGATCATATATTCTTGTGGTTCATGAATTCTCTTCAGCAGAGAGCTAGCACACTGGGGAGAGGTGTCCTAGCCAATTTTTTTCACTGGCACTTATGCAGATGAAATCTTGATTATTCTGTTGCAAGATTCCTCCATCTGCACTCTGCGCACACACAAACATTATAGTCTTAGAAAGTACAGGCTGATATACCTTGTGAGAATGAGTTCACTTTAGTTCCAAGATTAGGATTTGGGGAGATTTAGGGCCTGCACAGACCAGCCAAAAGGGCTAGCCTGGGGGTGCAGTTGGGGCGTGGTGACTACATGCCGCTGTCATGACACATGCCCCACTGCATGGTGCATGGCATCAGAGCGCTCCCTTGGCACAGTGTACAGATACGCTCAGAAGAGCCATGGTGGCAGTGGTTAGGGTGGCTTTTTGCCACTCCACAAAGGAGTGGCATTTGCCAGCTCTTTTTGGAGCAGCAAAGTGCTGGATTGGTGCTGCAGCATGCGGTTTCTGTCTGTATAGCCCCTTAGATTCAAAACCCCACTGATATTAACTGCATGACCCTGAGATAAGGATGAACCAGAGGTTTCAACCAACCAGAATGTAGAGATCTTATTTTTGAGACTGTAGTACGTTTCTGTGATTGAACCATGAGTTTCTTGGAGAAAAGTTGGGCCATAAATGTGATCAAGCAGAAGCAGGCGCTGAGAGTCAGCATGGTGTACTCGTTTGAATGTTAGATTAGGACTTCAGGAGATAAGGGTTTGAATCTCTACTCAGCCATGGATACTCATAGGGTGTCCTTGGGGACATCACACTTTCTCATCCTAAGAGGTAGACAGTGAGAACACTCTGAATATCTCTTTCCAAGGAAACTCTGTAGGAGGCTTACCTTAGGGTTGCCATAAGTTGGAAATGACTTGAAAACAGAAAACAGCAGCAATAAACAGATCCCACTTTCATTTCTGCTTATCAAGTACCAAAGTTAAGCAAACAGCTGGAAAACTCCCACATTTCCTAAGCAGACAATGAGAACCTTCCTTGTTATGCTTACAGATTTTTCACTCAGTGGAGTGGGAGCCAGAGATGGTGTAGTGGTTTGACTGTTGGACTATGACTCTGGAGACCAGGCTTCAAGTCTCTACTTGGCCATGGGAACCCATCAGTGACTTGGGCAAGTCACACTTTTTCAGCCTCAAAGGAACACAAAGGCAATCCCACCATTTGAAAAAAATCTTGCCAAGAAAGCACCATGATAGGTTCCCCTTAGGGTCATCATAAGATGGAAACAACTTGAAACCACACAACAATAACAACAACAGGAATGGGTTTTAATCCTGCTTAACAAAACAACAAATAAGAATAGTGCTCAGTTTCCAAAAGAGCAATGCCTGTCAGCAAGCAGATATATTCCACAAAAGTTATAGATATGCAAAGAAACCAGTAGTTCCTTGCATGAAGTATTGCAGAATTGAGCTGTTAGCACAGAATTGGGGGGGGGGGGGGAGCAGCACAATATTTCTAGACTTTTGAACAATATGTATAACAGCAGGCTGGTCAGCAATTTGATGGAGAGCAGCAATTAGCAAACACAAATGAGAAGCACACATAGATGGAGGATAATGATAAGATCAGTCAAACACCAAAAGCTTTAGCTCATAATTTTGGGCAGGGAACAATTATGCATGTATGCAAAGATATGAAAAAATGAATAAAATAGCTATTTGGAAATTTCTACTATTATCAACATCACTTATTTCTTTATCAGCTTAGTGAAACATGCTCTCAAGATGTAATGAATAATATTGGTGGACTGTTTCTGATCATTTAACACTGAATAATTGCAATTTTTCTCAGTTTCAACTAGAAACCAATTGGATGAAACCGATTTTCTAGATCCCTTTCAAACCGGCTTCAGACCTGGATATGGGGTGGAAGCGGCCATGGCCACTCTGGTAGATGACCTGCGTCTGAACACTGACGGGGAAGCGTGACCCAGTTGGTGCTTTTGGACTTCTCAGCAGCTTTTGATACAATAGATCATGCCATCCTTCTGGTCCACCTGAGGGAGCTGGGAGTGGGAGGCACTGTTCTTCAGTGGTTCCGCTCATTTCTCTCAGGCAGGTTCCAGAGGGTGGCACTCGGGGACAGCTGCTCCTCAAAAACTTAGCTAAAATGTGGCATTCCACAGGGTGCCATCCTGTCCCCGATGTTGTTTAACATCTATATGAAGCTGCTGGGAGAGATCATCAGGAGACATGGAGCAGGATGTTATCAATATGCAGATGACACACAAATATTCTGCTCCATGTCTCAGTCAGCTGCCATGACGGCAGATGGTGGTCTTCCCCCAATCAGTGTCTTGAAGCGGTAATGGACTGGATGAGGAAAAACCGACTCAAGCTGAATCCAGACAAAACGGAGGTACTTACAGTAGGGCCCCCCAAACCAGGTAGTGGGTTGCGACCTCCAGTCCTGAATGGGGTCACGCTCTCTGTTAAGGACTGTGTCCACAGTCTAGGAGTGCTCCTAGACTTGTCGCTTCATATGACAGATCAGGTGAATGAGACAGTCAGGAGCGCTTGCTATCAACTTTGGCTGATAAGCCAGCTGCGCCCATTCCTGGCAGTAAGGGATCTAGAAACTGTAGTACATGCACTGGTAACCTCAAGACTCGACTTCTCTAATGCGCTCTACATGGGGCTACCCTTATACCTAACTCAGAAACTGCAATTAGTACAAAATATGGCAGCCAGGCTGATCACTGATACATTTAAGAATGATCACATTACACTGATTTTAAGATCTCTTCACTGGCTGCCCATTAGTTTCTGAGCACAGTATAAGGTGTTGGTAATGACCTTTAAAGCCCTACATGGCCTGGGCCCAACTTACCTTAAGGATCGCCTTCTCCCATATAAACCGCCCCGTGCCCTCAGGTCCTCTGGGAGGAAGCTTCTTCAATTAACAAGAACCAGATTGACAGTGACCTCCCAGAGGACATTTTCTGCTACTGCTCCCAGACTCTGGAATGCCTTGCCAGAAGAGATCCGTCAGATAACCAACTTAGATGGCTTTAAAAAAGCCATCAAGATGGATCTCTTCCGGCAGGCCTATCTGGAATAAAATCATTTTAAAATTGGTTTCTCCCCACAAGATGCTCTCCTCCTTTTCACCCCTGCCTGCTCTGGAGTCTCCATTGTGTTTATAGATTTAATTTGCTGTCTGTCTTTGTTTTAAATTTGTTTTGTTTTAAACTGGTTTTAACAAAGACTGTATTTAATATATTTTTAATAGGAGGGTATTATTTTTAATTGTTGGGGTTTGTACATGTTTTAACTGTAAGCCGCCTTGATTGCTACAGCAAAAGATGGGGTAGAAATAAAAATTATTATTATTATTATTAGAAAGAGTTTAGACATATTTAGAAACCTGTTTGAAAAAAATGTGAAGTTCTGTGAGGATTTTTCACATTTGAATGCTTTTAACAATAAACAAACAAAGAAATGAAGCATTTGTACAAAACCTACTAGTTTTCAGAACAAAAGTTTTTGCCATAGACAATTCCATCCTCTTGGATCGCCTGAGAGAGTTAGGAATCGGAGGCACTGCTTGGCAGTGGTTCTGTTCCTTCCTCTCGGGCAGATCCCAGAGGGTGAGGCTCGGGGACAGTTGCTCTTCCAAAATAGAGCTTAACTGTGGTGTCCCTCAGGGCGCCATCCTGTCCCCAATGCTATTTAACATCCATCTGAAGCCGCTGGGAGAGATCATCTGGAGGCATGGGGCTTTGATGACACCCAAATATATTTCTCCATTACCCGGTCATCAGCTCAGACCTCAGATGGCATCTCTCCTCTCAATGACTGTCTTAAAGATCTAATGGACTGGATGAGGAAAAACAGATTGAGACTGAATCCAGACAAAACAGAGGTACTAACGGTGACGGGCCTGAAACCAGGTTTGGGAATACAACTTCCAGCCCTGGGTGGAGTCACACTATCCTGCAAGGACTGCGTTCTCAGTCTGGGGGTACTCCTAGATTCGTCACTTCACATGACAAATCAGGTGAATGCGATGGTCAGGAGTGCCTGCTATCAGCTTCGGCTGAAACGCCAGCTGCGCCCTTTCCTGGAAGGTAGGGATCTCGAAACTGTGGTACATGCTCTGGTAACTTCCCGTCTCAATTTCTGTAATGCACTCTACATGGGGCTACCCTTGTGCCTAACTTGGAAACTTCAATTAGTTCAAAATATGGCAGCCAGGTTAGTTACAGGAATATCTAGGAGAGAACATATTACCCCTGTGCTGAAATCTCTCCACTGGCTGCCCATTAGTTTCCAGGCACAGTACAAGGTGTTGGTTATGACCTTTAAAGCCCTACATGGCTTGGGTCCAACCTATCTCCTGGACCGCCTCCTTCCATACAAGCCTCCCCATGCACTTCGGTCCTCTGGGAGGAACCTTTTACAGCCTATGAGAACTAGGCTGTTGGTGACTTCCCAGAGGACCTTCTCTGCCTCCGCCCCCAGATTGTGGAATGGCCTGCCGGATGAGATCCGTCTTATTACTACTCTAGACAGCTTTAAAAAATCTTTTCCAGCAGGCCTTCCCTGAATAACTTCCCAGCCCAGAAGAAGATAAATCTGTCCCTTGTCCTCCCACCACCTGAATTAATGCCGCTGTATATTGATATTGAAAAATTATGTATTTTTAAATTGTATATTTTTAACTATTGTCATTTTAATCTGTTTAGTTTAATTTATTCTTAAGGGGTGGGTGGGTGTGGGAATAAGAGATGGGATTTGAATTGATTTTAATTTGTTCTGATGTTTTAAAATGTTGTACGCCACCCCGATTGCCTGGCAGAGGGGCAGGATATAAATTATTATTATTATTATTATTATTATTATTATTATTATTATTATTATTGAATCCTTTTGGTGTCTTATCCATGCATAAGTTTCCTGCTGACATAGGCTGGACAGTTTTGCCCAGTATGGAAAGACCATAAGGGTTGTACTTTCAGCTGCTCAGCACTGCAATTCACTAACAAGGTGACACTGCACAATTGCTATGCAACTGAGTGGCTGAGTCCTACATATATGGATCTTCTTCATACACAGTCCCACATCCTCCAACTTCCCCGCAACTATCAATCACAGGGACAGCTGCTGCTGCTGTTACTTACTGTAGGGGACAAGAGGGGAGGGAGGCAATTCAGACCACAGAAAAGTAGCTGGGTTCAGCTTGGTTGAGTAGAAATAAATGAGTATGTACCCTCAAAGGGAGTGCAGTGACCTTTTCCTTCCCCCAGGAGCTGAGAGTGGCTGGATCTTCATAGTCTGATTCATCAAATGTGCTCTCAGAGGGAGTGCAGTAATCTTTTCCTTCCTCCAGGAGCTGAGAGCAGCTGGATCTAAGAGCAGTCTGGATCACCTTCTCTGCTTCCCTTCCCTCTGCTAAGAAGGAGCATCAACAGTAACTTACAGGGCTTGACAGCTTCACAACAAGGGAAGCTTTTTTAGTTGGAGTGGAAGGAAAAGAGAATAGCCCATTGTTCCCCATTGAAAAATGGACTTAGACATATATTTGCAAAAGCCACAAAGATGATTCTAGCCCATGAGTGTAAAGTCCTGCTCCATCTGTTCGATGCAGAATCTCTCCTATATTCTTTACATTGGAAAGAGAGTAACCAAAATACAAAATACAGAGCCATGCAGGTTATGAGAAAGAGGCCTAAAGAAACATCTCTTGCTCAGCTGTTATTATGTTAAGAGACAAGATCTTGAGCTACACTGGGTCTGGGTTGGGGGGAGCAAGCTGAGAATTGTTCTGCATTGTCCCTGCCAGCAGACTCCAATAAAAGAAAGTGATGGAAGGGAGAAACTAGCCAATTGAGTTCATGGGATTTTCGGACAGCAACCTTCAAGAGGCACAACTCTTAAATCCGTTAGACCTTGTAATAATAAGCAGGAGCCTGAGGACCACATGTGGTTGCTTGTCAAAAACATTTTGCTCTTTAATTTGCTGCAGTAGCCTTTGGGTTGTGTTTCTCCAGTGCAACATATATCATCACTCAGAGGGTTTTGTTGCGTAATTTCCCTTTACCAGAGAGAAGAGATAAAAAAAACAACCAACACAAAATCCTTTCCCTCACCGGCAGATTTTTTTTTCCTCTTAGCCTCCAGCTTTCTTGATTTATCCATTACATTCCAAGCTAATAAAAATCCACATCACTAAAAGACAAGGTGAATGGCTGTAAAGCTTTCTGTGTCTGTTTTATCACTCTGGACTGTGGACTATATGTTTGGAAATTACTTCACTGTTGTGTAAGTTATCTTCAAAAGAGCTAACGCATGGTGAGAGCTCCAAGATGGAACCATCAAGTTAGGCCTTCATTATACATCCACACACACCAGCTGTATTTTCCCCATGCTAATGAATTCCCATCAAATTTAGTTCTGCACAAAATTCAAACAACTGGTCTTCCACTTGAAACTGTCTTAGTGGTTGAACAACAGCAGAAAGAACTTCCCTAAGATTGTGTGATATCAAGAGGTATGATCTCAATTCTTGAGCAAATAAAAATTATCTACTATGAATTAGATTTTACCAGTATATGTGGCATCTGCATCTGATTTAACAACTCTCAGAACGTCTCAAGAGACAGTGTAGTGTTGGACTAAGGGCAAGAAGATCAGGATTTGAAACCCTGCTAAGCTATGGAAACCCACAGTGACTTTTGGCAAGTGAGGGCTGATGCAGACGGCCCCTAAGGGGCGGTTTTGTGCCACTCCTGGGAGCGCCAGATCAGGGTCGTGGCAACCACATGCTACAGCCAAAATCTGGCTTTTTGCCACTCCAAAAGGAGCTGCCAACAAAAAGCCGTCCTTAGCACTGCCACGACAGCTCTTTTGCATCCCTTTGGCACAGTGTGTCTACACATTTTGCCAATAGGGCGCTGTGACACGACGCGCCGTGTGGTCAGGTGCACAGTGTGATGGCAGCATCAGGATGGTCAGCATGCAGTCACCCTGCCCCAACTCCACCCCCAGGCCGGCCCTTATGGCCAGTCTGCATCGGCCCTGAATCTCTGAAAGCCATAGATGAAAGCAGTGGCACACCCCCTCTGAATGAGTCTTGCCATGAAAACCTTATGATAGGGTTGCCATAAGTCTGATTCAACTTGAAGATATATAACAACGAGAATAGCTCAAGCTCACAAATTATTTATACTTGTTAGATTTAATATTTCACTTCTAGAGCAGATTTGGTGATCTCGTGATTCATCATCAAACAAAATATCATCAAACAAAATTGCTCTTGAATTGCATACAGATATAGTTTTCTGCTATTATTTTGATGTAGAGATGATAGATCATAAAATTGTCTCCCTTTTGCATAAATTTTAGGGATGTCCTAAAAACAAATAAACAAACAAAAAGATACTGGAACCCTTATGTTAATATCTACATTGTTAGTTTCTTCTTATCTGCAATGTGAATGTGGGTTCAAAAATGGATGATACTGGCTAATATTATCTGTATTTTATTGTTTATTATGTATGCAAAATGTGTGCAAATGTTGTATACTTAATGGGTCACATAATAGTAATAAAAGTACAGGTTGATTGGAAACTTCAAGCCCACCCTAGAATCTAGGTCCTTAGCTCTTCACATATGTTATATGGTTCCCCACCCCCCACCCCATGGATAGATCAAATCTCTCAATAATCAATTTAAGGGAACTTTTATGTACAGAGACAATATACTTCTAAATAATAAAATAGAATGATCCACTCTATCAGAACAAGGCCTACCTAGGTCAGATGCTGGAAGAATCAAGAGAGGAAAGTAATTTTCTTCGTGTACTCTATGACTCGACATCCAGAATGATGTAATGGTTTGAGGGTTGGATGTTGGAGATCAGAATTTGATTCCCCACTTGGCATGGAAACCCACTGGGTAACGTTGGGCAAGTCATACATTCTCAGCCCTAGAAACCCTCCATAATATGTTTGCCTTAGGGTCACCATAAGGCACGCAGCAGCAGCAGCAGCAGAATCAGACTTGGTTGTGGTTTTTAAAAATTTGAATGGCTGAAATCCTACATTAGAATTATGAAATGTAAATTTCTGCATGCACAGTTTTGCATGAATTGTACTACTAAATTTTGTGTTAAGTTGCAGTATTATGCACATGAATCAAGACATAAAATGTGCAATCAAATCAACAAAATGAAATACACATATATACCAATGTGCAAAGCACACTCATGCACAACCCTGCTTCTGTGACCTTAAACTAAAAGAGGATTTTTTTGCATCAGACAAAAATATCTGATTCATTCCCTAGGTGCCTAAACCCTATTTCTAAATTTTTGGCTGAAATTTTAAGTTATTGGAAAACTATAAATTTGGGGAATGAAGGAATATTTCATATGGGTGGAGCAGAATTCTTATTTTTTTGGGGGGGGGAGGAGTTGATCTTCTTATTCCCCCTCCCCCAGCTTTATCCCTGTCTAAGCCTGGATTTAGATACTCAAGTGAAAGTTGAAATACTGTTCTCTGACCATTTTAGGTCTGTATGTACAATACTAAAATGTCAGCAAAGTTTCCCTGAAGGCTAAAGGAGATAATTGTAGGGAAAACAGTAGTTTCCCCTACAATTCTAACAGTAGTACTGGCCATAGATTCTGTTCTTGATAAAAATGGACATTTGGAACATGTAAGAGAGATTAGATCCAATGTGATACAGTGGTTTGAGTGTTGGACTACGAGCCTGGAGACTAGCATTTGATTCCAAACTTTGCCATGGGGCTGACCTTGGGCAAGTCTTATGGTCTCAACCTCAGAGAAGGACAATGGCAAACTTCCTCTGAACAAATCTCACCAAGAAAACCCCATGATAGGTTCACCTTAGGGCCACCATAATTCAGAAATGACATGAAGGCACACAACAATAAGAAGAAAGATCACTAGGGTTCTGCCATCTCAGGGCCTAGGTCCCCTACTCCAGTCCTTAGAGTGGAGAGAAGTTTGAAGGAAAGATCCCTGCCTTGAGGTGTGTGTATGTTCCCCATTACTTAGACTTGGTGTGGTTTTTAAAAATTTTAATGGCATACTCTATGCAACTGTGTTTTTGATGTTCCAAGTATCACTGACATCACTGGTGGTAGTTTCTTGTTAACATCTTCCTCGAAATGTCACCAATGCCCTCTTCCAGTGACACCATGAGTTTTCATCTAGAGTTTTGGCTCTCAGGGCCTGGAATAGTCCTGATCTGGCAACCCTAGAGCAATGACTAAACCTCCTTTGGTTTGTAAGTTTCCTCTCAGCTGTGTGGAAAATAAGGCAGCCATATACCCTGGATGGGCAATTTCTGGCCAAAGGGTGAGAGAAGGCATTGGGATTTTGTCAGTGTGGAAGCCTTGAAAAATAACTGAGTGAGCCAGGAGCTAATCCTTCGCTTTGATTCAGACATTGGCTGATGCCACAGTGGCTTAGTGATTGAATGCATTTGGCAAAAGGAGGCAGATTCGGCTCAGTCTCATGAGGAATTCATTTTCTTATTCCTGTGTTGCCTTCGTTTTGTGTTTGTTTTCCAAATTCCCTGAATGGAAATGCATGGAGGAGGTAAATCTCCAAAGACAGCTAGCAAAGAACAATGACAGATTCAGACAATCTAAGTCTCTGGTAGCTTCACTTAATTAACTAATGGCCTGCCTAGAGATATAATGGGATTCTAAAAGAGAAAGCTTTTAAGCAAAACTCAAAGCCAGCAGCATCAGCTGGCTGATACCACTTTCTTCCTTTTCTTCTTCTCCAAGATGCATAAGGCAACACTGGAAAGGAAAGGGATGTCTAGCTGCAATGGGCTCACTCCCCCTAGCGTTTCTGTGTGGCAACTACAGCAAATTTCAAACTTTTATTTGTTGTGTACCTCAAAGTCATTTCTGACTTATGGCAACCCCAAGGCAAACATATCATGGGTTTTTCTGGCCAAGATATCTTCAGAGGATAGTTGTATTGGAGAAAGCCAGTGTAATGTAATAATAATAATAATAATAATAATAATAATAATAATAATAAATTTCTATCTGCCGAAGCAATCAGGACAGCTTCCAACAATAAAATACCAAAATGTACAATCCCCCCCCCAAAAAACAAAAACAAACAAAAAACCCCACCCCTTAAAATAGTATTAAACATCAAACATTTTAAAACAATAAAAGAACAGCCAACAATAACAATTACAGAGTCCTAATAGCAGGCAGGCAACAGTTATAAATGTAGCAGAGAGTAGAGATAGGGTGGGCTCGCTCCTAAGGCCAGGAAAAAAAAACAAATGAGTCAGGAAAGGCCTGCTGGAAGAGATCCGTCTTTACAGCTTTTTTTGAAGCTATTTAAACTGGTAATCTGACAGATCACATCTGGCAGGACATTCCATAATCTGGGAGCGGTTGCCGAGAAGGCCCTCTGGGAGGATGCAGATAGCCTAGTTTTAACCGGCTGAAGCAAATTCCTCCTAGAGGACCGAAGTGTGCGAGTTGGGATATATGGAAGGAGGCGATCCCAAAGATAGGATGGACCCAAGCCATTTAGGGCTTTAAAGGTAATAACCAACACTTTATACTGAGCCCAGAAACTGATCAGCAGCCAGTGGAGTCTTTTCAAGACAGGTGATATATGATCTCTCCTAGATGTACCGGAGACCAGTCTGGCTGCCATATTCTGTACTAATTGAAGTTTCTGGACTAAGCACAAGGATAGCCCCATGTAGAGCGTATTGCAGAAATCAAGATGAGAGGTCACCAGCGCATGTACCACAGTTTCGAGATCCCTTACGTCCAGGAAAGGGTGCAGCTGGTGAATCAGCCGAAGCTGATAACAGGCACTCCTGACCATCACATTTACCTGATTTGACATCTGCAGCAATGGGTCCAGGAGTACCCCCAGACTGCAAACACAGTCCTTTGCAGAGAGCATGATCCCATCCAGGACTGGAGTTTGTATCTCAATACCTAGTTTCGGGGCCACTACTGTTAGTACCTCCATTTTATCTGGATTCAGTCTCAATCTGTTTTTTCTCATCCAGCCCATTACCACTCTAAGACAGTCATTGAGAGGAGAGACGCCATCTGAAGTCATGGCCGATGACCGAGGCATGGAGAAATATATCTGGGTGTCATCAGCATACTGATAACACCATGCCCCATGCCTCTGGATGATCTCTCCCAGCAGCTTCATATATATATTGAACAATGTCGGGGTCAGGATAGTGCCTTGTGGGATGCCACAATTAAGCTCTTTTTTAGTGGAGCAACTGTCCCCGAGCAACACTCTCTGGAATCTGCAATGCAGTGCCTCCAATTCCTAACCCCCTCAGGTGATCCAAGAGGATGTTATGATCTATTGTATCGAAAGCCGTTGAGAGGTCTAAGAGCACCAACAGGGTCACACGACCCCTGTCGATGCTCAGATGAAGGTCATCAGTCAAAGCCATCATGGCAGTCTCAACTCCAAATCCTGTCCTAAAGCCACTTTGCTTAGAAAATGTAATAAAGAGACTGGCCTGTAGTTGTTCATATCCAGGGAGTCCAGGGAAGGCTTTTTCAGAAGCGGCCTGACTGCCGCTTCCTTCAAGCAAGATGGAATATGACCTTCCCTGAGGGATGCATTGATGATGTCCCTAAGGAGCAGCCTCAATGCATCCCCCCCCCGGATGGCCAGCCACGACGGGCAAGGATTGAGAAGGCAAGACATCTTCCTCACACTTCCAAGGAGCTTGTCCATGTGATCGGTACTTACAGATTGAAATTTATCCAGTATAATTTCACTAATGGAGTTACTTGTGCCTGCTGTTTGGTTTAAAATACTTCATGTGATTTTTAAGATTTCTGTTGATTTTATTGATGTTTAGTTCAATACTTTTTTAATGGGGAGGGTGGGTTTTGGGGTTTCCAGCTGTAAATTGATGTATTTTTAATTGTTGTAAGCTGCCCCAATTGTTTTTAATAGAGGGGTGGGGTATACATAATAATA
Organism: Phrynosoma blainvillii; assembly: GCA_026167975.1. Lineage (NCBI taxonomy): Eukaryota > Metazoa > Chordata > Lepidosauria > Squamata > Phrynosomatidae > Phrynosoma > Phrynosoma blainvillii. The sequence goes on from JANUYF010000004.1 coordinate 10,095,223, forward strand.
ATAATAATAATAATAATAATACCTCATCAATTGATTCTGTTACAACGCTGGCATCTAAGTTGGCTCTTATCTGAGAGATTTTATCTGCAAAAAAGTTGTTAAATGCATCACAGCAGGCTGTTATAGGGTTAAGTAGTGGGTTCTGCACAGGTGAGACCCACGTCAGTTCCCCTACCACCCTAAACAGTTCTGCTGGATGGGATTCTGCAGACGCAATACGTGCAGAGTAGAAGGATCTCTGTGCTGCATGTATTGCCTCTCGATAGGAATGAAGAAAGTTCTTATGTCAAGTCTTGACAGATAAGAGTCGAGTTCTCCACCAGATGCACTCCAGTCGTTGTCCAGCCTGCTTCATCTTCCTAAGCTCTGCTGTATACCATGGCTTTTGGTTGGAAGTGGGTTGGAAAGGACACTTGGGAGCAATAGTGCTGATAGCCTTGGTAAGATTGGTGTTCCAGGTGTTAACCAAAGCTTCGACAGAATCACTGGCATTCCCAACTGTTAAACCCTCTAAGGCTTTCTGGAATTGAATTGGCTCCATCAGCCTTCGAGGGCAGACCATTCTAATATATCCACCACCCCCGGTGGGGCAGACAGTGGTTCACAGTTCAGCCTTGATCAGAAAATGATCCATCCATGAAAATGCAGGGGTATTTATTATCTCCACCCATGGATATTCCTGTTCCCTACTGAAAACCACATTGAAGGTATGACCCACACAATGAGTGGGCCCGATGACCAATTGGGATAGGCCCATGTTTGTCATGGATTCCATGAACTCCTGAGCTGCACCTGTTAGACTTGAAGAACTGGTCTTGAGTGGAATCTTGAAGTCACCCAAAACTAAAAGTCTAGGTGACTCCAACAACTCTGAGACCAGTTGTGTCAGCTCGGTTAGGGAATCTGCTAGACAAGGGGGTGGCCGATATACTAGCAGAATCCCCAAACTATCTATGGTCCTTAGGCTCAGGTACATACACTCGAAGTGGACTGTGTTCCGGACAGGTATCCTGATCAAGGTAAGGTTATTTTTATGAACCAGAACCACTCTGCCCCCCCCCGCCCACTTCCCCTTACCTGCTCACTGACAGAATACCTGGTTGGGAGGGCCTGCGTCCATGTAATAGCGCTATCCTCTCCCAGCCAGGTCTGTGAAGCAAGCCACGCTGACATCCTCATCTACGAGGAGATCATAGATAATATGGGTCTTATGTTTGATTGACCTGGCATTGCAGAAGAGCAAGGTAAGGTTCTGTGGAATGGTTGGTGCGCTCTCCAAGCCATTCTGGGGAACAGAGTGAACTGAAGGCGGGATAGCTTTCAAACCTTGATCCTGCCTTTTTTTGTAATAATTCTTCACTCTGTTGCCGCCATACCTTCTCTTCCCCCACACAACCTCAATTCCCACTCACAGATCATTCTCGGCCACTATACTAGATGGAGATGTCAAAGAATCCAAATTAATTTCCCACCCTACGTACTCATGACTGTTCTGAAATGGAGGGCTTCAGTGGCAAACTCGAGGGGGGGTGCTATTTACTATTAAGGGCAGGAGGATGGGGGGGGGGCTAAGAGTCTCTGTCCAGCCTTAATTATCCACAGAGCTTTTAGACCTCACTGAACTACAATCCCCAGAATGCGATAGGAGGCAGACAGAGCTTTAACAATAGAATAGCAGCACTATAGCACTATAGGATACAGAGCAATGGATGCAAACTACAGGAAAAGAGATTCTATCTAAACATTAAGAAGAATTTAGAAAAGAGCTTGGTAAAAATTAAGAAAGAATGGGTAGCATAATCAATGCACAAGTTCACATGTGGAAAGTCATGCTACACAACATTAGGAAGAACTTCCCGAGAGTATGAGCAGTTTGACAGTGGAAGACCTTGGAATATGGTGGAGTCTCCTTCTTTAGGTTTTTTAAAAAAGAGACTGGATGGCCTCAGAGGTGCTTTGATTGTGTATCCTTGGACTTGATAGCCCTTGAGATCTCTTCCAACTCTATGATTCTATTATTCTGTTATTCATCAGATAAAGATGTCAAAAATCTTACAGGAGAAAATTAACAAACAAAAGGGAGCGAAATGACTGGGACTTAATACAGAGGTTTTCTACCTTGAACAAAGGTAAAACTCTTTCATTGGATGACAGCTGGCAAGTTTTACCTATATAGAACCTAAAGATTCCCCCCCCCCCCCAGATGTAACAGTACAGAGACACCTTGAGAAATTAAATGTTCTTTGCTTAAGAAAGGAGCAGTTAGTTTCAGACAGGATAGGAAGAGCTGGATCTCAAAAGAAGTTGCTTTTCTGTTGCGCATGGAGTTGAAATTATATTGTCTGTCTTTTATGGCTTTGTCCCTGGTCCTCACATGGCCAATAAGAGGAGTGGCCTCTGCCTGCATTGAAATACCTCAAGATAACCCTAACTGACAACAGAGTAACATCTGAGACAGAATGCAGCCCAGTGACATCAATTTCTTTTCTTCCTGTATGCTTTTTAAACATCTTTGCCTGACTTTCTAAAATCTTTGCTTTGTCAGTGAGATTTTGAAAGCTGCTGGACTAAATAGTATGATGCTAACAGTTTTGTCCTTGCCACAGATGCCTGCATGTTAAAAACAACTATAATTATCCCATATTTAATAATTCACATTTTCATTTGGGTCTGAGAGCCATTACCCCAAAAAGTGTGTATGGAGACTTGGGGTCCCCACTAACAGTGACAGTGTCTTGTTGATGTTTGGAGATCTTTATTAACTCAACAGGAGACCTGCGAGAGGTTTGGTAACTTTAAGGGATCTTTTACACCTATGTATACCAATACTATCTGCAGAGAGACTCTGTTTTGAGGAATAAAAATAATTTTATTTAGAAATGTGCAAAGGTGCATGCAAACACATAAAACCAATGCAGCTTCAAGAACCATACAGAGCTAACAGAAATAAAGGTATGAAAGATTGGATAGCTGGAAATTGGGAGTTGGGTGGGGTGATAATTACCAGTCCTAAAGAGAGAGTTTCACATGAAATGGAGCAGGGCTCAGACATCATCTGAAGGAGACACAGTGAGTGAGAGAGAGACCCTCTGTGCACACATGAGACTATAGCTGGGGCTGATATTTATATCTGATTCCATAGCCTCAAAGAGTGCTCAGTGCTATCCTGAAGTGTAAGAGATACCTGACAGTTCCCTAGGGAGTTGACAATGGGATTCTAGAATGACTGATGGTTTTAACTTCAGATTAAGAAAACATTGGATTTGAGAAAACCTCTGGACGGTAGAATAGGAAAGGTGAATAGGGACACAGCCAGAGGTGAGAAGGAAATATGTTCTTTAACTGCTTTGTTATGGGAGTTATTCAGTCCCTATTGTGGGAGGGTATGCAGAAATCCTTGGGACGATGGAGTGATCAGCGAACCTATTTAACCTTTATTTAATGTAATCTAGATCCTCCACATATCTCCAGGTCAGTGTACCTTTCCCATGGGAAATTTTCCAGTATTTCAAAGGTCATTGTGACCTCTTAAAAACATATCTTGTTCTAGATATCAAAATATGAACGTAATGAACAAATGAAACCCCATATACAGAGCTGTGGGATGTAAGGTATGCTAACAGAGCAGATGCAAAGCAAATACTTAACACTTTGAATCTATATAATTTATAAACAAGTCCTGGAGAGCAGAATCCTATTCATACCAACAAAGCCAGTTTGACTTACACTAGTAGAATCTGCTAGTAGAATTATGACCTTTAGAAGTAGTGGGTATTCTTGACTATGAGGTCATTGCTAAGGTCTGTTATACTGCATGAAGAACCTTCCAGTCTTCCCTGTACAGAACTATAAGCAGTAAACAGGGACCATGGAGTCCTCCTGGACCTCAAAAAAAGCCCCTGGAAGCAAAAGTGGCGCACCAGACCAGGTGCACCCCCGAGCAGATGCAATTCGCTCCAAGCTGATTTATATTTTTTACCTGATTGACCACTTGAAAGGGTTAAGCCATGCTGTGCCCCATCACAACATACGAGATTTCCTAGATCCTCAAAAACAAAAGAAGTTCATGCTCACAGACCACCACCAGCTGGTCCGATTTAATGTGATGCCTAACAGGAATGTGATGGTTACTCAAGAAAAACGCTGGCGCAACCGTATTGAGGTGCGCTGCAGTCGTTGGCCCCCTTTTGCATTGTGGTCTACCTGGCTCTTGAACAGCAAAATGTTCAATAGCTTCATCATCTTCCTCATTGTTTTGAATATGATAGTCCTCATGATTTCATCAGAAATAATGGAAAAGCTGGAGGACCCCTTTGTAAAATTGAAGACAGCAGTGGAGGTGATTGTCTGGGTCATTGTGTTCATCTTTTGGGCAGAGATTGGGCTTCATTGGACTGTCAGTTTTCAACAGTACTGGAAAAACCCCTGGAATGTCTATGACTTCACTGTCACCCTCATATCGTTCATCCCTGAGTTTATATATATTTCAGACAAGGCCCACACTCCAGCAGCTATCACACTCCACCAAGTTTCCCGTGTGCTGCGATGCTTAAAGCTTTTCTCTAGAGTCCGTCAGGTTAGGGTCCTCATCATGGCCATTGCCAAAGCACTGAAGGCCATGGCCTTTGTCCTGGTGCTCCTACTCTTCTTCTTCTATGTCTTTGCTGTATCAGGCATTTTCTTCTTTGAGAGTTACAGTCGCTCAGACCGAGATGACCTTGAGTATGGCATGTACTTTTCAGACATCCCCAATGCTTTTGTGACTATCTTCATTCTCTTCACCATGGACCACTGGTATGCCATATTGCAAGACATGTGGAAAGTCCAAGAAATAAACAGGATAATCAGTGGTTTGTTCATTTGCCTGTGGCTTCTCATTGGGGCATTCATCTTCAGGAACCTCCTTGTAGCCAGCATGGTCACTAATTTCCAGAACATTCGGAGTGATCTGAGTGAGGAAGTGAAGGAAATTGAGGCTCAGCAGCAAGCAAACAAATTTAAGATGGAGCTCCTGGAAATGAGATACAACCAACACCATGCACATGTTGATAGGGGCAGTACACTCCGAGAAAGGTTCAGCACAGAGTCAGCATCAGTTGTTCCATCTACAGACTATCCAGACTACAGCTCATATAAATGCCACACTGGGGCTTTGGACTGGGAAACATATATCCATAAGAATCTTCCAGGGCTCTATGAGGCTGAGGAGACTGAGAAAATACTATGGCCTCGAGATTCGCTGTTCCGCTACTTTGAGCTCTTGGAAAAGCTGCAGTACAACTTGGATGAGCGTAAACAACTGCAAGATTATGCTGTGTTGGCTCTGTCAAACCTGGAGGATAAATAGAGAGGATTCTGAATGCATAAACATATCTTAGAGGAAATATCTGCACAACCAATACCCAAGAAATCCATTCCTTCAACACAGTATCCACCACCCTCCTTCTCCACTCCTGTTCAATTATGCTTTTATGAAAGGCATAATTATTCTAGTCAATTTATTTATTTATTTATTTAAGACTCCAAAAGGTCACATGGTAAATAAGACCAGAGGAATCTGTTTTAATTTCTTCTGTTTCAATTGTCAGTGTACCACTGTTACTCACAAAGGTGTGGGGCTTAGAGAGCCTTCACTAATAATAGCAATTTATCTTTAACATATTGAGGAATGTTATTTTAGCTTGCAAGAGGGTGGGTAACATTTAGGACTGAAAACATCTGTTTATACCAGTACTAGCTGATAGAGACTCCAGGCATGGCTGAATTAAGAGAATAATAAATTTTATTTGGAAGAATAATGAAAGAACACACACACTAGAATACTACTTGAACATCCGGCATTCAGAGCTCATCAATGTGAAAAATTGAAAGGAGATTATGGAGACTGGGGATTGCATTGGCGGTAACAGCTATCTGTCTTGAAGACAGGTCTATGGAATCAGGAATGGCTCAAACTGGGAGGTTTGAGGGCAACAGTCACAGAGCACAACTGGGGGGGGGGTTGACTGCATACTGGGCATATGGTATGAAGAGCAGACTGTGTGAAAACAGGCTAAGGTTTTCCTACCATATGTATACATTAAAAATAACCCCAGGCTAAAGGTGATTTCATAATAAACAAAGAATTAATAGTCTTCAGATGGAATGAAAAGGGATTTCAAAGTGTCATATTCTTTTGATATTCACAAGAATAAAAGGGCTAATTTGATTGATGGCAGCATCATTGACTTCACAAAGTAGTGAAAGGATATGAGGCACCCCAAAATGTGTGGACATGAAGGATACTTCAGAACACAGTAGGGAATAATGGAAATGTGGTCCTGTTTGATTTGTTGATGAGAACCCATCCTTCGTTTTCTATTTTGGTAGAAAATGCAGGATTGCCTCTATTAGCAAACCCCTTTTATCCTTTGCGTATCTGTATGTCTTGGGGCTCCGTGCCACATTGGAGTATTACTTTTTTGGTATTTCAAAATTCATTGCAGCCTCCAAAACACATGCTGGCATCCAGAGGTGTAATATAAAAATATAGAAGCATCAAAATATTTTGTGGGGATATTAAGGTGCTTACAACCAGTCACTCTTCACATGGTGATATGAGACAGAAATTTCATAGTACCGTATTTTCCATACATGTTGCATCTGCATGGAATCGCAGAATCATCAAATCATAGAGGTGGAAGAGATCACAAGGGCTGCACAGTGCAATGGAATACACAATCAAAACATCCCTGACAGATGACCTTCCAGCCTCTGTTTGAAAACCTCCAAAGAAGGAGACTCCACCACATTGAGAGGCAGCATGTTCCACTGTCAAACAGTTCTTACCATCAGGAAGTTCTTCCTTATGTTTATGTGGAAACTTTTTGTTGTTATGAATCCATTGCTCTGTGTCCTAGTCTCTGGAGCAGCACAGAACAAGCTTGCTCATCTTCAATATTACACCCTTTCAAATATTTAAACATGGCTATCATGTCATCTCTTAACCTTCTGTTCCTCAGGCTAAACCTACCCAGTTCCCTAAGTTGCTGCTCATAGGACATGCTTTCCAGATTGTTCACCATTTTGGTCACCTTCCTCTGGACATGCTTCAATTTATTAACATGTTTCTGGAATTGTGGTGCCCAGAACTAGACACAGAATTTCAGGTGAAGTCTGACCAAAGCAGAATAAAGTGGCACTATTATGTATGTATGAGTCGCATTTGTACATCCCTTGATTTGGGCACTTGCTTTTTTAGCTGCTGCATCACAGTGCTGACTAATGTTGAGCTTGTGCTCTACTAGATCGCTTTCTTATGCACTGCTGTCAAGCCAGATGTCTCCCATCCTATATCTGTGCATTTCATTTTTACTGTGCAAATGTAGTACCCTACATTTCTCCCTGTTGAAATTCATTTTGTTAGTTTTGGTCCAGCTTTCTGATCTGTTAAAGTCATTATGAATTCTGATGCTGTCCTATGGGGTATTAGCTACCCCTCCTAATTTGGTGTCATCTGCAAATTTGATAAGCATGCCTTCTATTCTATCATCCAAAATCATCGATAAAAATGTTGATTAGCACTGGGCCAAGGACAGACTCTGTAACACCCCAGTAGTCACTTCTCTCAAGGATGAAGAGTTGCCATTGGTGAGCACCCTTGGTTTTGGCTGGTCAATCGATGATAAATCCACTGAACAGTCATATTGTCTAGCCCAAATTTTACTAGGTTTTTTGCAAGAACAATATGCAGTGATGGCAAAACTTTTAGGGTCCGAGTACCCAAACTAATCCCTTGTGGTGCAGTGGTTAAATGTTTGCACTGCTGCCACTCACTCATAAACCACAAGGTTGTGAGTTCATTACTAGCCAGGGCTCAGGATTGACTCAGGCCTGCATCCTTCCAAGGTCACTAAAATGAGTACCCAGCTGTTGGGGGGGGGGGCAATGAGCTTACAGTTGTAAACCGCGTAGACACTGCATAGTGTGTTATGAAGTGGTATATAAATGAAGCTGCTTTGCTTTGCTTCTGGCACTGGGTGTGGGACTTCCACCCTCTGGGGTGGGATTTCCAGGGTGGGACTTCTTCCCTCCACCCTCCCTGGCCTTCAGCTGCCTCTGCAGATACAGCTGACAGCCTGGGGGTGAGGGGGAGAGAGAAGAGGAACAGGCACGCACCTGTTCCTTCTCCTCCTCCCCCTGTGCTTTCCCTGACCTTCAGCTGCCTCTCTCTGGAGGCAGCTGAAGGCCGGGGAGGGTCAGGAAGGAGGAAGAACAGGCACACACCTCTTCTTCCTCCTCCCTGTCCTCCACGTGCCAGGGAAAATGGCTTCACATGCCATCTCTGGCACATATGCCATAGGTTAGCCACCATAGTAATAGGGGATCTTGTCCTGGTGGTGCAGTGGTTAAATGCCAGTACTGCAGCCACTCACTCACAGACCACTACCTTATGAGTTCAATCCCAGCTAGGGGCTCAGAGTCAACTCAGCCTTGCATCCTTCCAAGGTAAGTATATATAAGTATGAAATAAGTATCCAGATTGTTGGGGGCAATTAGCTTACAGTTGTAAACCGCTTAGAGACTACTTAGTGTGGTATGAAGCAGTATATAAATGAATCTGCTATTGCTATTGTAAAAGGCCTTACTAAAATCAAGGTACACTACACCACAACATTATCTTCATCTACCAAGTTTGCAACTCTATTAAAAAAAAGGTAAGATTAATCTGGCATGACTTGTTTTTGAGAAACCCATGATCTTGGCATTTCTTTCTAAGTACTTACAGCCTGTCTGTTAAATGATCTAGAACAGGGGTAGGCAACCTTTCCCCTTTAAGGGCCGAGGGACTTCAGCTCCCAGAAGCCTCAGCCATGTTGGCCAATAGTCCCATGTTGGCCAATAGCTCCTGGGATTCTGGGAGCTGAAGTCCCTCGGCCCTTAAAGGGGAAAGGTTGCCTACCCCTGATCTAGAATCTTTACTGGTAATAATGTCAGGATAACTGGGTTGTAGTTATTTGTATCCTCAAAGATTATTGTCAGTGGTTCTGAGTTTATTTCTGTCAATTACACCTACCAGCCAGCCAGCCAGTTAGAGGAAGTCAGAGGACTCTGCAGATGCCTTCCTTCCCCCATTACATTGGAGCAAAAGGCAGCTGGGACATCTGAGCAGGGAGTTGGGGCATGGCTAGGAATGGCTGGCCTTAAAAGTCATTCCACCCCCCACCCCCCCCACCCAAGGAACATCTACCAGCCAGCCAGCCAGCCAGCCAGAGGATGTCAGAGGACTCTGCGGAAGCCTTCTGCAGCAGAGTCAGTCTCCTGGCTGGGCAGAGGTTTCATAAGCCCGCCCTCCCACCATCTCCAGTGGCAATGCGGCAGTGGCGGAGCCGCTCTCCTGGCCGGGCAGAGGTTTCACTATGCCCTCCTGGTAGCAGCAACAGTAGCAGCACCAGCTGTGCAGTAGCAGTAGCAACAGTGGGGCCAGGAAGAGGCCCAGGCAGAGGCTTCTGGGCCCACCCAGGAATATCATTGGCCTTTTTAGGATGAACTGTTTACACGTTCTGGTTTTGATAAAACAACCTTTCAAGTGGAGAGTAATGGGGGAGGACTGGTAGAGGAAATACTGGGAACAGTGATTGAGATTGTGCAGGGCAGAGGAAGATATGGCGATAACAGTGTGGAATTTGTTACAAAAGATGGCGGGCTCGATGCTTGAAAGTGATCCCACCTTCAGTTCACCCTGTTACCCAAAGTAAGTTAGGGAGCTAACCAACCTTGCCACATAAACTTACCTTGCTCTTCTGTAATGCCAGGTCAGTAAAAAATAAAATTCATATCATCCACAATCTCCTTGTGGATGAAGAAGCCGACCTGGCTTGTTTTAGAGAGACCTGGCTGGGGGAAGATAGTGCCATCACTTGGAATCAAGCTCTCCCAGCCAAATACTCTGTCAATGAGCAGGTAAGGGAAATTGGGTGGGGGATGGGGGTGGAGTGGCAATCTCACCTTGACTAGGATACCTATCTGGAAAATAGACAGCTTCGAATGCATGTACCTAAGCCTGAAGACCAGGGATAGTATAAGGATTCTGTTAGTATACTGTCCATCCCGTTGCTTAGCAGACTCCCTATCCAAGCTGACACAGCTGGTCTTGGAATTACTGTTGGAGTCACCCAGACTTTTAGTTCTGGGTGACTTCAACATCCCTCTTGAGACCAGTTTAACATGTGTCTCAGCAGTTAATGGATTCCATGACAGGCATGGGCCTATCCCAATTGGTTTCCAGGCCAACGCAATCTGCAGGTCATACCCTCGATGCGGTCTTTAGTACGGAAAAGGCATATCTGTGGGCGGAGGTAATAAATACCACCGCACTGTCATGGATAGATCATTTCCTGGCCAAGGTTGCACTAAGAGCCATTGTCCATCCCACCGGGGATGGTGGAACTATTAGAATGGTCCGCCCTCAGAGGCTAATGGAGCCAATTGGACTCCAGAAAACATTGGAGGGTTCCTTGGCTGGTAATACCAGTGATTCTGTCAAAGCTCTAGTTAACACCTGGAATACCAATCTCTCTAGGGCCATCAACACAATTGCTCCCAAGTGTCCTTTCTAACCCACGTCAAACCATGAACTCTGGTTCACAGATGAATTTAGAAAGGTGAAGCAGGCTGGACGACTAGAGCACACCTGGAGGAAAACTCGACTCCTATCTGACAAGACTTGTTATAGGAATTTTCTTTGTTCCTATTGAGAGGCAATACGTGCAGCACAGAAATCTTTCTCCTCTGCATGTATTGCGTCTGTAGAATCCCGTCCAGCAGAACTGTTTAGGGTGGTGAGGGAATTGACATAGGTTCCACCTGTGCAGAACCCTTTATTTAACCCGACAACAGCCTGCTGTGATGTCTTTAACAACTATTTTGCAGATAAAATCTCTCAGATAGGAGCCGACTTAGATGCCAGAATTATAGCAGAACTGACTGATGAGGTATCCAGAAAACCCGTTTCAGAGATTAAACTGGATTGGTTTGAGTCGGTGAGTACTGATGATGTGGACAAGATCCTTGGAAAAGTGGAAAAGACGACATGTCTCCTCGATCCCTGTCCATCATGGCTGGTCATCCATGGGGGTAATGCCTTGATGGCATTTTTAAAAGGGATCATCAACGCATCCCTTGTGGAAGGAACTGTTCCAGCTTGCTTAAAGGAAGCGGTTGTTAGACCACTCCTGAAGAAACCTTCCCTGGACCCCCTGGATCAGAAAAACTATAGGCCGGTATCCCATTTGCCATTTTTGAGCAAAGTGATCAAGCGAGCCGTTGCCTTTCAACTCCAAGCGATCTTGGATGAAACCAATTTTCTAGATCCATTTCAAACCAGCTTCAGACCTGGATTTGGGGTGGAGATGCCATGGTCACTTTGGTAGATGACCTGTGCCTAAGCATCGACAGGGGAAGCGTGACCCAGTTGGTGCTTCTGGACCTCTCAGCAGCTTTCGATAAATCATAATATCCTTCTGGAACACCTGGGAGAGTTAGGAATTGGAGGCACTGTAATTCAATGGTTCCATTCCTTCCTCTCAGGCAGAGTCATAGAATCATAGAAGCATAGAGTTGGAAGAGACCACAAGGGCCACCCAGTCCATCCCCTTGCCATGCAGGAACTCCCAATCAAAACATGCCAGACAGATGGCCATCCAGCCTCTGCTTAAAGACCTCCAAGGAAGGAGACTCCACTACTCTCCGAGGGAGTATGTTCCACTGTCGAACAGCCCTTACTGTCAGGAAGTTCCTCCTAATGTTGAGGTGGAATCTCTTTTCCTGGAGCTTGCACCCATTGTTCCAGGTCCTAGTTTCTGGGGCGGCAGAAAACAAGCTTGTTCCCTCCTCAATATGACATCCCTTTAAATATTTAAATAAGGTTATCATATCACCTCTTAACCTTCTCTTCTCCAGGCTAAACATCCCAGCTCCCTAAGTCGTTCCTCACAGGCCTTGGTTTCCAGACCCTTCACCATTTTAGTCAGCCTCCTTTGGACACGCTCCAGTTTCTCTACATCCTTTTTGAATTGTGGTGCCCAGAACTGGACACAGTATTCCAGGTGAGGCCTGACCAAAGCAGAATAGAGTGGCACTATTACTTCTCTTGATTTAGACACTATACTTCTGTTGATGCAGCCTAAAATTGCATTGGCCTTTTTTGCTGCTGCATCACACTGTTGACTCATGTTCAACTTGTGGTCTACCTGGACTCCTAGATCCCTTTCCCACGGTCTCATTCAGCCAGGTGTCCCCTATTATATATCTGTGCTTTTTGTTTTTCCACCCTAAGTGCAGTACTTTATATTTCTCCATGTTGAATTTCATTTTGTTAGCTTTGGCCCAGCTTTCTAGTCTGTTCAAGTCATTTTGAATTTTGATCCCGTCTTCTGGGGTATTAGCTACTCCTCCCAATTTGGTGTCATCTGCAAATTTGATAACTATACCCCCAATACCATCATCCAAGTCATTGATAAAGATGTTGAATAGCCCTGGGCCCAGGACAGAGCCCTGTGGCACCCCACTGGTCACTTCTTTCCAGGTTGAAAAGGAGCCATTGTTGAGCACCCTTTGTGTTCGGCCAGTCAACCAATTACAAATCCATGTAACAGTTACTTTGTCTAGCCCACATTTTACCAGCTTGTTTGCAAGAATGTCATGGGGAAACCTTGTCAAAGGCCTTACTGAAATCAAGATATACTATATCTACAGCATTCCCTTCATCTACCAACCTGGCAATTTTATCAAAAAAAGAGATCAGATTTGTCTGGCATGACTTGTTCCTCTGAAACCCATGTTGACTTTTTGTGATTATGGAATTACCTTCCAGGTGTTCACAGACTCTCTATTTAATGATCTGCTCCAGAATCTTTCCTGGTATTGGTATCAGACTAACTGGACGATAATTGTTGGGATCCTCTTTTTTTCCCCTTTTTGAAGATGGGGACATTGTTTGCCCTCCTCCAATCTGCTGGGACTTCTCCTGTTCTCCAGGAGTTCTCAAAGATTATTGCCAATGTTTCCGATATTACATTTGCCAGTTCTTTTAGTACCCTTGGATGTAATTCATCTGGTCCTGGAGACTTATATTCATTTAGATTAACCAGGTATTCCTGTACTATCTCTTTACTTATTCTATGCTGAAATTCTCCTATTCTGTCCTCTGCTCTATTTTCCTCAGGTTGAGCACTCTTTGCCTTTTCTGAGAAGACTGAAGCAAAGAAGGTGTTGAGTAATTCTGCCTTTTCTCTGTCCCCTGTTAACTTTTTGCCATCTTCTCCACACAGTGGCCCTACCATTTCCTTCGTCTTCCTTTTGCTGCAGACATACCCCCAAAAGCCCTTTTTATTGTTCTTAACCTCTCTAGCAAGCCTGAGATCATTCTGCGCTTTAGCTTTTCTGACTTTAATCCTACATGTGCTAGCTATTTGTTTGAATTCCTCTTTGGTGATTTCCCCATTTTTCCATTTCTTATACATGCTCCATTTAAAACTTAGCTCAGTTGAAAGTTCCTTAGTCATCCATCCTGGTTTCTTGAGGCACCTCCCATTTTTCTTCCTCATTGGAACTGTTTGAAATTGTGCCTTCAGTATCTCCCTTTTGAGAAACTCCCATCCGTCTTGAACTCCCTTCTCTTTTAGTATTCCTGTCCATGGGATCACCCCCAGTATTTCTCTAAGTTTAGTAAAATCAGCTTTCCTAAAGTCTAGAATGCATGTCTGACTATGCCTGGCTTCTCCTTTCCACTGTATAATAAATCCCAGGAGGACATGATCACTCCCACCTAAGGATCCAACCACTTGCACCCCATTAACTAGGTCATCCCTGTTAGTTAGGATCAGATCCAAAATAGCTGACTCCCTTGTTGCCTTTTCCACCTTTTGGACAATGAAATTGTCTTTGAGACAAGTGAGGAATTTGCTAGATCTTGAGGACTTTGCTGAGTTTGAATTCCAGCAAATATCAGGATTGTTGAAGTCACCCATCACTACTATATTTCTCCTTTCTGAGTGTGTGGTCATCTGTTATAGAAAGGCATCATCCAGAGGGTGATGCTCGGGGACAGTTGCTCTTCACAAACAGAGCTCCTGTCCCTGATGCTATTTAACATCTATATGAAGCCGCTGGGAGAGATCATCTGTAGACATGGGGCGGGGTGTTATCATTATGCGGATGACACCCAAATATACTTCTCCATGTCTTGGTCAGCAACCATGGTGGCAGATGGCAATTTTCCACTCAGTCAATGTCTTGAGGTGGTAATGGACTGGATGAGGAAAAACCGACTCAAATTCATCCAGACAAAATGGAGGTACTTACAGTAGGGGTCCCCAAACTAGGCATTGGATTACCATCTCCAGTCCTAAATGGGGTCATGCTCTCTACTAAGGACTATGTTCGCAGTCTGGGGGTGCTCCTAGACTCGTTGCTTCACATGGTAGATCAAGTGAATGTGACAGTCAGGAGCGCCTGCTACCAGCTTCGGCTGATATGCCAACTGCGCCCTTTCCTGGAAGTAAAGGACCAAGAAACTGTAGTACATGCACTGGTAACCTTACAACTCGACTTCTGCAATGCACTCTACATGGGGCTACCCTTATACCTAGCCCGGAAACTAGAATTAGTACAAAATATGGCAGCCAGGATGATCACTGGGAAATTTAAAAGTGATCACATTACACCAATCCTGAAATCTCTTCACTGGCTGCCTATTGGTTTCCGAGCACAGTATAAGGTGTTGGTGATTACCTTTAAAGCCCTACATGGCCTGGTCCAACCTATCTAAGGGATCGCCTTCTTCCTTACAATCTGCCCCATACCCTCAGGTCCTCTGGGAGGAATCTACTGCAACCGATAAAAACTAGATTATCAGTAATCTCCCAGAGGATGTTCTCTGCCTCTGCACCCAAACTGTGGAATGCCTTGCTGGAGGAGATCCATCAAATAACCAACTTGGACAGCTTTAAAAGGGCTGTCAAGATGGATCTCTTCTGGCAGGCCTTCCCAGAATAGTTCCCATTTGAACCTGTGCTCCTCTTCTGCTATACATCTTCTGCTATACACACACCTATTCGTGTTCCAGAATGCATGGTGTTTTAATCTTCTATGTTTATTTTAATATGGTATCTAGTCTTTTACGGGTGTGGTGGTGGTATTGTACTGTTGTTATTATTGTAATGTATGGTTTAAATCTGTTTTGTATATCTGTAAGCCACCTTGATTGCTTAGGCAAAAGACGGGATATAAGAAATAAATTATTATATTATTATTATTAATTGTTTTAATACTCGGTTGAAATTCATCTGGCCTTGGAGATTTGAATTCTTTTAGAATAAATAGGTATTTCTATATTACCTTTTCCCCTATTCTGTGCTGCTTTCCGACTATTTCATTATCTGCTCCATTTTCTCTATGTTGAGCAATGTTCACCAAGGCAAAGTAGTGTTGAGTAGTTCTGCCTTTTCTCTGCCCCCTGCTAGCATTTTGCCATCTTCTCCATGCAGCAGCCCTACCATTTCTTTGTTCTTCGTTTTGCAGTGGACATAAACAAAAAAGCACTTTTTAAATTGTTTTTAACCTCTCTAGCAAGCCTAAACCTGTTCTGTACTTTTCAAATTTGCTCTTTCTGACTTTCTCTCTACATGAGCTGGTTATTTGTTTAAACTGTTCTTTGGTGATTTCCCTCCTTTTCTACTTCTTATCCATGTCTCTTTTTAATTTTAGCTCAGTTGAAAGTTGACATCCATCTTGGTTTCCTTAGACACTTCCCATTTTTACTCCTCATTAGAATTGTTTGAAATTGTGGCTTTAACATTTTGCTTTTAAGAAACTTCCATCCATCATAAACTCGCTTCTCTATCAGTATTCCTGACCATGGGATTGCCACCAGCTTGTCCCTATGTTTACTGAAAACAACCTTCTTAAAATCAGGAAGACCTGTCTGACTGTACTTGTCTTCTCCTTTCTGCTGTATAACAGACTCCAGGAGTACATGGTCACTCCCACCAAAGGATCCCACCACTTCCACTCCTTTAACCAGGCCATCACTGTTGGTTAGGATCAGATTTAAAATAGTGGATTCCCTAGTTGCCTTCCCCACCTTCTAGACGATGAAATTATCTACAAGGAAATGAGGAATTTGCTGGACCTAAAAGTGCTCATCCAGGACATTCCAGTCCACTCTGTCCAAGAAAACCTCATGGTCCCTGTAATGTTGAAGAGTGGATAAATGAGCTTCAGGCTTCTGGACTTCTTCTGCCAACAGGGCAACCAACTTGCACTTGCCCCAGGTATAACTACCCACATCCTCTAGCAAGAAGACAAACATACCACAGCTGTTTCAGGTGATTGCAACAGTTCCCTCACTATTCATATTCAGTAATCTGAAGCAGGCACAGAACTCATGGTCTCCCCCTCAAAACTCCCTTGCTAAACATCCACACAAAATGCCTATTGGCCATGCCTGTTAGATCTCCTGTTCAACTGTTGCATACTATCAGTCTTACAAGCTGAGCTTGAAAGATTGGGGTGGCAATTATATAGAACTACCGTATTTTTCAGCATATAAGATTACTTTTTAACCAGGAAAATTTGGGGTTAAAGTCGGGGGTCATCTTATACACCAGGTATAAGGAGGAGGAGGAGGAAGAAGAAGATAGAGGTGTGAGGCGGGAAGGAGCCGGGGAAAGAAGGAGGAGGACTACGAGGTCCTCCTTTTTCTCTCTACTGCTTCCCCCCCAACTTTCCTCCTCATCTTCCTTGTCCTCCTTCTTCTCTCCACCGCTTCCCCCCACACCTTTCCTCTGGGTCCTCCTTCTTCTCTTCCTCACATCCCCCCTCCTCCTCATCCTCCTCCTCCTCCTTCTTCTCTCCACTGCTTTCCCCCTCCTCCCACCTTTCCTCCTCATCCTCCTGGTTCTCCTTCTTCTTTCCACTTTGCCCCCCCCCACCTTTCCTCCTTGTCCTCTTGCTCCTCCTTCTTCTCTCCACAGCTTTCCCCCCTCTTCCCACCTTTCCTCCTCATCTTCCTGGTCCTCCTTCTTCTCTCCACCACTTTTCCCCCTCCTCCCACCTTTCCTCCTCATCCTCCTGGTCCTCCTTCTTCTCTCCACCACTTTTCCCCCTCCTCCCACCTTTCCTCCTCATCCTCCTGGTCCTTCTTCTTATCTCTCCCATTTCCCCCCTCCTCCTACCTTTCCTCCTCATCCTCCTGGTCCTCCTCCTTCTCTCCCCTGCTTCCCCCCCTCCTCCCACCTTTCCTCCTCGTCCTCCTGGTCCTCCTTCTTCTCTCCCCCAATTCCCCCCACCTTTCCTCCTTGTCCTCCTGGTCCTCCTTCTTCTCCCCACTGCTTCCCCCCACCTTTCCTCCTGGTCCTCCTTCTTCTTTCCCCCGCTTCCCCCCCACCTTTCCTCTTCATCTTCCTGGTCCTCCTTCTTCTCTCGCCGGCTTTCCCCTCCCTCCTCCCACCTTTCCTCCTCATCCTCCTGGTCCTCCTTTTTCTATCCCCTGCTTTCCCCCCTCCTCCCACCTTTCCTCCTCCTCCTCCTCCAGGTCCTCCTTCTTCTCTCCCCCACTTCCTCCCCCACCTTTCCTCCTTGTCCTACTGGTCCTCCTTCCACTGCTCCCCCCCCACCTTTCCTCCTGGTCCTCCTCCTTCTCTCCCCAGATTTCCCCCTCTCCTCCCACCTTTCCTCCTCATCCTCCTGGTCCTCCTTCTTCTCTCTCCAGCTTTCCCCCTCTTCCTACCTTTCCTCCTTGTCCTCCTTCTTCTCTCCACCACTTTCCCCCCTCCTCCCCCCTTTCTTCCTCATCCTTCTGGTCCTCCTTCTTCTCTCCCTGGCTTCCCCCCCCATCCTCCCACCTTTCCTCCTCATCCTCCTGGTCCTCCTTCTTCTCTCCCCATCTTTCCCCCCTCCTCCTACCTTTCCTCCTCATCTTCCTGGTCCTCCTTCTTATCTCCCCAGCTTTCCCCCCTCCTCCCACCTTTCCTCCTTGTCCTCCTGGTCCTCCTTCTTCTCTCCCTGGCTTTGCCCCCCTCCTCCCACCTTTCTTCCTCATCTTCCTGGTCCTCCTTCTTATCTCCCCAGCTTTCCCCCCTCCTCTCACCTTTCCTCCTCATCCTCCTGGTCCTCTTTCTTCTCTCCCTGGCTTTCCCCCCTCCTCCCACCTTTCCTCCTCCTCCTCCTTCTTCTCTCCACTGCTTTCCCCCCCTCCTTCCACCTTTCCTCCTCATCCTCCTGGTCCTCCTTCTTCTCTCCCTGGCTTCCCCCCTCTTCCCCCCTTTCCTCCTTGTCCTCCTCATCCTTCTGGTTCAGGAGGACACATGTGAGGTGGGGAAAAAAGCCGGGGAGAGAAGGAGGAGGGAGGGGGAAAGCCTGGGAGAGAAGCAGGGTTTCCTTGGCAAGGTTTGTTCAGAAAGGATTTGCCATTGCTTTCCTCTGAGGCTGAGAGAGTGTGACTTCCAAGACTGTTGTTGTTGTTGTTGTTGTTGTTGTGCACCTTCAAGTCGTTTCCAACTGATGATGACACTAAGGCAAAGCTATCATGAACCTATCATTTCTTGCCTATGTGGTTTTTTTTGCCACCCTCTGAGGCTAAGAGACTGTGACTTCTAAGATTGTTGTTGTTATATGCCTTTGAGTCTTTTCCAACTTACAGCAACCCTAAATTATGGTGTTTGCTTGGCAGGGTTTCTTCAGAGGGGAGTTGACCATTGCCTTCTCCTTAGGCTGAGAGAGTGTGACTTACCCAAGGTCATGCAGGGGGATTCCATGGCTGAGCCAGGATTCAAACCCTGGTTTCCAGAGTCATACTCCAATACTCAGACATGGCGACCAGATGTCTTCAATGCAAAGGAGGACAAGTCACTACAAAAAATGTAGGAGATACAAGAAAAAATGTAGAGAAAGCTAAAAACATCTCTAAAAATGTAGAGAAAGCTAAAAAGTATAAATGTAAATCCATGCTTCTTAGCCATACTCAAAATGGAGGATGTTTTAATGGTCAAAATGGTGACTTTTAACCTTATCATGGGGTTTTTTTGGCATGTTTCTTCAATTGGGGGTTGCCATTACCATTCTCTGAGGCTGAGAGTGTGTGACATGCCTAGGGTCACTTACTTGGCCACAAATTGTACATACTCCAGAATGCATCACCTAGTATGTTGGCAGTCCTTCCTCTCAACACTTTCTCATTTTCCCCCAACCATCTCATAGCTGGGAGATGGAAATAATTTTTAAAGAAGCATTTAAATCTGGACTGTTTTTTAAAATGTAAGGTTCAAAACACACTGAAGAAATAAATGCTAGGGAACATGGGAGCTGTAGTTTGTTGTGTTTATAAGTGACAGTTTTCCTGCTAAGTACCTGCATGTCATAAGCATTTGAATTAAAATTACCATATTGAAACTTGCCAAGTGGTATGAGTGTTGGACTACCACTCTGGAGACCTAGGTTTGATTACCCACTCTGCCATGAAAACCACTGGGTGAACTTGGACAAGTCACACACTCTCAGCCTCAGGGGAAGGCAATGGCAAACCTCCTCTGAACAAACCTTGCCAAGGAAACTCCAGGATAGGTTCATCTTTGAGTTGCCAGAAGTCAGAAACGACTTGAAGGAACACAACAACCACAACCACATTCTTTGAAGTCACATTCTCTCAGATTCAGGGGAAAGGAATGGCAAACCCGTTCTGAACAAACCTTGCCAAGGAAACCCCAGGATAGGTTTGTCTTTGAGTTGCCAGAAGTCAGAAATGACTTGAAGGCACACAACAACCACAACCATATTCTTTGAAGTCACATTCTCTTGGACTTATGGGAAAGCAATGGTAAACCCTTTCTGAACAAACCTTGCCAAGGACGCCAGGATAGGTTCGTCTTTGAGTTGCCAGAATTCAGAAATGACTTGAAGGCACACAACAACATTCTTTGAAGTCACACTCTCTCAGACTTGGGGGGAAAGCAATGGCAAACCCTTTCTGAACAAACCTTGCCAAGGAAACCCCAGGATAGGTTCATCTTTGAGTTGCCAGAAGTCTTCTTCTTCTTCTTCTTCCTCCTCCTCCCCCCCAAAAGGCTCCAGGAGGGAAGGAGGGAGCCCAGCCAAGCCCCCCCCCCAAAGATGCTTCGTCTGCCTTTGTTGGAAAGAAGAGGAGGAAGGCTGGCAAGCGCTGGGGCCTCAGAGAGAGAGTGGGCAGGGGACTTCCTGGGAGAGAAGAAGAAGAGGAAAAGGAGGAGGAGGAGGAGGAGGAGGAGGAGGAGGAGGAGGAAGAGGGCATCCCCACCCTGCAAGGGGGCTTCCCTGATCCTCTCTCTTCTTCCTCCTCCTCCTGTTGGGGGGGCTTTTGTTGAGGGGAAGGGAGGGAGGAACAGAAGAAAGAAAGAAAGAAGGGAGGGAGAGGAAGGAAGGAAGGAAGGAAGGAAGGAAGGAAGGGGGGAAAGAAGGGAGGGAAGCAAGCTGAGGCCCCACCCTGAGGCTGGGAGAGTGTGACTTGTCCAAGGCCACCCAGTGGGTTTTTACAGGGCCTTCCCTGTAGAGAGGCAGGACAGGCAAGGCAGAGGAGGGCAGACCAGCCCAAGGCAGCGAGGGAGGGAGGAAGGGAGCCCCCCCCAGAAACACCACACCTCGGCCCTTTCCCTCCTCCTCTTCCCCCAGGCCAAGCCACCGCAGCACACAGGGGACTGGGAGCCTGGCTGGGTGCCTCCTCACCCCTCCCCTCCCCAAAGGGAGCCAAGCCAGAGGCGGGGCTCAAACCAGGAACAAGCCAGGTGGCAAAACAAAAACAAACAAAAAATGGCCAGACCACGGCAGCAAAAAACAAAACAAAACAAAAAATGCCAAGCAGGCTGCGTGCTGGTTAAAAGGCCTCAGCGGGCTGGCCCCGGCCCGTGGGCCATAGTTAGAGGACCCCTGCCTTAGACCCTGTGATCAAGAAATGCACATAGTCCCAAACAAACAAAATCCTCCACAAGGCTTGGGGGAAAAAAACCAGTTAAGGAGTCAAGGATGATCTGCCCTAAAACACAGCTCATCATCTGCTCTCTCCTCCATGTATGAGCTCAAAAGATGGGGGCAGCAGTTATATAGAGCTAGTGGCTGCTAGTTCTGTCCACAAACAAATCAGTGACTCAGCAGAAGCCTTCTTAGGCCATGTGAACATGGAGCACACACAGCTCAGAACAAACAAAATTGCCCCAAAAAACTTTTAAAATGTCAAAAAGTCAAGGATGAACCCCTCCCCAAACACAGTTCACCTGTGTCCAGTTCTGGGCACCACAATTGAAAAAGGGTGCTCAATTCAATTCAATTCAAGCTTGAGTGTATCCAGAGGAGAGCAACCAAAATGGTGAAAGGTAAGGTTAAGGGGTGACATGATAGCCATGTTTAAATATTTAAAGGGTTATCATATTGACAATGGAGCAAGCTTGACATCTACTGCTCCAAAAACTAGGACACAGACCATGGATTTAAACTAGAGGAAAAGACATTCCACCAAAATATCAGGTCTTTCTGAAGGTAAGAGCTGCTGGGAGCGACGGGCCAGGAGGCCCTGAGGAGGAGGCAGAGGCGGCGGCGGTTCCCGCCTTTACCAGTGTTTACTATCAGTCCTGCCGGGAAGACCTGGCTCGGAGGTCACGCCTGTAGTAACGGTGGTGGATGAAGGTTCTGCCAGAGGAAAGGGCGCTGTTGGCCCTGAACACCCGGCTCCTTTTCTACTCCGGAGCACTGGCGGCACGGGGGGCGTATCTTTACAGCTAGGACAGGACTTAAATCCCGTCAGAGTCTACCTTTCTCCCCAGCAATCCTGCAGTGGCGTTGGGGGTGTGGAGGATTGCTTTGGCCCCACTCCGCGGCCTTTAGAGAATCCATTAAGGCGACTTGAGCCGCGTCAGCTGTGGGAGCTGAGAGGAGTTGTTTGTATAAACTGGGGGTATATTAGTGGGTTCTTACTGTTTTGTATTGCGTGCTGACTGAAGCTGGGGGCAGATATCCAGGTTGTATGGGGGCGGGGAAGATATGGCGGCAACAGTCTCAACAAATGTTGCAAAAGAAGAAGGGATCGATGTCTTATATCTATCCCTTCTTCAGTTGATGCTGTTTCCCATGATGAGTTGGAGAGCAAACTCACCATTCCACTGACCCTCAACCTGCTTCTCTGCAATGCCAGGTTGGTCAAGAATAAGACCCATATAATCCATGATCTGTTAGTGGATGAGACGGCCGACCTGGCATGCTTCACTGAGACCTGGCTGGGAGATGCCAGCTCCGCAACATGGGCGCAGGCTCTCCCGGCTGGGTACTCAGTTTGTGAGCAGGTGAGAGAAAGTGGGCGGGAGGGCGGCATAGCCTTGGTCCATAAGAACACCTTGACCTTGATCAGAAAGCCTATCCGGAAAACGGCGCACATCGAGTGTATGTACCTCAGCCTGAAGACCAGGGATAGTTTGGGGATTCTGTTGATATATCGGCCACCCCGTTGCTTAACAGACTCCCTGACCGAGCTGACGGCCCTGGTTTCTGAGTTGCTGTTGGAGTTGCCCAGACTTCTTGTTCTGGGCGACTTCAACATTCCACTCGAAACCAGCTTACAGGATTTAACTGCAGCAGCTCGGGAGTTCATGGATACCATGACAAACATGGGCCTATCCCAGTTGGTCAACGGGCCCACGCATTGTGCTTAACCAAATGGATCCATTAGCCTTCGAGGGCGGACCATTCTAATAGGCCCACCACCCCCGGGAGGGTGAACAATAGCCTTTAGTTCCACCTTGACCAGAAAGTGGTCCGTCCATGACAAAGCGGAGGTTTTTATGACCTCCGCCCATGGATGTTCCTGCTCCGTACTAAAGACCGCATCGAGGGTATGACCAGCTGTCTTGGATGAAACTGATTATCTAGACCCGTTTCAAACTGGCTTCAGGACAGGCTTTGGGGTTGAGACTGCCAGGGTTGCCTTGACCGACGATCTGCGTCTGAGCATCGACAGGGGTGCTCCTAGACCTCTCAGCAGCTTTCGATACCATAGATCATAGACCGCCTGAGGGGGTTAGGTATCGGGGGCACTGCATTGTAGTGGTTCCAGTCCTTCCTTTTGGGTAGGTCTCAGAGGGTACTGCTCGGGGTCAGTTGCTCCTGTAAAAGGGAGCTCACCTGTGGTGTTCCACAGGGTGCTATACTGTCCCTGATGTTGTTCAACATCTATATGAAGCCGCTGGCTGAGATTATACGGAGTTATGGAGCTGGGTGTTATCAGTACGCTGATGACACCCAGATCTATTTCTCCATGTCTCGTTCATCGGCCTTGAATTCTGATGGCGTCTCCTCTCTCAATGAGTGTCTTTGGGCAGTAATGGGCTAGATGAGGAAAAACAGATTGAAACTGAATCTAGACAAGACGGAGGTGCTCACGGTAATGGCCCCGAAACCAAGAATTGGGTTGCAACCTCCAGTCCTGGATGGGGTCACACTCTTCTCCAGTGACTGTGTTTGCAGTCTGGGGGTGCTCCTTGACTCATCGCTCCTGATGACAAATCAGGTAAATGCAACAGTCAGGAGTCCCTGTTATCAGTTTCGGCTGATATGCCAGCTGCACCCTTTTCTCGAAGTAAGGGATCTTGAGACTGTTGTGCATGCGCTAGTAACCTCACGTCTAGATTTCTGCAATGCACTCTACATGGGGCTACCCTCATGCTTGGTTCGGAAACTACAGCTGGTGCAGAATATGGCAGCCAGTTTAGTGTCTGGAACATCCAGGAGTGACCATATTACTCCGGTTTTAAGGTCCCTCCACTGGCTGCCTATAAGTTTCTGGGCCCAGTACAAGGTGTTGGTTATTACCTTTAAAGCCCTAAATGGCTTGGGTCCAAACTATCTCAACAACTGACTTCCTCCCTACAATCCTCCCTGCGCACTCCGGTCCTCTGGGAGGAATTTGCTGCAGCCACAAAGAGCTAGGCTTGCGGCTACCTCCCAGAGGGCTTTTTTGGTGGTCGCCTCCAGACTATGGACCGGCCTGCTGGATGAGATCCGTTAACTGACATCCTTAGACAGGTTTAAAAAGGCTGTCAAGATGGATCTCTTCCGGCAGGCCTTTCAGTGATAAATAATCCCGGCCTCAGGAATCCCTCTCCTAAGAGGGATTCTAGGTTTTTAGTCTTAAGAACTGCAGCCACACTGTGATCATTTTTAAATTATTGTTGTATTTTATTGTATGTTTTAATTTATAATTGATTTAATAATTTTTTAAGGGAGGGAATTCGATTTTACATGTATGTATATTTTATTGTTGTTAGCCGCCCCGATTGATCTCAAAGGGATGGGATATAAATAAACTTTATTATTATTATTATTATTATTATTATTATTATTATTGTGGGATGTGGATGTCTCGCATGTGTGGGGTTGCCCTAAGTCAAAGTTGACTTGAAGGGAATTAACAACAACACATGCTCTTTGATTTGCATCATATTATCTTGGCACATATCTACTTATACAGAACAGGTACATGGCATTATAGTATATTTCCTTGGTAAGAAGCATCTTCTTACAAAATATTTGTAGCACATGAGCATCATACATCTCATATTCCATATGATGAGGAATTGCATTTCTCATAAAGAGCATTTACATTCATTTCAGTATTTGGTAGCATTTCCAATACATTGTATTATGCCAGTATAGTTAAAATAATTGTTTCAGAGAATGAAGTAACTGGCATTTCAAATAGAGTGTAAAACATCCATTGTGTTTTCACCCCTCTGTAGAGAGCATTCAGCATAGAAGACAACATATTTGTCTCAGCCATGTTAACTAGCTGCTAACTGCTGCCATCTGATAGCTTTCATAGTTGTTATAGAATTCTGCTATCAGTTTCCCAATCGATTATAATTCAACATCTCTAAAAAGAGACAGTTTTGAGGTACCAAAAATTGCTAGTCTGGCTTCCTTGCTCATACTTCCTGCTCCCCTTATATGGTACTTCCTCCATTAATATGTCTGTAACTTAGGGACTTCAATTGACTTTTGTCTATCCCAGCTATGGGCCCTGTCTGGCTGGGAAACCTCCTATACATATCTTGAAGAAATTAACTCTTCTGGATCTCACACCATCATTTTCTCCTCATCTTGCTTTGTTTTGCTTGGCAATGCCCAGATGCAGAATTAAACCATGCATGTTTACACTTTTCCTGTCTTTTACACAGAAAAGTAGGATTTAATCATTTACTTTAAAAGGTGGCGAGCCTGAAATGCAACACTACTATTTGTTGTTACTACTGTTGTTATTATTTTTGGCAAATCATAACAGATCTCCCATTCCACTTTTACAAAGTAATTCTATGGAATGCCTGCACTGATCCTAAGAAATACAACCCAAGTCAACAGAATGAGATTTTTTTTTGCTAGTGGAATGTTATAGCCATCATAAATGCATATTCCTGACTGTGAGGTCATTGCTGGGGTCTGTGGGGGCTGTGAAAAGAACCTTCCAATCTTCTCTGTACAAGAGTATAAGATATAAACAGGAGCCATGGAGTCCTCCAAACCCTCTGACAATACTTCCAAAAGCAAAACTCAAATACCCTTCCAGGTGCACCCCCGAGCAGATGCAATTCGCTCTAAGCTGATTTATACTTTTTACCTGATTGACCACCTGAGAGGGCTGAGCCATGCTGTGCCCCGCCACAACATACGAGATTTCCTAGACCCCAAGAAAAGAAAAAAGCTAATGCTCACAGACCACCACCAGCTGGTCCGATTTAATGTGATGCCTATCCGGAATGTTATGGTCACCCAAGAAAAACGCTGGCGCAACCGTATTGAGGTGCGCTGCAGTCGCTGGCCTCCTTTTGCTCTGTGGGCTTCCTCTGTTTTGAACAGCAAAACGTTCAATAGCTTCATCATCTTCCTCATTGTTTTGAATATGATAGTCCTCATGATTTCATCAGAAATAATGGAAAAGCTGGAAGACCCCTTTGTAAAACTGAAGACAGCAGTGGAGGTGATTGTTTGGGTCATTGTGTTCATCTTTTGGACAGAGATTGGGCTTCATTGGACTGTCAATTTTCAACAGTACTGGAAAAACCCCTGGAATGTCTATGACTTCACTGTCACCCTCATATCGTTCATCCCTGAGTTTATATATGTTTCAGACAAGGCCCACACTCCAGCAGCTATCACACTCCACCAAGTTTCCCGTGTGCTGCGATGCTTAAAGCTTTTCTCTAGAGTCCGTCAAGTTAGGGTTCTCATCATGGCCATTGCAAAAGCACTCAAGGCCATGGCCTTCATTCTGGTACTCCTACTCTTCTTCTTCTATGTCTTTGCTGTATCAGGCATTTTCTTCTTTGAGAGTTACAGTCGCTCAGACCGAGATGACCTTGAGTACAGCATGTACTTTTCAGACATCCCCAATGCTTTCGTGACTATCTTCATTCTCTTCACCATGGACCACTGGTATGCATTATTGCAGGACACATGGAAAGTTGAAGAGGTAAACAAGGCAATCAGTGGTTTGTTCATTTGCCTGTGGCTTCTCATTGGGGCATTCATCTTCAGGAACCTCTTTGTAGCCAGCATGGTCACTAATTTCCAGAACATTCGGAGTGATCTGAGTGAGGAAGTGAAGGAAATTGAGGCTCAGCAGCAAGCAAACAATTTTAAGATGGAGCTCCTGGAAATGAGATACAGTCAGCAGCAGGCACATGCAGATAGGGGCAGTACACTCCCAGAAAGGTTCAGCACAGAGTCAGCATCAGTTGTTCCATCTGCAGACTATCCAGACTACAGCTCATATGAATGCCACACTGGGGCTTTGGACTGGGATACATATATCCATAAGAATCTTCCAGGGCTCTATGAGGCTGATGAAGATGAGAAAGTTACTTGGCCACGGGATACACTCTTCCGCTACTTTGAGCTGTTGGAGAAGTTGCAGTACAACTTGGATGAACGTAAACAACTGCAGGATTATGCTGTGTTGGCTCTGTCAAACCTGGAGGATAAATAGATGGGACACTGGAAGTACCAGCCTGCCTTAGAAGAGATCTGAGCACAACCAAGACATAAGAAAACAAAAGCTTTTAAATAGTTATCTATATGTCTCTATACCTATATCTATATAAAGAATCTTTGTGTATTACACGTTGAGTCCCAAGGGCAAAACCAAATATTTCAGTTTGTTTCCATTCAAATATTAGTGTAGCAGTTACCCTCCAGAGCCAGTATGATAAAGTGTTTTGAGTGTTGGACTACAATTCTGGAGACCAGGGTTCAAATCCCTGCTCAGCCATGGAAACCCACTGGGTGATTTTGGGTAAGTCACACCCTGTCAGCCTCAGAGAAAGACAATGGCAAGCCTCCTCTGAAAGAAATCATGCCAAGAACATCCTTATGATAGGTCACAAACGTTAAACTCATGATAAGTCACAAACAACCTGAAGGCATGCAACAATAACATGCTACTTTTACATTAGAGTGAGGACCTTCAGATTCCTCATCTTTAGTAACTAAGCTGCTAGGAGTTGCTGTTGAGCAACATTTGGAGGACCACATCTCCCCCAGTTTACATCATCATATGTGTCAGATTTTCCACATTGTTTTGCATACAACCTGCACAAAATTATCCCACTGCCATACACATGCATATTCAAATCTCTACTTGTTTATTCTCTTATAAATATTGGCTGGCATTCTTCTTGGGACTTACCTCTTCAAAAATGGCCTTAACATGCACATGCACGCTAAGGCAATGGACTGGAGTGATGCTCAGTGGGCACCAATGTACATTGGGACACTCCCCGATGCACATGCAGACACCTGATAGAATGTGCCAGAGCAGAATGGGAACACCCAATGCACATCATAAGTGCCCAATGACCAGCAGAGCACTCTTGCTGGTGCCCAGATGTTCATCTTTACAGTTCACTAACAGCGTTTCTTTGCATTTCTGTAAGATAGCAATGGATTTGTAAAGTTATGAAAGGTAGACTCGTATCTAAGATCTTGACCATTCCTTTTAAATTTTCATACTGGTGGAAATCTAACCCACTAGGAAGAAAATCAAAATATTACACTCTCTATGTTGTAAATGCCAGAGAGAGATTGATAACGATCACGTTCTTAAAAAATGTATGCTTGAGTTGTCTACTGGTGTGTAACAAAACAAAACAAAACTTTACATGACCTAAAATTCTGTTGCTTTTGGACAGAACAGATATTAAATGTGGAACAAGAATATTTCCAAAATAATGAGAAACTTGGCCTCCCTCATCCAGTTAATGAAGCCGGTAGTCTTGTTAGTGACATACATCATAATTGCTGATCATGCAATTCATCTTATGCAATGACCCAGCCATCTTGAAATACCTTGTTCCCTTTCATGGCCATATAGTAACTGGTAGAGAGTGGAGGATGAGAACTGGCATTGTGTTGTGGTTTGAATGTTGGACTTTCCAACAATGAATTGTGGACATCAGGCTTCAATTCCCCACTTGCAAACCTGACACACTCTCGGCCTCAGAAAAACCCATGATAGGTTCACCTTATGGTCACCATAAATTGGAAGCACCTTGAACGCACACAACAACAACAACAACAACAAGAGGGTGGAAGTGGTGGAGCTGTAACCATCTATATCCCTATAATCAAATGCAGAAGGACATTGTCTTTTGGAGTACTGCTGGGAGGCCCCAGAGAATGTCTTTGTCATTCTGTGTCCATAGGCTACTTATCTGCCATCCCTTGCTCTCCACCAGCTACTAAATGGCTTTCTTGGAGGGTACCATCTTGGAACCAGGAATTCCCTGTGACGGTGGAAATGGGACATGGAATAGATGTCCACATGGGGAGAACTTTAACATTCTGATTCCCACAGATGAGATCCGTGACATGTGAACTTTCAAACTGAACTATAAAAATGCCCATGAGTTCACCAAGTTAAAATAGACTGAAGCCTGGCTTTTTACACTTTATACTCCAATTTTTCAGCTGGGATATCTACACTTTTATAGTGCTAAAACATTTTATTCCATCTCCCTCCTTTCTCTCTGCCCTTGCATAAGCTGCTTTTTAAAGAACCCTGGTTAGAGGAGGAGAGAGATTCACACAGAGAGAGGCACTGGAGGAAGAAGCAAGCATTTTCTCTTGTGTGCCTGTGTGCCTTTGCCTGAGAAAATGTTCCTTTAAGAGCCCTGGCTCTTAAAATGTTCCTTTAAGAGCCCTAAGGAACCATGGAAAAATCTGGCAACAAGTATAAAAATGGAGAGAACCTGCAAATGGCTACAGCAATTACACAAAGAAAGTGAATTTATGAATGAATTAGAAATGAAAACATTGTATTTTCCTGAAAATGACTATTCCCTGAGTCATGTCACTTTCTGTTCAGATTCTAAGTGGTTTGCACGCAGTGCGAAAACTATTTGCGCAATTGTGCCTAATACACTGGATAACCATGGGTTCTGACCCATTTAAGCTTTCAATTTTCCCTGTATGATAAACTCCTTACTCACAATTGTGATATATTGCTACAATGATAATTCCTCCTGCTAAGGCTATATTTACTGGGCATAAGATACATGGAGAGAAGGAGGGACATTCTACTGTCAATCAGAGTATGGATTTTAATTAGGTATACTTCACTAGGTAGCTGTTGTTGAATACTAACCCCTGTTAGCAGAAAAATCTTTATTTTCCCCTTTACAATAAGAGCAGAGGACTTGATTCAAATAGGAATCCTATCATTGGCAATGGGGAGAGATCTAACATTTCGGCCATGGTGGGAGTACCAATCTAGATTGGCCAAAGACTGCTGGTACATCAGAAAACTACATATCTGTAGGATGGAGCCATGGGCCCATGGTCATCAAAGTGGTGTCAAATTGTATTATTTCTACAATAATGTAGAATGCATTCTGGGTCATTAAAAAAAATCACCTGAAAATGTGGGACAACAGAAGAAGTTGTCCCTGCCAAATTGGGGAGTTGTCCCTGCCAAATTGGGAAGTTGTCCCTGCCAAATTGGGAAGTTGGAGGGTATGCTTTTGTATAAATACAACTACAAAAACATAAGTTTATTCAGTAAATCTATTCTTGTTGGGACTATCTCTTAAAGGAATATAGCTCTTAAAGGAATATAGCTTGATGCTTTTAAAGGACTCTTATAGCTTGATGCTTTTCTTCTGCTTAGGAGATACTGACCACAAGTGCAGTAGAAATATTCTTTGCTCTGCTAAATTTCAACAAGGAAGAACTGTTTGTTTTTGAGAGGCGGCATTTAAATGCATCAGTCTCGACTAACAATGTGAAGAGGTGTCAGTCCCCAAACCCCCAAAACATCCTTATTTGACCCTTCTGAACTAACTGGATCTGAGGCTGCTAAACACCATGGAGTGTAATACGAAAAATTTGTCAGGCACCTGTCAAAAAACACAAAAACTCTTGAGTGAACTAGTCTCTATTAAAACCAACTACTGAGAGAAGAATAGCAGTCCATTTTTAAGATAATTTCTAATTAATAATTGGCCATTTTTAAAACGGGGAAAATAATACATAACAATTGTGAAGTAAATTTCTTTCAGAGAAATTCTCCTGAATTATTATGGAGGAAATACATGGTTTCATAAAGTTATACTTTTTTGTTTTTGCCTAGGTGTTGGTATACCAGCCATCAAGAAATATAAATCAGGCTGCTTTTAATGCAATTTGGAAATAGCAACTGCTGATCCTGCTATTGCAAGAAAAAGTGTTAGTGATAAGTAAAATGGATAGCTTAGTTGGATAGTTAATTTAATTTGAAGAATTAGGCTCAAATCTATGAAAGCTCATGTTACCAACATGTGTATTTCAGTTAGTCTCAAAGGTGCTTCAAGATCCCTTTGCATATAGTTAAGTTAGGATAAGCCTCAATATCCTAAAGGAACTACTTCCATCAATGTATTGTCTGATCTTGGAAGCTAAGTAGTGTCATCTCTGGTTAATACCTGGATGGGACACCACCAATGAATACCACATGCTGTAGGCTATATTTCAGAGGAAGGAACTGGCAAAACTACCTCTGATTATTCCTTACCAATGAAAAACCTATGAAGTTCATAGGGTAGCTGTAAGTCAACAGCAAGTTGAGGGTACACACACACACACACACACACACACACATAAGTAAAATTGATCTCTGATATGAACAGAATTCTGTAAAAAGAACATCAAAAACCTGTCCCTGAAATATGTCTCTCAAAGGAGCTGGTTCAAGAGACACATGCAGCCTGGAATTACAGTGCAATCCCAAAGTAATGTACACCAAAGCATTAGCATGATCACCCAATCCTCAATGTAAATCTTCGCTCTTAATATATCTTTACCAGGGGGCTACTCTAATAACAGAGGCACCTTTGTTGCTAAGGTGCTGTCCTACTATCCTACTATCCTCTTCCTTGAACCATCCTCCATGGCTCCCATTTTGGTTCAGCCTTAACAGATTCTTCCACATCACAGCTCTTTAAGGCCCTGTTCTATTAGACTCCTTGTCTTCTGAGACCCTCAGGGCCAGTCTGTTTCCTTCCAAATTCTACTTGCTTCATGTCAGGCCTGCTCTCAGTTATAAGCCAACACACAGTCATATGGCTCCCATCCTTCTTTCCTCCTCCTTCCAGCAACCTAGAAGAAACAGCAATTAATTTATTTCCAGCCATTTGCTAAAGCTGTGGGATGGACTGCATCATTTTTATGCCTGTCAACACTTCATACATGAAAACTTAGAGATATTTGGCCAAATGACACCAGCATGTGGTTTAGGGGGTGTAGCCACTGCAAGAAGAGGTTGAAAATTAACCCAAGCCTGCAAAACTGAGGGTCATAAAAACTTTTTTTAAATAGGAATTTGGTGTTCTAAATCTAAAAATGTCCTCAGGTTTTCTCCATCACATACAATTTTCCCCCACAACTCCCTTTGACATTTCTATGGCATAATATTGGATTGAATGAAATGATTGTGCAAAGAATGAGCCTGCAAAGAGTAAGAAAGGGGTTAAAATCTTCAAACAGACTCTCAAAACACTTAGTTCATTGATATGAAGCACAAAAATCCATTCAAAAGCACTACAAGAAATCGCACTGGGACATCAGCATCCACACTTAATCAATGCTGAGTAGCAACTGAATTGATTCTTTTTTTAAAAAAAATCCAATTTGTGAAAGAACTGTGTATGGTAAGACATTTTTATTATGATTTTTGAATTCAGCACCCAAAATACATTAAAAACAACAACACACCAGCTACAATATTGAAAAAAAGGTTTTTCATTGCAGGCTTGTGTTATTAATCTGGAAGAACACATAAAGCAGAAAAACATGGAATTTATGGAGTGAGTTTAGGAAAGCCTGGAAAAAAAAAAGATAAAGGAAAAAAACAAAACAAAACACCCAACCAACCTTGCTGGGAAGAGCAAGACTCCACCTCTGTTCTCATTCTTGCTGAGTTAACTCAACACAAATTAATTTTGCACTTTGAACTCAGTTTGCTGTAGCTGAAGTGAGCTGAGAACAAAGAAGAAAAGTGAGAGGAAGAATGAGAAACTGGGACTTTTAAAAGCAGCTGAGATAATGGGACAATGGAGTATTAACCAGCTTGTTCCCTGCCAAACTCGGATACTTGGAAGATATGTGTATATCAGGCCTGCACAACATATGGCCCGGGGGCCACATGCTGCCCGCCAAAGGATTTTGGGTGGCCCCTAAGGATGTGGAACAACTTCAAGGCTCCTCTGCTGCTCAGCCTCCTCCTGAGGAGAGGGCATGCAGAGAAGGAGGAGGACAGGTGAACACTTGCCCTGCAAGACTCCTCCACTACCCTACTTGTCCTGAAGAGAAAGACAGGCGAATGCCCACCCTGCGAGGCTCCACCGCTGCTTGGCTTTCTCCGAGGGTAAGTCTGGGTGGAAGAGGAGAAGGACAGGCAAGGCTGTTCTGCTGCTCAGCTTTCTCCTGAGAGGCCTGAGCAGAGGAGGAATGGAATTAATATTAATTAATTATAAATACTATTAATAATTACTATTAATATTTAATTAAAACCTATCTGCAGCCCAAAGAAGTTAACCTATTTTAACTTTGGCTCCCATCTGCTGCCAAGTTGTGCAGGCCTGGTATATATGCATGTATGACTATTTCCTTATATCCTGCCTTTTCCCCATTTTGGGACTCAGGGTGTCTTACAACAGTTAAAACAAATATAGTAAAAAAATTGTCAGCATATAAAAGTTGAAAAGCAATTAAGCCATCATACAATGGAAATCCTTTAAAACAGATTGAAAACAACAACATATAAAAGTCCAGCACATTAAACAAGGTCTGTTCCCCCTGAAAAATCAGTTCTCAAAGGCCTGTTGGAATACACTCGTCCCTCCACATTTGCAGCTTTGACTTTTGTGTATTTGATTATTCACAGATGTTATTAATATGTTCTCTCTAGGAATCTCTAGGTCCTCCGGCACAACTCTATGGTCAACTTTAACCAAAAGCCACACTGAAGGACCTAGAGATTCCTAGAGCGAACACTCCACTAGGCATTTGTAGCTCCTCCAGCGCAGATGTTGACCATAGAATTGCACTGTAGGATCTAGAGATTCCTAGAGAGGTGTTCTCTCAGGTAAAATCATAGTGTTTTTGTTATTTGCAGTTTTCCCACATTCAACCCTAGCAAATATGGAGGGACAAGTGATAAAGGCTTTTACCTCCTTGCAAAAAGATGGCGAGGAGGGTGACAGACTAGCCCTTAACCTTTTTCTTTACCAGGAATGCTTTTAAAATGTCTTTTCTTGCCACGAACTTGTGCCTCTTCCCAACATGTAAGATTTAAAACTCTAAAATGCATCACTCTGTACTTACTATACATCTTGGGATATGTGGGGTTGCCTTTTGCTCCACATGTGCTCCAGCTGCATGAGAATGAGTTACTGCAATCTTTTGTGCCTCCTTTATTGTGAATAGGTATTTATATTGATCCTTTCCAGTATGTTGGCCACCATTTTGTTTTCCATATTTGTTGACATATATTAGTTAGCACTAGAATCTATTCTGTCAACGTGGATTGTAGCAGTTGAACTGGAATATCATCTGTTTCTTTTTCCTCTCTCCATAGCTTCATTGCCTTGGAAGTTAGTTGTGATTTTTAGCCCTCTTGGGTGGGTGATATGGGCTTGAGTCTTGCCAATGGGAGCAACAAGCTGACACTGGCTCTATTATTTCACTGCCTACAGCTCTCAACTCTTATGCTGACAAATAATGTCACTAGTGATCATTTCTTTCAAGGCATTGAAATGATTGACCTCAGCAAAAGTTTAGACCTATCTGATGTGCTGACATTTGTTTGCTTGCTTGCTTTCAATTTTCCCCATGCTGAATGCCACTGACTTGGAGAAAGGAACAAACACTCTGATTATTTAGTGCAGGCCCATTAATAGCTGCCTGTTGATACCTGCATTTTCATTCCATCCCATAAACCACTTGTGAGAGAAGCTTTCATGCACTGCAGCTCAAAGCACTTTGGAGATAATAGCTGAATGAAATGCGATGGGACAACAAATCATTACCAAAGCAAAAAGGACAGCTTGTAAAAGCTATCTCAAACAAAATGTGAGTGATTTAAAAACAAAGAGGATCAAGGTGCACACAAACCTATCTCTCCCCCTGAGGAGAATGGCTTCATTTGCAAGGGGTGTAACAATGACTATGCTTAGCAGTGGAGATCCTGTGTAGAATGCCAAGCACAAAAAAGAAAATCGACAATGAGAGGCCCATATTCATGTGATTAATTTGGGAAATCTGTTCATTGCTAGATGTCTAAATCCTCAGCTTGTATTTGAGAGCAAATCATTCATTTTTCTCCTTTCGTGGGAGAAAGTCGATATTCCTCTGAAGTATTCTCCCCATATTTGAATGTTCTGAAGTGCTGCACAGGGATTTTTCTATGGAGGAAAAAAACCACATATCTTCCTGCAAAAAACAAGATATTTTTTGTCACAAAACTCACATGTTTTTCTGTGCAGAATAATTCTGGTTCATTACTTTGGGAATCAAATATCAGAAGATTGTCCAGAATTCTCACTGGTTTATTGTTTTTCCTGACAGAAAGAATGGGTAGCGTAATCAATGCACAAGTTCACATGTACAAAGTCATGCGACACAACATTAGGAAGAACTTCCTGACAGTAAGAGTTGTTTGACAATGGAATATGCTGCCTCAGAGAGTGTGGGGGAGCTTCTTTCTTTTGAGGTTTTTAAATAGAGGCTGGATGGCCATCTGTCAGGGATGTTTGATTGTGAGTTCCTGTCTGTCAAGAGGTTGGACTGAATGGCCCTTGTGGTCTCTTCCAACTCTAGAAATTCTAACTCAGATGCTGGATCTTGGCCTATAGCATATCCTCTCTGTGTTTATATGGTATAGAACTTTGTAAATTTCATTAACCATGTCATGAAATAAATTTCCTCCCTCCCCCTCATTCCTGTAGCTGATTTTAAAGAACCAACTAGAGAAATACCCATCAGGAGTTAGTTTCATTCTGTTCACCACATTGTAGAGCTCAAAGTGGCATGCATTGGAAACCCTGTTTTATCTTCACAACAACCCTGTAAGGCAGGACAAATTGAAACAGTGTGATTAGGCACAAACCAGCCAGTCAGCTTTATGGCTGAGAAGTCATAGGGGATACCTATCCTTCACTGTTAGAGTAGTCCGAAATGACCTTATGTGCCACGATCCCATCCTGTGCAATTCTGGACGTGTAGTTTTGTGTGGCACTCAACCTTTGTTCCTTTGCACTCAAGCCCTTGCCAGCATGGCCAATGATGATGGATTCTGGGGCTGACATCCAGACTGTGTAGAGGACCAGAAGTTGAAAACCACTGCACCTGTTGAACATCCTCTCTGCTTTGTTGCAAAGAACTTTAAGTACCTAAGATCCTAAGATGGGACTATGATAAACATCAAACTGCTATAATGGTGCAGTATGTGCACACTCATAATCAAATCTAATATCAGATCCATTAAACCACACTGGCATGCCTTCATATTGCATTGCTAAGTCTGCATCCAACTAGTATACAGCTTTCAACATTCTTCTCCTGATGGTTGAATACACAAGGATTCAAAGCCAGGTTTTTAAGAGCTCAGCACTCAAAACTCTGGATAAATCTGTTAGTTGTGGTTTCATTCAGATGTATAATCTCAGGTTCTTTCCATCGTGAACATGAAGAAATTCATGGGTTTGGGTAAATTCTTATCAAAAATGAAGTAAAATAAAACTCTCATCCTTTCCACCAGAGTTAGAGCCTATAAGATGGCTCTAGGGATGTTTGAGGAATTAGATTTTCATCAGTTCTGATAACAAGTCACCTGATTTACAACCCTTGGATTAAAAGGTGGATCAGAACTTACTTATCCCCCAGGTTTCACATTCCCTAACTGCTCAGAGTATCAAAATCCATTTTAAAATGTGTATATTAGGAGAAAATTCATTTAGAAATGCATTTCACTTTATTCTAAAGGTGCTCCACTGAGAGGAATTCAGGATAACACTATTTTCATTCCAACTCCCAGGAGGCAAGCTCTGTCATAATGTAGCAGGTCCATTTAAAACCAAATGCACTGTTTGAATATAAATTGCAAAATCATCACATCAATGGATAACAATCAGATTATATCCATTGATCCTCTACCCTTCTCTCTTGCTGCTGAATGGAAATGAGATTCCGCTGGCAATGCTTTGTATTCCACTGACATGTCCTCCACTCTCTAAATAAGATGCAATCCAGTAATTTGAATTTTTATGTAGTTACCTTTCTGGGCATAACAAAGCTGGAATGAGTACCCGATCATGGTAGTGTAAGGTACTTTAATGGTTGTTCCTGTCAATTTTAATAATGCAAAGAGCGGGAAGACAATGCTTAAAATGGGATCTTTGGGGAACAAAGTTATTTCTAACCCAGTGTTTATTGCATGAACTCTCTGATTGTTTGACACTGGTTTATTATCAGCCCTGGAGCATATGCAAATTATTTTATTATGAGTACTACCAGCATACCTTTTCTATGTTGCTGATGATACTGGAGCTTTCAGGGGGAGGGAGTGATGCATTAATTTGTAAAAACTATAGATTTTTTACAATCTGAGTTAAAATAAGCTCTTAAAAACCTGGCTCTGAATCCTTGTGTATTCAACCATGCACAGGTCTTCTAGAGAGGAACGTTGAAATCTGTATACTGGTTCAATGCAGACTTAACAATGCTTAAAACATACCCACTGAAATCAATAAAAAAATGTGGCTCATGATTACCTTGGCCCATGGATTTCAGTGGCTCTACTTTAAATATGAAAAATCCAGGTCCAGTACAGATCTTTGATGTAACTCACCAAACCTTTATGCAAAGGTATCTTGTAGCACCTTTGAGACTAACTGAGGTCTTGTCTGCATGGGCCAGGATACTCAGTGGGCAACCTGGAGTATCCTGGCCCTACAACTGTCCAATCTCTCCCCATTACCTTGTCCTCTATTCCTGCACTGTGACAGCTGTCTGCATGGGCATCCTACTGAGTGGGCCAGTGCATCTGCCACCATGGGTCACTTGCTTCTGAGGTTAGAATGAGGTACCCAGCCCAGCCATAAATAAAAATAAATACTAACCAAATGGCTGGGCACTTTCTTCAGATCTCAGAATGAGCAGCCTGCAGCAGTGGATACACCAGGTGGCACAGCACGATGTCACACAGACAGCCACTGTGGGAAGGGAAGACTGGAGTGACAGGTGTATTTTTAACAACAAGGTTCCACAGATCTGGTGTGGAACGTGGCAAACATCATCTGGATTGCTCCCACCAGAACTGGGCTTTGGGATGTCCATTGTCCAAACAGGACAATGCCAGGATGAGATGTGTATGTGAAACCTTTTGGCCCATGCTGACAGCCTGTGAGAAAGAAGTTGGTAGCATAAGCTTTCATAGACTAAATCTAAAGCAAAGCAAAGCAGCTTCATTTATATACCACTTCATATCGTGCTATGGGATGTCTAAGCGGTTTACAACTGTAAGCTTATTGCCCCCCGACAGTTGGGTACTCATTTTAGCGACCTCAGAAGGATGCAGGCCTGAGTCTAGCCTGAGCCCTGGCTAGTATTGAACTCACAACCTTGTGGTCTATGAGTGAGTGGCTGCAGTACAGGCATTTAACCACTGCGCCACCAGGGCTCCTTGGCATCTGATGAAGTAGAATTAAGTCTACAAAAGCTAATGACACATTTTCTTTCCCTTAGTTAATCTCAAAGATGCTACAAGTTCTCTTTGCACACTGATCGTGACTAACACAGCTATGTCTTTGAATCACAGAATTATAGAGTTGGAAGAGATCCCAAGGGCTATTCAGTCCCACCCCCTGCTGTGCACAGGAATACACAATTAAAGCACTCTCAACAGATGGCCATCCACACTCTGTTTGAAAACCTCCAAAGAAGGAGATTCCACAACTCTTTAGGGCAATGTGTCCACTGTTGAATAGTTCTTACTGTCACGAAGTGCTTCTTAATGTTGAGGTGGAATCTTTCTTCCTGTAGTTTAAATCCACTGCTTTGTCCTAGTCTCTGGAGCAGCAGAAAATAAGCTTGCTCCATCCTTGACATGACATCACTTCAAGTATTTAAACAGGGCTATCATATTACCTTTTAGCCTTCTCTTCTCCAGGCTAAACATACCTAGCTCCCTAAGCCGCTCCTCATAGAGCATGGTTTCCAGGCCTTTTGCCATTTTGCTTGCCCTCCTTTGGACATGCTCCAGCTTGTCTACATCCTTTGAATTGTGGTGCATAGAACTGGACACAATATTCCTAGTGAGGTCTGACCAAAGTAGAATAGAATGGCACTATTATTTCCTTCATTCTAGACCAGGGGTAGGCAACCTTTCCCCTTTAAGGGCCAAGGGACTTCAGCTCCCAGAAGCCTCAGCCATGTTGGCCAATAGTCCCATGTTGGCCAATAGCTCCTGGGATTCTGGGAGCTGAAGTCCCTTGGCCCTTAAAGGAGAAAGGTTGCCTACCCCTGTTCTAGACACTATAAAGACTAAGCAGACGGCTTATTGGGCTGTCTTGGGGTCAGGGAAGGGGAGGGGCAGCCTCACGATTGGCACCCCAACCCCTTCCTGAGGTCGTCCTCGGAGCAGTAGGCCCTCCACACGGCCGGCACTCCGAGGAGGACCTCCTGCACAGAGTTTGCACGCGCTGCAGTGGAAGAGTCGACAAAGCTGTGCCGCAGCCTTTTGCAGTGCACCTTCATCGACTTGTGAAAGGAGCGCTGATTTAGCGCTCCTTTCAAGGGCGGCGAAGCTGCGCCGTGGGACCGAGGCATGAGGATGCCTCGGTCCCGCGGGACAGATTCCTGGGGAGGCCCATGGCCGCTCGTCTGCTTAGCCCCTATAGTCCTGCTGATTCAGCCTAAATTTGCTTTGGCTTTCAAACCAAATCTTTGTTCACACCTCTTTAGAATATATACCAGGGGTAGGCAACCTTTCCCCTTTAAGGGCCGAGGGACTTCAGCTCCCAGAAGCCTCAGTCATGTTGGCCAATAGTCCCATGTTGGCCAATAGCTCCTGGGATTCTGGGAGCTGAAGTCCCTCAGCCCTTAAAGGGGAAAGGTTGCCTACCCCTGATATATAGAGTGGATACCAGTTTATCCTTGGTCTAGTACAATGACAAGTGCAATAATAACAAATTACCACCTAACATTGCCGAAAATGAGGTTAAGGAAATGTTTCTTTTGGTTTTGATACTATTAGCTGGTCCTCAACTAAGGTAGACCTATTGAATCCATGAAATTTACACAAGTGTTGATTTCCCATTCAACTCTATTAAGTGAATGGAGATACGCTAGCTGGGGCTTCCAACAGTTTTCAGGCCATAGTCTCTTAGCACTTTTTCAGTATTGTGCAGTTAATTTTATGACAAACAAGGTCACTTCAAATGGAAAAATAAAAATCTCTGGCTGTATCAAGAGTTTCCCGTTCTTTTTTTCTTTTCTTTTTGTTTAGATTGAATCTGCTTATTAATAAATTGCACCCAGTTCTCTCTCTTGAAATATGCCAGGTTTCCCTCTCTCCTCCCGCCCTTGTGTCCTTCCCCTTCCTCCTCCCTCTGGTCATATGTCACATCTAATTTCATGCAACATTGGTTTTTACATTATTAAATTAGTATTCAGGAGTTAAAGTGCTTAAGTAATACTACACTAGTTAAGCATGAAGATCATTTTACTTTAGTGCCAACATTCCTCTTGCCTTCTTGTGATCTCTGTTGACTCTCTATCCTGGAAACAATAGCTATGATCACCTTAGCTAGTTCAGAAAATATGGAATCACATAAGGCAAGTGTAGATACATTTCATTTTGGAAAGTAGTGGGTGAATTTAAACTGACCTGGGCAGGGAGAATCAAAGGCCTTTGATAATGCCAAGAGCTTCCAAGAAAAGATGAAGTAAATGTCAAGTGGACCTCCAAAATAAAATGGAAAAGCATAGATACGAAACCTAGAATTTCTAGCATTTTTTTAAAAAAAATTCAACTGGAGCAGCCTAAATCACACTAAAATGGAAGCAGAAAAAGTAATCTGAGAATTTTTTAAAGAGTCATTAAACATTTTTTTTAAAAAAATCTAGGAGCTTGTTGTTTATCCTGTACTAAACAGGATGGAAACAACATTACAATTTTGAAATGTACTGGAACAGGAAATGGTCAAGTTCAATGAAGACAGGAAAAGAAGTAGAAGTTGTAATCTTCAGGAAGGCAGATCCAGTAATTCCTTAAATCAAGTTATGTTCTTATTTTCTCTAAGGATTAAAACAGGGGTAGGCAACCTTTCCCCTTTAAGGGCCGAGGGACTTCAGCTCCCAGAAGCCTCAGCCATGTTGGCCAATAGTCCCATGTTGGCCAATAGCTCCTGGGATTCTGGGAGCTGAAGTCCCTCGGCCCTTAAAGGGGAAAGGTTGCCTACCCCTGGTGTTAGGTATGGGAAGTCCTTACTTATCTGATGGGTTAGTGACCAGAGGAGTGTCAAAAAGTAGAATACACTGAAAAGAGGAACCATCTCTTTCTAGCTTGCAAATACAAGACTGAACATTAGATGGTGCCAAGTTGACTGAGGAAAAAAACAAAACCCTGAGCACATTAAGAA
Organism: Phrynosoma blainvillii; assembly: GCA_026167975.1. NCBI lineage: Eukaryota > Metazoa > Chordata > Lepidosauria > Squamata > Phrynosomatidae > Phrynosoma > Phrynosoma blainvillii. The sequence goes on from JANUYF010000004.1 coordinate 10,136,442, forward strand.
ATTATTGAAAGAGGAGACCAGGGGTTGAAAGTGTGGTATATAGATTTAATTTAGATCTGTCGATACAGTAGAATGTCCAAAAATGAACCGTTGAAAAGAGGGGGATGCCTGGATGTAAATATTCACTTATTTGATTATCATATGCAAGAAGAAATAATTCCAAAAGTTTCCTCCCTTCTAGGTAAGGAAGCAAGAGTTTCTGTGAATTTTTTAACAATTTTTTTCACTTAGGGCATGACACATTTTCTTTCCCTTAGTTAAGTGTTAGTATAAAAGTCAAGTGTGTTTTTTGCACTGTTTTCTGGAAAAAATTATGGGTTTTTTTGCATAACCTTCCATAAGTTTTGAGTGAACTTTTTTTTTTTTTTTGCAAAGAGAAAAAAGGTTTAAATGTGAAATATTTCAATATCACACAACAACAACAAACTTAGATGAATTCATTATTCTGTAAAATCCTTGGAAATGTGTGTCTCATCTCTTTATTTTGGAGTACAGATTCAATGCTTGTTTGTAATTTCTCTGTTCTGGATTTGCTGATAGGCAGTTGGACACCCACCACCACAGGATTTGAGAAGAGATAAGAGTGGGTGGGTTACAAAGACTGGTCAGATGTTTCAACAGTTCTGGAACAGCTAAATTCAAAGTACAATATTCATGCTTTGAAGCACAATATTCACAAAAAATATTCCTGGCTGATTCTCACACCATCTCTTCTTCCACTCCCTTAGTAATCTTTATAGGGAAATGTAGCAAGAAAAGACATTTGAAGGCAGCCTGAAAAGAAGAAGACTATATTATAGATTAACTGTTTCAATTAAGGAAACCTCAGCCCTAAATATGCAAGTCCTGAGTGGACTGTTGGTGTGTCTCTTGAAAATTTCTCATTCATGGGGTCACCAAAATTTGAAGCTGACTTAATGGCAAACAACAGCAGAAATTTGTACATTTCAGATAATAGTGCAAAGTTTCTGGGTGAATGACTCTTTTTTCCAATGCATGTGATTCTGAAATAGGTTCACTTCTCCCATGGTACTGGAAAAGTCTTGGGAAGAACTAGAAAGCTGAGCACCAGTCATAGAAAGGTATTTTTGCCTTGTCTACTGCTTCTGGGCTGCTGTTCCATATGTTATTTCCATCTGTCATTTCATATGCAAACCCAAACGTCTACTGAGAAAAACAGCATGCAGGCTATGCAGGGAGAAACTAGATGTTTCAGCAAAGGCTTGTCAAGTGGAAAAGATTACGGACAAGGGCAAATTACCAATGCTCTCAATAATAGATTGTCTGGAAAGAGAAACACTGGGGAAGGAAAGCACCTGGTATATCTCTCCTCAAAAAACCAGCATTTCATTTGGTGTTGTCTTTTCTGCAGTGCCTGAGAAAATTTCCCTCCCTACAAGCATCCAAACAAGTAATCACAAAGTTTTGGAGAAAACATGAGTGAACAAACTAAAGGCTTCAAGGGAAATCATAATCTACATCTGGGATTCTCTGGTATCAGTCTACTTGAAATAGTTAGAAGGAGCATTGCCATATGTCCTTCCTTTAGCCTTACAGTGCATAGCAATTGGAACACCCACTAATAATAATAATAATAATAATAATAATAAAATTTATTTATATCCCGCCCAATGGTACACCAATCCGGGCAGCTTACAAGTTTAAAAGTACAGTCCAATAAAACATATAATACAAAGGACACCCCCACCCCCCCTTAAAACAGTATTAAATCAAATCATTTAAAACATCAAACAATAATTAAAACCTAATGCCAAAATTAACTAAAAGCCTGACTCAACGTTCCTTCCATCAATGATGGAGCCACGTGAGGAATGTCAGTTGTGCAGGAGTAGTTGTCTGAGGGGGGATGGCTCGTCTAAGGAAGATAACTAGTCTGGAAAGGCCTGCTGGAAGACATCCGTCTTGACAGCCTTTTTAAAGCTGTCTAAAGATGTTAACAGACAGATCTCATCCGGCAGGCTGTTCCAGAGCTTAGGGGCGATGACTGAAAAAGCCCTCCGGGAGGTAGCTGCGAGCCTCGATTTCTGAGGCTGCAGCAAGTTCCTCCTGGAGGACCGAAGGCAATCATGGCCCAGATGCCTTGTGAGCCAATTCTTTTGGTTGGATTTATTAAGTTCCCAGAAAATGCCAGTGTAAATGCTTTTCCAAACAGGAGACACAAGAATAGAATATGTGAGAGAATATGCCCCAAGCGATGATCAAATGTGACTATACTTCTGAAGTAGGACTGGATAGAACAGTGAGCCCTTGGTATCCATGGATTATTTGTACATGGAATCAACTATCCACAGTTTGAAAATAGTCAAAAATATATGAATTCCAAAAACAAACCTTGATTTTGCTATTGTATATAAGGGATACCATTTTACTATGCTACTGTATATAGTGGGACTTGAACATCCATGGATTTTGGTACACATGGGAAGGGGGGCCTGGAACCAAATCCCAGAAGTTACCAAGGGCATATTGTACTCAAAGAGAGTTGTGGAGGAGGTAAAAAGGATCTGTAACAAGGAAAAATCATTTTGATACTTTTTATTTTGATCTCCACCACTCCCCCCAATCTTTGAATAGTCTCAAAGGATTTTTCAGAGGAAGCAGGCCTTGCATAATGTGCTGGACTTTTATATGTTATGGTTTAATTTGTTCCAACTGGTTTCAAATTTTATGACACAGGCTGAGTCTCTTTTATCCAAAATGCTTGGGACCTGAGGCGTTTTGGATTTTTTGTTTGCTTTTGAAATACTTGTATTTGCGTATATGTACATAATGAAATATCTTGGAGATTGGACCCAAGTCTAAACATGAAATTCATTTATGTTTCATATACACTTTATACACTTAGGCTGTAGGTAATATTATACACAATTTTTTTAAAATAATTTTGTACATGAAATGAAGTTTGTGTACCTTGAAGCATCAGAAAGCAAAAATCTCACCATGAAAAATGTTTTGGCTTTTGGAATATTTCAGATTTCGGAATTTCGAATAAGGGAGACTGAACTTGTTGTATTAATAATAACAATAATAAAAATTATTTGTACCCTGCCCCTCTGTCAACCAATCGGGGTAGCTTACAACAATTAAAATTCATACAATATAATTTATCCTAAAAATACAATCTAAAATCCCCCTAAAAAAGTATTAAATCATGTATCCCTAAAACAAACAAACAAACAAACAAACAAGAGTACAAAATCAAAATCAAGCAGGGCAGTAACGAGAGCCATCATCATCATCATCATCATCTTCATTTTTTTCATATCACTCCAACATGGCCACAAGATGGATGGGTGGAGGATGGGGCAGCTAATTATCATCATGGTTCTGTTAGGTGGAGCACAACAATAACATTATCCATAACCTCCAGTGGCCACCTAGGAGGTTGTGGAGGATGCCTGCATTGTCATGCATCAGAACATAGCCTGCAATTATCCTTGGCTGCTTTCTGCCTCCCCTCCTGCCACTACTACATGTCCATGTTGGTGGGGTGCAGGGAAGAGATAAGTCTAGCAGAGGAACTTTCTTTCCCCTGAAGGTACATCTTTGAAAACTGCAAAGTTTTCAAAGATATTCCCACAGCAGGGAGAAAATATATTAAATTATGTATTCTACCCTCAGGAACAAATAATTTAATCCCTATTCTGAGGACTGCAAGTTAATGTTTCTTTTGGTTTTGCACCATATGATTCTTGTCCAGTCAACTGTGAACAGGAACCTGATTCAATACATTCTGGAAGGCCAAAAAAAGGTCTAGAGAAGATCATCTAGCTTTTTCCAACAGAGACTGGCCTTCCACCTCTCTTGAAAATCTAAGGCAAGGGTAGGCAACCTTTCCCCTTTAAGGGCCGAGGGACTTCAGCTCCCAGAATCCTAGGAGCTATTGGCCAGCATGGGACTATTGGCCAACATGGCTGAGGCTTCTGGGAGCTGAAGTCCCTCGGCCCTTAAAGGGGAAAGGTTGCCTACCCTTGATCTAAGGAGTTTTGCTTTGAAGTCTTCAAGCAGTCCATTCCATTGGAAATGGCTACCACATTTTATAGAGTGTATACTGTCAATCATTCCTCACACTTTCAAGGCAAGATTGAGACCAACAAAAACATGTAGACAGATACAGGCAGACTGGCTCAGGTGAGTATGAATGACAGGGCAGCATAGTTGTCATTTTCTTGTTACACATTATGAAAAGTAACCACAAGCCCTCAGATATGAGGGAGAGATGCGAGGAGGGAGGGAAGATGTAGTTGTAGAGATGTCATCTCTTATCTCACATATTGATAGAATTGTGTGGTTTCAAGTTTTCCAAGCTTAATAAGCCCTCAGTGACAGTCTTGGGGTGCAGAAAATAAGAAGCCAGTACTTCGGTCTCTGTTTTGAGTTGTACATTATCTGCTATGGGGGTGTTTCTGCATTCATTCTGAGCCCCATGTGTCTAATGATAGACGTACCTGCCTACCTGCCTGCATACCTACTGATCTATCTACCTAAATATTTACCTATCTACCTCTGTCTCCTCTATCTATCTAGCTAGAAATGGAGGCACAGATTGTCATCTCGTCTCTTCTGCCAGTTCAAGGACATGGTCCAGGAAGAGGAAGGAAGATAGCAGATGTCAACAATTGGCTCCGCAGATGGTGTCGTCGAGAACGATTTGGATTCTTGGATCATGGGCTGCGGTTCCATGAGGGCGGACTCCTGGCAAGGGATGGGCTGCATCTCACACCAGTTGGAAGAAATGTTTTTGCCAACAGTCTGAAGAATTTGATCAGGAGGGCTTTAAACTGAACTGTGTGGGGAAGGGAGACAACGTCCTGGAAGACAAAAGGACTGGAGAAAATAGTCAAAGTGTCATAGAGGAAACAAGGCAAACAGTACAGGGATCCAACAGTGGGAGGCAAAAAACCGGGCACAGACAGCAAGTAAAGGGGACACGTGGTCTTAGATGTCTCTACACTAATGCACAGAGCATGGGAAATAAGCAAGATGAACTTGAACTCCTAGCGCAACAAAGCAAATATGATATAATAGGCATCACTGAAACCTGGTGGGATGAGTCTCATGACTGGAATGTAGAAATAAAGGGGTATAACCTTTTCAAGAGAAACAGGACAAACAGGAAAGGAGGAGGAATAGCATTATATGTCAGGGATGTTTACACCAGTGAAGAAATCCAGGACATCAATCCTGGAAGCCAAGTGGAGAGCATCTGGATAAAAATTAAAGGGGAAGGAAACAACAGGGATGTTAGTATGGGAGTCTACTACAGACCCCCAACTCAAGCAGAAGAATTGGATGAAGCCTTTCTAGAACAGATGACTACACACTCAGAAAGGAGAAATATAGTAGTGATGGGTGACTTCAACTATCCGGATATTTGCTGGAAGTCAAACTCGGCAAAATCCTCAAGGTCTAGCAAATTCCTCACTTGCCTCGAAGACAATTTCATTGTTCAAAAGGTGGAAGAGGCAATGAGGGAGTCAGCTATTTTGGATCTGATCCTAACTAACAGGGAAGACCTAGTTAATGGGGTGCAAGTGGTTGGATCCTTAGGCGGGAGTGATCATGTCTTCCTGGAGTTTATTATACAGTGGAAAGGAGAAGCCAGGCATAGTCAGACACGCATTCTAGACTTTAGGAAAGCTGATTTTACTAAACTTAGAGAAATACTGGGGGTGATCCCATGGACAGGAATACTAAAAGAGAAGGGAGTTCAAGACGGATGGGAGTTTCTCAAAAGGGAGATACTGAAGGCACAATTTCAAACCGTGCCAACGAGGAGGAAGAATGGGAGGTGTCTCAAGAAACCAGGATGGATGACTAAGGAACTTGCAACTGAACTATGTTTTAAACGGAACATGTATAAGAAATGGAAAAATGGGGAAATCACCAAAGAGGAATTCAAACAAATAGCTAGCATGTGTAGGGGTAAAGTCAGAAAAGCTAAAGCGCAGAATGAAATCAGGCTTGCTAGAGAGGTTAAGAACAATAAAAAGGGCTTTTGGGGGTATGTCAGCAGCAAAAGGAAAAAGAAAGAAATGGTAGGGCCACTGTGTGGAGAAGATGGCAAAAAGTTAACAGGGGACAGAGAAAAGGCACAATTACTCAACACCTTCTTTGCTTCAGTCTTCTCAGAAAAGGCAAAGGATGCTCAACCAGAGTATAATGGAGCAGAGGACAGAATAGGAGAATTTCAGCACAGAATAAGTAAAGAGATAGTACAGAAACATCTGGTTACTCTAAATGAATATAAGTCTCCAGGACCAGATGAATTACATCCAAGGGTATTAAAAGAACTGGCAAATGTAATATCGGAACCATTGTCAATAATCTTTGAGAATTCCTGGAAAACAGGAGAGGTCCCAGCGGACTGGAGGAGGGCAAATGTTGTCCCCATCTTCAAAAAGGGGAAAAAAGAGGATCCCAACAATTATCATCCAGTTAGTCTGACATCAATACCTGGAAAGATTCTGGAGCAGATCATTAAACAGAGAGTCTGTGAACATCTGGAAGATAATTTCAAAATCACAAAAAGTCAACATGGGTTTCAGAGAAACAGGTCATGCCAGACAAATCTCATCTCTTTTTTTGATAAAATTACCAGCTTGGTAGATGAAGGGAATGCTGTGGATATAGTATATCTTGATTTCAGTAAGGCCTTTGACAAGGTTCCCCATGACATTCTTGCAAGCAAGTTGGTAAAATGTGGGCTAGACAAAGTAACTGTTACATGGATTTGTAATTGGTTGACTGGTCGAACCCAAAGGGTGCTCAACAATGGCTCCTTTTCAACTTGGAAAGAAGTGACCAGTGGGGTGCCACAGGGCTCTGTCCTGGGCCCAGTGCTATTCAATATCTTTATTAATGACTTGGATGATGGTATTGGGGGCATAGTTATCAAATTTGCAGATGACACCAAATTAGGAGGAGTAGCTAATACCCCAGAGGACAGGATCAAAATTCAAAATGACTTGAACAGACCAGAAAGTTGGGCCAAAGCTAACAAAATGAAATTCAACACGGAGAAATGTAAGGTACTGCACTTAGGGCGGAAAAATGAAAAGCACAGATATACAATGGGGGACACCTGGCTGAATGAGACTACATGTGAAAGGGATCTAGGAATCCAGGTGGACCACAAGTTGAACATGAGCCAACAGTGTGATGCAGCAGCTAAAAAGGCCAATGCAATTTTAGGCTGCATCAGTAGAAGTATAGTGTCTAGATCAAGAGAAGTAATAGTGCCACTCTATTCTGCTTTGGTCAGGCCTCACCTGGAATACTGTGTCCAGTTCTGGGCACCACAATTCAAAAAGGATGTGGAGAAACTGGAGCGTGTCCAAAGGAGGGCAACTAAAATGGTGAAGGGTCTGGAAAGCAAGCCCTATGAGGAACGACTTAGGGAGATGGGGATGTTTAGCCTGGAGAAGAGAAGGCTGAGAGGTGATATGATAGCCGTGTTTAAATATTTGAAGGGATGTCATATTGAGGAGGGAACAAGCTTGTTTTCTGCTGCTCCAGAGACTAGGCCCCAAAACAATGGATGCAAGCTGCAAGAAAAGAGATTCCACCTCAACATTAGGAGGAACTTCCTGACAGTAAGGGCGGTTTGACAGTGGAACACACTCCCTCAGAGAGTAGTGGAGTCTCCTTCCTTGGAGGTCTTTAAGCAGAGGCTGGATGGCCATCTGTCAGGGATGCTTTGATTGGGAGTTCCTGCATGGCAGGGGGTTGGACTGGATGGCCCTTGTGGTCTCTTCCAACTCTATGATTCTATGATTCTATGATCTATCTGTCCAATTTATACCCTACCTTTCTCCTGAGATGGGACCCAAGGTGGCTTACAAAATTTTAAAATAAAAGCTTAGCTAAAAAACTTACTTTAGAAATGTTTTTTTAACTAAGAAAATAAAAATTCTATAAAAAGGCACATGGTTAAAATAGTATAAAATGTAGAATATAATTTAAAAACACAAGCCACTTTTAAACACCATATGATTAAAAGTCAAAGTTCTGCCTTTTGAATTAATTGGATCTTCCATGGAAGGGAGGTCCACAGCCTGGGTGCTCTCCAAGATACCAGATGAGATATCAAATAGCATGGTGGTTGTGAAACTGACCCTTCTGAACTGTAGAAGGTCATAGAGTGGGAGTATAGACCCAAACATACTCCCTATCTTAGATGAAAGCTATATGTTTGTGAACAATTCATTTCAATTGTTTCAGAATGGTTCTTCTGCTTTCCTTCAGTGTTATGTGTTGCTGAACACCCAACTGAGTATTGTTTTATCTTTATTAAGATCATCCTTACCAGGGCCTCATTCATAATCTACATGGAATGATAGGGGGGAAGCTGCTTTAATTCATATTTCATATAAGATGATATTTAGGCAATAATCCCAGAGTGATGAAGTGTTATATTCCTATTTAATCATAATGAGAGAGACCAGTGGGAGTGCATATCTCTATGATCAATCATTCACTAATCTGGCAAGGCAGTTTAGTAATTTTTAGAGGATTACAGTATTTAAGAATGATAATTCATCATTCTTTGGTAAAGGAGAAGAACCAAAAATAAAATAAAATAATAATTTGGGGGTTTGGGAAAGAAATTCACTTGGGATGCTCTGAGATTTATATTTATTAAAGTTAGGATTAAAGAATCTATTCATTGAAACATGCAGTTTTTCATCCAAATTTCATTTCCAAAGAACTAGATAACAAAGGCTAAATTCCTATAAACGCTTTCTGGAAAAAGCATGCTTTTCTTCTTGGAAACAGTGATAACTTGATGAAGCTGTTTAGTGATTGTTAAATGCTATGTTCTGTTACTTTACGAGATGAAATCAAATCATGGGCCATTTAATCCAGGGGTTTGAATGACAAAGAAACAAAAACACCATAGTTCTAAGATAATTCACGGTCAATGCAATATTGATTTCTTTTCTTTTTTTTTTTATTCACTTGTTTATCACTATGTACTTCAGTTAATAGGTGAAGAATTATCTATGTCATGACAAATCCAACAAATACATTTCTATACAGTTCTGTGGATATTCCTTGCCACAGTAGCACAATGGGGTGGAATTATGCCTTCCTTTAAATAAAAAGGGGGGCATATTCCACATTGGATACATAGTTACACATGTGTAATTTAGTAACGCCTCCTAGCCCAGCCTGCACAAGCCTACTTTAATGGGCAGCAGCTGCTATGTAAGACTGAGGTCTGTTCTTCTGGCTAATGGGGCACAGAAGCAAGATGTTTCTACCCTCTTCCCAGCACCCAGTGAGGCTGCAACATGGAATTGTTATGGGGACCTGCTTCTGATTGTCACAGCTTTGTTTGTTGGGGGGAAGTGGGTGGAAATGTGATCTTCCTGTACCCTGTAGAACAGACCTTCATTTATCAAAGTGGCTGATGCCCAATAAAGTAGGTTTGGAAAGGGATTAAGAACTGTGGCAATAATGCCATGACTGTGACTATGTAGTGTTAGTGATCAAAGTGGTGGTCAAAGAAGAAAGTGCAAAGGAAGGCTTACTGCTGAACGTAAAGAAAACAAAAATAATGACCATGGAGAATAACATAAATTCAACCTAGATAATGGGGAAATTGAAATACTTTAAGAATTCCTGTACCTTGGATCAACCATTGAACAGAATGGAGACTGCAGGCAAGAGATCTGAAGAAGACTAGGAATGGGAAACACAGCTATGAAAGAATTAGACAAAATCCTAAAGAGTAAAGATACACAACTGAGCACTAAAGTTAGAATTGGTTAAGCCATTATATTCCCCATCACCATGTTCAGATGTGAGAGTTGGACAGTGAAAAAAAGTCAATAAAAGAGATATGCTGCTGGAGAAGAGTGCTAAGGGTACCGTGGGAAGACAAAAAAAAAAAAAAAAAAAAAAAAAAAAAAAAAAAAAAGCTCCTTAAATACATCATGCCTAAAAGCTTCCTGGAAGCCAATATGATAACATTGGGGGTACTGTACTTTGGCTACATGAGAAGACATGATTCATTAGAAAATACTATACAGCCAGGAATGGTAGAAGGTAGTAGAAAGGGGGAAAGACTGCATGCCAGATGGATTGATTCAATAAGGGAGGTCATGGGCCTGAATTTACAAGACCTAAGGAGAGCAGTGGAGGACAGGGGGTCTTGGAGATATCTCATCGATAGGTTTGTCATAAGTTGGAGTCAACTTGAGTGCAGTTAACAACAACAACAACAACAACAAGTATTGGTGAATTTAGAGCAGTTACAGAGTCATAATTCTGGGTTACAAATCTGTAACTGCAAGACAGAATGCCAACTGATGTTTTAAGAAATATCCATGCACATGCACACATACATTATAAATCAATTCCAGAACTTCTGGTGGCTTACTTAGAGCTTTCAATGCATCCAACAAAGCAGGAAGTAGGTATCTCACTCTCTCAACCTGTCTACAAATATGAGATAAAATGTCAAAAGGAGAGGTTGCTACTGATATGAAATACAATTAATGTGAGATTTCTTCTAATTTGTGCCTCAAAGACAGAGAGCCTGTTCAGTAGTAACATCACAGATTAAGTCTTCGGTGAACTTGGACTCTGTAAAACCCATGAGAAATAATCAGAGCATTATTATAATCCATGATAAAATAGTCAGATGCTTACCTTTCTGGTATCAATGGAGTATGGCTGTGACATGGGCCCTAGATTATTGGTCATAGAAGAGTCCTTACTTTTGCAATGGAATCTTTAGTACACAAACAAGGTAATCCTGCGCATGTTGACACAAAAGTACAGCTTGATGAATTCAGTGCTATTTACTTTCAGATCAAGTGTAGAAGTATAGCCTCGATGTACCATGCCTAGACTGTAAGAGTGAAATGATTTTGCTCCCCAGCATTCTCCCCTGCAAATAAATTTACTTGTTTCCTACTTTTCTCCCAAAAAGGAAACTCAATATGGTTAACAGCATATTTTAAAAAGCTGCAAATTAAAAACTATATAGAAACTTCAATAAAAGCATAAATATAAAATTAATTTTAAAAAGTTAAAATTGATAAAGTTGAAAATATTAACATTCAATGAAAAATTATATACAAATCATAAAAACAGCACAGCACAGCATTAAAAGCCTACTCTGGCCAGTTACTAAAAACCTAATAGATTTTTAAAAACTTCCTATGGAAGGAGAGCAAGGACAGCACCATCCTGGATTCCATAGGAAGAGCGTTCCAAAGTCTGGGTGTAGCCACTGAGAAGGCCCTCTTTCCAATTTGCCACCAAACAAGCCGTACAAGATGGTAGAATAGAGAGAAGCTCCTCTCCAGAAGATCTTAGAACTCTTAATGAGCTCATAATGGGCTTCCTCAAATAACCTGGACCCAAGCTGTATAGGACTTTATAGGTCATCACCAGCACTTTGAATTATGTCCAGAAATGGGCCAGCAAAGGGTTAAGCTGTTGCAATAAAGGAGTTGTGTGCTTCCTGTAGCCAGCTCTAGTTAATCTGGCTGCAGCTTTTTGGATAAGTTGAAGTTTCAGAACACTCTTCAAAGGCAGCCCTATACAGAGTGTATTGCAGTAATCCAAATGAGATGAAACCAAATCTGGTCAGTTCTGATTTCTCCAGGTAGAAACACTAGCTTTAACAGTCCAAAGGCACATCTGGTTACCACTGCAACTTAGGCCTCCAGCCTCAGGGTTCATAGAATCATAGAATCATAGAGTGGAAGAGAACACACGGGCCATTCAGCCCAACCCCTGCCATGCAGGAACTCCCAATCAAAGCATCCCCGACAGATGGCCATCCAGCCTCTGTTTAAAGACCTCCAAAGAAGGAGACTCCACCACTCTCCGAGGGAGTGTGTTCCACTTTTGAACAGCTCTCACTGTCAGGAAGTTCCTCCTAATGTTGAGGTGGAATCTCTTTTCCTGTAGCTTGCATCTGTTGTTCCGGGTCCTAATCTCTGGAGCAGCAGAAAACAAGCTAGCTCCCTCCTCAATATGACATCCCTTCAAATATTTAAACAGGGCTATCATATCACCTCTTAACTGTCTCTTCTCCAGGCGAACCATACCCAGTTCCCTAGGTCATTCCTCATAGGGCATGGGTCCCAGACCCTTCACCATTTTAGTCGCTCTCCTCTGGACACACTCCAGTTTCTCAACATCTTTTTTGAATTGTTGTGCCCAGAACTGGACACAGTATTCCAGGTGGGGCCTGACCAAAGCAGAATACAGTGGTACTATTACTTCCCTTGATCTAGATATTATTCTTCTATTGATGCAACAGGGTTGAAACCAGGAAGGGTCACAAATTGCAGACCTGCATTTTCAAGAGGAATGTAATCCCATCGGACACAGGCTGAATCATTATTTCTGGATCCATTATTTTACTAAACAGGAGCACATTTGTCTTACATGGATTAAGCTTCAATTTGTTCATCTAGTTCCTTACAGCTTCCAGGCACTGGATTAGCACAGAAACAGCTCCCTTGGAATTGGATGGAAAGGAGTAATAGTGCTGGGTATCATCAGCAAACTGATGACACCTGATCCTGAAATTCAACACAACCTCTGGTTTCATGCATATATTAAATAGGCTGGGGAATAAGACAGAAGTGTGAGAGACTCCACGAACCAAAGGTCAAGGAATCAAATAGGATACCCCAGTACCATCCTCTGAGAACACTCTTCCTAAAAAGAACAAAGCCAGTGTAGAAGATACATCACCAAAGTTAGGATTGGCCATGTTGTCGTATTTCCCATTTCTAGGTATGGTTATGAAAAGGGGGCAATGGAGAAAGCTGATAGGAAGAAAATCAACTCATTTCAGATGTGGTGCTAGAGAAGAGTTCTATTGATACTGTGGACTGCTAAAAAAGATGAATGGGTTCTAGTTCTAGAGCAAATAAAGCCTGAACTCTCCCTTGATGTCAAGGTGATTCAACTGAGACCATCATACTTTGGCCATATAATGAGAAGACATGACTCACTAGAAAAGATAATAATGCTTGGTAATGTAGAAGGCAGTAGGAAAAGAGGAAAACATCACTACAGATGGATAGACTAAGGGGTGAAACAGATGATCAAGATAAATAGACTAAGGGGTAAATCAGACTAAGGGGCTATACAGACCGGCCAAAAGGGCTGGCCTGGGATGGAGTCGTGGCTTGGCAACCACACGCTGGCTGTCCCGATGCTGCCATCACACCATTCATACAAACAAATGGCGGGTGGCGTCAGGTCATTCCCTTGGCCAGCATTCATACACACTGTGCCAAAGGAGTGCAGAAAAGCCGCTGCTATAATGGTAAGGGTGGCTTTTTGCCACTCTAAAAAGGAGTTGTGCAGTTGCTGTGGCCCTAATCCGGCAAGGAAATGGATGAGGAGACACCACCTCTAAGAAGAAATTTCTAACATAGACTTTTTGTGGTCGTCATATGCATTTTTTTTGTGGACATCAGATACGTTGCAACATCCATGTGTCTGATCTGTGCATCTGCAATTGGGCATGGATGTGGCTACACATTTCAATGTGTATTTGGTTGCAAATTTGTTGCCTTGGTCGAATCATTCATGTTGTCATTCATTACAGTGATTGCATAGCACAACTGATGCATAACACTATGATGGGAAAAAAACAAAACAAAACCAGAAGCTGGGCACAGCTTTACTGAGCCTTGGTCTCAGGGCTGATGAAAGGCCCTCCCTCCACTCCAACTGTCAGTGTTGTGACCTCTTAGGGAGTGAAAAGCAGCCAGATGCAGTTCCATCATGCCTTGGCCCCAGTAGCTGGTGAGAGACCCTTCCTCTATTCCAACTGGCCTCTGAGGGAGAGAAGAGCAGCTAGCATATGTGGAATCTAATCTCTTTTTCCACTTTCTTCTACTGCTCCCCATCCCCCCCCCCGCTCTCTAGAGATTCAGAGAGAGAGAGAGAGAGAGAAGAAATGACTAGATGCAGAGGATTAACACTATGCAGTCCTTATGTAGTGTGTCAGCCCATTTCCTCGAAAGATTTTTTGCAAGATTTTCTCAGGATAGAGGAGATTTCTCTTTCTTACTAATGTGGAGACCCCTCCCAGTTGTAACTAAAATGTAATTGGCATCGAGATCAGCCAAGGTATTTCCTCCAAATTAAGAAACAGTTCTGAATCAGTCCAAATTTGAGAGATACTCATCTCCTGGTGTCCTGCCATTAGTACTCTCTAGAGACTTTCACCTGTCCACAAATTGTCTAAATCCCCTGAAATTAAATGGCAGATAGTCATATTCTTAGGGGTCACCAGAGAAGAGTGCCTGGAAAGGCAGCAAGCCAGGCAGCCAGAGATTCAGCCTCCTTTCTCTGCTTCTTTTATCATGCCTGGCCCATTGCCACTGCTGCTGCTCTTATGCCATTCATGATGTGTAATTTAGATAGGAGAGGAGATTGAAGTTTACAGATCCGAAACCTGCCAAAGGCTAATGGAACACCAGCTAATGGGTTTGTAGGAAATTTCATGATGATGCACACTCTCTTCCCCATCCTTCCTGAACCTGGAGAAGGCTTATCTCTGATATAATCTGTCCAGGATTAGGTGCTCATTCTTGAATGAGAAGGGAGGGATCCTTTTTAGACCTGATCAAATATGAGGAATGAAAAGATCCTTCAGTTCTGAAGAGGAGTATTCTTGTACAGTTTGGATTAGGATAAGGTAGGGATTTATATTTATTATTATTATTATTATTATTATTATTATTATTATTATTTTGCCTTTTTAGAAGCATTTGTATTCCTTTTGCTGTCTTTCTCTCTTCCTTCATGTAACTTCCAGTCAAAAATACTTCCACCCTTTTTGTGTAGTCCTTTGATTAAGCTCTAAACCTAAATGACTTCTAATCATCATGAAAGCCTTTGCTCACATTTGTTCCTTGCTTCACTCTTTCCATGGGCTTTCTTCTACATCAAGGCAACCTAATTTTGGTACTACAAAGCAATATATTTGGAAACTTGCATAAAGAATGGAAATTCTGCATCTTTGCATAATCCCCTCCTTTGCATAATTTATGTTGCCATTTTGCTTTCATTTGTGGTTCCCAACGATCCGAGGAAGGATCCAAATTGATAAAGTATACTGTATTCCCACCCCCTAATTGCTAAAAAAATCTTAATTTATTACTCCCAATATCTGAACTGCTAGTCTAGTCCTGGACTAAATGTTTAATTGATTGTATTTGGCAATTAAGATTAAAATTAATAAAACAATGCCTACTGAGAGCTAGCACCCCATCTTGACTGCTGAATGACTTGCTGTTTTGGGGGGGAGAAACATCTCCTTGGGCCTAAAATATCCCAGAGGGCCTCCAAAAACATGGTAGGCCAATAAACAAACAAACAAATAAAATTTAAAAATCACACAGCTCTTTTGGTATCTGAGCCGCTGTGTATTGGTGTTGCTTCCAATTTGCCTAGGAAAAAAAATGTTTTTGTATGCAAATAGTTTTGATCCACAATAAGACAATTGTGCTTTTCAAGAATATATGAAAAAGGACAATCTTCTACTTTAGACAGAACATACCAGCCTGTAGGAGGTGAGGGCCAGTAGGGCTGTGGATAAAAAGGGGTCACTGAGAAATAAAAGGAAGAGACTGTGTACAAAACGTGATATATTTTTCTGCAAAGTACTCTGTGGGGGGAAATATTGCACAAAACTCATTATAACATTTTCACAAAAATAATGAAATGTGAAAAATCACACACACCCATCTAATCTTGCATCCTTCCTATAGAGTGAAGGAGGGAACAATGGGCTAGCCACATAATATCAGTTAAAATAGTGTATAAAACCAATACATATTAAAAACTATCAGTGCAAACTTTAAAAAAATCAAAATTAAAAATTCCCCGAGTAAGCCTGCTGGAAGAGACTGGTCTTTATTGCTGTTTTAAACAAAGAAAGTATGTCTGACTCACAAGTCTCATCCAAAAGGTCATTCCACAATCTGGGGGCAGCCAAAGAAAATGTGTCTGGGTAGTTGTCAGCCTAGTTTTGGCTGACTGAAGTAAATGTCCTGCAGATGACCTAAATACAGGGGTGGATTATATGGGACAAGGTGATCTGGTAGGTAACCTGGACCCAAATCATGTAGGTTTTAAAGGTAACAACCAACACTTTGTACCTTGCCTGGAAACTAGTTGGCAGCTAGTGGAGTGGTTGTAATACTGGTGTAATATAATCATTCATAGATGTACCAGTAAGCAGTCTGGCTGCTATATTTTGAACTAACTGAAGTTTTTGAAGTTAGTACAGGAGTACCCCAATGTACAGTGCATTGAAGAAGTCTAGTCTTGAAATTACCAGCATGTGCACTGCCATCTTTAGATCTTCCAGTTCTGGGAAATGGTGCAGTTGGTATAAGAGCCAAATCTGTTAGTCCCTTCTTACCCACTTCATTCTTGTGAGTGTGTTACCCAAATTGCTAGGTTACCAAGATGGCACCCACAAATCAATATATAATAGGGGAATTTTAATAGCTCAAACTAATAGCAGCGAGAGAGCCATGGTAACACTGGCTGGGACACAAGTCTTTGTATACCGGTTCTGAAAAAATTGAACTCCAGAGGAGTTCTCTCTCTTTCTCTCTCTCACACACAAATACACACACAGGAACTAATGAAATTAAAGGTAGTTGCTTGTAGCAAGGTTGAGGAAAAGCAGTACCATATGTGTCCAGAAACAGAGCTCTAATCAGGGGATGATGGAAGTAACAGTGGCTCAACAAGGCTGCCTGAAATGTGGGGGGCAGTGGACAGCCTATATTGAGGGGTCAATATGAAATCTGACAGCATTCTTGCCTGATTTAAGACTGAGCCAATGTGTGGGGGCCAAGGCAGGCTTTTTATAGAGTGTTGGGGCAGTTGGGCAGATTTTCCAAGAATCTCCAAAACAATGCCATTCCCACCTGGTTGATGGCTTTAACCTCAGAGTTACAAAATGATGGCAGTGACACTGATTTAATCAAGCAGTGATAATATTAAGACAACCACAGGGAGTTTGGAATAGGATCAGGTGTGCAAAGTTGCAATGGGTGCTAGCAGAAAGATTGGCTTAATGCTTTAGGCTGACAAACCTTGTTTGTGACCTTCAAGAGGAAATGCACACAGCAATATTCATGCTCATATGGTTACAGGGGTCCTTACCACATGTCCTCAGGTCTGCGACCAGTCAGAGGTTCACTTAAAGGTAATCTGACCTTTCCAGATTTATGATTATGGCCTCTCTGTAACTGCTATTGTAATATAATACATCAAAATATTTGTACCTCAAAATAATGCAGTGTATGCATGGGTGCTAACATGTGTATGAATGAAATAAGCAAAGATTTACATCCCTAGGAGAGAGTTGAATAGTCTGGATATCTTGTATTAATATGCTTCTCAGTGGATTGTATTTGTGAGAGAGGAGGTTCATTTTTTTCTAAAGCACAACACAGAGGCTCACACTTTTTGAATCACTGCAAACCTAATTTGCCTGAGCATGCCAGTAACACCAGACTGAAAAATTAACCTGCATCACTATATCCTCAGCTCCTTAACAGCAACTGAATGGACTTCTTTCTTTTGTCTCTTAGCAGGAGTGGTCCCATCTAGAAGACAAGAAGTTAAAAAGCAGAATCTCAGCATCATGTCAGTTTTGAATCTGACTTTGCTATCCTTTACAGAGACTAAAACAGATTTTTTTTATGAGAGTGTCACTGACTTACCAAATTCAATTGATTATGAGCCATATTATTTTCATAATTATTACTATGCAATACTGGTTACAAATATTTTTATTTTTATCATTTCCTGTTTTGGAATTGTGATGAATGGGACTGTCATCTGGATTCTTGGCTCAAGTGCTAAGGTATATCCATTCACCATTTATATCCTGAACTTAGCAATTTCTGACATTGGTGTCCTTGTATCCAGAGTGATATGCTTTTTTGTTTTCATGTTGAAAAAGGTGCCAGTTCCTTTTGGCAGTGCATACTTTCAGTTCTTCCTTTTCATGTGCATTGTTGGGCAAATTCTACTGACAGCCATCAGTGCAGACAGAAGTGTGTCCGCTTTCTTTTCAATCTGCCATCAACACCACGAGCCGACACACTTGTCTGTTATTTTGTGTGTTGTTGTATGGATCCTTTGCTTCCTGTTCACTGCAATTCACTTTCTTTATGTTGGTTTTGAGGAAAATGAAAATACTAACACCTTGGTGTTCTACCCATTTAAGGCAACTGCTCTGGTTTGCCTCCCAGTCATGGCTATGTGCACCCTGATACTGGTAGTCAAAGTGTGCTTAAAAAGACGACAGTCTCAGCAGGTTGTGCTCTTCACAGCCATCACAACTTCTCTTTTGTTCTCCCTTCTTTTTGCCTTCCCTTTGAATATCATCTGTATCATCCAGACATTTGTACCTACCTATGTGTTGGAACTGGGCTGTTTAAGTTCTTGTCTGAAGAGCAGCGTTAACCCAGTCATTTATTTCCTGATTGGGAGACAGAGAGGAGAAGTGTGTATAAAGGATATGAAGGTCATCCTTCAGAGGGTTTTCAATGAGGAAGAATATGAAGGAGAAGAACATGATCTGGAACTGGAAATCTATTCAAATCCAGCTGTAAGACCTTATTAATACAGTGGCTCTTGGTATCTGCTGTGGTTCAGTTTCAAGAGCCGCTATGGATACCAAAATCTGTGGATGCTCAAGTCCCATTATTTACTATGGCATTGTAAAATGGTGTCCCTTACATAAAATGGCAAAATCAAAGTATGCTTTTTGGATTTTTTAAAAAAATATTTTTAAGCCATGGATGGTAGATACAGAGGGCTGACTATATAAGATCCCTAGTCTTGCCAACCTAATCATTCTGGTAATACATTTACATTTTTAATTTGAAGTTATCAGAAAAGTCCATTTCAGTTGCTGTAGACTTGACACAGATTTAATCAGTAGGAAAATACAAAGACAACTTTCTCGTTGCCTTTGAATAATGGATGATTCTAGTGTCATAGGCTTTGAAAGAGAGGGAATGAGTTCTGCATGGACCTTTGGTAATCTTCAACTTAGATGTCCTGAATACCAGTGTTACACTATTCAAGGAGTCCTGACTAGGGTTGGATGAATCTGTCTGTTTTTGCTTTCTTTTGCATCCACACATTTTTGTAACCACAATTTGTTTCTTCCTTATTATATATCATTTTGTGTGTTTTTTAATAAAAAAAAACAGCTATAGGAAAATTCATATGCATTTCTGTGCATATTTTCATGTGCACAACAATTAATGCACAGTTTCTCCGTGTCATATTTTATAATGTATGTACAGTTGGCCCTCTGTATCTATGGATTCTGCATCCACAGATTCAATCATCTAAAGCTTCAAAATATTCACCAACACAAATTTCCCAAAATCAAAGCTTGATTTTGCCATTTTATGCAAGGGATACCATTTTACTACCACACTGTATACAATGGGACTTGAGCTATTACGGTAGTAATAAAATTTATTTATACTCCGCCCCTCTGTGGAGCAATCAGAACAGGATGTTCTGGAACCAAACTCCAGCAGATATCAAGACTTCACTGTATTTTTTTCAAGTGCTTTCCCTTAACATGTGTTCTTTTCCATGATAACTTAAGTGACTTTTACTCATCTTTTGCATGGGAAAAAAACTACAAAATTTGGAGACATACGAAAGCTACAAGATAAATTGCATTCAGGTTTGTAAGTTCATTTGAGAAGTGGAAATTATAAAATAAACATACAAATAGCACTCCTTTTCATATTATACAGCTTAACGAAGCAATCTAGAAAAAAAATCAAATGCTTCCACGCTATTCTATGACATTTTTGTCAGTTCTAATATATGTATTTTCCAGCTGTAGATTTTTAAAATATTAATTGTACATACTGCCAAAGAACTGTGGAAGAATAATAGGTAAGATGCAGACTCAAGCACAACTGAAGCTGATCCAGTGAAATCAGTAGGAGTAGTTACTGGTAAGTAGGAGTTTTAAGTCCCAATGATTTTAATTGATAAGTAAGAGTATGTTTACATGAGCCAAATGAACTGGTTTTCCTCACCCTTGGTTTGGCCAATTTCATAACTTCATGATGCAGGGTCAAAGTCCTGATTTAATTGAGGATTCTCTTTATGTGGGAAAGGCATTTTTGCAGTGAAATCTGGGCCACCCCTGTGTTAAAGCTAATTAAAAAAAAACCCAAAACCTACATTTTGGTCATGCTTTTCCAAGAAAATCTAGAGTAACACCAGGTGACTGTTTATGCAACGTCTCACTGTGCTGCCCAGCTGTAATCCTTCTGAGGCCACAGTGAGGTGCCCAGCCATGTAATCGATGCTGTGTGCCTTGTTGTTGACCCCAGAAGGAGCAGCTCATGCCATTGGCCGAGGCAGTCTTTACAGTGGGATACATGTGTAGACAGCTGTCTGGTCTTGTTTGAAGTGCTCAGGTAACAGAGGGAATTAGGGCAGATTCAGGGCAAGAATACTCTGGTGGCATCATGGAATGTTCTGGCCAGTTTAGACTCCCCCAAAAATAAAAATCAAATCTGGACGCAACATAGTGTCATTATTATGAATTACCACCATAATCACCAATACCTCTGTACGATATAGTGCAAACAACATAGAGCGGGTCCTTGGTATTCACTAGGGTTTGGTTCCAGGACCCCCTGTGGATGCCCAAATCCTTCAGTGCTCAAATCCCATGATATACAATGGTGTAGTAAAATGGTGTCCCTTATATAAAATGGTAAATTCAAAGTTTGTTTTTTGGAACTTTAAAAATGTTTTCAAGCTGTGGATGGTTGAATCCATGGATAAAAAATTGTGGATATGGAGGGTTGACTGGGCTTTCAAACTACACCTTATGTTACACTGTGCTAGTCTTGGTTTTGAAGCCAAATGTCTCACCAAGGAGATAAATGCCAAAATGTTAATAAATCTGTAAAATCTCTGATAGTTTTTTGGCTTGGCATAAACTTCCAGAGAAACAACAACAATACAGTATATGTAGTCTGTGCACCATTAACCTTCTCAAAACTGAGCAGTATCTTCCCACATTCTTTGTGAGTCAGTCTTTATAGTAGTTACATGAGGTATATGAAACATCTGAGCAGAGATCTTTTTCCCTCCTCAAAAATCTCATCACAAAGATTTCAGCCTGAGGGAAATAGCTAGGATTTATAATAATGGCTGAAATCCCCTTAGTGATTTACACATGCATACATTCTGTCATACATGGGGTTGCACTTTTTGGGGGCAGGGTGTAATGTTCAGATGAAGGTTGCAAGAGCAGAGTTGAACATGTGGTACCATTTTGCATTTCACATATATTGCATTGTACGTTATGCATTGCAAATGCAGATGTTACCTGGTCATTGCTATCATGAATTTCACATTTCATTGCACATTCAGTTGCACAGTGTTACAATTACATAATGCAGAATCAATTACCACATAACCTGGATGAAGAAATGTATTGGGAGGAAGAAAAAATCCACTTCCAAAATTTGCTGATGGACCAGCTTCTTTCAGTAGGACAATACTGCTAGATCCCCTTGCCTTTGTAAAGCACAGTGTGAGTGACTCCCTTCCCTTCCCTTCCCTCCCTCCCTCCTTTCCTCCTCCCTTTCTGTTTAAAAATAGAAAAATCACTGGTCCATGGTTGTTTTGAGCAATTGAGCAAGCCTACCAAGATCCAGCATCTGAAGTAGGAATGCTTGAGAATTTGATTGCTATTATTTCCAGTTACAACTAACTTGATCTCCACTTCTTGAAAGAATGTGCAGATAAAAGTGGTCTGCCCACTGGTGTTTTTATTTCTGAAATTTTCCAGTGTATTTGTCTCCTTTGGGGGGTAAACTTTAAGTGAAAATTATATTTTCAGAGAGTGGGAAAATATACAGAATTATAGAATCATTGAGTTAGAAGGAACCATAAGGGCCATCTAATCCAACTCCCTGCCACATGCAGGAAAACATTTAGAAGGGTATGTTTTGAGATAAAGTAAATATCAATGCTTGTTTAAATGCAATTTTTTACATGATTTTTTTAACATGCTACAATTAATGTAATTCAGAATAGAAAGGTGTTGTGAATGAATACCTGAGTGGAAAATGAAAATAGGCTGATTTATCCACCCCCAGAGTGAAACAGAGACAGTGTAATAATACCTGTGAGCAGCCACAAAAAAAATGCAGATCAAAGTACATAATAGAAAAGAATGGTTTCATAATGCAAACATCAGAGTTCTGAGGGACATAAGAGGCCTGCATGTTGTTTCTGCATACATATGAAATACATGGATTTCCCCCCATTTTTCCTTTTCAAATGTGCTTATGTTATCAGATACCACTGTTGCTGTATGATAGTGTGAAAATTCCAGAATGCACGTTGTGGTGACAATTTCTTTGCATGCTGATACAAGTAAATTTCCCTGAGAGATTTGCAGAGCTGTGACTGCAAGGAAAGGTTATGATTATTCCCAATATCATTTGCATCCAGTCAATGACCATGTGGTTCAGAAGGTGGAGCTGTGCTTGGTAGCCATCCAACTTCAACTGAGCAGCTTCTCTGCAAAAACCTTCTGTCCCAGGATGTACTAGGATACTTCCTTGTGCAGTTTAGTAAAAAGAACTGATTACACCAGGGATTCCCAAATTTTGGTCCTCCAAGAGTTTTGGACTCCAACTTACAGAAACCCCAGCTAGCTTGATCAACAGTCAGGAATGCTGGGAGCTGGAGTCCAAAACATCTGGGGGAGCAATGTTTGGGAATCACTGGATTACACAAATGTGTTTCCAATCCATGTCTAGTTTGGGCAGATGAGGGCTTGTCTACACCAGCAGAAAATCCTATTGCTGTTGTTGTTGTTGTATGCCTTCAAGTCATTTCAGACTTTTGGTGACTCTAAGATGAACCTACGATGGGGTTTTCTGGGGTTAAGAGGATGTGACTGAACCAAGGTCACCCAGTGGGTTTCCATGGCCGAGCAGGGAATTGAACCCTGAACTCCAGAGTCCTAATCTTATGCTCAAAGCACTATACCATGCTGCCTTCAGTACTCGCCCCTTAGCTACAGCAGTTTCCTGGCCTGTAGCAACTCGTATAATGCCACACTCACCGTGGCAAAATTGGAGTAACCTGGAAAGAAAGGATTTTCTATGATGATCACATGTCTTATAATGAGGAATATTTCCAGCTACACAGCCGTGTGCTCATTACCAATAAGAAGTTTCCACATGAATGTTGGGTAGAAAGCCATTCTTTTTTCTCTGGAGTTTTGGAGAAAAGCTTGCATTGCCTGTCCAGGAATGTCATGTTCCCAGGTCGCAACTACAATGGGGTGAGTATGGGGTTTTCCTCTGGTATAGACAAGCCCTGAGACTGAGGAAAATCTAAATTAAAAATTCCATTGGACTCAGGTATCTGTTATTCTGACCTGATCATCTAAGAAGTTCATTTTGACATCTACTATGGAGCATGTTGCTCAATTAGTATCACTATGCAAAGACTTTGTCTGCCCTGTACTAGCTCTGATAGCTGGCATTATTTGTACCCAGTATGCTATTCCAAAGGTCCCCACTGAGCTAGGCTAAACAGCTAATAATAAAACCTGATCCCCAATGATATTTAAGCAAATTCTACCACTGTCTAATGAAAGCCTTGATCCAGCTAATATGAAAGTGTTGTTGTTATTAACTGTTATAGATCTCCCAGAAGCACAAAGATGGGTTTTGTGCCTCTGATGAGGATATCTGCAGGGTATCACATTATTTCCTGTGTAAAAATATGCCCTTTCAATGAGATGCTTTAATCTCTGCTATTAACACTTCTGTTAATTCCCTCCATTTTCTTCTTTATTAATAGTCTGCTCTTTCCAGGAACTGGCTCTTCTGTAGCTCTACAGGCCCTAAAGTTAATAATGTGAATAAATACAAGAGGATTAAAAGGAATAATATATTGAGAGTCTTGGGGATAAATTTTGATCAAAGGAAAATGCATGTCAGGTAGATTGTTGCCATACTTAGAAGTACAGGAAAACCAGGCTTGATATTAGAAGAACTGGTGGAGACAGATGTCATGTCTGATGGTCATGTTATGAAGAGGTGATTTCTGACGAAGCCGTATCTGGATGAAGTCCAAGTTGCCTGATGGCAACTTGAATCCTATTGTTAGTCTCAACTACAGTAGTCTCATTGAATCAATGTGATTTACCTGTGTGTTGATTCACTATTAAAAAATGAATTCATTGGATTTACTCTACTTGGGACTATCCAACTTGGTTCAGGCTGATTTTTGGTTGTGTGTTGAAAGGATAGAAAATGATGGACATCGTGTCTGATGAGCGAATTTTGCTTGAATCACACACACACACACACACACACACACAAATCATTAGAAGTTTTGGGCTCCAGCTGTTGGGACATTGACTTTAGGGATAAACTACTTCTGTCACAGACTTGCTATTAGATCCTGGACATGCCATTTTTCTGAAGATGCCAGCCACAGATGCTGGCGAAACGTCAGAAAGAAACTCTTCTAGAACATGGCCACACAGCCCAAAAAACCCACAAAAAACTATGGATGCTGGCCATGAAAGCCTATGACTTCACATTGATCCTGGACAGTTCACATAGGCTTTCTTTTAGTGCTCTGTGCACTAAGGAGATTACTCAAGACTTATATCCTCAAAGGACCCTTAGCACGAGGAGTGCAGGTGGCTTCACATTTACTATGCCTATGGTTACATACAATAATGGATGCAGAGATAGGATACTTGGTTCAAGAGCCTTCTTGGCCATGGCACTTAATAAACAGGGGGCTTAGGTAAATCACTGAATATAATAACTAAATGGAGGAAGTGGCTGACATCCTGCCTCAGAATTCCTCAATGTAAATCTCTACATTTGGACTTGCACATTAATCATGTTACTAGGGATGTAATTCTTCACTAAGTTCATTTTCAAAGGAAGCAACAGATAATTTTAACAATTTTTTTCCTGATGCAAAAGAAATAATGCAGTGTGACACCACTTTAGCTGACATGGCTTCATCTTACAGTATCCTGGGATATGTAGTTCTGTGAGGCACCAACACTCTTTGCCAGAAAAGGCTAAACACCTTGTAAAACTACAGATACTAGAAATACACAGCACAAAAGTGGTGCCAAACTACATTATGTATTTCTAATGTATAAATGTACCCTTAGGAAAAAACCAAACAAACACAGCTTTCAAACACTATTCACAATTCGGGACTCATTCTAAACAAACTTTGCATGTTCAGCATCATTTTCTGTGCATGGCACAGGACTTTCTCTTCAGAAAATAACATTCCTATTTATAAATATTATTTCCTGTGCAGAAAATGCTGTTTTCTTTACAAATGTGCACATTTTGCACAGAATAAAAACATGATTACAGCATTTTCTGTGCAGAAAAATTTTTTTTTTTTGGCATAGAAATATTATTCTATGTGCAGAGAATGCTTCTTTCTGTGCAAAACAACCACATGCAAATTTTGCATGTAATGAGTACTCAACTGCAAAGATTCTCCTCAGTCCAGGATTCTTCTCATCAAGGTTTCTCAAGTATTTTGGATAAGGGATACTCATCCTGTAGACAAATAAACTGTGGTAGATTCTCCTGTTTGTAGCAAAGCTGCAGCCAAGATGAAGGCTTAAAACTAAGATCAAAACTGTGATGATAGGAAACCAAGCTTTGGTAGGTTGAGGGGGCAATTTCAAATTCCTGGGACTCATCAAATAAGCATGTGGACAAAAGCCCAAATGAACAAATAAGCAAGATACCATGAAACAACCAAATCAAACAAATCCAGAAACAGCTGGAAGAATAGCTTTATTTAATGTTAAGTGTTTCATGCCTGGGAGGAATTTTAAAATACATTTTCCCTTGTTCTCCACTTCTTTGCACTACAACTGTACTTTTCTCCTGAAGAGAGAATATGGCATTTGCTTATAAATTCTTGAAGTATATATTAACAAATATAACAGTTTAGCAGGAGGGGAATATTTCCACTCAGGAGACAGCTAGCCTGGGAAGCAGCATCAGTTTTTCCAAAGCAATCAGAAGGTCCTTTATTATACATTGCTGCTGTTCCATGTTGCCAACTTCTGGATTTCTTTGGTTTGGTTGCATCTAAGTACTTCCCCTAATGCAGACTTTCTGAGGAATGCTTTCAAAAATACATACATTTGGAGGAATCTGTAGAACACTACATGTATTAGGAAGCACTTGTGCAATCATGCAGTCATTAGGAGAATACAAATGTTCATACATGGCATACAAAATACATGCAAAAACATATTTATTGGGAGAGGAAGTTGTGTGTGTTCCATACTAATAAGCAGCTAACTTATTAGTAGTCATCTGTGCATCCTAACTTATTAACTTATTAGTAGTCATCTGTGCATCCTACCCTGTCATCTGTGCATCCTACCCAGTCACCTGTGCATCCTACCCAGTTCCAGGCTAAAACAGTATGTAAATGGTGATGAAAATGGTGATGATGCATTGTAGTTTTACCTTTTTAAGGACAAATCTTTTGCTATCAGTTATGCAATAGTATAAAGATGGTTATTCACTCACATGGCACAACACAAATGTCTTCCTGCTGTGCTATATTAAAACAGTCATGGAAAAAGTTTGGAACAAAAGAGGAATGGTCATTGAAGGAGATAAAAAGAAGTGTCCCTTTTACTTTATCATCTTGCCTTTGGAACCCATGCTGGGCCAATTTCCCTAAGTGCCTATATAAAAGCTGACCCTAATCCTCCTTGATGCATCTTTAAACTACCTTCTTTAAGTCCTTGCTTATCCCATTTGCCTGGCTCTCTGAAGTCTAACTCCACATCATCAGAAGAACTTTGGTGGCAGCTGGCATAAAGCAGTCATTTCAGTAGCAAGAATCGCAACTAGGTATGATAAAGCAACGAGAGAAACAAGAGCTACCTGGCCGACTAGTAAGTGTTCTGAAGGTAATTCTATACATACAAATGCTTTATAGCTAGAGATAGATCTTGTACAGGATTTTTAAGGAGCTAATTCTTTATGTACAAATGCTTATAGCTCTGTTCCAACTGCACCCTTCCAATCAAATTCTATTCTGCTCAAGAGGGACATACAGAGGAGCACTGAAACATACACCAAAGGAGAAAGGAAATGAGGCAGCCAGAATGTTCCTGGAGTCTAGGATTTCATACTGGAGTGGGATGATTATATGACCTAATATTCTTCCATGTGTTCTTCCCCCCATCCCTTCCTTTAGAAAATTAGATGTCATTTTTTTCCTCGTCATGCTTGTTTTCTATTAATAGGGGAACCTTTGCTGTAAAGGAACAAATTAATCTTTAATATCCCCTCTGTTTTGAATATCTTGTTTGTGTTGAATTTATAGTTCCTTTCTGGACTTTCTTACATGGTTTTTAGCATGTGAGATTTAGCTCTGTTGCATGCCTAGATCTGATTATGATCACTCACATGCACTCTATTTATTAAATTTGTTCATTAGTATTATCAGGATCTTTTTCACATCAACATGTGTAAAGCTCAAACTATGCAGTTCAATACTGAGATGAAAAGACATTTGAAGAAAAAAATATTGATAAACATTTCTTTTTTGGCTTATCAAGAAACCCTGATGAGAAGTTTGAATTCTTTGCCACCTGGGACTTAATCTGTGAAAAATTTGCATGAGGTTGTTTTTTCACAGAAAACAGCATTTGTTTTGTGCAGGAAAGTGGTTTTTCTGTATAGAAGAAAATATTTCTGTATGGATACATTATCTTCTGAGCAGAAAAAGTGGTTTCCTGCACATAAAATGTTGCACTGGGGTACAGTTAACACAAAATTAACATGAAGTTGATTTTCACTAAAAGCAGATTTTTCTGTGCAGAAAATATTGTTTTATGCAAAACAACCACATGTAAATTTTGTGCAGTGTAAGTCCTGCACAAAAAACAGGTTTTGAAAATTTTAAAGAAGAAATTTGGTAAAATTACACATTGCTTCCTTTGAGAAGAAGCTAAGTGAAGAGTTATGTCCATTGTTCCATGTGGCCACCTTTACTTTTAAAGGTTTAACTTTTGTAGTATTTGTTTTAGATGAGGAGACAATCTGGTGCTGATCCCTCTTGAATTTTATACCTCCTAAATTCATACTAGAGTTGCTTCATCCTAAACTGTTTGAACCCACACCTGAAGGCTCAATCAGAATTTAGAAAAACTACTTTCTTAGACCTAAACCCCTATAATCCCCTTCTAATCTACCCCATCCCAGTTTCTGTAGTGTAAAGTGGAACAAGTGACTGTCTTACTTTCCTCTTTTAGAGTTCAGTGTTCTTATATAAGCAAGTTGGTAGATCTTTATCTATATAATAAGACAAATGAATTCTAGGCAAAGCATTAAAGATCTGAAATATATTGCTTACTTCCAGCTACAGCAGATCCACTGTTGAATGGAAAGTTAATACATGGATTGATATCATTGATTTAATAAATCTATCTGGTTTGGATTAACAACTGGATTCATCTTAAGAATATTACATTTGTCTTCCAGGGTCAGTGGTAGAAATGGGCTGTCCATCTGCTAAGTTTGATAGTCTAGGAATGATGCTGATGATGACTTTAGTTTTAGGTCTAAAACACACTGCAGAAATAATCCAGTTTGAGAGTGCTTTAACTGCCCTGGCTCAGTGCTAGGGAATGCAGGGAATTGTTTATTGTGCCCCCAGAGCTCTCTGACAGAGAATGCTAAATATCTTACAAAATTATAAGAATTCCCTAGCATTGAGCCAGGGCAGTTAAACTGGTCTCAAACTGTATTATTTCTGTAGTGTGTTTTGGTCCTTAGTTATAATTGCCACTGTGAATCCTTTTTCAAAGTGGAAAAGCAGGGTAAATATTAGCCAACAAATGGACATGGAACCCCTATGTACAGCTTCACTAAAGGATCAGAAATGCTGGAGCAGTGTTGTCTTGTCCCCATCCCAACCCCAAAATAGCCTTGTATGAAACGTACCTGAATGTGGGGCCAGCGAGCTCATGTGTGACATGAGGCAGATGCCACCTGATCAGCATCTAAAGTGGCTTCTGAAAGGGCTTTTAGCTTTACTAAGCACTCAGATCAGAGCTTCATAGTTCTGCCATAAGACCATTAGTCAGGCAAATGACTCATGATTGAACATCATCATGCCTGTTAAGTCTCCCCATGTGCAATTTAATCCCAGGCATGTTTGTTCTGTATTCCCAAGTATGTCTGAATACACCTGGAGCTTTATTATAGATCACTGCTATTTCAGTTGATCTCCAGATCCTAAATTTGTTTGCACAATGTTGCTTAAAGGCCTTTTTGGTTTCTTGCCAATAGTATCTAATGTAGTACCTTTGTTTATTTTGTTTTGTTTCTGCACTCTGATATTGACATTTAGGACTTCTCTGTTTAGTTCTCCAATAGTGGTACAAATCATGCTTGATGTGAGGTTGCTACTAAATAAGGCAGCTCTTCATCCAGTTCCCTTACCTTTTACTGTTTTGGCACACCTATCTGTGTGGCATCACCATATTTTGAATTTTCCCATCCCTGGTCCATCTCCAATGTTGACTACTGCCAAGAGTGACAAAAACCACTCACTGTGATGATGTTATGATTTGAGTAAGTGTCAGGGCCAGTCCTGTTCATTAGCCAGTACCTCTTATGGCATTGATGCAAAAATGTGTTTTTGAAAGAATATTTGCAGCCCAGGACTACTTCTGTGCAGAATTCACATGTGTTATTCTTTTGCCCAGAAAACATCATTTTCTGTGCAAGAAACAGCATTTCCTGTATTATTCTGCCCACAGAAAATGCTGTTTCCTGCATGAAAATGATGTCTTCTTTGACAACAACCACATGTGAATTTTATGCAGATTAAGTCCCCAGCTGCAGTATATACTGCCCAGGAAACAAATTTTTCTCTGCAGAAAATATTTTCTGCACAAAAATATTATTCTATGTAAAAAATGCTGTTTCATTTGTTGAAAATGCTGTTTTTTGTGCAAAGCAATCCCTGCAAATTTTGCTTAGAATAAATTCCAAACTGTGAAGATTCTTGTCAGTTCAGGACTCTTGGTTTTAAATTTTAAAAATCATTTCAGATATTTTTGAATATTCTTTCCATCCCTAGTAGGCAACATTTGTTCCTTGGCCTCAGTTAGCAAAGTGTCTTGAGCCAATCCTCATGTACATAGAGAGAAGAGATGCAGAAGTACTCTCCACTGACCTGTTTGTACCTTCTGGACAGATTTTTGATTTCCCCAAACAAGGCAAAATTCAGGTATTTGGAGCCCTGGAGTAGTTAAAAAAAATAGGGCCACCTTGCCCCCCAAATCTGCTGATAGAACCTCATTTGCCATCTCATCTTCCTAGTAAGAAAACAACAACAACCCCACTCCTGGGAAGTCTTCTCCTCTTCTGATTTCTCCCAGTTCATATTTTATGTTATGCTCAACACTTCTCTAAAGTCAGGCTGACATACGGGATTGTCTGATTTTTAGGCCATCTTTTTTATTTGTTTGCTTGATTGCTTATCAGGTTGTAAATTGGGCCAAGGGCTAATGATCTATTCACTGTCAATGAGTGAGAGACTTTCATGGGATCTCCAAATGGTGGGTGGTGGCTCCTGGGTAAGTGGAGCAATGAACCCATTCTAGGTTTCCACTATCCTTAAATGAACTGCCCATAGTGCTGATCCTGTTTAAGAAGGGAGTTTAGGCCTACCTCAGGCTGCATCCACAATGCATAAATAATCCAATGTGATACCATGTTAACTGTCATGGCTCAATGGTATGGATTTCTGGGTACTGTAGTTTTGTGAGAAATTTAGCATTCTCTGTCAGAGAGCTCTGGTGCCACAACAAACTTCAATTCCTAGGATTCCATAGAATTGAACCATAGCAGTTAAGTGGTGTCAAACAGGATTATTTGTGCAGTGTGGATGCAGCTTCAGAGAGCCTAGATTAAAATCTGGAGTGGATTCATTGCTCCACTAACATGGGAGATACCCCCCAGTTTTATTTATTTATTTATTTATTTATTTATTTGGGTAAACTACAAGCTGGCAACAATTTCAACAATCATCACCATTACCACCACAGTATATACTATTCCTTCTCAAAATATATACAAAAACAGAACCAGCAGGGAATACTGCCCCTCCCAAAACCAGCTCACCAGTCTTAAATCAGGCCTACCTAGAGAGCCATGTTTCAATGAAATGAATTTTTTTTATAACTATGCTATAAGGTAGGCTTTCCCATGCATTTATGTGATTTATGAGAACTTGCTCTAAATGACCATAGATTTCTGCTCCAAAAAGGAAATCTCAAGCAAAATTTTGTTCAAAGGATATAGAAGAATATATGGGAGAAGGCATTTTTTTTTCAGATATATATGCCTAGATCTTTATTAATAATAACCAGGCCCCTGATAAGAGTATGGATGTTTACACTAACAGGCTAAGAGCGAGTTGCTTTCTCAAAATCACTCACTGAGATTCATAGCTAAAGGCCAATTAGATTATATTGGATTAGATTTAAATCCAAGATGGGGGCACTTGAATTACATAATTTCTTCCATAGGGAAGTTAGATTACTCCCTTTATAGCTTATTTGTCAGTGGATGGTAAAGGCATTTTAGCTGCTCTCAGTGCTAGATACTAATTTTTAACAAAAGGTTGATAGCTCCGTTTTTTCTCTTAAAACTGTTTTGGAGGTTTTATTGAATGCTTGTGGGACAGAAAGATGTGCTGTTACATAAATACATACATTTTGTTTTTCATCCTTGCCATGGTTTAAATTATTTTGATATTACTTTGATATATGTCCTTGGGAAGATTATAACTGAAAGAAGTTCTACAAATATTTTAATAAATGGTAATAGTGAATAGATCTATGTCATCTTTCCACAATAGGGCTGTGCACAACCTAAAATAAAATAAAACAAGAACATGAATAAGAATAGGCATATAGCAAAGCAGCTTCATTTTTATATTCCACTTCATATCGCACTATGGGATGTCTAAGCAGTTTACAACTGTAAGCTCATTGCCCCCCAACAGTTTGGTAGTCCTTTTAGCAACCTCGGAAGGATGCAGGCATGAGTCTAGGCTGAGCCCTGACTAGTATTGAACTCGCAACCTTGTGGTCTATGAGTGAGTGGCTGCAGTACAGGCATTTAACCACTGCGCCACCAGGGCTAGAATAGCATCAATAACAGTAGGAAACAATCACTTACAAAAGCATTTCATAGAAAGATCATGTCATACACTACATCAATAATTATGGCAAACACATAAGATTGATTCACACTGGTTATCCATAACTAGAGCAGACTTCTCAATGAATTGTTGAATAGGGAGTCAACACATAGGCAAATCCTATTAATTCTATGGGATTTACAATAGGATTCAGGACATAGATGATGGCAATACAAAATTCAGGGATCTTGAATTGGTTACACCTGGTGTCAAAACTTGGTTTGCCACTACGTATGATATAAAGACTTGGACCAAAGTCTTCAAGGTTATGCTTCAGCACTACATTTACTGCACCTCCTTGGCTATTAGAAATTAAATCCCACTTCTATATCTACAAGCAAAAAACACTGATCCTTGGACACATGAGATGAAACTTATAAACTCATTGAGAAGTCATCAATAGCATTTAGTGATAAAATGGTTTATAAGCTTCTGTTGGCATTCAGATGATAAAATAGCATATAAGTTTCTATTGTGGGTTAATAATAATGATAATGATAATAATTTATTTCTTACTTGCCTCTCCCCAAGGCTTAAGGCAGGGCACAATATAGATTAAAACACATAAAACTATTTAAACATATTAAGTTAAAACACATAAACACAGTACATGTTAAAATCATCCAATACAAAATTAAAAATATACAAATTTAAAATATATAGTTTAATACTGGTTTATATTCAGCCTAGCTGTCAAATCTATCCCAGCAGTTCATTCAACAATTTAGGGCTGGCCAACAAAAAGGTCTTCTGGGTGACAGTTGCCAGTCTAGTCCTGGCTGGTTGAAGTACATCCTTATAAAATCAGACATGATGAAGTACTTTCCCTATAAAAGTGACATGGTGTTGTGTAACAGCACTATTCAATCTGATTATACAGATGGGGTTTAAAACATATGTGTCTACTCTTACTCAAAATCACTAGGTCCAGAAAGGTTTATGAAAAAAATAAAGATTTTCTTTCCTGAGCTAGACATTTATATTTAGGCATGGGCAGCTCAGAGGGTCACAAAGTAATATCTAAAGTTAGATTGCTTAGACCTTATTTTAGCCCTTAAATAAATGAACTGCTTCAAACTCACTTACCACTGAAAGCGAAGCTAATTTTAGATTCTTAAATGTGGATATAATGGCCTAATTTTTGATATCTCTTCTTGGGAACCTTGACCTTAACCAATGTAAGAGGTGAAGCGCAAAGGTTTTGGCCTGTGTGACACAGCCAAGAGATTGTAGACATTAAATTTAGATACTTGGCACTCATAATTGACTTAATTCTTGTCCAATGTTAAGTTCAGTTAAGCATCCTTTTCAGTGGGTGTACTGTAGCTAGATTAAGGCTATTAAGCAATCAATTGCCTCATTATGTAACTGTTATGTAAGGGCCATAGGTGATTTGTAGAAAGAAGAGTCCTATTCAGATGTTTGAAACTGAGGGGGGTTGCAGACTGCCAGAAATAGTGCAAATTGAGTCCACTTTTAGGATTAGGGTTAGTGCTAGGGAATCATGGTAACTGTAGTTTATTGTGGCACCAGAGCTCTCTGACAGAGAAGGCTCAATGTCTCAGAAAAAAAAACAATTACCATGATTCCCTAGCACTAACCTTAACCCTAAAAGTGGACTCAATTTACACTATTTCTGGCAGTCTGCAACCCCCCTAAGTTTAAGTAAATGTTTGTGGAGGGAAGCACACTATCTTCACCTGCCCAATAATCATTTTCCACATAAGGGAGCAACGATGTAAACAGGGGGACCACCTTTTATGTGTGCGGAACCTCCATTTGTAGAAGAGACTCTCCTCTTCAGATCTTCATTGTCCACAAATGGAGAGTGATGCTTGAAGGGGAGTAGCTAGAATACTTACCTTCTTCTGTGTTTACTTCATCTAAAGATAATGACTAGGATAGAGCTATTCTATCCAAAACAGTATAATATGTTTGTGTGATGGGAAGAGGTTTCATCATTTGAAAATAATTCTGGTCCCAAAATATATTCTCTCCCACAATTACATATACCTAACAGTGTAATCCTAACTCAAGGGTGTTGCTGCTCCCCTTCAAGTAGGGGTTTAGAAACAAGCAGAAATATCTTGGGCCTCAAACTTCTCCAAAAGATTGAACTGTCCTTCTGCAACCTGAACTGCCTTTATGCTGGCATAACCCTCTTGTGTTCAATGAAGAAGCCAAAGGGGGCAGGGAAAGGGCATATCAAATAAATGGGTGCAAGAGCAAATCAGGCCTGAATTTTCCTTAGAAACCAAAATGATTAAACTGAGGCTATCATACTTTTGACATATCATGTTACAACAAGACTTATTTGAAAAGATAATAATGTTTGCTAAAATGGAAAAGACAATAATGCTTGCTAAAGTGAACAGGGCTGTTGATGATTGAGGCTCTTGGAGGTTTTCATTCATTCCTGGGGTCACCATAAATTGAAGTTCTGATGGCACATAACAACAAGAAAGGAAAGCAACAAGCAAGGTGCTGAGATAGACCAGACACAGTCTCCTACAGTCCAGAGACAGTCATAATACTGGCACAAGATTAGGCCAGGATCATGGTAGTCATATAGCAGGAGAAAGGTAGAATAGAAATAAACAAATGGTTGCAGTTGTGTGCCTTCAAGTCATTTCTGACATATGGTGACCATTTCTGACTTATGGTGACCTAACAGGGGCAGAATTTGTTAAGGGGGAGTCTGTCTATGCCTTCCTCTGAGATTGAGAGAGTGTGACTTGCTCAAGGTCACCCAGTAAGTTTCTATGAGTGAACAGGGATTTGAACCCTGGTCCCCCAGTGTCCTAGTTCAACACTGAACTAGTCCACCATGCTGGCTAAGTAATTCCCAAGATCCCTAAACTGGGAATGGTTTAGATTTACCAAAGCAAATTGATCCATTCTTTTTCTACAAAAAAAATCAGGTCTGGAGGCAATACCAAGGTTGTTTTTGCATAGCACAAAACATGGACAAGTAGAATTTCCCCAAGGAAAGGTCCAAAATGTGAAAAATTTCAAGATACTTGACCATTTTCTTTGTGGGATGTCTTGATATGTCCCACAACCCTTTTTCATTGAGAGTGAGAAAATCTAGAAGCATTTTTGCATATCACTAGAAATGATCCATAGTGAGGGGGAAAGGAAAAAGTACATTTTGCAAAGAAATGCCTTCATGTTGCATTGACACTTCAATGACAATGTCAAAGAGAGACATCTGAAAACAACAGGAAACATTTTGCAATCATTTACTAAAATCCTACTTAGGAACATAATTGCCCACATAATTCTTCATCCTCACACTGGTTGGCAGTTGGTATCAGCCTGGCAGTTATGAGTGCTACTTACCGGTGAGAAAGGGAAGGGAAAGTGATTCTGACCATGAAGGAGCAGAGGGTCTCAGTTCAAGATGGCAGGTAGGAACAAGGGCATACTCAACAATAGGGTGCACCTCTTTCCATCCCCCAGGAATCCAGAGCAGCTTAATCCTCATAATCTGAACTGATTCTCATTGGTAAGTAGCTGGTGCCACTACTGCCTACCAGGGATTGACAGCTGTCAGGAGAGAGGTTTGGGGATGGTGTGCGAGGGCAAGAACACAGATTCCTGCTCTCACTCTCCCCCCAAAAGGATATATATGAGCATAAGCCTCATTTATACATGTCTGTATCCACAGAAGGCTATCTAACAATATGTAATAGGATAGTAGACATTATAAAACAGAACAGGTGTATAGACCTAGCTCCATCTGCTAGTCCCACTTAATCAGTAGAATGTACCTGATTTAATGCACTGCCATTCATTTAGTGAGTCTATTCTGACTGAAACTAACAATTGTATTTTGGACACATTTTTGGAGCTTTTTATAATATAACTCTGGAAGGCATTTTTCCCCCTCACCGAAAGATTTGAAACCCTGGGAGGGTGGGATTTGGTATGCACTGACATCTGCTAAATAATTTGTGTTGGCAGATTCTTTTGCTTACAACTCTGGACAAGTCCAACACTGGGCAGTTTCCCTAGAACTCCCTCTGTCCCTCAGCGTGTTCCATGTGCCACTGCACATGTGTTGTGTCTTATTGAGAGAACTGGACATTGAGTGACAAGCCATTAGCAACGGATGAGAGGGTTCAGAACAAAGCTAATGCTGACTCAAGGCATGCTAAGGACTTCAAGTTAAGTTGGATTTCAGTTTTGGATAATTTGCTCTCTGAGGACAGCTTACCTCTGGATAAGCTGAAATATTTGGTCAGCAAAATGGCTAGCCCTTACCAGCCTATCTTGACTGCAAACATGTAGCTTTGTCCTGTAAAGATGAGAATAGAAATGCTCCTTTGATGGGCTAGTTAGCACAAGGTGACTCATGTCTGAACATGTGAGATGCTTCCCTTGGAGAAGCATTATTATAGCCTTGTCTGTGGTGCCAGATCAATCACACATGTGGTAGATCACTCACACATGCAGGCCAGCCACTCATATAAAGTAATCAAAGAGTGGGTTGCATGTGTGAACATGTTCTATAGACTATGCAAAATGATATTGTAGCACATTTGATACCAACTGAAAGAGAGATGTTGGTAGCATGAGCTTTCATAGACTTAAGTCTACTTCCTCGGATACATGGGATGAAGTGGAAAGTCTAGGGACAGACCTATATAGGAGTCTATGTGTAGGGATGTCCATAGGAATGCAAAACTTTGTGGGTATGGAGATGAGGTGACAGTTTTAACAATGGCCATTGGGGGACAAAGGAAGGAGGAAGGATGTTTCCTAAAGCCAAAGTGAGTGGATAACCATATGAATGAGTATTTGGAAATAGTGTGTGAACCCCCCCCCCCCCAAAAAAAAGACATTATGAACTGTCCAAGAGAGTCCCCATGAGGATATGGAGTTAGCTAGTGTTATAATGTGTGCAGTGTGCTATAAAACTCCACCCCCAGGCCAGCCCTTTAGACTGATCTGTAAAGGCCCCAAATTAGCAGTGTAGGATCTCAATCCAGATTAATAGTCTGAATGAATTCAGTACTGCATGAGATCTACCTTACTAGACTGTTGTAAGAATAAAGTAGGAAGAAGAAAAACTATGTAATTAACCAACCAACTCAGCTATTGGTCTATGGTACCAGTTCTGGGAGCCCATATAAAACACATTGATAGAGAATATACTATGCATGTCCACATAGATATAAATCCCGTTGAATCTACTGAGAGTCAGTTCAAGGAAATTACACACAGGACTGTAGTCTTGAAGCACATATTTTATGTAACAGAGTTTGAATCACCATGGAGTAAAGGCTTATAAGAAGCTGGCCTTTACATACTGTCAATTACTATATTGTTTGTTTCTCATACAAGAGTTCTGTTGTATGTGCTGAGTATATCATCATCATTTCCCTTTCCATGGTGCACAGGGCAACTAAAGACAAAGGAAAGGGCCTAGAATGGAGTTGAGTCACAAGAACTTTTAATCACTGTATTCAAAGAGGCTATTAAGCAACATGTGCAGGTTGAGGAGTGGGGAAAAATCTTGTGCTTAAGGCTTGACAGAGGTTAAGTTAATTATTGCAAGGCTTCAGGAAGATTATACTGACATGCAACTGAGGCTGTTGGAGCCACAATGAACTACAAATTCCAGGATTCTATAAGATGGAACCACGACAGTTAAAGCGGTGTCAAACTACATTAATTTTGCCATGCGGCACCAGCCCTGGACTGATGAGAAACATTGCAGTTTGGGACTTGTTCAGTGCAAAATTCACATGTGGCTGTTTGTGCAGAAGACAGTTTTTTCTACACAGGAAACAGTATTTCCTGTGCAAAAAATAATACCTCTATGGAGGAATATTGTTTCTTGTGCAGAAAATGCTGTGTCCCATACAGAAAATGCTGTTTTCTGTGAAAAACAACCTTATATGAAATTTGCACAGAATAATTCTTGAACTGCAAATGGTACACTTTCTCAAAGTGGGATGAACAGTTGCTAAAAATTACTCATTGCTTCCTTCAAGAAGACATATTGTGAATAATGACATGTTGCACCAAGACTTCTATATGAATATGAGACTCTTCTAGTCTTGTCTTATCTTTCTGGAAAATTTGTTGGTGATTCACAGTTTTCATGAGCATTTACACTTTTTTCTTCATTCCAGGCTGAATCAAGAGTTGATATTTCTGTTGCTTGTTTAGTTGATTAATTAATTTACTATCTTAAAAGACCTTAGTTTCCTGAGGAAGAAAAAGGAAACATTTAACCAAAAGTGTATTAGAGCTTATGCATAGTACTAAGTGACCTCTATGTTTCTGTTGTATTTTCAGGGTTCTGGAGGAGGAGAAGAAGGAATGTCCAAGTTCAATTGCACAGCCACTGATGTTACTGTAATGAATCTACATCCTCAGAAACCTGTCCTAACATTGACAGCAGGAGAAAAACAGGGAAAGAATCCCAGGCCCCCCAACTTCCATCATTCTGCACCTAACCTTTCAGATACAAAGCTAACCAATGAGGAGACAAAAGTACCCAAAGAAGGAGGTAAATCTTTTACATTTTATGCAACTGAGGCTCAAAGCATGAATAATCTTGCACTGAAGCAATTGGTGAAGTTGGCTCCTCTTGAGATCCCCTTGGAA
This sequence comes from Phrynosoma blainvillii, assembly GCA_026167975.1. Classification (NCBI taxonomy): domain Eukaryota; kingdom Metazoa; phylum Chordata; class Lepidosauria; order Squamata; family Phrynosomatidae; genus Phrynosoma; species Phrynosoma blainvillii. Next base: position 10,175,433 of record JANUYF010000004.1, read on the forward strand.
GTGAAAGAAGCTCAGCTGAAGAAGATCATGAGCCTCCAAAGAGATGCTCAGCTGGCTGCTTTTAAATTAGCGAATGAGCCTCACACTAAACGGGTTAAAAATGTGACACAGGCAGAGGTGGAAAACCTCCACAAGGTCAAAACAGTTGAGAAGTCCACTTTAGAGTATCAAGAAAGTATTCATTCATCAAGTGTTTCCAAGCCCTTGTGTGAGATTCAGATTATTTTGCCCATAGAGGGAAATGGCAAGCCAGCCAAAAATTCTCCCATGCTATACCGTAAACCTCTAGTCCGCCAAAATGTGTGTGAGAACCTTGAAACCTCTGATCCCCAAGAGGATGTAAAGATTCCAGAGAATCCTTCCCAGGAAACCGGAAGACACCGTTTCAAATTGAAGCAGGTGAAAGAACAACAAGATCACTTAGGCAAAAACAAGCCCTTGAAGGCCATAGGAACTGGCCTGGAAGATGGAAAGATGAAAACACCAAGCCAACGAGCTCACAAGACTCTAACTGATGCAACAAAGTTAATTGACACCGTGTCCAAAAAACACAGGGGTCAAGCTGGTGAACAAGATGAGACAAAAGAAGATATCCTGGTAGGGAGACCATCCTCACGAAGGATGGCACTTGGGGACATTATCCTGGTAGATGAAGAGTAAAGCTGGACTGTAGACTTCACACTAGTTCTAATGTTCTAATTCTTTGAGACACTGGTCCAGAATATTGTTACTTTTAGCAATGACATATTAATGAGGGACATTGATTTTCCTTTTTTCTATTAACTTACAAGTAGATACAAGCCCCCTCCCATATTGGCAGTATTGATAACTATGGTTTCACTTACCCACATCTGGGGAAAAAAATCTCTCTAGGCATCTGGAAGTTCTCCAGGTGATCAGCTTCCACCAGAGGTTGAGTTGAAGGAGAGGCATCCTATCCAGGCACCTTCTAAGCCCTCCACCATGATTCTATGGTATTCTGTGGCAGTTCCCTATTATCTAAAGTTTCATTTCTAACTGTAAGTCCTAGAACATATCTCCCAAGGATACAAGGTGGGGGGACCTGTACTTAGAACTATATCTATAGAATGGAATTCTCTCTCTCAGAGGGTGGTAGCCTTTTCTTCTTTGGAGGACTTTAACAAAGGTTAGACAGCCATTTCTTAGGAAAATTTCAGATGTGTACTCATGCACATCAGAGGGCTGGGCTAGGTGGCCTTTGCAAACCTTTCTCATTCCATGATCTCCTTCTCTCCTCCTATTCTCATCTAAGCCCTAAAAGTCACCAAGTCATCCTCTATAATCTAACAGTGGGAACAATACATGTCAAAATGTAGGAAAGGTTTTTCCTTGCCATGCCCTAACTGTAGAGTGCTCTTCCCTTGGAGTTTTGACTGGCATCAATGTTGGCTTCACTTTGACATCAAGTTAAAGCATGGTTCTTCATTAATGTTTTTGTGGCCTAGAAAGCCTTGGCCAGACTAGTTTGTTCTGTGTACTGTAGTATGAAGTGTGCTGTACTGTACTGTAGTTTGAAAGTATTTTAAATTGTTCCTTCTTTTTAATTGTTCATGATTGTTCTCTTGTCTGTACACTGCCTTGGGATATTTTCATATATAGTGGGGTGGGGGGGGAGGAGATAATATTTTAAGAAATAAATAAACATTCTGCTAACAGTTTTATTATGCCAGAACAATATGCAATAAATATTACTTGACCACACTAAGCTTCTATATGGCCTTAATGTCCTTCAACAAATCTCCTTTTCCTTTATTTAAATCAGGGGTAGGCAACCTTTCCCCTTTAAGGGCCGAGGGACTTCAGCTCCCAGAAGCCTCAGCCATGTTGGCCAATAGTCCCATGTTGGCCAATAGCTCCTGGGATTCTGGGAGCTGAAGTCCCTCGGCCCTTAAAGGGGAAAGGTTGCCTACCCCTGATTTAAATTGTTGTGTATGGCAGTTGTGTTGGTAATTGATCTACAAGATTGTCAATTGGGTGGTCAGCTGGGCTAAAGTAAGGTTGCCAGATCAGGAGATCCCAGGTCCTGAGAGTTCAGAACCAAAACCTTAGAGTTAGGAGCAGTACTAATAATGTCAATAAGCATCATACATTTAGCATCAACCTATGGTTGCTTAGTGCATGTCATTCAAATAAGGAAACCAAAACTGGAAAAAAAACAACCAGCATTTTTATCTGCTCTTGTAATGGTTGCATTCAGTTTAGATTTGTGGCTGGACATGCAGTGGCATTGCATATGAATGTACATAGTGCAGGATGTGAATGAATAAGGATGCATATTTGGTTGTGCATTTGTGTGCACATTTGATATTTTGGTTTAGTTGCACAGCACTTTCATTCAACATAAGGCTTACAAAACACAATTCAGGAGTAACACTGCCTTTAGACATTTTGTGCTATGCAAACCCAATGTAGGATTTCAGACGATGTCTCAAAAGTAAAAAATAAAAATCTCTGTAATTTTGGAAGTTGTGTTTTTCAAGCTTTGCACTGAATAGAAACAAAAATCTTACCTTCAAAATAAGTCCTGAACTGCAAATAGTTTTCAGAAACTCCACAATTCTTTTGCAACAAGAAGAACATTGCAAAAATTACTTGTTGCTTCCTTTGAATAAGACCTTAGTGTACAATGCACTACAGTTATATCCAGCTGACAGTGGCTGAAGCACACATGATTGCACTACAGGCTAACAACCAGGTGCATTGACCACTAATTTGCATATCTTGCACCTGGTTGTTAGCCTGTAGTGCAATCATGTGTGCTTCAGCCACTGTCAGCTGGATATAACTGTAGTGCATTGTACACTAAGGTCTTATTCAAAGGAAGCAACAAGTAATTTTTGCAATGTTCTTCTTGTTGCAATAATGCACCTGGAACATAACTCTGTTGGCAGTTATATACACCACACAGTACCAATGTCCAGCCACATCCCTGAGAGAACAATCTCATTCCTCTTACCTCTAGCTGAAGCTGGGCACCACTGTTTCCTCCCTTTCTTTCCCACACTCAGTAAAGAGCCATAACAGTGGCCACCAGGGCTTGACAGTTGCTGGTGGGTATTTTTGAGATGTTGCTCAAGGAGCTAGCAAATAGTTGCTTGCACAACATCCCAAAAGAGAAATTCATGCATATAAACCAGAGTGGTGTATGCATGTGTCATCAACACGATTCCAGTCAAAGGTTAAGATGGGAAAGGAATACAGTTTAAAAATGAAGAGGCGTCCAAATATATTCCATTCCACCCACATTTAAAATGACATTAAGAAACGGTGTTCCGTGTAATAACTCCTGTAGAGAAATATGCATTTAAACTACTATCAAACAAGCAGGCCAACACAAAAAGTGAAATGGAGCAAAGGAAAAGATTTGTATATGTCAGGGATGATGGGAGTTGTAGCTCTTCACCTCTGGCTCTAACTCACCACCTTGTTATGCAGCAGAGCTGACCAGCTTTGATCAGTGGTTGATGCTTCTTTCCCAAGCAGCAGAGTTTCAGAGAATAGGCTGAAGACCCTGACAAACTCTCCAAGCCTTCTCACTCTTCTTCCTGAGATGTCTCTAAACTTCTCCAGGATTCTTCTGGCTCTTGTATCTTCCCTCAAGACACCAGACAACTCAGTAGTCTTATATAAAAGATCTACTTTATTCTACTATATCACAATCTCTACACTTCACAATATCTCCAAAACTACTCCACACTACTCCACAATATGCATTGGCAAACATTGCACTTATAGCCATTGTTAGTCGCCACCCACTAGTCAGTTTCCACCCAGTGGGTGTGTACATTCATTTTGATTGGTTTACATGGATCATCCCATACTTAAGACCAACCCAAGTATTTCATCATTTTACCTTGACTACTTAATGAATCTCAGGTGTTTGCAATCTACAACAAGTGTTTTCAATATACATTCCATAACTTTGTCCTTGTCTCTCAAGGCTTCCAAATTACTTTATCCTTTTCACCTGTGTAGCTTCATGATTGCTCCTGCTTAGTCACTTTGACATTCACATACATATTTTTATTTCTATTACTGTATATCCCATGTTGCTTTTTCCTTAACAGTATAATGTCTGGATCAGATGTTCCAGTTAAAGAGATGCTTCCATGCCGAAGTAGAATGAAACCATCACTTTTAACTAGAAACAGCACATCCACAGACACAATTCCATAGCAACTGCACTGAAAAGCCAGCCAAAAATAACACCAAGGAAGAGTAAACAATTTGCTCATGTTAGATAGGGGGCAGATGATCTCCATTACTCATTTTGCTGGCTGATGGGAAGAAAATAAGTGTCTTCCCTCTCGACAACTGTTCTCTGGAACAGTGAGTCTAAGAGTGGTCTCTATTTTCTATCAGCTGCTTAGTTAAGTATAGTTAAACAAATAACTTCTCTTGGCCTGATCTCCCCCTCCAAATGTGACAGAAATACCATTCACCCATGTTCTGATTGCCTGCAGAATTAGGCTGACCGTATTTCCTTGAGACAAAAATGGAACATTGGGATGGCAAAAATGGGATGGAATAATAGAATCATAGAGTTGGAAGAGACCTCAAGGGCCATCCAGTCCAACCCCATTCTGCCATGCAGGAACTCAAAATCAAAGAATCCCTGACAGATGGCCATCCAGCCTCTGTTTAAAGACCTCTAAAGAAGGAGACCCCACCCCTCTCCGAGGGAGTGTATTCCACTGTCAAACAGCTCTCACTGTCAGGAAGTTCCTCCTAATATTAAGGTGGAATCTCTTTTCCTGCAGTTTGCATCCATTCTTCGAAGTCCTGTTCTCTGGAGCAGCAGAAAACAAGCTAGCGCCCTCCTCAATATGACATCCCTTCAAATATTAAAGAGGGCTATCATATCCCTGGAGTCTCTTCTCCAGGCTAAACATACCCAGTTCCCTAAGTCATTCCTCATGGGGATGGAGTTATGTAATATTCCGTATTCATGAAATATATGATAACAAAAGTTTTATTACATGAATATATTGAACTAACAATTATTCTTCAGTGACTGAACTCATACAAAAATTAAGATAGACATGGAAGGGAATTTTATTTCATCGCAATTGTACCACAATTGTACTGAATATTTCTCCAATGAAGTAATCTTATGCAGCAAATTTTGGCCTTTCAATACCTTATCATAAAACCTCTCACACTCCATGACACACTTTTGTTTCAGTAGTTACAAATGCTTTACTTTTTCTGGACTGTAAATTGTTTACAAGATTTTCAATGTTTATGGCTACTTCAGTAGCTGAAATATTATCTTTTTCAATGAAAATGATATATGTTTGGAGTGTAGACCCTTGACCTCTTGCAAATGACAACCACAATTTCAAACAGGGTTCTTCAAACCATTCTCACAACGTAACAGGACATTTTTTCTTGAAAACAGGAAAAAATTAACATTTATATTAAAATGACAAGATAATCTGGAAATATGAAAAACAACAACAACAATGGTCTGGTTCCATTTAGCCTAAACAGAATGGACCTCTTTTTCCCCATGTAGCTGATGCCTGGCATAGTAGAATGGGACAGGAGAATTTTATGTGGGTGGAAATGAGTCACTGACCTAACTTCTTTGTCTTTTTTAGCTATATCCTCAGCACTCTTCTCCAGCACCACATCTGAAATGAGTTCATTTACTTTCTGTTGTCTTTCTTCACTGTCCAGCTTTCACATCCCTACATAGTGATGGAGAATACGAAGGTGTCACAAGGGTCTTCTCATCAATGCCTCAAGGCAACCTTTTTACCTCAGATACATCCATAGACTCCTCATGAATGGCACATGTCCAACATCCATCTTTTATACATGTTCCTTAAATGAATAATAATAATAATAATAATAATAATAATAATTTATATCATGCCCCTCTGAAACCAATCGGGGCAGCTCACAATATAAGGGCTAGAGTTCCCAGTGTCTTCCCCTTGTAAGTTTGATATCTTTGGTAGCATGTTTCCCGCACCTATATGGTTGTGAATTCACTCAGGCAGAAACTTCTTTTGTAACGAATAAACCTTAACTTTATTTAATAACATGTAGTAAGAATATACATGTAGCCAAAAGGACAAACAAGTGGGTCCTAGAGCAGATCAAACTGGAAACCTCCCTGGAAGCCAAGATGACCAAACTAAGATTTCGGACACATCATGAGAAGAGAGGACATTTTGGAAAAAACAACAACCAATAATGCTGGGAAAAGTGAAGGGATGTAGGAAGAGAGGAAGGCCACATGCCAGATGGAGGAACTCTATTAAGGAGTCCCAGATATTATTTAACATCTATATGAAGCCACTGGGTGAGATTATACAGAGTTATGGTGCTGGGTGTTATCAGTACGCTGATGATACCCAAATCTATTTCTCCGTGTCTCGTTCATCGGCCTCGAATTCCAATGGCATCTCTTCTCTCAATGAATGTCTTCAGGTGGTAATGGGCTGGATGAGGAAAAACAGATTGAAACTGAATCCAGACAAGACGGAGGTGCTCATGGTAGCGGCCCCGAAACCAAGAATTGGGTTGCAACCTCCAGTCCTGGATGGGGTCAAACTCTCCTCCAGTGACTGTGTTCACAGTCTGGGGGTGCTTCTTGACTCGTCACTCCTGATGACAAATCAGGTTAATGCGACTGTCAAGAGCGCCTGTTATCAGCTTTGGTTGATATGCCAGCTGCACCCTTTTCTGGAAGTAAGGGATCTCGAAACTGTTGTGCACGCGCTGGTAACCTCCCGCCTCGACTTCTGTAATGCGCTGTACATGGGGCTACCCCTGTGCTTGGTTTGGAAGCTTCAGCTGGTTCAGAATATGGCAGCCAGGCTTATTTCTGGTTCATCTAGGAGGGACCACATTACTCTGGTTTTGAGGTCCCTCCACTGGCTGCCTATCAGCTTCTGGGCCCAGTACAAGGTGTTGGTTATTACCTTTAAAGCCGTAAATGGCTTGGGTCCAGGATATCTCAGGGACCGCCTCCTTCCATACAATCCTCCCCGCGCTCTCCGTTCCTCTGAGAGGAACCTGCTGCAGTCTCAAAAATCTAGGCTCGTGGCGACCTCCCAGAGAGCCTTTTCTGTTGTCGCCCCTAAACTCTGGAATGGCCTGCCGGACGAGATCCATCAGTTGACATCTTTAGACAGCTTTAAGAAAGCTGTCAAGACGGATCTCTTCTGGCAGGCTTTTCCAGAGTAATCTGTCCCGCCCTTGGGCCTTCTGACTCTGCGTTCCTTCCGTGGCCCCACCACTTGTTGGTGGATGAGGAGCACTTTGAGTCTGACCTGGGGCATTGTAATTTATTTTTAGCTATGGTGTTCGTGTAGGTTTTAAAATTTGTTAATGGATTTTTTAATTATATGTCATTTAATACTGTTTTATTGGGAGATGGGATATTTGGGAATTTGATGTATGTATTTTCTTTTATTGTAAGCCGCTTGGATTGATTTCATTAAGCGGGATATAAATAAATTTTATTATTATTTATTATTATTTATTATATTAAGGGGCTGCAGGAATTAAGCAGAGCAGTGGAGGACAGAGAGTCTTCTTGGAGATGTCTCATCCATAGGTCCACCATGAGTTGAGATTGACTCAAGGGCAGTTAACAACAACAAAGCAAGAATGCAGCTTATGCAAAATAGTTTCACAAATAGTATGGTTACAATGGTTACAATAAAACAACAGTTGTAGGCAATGCCCCACTCAAATTCTATTCACTAAACTTCCCTGATTAGATTTCAGACATCATTCATCTGCCTAACTCTTCCTATTGCCACCAAACTCTTCTAAACTAAACTGTTTTCTTCTGTCCCTGAACTATTCTCTTTTGCTCTCCAACCATCACTTACGCCTCCCTTTTATAGCTACTCCTTCCACAACAACCCCTCCCCTGCATCCAGCTGTAAACAGGATTGGCTGTTGGGAAATCAAGTCTGCCCAGTGACTCCATCACAAATGTCTTGGACAATCCTCACTTTAGTGTTCAGATTTATAGCTTTACATTTTAGGGTCCTGTCCAGTTCCAGTATTACATTGGTGCCAAAACAATGTGGCAGACATTATCAACTGATAGATTTTTCTCATTCTTGACCCCCCAAAAGTGGGGATGGCAGAGAAAAGGATGTATTGACACACTGTATTAGATAACACTTAGTAATGCATATAGGGCTGGAGAAACATTTCTGAACAAAGGGAGCAGTGACTCAAAGGATCCCCCCCCCTTTAGTACAGTAAGGTTACCCTGCTTCAGAAATGATTTCACTTTCCAACCAGATGTCAGGGATGATGGGAGTTGTAGCTCTTCACCTCTGGCTCTAACTCACCACCTTGTTGTGCAGCAGAGCTGACCAGCTTTGATCAGTGGTTGATGCTTCTTTCCCAAGCAGCAGAGTTTCAGAGAATAGGCTGAAGACCCTGACAAACTCTCCAAGCCTTCTCACTCTTCTTCCTGAGATGTCTCCAAACTTCTCCAGGATTCTTCTGGCTCTTGTATCTTCCCTCAAGACACCAGACAACTCAGTAGTCTTATATAAAAGATCTACTTTATTCTTCTATATATAAATACTATATGCCCTACAAATCACAATCTCTACACTTCACAATATCTCCAAAACTACTCCACAATGTACATTAGCAAACATTGCAATTTATAGCCATTGTTAGACACCACCCACCAGTCAGTTTCCACCCAGTGGGTGTGTACATACATCTTGATTGGTCCACATAGATCATCCCATACCTAAGACCAACCCAAGTGTTTCATCACTTTACCTTGACCACTTAATGAGTCTCAGGTGTTTGCAATCTATCACAGGTGTTCTCAATATACCTTCTATAACTTTGTCCTTGGCTCTCAAGGCTTCTTAATTATATTATCTTTTTCACCTGTGTATCTTCCTGATTGCTCCTGCTTAGTCACTTTGACATTCACATACATATTTTTATTTCTATTACTGTATATCCCATGTTGCTTTTTCCTTAACAATCCCCTCCGAAATAAAATATTGTATGTGTCTTACAATGTCATTCCTACCATTTTTGTCAGTCTTTCATGTTTCTCTGCCGTCAATGCTTTTGTGAACAAATCTGCTATGTTGTGTTGTGTTTCTATATATCTCAGTTCTATTTCACCCTTCTGAACCATGTCTCGCACATTTTGATATCTAACACCAACATATTTTGTTCTGTTCTTCAAATTTTCAGCTTCAGCCATTGCTATGCATGACTGTGAATCTTCCAGAATTTCTACTGGTATCTTGTAACTTTCATTTAAATCATTCAATAACTGCTCAACCCACTGTACCTCATTTAAAGCTGCGAATTCTGCTTCCGTCGCACTTATCGCTACATTTGTTTGTTTCCTACTTTTCCAGACTATTGGACTTTCACTGTACTTGATTATTATTCCTGTAACTGACTTCTTGTCTCCTAATTCTGATGCAAAAGAACTGTCAACATAGCAATCTAAATCTGAATGACTGTTTCTAATTATCAATTTCTTATCTAAAGTTCCTTTCAAATATCTCAATAAGTGTTTTACTGCTGTCCAGTCTTCAATTTTTGGATCATTAACTCTTCTGGACAATACATTTACAGCATATGAAATGTCTGGTCTGGTGTGGCAAGATATGAATTGTAAAGATCCTATTATGCTCCTGAATAAAGTCTTGTCTTCAAAATCTCTAGATGTTTTTTCAGATACAAAACCAGTTGTCATTGGAGCTCTTACTATTTTAGCATTTTGTAATCCACACTTTTCAATCAAATTTTCAATTTTCTTTCTCTGACTTAACAAACAATGTCCTTCTTCTGTCCATTCAACACCAATACCTAAATAAGACTTTAATAAACCTAGATCCTTCAAAACAAACTTTTTAGACAACTCTCTTTTTACTGATTCAATCTCCTGTCTTGACTTTGCTGCCACGCACAAATCATCTACATAGATCACTAACACTATGTCTCCTTTTGTATAGACACATGCATCTGCAACGCTCCTTTTGTATCCTAGCTTAACTAACTCGTCATTAATGCACAAATTCCATGCTCTGGCACTTTGTTTTAACCGATACAATGCTTTCTTTAATTTATAAACTTTCTGACTACCAATTTCTTCAAAACCTTGTGGCTGCTCCATAAATATCTCTTCATCTAAACTAGCATTTAAGTAGGCTGTTTCAAAATCAAAATGTTCTACAACTAAATTCCTTTTTGCTGCTACAGCCAGAAACATTCTCAGACTTTCTGGCTTTGCAGTTGGAGAATATGTCTTGTCATAGTTCTCATACTGCTGTTGTGCAAAACCCTTAGCTACTAACCTAGCTTTATACTTAATACTTCCATCTGGCATTTCTTTCTTTTTGTACACCCACTTACAACCAATTACTTTCTTGTCTTTGGGTCTGTCAACTATTTCAAAAACATCTTTATTTACCAGACAACCAAACTCATCATCCATTGCATCAATCCATCTTTCCTGTTCTTCTCTAGACAAACTTTCCAACTCTTCAAAACTTTCAGGCTCTTCCACTGCTAAACAAGCTCTTGCATTTGTCACAACAAACCTATCTGGTGGCTTCCTAACTCTGTGACTACGTCTGGGAATAAACTCTGCTGATCTGCCTCTTTCATCCTCACTTTCTGTACTAGGAGTTATAGTTCTATGACTAAATCTCTTGTCTTCAGTCATTCTGGTAGTAATGGGTCTAGATTGTGTCTCATTATCAGAAGAACTATCACTGCTGCTAGTGGATGCTTCTGGCTTAACTGAAACCCCTCCGTTTCCTGAAGTTGGTTCAATTTGTGTTTCTGGCTCATTTGAACTTCCTAACCTCAAGAAAACTTCTTTATTTGCATGCAGTTTGTCCCAACCGGCATGTCTCTCGAAATTTGCCGACCTAGAATACTGCACTTCTTTTCCACCCAAATGAAACTTGTAGCTATTTCCAGAATAACCCAAAAACCTAAGTCTTTTACTTTTGGGTTCTCCCTTTTTCCTGAAACAAGCTGGTATGAAAACATGAGCAAATTGTCCAAAGACTCTCAAATATTTGTAATTTGGCACTCTCCCATACAATACCCTGTAGGGAATGTCTTCAATTTCTGAATGATACAGTCTGTTACTAATATGTACTGCTGTCAAAGTTGCTTCTGCCCAGAAACTATCTTTTACCTCTGCATCTGCCATCAAACAAGCAGTTATTCTTTTTATATCTTGTATTTTTTTTTCTCCGCTAAACCATCTTCGTTAGGACAAGCGGGATTAGTAGTTTCATGCCTTATTCCCACCTTTTGAAACCAATTAAACAATTGATTACTTAAAAATTCTCCTCCTCGGTCAGTAACAATGGTGCCTACTCTAATATCAAATTGTCTTTCCACCATTCTCACCCATGCTTTTAAACTTTGCCCAGCGTCAGATTTGTTTTTCAATATTCTTACAAAAGCAAACCTTGTAAACCTATCAACAATTACTAGGAAATATTTGCTTCCCCCTAAAGACAAACAATTAGCTTGGGCAACATCTGCATGTACAAACTGAAATGGTCTTTGGGCAATTCTTTTGGTTTTCTTGGCTACTGGAAAAGCTCTGACCTTTACCTGATTACATACAGTACAATCTAAGTGATTTTTGCATTCAGCAACTTTTAAATCTGGACACATACTGATTAACTTCTTTAAACATTTGAAACTAGCATGGCCAAATTTCCTGTGTAGTTCATGTATACAGTCTTTGTGAATTGGACTATTGTCTATGTTATTAGCATTTTCAACACTGTAGCTATCAATATTGTCTTCCAAATAGTAAAGTTTATCCTTTTTCAAGCCTATGCCTCGCAATTCCCCATTCAGTTTTATCTTACACATGTTCTTTTCAAAAATGACTGTGTAGTCTCTGTCTGTTAATCTGCTTACTGATAACAAATTATTTTCTAACTCCTTTACATGTAACACATCATTAAAGTTTTCCTTTAGCCCAGGAATGAAAACTGTACCCATTTGATTTACAGTGCTGAGCTCTTTCCCATCAGCTAAAACTACAGCATTTACATCAGCTGATTTTCTATTACTTATCAAATTAATATTGTTACACATTGAAGATGATGCTCCTGAGTCAATCAACCATTTACAATTAGTATTTTGTTTTTCCTTAATCATGGTTGCAAACCCCTTTTTATTACCACTGTCCTTCAAAAATGGAGATTTGGACTGCTTTTGATACTGCCGCGGCTGCCATCTGCTCTCTCCTTGCTTGCTTCTCTCAGCAGCAAATTGTTTACAATGTCTCTGCAGATGACCAATCTTTTTACAATAAAAACACCTCCGTTGCTCCCTTGTAGAAGCTGCTTCTTCCTGCTTTCGTAGATCAGGCGTTTTTTGTTGTTTTGGCACAGTCCTTAAACTTGCTGACTCACCCTGCTCAGACTTTCTTCTCAAGTTTTCTTCCAATATTCTGGCAACAATTAAGTCTCTGTTCAGCTCAGCTTCTGGCAAATTTTGCAAGCTATTTGTAATGTTGTCCCAAGAAGAGTCTAGCGATTCCAGCAAAATATAACACTGCTGCTCTTTGCTAATTTCCACTCCTCTCAGTTCAGCTTGCACAAATAAATTTTGCATTGTTTTTAAGTGTTCTATCACACACTGTCCTTTCGTCATCTTTTGTCTGTATATTCTTTTAGACCAAAGCATTTTTGCAAACGCAGTTGAAGGTGTGTGTAATCTCTGCAAAGTATCCCACACATCCTTGGCGGACACTTTATCTCTTACGTCGTTAATCAAGTCTTCTTCTAGCATGAGATAAAGACATGCTTTTGCTTTAGCGTCTCTTTCTCGAGTGGCTGCATTAGCATCAGCTGCCAGCCCTGTTTCAACTGTCGACCACAGAGACTCCTTTATGAGTAGAGATTGGGTATATATTTTCCAGGTAGAGTAGTTATTTCTATTTAATTTACTAAACTTTAGTATCTCCATCTTAATTTGTGCAGTGACTCAATTTTACACAGTCCTTCTGAGTATGCACAGCAGACAAAATACAAAATGATTTACTCACAAAGCTCCACAAAACTGTCTTCCACACTCTGGAACTTTCAGCTTCTGTGGATGCTGGTTGCTCTAGTATCTGGGCCCATAACCCTTGTCAGGGATGATGGGAGTTGTAGCTCTTCACCTCTGGCTCTAACTCACCACCTTGTTGTGCAGCAGAGCTGACCAGCTTTGATCAGTGGTTGATGCTTCTTTCCCAAGCAGCAGAGTTTCAGAGAATAGGCTGAAGACCCTGACAAACTCTCCAAGCCTTCTCACTCTTCTTCCTGAGATGTCTCCAAACTTCTCCAGGATTCTTCTGGCTCTTGTATCTTCCCTCAAGACACCAGACAACTCAGTAGTCTTATATAAAAGATCTACTTTATTCTACTATATATTAATACTATATGCCCTACAAATCACAATCTCTACACTTCACAATATCTCCAAAACTACTCCACAATGTACATTAGCAAACATTGCAATTTATAGCCATTGTTAGACACCACCCACCAGTCAGTTTCCACCCAGTGGGTGTGTACATACATCTTGATTGGTCCACATAGATCATCCCATACCTAAGACCAACCCAAGTGTTTCATCACTTTACCTTGACCACTTAATGAGTCTCAGGTGTTTGCAATCTATCACAGGTGTTCTCAATGTACCTTCTATAACTTTGTCCTTGGCTCTCAAGGCTTCTTAATTATATTATCTTTTTCACCTGTGTATCTTCCTGATTGCTCCTGCTTAGTCACTTTGACATTCACATACATATTTTTATTTCTATTACTGTATATCCCATGTTGGGATATACATTTTAGGGTCCTGTCCAGTTCCAGTATTACATTGGTGCCAAAACAATGTGGCAGACATTATCAACTGATAGATTTTTCTCATTCTTGACCCCCCAAAAGTGGGGATGGCAGAGAAAAGGATGTATTGACACACTGTATTAGATAACACTTAGTAATGCATATAGGGCTGGAGAAACATTTCTGAACAAAGGGAGCAGTGACTCAAAGGATCCCCCCCCCCTTTAGTACAGTAAGGTTACCCTGCTTCAGAAATGATTTCACTTTCCAACCAGATTACATCAGACATCCTTTCACCATGGTCTATCTATCAATAATAATAATAATAATAATAATAATAATAAATGTTTATTTATAGCCCGCCCCTCTGCACAGCAATCGAGGCGGGTTACAGCATTGTAAAACATACAAATTTAAAAACATTCCTTATCCCATATCCAACCTCCCACCCCTTAAAACAGGATTAAACTATTGAAAATTAAAACATAATACAATATAATAAAACACAACAAAACCCTCCTCCATTCTCTGACCATCTCTTGCAATGTATAAAGAAGGAATTGATGCCTCATTCCTTTTTTATTGTGTAACAGTTCTTTGGAGGTCTTTAAACAGAGGCTGGATGGCTATCTGTAGGGGATGCTTTGATTTTGAGTTCCTACATGGCAGGAGGTTGGACTGGATGGCCCTTGGGGTCTCTTCCAACTCTATCATTCTATAGTTCTATGAGTCCAATTATATGGAGATAATTTTTTTTTAGCCAACTCCAGAAATTTCTGTTGTTGATTGTTTAAATGGTATGGATTTTTAAAATCTGAAATAATGTGAATTATTAGGATTATATATATATTTTTAATCAGCATACTGGTGACACCGAGAGGGGAAGCAGACGGCGCAAAGTGCCATCTTCAGGGCAAGGAAGGGGAGGGGCAGCTGCACGGTGGGCGCCCCAACCCCTTCCTGAAGACATCGTTGGAGCGGCAGACCCTCCGCACGGCCGGCGCTCCGAGGATGCCTATCCACCGCACCGTCCACACATGCTGTGGTGGAAGAGGCGCCGAAGGTGCGCCGGCAACCTTTTGTGGCACACCTTCGGCATCTTGCAGAAGGAGCGCTATTTTAGCGCTCCTTCCTGGGGCTGGGACGCTGCACCACGGGGCCGAGGTGTGCGGATACCTCGGCCCCGATCCGCAGCTTCCCGGGGCAGCCCCGTGCTGCCTGTCTGCTTCCCCCCCTAATCACCAACTCTGGAAAACTCTCCCAAAATTTCATGTAGATATAAATAGTAGAGGGACAAACAAAACTCTGAGGGACTACACAGACCAATGGCCAAGAAGAGAAGTGGCCTCTGCCTGCATTGATATTCATGTAGACGATCTTAACTGACAACAAAAATGGCATGCGAAACAAAATATAGACCTGTGACTCTAACATCGTCACTGTTTTTTCTCCTGTATGAATTTCAACAATTTTGCTTGGTGAAGAAGCTAGTGAAGCTTTGAAAGCTTGCATGAGGTACTTTCTGCATTTGGTTAGCCAATATAGGTAACATTCTTTTGTCGTTTTTGGATTTTATTCTATTTTGCAGAGCAAAAGTAGTTTCATTTTGAAGTGCTGTTATGTCAGTTTTCCACTAGATGGCTCAGCAATGGCATGAAAAGAAAAGCACCATTTCGGATTTAAAAAGATTGCATAGCTTTTCTATCATAAATAAATTCTTTTGGAAAAAGAAGTTCTCATACCATTTCTATTTTCCAATTCTCACCCATGGAATCAGATTACATATGTCTGATTAAACTGTATTTGCTAGATATTTTCAGGATTAATGTGGCCATGGACTTCTGCAATTCCACCATGACATAAATGGTTGTAAGCTGCAGTTAAAATTTGGTAAAATAAGAAAATACATGAAAGAAGTGCTTTACATAGTTGCAGAAAATGAGAAGAAAGGTGCCCAAGATTTTTTTAAAAAAACTTTATTACTATATAATTATAAAATTAACGGTTTAATTTTTTCGTATTAGCAATCAAGAAAAAAGAAACAAAAATATAAGTTGCAAAAGCCTTAAACAATAGGAAAAACACTGTTGTCTTTTAGAAGTATATAAAGGTAAAGGTAAAGGTAGTACCTTGACATGAATGTCTAGTCATAACCAACTATGGGGGAGGTGCTTATCTCCATTTCTAAGCTGAACAGCCAGCGTTGTCTGAGAACTACTCTGGTGATCATCTGGCCAGCATGACTTCACCGGCCTTTCCACTGAAGTGGTCCCCATTTATCTACTTGCATTTTCATGCTTTCAAACTGCTAGGCTGGCAGAAGCTGGGTCTAGTGATAGGAGCCCACCCCATCATGCACAACTGGGCCTCGAACTGCCAACCTTCCAATCTTCCAAAATAAAGATGTTCCTTCTTTAGATAACAAGCAAACCACTGCAGTCTCAACAACGGTTTAAAAAATTATTAAGAATTGACATATCATTAGTTATATCGTTGTAAATCCTTTATTAAATGAGTAGATTCTTACATTGTTAAACTGAATGATTCTTCTTCTTTGTCGTCATCATCATCATCATCATCATCATCATCATATTTTAATGCGCAATTATTTTAACTTTCAAAATGTTTTTTATTTTTTTATACTTATACTTTTATTAAATGCTTTTCTAGTTTTAAATTGTACTGCTTTAAATTCTTTGATAGCTGCTTAGTCCCTGGACTGGGAGAAAGGCAAATATATGTAAATAACAACAACAACAACAACAACAACAAAATTCTTAATTTTATAAATGTATATATCACATTCCTCCCAACAATGGGACAAGGTGGCTAACAATATAACTAAGGAACAGAACAAAAAACTGGAAAGCATTTGTTCACAGTAGAAGATTTAAAGGAAACAAGGTCCCACATGCTGTTGATGGTCCACAAACTTTTTTATTTTTAAAAGCCCAACCTGTTTTGCCTTGGCAGAAATAGGCCTTCTTCAGGGGCTATTATAAATAAAAAAAGTACATTTGTTATAGCTGTGGTTATAGTTTAACAATGTAGCTAAAACAATATAGATTAAAAACTATGCAACAATATTGATATAAGTATAAATAGAAATTTATCTAAAAAGCAATTAAACAATTTACCAGGTTAAAAGATTAAACATTAAACACAATAAAATTAATTAAAAGAAATCCATTAAACAGACCATAAAACATTTAAAAAAAGCACAGCACATCATTAAAAGGCCACCCCATCAATTTCCAAAAGCAACAGGCAGCCTCTGGGACCTCCTGGAGATCCTTTGGTGGTCCCAGAGGATGAGATCACTGTATCCAGCTATAAAATGGTTCGAGAATGTTTTCAGTTGCCTGTAGAAGGAGAGCAAGGAGGCACCCATTGTGATCTCCCTAGGAAGGGAGGGCCTTTGCAGACTGCCAGAAATAGTGCAAATTGAGTCCACTTTTAGGGTTAGGGTTAGTGCTAGGGAATCATGGGAATTGTTTTTTTTTCCTGAGACATTGAGTCTTCTCTGTCAGAAAGCTCTGGTGCCACAATAAAATACAGTTCCCATGATTCCCTAACCCTAACCCTTAAAGTGGACTCAAATTGCACTATTTCTGGCAGTCTGCAAAGGCCCGGAGTTTCAAAGGCTGAAAGCAGACACCAAGAATGCCCTCTTCCTTTTTCCTACCAAATAGGCCTGAGAAGGTGGTAGAACAGAGAGAAGGACCACTACAGATGATCTTAGAGTGCTACTGGGCATTTAAATGGAGATGTATTCCTTCAAATAGCCTGAGCCCAAGTTGAGTAGGGCTTTATCAGCCATCACTTGCATTTTAAACTTTTTTGAGTCATGCGTTTGGGTTGGGACTTCAAAGCACTCTACCACTTTGCCCAAATTCAAGGCAAATTCATACGGTGATGCTAAATACTTCTCTTAATCACTGTGGCGATTGGCCCCTGGTGTCCCCAGAGTCCTTTCCCCTCCCCTGTGTAATGAGGATGATACTCAGAAAAATATAATGCCAGAAACATCAGTTTTATTGAATAAGCACAGGAATCACATTATAAATTATGTTTCGTATTTGCTTTTGTTACATGCAGTCAGTCAACAAGTATTCACAAATCCTAAGCTTTATCAGTCTAGCTACAAACGTAGTGCCTTAAGATGCTTCATCTGGAAGTGTATTGCCAAGCTCCACATAGGTGGAACTAGTACACATCTTCTCCTCCCCCCCGAATTTTTTTTTTTTTTTTTTTGCTCCTGCAGCTTCCCCCAACATGGCCACTTGCTTGTCAAAAGAGGGCAAAGGACAGTGGAGAGGTATCACTCTATGTATTTACAGCATGATTCACAGCAACAGGAAGGCTCTGAGATCTCCTAAAGATCCTTTGGAGTTCTCAGAGGATGATAGCATTATGTGCAGTATAGAAACTTGCTGGATGCATCTCCACTTTCACTCCACTTTATCTACATTTTAGAAATAATAGTTTGACACCACTTTTACTGCTGTGGCTCCATCCTAGAGAATCCTGGGATTTATAATTTTGTGAGGCACTCTTTTGCAGAGAAGACAAAGGGCCTCGGCAGATGACTAATTGAGTCGTCTGTGAGACCCGGAAGAGGAGGAGCAACCACACGCGCGGCGCTCCTTCCTCTTCCTGAGGTTGCCCTGGGAGCTGCCGGCCCTCCGCATGGCCGGCGCTTCCGGGACAACCTCCTGCCGCAGCGACTGCATGCGCTGCGGTGGAAAAGGCAGGGAAAGTGCGCCCTACGCTTTTAGGGCGCACTTTCCCTGTCTTGTGGAAGGAGCGCTATTTTTGCGCTCCTTCCAGGGACGCCCTGGGACGGTGCACCTCGGTCCGGCTGCCGCGGTCCCACAGCGCACCATCCCAGGGCGTCCCCGACTCCCTGGTCTGCTTCCCCCCTAAAGAACTTGTAAAAGTACAAATCCTAAACTTCCATAGGATGGAGTGACAGCACTTAAAATAGTATAAAACTGCATTGTTTCTACAGTTCCGATGCACCCCAGGCAACAGATGGTAGTAATTGTTGGGGGGAGGTTGCAGGAGCTGAAGCAGCTAAAACAGGGGTAGGCAACCTTTCCCCTTTAAGGGCCGAGGGACTTCAGCTCCCAGAAGCCTCAACCATGTTGGCCAATAGTCCCATGTTGGCCAATAGCTCCTGGGATTCTGGGAGCTGAAGTCCCTCGGCCCTTAAAGGGGAAAGGTTGCCTACCCCTGAGCTAAAAGGTGGTGGGTTTGGGGTTTTTTGGGGGTGGGTGAGAGTGGGAGCTTCATCATTGTGTGGTTCCAACTGGAAAAAAGTGAGCTATGCAGAGATAAGTTGGACTGATGTCTACACAATTCAATAACAAGATATAAGCAAGGATCTTTGTCTTGAAATTAGTTTGACCCAAGATTCTTGCCACTCATGGTTTAGGCCAGGGGTAGGCAACCTTTCCCCTTTAAGGGTTGAGGGACTTCAGCTCCCAGAATCCCAGGAGCTATTGGCCAACATGGGATTATTGGCCAACATGGCTGAGGCTTCTGGGAGCTGAAGTCCCTCAGCCCTTAAAGGAGAAAGGTTGCCTACCCCTGGTTTAGGCAGTATATTCCAAGGAACCAGGGTGAGCAGATGTCTCCTTTTCCAGTCTCTGACATTTCAACCTTCTGTCCAGTAGGAATTCCAAAGTGTACTCTAGTTAGACCATGACCAAGAAGCACACATTTCCATTTATATTAGTGTCTCTAGCTTTTATTTGATGGTGTCCTGCATTTTGCAGTGCCTTGTCCTCCTTTGCAGTTAGGACATCTGGTTACCTTGCATGGGACCCAAGAATTCCTACATGAGAAAACTTAGGAAGAGAGACAAGGTTCTCTAGCATATGCTCCATGTGTTTTATTGCAACCTTTGCAATGTCCAGGAACACCTCAGTTAGCAAAGCCTTTGACAGTGAAGCTCCTTTTCACAAAGGCTTTTTACTCTCCTCCAGACCCTTTCTTCCCCATCCTCTGTCTAAATGGAAGTTTTTAAAGCAGCATTGACATTGGGAGGAGGGTGAAGGAGGGGTGGAGAAAGACAGATTTTGTCCTTGGCTTGCAGCACTCTGCCTGCAGGAAACAATACAATAAGTTTCTACTGGGAAAGGGAAGTTCAGAATCATAAGAAGAGTGGTGGCTGCTTAAAGAAAGAAAAATCCATCTCTGGATTCATTTGGAAAGAAGCTTTTAAGTCATCCTTAGGACGTTCAATACGTTTTTGTTTACCCATGTGTGCCTTAAGTGACCTTATGGTTTTATTTTACATGTGCACTTTCGTAATTTTGAATAAATAGATTCAGACATAGACAGACAGACAAACATATACATTTCAATAAATATAGCTATAATAAATATGAATATGTAATAGATATAAAACCAGTGTGGTGTAGAGGTTTGAGTGTTGGACTAGGTCTCTGGAAGACCAGGATTTGAATCCCTGCTTGGCCAGGGAAACCTACTGGATGGCCTTGGGGAAGTCACATTTTCTCAGCCTCAGAGGAACGCAATGGGAAAACCCCCTCTGAACAAATTTTGTCAACAAAAGGGTTGCCTTAATTCAGAAATGACTTAAAGGCACAGAAGATATATATATATATATATATATATATATATTTGTTTTTTTTGTTGGTGCCATATATGTCTAAATTACTGGTATACCAAGATAACAGTAATTTAGACATATATGGCACCAACAAAAAAATCCAAAATAAAATTATTCATAAATATGAATCACTTTGTGAAAATTTGTATTCTGACCATGACTACATAAACTCCATTTTTACCAAATTTGTCATGGATCTGTCCATCTTCCATCTGTGTATAGTATGGAAGTTCACTTCAATATCCATTCATCCCATTTTGAAAGTGAAGTTGGGAGTTTTCAAATGCAAGTACTAATTTGTCTTGAAGCAATTAGTAAAGATTTTATGAATGCTAAATCATCCAATTCAGTCAAAACCTCTAAAATTTGAGATCATGCCTCATATAGAAATCTTAAAACAGCAGCCTTTATCTTGGTAAAACTGGCAATTACTTTTGAAAACTGCAAAATGCAAAATTAGTGTAGTGAAACTGGATGTGATATGATTTCATAAAGGTGCCATTGTCAATCATATACTCTAACCCACATATTTAATTCTCTAGAATCCATAGAATAAAAAATGCCTAATCAAAATAAATTAATTTTAGTACACATGTAATAAAATTTCGGTTCCTTGCTCTCATGTCTGTATGAGTTTTATTCCTATGACTTTTTTGTGTGCTTGTCTTTAACACTGGTAGGCATTCACAAGATTTTATAAGGCAGAGAAAGAGAATTTTTAAAAGGCATAGTAGCCTTCGGCTTGGTAAAACTGACATTTATTATGGAAAATGCATGAGGTACTGAGTGCAAAACAGAAGCATTCAAAATGTATGTTTGGGACTTTGAGAAGATATCAGGGCTTGTTTATTATGCTTGTTTCATTTTTTTTTTCATTTTATCTTATGTAACTAGTCCTTAGTATTTCTGTGGTTGGGCTGCCCTTTGTTTTCACATTCTCAGATTTTGATAAAATTCACTATCCAAATAAATGGCTTTTAGGTTAAAGTAAATTTAAATTTAAATTCCCTGGCTTCCTCACTATGTTATTATTATTCAACTGACTTCTGTATGCTCTGTTTCATCTTTAAAAACTCTTTGGAATGTACCTCTCATGGATTTCCAAGTTCTATAATTGCACCGATTCCCTACAAAGAAGTAAATAATTGGGTTAATGCTGCAGTTCAGAACAATTAACAAGTCATACACCGGAATGGAAATAGTATGGAAATTATAATCAATTGTAGTAAAGAAGAAAAAAATTGCATATGGAACAGCAGTGATCATGAAGAAGAGGAGAATGATCAACATAATGGTGTGCAGCTTTCCTGGCTGATGTCTAAAGGACAACTTGATAAATAGGATCAGAGTAGAGACCACCATGACTGGTGTGAAGAGAAAGAGGTTTACACCAAAAATAAACCTGAAAATTGTAGACCAAGTGTCTAGCAACTGAAAATATTGAAGTAAGATTCCAGTTACAGTAAACAGGGTAGAAAATGTCCAGATCAAGACTGAAACAATGGTGGAAAGATACCTTGGCCGGTGACAACGGACCCAGATTGGAAAAAGAATGGAAATACATCTTTCTACACTAATGGCTGTCAGAAGATATAAACCCACACAATATGTGATGCCACATAGTTGGTAGGACAACCACCATAATTTTTGGACATCAGCCACTTTTAATATAGCAATGACTATAAGGACAAAGGAAACAGACAAACACAGAAGGGAACCAAAATCAGCTATGGCTAAGTTCAAGACATAGATGGTGAAATTATTTCTCTTAATGCAGAAACCAAGAAACCAAATAACGCATCCATTCCCCACCATTCCTATATTGCTTATAAGGAAGGTAAGGATTAAAATGACCAGCAAAGTTGAGTCAGGTTTGGTTATGAAAAGCATATTGAAGAATTGGTCTTCAAACCTATCAGACTTATTGAGAGCCTCTTCATATCTGTCACTCCAAGCTAAATAATTTCCATGATAATTTTGTTGTTTGTCTGTATGGTTCAGAGAAAGCACACTTTTCATGGTCAAAATGAAATTGCTTGTCAGATGAAGTCCACGGAGATACAGAGAGAGTGAGATGATCCTGTTTAGAGATAGAATACATGATGGAATTATCCATTCTGATAGAGATACATTGTAGCTTACCACATCTCAGACTTCCACCACTCTTTCATGAACTGAAACAAATGTATAGGCCTCCTTTTTAAGTGATAGAGATGACAGTAATGCTATAAAGTCCAGTTTATGCATGAGATGGATGATTGAGAAAGGATAAAATGAGTGTTTCATTTACTTCTATGCAAGACAAGATGTTAATGTTATCTCATCTTCAGCCAGACACATCCTGGCTGGCACTCATAAATCCTTTAGCTGTGAATGTCCTGCTTAGCAGCTCCTAGACTTGGACCTTTTGATCTGTAAATTGTTGTAAGTGCAAATGTGACCATTCAGGTGCCTACACGACATGCTCACCTTGAGTCCATGGCAATAGGGGCTCATCCCAGCCCAGGGCCATGGCAGGGACCCAAAAGGAGTCTTTATAGCAAATCAGTTATCACAACAGAATCTCCAGATCCTTCAGTGTGACTTTTGGTTAAAGTTGACCATAGAGTTGCACTGGAGGATCTAGATAATCCTAGAGAGAAAAATTAATAAAATCCATGTATAGTCAAATCTGCAAAAGTCAAATCTGCAAATGTGGAGGGATGAGTGTGTGTATATGTGTGTATATATGAGAGAGAGAGAGAGAGAGTGCCAGTGTGGAATAATGGTTTGAGTGTTGGACTGTGACTTTGGAGATCAGGGTTTGAATCCCACTCAGCCACTGGGTGACCTTGGGCAAGTCACACGCTCTGAGCCTCAGGAGAAGGCAATGGCAAATCCCCTCTGGACAAATCTTGCCAAGAAAACCCCATGATAGGTCTACCTTAGGGTAGCCATAAGTCAGAAAGCAAACAACAAGAACAAGAACAACATACATAAACACAGAATGTTGTTGGAGAGGAATCAGGAATGAGAGTAGGTATGAACCATGAGGAAACGACTTCTGAGTATTTCATTCATCTGGAGAATTCACTTTCCATTGGAGATGCCCTTATGGGTGAAGTGTATCCATCTGGTCCAGTAACTTCCTAGTGCTGCATGAACATAATAAAGACTATGTCATAGTTGCCCTAAAAAGCTACCTGGGTAGTACCAAGGGTATGCATCAGACTCAGCCAAAGCTGAAATCCTGTATTGAACTAGGCTGATTCACAACTTTTCAGAATAGTCAAAGGGGCTATGCATACGGGCAAAAAGGGGTGCTTTGAGGGTGACTTGTAGGCATGGCCTTTAAACAACGCATACCTAAAAGTCTCCAGGAAAGTGCCCTCTAGCTGTCATAGGCCGAGAAAAGCCACTCCAAAAATGAGCCGCTTTTTTCTGTTCTTTCGGTGAAGATGCGCACCTTCGCATATGTATGCAGTGACACTGATGCACCAGAAAACGGCCCTATAAATGCACTGTTGCACATGCGACGAAAATTGACTTGGCAATCCAGAGCATGCACCCTATGATGCAAGCTTTAATTTAAAGCAAAGCAAAGCAGCTTCATTTATATACCGCTTCATACTGCGCTATGGGGTGTCTAAGCAGTTTACAACTGTAAGCTCATTGCCCCCAACAGTTGGGTACTCATTTTAGTGACCTTAGAAGGATGCAGGCCTGAGTCTAGCCTGATCCCTGGCTAGTATTGAACTCGCAACCTTGTGGTCTCTGAGTGAGTGGCTGCAGTACAGGAATTTAACCACTGTGCAACCCGGGCTCCTATGCTTCTAAGTGTGGATGCACTGGTGTAGGTGCGCTTGAATATTAGAATCCTAACCCTAACGCTAATTGTAACCCTACCCATGTGCCCTAGCAACTCTCCTCTGTTATGACAATAAATGCATTCTGTTGGATGTACGCTTGCTGTCAGCATGCATAGCAGTTTGCATGAAAGAGGCTTTTGTGACCTCTTCTGTGCAGGTGTGCATAAGACCTGCACACCAATTCCTGTCATGCTTGGAAGAGAGCTCCTGGAGTAACATTTGTCTGTGTGTCCTGTTGACCATGTCCCTTGCATGACCACCAGCTGCATGTATCAGGTCTGTCCACACAAACCTCCCTTGCATGTACCTCTCTCCTCCCCCCAATCTGTGTGGGACATATTTTGTGGAGGACCATGGAGTGTCCTTTCAGTTGACAAACACATTCCTTCAACCCAAGGGTGGCACAATCAGACAGTGGCACCTGTCTACTGCACCCACTTCTTGGGGGGCAAGTTGAGGTCAGCAACTGTATTCCACCTTATAACAGTCCTGTGCAGGTGCACAGGGATGCCTAACTTCAGTCATTGTACACAGTGACAGACTATATACTAGCCTATGACAGATCTTGTGCAGGTGTGCAGGGATGTTTTCCTGTGCAGATGGGCAGGTGCGGAGAGATGGGGCCTCGGCAGACGGCTAATAGGGCCGTCTCCGAGACCCGGAAGAGGAGGGGCAGCCGCACGCGTGGCGTCCCTTCCTCTTCCTGAGATCGTCCTCTGAGCTTCCGGCCCTCTGGACGGACGGCGCTCCGGGGATGACCTCCCTCCGCAGCGACCGGACGCGCTGCGGAGGATAAGTCAGGGAAAGTGCGCCCTACGCGTTTAGGGCGCACTTTCCCTGACTTATGAAAGGAGCGCCAATTTGGCGCTGCTTTCAGGGATGCTGTTGGAGCGCCGCGGTGTGGCTGCCATGGCCCCGCGGCGCCCCGGACCAGGGCGGTCTGCATCTCCCCATGGTCCTGCGCACATGCACATGCATTTGAGAATGAAAAAAATTAAAGCAGCCGCTGGTGGCCCATGCTTTGTCTCCCTTTGTAGCATCTTTGGGGCTGGTGATATTGCTGGGGCTTCAATACAGGCTCAGAAAAGCTGCATTGATTCCCCCCAGTGTGGTTGCTCCATCCCCATTTAGGGCAACCTTAGGGCAGGCAGTGCAGTTGCTGCAGCTTAGGGAAGAGGCAACTTCAGGTCACCATTTTCTGCCCATCTGCATAGCCCCAAAATCAAAGCAGGACTCCAAACACCTGGAAAGGGACAAAAATAATGCTGTAGATTTTGAAATTAGTACTCTTCTTTTTATTTAGGACAAAGACTAAAGGGGGTTGTGGTTGTGGAGGAATGTGAAGACAATAAGAAAGTAAGAAAAACTAAGGGCCTTTGCAGACTGCCAGAAATGGTGCACATTAAATTGAGGCACTGCCCTGGCTCAGTGCTAGGGAGTCATGGGAATTGTATTTTTTTCTGGGACATTGAGCCTTCTCTGTCAGAGAGCTCTGGTGCCACAATAAACTACAGTTCCCATGATTCCCTAGCATTGAGCCAGGGCAGTGCCTCAATTTAATGTGCACTATTTCTGGCAGTCTGCAAAGGCCCTATGAAAAAAAGATAGCCAAGAAAAGCATACATAAAATGACCTACCTTGTTTCCAGTATAAATGCTCAGAAATACATTAGAGCTAGCCTGAAAAAAAATCCATTCAGAAGTTCCAGATCTAATTCCAATTCTTTTCCTCTGCATTCAAAAGAATGGGTTCATCCAACAGGTGTACTTAGACTGAAAACAAGAGAGAAATTTCTTTTTGAGGTCTCCAAAGCTGGAGCAAGGTCATCATTGACAGATTTCTCTTAGTCATGGATGTTTGTCGTATATCTCAGGTACTACAAGAATAAAGATCACTCCCATCTTAAATCAAATCTAGAAATCTGGGGATTATGGCTCATTTGCTCCCTTACTTTTCTACACAAATGTATATGAATTAAAAGTATATTTTATTATAATCTCAAGCTTATATGTTGCACATAACTTAAGTACATACTTAAACTCTATGTTTTAAAAAAAGATAACTAAAGGCCTAAGCAGACTGCCAGAAATAGTGCACATTAAATTGAGGCACTGCCCTGGCTCAGTGCTAGGGAATCATGGGAACTGTATTTTTTTCTGAGACATTGAGCCTTCTCTGTGAGAGAGCTCTGGTGCCACAATAAATTACAGTTCCCATGATTCCCTAGCACTGAGCCAGGGCAGTGCCTCAATTTAATGTGCACTATTTCTGGCAGTCTGCTTAGGCCCTAAGTAGAAGGAATAGAAAAAGAAATGAAAGATAAACAAATGTAAGTAAACATGGAGAAGAATGAAGGTGAAGAAATGCTTTTACAAACCATTAGTCTTCATTTTGGTCAGGCCAGAGACTTAAAGCAAAGAATTTAAAGCAAAGGATCTACTAGACAGTTGACGTTTGAAAAGGAAAAGAGAGAGAGGGGGGAAGCAGACGGGGGCGTTGGAGACGCCCTGCGACGGTGCGCCGCGGGACTGGAGCAGTCGCACCGCGGCGCACCGTCGGCGCCTCTGAAAGGAGCGCAAAATCAGCGCTCCTTTCAGAAATCAGTGAAAGTGCACCCTAAAAGCGTAGGGCGCACTTTCACTGACTTTTCTGCCGCAGCGTGTCCGGACGCTGCGGTGGGAGGTTGCCCTCGGCGCGCCGGCCGTGCGGAGGGCCGGCTGCTCCGAGGGCAACCTTGGGAAGAGGAAGGGGCGCCGCTCATGCGGCTGCCCCTCCTCTTCCCTGCCTTCAGGACGGCTTTTTAAGCCGTCTGCCGAGGCCCAGAGAGAATCAGCAGCACTAAGGAGAAGAAGAGATCCAAAGAGAAGAATCTGTAAAATGCCTTGCCTTCTTCCAATTCAAAAATTCAGAAATTTGCCCAAATAGGATTGGAATATTCTTTCTAGATGTAGGGCCTTTTCAGACTGCTAGAAATAGTGCAAATTGAGTCCACTTTAAGGGTTAGGGTTAGGGTTAGGGAATCATGGGAACTGTAGTTTATTGTGGCACCATAGTTGTCTGACAGAGAAGGCTCAATGTCTCAGGAAAAAAAAAACAATTCCCATGATTCCCTAGCACTAACCCTAACCCTTAAAGTGGACTCAATTTGCACTATTTCTGGCAGTCTGCAAAGGCCCTTAGAGAATCTGTCCATCCAAAAGTGAACACCAAGATTTGAATGAAGAATGTACTCACATCCTTCCAGTTCCAACTGGAACATAGTCATGATGTCATGATGAAGCATCTTCTGCTATGGATAGAAAGAACATTTTAAAATATTAAAAATTTGATTAAAAAACTTTTTTTAGTATCAAGAAACCCTGTTGAGAAGAATCCTAGACCAATGAGAATCTTCATACTTTGGGACTTATTCTGTACAAAATTCACATGTGGTTATTTTATATGCAAAACAGCATTTTCTGTGCATGAAAGAGGTTTTTCTGTGCAGAAAATAATATGTACATACAGAAAAGTATTTTCTATGCAGAACAAAAGTATTTTTCTATGCAGAAAATGCCCCCTCTCTCTGCATGAGTTTTGAAAATGGTAGGAAATAGAGTAGTCTCAAATTGCAAATTGCCTTTGAAAGTACATTGTTTTAACTTATTCTTGCAGCAAGAAGGAAATTACTAAAGTTACAATTTTTTCCCTTGAGAAGAAAATTAGTGATGAATTACATTCCTACTTCCTACCATTTCATTCATTTGTGTTGCATTATCTATTGGCATATTACCCTTACTTTTACTATATCTTTTACAACATTTTAAGTATGGAGGAAATTGCTTCCCAAAGATAATATTATACTTTTTAATTGTAAAAGCATATACATAGTATTCAGAGGATAGTGTGGTCATTTCTACACGCAATTCTTTTTTTGCTTTCTATGGTATCCCTATTCTGAAGGAGATATGGTTCATTATATCACTTGTAAAAGAAACTGAAAAATTAAATCATTCTTTGGCAATTGTAAAAATGTAATTGAACTTTCAGTTCAGCTTGTTATAAAAGATTTAATAATTAATTTTCTTTAAAATGTTGTTATGCATATTCTTCAGTGTTAGAAAATAAACAAAAAAGAGACTAAAATGCAATTGTATAAGCCTTAGAAAATTAAACAAATGCACCTTTGATTTCTAGAAGTTCCTTCTTTATTTAATGAACAAACTACTGCAATATCAAGTATGGTTTAAGAAATCATTAACACTACCTTCTCACTGCAATATCCTAAAGTATATCCAATGAACAATCCCTTTAATAAAGGATCAGGGCCAGAACCATGTATCAGTACTTAGGGGCTTTGCAGATGGCGATTTGCACCGTCTTCAAGCCAAGGAAGGGGAGGGGCAGCCGGACACTGGGCACCCCATCCCCTTCCTGAGGACGTCATCAGAGCACCCGCCCTTCTGCACAACGGGCACTCTGATGACATCTTTCTGGCTCAGCGTCCAGACATGCTGAGCCGGAAGGGACAGAAAAGAGATGCATGGTGGCTCTTCGGTGCCCCTTTCGCGACTTGTGGAAGGAGCACTATTTTAGTGCTCCTTTCCTAGGTGGCAAAAGGGAGGATTGGGGCCGAGGCATGGGGCAGCCTCGGTCTCAATCCGCCACTTCCCAGGGCAGCCCACGGCCGCCCATCTGCATCCCCCCTTAATTAAGTATGTTGTTATTGTGTGCCTTAAAGTCGTTTCTGAGTGTGACTACCTCCTGACTTTGTACCCCAAGGAACACAATTAAAATTGAACTTGTCCCCTCATTACCATATCCACATGTTTTGCATGTCTATTGCTATTCACACACACAGCTAGGAACACAGAGCCTGTTCCTAGGCACTTCACCTCCACGTCTGAAGA
The DNA here is from genome assembly GCA_026167975.1 of Phrynosoma blainvillii. Taxonomy (NCBI): domain Eukaryota; kingdom Metazoa; phylum Chordata; class Lepidosauria; order Squamata; family Phrynosomatidae; genus Phrynosoma; species Phrynosoma blainvillii. The sequence goes on from JANUYF010000004.1 coordinate 10,204,672, forward strand.
AATAGATCTAAGTCTACAAAAGCTTATGCTGCCAGTTTCTTTCTTTCTCTCATTCTGAAAGGTGCTACAAGATCTCAGCCATTAAAAAAGACCAAAACAGCACATGACAGGTTCTTTTCCCCCTGAGAAGTCATCCCTCAAAAGCCTGGCATAACAAAAACAAAACAAAACAAAACCTCAGGTTCTGGCTGTATCATTACACAGTGCAATGTACAAAGTTTCTGTTCTGTACATATTGCTTTGTTGTTGATCCACGGCAGAATACACAGCCGACTTCTAATCTCACAAAAAACTTCATAATCATTAGTTACAATACTTCTTTTGACTCACTCAAAGTATCTTCCAATATTTCATAGATGAGAAATGGGACATGTGTGGAAAGCAACAAGAGAGCATCATCAGGATGACAAAAGTTATTAATGAGGAAGAACATACAAGGTAGGAGAGGCAGCAACAGTTTGCTTTCACCTAAGCCTACTGGAAAGGGCATGGTTACACCCCTTCTGTCCTTTCTGCCATGCTCAATTAATTGAATGTAAGCCAGTTTTTCACTTGGAACTCAGTTTGCAGCACTTAAAGTAAGCAGAAGGTGAGAAGAGGAAAAAGCAACTAGGCCATTTTTAAAACAGCTGGAAAAGTAGGACAGTAGAGTATCTATTGAGACTGTTGCTGCCAAGTAGGGACAGTTAAGAGGGTGTCACTAAATGATACCACAATGGTGGCATAGGTTTTCACATTCTGCTGTATCAAGGTTGAATTTGCCTTTAGAAAGTTTATGATATAACATCTTTCTTTAATGACCCACAGAAATAATGGAGACTAACACATTAGTATTTGAGAAGGGTAAATGTTATCTCCACTTTCAAAAAGAGGACCCAAATAATTACCATCCAGTCAGCCTCTCTTTTTTGATAGACATACTAGCTTGGTAGATGAAGGGAATGCTGGTAATGTATCATATCTTGGCTTCAGTAAGGCCCTTGATAATGTCTCCCATAATATTCTTGCAAATAAGCTAGTAAAATATGGGTTAGACAATGCTACTGTTAGGTGGATTTATATTGGTTTCCCTGATTGAACACAAAGGGTGCTCACTAATGGTGCTCATCTTAGAGAGAAGTTACCAGTGGTATGTCACAAGGTTCTATCCTAGGCCCAGTGCTATTTGGCATCTTTATCAATGACTTGGATGATAGAATAGGGAGCATGCTTATCAAATCTGGAGAGGACACCAAATTAGGAGAGGTTATTAACACCCCAGATGACAGGATCAGAATTCAGAATGACTTTAACAGATTAGAAAGTTCAGCAAAAACTATCAAAATGAATTTCAGCAGGGAGACAAGAAAGGTAGTATACGTAGGCAAAAAAAAGTGAAATGCACAGATATAGGATGGGTGAAACCTCACTTGACAACAGTACATTTAAAAAGGATTTTGGAGGCTTAGTGTACCACAGGCTGAACATGAATCAACAATGTGATGTTGCAGTTAAAAAGCCAATGTGATTCTAGGCTGTATCAATAGAAGTATAGTGCCTAGATCGAGGGATGTAATAGATCCACCCTTTTCTGCTTTGGTCAGACCTCATCTGGAAAACTGTGTCCAGCTCTGGGTATCACAATTTAAAGAGGTATATTGACAAGCTGGAATGTGTTCAGAGAAAGGTGAGCAAAATGGTAAAATGTCTGGAAAACATGCCCTATGAGAAGAGGCTGGGTATGTTTATCCTAGAGAAGAGAAGGTCAAGGTTAAAGAGGAGATTTAAACATTATAGCCATGTTTAAATATTTGAACAGGTGTGATGCTGAAGATGGAGCAAGCTTGTTTTCAGCTCTCCAGAGATTAGGACCCAGAGCAATTGATGCAATCTACAGGAAAAGAGTCTCCTTCTTTGGACTTTTTAAAACAGACTGGATGTCATATGTCAGGAATGGTTGGATTGTGTCTTCCTGCATGGCAAAATGGTGTTGGACTGTATGGCCCTTGTGGTCTCTTCCAACTCTGTGATTTTATGATTCTATGATCACAGCAATGAAACTTCACATATTTAGTATGTATTAGTTTAGGCTGTGATCTTATACCCACATACAGGGAATAAGTCATGTTTAACTCAGTAGCACTCACTTTTGAGTAGATATGTAAAGGATTGCCCTACCACCTTTTTGTTACGTTGTTTACTACCAACACTATATACCAATTATAGTGTTCTCTGATGTCCTACCAAAACAGGGTGAAATACAATAATAATCATGCCGCAATAAAAGCAATTGAACTAATTGTAGCATTAAAATTTACCAGAAAAATCAACCACAGAGCAGCTAAAATGCACATTATTATGTTTTCCTTATTATGTCTCAAAGCCCAAATCCATTAACAATGAGCATTACAATCACCAAATGCAATATGCCATTAGTATTATATCAAAGAAAAGTGTGCCTTAGAGGGTATCATAAGAATATATAATGACTAATGAACTAATGGCATTGACAGCCAAAGTTTTTAGTATGCCAAAAACCATGACAACAACAACAATGGTCTGGTCATGGTACATAGTCAGGCCCTTAGGCCTCTTTTTTCACATCCCTTGTGCTGCCATGTGCTCTCCACTTCAGTAGATTAGATTCAATATCATACCAATATCTTTAGAGCCCCTTCTGGCTCAGCGCGTCAAAACGCTGTGGCGTCAGGATGCCACCAGCATGGGGTTGGGGTGCCCAGCGTGTGGCTGCCCCTCCCCATCCCTGCCTCCAGGCCAGCACTTTGGGCCGATCTGTAGAGGCCCTATGTTTAGTGTTTTTAAGTTACAGGAGTGTAGATTTTGACTGAACATTAGAAGGAACTTCTAAACTGTAAGAGTGGATCAACAATGGAATGAAATACAAAGAGAGGTGATGGGGGCATCATTCCCACTTACAAATAAATCAATTTGTGATCAGAATCCATGGATCGGTTTGACAGCACGGAGTGTGGTTCACACTGCATTTGCGCCAATCACATTTTCTTGTTGTGAAACAATCCACTTGTTGTTCACATTGACTAATGAATTGATTCAAAATGGATCCTCTTCAGCAGGTCGCTGAATCATGACATAGGAAATCGGTTCCAATCCGCATCTCATTCACACTTCCACTGAATCAATTTATTGCAAAAGATGTGAAAAAAATTAGTGTCAAAAAGATGCATGTTAAATAGGTCTAGTGCAAGGGGCCCCTTGCCAAACCACCAGCAATTCAGCATAAGTGCGAACAATAGTCATTTAAATGACTTCAAACCAGTTAAAAAACTGGTTTATAACATAGTGGGAATGAGGCCTGATCTCCTTTTTTGATTGTCTTGAAAAAGAGGTTGGACAGCTACCTGTTGGGGATGCTCTAGCAGAATAATGGAATCATAGAATCATAGAGTTGGAAGAGACCACAAGGGCCATCCAGTCCAACCCTCTGCCATGCAGGAACACAGAATCAAAGCATCCCCAACAGATAGCCATTCAGCCTCTGTTTAAAAATCTCCAAAGAAGGAGACTCCACCAAACTCTGAGGGAGTGTGTTCCAATGTTGAACAGCCCTTACTGTAAGGAAGTTCCTCCTAATGTTGAGGTAGAATCTCTTTTCTTGTAGCTTGCATCCATTGCTCTGAATCTTGTTCTCTGGAGCAGCAGAAAACAAGCCTGCTCCCTCCTCAATATGACTTAAACAGAGCTATCATAACACCTCTTAACCTTCTCTTCTCCAGATCCTGCACTGTGCAGGAGGTTGGACCGGATGGCCCATGAGCCCCCTTTAAATTCTATGATGATAACGTACTAAAGTCTACTTCCTCGGAAGTCTATGAAAGCTTATGGTACAACATTTTTCACTCAGTTAATCTTAAAGGTGCTACTAGATCCCTTTGCATACTGATATTCCAGATGTACACAACTATGGTTCTGCATTCTACCCACAGGATTGTTTCTGGCCCTGAGGTTTCTGGTCTAAAACCTGACATGTACGGATTGCCCAAGTTGATGCCATTACATTTGATGCATTAAATACTATGCACAGTTGTTCACAGTTTGTTATTTCAAAACACACAAACAGAGAACATATTTTTCCTATTTGATCATTAAATCTTAAGAGAAATCTTATCTCAAGAAGCTGTTCCAAGATAAAGGTGAAATGATGGGATTGTTTCTTCTTGCCTGCTTGTGGAAATGGGATAGGGAACATTTAATCTAGTCTACTTGCTTCTAGCCAGAAAGAAGAAGCAGAACAGAGCAGAGGGTGAACCCTGGGACCATCATGACTGGGATGGAAGAACAAAGTGAGCCACATAAATACATAGACTCTGGGAAAGTCTTTGGAGGTTGCAGCAACAAATCAGTTAACCCCTGTAAATTATTATAAACTGCTGCTCTAATGGCTGAGCTGAAGAGTTGCATATAGCCCTTTCCTCTAATCTGGAGCTGAGCCCCTTAAAACTGGAGAATTTCCACCCTTGTCTCCCACCTGAAAACTCAGTGCCAGACCTTGAGATCAGGCAACACTAGTTATCATCTTTTTGTGGTTTGATAGTAGAAAACCTGCCTAGCAACAACATCCCTGGTGGGTAGGTTTTTTGAGGGTTTTTTAAATACCATTTTTATTTTCAAAACCAGAGCATCTTTTTAACAGTCAGTTCTGAGCGTATTACAAAATTTAGCTGTGAACAATTTGGGATGAGCAGATACACAGAGAGAAAATTTTTGATGTGACCTGCCTTGAGGATTTGGGAAACTATTAAGTACATACATATAGGATGTAATAGATAGAATTTTCCATACAGGTTCAGTCTCCATTATCTGGGATTCCGAAATCTGAAATACTCCCAAATCTCAAATTGTCCACATGGGTGGCAAAGACAGTGATACCTTTGCTTTCTGATAGTTCAATGCACACAAACTTTGTTTCATACACAAAATTATTAAAAACATTGTGTATGACATTATATTTTGGCTATGTGTATAAAGCATATATGAAATATAAATGAATTTCATGTTTAGAGTGGGGCCCCACCTCTAAGATATTTCATTATGGGCCTTTGCAGACTGCCAGAAATAGTGCACATTAAATTGAGGCACTGCCCTGGCTCAGTGCTAGGGAATCATGGGAACTGTATTTTTTTCTGGGACATTGAGCCTTCTCTGCCAGAGAGCTCTGGTGCCACAATAAATTACAGTTCCCATGATTCCTTAGCACTGAGCCAGGGCAGTTAAAGTGGCCTCAATTTGCACTGTTTCTGGCAGTCTGTAAAGGCCCTATTATGTTATTTCAAATATTAATCAATAGACTCAACCTATATCTGTTAAATTATTAATCCACACAAGCTCCATTTCAGAAACAATCAATTGGTGGCCTTCCAGATGTTTTTGAACTATAAATTACATCATCCTTCAATATTTGTCATTCTAGTTAGGAGTTGGAAATCAACATTTGGTGTACCACCAGTTGCCCTCCCTGCTCTCTATTAATCAACCTATCTGTGATCCCCAAACTCACTGAAATAATAATAATAATAATAATAATCTCACAAAGGTAGCACAACATTCTCAAACACTGATGAAAAAGCTAGAGAAACTAGGAACCAAAGTCTAAGAATCACACACAAGAGTACCAAGTTTTCCTCTGACCATTATGGGGCTGCCTTTACCAGCTGCTTAATGAGATGTAGTACAGGTATTTGTATCAAGCAATAAACATTGTCTGCACCCTATGAGAACCCTCATCAGCTGATTTCAGAAGACCGATATCAGAACAACTTTACATGTGGTTGTATATGTTTGTTTACTTTTTTTCTGACCAGCCAGCAACCCCAGCCAAGAGGAGACTATAGTAATCATAATAACTTGTATTAAAGATCCTTAAGACTTTCTGTTGCTTTGAATATTTCCCCACAGCTCTACCCTACTTTCTCACAAGAATGAGTCTGAAACCAACACTAACCTTTTATTGGTCATCTGGAAATCTGAAGCAAATCTGGTTATCCCACTATACGCTGTGTGGTTTTTGGACATTAACTTCCAATATTCATCAGAGTCTGCAATCTTTTACTCACTCATTTTATGTCAAGCTGCATCTGGATGTAGCAAAATGGTAAGGGAAGAGAAGCATGTTTCTGAATAGCTGAGATCATCTTCCCTCCCTTTCAAGGAGGGGGGAGAGGAGTGGCTGAGTAAGCTTTCATTAACTTTTCTTGTTCTTACAATATCTTTTTTGAGTGGCAGGGGGGCAGGATTTTTTACCCTTCAGGTTTCTCATTTCCAAATGTTTACTTCCCCATATTAATTTTTGTTTCAAGCCTCACATTTCTAACAATTCAGTATCTTAAACCTCCTATTTTAGAAATGCAGTTCAGACATCTAAGAGGGGGGGCAGAGCAAAGTAGGCCAAAAAATGTGGACAACCAGGGTATTTGTATTAAGGGGCGGGTGGGTTTCGGGATTTTTAGGTTCTCTTTACATTGTATTAACATATCTTTATGTAAATTTTAATGTTGTAAGCCTCGCCCGATTGTTCTGCAGAGGGGCAGGATAATGATAATAATAATAATAATAATAATAATAATAATAACAACAACAATAACAATTATTATTATTATTATTATTATTATTATTATTATTATTATTATTTGTACTGCACCGTTATAGCAGTCTGATGCCACTATAACTGTCATAGCATCATTCTATGGAATCCTGTGAATTATGGTTTGGTGAGGTGCTTAAAATTCTCTGTTCTAATGATGCATTTCAAAAGAGTGTATGTAGAGTTCCCTAGAAGAGAATTCCGTACTGCCCCAAAATCTGAGGATTTTGCGAGATGCTCTCATGGCTGTTAAAATGGCATCAAACTGCTGAAATAAAGGAATTCAGACACATTAAAAATTAACAAACACCAGAGAGAAAAGTTCAAGAAATCTTAACAGTCTCTCTTTGCAAATAAGATGAATTTCAATCCATGCCCTGAACAAATAAGGAAGAACAGCCAAATTTTTACAATAGTTACCACTACAATCTGTGTTTCAGATGCTTTGGAAAGAGGCTTCTACCATTACTGCTCCCTTCAGTATAACTTTGACAGCAATAGAAAAGGACAAAGTATAAAATATACCCAGTGTCTGTGTTAGACAGTCTTATCAACACAGTACATTGTGTATAGAACCACAGGAAATGCAAGTGTCTTTTGGCTGTCTTGAACTATTCAGGCAGTTCTCTTCAAGTAAAAGGAAATCTTTACCTCTTTTGGACCATTTAGATGAAGTGTGCATTAACTGTATATTACTTTAGAGTTATTTTAATGGATAAATCATTAATTTTAAAACTTTTTTCTGTTGTTTGACTTTAGATTGTACGCCGCAGGCAGGCTTTGTCTCTATTTTGTTTTTGATGATTATGTAAAGTGCCATGTAAAACGCTATCTAAACATACTTTAATAATAATAATGTTACTGTAAAACAAGCTTCCCTCCCATGAACTGGAATTCACAAATGGTTCATAGTGGTTTTTGTTCAGCCTCTCTGTTCAGGTCTTGCAGGCTTGTTTGTTTTGGTCCACATAAATGATCAAAACTCTCCCCCCCAAAATTCTTCACGGTGAATTATCCCCTAATGCTGCTGTTTGTCTCTGTTTTCTCAAAGGAACATGACTCATTCCAGTGTTACTGAACCAAGGTTTTTACTAGATTTGGGAGAGATTTTTTTCCTTTGGTTCATGATCTGATTCTTAAACATGTACATGTGGTTACTTAACCATATCTAATTCAGTTAAATATCTATTAGGCTTGTGCTATAAGAAAGGAAATGAAACAACAATATTGTCCTATCAGACTATCAGGCTTCTGCTTTGAGAGCAACACAACCTGGAAGCAAGTTTTGTATATTTCATTATTGAAAAAAATAATGTGAGTTGTAATACCATGGGAGTGTGATAATGAGAAGCAAAGAGAGAATGCTGTAACTGCCACTCCAAAATACTTTACCCTCAATTTCCTTCCTATTTTTTTTTAAAAAGAAAAACAAATATGTGGTGGCCTTTGGGTGTGGTAGATGCTGGAGATGGAGGGAGCTTACCAATTCCTACTTACTAGTTTTTGCCATTCAACCAATGAGTGAGTTGTACAGCTCCCTTAGCTCCATGGTCTACATTAAGAGTGTCAACTACACAGGGACAGAAGAACACTTCTCCCCCCACAGCATGTCCAAATGCTTTCATCTTTCCTCTGCAGTCCATTTCAAATTGGTCATAAAATCATAGAGATGGAAGATACCACAAGGGACATCCAGCACAATTCCCTGCCATGAAGGGATGCATAGTCAAAGCATTTCCAACATATGGCCATCCAGCCTCTGTTTAAAAACTTCCAAAGGACTCCACCACATTCTGAGGGAGCATGTTCCACTGCCAAACAGCTCTTACCATAAAGAATTATTCCTAATGTTCATCATTTTCCTGTAGTTTGAACCCATTGCTCTGTGTCCCAGTCTCTGGAGCCGCAGAAAACAAGTTTGCTCCACCTTCAATATGGCACCCTTTCAAAGATTTAAACATGGTTAAGAAATGAAGCAAGTGAGCACCTGATATATTTTGTTTGAGGTCAATAACCTATTCATTGCAAACACCTTACAACCAGAAAGAAGACCATAATATAGACATTGCCAGATGGTCAACAAAAAAGCCAAGTAGATCACATAATCATGAGCTAAATGCTGAGAAATTTGATCCTGGTGGTCAAGACTAGACCAGGTGCTGATTTTGATACAGATCACAAATTACTTATATCAAAAATAAGAGTAAAAATGAAGAAGAAATCAGGACCGGTCATCATACCAAAATATGATCTGAACAACATCTCAAGAGAATTCACTGATAATATAAGAACCAGATTTGTACTATTAAACATAATCAACTGTGAACCAGAAGAACTATGATCAGAAACCAGGGATGCAATAAAGGAAGAATGCAGACAGGCACTTACAATAGTCAAAAAGAAAGAGAAGAAACAATAGATGGCAGATAAGAAAGAAGAGAAGCAAAACAAAAAGGAAACAGGAACAAATTCAGAACCATGAATGCAACAGAACAATGATTAGTGTGATAAGACAAAGACAACTACTACAATGACGAATGCAAAGAAATAGAAGACAACAACAAAAAGGGAAAAGTGAGAGACCTCTTCTACAAGGAAATTAAAGGGAAGTTCAAACCAAGGACCAGGATGCTTTATGGTAATAAAAATAACATAATACGAGAGAGAGTTGGGAGAATAAAGCTGAGAAAAAGCAAGCTTTTAACCCTTTTTATTAGTCAGGTTTGGCTGAAATGATTATTATTTTTATAGTTTTTTTGTGGTTTTTTCAGGCTGTATGGCCATGTTCTAGAAGAGTTTCTTTCTGACGTTTTGCCAGCATCTGTGCTGGAATGGAACAGAGTGAGTATATATATATATACTGTGAGACCCTGGGTAGGGCAGAGTGATTCCCATGTAAGCTGTATATTGTTCTATTGTTGATGGCAGGGCCTTATCTTTGTACCTTATCTTTTAAGTTTGTGCCTGGAGGACCAGTTGTCCACCATGTCTTATTCTTTAATGTTCTTTGCTTTATAATAAATCTTTTTCTTTAGTACTCTGTCTCATTCTCAATTCCCTTTAATGGCCTTAGCTCAGCTAATGTCTGTTCTGATGCCTTGCTGGGGTGTGACAATTTAAATCATTGGGTGGTGGCAGTGAGTTTTTGATTTCTTCTTAAGGGGTTTCTGGGGGTCCCATTCAGCTCAGGGGAGTGGAGTGGGACCATAGAGAACCTTCACTATGAGAAAGAGAGACTCCTAGAAGTCTAAAAGCATATCTCTCATTCCACACTAAAATATCTTTTCAAACGGGCAGTTAATCACTTTGTTGTTGTGTGCCTTCAAGTCATTTCCAACCTATGGCAACCTTAAGGTGAACCTCTCGCGGTTTTCTGGGGCTGAGAGAGTATGCCTCACCCAGCAGGTTTCCATGATTGGGGAATAGAATCCTGATCTCCAGAGTTATAGTCCAGTGCTCAAACCACTACACCACACTGCCTCTAGTTAATCACTAAATGCCTTTATACATGAATTTGTCTGTTGGCCAAAGAAGAACAGAGAGAGGGCCAGCCTGACCTCTTGTGAAAAAGAATGCCATAGACTAGGAGTAGCTGCAGAGAAGGCCCTGTCATGAGGTTTCATTAGACTTAATTGTAACACAGTTTCTTTGTGTAAATGTGAGAGACCCACTCCCAAGGATCCTAAAACTCAGGGGATGCAATAAATTCTTTTGGATAATATGGGCCCAAGACATATAAGGACTTATATATGTCCAAGGTTGCAATACAGTTTGCACATCCTTAAAGCATGGGGGGAAATGATATATTTCACATGTAAATGCAAACTTGTGCAATACAATGTATGTGGAGAGGGAAAAGGTGCACATGCTGATATGGACTGATATTGGATTAAGCTTGGCATTTATAAAGTAGAACTTTGATAAAATCAGGATTGACAAATGAGTACTCTGGTTTCAGCGTGGACTATAACTGGAGACCAAGGGTTCAACTCCCAGCTTGACGCTGAAACCCACTTGGTGATCTTGGGGAAGTCACACTCTTTAAGCCTCAGGAGAAGGCAATGGAAAAGATGTTGATCATATTTTGAGAGAGGTCAGTAGGTTGGTTTGCTCTTTTAAGGTTTAAAATAAAACACAGAGCAGATTCACCACCACACTAATTTCAAAGCTGCCAGCTTCTGTTGGGCCAAGCATCTCCTAAAGAGCCTTAGGTTCAGATCTCAGGCTGCATCCACACTGCAGAAATAATGCAGTTTGGCAACACTTTAACTGCCATGGCTCCATGCTATGGAATCCTGGGATTTGTAATTTGTTGTGGCACCAGAGCTCTCTGAGAGAAGGCTAAATATTTCACAAAACTACAAATGCACGGATTCGATAGCATTGAGCCATGGCAGTAAGACTCCAGAGATATTCTTAATTTATACTAGGTTTATCTCGGTATTTCTCAGGGTTTTTTTGGTGGGGGGAGGCTTGAAAAAGAACAGCTTTTCTGAGTTTTGGTGAGAACGTAAATCTTCCCAATTATATAGTACAGGCATTTAACCACTGCGCCACTAGGCAGCCCTGGTGGCGCAGTGGTTAAATGCCTGTACTGCAGCCACTCACTCATAGACCACAAGGTTGCGAGTTCAATACCAGCCAGGGCTGAGGCTCGACTCAGGCCTGCATCCTTCCGAGGTCGCTAAAATGAGTACCCAGCTTGTTGGGGGGCAATCAGCTCACAGTTGTAAACCGCTTAGACATCCCATAGCGTGATATGAAGCGGTATATAAATAAGCTGCTTTGTTTTGCTTTACCCACAATGATTTAAAAATACAAAGGTTAGTGGGGAAATGCTAATCTAGGCTGTACATAAACACTGCATGCTAGTCTAGGTAAACTTAGAATTATGCATTATGTATAGATGTTTACAAAGCAAGGTCTTCTTGTCAGTAGCTGCAGGCTTGTTTTTTTTTTTTAATCACAGATTAATTTAGAAGTCTTATAAAATGCATTTGAATGAATGCATATGAAGACTCATGGATGAATTTGACATGCAAGAATAGAAGGCCTGGGGAAAAGTGCACCCCAGACCATGGGCCGCTTTGAATTGAAGGCCATCTTCTCTTGTAACTTGCACATTATTTCTTTTTATCTATATCCGTTGTCTGAGTTCTAATCTCATAACGGTCAACACACATTGCTAAATACTCTTTGGAGGAGCGGAGGAAGCAAGAGTATAGTGAAGTTCACCCATATCTATTTGAAACATTGTCCCTACAGACACACATCTGTTTTCTCTCAATACTTTCTCCCCTTGAAGCTTCAAAAGATGAGTGTTGCCCTAAAATTTAACATACAGCAGGTGAGTTATGAATTGCACTGGACTCAGTAGGGCTTATTTCTGAGGAGATATATATATATAGGATTGCATTATAAGGCTGATATTCTAAGCATATTTATTCTACAAACTGCACAACCGAGAGAAGCTTACATCTGAATATGGATGCTTGGGGTTCCCACTATGTATGAAACTACTATGGGTATTTGGCAGGCATTCTGCTTTTGGACATTTTTCTTAGAATGGTATTTTAATTTTAAAATTATGATTTTCTTCTTAAAGAGAAAGTCTTAAAATTATATTTTTTCAAGGCAGTTTCTAAAACAAATTGAGTTATATCATGATGTCTGTATGGAATCTACAGGGTTAGCAGAGGCTGAAATAAGCTTCTGAGTACTAATTGCTGCAAAGAGACTATGGGGAATGATTATTGCTGTCATCTCAAATGCATCTACACTGTAGAAATAATGCAGTTTGAGCCCACTTTAAGTGCTGTAGCTCCATCCTATGAAATGCTAGGATTTGTAGTTTTATAAGGTCTTTAGCCTTCTCTGACAAGGAGTGCTGGTGCCTCACCAAACTAAAAATCTCAGGATTCCATAGGATGGAGCCATGGCAGTTAATTGGTGTCAAACTACATTATTTCTACAGTGTAGATACACCCCACATTTTTCTGGCCTTTTGAGGGGCTTGGATTGGATGTAACAGTGTTTGCTTGTGTAATCCTGCTCTCACTCTCCAGTTCATTCATTTTCTTTCTTGGCCCCTGAAAAATCCTTTTTGGCAAACAAGTAGACCGTTCTGTTTTCATTTCCCCAAAGTACTTAGAATAGTTCCTTTTAAAAGATGTGCACCTGAATGCAGCAGAATATGCCATATGAGCTAATACTTGAAACATGATATTTCCTTCACTGTCATTTATTCATATCACTGTACCCATAAAAATAACTTGTAGTTAGAGTCACACCTAGAAGGGCTGATGTAATGCAATTTGTTTCTATTGATGTTGGAAAAATGGATTTATTGTAAATAGCTTGTTATGACTGATTAATCTGCAAACTCTACAGAGGCCCCACATTTAATCAATTGTATCTGACATCTAAAATGGATGATGGTATGACTGGGGGAGATCTCCCACTTCTTCTGAGTCTCCAGTTACCAGAATCCAGAAGAAACGGCAAGAAGCTTGACAAACCAATGATTCAGTAGAAAGGTAACTTCCCTTGTAGATATGAATGATCCATGATGTTCCTCTTCTTGTGCCTGTTTCAAACACTTCTATTGTTCCCTCACTCTCTTTTATATATGATTGTTGGCTATATTCTCTTATAATTCGCAGCAAGTTTTCCAGGACATATTGTTCAGATATATTGGTTCAACCTCACTTGGTTCCTGTTCTTTCAGAGGATTCCAGCTACGTTTCTGTCACATGTCAAGTTCCACTGGATACTTCTTCAGAACAAATATTAGTATTTGAGGTAAGAGGATAGATTCTCCACTCTTAATAATAATTTAATAATTTTTATTCATATTTTCCCGCCTCTCCCTACGGAGAGTATTCGCTGGGGTCAGTGAGGAAAGCTTAGTCTTCTGGATGTTGTTTGGCTGCAACTCACAGTATTGCTTAGTGTTGGCTATTCTAGAGTGTGAGAAAGAAATCTAGTGGACTGTATTTCTCAACTTCTGCTCTAGAACAGCTTTCCTACCCCAATCCCCTCCAGATATATTGGACAAAAAACCCATTAGACCTAACTTTTATAGGTAATATTGAGGGTTTAGGGGGGCTATAGTCCAAAACAACTGGAAGACAGCATGCTGTGGACAATTGCTGCACAGAGACTGGAAGGATGTGATTACCAACCAGATTCAAAAGGTGCACACAGTGGAAAAATTGGCAAACAGACAAAATCAGGAAAGACTAGGAATGTCTGAGGCTATGTGAATAAGGCAAATAGTTGTCTTTTCTCATAGGGTAATCCTAAAGAGCACTAAACATTGGATTCTTCCAATTTGGCTAAAAGAAGTTTTAATTCTTTTGACATAGCTCCTTGGGTTTTTATATGTTTTGCCAACTGTTGTCATCTCTGTGTCCACTTGTTCCATTTTTGTGAGAGGGGATCTCTGTAGTGATTCCATTGATTTACACTATGGCTCTTCCTAAGGGTTGCTTTTTATTTTTAAACTGGAACTTGAAATGCAAATTTTCTCCCCCTTTCATTTTATTTTTTTCCATAGGGTGAGAGTGCAATAGTGCAAAATTGAATAAGTATAAAATTGCCATTTTACTGATATATGGATGCATTATAGCAGTATAATGCTAAGAATAAAAAAAAAAAATAGAATAAAGGAGAGAGACGTGAAGGAGACTCAGAATTTAAAAGAAACCAACTCAGGTATGGCATAAAACATTGCTGCTGATATTGTGAATTGCCAGTGAAAATTCTAGGATAACAGAAACTTACTTTGGGTATCTTTTAACCCTCCTGATACCTACAGCAACAAACACCACATCTGGAAACATTTATCCCATCTGAAAGAGCTGGTCATATTATATCAATATATTACTGCTAGCTTTATTTCCTCCCCTTCTGTTTCATAGAATCATAAAGTTGGAAGAGATATCAAGGGCCATCCAGTCCAATCACCTACCATGCAGGAATACACAATCAAAACACCTGTGACAGATGACCTTCCAGCCTCTGTTTAAAAGACTCCAAAAAAGTGTGGAGGGAGTGTGTTGCACTGTTGAACAGCTCTTACTGTCAGCAAGTTCCTCCTAATGTTTAGGTGGAATCTCTTTGCTTGTAATTTGAATTGATTGCCCCATATCCTAATCTTTGGAGCAGCAGAAAACAAGCTTGCTCCACCTTCAATATGGAAGTCTCTAAGCCTTCTCTGTGGTCATCTGAACAGAAACAGACAACAATCTAAAATGAACCATTTTGTGTATGTGTGTTTCAGCCCTTACAGCTCCTGAAGAGTCACAGGGGCAGAAAATTAGGCCCAGGACTCACTACTGTTGCTTATTTCTGCTACAACATAATAGTGAAGTATCTGTGGCATTATCTTTTGCAGAAAATGCAACATTTTGTGCAATAAAGTATTTTCTGCAAAACCCATGGCTATCTGCACAAATATTTTTTTCCACAAAAAGTTCCCAAACAGGAAAAATACTTACAGTGGGTTTTTGTTTGTTTGTTTGTGTTTCTGTCACTCGAGGGCAGTTAACAACAGTGTTTCAGTGTTTTGTTAACTGCCCTCAAGTCGATCTCAACACATGGTGACCCTATGGATGAGACATCTCCAACATTGTAAAATTGTAGGCTTTCATGGCTGGCATCCATAGTTTTTTTTGTGTATTTTTTTGGCTGTGTAGCCACGTTCTAGAAGAGTTCTAGTTCTCCCTTCTCATGATGTGTCCAAAGTACAGTTTGATCATCTTAGCTTCCAGGGAGTTTTCCAGCTTTATCTGCTCTAAGACCCATTTGTTTGTCATTTTGGCTGTCCATGGGACCCTCAGCACTATTCTCCAGCACCACATCTTAAGGGAGTTGATTTTCTTCCTATCATCTTTCTTAACTGTCCAGCACTCACATCTATACATGGTAATAGGAAATACAATGGCTTGTATGATTCTAACTTTTGTGCTGAGTTGTATATCTTTGCATTTTAGAATCTTTTCTAGTTCTTTCATAGCCACCCTTCTTAGTCTTCTTCTGATTTCCTGACTGCAGTCCCCATTTCTATCAATGTTTTATCCCAGGTGTGGGAATTCTTTTGCTATTTATATTTCTTCATTGTCTAGGTTGAACTTATGAAGGTCTTTGGTGGTCATTATTTTTGTTTTCTTTATGTGCAATATTAAGCCTGCCTTAGTACTTTATTCTTTGATCTTCCTTAGTAGGTGTTCCAGGTCTGTGAGGTTTTCTGCTAGTACTATGGTGTCATCTGCATATCTTAGATTGTTGATATTCTTTCCTCCTATTTTCACTCCTCCTTCTTCTGTGTCCAAGCCTGCTTTTCTTATCATATGTTCTGCATACAAGTTGAACAGATAAGGTGAAAGGATGCAGCCTTGTCTGACTCCTTTGCCAATTGGAAACCATTCTGTTTCTCTGTGTTCTGTTCTGACAGTAGCCTCTTGTCCTGAGTACAGATTCCTCATTAGGACTATCAGATGTGTTGGTACTCCCATGTCTTTAAGGGCATTCCATAGCCTTTCATGATCTATGCAGTCAAAGACTTTGCTATAGTCTATAAAGCACATGCAGATTCTCTTTTGGAATTCCCTGATGTGCACCATTAGTCATCGTATGTTTGTGATATGATCCTTCATACCTCTTCCTTTCCTGAACCCCATTTGGACCTCTGGGATTTCTCTCTCCATGTGTGGTTGGAGTCTATGTTGCAGAATTTTGAGCATGATTTTGCTTGCATGGGAGATTAGTGCTATGGTTCTATAGTTGCTGCAGTCTGTTGTGTCTCCCTTTTTGTGGATGGGGATGCATATTAATCACTTCCAATCTCTTTTCATCGTTTTGTTTTCCATATCTGTTGACATATGTTGGTTAGCAATAGAGTTGACTGTCAGTGTGGATTGCAGCAGTTCAGTTGGAAATATCATCTGCTCCTGATGATTTGTTTTTTGCTATTTCTCTTATTGCAGTTTCCACCCCACTTTTTAGAATCTGAGGTTCATTTCATATGGTTCATTTCAGTGTAACAAGTAGAAATGTAAATCTTCATATTCCTTGCCCTCAGAAGCAGCAGGAAACACTTTCTGCTGTTTGAAAGTACAAAGATTTTTGCAGAGTCTTCAAGAGCAATTTCCACTTCAAGAAGTCTTTCTGGGACCAATTTTGCACAGACATAAATATGTTTTTTCTGCACAGAAAAATATGCTGGAAATGTTTCATGAACAAAGATACTGCTCTGAGGAGGAAACGTTATCTATTAAGAAATGTATTTTCTCTGCTTAACACATGGTCATCTGTTTGTGTTTAGATGAAGACTGTGAAGGACTTTTCAAAGAATGAAGAATCTTAGGGCTGCAATGGTTCTACCATATATGGCACAAAGTATCAAGAAATCATGTCTTGACAGGAAAGCATTTTTTTAAAAAAAGAAAGTTATTTCCATCTATGGTATCAAGACATCCTTTCTTCCTGTCAAAAACAAACCTTAATTTCTTTTCCTGTTGAGACATGATTTCTTAATGATGAAGAATAAGAAAATCTACAAGTAATCTTTACATGGCATATGTATACAGGCAGTTGATCATCCTTAAAAATCAGCAAAAAAAGCCCAGCCTCTCTGTGACTTAAACTGAGTAGGAGAACTGTCCTTCCTGGTGTGTTGCTGGGTGATGTGTGGCTGCCCAGTACTCTGAACAAAGCCTAGGACCAGTCCATGGCACTGGTTGTCCTGAGGCTTGCTGTCTTGCTTCCAGGGGAGACATGAGAAGCAAGGTTCCTTCTCTAGTTCATTCTTGGGACATAAAAGAAAGACCCATATGTGTCAACAGCCAACAGAGTTCCCTGCCCATCCTTCCAATGTCTCTTCTCTATTTGTTGCTATGGTGTACACTGGCTGCCAATAGACAGGGCTAGGAAGAAATTCTAATGATGAGATAGGTGGGCTTTTGGTCTTCCTGGTAGCAATATGTGAAACTCTAGCTGTACAAGTTAATATATCCCATTGATGTTGTCACAGCTTCTAGGAGAGAGCACAGAAGGCACTGGGTTGGTTATATTCTGGAAGCTAGGGATCATGGCTGGGAATCTGCTCCCAAAAAGAGACAGTAGATTCGGTAATGGGCTTCACTGATCAACCTACCTCAACAGTGGTCATGCCTGCCATCCATCCAAGTGGTAGGAGGGACCTTCCTGCTTGGTTCATATCATGGTGGTTTTTATACTGCCATGCTGAGACTGAATGGGAGGATGTAGATGTCAACTACATTGGGCTCTTGGGATCCACTGGGGTTTGGTTCCATGACTGCCCATGGATACCAAAATCTGTGGATGTTCAAGTCCCATTATATACAATGGATAATAAAATGGTGGCCAGTATATAAAATGGCAAAATCAAGCTTTGTTTTTTGGCATTTTTATATTTTTAAAAATATTTGCAAGCCATGGATGCTTGAATCTTTGGATTAAAAATCTGTGGATACAGAGAGCCAACTGTATAATCGCTAAGATAAACCAAGTCAGGATTACTGTTCCCCCCCATCCCCTTTCTGTTCACAGGAGAAGCTGGTGGGTAAAAAAGAGGCCAAGAAAAAAGAGATCGCATGATGACTCACCTGTGTACAACATCATTTCCTTTTCCTTACAGCGTAGCAGGGTCTGAAGGACAAGGCAACACTTCAGGGCTCCCAAATGATGGTATAATTGCAAGTTCAAATTTAGTCACATATTATCTTATTTTCATCACTATTTTAGTAATCTGTGCATTTGGACTGGTGGGCAATGGAACTGTCCTCTGGTATCTCTGTTTCATTATCAAGAAAAATCCCATCACCACCTATGTCCTGAACCTGGCTGCAGCTGATTTTGCTGTGCTCATTTGTTTGACAGCTTCTTATATCACCTTTTCAAAGGTAGAATACATGGTCTCCAAAATATTGCTTGTCTGTTTCTGCATCACATATTCCTGTAGCCAATATTTACTAACAGCCATCAGTACTGAGAGGTGTCTTTCTGTCATTTTCCCAATCTGGTATCGATGCCACCGACCCAAATACCTTTCTGCTATTATTTGTGCCCTGCTGTGGGTCTTGTCCTGTCTGCCTTTTGGACTACTGCTCTCATACATAAATGTTGCATTCACCAAGAGCATCTTTTTTATTAATGTTATGCTTTGTACTCCCCTTGTATTAACCTCCACTGTGGTTCTTTTTATCAGAGTGTGCTGTAGTTTACATCGACAACAGCATGGAAGGTTCTACACTGCTCTCTTTGTTGCACTTCTTATCTTCCTAATCTTTGGCACTCCACTTAGTATTATGCTTCTTTATGTCTCTTTTAAAGATACTGATAGTATGTACATGATGATATCTGTCATGGGTGCCTGCATCAACAGCAGTGTCAATCCACTGATTTACTTCCTAATTGGGAGGAAAAAGATGCATCGGTCCAGAGAATCTTTCAAACTGGTGTTTCAAAGAGTTTTCAGTGACAATGTTGATTGCAGAGAGGTTGTGCAACCCATTTAAACTGAATTTGGGAATGAAAGTGGAGGTGGACTGAACCACAAATTTCTGCTCTGGAAAAGCTTCAGAAGATGTAGTTATTTTGGATGGAGGCCCTCCGTACTAAGTCCTATGGAGCTGTTATCTAAGCATGGACTACTAACATACAAAGAAGAGAACAGGCTAGATCTGCCCTCCTCCATTTCCAACTTTGTCACTCTTCACATGACACTCAGTCTTCATGTTATCAGGAACAAAAAGAACTAGGGTGCCCAACCATATGAAGAAGTTCCATATGGAGAGGAAGCTCTCCCGGGCAGATTCACCAATCTCTACAGAAAGAGGATGGTGGAACTGGAAATGGGAACTCCTATCTCACACGTTGATTGAACACAATTATATAATGACTATACAGAACTGGAAACCATGTCCTGTGAGGCATGGCTTAGGGAGCTGGTTATGTTTAGCTTGGAGAAGAGAAGGTTAGGGGCTGACATGATGACCATATTTAAATATTTGAAAGGATGTTATACAGAGGATGGAGCAAACTTGTTTTATGCTCCTCCAGAGGCTAGGACATGGAGCACCGAATCTAAACTACAGGAAAAAGGGATTCTGCTTGAACATTAGCATGCACTTCCTTATGGAAAAAGTTGTTTGACAGTGGGATATGCTGCCTCAGAGTTTGGTGGATCTCTTTCTTTGGAGAATTTTAAACAGAGGTTGGATGGCCATCTGTCCAGAGTGCTTTGAATGTGTTTAATGTTGGCATGACATGGGGTTGGAGTGGATGGCCCTTGTAGTCGCTTTCCAGTTTATGATTCTAATTAGCTCAATTTTATTACCTGTTTCATGCCTTCTAAGACTTGACTTTACCCATCCACCCACCCACCAGTTTTGGCAATTTGGAAATGTCTGCATTTTATAGGCCTCTGCACATCTGCATGCAATTATTTAGTTTCAGCACATTAAGAATAATAGAATCCTACAGTTAGAATAGACCACAAGGACCATCCAGTCCGACCCCTTACCATGCAATAAGACACAATCAAAGCACTTCTGACAGATGACCATCCAGAACATTAGTGCTTTGAAGTTCTGCACATGAAGGATGAAGCATGTTATACTGTGATACAAAAGCCCATTGACATCACAAGATCTGCTGTTGTTCAGTAACTCTCAATTCCACTCCAGCATGGTTCTATCAAAGATGGTATCACAAAAATGGCTTTTGGAATTGATCTGGCAAATTGTTTGATACTTCCTTCAGACTGACTCATATTTTTCCAAATATCATGCTACCAATCAAGATTAATTCAGCAACCCTCTTGAGCCAATCCACATGACTCACAAGTTCTATTGACCCCTTGTCTCTTTCCTTCACCTTTTATCAGATAGTGTACATGTTTGTTGGCTTTCTTAAGCTAAATGGATTTAACCATACTGCATAATTAGTTGTTTTAATTTCCTTAGCTTTCTTTTGAAAAATCTTAAGGACCAGACAGGTGTAATGGTTTCAGTGCTGGATTATGACTCTGGATACCTGGGTCTGAATATCTGATTGGCCATGGAAATCCATTGAGAGATCTTGGGTAAGTCACCCTTTCTCAGCCTCAGAGGAAGGTAGAGGAAACCCTTCCTGGACAATTTTTCCAAGAAAACCTTGTGATATAGTTGCCTTTGTGTCTCCATAAAATGGAAATGACTTGAAAGCGTACAACAACAATGACAACACTTAGAATTCTCCAGTGTATATTCCTGGACAGCTCTCTGCAAAGACTAACAAGTACCTCATAGAACTGCAAATCCTAGGATTTTGAATGTGGAACTGTGGCAGTTAAAGTATGTTGAAAGTGGCATGAATTGAATATAGAATCATAGAATCATAGAGCTGGAAGAGACCTCAAGGGCCATCCAGTTCAACCCCCTGCCATGCAGGAACACACAATCAAAGCACCTCCAACAGTTGGCCATACAGCCTCTGATTAAAAACCTCCATAGAAGGAGACTCTACCACACTCTGAGGGAGTGTATTCCATTGTCAAACAACTCTTACTGTCAGGAAGTTCCTCCTAAAGTTGAGATGGAATCTCTTTTCCTGTAGTTTGAATCCGTCGCTCCATGTCCTAGTCTCTGGAACAACAGAAAATAAGCTTGCTCCAGCCTCAATATGGATGTCTATAGTTGGCACCTCTTGCATCTGCTGTGCTGTTACTGGCATTTAGTATTCATTCTGCTTGTATAACTAGTGCATTTAATTTTTGTTTTATTCTACATATTGTACAATGCAAGCTCAACAGATAAATATTATGAGAAAACTAATATAAATACAATAATAAAATAGTTGCTCTTTGCTGACAAAAGAGTGGATGCTTTTGGTAACTGTGGCCATTCTTCTTTTCTGGGGTGGGCAGGAGGAAGAGGAGAGGCAGGGATTACAAAATCTGAAAAGTACATTGGTACTGGGGATTATTGAGAGTTTTTTTAAAATAAAAAAAAATCTGGTATTAGTAAATAAAAACTTAGAGGAATGATATTCTAAATATGAAGTCACTCAGAACAAGAGCCTGTAGTGGTTTTGTATTTCATGTCAGTGGGGTAGTGTTTCTGCTCTTAGTCTACATTTAGAAGCAGTTATTCAAAATGCTGAACCTTATCCCCTCCAAATGCATTCAGCACCTTGGATTGCTTCTTGAAATGCAACTCCAAGTAGATTCCCTGTCTCATTGACATTAAAGCCACCAGCCTCCACTAACTCTACATCTAGATTTCTTACATCAAGCAGGACACTAGTTAGGCACTATATATCTCTGAGGCCTAAATCCTATTAGGCCCCATTAGAGTAGAACCTTTGAATCAGTTGGATTTCCCGACATGTTGGCTCACCTTTGAACAATTGTTGAATGTTTTTGGAATAGGATTCTTAACTACGACTGTCCATCCTGATCTTAACTCTATTGAAATGAATGACTTCCAGTGGAAGTTAACTACAGAGTTGCACTGGAGGACCTAAATATACCTAGAAGGAAACTTCTGTAATATAATAATAATAATAATAATAATAATAATAATAATAATAAGTTTTATTTTTAACCCGCCCCTCTGCATGGCAATCGGGGCGGCTTACAACAATTAAAATACAATGGCTAAAAGACAATCCAGTAACCCAATCCCTCCCCCCATTTCTAGGTCCTCCATTGTGTTTCTATGGTCAGCCTCTGCTGGAAGCATACTATACAATTGCACTGGAGTACCTAGAAAATGTAGTTAACTACAGAGTTGCACTGGAGGACCTAAATATACCTAGAAGGAAACTTCTGTAGGCATTTCTAGGTCCTCCAGTGTGTTTCTATGGTCAACCTCTGCTGGAAGCATACTACACAATTGCACTGGAGTACCTAGAAAATGCCTAGAGAGAACTTTTGTTTTTTGGACATGGGTATGTGAAACCATGGTTACCAATCTCACAGATATGGGGGTCATACTGTACCAAGCTCTTTCCAACTTTAGTCCAGATCAAAATGTGAATATTTTCCCCAAACATAAAAATTATTCATATTTCTTCATGTATTTTTTTAATGAACAGATCTTAGTTCATGCTTAAGTCATCAGATATTAGAAGGCCATCTTATCTGTCAACATCATTTTTTTCCTCTTCTGTATCCATTCTCTGTGTTCTAATTTGATAACAGTCAGTACAGATTATAAAGATATTGTCTGGTGGAGGAAGAAGTGTGAGTGTAGCTAAGTCAGAATATAATATATTTGAAGCCTTGTGCTTTCTGAAACACTTGCCTGTTACTTCTTCTAATATATTCTTGCCTTGAAGTTTCAAAAGGTGAGTGCTGCCATAAGATTAAATTTACAAGTAAATCATGACCACATAAAATTCAATCATTAAGTGCAGGTCATGAACTCAGTAGAACTTGCTTCAGAGTGGACATGACTAGGATTGCATTATAAGGCTGGCATCCTAAATATGTGTACAGTGCAAAGTGAGCTGCACAACTGAATACAACTTACAACTGAGTAGGAGAGCTGCACTGTGTGAAACTACTATAGGTATTTGGAAGGCATTTTGCTTTCAAACAGTTTTAAAATCAATTGTACTTTTTGAGACAGTGTCTAAAACAAATTGAAAATAGTCATGATGGCTATATGAAATCTATGGTGCTAGAAGAAGGGATGCAGTGGCTCAAGTGGTTAAGATGCTGACTCTGTTGATTGCAAGATTGGCAGGTTGACATCATGGGGTGAGCTCCCATCACTAGTCCCAGCTTCTGCCAACCTAGCAGTTTGAAAGCATGCAAATGCAAGTAGATAAATAGGTACCACTTCAGTGGGAAAGTAAACAGTGTTTACTATGGTTGGACACAACTTGACAACCTTGTCAACGGGAATATTTTTACCTTTTACCTTTAGAGGAAGTATGAAATATACGTTTGGGTACCCACTGCTGCCAAACAACAAGGGGAGATGACTATTACTTTCATATCCTCTTCATGGACTTCTGAGGGGCTTTTGTGCAGTGAGGGAGATGTTGCATTGGTGGCATCTTTGGTCTGCTTTAGTAGAGTTCCTCTTACTGTGTGATTGTGGTACATGCCTTTTGCTGTCTGTTTTTCTCATCTTCTCTTTCTCTTCTTTTAAAAACAAAAATAATTTTGAATCTCACCTCTGCTGTGCTTTTATTTCTATTGTCTGAGTGATGGAATCCACAGTTGAATTGTGGGCTTTCTCTGTCAAACCTCCAGAACATGCAAAGTTAGGAGCTGTAGAGATGGCCCCTAAGGTGCGGCTCTGTGTTGCCCCTGGGAGCACCGGATTGAGGCCACAGCAACTGCGGCACTTTGTTGCTCCAAAAAGACCTGGCAAATGCCACTCCTTTTTGGAGCAGCAAAAAGCCACCTTTGCCACTGCAGAGGCGGCTTTTCTGTGCTCCTTTGGCACAGTGGATGTTATCACACGGGGTCTAAAGCAGACAGACCCCCGTCACATCCCCGTCCCATTGCAGTTCCTTTGCCCCTGTGTTCACATGACGTTGCACAGAACCCCTCCCATCCCCGTCGCATCCCTGTCCCATTGCGGATCCTTTGCCCCTGTGTTCACATGACATCACAGAGAACCCCCTCCCATCCCCTTCCCATCCCCGTTGCATTGCGGCATCATCCCCGTTCTTTTGCATGCCGGTTTCTTTGGGAATTACATTTGCTCAACCAGAAGCATACCGGAATGATGCTGCTTTCGTTCATTCTGGAATGATGCTAGTTGCTAGAGACCCGCGTGTGATAACGTCCAGTGTGTCTGTATGCTGCACCAAGGGAGCTCCCTGATGCCTCCCACCATGCGGTGGGGTGTGCTGCATGATGGCAGCATCAGGATGGAGTTGGGGGAGCCAGTGTGCAGTTACCACACCCCTACTCCACCCCCAGGCCAGCCCTTTTGGCCGGTCTGTACAGGGCGTTAGTTTGTAGAAGTAATTATCCATTGCTTTAGTCCCAACCTCCCCATGACAACTTAGGGCCTTTACAGATTGCCAGAAATAGTGCAAATTAAGGCCATTTTAACTGTCCTGGCTCAGTGCTAGGGAATCATGGGAATTTTTTTTTCTCTGGGACATTGAACCTTCTGTGCCGGAGAGCTGTGGTGCCACAATAAACTACAGTTCCCAGTTAAAGTGGCCTCAATTTGCACTATTTCAGACAGTCTGTAAAGGCCCCTAGTTAATATTAAAGTTAGGTTTTTTTTTAAAAAAAAGTGGGCCTTCATTTTTCCATTTCACTAAAGCACATAAAACACACACACACACACACACACACACACACACACTTGAAAACAACAGAATGGTCCATAAGATTAATGTGGACTTGAAAGAAGGCATATCTCCTTTAGGATTTAATGAACCCCACCCTTTTAAAAATAACCTTCATCGTTATAGATACATCACAAAAAGAGTGACATTGCATTTGATTACATTACAGTCATAATGTAATACATAATATTGTAATCTAACAAAGCTATATCTAGGCTATTGGAAACAAGTGATCTGTTATTTGTAACCCGTAGTTACTTCCAAGCTCTGCAAAGATCTCAGGTTTAATCCTCAGCATTTACAGCAAAGGATTTGTGATAATAGGGTGGGAAAAGTTCTCCTTTATCCTATGATTTCAATGAACAAGCCAATGAACAAGCCAAGTCAGACAGCCATAAGCAGAAGGAGAGCATCCAGTTTGATGTACCAGTCACCTGCATCAGGATAAAGTAACCTTCCCTTGTTAATATTGATGTCCCATAAACGTCTTCTTTCTTGTCCTTCTTTCTATCATTTTTCCAGTGCTGTTCCTTTCTGCCATATATGATGAATCCCATTCCCAGTTTGTAGTTTTTATTCCAAAGTATGCCAATCCATTGATTCCCATTGTTTCAGAGGCTTCCTGGTGCATGCTTATCACCTGATCCACTGACTGCTTCTGCTAAACTAGTAGCAGAGTTTGAGGTAAGAGGATAGATTTTCCACTCTTCTTCCAGATGGGAGAATCTTCTCATTTGGTGCTAGATCATGCTTTTCTAATCAGATGCTCTGGACAACAATTCCTATGAGGGCTAATATATTGGCTATTGTTCAGAGATTCGGGGTGGTGGTGGTTATATTCAAAAACATCTGGAGGATACCATACTGAGGGAAGCAGGTTTGACAGTAGATTGACAGGATGGATGCTACTACCTCCCATATCCAAAGAGTAAGATGGACAGACAGAAAACCAGAAATATCCAGTAATGTCAAGCTCCAATCACTGGCATAATTTCCTTCTCCCCATGCATCTGATGCCTGGTAAAGCTAGTTAAGGAGTTATAAATTGTGGCAATAGTGTCACAGTTGTGACTAAGTAGCTATCATGATGTAGATTAGGGGTTCCCAAGCTGTGCTCTAAGGAACCTTTAGGGCTCTGCATGCACTTCCCAGTGCTCTGTGGCGGTTCCAGGAAAATGAAACAAATAAAAATTGAATGAAATTATAGAATAACAATATATTCTTATATATACTCCTAAACATCA
Source organism: Phrynosoma blainvillii (assembly GCA_026167975.1). Taxonomy (NCBI): domain Eukaryota; kingdom Metazoa; phylum Chordata; class Lepidosauria; order Squamata; family Phrynosomatidae; genus Phrynosoma; species Phrynosoma blainvillii. Next base: position 10,230,844 of record JANUYF010000004.1, read on the forward strand.
TTAACTTGTAAGACATAGGGTAGGCCTATGCATACTGATATTCCATACTATGCTTTGAATTCTATAGAATTTCATACTATGCTTTGCATACTGATATTCCAGACTAACATAGCTATGTCTTTAAGAATCTTTGTAGTTTGGGACTTATTGTGGGGAAAAAAGGAGCATAAAACATAGTTTTTCATGCAGGAAGCCATATTTTCTGCACATAAATATTATTATTTTATATAGAAAATACTGTTTTTCTGCAAAACAGTGCTAATTTTGCACAGCTAAGTCCCAAACTGTAAGCAGTCTTCCAAACCTGTATGGTTTTGAAGATCTTGTAGCAGGAAGAAAATTTGCTACAATTACTTATTGGTTCCTTCAATAACAATTAGCAAAGAATTACATCATCATCATCATCATCATCATCATCATCTAAATAATACCTGTTAAGGAAAATGCAACATGGGACATACAGTGATAGAAATAAAATATGTATGTGAAAGTCACAATGACTAAGCAAGAGCAATTATGAAGCTACACAAGTGCAAAAGCTAATGTAATTTAGAAGTCTTGAGAGCCAAGGACAGAGTTATAGAATGCATATTGGAAACACCTGAGATTCATTAAGTGTACAAGGTAAAATGATGAAATACTTGGGTTGGTCATAAGTATGGGTTGAACTATGTGAACCAATCAAAATAAATATACACACCCACTGGGTGGAAACTAACTAGTGGGTGGTGATTAACAATGGCTATAATAATAGCAATGTTTGTCAATGTATTTTTGTGGAGTAGTTTTGGAGATATTGTGGGTAGTTGAGGAGATTTGTAGAGATTGTGATTTATTGGGCATACAGTACTTGTATATAGTAGAATAAAGTAGATCTTTTATATAAGACTACTGAGTTGTCTGATGTCTTGAGTGAAGATACAAGAGCCAGCAGAATCCTGGAAAAGTTTGGAGACATCTGGGGGAGAAGAGTGAGAAGGCTTGGAGAGTTTGTCAGGGTCTTCAACCTATTCTCTGAAACTCTGCTGCTTTGGAGAAAAGCATTAACCACTGATCAAAGCTGGTCAGCTCTGCTGCATAACAAGGTGGTGAGTTAGAGCCAGAGGTGAAGAGCTACAACTCTCATCATCCCTGACAATACCATCACTGTACAAGGCACTTTACAAGTAAAAGACCAACAAAAAAAGCAAAAAGCAAAAACTAGTTCCCAGTTCCTCGGACTTACAATCTGATTAGACATGACACAAAAGGAAAAGGGGATGGAAGTTTGAGAGGGGATTAAGTCCAGCAGACATTGCTTCTTCATTTCTCCCTCCATGGCCAGTTTAGTGGCAGTTGGGATGGAGGTGGGGAGGGAGGGAGATAAAGTCACTTTGAGAGATTCAATCAACTATTAATACCTCCTTTCCCAAGGCAATTTGATTTTTGGGAAGCAAACATCTCATTCAGTTGTCATCATAAGAAATCCTTTATCCTTGAATGAAACAAGTTGAATATTTTTTTTTTAAAAAAAAATCTGACAGTTTTGTGACTTTCAAAGAATACTCAGGCATAACTTTACATGAGAAAAATGGGCACAGTGCTACACTGTAACACTACAGACATAGGATATCTTCTGTATGAAGCAAGACATGCTTCCAGCCCTTTTACATCTCATTGTAGAAAAACAGGCTCTGAAAATAAAAAAAGTTGGCCTTTTTGTTGTTGTTATGTACATAATGTATCATGTTCTCATTCTGGTTTTCTGTTCCTCCTTTCAGTCTTTTCCATTCATTAAAACCTGGTGAGGTAATGCATTCATGGACACCTTGGGCTGACCAATTACCCATAAGTATGGGTTGACAAAGATAACAATACTCAGGGGTTTTTTTTGGGAGGGGGATAACTGAGGGAGGGCATCCCCCAAACAAGGAAAATGTGGGGGAGGGGAGCAAAATCACTGTAACAAGATTTCCCCAACATCATCATTTCAATTTAGAACAGTCATATAAATACAATTAAGATATGGATGATCATGAGTGGAATGGAAAGAAGAATAGTCAACATAAACTGATAAAGCAGAGAGGAACCACCAAAGCTTTTAGTCTTGAATGAAGCAAAATAGATGACAGAAAAGATTGGATTATATTATGGTAGCAGATGAACATGCTGCCAAGAGATGCCCATTCCTTTTGGTTCTGTAAACCAGTCTTCCGTATTCTAACAGCAAAAATTTATTTCAGTAACCATAGAGTTTAACAGTATGACTTCTGTAACCAAAACTACCATAATATCCACATATAAGCATAGAATAAGCAATGCCCTCCTGGTAAATTCACAGGCTTTAACTTGATTTGTTTATGAGGCAAAACATACTTGCACCCCTTCTTGTTTACCCACCCCTCTCATACACTCTCATTTTCGGCCCTTTCTGGTTTCCAACAAGAATAGCTTTGATGGAATTCATTGCCAGTATCCTCCCAAACATTCTCAGTACATTCTCTAACCAGGCAATTATTTTTCCTCAGAGCAAACACTACAATTCTCATCAGCTAAACTATCAAACCTCTATTATGTGTTAAAGGTAAAGGTAAAGATATTCCCTATTGACAAGGTTGTCAAGTTGTGCCTGATCATTGGGAGTGGTACTTATCTCTGTTACTAAGTTGAAGACCCAGTGTTGTCAGAGGCTACTCTGTTGTCATGTGGCCAGCATGATTGCACAGAACACTGTTTACCTTCCCACCAAAGTGGTACCTATTTATCTACTTGCATTTGCATGCTTTCAAAGCAAAGCAAAGCAAAGCAGCTTCATTTATATACCGCTTCATACCACGCTATGGGGTGTCTAAGCAGTTTACAACTGTAAGCTCATTGCCCCCCAACAGTTGGGTACTCATTTTAATGACCTCAGAAGGATGCAGGCCTGAGTCTAGCCTGAGCCCTGGCTAGTATTGAACTCGCAACCTTGTGGTTTATGAGTGGCTGCAGTACAGGCATTTAACCACTGCACCATCAGGTTGGCAGAAGCTGAGACTAGTGATGGGAGCTCACTCCATGATGCAGCACTCAGGCCTCCAACTGCCAACCTGGAGATCTTGCAATCAACAGAGTCAGCGTCTTAACCACTTGAGTCACTGTACCCCTTATGTGTTACATCCAATTTATAATATTGGTAGCCTGTCTATATTTAATTCCAGCACATTTATAACATATATACATTACCAATAGTAAAGGAAAAGAAAACTAACAAAAACAAACCACTTCTTATGACAGGATCTTTCAAAATCCTGGTACATGGCATGTCACAGCTGCCAAAATAGGAAGAAGACAGTCACATACCTGTCAGTTCTGAAAGCTGCCCACAAAATTTTATCTGTGATTATGTAAATGGATAATTCAAGAAAATAAATAAATAAATAAATAAATAGCAAAGTCAAAAAGAAAATACAAGCCGCTAAAATATAAGAAAATATTCTTCAAATTACATTTTCTGGAATTTTTGGAATTTCAGTGTGCTGGAATGTTTTCCATGTATTCCATAGAGTTATAAATATATCATAAAATTTTGGAAATATCTTGTGAAATTCATTAAGTAAATTGTATGGGTAGGTGTGCTGTCAAAACTAGAAATGCTATTATTAATATAATTGAACAGAAGGAATCAATAAATCAAATTCTTTTCCAATGGTCTGGTAAATTGTATAAAGTGTAATTCATATCATTTTATATAGTTTACATATTTGCCCTTTCTTTTACAACAGTGGCTCCCAACCTTGGTCCTCCAGATGTTTTGGACTTCAGCTTCCATAATTCTTGAGTGTTGGCTAAATTAGCTGAGTCTTCTGGGATCTGAAGGTTGGGAACCACTGCTGTATAGGAATAATAATAATAATAATAATAATAATAATAATAATAATAATAATAATTGTTTTGGCCACCCTTCCCCTCTGCCCATGAACAGTAATTATGCAATGCCATCACTTCTGTTGTTCTTTTCCTCCTTATGATCTTGTTCATCCTTGAAAACCTGCTGGAGAGCCACTTTTAAGGACATCCTAGACTGGCCCTTCTTTTGTCTCCTCCCAACTAAGAAATAGATCAGTGGATTGATACTAATGTTCAGGGAAGCACAGGCTGAACATTAGAGAAGGAAGATACATATAATAATGAAAGACTATATATTGAGTGGATGAAGAAGAATAGGAGTGAAAGCAAAATAATCGTGACATGCTTTCCTCAGTGATGTTGTCTTGATATACAGACTTGGATAAACAGGATCAGAGTGGAGATGATCATAAGCAGGATGCAAAGAAAACCTATCACAAAGTCCTTATCTCAAAGACTGTAAAGCTAATTCTAGATAGAAAGGAGAAAATCCATATTAGGGTTCAAACAATGGTGGATAAATATGGAGGCTGGTGACACTGATGCCAAAGAGGGAAGAGGACAGCTACATGCTTGTCAATGCTGATGGCTGTTAGCAGAAATATACCAGCACCATATCTGCAGAAAAACATTTCAAAAAATAAAATAAAAATAAAATAGTGACAAAAAGAACAAATGACAACATTATTTCACTCAACATGATTGGAAATAAAATTGTAGCAATAAGGGAAAGGGGAACCCCAAAGTCAGCTATGACAAGGTTCAGGATAAATGTGGTAAATAGATTCCTCTTAAGCTCAGGAGGCCCAATGACCATTCCATTTCCCAGAAGTCCGAAAAGCAAAATGATGGCAACAAAGCTATGGATGTTGTGTTAAATTTGCAAAGATGACTGGATGTCTACTTTCAATGCTCTCAGTTATGTTTTGGTAAAAAGAGAGATTATTTCCTGAATCTGCAGGATCACCACCATTCATATTATGCTCAAAGATAAGAGATGTGTCTTTGTTCATATTTTTATATGTAGACCTGTTAAGAAAAATGGATATGGAAATCAGTTGTCTTTGGAGGTAGACAAATGACATAGCTATAATTATGCCAAAAGAATACATATTGCTGTGATTGCCACATATCAGAAGTTTTCTTGGCATAATTGGTCTCCTCTGGACAAATTTTGCCAAGAAAATCCTATGATAGCATTTCCATAAGTCAAAGTCACCTTGAACACCCATAACACAACAACTACAGGTATCCCTTCATCAGTACAAATGCAGTGATTGTTTCATTTTTTTATTATATTATTGGATAGCTTGCTTATGTCCATAATCTAATTACACTCACCAAGTATTTGTAAATTCCAGTCCTGGAATAATCTCTGACACATTGCTTTTCAGTTCCAAAATTACTGTGCTATCTAAAAATAATAATAATTAGTAGCCATGAAGTAGAAACAATGATTATTGCCTAGCAGCTCAGATGCCATTGTTGCAGCAACCTTATGAATTTGGAAATTAGAAATTTTTAGCACTTCATATTTAATCAGTGGGCTACAGTTCCAGGTCATCTATTGGCAGTCTTGTATCTGAACATAGCTCATCTATGATACCTGTAGAGATGCCATTATCTTGTGTTGCGGGTATGCTACAACATGATGAAGATCAAGAGTTATGTTTGGCCAAAAAAAGTTTTGAATTTCTGAAATCTAGCTTACATTGCAGCTGAAAGCCAAGGCTTTGAAAAAAGAGAGAGCTGGGTCAAACCACTTCCCTTTTTTTGTCTTTTGTGGAATAAGTTTTGCTTTTCAGTGGGCACATTTAGACATTCATGAAGTAACACTAAGCAGTGTGTTCTTGTGAACTCCTTGTTCTTTATGTCTGTTATTTAGTTTCCATCAAACAACCCAGGACACACTTTACATTATTATGCAACATTATTCTGAGTCTTATTGTGGAGAAAATGAACGGCATCCAAAAAACCATCAAAAACCCAGCAATTCAAGGTGAAATGGTACTGCATCCCACTTTGGGTACATTGGAGTCAGCACTGTAGTTGGCATGTACTCTTTGTGTATATAGACACATAAAAAGTATGGCTACTGTTCAACCACTTATTCACCATGCCTATTACTGGTTAATGGTCCAAAAGTATCAGTGGCTGGCCGGAATCCTGTTGGTGTTTTATGAATGCACACATTCTGCTATAACAGCCAAAATACTGTAAAGGAACCATATCCTCTTTGATCTTGGAAGTTAAGCAGGATAATCAAGATTAGCCCCGGTTAGTACTTGGATGGAAGACCACCAATCAATACCAGATGCTGTAGACTATATTAGAGGGGAAGGAACTGGCAAAACCATATTATAAAATATTCAAAATAATACTAAAAAAACATGTTTTTCATCAAGAAACCCCAATGTCAATAATAATAATAATAATAATAATAATAATATTTATTTATATACCGCCCTAGTGGAAAACCAATAATTCTGGACCTACAAGAATCTTTGCAATTTTGAACTTGCTATGCACAAAATTTGGATGTGGTTGTTTTGAGCAGAAAACAGCATTTTCGGTGCAGAAAACAATATTTCAGCACAGAAATATTAATTCCTGTGGAGGAAAATAAGTAAAGCTGTAATTGGGGATTTATTCTGTGTAAAAATTGCACATGGCTGATTTGCATAGAAAACAACATTTCCTGCATGGAAAATAGAATTTAAACAAATAAATATTAATTTCTGAGCAGAAAATTGTGGTTTCTGTGCAAAAATAAAATGTAATGGGAGATTTGTTCTACACAAAATTACACATGGTTGATTTGCACATAGAACAGCTTTTTAATATGTGATCGTATATAATGAGACTTGAGCATCAATGAATTTTGGTATCCACAGGGGATCCTGGAACCAAACCCGACAGATACCAAGGGCTCACAGTAATAATAAAAAGTTCAATGGATATGGATGAAAATGAATTGCTAAAATGTTCATGAGACTCGATATGAAACATGATTAGTAGGAAGACGAAGGAGAAGGACCTAAGGGAGGTGAGATCTAAGGGAGGTGAGAACACAACAAATGCAGTTGTATGTAACTCATGAATAAGTGAGTACGAGGGAGGGGGGATTGGAAACTCTTGATACTTCCATAGGCCCCCACACCTCCCAAACTGGATATTCTCAAAGGGATTTTTTGTTGTTGTTCATTTGAGGACAGAGGAGCAAATATAATGTATATAAAACATAAATTGTGTCTTGCATCCCTTCACAGATGCAGTTTTCTCTTTCCATCTTGCCAGCAAAGTGTGACTGTCATAAAAGTAGCTTTCTCAGGAAGTGGAAGATTGTCAGAAGCAGTTTTAAAAGGAAACTGAGGTTTTGCACTAGCAGTTTTATGACAATGTGATGCATATATGTAGAAATGCTTAGTATGATGAAAGTAGTTATTAAGAAAGTTATTGAGTCACTAGGTAAAGGTAAAGGTATTCCCTGTTGACAAGGTTGTCAAGTTGTGTCTGACTGTAGGGGGCGGTGCTCATGTCTGTAACTAAGGGCCTAAGCAGACGACTAAAACAGTCGTCTTGGAGGCCCGGAAGAGGAGGAGCCACCGCACGCGCGGCGGCCCTTCCTCTTCCTGAGGTCGCCCTGAGCGCTTCCGGGCCACCGCACGCCGGACGCGTTCAGGGCGGCCTCCCTCCACAGCGTCCGGACGCGCTGTGGAGGATAAGTCGCAAAAAGGGCGCCCGCCGCTTTTAGGGCGCTCTTTTTGCGACTTATGAAAGGAGTGCCTTTTTGGCGCTCCTTTCAGGGTCGCCGGGGAGGCGCCGCGGTGAGGCTGCCATAGCCCCGCGGCGCTCCGGACCAGGGCGCTCCAAACGCCCTGGTCTGCATCCCCCCTAAGTGAAAGAGCCAGCATTGTCAGCATTATCTCTCTCTATATATATAGATATAGATATAGATATATATACACACACACACACACAATAAAATACCAAAATAATATACATTAATACTAATGTATTAATGTATACTAGGTAACATTTTAATGTATCAAAAGCCAGTGTTGTCAGAGACTACTCTATGATCATGTGGCCACTATGATTGTACAGAACGCTGTTTACCTTCCCACCAAAGTGCTAATCACTTTGTCACTGCTAATTAAGTCACTAATTAAGTTGCTAGAAGAGCTCAAGCATAATATAGGAACAGGGTCTGCACAAAGTCTGAGCAGCGTAAGGGAGAAAAATCAGCCAACTACTCAGCTAATATATCATGGGAAAGTACAATGAACTAAAAAGTGCAGTGGTTTGAGCACTGGACTATGACTCTAGAGACTAGGATTCAACTTCCAGCTCAGCCATGTAAATCCACTGTGTGACCTTGGGCAAGTCACACTCTCTGAGCCTCAGAGGATGGCAATGGCAAACCACCTCTAAAGAATCTTGCCAAGAAAACCCCATGATAGTTTCCCCTTAGAGTCACCATAAGTCAGAAACAACTTGAAGACACATATTAGGAAGAACTTCCTGACAGTAAGCGCTGGTTGACAGTGGAACACACTCCCTTGGAGTGTGGTGGCGTTTCCTTAGAATCATAGAACTAGAAAGACCACAAGGGCCTTCCAGTTCAACCCCCTGCCATGCAGAAAGACTATGAAGATTATCACATGGAGGGATAAGGATGGGAGCAAAACGGATTGCTCCCATCCCATTCGCACAATCAGGGGAAAGATTTCCACACACAGCACGCTTCTCCTGTCCTTCTCCCATCAGTGAAGTGTAATGGCCCTGTCATTTGGTATTAATGGGAGTTCCACCTCCCTTTTGGGAGGAAAAGTGGGATAGAAAACAAACAAGCAAATAATAAATTAGTTGAATCCATTGCTCCAGGTCCTAACCACTGGAGCTGCAAAAAACAAACTTGCTCCATCCTCAATATGACACCCTTTCAAATATTTAAACAGGGTTATCATATCATCTTTCACCCTTCTCTTCCCTAGACTAAACATATCCAGCTCCCTAAGTTGCTCCTCATAGGGTATGGTTACCAGACCCTTCACCATTTTGGTCACCCTCCCCTGGGCACACTTCAGCTTGTCCACATCCTTCCTGAGTTGTGATGCCCAGAACTGGACACAGTATTCCAGGTGAGGCCTAACTAAAGCAGAGTAGAGTGGCACTATTACTTCCCTCCATCTACACACTATACATCTATTGATGCAGCCTAGAATTGCAGTGGCTTTTTTAGCTGCTGCATCACACTATTGAATCATGTTCAACTTGTGGTCTACTAGGACTCCTAGATCCTTTTCACATGTACTGTTGTTAAGCCATGTGTCCCCCATCCAGCATTCTAATCTATTAAGATCATTTTTAATTTTGATCATGTTCTCTGGAATGTTAGCCACTTTGGAAGCTTTTAAACAGAACTTGGATGGTCTTCTGTTGGGGTGCTTTGATTGTGTATTCCTGCATGGCAGACAGTTAGCCTTGATGGCCCTTGAAGTTTCTTCTAACTCTATGGTTCTTCCAACAACAATAACAATAGTTATTCAAAACCATAAATATGGATCTCCATCAGTTACAAAACTGTAAGTCTGCCTTATGATCTTGTAAGTGCTGGAAAGGATGCCTCTGACATATTTATTTATATTCTATATAGGTCTTGCAGCACCATTGAGACCAACTGAGCAAAAGAGAGTTTAACATAATCTTCTGTAGATTTGGTCTGCTCACTCTGATGCAACTGAAATGCATCTGAGGAAGTAGACCAACTATACAAAGGTTTACATTACAATGCCTTTTGCACAGTTAGTATAAAAAGTTCTAGAAAATTCCTTTCAATACTGATATTCCAAACTAACCTATGATATCTCTGAATTCTATATAGAAAACATTCATTTTATAATGATGTGTGTGAAATGGTATGAGACACTGAAAATAAAATGGTTCTTCAAACTTACGTAGCTGTCTTTGTCATAAAAAAGAATTTAAAATACCTTCATCTTCTTGGTGTCTTGTAATATATCATGAATTTTTTGGAATGCATTGTTAAAAATTGTCAAGGAAAGTACATGGAAAAGTTTGATATTGTCAGATTTACATGGATAGATTTCCTGTTGGAATTTGTGATTCTATTGTTAAGATATCCAGAACTCTAAAAAGGAAAGAACACTGCATTAAATACATTAAAAATAATTACTTCATGCATTATGTTGGAAAAATCACAGGGAAAATCAAAAGTACATTTTTAATTCAAAAGTACATGGCAATTAGCAATAGAGGTAATGCTTATACATGAGAAATATTTACAGTGAAAAACAATCTTTATTATTAGGTGATTGAATCTCTCTTGGTTATACTCACAAACTCTTTTTAAAGGTTAGGTGAGACATGTTTGATGTTGTATATAAATCTTTTTTTCACTTGGGAAAACTATGTATTTTATTTTACTTTTGATTTTATAATTTACTTCAGTTTTGGAGAGTGCATATGACAATGCCTTTTATTTTCTAAGCTAAAGATATGATTTTCTTATTAAAATATGTATGATGGCCTCCCCTCCCTTTTACCCATAAAGGATCATCACACAAGGGAATCACATGTGGGATTCTGTTCTTCTTTACTGTCATACTCATCCTTGAAAACCCTTTGGAGTGCCACTTTCATGGACATCCTCAGCCGACCTTTCTTTTGTTTCCTCCCAACTAAGAAATAGATAAGTGGGTTGATGCTACTGTTTAGAGAAGCACATCCCAAACCTATTACCATTAGACTGAGTGGAAGAGAATAAAAATACTTAATTATATAAAATACATTAAGTGGCAAAGCAAAGATGAGAAAGAAGAGGAGTGAAAGTAAGATGGCGGTGATCAGCTTTCTCCGCTGGTGTTGTTCTGGTTTACAGCAGATGTGGATGAACAGAGTCAGAGTGGAGATAACCATGAGTGGAGTGCCTAGCAGAACATTCACAACAAGCTGATATAGCAGTGGGGACTTTTCAGAGCTCACAGTCCTATGGAGAGTGAAGTGAATTCCAGAGAGTAGGAAGGAGAAGACCCATATTAGGGCACAAATAATGGTGGATAAATGTGGCGGCCGGTGGCATCGATGCCAAAGAGGAAAGAGGACAGCCACACAACGGTCAATGCTGATGGCTGCCAGTAGAAATTGGCTAGTAGAATACGTGAAGAAAAACAGTTCAAAAAATACTAAAAATATTTCAGCAAAAGCACTAATTCTGTTATACAAGTGCACTATAATCACAAATGTAGATGTGCAGATAATACAGAGGAGGACTCCAAAGTCAGCTATAGAGAGGTTCAGGATGTAGGTGGTGAAAGGATTCCTTTTCATGCGGAAGCCAAGAAACCAGATGACCATTCCATTCCCCACAAACCCCAAAAGGCAAATTAAGACAATGAAACTGTTGATCATATTCTGCAGCAAATTGTTAAAGTGTGGATTAACTTTGTTCTTGGTTGGATGTCCTGTGTGAGTGCTTCCATTCATATTTGGATAAGTGGATAGGGTTGTTTTTGAATCTCCAGAATGTATATAGTCATCCATGATCTTTCCCAGACTAGCAGATCCATTTCTGCTAATTTCATCATAGAGACCCCTGTTAAGAAAAAGAGAAGAAAGATCAAATTCTATTATGGAGTCAGACAAATGATAATGGCAGCTATGTTGATTCACCATATAGGGGTTTATTCAAAATTAAATAAAGAGTGCCACTAAATGACAGATGTGGGCCATTAGTATATAGTGATCTGAATGCTGTCCTAGGACTCTTGGAGACAAGGGTTAGAATCTCTGCCCCATCATGGAAAACTACTTGGTAGCATTGTGCATGCTACATTTTCTCAGCCTTAGCATAAGGCAGTGGCAAACAAATTTTGAATATATCTTGCCAAGAAAACTCTATGATAGGGTTGCCAGTATCAAGTTAGAATCAGCTTGAAGGAGCACAGCAACAATAAGCAAGTTGGAGTACACATTGTGTAGTGGTTTGAATGTTAGACCAGGACCCTGAGTGAGTAGTGTTTGAATTTCCACTTAGCCATGGTAGCCCACTGTGTAACTTTGAGCCAGTCATAGTCATTCAGCTTAAAAGAAGGCAATGACAAACCTCCACTGAATAAAACTTACTAATCCCCCCGTCCTTCCATGATAGGGTTGCCAGTTACTCACATCTCTAATGGTTTTGTTTGAAAACATACTTACCAAACTTCTCCCACAGCAATATATGGTATAATATCTGTATAATTGAATTTTCCTTCAAAGTATATTGCCGTATCTAAACAATACAGAAATAACAAAATATATAGGTCATTCATTGTTACCATTATCACTTAGAAGACCAGGTGCCAACTGTTGAACAGCCTTATATACTTGGAAAATATACATATTTTAGCATTTTCTAGCTAAAAAGGAAACTGTCCAAGAAGTCAATCTAAGGCATGGATTAAACCAATCAATGAATTGTTGTATTGAAAAGGGATCTTCCAGCACCTTTTAGACTAACTGAGAGGAAGTAGTTTGTGGCATAAGCTGATGTAGTCTGAGTCTACCTCATCTGATGCATGGAGTGAAGTGCCTGTGGACGGACATTTATATCCATGAATAGGCAGATTGTGTGTGAGAATAGCAATAAAAATGCAAAACATCTGGGTACAGTGATGAAGTGACAAGTTTCAGTTTATGGTCATTGGGGGATGGGAGGAAAGATATGGCCTGAAGCCAAGGTGAAGATAAGGAATGATGTGATTGCACTCTTTAAATACTGCAAATGTTGTCATAAAGAGGTGGGACTAGGCCTGTTCTATCCTGATACATAGAGCATCTTACAAACACAGGGCCTTTGCAGATTGCCAGAAATAGTGCAAATTGAGTCCACTTTAACTGCCCTGGCTCAGTGCTAGGGAATCATGGGAATTTTAGTTTATTGTGGCACCAGAGCTCTCTGACAGAGAAGGCTCAATGTCTCAGAAAAAATACAATTCCCATGATTCCCTAGCACTGAGCCAGGACAGTTAAAGTAGACTCAATTTGCACTATTTTTGACAGTCTGACACAAAACTGAGGGAGCATGGGGGGGGGGAGGAGGACAAAGAGACAAGGAGGACCAAAGAGACAAAGTTCTGTACTGTCCATTAAGGAGAGCACAGGAGACTGGTCTCTATCTCTAGCCACTTTATAGACTGGATTCAGACCTCTGCTTCATCTCCTCAGGTTTGCACACAAGCCAACAGGAAGACCCTGGCTGGCAGATTTTCTCACCTTTCCTCAGATCCTGGGAAACTGCAAAGGCCTCTGGGTAGGAGAAGGCTTTGTCTGTGAAGAAAACAGCCCTTGCCTGGGTCTGCTTGGGCTGACATTCCAAACACTTTCATGCCAGCCTAAGGCCCTATCTGCATGGATCAAATAAAATGGCCTCCCCGCATCCTCTTGTTGGGGAGACTGGATGATGTATGGCCCAAATCTAGGTTCTGGTGCTAACAGGCTGGACAATGCCCAGGCCAGAATTGGTATATACTCCTTTTACCATAGGTTAAAAAAATCCCAGTTGCTTGGATTTTCCCAGAAGATCTGAAGCCCTTCATTCTGACACCAAGTGGCTGTTTGAAACACATTCTGCTCTGCCGCCTGGGACATCTGCCACTTCTGCCAGTCATTTGGTCTGAAGTCAGAACAAATTCCCCAGTTATGTGATTGAGGCTCATCATCTTATTCTGGCCTCAGAGAGAAGCAACCCATAGTGGTGGCAGATGTGCCAGGTCAGATGTGCCAGGCAGATCAGCCACCTGGTATTACAATGGAGGGGTTTTGCAACAGGGAAGGTTGTGACAGCTCTAGTGCCAGGATTCTCTGGGCTGCCAGATGCCAGTGGAGAGAAGACTTTTGACTGAACATGAAACTTCAGGGTTCTCTTTTTCTCCTCAGAAAATTGCTTGTTTTGCAGGGAATGTAGTTTGAAACAAATTTTTAATGATTTCAGATGCTACAAGTAAAGTTTTTTCTTTTATTCAAATCATGAACATCAACATCAACTTTGACTATTTTGTCTTCACATAAAAGAATGAATAATCCCTACAATGTTGCCCTAAAACAATTAGTCATTAAAAAAAAACATTTATGTTTATATCTTGCCTCCTCTCCAAGGAGTTCAAAGTGATCTACATAGAGCTCAATTTCTTCACTTTATCTGTGAGTTACATCAGGCTGCGAGAGCATGATTGGCTTAAAGTCATCCATCTGTGGATACAGCCGGAAGAGCCGGCTGTATGTACAGCTATAAGGAAATGCTTGTCAAAAAGGCTTTTCATGGACAGTCTGGAAAGTGCTTTCCACAGTGTGAAAAGTGCCAAGTATATGTGAACATTGTGAAAGCATTGCCATGATCATTAAGATCTTTCCTATCCCATCGGCACACTGTTGAAACAAAGAAAACAACCTGGTGGAAAACAACCATAGATTTGCACATGTAAATGGAGATATTAGCATGTAAATCAATATGTTGAGTGGTGGGTGGAGTTGGACTTGATGGTTTATGAGACTCATTACAACTCTATGAGACACCCAAGGCACAATATAACACTCAAACTCCATTTTTTCTTCTCTGTTTAGGTGTGAAACGTACACAAAATAATTAGCAAAAGAAACTCAGGGCTCTTCAAGGAGACAACCACACAAACACATATACAGAGAAACACACAATTTACACTTTCACAGTGCTGAGTATCTTATGTACATCAAATAGTAATGATGCCTACTAAATCAATTTTAATTCTATGCTGTTTTTGTAACACCATAAAATCTGAGTACTTCTACAAGGCACTCTATATAAAACTAGGTTGTTAATAATAATAATAATAATAATAATAATAATAATAATAATTTATACCCCACCCCTCTGTCAAACAATCGGGGAGGCTTACAACAGTTAAAAATTACATCAACAATACAGATTAAAAAACCCCAAAACCCCACCCTCCCCGTTAAAAAAGTATTAAACTACCCATCCATTAAAAAACATGACATAAAATATCAAATAAAATAAGTTAATTGGAACAAGTATCAGCAAACAAGAGCAGTGGATGAGCCAAAAACTAAAAGAGGTGGAAAGGCACAACTCCTGAGGCTGGGGATCTAATCGGGAAAGGCCTGCCGAAAGAGATACATCTTCACAGCCTTTTTAAAGCTGATACTGAGGTAATATGCTCTCATTTGAATGACCTGCTCATTTTTAAAAGCACTTGGTAATTAGCAAACCATAAGAAATGATTTTCAGCAAAACTTATTTACACTCTGATAGTACACTCCCAGATACAGACACATGTAAGATAAATGTTCTTGGTAGCTAGATTAGCCAGATGACAGGAAAGAAAAAGAAAATATTTTATATCATATAGCAATCATGCCAGACCTGGTTGAACAATAACAGTGAAGCACATGTTCGTATTATGTCAAGAAAATATGGTGAAATAGCTACACACACACACACACACACACACACTGAGGTAGAACCTGGATCCCATGGAGATTCTATAAAACTGAAATACTTTTTAATAAAAGAATTGGAAATGAGTATTCACACAAAGTACCAAATGTTTCAGCTTCACTTTCTTCTGTGATATCCATTACAATGGAAGTGATAAACAGCACCCAGTAATTGTCATAGCATGCTCATAGCAAGATTTGAGAAGGCGGTGCTGGATGTAAAAGTGGTATTCATCTCTAAATTAAAGTGGTACATAATCAAAATATTGTGTCTGTAAAGGATCTGTCAGAAATATTGTTTGTTTATTTTAAATTCTATTTATATAAAACATGGGAAATGCTATAGTGCAATGGCATAGCTAGGTATGTGCTAAATCTTGGTTTTAGGCAAACTAGACCTATTACAGCCAGAGGTCTTGTTCAGACAGCTACTCTGTACTTCCAAGATCATAATATATTGCACAAGAAGAGGCCAATGTTGTATAGACTTAGCATTAGCTAAAACTGCAGGGACCTTTGGGAGAGCAGATCAGGAAGATGAGTGTATTGGAACTATTGGCATCTGCCATCCTAATCCTTCTTCTACAAAGTTCTCCTGGTCATTTCTGTTACTGTTTCTTACCTGTGAGGTTCTGAATCTGCTCTGCCATTCTGTGTCTAGTTGCTTGTAATAAAAATGCTATTCTGTATTTGAAGGTTGTTCTGATAAGGATATTTGAATGCCAGAAGAATTCAGGATGGAGATTGCTGTTGTGAATGCAGAATCCAAAGAGAAAACTAAATGAGACAAAAGCAAAAAGACTGGAACATGTACTATTGTACTAAGTTGTACTAATCTATGCTATGAGAATTGTCTGTCACATACACAAAACATCCTCTTCAGATTTTCCAGTAGCAGATCCTTAGAGTAAAAAATAAACAAAAAATTATTGTGTAAGATGTTGTGCTCTATGCAAACTGTAGGAGTAAATATTACTCGCTTTCATAAAGTAAACACATGTCTGTCAAGACATATACATCCAATGTATTGTAATATAGCGACATACTTGGTTTTGACTCTAGATTTAAGAGGACGGCTGTATGTGAGAATAAATTTGGAATGAAGACAGGTATAGAGATTCTAAAAACATACACACAAAAAACAGAAACTGTATTTTGCAAAAAGTATGCAAAAATGTTCAAATTAGTTTCACAAAAAAGTCCCATTTCTCAGAGAGGTGGGAGTCCCCCCTTGTCCTCAAGAATGAGAAAACCTTTGAGTATTCTTTACATTCCTGCTACTCAAAATGTGAACACATTTACAGCATAACATGTGAACACACCTAGAATCACATTGGTAACCCAAAACAATCACACAAGTCTTTCTAGTCCTTATAATACTTCTTTACAGGCATGGCAAGGTAGGATGGAGACATTGATATCTTCACTGAAGTTGGAAAGCAAGAGGCAGGGAACTATGGGGGGTTGCAGACTGCCAGAAATAGTGTGAATTCAGTCCACTTTTAGGGTTAGGGTTAGAGTTAGGGAACCATGGGAACTGTATTTTATTGTGGCATCAGAGTTGTCTGACAGAGAAGGCTCAATGTCTCAGAAAAATAACAGTTCCCATGATTCCCTAGCACTAACCCTAACCCTAAAAGTGGACTGAATTCACACTATTTCTGGCAGTCTGCAACCCCCCTATGTTAGTTCAGAACCAAGAGCAGGACAAGCTATACTTTTAGAGACTTGCCACCTGCCAGCTGCTAAAATATAGTATTGGTTCCTTCTGAAATACCTTTACAGATCAGAGGCATGCTACTAAAATGACTGCCTAGTTTTCTTCTACAGTTATCCTTGCTTGCCATGTCATGGTAGAAGCAAAATACCATGGACTTTATCACACGGGGTCCAAGCAGTCGCATCCCCGTCCCATGGCGCTTCCTTCTGGTCATGGGAAATGTAACTCCCATTTCGACTAGGAATCCAAAAGAACGGGGATGAGACGGGGATGCGACGGGGATGCGACAGGGATGGGCGGGGTTTCCCTGCGATGTCGTTTGATCACCCGGGGAAAGGAAGCACCATGGGACGGGGATGCCACGGGGATGCGACTGCTTCAGACCCCCGTGTGATAAGGTCCCATGTTAGGTCAGGAACTAACAATCCTTTCAGAGTATTATCCCCTGCTTGCCACTAAAATACAGTGTTGGTTCTCTTTCCATTACATTTACAGATCAAATGCATGCTACACATTAAGGATCCCATGAGATCAGTTCAGAATTGATTATGGTTTCTTAGTATTTCTTTGCTAGATGAAATTCATAGCTTTATCAATGCAAGCTCACTCTATACTGCTGAAAGCCTCAGACATACCTGGTGGTGTGGTGAAAATCCTTGGTGTGGTCTCCCAGTCTCTTTTAAAACTCCAAAGACTCCAGAAAATTAGATGTCTTCCAACAGTCTGGTGTGCCACTTGAATTTATTAAACAGAAAGTGATGATGTTGCAGTTCACCCCCAAAAAGGGAACTTGATTAATACTTTTTCATCAGAAAGCAGGATAAACATGAAAAGCAGCTGTACAAAGATGTTGTAGAAGATTGACTATTTTGTGGATGGAGGCTTCCTGGAACTACTTTTTCCAATGTACATCCATCCCTTCCCATGTCTCACACATCTTTTCAAGATGTTGGACCAGAGATGGGAGGTTTAAATCCTTCTGAACTACCTCCACTATAATAACAATGCTTATGAAGCTCTCTGCACTGGCTGTAATGGGGAAAAAAAGATAAAGATAAGAATATACTGCTAATTGTGTCTTTAAAACAATATCTGTTGAGGGTGGTGTTGAGAGTAATAGGTCATTTGACCTCAGCCTGTGGTTGTCATATTTATGGTTGTTCTGCCTTGTGTTTTACATGAGGGCAGCCAAAAAGTTTAGATAATTGTATCTTCACTCTGATGTATCCATATAAATGGATTCCATAGTAAAACCATCACAATCAGTAATACTGCTATCTGTTACTGCCAACAATCATTAGCAAATGGTAGACATGAAGATGAGTAGTAAAGGCATTGTTATCGCCCATCTGATTTGCAGTTGCACCACAACATTAATGCAATGACAAATGTCATAAATCATGTCCTCAATCAATTACTGTTAAATATTCAGTGGGCCCTTGATATCTGCTTGATTTTGGTACCAGGTCCCCATGGATAGCAAAATCCATGAATGTTCAAGTCCCATTATATACAATGGTGTAGGTAAGTGGTGTCCCTTTTATAATTTGGCAAAATTAAGGCTTGCTTTTTGGAATTTATATACAAATATTTAAATATTTTCAAACTCTTGATGGTTGAATCTGTGACTAAGAAATCTGTGGATACTGAAGGCCAACTGTAAAATCATCTTCTGATTAACAAGATATATAGAAATATGAGTCAAAGGGACATGGGGCACAACAGTTTCAAGATCAGTAATTAGGTCTGTGGGCCTGTCATCCCCACCTGCCTGGTAAACATAAGTGAAGGTATCTATCACCAGCCAATCATTGTGACAAGGCTTATCAGTCAGTTGGAAGAGTAACCTTCATCAGCTTGACTGTTAGTTACCTCCTCCATTGTCCCACTTCCCCTGATTGGGCATTTTCTTCCCCAATTTAGTTTGTGCCCAATGTCCCTTTTCCTTCTATATCCAACAATTGTGAGAAAGCAGCATTCTCAAAGGGATAGTAAGACCAGAGAAAAAACATATCAGGGTCTGGAAACCATGCCTTATGAGGAGAGACATATGGAGCTGAGTATGTTTAGCCTGGAGAAGAGAAGGTTAAGAGGTGACATGATAGCCCTGTTTAAATATTTGAAGGGGTGTCACATTGAAGATGGAGCATGCTTGTTTTCTGCTGCTGCAAGAATAGGACCTGGAGCAATGGATTCAGACTACAGGAAAAGAGTTTCCACCTCAATATTAGGAAGAAGTTCCTGACAGTAAGAGCTGTTCAACAGTGGAACACCCTCCCTCAGAGGATGATGGAATCTCCTTCTTTGGAGGTCTTTAACCAGAGGCTCAATGGCCATCTATCAGGAGTGTTTTGATTTTGTGTTCCTGTATGGCAGAATGGGGTTCGACTGGATGGCCCTTGTCATCATTGCAAACTCTGTGATTCTATGATTCTAATGCAAACAATTACCAGCACATCTTCCAGCATCAAACACACCCAAGATACATGTAGCAACTGCAAACAAATACTGAAGGAATCATCCAAGGGAAGATACCTCCAGAGAAAGTGAAAAACTCATGTTCCAATAACATGAGAAAATTCCTTCCTGCCCCCTGAAAACAACCAGCTAAAGCTTGAGGATGCCCCAAACCAAACAAGCAGCAAAAAGTGGATGGGTGGGTTGCACTGAATTTCCAGCCAAAAATTGCCAATAACCATGTGCCTGGGCTTTGTATGGATGTAAAATCATGTTGAAAGTCTTGTGAGCTTTCTTGTTCCTTGAGACTTCCCCTAGGATCTGGCATGAGATTTTGTCAGATCTTGTGCAAAACCTCACAACAACTGTGCTATTGTGAAATTTCAGGCAATAAGGGACTCCGAGCAGCTACTGTGAGTCCAGCGAAGGCTTGGTTATACCATTTATTGACCAGTGTCACCATGTCAAAAACAAAGACCACGTGGCTGCATGCAATCCCCAAAATGAGCAGAGATACAATGATATGGGTAGACAGAGCATAGTCCTTGAACCTTTTTTTAAAAAAAACAACTGACATTCAGAATTAAAAAAGGATTTGGACACATGGAAAGGGACACAACTGAGATAATGTTATGACCGTGAGATAATGTTATGACCGTGCAGAAAGAAACTGTCCACCATTCTTGAAACTTAAATACTGGAAAAATCCACTCTGATCATCTCAAAATGACTCAACATAGCTAAAGTTTATGACCGATCTATTATGGTTTTACACTTTTGGGATCTATATTTAGTATTCATATTCTTTACTTTGGCAGCATCAGCACCGCAGGAATAATGCAGTTTTACAATGCTTTAACTGCCACGGCTCAATGTTTTGGAATTTTTGGATTTGTCATTTCATGAAGTATTCAGCCCAGTCTGTCAGAGAGTTCTGGTGCCAGAGCAAACTCAAATTCCAGAATTCTACAGGACAGAGCCATGACAATTAAAGCAGTGTCAAACTGCATTATTTTTGCACTGGAGATGAAGCCTTTATTACTCTTGTTATTGTTCAGATATTTGGTTACTATTCTTAGATGATGTGTTAGTTTAACATTTTCCATATATATTAATTACAGCAAAACTAAATTAAAAATTAAAACAAAACAAAACAGAATACCAGTCTGGACAGAGTGTTTTTTCTCTGAAATAATTGTTAATGCTGTTATTAATTAAATGTACTGAAATAGCTCTATGTGTTCTTTAATTTCCTCCACACAAGACAACTTGGAGAACCTGTAAATGTTTCCTTTGCAGAGAATTGTTCTTTTCTGTGCAGAAAATGCTTTCTCATGTTTATCAAATGACTGTTGTTTATTGTACAAAAGAATCAGGTATGCATTTTCTGAAGAATAAGTCCCAAACAACAGAGATTTCTATGCAGAGAAATGCTGTTTTCTTTGCAAAAAAATTATGTCTGACTTTAAAAAAAAAAAAAAAGTCCCAAACTGTGAAGATTCTCATCACTCCATGATTTTTTCCATCTTGACACTTGAAAAACTTGTTTTTCAACCATTTTTTGAATGGCTTAGAAAAAAAAATCCATCCTTTCTTGGAAAGCCCTCTCATGTGCCCTCACCAAATGGGGTGATAACAGTAGTAGTACTGAAAGACAGTCCTCCTTGGTTATCTGAAAATATAGGCAACCTCAATAAGGAGAGATGGTTTTTGAGGTAGAACTGCTGGTGAACAATTGCAGAGTGAGGAGGTCCATGGACAATATTTCTTTCCACCTCTCTCAGGAACCAGATCAGTAGGTCTGGCACGATTGGAAGTGATTTACATCACCCTAGGTTTTGTTTTCAGCCAATTTTCTGTCAATTACATTGGCTATTTTTTTAAAAAAGCTTTTAGATATCTGCAGTACCATATTTATTTTGTGTGCTTCTTTTTGTGTTATTCCCCCAGGCTATTAGCAGATATCTGGATTAGATTCTTAGGATGATATAAAATGGTTTCCTGCCATTAACTGCAAAGAACACATGTCTTATATCTGATTTTCTCTAAGACTGTGCATCTGAACACAGTTATGGGGTATCTAAAATCTATGATAGTTCATTACTTTCCCATAGGTTTTTAGAATAATAACACATCCTGTGTTTAGCCTGGAGAAGAGGTGGTTAAGAGAGGATATGATAGCCCTCTTTAAATATTTGAAGGGATGTCATATTGAGGAGGGAACTAGCTTGTTTTCTACTGCTCCAGAGTACAGGACACGGAACAATGGATGCAAGGTACAGGAAAAGAGATTCCACCTCAACATTAGAAGGAAGTTCCTGACATTAAGGGCGGTTCGACAGTGGAACACACTCCCTCAGAGAGTGGTGGAGTCTCCTTCCTTGGAGGTCTTTAAGCAGAGGCTGGATGGCCATCTGTTGGGGATGCTTTGATTGGGAGTTCCTGCATGGCAGGGGGTTGGACTGGATGGCCCTTGTGGTCTCTTCCAACTCTATGATTCTATGTTCTGCATTATACAGACATATCCTAAATATGGGGCATCCATGTTGCAGATTAATCCACTTGCAGTAATGGTGGGCAGTTCTCTATAAGAAGAGCCCACCCTCCAGTCCATCTGCCATCATCCTGACACGAGAGGGAGAGAAGAACCACTGGACTTGAGCCCCTTCCCCACTGCCATTCCTGTCTCTTTTTGTGTCATTTTTTAGATTGTAAGCCTGAGGACAGGGAACTGTCTAATTAACAATTTGTAAGCCTCTCTGAGAGCCTTTGTGGCTGAAGAATCCTATAACAGACACATCCCAAAGCAGAGGCATGTTTCATGTTCTAGACTAACCCACTTTTCTTGCACAGAAAAGGCTGTTGTCCATGCAAAACACCAACATGTGAATTTTGCACATAATAAATTCTGAACTGCAAAGATTGTTGGTCTGGATTCTTCTTGTCGGGCTTCTTGACACTCAAAAACAAAAACAAAACAAAACAAAAACATGATTTTCAACTATTTTTCAGATATGTGCAAATATTTTTTCCATATCTACTTCCTTTTGTTTTTATAGGAAGAATTAGAAGTCACTTTCTAAGCTGTCTAATGACTCCCCATATTGGGATGAAATTTGGAGCCACTCCTCCTAATGCTGTTCTGCTTCTAGAGAGGTTTCCATGGTCATTTCTTTTTAAGGTCTTGTCTTCCAGTTCTGCTTTTTCTATCAATCAATCACTTTTGATGGGAATATAATGGATCTTCCAAGCTAGTCAGCTATCTGTCTATTTCCACAAAACACTGCACCCTAAGACATCAAATGAAATTTTAGTTTTTATTCTCTGACTTCTGAACCTTATAAACTATGGTGGATATGAAAGTCTTTCAATTTCCCTCAATTTCACCAAATTCCCATCCATACTTTCTTCACAGCATTGTTTCATGCAAAAGTTAGAAGGCTTTGTACTTTTGCTCCAATGAAATTTGTTCATGCATTTTAACTAATGTGCACTTTTTTCCAATGACTAAGACATGTTTTAGCATATTCTTATCAATGTATATATTTTAACCATTCACCTTTTGAAATATATACATACTTTTGTGAATACTTTCTATCTCTGAAATACACTGTAAAGCTGACAGATGTGTGAACATTCAAGGTGAGGTGTGTATTTTCTTGCAACAAGTCCCAGGAGATGGGGAAAAAAACACCCAAAAAACCCTACATTTATCAAGACTATTGGGTCTGATGGGATTTCTTGCCAAACTTAATATAAGCCATGCATTATATAGAGAAATATAGGGGCATAAAGTGGTAACAAATGGTCTCTGAAATATTTTTATTTTTCCAATGTGAAGTTGTAGGCTTTCATGGCTGGCATCCAAAAAATTTTGTGGGTTTTTTGGGCTGTGTGGCCATGTTCTAGAAGAGTTTCTTTCTTCTAGAACATGGCCACACAGCCCGAAAAACCCACAAAAACTGCCAGCCACAGATGCTGGCGAAATGTCAGAATGAAACTCTGCTAGAACATGGCCACACAGCCCGAAAAACCCACAAAAAACTATTTTTATTTTCCTTTTCCAAAAACATTCTCATGCACATACTGGTCAATGGTGGGAAAATATAGTTTGCACAGTTTTAGTTGCAGTCATAGAATCATAGAGTTGGAAGAGATCACAATGGCCATCCAGTCCAACCCCCTGCCATGCAGGAACTGAAAATCAAACCATCCCCAACAGATGGCCATCCAGCCTCTGTTTAAAGCTGTCAAAACAGTTAAGGCATGCTTGTTATTTTTGCTGTAGTGCAAAAGCTAGCTAGGTAGGTGTTAAATCTTGGCTGTAGGCAAACTTAATACAGAATTAAACTAAAGGCATTTTCTTTGCTTGGCCTTCTTTTACGTGCTGAGACTGATAAGAACTCAAATAATAAAATAATAAAATAATAAAATTTATTTTTATCCCACCCCTCTGTGTAATGCAACTTGAAGGGAACATTTCATTTGATCTGTAACATATTTGGGAATTGTGAGCTTGACACATTTGTATTGTGATAGCTTTCTATTATGACATCTCTCAAAATCACTGGGTAAATTAGTTTCATTCATCTGTGGAATATAGCTAAGTCTGAGTTAATGATTGTTTTTCTCCTCTTCCTACTCCATAGCCATATGGAAAGCAATGATTACATTTATTAAGAGGTTTTTACATTCATATCCAGAACCCTGGCAAATTTCTCTTGAGGTGGTGGTGGAGAAGTCCTAACATTGAGTCTGGTGTTCCTGAAATATTTTTTCCATCACATTTCCCTGATTTTTAAAACATTGCCACCTTTGTTGTTGTTGTTAGCTGCCCTCAAGTTGGTTCCTACTCATGGGGGCCCTGTGGATGAGACATCTCCAAGAATTTCTATCTTCCACTGCCTGGCCCAGATCCTGCAAGACCTTCCCCATAACCCCCCTGATATAGTCTATCTGGTCTGTGGTCTTCCTCTTATTCTTCTACCCTCTATCTTTCCTAACATTATTTTTCTAATGATCCATGCCTTCTCATGATGTGGCCAAAGTATGATAGTCTCAGCTTGATCATCTTTGCTTCCAAGGAGAGCCCTGGTCTGATCTGTTCAAGAACCCATTTGCTTGTCTTCTTGGCTGTCCATGGTATCCTAAGTACTCTTCTTCAGCACCACATTTCAAATGAGTTGATTTTCTTTCTGTCTGCTTCCTTCACTGTCCAGCTCTCACATCTGTACATGGTAATTGGGAATACAATGTCCTGAATGATTCTGACTTTAGTGCTCAGTTGTATGTTGTTGCTCTTCAATATCTTTTCCAGTTCTTTCATAGCTGCCCTTCCCATTCCTAGTCTTCTTCTTATTTCTTGACTGCTGTTTCCATTCTGGTCAAAGTTTGATCCTAGATATGGGAATTCTTTTGCTATTTCTATTTCCTCATTGTCTAGGTTGAACTTGTGAAGGTCCTTGACGATCATTATTTTTGTTTTATGTTCAGCATCAGACCTGCCTTTGCCCTTATATCTTTGACCTTCCTTATTAATTGTTCCAATTCCTGAATGTCTTCTGCTAATAATATGGCATCATCTGCATATCTTAGGTTGCTAATGTTGTTTCCTCCTATCTTAACTCCTCCTTTTTCTGATTCTGAATTTCTTTATTTTGTTTAGATGTTTCTTTATATAATTCCCTGAAATGTCTAAGACTTTTTGAATTTGGTTTTGCTTTGTAACAATTTTGGAGCCGTTCCTAATTTTAGAAATAGTCCTGTTAGCTCTTTCTCTTCTTAAGGTGTAAGCCAGTAGTCCCCCTGGCTTATTTGCACCTTCAAAATATTTGTGTTTAACAAATTTATTTTTTTTCCAATTTCCTCCATAGTTATTATGGATATTTGTTTTTGTATGTATTTAATCTCGTTCATAATTTCCAACTTTCCAGGGTCTTCCATCAATTTATTTTCTAATCTCTTTAGTTCTATATAAAATTTTGTTCTTTCTCTTTTCTTTTTTTCCTCCATTCTATGGTCTTTTGTAATATGTACCCTCTAATTACTGCCTTAGAGGCATCCCAAACAACATGCATAGGTGTACCACAATTCATGTTTTCTTCAAAATAATTCTCAATTCGTTGTTTAATTTCAGCACAAACTTTTGGATCTTTAACTACATTTAAATTTATCCTCCAATTGACTTGTGTAACTCCAAATTTCATCTCCAAAATCATGGGATTGTGATCTGACCAGATCTTGGGAGATGTTCCAACCTTAGATGTTAAATGCTCTGACAACCATATCATATCAATTCTCGAGTGTGAATGATGCCTGTTTGAGTAAAATGTGAATTCCTTTCCCTTTTCGTATTTAAACCTGTAAGCATCCCGAAGTGTCATCATATCAGTCAGTGTAAAGAACTCCTTTGGGAGTCTACCTTGCTTTTCTTTGATTAATTTTCCGGATGCCCGATCTATTTTGGGATCTATGACCCCATTCATGTCTCCAACCATAATTACATTTTCATAATCTAAATCAATTATCTGTTCTCTTAATTTCTTATAAAATATATTTTTATTTTCTAGAGGACCATATATTCCTATTAACAAAAAAAAAAAATCCCCTCAATTCTAATTTCTATAATTAGGTAATGGCCGTCTGAATCGTCTAAAAAATTTTTGGGTTCATACCTGTCTTTAATATAAAATGCCATTCCTTTCTTCTTAAATTTAGAAGCTGAGATAAATTCTAGTCCTAATTTTGGACATCGCAAATGTTTAGTATCTTTACTCCTAATTCTAGTTTCTTGAATACAATAAATGTCATGTTTTAACTTTTGTAAGAAATGAATTTCCCCCCCCCCCCCCCTTCTGGGGAGTGTTCATGCCCTGTACATTCCACGTTCCGATTTTTATTTGCTTTCCTTGACCCATAGCTATTCAATCAAATATTGTATCACATCAAAATTCAATCACGTAAAGTTCAAGTTCAAATCCAAGTCAATCGTCAAAATACTCTTCAACTCCAAGCCTGACTGATGACCTTAATTCCTCTATATTCCCTTCGCCTATGTCCTGTCTCCCTTTCTTTCTTCGTACTGCCTGACTACTCTTGCTTTCTTCGTCCCCTTCTTCTTCCTCATCCTCTGTATCCCCACTCCCCCCATTCTCTGATCCTACCTAATCTGCATCACTCTCTTGTCTCAGCAGCAATTTGGGCACTTGCACTTGCTGTCGCCCCTTCCTCCTCATCTTCTTCCCTTCTTGTGCCCTTTCCAGCATTATCATCCCTCTTATTATATGTCTTTCGACTGCCAAAGCATTGCGTGATAAAACTGCTGGCTTGTTCTGGTGAGGACATTCTAACTCTTTTTTTTTCCACCAAAAGGTTAAGCCCTCTGGCAACTCCCACCTATACTGTATTTTCTCCCTTCTCAAAATGCTCGTCAAATTGATGTATTCCCTTCTTTTCTTCAACAGGCATATCGGGACATCTTTCAGTACCTTAAGTTCATGCCCTTTGTATTGAAATGGTGTTTCATTATGTTTACTCCAAAACAGGTCTTGTGTTTTCCGTCTGACAAAATGCACTGCTATATCCCTTGGAAGACCTCTTTGCCTAGCAATCGAGGAATTAACGCGGTTTAATTTATCTATTTCATTTTCAAATATTTTCTTATTTTTATCAAGAAAGGAAGCGATTTTCGGTATTAATTTTCCCATTAAATTCTCATTCTTTTCTTCTGCCAACCCTCTTATTTTCACCGCCTTTTCCCTCATCTTTTGTTCCAGAATTGCCCTTTCATCTTGATCCTCCTCTCTTTTATTCTCCAATTTTGTCATTTTCATTTCTACTCTGTCACTTCTAACCTCCAAGATATCCACTCTTTTATTTGTAGCCTGCATATTGACTAGTAATCTATTGACCTTTTGATTTATCTCTCTAAGGTCGGCCCAAATTTCCTGTTTAATTTCTTTTTTAAAATCATTCAGTTGCTGAGTAAAATTTGCAGACAGCAATTCTATTTTTTCAAGAATTAATTGACTTATATCTGGGTTTTTAGATTTTTCAATTGAGGGGCGCCTCTGGGATTGAGAATTTAATTTTTGGGTCTGTCCCCTAGAGACCATTTTATCTAGCTTCTCTGATTGCATTTTTCTGAGGCCAAAATCAAAAATTCTAATTCCAAGATCAAGGATTACTGATGAATTTTAAAAATTTTTAACAGTATCAAATCAATATTTACCATTCGATTGTCAAATCAATACAGTTATCAATTTTTAAGTCGATATCTATGAATCAATTATCAGTTATCTTCTTCTATCCAAATCAAATTGGATCACAAAGTGTAAATGATGTACATATAATTACAATTGTTGAAAGTACCAATCCACTGTTCCTGTATTTGACCTAACCAGTCCACTCTCTTCCACAGTTATCGATCAAGGTCTCTAGGCTGTAGAAAAATCTCGTAGTTCTGTCTGGTCCAATTCATAAACTTTCAAAGTATTTATCCAACAGTAATGTTTTTAATTCAGAAAAGAAAAGAGGAAAGAGAAAAAAAATTCCGGAGACACTCTACCCACCAAAGGAGGAAAAAGAAAAATACTCTATGATTCCGTCAACATTCTCCACTAAGATTCTATGGCCTCCAAGGTTGGTCAATCCAGCTGTAAAAACTCTATGATTCCAACGACGCTCTTTCCCAACAACCAACTCTATGATATTCTGGAGACACTCTCTTTTTGGGAGGACCAATTCTATGATTCTAACTTCCTGTTGTAACTTCCCATTCAGTCCCTCTTGGTCCGCATAAAACTCCATCTGACCTAGAGCTTCTGCTCGGAGAAACAAACGCAGCAAACAGAGACTCCTTTCCCCCACGCCTCTTCAAGGACATGACGAGCCGCAATGTGGATTGTGCAGATTAAGAAAAGGTAAACAGCCTTTTAAGTCAATGTTAACTCCTTCAGGGTATAAGACTTGAAGCCAGATCATGCTGGGCTTACCACATTTCAAATTTATTATTTCGATTAATCAAGTTAATTTTGCCACTTTCAAATCCAAAAAGTTGAATCCGATAGCTGGGAGAGTACTTGAATTAATACCTTTTCTCTATCTCTGGCTATCAATCTTACAAATGTCTTTAAAAAGTAAAAAGGAAAAAAGTAATCAAATCAAAATCCAATCCAAAGACGCTATTCAAACAATTTATGTGAAATACAGCTTGGGTGTTAAATAGCTTGCCTTCGCACTCTACCAAACAGTTTAAGTACTTAAGGTCCACTTGTTTTAATATCTCAAATACTAATATATTGTATTAGTTTGTTATCTTCCCCTTAAATCTCAATCGTGCCTTCAAACATTAATGTATCAATCCACTCGATGTTAATACACCAAGTTATATTCTAATCCCTCCGAAACAGCTCACCTTCAAATTCTTCATTCAACATCTAAATTATTAAAATTGGCGAAGCTCCTGCGCAATTCATGCTTCATCCTGGGGTCGTGGCTTGCCCTTCGGTCCCCCCACATTGGCCCCGGTGATCTGAATGACAAAAACAGTCACCTGCAGACCAATCACCGGTTCCCAGACCTCCGTTGGGCCCCCTCTGAGTCCCCTTTTTCCTTTGGGACAATTTTTAGCCCTCTGTGATCACTCACAAAGGTCTAATAAACCCACGATGCGAGTTAGTCACCAGAGCTTCACTGGGAACGTTTCATCGGAGCTCCATTGCCAACCGGAAGTCCCTCCTTTTTCTGATACTAAAGTCTGCTTTTCTTATGATGTTTTCAGCATATAAGTTAAACAAGTAGGGTGATAAGATGCATCATTGCCTGACCCCTTTTTCTATTGGGAACCACTCTTTCCCCCAAATTCTGTTCTGACTGTGGCCTCTTGTCCTTGGTACAGATTCCTCATCAGGACTATGAGATGTAGTGGCACCCCCATGTCTTTGAGTGCATTCCATAGCTTTTTGTGATCTATACAATCAAATGCTTTGCTGCAGTCTATGAAACACATGCTGATTCTTTTTTGGAATTCTTTGGTGTGCTCTGTTAGCCATTGTATGGTTGCAAAGTGGTTCCTATTGCCCCTTCCTTTTCTGAATGCTGCTTGCACCTCTGGAATTTCTATCCCCATGTATGGTTGGAGTCTATGCTGCAGAAGTTTGAGCATTATTTTGCTTGCATGTGAGATTAGTGCTATTGTCCTATAGTTGCTGCAATCTTTTGTATCTCCTTTCCTGTGGATTGGTATGTATATTGAGCATTTCCAGTCTATTGGCCATCACTTTGTTTTCCATATTTGTTAGCATATTTCAGTTAGCACTGAAGTTGCATCTATCTGTAGGCACTGTAGCAGTTCAATTGGGATATCATCTGTTCCCTGTGATTTATTTTACCCCTTTCCACTTCACTTCTTAGAATTTGGGATTTGTCTTCATATGGCTCCTCATTCCAAATATCACTCATTTCTTTGTCTCTTTTGTATAACTCTTCTGTGTATTGCCTACAGCATCTTTTTATTTCTTCCTGTTCCTGTATTATGTTCTTTTTTTCTCCATAGAGCATACCTGCCCTTGTTTTGGACCTGGCTTTAATTTCTCAGATTTTTTGATAGAGGTCTCTCATTCTTCCCTTATTGTTGTTGTCTTCTATTACTCTTCATTGGTCATTGTAGTATTTCTCCTTATCCCTTCATATCAGATAGTTGTACAGTTGTGTTCATACTTCTGGCTTTGTTCCTATCTCCCTTGGCTTTTGCTTTTCTTCTTTCTTTTATTGCATGAAGTGTTTCATCTGTTATCCATTGTTTATCTTTCTTTTTGGTCACTGTTAGGATGTTATCACACGGGCCCCAATCCAAACAAAATCCACACAAAATCCCGCCCGAA
This sequence comes from Phrynosoma blainvillii, assembly GCA_026167975.1. Classification (NCBI taxonomy): domain Eukaryota; kingdom Metazoa; phylum Chordata; class Lepidosauria; order Squamata; family Phrynosomatidae; genus Phrynosoma; species Phrynosoma blainvillii. Next base: position 10,261,270 of record JANUYF010000004.1, read on the forward strand.
ACTGGATTATTGGCCCGTGTTTTCACATGACGTCGCACAGAACCCAGACAGAAAGTGGACAGAAAGTGGACAGAATTTCGATCTTTTGAAATTCGGTTTCTTGAGGAAATGCAATTGCGCGATGAGGGTGATTACGCATTTACCACAAATGTGATAACCAAATACGTATTGGGGAGCATTTCCCCGTCATTACCCATGGTTCCAGCAAGCATTCCTCTATCTGCGCATGTGCAAGAGACTCATTTCTACTACTTTTACGGGTTTTTTTCTCTTGTGTGTGGACGTTCGATACACTTACTGTTATTTCGCAATGAAGGTAATGACGTTTGCGGAAACAAGGTTTATTTCCCGTTTATTTTCGGGATGCCTCGTTTCCACTTTATTTTCAGCTTCTGGGCCACGTGTGATAACGTCCTTAGTGTTTTCTTGCATTAAACCTTAATTATGTGACCTCTGTCCACAGTTCTTCAGGTTCCCAGTCGATTATACTCAACAGTTCAAATCTGTTTCTTATATTGTCCTTAAATTCATCTGAAATGTTATTCAGGTCATATTTTGGTATAATGCTGGTTTTTGCTTTCTTTTTCAGTTTAACTCTGATTTTTGTTATGAGCAGTTTGTGGTCTATGCCACAATCAGCTCTTGGGCTGTTTTATGCCACCTTATTAGTGTTCAATTCCAAGTAAAAGTAAGCCTAACGTGTTTTGGCCTGTACATTAAAAAAAAGTAGTTATTAATTGTGCAGTTATGGGGCTACATTAGAAAATAAACACGAATTTGTACATTATCTTTAAAACTTTTACAAAATGACAACACATAAAATAAAAAGTTATGTATACTTAACTAAGGGGCTCTGCAGACAGCACAAAGAGCCACCTTGGAGTCAGGGAAGGGGAGGGGCAGCTGGATGCCAGACACCCAACCCCTTCCCAAGGACATCATCAGAACGCCCACCATTGTACATGGCAAGCGCTCTGATGACATCCTCCTGGTGCAGCATTTTTACCCGCAGCTTGGGAAAGAGCATTATTTTGGCGCTCCTTTCCCAGTCACTGAAAGGGTGGATTGAGTCCGAGGCATGGGGCAGCCTCGGCCCCAATCCTCCACTTCTCAGGGCGGCCCATGGCTGCCCGTCTGCATCCCCCCTAAGGCTGCATCTGCACTACAGAAATAATGCAGTTTGACACTCCTTTCACTATCATAACTGAAGGTTATGGAATCTTGGGATATGTAGTAGTTGTGGCACCAATGTTCTCTTTTAGAGAAGGCCAAGTATCTAAAAAAATGTACAAATCCCAGGATTCCATAGGGTGGAGCAATGACAAGTAAACTGATGTCAAACTGCATTATTTCTGCAGTGCAGATGCAGCCTAAGTAGCTAAGTAACCTAAGGGCTTATACAAACTGCCAGAATAATCCAGTTTGAGGCCACTTCAACTGTCCTGACTCTGTGCAAGGGAATCATGGGAATTGTAGTTTTTTCTGAGAGATTCAGCCTTCTTTGTCAGAGAGCTCTGGTACCATAATAAACTACAGTTCCTATGATTCCTTAGCACTGAGCCAGGACAGTTAAAGTGGTCTCAAGATGGATTATTTCTGGCAGTCTGTATAGGCCCTAAGTAACTGATTCACAGTATTCATTCCTATACAATAAAAACTGTACAACATCATCTTGAAAGCCATTTCTTTAAGTCCTTTAATTCTCAAAATCTTGTCAGAAAGGATTTAAAAGGGCTTTGGTTGCCTGCGCAAGGACAGAAAGGATTTACTTAGGATATTGTGCACCTATTTATGAATGATATTGTGCACCTCCTGACTCTGACCTTATTTCATCTTCTTAACCCACCCTCCAAGTTATCTTCAAGGGCAAAAGGGGACTTCTGAATTGGACCGATGTATGTGTCCCTCTATCTTTGCATAGCTACATCACAGGCAATCTCTTGAGAGAATTAGCTCAGGTAGAAACTAAACACAAAGAAGAAAAAACTTTTTATTTTAATACTTCTCTAAAATCTAAACACTACCCAACTGACTAAGTAGATTCTGGGCCTCTGAAGACGGGTGGCCATGGGCAGCTCCGAGAAGCTGTGGATTTGGGCCGAGGCTGCCGCATGCCTCGGCCCTGATCCACTCTTTTTCCAGCCCTGGAAGGAGCGCTAAAATAGCACTCCTTCTGCAAGGCATGGAAAGGGTGCCACAAGAGGCAGCGTGTGCCTCTTCGGCATCTCTTCTGGCTCAGTGTGTCTGGACGCTGAGCCGGAAGGATGTAATTGGAGCACCCGTCATGTGCAACGACGGGTGCTCCAATGACGTCCTCAGGAAGGGGTTGGGACGCCTGGCGTCCAGCTGCCCTTCTCCTTCCTGGGATTGAAGACAGCGCCATCTGCAAAGGGGGTCTGTCATTTTTATAACTGCATCTCACTCTCAAGTTTCCCTTTCCCACCTATTTTCTTTGCTCTTTCCCTCTATAGATGGCCAAATTCCCAATTAATTCATTATATACATAGTATTCCCAACATCCTCACTGACCAAGATCTCATACTGAGGATGTGAAGATTCAATTGTTGCATGTGGATTATACATTGATTGTGTTACACAATGCTTAGGTTGAATGGCAACACACAGGACCACCACATTTCCATCTACATCTCTATATAAAACTCTGTTTCCACAGTCTTAAAGTGCACATTCTGCAGGTATTTTTCATTGGGCAAAAATGTCCACCCAATTTTGTAGGGAAACCTACACCCAAGTAAGGACCCAGCAGGAGTTCAGCCATTATATCCACTGATCACTGAATCTCAGTCCTCTGTTCAGCCCAGCAAGATGAAGTGACTGTTCAAACACCAAGTGTAATAGATATTGATAATGGTAGAGGATTAGGATAAAGGACAGATATAAAACTATAATTCCACTTTAAATATCATAGTTCCATCCCATGGAATCCTGGGATTTGTAGTTTAGTGAGGCATTTTAAGAATTCTAAAGGTCTCTCAACAGCAAATCCCAGGATTACATAGGACAGGACTATGGCAGTTAAAGCAAAATAACAGTGCTCTAAATCTGCAATATGAATGGGCCCACAGTAGGCATTTTTGGATTGTCTGGAGCCTTTCTGATATATTGAAATAATGCAAAATTTCACAAAGGATCTGCTGATTTTATTGTTTAAATTGTATGAATATTGCAACATTTGTAAAAATGTTCCAATAAGTTCTTGATATTGCTTATGAACACCCCTCTTTAATTTTGCAAAATAGTTTTAAAATTTCCTTTAGTAGACATTGGCCATATCTCCTTAACACCCATAAAAGGCATAAAATGCCAATTTCACTTGCGGTGTTCTGCTCTTCTGTATGATCATGCTCATCCTTGAAAACTCTTTCAAATGCCACCTTCATGGACATCCTGGGCTGACCCTTCTTTCCCCTCCTCTCAACTAAGAAATAAATCAGTGGGTCAATGCTGCTGTTCAGAGAAGCACAGGCAACAATGGAGAATTCTCAAAGCAATACCATTAGGCTTAAACAAAGTGTGTGTTAATGTTTGATTATGTAGAACACGTTAACTGGTAAACCAAAGATGAGGAAGAAGAGAGGAAGCAAGATGGCTGTGATAAACTTTCCCTGCCAGAGTTGTTTTTGTTTACAACAGATGTGAATGACCAGGATCAAAGTGGAGGTGACCATGGTGGGAGCACAAAGTACAACATTGACAATAAGTGAACACAACTGTAGAGAATTCCCAGAGCTCTTGGTCCTACAGAGAGTGAAGTCAATTCCAAAGAGCAGGAAAGAGAAGATGCAGATTAAGGTACAAACAATAGTGGATAAATATGGTGATTGGTGGCATCGATACCAAAGTGGGAAGAGGATGGTCAAACACCTGTCAACTGATGGCTGCCAGTAGAATTTGGCTAGCAGAATATGTGAAGGGAAATAGCTCAAAACCTATTATTATAAAAAGAAAGATATTATGGTTTGTAATATAATATTGAATCGCCCCCATAATAATAATGATCATTAGAAAGATAAGGATCCCACAGTCAGCTATGCAGAGGTTCAGGATGTAGATGGTGAATGGATTCCTCTTCATGCAGAAGCCAAGAAGCCAAATGACCATTCCATTTCCAAGAATTCCCCAAAGGCAGATTATAAAAATGAAGCTGTTCATAATAATTTTTCTTACTTTTTCAGAAAGTACATCATTATTGCCGTTAATTGGATGCCCATTCCCAGTACTCTCACTGATGTCTGGGTAAGGTTTTCAACTGTTTTCTGACTCTCCAGAATTACTGGAACTATTCTTAATGCTTGTTAGGAAATCATCAAAATAGCTAATGTCTTCATAAATTGAACAGTGAACATAGAGAAAAAAATGTGAATACATTTCTATTATGGAATTGTATGCACAAATAGATTATTGTTTTGATCCCCATCACAGAATCATATTGTTCTGCCTGCCATATGAGAACAGATAACTGATTCATGTATTTGACACATAAGAATGGCTCCTTAATATATTGCAGAAAATACATTGAAAATCTCTTTATATTATCATGGTTGGTTGGCCGGCTGGTTTTTTTTTTAAAAAAAAATGGTTCCATTTTTCCCCCTACTGGGTGATAAGGCTTTCTCCAAAAAGCTTTGAGTGGTTAAGAGGTGATGGCAGATGGGGAATCATATGAAGGTACAACTGAAACATTACTTAAAATTCTGCACTCTGTTTGCTGGTGGTAAATTAGGGCCTCTGCAGACCAGTCCAAAGGGCCGGACTAGAGGCACAGTTGGGACAGGGCAGCTGCACACCAGCCACCCCAACCCCACGCCAATGCCATCCTGACACTACGCGCCATTACACACAACACGCAGCATCAGGACGCCCTTCCGGTGCAATGTTCGGATGTTCTGCACCAGAAGGGGCAAGAAAGATCCACATGCTGGCTCTTAGGGCGGCTTTTTTGTCGCCCCTAAAAGGAGTGACATTTTGCCGCTCTTTTCGGCCTGGCAAAAGGGAGGGTTGGGGCCGTGGCATGGGGTAGCCACAGTCCCGATCTACCACTTCCCAGGGCGGCCCAGAGCTGCCTGTCTGCACACCTCCTTAGTGGTGTTTTGGAAATTGTTTGGGTTTCAGTTTTGAGCCTGCCAAGATCTTCTGTGGAAGCTTTACCCCTGCACTGGTGTATTCCACTATTTCTTTAAGAGTTCAAAACCCAGTGAAGTTGACAACCCTCAAGTTTTTAATGAGAATGGCTAAAGGTCAAAGAGGAAAATCCAGAGGCAGGCTTACTGCTGAACATAAAGGGGAAAAACAAATGGACAGGAAGGGGTGGCCAGAGGCCACTCTTGTCATGATCACCTCAGGACCACAGCAATCACATACCACAGTCCTGAGAGTACCTGCTTCCATGATACCAAATGGACTATGGAAAGGAGCAGAAAATATCCACTCCTTTTGAGGTTGGTTTTGGGCTGCCTCAGGCAGCTCCTGCTCACTCCTGGCTTAGCTTCCGTTCGCTCCATGAGTGTGCCTTATCTGAACACCATGGTCCCTGGAGCAGCTGGAAATCATTCCCATCTGCACATCTGTATTAAGCCAAAGAAAACAAAAATAATGACCAAAGATAATATACATAAATTCAAGCTAGATAATGAAGAACTCAAAATATGTAAATATTTCCAGTACCATGAAGCAAACATATATTGGTTTTCTCTTTATACATTGCTGTGTCATTTTGGTGTAGTTTTTTCACAGTGATTTCATTGTTGCCCATGAAAGGAAACTATTTAAAATGGTTTCCCTCTACTCAGTGAGATTAGTGGAGTTTGGGGGAGATTTCAATTCCCTTTTTTTTTTTTTTACATGTTATGGTGTTTTTTTTGGGGGGGGGACAAACAATTAATGAAATTTTTTTGCAGAAACGCATTGGTTTCATGGAAGACAATATTTTTTGGGGGGGGGAGGGAGATATAATATTTGTCACAAAACTTATTTTTTGCAAAATGTCACTATCACTTCCTGCATGAAAAATTGGCCCTGATAATATGTTCTTTTTGTGCAAAATAGGTATTTTCTTAACAAACTCACAATGTTTACATGTTTGTTTCTAGAGTGTGTTAATGCAGTTTTATTTTTACAGAAAAAGATACATTTTATAAATATTCATGTTTCTTGTAAAAAAATGGTTTGGAAGAAAACATTTTTGCACAAAAACATACATTTCTGAATGAGTTTCTCTGCAAAATGGTGTTTTTGTAAAACACACACATGGTGCAAAATTGTATTTGTTTATTTTATTTTTTGAAGACCCTCCCTTTTGCTGTAGAAAATTTTCATGTATATTTCTGTGCTGAAGAATTTCTTGAAAAATTTCAAGATGACAAATACCAAAACAACATTCTAACCTCTGTGTTTCCTGAGGGTCATAAAACCCCTTCTTTGGCAGACTAACAAGTAACATCAACCCCCCCCCCCCATCCTTTTGTATTATGGACTATTATAGATGCATGGTATTCTTGAATGTTGACTATGAGAAGTAGCATAAAAACAAATCAGATAAGCCGTACAATGTGCATACTATTCATACCTGTGAAGTTTTGAATTGTCCCCAGCTATTATACATTCAGTTGTAAAAATGTTACAAAAACTGGTCTTCTGTTTCCAGTGTGTTCTTAACAAGATGTTGAAAGATTGTAAAAAACATGGATGCAGAAGACCCAGAATCAACAACTGGGGAAAAAAAAGTGCAGTAGAAAGCACAATGTCTGGAATAGGCATTCTCAAGACATTACAATGAGCTGAAGTTCTTTTATTGCTGGGTCTTTGTTTAAGCAGGGTGTATTTACACTCTAAAAATAATGCATATCTTTAAGTGCTGTAGCTCTATCCTATGTAATCCTAGGATTTCTAATTTTATAACTATTATTGATGCAGCCTAGAAACCATTGGTTTTATAGCTGCAGCATCACACTGTTGACTCATGTTCAACTTGTGGACTTCTATGACTCCTAGATCACAGCATATGTTAAAGGGATCTAGGAGTCCTGATAGACTAAAAGTTGAACATGAGTCAACAATGTGATGCAGCAACTAAGAGGCCAATGTGATTCTAGGCTGCAGCAATAGAAATATAGTGTCTAGATCAAGGGAAGTAATAGTTCCACTCTATTCTGCTTTGATGAGACCTCACCTACAATACTGTGTCAGTTCTGGGCACCATGTTCAGAAAGGATGTTGACAAGCTCTGTATCCAAAGGAGAGTGACTAAAATGGTGAAAGGTCTAGAAACCATGCCTTATGAGGAGAGACTTAGGGATCTGGGTATGTTTAGCCTGAAGAAGAGAAGGTTAATAGGTGATATGACAGTCCTGTTTAAGTATTTGAGGGAGTGTCATATTGAAGATGGAGCTAGCTTGTTTTCTGCTGCTCCAGAGACTAGGATGCAGAGCAAACTACAGGAAAAGAGATTCTACACCAACATTAGGAGGAACTAACTGACTGTAAGAGCTGTTGGGCAATGTAGAACACTCCCTTGGAGTGTGGTGGAATCTCCTTCTTTGGAAGTTTTTAAACAGAAGCTGGATGGCCATCTGTCAGGACTGCTTTGATTGTGTCTTCCTGCCTGGCAGAGGTTGGACTGGGTGGTCTTTGAGGTCTCTTCCAACTCTATGATTCTATGAACTTTGTTAGCCTTCTCGGCAAAGAGTGCGGGTGCCTCATGAAACTACAAATCCCATGATTCTGTAGGATGGAGCCATAGCAGTTAAAATGTCAATCTTTATTTCTACAGGGTAGATGCACCTTTGGAGCCTTAGAGGGGCATCTTCTTGCCCATCACTATAGAATAAATGGTGATTCTCTCCCCCCCACCTCGATTGCATTACCATAGCTGATATGCCTCAACCAACAGCTTAGGGGATAAAAAGATGGCCCCTAAGGAGTAGCATCCCACTGCCCCTTTCCTTGCCAGATCGGGGCTGCAGCAACTGCACACTGTGGTCCCAAACTGGTGCTTTACCACTCTAAAAAGAGCTGGCAAATGCTGCTCTTTTTTAAAGCAGCAAAAAGTTGCCCTTGCCGCAGCAGTGGAGGCATTTCAGTGCTCCTTTAGCATAGTGTGTGTGAACCAAGGGAGTGCCCTAACACCACCCACAGTCTGTTTCTGTGGGTGGCATGATGGTGGCATTGGGGCGGGGTCAGTTGTCATGTCTCCCACTCCACCCCCAGGCCAGCCCTTTTGTGTGTACAGCCCCTTAGTTTCCTTGTCCACCCAAACTGACTATTCTACTACTACCTGCTGTTCCCCTCCAAGGACTTCCTGAGGTCTCTCCTGAATCAAAAATGCCCTCATGGTATTTTGTTGGGTTACTGAAATACAGGAGAAAATCCCAGATGCAGAGGTACAAGCTCAGTCTACTACAGACAGCTTCAGACCTACCTGGCAATGATGGTGACAATTTGTGGTGTGTTTCAACAGTCCACCAAAAGTTCCCCTTGCTGAGTCAGGCTTCCTTAGTTAAGGAATGGGGCCTAATGTGGCCCTTGTCAGAAAGCAGAATTTATAAAGCAGAAACTTATGATGTCTGCAGGGTGGGATGAAGTTCATATTGCTTAATATTCTCTGAACTCCGACTGATCAAGAACCTCTATGGATTACACACAATAGATTTTGAAGAAGAACTCATTAACTTTAAGGAGTAAGACTAAAGTATCTTTCCTTTAAGATGCTTTAAAAACTTTACAAGAAAGAACTATGCTAATTCAAAACTTAACAGTTTGGAGATGCTGTAACCAATTACATTAATAAGGTTGTACTCCCAAATGCATTAATGTGGGTGTGCTAAGTAGCCAGGGGCTATACTGCATGACCTCCATTCTCACTGGAGTTGCGCTTATCAGTGTAAATGGAATTATACCTCTTTGTACTTACCTCACATCTTTGCAATTGTATGACTGTCACCATCATGTTTACTTCCTGATGCTACCTTAAACCTGCATCTCTGTCCTGTGCCCTACTCAGCATGACTTTCAGGTTTGTTATTTTAATTTCACTGTTTTGCACAATTCCAGAGCTCTGCCACTGTAGATTTAATTGCTTTTTTGTTTTTGTTTTTTTAAAAAGAAGAAGTTGAAGGAAGAAAAGTAATCGGCAGCTCGGGAAAAGTGAAGGGAAGAGGGACAGAAGGAGAGAGGACACTGACACTACATGACTGCCAACAATGCAACTACCCTGGGGACTTGCAATTTCACTATTGAAAGCACATTGAAGGGTTTCCTTATCATTGAAAAGAGACATCCTATTCATGATTGGGGTATGCAGAAGCTATGGGTAGAAGAATTGTAGACCAATAAATATTGCCAAGCCCAGATCTAATCATGGTTTGAAAGCCATGTCTAGTAATCTGCTATATCAGCAAGAGAGACTCACTGCTACATTAGTGTGAGTCTATTAACTAAACATTATTATTAAAAAAGTCAATATTATAGCCAAATTAAATTATTAACCTTATTTAAAATATTTTGTTGTTAATTGTTGTCAATGTGACTTTGATTTATAGCCACCTTATAAATGATAGACTTCCAAGTTACTCTGTTATCAACAGCCTTCAGTGTTAAGCACCCCTGCATACCCCACACTGTATTTTGGGATCCTCATGTTTTGATATCTCATACATGGATATAGCATGCGGTTGAAAGACCGATGACCTTTCAGGAACACTAGGTTAAGTTCCCAGGGGAAAAAAAGGATTATTTCCCCAAGGCATGTGTATATCCAAGTAAACAAAATAATCAAATCAAATCAAAAGTGCTTCTTCCTTCCCACATGTAATCTGCATTTCCTCTCAAAACCTGAGGCAAAGGATCTCTTTATAACCAAAACAGTAAGCCAATCTCTCTCTCTCTCTCTCTCTCCTCCATGTTGTGTCCCCAGGCAAACTTCTCCATCCACCCATCTCAGGGATATCCCAGTCCAACCCCTGCTTTTGTTAAAACCACAAACCAGTTCTCAATCCTACCAGTTTGGATTAGTTTTAAGGTATAAATATGGTTTCAAAACCTAACCTCAATGCACACAGCCCAGCCTGCATTTACACTTACACTCTGTGTATGCTCTGAATCACCCTCAGATCTCCCAGTCTGAGCCATCCTACCTTTCCACAGTCTTCAGACAAGTAATTATAACCCCACTGAAACCATTAAAAATTCCTCCATCCCCTTCCCATATTGCAATTTCAATTAGATCTATAGGCTGCCTTTGCTTGGGCTGCTGCCATGTGTGTATGATTGCACTCTGCATATTTTCTAAATAAACACCTTCTTAATTCACTGTGGCACACACTACTGCCACCTTCCTACTTTTACACTTTAATTCTAGCTAGCTGTACTTTGGGAACTTGTTATCCCCACTTCTACCAACTAATAAAGTGTCAGGGACTCACACTCCTTTTTAGTGTAGTCCCATCTCCAGAATAACAAAATATTGGTAATGTGTTTTGTGACTAAAAAAGAGGCCAAGTGATGTTGGAATAAAAAAGAAAAGGAAAAGTTTATTTTACATCAACATGCAATAAAGGTAACTTGTTTCAGGACTTGCTATTATAATCTTTCTTAGTTACAGACTTATAACATATGGGCCTCGGCAGACGGCTAATAGAGCCGTCCTCGGCGCAAGGAAGGGGAGGGGCAGCCGCACGCTCGGTGCCCCTTCCTCCTCCTGAGGTCATCCTCGGAGCCGCCGGCCCTCCACACAGCTGGCGCTCCGAAGACTACCTCCCGCAGCAGCATCCGGACACGCTGCGACAGAAGGGTCGCTGAAAGTGCGGCGCAAGCTTTTGCGGTGCACTTTTGGCAACATATGAAAGGAGCGTTATTTTAGCACTCCTTTCTTGGGGTGCCGACGGTGTGCCACGGGATCGAGGCATGAGGATGCCTCGGTCCCACAGCACACCTTCCCAGGGCGGCCCACGGCCTCCCGTCTGCCGAGGCCCATATGTTACTAATTCAATCACAATACCTCAGCCCCACTGGCTAATAATATCTAATTGGGGAGAACAGCACAGTAATTCTCTCTCTCCCAGAGCTCTGTGTGTGTTCAGAGGCTACCCTTTCTAGACTCTATCTCCTTAAAATTCAGTTCCCTCAGGAACACCTTAAACACAGCCCTCTCACTGGCTTAACTTTCCCAACACACCGTGTAGCCCAAATCTTTTTCTTCTCTTTAACTGTCAGCCTGGGCTTTTATACTACTCCCAGTTGAATTCCCATTGGCTGGCTCTCAGCTGCCTCCTGATTGGCCAGCTAGACCTCTGTTCACCACATACCTCCCCCCTTCAACAAGTTTATGGACACACTTAACCAATTGGTTATGTGGGCCCATAAACCCTTATAAGCAATTATACTTACCATCAAACTATATCATGAATAACATTCAATAGTCAACAACATTTCTATATACAATACATTTATACATATATAAACCATTACCTGTTAAACAAGATTACATTATCAATTCTATCATTCTTAAATTGTTAAGCTGTATTGAAAGTTACTCTTTAAATCTATTTTTACTATCATTCCAGTCAAATATTCAATACAGTTACATCTTATTTTTCATTTTATTTCTCCTCAGTCAATCTGGAGAGACTATCTGCTACTACATTCTTCTTACCTTTTACATATTGGATGGAGTAATCAAAGTCTTGTAACAATAAACTCCATCTCAATAATTTAGTTTTACTTCCCTTGGTGTGATTTAACCAACACAAGGGTGAGTGATCGGTCTTGATTATAAACTTCCTTCCCAATAGATATGGCTGGAGCTTATTTACAGCCCATACTATCGCCATAAATTCTTTTTCTATTGTAGCTAGGTGTCTTTCTCTAGGAAGGAGTTTCTTATTCAGATATAAAATTGGATGTATTTGGCCACCTTTATTTTCTTGGCTTAATACGGCTCTGAGTCCAACATTAGAGGCATCTGTGGTGACTATGAAAGTCTTGGTGTAATCTGGAGCCATTAAGACAGGAACTGTAGTCATTACGTGTTTCAACTCCCTGAAAATAACTTCACATTTGTCTCACCAGGTGACTTTAGCAGGCTTGTCCTTTTTGGTTAAATCAAAGCTAGCAATGTTGCTAAAATTTGGGATAAATTTTGGTAATACCCTGCTAATCCCAGAAATGACCTCACCCCTTTCTTAGTTGTAGGCCTCGGCCAGTTAACTATGGCTTCCACCTTAGAAGTTTCTGCCTTGATGGTTCCACTACCTATCAGGTATCCCAATATGTCTTTTGCCTTGGTGACACTTGGAGCTTTTAACTGTCACCCCACTCATTGTAAGCCTTTTTAGTACTTCAGTCAGATGGTGCAGATGTTCATCCCAGGAGTTACTAAAGATACCAATATAATAATAATAATAATAATAATAATAATAATTTTTATTTAATACCCCGCCCCTCTGAGCGCAATCGGGGCGGCTTACATCATAAAATCACAACAATAGTTAAAAAACAATTTCCTCCCCCTCCCCCCCCCCCGCTAACATGTTGTCTACCAATCTCTGAAACGTTGATGGAGCATTCGTTAATCCAAAGGGTAACACAGTAAATTCATATAGGCCTCTATGTGTAACAAAGGGGGGTTGCAGACTGGCTGAAATAGTGCAAATTGAGTCCACTTTTAGGGTTAGGGTTAGTGCTAGGGAATCATGGGAATTGTTTTTTTCTGAGACATTGAGCCTTCTCTGTCAGAGAGCTCTGGTGCCACAATAAAATACAGTTCCCATGATTCCCTAACCCTAACCCTTAAAGTGGACTCAATTTGCACTATTTCTGCCAGTCTGCAACCCCACAAAGGCAGTTTTCATTTGATCTTTGGGGTACCTGACAATATCCTTTTGTCAAATCTAACACTGAGATATATTGAGCCCTTCCCTTCCTTTCAATCAAATCCTCAGTTCTAGGCATAGGATAGGCATTAGTTTGGATGATTTTATTTAACCACCTATAGTCCACACAGAACTGAATAGTATGGTCGGGTTTTTCTACTAATGCTACCGGTAAAGTCCAAGGACTATTGGATGATACAATAATCCCCATTTTCAGCATTATCTCAATTTCCTCCCCAATTCTGTCTGCTAATGGACCGGTGACCCGATATGGAGGAGTGGCTACAGGGTTTGCTTCTCCAGTATTGATATGATGAAATATCCCCTGTACTTTCCCAGGTACATCTGAGAAGATATCCTCAAATTCTTTCAACACTTTCCATATCTCTGATGGTTGCTGGGGAGTAAGAGAAGGGTCAAGAGTAACCTCGTGTCTTTTCTTTCCCCGCATTTTCAAATTTCCACTGAAGAAGGACAATGCCTTCAATATCCATCTCTCTAACAGCATACAATATCAAATTTTATCACCTAAGTCCACTATATAGTTTACATCATTGATCTTCTCTGTGACTTGAACTGGACCTGTCCATGCATACTGCAGTTTATTTCCTCTTGTTGGTCAAAGGACTAACACCTCATCTCCAGGCAGGAAAACTCGAGTTCGGGCCTTTTTGTCATACCAAGTCTTTTGTTGGCCTTGAGCTGCTTTCAAATTTTCTCCAACAACTCTCAAGGCTTGTCTTAAGAATGTCATCAGGTTCTGGACATACGATACCACATCTTCCGGCTCTCTTTCTTCTGGAGATTCCCACTCTTGGTGAATGATATCTAAAGGTCCTTTTACTTTGCGTCCAAACATTAGCTCGAATGGACTGAATCCTAAGCTTTCTTGTGGCACCTCTCTATAGGCAAACAATAAGTGTTATAATTTGTTGTCCCAATCATTTTGGTTTTCCGCAGTGTAGGATTTTATCATGTTGACTAAAGTTCCATTAAAGTTTTCTATAAGCCCATTACTTTGGGGGTGATAAGGACTTGTGGTTAACTGTTTCACTCCACAACTCTCCCATATTTTTTGCATCACTTTGGAGGTGAACGTATTTCCCAAATCCAAAATTACCTCACTCAGAAACCCTAACCTACAGAAGGTATTTATCAGAGCATTAGCCACAGTTGTTGTCTCTATATTCCACAAGGCTACTGCTTCAGGATATCTTGTGGCATAGTCCATTAGAGTAAGAATATATCTATTCCCTCTCTGAGTTGCATGAAGTAGTGGCCCTATTATATCCATCTCTATTCACTGGAATGGCTAGGACATAACTGGTAATGGACAAATGGACAAAGCTCTGGTTTTATCTCACCTTGTTCCCACTTTCTGACAAATGTCACAAGATTTACAAAAAGATTTTATATCTTGTCCCATTTTTGGCCAATAAAAATTCAAAGAAACTCACCGGGTAGTTTTCTTAATTCCTAAATGACCTCCAAAATGAACTAGAATGGGCTATTTCTAGTATCTGGCTTCTATATTTCTGAGGGACTACCAATTGTTTTTGAATTTCTTTCTGAGTATTATATTTACATTTGAGGGCCTCTCTATATAAGCAGTCTTGAATGATTTAAATCTGTGAGGGTGATTTGCACTCAGCGCTACATCTTCCTGAGCTAGAGTGAACAAAGGTTTTAAACTTTCATCTCTCTTTTGTTCTTGACCGAATTCGGCATGGTTCTCAAGTTTAATTTCCTCACAACTCTCCTTATTTTTTATCTCACCTATACCACTCTCATCACTAGTGACATCTGGTTCGGTTTGTTTTTCAGGTATGGGATTAACTTGTCTGGAAGTTTTTTCCTGTTTCTGTTGTCTGGTGATCATTAAAGCAAACCTAAGATATTTGTCCAAATCATTTCCAATTAAACATGGAACAGGGATGTCATCCCAGAGGGAAAATTTCCACTGCATTTTGTGTCCTCTGAGGGAAATGTCTAGTTTTGCTACTGGGGTTGTAAATGGAGGACCCCCTAAACCTGGGGTAGGCAACCTGTCCCCTTTAAGGGCCGAGGGACTTCAGCTTCCAGAAGCCTCTGCCATGTTGGCCAATAGTCCCATGTTGGCCAATAGCTCCTGGGATTCTGGGAGCTGAAGTCCCTCGGCCCTTAAAGAGGAAAGGTTGCCTACCCCTGCCCTAAACCTTTTAAAGTCAGTGTTTCTTCTGGGCATATGTTTTGAGAGTTTACTAAGTGTGGTTTAATTATACACACTTCAGATCCAGAGTCACGGAAACCCCACAACCAGGTTCCATCTATCTGTATTAATTCTCTATGGGCCTCGGCAGACGGCTAATAGAGCCGTCTCCGAGGCAGGGAAGAGGAGGGGCAGCCGCATGCTCAGCGCCCCTTCCTCCTCCCGAGGTTGCCCTCGGAGCAGCCGGCCCTCCGCACGGCCGGCGCTCCCAGGGCAACCTCCTGAAGCAGCGTCCATACACTCTGCAGCAGATAAGTCACTGAAAGTGCGCCCTACGCTTTTGGGACACACTTTCACTGACATCTGAAAGGAGCGCTGATTTAGCACTCCTTTCAGGGGTGCCGATGGTGCGCCGCAGTGCGGATGCTTCGGTCCCGCGGCGCACCATCCCGCGGCGTCCCAGAGGCCCTCGTCTGCTTCCCCCCTAAGTTCCTTACAACTGAGTTCCTCAGGCAAAGCAGTTACAAACAGGCACATTCTAGCAGAGTCACTCACTGTCATTTCCATGGCAACCTCAGCTTCCCCATTGCAACTTTGTTTATCTGACTGGTTCACTGCTGTCACATAATATGCTGGCTTAATAGATGATTTTAAATTCTTCTGATAAATTTTTCGACAGTTTGATTTCAAATACCCTATCTGCCCACATTGATAACAATTTTTCTGGTTTGGTTTGGACTGATTTTCTGTCGACCATCTATTCCTCCTCTGGTTTTCAAGGTCACACTCTCTCAGCCCAAAACTTTTCCTCTCAGATTCTGGTGTTCTCCCTTGATGCCAGGGTTTATAAGCTTTTCTCTCACTATTCCTTTCTTTTGGGGCTTGTCAGTTTTTGGGATCCTTTTTGTCTTTCCACTGAGACCCTCCCTTATTTTTTGTCATTCCCCTGTCATCTCCTCTGATTAATACTAGTTCATCAACCATTCTAGCAGCTTCTGCTACTGTTTTGGCCCTTTTCTCTTGAACTAGCCATTTATACTCTTGGGGAATTACATTATAAAATTGCTCCAAGCCTATCAAGCTTTGCATTTCTTCTTTGAACATCACTTTATAACCATCTATCCAGCTCTTTAAATAATAATCTAGCCTACATGCCAGTTGAGAAAAAGTTTCCTCATGTCTTTTCTTTATATTTCTAAATTCCCTTTTGTGGTGTTCTGGAGTTAAGCCAAATCTTTGCTTCACCATCTCTTTAAATAACTCATAGTTTTGAGCTTCCTCAGCTTTCATCTCAGCATAAATTTCTGTTAGACCCCCACAAATTTGGGATCTTATATAACTCATTCTGTCTTCATCTTTTATTTTTAATTCTTCACAAGTCCTCTCAAAATTGGTGAAGAAAGAATTAATATTGTCCCCTTTATAATATCTGTGGAATCTCTTCATGTCAATCTGAGGTGCTCTGTTCATCTCAGCTACCATCTGGGTTTGAGGACTTCCCTGATCTAGATTTCTCATCCTAAATTGAAAATCCATTTCAGCTTGTCTTACCCTCAATATTTCTATTTCAATTTGTTGCTCCTTTTCAATCTCTTTTTCCCTCAAAAGCCTCTCATATTCCTTTTCTTTTAAAAGCCTCTCATTTTCCTTTTCAATTCTAGCCATTTCTATTTTTTCTTTTATTTTCCAAATCTCTACACTCTCTTGAGGTTCAGAAAGGGCAGTGTCAAGACTAGCCACCATTTCTTCTCTAACCTCTTCTTCCTCTACCAATCCAACCACTGCTGGGATTTTAACTTTCTTAGGAGGCATTTTTATAGTATTTCCTTACTATTACCCAAAACTTTTACCTCAGGAAATACTTCTAAAATGTCAGTGCATCAACTGAACTCAAAAGCAATACTTGTTTTTCGAAATTAGAGTAGTGATCCCTTACATTACCACAACTTTTACCTCAGGTATCACTCTCCTACCAATACCTTAGCACATTTACCTCAGAGCCTAGGTAATTTCTAGAGTGGTCAGTGTCCAAGTAATCTCCTACAAATACCCTTGTGCGAATACCTCAGAGATCACTTTACTGACTTATTTTCTCAGGGTGCTCTGGCTTTGGTACTTTTTCCGATATGGAGTGACTTGACTCTTTCTCACTCTGTTGCTTTATCTCTTTTCTTCCACAGTCACCTACAATTACCTCAGCAAATTACCTCAGGGACTGGAAATAATTCTTTTTTCTCCACTGTGGTCAAGTAATCTCTTACAAATACCCTTTCACAATTACCTCAGAGACCTTGGTAGTAGGTTTTAATTAGTTAAGGTGCGATATTTTAAACTGTTGTGATTTAATATTGTTTTAAGGGGATGGGGGGTGTTCTCTGTATTATATGTTTTATTGTTGCATTTTTAATCTGGAAGCCGCCCGGATTGGTGTACCATTGGGCGGGGTACAAATAAATTTTATTATTATTATTTTATTATTACTCCCCTGACACTAATGCCTTTACTTTAACCACAAACCTCTAAACTTTCTTCTCTCAAGTTCAGAACAAATCTTGGGCTTCTGGTTCCTCAAACTCAGGTCCCTTCAAACACACTTTTGCTTATTGGATTTGTCAAATCCCAATGATAAAATACTATTAGCCACTGGAACTTTTCATATCCCAGCGCTGCTGCCAAACTTATCTGGCACACACTACTGCTACCTTCCTACTTTTACACTTTAATTCTAGCTAGCTGTACTTTGGGAACTTGTTATCCCCACTTCTACCAACTAATAAAGTGTCAGGGACTCACACTATCTTTTTAGTGTAGTCCCATCTCCAGAATAACAAAATATTGATAGCGTGTTAAGTGACTAAAACAGAGGCCAAGTGATGTTGGAATAGAAAAAAAGAAAAGTTTATTTTACATCAACATGCAATAAAGGTAGCTTGTTTCAGGACTTGCTATTATCCCACAATTACAGACTTATATGTTACTAATTCAAGCACAATATCTCAGCCCCACTGGCTAACAATATCTAACTGGGGAGAACACCACAGTAACTCTGGGGGATTGCAGACTGCCAGAAATAGTGCAAATTGAGTCCACTTTTAGGGTTAGGGTTAGTGCTAGGGAATCATGGGAATTGTTTTTTTTTCTGAGACATTGAGCCTTCTCTGTCAGAGAGCTCTGGTGCCACAATAAAATACAGTTCCCATGATTCCCTAACCCTAACCCTAAAAGTGGACTCAATTTGCACTATTTCTGGCAGTCTGCAACCCCCCTCTCTCTCCCTGAGCTCTGTGTGTGTTCAGAGTCTACCCTTTGTAGATTCTATCTCCCTAAAATTCAGGAACACCTTAAACACAGCCCTCTCACTGGCTTAACTTTTCCAACACACCCTCTGACTCAAATCCTCTTCTCTCTAACTTTCAGCCTGAGCTTTTATACTACTCCCAGCTGAATTCCCATTGGCTGGCTCTCAGCTGCCTCCTGATTGGCCAGCTGGATCTCTGTTCACCACATTCACCCAGAACCTGGAGTCCTCCCAATTAGTACTGGTATATATTGGTCCCCCTGGTCCAAAGGTTACCCAAGCCTCTCACAAAGCTAATTTCCCCAAAATTTGAAGTATCCTTGACAGCTGGTGAGGACCTGTTTTTTAAGTGATAGTTGTGACTTCTTTGTTTGAGTCTATCCACCTGGATTGTGGTCATTCTCTTTTCCTACTGACTATCTTAAACATTTTAAAAATATTTTAAAACATTAAACAATTTAAAACAAAACAGCTCTTACAGCCCTTTCCTTAAAAGTCTGCAATTCTAAAAGCCTGTCTGAATAAAAATTTCTGTGCCTGCTGACAGAAAGATGAGGGAACTAATTTTTCAGTGATTATTTTCTGAGAAGTGGGGTAGTGCTTCATTATGGGGACAGTCTGATGTAAATGTGTGTGAAGAAAACAATGTTAGACCTGTAGGAGTATCTTTTCAATTCTTTTGATGTATATTTCCCTTTCAACAACAATACATAACAACAAACAAAGTCATAGCATTAATTTTCTGAGGAACTGGACACTTGTTGGAAGCAAACAAACCTGGATTCTGATGTGTCATCTTTATGAAGAAATTATGACACAGATGTAGAGCATGCAGAGAAGGAAGCAATTTCCAAAGAGGCATTTGCTTTAGTCTGTTGCAAAACAACAAGGAGTCCTGTGACACCTTAAATACTGAGAAATTAACATTTATTTTGTGTGTGTGGTCATTATCCAGAACACAAGGGTTGACAGGATGATAGAGCCACATTGAGTTTTGGGACTTATCTGTTATGGCGATACACCGTTTAAACTCTTTCCTGCTGCATTCATTATGGGGACAATCTGATATAAATGTGTGTGAAGAAAACAATGTTAGACCTGTAGGATTCTGAAATGCATATTAAAACAGTGATCCACTGGCAATGCTTGAAAAAGCTCCTTCTTACACTGCAACTCCCAGAATCCTACATTTCGGTGTAGATGGTGAAATATTCTGGAAAATGCTGCATTATTTTGCAATATAAATTAGATATCAAGAGTTGAGTCCTTCAACTTGCCTGCCATGGTTAAATGAGTTGGATTTGCTTGTCATTGCTTTGCTTGCTCACAATGGATTATAGAGTACTGCTGATAAATGATGGATATATGATAGTGTGGTAATTGCTAGGACTGCTGTCCACATTTCTTTGTGGTTAACAAACAGGTGGAAATTGAGGCTGTGCCTGGAGATCCAAGGACAGTTTCATGGGAACTCATGGTATGGGAACTGATGGTATGAGAGCAGAAGAAGTGGTGTCTACGGGAAAGGTGAGGAAAGGATAATGTTTTGACAGATGAGATAGTAGCTCTCTTAAAATCTGAATTTATGTATGCTTTGATTATGCATTGCTAATGCTAGTTTTTCAAGTTAGACAACACACATAAAATCATAATCATAGAGTTGGAAGAGACCACAAGGCCCATTCAGTCCAACTCCCTGGAACTCACAATCAAAGCATCCCTAACAGATGGTCATCCAGCCTCCGTTTAATGACCTCCAAAGAAGATGCCATCATTCTCTGAGGTAATGTGTTCCACTGTAAAACAGTCTAGAATTCCATTTTTCTATAATAGTTCATAATACAAAGGGTTGCTGGGAAGTTTTTAAAAACTACATAAATTTTGAAAGCTGTGCACAATTTCAAAAAATGTGCATAAAAATTATTGTTTTTACAGTCTTCTTACATCAGTCCAGCTGCCACTCTTCTTCCTTATCTATCTGGGAGATTTCAAACAGCATCCATATTGGGAGGACAGTGAAAAAGGGCAGGAGAAAAACAGATTTTTGGTGTTGAGTTTGTAGTAGTGGGTTTGCAGTGAACAATGCCATACAGCCTGAATCCTGGAGAAGAACAGGATTCTACTCTAACTGATCCTACTGTATCTGTTACTGCCTGCCTACAAGAGGCAATGTTAACTGCAGCTGCCTCCAGAATCCCTTACTAGACATGCATAAGCATGGGGAAAAGTTCAGGGCAGATACAACTGTTTCACCAGCTTTCCTAATCATGCAAAAAACCAAACAAAGAGATTTATAGGCTTGACTAATCAAACTAGAAAACATAATATTACTGGAGGGTGGCAAAGGGGAAGGAAAGCATCCCTTGGTGCATTTTGGAAAAAGATTTTAAGTGTTACCTGGAAGGAACATAGACTCCAACCATATATGATAGGCTTGTTTAAATATTTGAAGGAGTGTCATATTGAGAATAGAGCCAATTTATTTTCTGCAGCTCCAGAAACTAGGATACGGAGCAATGAATTCAAACTACAGGAAAAGAGATTCCACCTCAACATTAGGAAGAACTTCCTGACAGTAAGAACTGTTTGAGAGTGGAACACACTCACTTGGAGAGTGGTGGAGTCTCCTTTGGAGATTTTTGAACAGAGACTGAAAGGCCATCTGTCAGGGATGCTTTAGTTGTGAGTTCCTGCATTGCAGGGAGTTGTACTGGATGGCCCCTAGTGGTCTCTTCCAACTCTTTGATTCTATGATTCATACAGGGAGAGAGAAATCCTAGAGGTCCAAGCAGGGTTAAGGAAAGGATTGTTTCCCTGAGGCATGTGAGCATCCAAGTAAACAAAACCCTAAAATCTAAAGTGCATCTTTGTTCCCCCACGTTTCCTCTCAAAACCTGAGACAAAGGATTTCTTCACATCCAAAGAAGTAAGCTAATCACTCTCTACCTACCCCCTCCTGTATTCATTGCTAAACCTCTCCATCCACCCATCTCAGGGATATCTCAATCCAATTACTGGTTTTGTAAAAACCATCAACCAAGCTGAAATCCCATTGACAATTCCTGAGACAAGTAATTCAGTCTTTGTTACCTGACCAGATAGCTCATCTCCTAGGGCTAGTTTTAAGTTATAAATATGGTTTCAAAACCTAACCTCACTGCACATAGCCCAGCCAGCATACAGACATGTATTATTTATTTATTTATTTATTTATTTGTATGCTCTGTGTTGCCCTCAGACCTCCTAGTATGAGCCACTCCTGCTTTCCATGGTCTTCTTGTCCCACAGATGAAGAGATTGCTGTATATGGAACATATCTTAGGGCCTCTGCAGACCTGCCCAAAGGGCCAGCCTGGAGGCAGAGATGGGGTGGGGCATCCGCACGCTGGCTTCCCCAACCCCAGGCTAATGCCCTTCTGGTGTAGCATTTCGACACACTGCACTGGAAAGGGCTCTTTCAGGCATGGTAAAAGGGAGGATCAGGACTGCGGCGTGCAGTTGCCGTGGCCCTGATCCACAGCTAGCAGGGGCGGCCCAGAGCCACCTGTCTGCATAGTCGCTTTATTTCAGTAAGGCCTTTGAAAAGGTTTCCCACGATATTCTTGCGACTAGCTAGTAAAATGTGGGCTAGACAAGGCAACTGTTAGGTGGATTTGTAATTACCTGACTGTAATTGGAAACAGGGCTGTGATAATAATTGATTATATAAAACAAATTAAGTGGTAAAGCAAAGATGAGGAAGAAGAGGAGAATGAGCAAGATGGCTGTAACAAGCTTCCTCTGCTGGTGTTCTTATTTATATCAGATGTGAATGATCAGGGTGAGAGTGGAGGTGACCATGATGGGAGTGCAAAATACAACATTGACAATAAGTGGATACAATGGTGGAGAACTCTGAGAGCTCTTTGTTCTAAGGATTGCGAAATGAATTCCAGACAGCAGAAAAGAGAGAATCCAGATTAAGGTACAAACAATAATGGATAAATGAGATGGTCGGTATCCATTATCCATCATGGGAAGAGGATAGCCAAACACCTGTCAATACTAAGAAAGGAACTGGTAGAACCACAACTGAGGATTCCTTGCCTAACAAAACCCTATGAAATGAATGGGCTTGCTACAAGTTGGTGTATGAAATCTGGGGAGGCACTGGAGTGTTCTGAGAATTCTAAACATCTCTTCCTCAACTGCAAATCCCAGAAATCCATAGGATGGGACTATGGTAGTTAAAGTTGAAAAATAGTGCTATAAATCTGCAGTGTGAATAGGCCCACAGTGGACATTATTCGATTGCTTGGAGTCTTTCTGAGATATTGAAACAATACAATATGATGAAAAATTGCATAAAAAGATCTGATTATTATTTTTTAAAACATTGTATGAACATTGAAAAAAAAAAAACTTTTCCAATCCTTGATGTTGTTTCTGAAGGTTACTTTTAATTTTACAAAGTAACATGAAGATTTTCTGTTCTTTCTTTCTTTTTTTTTAAGAGGACTAGTGAACACTGGCCATGTGTCCTAAATGCCCATAAAAATGCTATCAAATGCAGGTTTCACTTGTGGTGTTCTGCTTTTCTGTATGATCATGCTTATCCTTGAAGACCCTCTGTAGTGCCACCTTCATGGACACCCTGGGCTGATCCTTCTTTCGCCTCTTCCCAACTAAGAAATAAATCAGAGGGTTAATGCTGCTGTTCAGAGAAGCACAGGCAAAACCAGTGACCATTAGACTGGAAAGAGATGCATGATAATAATGTGCTATATAAAACACATTAAGTGGTAAAGCAAAGATGAGGAAGAAAAGGAGAGCAAGCAAGATGGCTGTGACAAGCTTCCCCCGCTGGTGGTGTTCTGATTTACACCAGACGTGAATCATCAAGGTGAGAGTGGAGGCAACCATGATGGGAGCACAAAGTACAACATTGAGAATAAGTGGATACAATAATGGAGAATTTCCAAAGCTCTTGGTCCTATGGAGAGTGAAGTGAATTCCAGAGAGCAGGAAAGAGAGGATCCAAATTAGAGTACAAACAATAGTGGATAAACAGGGTGGCCGGTGGCATCGATGCCAAAGTGGGAAGAGGACAGCCACACACCTGTCAATACTGATGGCTGCCAGTAGAAACTGGCTAGTAGAATATGTGACAAAAAATAGCTCCAAAAATATTAGGAAGAAAAGAGATACAATATTGATTCTACCATACTGATCCACTAACATCCCCAACACATTGCTGATTGTCAGAGAGATAAGTACCCCAAAGTCAGCTATGGAGAGGTTCAGGATGAAAGTGGTGAAAGGATTCCTCTTCATGTGAAAGCCAAGAAGCCATATGACCATTCCATTTCCCAGAAATCCCAAAAGGCAGGTTATAACAACAAAACTGTTGATAACAATTGTTATTACACTGTCAGAAAATAGATCATTAGTACTGTTAATTGGATGCCCAATCGCAGTACTCCCATTTAAGCCTGGGTAAGGTGATAGACTGTTTCCTGAATCTGCAGAACCACTGTAATTATTCATGTCCATTACGGGATGGGGTACAAGATTGCTAATATCTTCATAACTTTTCCTGTGAACAGAAAGAGAAAAAAAAGTGAATGCATTTGTATTATGGAATTTTATCCAGAAATAAAGTGATTATGATTTTGATTCTCCCCATATTGTTTTCCTTCTTTGTTATTTCAGATCAGATAACTGATTCATACATTTGATACATTAAAATGGTACCTAGTATACAATAATACATATTGTAATTTAGTATATTACTTTGGTATTTTAGTATATTGTAGTGTTGATTGTGTTTTAGGTATATTTATTTATTATAGTGCTTTGTTTTATTGTTTTATTCTTGATTGTATATCTTTGATGTTCTGCCTTTAGGTGAGAAGGGTGTTAAAATAAAGGTTATTGTTATTTATTATTACTACCTTAATTTATTTATTGTGTAAATTATACTGAAAATCTGTTTATAGTGCACCTCAGGGTTGTTTGGTTAAAAACATCAGTTTCATTTTCCATCCTGTTGCATGGCATTTTTAGGACTTCCTCCAGGAAGCTACAAATGGATAAGTAGTTATGCATGCAGAATGATACAAGGTCTCAATTCTGCAGTTTACTTGTGGGTGGCAAATTAGTGATGATTTGGCAACTGGGATCTCAGTTTTGAGCCTGCCAAGGTGTTCTGTCGAAGAGTGGCCCTTCCCATGTGCTGGTGTATTCAATTTTTTTCTTTAATAGGAAAATCAATGCATTTGAGATGCGGTGCTGGAGTAGAGTTCTGAGGATTCCATGGACAGCCAAAAGGACAAACAAATGGGTCCTAGAACAGATCAAGCCAGAGATATCCCTAGAAGTCAACATGACAAGACTTAGGGCCTCTACAGATGGTCTTTTGCACCGTCTTGGAGGCAGGGAAGGAGAGGGGGAGCTACACACTGGGTGGCCCAACCCCACGCCAAAGACATCATCATGGCACGTGCCATTATGCGAGGCACACGCTGTCAGGACGTCATCATGGCACAGCATCTTAATGTGCTATGCTGGAAGATGTGAAGAAGAACAGCGTGGTGACTCTTTGGGTGCCCTTTTTGCCGGCTCTGGTAGGACCAGCATTTTGGTGCTCCTTTCAGGGCTGGCAAAAGGGTAGATTGGGGCTGAGGCATGGGGCAGCCTCAGCCCTAATCCTCCGCTTCCCAGGGCAGCCCAAGACCGCCCGTCTGCATCCCCTCTTAGACTGTCATACTTTGGACACATCATGAGAAGGCATGAATCATTGGAAAAGACAATAAAGTTAGGAAAGGTGGAGGGAAATAGAAAGAGAGGAAGGCCACATGTTAGATGGATGGACATTATTAAAGAGACCATTAACATGAGTTTGCAGGTGCTGGGCAGTAGCAGCAGAGGACGGGGGGTGGGGGTGGAGATGTCTCATCCATAGGCTCACCATGGGTTGAGACCGACGCGAAGGCAGTTAACAGCAACAAAGTTATTATATAATTATACAATGTAATTATATAAGATTATATATTTTATATGCTGTACTGCAGAGAGCCATTCCAACAGTTCAACAGTTCATAGCAGGAAATATGTTTCTCCCCCTTCTCCCTGAAAGGTATTGGAATATTGTAGTAAAGTTCTGAGAAACCTTACTACAATATTTTGTTGGTGCTTGTACAACTTGCTGTTTATTTTACATTGGATTATGATAGTGGCTTGTGCATTAATCAGAGTTTAAAGTATCCAAAGTTGGTGAAGGCATGGGAAGCCAGTTATAGCTGCCTGTATTTTTTATGTAATTCCTTAATTAAGAAATTAATTCACATACTTACCAAAGTTTTACCACATCAGAATAGGGAGGAGAATGCATCTTGTCCTTCTTGCCCCTAAGAGTGGCGGGGGGGGGGGGAGGAAAATCAGAGTGTTTATGTCTAAAGAAAGATCAATATGGGAACATGACAAATCATCTTTTGTTGGTGCTTGTACAACTTGCTGTTTCAGGGACAGAAGTCAGCTGGCTTACCCATCTCCCCTTTCACGTAGTGGAGCCAAACAGAGTCTGGAAGCGGGCATTGAAGTGGTATGCGGGCAGGGAAGATATGGCGGTAACAGAGTCAACAAATGTTACAAAAGAAGGAAGGATCGATGTTTAATATCTATCCCTCCTTCAGTTTACTCTGTTTCCCAAGATAACTTGGAGAGCATGTCAACCATTCCACAGACCCTTATTCTGCTCCTTTGCAATGCCAGGTCAGTCAAAAATAAGACCCACCTTATCTACGATCTCTTGGTGGATGAGGCGGCCGACCTGGCATGCTTCACTGAGACCTGGCTGGGGGATGCCAGCGCCGCTACATGGGCACAGAATCTCCCAGCTGGGTACTCAGTTAGTGAGCAGATAAGGGGAAGTGGGCGGAGTGTGTGTGTGGCCTTGGTTTATAGGAACACCCTGACCTTGATAAGGAAGCCTATCCAGAAAATGACTTACATCGAGTGTATGTACCTTAGCCTGAAAGCCAGGGATAGTTTGGGGATTCTGTTGGTATACCGGCCACCCTGTTGCTTAACAGACTCCCTGACCGAGCTGACTGCCCTGGTTTCTGAGTTGCTGTTGGAGTCGCCCAGACTTTTAGTTTTGGACGACTTCAACATTCCACAAGAAACCAGCTTACAAGATCTAACTGGTGCGGCTCGGGAGTTCATCGATACCATGACAAACATGGGCCTATCCCAACTGGTTGATGGGCCCACACATTGTGCTGGTCATACCCTCGATGCAGTCTTTAGTACAGAACAGGAATATCCGTGGGCAGAGGTTATAATAACCTCCGCATTGTCATGGATGGATCATTTCCTGATCAAGGCGGAACTAAGCTACTGTCCGCCCCCCAGGGTGGCAGACCATTAAATTGGTCCGCCCTCGAAGGCTAATGGAACCAATTGGTTTCCAGAAAGCCTCAGAGGGTTTAATGGTTGGCAACACCAGTGATTCTGTCAAATCCTTGGTGGACACCTGGAACAATGATCTTACCAAAGCTATCGACACAATCGCTCCCAAGCGTCCTTTCTGGTCCGCTTCAAACCGTAAGCCCTGGTATACGGAGGAGCTTAGGAAGATGATGCGGGCCGGACAACGACTCGAGTGCGAATGGTGAAGGACTCGTCTCTCATCTGACAGAACTCGTCTTAGGAAGCACCTTGATTCCTATAGGGAGGCTTTACGTGCAGCGCAAAAATTTTTCTGTTCTGCACGTATTGCGTCTGCAGAGTCCCACCCAGCAGAGCTGTTTAGGGTGGTGGGGGAGCTGACAAAGGTTCCACCTGCACAGAATCCCCTACTTAACCTAATGACGGCCTGCTGTGAGGCATTTAACACCCACTTTGCAGATAAAATCTCTCGGATAAGAGCCGACTTGGATGCCTGTGTTTTGGCAGAATCCGTAGATGAGGTATCCAGCAACTCCGTTGATGGCAATTTACTGGATCAATTACAATCTGTGAGTACCGATGATGTGGACAAGCTTCTCGGAAGGGTGAGGAAGATGACTTGCCCCCTTGATCCATGTCCATCGTGGCTGGTCATCCAGCGGGGAGACGCATTGAAGGTGTTCCTTTGGGACACAATCAACGCGTCATTCAGGGAAGGTAACATACCATCTTCTTTAAAAGAGGCAGCAGTTAGGCCTATCCTGAAGAAACCTTCCCTGGACCCCCTGGATAGAAGCAACTACAGACCAGTTTCCTTGCTCCCTTTTTTGAGCAAGGTGATCGAGAGGGCAGTTGCTTCCCAACTCCAGGCAGTCTTGGATGAAACCGATTATCTTGATCCATTTCAAACCGGCTTCAGAACAGGATATGGAGTTGAGACAGCCATAGTTGCTCTGACCCGACCTCCGTCTGGGCATTGACAGGGGTAGTGTGACCCTGTTGTTGCTCTTGGATCTCTCAGCGGCCTTCGACACAATAGATCATGCCATCCTCTTGGATCGCTTGAGAGAGTTAGGAATTGGAGGCACTGCTCTGCAGTGGTTCCATTCCTTCCTCTCGGGCAGATCCCAGAGGGTGAGGCTCGGGGACAGTTCCTCTTCTAAAATAGAGCATAATTGTGGCACCCCTCAGGGCGCCATCCTGTCCCCAATGTTATTTAACATTTACATGAAGCCGCTGGGTGAGATCATTCGGAGGCATGGAGAGTGCGGTGTCATCAGTACGCTGATGACACCCAGATATACTTCTCCATGACCAGATCATCATCTCAGACTTCAGATGGCATCTCTCCTCCTAATGACTGTTTCAGAGTGGTAATGGATTGGATGAGGAAAAACAGATTGAAATTGAATCCAGACAAAATGGAGGTACTTACAGTCACAGGACTGAAACCAGATTTGGGAATACAGTCTCCAGTCCTGGATGGAGTCACACTCTCCTCTAAGGACTGTGTTCGAAGTTTGGGGGTACTCCTCAACTCGTAGCTTCACATGACTAGTCAGGTGAGTGCGACGGTCAGGAGTGCCTGTTACCAGCTTCAGCTGATACGCCAACTGCACCCTTATCTGGACATGAGGGATCTAGAAACTGTGGTACATGCTCTGGTAACCTCACGTCTGGATTACTGCAATTCACTCTACATGGGGCTACCCTTGTGCCTAACCCGGAAACTACAACTGGTGCAAAATATGGCAGCCAGGCTAATTACAGGAACATCTAGGAGGGAGCACATAACACCGGTGCTCAAATCCCCCCACTGGCTGCCGATTAGTTTCCGGGCACAGTACAAGGTGTTGGTTTTGACCTTTAAAGCCCTACATGGCTTGGGTCCATCTTATCTTAGGGACCGCCTCTCCCCATACGTTCTCCCTTGCGCCCTCTGGTCCTCTGGGAGGAATCTGTTACAGCTAATAAACACTAGCAGCCAATAAAAACTAGCAGCCCTGGTGGCACAGTGGTTAAATGCCTGCACTGCAGCCACTCACTCATAAACCACAAGGTTGTGAGTTCAATACCAGCCAGGGCTGAGGCTTGACTCAGGCCTGCATCCTTCTGAGGTCGCTAAAATGAGTACCCAACTGTTGGGGGGCAATCAGCTCACAGTTGTAAACCGCTTAGACATCCCATAGCGTGATATGAAGCGGTATATAAATGAAGCTGCTTTGCTTTGCTTTGCTTTGCCTGCCAGACGAGATCCGTCTTATTAGCACTCTTGCTGCTTTTAAAAAAGCAGTAAAGACAGATCTCTTCTGGCAGGCCTTCCCAGAATAACCTTTTGGCTCAGGGGAGATGGTTTTCATTTGTTCCCCCTGCTGCTGCCCGCCCTACTGTCCATTGCTGCCTGCTCTATTGTTGTTTTGTTGTTTTTATTGTTTTAATTGTATTATTGTATTTTAACTCTTCAATAGTTTAATCTTGTTTTAATGGGATGGGAGGGTTAGATTGCGGGATGAGGGAATGTTTTTAACTTTGTATGTTTTAATATGCTGTAACCCGCCCCGATTGCCGAGCAGAGGGGCGGGCTATAAATAAATTATTATTATTATTATTATTATTATTATTATTATTATTATTATTTTACATTGGATTATGATAGTGGCTTGTGCATCAATTAGAGTTTAAAGTATCCAAAGTTGGTGAAGGCATGGGATGCCAGTTATGGTTGCCTGTATTTTTTTTTCTATTCTTTTAAGCACATTATACACTTCTGGATAGACTGGTGGCTTTGGGAACAACGTAATCTAAAAAAAAAAAAATGACATTCTATAGTTCTTTGTTTTTACCACTAATTAAATTGTTTAATAGCATCACATACTTACCACAGTTCATCGACAAGGTTTGTTGAACCAGTGCCATAATCAGATGTGTTATCGTAATCAGTCATATCAACATATATTATAGTCATGGTACCTAAACACAACAGCATGTGCAAAGAAAGATAAGTCACTTATTATGGCCCATGTTAGTTAGCAGATCTAAATGATTTAGAATAATAGAATCATAGAATTGTAGAGTTGGAAGAGACTACAAGGGCCATCCAGTCCAACCCCCTGCCATGCAGGAACTCAAAATCAAACCATCCCTGACAGATGGCCAGCCAGCCTCTGTTTAAAGACTTCCAAAGAAGGAGACTCCACCATAATCTCCGAGGGAGTGTGTTCCACTGTTGAACAGCTCTTACTGTCAGGAAGTTCCTCTTAATGTTGAGGTGGAATCTCTTTTCCTGTAGCTTGCATCTGTTGTTCCAGATCCTATTCTCTGGAGTAGGTGAAAACAAGCTTGTTCCCTCCTCAATATGACATCCCTTCAAATATTTAAACATGGCTATCATATCACCTCTCAGCCTTCTCTTCTCCAGGCTAAACATCCCCAGCCCCCTAAGTCGTTCCTCATAGGGCTTGGTTTCCAGACCCTTCACCATTTTAGTTGCCCTCCTCTGGACACACTCCAGTTTTTCAACATTCTTTTTGAATTGTGGTGCCCAGAACTGGACACAGTATTCCAGGTGGGGTCTGACCAAAGCAGAATACAGTTCAACTATTACTTCCCTTGATCTAGATCACGGGTTGGCAGGCTATGGCCCGTGGGCCGGCCCTGGCCCCGGGAGGCCTTTGGACCGGCCCCATCCCGGTCCGACTGCCACCACCACCACGCGCGCTGCCCCTGTGCGAGTCACGGCTGCCATTTTGATTTAAAAAATGGCGGCTGCGACTCGTTCACGCATGCGCGGGAGTACTGTGCATGCCCAAACATGTCACGGCTGCCATTTTGTTTTCCAAAATGGCAGCCACGATTCATTCACGCATGTACCGGAGTACTGCACATGTGCAAACAAGTCGCAGCCACCATTTTGGAAAACAAAATGGCGGTCGTGACTCGCTCATGCATGCGGAGTACGCCGGAAGTATTGTGCATGTACACGTGAGCGTGTGCGCACATGCGCAGTAGTTCTGGCATACAGCGCATGCACGAGAGAGCATGCACGCGTGGCACCATTTCCTCCCCTCAGCCTGCGGAAGAGCTCCAGACCAGCAGACCGGCCCGAGGTAGGTAAAAATTGCCCACCCCTGATCTAGATACTATACTTCTATTAATGCAGCCTAAAATCGCATTGGCCTTTGTAGCTGTGGCATCACACTGTTGACTCATGTTCAACTTGTGGTCCACTAGGACTCCTTGATCCCTTTCACACGTATAAGTTTCATTAAGCCAGGTGTCCCCCATCTTATATCTATGCATTTCATTTTTATTTTTATTTTTGCCCTAAGTGCAGTACCTTACATTTCTCTGTGTTGAAATTTATTTTGTTAACTTTGGCCCAGCTTTCTAATCTATTAAGATCATTTTGAATTTTCATCCTGTCCTCTGGGGTATTCGCTATTCCTCCTAATTTGGTGTCATCTGCAAATTTGAGAAGCATGCCCCCTATTCCTTCATCCAAATCATTGATAAAGATGTTGAATAGCACTGGGCCAAGGACAGAACCTTGTGGCACCCCACTGGTCACTTTTCTCCAGGATGAAGAGGAGCCATTGTTGAGCACACTTTGGGTTCAGTCAGTCAACCAGTTACTAATCCACCTACAAGTTGTATTATCTAGCCCACATTTTACTATCTTGTTTGCAAGAATATCATGGGGGACCTTGCCAAAAGCCTTGCTGAAATCAAGATATGCTATGTCTACCACATTCCCTTTATCCAGCAA
Organism: Phrynosoma blainvillii; assembly: GCA_026167975.1. Lineage (NCBI taxonomy): Eukaryota > Metazoa > Chordata > Lepidosauria > Squamata > Phrynosomatidae > Phrynosoma > Phrynosoma blainvillii. The sequence goes on from JANUYF010000004.1 coordinate 10,292,838, forward strand.
GCTGTTAATTTTATCAAAAAAAGAGATCAGATTAGTCTGGCATGACTTGTTTTTGAGAAACCCATGTTGACTTTCAGTGATTACAGCATTCCCTTCTAAATGTTCACAGACTCTCTGTTTAATGAACTGTTCTTGAATCTTTCCTGGTGTTGATGTCAGACTAACTGGGCGATAGTTGTTGGGAACCTCTTTTTTCCCCTTTTGAAGATGGGGACAATGTTTGCCCTCCTCCAGACTTAGGACAAGATCCTATATTAGGCAGGTGGGTAAGGATGCTTGGGTAAGGATGGATGAGGAACATCATGGCAAAAGGTTGGAAGATAGCCTCCTGAGCCATATCCAAAAAGTGACATGCATGCACCTATTATTATTATTATTATTATTATCCCACCCTTCTCCCAGGACTGGGACTCAGGATGGCTTACAACATTAAAAAATACAATTAAAAACATTCAAAAATAGTACATTGAAACGGAATTAAATTACTACAATAATTAAAACAGATTACATGCTAAAATATCAAATACTTAATAAAGATAAAAATGTTTAAAATAAATTAAAACAATATAATAAAGGCATTCATTCATTCATATGTTACATACTGCTCAGTCTGCAGACATCCTCAAATAAAATGAAATCTGGAATTAAAACAATATAGCACCCTAGGCCATTCTTTAAGCTGCATTTATGTGTGTGCACATCACCAACAGGATGCAAGCGTAATATTAATAATATAAATAAAAATGAAAGTGAAAGTATCCTAAGTAATCTATCACTGGTTTTTTTTTTTTTTTGCAGTAAACCTATTTTATCTAAACAATGCATATAGATGATGTTAACCTAATGAACGGTGTGCCTCTGTTAACAAAGCCTCTGACAACCCTCCACCCTTCTTATAAAATTATTTTACACTTTTACATTATTTTCCTTCTAATCTTGTTGGGAGATTTCGAGCAGCATCAGCACTGCAAAAACAGTGAAGGGGGGCTGGAGAGAAACATACTTTTGGTGTCAGGCTTCAGCAGTATGTCTGCAATGAACAAGCTTGAGATGGGAAAGAATGGGATTCTACTTTAATTGATCCTACTGTATTTGTATGTCTGCAACAGGCAAGGGAAATGTCATCCGCCTCCAGAATCCCTTAATGAGCATATATAACCAGCAAAAACATAGAGAAAAGGGCAGGGCAAATAAGGTTGTTGTTGGAATATGGATGAGTTATTGTCAAAGGTGAAATGTAGAGATGTGTGTGTGTGGAATTTTCCTCATAGGAACAACATTTAGAGAAACAAAAAGAACTCGGCTCAGATGGCCAACAAGTCATAACAATTATAGAATTAGCTGGGGAAAAGGTAGTCAGATACATCAACATCTGAGCTCATGAGAAAAGCAGTCACGTGATGGATGATGGACAGCAAGGGGCTGGGTTAATACACATCATACAGGCATTATCCAATCAGCATAAGGTTAACACCCAGAAGGTGGAGTATGGGAAGGGCCTAGAAAATCCTTTGTCTAGTTTTTTTTTATAAACACAACATTGTGTGAGTGTGTGAGTGTCCTGGCAGTGGTTTTAACAATGGAGCTTTTGGCTTGTAGTTTTGGGTATGTTTATACTGCTTTTATAATGTACCTCCTAGATATGGAAACATGGATCTGTAACTTCTTCTTAACTTTCAACTACAACAAGTTGGGATCCTATGCTTTTGGGATTGTTAAAGATGTAATCTCTCATGGCTGAACTGGATAGGTTCATCACAATGCATTTTACTTAGTTATCTTACTTTTCTTTTATATGCATTAATAAACTGTACTTTTGGACTTTACAATGTGTCTTCTTGAATGAGGAAGACAGGATCCTGAAGAAGAGAAGCTGAGCTAGTTGATGGTAAGAGATACAAAGTGGCTGTGGATCACAGCAGCCAGCTTGTCCTGCAGATTCTGCTGGGTGTCGAAGAGCGTCACTGCAACACCCATCATCCACACACATCTCACTAGTTTTCCCTATCATGTTTAAAACAAACAAAGCATAGCTCTATAGGTTTGACCAAACAAATTGGAAACCATAATAGAGGTAGAGAAAAAAAGATATAATTCATTTATTTCATATTCTTTTTATTGAGAATTAAGAATTTTCAACTACATTAAAGATACAAGAAATAAAGAAAAATAATATCACAAATAATAAAATTCTAAGAATAAAGGCAGAACTAAATAGAACTAAACAGAGAAAGAAGAAGAAAAGAAATATATACTTAAAAACAATCTGTATTTATGCATGGTACAGTGCCATGTATAAATCTGTAGGTTCCAGAGCCCCTCATGAATCACAAAAAACATGGGAACTCAAGCCCTTATGAGTGGTGGTATGTGCACACCCACGTTGCTGTGGCTGTGTGCACATACCACTATTGACTAATTGGGGCAGGGCAATCCATGGGAGCTCCAATCTGCAGATGACTAGCCCACCAATATGATGGCCCCACTGTATATAGTTTTACTTCCCCATCTTGTAGAAGCTCATACTTCTATGACTTATTTGATCCTACTAATTTTCAAAATTTACATTCAGTGTTTTATCAGTCTGTTCCTGCAAAAAGACAATAAAATTTCCAGCCCTTCAAAATAGTCCCAGTGCTGTGGTGATCTAATAGTTTCTTTCACAATTTTTAAAATACACTTCAGAATTTGGGGGGGAATAGTTTGAATAGAATTAATTTCTTCTGCGAAAATCTCATTTTTGTGCAACAAGTGTGAAAGAACAGAAATCTTGTGTAATCCCCCCTGCAAAAAATCCACTTTCTCAGTGGGATGATTCACTCTTTCTTGTCAAGAATGAAAAAAACCTTTGTGTATTGTTTTTTGTGGGTTTTTCGGGCTGCGTGGCCATGTTCTAGAAGAGTTTCTTTCTGACGTTTCGCCAGCATCTGTGGCTGGCATCTTCAGATAATACTGGAATGGAAGAGAGTGGGTCTATATATACTCTGAGACCCTGGGTAGGGAGGAGGGATTCCCATGTAAACTGTGTATTGTTCTGTGTTGAATAGGTATTATTCTGTTGCTAATGGCATGGCTTCAGGGTGGGAGGATATGCAAACAAGGATATTGTCTGCTATTGCCTGCTGGGAAAGCCCCTGAAAGACCCACAGCCTGAAAGACCCACAAAAAACTATGGATGCCGGCCATGAAAGCCTACGACTTCACCTTTGTGTATTCTTTATACCCCTGCCACTCAAAATGTGAATGTATTCAAAGTGTTGTATGTAAACACCCTTAGGATCACACTGACAACCCAAGACAGTCCCATTTGGCTTCCTAGTCCTTATACAACTTCTGTACAAGTATGGCAAGGTAAGATGGAGACATTAATATTTTCAGTGAAGCTGGAAAGCAAGAGACAGGAAACTATATTAGTTCAGGACCAAGAGCAGAACAAGATATACTTTTTGGGAATCACCACCTGCCAGCTGCTAAAATATATAAGCTTATTGCACTGTGTTCTCGGAACATGATGAGAACATGATGAGAATGGAATGGAACATATTTTACTGCATGGTATGATTCTCATCAAGTTCCCATTCTGTGCTCTGACAGTCCCTAGCCCATTCCAGGAGGAGAACTGTAAAAATGCGTCCTCAGCCAGCAAGAATGCTTTCAGACCGTTCCAGATGATGTGTGTGCGATAATCCTACCGGTCTCAATCTGTCCTCATGTTCTGATTGGCTAAGACAACCTCCTCCCTTCCTGTCCTAGAACCTTCCCAAACTCAGCTCTTCCGGTGTTGATGATGAATTGCATTGTGTTTACAAGAAAAAACAATGAATGCTTGCTACCTAAACTTCTCGGTAGCATTCTTTCCAATGCAGACATAGGGGTTTTCACAACAGTGAGCATGCACCAATGAGGGATGACTGAGGAACTGCTTTAGTGCTGGTACTGGTACAACAGTAAATGCTGTGCGATAATATGTGTTCTCATAACATTACTATCGCATTACCAATAGTCTAATCTGGTAACACCCATTTCCATATTGTTACATTCCAGGGACTCAATAGGAACGTTACAGGGACTAGTGTGATAAGCTTAATAGTGTTGGCTCTTTCTCCAATACCTTTAAAGATCAGAGGCATGCTCCACAACTGCCTAATATGCTTCTACAGTGGTACTGTCCTTACTTGCCATCTCATGGCAGCAAAAAAAGACTATGGAGATTATTGCTTTCTCTTTTAAAGTGCCTTACCCCTGACAGGATAAAGGCACATTTAAGTTTAAAATAGGTTTTATCGCATTTGCCCATAGCTGGGCAAAAGCATCCTGTATACATCCCAGATGCCAGCTGGGATTATCCCACTGGAAAAGTTTATCCAGTGGTTTTTCAAGAATGGGTGCCAGACATTCTTGAAAAGCTGCTGCACAAGCCTGGCTGGCATCCAGGATGTATATGGGAGGCATTTGCCCAGCCATGGGCAAATGTGATAAAACCTGTTTTAAATTTAAATGTGCCTTTATCCCATTGGGGGTAAGCCACTTTAAAAGAGAATGTGATCATCTCCTATGTTAGGTCAGGACTAAGGGGTGAAGCAGACAGGCGGCCCTGGGCCACCCCCAAAAGCGGAGGATCGAGGCCAAGGCTGCCGGACACCTCGGCCTCGATCCTCCCTTTCGCTGCCTGTGAAAGAAGCACTAAAATAGTGCTCCTTCCACAAGCCGTGAAAGAGGCACCACAAAAGGCATGGCGCGCCTCTTCTGCGTCTTTTCTGGCTCAGCATGTCCGGATGCTGAGCCAAAAGGATGTCATCGGAGCGCCCATCGTGTGGACAGGCCGTCGTTCCGATGACGTCCTCAGGAAGGGGATGGGGCGCCCAGCGTCTGGCTGCCCCTCCCCTTCCTGGGATTGAGGATGGCGTTTCTCGCCGTCTGCATCCCCCCTAAGTTTCCTTTCAGAGTATCATCCCCTGGCAGCCACTCAAATGCATGTTGGTTGTCCTTCCAATAGCTTCACAAATCAGAGCTATGCCACTCATTGGCTTGTCTTTAGTTTTAAGGATTCCCTGAGATCATTCCAGACTGAATATGGTGTCTTGGCAGTTCTTTGCTAGATTAAATGCATGACAAAATCCCATCTATATCAATTCAAGCTCACTCTATACTGCTGAAAGCCTCAGACATACCTGGTGGCAATAGTGAAAATCCTTGGTGTGGTCTCCCAGGCTCTTTTAAACCACCCAAAGACTGCAGAAAATTATATGTTTCCCCACAGTTTTGTTGTCTGAGTAATTCTGGTGTGTCACTGGAATTTAACAAACAGAAAGTGATGATGTTGCAGTTTACCCCACAAAAAGGGAACTTGCTTAATGCATTTTTTTCATAAGAAATTGTGATGAAGCAGTTCTCCAGAAATCACCTGTGCTAAAATGTTAGTGATTATTATTAGAAAGAGAAATAAAAAGAGAAGATGATACTGCTAGATGTGTCCATAAAACATTATCTGTTGAGGTGCTAGGGAGTCACAGACAGATGATTGGATCTCAACCTATGATTGTCATATTTATAGTTGTCCCACCTCATGTTTTGCATGAGGACAGCCAGAACACTTAGACAATTGTATTTTAACTCTGATAACAGGGGAATTTCTAGGGAGTTAGGGGAGTGCAGACCATACTGGGTGACATCTTAAGGGGAGGTGTCTGCCTTAAGGTGCAGAGTGTATTGCTGCTCCTCTTTGCAGGTTGACTAGGACTCCTGTAGACTGAAGGACCAAGTCCACCTGTCTGGAAGTGGCAAGGAGGCCAGCCAGGATGCTGTCAGCATGCCAGGTTGAACTCCTGCAGACCTCTTCCATCACTGAATTATGCCTGAACCCCATCAAGACTTGCAAACAAAGCTGGTAGACCAGAACACCCTGGGACACAGACAATTCCTTCAGGTACACCATTCCACCAGCTGTCAGTTGCAAGTAGCAGCCTGTTTTACTCCTGAGAGACCATTGGCATGGTGGGTCCAAGCTTGCTGGTGACAGCATGAGTTACTGCACTGGTATGACACCATTTCTAGTGGCACCACTGCTTTGATATATACATATAAATGTTTTCCATAGTAAAATCTCCATTCTGATCAGAAACATGATCAGTGTTACTTCTATTACTGCCAAAAATCACTAGCAAAGGGCAATGTTGAAGAACAGTGGTAAAGGCATTGCTATCTCAAATTTAATTAGTGGATGAGCTCAGTACATAGCCCAGGAAGCCAGTCAGAGCAGATAACCAAACCTATAAAAAAGAATGGGTTATAACAGTTCTGGATTAGGGTCATCATGCCAAAGATAAAAGCTGTATAACTGTATGCAGTCCCCCAGATAGGCAAGAACACAGTGAGATGGTTGGACAGAATAAAAAAAACACACACATGTGGACACATAGAAAGAGACAGATTTGAGACAATTTGATGGTCATACATAAAGAAAGATTATCTCACTGCCCACCATCCTTGCCACACAAATATTAGGAAAAATCCATCTTGATCATCTCAGAATTATTTAACATATTTAAAATTTATGTCCCAGGTATTATGGTTTTTGGGATCTATTTTTATTTTACTGCTCATCTTCTCTACTTGGTTATTCTTCTTCTTGCTGTTCAGTTACTTTGTTACTGTTCTTAACTGATGTGTCAGTTTAGCATTACCATTAATATTTGAGTAATTTGTATTTCAACCAATTTTTGAATACATCTTCTTTCCAATTCTATTTGGAAAGCTCTTTCATGTATCCTTACCAAACATGGTGATAGGAGTGGTGGTATTGAAATGATAAAGCTTTTGGTGCAGGAGAAATGTTGTTTTCTTCAGCAACTAATCATGTCTGAATTTTGCAAACAGCAAGTTCCAAACTGTGAAGAATGTGCATCAGTCCCAGATTTTCCCCATCCTGGTTCATCAACATTTGAGAAACATGTTTTTCAACAATTTTTGAATGTTTTGAAATATTCTTTCCATGGAAGGTCATCTCGTGTGTCCTTACCAAATAACACACAATTAAACTAACAGCATTTTCTTTGCATGGTCTTTTACATGCTGAGTTCAAGAAAAACTCTATAGAGAAATTTCATTTGCTTTGTAACACACTTGGGAATTGTAAGCTTCACAAGTTTGTATTGAGATAGCTTTCTGTTATGATATCTCTCAAAACCAATGTATAAATTAGCTTTATTCACCTAATGGATATAACTAAATCTGGGTTAACAATTGCTTTCCTCCTCTTCCTACTCCACAGCCAGTGCACATGGTGTGGAAGACAGTGATTAACTTTGTTAGATTTTTACATTCATGTCCAGAATTGTGATAAGTTTCTGTTGTGGGGTAAGGTGCCTCCTAAAACTGAGTTTGAAGTTCCAGAAATATTTCTCCCACAAGAGATAAGGTCATTCCCCATGCCTTAAAAAAAAACATGTGTCTCTTTATTACTTTTCAACTCATGACTGGCATGATTGCCATGATCATAATTAACTGATTCTTGGTAGCTAGCTACCAGCAGAATTTACTTTGTATTTTCATTTGTGGCTGTATGTTTGATAACACTATCCATGCCTGTGCTTTAAAAATTAAGTTTTTATGTATAACCTGTGCTGGCTTTTATCCCAACGTCAGAATTTATTCACACAGCATATCTCTCTCTCTCTCTGTGTGTGTGTGTGTGCAACAGAGAGAGAGAGAGAGAGAGAGAGTTAGTGTGTTGGTGGTCAGAGGCTTCGGTCCCTAGTGGAGAGGAACATAGGGGAAGAAAGATCTGGCAAGGCACAGACATTCATAGGGCAATGGTGAGGTCTGAGAAACCCACTTGCATCTTTCTCCTTCTGCAAATCACTTGGGACAACTTGGCTGATGATCTCCACATAACCTCCCCTAACATTTTACAGATAAAAACAGGAACACGTATAGCTCAGCAACATAAGTGTATAGTTAAAAGGGTGAAGCCAAGCAACAAGAGGGCAAAACATATTAAGGAGGAAGAATACACAAAACAAGTGTTGTATGCAGAGAAACCCTGCAATGTATGTACTGAATATAGGAAAGCCTGGAAAAGAAAGACAACCAAATCAGAAACTTTGTGATAATTTGTGGGCATGCTGTCTTTGTTATTTAAGTGCTTAATAAAGACTTAATGAGCCTAATTAAGGGTGGTTGCAGACTGCCAGAAATAGTGCAAATTGAGTCCACTTTTAGGGTTAGGGTTAGTGCTAGGGAATCATGGGAATTGTTTTTTTTCCCCCCTGAGACATTGAGCCTTCTCTGTCAGAGAGCTCTGGTGCCACAATAAACTACAGTTCCCATGATTCCCTAACCCTAATCCTAACCCTAACCCTAAAAGTGGACTCAATTTGCACTATTTCTGGCAGTCTGCAACCCCCCTAAGAGCATAGGACCCAGAACAATGGATGCAAGCTACAGGAAAAGAGATTCCACCTCAATATTAGGTGTTTCTTATGACAGTAAGAGCTGTTGGAAAGTGGAACACACTCCCTCGGAGAGTGGTGGATTCTCCTTCTTTGGAGGTCTTTAAACAGAGGTTGGATGGCCATCTGTTGGGAATGGTTTGATTGAGAGTATGGCAGGGGGGCTGGACTTAAATGGCCCTTGTGGTCTCTTCCAACTCTATGATTCTATGATTCTAATGCCACTAGCATCCCTAGTAGTTTTCAGATAAGGGCTTTCCAACTGCACTGTTTTCCCCAACTCCATCTTTTGTGCCCACACTTTAAAAACAACAATAACAACCCTACTCTGTGACTTCCCAGATAAACATATCACAAGAGACAGGTTCAGTCTGGATCTAGGGATGCAGACATAGGTCCAAAACACACTGCAGAAATAATCCAGTTTGAGACTGCTTTAACTGCCCTGGCTCACTGCTAAGGAATTCTGGGAACTGTAGTTTTGTGAGACATTTAGCCTTTTCTGTCAGAGAGTTCTGGTGGCACAATAAACTACAATTCCCAGGATTCCCTAACACTGAGCCAGGGCAGTTGCACTAAAGCGCTGATCTGCCTTTTTGCTGCTCCAAAAAGAGCTGGCAAATGCTGTTCCTTTTTGGGGAGGCAAAAAGCTGCCCTTAGTGCTGCCGCTGTGGCTCTTTTGTGCCCCTTCTGTGCAGCATGCCTACACGCTGTGCCAATGGGGTGCCCTGACACTGCACAGTATGTGGTCAAGTGTGCAGTGTGATGGCGCCGTTGAGGCAGCCAGTGTGCGGTCACCCCACCCCAACTCTATCCCCAGGCCGGCCCTTTAAGCCGGTCTGCATCGGGCCATAGTCACATTGGTGAACACTCTCAGATACTGGTGTGGTAACCAAAGATAAGCTCTCAAGGTCTCCTGGTCCATACACCCTTTCTGAACAGATATGGCAAGATAGCATAGAGACACTGGTATCTTCAGAGTGACAGATTGATAGGTTAGGAAGAAGAGGTTATTTGGGTGCAGAATCAGGATCTGGGAAAATTACCCCTTTGAAGTTTATCTCCTACAAGCTATTTATAATAAAATCCCTTGGTCCTTTTTTCAGTTCATTTCCAGAAGTATGGGCCTCTGCAGACTAGCCTAAAGGGCTGGCCTGGAGACAGAGTTGGGGCAGGGCAGCTGCACACCAACCGCCCCAACCCCATGGCGATGCTGTCCTGATGCCGCACACCATTACGCATGGCACGTGGCATCAGGATTTTGCTGCTCCTTTTTAGGGGTGGAAAAAGGGAGGATCGGGGTGGTGATGTGGGGTTGCTGCAGCCCTGGTCCACCACTTCCCAGGGTGGCTCTGCAGAGGACCATGTCACCTAACCACTGCTTATGACACTTGGACTAACCATGAGTGCTGCATTGTGGCAGAGGAATTTTCATTACCTGCTAGTCTTTTTGAAGGATTCCCCTGAGGTCCATCATGAATTGAACAGTTTTATTTGTTTGCCCCCTGAAATGCATGACAGATTCCAAATGATATTATTTTAGACTTAGGGCTTGGAAAAACTACTTTTTTCTCATAACAATATTCAGGCCCAACACTGATCACATAAATGGGTGGATTTGGGGGAACTGTGGGAAACAAAACAAAACAAAACACCCTTTCCAAGATCTGTGCAAGTTCAGAACATTGTGAGGGCATCATCAGACTGACCTGGTGATGATGGTAATAATCTGTGGTGTGTTCAAATAATTTCCTTTAAAAAATCGAGGGAAAGAGTCTCCTTGCTGCCTCTAGTTTACTTGTTTGAGAATTCCTAACATGGCTATTTTCAGGAAGAAGAATATATTCATCAAAAAACAACAACAAACAAACAAAAAACTGTAGATGTTTGCAGAGAGAGAGAGAGAAAGAGAGAGAGAATCTTACTATTTTCATTGGAAGCCAAACTAATGAAACAGTTCTGTGGAGGCTTCTGAAAAACTGCCAAAATTAAAAGCAGACATTTCTCTCCAAGCCTGCCTCTCTCTTATTTTAAAACCATTTCTTAAAATCCTAGTTCAAAACTGTTTATCCTTTTGCAGTTAAGTAGTCAACAAACAGCTCAAAGAATATTCTCAAGTCTTTATTTCAAAGGACAATCTGAGATATTCTTTCACAGCAATTCTACCCAAGTTCCCAGAGTGGTACTAAATTGTTTCTTATGACAGAAATTTGTGTGAGCCATTAGTGTCTTCATGAGATATATTATCCCCATTTTAAAAGTATGTGTATGCTACTACTTAACCCGACTTTTAAAAATCCCAAGATCACCTATTAATATTTTATTTCCTTTAAATAAATTTATAGCTCCTTCTTCCTTAAAATCAGAGTGGAACCCAACCAACTCCCAGGCAAAACTAACCTCTTCTGTGCTGCCAGGCATCTAATCAATCTACCAAAGATTTTTCATACTCTAAATTAAAGCACTTACTGCTGCACAAACATCTGTTTTACTAGAAAAATGTTGGCATGAGCCTGGAAGGACTTTAGCTATAGTAATTCCAAAATTTTTAGTTCTTTGTTACAAAAAGGAGAATGAAGAAAATTTGCTTTGTTTCCTTTTTCACCATGCAACCCTACTTTTCTGTCCCATCCCACTCACTGAAAAGGAAGAGAATTAATCCATGCCAATGCCTGAGCTAGCATAGAAATTCAGGATAGAAAATAATGTAAGAGACAACAATATTTATCCTTGGAGATATCTTCCACAGACCTCATGACACAGATTTTGAAAAGGGAAAAGTTTGGGGGTTATTAACTTACTCATGCCAGGGAACACATGATTCCTACTTACTAGAGGTTTAAGATATTTCTATTTTCCTATGCTATAATTATCTCCCTATTTGAAAACACTCAAATTCTGGACCATGCCAACAACTATCAAGTAAAAATGCACAGAGAGGCCATTGAAATCTACAAACACCTGGACAACCTCAACAGGAAAGAGAAAAACTGAAAGTAAACAAAGTTTGGCTACCAGTTCTGAAGAACACCAAAATCAATACTCACTTCAAATAAACACCATCCAGGAGCAGGAGGTTTCCCTGAAGACAATGGATTGCTAATTAAATGGACACACATCCACCTCACTTATCCTCCCACCTTGAGGCCTTGCCATTCAAGAACAGACAAACACACAGATTAACATGTAAATCACTTCCTCTCAATCAAGGATCACACGCATATACATACATATGCCACACATTTCCATGCCACCACCCTCTGAAGATGCCAACCACAGATGAAAGTGAAATGTCAGGAAGAAACTTCCAGAACGTGGCCACATAGCCTGGAAAATCCACAGAAAACTTTAATCTGTATGGTTTTTAAATACACTGTTAGCTGCCTTGAGTTTCATTATTGAGTGAAAGGTGGGATATAAATGAATTAAATAAACAATATATGAGATATTTGCAAAATTTATTTTTTCTTTTTTTTTAAAAGATGGATTGGAATGAATTTTCCTGCCATCCTGACTTGCTGCCCCTCCAGATTCTAAGAGGAAGAGAAGACACTTCTATTCTTGATATGAAATGTGAAACACTATTCAGAAGTGACCTTAAGCAAGCAAAATTTAAGACATTTTAATGAAAGTTATGAAACATTATAAAACATTTTGAACAAACTCTTCAGCAAATCTGAAAAAGTTTACAGAAATCAGTAGTAAGAATATTTCTATCAATTTTCTATAGGATGTGGTGTGCAATCTGAGAGACAAGACGCAGAAGGAAAAGTTTTGTGAGGGGAGGGGGACACAAAAAAGTGAAGGTGCTGTCTATTCAGTTGCCCTAATGGACCCAACTATATTACTCTTAGCTTTCATTGCATCTATTCTTCTGCTAATAGTCCCTTCTTTGCTGGTTTCCTTCCCCCCTGCTTTTTCCCTCTTCTACCATTTTCCCCCTGCTCATGAATTTGACAGTAACTTGATTCTTCTCCCACTTCCTTGATAGTCAGATGGTTAACTAAACATTCCTTTAGTGTTAGTTGGAGGAGGGATTGCTGTTCTGCTTTGGTGAGGCCTCACCTGGAACACTGTGTCCAGTTCTGGGCACCACAATTCAAAAAAGATGTGGAGAAACTGGAGCGTGTCCAAAGGAGGGCATCTAAAATGGTGAAGGGTCTGGAAACCAAGCCCTATGAGGAACGACTTAGGGAGCTGGGGATGTTTAGCCTGGAGAAGAGAAGGTTAAGAGATGATATGATAGCCTTCTTTAAATATTTAAAGGGATGTCATATTGAGGAGGGAACAAGCTTGTTTTCTGCCACCCCAGAAACTAGGACCCGGAACAATGGGTGCAAGCTCCAGGAAAAGAGATTCCACCTCAACATTAGGAGGAACTTCCTGACAGTAAGGGCTGTTCGACAGTGGAACACACTTCCTCAGAGTGTGGTGGAGTCTCCTTCCTTGGAGGTCTTTAAGCAGAGGCTGGATGGCCATCTGTCAGGGATGCTTTAATTGGGAGCTCCTGCATGGGAGGGGGTTGGACTGGATGGCCCTTGTGGCCTCTTCCAACTCTATGATTCTATGATTCTGTGATTCTATGATAGAGTCTCCTCTGTCTTTCCTGTCCCCTCATTTAAAATGTAATAGAGTTATGCACACCGTTCAGTTAATTTAATATATAATTTCCACATCTACAAAATGTCCTTTAAAGTTTGGACTGAAACCCAGAGCACATTTTCCACCTCATAAAAAACACCAAAACAAAACAACCAACAGCCTTCATATCTGTATTCACAGAGGTAGTGTTGGTTTCTGGGGTCATTGAATAACAGTGTTTAAACTGGGGTGGGCGGGTCTATATCTGCTCCATGCCCTTCCTCCTCCTTGAAAAGCCTTTGAAGGATATTTTTCATCTTCTCCCTTCTTTGGCCTCTCTTTTGTCTCCCAACCAGGAAATAAATGAGGGGGTTAACACTGCTGTTTAGGGAAGCACCTAGAAGAGAATACATAATCACATTCTGATGTAACTGGAAAGATATAAAAACAAAGATGAAAAAAAGAAGAGTCAATGGAAAAGCAAATATGATGAAGAAAAGGAGAGTAAGTAAGATGGCTCTTAAGGTTTTGCCCTGTTTGTGCTTTGGTGACTTAAAACAGATTTTGAGGAAGAGGATCAGAGAAGAGATGATAGTGAGTGGGAGGCAAAGGAAAGGAGTGATAGAAAGCACCATCAATAATTCTTTGTATATAGGAGTTAGAAAGACAATATAGGGAACTAGATTGAGCAAGGAGGAAGTGACCCATAGGAAGGCACAAACAGTAGCAGATAGGTAGGTTGGGCGGTGGCATCTATGCCAAACAGGGAAGAGAACAGACACACACCTGTCAATGCTGATGGCTGTCAAGAGAAATTGCCCTGTAAAGTACATAAGGAGGAAGAGATGTAAAAATAACAGCCATGGCCAGAAAGGATACATATTTGAAACTATAGTTCTGTTTATAATGAAATGTATAATATCAAAAATAGACATTATATCTATGCATATGAGGACCCCAAGGTCAGCAACAGCCAAATTCAGGATGAATGTTGTGAAAGGATTCCTCTTCATGCAGAAACCAAGAAGCCAGATGACAGTTCCATTCCCCACAAGTCCAAAAGTAGAGATAAGAAAATAAAAGCTGCTGATAACTTTGCATTCTGAAGAAAAACAGGAGGCAAGCATATAATCTGAGCTATTGTCATTTGGGTATTCAGTTTCCTTGTATGTATAATATGATTCTTCATCATCCAAAAAGGGCAGAGATGCCATGCTATAATTGGTCATGATGCTCCAGTGTTTGTTCTGAGCAACATCTTGTATATTCATAATAACTAGGAGTGGAAAAGAAAGAGGAAGACCATTAGACTCAGCTTCTGCTATCATGCTGAACTATAATGAAAGAAACAGGTAAAGGTTGCATCCTTGGTCCTGTGGGCTGGGTGAATCTGAGAATTTTCTTTTTAGGGATGTAATTCTTTTATTAATTTTCATTTCAAAAGAAGGAATTAGTATTTCCTCTCACTGTGAGAAAGTATCTGAAAATCACAAAACCTATTTACAATTCAGGACTTTCTCTGTGCAAAATCACAAAAGAGTGTTTTGCACAGAAATTAACCTTTTTCTGTGCAAAGGTAAAGGAAAATGCTGTTTGCTGCACAAAAAATGCTGCTTTCTATGCAGGTCAATCATATGTAAATTTTGTGAATTATAAATCTGTAAATTAGCAATTACAGATTGTTCTGTGCTGGGAACACCCTTTTTTGCACAGAAATATAATTTTCTGGACAAAAAAAAAAGCTGTTTCCTGTGTAGAAAATGCTATTATTGGGGATTTATTATATGCAAAATGAACATGAGTTTGTTTTAGTTAGAAAACAGTCTTTTCTGCACAGGAAACAGACTTTTTTGTACAGAAAATGATATATCTGCACAGAGTTCTATGCATAAAAGACAGGTTTATGTATAGAAAAGCTGTTGTCCATGCCAAACAACCACATTTTGAATTTGCAAAGCATAAATCCTGAACTTCAAATATTATCATCAGTCCAGGATTCTTCCTTTCAGGCTTCTCAAAACACACACAGAGGTTTTCAACTGTTTCCCGGATATTGTCTAATATTTTTTTTCCTTTTGATTTTATAAGAAGAACCAGAAATCACCTTCTAAGGAGTCTGATGACTTAACAGATATGGTTGAAATATGGAGCTAATCTCTCTAATGCTATTCTGCTTCCAGAGAGGTTTCTATGGTGGTTTAGGGACTGATCTTCCAGTCCTGCTTTTGTCTATCAACTATTCACCTTTTTCTAGGATGGGCAAGATAAATTGATTCCCTCCAAACAGACAGCTCTGTTCACAAATGTCTTTCAGTTCTAAATAATAATAATAATAATAATAATAATAATAATAATATATTAGTTTCAGCTCCATTAAAAATGAAAGTTAAAGGCATATAGAAACTCCATAGACACAGTTGTCTGAAGTCAGGCAGCTGTACCCCACTCCTAAAAGAACATTTCAGTTAAGAATAGAGAAGCAGGAGTGTATGACTTGGAGTTGAGCATTCATATTTTGAGGAAGACTAGGAAGTGTTTTCTGACATCAGGAATTTAGTAGGACAAAAGAGGTTCCACTTAAACTTCAGGAGAACTATCTTGATTGTAAGAACTGTTTGACAGTGGAATAGACTGCCTTGAAGGGTTGCAGACCCTTGAAATACAAATACAAAAATTTTATTTACGGTACACAGCCAGCTCAGCAGACACTTGTCATCCTTTTCTTCTTTATTTATCATATTTACATACAATATTCCTTAAAACAGTTAACAACAAAATGCAAAATATGCAAAATATAAAATACAAAGCCCCTAATAGCATTACAGTTAAAACATTGGAAACCACACTTAAAAACACGACATACAAGAAATAAATATTTAAAAAGTAATTACATACTAGTAAAAAAGAAACAGAAGTACCCAAGGAATTAAAAATTGAGACTAACCACAAATATGTTACAGATGCCAAATGCCTGTCTAGACAGAAAGTGTATTTTCTGGGCAGTGGAGGAATGAAACACATGGAAGTGGCACGATCTGCTTGGCAGCAGCTTCTGAGAAATGTTTTTTTAAATTATTATTAAATGTACACTTCATGACATGATATTGTTTTCAAGGTCAGGAAACATCTCATATCTCATCTACATATGTTTGAGCAAGATAATTATGTTGATGAATCATAATCTCCTAGCATTAACTGCTAAAAACATGTGTCCAGTAGAGCTACACAAATCATTGTACATCAGTGTATATGCACTATTTTAAGTTACAGATGAGATAAATCTATCAGTTTTGCTTTCCCTTGTATTCACATTTTAGACCTCAGTTTCTTTTCATCCCAAATAAGTGATGAATGAATTTTGATAAATTACAGAAGAACAGAAAAGAAATTAAATTTTCATCTATCTCTACTTAACAAATTTAGTAGGTACAATTATTTATAGAGTGGTGACCATGTTCTACATGGGCATCATACATATATTACAAATGAAGAATTCCTCAGGGAAGGAAAAAAAAATAGCTGTACCACTTCAATACCCATATGGATAAATACATATTCATTTATAGTCATATTTTAAGAGCATACCACTCAATGCCTTTGATTTGGGAAGATAATTTTTTCAAATTGATAACCAACCATGGAATAACGACACCAGACATAGAAATTTAGGCAAAATAAGGTCGACGTTATTTGATCTATAATCTATTTAGTTTATGATGAAGCTGGACAGGCGCACGAGGAGGAGCAAACTCATGCAGTTCCATTATTCCTACTGAGGCAAATGACTAACATGTAGGGAAAAGTCCAGACACAAGGGGCCAGCTGCCATGAATACCATGAAACCATGCAAAGCATGTAAAATAAGGGCCTTTCTCTGCAAGTGAGCCCCAGTCATTCCTGCCAAGGTAAATGGCTAAAACATTTGGAGGAGGTCAAGCATGCTGCCACTTACAGTTAGTTCTGTAGGCATTTTTTTTTGTTTTTGTTTCCAATTCCAAAAGGGAGTGAGGGCCACTACCTTGGGGCATTCTTTTACCAATTTTTATGGGTGATGCAGACAAAAGCCTACATAAAGCATGTTGTCAACACAAAAGAGCTGTTAAAATTCACATGTACTTCCCAGTCTTAAAAGACCTACTAAAAAGATCCCTTTGACTATATTTCCACTACAAGATGTATCATCTTGCAAATGTCTGGTCAGATAATATTCTGCATATGTAGCTGGGCATGAAGCATATCCCAGCACAAGGATAATCAGAGCCTTGTACAAGAAGAGACAGGATAAGGGCTATAACATAACACAATGAATTTGAGGATGTAGGCTCAAGTTTGTGAAAACACATTCTATCAACTTCTTTCTGTTAGTCTCAAAGGTGCTGCAAGATCCCTTTGCACACAAGATCCATTATCCAAATCCTTACACGCTATCAACAACAAAGTTCATTCCAGAAAAGTGAGCAAGTTGGTAATGATAGCTATGAAACCTATTTGTGTAGCATTTCTGCCTACCATGCCTTGCATTTCTGAAACCTGAAAAGAGCTGCTATAGCCACTAGAGTGGGATATTTGCAAAATATACAAATTCTAACTTCTATCTATGCACTGGAGATAATTGATTAACAATAAGTAAAGAATAAATGGTTTTAAAAACAAATGACTTATTAAATAAACATGTCCTCTTCCCATGTGCTTTATCTGCAAAATATTTAAAGCACCTCAGCTCATGAACCTGCTACAGAAATTGAATTATTCTTATCTACCCAAGGGCAATGGTGCACAGTTTTTGTTTTGTAAAATTAACATAAACAAGATTTGAATTAGTAAAATACAAAATAAAATGTTTTAATTAGGTGAGAACAATGCTTTCTCTAGTGATTGTAAAAGGGCTGAGAGGCTGGGACTAATGAATAAAATTGTTTGTAATTTTTTGGGAGCAGCAAAATCAATGAACAGAAAATTCCAGCCTAAACAGAAATATGAGATTTGTATTTTCATAAAGTTTTGGAGAAGGACAATAATACTTTTCCCCACAGCAGTACCTTTGTATTGTTAACCCAGCAACCAGTCATCCAAATTGAGAAAAGCCTGATATTGACACATTCAAAAGTTGTGTTTTGTTTAATATACATGGAACATATTGCTTCTCTCCAACATCAGATAAGTAGTGCCTTGATGCTAATATTTAAAAAAGAATGTGTCATTTGGTATAGCAGAACTCAATATGTCTGTAAGCTAGCAAGAACTGCACCACAAGGAGAAAGACCTTGAAACAAAAGGCTGCTGCCGCAATGCCCAATGTGGCATATCAAGGCTTCTGATATGGACATAAACCAAACCCCAAACATCAAAGACTCCATAAAAGGCAGCCCCCCTTCATGTAATGTGGTCCAGACAAGGCCTTATGTATCTGAGGAAGACTGCTGAGGTCTCAGTTATGTGACATGGGACCAGATGGGCCTAACAAGACCTATAAAGGTCCTGCTTGCCTCATATGCCCCCTCTGAATAAACACAGATGAAAAGTAAGCTGTCACCATCCCAGAAAGCAAGCCAGTTGGTGTGTGTTATTAAAATAAAAGGGGAAAAATCACCAGTGGGGAGAACCTGATGATGAAACTGACCAAGAGTGACCTGGCAATCAGTAGAAATAAATGGGAGACTGGTAAAATAAATCAAAACCATTAAAGAAAGCAAGAAAGAAAAAAGCTTAAACAAAGGGAATGAAGCAAACTGGAAAGATAATGGGAATGAAAAAAAGTAAAGGGCAATCTCCATGAGTGATGATCAGAAGTTGTTATCCACAAAGGGAAACCAAAATAGGGAGTGTGAAGGGGTAGCCAGGGCATAAACAGTGTCTGGTTCTGCCCCTGTTTTGGTATGCAATATAACAGGCAACTACCTCTGGTCTCTATCCCTGGAAGCCATCAAAGGCATACTTTTCCCCACAGAGATCCAGGTATGTATTATTCACCTCACAGGTCCAGGTATGTATTATTTTTGTATTGATAAAGGTAGTATGGGTTTCTAGGGTCTCTGAATAACAGTGTTTAAACCAGGGAGTCCATGCCTGTGGGGATAGTAGTTTGCCAGAAGATCCAGACTGGTGAGTGGAATTTGTGAAGCATGGCATCTAGAGATGGAAAGGATATTTGAAAATACATTAAAGAATAAAAAAAGTTAAAAACCACCATGTTCTTCTCAAGTCTCAGGAAGCCTTGATGCAGAAAATCATGCACTGATGAGAATTTTTGCAGAACTTATTCTTCTGTGAATATTCTTTTAAAAGTTTGCAGATTTTGCATGCAGTTTTTGTAGCAGTAAGAAAATTGCTAAAATTGCTAAAGCCCTACAGAACAAAATTAGTGAAGAATCCTGGCTAGCATCTGAGTGTGGCTGTCATTGATCACATTAAAACAGGGCAAGGAGAAGGGAGAACATATTTTCCAGCAAAGTTACTTTCTTAACATTGGACGTTTTCACACTGGCCTTTTTGAGGACGCTAGCCGGCCTCCCGCCGGCCTCCCGCCGGCGCCATTTCCCGTGTGTTCACACACACGCGGCGGCAAACCCCGCCCCTTCTGGTGTCATCCCTGCGTCCGGCCGGCTTTTGGCTCCGTGTGTTCAAACACATGGAGCCCTAAGTCCGGCCTCACTCCGGCAGCGGCAAGCTAATTCCTGGCTAACTCCGGCTTCAGGTAATTCCGGGTGGCAAAAGGAATTAGCCTGCCGCCGCCGGAGTCATTCCGGTGTCAGTGGCACAGGGTCCAGCCGGCTTTAGGAGAAGGGCTCCAGCCAGCTTTAGGGAGCCCAGTGTGAAAACATCCTCAGACTCATGCAGCAATATCAGAAAGATGCTCTTAGATCTTTGGATCTAAGTACCACCCAAAACATTTGCATTCTTAGCCACATATTTTTGTTAACTTACAGTGACCAAAAAAATTCCCTCCAAAAACATGACCCTGACTGTGAAATTCAGCTTCCTGAAATACTTAGGTGTTGCTTTAAATAAATCAACTTTTTAGATATCATTATCCACGGTAGATGTTTGTAAGCAACATGCTGATGTCTTGTGAGGATTTAAACCATGAATTTTAAAGCAGAAAACCAAAACATTTGCATTTTTAGCAAGGATGTATGTCAGTTTATAGTGCCCATGGGAAGCCAAAAAGGTCCTCCAAAACATGATCTTGACTGTGAAATTCAGGTTCTTAAAATACTTAGGTATCGACTTTTTAGATGTTATTGTTGTAGTAGGTATTTGCAAGCATGATGCAGTTGTGAGAGTTTAAATCATGATTTTTAAAGTAGAAACTAATTGCTTTTAATATGTATTTATATGCTCTTTTAACTGTTACTATTGTGTTTTTAAACTGATGTTATACTGTATTTTAATCTGTTGTCATTCCCTTTGTCAACCTAGAAAAGGCTAGAAAATCATCATCATCATCCATGCAGAAGGCAATTTTCACACAGTGGGGATCATCAAGCACAACAGAAAATTTTGCCCCTCTCATGAGAAGAGCTCAGAGTAGATATTCAAAAGCCCCATGCAAATGTAGAATCCAGAATAAACATAATTAGTTTATGTGCTGACCTTATTCATCCTTCCTTTTGCATTGATAAATACACTTACTGTAATGAGTTTCACAGATGAACAACAGATGATGTATATATCTTGATATTTTGCAGTTTTGATTCCCTCTGGACTGGTATCTCTGCTCATAAATTTCTTTCAGTTCTGTCAAGAAATAATATGTTACCCTCAGTTCCTTTAAAAATGAAAGATGAAGGCATATAGAAACACCATAGACACAATTGTCTGAAGGTGGGCAGCTATATCCAGCTCTTAAGGGAACATTTCAGTTAAGGGAAGCAGGAGTGCGTGTTTTGGGAAAGGCTAGGAATATTCTCTGACTCATCAGGAATTTAGTATGACAAAAGAGATTCAGGAAAAACATCTTGATTTTAAGAACTGTTCAATGGTGGCATAGATTGTCTTGAAAGGTGGTAAACCCTTCTCGTCCTTCCTTTTTATTTCTCATATTTACGTGCAATAGTGCTTAAAACAACTAACAACAAAATACAAAATATAAAATATATAAAATACAAAGCACCTAATAGCATTACAGATAAAACAATGGAAACCAAAATTTTAAAACCCCCACAAGAAATAAGTATTAAAAAGTAATTACATACCAGTAAAAAGGAAATAGATGCACCCCTTGAATTAAAAACCAAGACTAGCCACAGATACATTAGATGTCAAAGGCTTTTCCGCACAGAAAGTATATTTTCTAGGCAGTGGAGGAGTGACTCAGATGTAAATGGCATGATCTCTCTGGTAGCAGTCTCTCAGAAATGTTACTTTTTATTCACATTTCATGAAATGATATTGTTTTCAAGCTCAGGAAACATCTCATATCTCATGTACATATGTTTGGGCAAGATAATTGTGTTGATGAATCATAATCTCCTAGCATTTAACCACTGAAAACATGTGTACAGTAGAGCTACACAAATTGTTGTACATCAATGTACATGCACTATTTGAAGTTACAGTTTTGCTTTCCCTTGTATTCACATTTTTAGGCCTTAGTTTCTTTCCATCCCAAATAAGTGATGACTGAATTTTGATAAATTCCTAAGGAACAGACAAAAAATGAAATATTCACCCATCTGTACTTAACAAATGTAATAGGTATAGTTATTCACAGCAAGATGAAGACCATGTTTTACAGATGAAGACCTCAGACAAAAGAACTTCAATACTGATATGGAAAAAACCCACAGACATTCAAAGTCGTATTTTTAGAGGCTGACCACTGTATGCTGTGGATTTGGGAAGATAATTCTCTCCATTGATGACCAACCATGGCATAACGTGACCAGACACAAAAATGTAGGTTAAATAAGGGTCACTTTATAACACCTATAACCTATTTATATTGAACCTGGAAAGAAGCAAGGGGAGGGGGGAGAGCAGCCTAATGCAGTCCCAGCAACTCCCTTCAGCCTTCCTTTGGGTGAAACCCCTAAGCTCTGAGGGCAACCCAGCAATTGAGATGTTCCCCAGTTGGCCATTTACTGGAAGGTAAACCCAGGACAGGCCTACCCCAGATGTAGGTCTCTATAAGTGAGAGCAAATCCCCAGGTTACCCTCAAGGGTAGATTCCTTCATCATCACCATGACAACCCAGGTCCTGGCATGTCCTCTAGGCTTTCAAGCTCTATATCAGAAACTTCATTCTCACATTCAGAGTCCATCTCAGGCTCCTGGAGGCAGGGCATGACACCATATGCCTTGAATATCAAGATACATCCTGAGCCTGTAGAACCTTGCCCCTGAAGAAGTTCAAGTCATTTCAACTGAGGTGAATGACCAGAACATACCAAGGAGGCCCACTGCACTTCTGATACACAAGCGGCCATCTGCCATGACTACCACAAAAACCATGCAGATCCTGTAAACAGAGCCTGTAAACAGAGGCTCTTAAACAGTGCCTTTAAGCAAGCCCAAGTCATTCCTACTGAGGCAAATGGCTAACATGGAGAGGGAGGTGCAGTGCACTCCCCAAACACAAGATGTCATCTGCCATGAATACCATGAAAAGGATGCAGAACCTATAAAATGATGGTCTTATGCATGACCAAGTCATTTGGAGGAGGCCCAGCATGCTCTTCAGCATAAGAGGCAAAATCAGTCCAATGGAGGCTTCTTCTCTGTGGCCATTCTACTGAGGCTCACTCACTCCACTCTGAGTGAGTGAAAATTGGCCTCTTATGGCTGCAAATCAGGGCCCATCATGTTCCTAGACCAACCCTAAAGTCTGGAAAATATAGCTACATTAGTAAACTGCAGATTACAATTGGGCACTGCAGATGATGCCCATAATCTAGGAATTGGGGGGGGGGGCATTAAGATGTCTCCATGCCCCTCTGGGTAATTCAGCCTTAACAGCTCCTTGTTGCAGCCACATTTTAACAACAGGCTCCCCACCTTTAGACTGTGTTAATCTGTAACAAAAACAATAAAATTTAAGTCTCAAACTCTTGCTTAAACAATTTACCTTCTCACTCATTCTGAGCTATGAGCCATAGAGAGTGTAACATGTTTGCCTGACAGTCACAATATTAATGCTGTGGGCACCTATTAACACCAGACCTCTCCACACTATTACCCTGTAACAAACAAAAATTGTTATGTGCAAACATTGCTTCTTGAATGACTGTATATAAGCCTTAAGATTGGAATATCTCTACCTGTCCATTGTTGAATGTCCCAAGTCCATAGCCAATACAGTGGCTGATCAGTTTGCCCCAATCTAAAAGTAATTCATTTCCATTTTACTCTTAGAATCCCAGTAACTAAAGGGGAGGCTCAAGTAGCCAATGCACAGAATTAGCATTGGTCCCTCCATAGTTTTACTCCAAAACCCCTCATAGTATCTACTAAACAGTCATAGTCCATAAAACTTTGCTAATCAGTCATAATCCATGCCAGAATCTATTCTGATATTGACTGGACCATCACAGCTGGCTGATCTAAAATCACTTTGGGCATTATCTACAACAAACTGCACAAGTTTTCTCAGAATGGGCTGCATATTGAATTTGATACAGCATTTATTTATTTATTTATTTATTTGCTGCCTTTTCCCCAGAATGGGACCCAACACTGTTTGCATAAGAATAATTTAAAAAGTAGTCCCCAAACATTTTGGACTACCACCCCCTTTCCTCTTAGGTGACATATTTCTTGATATTAGGTCTATTGTACATTTTTCTTGATATTAGGTCTATTGTACATTCAAAACAATCAATCTCACTTGCTGCTCCCTTTGCCATCTGGCAACCCTGGAAGTAGCAACCAAGCAGCTGGCTGAGAAGTGACTGAGAAGTCTTTTGCTCATGCCAGCCTTGTGGCAGAGGTGTCATTAGGTGGTATGGGGGTGCAGGCCATACCGGGTGACACCATAAGTGGCATGACATCACAACCACCACCCTAGCAATGCCAGTGTTGCTCCCTAAATGTCTTCCTTTTTGGAAGAAATTCGTGTAGCATTAACATAGCTTGTAAGACAGAGAAACTCAGCAGAAGAGAATGTATGGCCAGATAGTATGGCAAATGAAGCCTCTCCTTTCTCTACCCACTGTGCTTCAAACACCCTTTGAGAGAAGGAGACAGGGCAGGACTTCTGCTTTCTTTCATTCTCTTGATATGTCCTGGCCCCATCTGTGAGATTGTGTATAGCTGCTTATCCCTCTTTTATAACTCAGGCTTATCCAGGCTTCTGTCACATCTTTTCATGAACAGAATTTTCCTGTTCTTGAAAAGCTACAGCACAAGCCCAGGTTGCAAACGGGTTGCCTGCTGCCCTGCAATGAGTGATAAGACCCGTCTTTTAAAAGTTACATCCTGCATCTCTGTGTCAGGAGCAAAGGCAATGTGATAATCTCCTATATGCCCACCACAAGATGTATTATCTTGCAAGTGCCTGGTTGGATAATAATCTGCGTACATAATGGTACTGAGATTAAGAAAAATATGTCAATTGGTACAGCAGAACATGTCACTTAGTACAGAGAGACAAAGAAGCAGGTGTGGGAGCCAAAGTATGTCAAAGCCTCCTCTCCCCTGTGAGATCAGAAGGGCACTGCCATCCAGAGGGACAAAGAAGCAGGTTTGGGAGCCCAGATACATCAAAGCCCCCCCCCCCCCGAGACCAGAAGGGTGATGGACAAAAAGGGAGGCCGCAGTCCAGGAACACCAGGGCTCTCCCCAACAAGAAGACCAGAAGACCACTGATGCCACCTATGGGGACAAAGTGGGAGTTGGGGAGGAGGAGGGTAGGGTAGGAAAAACATCTAGGAGTGTAATAAGGAAAGGGAAAAGAGAATTGAGTGAGGGAATTGAGAGAGGGAAAATATCTAGGAGTGTAAAAAGGAAAGGGAAAAGGGAATTGAGGGAGGGAAGAAGGGAATAACAGGCATAAAATATAGGAACAGCTACTGGGCTGCAGCAGTAGTGATGGGTAACACTGAAGTCTCACAGAGAGAACAATAGTATCACCATAGCTGACATTAGTCAGCACTGTGCGAAAGGAGGGAAAAGGTGTCTCTCCTTGCAAAACCATTTCACCAAGAAAACCCTTTAGGTGAGACAGCTCAAAAACCAACAGCTAGAGAGGGGGAGGCCAGACAGAAACATGTCCAATAAAACAAGCATAGTTAGAAGCAACATGACACATGTAATTGGAACATGGAACATGAGAAGCATGAGCCAGGGAAAACTAGACATAGTAAAGAAGGAAATAAAATGCATGAATATAGCAATACTAGGAGTGAGTGAGTTAAAATGGACAGCAATTAGTCACTTTGACTCAGACAACTATACAATAATCTATTAATGAAATGAAAAAAACAAGAAGAAATTGGGTGGCTTTCAAACTAAGGAAAGACATAGCTAGAGCACTCAAAGGATACAACTAAATCAGAGTGCATATTATCAATAAGGCTTCAGGGTAAATCTACAAACATCACAATAATCTAGGTATATGCACCACAGATGCAGATGAAGAAGAAATTGAGAGATTCTATGATGCAGTCCAGGATGACATTAACAACATACCATCACAAGATTTCAATCTAATGATTAGATACTTGATAAAAGATAAGAAGAAATACTACAATGATCAATTCAGACAAATAGAAGGCAACAACAAAAAGGGAAGAACAAGAGACTTCTATCAAAAAATCCAAGAAATTAAAGCCAAATTCAAACCAAGAGCAAGGATGCTCTATGGAGAAAAAAAAGAAAATAATACAAGAACAAGAAGAAATAAAAAGATGATGGAGGCAATACAAAGAAGAGTTATACAAAAGAGATGAGGGAGTGAATGATATTTGGAATGAGGAGCCATATGAAGACGAACCCCAAATTCTAAGAAGTGAAGTGGAATCTGAAATAAAGGAAATGGGAAAAAATAAATCACCAGGAACAGATGATATTCCAATAGAACTGCTATAGTGCCTACAGACAGATGCAACTTTAGTGCTAACTGAAATATGTCAACAAATATGGAAAACAAAGTGATGGCCAACAGACTGGAAATGCTCGATATACATACCAATCCACAAGAAAGGAGATGCAAAAGACTGCAATAACTATAGAACAATAGCACTAATCTCATATGCAAGCAAAATAATGCTCAAAATGCTGCAGCATAGACTCCAACCATACATGGGGATAGAAATTCCAGGGGGCAAGCAGGATTCAGAAAAGGAAGGGGCAATAGGGACCACATTGCAAACATACGATGGCTAATGGAGCACACCAAAGAATTCCAAAAAAAGAATCAGCATGTTTCATAGTCTGCAGCAAAGCATTTGATTGTGTAGATCACAAAAAGCTATGGAATGCACTCAAAGACATGGGGGTGCCACTACATCTCATAGTCTTGATGAGGAATCTGTACCAAGGACAAGAGGTCACAGTCAGAACAGAATTCGGGGGAAAGAGTGCTTCCCAATAGCAAAGGGGTCAGGCAATGCTGCATCTTATCACCCTACTTGTTTAATTTATATGCTGAAAACATCATAAGAAAAACAGACTTAGAATCAGAAAAAGGAGTTAAGATAGGAGGAAACAACATTAACAACCTAAGATATGCAGATGACGCCATATTATTAGCAGAAGACATTCAGGAATTGGAACAGTTAATAAGGAAGGTCAAAGATGAAAGTGCAAAGGTAAGTCTGATGCTGAACATAAAGAAAACAAAAATAATGACCACAGAAGAAATACACAAATTCAATCTAGACAAGAGGGAAATTGAAATAGCAAAAGAATTCCCATATCTAGGATCAAACATTGACCAGAATGGGGACTGCAGTCAAGAAATAAGAAGACAACTAGGAATGGGATGGGCAGCTATGAAAGAACTGGAAAAGATATTGAAGAGCAACAACATACATTCATGAGAAAGGGAATGTGAAGAATGTGAAGGAAATTAATGATGTGAATGGAGAAAACCACAGGACTGTAGATGCTGGCCATGGTGAGCCAATTGGAGTAATGTGGGGCTAGGGGAGATATAGCTTTAACAGGGTGAGGATGAAACATAAGGGAAGACGATATTGATACTTGAAATCTATCCCATCTTCCACTCACCCTGTTAGCCCAAAAGAACCAAGGGTCATCCCAAGTACACCACAGACCCTCACTTTGCTCCTTTGCTATGCCAGTTCGGTGAGAAACAAATCTCATATAATCTAGGATTTGTTGGAGGAGGAGAATGCTGACCTGGCTTGTTTTACAGAAACCTGGCTGGGGGAGGATAGTAGTGTGACCTGGGTTAATGCTCTCCCAGACAGGTATACTATTAAGGAGTAGGTTAGGGAAAGTGGGCGAGGGGGGGGGTTGCTTTGGTCCATAAATGTAAAATTACTTTGACCAGGAGACCTATTTGGAAAATGAATCACATCGAGTGTATTTACCTGACCCTGAAGGCTAGGGACAGTCTGGGGATTCTGTTGGTTTACCTTCCACCCCGTTGCTTAACAGACTCCCTGGCCGAGCTGACACAGCTGGTCTCAGAGTTGGTGTTGGAGTCTCCCAGGCTCCTTGTCCTGGGGGATCTCAACATCCCCTTTGAATCTGGCTCATTAGATCTGAAAGGTGCAGCTCGGGAGTTCATGGCTTCCATGACAGCCATGGGCCTGTCCCAATTAGTCTCAGGTCCAACACATTGTGCTGGTAATACACTCGATGTGATCTTTAGTACAGATCAGGAATATCCGTGGGCAGAGGTAATCCAGACCTCTGCCCTGTCATGGATGAATAATTTTCTGGTCAAAGTGGGATTGAAGGCTGCTACCCATATCCCTACTGGGGGTGGAGGACCTATTAAAATGGTCCACCCTTGAAGGCTGATGGAACCCAAAAGGTTCCGGGAAGCCTTAGAGGGTTTTATGGTTGGAAACAACAGCGGTTCTGTCAAAGCCTTGGTTGATAATTGGAATAATAATCTCACAAGGGCTATAGACATTATTGCTCCCGAACATCCTTTCCAACCCACTTCAAATAAAAAACCATGGTATCTGGGAAATCTTCGTCAAATGAAGCAGGCTGTGCAACGACTAGAGTGCTGCTGGCAGAAACATTGACGGTTATCTGACAAGACATGCCATAGAAACCTATTGGATTCTTATTGAGTGGCAATACATGCAGCAAAGAATTCTTTCTATGCTGCACGCATTGCATCTACAGAGTCTCATCCAGCAGAGCTGTTCAGGGTGGTTAAAAAACTAACTAAATTGCCTTCCACCCTGAACCCTTTATTGGAACCATCTAAAGCCTGTTGTGATGCTTTTAATGACTTTTTTGTAGATAAAATCTCTCAGATAAGGGTCGATCTGGATGCGGGCATTACAACAGAAACAGTAAAAGAGATGTACAGTGACTCTGTGGACTGTGTTAAACTGGATCATTTTGAGTTTGTCAATACCGACGAAGCGGACAAGCTTCTTGGAAGTGTAAGGAAGACAACATGCCCTCTCGATCCTTGCGTATCATGGCTGACTGCCCAGGGAGGTGATGCAGTAAAAACATTACAATTTATAATCAATGCATCCTTTAGGGAGGGAAAATTTCCATCTAACTTAAAACTAGCAGTGGTCAAACTGTTTCTGAAAAAAAACCTCCCTTGACCTCCTGGTGAAAAATAATTACAGGCCGGTCTCCCTTTTAACATTCTTGGGCAAAGTGATCAAGAGGGCAGTTGCCTTCCAACTCTAGGGTGTCTTGGAAGAAGCTGATTACCTGGACCCATTTCAAACTGGCTTCAGGGCGGGATACAGAGTTGAGACTGCCATGGTCACCTTAGTCGATGATCTCTGTCTGGGCATCGAGAAGGGAAGTGTGACCCTGTTGGTGCTCTTGGATATCTCAGTGGCATTAGATATCATAGACCGTGGTATCCTTCTGGAACGCCTGAGGGAGTTAGGCATTGGGGGCACTGTGCTCCAGTGGCTCTGGTCCTACCTCTCAGGCAGATTTCAGATGGTGATGCAGGGGGATAGCTGCTCTTCCAAAATAGAGCTGACATCTGGAGTCCCACAGGGTGCCATCCTATTCCCCATGCTGTTTAACATTTACATGAAGTCGCTAAGTGATATCATCCGGAGACATGGGGCACGGTGCTATCAGTATGCTGATGACCCCCAAATCTACTTCTCCATGTCTCCAACTGTTGTAGTAACTAAGGATGGCATCTCTCCTCTGGAAGCCTGCCTTAGGTCGGTAATGGGCTGGATGAGGGAAAACAAACTCAAGCTAAATCCAGAGAAAACAGAGGTACTCACGACAGGTACCCCAAGTCCCAGGATGGAGTTTTGTCAACCTGTCCTGAATGGGGTCACAGTTCCCCTAAAGGGCAAAGTTCGCAAAGTGAACTCATCTTTACAGTTGACATCTCAAGTAGATGCAATGTCTAGGAGTGCTTAGTTTCAACTGCATCCTTACCTGGACCGAAAGGACCTTGAAGCAGTAGTACTTGCACTGGTAATCTCTTGTTTAGATTTCTGTAATGCACTCTACATGGGGCTACCTCTGTATCAAGTTCGGAAGCTTCAATTGGTTCAAAACGTGGCAGCCAACTTGGACGCCAGAACACCTAGGTCGGACCATATAACACCTGTATTAAAATCTCTTCATTGGCTGCCGATTAGTTTCTGGGCACAGTACAAAGTGTTGGTCATTACCTTTAAAGCCCTACCTGGCTTGGGCCTGAGTTACTTGAAGGAACGCTTCTCCCTACACAATTCGCCCCACACTCTTAGAACATCTGGGAAGACTCTATTCAAATATCATAAGACCAGGTTGAGCACAACTTCCCATAGATCATTCACGGTCGCAGCCCCCAAGTTGTGGAACAGCCTACCAGAAGAGATCCTAGAAATAGTGCAAATTGAGTCCACTTTAACTGCCCTGGCTCAGAGCTAGGGAATCATGGGAATTGAATTTTTTTCTGAGATATTGAGCCTTCTCTGTGAGAGAGCTCTGGTGCCACAATAAACTACAGTTCCCATGATTCCCTAGCTTTGAGGCAGGGCAGTTAAAGTGGATTCAATTTGCACTATTTCTGGCAGTCTGCAAAGGCCCTTGGATGCCTTTAAGAAGGCACTTAAGACAGATCTCTTCTGGTGGGCCTATCCACCTGATCTTCTATAGTAAACTTCTAAGCTAAAATGCACTACTTTTGATTCAATTGCATGGGTTTGGGGTGTTTGATGATGACTGGCTATTTTATTGAATTATTAATAATGTTAATATTTTATTGATTATATTTTTGTGTTTGCATTATATTTTTACTGATGTAATCCCGCCTCAATCCGTAGGGAGAGGCGGGAAATATAAATAAAAATTATTATTATTATCCAAAGGGGACAGAAATGCCATGCTACGATTGGTCATGAGGCTTATTATATTTTTCTAGGCACCTTCTTGTATGTTGTGGCTAAGTAGAAATAAAGAAAAGAAAACAGGTAGGCCATAATCATCTGTGCAGAAGGTAATTTTCACCCAGTGGGGAGTTGACAACCACAACAGAAATTCTTATCCCTCTCATGACTGGAGCTCAGTGTAGGTATTCAAAAGTCCCATGCATATGTAGTTGTACATCCAGAATAAACAGGTACTTTACATGCTGACCTTTTCCATTCCCCCTTGCTAAATACATGTATTGCAATGGGCTTCAGAGGGGAACAACAGGTAAGGTGTTCATCTGATAATTGGCAGCCTTGATTCCCTCAGAATGGGCAGCTCTGCTCCCAAATTTATTTCAGTTCTGTCAAGAAATAATAATATGTTAGTGGCAGCTCCTTTAAAAATGAAAGTTAAAAGCATATTTCAACCCCATACGCACAATTGTCTGAAGTCGGGTGGCCATATCCCGCTCCTAATGGAATATTTCAGTTAAGGGAAGCAGGAGTGCATGTTTTGGGAAAAATTAGGAAATGTTCACCAGTTGATCAACTCTAGTTGAGTACCAGTAATAGGTCAAAAACTAATTTCTTTTTATGTACTATATGTAAGTAACTAAAGGTGAGCCAATCACAGGTTTTTCTTGACAAGATTTGTTCAGAGGGAGTTGGTTGTTGCCTTCCTCTGGGGCTGAGAGAATATGACTTGCCCAGGGTAACCCAGTGGGTTTTCACAGCTGAGCAGGGATTTGAGCCCTTATCTCCCAGATTCTAGTCCAACACTCCAACCACTGAACCACACAGGCTTGCTTAGGCATGAGTACTAAGGCAAATAGAACTTTGTGAACAGAAAAATAAGTGAAGATAAGTCTGAATCTGAATATTCTTCTGTGATGAGATTCAGGGAGCCAACATTTGTAGTGGTTTGATTATTGGACTATGACTCTGGAAGCCAGGGTTCAATTCCCAGCTCAGCTGTGAAATCCACTGGGTGATCTTGGGCAAATCACACTCTCTCAGCTTCAGAGGATGGCAATGGCAAACCCCTCTAAAGAACTTTCCCAAGAAAACTCTGTGATAGCTTCACCTTAGGGTCACCATAAGTCAGAAATGGCTTGAAGGCACACAACCACAACAAGGTCTGAATTTGAATATTCTTGTATGATAAATATTTTACAAATTCTGTACTCTTTGTAAAAACATTCCTGGAGAAAGGAGTCTGAACTCCATCATGTGCAAATGCATTTACTAAGACTTTATGCTTACTTCTCTTTGAATGCATGCAGATCAAGGTGTGGATTGTGTGCAGAATTCTGCTCCAACCTCTCCATGGTTAATAAATCTACGTAGAGACATGAGAATCACACTACTGGTTATTTTAGTCCACTGCTTCCTGCAATGACTTGAAAGCCTTCTCAAACGTTTACTGAGACTTTCTTATCCCCTTAAATGATGCCTACTTAAGTGAAAACTCCAGAGATTGAACTGGTGACTGTTTACATGCAAAACCTGTGTGCTTCTTCCATTGGGCTATGCTACCTTCACTACCACTAGTCAAGCAAGTACTTCATCTTAAAATGAAACATACCTGTAAAGAGCTATGGATCAGCAGCCTTCAGATATAGTGAGTTGGAGACATCAAGTGGTATAGTATTCCTGTGATGAATAAACACTTTGGCCTGAAACAGACTGGCCAAATAGAGCAGCTTCTGGCCACTTCGGGGGCATGGCATTTAGACGTGCTGCATGAAATACAGCTCCTGATAAGGCAGTAGGGAAAAGCAGCCAACTATGTTCAGCAATAAAATTTTATTATAACTTTTATATCACCATTTTTACTGTGGTTAATGGAACCATTTTGATTTTCAAAGTGTTAGCCAATACCTTTTGATCCAACAATACAACAACAAATTTTGTTGACAATGCTAAACTTGCAATCATGTGCTTCTGTGGATTAAAAACCACTTCAGTTTGGGGATTCTCTTTGAAAGAAAGCTAGCGGTAAGCTTGATAAGACAGGTTATTTTTCTCAGGCAAACTTTTTACAGCAATCTCTCCACATTGCCTTGCCATTTATGTTTAAGGAGGTTATTTTTGAAACCATTGAATGCCTATTTATGTATTTATTTATCATATTTATACACAATAGTACTCAAGACAGCTAACAGCAAGATACAAAATATACAAAATATAAACTATAAAGCACATAACAATATTGCAATTAAAATATTAGGAACCACACATTAACACACACATCTTAGCAAGAAATAAATATTAAAGAGTAATTACATGCCAGTAAAAAAACACACACAAAAAAACAGAATCACCTACCAAATTAAAAACCAAGATTATCTGCAAATGCATATGTCAAAGGCCTGTCTGAGTAGAATATGTATTTTCTGAGCAGAGAAGGCATCACACAGGTAGAAGCAACATGATCTCCCTGTACAGGTTTCCTTGATGTTGAAGCCATCTAACAAAACACTTTATTTGAACATTTTTAATGGCATCTCCCCCCTTCTAATAATTATCCACCTTTTGATGCAGTTAATCTTGGCACAGGATAGCAGCCTTCAACATAGTGCCATCCAGATGGCGTGGGTTACAATCACCATCATGCATGTTCATTGACTATGCTGGCTGGGGCTAATGTCTGAAGCTGATGAAACTTTCTGGGACTTGATGGTCTTGAAGTGGTGGGACGTGTTACTTAGAACATCTGGTAGGCACAAGGTTTCAGGACATATGCAGACACAACAATAAGAACATTTCTCTCTTAAGACATCAGATACCCATTGAAGTAAGTAACCAACCCACAGCCTATGCCCCAAGATGCTTCACTACTTCACCTTGTGGGGTTATCTTACACAACACTTACACTGAATACCAATGAATATGGATCAATGTTTAAGATACATGACTTACAACCCACTGTGCAACTGCAAAGGCAATCCCCATTCACATGCTACTTTGTGCACTTTAATGTGATACTGAATGCACAACACTTCCACATGTACAAATCCACTTATACCACCACCAGCTAGATATGATCATTGCACATTGTCTTCTCAGTGATTCTGCATGTGTAGCACAACATATGCCTTTGCCAGTCTATCAGTCCAGTCTATCAGTCCACAAAGGTAACTGTCTATATGCAGGTTAAGACTGAATTTTTATGCATATCCTAATTCCAAAATTTATATTGGTCAAAAACAGCCACATGAAGCGTAGCTCAATGCTATTCATATTTACTTGGAAGAAACTAGAGTGTCTTGTTAGAACTAGAATGACAAAGTTTGATGCTTTCACCTCTTTGAACCATTATAGTTTACATTCAGAGGTCTCCATTTCTTCTGATTGGTCTTCCTCTTCCTTGAAAACCTTCTGGAGTATTTCTTTCATGGTCTTTCTAGTTGTGCTCATCTTTTGTCTCCCAACCAAGAAGTAGATCAGTGGGTTAATGCTACTGTTTATGCATGCACACAAGTATCCGTAATGCACAAGATTGGGGTGTATAGCATGAACAACATAAATGGTAAAGTAAAAGGCATTCAGTGGAAAAGCCAGGATCAAGAAAAAAATAAGAGTTAGCAGAATTGCGAGTAAAAGTTTTCCTCGCCTCTGTTGTTTTGATATAAAGTAGACTTTGATAAATAAGGTCAGACTGGAGATAGTCATCAGTGGGAGGCAAAGCACAGCATTTACTATAAATTGGTACATCATGGGGAAATTGCCAAAGCCTGTTGTAAGAATGAGAGTGAAGTGAATGGCACAGAGGATGAAGGAGATAGCCCATATTAGGACAGACACAGTGGTGAACCAGTGTGCTGGCCGGTGACATCGGTACCAAACTGGGAAGAGGACAGAGATACATCTGTCAGTGCTGATGACAGTCAGTAGAAATTGACCCGCGCTGTACATCAGTAGGAAGATAGTTTGGAACAATTCATACGGAAAGCCACAGTACAAATGTGACACAAGCCAATTTATTTCTATAATCAGTTCAACGGTGACCAAGCCAAAGTCAGCAATGGACAAGTTTAGGATATAAATGGTGAAGGTGTTCCTCTTACTGGAGCCAAGCAGGTGGATGACAATTCCATTCCCTAAAATCCCCAAAACACAAAACAGCATAGTGAAGATGGCAAAAACAAGCACACCTTCATCCAGTCCTGGATCTGAACAGATGGTACTGTTATTTGGAGTTTCATTAAATTTTCCATAATGTTTGTTTACAGCATCAAAAGTGGACAGGGATGTCATACTGAAATTGGCCATTATGTTCAATCTTTGCTTATAGGGTTCTTTTGACAGAAAAAGTTCTGTTGGAAGAAAAAACAGAGATCAAATTAGTGGGGGGTTTTTAATCATGGAGATAAACCAGAAAGATGTGGCTCTAATGTACAGCCTACTATTTCTTTTTTCATGTATTGAACAAGTTTGAAAAATCCATCACTGATATGGATTTTATGTAACAAACAAAACACTACATGGATTGCATAACAGGCTACCTAAAGTAGCCATATTTTGTATTCACAAATTTTTATTTTGTATTCACACAGGGCCTTGATCCTGAATGAACCCACCATGATCAGATAGGGAGCTCAAACTTCTCCACAAGATTATTTCCCCCTTAAATTTGGCCCCCAAAAATGTACACTCAATATTTCAATCAAAGAGAACCACCAGAAGTCAAAGCAGGCCCACCATGGTAGAGAAAGTCATGATAGAGAAAGTGGGAAGCAGACTGGTTTCCTTTATTCGCTTTTTGTCCTTCTCTTCTGGTTTGTCCCCAAATGGCCTCAGAGTCCACCTTTTTCAGGAAGAGTATCTGCCTCCAATAAAACTCCCTTTTCTCCAATATAATTCCTTATGTACCTGCCCAGCTGTCTGTGCACATTAGTGTGGCTTGATAATTTGGTCATAAACAAAGAAGGCATGGTACCAAAGTTAAAACAATACATTTCATTTTCACTCACTGTAATGAAAAGCATCCATTGCAATGGTTTGCAATGACATTTCTTCTTTATTTTTAGATTACAGTGGTTAACCACTAGACAAGTTAGAATATGAAACTAACACATGACAAAGAACCTAGGGAAACCTTATCTGGATAATCTTACCAGTTTAAGTCCTAGGAAGAAGCAAATCTTTTTCAGTTAATTCAAATCATTTGTCAGGCCAACCTGCAGATTTCTTGCTTCTAGTACACTTCCTGTTTCCTCCTTAAGAGGAATTAAGTCTTAGCATATGATGTGGGATAGAAACGAAAGAGGTTTATTCACATAATGAGATTCAGAATGAACACGAAAAGGTTAGCAATAAATTAACAGTACCCATCAGATTAGCTAAGCTTCAGATAATTACTGAGAAAATGCTGATCCTGCTATCTACCTGGCATGGTTGATGCCATCCAAGCTTTGAGCGTGAGTGTGTTCAACTGTTCTTCTGATTAAGGAGCAATCACAGCAATGGCTATAGAAAATAAAATAATGTTGAAACTGTAATGCCGAGGTAGGAAAACTCTCCAAGGATGCTAAGCTAAGCTAGGCTAAGACAGGGCTAAGCTGGTTTTACATTTGCAGAAGGGAGATAATAAAGAGGAGGAGGAGAGAAAAAGTGGAAAGACCCCAAAAATATCAATCTACATCTTAGGTCTAATCTGCACTGCAGGATTAATGCAGTTTGATACTGCTTTAACTGTCATGGCTCAATGCTATAGAATTCTGGAATTAATAGTTTTGTGAGATATTTAGCCTTTCCTGTCAGAAAGCTCTGGTGCCACAACAAACTACAAGGTTTCTTCAGAGAGGGTTTGCCATTGCCATCCTCTGAGGCAGAGAGACAATGACTTGTCAAAGGTTACCCAGTGGGGTTTTATGTTTGAGCGGGGAATTGAACCCTGATCTCTAGAGTCGTAGTCTGACACCCAAACCACTAAACCACTGTCTCTCACTCAGAGAGGTTAGGATAAGTCAATAATACAGGAGACCACTTTATGTCACTGAAACACAATTCAAGCCTATCAGTGTTCTCTAAGACATATTTAACTCTTTAAATACTGGATATTGTTGCAATTCCAACAGGTACGAGTGTGATTATGTATTTGTGATTGTCCTCACCTTGAATGTATGTGGAGGAAGCCAAGAGAGAACTGAGTTGACACTAGGCCAGTTGGAGCTGCATAACTCCAATCCCCATTCAGCCTAGACATATTGGAAATTACTCAGCTCCACTCTGTCCTTAGCCCAATGTTATGCCAGAACTAGGACAATGTCCCTGCTCTGAAAACCTCAGCTACTGCATCAAAGTAGCTACCTTTGTTAGAGGCTCTTCCCTTCCACTGAGGCATCACTCCTCACCACAGTGCAATAGAGAGCCTCTCTTCATCCCACTGACATTCTTTTGGAGACCCTCCTCATGCAAGAAAGGAATTATTTCCTCCTACCTTACCTTTTAAAAAAGAACCAAAAAGAACCTCCAGGGAACAAGTAGAAGTAAAGTCACCAAGAAGTGTCAATTGTTAGAAGAGCTCTTCCTTCTTGACACCAGTCTGAAGGTGCCTGGGGTTTCAGGAACAAGAAATTACATTTAAATGGCTGATCCATTTAATCCATTCCTTCTTCACATTTGTGTACTTGCTGCTTTCCTTGTAAAATTAACCAACTGATGAAATAGTTGTAATATAAATACTAAATCCTTTATTTTCCTTTACTCATCTAAACCTATCACAGATAATTCCGCCTTAGTTCTCTCCAATGTATTATTAAACAGTTCCAGTCCTTCTTGAGGTTTATCAATTTATATAATGTTGTTCATTTTCAACCATCATATTATTTTCTGTTTGTCCTATTGTGTTTGCCATATATATTGGAGTGAACTAGGGTGGAATTTATCTGTGATAGGTTTAGATGACTAAAGGAAAATAATTTATGTATAGTATGCCTTATTATAAGTTAGATTTAATATTTATATTTGTTCCATATTCAGAAAAAGATAATCATTTGATATATGTTTATAATACTATATAGTCCATATAGTATAAACTATTTATTAGATAATAAATTGTAGAAGGCTGAGCCTAACATAATGCCCAACATTGAATATTATCAAGAAAAAATGAGTAACAGAACAAACAGAATCAACATTTGAAGGGTAGGAATTTAAATTAATATATATTATTGCAATTATTTTTGGGCGATATGCCATATACTGGTATGATATTCATATTGGTATGAACAAGAAATATTTTTGTTCTATATGGCATATATTTTAAAATTTTCTATTTTTCAAAAACTTTAATTAAAATAATAATAAAGAAGTACATGAAAATGAACAACATAATGAAATCGTCTATTTTAGTTCCATTTGGGTGAGGATAGAATAAGATCTAAGAGGTTCAGCATAAGGCTTCAGAATAAAGTTTCCTTTACAGAGGTGTGTGTGTGAGAGAGAAAATAAGGGGATAGCACAACACAAGAGGAAAATGTGGTATAAAAGCAGGAAACATTTCAGGACTAGAATGCCTTACCTTTTGCCAATCTCACATAGTTGAACAGAAGTTCAAATAATCAGGATTGAAATGCTCTCTTTCTGGATCTCAATCATTATTTTATCTCTGAACTTGAAAGATCTTGCCCATCCAGCATAGAATGCACAAGCTTGAACAGAGAATACCAGAGAGGTGCTTTCTGTTTGCTCAGGAGATTGGAATAGATCTATTTCACCTCAACAGTGGATACAGAGAATTTCCCCTGCTAGGAAATGTGTGCAGCTTCCTTCTTCTTCTTTTCTTGTAATGGTCACTGCCAGGAAATGTGAGCAAAGTTGTTGACACTGAGATCACTGTATAGTATGCATAAGAGTGGTCTAAGTAGCGGGAAGACTTTAGGGTTGTGGGATTTGTTTATTTTTCTTAACAAAACAACAACAACAAACCTCTGAGGTCCATTATTTAAAGTGGAGGTAATAATAGCAATTTGGAGGATGGAATCAGATCCAATATATCGATGGAGAGTGCTTGTGAACAGAGATCCCTGTGATATCTGCCATGGATTCTGCTAATACTGAGTTTTCTATGTTCCAAAGGGACAGATTCATTGCTGACATCTCCCTCTGTTTCAGGATGAAGGATTTTTTTTTATCCTAATAATGTTCAGAGATATTTTCATATATAGCTGCACAAAATATTGCATCACTTTTGAAAAACCCCATCCAAGAGGGGAAAGTGTGTGCTGTTGCCAGCCAGTGTTACACAATGGTCCATCAATAACAGTTATCATCACCACTTTCCTTCTTTAGCTATGCAATTCCCCCCCCCCATCATATAGGCTGAGTGCACATACAGATACACACACATACAGTGTAAAAAAGGTAATGCCCTTCACAGTCCAATATCAAAGAATGTCACAGATCACAGAATATGAGCTAGATGGAAGAGACCTCACAACAGGAATCTGCCATGAAAGTATACTTGAAAAGTAAGCATGCTATTATAATCAGACAAAAATCACCAGACAATTTTTTGAAAGATTGGGATCCATTTTTTCAATTTCTTCAAAAGAAATGGGGGATGACAATATAAGTAGCTTTTGAGTTTTGAAGTATGCAGAAACTGTTTAACCATGTAAATACATGGGAAGGAGTAAATGTAGAGAAAACTGATTAAGAAGTACACAAAAGATACATATCCATGTCTTAGGTATGGAGGTGTGGGAAGTCATGTATATAAGAATGGGGGGGGGGAGGAGGAACATGCTTGTGTTTTGTTGATTGGTGCTGTCACAGTTTATGTCTCTGGTTTATATTTTTCATGTATAAACTCAATACAAAGTATTGGCAAAAAAAGAATGAGCATCCAAACTTCTGTTGCAAGGCTCATATGAAGAAGAGTGCACCATCTTCAAAGGCAGTCTGTTCACTGTTGAAGAGTCCTTAACATCAGGAGATTCTTCCAGATGTTTAGTTGAAATTTCTTTTCCTGTAATCTGATCCAATCTGTTTGGGTCTTGTCATCTGGAGTAGCAAAACAACAAGAACCAATCAACTAAACACAAATAAACAAGCTTGCTCCATCTTCCATTGAGCAATATTTCATATATCTTCTCTCTCTCTCTCTCTCTTTCTCAGTCCCTTCTGTTATTGCTTAGGTAATGCTACTGTGTCATACTTTGGATTGGCTTGTGAATGAAGAAATAACTGAAAGAAGTGGAATGAGACACATATGTTGTGGAATGAGGCATCCTACATTGTGCTTACCATAGTGTAAATGTGCACTCACATGGTTACACAGTGGTTGTGCTACTCGTACAAAACCTTTCTGTTGAATGCCAGCATTGTGCAACTACCCATGTATCTACCAATGTGCTTGCTTATTGTCCCAGTGTGCAATGGGAAGTTCACCCTGTTTCTCCCCAATCCCAGCATATATATTGGTACACTGAAGGCACTGACAAGTAGTTATATAGTTATATCCAGGGATATGCAACTGCAAGGCTGAAATCTTGTTGGTTGGTTCTTACTAGACTAGATACACTCAATTTTGAATGGCAAGTC
Organism: Phrynosoma blainvillii; assembly: GCA_026167975.1. NCBI lineage: Eukaryota > Metazoa > Chordata > Lepidosauria > Squamata > Phrynosomatidae > Phrynosoma > Phrynosoma blainvillii. The sequence continues at coordinate 10,332,904 of JANUYF010000004.1, forward strand.
AGCACATATTCAGCAGGTCCACTCTATCCAGGGACAAAGAATAGGATTTAGGTCTATGTGCAGTAGTTATCCTTGAAGAAATCCAAATATGCAACCATGAACTGATTGCGTCTATTGTACAAAAGACAAGAAAAATACAACTGCATATGTAAGTAAACTTACACAGGTCTATGACACCAACAGGATTCTGGCTAATATGATATTGTTCATACCTTCCCTCTATTTCAGTTGGAAGATACCACAAGGGTCATCCAGTCCAACTTTATGTAATACAGAAATACACAAAGCACGCCCTGTGACAGATAGCCATTTAGTTTCCTTTTAAAGAACCTCCAATGAAGGAGACCCCACTACACTCTGAGACAGCATATTTCACTGTTGAACAGCTCTTACCATCAGGAAGTCTGTCCTAATGTTTAGGTAGAATCTCTTTTCCTGTAACCTGAGTCTATTGTTCTGTGTCCTAATCTCTGGAGCAGCAGAATACTAGTTTGCTCCATCCTAAATATGACATCCCTTCAAATATATAAACATGGCTATCATGTTATATCTCAGCTTTCTTTCCTCCATGCTGCACATACTCATCCCCCTAAGCTGTGCATCATAGGGTATGGTTTCTAGGCCTTTCACAATTTTTGTTACCCTCCTCTGCACATGCTTCAGCTTGTCAATATCTTCATGAATTGTGGTATCGAAAACTGGACAGGTGAGGTCTGGCCAAACCAGAATAGACTGCTACTATTGCTTCCCTCAATCTAGACACTACACTCTTATTGATGTAACCTAGGCTCATATTGGCTTCTTCAGCTACTGTATCACACTATTGACTCATGTTCAGATTGTGGTCTACTCAGACTTTTAGATCCCTAGTGCCCATTCACACTACACAAGTATTGCACTTTAACTGCCATGACTGTGTCTAATGGAATTTTGGGATTTGTAGTTCATGGAGTCACTAGAGCTCTCTGGCTGAGAATTCTCAATACTGCTCACTAAACTTCAAATTCCAGGATTCCATAAGATGGAACCATATCAATTAAAGTGGAATCATAATACTATAACTGCATAATGTGGAAGAGACCCTCCTCCATCCTATGAGCCAGAAACAGGGATGATCTGCATGTAGAGGTACAAAAAACAACAACAAAACTTCTGTGTTGTACCAAATCAGGAGATGTGTCTATAAAGAAACACAATAAAATTGTTCTACATATGCAGAGTACATTGGAAGATATTATTCTGAAGACTCCTTAAGTTCTGGGCCAAACTGAATAAAAATAATGCTGAAGGAAGGCCGTGGAATCTGAAGCTGGAAAAGCTGCTTTTTGATTACAACTTTTAGAACCAGACAGCATTCCCAAATAACATTTTTCTAAACTTTGGGTGGAATGGAATACAAAGAATCAGAGGAATGGGTGTGTCCTAGAAAAAATATGGAAATTTCTGAAGTCTAAGCACTGGTTTTATTATTCTAATTGGTTCCCTCAGCGGTAGGGAAAAGAAGATGTCATTTTCTGACTTGAGAAAGAAAGATCCTCTTTTCTGAGATGCACTTTTGCAACCAACAGAAAGAGTAGGAAGACTGAAAAGAGGAAGGAAAAGTATCCATTTCCTCTGAGTATATATAGAAAAGAACCATATCCTGTGGTTCTGTTCGGAGGACAGACCTAAGAATGAAAAACAATTTGGTGATTGGTACTGACAAGTTCAAAGATTTTAAAATGGGAATTATGAAGTTCCTAAAATAATTTCTGAAAGATAGTTCTTTTTGGACTCATTCCCACTTACGTTTAACCCAGTTTGCAATTCACTTTCGCTCCAGGTTGGTGAATTGATTCCAATCCATGCGTAGTTCCCACTATGGCAGTGGGTCTTTTCTTTCTTCATTTCTTCTTTAGCACAATTGTCATTCCCATTAGTTTGTGTACCTTCAAAATGCCTGTCAATCACCTATGCATCATTGGTGATACAACCAGCAACACATTCAAGAAAACATGGGAGTGAGTCATGGGTGCTGTGGCTAGAATCCCATCCCTCACTAGTATCTCATCCCTCACTAGTTTTTGGGGAAATCCACCATTCCTCCCCTCTCCTTTCCCAGGACCCATCCTACATTCTAACCTTTGGTCCAAGAGGAATTCCAAAATGCTGTACATTCTGAACTTGACTAGGAAGCATGTCCTCCAGGTCCTGCAAGGCTGGGGGGGGGGGCACCACCTCATCTCCCTATGTCCTCCAAGTCCCCTGGGATGCATGCAGTCATGGGTGTCATATGGAGGACTCTCCCCTGGGTGAGGTGCTGCCCTCCAGCCTTGCAGGACTTGGAGGACATGGGAGCTGCAGTGATGCCCTCCCAGTCTTGCAGACTTGGATGATATGCTTCCTATAATTTTGGGAATTATAGTTTTGGGAGATATTTAGTCTTCTCTGTCAGAAAGGTCTGATGCCACAACAAACTACAATTCTCAGGATTCCCTAGCACTGAGCCAGGGAATTAAAGCAGTGTCAAATAGGATTATTTCTGTAGTGTGTTTTGGACCCCTATTCCATTAGTTGGAAACTTGTATTCTCCCTTTTGTGCTTCAGCAAATTTCTGTCACTATTTTCTTTTCAGTATTGGAGCCTCAACAGAAATCTGTGCCTTATAATGCTATGATTTTGAAGTATATTTTAGCAGTTCCTGTTGAAATGTTATGATTTAGAGAAGCTGGTAAAGGGAAAGTTTTTACTGAACAGGCAGTTTACTCCAAAAAGGGAAGAAACTTTTTTTCTCCCATTAAAGTCACTATTGCAACTTTTGGTTTTGAGTGTCTGTCTCCACACACATTTTAAGTAGCCTTTTTAAAGATGGCAATACTTTGGAACTCATGTTTGACTCAGTTGTCATTAGTCCCTCTGACTATTTCTTGATCCTCATGCTGAACACATATATGTAACATATACATGAAACCTCTGGAAAAAGTTGTCCATATTCTGGAGGTTCAATGCCAGCAATACATTGATGTCTAGCTCTGTCTCTCCCTTTCATTTAAATTCAAGGATTTTTTTCTCTCAAGGTGAGTAATGGGCTGGATGAGGAAGAAAACATAGAAGCTTGATCCATGGAAGAGGTATTACATATTAGAGAGAGATCAGAGAATATGTGTTAAACCTGTACTGGATGCAGCTACATTTCCGCTGAAGATAGAGGTTTGCAGTCTGAGCACACTGATGGATTCTGCTCTGAACCTGGATAGCTATACTAATTTAATCTAGTGTACCAGTTGTGTTCATTCCTAGAGATGAACTATATCTGGCCATATGCAGGGATAGCTGTGTTGGCCATTTAGCAAATTCAATCAAAAATCCACCAAACAGTGATACTTTTATTGGCCACCCAAAATGCACAATATACTTGTTGTAAGCTTTCGAAGCTCCACTGGCTTCTTCATCAGGCAAGATGTTACAAACCAAACAGGAGAAAAAAATTGGAGATATTAGTCAGATGCCTAAATTTTGATGTTTCTGTCCTTAGTTAAGATGGTAAGTAGGGGGTATCTTTTGCAGGCTGGTCCCTCCTCCTCCTGTCCATGTGGCTATTGGGAGATTTGCAAAGACCAGGAAATTTAAAGTCTATTTGCATCTCAACAAGAACCCCTCTCTGGCCATAGTACTATTCTATCTGGTTTACCATGATGCACTCTACTAAGGATGAAAAGAATATCCCAAAATGCTAAAACAAACAAACAAACAAATCATACTTGAGAATTCCTGCTGAGAAGACTCTTAGGTTGATGAGAATCTTTAGTTTGAAACTCTTTCTGTGCAACATACACTTATGATTGTTGAGCACAGTAAACAGCATTTTCTGCACAGGAAGCAGCTTTTTCTGCACAGAAAATATTTTTATGTGGAAATCATATTTATGTACAGGAAAAAAACTGTTTTCTATGCAAAAACTGCCGCTTGGTGTGCATAACAACCATGTGATAATTTTGCATACAATGAATTACAAACAGGCTTCAAAAACTGCATGGTTTTTTTAAAAGTCTTTCTTACAATGGGAAGAAAATTACTAAAATTACTCATTGTTTGCTTTAAGAAGAAAATTAGTGACAAATTACATCCCTACACTCTACATGGCTATCTTGCAAAAGTACTTGAAAATTTTAAGCAGTTTGTTGCACAGCTAAAAGTTACTCTTCAGATCTTGCTAAATACTGTACCATGGTTGTTAATCTAACTTCTGTCTCTAGTTTCTTCATCCTGTTAGGAGAGCAAATGTTATGAATGTTCCTGATGATTTAAAAATAATCATAAGGTGATTTGGAAACAAGAGGAAATGAGTATGTGGTTGATGAACATCTCTGAGTTACAGAAAGTGAAAGAGACATTCATGCATCTGTGACCTCTCCTTCTTTCTCAGTTTGCCCTGGTGTTTTTTCCTGCTTCCAACCTCAAGCAGCTGTAGGATTTCACAACCTTTCCATTCTTACATACCCCTGCATAGTCCACACTGCATTTTGGGGTCCTCATCTTTTGATATATTTGGAGATAGCATGGTTTTTTTGGGGTTTTTTTTTTAAACAGAGGAATCCCTGACCTTTCAGGAGCAATAAAAGAACAGGTTCCCAGGAAAAAAGTAGTCGCTTCCCTAGGCATGTGGAAATCCAAGTAAACAAAACTATCAACTCTAAAGTGCTTCATCTTTCCCCCAAATATTCTGCATTTCCTCCCAAAACCTTAGAGAAAAGATCTCTTTGCACCTCAAGCAGGAAGCTGGCATCTTTGTATACCCCATGCTGTGATTCCAGCCCAACTTCTCCACCTACCCTTCACAGGGCCATTTCAGTTCCATCATTGCTTTTGTTAAAACTATCAACCAGTCCAAAATCCTGGGACAAGCCATTTAGCCTTTTTAAAAAAAAAAAAAAAAAAAACCTGGCTAGATAGCCCATCACCTAGGGCTACTTTTAAGATATAAATATGTCCTCCAAAACTTACCTGATGCATATACATGCCCACACTCTCTGTGTGTTTTGTGTCAGCCTCAGACCCCTCCCCATGTAAGTCACTCCAACCTCCCACAGTCTTTTCTTTGGACAGGTAAAATATAGCTCCATTGCAACCCCTAAAACTACACTATCCCCTTTTCACTTTTCCATTTCTGTATGCTGAACCCTGGCTACTCTGGGATTTCTCTTTCCATGTCTGATTGGAGTCTATACTCAGAATTCTGAGCATGATTTTGCTTGAATGGGAAATTCTATGGGCCTATAGTTGCTGAAATCTTCTGTGTCTCCCTTTTATTGGATGGGGATGAATATTGATCACTTCCATGGCCACTGTTTTATTTTCCATATTTGTTGACATATATTAATTAACACTAGAATTGATTCTGTCCATGTGGGCTGTAGCAATTTGATTGGAATATCATCTGTTCCTTGTGATTTATTAGGTCTTAGAAACCTCTTTACTGAATTGAGAATGTATGTAACAGGACACCAGCAATGAGTGTCCAATGAGAATCAGGACTGATGCACAACAGTATGCAATGCACATATATGTATCACACACTGACATGTATTGCATACTGATATATATTGGGCATGTTGCCAACTCTGCTACATAGTAACATAATAGCTGCCCTCTACTGGATATGGACATTACATAACAGTGTAATTCTAATTCCTGCAGATGTAAACCCACTTACGAAGATGTTATCTCAACAGGATTCCAGCAGTCAAAAAGTTAGGAGACTGTAAGTCCAGTTTACAATCTTGTAACTACAGAACAGGAGGCCAGCCAGTTTCTAAGTGATTGCCATGACCCTCACAAGTCTTACAAGGAGAGCACACAGGGTAGATAGTTTTAGCCTTTTAAATGGAGTGAGACTCACCCCCAGAACATGCAAATGACAAGCAACAGGTTTTCACACAAGATATAATGATCATTTTATTTTTTAAAAGTGATATGGAAAAAAGGTAAAATTCATTACCATAAGTTGTATATTTGTATAATTATAAGTTGTATAATTTATAGTTTTGTTAAATATGTGGGTTTAATATACAGTTAAGCTGTGTATTAGAATTAGAGGGTAGAATTAGAGCAGAAGGGAGGATATTACAATAGCAAAACAGTTATTGGTTGGCTTGAGAACTTTAATGGGCAATGTTTTGATTGCATATTTATGCAAAATCTAGCCAGCCTCTTTTTAGACAGTCAGTCTGCTTTAGTATTTCTTTTTTAAAAGGGTGGGGAATGTAGTGTGATACCTTTAAGACTAAATAATTTATTTCAGCAGAATGTTCCATGGATTCCTGGTTATTTTTTTCACTCTCCTGCATATGCAGAATTGGACTTCAGTTGACAAAGGCTTATGCTAATGTTAATTAATCCTATCTCTTAATCTTTCTGTTGATAGTGTTGCATTGTTCATAAGCCAGTACTCTGTGGTTTCATTTAAGCATTTGTCTACGTTACTTATAAAATCTGAATTCCCCCTCCCAACCTCACTACATGCTGTTTACATTACATAGGTTAATTTAGGTTTCAAGTCCTTGTCCTGCATTACGAAGACTTATCTTTTGCTCTGGATGCATCATTTTTCAGTGCTTTCCCAATGTAAATCTATACAAGGCACAGTATTTCTGATTTTTTTTTTAATTTACTGTCTAATTTCACTTTGCTAAATAAATAGTACTGCTGTAAAATTTAATCTGACTTATCCTAGGGCATTTTTGATAGGACATCTTCAGAATCATGAGAGCCAGTGTGGTGTAGTGGTTCAAGTGTTGGAATACGATTCCTTTTAAAATAATTTTTATTGATTTCCAACGTTTAAGAAACAAAAACAAAATAAAAACAAGGAAAAGACAGTTTGTCAGTGACATCATAAAATATACCGTATCTTTCGGCATATAAGACGCACTTTTTCTTCCCCAAAACGTGGGCGGGGAAGTTGATGCGCCTTATAAGGCGAAGGAGGCCACGGCCGCGGCCTCAGTTGTTCAATCGGCTGCTGCTGGGATCGATCCCAGCAGCAGCCCATTGAACTGAAGCCGCGGCCGGAATGATGCCTCGTTCCAGCCGTGGCTTCAGTTTTTAAATGGGCTGGTGTTGGGATCGGAGTGATCCCAGCACCGACCCATTTAAAAACTGAGGCCGCAGCCGAGAGGAGGCCTCGTTCCAGCCACGGCCTCAGTTTTTAAATGGGCTGGTGCTGGGATCGGAGCGATCCCAGCACCGGCCCATTTAAAAACTGTGGCCGCGGCCTCAGTTGTTCAATCGGCTGCTGCTGGGATCGATCCCAGCAGCAGCCCATTGAATTGAAGCCACGGCCGGAACGAGGCCTCTTTCCAGCCGTGGCCTCAGTTTTTAAATGGGCTGGTGTTGGGATCGGAGCGATCCCAGCACGGCCCATTAAACAACTGAGGCCGTGGCTGGGAGGAGGCCTCCTCCCAGCCGCGGCCTCAGTTGTTCAATGGGTTGGTTCTGGGATCGATCCCAGCAGCAGCCCATTGAACTGAAGCTGCGGCCTCAGTTGTTCAATGGGCTCGTGCTGAGATCGGAGAAGTCCTCCGATCCCAATAGGAGCCCATTGAACAACCAGCTGCTGCTAAAGGGAGGAACCTTTTTTCCTTGATTTTTCTCCTTTAAAATTGGTTGCGTCTTATATGTCGGAGCGTCTTATATGCCGAAAAATACGGCAGTAATCCATCCATAAATCTATACCTTTGCCACTCAATAATACAATATCAACTTTGTTAACATTTACTTCCTTATTTCTTCTAGCTCTGAATTAAGTTTGATTGTGCTTTCTATAATTCCTTATTATTTGATTCTATATTGGTATATTATCACATTTACCTTTTACCAATTTCTGTAATATGAATTTAATATTTATAAATCATTAACCTCATGTCTGTTTACTATCTATTTGGCTACTCTAAAGCAATACCCATAAAGTACCCCTTTTTTTCTCTTACAAATCTAATCAAAGGTTCCCAATATTATTTAAAGCCATCCAGTAGTTTCTTTTTTATCAAATGAGATAATTTATCCTTTTCCATGTAATCATATAGTTTTAATAGCCAGACGTTTATATCCAGGAGATTATTACTTTTCCAAGGGAATCCATATACTATTCTCACTGTGATTATCATGTGGAACAGTAGTTTCCCATGTTTCCTTTCTAAATTTACATCATCAGTCATATTGAGCAAATGGATCTGCCCATCTATTTATTTCAACTATATTTTTTATCAAGCAATGTATCATCGACCAACACTTTTTAGCCCTTTCACATTTCCACCAACAATGGAAAAATGTGCCAATCTTTGCTCTACATTTATAACAAGTATTTTAAATTTTTTTGTTCATTTAAGCTTATTTATATGGAGTTAAATACCATCAAAATTGCATCTTTATTAAATTTCCTTTCCAGTTATAATTCATTGAATATTTTAACCTTTCCCCCCCAATTTTTCCCCCATTGTGCCAACTGAATACTTTGTCCCAAATCCTCTGCCCATCTAATTATAAAATCTTTTATAGTTTCTTGTTCTAAGTCATATTTCAATAACAATTGGTACAGTTTTGAAATTTCATGGTTATTTTCAACAATTATCTTTTTTAATTCATTATCTGCTTTCCCAATACCAAATAGTTTCATATATTGGTTAAATCTTTCCTTCATACATTGATATAAAAACCAATTACAATTATATCCCTCATCAATCAACTGTTTCTATTTTCATTATTCTTTGATTATGCTCTAATTTGGATATATCAGCACATGTGGGCCATTAGTTACATTGTAACTTTTCATTTTTGAACATTGCTTCATTTATCCCTGCTGAGGGTTTGGTTAAATGTAAAAAAGAAATGGTGTACCAAAATACCAATGTGGGTATCAATAAATGAAGTAATGGACTATGATACTGAAGAATAGAGTTCAATTCCCTGCTCAGCCATGAAGCCCACTGGATGACCTTGGGCAATTCGCATGCTCTCAGCCTCAGGGATTTCAGTAAGAGGATGTTGAAATAAATAAACCCATAACTAAAATCCTATTGCTGGTATCAACATGAATAAACATAGATGCATTCATTGCACATGCAGTTGTGTTTTGTTAGCTGTTATGCAACAAATATATTCAATTCACAGTTGCAGGAGCAGAATTCCACAAGTGGAACCAGTTCACAAGCAGTTGTACTTTCTTGGATAGTGCATAACTGTGCCTTCACTATATCACTTTATTCACTGGGATTTCAGGAACAGTCCTTGTGCACTGCCCATTACACAATGGGACAAAAGCAAGTACATTGCAAGATACTCAACTCCTTGCATAGTGTTGGTGTTCTTCAGGAATGTGGTATAGTACAGCCATCACCCAACTCTGAGCATAGACTGACACTATGCAAACACAATATGACATCTCTTCCCACATCTATGGGCCAAAACAAATGGGCAAAATAAAGTGGTTTCCAGAGCCATTGAAGGTGGAGTGTTTAGATGATGAACTCCTTGAAAGCAACTAGAAACTGGAGTTAAAAAATGGAGCAAAAAGAAGCTAGGATAATCTGACTCAAAGCGGAAAATGTGCTTCTTCATGGCTGCATATAAACACCCTGATATGAGTGCAGGGTGGCAACAAAGCAAAGAAATGAAAGTGCGACAACTCCAATGAATATAATTACAACATACACAAACCAGACAGTCCAACAGGGGACATAAGGTAAAGGGGTGAAGGGGGCATGTAGGGGGCCCTCCATGATTGTACTTTGCCATCATATCACTTGCACAACAATACACCAATGACCTGTACCAGTGGTGCATCACACATGTGACTGTGTGGCTGATCAAAGGACTGGCCATGCACCAGGATGGCATCTGGCTGGATTTGGAAGGTTCTTTGAGGGTCGCAGGTGGTGTGTTTGTACAATGGGGTGCACATAAGGTGGGAGGTAAAAAAAAATAATTACCCAGTGGTGTGGCATGATGCTATGCCATGTGGTCAGCCCGTTCTTATTTGGCCAAGCTTGGGAGTGAGCCATGCAAACAGTAGGATTTCAAACTACTTTTGAAAAAAGCAGGACCAAGCCACTTTTTCCTGCCCATCTTATTCACCCCTATGTTTTTGTAGCTATTTCCTTCCCATTCCAAAGTCTGCTGTACTGCTTTTTCTCTCTTCAAAGACAGCCCCCATCTTCCTATCTTTAGATTTAATTGAAAATCTATAGATGTTCTGGATAAATAAACGTTTTGTAATAAATCTGAGTAAGAGGTTTCCTTTCCTTTTAAAAAATATTCATCATTTGAGCCCATATGTGAGATCCTGCTGTTTTAAGTCTGAGGTGGGGAACATCACCTGGGCAATGAGGCAAATTTCTTCTCTTGGAGTCTTTCTGGGGATGCACAGAATAACAACAACAACAAATTTGCCTTGAAATGCCAAGGAACAAACAAACAAAAAAAGAATGAGAAGTAGTCAGATGTCCACTTCTGAGAGAGAGAGAGAGAGGGAGGGAGGGAGGGAGGGAGAATGGTAAAGCTATTAAGAATATTCATTAATATTTGCAATCCTCAATGAAAAAAGAGTATCTTGATGCTGAAGGTACATGGCGAGGAGAAGGAAACCAGTTGTTAATCACAAATTAGGGTTTCATTGGGAGAAATTCATTAGAAAAAAATAAACATGATTTTCTTGTACAGAAATCAAGTTTGGGGGCAGAAAAACATTTATTTTGCAGAAAATTCACTGATTCTTTTGCAGATGAACCACTTGTAGCTTCCTCCATATGTATTCTGTGCTGTTTTTTTTTTAATGAAAGCAAAATAATTTTCTTCTTCTCCTTCCCCCTCAAAACACCCCACACATCTTCTGCATGGGAATATCATGTGCATTTTGTGCAAATACATTTTTCTGAAACAAAATTCCAAAGAGTAAGAAAAGCTTAATATCATACTGCAACCATTGCACTCTTCCAGATCAGGTTGAAACCTGATGAAACTATTCATTCTTGGATGTAGGATGAAACTATGCAAACAATTACATCCCTATAGTAGGGCAGCCTGCTGTACAACCTAATTAAAAGGTGAGCTGCCACTCGTAGACACTTCCAGCACTTCAGTGTTTGTTTGTTTTTATAGAGTGTGTATGTGCATGCCAGAAACAAAATTGTCAAATAGAGTCAGAATGGCAGCCAAAACATCTTTAGGGCTGGATGTCTCTGCAGGGCTGCCTTGTCTTCATCCTTGATTTAAGCTCATATAACAGTGTTATAACTGAGTTTGAACTGAGGATTCCATTTCCTCTGTGCCATCTGAGCCCTGTTGGCACAGTGGTTAAATGCCTGTATTGCAGCCATCACTCACAAACCATAGGGTTGCAAGTTGAATACTAGCCAGGGCTCAAGCTCGACTCAGGCTTTCATCCTTCCAAGGTTGCTAAAATGAGTACCTAGCTTGTTGGGGGCAGTTAGCTTACAGTTGTAAACCACTTAGAGACTGCTAAGGTGGTATGAAGTGGTATATAAATGAAGCTGCTATTGCTATTGCTATCTTCATCTTTGAAAAGCTTCTCAACTATTTTCTTTAATTTCTCCCCTGATCCAACCCTCTTTTCTCTCCCTATCAAGAAATAGATGAGGGGATTAGCAATGCTGTTTATGTAGGCCCCTAAAAGGGCATATTCACTGAAATAGGGATTATTTAAATGGAGGACATAATTTGAGAGGTATTGAGTGGTGTTCATTGGAAATGTAAAGAAGAGGAAGAAGAGAAGAGTGAGCAAGATGGCTGTAACAAGCTTCTCTCATTTTTATTGTAGTGATATTATGCAGATTTTCATTAAGAGTGCTATAGTGGAAATGGTCATAGCTGGAGTGCAAATAATGCATTCAGGAGCAATTGGTAATATCATAGGTTAAAATATTCAGTAGCTAGTGAGAGGACTATGGGCTTTTATAGATGGGCAGCCATGGGCCTCCCTGAGAAGCGGTGGATTGCAGCCGAGGCTACCCCACTCCTCGGCCCCAATCCACTCTGTGAGCAGCCCTGAAAGGAGCGCTAAAATAGCACTCCTTCCTTAAGCTGTAGAAAGGGCATTGGAAGAGGTGGCACACACCTTTTCTCTGCCTCTTCTGTCACAGCATTTCTGGATGCTGCGATGGAAGGATGTCATTGGAGAGCCCGCCATCTGCAATGGCCAGCGCTCCGATAATGTCCTCAGGAAGGGGTTGGGGCACCTGGCATCTGGCTGCCCCTATCCTTCCTGGGCTTGAAGATGGCACTTTGTGCCATCTGCAAAACCCCTATGTCACTAACAGAAAACAGGAAGGTGAAAACCCCATATTATGGCACACAAAATGGTGGACAGATGTGGGGGCCAGTGGCATCGATGTCAAAGTGGAAAAAAAGACACAGACACACTGGTCATTGCTGATGAGTGACAGTAGAAGCTGACTAGTGCTGAATGTAAATAGGAAGAGAGTGTCAAGGAATGTCTTTAAGGGGTGAAAATCATCTACAGAGGCAAGTAAATTTTCAAGCCAAAATATGTTAATAGCAACAACAGCTGCCACTACACCAAAAGCAGCAATGGAGAGGTTTAAGATGTAGGTCGTGAAAGGATTCCTCTTAATGCAGAAGCTAAGATGCCAAATGACAATTCAATTCCCTACAAATCCCAAAAGGCTGAGAGAAAAAGCCATGATAGTTGTTAAAAATATTACTACACTTGGTAACTCTGTGCCATTGTATGTGCCACTACTTTCCACTTCAACACCTGGTACAGTGATTAATGGGAAGTTGTAATCCATTATCCTTTTCAGTCTCTGCTTTGGTGGTGCTTCTTCTGATGTGGTTACACCTGTGAGAAAGAAGGAAACAGAGGACTCATTTTGCAGCTATGGGATTTAATAGCAATCATTGTTGTATTAGTTTTCAGCCAAGTCTTAACTGGCAAATGAAAAGCATCAATTTCAATTTTATTTATAGATGGAGGGATATCTCTATCTGCTGGTCAATGTCAATTTTAATATGTGTTCACCTTTAACGTGGTTCTGTCTTCTTTTCCACATCAGTGTGAGAAGCTGGGGGGAAAATACTATGTGAACTTTTGAAATCTCTAGATTGCTTCATCATATGAGATGTCACCAAAAGTAAAGACTAACAAATTTTTATTAAAGTCACAATGCAAAGTATCTTCAGATAAATGACATGACAGAGGAAACTGATATTTTTCATATATACTTTAGTTTCCTCTCTCTTATCCTTGTTTCTTATGGAAAATACCTGTTTATTTTTAATCCCTTGACCTCCCTTTTATGCCAAAAGGATTTGATTTCTGAATCTTTTTTCCAGTTCCAACTGAATGGACCTCTGGAAGACCCCTAGTAACTCTGACTGCAAAAGATCCTAAAAAGAGTAATTAAGGGCAAGCCTCAATGAATGGTGGGGAATCTTTTGCCCTCCAGGTATTATGGAACCATGGGACTGTACAAACCGGCTAAAAGGGCAGTCTAGGGGTGGAGTTGGGGCATGTGACTACATGCTGGTTGCCTCGACTCCACCTCAATGATGTCGTCACACTGCGTGTCTGACCTCATGGTGCGCCAAAGAAGCACAAAAAAGCCACAGCGGCAGTGGCAAGAGCAGCTTTCTTCAGCTCCCCAAAAGAGTGGCTTTTGCCAGCTTTTTTTGGAGTGGCAAAGTGCTGGATTGGGGCCATGGTGTGTGGTTGCTGCAGCCCCAATCTGACGCTCCTAGGGGTGGCACGGAACCATCCCTTAGGGGCTGTCTGCAGAGTCCCCATATCTCTCGTAATCTCTGATGACTGGCTATGTTATTTAGGGCAGATGTTAATTAAATTCCAACGGCATCTGGGGTGGTGGTGGTGGTGGCTCAAATCCTCCACCCATGAGATATGATTTTGCATATAGACCTTACCAACATAAAAATCTCCATGATAATGTTTTTCAATAGAGCTTACATGTTGTGACATCTCTTCCAGAGATTGTTGAAAACATGAGAAAAGACATCATTTTCAACATAAATGGACATATAGTCCACCAACATTGCCTATAAAAGATGCTCCAACTCAATAGTTTCTGTGTTCACTGAAGCACACAAGTAAAAAATTCCCAAAAAGACAACATGTTTGATTTCTTTTAAAACAATGACACCTATTTCTGTTGCTCCATAACCCAATCTTCATCATAAAGTTGAACCATAAACCATAAATTAACCATGAATTATACTTTTATTCAATTTCTTTTATATCTTAAATTAGAGTTTATACAGTTTATTCTATAGATTCTGCATACATTTTCCTGAATAAGGAATGATTAATGGGGGGAATGAGAAGAGAAAGGAAAAGGAGAATCAAAGATGATGCAACATGAGTTCATTTTGCTATGAGATGTAAGAGAAACATTTAATTCACATTTAAAGTCCTTACCAAATTTCAGAAGTTCAAATCAAACTCAGTGTTTTGGAATCTACCATTCCAATTTCATGCAGTTTTCACATGTCTCCAACTTTCCTGATGAAGTTCTACCATTTAAAAAGCACACAGTAGAGTATACTCTGGTTTCTCTTCAGATCGTATAAATCTTTCGCCTAAAAAGCACACAGTAATTAACATATTAATATACTATTAAAATGCATTCCATTTGAAATATTGCTTTGGGAAAAAAGTAGAACAGGCAATAATAATAATAATAATAATAATAATAATAATAATAATAATAAATCTTTACTTTGCACTCCAGAACAATGACGGATGGCAGTTCTCACACACATAATGTTGTGTCACCTACTGCCACCATTAATTTTGCCCTCTGAGGCCTGAAAGGAGGTGCCTAGTGGCAATCACATAGATGGGTGTCTTGTTCTGACTTCAGAGCGAGTGACTTGCAGTGGTGGTGGTGATGGGCAGCACAGAGGAATGCATTGTAAATAGCCATCCAATGTCACTCTGGAGGCCTCTGGAAGAATCAGAGCAAAAAGTGACTTTTTAAAAATCAGTGTAATGCTCCCCCTCCACTATAACAATGACAGCAGCTGCTCCTAGAATAGCAAAACAAATGTGTTTGCTTGAGCAGATTGTAGAAGGGAAGGAAATACATGAGGGTATAGATATGCTAGAGAGAAGCAGGGGGTAGATAGAAGCTTGGAGAATCATGGGGGGAGAGGCTTGTTTGTTGTGTGACATGATGATGATGATGATGATGATGATGATGATGATGATGATACCTTTTTCCCATCTTTTTTTGTTCTGGGACTCAAGGCAGCTCACAATATTTAAAAGAAACACAGTTAAAATGCACCAAATCCAAATTAAAAAGTTTAAAGATTCATTGAACTATTCACAAAATTAAAACCAGTTAAAATAACACTGCTATTAAGAGGAGCAAGCAAGCAAAGCACAGATACACACTGTAGCAGAGTTCTGAAAGGTAGTTGGTTTTCAAAGCCTTGCAATGATGATGATGATGCCTTAATTTGCTTGCAGAAGAAGGGTACAAGCCTAACCTCTCTGGAAAGGGAATTCCAGAGCTTGGAGCAGTGACTAAGAAGGCCCTTTTCCATGTTCCCACCAGATGTACCTATAAGGGAAGTAGGATAGAGTAAAGTCTCTCTGGAGTGTACCTGGCGGAGAACTCAACTCTTATCTGACAAGATATATCATAGGAACTTTCTTTGTTCCTATCGAGAGGCAATACATGCAGCACAGAGATATTTCTGCTCTGCATGTATTGCGTTTGCAGAGTCCCATCCAGTGGAACTGTTTAGGGTGGTAGGGGAGCTGACGCAGGTGCCACCTGTGCTGAACCCACCACTTAAACTGACAACGGCCTGCTGTGACATGCTTAACAACTTCTTTGCAGATAAAATCTCTCAGACAAGAGCTGACTTAGATGCCAGTGTTATAACGGAATCAATAGACAAGGTGTCCAGAAACTCCGTTAATGAAATTATACTGGATCAGTTTCAATCCATGTGCACCGATGACGTGGACAAGCTTCTTGTTAAAGTGAGGAAGACAACCTGCCCCCTTGATCCTTGCCCATCGTGGCTGGCTGTCCCGGAGTGGGGGGTGCCTTTAGGATGTTCCTTAGGGACATTGTCAATGCATCCCTCTGGGAAGGTCATGTTCCATCTTGTTTGAAAGAAGCAGCAGTTAGGCTGCTTCTGGGAAAAAAAAAACTTCCCTGGACACCCTGGATATGATTAAAATGGAGGTACTTAACAGTAGCAGCCCCGAAACTAGGTATTGGGATACAACCTCCAGTCCTGGATGGGGTCACGCTCTCTGAGAAGGACTGTGTTCACAGTCTGGGGGTGCTCTTGGATCTATCACTCCAGATGACTAATCAGGTAAATGCGATGGCCAGGAGCACCTGTTATCAGCTCTGGCTGATACTCCAGCTTCGCCCTTTCCTAGAAGTAAGGGACCTTGAAACTGTGTTTGACGCACTGGTAACCTCTTGTCTTGATTTCTGTAATTCACTCTACATGGGGCTACCCTCATGCCTAGTCTGGAAACTTCAACTAGTACAGAATATGGCAGCAGGTTGATCATTGGGACATCAAGGAGTGACTATATAACACCTGTCTTAAAGTCACTCCACTGGCTGCCTGTCAGTTTCCGGGCTCAGTACAAGGTGTTGGTTATTACTTTTAAAGCCCTAAATGGCTTGGGTCCAACCTATCTTCGGGTTGCCTCTTTCCATATAATCCACCCCACACACTCTGGTCCTCTTGGAGGAATTTGCTTCAGCCTATAAAAATTAGGCTCTCTGCAACCTCCCAGAGGGCCTTTTCTGCATCCACTCCCAGATTATAAAACAGCCTGTTGAACGAGATCCGTCTTCCAGCAGGCCTTTCCTGATTAGATTTCCCAGCCTTAAGAGCTAGTTTATTTCTTCTCCTATTCTTTGCCACATTTATGCTGCCTGTCCATTCTGCCATTGGGACTTGGAAGTCAGCATTATATGCTATCTGTTTCTAGGGATGCTGTCTCTCTGTGTTGGGTTAATTAGAGAGGGAGGTGCATTTATGTGTATGCATATTTTCATACATGTGGGGGAGTGCAGAAACACTCTGCATGCATGTAGACATGGGTGAAATGTGAGAGGGTATGTATAAGAAGTGGGGTGGGCAAGGAAGGCAGGAGAACATTATAAAAGTCAATAGAAGCTGCTGGATCTGCACTTGTGCACATGTTCCAAGGGAAGTTGTTTCAAGAAAGCCGATAGAGGTTTAACTCTCATTTAAGTCTGTAAAAGGTTGTAGCCCAAGGAAACTTAGCATTGCAGCAAAAACTATTTGAGCTCTTGCTAGTATGGTTTTAAACTTCAGCTCCTCATTACAACCATCATTTTCAGTCTCTAGATCTACTGTATTGATTTTACCCATTATCAGGCTATTAGTGAGAATCTTGACATGAAGTTTACACTAGTAATTATGTAAGGGATTTCTTTGGAGAATTTAGCCTACAATCGTGTACACATGCCAAGGTGATCAAGTAAGGAAAGGTATAAGGGGAGGAATAGGGTGGAAACAAGAAGAGAGAGCGGTAATAGCAATGGGTTAGTCTAGTTCATTAGGCAAATAAGACAAATATTGAGGATAGATGCATTTAATTTTAATGCAACCTTACATTCCCAACTTCAAATGAACAAATGAACCAAATAGCCCCGAAATTCCTTATTCCTAGGAATATACATTGCATAAATATGTATAGTATACAAAAATGTTGACAAGGTGTGTGTGCTAGAACTTCAGAGAATGAAGTGTATTTTAATAATTGAATTGATGAGATTCAGCTTTCAATAACTAATTTAATGTTGCACATTAGATTTATTTAATCTGCTTTACTGGAATAACCAGTAGGAATAAGGGCATTATGTTTATTCTTCTTTAAAAACTTTACAAGATATGAATAGGAGATCTATTCTGTAGCTTCTCTATAAACTTAAGTGTAGCCAGAATAACTCCACAAAAAAACCAAGATCTTGTACAAAACCTTGTTGTTGTTGTTGTTTTAAAGAGCTCTTCTGTGGATTGAGTTTTTATTCTGCTTCTCCTTCTGAATGGAACATTGATTTACATGAATGACATCCAGGCATGGTTTTCTTAATTGGCATGAGTCAATGACAATTTTTTTGAAGACCAGCTAAATGTTCTTTCATTCACATTAGCACCCATGATATACAGGAAAAAAAACATGAGATGAAGAAAAGCAACCAGAAGCTGCTAGCTCCTATTGTTGTATCCAAAAATAGTATCTTAATCAAAATGTTTATGCTTGTTATCACTGGCAGTGTTTAAAATCTTTAACTGTTGAGATATACATACTGTTTGATTTATATTAAAGGGGGAGGGGAAGTTCTATCAAACTTGTATAAGGCTGCAGATGTAGAATATCATGTCTTTTGTTATAGAAAACTTTCTAAACCTAAGGAATCAAGCTGTCAGTCTCGTCAGCCCTTTCTTGTGTTGACCATGATTCCAGTGCCAAGGATTTCTGCATCATTTCCAACCCAACCCATTGAAGGTCCAGTTGACTTTTTAATCTCTCTTTGTGTTAATAGAATTCCCTCTCCCCACATACCTGAGGAAAGAATGGATCAGCAGTCTTCAGATATGGTAATGAGAAGAAATGTGTGTCATGGTGTCCTCTTCTAGAATGGCAGGTTATGGGAAGACATGCATGTGCATGCACATATTAAGGCTCAAAAGAACAACAACATTATGTTCTTCAAAATCACTGCAATAAAAATTGTCCAGACATTTGCAGAGAACTCATATCCTCAGAGGAATAATTTGTTGTTGCTCAAATTCAATGTAAGAAAAAAGAAAAAGCATGCCATCCTTTCTCTTTCTTCACTTAATCAGTTGCTCTCTTCATATCACAAGACAAAAATGTATTTTACTAGCTGTAAAGATAACACCTGGATGTCAAAGGGGAATACTCTGATTATGTAAGGCTGTATGCACTCTTGAAAAGAGCAATGTTATTAGATGCACATCTAGGGGCATGATTATTCAAAATAATAATAAAAATACATATACATATACGGGGGGAGTTAATGGCAAAATTGGACCTAGTGCTTTTGGTATACCCCTTGAAACTCAGTGCTTTATTAATTCAGCAATTGGAGCAGAAAGTGGAAACTGGTTTGGTGGTTGGTACTTCAACTGGCAGGCAATATTTTCCATTAGAGATGACAAACGGACATAAAACAGCCCAGAAGTTTTTTGGATTATCAGTGGATTCCCTCCAAGCTAGTAAAAGGCAGGCTAGACAATGCAATTGTTAGGTGGATTTGTAATTGGTTGACTGACTGAGCCCAAAGAGTGCTCACAAATTGCTCCTTTTGATCCTGGAAAGAAGTGACCAGTGGTTTTAGGCCCAGTGTTATTCAACATCTTTGTCAATGGCGTGGATAAAGGAATAGAGGGCATTTTTATCAAATTTGCAGATGACACCAAATTTCCCATGCAAGCAAAATTATTCTGAAAGTTCTGCAACACAGACTCCAACCTTACATGGAGAGAAAAATCCCAGAGGTGCAAGCAGGGTTCAGGAAAAAAAAAGGCACAAGGTACCACATTGCAAACATATGATGCCTAATGGAGTGCACCAAGGAATTTCAAAAGAGAATCACCATGTTTTATAGACTATAGCAAAGCCTTTGACTACATAGCTCATGAAAAGCTATGTAACTCTCTTAAAGACATGGGAATTCCACTACATATGACAGTCATGATGAGAAATCTGTATTTAGTACAAGAGGCTACTTTAGAACAGAATAGGGAGAAACAGAATGGTTTCCAATAGGCAAAGGGGTCAGCCAAGGCTGCATAGTTTTACCCTATCTGTTCAAGTTCTACATAGAAAATATCATACAAAGTGCAAGCTTGGACACAGATGAAGTGAAGATAGGAGGACAAAATATCAACAATCTAAGATATGCAGATAACACCATACTATTAGCAGAAAACATCACAGAACAGGAAAAGCTGCTAAGGAAGATCAAAGGGGGATGCAGACACGCGGCCCTGGCAGCGGAGGATCGAGGCCAGGGCTGCCGGACACCTCGGCCCCGATCCTCCCTTTCACCGCCTGCAAAAGGTGAGCTAAAATAGCGCTCCTTCCGCAAGCTGCGAAAGGAGCTCCCGAAGAGGCGTGGCGTGCCTCATTGGCATCTCTTCCAACATGGAGTCTGCAGACGCAGAGCCAGAAGGATGTCATCAGAGCGCCCGTTGTGTGGATGGGCCGTCGCTCTGATGACGTCTTCAGGAAGGGGATGTGGCACCCAGTGTCTGGCTGCCCCTCCCCTTCCTGGGATTGAAGATGGAGTTTTTCACCATCGGCATCCCCCCAAAAAGGAAAGTGCAAAGGAAGGCTTCCTGCTGAACATAAAGAAAACAAAAATGACCATGGGGGATCTACACAAATTCAACCTAGACAATAAGGAAATAGAAATAATTAAAGAGTTCCCATACCTTGATACTCTTGGATCAAATATTGATCAGAGTGGGGACTGCAGTCAAGAGATCAGAAGAAGACTAGGAATGGGAAGAGCAGCCATGAAAGAGCTAGAAAAGATCCAAAAGAGTAAAGATATACTATTCAGCATGAAGGTTAGTATAGCAATGAGTCTTTCTAGAGAATTTTAATTAGCTCAGTTAATTGATGGACTGTGCTACAAACATCCCTCTGGAATCGTTTTCCCACTTTTATACAGAGGTTGTTGGAATAGAGTAATGCAAAGGCAGCTTTCTATGAATTGTATTTTATTAAAGTGAAAAACACACAGCATTGCAAACACGTGCGTGCGCACACACACACACACAAGAGCTATGGAATAGGAAAGGCTTCACTAAGGGGATAATTAGACCAGGGAGAATGTAGGACTCAGATGCTTGGAGCACTAGAATGCAGTGTGAGTTGTGGCAAGCAGGAAGTTCAGAGAGACGTGAGGCCCCCCTTCACTCTATACTAGCTCTCCCAAAAATTAGAATTTTGGGGATCTTTTATAAGGCAAAACTAACTTGAGGCTAAGGTTGTTTATGCTACATCAAAGAGGCCAAATTTACATGGGAAAGGATCACTTGAGATAGGGTTTCAAAGATGGGGAATGGAGTTGTAAATTAGCCCGCTCTGCCTTTGGTGCAGAAAACATTCTGCTGTAAATTATCTAGCCTTCTTGTCTTTAGAGTATGAATGTTCCCTTGATTGCAGCTCTCAAACTTATCTGATTTTCTCTCGTCTGTCACTCTTGGGCCCATGGCTGCTTTGGCTACATGACCTGGTAGGACCATCCTCATGACTACTATAGTGCAGAGTATATTCAGGGCCATAGATGGCATGCACACACACACACACACACACACACACACCAATATTAGGAAGACATCCAGTAACATTCGAATCATACAAAGCATTATATTTCCCATTACTATGTATGGATGCAAGAAGAAAGCGGATAAGAGGAAGATCAATTTGTTTGAAATGGTTGGTGGGAAAGAGTGTTGAGGATATCATGGACAAAGAGACAAACAAATGGGTTCTCGAACAGATCGAGCCAGAATTCTCCCTAGAAGCCAAGATCATAAAGTTGAGGTTGTTGTATTTTGGCAACATCATGAGAAGGCATGACTCATTGGAAAAAACAATAATATTGCAGTGGTGTCACTGAGGGGGTGTGAGCTGCACCGGGTGACACCCCGGAACATGGGATTGAAACCCAGCCAGCCCCCCCCCCGCAGGTGTTCCTTGGGCCCCTGCAGGTGCCAGTCTGAGCCTCGGGTTTTGTGTCTGGGCCTCTGAGGGGGTCTCTGGTCCAGGTGGGTGGTGGGTAGCCATATCTCCCACCCCGCATGGCCATTTCCGTGGTTCACATGGGTGCTTTCCTGGCCTACGTGGGTGCTTCCCCAGCCCTGGAAGTCCTACTGGAAGTCCCACCCAAAAGTTCTGTCCCCCAATAGTCCCCACCCCACATTGGGTGACACCCAATGCAGGATCCCCACTATAATACCTGGAGGAAAGTTGGAGGGATGTAGACAGCCTTACAAATTGCACTGCGTGTGTTCTGATTGTGGGAGTTCACATACTTTTTGGGATAATCTGAAAGGAAAAGATGCAGGTGGACACAGGGATCAACAATCAAGGGGTCACCCTCTATCTTCAAAAAGGTCAGAGACCATTTAATTTGGATAGCTTGCAGGTTCTTCTGAAGTTATACCCACTTTTATTAGGTTAAATTCTGTTTTTCTAAAATTATATGAATACGCCAAGAAGTTGGCATCATAATATTCTCTGACCTGTAACAAACAGCATCTATTTCTAGCTGATGAAGTCAGTCCAGTAAGATACCATGAAGAGTTGTGTCAAAAGCCATTAAGAGATCCAGCAAGATCAGCAGGGTAACACTTTACCTATATTTGACCCAGAGTAAGGGGCTGTATAGATGGCCCATTTCCTTGACAAATTGGGGCTGTAGCAACTACACGCCACCTCCCCAATCTGGGCTTTCTGTGGCACAAAAAGAAACCCCAAAAGTGGCTCCTTTTTGCACCGCAGAAAGGGTGCTCTACCTGCAGAGGCAATGGCTTTTCGTCACTTCTATGGCGCAGTGCATGTAAATGCTGTGCACCCTTTTGCCACCTGCTGTGGGGTTGCCTGGGTAGCGTGATGCTGGCCTGGGGGCGGAGTCAGGATGGCTGGTGTGCAGTTGCCATGCTCCACTCTACCCCCAAGCCAACTCTTTATGCTGGTCTGTACAGCCCCTAGGTTGTCAGTCATAGTAACTAAAACCATTTCAGTACTGTGCCCTGTCATGAAGCCAGACTGAAAAAGGTCTGGAAAATCTGTTTCCTTCAAGAATGTTTAAAGTTGTCCAGCTACCACATGTTCAAGCATCTGTTTAGCGAATATTAGTGATAGGGAAATCATTCTCACATACTTCTAGGTCAAGGGAGGTACTTCTAAGAGAGGGTGCACCACCACCTCCTTGAAGGCAGCAGGCATCTCTCCCTGATGTAGCAAAGCATTTACCACCTCTTTGACCTACCTGACCAATCATCTCCTGCTGGATTTTAACAGCCAAGATTAGGAAGGGTCAAGCTATATGTAGTGTGATGGACCAAATAATGAGTCTTGTTTACATCATCAGACTGCAACAACTCAAACTGCTGTCAGCAAACCTGACCAAATGGAGCACTGGACATTTCATCAGACCTTGTGATAAATGTGACATTGAGTTCTGAATAAATACAAGATACTTTCTCCTTGAAGTGCCTGTCATAGCAGTTATAACTGGTACACACCTAGTCTCTCTGAGCTTGATCCCAACAGGCTCTCCAACACTCAGAATAACTCTATTGAGCGGTATGTCACGTATGAAAGAGCATAGCCATAGTATGACTTTTTTGCTATCCTCATTACTGCAAACCTGCCCCATGACCTACACCACTTTCAGTCTAGCCATTGTCCAGCTTAACTAAACATTAGGAAGAAGTTCTGTTGCTCACCAGTGGAACAGACTTCCTCAAAAGGTGGTGGAATCTCCTTCACTGGACACTTTTAAATAGATATTAGATGGCCACCTCTCAGAGGTTACTTATTTATTTGATTTATATCCTAACTTTCTTCCAAAATGGGATTGATGTAGCCATGGATTCCTAGATAGGAGAGGTCTGCACTAGATGATGTTTGAGATCACATCCAAATTCATAATTCTGTAAGCCCAAATTTACATTATGCTAATACATCATCAGTACTTAAAAACAAACAAATAAGCTAGGATCGTTCCAGCATTTGTTATAGTCATTTACTCTTTAATGTAAATAAGGGATGACCATATCCTCACAGATAAGGTATCAAACAAAGTGCAGAATGAGATGGTAAATGGGACATTATCATTCAAGATCAACAAACATGCAAAAAAGGTAAGATGATCACAATGCAGGCAATTTAAATTTATGTGATATATAAAAGAAACAATGCTTCATCTATTTCTTTGTTAACATTTTTAGACCACCCTTGATCAAGGGACCACAGGACAGTGTACAATAAAACCACTTAAAGACATTTAAAGCAATCACTAGATGGACCTTTAGCATTACATGTCATGTAAGGTATTCTAAGTCAATGTCCACGTAGAACTCCAGGGAATTGAGGTTTAAAGCCCCATTTAGCCATGGAAAACAGGTGGGTGACCTTGAGTGAGTCATACTCTTTCATCTTAAGAGGAAGACAAGGGCAAATCCTTTCTGAACAAATCTTGCCAAGACAATCATGTGATAGCTTTGTCTTAGAGTCACCATAAGCCTGAAATGACTTGAAGGCACACAACAAATAATGTCTTTTAATCTTATTATTCAATAGTTTATGGAAGCACCATATTTAGAGCTCAATATTCTACATTGGCTACTTAGGGAGGATGCAGACGGGCGGCCCTGGGCCGCCCTGGGAAGCGGAGGATTGAGGCTGAGGCTGCCAGACAGCATGGCCTTGCTCCTCCCTTTTGCTGGCCTGGAAAGGAGTGGCAAAATGCCTCTCCTTTCAGAGCAAGCAAAAGGCCGCTCTAAGAGCCACCGTGCACCCCTTCTGGTGCAGTGGATCAAGAGGTTGTGCCGGAAGGATGTCCTGATGCCGTGTGCCTTGCGTAATGGCGTGCGGTGTCAGGACGTCTTCGGGAAGGGTTGAGGTGGCCGGCATGCAGCTGCCCCTCCCCATCCCTGCCTCCAAGATGGCCCAAAGGGCCTATCTGTAAAGACCCTAAGTTAAGCATACTTATCTACTTAATACTTACTTGTATTTTAACGGTTTTATTGTACTGTATTTTAACTGTTGGTTTTATTTGTTTTTTTAAATTGCGTTTTGTATTTTACATGTTGTACCTCCCCTGGTGGAGCAGTGGTTAAATGCCTGTACTGCAGTCACTCACTCATAGACCACAAGGTTGCAAGTTCAATACTAGCTAGGGCTCAGGCTAGACTCAGGCCTGCATCCTTCTGAGGTCGCTAAAATGAGTACCCAACTGTTGGGGGGCAAAGAGCTTACAGTTGTAAACCACTTAGACATCCCATAGTGCAATATGAAGCGGTATATAAATGAAGCTCCTTTGCTTTGCTTTGCTTTGCTTTGCTTTGCAGAGAGGTGAAAAAGAAATATAATTTATTATTATTATTATTATTATTATTATTATTATTATTATTATGTATAGCAACTCCTGGCTCAACCCCCACCACAACCTACTTTACTATGTAGCAGCTGCTCCAAGAGAAAGGGCTCAACTCTGGCAGTCATTAGGGTATATTATGTTTCCAGCACCCTTCCACCAGCAAGCAAGATTTTAATGAGGAACTGTGACAGGGGTGTGTTTCTGGTTCTTGCTGGTGATGTGTGTGTCAAAATGTCACTAACATGCATCTTGATTGCAACAGAATAAACCTCTTTCCCTTGGAGCAGGTGCTGCCTGATAAAGTAGGTTGGAGGTGTTACAACTGTGGCAATGTGCCACAGTCAGGACTATGTGTGGATCATGAATATGAAGCCATTATGGACAGGTAGTTCTGGGTTATACATCTGTAACTGTGATGGAGAATACCAGTCTGAGTCTTTAAATTATTACATAATATTTTTTTCTTTTCTTTTTTTGCTCTTAAGTCTTCCTGAGAGCTTTAGGAGTCCCATGTTCCAGGAAAGAAATAGATATTTTATGCTGCAAAAATTCTTTCAGTCCCATGTCAAAGCCTCTTGCAGTGCCATCATCTATTTTCTCTCTTCAACAGGAATAAAAAATCATTTCTGCAACTATAGAAACTGTTCACAAAAGAATCCTGTAGCATTCCTTTGTATGCTGAGACAGACTCACATGGCTATATATTTGAATATGGAAACTTGTAGGTAATCATTACTTTAGGATGAACCAATCTATTTTATTAAAAAGTGGGAGGGAATCTGCATCATTAAATTTATAATGCTAAGGGTCTATGGAGATCATAACTGAGTTTCTACTGATGGATCCACTGTCTCTGTATAGGTCTCCTCCTCTTTGAACATCTTCTCTAATATTTTCTTTATTCTCTCCCTAGATTGACCTCTTTTCTCTCTGCCTACAAGGAAGTAGATCAGAGGGTTAAAACTGCTGTTTAGAGAGGCACCTATGAAGCCGTATTCAAAGACATAGGTATTAATATAATGGCCCTTAAGGTAGAGAGACAGAAAAGCATTCAATGGAAAAGCAAAGAGGAGGAAGAAGAGAAGACTAAGCAAAATGGCTATTAAAGTCTTTCTCCGCTTATACTGTTTTGATGTTAAGCATATTTTAATTAACATAGTGATGGTAGAGAGGGACATGAGTGGAGTGAAAAGTAGGGCATTCAGAACAAACTGGTAGTAACTTATGTCATACCGCATTCCTAATAATATTGCTAAGAAGGTAGCAGAAAGGAGGAAGCTGAGGATCCATATGATGATACACACAGAGGTGGATAAATGGGTTGGCCGGTGACATCGATGCCAAAGTGGGAAGAAGAGACATACACACCTGTCGATGCTGATGGCTGTCAGTAAAAATTGACTAGTGGTGAATGTGAAAAGGAAGAAGGGGAGAGAGAAGTCTATGAAATCAATATTGCAGATATATTTAAACCAATAAAGAATCCAAATTATATTGTAACCAGCTAGAGCTGTAAGCACCCCAAAGTCAGCAATGGAGAGGTTCAAAATGTAGGTCGTGAAGGGATTCCTCTTAATGCGAAACCCAAGAAGCCATATGACAAGTCCATTCCCCCAAAATCCAAGGAGGCAAATAAGAAGAGTGATCATGGTTGTTATAAGCAAACCTAAATTATTAAATATGTAATCATTTGGAATATTACTGCACTCGGGGGGGAATTCAGTGCCGTTGTGTGTTCCATTATCATTCATTCCAGCATCCAAAGAAGATAACACTGACAAATTGAAAGTTGTCACCACATTCAATATCTG
This sequence comes from Phrynosoma blainvillii, assembly GCA_026167975.1. Classification (NCBI taxonomy): domain Eukaryota; kingdom Metazoa; phylum Chordata; class Lepidosauria; order Squamata; family Phrynosomatidae; genus Phrynosoma; species Phrynosoma blainvillii. Next base: position 10,359,902 of record JANUYF010000004.1, read on the forward strand.
AATTATTGCTTCTTTTGGAGCAGAGATGTCTCCTAGATGAAAACAGATAGAAAACCATGACTTTCCTTCTGTGGGAATTTCAGCCTAGTCTCGTTTGGTTTGTGGAGTAATTTAAAAAATGACTTAGAAAGAAGTGAACCAGACTGTTTTATAATCTGTAACATCTTACGTCTGTTCACCTGTAATACTCTTGCACTCATGGCCACAATAATGTGTTATATTACAACATGCAAGAAGACGTCTCTAGAAAACATGACATATTTAACTTAATTTTTTTTGAAAAAACAAACAAACATATTTTTTTCATTGTCCATGCCCTTTTTACCCCATTGTATATTGCATGATTATAGTTTTTTGTATGTTTTTCAGGTTATGTGGTCATGTTCTGGAAAAGTTTCTTCCTGACATTTTGCCAGCATCTGGCTGGCATCTTCAGAGAATGCTGGCCATAGATGTTGGCAAAATGTCAGGAATAAACTCTTCCAGAATACAGCAGCATAGCCAGGGAAAAAAACCCACAAAAAAAAAAAAAAACTATGGATGCTAGCCATGAAAGCCTTTGACTTCATATTGCATGATTCTTTTGGAAGACAACTGAACTTGGCCTTCAGACAGGAAGGAATATTTATTCCAACAAAGCTTTTAAGAAAACACATGTGGGACTTGTAGTAAAAATGTCTGAATATCATCCTTTAAGATGAAATGCATCACTGAAATGGAGCATATAATAGAGCTGTCACCACTGTAACAAATCTGTTCTGATGAACATTTGTTATTGCAGACAATCTTCCCTGGACAAATATGTGCCAGTGGAAGAATATTCTAACCACTTTGATTCAAGCTAGATCTTTGGGTGTTTTATCAACTTGAAAAGTCCCCAAAAAGTTTAAAATTCATCATAAGGCAAGATTTTTCATGTACAAAATTGCATCAGATCTTTTGTATATGAATAAATAAAGCTACCTAACACTGGATAATAGTCAGAAGGTGGGTCCATTCAGACTATTGCTGCAGAAATACCTCAGTTAATAAAGCCTCTGACAAAAATAATAATCTCTTTTTCACAAAGTATTTTATGCCCATCCAGTTCCCTCTTTCATCTTCATCTTCTGTCTTAGAGGGTTTTTTTTTAGCAGCATCAATGGGAGGATAATGAAGGAGGGTTGCAAAAACACAGATTTTCCATGTTCAGTTGCAGCAGTGTGTGTTAGAGATTATAAACCTTTGCATGCCTGACTCACTAGTAAAATCATATAATCATAGAGTTGGAAGAGACCATAGGGCCATGTTTAGGTGGAAAATTGCAAGTGATTCCCTAGGAGTTAGGCATAGTATGTTTTATGGTTACTTCCTGTTTGTTTGTGTTTGTTCACAACCACACTTCATGTATGATGTAGTTCCTTTGTTGCTTGGGTCCCTTCTGTCTACGTCTCTCCCTGCTTGCCTCCATGATACATGTGAGATAGGGGTCTTCTCCAGGGTGAGATGCTCAAACCTTTCCTAACAGCACATATACCTTCCTTTTCCCCCCTTCCCCTTTCTTCAAGAAGATGAACCTATGTGATCATGCACAAGTATTGAGAATAAAAACTACTTTTTATATACTTTATGAAAGAGGCTGTTTTTCTTTCCCTGCTAGATACTATGTTGAGGGAAGGTTAACTGGTTACTGCTGTCTAACTTCTTCCAGTACACTAGAAACTCTGCAAAGAGAGATTCACCAGATCTCTCATATTTTTCCACTAGTGTGACTCTGGGAAAATCAATTCAATAAAGCTTAAGTTGGGAAAGAATGGCATTCTTCTTTAGCAGTTAGCTGATCCTACCATAGTTTTTGAGCCTACCTTCAATAGGCAAGGTAAACAGCAGTTGTATCCAGAATCTGTTACTGAACAACATGAATGGAATGAATAGGAAAACAGAAAAGGAGAAAGCAGATAAGCCTGCCTCACCAGCTCCCCACAACATGTTAGAGAAAACATAAATCTATAAGTTTTAAAACCAAAATGGAAATCATAAGAAAAATGGAGATGGGTGGGGAAAAAGCCATCCCTGAATATATTTTAGAAGTATCTGTTTAGTGGTCTCTGGAAGATTGTAAATGTTTTTGATACTTATGCAAGATTTACCTGGCCTGGCTGTTTGATTTCAGAAGTGCATATTGTTAGTTTTGAATTAAAAAAAGTTGCCGAAGCATGTTGAACTGCTTTTCTTTTTTTGTGGAGGAGGGATCCCATTCTTTCCATTTTATTTCTGCTTGCTGTCAAGTTTTTTGTTAAAGAAGTAATACAGAAGTAACATATTCAGTTTGTTAACTTATCTCTTTGAATTTATTGTTGTTCTGAAACATCTCCTATACCTATTACAACCCACCCTATCTAAATTCCATTCTTTTCCAAATGTAAAACACTGAGTCTGTGAACTTCTACATGGAAAAAGATATTCCCCACCCATGCACCCACCTACTCCCTGTAGCTTTACACATACCTGAGAGGAAAAATGGATCAGCAATTTTCGGATTGGTTACAGAGAAAACAAATGCGTGTTGTGTCCACTGCTGGAATGGTATGGCTGAAAAGATGTACACTTCCAAGACCCAAAGAGACAAAAGTGAGTAGTTCTTCAAACCCACTTCAGGGTGGAGAAGCGATCTCAATGGTTCTTTCTCTTTGCTTGATCAGTTGCCAGTTTCAGATCATATCATTGTAGAGAACGTTCCTTTACTGGCTATCTAGATGAATATCTCTGAATGTGACAGGAAGTCTGTGTAAAACTCTATACACTTTTTGAGAAAAGGTTGGCAATTTCTTTATTAGACTGAAAACTAGGCATGTAATTGAAAGAAACGACCATAAGCAGTAAATGCATAGAAGATTGCACTCACATGCAATATAAGTGTTAATGTGGAGTTGCAGTGATAACTTGGCAGGTACATTTTTTTTTCATTGATGGTAACAGCTGAGAGAGCAAAGGGAGATTCATTTGGGGGTTGATGTCTCTGCTGATAGTATTATCCAACTGAGCTAGTATTATTTAATTGAGGGATTCACTGATTCCAAATAGGAACAGGATAGCAAAGGTTAAATCTGCTGTTTCCAATTTTCCCTAACTCTGAGAGATGAATCATCAGTGGGATACACATAGGAAGCAAAGAACAACTGTGAAAACATCCATATAATTAAAATGATATCAACAAATGAAACACATTTGCCAATACAATAATTTGAAATACAAAATGAAGGTTCAAGAAAACCACAGACTTTGTATTCATGAATTATTATAAATCTGGGGAAATCAGTAGTGCTCTAACCATCTTATAAAACAGAAAGTCAATTAGGTCCTGGTAGAGTTTTTGGAGTTGGAGAAATGTCCCAGAGAAGGTGCAACTGCAGAGAAGGCTAGGTGCAGCCGGTGGATTTAACTGCAACACTAATTGGCTTCAGCTTGTTTTAATGAAAATGAAAGTTTTCCTGGGAGGTCATTCATTAACATTCTTTGGATAGAGAGCTTCCAACAGTTTTGATCATGAGTGGGCAACTGTGGTGGATCCAGGGGTGGATTCATTTTTTGCTAGAGACACGAATTGCTGATTTCTTGGTCCCTTTAATTGATTTATGTACGAGCCAAGAAATCTGCCACATGAGTGCATAGGTGTGAGGATTTTCACATGGCTCAATTGCAAATGAAGTAAAGGGAGGGAAATTTCTTTGAAATTTGTTGTTCCAAATTGTTTTATGGCATCATTGGCATAAATGCAAGAGCTTGTTAATTTTTACACTCAAGTCACATACAAAGCTGTCTTGCTAATGAGATGTTGTTTTTGCAATGACTGGATTACCATTTGTCAAAGTTCAAACAGAAAATATTACACAAAGGAAGATGGGAATGAAGGGCAAAATGCTGCTCCTTTCAGGGGCGGGAAAAGGCTGCCCTAAGAGCTGGTATCCTAAGAGCCGGTGTTTGAATGCTGCACTGAAAGGGTGTCCTGACGCCGCGTGCTATGCGTAACAGCACGTAGCATCAGGACAGCATCAGTGTGGGGTTGGGGCAGCTGGCGTGCGGCTGCCCTGCCCCACTGTACCTCCAGGCTGGCCCTTTGGGTTGGTCTGCAGAGGCCCAAAGTAAAGAAGATGCTGGGATCAGTTTTGATAAGTCCTATAGATGAAAGGGGATTATGGAAGCTGTAGTCCAAAACTTTTCAAAGCTCTAATTCTCTTTCTTTGTCTACCTGGCTTTATCCAGCACATACTATAATGCAATGAACTCAAGGGAGTTATGGAGTCTAGCTATTGTTGGACTGCACATTCCAACAGCCCCTAGCTGGGGTAGCCAATGCTGAGGAATGCTGGGAGCTGCAGTCCAACAACATCCAGATCTTGGAAGCTATGTAGAGTCAGTCTGCCCTGGTTAGTACTTGGATGGGAGACCATCAGGGAATAATACTAGGTGCTGTAGGCTAGCTTTTAGAGGAAGGAAATGGCAAAATCACCTTGGAGGATTCCTCACTTAAGAAAATCCTGAGAAATTCTGGTGCCACAATAAACTACAGTTCCCAGGATTCCCTAGCACTGAGCCAGGGCAGCTAAAGCAATCTCAAACTGGAATATTTCTGCAGTGTGTTTTGGACCTTAGATTATTAGTAGCTTAGACTGTGAGCACACCGATGTCAGCACCAGAGAGGCTCAAAATGTCCATGGTGAAGGGATTCCTCTTAATATGGAAGCTATGAAGTGAAATGACAATTCCATTCCCTACAAGTCCAGGAAGGAAGATTAAAAAGCTGGGGATGTTTAATATAAATATTCTTAAATTACACTTTGGAACATAGATAATGATGGCTGGGAACCCAAGCATAGTTTTGTAACTCATCATATTCCATTATATTCCCAGTTGAATTATATTCCATCCCAGCATTCGAAGTAGACAACAGTGATTGCCTGAATTTGTGGTTTATTCAGAAGTAGATATGGCTACAAAACAAGAGAGAGAAGAATATGGGGTTTTGTGGGTTTTTCGGGCTGTGAGGCTGTGTTCTAGAATTTCTTCCTGATGTTTCGCTTGCCTCTGTGGCTGGCATCTTCAGAGAATGGTGGCATGGAGGTGTGTGGGGTATATATACTGTGTAACCCTTAGTTGAGAGGGTTGGATGTGATTTGCATGTTAATCTCTGCATTGTTCTGTTGTTGAATGGCAAGGCCTCAGGATGGGAGGATATGCAAGTACGGAACAGGAATATCTGTGGGTGGAGGTAACAAAAACCTCCGCATTGTCATGGATGGATCATTTCCTGGTCAAGACCGAACTAAGAGCCACTGTCCAGCCCACCGGGGGTGGTGGACCCATTAGAATGGTCCGCCCTCGAAGGCAAATGGAACCAAATGGATTCCAGAAAGCCCTAGAGGGTTTAATGGTTGGTAACGCCGGTGATTCTGTAGAAGCTTTGGTTAATACTTGGAACACCAATCTTACCAAGGCTATCGACATGATCGCTCCCAAGCATCCTTTCCAACCCGCTTCAAATCATAGGCCGTGGTATACAGAGGAGCTTAAGAGAATGAAGCAGGTTGGACAACGACTAGAGCACACCTGGTGGAAAACTTGACTCTTATCTGACAAGACTCGTCATAGGAACTTTCTTTGTTCCTATCGAGAGGCAATATGTGCAGCGCAGAGATCCTTCATGTATTGCGTCTGCAGAGTCCCATCCAGCAGAGTGTTTAGGGTGGTAAGGGAGCTGACGCAAGTACTTCCTGCGCAGAACCCATTACTTAACCCAATAGCGGCCTGCTGTGATGTGTTTAACAACTTTTTTGCAGATAAAATCTCTCAGAGCCGACTTAGATGCCAGTGTTTTGACAGAAACAACTGATGAGGTGTCCAGCAACTCCGTTGATGATATTATTCTGGATCAGTTTCAATCTGTGAGTAATGATGATGTGGACAAGCTCCTTGGCAGAGTGAAGAAAACGATCTGCCCTCTCGACCCTTGCCCATCATGGCTGGCTGTCCAGGGAGGGGATGCATTGACGATGTCCCTTACAGACATCATCAATGCATCCCTCAGGGAAGGCTCTGTTCCACCTTGTTTAAAGGAAGTGGTGGTTAGGCTGCTTCTGAAAAAACCTTCCCTGGACTCCCTGGATATGAATAATTATAGATCAGTCTCGTTGTTACCATTCTTGAGCAAGGTAATTGAGAGAGTGGTTGCTCTTCAGCTCCAAGCTGTCTTGGATGAAACCGATTATCTAGACCCATGTCAAACTGGCTATAGGATGGGATTTGGAGTTGAGACTGCCATGGTTGCCTTGACCGACAATCTGCAACTGAGCATCGACAGGGGTAGTGTGACCCTGTTGGTGCTCTTAGACCTCTCAGCGGCTTTTGATACAATAGATCATAGCATCCTCTTGGATTGCCTGGGCGGGTTAGGAATTGGAGGTACTGCATTGCAGTGGCTCCGTTCCTTCCTCTCGGGCAGATCCCAGAGGGTGCTGCTCAGAGACAGATACTCTGCTAAAAGGGAGCTTGCATGTGGTGTCCCTCAAGGCACTATCCTGTCCCCAATGCTATTTGACATCTATATGAAGCCGCTGGGTGAGATTATTCAGAGTTATGGGACTGGGTGTTATCAGTACGCTGATGATACCCAGATCTATTTCTCCATGTCTCGATCGTCGGCCTCAACTCCCAATGGCAGCTCTCCTCTCAATGAATGTCTTAAGGCAATAATGGGCTGGATGAGGAAAAACAGATTGAGAGTGAATCCAGACAAAACGGAGGTGCTAACAGTAGCTGCCCGAAACCAGGAATTGGGTTGCAACCTCCAGTCCTGGAAATGGTCACACTCTCCGTAAAGGACTGTGTTCACAGTCTGGGGGTACTCCTTGACTCGTTGCTCCTGATGACTAATCAGGTAAATGCAACGGTCAGGAGTGTCTGTTATCAACTTCGGCTGATACACCAGCTGCGCCCTTTCCTGGAAGTAAGGGATCTTGAGACTGTGGTGCACGTGCTGGTAACCTCATGTCTGGATTTCTGTAATGTGCTCTACATGGGGCTACCCTCGTGCTTGGTTCGGAAACTTCAATTAATAAAAAATATGGCAGCCAGAGTGGTCTCCAGAACATCTAGGAAAGACCACATGACTCTGGTATTAAAATCTCTCCACTGACTGCCTATTAGTTTCTGGGCCCAGTATAAGATGTTGGTTATCACCTTTAAAGCCCTACATGGCTTGGGTCGATCCTATCTTTGGGACCACCTCCTCCCATATAATCCTCCTCGCACACTCCGGTCCTCTGGGAGGAATTTGCTCCAGCCATTAAAATCTAGGCTGTCAGCAACCTCCCAGAGGGCATTCTCAGTAACCGCCCCCAGATTATGGAACGGCCTGCCGGATGAGATCTGTCAGATTACAAATTTAAGGAGCTTAAAAAAAAAACCCTGTAAAGACGGATCTCTTCTGGCAGGCCTTTCCTGATTAGCTTCTTAATTAGATCCCGGCCTCAGGAGTAGTGTCTCCTTACCTCTTTCTGCTCTTGCTTGCTCGCAGCTTGTATTTATCTATTTAAATGTTTTAATTATTTAAAAAAAAATTCTTGAGATTTTATGTTAATTTTTAATATTTGTAGTTTAATACTTTTTTAATGAGGGGAGGGGAGGGTCTTGGCGGTTTGGTCTGTATTTGCTGTAATTTTAACTGTGCTGCCCTGATTGTTTTAACAGAGTGGCGGGGTATAAATAAATATTGTTATTTGCATGTTGTTATTATTATTATTATTATTATTATTATTATTAGGATTAGTGTCTATTTAATTAGTGGTCCATTGTCTGCTGGGAAAACCCTTTACCCTGGGTGAAGTTCATTTGCTTGTGCTGAGTCTTGATTTTGGTGTTTTTCAGGACTGGTAGCCATACTTTGTTTACTTTCAGGGTTTCTTATTTCCTGTTGAAATTGTCCAGGTGTTTGTGGATTCCAATGGCTTCCCTGTGTACAAACACCTGGAAGACCTCAATAGGAAAGAATCTGTCTTCAATCCATAGGAAAAGATGGGTAAGAAATAATAATAATAGTGCTGGAAGAGACACAGAAGCGGTGCACATCGGCTCTTTCTGTGCCCTTTTTGCTGCTCGAGAAAGGAGCGGCATTTTGGCGCTCCTTTCCCAGACGCCAAAAGGGTGGATTGGGGCCAAGGCATGGGGCAGCCTCAGCCCCAATCCTCCACTTCCCAGAGCTGCCCATCTGCATCCCCTCATAGTTAGTTTATGCATTGATCTTATCGACCTCCCCCTTTACAATGCTAAATACACTTATAGTAATAGGCTTCAGAAGGGAAAAGCAGGTTACATGTTCATCAGATTCAGGGCAGCCTTAATTCCCTTAGAAAAGGTAGCTCTGCTCATAAATGTATTTTAGTTCTGCTATGGAATATTAATATGTTAGTGGCAACTTCTTTAAAAATGATAATTGAAGGTATATAGAAACCCTATAGACACAGTTGTCTTGGAGTTGGGCAAGTATGTTTTGGGGAAGACTAGGAATTTTTTTGTGGGTTTTTCGGGCTGTGTGGCCCCATGTCAAACTGGCTATAGGATGGGATTTGGAGTTGAGACTCCCATGGTTGCCTTGACCAACAATCTGCAACTGAGCATCGACAGGGGTAGTGTGACCCTCTTGGTGCTCTTAGACCAAGAGGGTCTCTTAGACCAAGAGGGCCGCATCCAGCCTGGGGGCTGGATGCAGCCCCCTGAGGCCTTTGGACCGGCCCAAGGCCGGTCCTGCCACCACCGCCGCCACCGCCTCCCGGCATGATGATATTGATTATTGTTGTTATTACTTGTTCTTGGGGTTTTCTTGGCAAAATCTCAACAGGGGTTTTGCCATCGCTTTTCTGGGGCTGAGAGAGTGTGCATGCATATTTTTTTAATTTTTAATTTTAATTTTTAATTTTAATTTTAATTTTAATTTTAATTTATTTATTTATTTTTGGTGCTTTGGCCCCCCAATTGTCTGAGGACAGCAACCCGGCCCCCGGCTCAAAAAGATTGCCTACCCCTGTCTTAGACCTCTCAGCGGCTTTTGATACGGTAGATCATAGCATCCTCTTGGCCACACAGCCCGAAAAACCCACAAAAAACTATGGATGCTGGCCATGAAAGCCTACGACTTCACAAGACTAGGAATTGTTTTCTGACATCAGAAATTTAGTATGGCAAAAGAGATTCCACCTAAACATCGGGGGGAGGTGGGCATCTTGATTGTAAGAACTGTTTAATGGAGGAATACTGTCTTGAAGGCAGACTCATGTCATCTTTCTTCTTTATTTATCACATTTACACACAATAGTGCTTAAGACAGCTAACAGCAAAATATACAAAATATAAAATACAAACCACTTAATAGCATTACAGTTAAAACATTGAATGCCACACTTAAAAACACAAAGCACAATAAATAAATATTAAAAAGTAATTACACACCAGTAAAAAAGGAATAGAAGCACCATGGAAATAAAACCCAAGACTAACCACAAATACGTTAGATGCAAAAGGCCCGTTTGGATTGAAAGTGTATTTTCTGAGCAGCAGAGGAATGACACAGATGGAAGTATCATGATCTTCTTTTCAGCACCCTCTGAGAAATCTTATTTTTTATGCATATTTCATGATGAGATATCATTTTCAAGGTCAGGAAACATCTCATATCTCATCTACATATGTTTGGGCAAGATAATTATGTTCACGAATCATAATCTCCTAGCATTTGATTGCTAAAACATGTGTCCAGTAGACCAGCACAAATCATTGTACATTAATGTACATGCAGTATTCGAAGTTACAGATGGGAGAAATCTGTCAGTTTTATTTTCCTTTGAATTCACATTTTTAGGCTTCAATTTCTTTCCATTTCAAATAAGAGATAAATTACTGAGGAACAGACAAAAAATTAAATTTTCACCCATCTGTGTTTACCAAACTTAATAGGTACAGTTCAACACAGCATGGTGAAGACCGTATTCTATATGGAGATTATACATATATTACAGAATTCCTAAGGGAAAAAAGAGGTGGCTGCATTATCTCAATACTAATATGGATAACTTACACATATATTCATAGTCATATTTTTAAGAGCTTACCACTCAATGCCTTAGATTCAGAAAGATAATTCTCTCAATTGATGATCAACCATGGAAGACTGAGACTAGACACAGCAATTTAGGTTAAATAAGGTCCACTTTATTTGACCTATAATCTATTTAATTTACGATGAATCTAGAAAGGCGAGAGGAGGAGCAACTTGATGTCGTTCCAGCTGAGGCCTGGTATCAATCCTTTAGAAACCCCTTCATCCTTGCCTTGGGTAAAACTCCTAAGCTCTGAGGCCAGTCCAACAATTAAATTCCATGTAGGTTGGCCATTTATTGTAAGGTAAACCCAGGGCACCCCCACCCAAGTTGTAGGTCTTTGTAAGTGAGAACAGATCTCCAGGTCAGCCTCAAGGGTAGACTCTTTTATTGTCACCATCAGCACCCAGGAATTGTAGAAGCCATCCTACAATCAGACCCTTCACCAAAAGGGTGCCATAGAATCATAGAGTTAGAAGAGATCACAAGGGGCATCCAGTCCAACCCCATACCATGCAGGAACTCAAAATCAAAGCATCCCTGACAGATGGCCACCCAGACTCAGTTTAAAGACTTCCAAAAAAGGAGACTCCACCACACTCTGAGGAAGTGTGTTCTACTGTCGAAGAGCTCTCACTGTCAGGAAGTTCCTCCTAATGTTGAGGTGGAATCTCTTTTCCTGTAGCTTGAATCCGTTGTTCCGAGTCCTATTCTCTGGAGCAGCAGTAAACAAGCTAGCACCCTCCTCAATATGACATCCCTTCCAATATTTAACAGGGCTATCATATCCCCTCTTAAATGTCTCTTCTCTAGGCTAAACATACCCAGTTCCCGAAGTCGTTGCTCATAGGGTATGGTTTCCATACCCTTCACGATTTTAGTTGCCCTCCTCTGGACATGCTCCAGTTTTTCAACATCCTTTTTTGAATTGTGGTGCCCAGAACTGGACACAGTATTCCAGTATCCCTTGATCCAGTATCCCTTGATCTAGATACTATACTTTTATTAATGCAGCCTAAAATTGCATTGGCCTTTTTAGCTGCAGCATCACACTGTTGACTCATGTTCAACTTGTGGTCTACTAAGACTCCTAGATCCCTTTCACACATAGTCTTGTTAAGCCAGGCGTCCCCCATCTTATACCTGTGAATTTCATTTTTTTGCTCTAAGTTCAGTACCTTATATTGCTCTGTGTTGAAACTCAATTTGGTTAGCTTTATCCCAGCTTTCTAATCTATTAAAATCTTTTTGAATTTTCCTCCTGTCTTCTGGGGTATTAGCTATTCCTCCTAATTTGGTGTCATCTGCACATTTGAGAAGCAAGCCCCCTATTCTTTCATCCAAATCTTTGATAAAGATGTTGAATAGCAGTGAGCCGAGGACAGAACCCCACTGGTCACTTCTCTCCACGATGAAGAGGAGCCATTGCTGAGCACCCTTTAGGTTCAGTGAGTCAACCAGTTATTAATCCACCTAACAGTTGTATTGTCTAGCCCACATTTTATTATCTTGTTTGCAAGAATATCGTGGGGGACTTTGACAAAAGCCTTACTGAAATCAAGATATGCTATGTCTACCGCATTCCCTTCATCTAGCAAGCTGGTAATTTTATCAAAACAAGAGATCAGATTAGTCTGGCATGACTTGTTTTTGAGAAACCCATGTTGACTTTTAGTGATTATGGTGTTCCCTTCTAAATGTTCACAGACTCTCTGTTTAATGAACTGTTCTAGAATCTTTCCTGGTATTGATGTCAGACTAACTGGGTGATAGTTGGGATCCTCTTTTTTCCCCTTTTTGAAGATGGGGATGTTTGCCTCTTCCAGTCTGCTGGGACTTCCCCTGTTCTCCAGGAGTTCTCAAAGATTATTGCCAGTGGTTATGAGATTACATTTGCCAGTTCTTTTAATATCCTTGGATGTAGTTCATCTGGTCCTGGAAACTTAAATTCATTTAGGTTAACCAGGTATTCCTGTACTTCCTCTTTACTTATTTTGTGCTGCATTTCCCCTATTGTGTCCTCTGCTCCATTTTTCTTAGGTCGAACACCCTTTTCCTTTTGTGAGAAGACTGAGGCAAAGAAGGTGTTGAATAGTTCTGCCTTTTCTCTGTCCCCTGTTAGAATTTTTCCATCTTCTCTGTGCAGTGGCCCTACTTCTTTCTTTTGCTATGGACATACCCCCAAAAGCCCTTTTCATTGTCCTTTATCCTTCTAGCAAGCCTGAGCTCATTCTGTGCTTTGGCTTTCCTGACCTTACCCCTCCATGTGCTAGCTATTTGTTTGAATTCCTCTTTAGTGATTTCGCCCCTTTTCTATTTCTTATACATCTCCCGTTTAAAACTTAGTTCAGTTGAAAGTTCTCTTGTCATCCAACCCGGTTTCTTGAGACATCTCCCATTTTTCCTTCTCATTAGAATAGTCTGAGATTGTGCCTTCAGTATCTCCCTTTTGAGAAACTCCCATCCATCCCAACCTCCCTTCCCCTTTAGTATTCCTGACCATGGGCTCACTCCCAGTGTTTCCCTAAGTTTGTTGAAATCAGCTCTCCTAAAGTCTAGAATGAGTGTTTCACTATGCCTAGCTTCTCCTTTCCACTGTATAAGAAACTCCAGGAGAATGTGATCACTCCCACCTAAAGATTCCACCACTTTAACCCCATTTACCAGGTCATCCCTGTTGGTTAGGATCAGATCTAAAATAGCTGATCCCCTTGTAGCCTCTTCCACCTTTTGGACAAAGAAATTGTCTTCAAGGCAAGTGAGGAATTTGCTAGACCTTGAAGTATTGTTTGAGTTTGATTTCCAGCAAATATCAGGATGGTTGAAGTCACCCATCACTACTACATCTCTCCTTTCTGAGTGCATGGTCATCTGTTCTAGAAAGGCATCATCCAATTTCTCAGACTGACTTGGGAGTCTGTAGTAGACTCCCACTACAAAATCCTAGATCATCCCTGACATATAATGCTATTCCTCCTCCTTTCCTGTTTGGCCTATTTCTCTTAAAAAGGATATACCCCTCTATTCCTACATTCCAATCACAAGACTCATCCCACCAGGCTTCAGAGATGCTAATTATATCATATTTGCTTTGTTGTGCTAGGAGTTCAAGTTCATCTTGTTTATTTCCCATGCTCTGTGCATTAGTGTAGAGACATCTAAGAGCATGTGTCTTCCCCACTTGCTGCCTGTGTGAGGTTTTTTTCCCCTCCCACTGTTGGGCCCTTGCATCATTTGCCTTGTTTCCTCTATAACACTTTGACTATTATCTCCAGCCCATGATGTACTCCTGCCTTCCAAGATACTGTCTCCCTCCCCAACATGACTCAGTTTAAAGCCCTCGTGATCAAATGGTTGAGACTATTGGCAAAAATGCTTCTGCCAACTGGTGTGAGATGCAGCCCATCTCTTGCTAGAAGTCCACCCTCATGGAATCGCAGCCCGTGATCTAAGAATCCAAATCGTTCTTGGCGGCACCATCTATGGAGCCAGTTATTCACGTCTGCTATCTTCCTCTCCTTTCCTGGACCATGACCTTCAACTGGGAGAAGATATGAGATAACAACTTGTGCGTCCAGCTCTTTCAGCTTCCTACCCAAAGCCTCGAAATCCCTTCTGATATTCTGAAGACTGTGCCTTGCAGTATCATTGGTTCCCACATGGACCAAGAGGAAGGGGTAATGTTCAGTAGGCTTGACCAGGCTTGTCAATCATATTCTCTCTCCCCCCCCCTCACCTACCATGGACAAGGGATAATTGTCTGCTTAGTACCTTTCCCCCACCAGGGCAGCCAATATGGACTTTACTTCTTATTGCAAATCTCCCAGGAACAACATGTTACCCCTTCTAACAGATGTATATCATCAACCCTATAGATCTCTGGATCAGAAAGTGGCGTTGGGAAATTGGAGAAAGTGAAACAACGGTTCAATCACAGCATTACAGAGTTCTCTATTTCCCTTCCATGGGCAAGGTCAATACATGGGGGATCCCTCACACCATGCCAAACTTAGTGCAGGAAAATAGCCCAAACAAAGGTATGTCAGGCCATCTGCAATCTGCCTTAATACCTTGTGCCTGAGCAAGCCCAAATCATTCTCATCAAGGTGAATGACCAGATCATACCAAAGAGGCCCACAATGCTTCTAGTACTCATGACTCTATTGGCCCTAACTACCACAAAAATCTCAGAGCCTGGGAATGGGGAGGGACCCATTGAGTGAGCCCTAGTCATTCCCAACTAGGTGAATGACCAAGCATATGAAGGAGGCCCATGACACTCCTAATACACAACGAGCAATCTATCTTGACTACCACAAAAATCATGCAGAGCCTAGCAAAGGTAAGGGTTAATTAGAGTCTTAACCAAGAGAAGACAGAATGAGATCCATAACACAACATAAAGCATTTGAGAAAGTTGGCTCAAGTCTATGAAAGCTCATGTTACCAACTTCTATCTTTCATTTAAGTTCAAACATACTGCAAGATTCTTTTGAACATAAGAACCATTAACCAAATCTTTACACACTATCAACAAGAAAATTAATTCCAGAAAAGTGAGTAGGTTGGTAGTTATAGCTATGCAACCTATGTGTGTGCCACCTTCACTTACCGTGCTTGCATTTCTGAAACCTGAAAAGAGGTACTATAGTCACTAGAATGTGATATCTGCAAAATATTCAGCTTCTAATTTCTAATAGAAGAAAATTGATTAGCAATAAAAGATAAATGAATATAAAAAAAAACCCAACTCATTAAATGAACTTGTCCTCTACTTGTGGTTTTCATTTGCAAAATATTTAAACCATCTCAGTTCACAAACCTACCACAGAAATTGAATGATTCTTATCGACCCAAGAGCAACTGTGAACAGTTTTTGTTCTGCAAAATTAGCATAAACAAGAATTCAAAAACTGTAAAGTAAAGTACAAACAAAATGATTTAATTTGATGAAGATGATGCTTTCTTTAGTCATTGGGGTCAAACAGAATGGCGGCTTGGAGCAGCCGCTGGCCTCTCCAGTTTCAATCAATACCCAATCATCCCAGGACCACTGCAACTGGACGTCATGGTCCTGAAGCTGGCTGCTGCCATGGTCTTAAATGGATGGTCAGGAAGAAGAGGCTTTTCACCACTTCTTTTCTGGCCAGCTTCAGGCCACCTTAGGTGGCCACAGAGCAGCTTCCAGCTGATCTGGGGCATGTGTCATCTATATGCCATGCCCCCCAAGTGACTGGAATCTACACTTTCTGGCTTGCACATTTTGGGCCATTGTAAAAGAGCTGGGAGTTGGACTAAAGAATATATATATTTGTAAACTTTTTATATCAGCAAAATAAATGTACAGAAAATTCCAGACTAAACAGAAATATGAGATTTGGATTTCAATTCAGTTTTGGAGAAGGGCAGTAATGTTTTCCCCAGAGCAGTACCTTTGTATAGTTAACCCAGCAATCAATTATTCATGTACATCAAATTGAGAAAACCCTGTTCATGACACATTGAATGTATATGATTTGTTTAATATACGTAGAACATAATGCTTCTCTCCAACATAAAACAAGTGGTAACTTGATGCTAAGACTAGCAGAAGTCAATGCATATGCAAGATAGCAAGGACTGCACCACAAAAAGGAAGGCCTGGAAGTAAAATGCTGCTGTCACAATGCCCAATGTGGCATGCAAAGGCTCCTGACATGGGCATAAACTAGACCCCAAACATCAGACACCAGAAAAGGCCAGCCAGTCCCCCTTCATGTGATGTGATCCAGACAAGGCCACATGAACCCAAGGAGGCCTTCTAAGGTATCAGTTATGTGATGTGGCACCCAGATTGTCTATAAAGATCCTGTTTAACCTTTATGCCCCCTCAGAATAGGCACAGATGAAAAGTAAGCTGGAAAGCTGGAAAGCAAGCCATTTGGGGTGTGCTTTTTAAATAAAAGGGGAAAAATCATGAGTGGGGAATAACCTGATGATGAAATTGAGTGATGAAATTGACCAAGAGGAGCCCAACCCCAGTAGAAATGAATGGAATGGAAATTAAAATAAATCAAAACGATTAAAGAAAGCTAGAGAAAAGCTTAGAAAGATAAAAGCTTCAATGAAGGGAAGGAAAGAAACCAGAAAGATAAAGGGAATGAGCAAAAGTGAAGAGAAAACTCCAGGAGGGATTATCAGAAGCTGATTTCCATGAAAAAAACAAAACAAAACTCCATGAGGGTGTGTGAAGGGGTGGATGGGCCTTAAATAGTGTCTGGCTTTGCCCTTATCATGTGCAGCATTTTGGTATGCAATGCCACATGCAACCACCTCTGGTCACTATCCCTGGAAACCATCAAACATGTACTTTTCCCACAGAGCCATTTACTTCACAGGTCCAAGTATATGTTATTTTTGTATTGACAAAGGTAGTGTGGGTTTCTGGGTTCACTGAATAATGGTGTTTAAACTGGGAAGTCCATAGAGGCCCCATGCCCTTCTTCCTCCTTGAAAAGCCTTTGAAGGATATTTTTCATCTTCTCTCTTCTTTGGACTTCCTTTTGTCTCCCAACCAGGAAATAAATGAAGGGATTAACACTGCTGTTTAGAGATGCACTTAGGATAGAGTACTGAGTTGCCCAGTGATGGCTAGCATTGGCAACTAGATTCATAAATAAAAGACAAACCAACACTGGAAAAGCAAATATAAAGAAGAAGAAGAGAGTAAGGAAGATGGCAGTTAAGGCCTTCCCCTGTTTATTTTTTGATGACTTAAAGCACACTTTGATGAAGAGTATCAGAGAAGAGATAATCATGAGTGGGAGGCAGGAACTCACAGCAAACATTATGTATAATAGTCCATCTAGAGCAGTTAGAATGTCAATGATGGAAATCAGACAGAACAGGAAGGAAGTGACCCATAGGAAGGCACACACAGTGGTAGACAGATAGGTCGGACGGTGGCATCGATGCCAAATGGGGAAGAGGACAGACACACACCTGTCAATGCTAATGGCTGTCAGTAGAAATTGGCCAGTGAGATGGAAGAAGAGAAAGATGCTGATGAGTAACATCTCTTCCAACCAAGAATAAAATCTCAAAACTGTATTTCTGCCTGAAAGTAAAAATATTATATAAAGAGTACAATCAATAACTATAAATATGAGGACCCCAAAGTCAGCAACAGCCAAATTCAGGATGAATGTTGTGAAATTATTCCTCTTCATGTGGAAGCCAAGAAGCCAGATGACCATTCCATTCCCCACAAGTCCAAAAAAGCAAATGAGAAAAGCAAAGCTCCTGATAACTTTGCATTCTGAAGAAGAACAGAGGGAGAATAAATCAAAATAAGACAAACTGTAATTGTAATTATCTATCTTCTCCATGCTCCATGGCCATCCTGTTCCAGTTTCATTGTGTGTATGGTACTCTTCTCCATCATTCAAAGGGCACAGAGATGCCATGCTATAATTGGCCATGAGGCTCTGGCTTTTGTTCTGGGCAACTTCTTCTATGTTCATGCTAAGTAGGAGGGGAAAAGAAGAGGAAGACCATTAGAATGAGTTCCTCCTATGGTGCTAACCATAATGAAACAAACAGCAAAAGGTTCCATCCTTGGCCCTATGGGTTGTGTGATGCAATTCTTTATTAATTTTCTTCTCAAAAGAAGGAATTAGTAATTTAAGTAATTTCTTCCACATTGTGAGAAAGTCTTTGAAAACCACAAAACCTACCTACAATTCAGGACTTTTTGTAAAATCACACATAAGTGTTTTGCACAGAAAACAGCCTTTTTCCATGCAGAACACGAAAAGGAAAAAGTTACCAATTACAGGTTTTTCTGTGCAGGAAACAGACTTTTCTACAAAGAAATATCATATTCTACACAGAAAAAAGCTGCTTCCTGTGCAGAAAAGGATGTTATTGGGCATTTATTATGTGCTGGTAATACATGTGTTTGTTTTACATAGAAAACAACCTTTTCTGTACAGAACGTGATACATCTCTGCACAGAAAAGCTTGTTTTCCATGCAAAAACAACCCTATTTGAATTTTGTACAGTATAAACCCTGAACAAAAAAGATTATAATCAATCCAGGATTCTTATTTTTTGGCTTATTGACACTTAGAACACACATTGGAAGAATCGGTAATCCCTTCTAAAGTGCCTCACACTGTTCTGCTTCCAGAAAAGTTTCCATGGTGGTTTCTTTTTATATAATTTTCAAAACTATATAAACTATGGCTATGAAAGTGTCTCAATTTCCCTAAATTTTACCAAATTCCCACCTGGCCATTCCCACCTTAGGCAGAAGGTATTGGTTTTCCCTGACTAAGGTTAAGTTGGTGCTAACGGGGACAATCATGAGCTACCTTTATGGAGCTCCATATTGACTGTGCGGGAAGTAATTTTATCAAAAGATTCAAACTTTTAAGTGGGATTTTAGAAGCTGGTATCTAGGGATTGAATGGAGATTCAAAACTGCTATACTACTACTACTACTAACAACAACAACAACAGCAACAACAACAAATCCTTTAAAAATGAAAATTAAAGGTATATGGAAAGCCCATGGTCACAGTTGTTCTGGGGTTGAGCAAGTATGTTTTGGGGAAGGCTAGGAATTTTTTTCTTACATCAGAAATTTAGGATGACAAACAAGATTCCACCTAAACATCAGGAGGAAAGTCTTGATTTTAAGAACTATTCTGCAGTAAAATAGAGTGCCTTGTCCTCCTCCTCCTCCTTTATTTTTCATATTTACATACAATAATGCTTAAGACAACTAACAGCAAAATACAAAATATACAAAATATATAATACAAACCACCTAATAGCATTACAGTTAAAACATTGAACATCACATTCAAAAAACACACACACATAAGAAATAAATATTAAAAAGTAATTAAAGGTAAAGCATACTGAGCTCATTCCTGGAGAACTTGGATCTAGCCACAGAGGTACATGCCTGTTTAGGATACTGTAATGTACTCCACATGGGGCTGTCTTTGCCAAGTGCCCAGAAGCTTCTGTTTGCCCAAAGAACTGCAGCTGGGGATTTACATGGGGCTGCCTATAGCTCCTTTGGCTGCCAGTCTATTTCTGGGCACAATTCAAAGTGCTGGTTTTGATATATAAAACCCTATATGGCTTGGGTTCAGGTTATTTGGAGGACTTTATCTCCCTTTACAAGCTCACTAGAGCACTGAGATAAGGCCCTTCTTTCCATCTCACCACACTCTCAGGGTCATTTGGTGGAAATGTGAGAGAAGGTTGGTCGCTAGTTGCTCCCAGGCTCTGGAACACCTTCCCTAGAGAAGCCAGGAGAGTGAAGTCGTAGGCTTTCATGGCCGGCATCCATAGTTTTTGTGGGTTTTTCGGGCTGTGTGTCCATGTTCTAGAAGAGTTTCTTTTTGTAGGACTGGTAGCCATATCTTGCTTTGCTCTGGGTTTCAATTTTTCTGGCCAGCCAGAAAAATCAGCAGTAGCAGAACACATCATAAACCATCCTGGGCATAAAATGGTGTTTGAAAACACTGAAATTCTGGACCATGCCAACAACTATCAGGTCAGAATGCACAGGGAAGCCATTGAAATCCACAAACACTTGGACAACTTCAACAGGAAAGAAGAAACCCTTAAAGTAAACAAGATATGGCTACCAGTCCTACAAAATAAGAAAATCAGCACTCAGCAAATGGGAAACCAACCAGGGTCAGGGGCTTTCCCAGCAGACAATAGCAGACAATCTCCCTGATTGCATATCTTTACCTGGAAGCCATGCCATCAACAACAGAACAATACCTATTCAACACAGAACAATACACAGTTTACATGGGAATAGCAGACAATATCCTTGATTGAATACCCTGAAGCCATGCCATTAACAACAGAACAATACCTATTCAACACAGAACACACAGTTCACCTGGGAACCACTCCTCCCTACCCAAGGTCTCACAGTATATATAGACCTATGCTCCTCCAATTCAGTTTTCTCTGAAGATGCTAGCCACAGATGCTGGTGAAACCTCAGAAAGAAACTCTTCTAGAACATGGCCACACAGCCCGAAAAACCCACAAAAACTAAGCCAGGAGAGCTTCATCCCTCCACTACTTTCAGTGGCAGGTAAAAACATGTTTGCGCTGTCAGAATTTTTAAATTGATGAGGGTTGGGTTTATAAATTCTGTAAATAAAGATAAAAGATTAAAGTTTGTATATAGTTTTAAACCATGCTGTACATAGAGGAGAAGGATCCATTAGCTTTCAGGGGAGCCTGTTTCACTTTCCAATATATTCGATTGTAAGGAAATTCTTACTGCTTAGTCAAAATCTCTTTTTCTTGTAATGTGTTTCACATTCTATCTGATCAAGGAGCAGAAAACAAGCTCATTTTATGTTCCATATGACAGCCCTTCAGATATTTAAATATCATTATTACATCACCTCTCAGTCCTCTCTTCATCAAACTAAACATGCCCAGCTCCCAAACCATTCCATTGCTTATATATGAAAATGGCCATCATGTATTTCCTTCAATATTCTGTTTTCTAGGCTAACTATAATCCAAAATTTTCTACCTTTCTTCATAGGGTGTTTTCCTCCCAGCTCCCCCACTATTCTTGACTGAGTTTTAAGGTCCTGGTGGGAGCCTTTCCCTCTGTTCCAGCATGGGTGAGGACACCAGAGAGAAACTTCCAGACTTTGGAATCCCTATCATGCTTCCAGACTTTGCTCCCAGATTTTGGAATCCCTATCATGGCAAGTTAGCTTGTCCTCCTCTCTGTTTTCTTTCCACCAGAAGGCAAAGATCTTTTTGTTTACTCAGGCCTTTGAGTTGTAACTATTGGATACAAAGGCTGTTTTAATGGGATTTATTGCTTTCATATTGTTTAAACAATTTAAAATTGTTTCAAATTAATGTTTTAATATGATTATTTAATTGCTTTTTAACTTTTGGGGTTTTTGTATTGTTCGAATTGTATTAAGATGCCTTAGGTCCCATACTGGGAGAAAGATGGGATTAAAAATAATTAACATTAGTAAAATTAATGTCAGTAACACTTCTTGGGATATGCCACAGTTTCTTAATGTTCTTTTCAAAATATGGGCCCAGAAATGGGTATGGTATTCCACATGGAGCCTAGCTGAAAAGAAAGGAGAGGAACCATTACTTCTTAAAATCATAGACTCTTAGAGTTGGAAGGGTTTTCAAGGGTCATCTTGTCTAACCCCCTGACATTATCTAGTTCTGCTGTGTCATGTGCAGCTTGTGACCCACTAAAATATTTACCGTACATTCTCCTCAGATGAATTGATGCTGGGCTAGGTTGCTTGAGCTTCAGATATTATTTCCATGGTCTACCAATCTAGTATCTCTATGAGAAAAAGGGGCATTATTGGCTGCCATGATTTACTCCTATCTTCTATGTACCCAACACTCAACTTTCAAATAGGCACATTCAGAGCCAATAAAGTGACTGACAAAATAGGGCAGGTATTTTCAAACCAGTACTAAGTATGCCCCTGGAATTACAGAAGAGTGAGACAAACCAATTGAATAAAAACAGGTAGGTAAGGGATAAATGTAAATGTAAAGGTAGTCCCTTGACACGAATGTCTAGTCATAACTGACTGTAGGGGTTGGTTCTCATCTCTGTTACTAAGCCAAAGGGCCAGTGTTGTCCGAGGACTACTGTGGTTGTCATGTGGCCAGCATGACTGTGTCGAATGCTGACACCTTCCCACTGAGAAGTGGTACCTATTTATCTACTTGCATTTGTATGCTTTCAAACAGCCAGGCTGGCAGAAGTTGAGACTAGTGAGAGGAGCTCACCCTATCATGCAGCACTCAGGCCTCAAACTTCCAACCTTCCAATCTTCTGATCATCAGACTTGGGGTCTTAACCACTAAGCCACCCATAGGATAAATAGAAGCCGTGAACTATTTTTTTATTGCCATTCTATTGCTTGTATTAATCCCTTATACAGGCAATAGAATGGCAATTAAAAAATAGTCCAAGACTGTTTTGGTTAAGATTTTGACTAAGACCTTTGGCCAAAGGATTTACCTAGGATGTATCCTGGAATTGGCTAAGTGCTAAGCTTTAAAATTGCTTTGTGTCTAATAAGAAAAAATGCCTTTGATGAGCAATTTTAAAAGGAAAGGCAGGTGTCCACAATGAAGAGGAGAAGTCAGTATCAGTAAAAGATGTCAGACATGATGGAATATCTTACCTTCTTTCCGTCAGATCAGTTGGCTCACAACTAGAAGTAGAGAAGACAGAGATGGTTTCCTTTCAGAATGCCAGGAATTCAGTCACACTCTCTTATGTGATTTGAGAAGAAAATGTCCATCCAAAGATGACTAAGGGCCAGAAATAATGCAGCTTGAGGTCACTTTAACTGCCCTGTCTCAGTGCTAGCGAATCATGGGAACTGTAGTTTTTTCTGAGACATTGAGCCTTCTATGTCAGAGAGCTCTGGTGCCATAATAAACTACAGTTTCTGTGATTCCCTAGCACTGAGCCAGGGCAGTTAAAGTGGACTCAAGCTGCATTATTCCTGGCAGTCTACAAAGGCCCTCAATCAAGGTTTGGTAGAGGACATCAGATGGGTGTTTTATATTTGTTCAGCCAGGGTGGGGCACAAGCATCACATAATGGCACGCTTTCAGAGAAATCCCTGGGTAGGTACCCTAGTAACTAGGCATTTGCTGGATGTTTCAGAAATCCCTTGTGGGAATGGAAAGTGGTTTGTACTATCTCAAATGCAAAAGAAATGGGCACTTCAGGCTCAGAGGGTTTTCAAAGCATGGTATCACATGCTATGTATTCTGGAAATTTGAATTCCCAATGCTCTCGATTTTTGCATCTCGTAGAGTGTTTGTTGAAGAGTATCCTCTCATATAGAATCTGCAATGGGATAGGATAGTGTGGGACATAAGCAGAGCTGCCTTGATAGATATAATGGGAAGAGATGAGTCCAAGTTATGGGGATGAATGTGTAGGTTCCTGGTACATTACATGTGGGTGGTAATTCTAGTGCTGTTAAGACAAGATATTTTGATTGATTGGATTTATATCCCACCTTTCTCCCAAATGGGATACAAGGCAACATCATCAATATGCCAGTGCCAGTAGTTGAGCACATCTGAGCTACCTGATATCAGCAAAGATATATGAGCAATAGCTTCTTTTCTTCACCTGTGCTATGTAAAGGTACTAGAACTTATTTCTTGGTTATTGAACTCAGGCTGCATATGCACTACAGAAATAATGCAGCTTGGCACTGCTTTAAGTGTCGTAGCTCATGGCTATGGGATCCTTTGATTTGTAGTTTGTTGTGACACTAGGGCTCTCTGCCACAGAAGGCTAAATATTTCACAAAACTACAAATCCCAGAATTTCATAGCATTGAGCCAGGGCAATTAAAGCGGTGTCAAGCTGCTTTATTTCTGCAGTGCAGATGCAGCCACAGTTATTTTTTATTCATAAATATGCCTTTTTGTGTATCACAATTCAGGAGATTATGCGTATGCGAGCCATAAGGATATAAATCTTCCATTCTATCATTCTCATATGTAAGAATAAATAATTTCCAAAAGATTCTGAGTAAGATTATGAGACTTTCTCTTTAACTCTGGATGATGTTTTACAGTTTGGGAGGTTTTTATTTCATGGCTGGGTGGGGATTTAAACCCTGGCCTCCAGTGTCCTAGGCTGCTTCTGCACTGAAGAAATTCTCCAGTCTAACTCTCAAACCACTACACAATGTTGGTTCTCCAAGGTCAGAGGGGAGAATCCTTTGGACATTATTCATGCTTGCAAGGTGCTGAATCCACAAAATGCTGAATCCTTGCTCCTGAAGATTTCAACACCTTGGAAAAGTTGAAACCCAGAGCAAATTCATTGTCCCACCAACAAGTAAAAAAATAACCTACCACTGAGAAACTTATGCAATGCTTGTTGTTTACAACTGGAACAAGGTATCTTGATTCCATTTCCTCTTCACAGTTTTACTTCAAAGGGCAATATCCCCTTCATTGTCCTGGACCAGCTAAAAGGATGTGAATTATTCAAGAATTACTTTCTCTGTAATAAGAGGAAATGGTTTTAATTCCACTGTGAAAATATTCCCTGACTTCCTTTGTGTACTGAATGTGTGCAGCATAAATTGGCAGGTCTTAAAAGCCACTTTCAGTCTGATGATTTGGTGCTGGACAGTTCCATGCACTCCAAATGCCTCTGAAGCAACATTTGCATCATTTCAACAGTATTCTGGAGGGAACCAGCCAGAGCAGAGTAGCAAATGATGGGACTGTAAAAAGGTACAAGGAGTTGTTGATCAGATGTGAGCCTTAGCAATCTATTCACACACACACACACACCACACACAGAGTTTGATTCCCCCCATCATTCCCTCAATATTTATCTTGTTGGATCAGCAAAATTCAATTCTTTTTCATTTTCAAATGCACCTTTTTGTGTGTCACAATTCTGAAGGGTGAATGTATATCAGTCATTCACTTATACATATTCAGTAATTTCATTTTTACATGCAAGCATGAATAATGTCCAAAGGAAATTCCGCTCTGAGTGAGATTATGAGACTTTCTGTTCTAATTAGATGATGTTTTTTTCCCAACTTGGGAGGGTTTCTTTTTTCTTTTTTAAAAGTCCCCACACTTGTACAAAAAGCCTTTTTGGTTGTCCAAATAACTTGGTTTTTCCTCAAGTGTCATTTTTGTGAAGAAAACACCAAAAGTTGGGCTGTAATTCAGTGAATCATTCCACGTGCTCATACACAGTCCTCTCTCAAACTTTTGACTTGATGGTTGGGGACTCAGTTGCATAAAATTTACTTGTGTAAAAAAAAATGCAGGTCTTTTATTATTATTTTGTACAAAAAAGAGGACAGGACAAAGTGTTTTGCAAAGCTATGCTATTTTATATGCAAAATGTTGTTTTTCTGGAGGTTTTTTGCACAAATGTTTTTAGTGCCTCAAAATTCCCAGTGGAGGGGAAAGGGTAGAAAAAAATAATTTTAAAACTTCTCTTAATTTTGTCTAGCAGGAAGAAACATGCTATGAGGATGAAGTAAGCAAAAAATCATCCCTAATTTGCTCTCAAGCAACCTGATGTTTCCTGTATTAATTGATCAGACCACACTCTATGATCTCTTGCACAACTATTAATGGATCTAATATTGCTTTGGAAATAAAGCATCAAGCTCCAACTCAAAGGCAATGCTCTTACTGCAGATGTTTATCTCTTACATTCATCTTTCTAGGTAGTTCAAAGATAAATAGAATTATTGTGCTAGTGGAAGAAACAAAAAAAAATGAATAATTTCCTAAACATATGTCTCAGCAATTGTAGTGTATAGAAACAGTGAATCATAGCATTAGGAAGGACCACTAGGGCCATCTAGACAAACCCCTGACCCTGCAGGAATACACAGATAAAATACTTCTGAGAACTGGAATCCAACTTTTGTTTAAAGGTCTCCAAGGAATATCATGCTCCCACTCAAAAAAGCAGCCTATCCAAATGTTGAAAAGCTCTTACAGTCAAGAATCTCTTCCTAATGCTTAGGTGGGATCTCTTTTCTTGTAACTTGAAACCACTGGTTTATATTCCAGTCTCTGGAGCATCAGAAAATAATTTTGCTCTGTCTTCTACATGATGTTCCTTCAAATAGTTGAAGAAGACTGTTGTATCACCTCTAACCTTCTCTTTTCCAAGCTAAACATTCTTAAGCTATTCCTCACAAGACTTGGTATCTCTGTACGGGGATGCCAAAAATATGAACTATTTCATATTTCAGTAATTCATTTTTATTTATCTTGAAAGGCCAAGGAAGCAGCCAAGGAGAATAATGGATCCTTCCAATTTCAATAGGGCTCTGACAAATGGATTGGTAGGAAAGTTCATCATAATATGGATATTTGTGCCCTATCTTTTCCAAACCAACTTCAGAAGCAACTTTCCAACATTCTCTACCTAGGGCTGACTGCTCTGTACTAGTTAGACAATTTATTTGTGGAAAGTTTGGAAACATGAACAGCATGCCCTGAATGAAATACTCAATTGGCTGTTCTGTTGGTAACAGCTATTGAAGAAACTCAAGGAAGAAATTGCAAAGGCAGGTTTACAGTTGAAGATTAAGAAGACAAAAATAATGATCACAGATGAATTACATAACTTTAAAGGAGACAGTGCTCAAGATTTCCTATATCTAGGCTCAGGCAAGAAATCTGAAAAAGTCTAACACTTTTGGTTCTGGGCGATTTCAACATCCCACTCGAAACCAGTTTGCAAGATTTAACTGGAGCGGCTCGGGAGTTCATGGATACCATGACTAACATGGGCCTATCCCAACTGGTCAACGGGCCCACACATTGTGCTGGTCATACCCTCGATGCGGTCTTTAGTACGGAGCAGGAGTATCCATGGGCGGTAGTTAAGGAAACTTCCGTCCTGTCATGGACGGATCATTTTCTGATCAGGGCAGAACTAAAGGCTATTGTCCACCCTCCCGGGGGTGGTGGACCGATTAGAACGGTCCGCCCTCGAAGGCTAATGGAACCAATTGGTTTCCAGAAAGCCTTAGAGGGTTTAATGGTTGGTAACGCCGGTGATTCTGTCGAAGCCCTGGTGGACACTTGGAATTCCGATCTCACCAGGGCTATTGACACAATCGCTCCCAAGCGTCCTTTCCAGCCCGCTTCGAATCGTAAGCCCTGGTATACCGAGGAGCTTAGGAGGATGAAGCGAGCTGGACAACGACTAGAGTGCGAATGGCGAAAGACTCATCTCTCATCCGACAGAACTCGCCTTAGGAAACATCTTGATTCCTATAGGGAGGCTTTGCGTGCAGCGCGGAAATCTTTCTGTTCTGCACGCATTGCGTCTGCAGAGTCCCGCCCAGCAGAGCTGTTTAGGGTGGTGGGGGAGTTGACAAAGGTCCCTCCTGCGCCGAATCCCCTACTTAACCCGACGACAGCCTGCTGTGAGGCCTTTAATATCCACTTTGCAGATAAAATCTCTCGGATAAGAGCCGACTTAGACACCACTGTTTTGGCAGAATCCATAGATGAGGCATCCAGGAACTCCGTTGATGGCATTTTACTGGATCAATTGCAATCTGTGAGTACCGATGACGTGGACAAGCTGCTTGGAATGGTGAGGAAGACGACTTGCCCCCTCGATCCTTGTCCATCTTGGCTGGTCGTCCAGGGGGGGGGGTGCGCTGAGGGTGTTCCTTCGGGACACAATCAACGCATCATTCAGGGAGGGCAAAGTACCATCTTGTTTAAAGGAGGCGGCGGTTAAGCCACTCCTGAAAAAGCCTTCCCTGGATCCCCTGGACAGAAACAACTATAGACCAGTCTCCTTGCTCCCTTTTTTGAGCAAGGTCATCGAGAGGGCAGTTGCTTCCCAACTCCAAGCAGTCTTGGATGAAACCGATTATCTCGACCCATTTCAAACTGGCTTCAGGACAGGATTTGGGGTCGAGACTGCCATGGTTGCTCTGACCGATGACCTCCGCTTGAGTATTGACAGGGGTAGTGTGACCCTGCTGGTGCTCTTGGACCTCTCGGCGGCCTTTGATACCATAGATCATGCCATCCTCTTAGATCGCCTGAGAGAGTTAGGAATTGGAGGCACTGCTTTGCAGTGGTTCCGTTCCTTCCTCTCGGGCAGATTTCAGAGGGTGAGGCTCGGGGACAGTTGCTCATCCAAAATTGAGCTTAATTGTGGCGTCCCTCAGGGTGCCATCCTGTCCCCGATGCTATTTAATATTTATATGAAGCCGCTGGGGAAGATCATTCGGAGGCATGGAGCCCGGTGTCTTCAGTACGCTGATGACACCCAGATATATTTCTCCATGACCAGATCATCGTCTCAGACCTCAGATGGCGTCTCACCTCTTAATGACTGTCTCAGAGCGGTAATGAGTTGGATGAGGAAAAACAGATTGAAGTTGAATCCAGACAAAACGGAGGTACTCGCAGTCACAGGCCCAAAACTAGATTTGGGAATACAGTCTCCAATCCTGGATGGAGTCACACTCTCCTCTAAGGACTGTGTTCGCAGTTTGGGGGTGCTCCCTGACTCATCGCTTCACATGACTAGTCAGGTGAATGTGGTAGTCAGGAGTGCCTGTTATCAGCTTCGGCTGATACGCCAACTGCGCCCTTATCTGGACATGAGGGATCTGGAAACTGTGGTACACACCCTGGTAACCTCACGTCTGGATTACTGCAATGCACTCTACATGGGGCTACCCTTGTGCCTAACCCGGAAACTACAATTGGTGCAGAACATGGCAGCCAGGGTAATTACGGGAACATCACAGAGGGAGCACATAACACCGGTGCTTAAATCCCTCCACTGGCTGCCGATTAGTTTCTGGGCACAGTACAAGGTGTTGGTTTTGACCTTTAAAGCCCTACATGGCTTGGGTCCATCTTATCTTAGGGACCGCCTCTCCCCGTATGACCCCCCCCCCCGCGCTTTACGGTCCTCTGGGAGGAATCTGTTACAGCCGATTAGAACTAGGCTGTCCCAGACCTCCCAGAGGGCCTTCTCCGCAGCCGCTCCCAGACTTTGGAATGGCCTGCCGGATGAGATCCGTCTTATTACTACCCTTGCTGCTTTTAAGAAAGCAGTAAAGACGGATCTCTTCCGGCAGGCCTTCCCGGAACAACTTTCAGCTGAGAGATGAGTTTTTAAATTGACGCCGCTCATTCTATTCTTGTTATTATATGGTTATAATTGCTTTTTATTAATGTGGCATTTTTAATTCTTGTTGTTGTTTAATTCTATTTTAAGGGGATGGGAGGGTGGGATTATGAGATGAGGGTTTGATTTTTAACTTTGTTCTGTTTTTACACTGGTTGTTCCCCGCCCCGATTGCCACGCAGAGAGGCGGGTTATAAATAAAAATTATTATTATTATTATTATTATTATTATTATTATTACATATTGTGCACTGCGACTGCATGTTTCACATTGCAGTTGTCCATTGCACAATGACACACAGTCATTGCCAAGTGTTGCACAATGTTGCATAGTGGTGACATAGCATGTCTCTGTATGGGGATATTTATGTCAAGGGAATTTTGATTTTTAATTTATTATTTCATTTAATCTATATCCCATATTTCTTCCAGTATGTGATCCAAGACAAGATTTCAGATAACAAGTTCAGGAAAAAAGAAGAGAAATTGAGATGGGAGAGAGAGAAAGAGAAAGGTGTGTGGGGAAGGGTGTAAATGGAAATATTCAGAAAGTTAAAATTTCAATCAATCTTAGGAGAAGGCAGTAGATGTGGAGCTGAAATAGCTAAAAGTATCAAAACTTGACCAAAAAAATAAAGGAACCAGCACCTAACCAGCTTCATCTCCTTCTCTATTAAAAGGTATAGTAACTCTGTGCATATCGTAAAAACATCCCCCATGTCCCCCAAAAATCTATACCCTACCTGGGAGTTGCATTGCTCCAATTTGTACATGGTCTGTATTGATTCAGTCCTGAACCAAAACTTTAGCAGCTGTCTTTCAACTTTCCTTTTTCAATTGCAATGTATGCTCCAGAGTGCTGTATCAAAACTTAGAAGTGACAAATCTTTCTACTCCAAGTTTCTCCATAGTGCCAAGTAAAGATAATAAAAATGTTTTTCAGACCTTAATTAAAACAGTGACCAGGATAAGTTTTTTGTCTTTTAGAAATAAGAGTTAAACAAAATGCAACAGTTCATGAGAAAAAACAAATGCTGATTCACAATTATTCAAATATAAACAAGAGTAAAGTTGTTTTGAAGGAAACATTATTACTCCATTTTAGTGTTGTGTGAGAAGGATAATAAAATAGTAAGCAATAAGATTTGTTAAATTGGCATTTTCAGGTATTTTACAGGTATCTTAACACAAAACAAAAATCCACATATTGATTCTGGACATTTCATAGTCAACACTGAAACTGTTCACAGATAAACTCTTATTTTCAAAGTTTATTTTTAACTACAGGAGCATCCTTAGTCTCTGTTTATGTCTAAGAGGGCCTCTAATCTCATGCAATAAAGTTGAATCCATTATGGTATTTCAGCTCACCAGAAGTCCAGGCCTTGGTCAGCCCTTTCATTTTTTTACAGCTTTCCAAAATATAGATTACAACTCCAAAAATAGTATTTGGGGAACAAGCTAGATGGTGCAATATTTCAGGATATGTGGAAGAATGAAAAAGTCATAAATTCTGGCTGGACGAAGTGGCAATTTTCAAACAAAGTTAATCTCTGTTTATACTTGCACTTGCTATGGTACTTTTATATAGCCTCTGATTTACAAAAATAAAAGTAAAAATAAAAAATGATAGAGCGATGATAAAACAGTGAGGGTCTTAAATGCAAGTTGAATGTATAATGAAATGATTGAGACATGGAGTTCTTAAATTATGCAGTCTATGGGAGAAGCAGCAGCTTTCAATTCAGAGAACCCCTTTCCTATGTACTTCCTTCCTTTACAACTCCTTGAAGAAAGACTCTCAGGCATTCTTTAGAATGAGAACCCTTCTTTCTCCCAAGCAGATAGTAGATCAGTGGGTTAATAGTGCTGTTTAATGAGGCATTCAACAGGCCATAATAAAGGACATTAACTTGTATTGTTGAAAAGGAAGATAAGAGAACAAGGAAGACAAGAGAATAAGACCATTAAGTGGATAAGCAAGAATGAGGAATAAAAGGAGTGCAAGTGAAATAATCATTAAAGGTTTTCCTCCATGTTGCTGTTCGGATTAACAGCAAACTTTGCAGAAAAGAATCACAGTGGTCACAGTCATGAGTGGAAGGCAAAGGAGGGGTCGTAAGAAAGAGGTAAACTACAAGATCCTTATAGAATACAAATTCTTCAAAAATGGAGAGAATTACAGAGAGTGGGAAGGAGAGAACCTATATTAGAGCACACACAGTGGTGGTTAAGTGCTGTGGATGGTAGCATCAGTGCCAAATCGGGAAGAGGACAGACACACCTCTCAGTGCTGATGGCTGTGAGCAAAAGTTGACTAGTGGTGTATGTGAACACAAAGAAACTACAACAAATACATAAAAAATGTCTTTAGACAGAATAATATTGCTGAAAATATCTAAAGCACTAGGTATGAGGACCCTAAAATCAGGAACAGCCAAATTTAGGATGTAGGTGCTGTAAGTGTTCCCCTTAATCTGGTAGCCAAGAAGCCAAACAGCAATTCCATTTCCCACAAAACCAATGCAACAGGCAAATGAAGTGAAGTTTTTTGGTGGGTTTTTCGGGCTGTGTAGCCATGTTCTAGAAGAGTTTCTTTCTAATGTATCACCAGCATCTGTGGCCGGCATCTTCTCTGAAGATGCCAGTCACAGATGCTGGCGAAACATCAGAAAGAAACTCTTCTAGAACATGGCCACACAGCCCAAAAAACCCACCAAAAACTATGGATGCCAGCCATGAAAGCCTACGACTTCACAAATGAAGTGAAGCTTATTATAATATATATGTGTGATATATACTGTAATATTTGGGAATCTCTCCTGGACTGGTAGCTAAGGTATTATGAGTTAGAATCATAAAACTGGAAGAGACCACAAGGGCCATTCAGTCCAACCCCTTGCCATACAGGAACTCAAAATCAAAGCATCCTCAGAGATGGCCATCCAGCCTCTGTTTAAAGACCTCCAAAGAAGGAAACTCCACCACTTTCCAAGGGAGTGTGTTACTGTGTCCAACAGTTCTCACTGTCAGGAAGTTCCTCCTAATGTCAAGGTAGAATCTCTTTTCCGTAGTTTGCATCCATTGTTCTGATTCCTATTCTCTGGAGCAGCAGAAAACAAGGTAGCACCCTCTTCAATATGATATCCCTTCAAATATTTAAACTGGGCTGTGATATCACCTCTTAACCTTCTCTTCTTCAGGCTAAACATACCCAGTTCCCTAAGGTGCTCCTCATAAGACATAGTATTCAGACATTTCACCATTTTGGTCACCCTTCTCTGGACACACTCCAGTTTCTCCACATCCTTTTTGAATTGTGGTGCCCAGAACTGGACACAGTATTCCACGTGGGGCCTGACCAAAGCAGAATACAGTGGCACTATTACTCCCCTTGATCTAGATACTATACTTCTGTTGATGCAGCCTAAAATCTCATTGGCTTTTTTAGTTGCTGCATCACACTGTTGACTCATGTTCAACTTGTGGTCTAGTAGGACTTCTAGATCCCTTTCACACGTAGTCTTGTTAAGCCAGGTGTCCCCATCTTATATCTATGCATTTCATTTTCATTTTCATTGTTATTTTTTTGCTCTAAGTGCAGTACCTTACATTTCTCTGCGTTGAAATTCATTTTGCTAGCTTTGGCCCAGCTTTCTAATCTATTAAGGTCATTTTGAATTTTTATCCTGTCCTGTGGTGTATTAGCTATTCCTCCTAATTTGGTGGCATCTGTAAATTTGATATTCATGCCTCCTACTCTTTCATCCAAGTCATTGATAAAGATGTTTAATAGCACTGGACCCAGGACAGAACCCTCTGGCACCCCACTGGTCACTTCTCTCCAGGACGAAGAGGAGCCATTGCTGAGCACCCTTTGGGTTCAGTCAGTCAACCAATTACAAATCCACCTAACTGTTGTATTGTCCAGCCCACATTTTACTATCTTGTTTGCAAGAATATTGTGAAGGACCTTGTCGAAAGCCTTACAGAGATCAAGATATGCTATGTCTACCACATTCCCTTCATCTAGCAAGCTCTTAATTTTATCTAAAAAAGGAGATCAGATTAGTCTGGTATGACCTGTTTCTCAGAAACCCATGTTGACTTTTAGTGATTATGGCATTCCCTTCTAAATGTTCACAGACCCTCTGTTTAATTAATTGTTCTAGAATCTTTCCTGGTATTGATGTCAGACTAACTGGACGATAGTTGCTGGGATCCTCTCCCCCCCCCCTTTTTTTCAAGATGGGAACAATGTTTGCCCCCCTCCAGTCTGCTGGGACTTCTCCTGTTTTCAAGGAGTTCTGAAAGATTATTGCCAGTGGCTCTGAGATTACATTTGTCAGTTCTTTTTATATCCTTGGATGTAGTTCATCTGGTCCTGGAGACTTACATTCATTTATGTTAACCAGGTATTCCTGTACTACCTCTTTACTCATTTTAGGTGCTGCATTTCCCCTATTGTGTCCTCTGTTCCATTTTTCTCAGATTGAACACCGTTTTCCTTTTGTGAGAAGACTGAGACAAAGAAGGTCTTAGTAGTTCTTCCTTTTCTCTGTCCCTTGTTAGAATTTCTCCATATTTTCTGCACAGTGTACTGCTAATGTTCCACTCTGGTCAATATCCATAGTAGATTTAAAACTTGAACTGATATTCATCATAAAATGCAGCCCGTGCTGATGAGATTAATGGCTTTTCTTCTGCAATAAAGGCTCCTGATGGGGCAAAATAAAAAGAAATTGATTCATTTCTTATGGAAGCTGTAGCAGAGCTTGATAACATTATTAAAATGTCCAGTAAGTTGCTTGTTAAATTTTGGGAGAAATGTATCAGACATTTTTCCTGCTTCCAAGTGGCCCAAAATGAATTGTATTAATAGTAATATTATCCAAGAACCTACACTGTGTTTTCATAGTGTAAAGTAATTAAGTGGGGATTATGCTACAGTACCCTACTGCTGAATTCCAACATAGTGCACCAATTGCATATCTGTGAAAGTGCTTGTTGTTTTCACAATTCTGGTGAATCAAGTCATATACAAAAGGCACTGGTGAGTACTTATGAACCATGCAAAAATATACAGCTGCATGTGTTACAATTACGCAAGCAGAACTCTGCTAACGTAAGTGTGAACTGAAAAGGACATTATATCATGGCCAACAAATTAAAACTACATGTGTTAATGGATTTTATATAGCCATAAAAAATAACAGATGGTAGCCCTTGTGTTAGCTTTCTAAAAACTGACAATTTTATTACAGATTTTTTTAAATTGCTGCCCAATCAACTATGGTGATAGCAAAAACTAATTTTATCTGTCTTCTAACTAGAAGCAGTTGTGTGACATGTAGGAATATTTGGTATCTCTATTAAGCAGAGTACAGAGGAGTTAATGCAACATGAACTTGTGGTAGAATCAGAAGACTGGAAACAAACTAAAATTTATTTGAAGGCATATGGTAGAGCAATAAAGGCAGCAAAAAAAAAAAGAAAAGGTTTTTTGACAAACTATTGTAGCTGCACAGAACTGTTCAGCTGAGCTGTTTTGAGTGGTCAGGGATCTATTGCAATCTGTCCTAAGGAGAATGTAAGCTACTCAACAGCTCTCCGTAAAAAAATTGCCCACCATTCTTCTGATAAAATTGCTCAGATTCACTCTGACCTAGACACCAGAGTTGATACAGTTTTGGTGGATGCAACCTTGGCTCCCGCCTGTCCAGTATTGATGAATACTTTTCAGTTTGTACAGCCTAAGGATGTGGACAGGATCGTTGGAGAGGTGAGAGCCACCACATGTATACTAGCCCTTGCTCTTCCTGGCTTATTAAACAGTCCAGAGTAGGGCTGGTGGAGTGGGTAAGAGAACTGATTAACGTCTCTTTATAACAAGGTAGGGTCCCAACAAACCTGAGGGAGGCTGTGGTGAGACCTCTTTTGAAAAAAAAAAACTTTCCTGGATACTACTGTACTAGATAATTACAGGCCAGTTTCCAATCTTCCATTTTTGGGCAAGGTGCTGGAGTGCGTGGTGGCTTCCCAATTCCAGGGGTCCCTGGATGAGATGGATTATCTAGATCCATATCAGTCTGCTTTAAGGCCAGAAACTGCATTGGTCGCCATGGTGGATGACCTAAGCAGGGAACTAGATGGGAGGGGGAGTATATCCCTGTTGGTT
This sequence comes from Phrynosoma blainvillii, assembly GCA_026167975.1. NCBI lineage: Eukaryota > Metazoa > Chordata > Lepidosauria > Squamata > Phrynosomatidae > Phrynosoma > Phrynosoma blainvillii. The sequence continues at coordinate 10,394,944 of JANUYF010000004.1, forward strand.
CTACTGGACCTCTCAGTGGGATACCATCAACCACCTCCCTGAGTCACCTCTCTGGGATGGGGATTGGAGGTACTGTTTTACTGTGGCTCCATTCTTTCTTGGAGGGGCATTCTCAGAAGGTGATGCTGGGGGATTCCTGTTTGACTCCTTGGCCATTGACCCCTGGGTTCCCTCAGAGTTTAGTCCTGTCTCCTATGCTTTTTAACATCTGTATGAAACCATTGGGAGAGCTTGTCCAGAATTTTGGAGTAAGGTGTCATCTGTATGCTGATGATACCCAGCTCTATCATTCCTTTCCACCTAATTCCAAGGAAGCTGTTTCTGTCCTAAACCAGTGTTTGGCCACTGTAATGGACTGGATGAGAGCAAACAAAATCCAGAGGTGCTCCTTGTCAGGAGTAAGACAGATCCGAGAATAGGAATTCAGCCTGTGTTAGATGGGGTTACTCTCTTCCTGAAAACTCAGGTTTGTAGTTTGGGGGTACTTCTGGATTCAGCACTGAGCCTGGAACCCCAGGTTTTTGTGGGGACCATGAGTGCATTTGCACAGTTAATGTTAGTGCACCAACTGTGCCTGTTCCTGACTGGCCATGGTAGTACATGCCTTGGTTACAACTGTTTGGATTGCTGTAATGCACTCTATGTGGGGTTGCCTTTGAAAAGTGCTTAGAAACTTCAGTTGGCCCAAAGAGCTGCAGCCAGATATTAATTGGAGCTGGCTTCAGGGAACACACAACTTCCTTGCTGTGACAGCTCCATTGTCTGCCTGTCTGTTTCCAGGCACAATTCAAAGGGCTGGTTTTGACCTATAAAATCCTATATGGCTTGAGTCCATGCTATTTGAGTCCCCATGTTGAGAGAAAGGTGAGTTATAAGATAATAATAATAATAATAATAATAATAATAATAATAATAATAATAATAATTTGTCTCAGGAAACCTGTCTCTGGATAGTAAAAGAGATAGGCAAAAGAAATTGACCTACATTTGGATAGAAGAGACCCTAAACACTAGATAGAATCTAGCAACCCATATTCAGAGTCAGAGGTGTCACTGCAGGGGTTTGGGGAGTGTGGCCAAGATCAGGTGACACCCTAAGGAGGTTAAAGCACTGGTACCCAAACATCTGTTCCCCTCCCCCCAGAAACACACTGTAGTGTTTGCCTGTGTCCCTTTAAAATGCTGAAGAGATTGTGTAAGTGAGGCCTTGACAGCCCCTTGCCAACCCACCCCCCAGCCTGATTTTTAGGCAATACATGCCTCCCAAATCACACCAACCTTCCACTTATCTAAATCCACCAAACCACTCCCACTCATACCGAATATTCCCACAAAGCATCCTCATCTTCAAATTAATGCCTTTCCAGCTGTTTCCCAACCAATATGGTGGTCATAATTGACATCCCACCCCCACACATTGACTATATTCCTGAAGTTCTCTGTCCCCAAATGACTGCTGTTTCAGCTGTTTCCCAATCAAAATGGTGACTGGAATTGACATTGTGTCATTTCTAGTCTCTATAAGGGGCAGGAAATGGACAAAGGAGTGTCATCATGGGGTGGGCTGTGGAAAGATTGGTCCTTATTCTCCATGTAGTTGCCTACTATAGGTCTCCCTAAACTTTTTTGCCCATCTTTGTGGTCCTGTTTTGAAAATGAACAATTATTGTCCACCAAGCAACAGCCTTCTTTCTCCATCTAATCTTAAAATGAAGGCCATATAGTGCCATCATACAGAAGGGTCCTTGGTCCCTGAATCTGTCTCTACATTACATACCTGAAGCAGAAGTCTCTACATTACATACTTGAGAGTCAGTACAGATCAGCAGGGTGCAGATTCAAAGAGTGGAAGACAAAATGTGCCACCTGTCAAACCCCCCAAACAAATGTTACATTCCACCACTCAGAATAAAGTATGCAATACCCATTCCTCCCTCCCTTCTTCCAGCTTTTACTTTGATGTAATCTGTTACCAGCTTCACATGACTAGAATATTATGTTCTTTTTAGCTTTTAAGATAACATACAGAGATAACAATTTTAAAGCTAAAACAACATGTCATTTAACAATCAGTGTCTTAAAATGCTACCTGTGAGGAAAAAAAGTTTTTATCAGATACTAAAAAGGACATTAATACACTGCTTTCTTCCATATGAGGTCATATTGTCTAAAGATCTATCAGCAGGATACCTCTTTGGAAAGACTAAAACCAATTATCTTAAGGATCACTTTCTTGCACACAAATTTGCCTGGTTGCTCAGACTTCCTTTAGCAAATGCTATTTCGGTCCCTAGATGGTTGGTGACACAGTATAGGAACCTTCTAAATTGTGGCTTCCAGACCCTGATATGCTTTCTCCAGGAAGGTTCATTTTATGTTTTAAAAAATAATGTTATATTAGCTTCAGCTGAAGATGCCTTTGATACTGCATGACAACCCAAGCAAGGAAAAAGTACCTGTAGTTCTTTTCTCCATCGCTTTTGATGATGCATAGATCCAGTTGATAATTTGCATCTCCAGCTTGAGATCCCCATGTTGAATCATGCAGTATGTGCTAACTGGCTGCTGCTTGAATCTTTCCTGTGAGGTCAGCATACATTTCCTTGTATTTCTTCTTATCTCAGCTGATTTTACAGAAGTCCCATTTACAGTCTATAGAGTATGTCCAGTCCATTCTTCAATGTCTCTTTAGATTTTTATCCAGACTAGAAGTACTGTGAATTTCAGAAGAAGCTATACTTAAATGAGGATGTGTGCATTTAGAATGTTGTTTTAAGGATAATCTAATAACAGGACATTATAGATTTATGCTTGAAAACATGTGAAGCTGACATGGAACACAGACAGATGGATACATCCACTTTTGGGGTTTATAAGATGTAAATAAAGGTTAAAGAAAAGGATCAAGGGTTGTTATTGAACCTCCTTTCTGCTTGCCTTTCCAACTTAATAAATTGCTGGGAGAGACTGTCTGGAATTTGTGGGTTTAATATTGCTAGTATGCCAATGATACTGAAGACAAGCTCTTCTTTCTATCTAATTCCAAGGAAACTGTGGCTCTGTTAAACCAGTGTCTGCTAAACTTGTCATTAGTAATGGACTGGATGCAGGCAAACAAATTGAACCTTAATCCCAACAAGATAGAGGTGCACCTGATCAGTCGAAAGGCAGATTAGTGGATAGTATTAATACACCCTGCATACCTGGCACTGTATTTGGGATTTCAATGGAGAATTACCTTTGAATTTAGGCTGAAACCCTGAGCAAACTCATTGTCCCTTGAAAAATGGAAACCACTAACCTCCACTGAGAACTATGTGAAATGTTTATAATCTACCATTGGGACAAGATTTCTTTATTCCATTTCCTCTTCAGTTTTGTTTCAAAGCACAATATCTCCATCATTGTCCTAGACCAGCTAAAAGGGTGTGAAATATTCAGAATTGAATTTCTCTGTAATTAGAGGAAACAGTTTTAATTTCACTGTGAAAATATTTCCTGACTTCCTTCTTATATTGAATGTGTGCAGCACAAACTGATTGGGCTCAAGAGATGTCTTTAGTCTGATTTTGTGGTGCCTGACAGTTCCATGGGTCTCAATGCCTCTGAAGCAAAATTAGCAACATTTCAGTAGTATTCTGGAGGGAATCAGCCAGAGCAGAGCAGCATCTGATGGGATGGAAGAAAGACACAAAGAGCTGTTGACCTTAACCATCCACTCCCCAAACATATGAAAAAGTGTGATTCCCTCCCCTCAAGTCTATCCAAATTTATCTCATTGGATCAGCAAAACTCAAGTTCTTTTGATTAATTATTAAAGGACTTCCCCCTTTGAGATTATGAAACTTTTTGCTGAACCTTGGAGGATGTTTTATCAATTGGGATGGGGATTTTTTTTATTTTGCAAACAACTCCAACACATTTATAAAACAACAAAAAACCCTTTTTGGATATGTTAATAACTTTGTTTTGCCTCAAACAACACATTTGCTAATAAAACACAAACGTGTGGCAGTTAATCACTCCATAAGGACACACACAGTTGTACAAAATTTGTTTATGTATAAGAAAACACAAAGTGCACAAACATTTGCACACAAAATTTAGAGAAAACAGAGTATTTTACATAGATACACTATTTTCTATGACCCCCTGTTATGATGGCTGATTTAATATAAAGGACCCTTTTTGGGTCCCTGCCATGGCCCTGAACTGGGAGGAGCCCCTTTCGCCATAAATTCAGGGTGAGCACATCATGTAGGCACATGAAAGGTAACATCTCCTCTTACAACAATTTGCAGATCAAAAGGACCAGCTCTAGGAGCTGCGAAGCAGGACATTCACACCTAGAGGATTTATGAGTGCCAGTCAGGATGTGTCCAGCTGAAGATGAGATAACATTAACATCCCATCTCCTCTCCTTGGAAATTGTTTGCTTCAAAGAGTAGGAATTGGAATTATTTGATATACAATAGCAACTCTTCACCTCAGGCTAAGCTTAAGGGTATAAAAGACCCTCAAAATCTTTGGCAAATGGGGTCTGGTCAGATTTCATGGTGACACTGCACCACTGTGAATTCTGACTAGAGTTTTCATTGTTCTTTCCCTTTTCATAATGGTTGAGTCTATCCATCTTTATTCATGGTTGGAGTAGCCCCCTTCAGATAATTATCATCATTAGAAAGCCTTGTGCTTCCTCTCCAAGCCAACTACTTTATTCCTGAGTTCTTGTGTGCATGCGTGTATGGTAGAGTGTCTTTATATATTTGAATTCCCAAATAAATTATAGGTCATTGGAAAGCTTTGTCTCTATCAGTCTATTCCCTAGCCACCTCCATAAACATAGGATAAAGGATCCCATAGAAGACTTGCACTTTAATAATTCCCCAAGTTCATGTCCTTCTTTACATCCCCTCTTTTTTGTAGAGTATTTTGCAGAAATGGTTTTAGAGCCTCAAAAGTCTACTGTCAACTTATGTCACCCCCATGAATTTCATGGCATTTTTAAAAGGAAAGGAACACTCATTCCTTTCTCTTAAATATAATCCACAGAACCTGTTAAGAGCAGTGAACTGTTTTTGTTTTTTGTTTGGAGGGGAAAGTACTTCTAGGCACTAGCTCTCTGCAAGAACTTGCAGGCTACAGATTTTAAAAAATGGACAATTAACCAAAGTGACTCCAAGTAAAAATGGGGTAGAAAGATAAGCTGATTTTATAGCAAAAACAAACATTTGTTTATTTAAAAGATAACAAAAGATAGCAGCAAGATCCAACAGAGCTTTTGCTTCTTTGTCCATTTCTTCTTCCTATATATGTAATTTTTCTTACCCTATAGTATTTATTAATTTACATTTTTACCTTCACCATATTTATATTTACACTTCTAAAACATAAGTAAAGTTGAGTAATTATATAAGATAGAAAAGGTTTCATAAGGAGAGTAAAAAGCAAAATTTTATTAAGATACAAGACTCTGCCCATTTCATAGGGTTTTTTAAGACAAGGAATACTCAGATATGGTTTTGCCAGTTTCTTCTGAAATATAGCCTACAGCATCTGGTATTCATTGGTGGTCTCCTATCCAAGTACTAACCAGAGCTGACCCTGCTTACCTCAAAGATCAGATAGGATCTAGTGCCATTTGGGAAAGCTTGGTACTGTTCTCTAAATTAAGGCCATATGAGGTCAGGATGTCACACCTATACATTCAAAAGTTATTCTCTCTTCTTAAGCATGATAGCATCACAGGGATTCTCTAGTAAAAGTATACTAGAAATACTTGGAAAGTCAGGTCCTTTAGAATTAAAGTGTTTTACTGCAGGTTGTTCCAACATCTTTATGTTAATTGCTGATTTTTAACCCCTGAATCTTGTATGAAGAACAGTGGTGGTTTGTCCAACATATTTCGCATTGCATTTGAGACGCTGACATTGAGTCATATATATAAGGTTGGTGGAAGTATAAGCCATGCTTTGTTTAATGTTGTAGATTTTTTTGAGTGTGGTTCTGATTTTTTTAAAGTTGTTCTTCATACAGATATGCAGAAATAGTGCATACTTAGATTTGATTCCAGCTGTCTTTCCATCTCCAACAAGAATCCTTTTATTTCCCTGAAAAGACAATCTTTTCAAATAGAGTTAATTTTCTTTTTGTATTTTTACACCCTTGTGGCATTTCGAATATACAGTCATTCAGAGAAACTAGCAGTGCATGTTCAGCTTGGTGAAAAAGATTGAGGAGTGACATGATTGCACTTTTTAAATATCTCAAGGGGTTATCACAGAGGGGAGAGTGCAGGCTTCTTCTCTGCTGTCCTAGAAAAATCAGGTCTAATGGTTTTTTGTTGCTGGAGGTTAGATTTCAATGGAACATGAGAAGGAACATCTTGACAAGAGTGGCTTGCCAGTAGAACCAACTGCTTAGATTGGTGGTGGTGGGTCTCCTTTCTGGACATCTTCAAAAAGAGGCTGGACATCTACCTGCTGTGGATGCTTTAACTGGAGATTCTGCTGGATTCAATGACCTATGACTCCCCTTTTAAATATGAGTGTATAATTCTGTTGTATTTGGAAATTCTACATACATGTTGCTCTTGTGAGGATGATTATATGGGAACTAATGTTTTTACTTCTTGATTCTACCTCCAAAGGAGCCAGATCTGGGTTTCTGTCAGAAGACCCTGTCTCCCATTTTCTGTCTGCAACCTCATCTTCATTCAAAACCCTTTGTAGGATGAGCTTCATGCCTTCTTTAGATTGGCCTCCCTTCTTTTTCCCAAACAGGAAATAGATCAGTGGGTTAACACTGCTGTTTAGACAAGCGCACAAATAGCCATATATGAAGAAATAGGAAGGCACTGCTTCAAAAGAGAAATCAATGAGAAGAAGAGCATTAAATGGAAAATCAAGCATAAAGAAGAAGAGAGTTAGTAAAATTATCATTAAAAGTTTTCGTTGTTGCCGCTGGTGGGATTTAAAGCAGACTTTGATGAAAAGAGTCACAGCTGAAATAGTCATGAGTGGGAGGCAGAAGAGAGCAGTTATAAGAAAGTAGTAGACTAATATGTCACTATACACAAAGAGCTTACTTACATTAAGAGCTAAGATAACTGCAGAAAGCAGGGAGGAGAGGACCCAAATGAAGGCACATACAATGGTGGACAAGTTTGTTGGTCAGTGGCAGCGATGCCACATTGGGAAGATGACAGATACACACCTGTCAATGCTGATACTTGTCAGAAGAATTTGGCTAGTGGTGAACATAAATAGGAATAAATACAAACAAACATAAAAAAGAAATATTGTTTTGTAATCAATAAAATATAACGGGAAACAATAGCAGTGAGGACTCCAATATCAGCAACAGCTAGATTAAGGATGTAGGTGGTAAAAGGGTTTCTCTTAATGCAGAATCCAAGAAACCAGATGACAGTTCCATTCCCTATGAATCCAGTAAAGCAGATTATTAAAATGACTATTTTAATATAGAATTCTAATCCAAAATGAGGGATCCCTCCTGTGTTAATATTTGAGGTATTGTGCAGGGATATTCCAACATCCCTAGATTCTTCTGGTTGGGATGTCATGTTGATATTCATCATTATGCTCATCCTCTCCATCTGGAATTCTGTTCCCTTCTCTTGGAAGAGAAGATTCTGATGGGAGAAGAAAAAGAGATGTGTATTCTGTTACTCATAAAGGTGAGCTAATTTAATTCCATTTTTCACCTTTTCATGGATCTATGGACATATCTCTGGACGTTTTCACACGGGGCAAAAAAGGGAGTCATTCCTACCTCCATCTGGCCCCACTCCGGCTCTGTGCAGGAAAAGTTCACACGACGTCGTGGCAAGCCCCTCCTCATCCTTCGCCATCCCTGCGCCATCCCTGCCTCACTCCGGGGTCTTGCTCGTCGTGTTCAAACTACGTCGCAGCAAGCCCCGCCCCATCTTGCGCAATCCCTGCGCCATCCCTGCCGCTAGCCGGCTTTAGCCCCATCTTTTTAATTCCTTTTTTAAAAAGGAATTACAGGCGCTTCTGCCGGAGGCAATCAGGAGTCATTCCGGCGGCTGCTGTTTTCGCCGCCGGAATGACTCCTGATGGCTTCCAGGGGGCTTCCAGGCGGCTTTAGAGCCGCCTGTGTGAAAACGTCCTCAGTTCAAAGTTCTAGCATTTCCAGCAAATGGTGAATGCCTATACTTACCTGGACAATTGGTTCCATTGTTGAACTGCACTGAAAGACAGGACATTCCTCTGCGTTCAAGTGAATTCTATCCTCCTATAACTTAAGTCCATTGGATGTAGTCTTCTGACTAATCCACACTGCAGACATAATGCAGTTTGACACCACTTAAACTGCTCTGGATCAATGCTATGGAATTCTGGAATTTGTAGTTTTGTGAGATATTGAGCCTCCTCTCAGAGCACTCTGGTGTCACAACAAACTACAATTCCCAAGATTACATTGGATAGAGCCATGGCAGATAAAGTGGTGTCAAACTGCATTATTTCTCCAGTGCAGATGCAGCCCTAGACAGCTATTGCTGTCACTGAGTATTGATGAAAACTCTCCATCATATTTTCACAATATCTTACAATCTTGTACACAGTCATAAACATCAAATCCATAGGAAACTGAAAGACAACAACAACAACAACAACAACTAACCCACCTCACAATAAAATCTTTACTAAGGATGGAAAGAATATTCAATTTTTTTTAAAATAGTTCATTGTTGAGGAGCCATGATGAGAAGAATCCTGGTCAAATGAGAATCTTCTCAATACTTTTTCTAGGCACAATTCACACATGGTGGTTTTGTGCACAGTACAGTTTTTTTCTACACAATAAACAGCATTTTCTATGTGGAAAATTGTATTTCAATGCATAAATACAAATTCCTGCAAAGAAAATGCTGTTTTCTGCACAGAAAATGGTGTATTGGAGATTTACTCTGCTTAAAATTTACACATGGTTGATTTGCATAGGAAACGGCATCGAAGACCTCCTTCTCTTTCTCCCAGCCTTTGTTCTCCATGTCAGCTATCAAACTTGGAACACAAAAGAGCCCACTGGCTTATTATTATTATTATCATTATCATTATCATTATCATTATCATTATCATTATCATTATACCATATGTTAAAACACTGTAGCTAAAGCGATATGTGATACAAAAAGGTAAATATCTTTAAAAACAATCCACTTAAAAATACTAATTTAAAACAGTTAAAAAGACATTAAATCCTTTTACACATTAAAAACCAGCACACCTATTGCACTACACAACCAATTAAAGGCAGGAGGCTTGTTTAAATAAGAAGGACCCTCTTCCAAGACATCATCAGGTCTACCACTGATGGTGGTGGGACTAATACACAACGCCCCCTCTTAAAACTCTTAACATTCAGGTGGGCTTGTATAGGACGATACAGCTTTTCAGATAGCCTAGACTTGAGTTGTATCAGGCATCAGGTGGAATCATTTTTCACGCCCAATCACAGTCTTGGGGCAATGAAAATTAACTGTTCCGCCCCATTGAGATTTCCCCGTTTGACAGAAACTGCACTACTGCATGGCTGTTAGGCTTAAAGAGAGCATTCTATTGGCACCATTTTTAATGTGCAAACAGAAACATATTCAGCTACTTATTTCTATTTATTAGACTTGATGACCTTTGACGTCCCTTCCAAATCGATGATTCTATGATTACTTAAAATTATCCCCCTATTTATTCTGAATAATGCACTTAGCATGACAAACGGTAATGAAACCAGGATTAACAACAATAGCATTATAAATAAAACATAAAAAATAAATTAGGGAGGAGAAGGTAAGTTACTATGAAATAGAGGAAGAGAAAGTGCCCAACCAATTAGCTCCCCTTGAGTAGGAGGCCAGCTGAGTGCTATTGGTCTGCTGAACTAACATGTACTTAGTGGTTCTATCCTTCCAGCATAGGAAAAAGAGAAAAGGAGCAAACGTGGCCTCTATTGGCAAGGAGTCTTCAAGCAGCTCACCTTTCTTTGCCTGATGGTGGAAGAACAACAGAATGGTAGCTCAATAGGGTTCCAGAATTCCAGAATCTCCAAGTAGCCACAGAAAAGGTCTATTCATGGACTGTCTTCAGGAATACCTCTGGTAGTGGTGGAAAAATGCCAGAAATCCTAACACCAAGGCAAGGTTTAACTTGCTTAGGCTGACTGTCTCTCTTGAAGTTCTAAAGAAACCCCGTAACAGTGATATCTTGAGTTTAAACTTTAATGGCAGCACAAAGTGTGGGGCAATGATGAATTTGGTTGGAGTTTTATTTCTCCTTGCAAGTGTATGATTGGCGCTGACTTTGTTTTTAAACAACGAAAGGTCTTTTTAAAAAAACAAAACCCACACATAATGATATCAATGCAGTTACAAGGCATGTTCTATGGCCTTCTTTATCTATGTTTGCTGTCCAATGAAATTTCTCACATGATTGATATCTCATCATTTCCTCTTCATATGTCTTGAGCAAGACATTATTATTGTCATGGCAGGCAGCAACTTCCTGGCCTCAGCAGTGGCTGAAAGCATCTGCCCATTGTTTGTTTTTATTGGGGAGTGTGCAGTTCAATAAAGAACAGTCTGGAAATATGAGTGGTCTCTTGCTGTCAACCTTTCTGAATAAAACCCCCTCAGACTCCAAGTAGATATATTCTGATCACAGTCCAGGGTCATATTCAGTTGAAATTTCTCAGAAGACATAGGTCCAAAACACACTGCAGAAATAATCCAGTTTGAGACTGCTTTAACTGCCCTGGCTCAATGCTAGAGAATTCTGGGGACTGTAGTTTGTGAGATATTTAGCCTTCTCTATAAGACAACTCTGGTGCCACAATAAGCTACAATTCCCAGGATTCCCTAGCACTGAGCCAGGGCAGTTAAAGCAGTCTCAAACTGGATTATTTCTGCAGTGTGTTTTGGACCAAAATGGCCCCAAGAGCACTACTAGTAATAGTATTTCCAAGGTTTCAGGCACGATTCCCTCTCCCCCTCCCCCCAATCTTTCCTGGAGAATGATAACATTCTCTAGTGGTGTCCAATCCATTGATTATAATATTTATTTAGAGAGGATGGTTGTCTCTTCAACTAGAAAACAATTCTGAAAACATTACAGAAGATTAATAGTGAGACTGACCAAGCTTTCTTAAATGAATAATGTAAGACTGTTGCCTTAAAAGAGGAGTGTGAAGAATTTATTTCAGTGAAATAATAATAATAATAATAATAATAATAATACATTGATCAAGTTTAGTTCAATTGAGTGTGACTTTGCATACCTAAGATCCAAAACACACTGCAGAAATGATCCAGTTTGAGACTGCTTAACTGCCCTGGCTCAATGCTAGGGAGTTTTGTGAGACATTTAGCTCTTTCTCTTAGAAAGCCCTGGTGCCACAATAAACTACAGTTCCCAGGATTCCCTAGCACTGATCCAGGGCAGTTAAAGCAGTCACAAACTGGATTATTTCTGCTGTGTGATTTGGACCTATGGGAGCCTAACGACAGCTGGAGGTTATAGTGGAGAAGTACTTCCTTTTGATTATCCAGAACTTTTCAATTTTTCAGCTGTGGAGGATCAGGATTATAGTTCTACTTCTAGTTTGGAGTTCTAGTGTTCTGAGGGACAAAACACGCTTTCTCTACAAAGTGCATATTTTTCCAATATCTTTTATAGAATCACAGAGTTGGAAGAGACCTCAAGGACCATCAAGTCCAACTCCATTATGCCATGCGTGTCTCCTTTCTTTTCCCCTAAGGTAAATAGCTTCAAGAGCCAGTGTGATGTAGTGGTTTGAGGGTTGGACTACAACTCTGGAGATACTCTCTGTGTCAGAGGAAGTCAAAAAGAAAGCCCCTCTCAACAAATCTTGCCAAGAAAACCCTGTGATAGCTTCGCCTTAGGGTCACCATAAATTGGAAATAACTTGAAGGCACACAGCAACAGTGTTTATCTAGATGACTGTAACCATATCAAATCTACTTGAAATTTTAGAATAAAAACCCTAAAAGGTAGAGAAATGAAAAGTAAATGTAAAGCAAATAGATAAAGAAAAGAGAAGGATGGAAAAGATGTGGCCCTTGCATAGTCAATCAATTGTCAGGATCTGAGTCCCTCAGTTTGCCTGCCATAGTTAACAGTGACCTGCCTTGCTTGCTTACAACATTTTACATTAAAACAATACAGGATGATGGGACATGTAGTTATATGTTAATTGCTAAGACTGTTGCACACATTCTTTTGGTAGTTAATGTGAGGGGAGAAGCTGTGCAGAAAGTTTCCAGGTCAGTCCCATGAGAATGAATGATGCAGGATTAGAAGGGGGGCAGCCCTGTGAAGGGGGAGAAATGAACATTTTATGGGTTAATGGGGTGTCTTACCAAGCTTACCAAGAAATCCCTGTGCTAGGTTTGCCTAGGGTTGCCATACGTCAGAGGTGAGTTGAAGGTACAACAACAACATACTTTAATTATGCAGTCCTGACAACATACCTCTGCTGGAAATCTCTTTAGTTTCTGAATAGTTTTCAGGTTCACTACTGAAGCTTGAATTTCTGACCTGAAGTAAACCTGTACATGGCACTGATCTCTAAAGAAATACCCAGACTCATTGCACTAACTCACCCTATATTTATATAAATTGAAAGCAGCTCATTTTAAGAATCATACATACAGACTTGCTTGGCTACACAAATCTTCTTCAGAAACTTTTTTTAAAAAAAAAATTCATTTATATCCCACGTTTTCCTCATTATTGAGACCAAGACACCTTACAAAAGGTGAAGCCACCTGATGAAGAAGACAACTTGCCCTCTCGATCCTTGTCCATCATGGCTGGTCATCCAAGGTGGGGACGCGTTGAGGGTGTTTCTCCGAGACACAATCAACGCGTCCCTCAGGGAAGGCAGTATACCATCTTGCTTAAAAGAGGCGGCAGTTAGGCCACTCTTGAAAAAGCCTTCCCTGGATCCCCTGGACAAAAACAACTATAGACCAGTCTCCTTGCTGCCATTTTTAAGCAAGGTGATCGAGAGGGCAGTTGCCTCCCAGCTTCAAGCTATCTTGGATGAAACCGATTATCTCGATCCATTTCAAACTGGCTTTAGGACAGGATTTGGGGTTGAGACTGCCATGGTTGCTCTGACCGATGACCTCCGCTTGAGCATCGACAGGGGAAGTGTGACCCTGCTGGTGCTCTTGGACCTCTCGGCGGCCTTTGATACTATAGATCATGCCATTCTTTTGGATCGGCTGAGAGAGTTAGGAATTGGGGGCACTGCCTTGCAGTGGTTCCGTTCCTTCCTCTCTGGCAGATCCCAGACAGTGAGGCTCGGGGACAGTTGCTCTTCTAAAATAGAGCTTAATTTTGGCATCCCTCAGGGTGCCATCCTGTCCCCGATGTTATTTAACATTTATATAAAGCCGCTGGGGGAGATCATTCGGAGGCATGGAGCACGGTGTCTTCAGTACGCTGATGACACCCAGATTTATTTCTCCATGACCAAATCATCGTCTCAGACCTCTGATGGCATCTCTCCTCTCAATGACTGTCTTAGAGCGGTAATGGATTGGATGAGGAAAAACAAATTGAAGTTGAATCCAGACAAAACGGAGGTACTCACGGTTACAGGTCCGAATCCGGGTTCGGGATTACAGCCCCCAGTCCTGGATGGAGTCACACTCTCCTCCAAGGACCATGTGCACTGTCTGGGGGTACTCCTTGACTCGTCGCTTCACATGACCAATCAGGTGAGCGCGACAGTCAGGAGTGCCTGCTATCAGCTTCGGCTGATATGCCAGCTGTGCCCATACCTGGACAGGAAAGACCTGGAAACTGTGGTGCACGCGCTGGTAACCTCACGTCTAGATTATTGCAATGCACTCTACATGGGGCTACCCTTGTGCCTAACCCGGAAACTTCAGCTAGTGCAAAATATGGCAGCCAGATTAATCACCGGAACATCAAGGAGGGAGCACATAACACCTGTGCTTAAATCCCTCCACTGGCTGCCAATTAGTTTCCGGGCGCAGTACAAGGTGTTGGTTTTGACCTTTAAAGCCCTACATGGCTTGGGTCCAACTTACCTCAGGGACCGCCTCTTCCCATATGAGCCCCCCCGTGCCCTTCGGTCAGCTGGTAAGAACCTACTTCAACAGCCGAAGACAAAGTTCAAACAGACCTCGCAGAGGGCATTCTCCGTCATTGCCCCTAAACTATGGAACGGCCTGCCGGATGAGATCCGTCTTACTACAACACTCACTGCTTTTAAGAAAGCAGTTAAGACGGATCTCTTCCGGCAGGCCTTCCCAGATTGATCCTCCTTAGAGGAACGAACATTGAACTTTCCTCCCCAAGCTCTCTGTTGCTCTGCCATTCTTATATAACTATGTCCTTATCTTATTAATGTTTGCTTTTAAATTTCTTAAGTTTAATTTTGTCTTAAGGGGTGTGGGAGGGATGGGTGGAGGGATTGGGATACCGGAATGCTTTTAACTATTGTATTTTTAATTGTTGTAAGCCGCCCCGATTGCTAAGCAGAGGGGCGGGATAAAAATAAAATTTATTATTATTATTATTATTATTATTACAAAAGGAAGCTTACAAAAGTAAAAACAAAGACAAATAAAAACAGCTATCCCAGAAACAGGTGAGAACATATATAAGTCATTATTAAAATACAGTTAAGCAGTTTCTGTGTATGTGTGTGTGCATGTGCTCACATGCTTTCAAGTTGTCTCTCGTATTATGAAGAATAGGGTTTTCATAGCCATGGTTTTGTCAATTCCTTCCTTTGAAATATAGCCTACAGAAACACCTAGAACTGGCAATCCAAGCAATACCTAGGATTAAAGTACAAATTAAAGGATAAAAGATAATAAAACAGCTGTATAAGGGGCAAATCCAATTGCATGTGGAAATTGCATCTTATAGCTTCTGAATGGCTAGCTTCCAGCAGCCTGCAATTCTCCCTGGAAGCTTAGGCTGGAATTCAGAATGGGTCTTACCTCTTCATATAGTGACCTACATGTAGGGAAACTGGAATGTTCAAAAATTATCTAAATGCAATATGTTTACTGGGGGGAAATGAACCAAACTACATAGTAAATAGCAAGCCAAAGACTTATCGCAGACAGTGTAGTAGCCAGTCTACAGCAGCTCAAGCTGTCTTTTCTAGTAATTCACTAATCAAAAAACTAAATCAGCAGTAATGAACAGATATTGAATTGAAGCTGCTATCAATCTGAAACAGAATTGCCAACAGTGAGGAAATATGGGAGCTGGGAACTGAAATCCAGGATATCTAGAGTACAACATGTCCTCCATCCCTAGTCAATATGTCTCTAGACTGACAGGCTTGCACTCTAATGGAGAAATCATAACTGGGTTTGAACTGGGGAGTCCAGCTGTGATCTGCACTCTTTTTCTTCATTGAAAACTCTCTGGAGTATAACTTTCATGTTCTCCCTATAATGACCCTTCTTTTGTCTTCCAATCAGGAAATAAATTAGAGGATTAATACTGCTGTTTAAGGAGGCACATAAGAAGCCATATATGGATAGAGAAAAGGCAGGGTGGAGTGAAAAATGAAAGATACAAAATAATATATTAAATGGAAATGCAAGAATGAGGAAGAAGAGGAGAGTAAGTAAGATGGCAGTTAAAATATTTCCACGTCGATGCCGTCTTGATGTCAAGCAGACTTTGATGAACAGACTCAGAGTAGAGATAGTCATGAGTGGGAAGCAAAGTAGGGCAATTGAAACCGATAGGTAGGCCACTGCATCATGATAGCTATTTGCATCAATTAGAAGGAAAATGGATGCAATTCCACAAAGAAAGAAAGAGAGGACCCATATTACAACACACACAACGGTAGAAAAGTGTTTTGACCAGTGGCATCGATGCCAAATTGGGAAATGGACAGATACACATCTGTCTACGCTGATAGCCGTCAGCAGAAATTGGCCAGGGCTGTACAGATACATAAAGAGATCTTCCAAATAAAAATAAGGATAGAAAATCATAAATAGGTTAAGAAGATACAAAATAATAATGAGAGGTATGAACAGAAGGGCTCCAAAATCAGCAACGGCCAAATTCAGGATGAAAATGATGAAAGGATTCTTTTGAATGCAGAAAGTGAGAAGCCAGATGACTGTTCCATTCCCCACAAGTCCAAAAAAATAGATGATAACAATCAGGACACTGAGGCATATTTCTAAACATGAATAGGTACGCTTTTCTGAATCATAATGTGAAGTTTTATCAACTGGCATTCCACTATTGAATGGCAGATAAGAATCAGTGTGATAATCTGAAAAATATTCATTCCTTGAATCCAAAAGGGATAGGGATGTTGAGCTGAAATTTGTCATTCTTCAAACCTCTGCTTTCTTGTGCTTTCTCCTGCTGTAGGCACTTCTGCAAAGGAAAAATTTAGAAATTTGAATTTGGTTCCTCCTACAAACAATACAACTAAACATTTTCATTTCCGTATTGCTTGGTAGAGCAATACAGATCCAAAATGATGTAGTGGTGAAGTGTTGGGCCAAGACTCTGGGTGACTCACACTCAGCCTTGGGAACCCACTGGGTGACTTTGGGCAAGTCGCATTATCTTAGCCTTACAGGAAGGCAATGGCAAACCTCCTTTAAACAAATCCTGCCAAGAAAACCTCTTAGTGCTATTTCATGTTAGCAATGACTTGATGGCACACAACACCAGCAACAGTTGCTGGTAGTGTTCAAAACACTCAAGATGTCTTTGATGTAAAAGTAAAGGAAAGCAGGTTTTGAAGTCCTCCAGGAAATTATGGGATAATGGGTCTGAAACTCATCATTCCTGCTATAATACACCCCACAGTTGTTCTCCTTGCCAGTCCAAAATACTCCAGAGGATCATTATGATACTGGAGTGGGGGTTCATATTTTGATACAAACTGACCTAAGATTACTGAACTAATACAGGAATGAGCATTTGACATTACTCTCAAACACGTCCCATCTTGTCTGATTTTAGAAGTTAAGTGGGGCTTGGCCTGGTTTGTACTTGGCTGGGAGGCCATCAGGGAATACCAGAGATCTCCAGGTAAGGTTAGGAGAGATTCCTTTCAGAAATCATGGGAAGTTTCTGCCACTTAGAACTCATGCTTTTGGGCTAGATGGACTGATGAGGTGATTCAATATGGGGTAGGTTTTTATATTCCTGACCAGAATACATTGATCACATAGGGATCTTGATCATCTTGGTTGTGAATAATACTGGTTTATATATTTATCCTTAATGAAAATTGTGTCTTGATACTTGAGACACCCCACCAAGAAATAGAGAACAGCTGTGAGATACATTTCAGGACTTTGTTGGGGAACTTTGCATAAAAATAGAAACAGTTTATCTATGCAGAAAACAGTCATAGCAAAGGTTAATAGTAGTAGTGGTAGTAGTAGTAGTAATAAATCTTGTCTCTCCCCCCCCCCCCCCCATATGTTTTCCAAATAGAAAGGCTTCTCTTGCAAGAAAATCTATGATGATGGTGGTGGTGGTGGTGATGGTTCTATTTATTTATATTCCACTTTCCTCCTGGAATAGGGACTCAAGGCAGCTTTTTACCTTAAACTTGGCAGCCTTCCTGTTCTCAGAAGAGCCAACTATGCTGGTAATTTTCCCAGTTCTGGTTAGTAAATATGTCATAGACAGTTCAACATTTTAAGGGGAAAAGAGCAATTTTTTAAAGGTGCATAAGCAAATCACAATTTTGCACTTATTTTATTTTTACATGCCTTTAATGTATTTACGGTAAATATGCTTAGGCAAGGTGTCTGACAAAGCATACCTCCCTGTATGAGATTTCCTATCCTCTGAGATCCTCAGAAGAGACTTTTCTTTGAGTTCCACAATCCTTACAGGTACCTTTGGTGGGGACATGAAATTGATCCTTCTTAGTGTCTGTCCCTAGGCTCTGGAATGCCTTCCAGCAGAGATCAGAATGGTCCCTTCCTTGCTGTCCTTCCATAGACAGACAAATATATTTGTATTCCAACAGACTTTTAGAAGTGAAGGTTTTTGAAGAAATAAGTAAGAGGGTGCTATTTTTATTTTAAATTCTACTGTTCCTTAACTGTTTTTCTCCTTTTAAAATGTATGTGTTATATTGTTTTAATATTGTCAATAGATTGATTCTATTTTAACATTGACCTTTTAATGTTTTAAGTATATTGTAACCATTTTAGGTTGTAGGCTACTTTGAGTCTTAAAGCCTTATTGTACAAGAAAACAAATCCAAAATGGAGCCAGAGAGTAGCATCAGAGCAAGTCTTTTTTTTTTCCTACTTGGAAAAATCTGTTTGACAAAAGACTTGCTTTGACTATTGTCTCCCATGGGAAGAGAATTGAATTGCTACAACATCATGTGGTAAGGCACAAAGAAAGACGCTACTCTCCAGCCCCATTTCTGTTTATGTTTATTGAAGCAAATTAAAGAATTGAAAATATTATGAAATAACACTGTTCGTTACCAACAACTTTGTGGACCTGGAAATTAGAGGTTCAACTAAAACAGCACATTTGAGTTGGGTAAATGTCAGGGTAATTTACATTTACATTCAGATTTTCAGGTTGCCAGAGTTAAGTTATTTGAGTCCCAATTTCACATCAAATTGCAAAATGCTTTTTAAGAATTCCACATGGAAATTTCTGCAAGCTTTCTTACACATTTCTTCAAAATATAGATGAGAAATAAATTATGTCAATATTTTCCCAAGCAAGGCATTTTAATATGTATTTAACATAGATATCCTTTTACACAATAGTATGAAAGATTTTCTTTTGATTTTTACTTAAGAATTTGAGTTGTACATCTGATTTGGACTAACCGTTAATCCTGAAATAGAACAAGGTGATTCAAATCTATCTAGATCGGCCTTAAATTGGATATTGTCAAATTGCACTGAGATAAGTCACACCCAATTGATCAAATGTGAAGAGATGACAACATTATGAAACTGCTGCTATAAGACAGAATCAAACTGAGAGTAGTAACTGGTGGATAAAATATATTTGCATAAATTAAAGTTGAATAACCTAGAATAGCAGACTTGATCTTTGCATTTACCAATGCATTCTGTTCTCAAAATAGCCAACCAATGTTAATCAGATGGCTTAGCCCAGGGGTAGGCAACCTGTCCCCTTTAATACTCATTTTCCTTCTCTTGGTCCCAACATCTTCACAGGCACATTGAGTGAAAAATTAGGAAAGGGCCTTCTCCATGGCTGCCTTCCAGTTCTTGTACACCTTGCTTAGGATGGCCCTTTTTTGCTATCTTTCTGCTGACAAGTGAAAACTTTTGTCTTCCAATTGATTTCTTAGAATTGAGGGCAATAGGATGCTGCTTATTGACTTTCTTCTATTCTTTTGACTCACCAATGGATTTGTTTTAAATGTTTAAATTTTGTAGATAGTTAATTGCATTTAACAAATACTGTATATTTTTACATATGTATATCTGTTTCAATTTCCCCCAAGCTGCCTTGAGGATCAGTTTTGGGAAATAAATAAATAAATAAATAATAGTAACTCTAAATAATAGTAACTCTATTATTTAACTCTAAATAATAACCATTAACTGATACCTGATAACCCCACTAACTGATAGGATAGGGCCTTCTCAGATGTACACCCTGACTGTGGCATACCCTCCCCAGGGAGTTCTGACTAGTATGAATGTTGATTTCTTTCTGGTACCAAACTAAAGCACAGCATTTTATTAAAGCTTTTGAGGTGCAATATATTTCAAGTTTACATGTACATGGTTTAAACTGTTGTACAGTGAGTCTGCTGTATTGGTGGGCTAGCCATCTGCAGATGGGAGTCCCTGTGGATTGCCCTGCCCCCATATTATCTAATGG
The DNA here is from genome assembly GCA_026167975.1 of Phrynosoma blainvillii. NCBI lineage: Eukaryota > Metazoa > Chordata > Lepidosauria > Squamata > Phrynosomatidae > Phrynosoma > Phrynosoma blainvillii. Next base: position 10,414,887 of record JANUYF010000004.1, read on the forward strand.
TGGCATGTGACCATGGGTTAGCTGCATACATTGCCTCCCATTGACTAATAAGGGCTTGTCCTATCCATGGGAGGGGTCCTGAACCAAACCCCCACACAGATGATAAGGGCTTACTATAGTTTTTATTGTCATTCTGTTTTTTACCTTGTTCAAATGTATGTTTTTAATCTAAACAAGTTTTGTATTGTTTATATTGTCTGCCACCTTGGGATCCTATCATGAAGGCCAGGATAAATGTGCTTTAATAAAGCAAATAACAAATAAATACTGACAGGTATAATGACTCCAATACTGGAGATAATATGCAGACTTCATGAAGCAGGCTTCAGCAGGCTATTGATCACGAATTTGTTTAGCTCAGCTTAAGAGCTTTCCAACTGGCAGTCACACTGTTGGCCTTGTCTGAAAAAATGTGCAGTGACAGGAGACGTCTTTGGCAATGACCAGGTACCACAGGTGATTAGAAGAGAGAGAAAGGAAGACACTTCTTAGATTTAGGTGAGTAGAGGTTGTGCTTGGATAGTGTGAGGCTGTTTTAATGTACCCTATGTACATGAATCCAGATGGAATGATTTTCATAAGAGATAGGACAGGAAGCAAAGTAGGAAAAAGTATATGCTGTAGTTTCTGGAGAAGAATTCTTACAGAATTATGGTAGAATCTATATCAAGCTTGATTCCCACTAAACTCTCACCTGGAGTAGACCATTAGGATAAATGGGATTTACATAAATGCCATTTCCTTATTCAACACTTGATTCAATTAATTTAGTTAGTACTAACCAACAGGATTCAATTCTTACTGTTAAGGACTAGCTTTTATTTGCCCACTCATGAGATTCTTTCCCCAAACCATAGAAACACCACTGCTTGTGAAACCAATGGCAGCAGGCTTCCAAGGTCTCCCTTCCTTGAACCCCATTAAAAGATTAAAACTGAAGCCATGTCTTTAATTCCAGAAGGTTGTTTGGAATGGGAAAATATAGTACTTTGGGTACTGTATCATATTAAAAGTGCCAAAGGAGTGGTCTGTCTACTGGGAAAGTAGAAATGGAAGAGCTGGGGCCCATTCATACTATAGAATTATAATGGTATTATAATTATAATGGTATGATACCACTTTAATTGCCATGGTTCAATCCTATGGAATCCTAGGGTTTGTAGTTTGATGAGGCACTAAGGCTCTCTGGCTGAGAATTGTAAATGCCCCCCCCCAATTGCTGCTAATCCCAGGATTCCATGGGATGGGACAGTGGTAGTTAAAGTGGAATAATACTGCTATAATTCTGTAATGTTAATGGGCCCATGGGCCCAACCTCTGCTTTCACAAGTAGTAAATATTTTACAGAGAATTAAAAAAAAATGTCAGTAGAATAAGTGCCCCCATCCCCATCCCTATGAAAATAATAATAGAATCACAGAGTTGGATGGGGCTGCAAGGCCCTCTCATCCAACCCTCCCACCACCTCATGCAGGAATGCACTATTAAAGCACTTCTGAAAGATCCAACCTCTATTTTAAGACCTCCAAAGAAGGATAATCCACCAACCTACAAGGCAGTCTGTTCTACTGTCAAACAGTCAAGAAGCCCTTCCTAAAGTTCAGTTGGAATCTTCTTCTTCACATATCATGTGGAAGATGGGCCACAGCGCAAACTGGAGCAGGTGACTTGATTTACAATTGTGACAAGCCACCATCAGTTTTTTGATAGGATGTAACAGGCCATCTTTATGGAGAGAAAGACATGTATGAACCCTCTAGCTCAGGGTTCTCTGACAGACAAAATCTGATACTAGCCTTTGCTAATACTGCTATTGGAGTTCTTCTTAAACTGAGATGCTGGAATGAAATTCAATAATACAAGGCAATTGCTCTTGTCATTGAAGTATGAAGCTACTAATGCATCATATAAATATTTTTACCCTACATACCTGTGGATCAATATGGATCAGTAAATATCTGAAGAAGTGAAAGACTCCTCAAAGAAAGGAAAAGATCAGTGTCTTCTGCTGGAATCGGACCAGTTCCGAAGAAATATGTAAAAAATTAACAATGACACTGCAATATGTAGAGATCTTTCACTCCACCCTCTCTTACTCTTTATCATGTGTTAATCTGAATGCCAGGAATCTAAGAAGTCTGTTCATGTTAATATCAGTGTTTGCAACTAGTCTGGTGTTAATATCAGTGAATGTAGAAGGAAGAGATTTTTGTCATTTAATGACTTAAGTCCTAATCTTCCACTGCTAAATGTAATATTGGTGTTCTGCTTTGCCTTTTCAAGTCTTTGAATACCATTCCTTCAAAGACAGACTCATTACACACAAACCTGCCTACCCACTAAGATCTTCCTATGACACCATTCTTTGGACTCACCCCAAAGGGAATATCTCACTTTGCACTCTCTTTGTACCAGTACAAGGTCTTTCCAGTTGTGGTACCTAAACTGTGAAATGCTCTTCCCAGGAAGGCTTTAAGTATATTTCACTTTCAACAGTCATATATTAAAACAGCTAAAATATTAAAATTAATTAAAACAATAACAATAAAAAACTATATACAGACCTTTAAAAAAACTTTAAAACAAGCATTACACGGCAATAAGAACCCAACTTCAACTGATTGTAAAGGTATAGCTGCGCTAAAATGTTTTAACCTGTCACCAGAAGGAATGCAAGGATGGGACAAGCCTGGATTTCCAAAGTTTGGAAGCAGCTACTGAGAAGGTCCTCTCCCTTGTTCCCACAAAATGAGCCTGAGAAGGTAGTGGGACAGAGAGGAGAGCCTTTTTGGATAATCCTAAAAGCCTAATGGGCTTGTATAAGGAGATGCAGTCCTTCATATAGCCTCGACTCAAGCCATATTGCACCAATACAGTCTCATATTGTCAGAACCATGCCTGCATGCATATATTCTGTCAGTTTTTTGTTGTTGTTTATTTTCATATTGTAGTTAACATATATAGGTTGAAGATGATAGGAGGTTGTGGGTAAGCTAGTAGTAATAGCAAATAGGTTAGTTAGTGTGGGGGGTTGGGAATAGTTGCACCTGGCTAGGATAGTTTTCAGAATGATAGGCTTTGGAGTGTGTGAGAAGAGTTAGGGCTCATTCCCACTTACATTTAACCCAGTTTGCAATTTGCTTTCACTCTGGGTTGGTGAATTGAATTTCTTTATTTGCTTCTTTTTTGGCATGATTGTCATTCCCACTAGTTTGTGTGCTTTCAAAATGCTTGTCAATCATCTATGTGTCATTGGTGATGCAACCAGCAACACATTCAATAAAAAACACAGGAGGTAGTCATGGGTGCCATTTCCCCCCTTCTTTTTTCCTAGGATCTGTCCTACATTCCAACCTTCTGTTCAGGAGGAATTCCAAAATACCCTCCATTTTGTGCTTGACTAGGAAGCATGTCCTCCAAGTTCTGCAATGCTGGGAGGGCACCAGTTCAACCTCCTATGTCCCCCAAGTCCCCTGAGATGCCTCAGCCATGGATATCATATGGAGGACTCTCCCTGGGATGCCTCAGCCATGGGTGCCATATGGAGGACTCTTCCTGGGATGCCTCAGCCATGGGTGTCATGTGGAGGACTCTTCCCTGGGTGAGGTGCTGCCCTCCCAGCCTTGCAGGGCTTGAATAGAGTAATACTATTACTTTCCTCATTGTAGACACTATGTTTCTATTGATGCAACCCAAAATCACATTGTCTTTTTTAGCTGCTGTATCACTCTGTTGACTCATGTTCAGCTTGTGGTCTACTAGGAGTCCTAGATCCCTTTCACATGTACTGTTGTCAAGCCAAGTGTCATCCATCCATTTCATTTTGTTCACTTAGAGTGTAGAACCTTACATTTCTTCCTGTTGAAAATAATTTTGTTAGTTTTGGGCTCTGGGCACAGGATAAAAGCTTGTGGCACCCCACTTGTCACTTCTCTCCAGGATGAAGAGGAGCCATTGGTGAGCACCCTTTGGTTTCAGTCTCTAGTCTAAACCAACTACAGCTCCTCCTAACATTCACATTGTCTGGCCCATATTACATGAACTTTTTTTTAAAGAGTATCATGGGGGACCTTTTCAAAGGCCTTACTGAAATCAAGATGCACTACATCCACAGCATTCCCCTCATCTATCAACTCTATCCAAAAAAGAGATAGTATGGCCGACGCCGACCCACACCACTGCTACTGCCACTGGCACTGCCAAACCCCATTGCTGCTGCCACACACTCCTGCGTGTGCGCAAACGAGTCGTGTGCGGTGGCGGCGGGGGCCGCGATGCATGCGGTGGTGGTGGGGGTCAGCGGGGGCTGGGCGGTGGGGGTCGGCGGGCTGGGTGCGGCCCACAGGCCGTAGGTTGCTGACTCCTGGTCTAGGGGCTGCAACTCAGCAACATATGCTGGGGTTCATTTTGCCCATCCCTTTTATGGCATATACAGCTATACAATCTTATACCAAGAAGTACAAGGAGGGAAATGCAAAACACATTCATTATACAATGATGTACAAACTTAAAATAATGAACTGACAAGTCAGGAAAACATAGCCACATATATTAGGAGGCATATTAGGGAAGCTTTTATTAGTTGCTGGACATATCAGTGAATGCAGGAATGTTCATTTGAAAAAGCTTTGGGCAGAGTACAAGATCAGCATTATAATATGCAGTCATGCTGGTGAAATTACACAGCCAATATTATTGCTGTCTTTATTGAACTGAATTCAGATTTAATCACATTTAGAGTATACCTGCTGAAATCAATGGAACAAGCTAGTTATGATTTATTTTATAGTTCTTTGATTTTGATGGGTCTACTTGAATTATGACTAACTTTGGATCATCTTCACTGTACATAGTGTTATCAATGTGCATGATAAATAGAGGTATGAGCAGGAGTACACAGATTCCTGCCTCTATGATTCTAAAATTGAAAGTGGATGGGAATGACAAAGCAACAAAATGTGTGTGTCTGTGTGCGTGCATGTGTATGAGAGAGGGAGGGAGAGGGAGGGAGGGAGACAGAGACAGAGACAGAAATAGAATACTAGAATAAATATTCCAAAATTGTAATAGTAAAGCAAGAAATCTATGCACCATTGACATCATCATCAGTTGTACTAGTAATTTACATAAGGTGATAATATTAGATGAAATATAAGGCCACTCTGACATCTGCAGAGAGGGACAATATCTAGTGGAAAGTATAATACAAAATGTATACCAATTAAACTGTCAGTCATAAATGTTAAAGCTAAAATATGTAGAGCAAACAAACTGAACAATGACGCATGCCAAAGGCACCTGAGAATATGAAAGTAAATAAATTAAAAAATATAGAAGTACATCCACAGTTGGAGCCTCACCATAGATACAACTCTGTCCCGGAAAGGTTTAGCTTCAGAATATTGCAAATGGATCAAGGACTGTGATAAAGATAAAAATATGGTGGTAATACATTTGCGTGAATCCTTGACTGTCTTCTTGAGTTGCAAGGGGAGCATGGGTAAATCCATTTGATTCAGCTCTAGCTGGATCCAACAAAATTTAGGTCATTATTTATTGTGTACAATTGGGGCAAGAAATATATAAATCATGCAGTTTTGCAGGCAGGCAAGCAAGCAGGCAGGCGCTCCACTATACCTAAGCCTAAGGAGTAGATGAAACACCCTCTCTCCATTCCAACTGCCACTGCCCTAGCCTCAGAGGGTGTGAATAATAAACAGTCATACCACCATCATACCTAAGCCTAGAAGCAGATGAAAGGCTCTTCCTCTATCCCAACTGCCACTGCATTGGCCTTGGAGGGAAAGGAGAAGAGGCACTATCTCCTGGACACAATGCCCTTATGTCAGGGAGCTGGTTTCTTCTTCTTTTTCTTGTAAAGCACCATGTACCATGATAGTGCTATATAAATTAATGATAATAATGATGACAGGAATGGAGAAATATATGTTTCTGCCCCCCCCCCCCCCAATTTTAGATTACACTCTAAAATTGAAAGTGGATGGAAACAACAAAACAACAGCTTGGGTGTAAAGTAGGGTGTAAATCCAATAAATAATATTAAATAATAAATATAAAATAATATATTTGGCAGAACACTATATAAATGTTGTCGAAAGGTATATTGATAAAAGATAGAGGTCTTATTCCTTCAGTAGCAAGACTCTGAGCTTGTGATCATGTGTTTTGGGAAATCATAAAGTCATGTACTACAGTAATCTCCCTGCCTGCAACTCACAGCACAATGGGACAGTATTATCTCACTTTCAAGTTAATGTGAGATATCGTCTCTGTAGCTTTCTTTCTCAGCTCTGCAATTTGTGGTCAAATGGTCAAATCAAACATCTAGATGTGTCTGTCCTATTAGGCTGCAGCCATGTCAGGCCCTGAGGGCATCGCCCTCCAACAGCTTCCCCTGTCTTCCAACTAGGAAATACATTACTGGGTTAACACAGCTGCTCTGGGAAACACATACAAATCCAAAGCAAACAAAAATAACATGTGAATCATTAACTCCAAACAAGATGCAAATAATAATAATAATAATAATAATAATAATAATAATTTATATCCCGCCCCTCTGCAGAGCAATCGGGGCGGCTTACAATATTAAAATTTCCATACATATATATTAATACAATTTAAACAACATAAAAATCCCAAATCCCACCCGTCCTTTAAGAAGTAAGGGTTCTTCTTATTCTAGGCTGGGTGGTGCTGGGCTTAGTGTCTCTCTCCCAGATGACATCGGATGGTAATGGAGGGAGGGCTCTTCTTATTATTTTAGGCCCGATGGTGCTGGGCCTAGTGTCTCTCTCCCAGATGACATCGGATGGAATGGAGGGAGGGCTCTTCTTATTCTAGGCCCGATGGTGCTGGGCCTAGTGTCTCTCTCCCAGATGATATCGGATGGAATGGAGGGAGGTCTCTAATAATAATGGAGGGAGGGCTCAAATAAGTGGAAAAGCAAAGATGATGGGGGGGGGGGGAAGAGCATCATCAGGATAGCTGTTAAAAGCTTTACTCTCCTCAGCTGTTCAAATTTAAAGAAAACTTTAATGAACAGACTCAATGTGGAGATAGTAATGAGCGGAAGCAAATGGCAATGTCCATGAAGAACTGGAAGTCCACCACACTATAATAATTATAGCTTTTAATCAGGGGTCAGCAACCTACAGCCGGCGGGCCGCCCCCAGCCCACGGACCCCCGCTGACCGCCCCCCGCCGCCCCCCACCGCCACCGTGCGCTCCCACCACTGCACCGCCATGCGTGTCACGGCCGCCATTTTGTTTGGCAAAATGGTGGCCGCAACTCATTTGCGCATGTGCAGGAGTATTGCGCATGCACAAACGAGTTGTGGCTGCCATTTTGGCAAACATTTTCCTCCCCTGGCCCGGCGGAAGACCTGGGGACCAGCAACCGGCCCCAGGTACATTAACGTTGCTGACCCCTGCTCTTAATAATGAGAAGAATGAACCCTATTCCAGAGATTAGGAAAGACAGAAGCCACATTAGACAGCACACAATGGTGGACAGGCGTTGAGGCCTCTGGAGTCGATACCACATTGGGAAGAGGACAGACACACACCTGTTAATACTTATGGCTGTAAGAAGGAATTGGCCTGTGTTATACATGAATATGAAGAACTGCAAGAAAAACAAATTTTAAAAAATCCTATGAATGTTTACAATACGGTGTATGGTGTATAAAAGGAGTGAAATGGAGACCCCAAAATTAGCAAATGCTAAGTTCAGGATGTAGGTGGTGCAAGGATTTCTCTTAATATGGAAGCCAAGGAGCCTAATGACAATCCCATCTCCTACAAGTTCAAAAATGCAGATAACTGAAATGAAGGTGGTGAAAACAATTTTGTTTTATAGGATAATAGAGAGCTACTGCTGTAAGCTCCATAGTCCAGGAGACTCAGCTGGAATGCTAGTGTTATTTGTTGTTACACAATGTTTTGCTGAAACAGTCATGGGACACAGGGGTGTCTGGTTGAAACTGCTTGACAATTCATCATCTGCTCTTTGGTCTCTTACCTCCATCTCTTGCACATATAGCTCTGCTAGAAGAAGAAAAATGATGATACAGCTCAGTTTAGTTCTATGGAGTTGAACAAATTTTGCTGCTATTTTTTTTGGCAGTCTGCCATTGTGATCAACCCATTGTAAATCCATTACTCATGTCAGAGACAGGAATTGGATAGACCTCCTAATGTTGTTGGACTGAAACTCAGAGCAACCTTGCCATTGGCTATTCAAGCTAGAGCTGTTGGGAACTGTAGTCATACAACATCTGTGTGTGTGTGTTTCCTATTCCCACCCTTGTTTTGCATTATAAACTTATTATGATGAAATAGCTATGCTTTTGCCCTTCCACTTGCCCTCCTCCAAAAAAAGGTTGGTTAGATTTTCATCACAGGTATGGTTTAAGGATATACACAATGATATGGGAAATTTCATACACTGGTTTTATTTAAAACACACTTGTAACAAAGTATGTACATGAGCCTTTCTCAGACTTTTTATTTTATTTTGGTAGACCTTGAAATAAATTTCAAGTCTCAGGAAACCCTTGCATACAGAGAGAAAGAGAGAGAGAAGAAAAGAAAAGAAAAGAAAAGAAGGAAGGAAGGAGAAAAAAACCCTTCATTGACCGGAGTTCTGGACAACCAATAATTTTAATTCTACCCAGGAATCTAGGAATTGGTGAGTTACCATTGGGTAATGTGACATAGTCTAATTAGTGGCTCTTTTCTCTACCTGTGCTAATGTGATCCTACTATGGTGATTTCATTCAGATGTCTTCTCAGTCCATTTGGAATTGCTCCCAGTCACCTATCACCACTGTAACCACAATTATTTTCTTTTCCCAGAGGCACTGACTCTAACTTTGTAGATCTCAATATTTTGTAATCTTTCCCCTCTCTTTTTCTTTGATTCTGCCATCCCCTGTAAATGCCACATGTATAATCCTAGTTTTCTTTTTCTCAACCACAGTTATGTCTGCCATATTATGTTCTAATTGTTTTGTTTGTTTGAATCTTAGTCACGTAGGATTTTATCATCATCATCATTAGACACCAGCATTATCATCTTTATTTATAGAACCATAGAGATAGAAAAGAGCACAAGGGTCATCCAATCCAACCTTTATGCATACCCGCATTTCCCACAAAATGACTGGGAATCAAGGTAGATTATAAACAAAGTATGATATATGTTGTGCCCCCTCCCCACCAGGACTCAGGCTCAGACAGTGAGACAAAGGGGAAAGATGAGGCAAGAGGTACAAGACAGTGACACAGAACACCACAGTAGTGAAACAGAGGGCCAAGAAGGCACGGAAGTTCTTGAAGACATAGAGCTAACAGCTCCATCATTGAAGGAGAGAAAAGGAGAGGCTGTGGAGGTCAAAGGGTTTAAGAACCAAATGCTCATTAATGAAAGAACACTTGCATGCTGAAAACAGACCATAAATTCTACTTTCTACACACAGAGAGTGTCATTGGATAGCAGGGTCTCATTGGATGACAAGGGATGCCAAATGAATATTCCTATTTTCCTCACTTAACGACTCACTTTCCCAACTGGATGCTCTTTATGTTTGTAAGGAATTCTCAAAGGAAACTTGCAAAAAGATCAAGTACTATATATCTGGATTCCACGTAACCAGTTTTTAAGAGTCAATGTGACAATGCTAGTGATACCCTGATAAAACAGTGGTGAAAGATGTCTCTCAGACCACTCTGTCTCCATAGATTGTGCATTTTCTTATTATCCTTTTTATTCTTTTGGCTACTCCATTTTTCACATTTTACTGAGGGGGAAGGAGAGGACAAAGAAAATGGTAAAGGATAAATATCAGTATTAAGAAAATGAACCAGACTTCTGAAATTAATAATGAAGCATGTCCAATTCATACAAGTGAAGACATTTCTTTAACTAATTGGCCCTTCCTAGAGTCAGTTAATAAAGTTAGAAGTTTAATGCCAACACTTTACATTGGCCTATAATGGCAATCATTGAACTAGTTATAAGATCAACAACATGTTACAATTGGCTAATTCTCCCTTGTACCTGGACTGTCACATTTTGCACTAGTTGAATTTTCCAAACCATAACCAACACTTTGAATTGTGCCTAAAAATAGAACAGATGTCAATAAAGCTATATATAACAACAAAAATATGTAGTTTTTCCCTAAAAATGTTTTAAAGAAGAGTTTTTGTATATGTCTCCTGCAGAAAGAGATATTACAATTTAAACCAGTTTACTCTCATCCAAAAAATCAGAAACTGTTTTCTTTGGACCACTAGCCTACCTTCTTCATCAAAACATCCTAACTCCTAGCAAAAAAAATATACATCATATATATTGTAGAGTGACTGCCTCATTCATTGCTACCACTAAACAATGCTAACCAAGATAGATTTCTTCAAATCACAGAGAGTACTCATATCTTTAAATAAATGTTTAATTATTTCAGTTAGGATGGGAAGAATATTCAAATTATCAGTTAAAATAATAATCAAAAATATGTTTGTTAGTGTAGATTAACCTACAGATTAACCCTGATAAGAAAAATCCTGGACTGATGAGAATTTTCAGTTTGGAAATTATTCTACACAAAATTTACACATGTTTTGAGTAGAAAACAAAATTATCTTCATGGGATACAGTATTTTGTGTGTGGGAAATGATATTTCATTGCAAAAATATTAATTTCTGAGCAGAAAAATGCTGTTCTCTGTATAAAAAAATACTATAATGGGGATTTTTTCTGCACAAGATTTCCACATGCTTGATTTGCAACAGCATTTTCTGCAGGTAAGACTGATTTTCTGCTTAAGAATTAGTATTTCTGTATTGAAATATCATTTTCCATTCACCGTAGTTTTTCCCCCTGCTCAAACAATACCACATATGAATTTTGCTCATAATAAATTCTGAATTGCAAGTAGCCTTAGAAAATTCTATAATTTTTGAAGACTTTCTTGCAGCAGGAAGAAAATAGCTGAAATTACGTATTATTACCTTCAAGAAGAAACTGAGTGAATAATGACATCTCTAGTTTCAGATCTCTTGAAAGGATTGGGAGTTTAATGAGTGTCCTGAGTTTCTGCAACATCTGAAGGTCTCACAAGCACATTTTCCTGGGTTGTTCTAGGTCAAAGAAAGATGGTAAAGCCACTTGGTCATAAGCACACACATCCCAAAAAAGTGAAGAATGAAGAAAAAAGAATAATCCATTTAGTCATATATTCCACCCTCCCCTCACATTGATTTCATTGTATTGGTTCTTCATTGAGCTACACATCTTAAAACAAATATGCAGCCTAAAATATCAGAAGTGGTAAATACAATAGAGAGAGAGAAGAAATTTCAACAATTTAAGCAACAGACAGAAGCAAAGGATGAATTTGATGAAATGCCTGTAGACAGTGAGATCATTTTCATTAGGATAAAGACTAAAATTACAAGAAAAAAAATAAATTTGGAGAAAAAGTTCAAGGATATAGAAAGAGAGAGGGGAGCAATTGTAAGGTGCGAAACTAGGCAATGAGATGAAATATTATGTGGTGAATATCCTATCTTTTTCTAAGTCCAACAGGGAGCAAATTAGACTAAGGAGCTTCCTTTCATAGCTTCAGGATCTTTGGAAACAAAAAAAAAAAAAGTTTCATCTACTTTCTCCCATCCTTTTGTAGAGAGTATGAAGGGATTTCCCCCCCCCCCCCCTTCACTTAGTTCAGCTAAGGTGAGGCACAGACTTCACAGAAGGATACATTTTTCTATTAATTTATAAGGTGATCTCCTATTAGCCATGAGCACAACCTTTTCTATCTACTTAAGTAACTTTTTGAGTGTGGAGGAAATTGCTTTCCCCATTCCACATACACTTAATGGTGTAAACTCTAAGGCATAGTCTAGCACTTTCTTACAAAGTAAATAATGGAATTCCATTTCCCATTCTGTAATCAACATGTTTTGCTAACATTTTCCTTTTTTCCCCATGAAAAATTGCTACAATACTTGATTACAGCAGCAAGAACATTGTAGGCAAGAATGTGGAAGAATACAGAAATGTCAACAGTTCAGGACTGGACTGTTTAAATATTTGAATTCTCAGAGATGGACAAATTGACTATACCACTGAAGGAAAAATCAATAGACGACTGTAGAAGACTGGAATTCATTTTTGAGTTATATACAAGGCAAAGAAAAAATATAGAATTTTTGCAGGTTTTGACTTATAATTTTTTGGCATTATGTAGGAGTAGTGGTATACTTTAATTTAGAATCCACGTTAATTGGAAATGTTATAAATGGACAGAAGAAATCAAAGACTAGGAAGTGGAAGGTTAATTTTTAATGATATGTGTTGTACAGAGAATTTTTTATACGTTAAGTTCTTGTATCTGGATATTCTATGTAATTTTGTAAACTGTTTTTATGTTTTTAATCAACAAAAAATTAAAAACAAACATGCTTTGCTACATATTTCTTTTTCATAGATGCTAGCAACTTTTTCTTTAATGGTACTGAATGGAAGCATTCTGGAAGCACTAGATGGGCATTTGAGGATTGTTTATAAGATCCTTCCCATATCAGTGCTGTAAGTGCAGCCAAAAGATTTGCTGATGGTTGAAAAGTGTAAATAGTAAGGGTGGTTCTTCTGATTTCCTTCCTACATGCTTGATGTACATGGGGAGTGGGGGAAGAACAATGCTTGAGCATCAGTATAGTCAATTCTTATGACACCAAGGGCGTTATCACATGCGGTGGCAAGAAAGCGGCATGGAATCAATCCAGAACCATACCGGAATAGACCCCGTAGCTTCAGACAAGAAAGCAGCATCATTCCGGTATGGTTCTGGTCACGGCAGATGTAATTCCTCAAATGAAGAGGAATTGCAAAGAACGGGGATGATGCCGCAATGCGCCGGGGATGGCACTGGATGGGGCGGGGTTTGCTGCGACGTCATTTGAACACATGGGCAAAGGATCCGGAATGGGACAGGGATGGGACAGCTTTAGACCCCGTGTGATAACGTCCCAAGAGTAGCAATTTCCTATTTAAAGCATGCATGGATGTGTGTGTATGTGCCTTCAACTCACCTGTTGACTTATGGTGCCTCCATGCATTTCATAGGTTTTCTTAGGCAGGGAATACTCAGAAGTGGTTTTGCCAGTTCCTTTCTCTGAAATATAGCCCACAGCAGTCTATCATCTAAATACTAACTAGCACTGACCATGTTTAGCTTCCAATATCAGATGGGATCTTATGCCTTTAGGATATTTAGGCTAGCTGCAAATAATGCATGCCACCTGCATGCACACTCATCCACACACAAACACACTTTTTTTTTCCTGCACAGAATAAGTCCCAACAAGAGAGTGGTCTTTGAAAACCATGCAGCTTTTGATATCTTTCTCACAGTAAAGATCAAATGGGTAAAAAAGGTGAAGCATATTATTGCAAGAGGAATTTGCCTGACACTGAGGACTAGGGCAGCCCTACTGCTATTGCTTCTGCTTCTATGCCCCCCCCCCATCCTTTTGTTTAATTATTACAACTTGATTTTAAAATTGCAATCCTTGACACTCATACTTGGACTATAGACATTGTTTTAAATAGGAATGTTGTCTCAGCAGGCATGCATGGGAATATCCCAAGAGAGTGGTGGAATACATCAAAATGCTTTTGTAAACTAATTTGATTCATTTTTTCTCTTCACTTCCACCACGTATCAGTAATGGGAATTGTGAAGTCGTAGGCTTTTATGGCCAGCATCCATAGTTTTTGTGGGTTTTTCGGGCTGTGTGTCCATGTTCTAGAAGAGTTTCTTTCTGATGTTTCACCAGCATCTGTGGCTGGCATCTTCAGAGAAACAATGAGTAATGGGAATTGTTTATGTGCTGTGATTGTAAAGTCCACAACAAGATGTCTGATGTTGGGGTTGGGGAGGTAAGCCTTCACTTGTGTTGTTCCTGCATGCAAGAACACACAACTTCAGCAGTTTCTCCTCACTGCAGAAACATACAGGTGCAATTTGTTTGGTGACTATTTGCACTTTGGGATCTCTTTAGGGGAAATTCATTTCCACAAAAATGTGCACGTTTGCTGCACAAACAATATTTCAAGTTTCTGCTCAGAAATAAATTTTTCTGCAAACACACACGCACACACACACTTTTTTATGGAAATAGATCTTCCATAAAACATCCTCAAAGGACAATCAGCAGTTCTCCTAGTCTTGGGAAAGATTCTTCATACCTCTATCTTGACTAATATTTGTGACAATTACTTTGCAAAGTTGTGTTCTGCAACTCTGAATTATACAATACTGTGGGGGTGAGTATGTTTCTAAAGAAATTTATTGGTAGATTAATGGACATTAGGCTATATGAATGATGGTGTTCTCCCATATGAACCAGTCCATGTTTTGAGATTTCCTGAGGAGGTCCTTCTGTCTACCCCATCACCTAGTGGGATCATGGGAGAGAGTCTTCTCCACAGTTGCTTCTCCCAGCTCTGGAAATTACTTCTATGAGCGATTAGACTGAGACTCCCCCTTACTATCTTTCCACATCCAAGTGAAGACCTCTTTATTCTTGAAGGCCTTCAAGGACTGTTTTTTTTTTTTTTTTAGGGGGGGGAACCACGGACTATATAAAATAGGCTGTGTATTTTTATCCAATATCTTTTAATGATTTCTGTATTAACTGTTATGATTCTAATTTTGATAGTTTAATTGCTTTTTAACTTTTGCATGCTAAGACCTTTAACTATGTTTGATTTAACTGTTGGAAGTCAGTTTGAGTCCTGAACTGGGAAAAAGGTGGGAAAAGAAGACAAAGACGAAGATGAATACGAAGATGAAGATGAGGACGAAGACGAAGAAGACGAAGAAGAGGAAGAGGAGGTCTCAATTGATTGTAATGCTATTGAGCATCCACTAGATGGTGATATTTGCCTATAGAAATGGCCCTTAATGCCCTCTCTGCTCCCCCATTATGGTCAGCTCATCTCCCAAAGAGAAGTACTCCACTGTCGCTCCAGAGTTTCCAGTAGTTTTAAAAGCTTTTCATCTTTGGATGTTTTGCCAGGGCTTTTAAGACAAGAGTACTGTGGAGAAGGCAGTGCTAATCTCCAGATTTGTTTTGTAAATTGCTCTTTTGGAATTCTGTTTCAGCCTTTTCGCATGGCTTTTTTTCTTTGTAGTTTGCATTGTGCGCACCATTAATGCTGAAAATGTGTGTTCACTTACCTAGGGCTTAATAGGACTTCTTAAGTAGACAATAGCTTGGAAGACTATAATACTGACTATATATATCAGCCAGAACAGAAGTGCATGTTCATCTGCTGACAACTCAATCAATCAATCAAGTTAATTGTCATCATGATTTTTACACAGGCTGAGGACAGGATGAACGAATGGAGAAAGTAAATACATTATAAAATCAGTGTCATCATAGACATTATTTCAGTCGTCAAAGCCATAATCAGGCCATCTTCTAGAACAGCTCAGAGGATTCTTACCAGCAAATGAGGTTTCTATTGACTAGCTTTGATCTTCAGGACCAAGGATTTCTACACAGCTTACAATATTGCAGTTGCAAGCAATGGCCTATTAGTGCCTTGTGTGTGTATTTAAATGCAGTTGGCCTTCAGTATCCATAGATTCTGCATCCATGGATTCAACCATCCACAATTTGAAAATATCCCTTTTCCCCCCAAAAAACCCAATCCTTGATTTTGCCATGTTGTACATGTAATTTTACTAAGTCATTGTATTTAACGGGACTTGAGCATCCATGGATTTTGGTATCCACAAGGGGTCCTGGAACCAAACCCCAGCAGATACCAAAGGCTCACTATATAGTTTATGCATGTGTACAATTTTTAAATGAGGTGCAGAATACTATTCTCTTGCCCTTGCATGCTATCTAACACACACCTAGCAGCTGTCAAATTCTGGGAGGCACTGCTGTTGGTCCTTCTCATCAAAGGGCAATAGAGATTGGATGTAGTTCAGACCATGAATTACATGTGCTCCAGAACTGCATTTGGAGAGCTAAAACTGGTGTGCCAGATGCACCCACTCCTTGAGACATCATCTGGCTACAGTGACACATGCCTTCATTATATCCCATTTGGATTACTATAACACAGTCTATCTGGGGCTGCCTTTGGAAACCATACAGAAACTTGAGCTGGTCCATAATGCTCCAGCCAGGTTGCTTACTGGGTTAGGTTGTAGGATGTATATAACCCCCTTGCTGAAACAACTCCACTCAGTTCATTTCTGGATATTATTATAATTATTATTCCACTTTTCCCCAAATTTGAATCACAAAGTGGCATACAAAACAGTATAATTAAACACTACAATTAAAAAGAAACAAAACTTCACATTAAAATAGAATTAAGCTAGTACAGTATTAAAGTATCACTCATTAGAAGAATGAAGTGTAATTAAAAATAAATTCAGTGCATATTAAAACATAGGTTTTTGTGGTTTTTTTTGGCTGTGATACCACATTCTAGAAGAATGTATTTCTGTTGTTTCACCTGCATCTGTGGCTGGCATTTTCAGAGAATGGTGGCATGGAGGTGTGAGGGGTCCTCCTACCCAGAGGCCTTGCCTCAACAGGACAATACACAGATTTACATGCTAATACTCTCAACCAAGGGTAACACGGGGTATATACCCCACACACCTCCATGCCACCATTCTCTGAAGATGCCAGCCACAGATTCAGGCAAAACATCAGGAATACATTCTTCTAGAATATAGCCTCACAGCCCAAAACCCCACAAAAACCTATGGATGTCAACCGTAAAAGCCTTTGACTTCACATATTAAAACAGTAAGAAAAACTAAAACAATCTATAACAATAAAAATAAATCTATATACATTCCTTAAACTTTAAAAACCAGCACCAGGCAGCATTAAGAGCCCAACC
This sequence comes from Phrynosoma blainvillii, assembly GCA_026167975.1. Taxonomy (NCBI): domain Eukaryota; kingdom Metazoa; phylum Chordata; class Lepidosauria; order Squamata; family Phrynosomatidae; genus Phrynosoma; species Phrynosoma blainvillii. Next base: position 10,431,866 of record JANUYF010000004.1, read on the forward strand.
TCAACCATTTGTGAAGACTTGGCAGCACAATTTTTTTTTTTTTTAACATGCCGCTGGAAGGACACCTTGTTTTCTGTTGGTCCAGAGACATTGACTATTAAAGAGATCATGAGTATGAGTTTGCAGGAGCTGGGCAGAGCAGTAGAAGACAGGAGGTCTTGGAGATGTCTCATCAGCAGGGTCGCCATGGGTCAAGACCGACATGTGAATAAGCTTTGAAAATGGTGTGTTTTTTAAAGGGTTTCTTGCCACAGGAAGAAAACTGATTAAATTACTCATTGCTACCTTTGAGAAGAAACTTGGTGAAGAACTATATTCCTGCATGGCAATGGACCATTTTGCTATGGGTATCTAAGGGTCTCTGCAGACCGGCCCTTAGGGTCGGCCTGGAGGCAGAGTCGGGGTGGGGCAGTGCACACCAGCTGCCCCAACCCCACGTCAATGGCATCCTGATACCACACACCATTACGCACAGTACACAGCATCAGGACGCCCTCCCGGTGCAGCGTTCTGATGTGCTGCGCCAGAAAGGGCACTGAAGATCCACACGCCAGCTCTTTGCTCTTTTCAGGGCAGCAAAAAGGAGGATCAGGGCCACGGCGTGGGGTGCCGCTCTGTGTCGCCCATCTGTAGTCCCCCTAAGTGTTTTAAGGTGTTCTTTCTCTGTGTTGAGGGAAAAAATTGTGAATGCTCATATCTGAACAAAAGTCATACATTTTTTTTTCTGGGAAAACAGCAACATTTGTGAACAGCAAAATGTTTCCTGTGCAGAAAGTGCTATTCATGTGCTATAAGTTCATACCTGGCACTAGCCAATTTTGCAGAGAGAAAGTCCTGGATTGTGAATAGTCTTCAAAAACTGTAGTGTATTCAAAATCTTTTTTTTTTTTTTGCAAAGGGAAGAAGATTGCTTAAATTAATTATTACTTCTTTGAAGAAGGAAATTAGTGAAGAATTACAACCCTATTTCACATTGACACTGAACATACGGCTAATGTGAGTATGGGTGCCACATGTGCCAACAAGTAGTTACACAACACTTAGCACAACAAGTGTAATGGGCACAATCTCTCTCCCCCCATCATGTGTTTATGGATGTATGAGGGACTCATGCAAAACGTCTTGTGGTCAGTTAGTAAATATTTACAAGATGTAGTGGAGTGTGCATATATACTTGATGCAAGTATATTTAGCTATTTCAGCTGAGCAAGATAAACTCAATACCAGGAACAAACATATTCAAAAGACCATTCTTTTGGCAGGCCCAGGCTTTAACTAGTGCCATAAAACATGTTGAATCCCTATTCATCCTGTAGAAATCTTGTTGACAAACATTCAGCACCAGCTGAGATTTTTCCTATCTCATAATAGATGGCTAAGATCAGTACTGCCCAGTGAGCCTGTATAAAAATAAGAACCTGGGATTTTTATGTAAGGGTGGAGTGACACCAGCCACCAAGCCACAGCTGAGCTGCCTCCCAAAATATCCTTGCCAAGAACCCTTTAATTTAGACCATAAGCTAGAATGCAGTTTGGTAAAAGCCTAACTCATCTTAAAACAAAGTTTATTTCCATTTTCTTTGTATCTAGATTGTACAGGACATGCTCTGCCTTTCCTTAGGCTCTATATTCTACCATTAGATCCATCTCAGAGTACCTGAGTTCATGTCTCCATATCTGGGTGGAGGGAAGGTTTACTGTCTTCTTGCTAGTGTCATCTTTCTCTCCATCCCCTTTTTCCACCCTACAGTGAGTTATTTCAGAAGCAGCTATAAAGAGAACAAAATACTTGGCCAAGTGGGCTAAAATTGGCCCAGGAGCTGTCAGTCTCTGTTTCTCCCTCTGTTCCCTTGATAGTTTCCTTTAATAGTAAAACCCAATTTTTTCACTTAAGCATGCCATTTCCCCCCTTTCCTCTTCCACCTACTCTTCTTTTCATTACTTCTCCCCCCACATTTTTCTTAGTCATGCCAAAACTAAAAAAATCCTTCTCTCAAAGTAGCAAACAGATCTTTTCCAGCTAGCTGGTGGATCATTCATATGCTTAGAAAGATGGTTCCCAACTGTTCTAGATGGAGTCATACTTTCCTAAAGTTGACACTCTGGGGGTGCTCAGAAATTCAAATTTTTCATGGAATCTTAGAGCTGGGAGGAACATCAAGGGCCATTTATTGTAACCCTCTGTTATGCAACTAAAATATTCCCAAAATTACCCATACAACCTTTGTTTAAAGGCCCCCAAAGAAGGAGAGTCTACAATACTTTGAGACACTCTAGACTCCTGTCTTACAGTAAAGAAATTGTTCCTAACATTTAGTTTAAGTGTCTTTTCTTTTGATATGAACCCATTGGTATGTGTTCTAGGCTGTATCCGCACAGCAGAAATAATGCAGTTTGATACCACTCTAACTGTCATGGCTCAATGCTATGGAATTATGGGAACTGTAGTTTGAGGAGACATTTAGCCTTCCCTGTCAGAGGACTCTGATGCCACAACAAACTACATTTCCCAGAATTCCATAGCATTGAGCCATGACAGTTCAAGTAGTGTCAAACTGCATCATTTCCATAGTGTGGATGCAGTCTTTTCTCTAGAGCAGCAGAAAATTATGAGAGGCCCAAGCGATATTGGTACATGAGATGTCACTCAGTAGTTTAAACTGATTTGGCAATTATACAGACCCTTGTGGAGCAAGGATATTTTATTTATGTGTTTTATTAAAACATTTATTTATTTAATTAATTACATACTTCTACAGCACAAAAGTCAGAATCATGTAAGCCATCGTATTCCCTATTACCATTGATGGATGTGAGAGCTGGACAGTCAAGGAAGAAGATAGGAGGAAAATCAACACATTTGAGATAATATGGTACTAGAGAAGAGTTCTGAGGATTCCATGGATGGCCAAAAGGACAAACGAATGGGTCCTACAGCAGATCAAGCCAGAGATATCCCTGGAAGCCAAGGTGACAAGACTCAGGCTGTTATAGTTTGGAAACATCATGAAAAGGCATGAATTGTTGAAAAAGACAATAATATTAGGAAATGTAGAGGGAAATAGAAAGAGAGGAAGGCCACATGCTAGATGGATGAAATTTGTTAAAGAGAACAGAAATATGAGTTTGCAGGAGCTGGGCAGAGCAGTACAGGACAAAGGAGCCTGGAGTTGTCTCATCCATAGGGTCGCCATAGGTCGAGATCGATGTGAAGGCACTTAACAAAAAAACAAAAAAAACAACCTCTCTCCATGTCTAAATATCTCAGTGTACAATAAAATCAACTCAACTAATTTAAAGCAATTGAAGAGAGTTTTTAAAAAGAATGAATTCAAATGACTAAAAACATATGAAACAATATAACAAGTTAAACACGCCCATTTAAAATACGTTTTAAAAGAGTTTAAAGCAATTCAAACCCATGTATGAATTTTTATAAAATCAATTAGTAAACGAAAAAAAGTGACATGATTTTACTTGGGACTGGAATGACAGCAGTAGGCAGCAAAGAAAGCTCACTGGTGGGACTTCAGTGGAGGTCCCCTCTAGCCGATCTCAAACTTCAGGCAGGTTTATAGCAAGTGCAACCTTTAAGTATCAGTAACCTGCCAACTGTTAGGAAAGTATTGCACATATTTTTCTCCTGAGCTGGGCATGGGCTGGGCATGGGTGTAAACTGCTTCAAAACTGATGTTTTCTCATGCCTTCATGCCCAGCTTAGAGCATTGTGTACCTGATCTGAACTTTGCAAAGAAAGGGACTTTCCCATTCTTTGCGAAGTCCAGAGAAGTCCCCTTTTCTTTGTATCCAGATTGTACTGATCAGGTACATGATGCCTCCGAACTGGGCTCAGAGGCATGCAAAAGCATCCATGCCCCACTCAGGAGAAAAACATGTGTAATAATTTCCTTACCCAAGTTTATCCTTAATGCAGAAATAAGAGGCTTTGTAGTTTTGCAAGATATTTAGCCTTCTCTGTCAAAGAACAATACACAAATTTACATGCTCAGGGTGGGAAGATATGTGAAGAGGACTAATGTTTATTTACTTAGTGGTCCATTGTTTGCTGGGAACCCCCCTGACCCTGGGTAAAGTTCATTTGCATTTGTTGAGTCTTGACTTTGGTTTCCTCTTCGCACATCCTCCCACCCTGAGGCCTTGCCTCAATAGAACAACACACAGATTTACATGCTAATTTACATGCTAATTCCCAGCAGACAATGGACCATTAAGTAAATAGACACTAACCCTCCTCACATATCCTCCCACCCAGAGGCCTTGCCTCAACAGAACAATACAGAGATTTACATGCTAATCCTCTGAACCAAAGGTCACACAGTATATATACACCCCACACACCTCCATGCCAGCATTCTCTGAAGATGCCAGACACAGATGTAGATTTCTGACAATTTACAATCACAGAGTTCTGTGCTTTTTTAAAAAAAGTAAATTTGCCATTCTTTCTTTTAACAACTAAATGTTGCCCAAGTACTTACAAAATGCAATTTGATGCCTGCACAAAAATGAGCAAAAACATTACAGAAATTGGCAATACCAGCCTTTTTCTTCACTGAAACAAAAGGTCTGTGGTGCAACAGAAACAGGGAGAATGGTGAATGACATGTCCACTTACATGACTATGCAATAACAATACTGTAACATTAAAGCAATCCACACCCGCATGATCACATGAATGAAGCAGCATTGGTGGTTATTCACAGGTATCTATCATTAATGCAAAATTGCATGATGATACCTGTATAACAATGGATCGTCAATGGATAAATGATGACATCATGTGAGAAAGCACAGAGCTCTGGGATTGTGAATTGTCAGAAATCTTTCAAAGAATCTTGCAAGTAGCTCTAGTGGTAAGACTTCAACAAAAGACAAAAACAAATCCCAACCTGCACATAGCAGGATGAAAAGGGAATGGAAGCTGGAGATCGTATGTGTGGTACAGAATCCAAAAACATTTGTTTTAAACCAAGCCCTGCAGTGCTATTGAAAGTTAATGCAGAAATAAGAAGCTTTGTAGTTTTCCAAGATATTTAGCCTTCTCTGTCAAAGGGCTCTGACAGAGCCGAACTACTGAACTACAAATCACAGAATTCCATAGCATTGCACCTTGGAAGTTAAAGTGGTGTCAACCTGCTTTATTTCTGCAGTGTGTATGCAGCCTAAGTCACCAAGGATATGTGAACAAAGCCAATACAAAGTTCTAGCTTTGAACAATGTTCACCCTCTGCAATGCTAGAAATTTGGGATCCGAAGTAAAATTTCATCAGGGGCTGAATTCTTATTTGGGGGCAAAGCTCTCACTTTTCATAACTACTCTCTTATTTTCTCAAACATAAATCCCACTGCATTCAATGGGGAATGCACCATATTCAGGAGGAAATATACTGCATTAAATACAGTTTACCTCCTAAGAAGTGTGTTCAGGATTATAGCCTACCTATCTCTGTCCTCACTCCCTCTTCTAATTAAAGTTTCTTGATTTACACACACCCTCATTTCCCCTCCAGAGGCCAGACCCCTCCCAAAAACACCTCCTGCTCTTGTGCTTTCCATCTTTCCAAAGTTAGCCTCAGTCTAAGCTACAGGGGCACATCATTTCTTTGCTTTGGTAACTGCTGTGGAATCTTTGGAGTTTAGGTATTTGATCTCTCCCCCTACTTTTCTCTCTCTTGCTCTGTTTCTTTCAAATACTACTCTCTTAAAAGCACTGTCCCTTTCAGGCACTTAGGAGTGGGATGGAGAGAGGCTTCTCCCCTCCTTTTTCATGTTAAGGTTCTACAAAACATCCTGCTGGGTTTGGCTTCCTTTTGATTTGCTTTTCACTTTTGGAGAGCCAGCTTCTGTTCTGGCTGCAAGTGCAGTGCAGCCAAGTGTTTGGGACTCCCTTCTCCAGGAGTGACTGGATTCTCTGAGCTGGATTCCCTAAACAGGTAAGAGAACTGTTGCAAATGCAGGAATGATGTGATTCAAAAACTTCAAGCCTGCTCCTGTTAGCTAGTTCCCCCCCTCTCCTGAATTTCTAGGGGGGAAAGCAGTATCTGCCCAAGTTGCTGTTTACCTGGTGAGCTTAAGTGACTCACTTCAGACCAATGAACAGAAAGTACTTTTGTTCAACCTGTATCAACAGATCTGTATCTGAGAGATGGAATTCCATCAGCGAAGGCTACTAATCTCTCTCTCTGTGGTGGTTTTCAGTAGACTTTGATTTGTTAATATAGCACATTGACAACCCAGGAAATAATTACCAAATTAAAGGATATGTGATCCATTTACTCTGGAATAATGTGGCATAGTGGTTTGAGCATTGGACTAGAACTCTAGAGACCAAAGTTCAATTCCCACCTTGGCCATGAAACTCGCTGGGTGATTTTGGGCAAGTCACATGTTCTCAGCTTCAGGGGAAGGCAATAGCAAACCTCCTCTGAACAAATCTTGCCAAGAAAACCCCATGATAAATTTGCTCTAGAATTGTTATAAGTTGGAAACGACTTGAAGGCACACAACAAGAACAATAGCTAGTAAGATTACTCAATGAAATAAGGGGTAGGAGTTATGTCCCTTTAATGATTGTGTAGAAAAGGCAGTTTCAGCAGGTGTTGCTTGTGTGACACCTGAAATTCCCTCTTGTACAGTGACTTTATGCTCTTTCAGACTTACATCAACCCTTTGGCTATCAAGGGGTTTTCTTGGCAAGATTTGTTCAGAGTTGGTCTTTCCTTTGCCTTCTTTTGAAGCTGAGAGTGTGTGCCTTGCCCAAGGTCACTCTATAGATTTCTATGGCTGAGTGGGAAATTGAACCCTGGTCTCCAGAATCATAGTCTACACAAACAACTATACTATGCTAGCTCTCAGTGTCTATACTCTTCCTAAAGTGAGGCACCCAGAACTGAACACAATACTTCAGATGAAGCTGACTAATACAGAATATTGTGGGACTATTACTTCCCTTGTCTTGGAAATCAAGATTCTATTAATGCTGTCACAGTCCAATGCTCAAATCACTATGTTGTGCTGACTCTCCTGCACAACCATTAAAGGAATAGGAGGCTTGCCATTTACTTCACCTGGCAAATCTAATAGCTAAGGAATAAATATATAACCTTACATATGAGGATTCCAGCTTTAGTATCAGGTAGTATCACTAATGTAATGAATCTATACTGTAAAGTCTTTGAAATACATTTTATTTGGTTAAAATGACCTAAAGTAGTACTCATTTGTACATACAAATTCTTAGCATCCAAATTTCAAAAAAACCAAGCTATACTTAAAACATGGTATTGCTATGATCACTCAGCTGCCATCTAATGTGTGCCCTTCTTTGGTTTCAAAGTGTATGTAAGAATAGTACGCTAAAATGGGAAGTCCCAACTCTTTATGTAGATGTCACTGCTACCGTAGGGAGATTATGTTCTACTACAATGAAATGCAAGTGGCACTTGCACTGTGGAACTCCTTCTCCAAGGTGATTCTTCGGGCCTAAGTATTGTAGTGTCATCAAGGTTGTTAAAATATATATTAGTAGGGCTTGCAATTACATTTATCAATGTGACGTGCTTCTGGTTGTTCCCTCCATACCCTCCCCCATCTGTCCCCTTACACCTTCATCAGCTTTTCATGTCTAGGGAATGTGTTCTACTTTCATTGGATTGTTGTGGTTGTTATTTTGGCTTAAGTCAGATTCCCTATACATTTCTTTGGTAATTCTGCAAACTTCAAGATTCTGCCCTAGCTTCTTTGATATAGAAGGTGCCAATTTGTCTACTTAGGCAATGACACCAATAGCCTAAAACCAGGAGATGATCTCCTTCCCTGGGTATCTTTGAATGGTTTTTGATAGTACAGGTTGAGTCTCCTTTACCAAAATGCTTGGTGCAAGAAATGCTAAGGATTTTGGATTTTTTTGTGGGGGTTGGGAGTTTGGAATATTTGCAGGTACATAATGAGATATTTTGGAAATGGGACCCAAGTTTCATATACACCTTATACACATAGCCGATAAGTAAATTTATGCACAATATTTTAAATAATTCTGTGCACAAAACAAAGTTTGTATACACCGAACCATCAGAAAGCAAAGGCATGACTATCTCAGCCACCCATGTGGACCATTTTGGAATATTTCAAATTTCAGAATTCCAGATAAGGGAGTTGCAATGTTTTCTCTGCAGTGAGAAGCTAAAATAACATCTCTTAATATTGACAAGTTATTGGGTAGTCTGGTTGCTGGTAGGCAGCATGCTTGTCCATGTGCCCAGAGTGGTAGCAGCATATATTCTCTGGTTGCATTATGCTAGTCCTACTTAGCACAATATTATTGTATTGTGTATAATTATTGTTATATTATGCTAGCCCTACTATTAATATAGATATCATATGGCCAGAGGTAGTATCTTTAAGTAGAGCCAGTGTGGTGTAATGGTTTGAGGGGTGGGCAATGACTCTGGAGTCCCAGGTTCAAATCCCAGGTCAGCCATGGAAATCCATTGGTTGGGTGACCTTGGGCAATTCACAACACTCAACTTAGAGGATAGAAAAGGCAACTCCTCTGAAGAAGCTTGCCAAGAAAACCCCATGATAGGTTTGCTTTAGGGCTATCATAAGTCAGAAATAACTTGAAGGCACACAACAAATAAGAATCATTATGGTGGTGGTATCATGCAAAAGGGTAGGCATATTCCAGTCCTCAAGATCTTATTGAACTGCAGTTCTCCATTTTCTTGGCTATAATGTCTACTGCTCATAGGAATTTCATGCTGCCACACTTGGAACTTTGTACTGTATGTATCCCTATTGTTTAACATTTGTATCAGGAGAGGTTATTCATGTTCTTACTCGGTGCCTGGATGCAGTGATAGGTTTAAGAAAGCAAGCTGAATATGAATATGAATTTTACCACTACAATGACTTTATAGGTGAATGTTTTCTGATTATGGGAGTTGGGGAATGTGCCATCCTCAGAAGGGATAGGTTTGGCCCAAACTGAAACCAGCATAGTGTCTCTGTAATTTTAAACTCAAGCAGGATGAGAGTCCTTAAAGCTCCATTAGGTGAGACAACAGTATCTGTCCTATCTCTCTTTCCAAACCCCAACTTTCAGCCATAGCTACCCGCTCCCCAAATCACTTCACTGGATGGGAATGGGGGGAAGGGACACATAGGAACACCTAGCACTGTTCTTATGACATCTGTATCCAGAGACAAGAGCAGAGCTAAGCATCACTTTATGCTCTCTACCAGGGATGCAATAGTTATGTTGGGAGGAGATAGGCCTAATTCTAGGTCAGCTTTCTCTGTGTCTACATGTTAGCAAATATGTGCAAACAAATTCCATTTCAACTCCTGTTGCTAAGACTGTGGGGCAGACATTTCTGTGCTACATGTTGGAGCTAGCCTTTGATACAAGGAAGCCAATCATATCTCAAAAGATATTTGTGGCTTTTCATTCAGCATATCTTGGAAAACTCAGCACACATTTCTGGTGGAATATTTTGTAGACATGCCTTTTAAAAAATGTCACCCTGTAATATTTTCCCTTGAGGCACTTGTTTTAATCACAATTTTAATCATTCTGAAACTTTTCCTTCTCATGCTCCCCTTGTTAAAAGGGGCAAAAACCTAGTCAGAATGGAAACCCCCTGTTTCAATCACAGAGCTGAGAGAATAAATCATGCTAGCAATTTTCTTTCATTTTTGTGACCTGGAATATTTCTGAATCATGTCACTTGGAGCTCTCCATACAATGCTTGGGAGGGATGTCAAAAGTTTCAGCATACACATCAAACAAACTAGACATTTGTGTTTGGACCTGGTTGTGTGCCTGCAAGTCACTGCTTTGAAAAATGGTTGAAAAACATGTTACTCAAGTGACATGGAAACCTGATGATGACATGGGCATTCTGTGTCCACAAAGCAACATTATCTGTGTCATGTACTGCCTAACTCAGGTTCAGAAACACAAGCCTCAGAAAAGCTTTATTCAGAAAAAACGAAATGACCACAACATAACGATGCTGCTAGGACTGAAGCAATGTCAGTTACACAGAATAATAAAAACTCATAGCAACTCAAATGTTTTACATGGACTTACATCCCATCCATTTAATATCCAAAACATTATATTTCCCAGGAGTATTCCTCACTCTTCCCCTCATACTAAGCATTTTCATTGAATTGACCTTGATTGCTTACAGCCTTTTATTTCCTCTTTTTACCCAGTGACTTGAAAGATATACAATCCTTCCAGCCAACATCACCAATTGGGTAGCATATCCCATCATTCAATATTACAAAACATATGGAAAATAAATAGCTGGTAAGCATGGAAGGAGCTGTGGTCCTAACAATCTGTTAAAGTATTTTTTCCCCACAGAAAAATAATGTATTTGCACAAAAAACAAATCTTCCACATGGGAAATTGTGCAGACAATTGTGTTTTTAAAATACAACTGTACAGTAAGATTTTCATAGATTTTAACATACAGCAAAGTTGTTTTCATCAATTTCAAATCAATTTTATTGTAGAATGAATTATAGATAACAGTCATAATAAAAACATCAGGGGCATAATAATAAGATATTATATGGGTTTGTTGTTTAGCATATTTTCAAGGATTCAGGAGTTCTGAGGTGGTACATCATTCCAGTTCCACAAGTGATGGGCTGGAGGTTTCAAGAGCTGTATACTGTCATTAATATATTCTATGAGAGGATACCAACATTCCACAAATGGTTTTCTATTTGTAGCTCCTATATTAGGTGACATTTTATCTGATAGTTTCTCCATTCATCATACTTCCCATACTCTATTTCATTGATCAAGCTACAGTATTTTCTACACAGAAACATATTTTGGGAAATATCATTTTTGCAGATGTAATTTTCTGCAAAGAAAATGCTATTTCCTGTGTAGAAAATTTTGTTTGCTGCACAGAAACACCCCATACAAATTTTGTACAGAATAAGTCCTGAACCGCAAATAGTGTGACTGCAAAGCTTTTGAAGACCACCTTGCAGTGAGAAGAAAGTTGCTAAAGTTATTGATTTTGCCCTTTTGGGACAAAATAAATGGAGAATTATATCCCTAATATCTGTTCCAGAGAGCTGAGAAATATCCCAGAGCAGAGATACGTAAAACAAAAACTGGAAGGGGAGACAAGAAGAACACCATATTACACACCCTCTTAACTGTCCAATGTGATAGGGACCGGCCCAATTAATCCTCTGCCATTCCACTTTTTAAGCTGCTTTTCCAGTGTCCTTTTTTTAATCTCCTCTCCTTCTCCCCTTGTTTTTAACTTACTGAAGTTGCTGCAAACAGAATTCAAAGGGGAAAAGTAGCTTACATTCAATTCATTTATGAGAGGAGAGGAGAGGAGAAAAGGACAAAATCTTGGCCTTCCCAGTTGATACAGGCAAAAGCAAACCTGCAGCCTCTCCTAGTTTGTTGGTTGTGCTTCCTTAATCACTTTTGGCACCTCAACCACACGTTGATGTTGCTTGGACATAGGTGGTTTTCATCCATGAAAAGTAAGAGAATGCACTATTTCTGGCACATGGGAGCTCTATAGACAGAGAAAAACCACCTCTTCTGAAATGTGCTTGCAGATTTTACCATCCTACCTATACTAAAGTTTATGCTGAGGCAACATCTTCATTTCCTCAGTGGCTCTTTTCATCTTAGGAAAGGCAGTATAGCAGCATCTCACAGATACTGTGCACACATGGGACAAAATTCACCTGAGTCAACCCAAGGAATCTAGAGGCTGAAGCATCCATAGTTTTTTGTGGGTTTTTTGGGCTGTGTGGCCATGTTCTAGAAGAGTTTCTTTCTGACGTTCCGCCAGCATCTGTGGCTGGCTCTGAAGATTCTCTGAAGATAGATCTCTAAAGATGCCAGCCACAGATGCTGGTGAAACATCAAAAAGAAACTCTTCTAGAACATGGCCACACAGCCCAAAAAACCCACAAAAAACTATGGATGCTGGCCATGAAAGCCTACGACTTCACATTGAAGCTTCAATACTTTAACAAGAGATCTAAATCAGTTTGGACAAAAAAGTAAATCATAAATCATAAAATCGTAAGATTTGGAGGAGACCTCAAGGGCCATTCAGTCCAACCCCATTCTGCCATACAGGAACTCACAATCAAAGCACCCCCAGCAGATGGCCATCCCGCCTCTGTTTAAAAAGCTCCAAAGAATAAATAAATGAAGCAGCTCCTTCTTAGCTTTTCTTAGAATTGTGCTTAGATTGCTTTCTTTAATGCTTCCCAGCATTTCTCTTTTCTCTGTGGTCACTTCTTGATTATTCTCTTCCTAACTGCAGAAGGCAGACAACAGATAAATTCTCCTTAATGGCTGCTTGAACAGAACTGCATGGAGTAGAACCAGCTTTAGGATCTTCTGTAACCCAGTCTAGAGAGTCTATAAAATTGTTGAGGGTTTTCATGAAACAATAAAAGTAGGTTTTTTGTTTTACCTCACCCTGGACATTCAGAGTAGTTACTCATATTTTATAGTTCTAACATCATAGCCTGACATACTCTACAAGTATAAAAACCACATGTTCTAACAATCCTTACCACAGTTTTCAAGAAACCACAACATTTTTACTTTCCCCCTTATTTTCCAGGGCAAAAAGTAATAAACAATAGAGCTGAATGATAGAAAACTGCATTTGTATCAATATGGTAGATAAGAGAATAAGCTGGGTAGTGTATGGAGGAATTCCTGGGGAATATTTCTTAAGGTACACCAGAATATAGAATGTTATGTTTGTACCTGGTATATGAAGCCTTTCAAAAAGTTATTACCAATGTCTGTTCCTTCTTGTCTATATGTTCTGCCTTGCATTGAGGATGCTATCAAAATCTTTTCCCTTCTAGGTTACATCTGCATTGCAGAAATAATGCAGTTTGACACTGCTTTAACTGCCATGGTTCAATGCAAGGGAATTCTAAGATGTGTAGCTTTTTGTGAGATGTCCCTCCCTGTCAGAGAGCTCTGGGGCCCAACCAAACTACAATTCCAGAATTTCATGGAATTGAATCATGACAATTTAAGTGTTATCATATCCCCTCTTAACCGTCTCTTCCCAAGGCTAAACATACCCAGTACCGTAAGTTGTTTTTCATAGGACATGGTTTCCAGACCCTTCACCATTTTAGTCACCCTCCTCTGGACATGCTCATTTTTCAACATCCTTTTTGAATTGTGGTGCCCAGAACTGGACACAGTATTCCAGGTGAGACCTGATCAAAGCATAATAGAGTGGCACTATTACTTCTCTTGATCTAGACACTATACTTCTACTGATGCAGCCTAAAATTGCATTGGCCTTTTTAGCTGCTGCATCGTACTGTTGACTCGTGTTCAACGTGTGGTCTACTAGGACTCCTAGATCTCTTTCACATGTAGTCTCATTAAGCCAGGTGTCCCTCATCTTATATCTATGCATTTCATTTTTTTTTTTTTTACCTAAGTGCAGTACCTTATATTTCTCTGTGTTGGAATTCATTTTGTTAGCTTTGGGCCAGCTTTCTTTCTTTCTTTTTTAAAATTAATTGTTTTATTGTGGCCAATGACCATATTCCCAAATTCATATGAATATATAAAATACATAAAGTATATACATACTGTGAACATTAATAAGATACATACACTTATGGACATCAGTAAAATATGAATATAAATGTAAATATAAGTCATAAAGAATATAAGATATAAACATAAAATATAACTGCATACACAAATAGTAAAAACCTAATCATTTACTAATACCTTATTTTCACGGATCTTAACTGCAGAGGCACATCTAGGTCAACATCTCTATATACTTGATGGGAAGCCCACCAATACGAAGGACCCACTGAACTTCCAAATGTTACAAAGAATAGAGATAAACATGATGGAATGAATACAAAATACCATTTCCCAAAAACTCTCCATTGACTTCCAGTTTTAAGCAGGAGGACCCAACACTAAGGAAGAATTATAAGGATGAATTATAAATAATAATAATAATAATAATAATAATAATAATAATAATAATTTATATCCCGCCCCTCTGCAGAGCAATCGGGGTGGCTTACAACATTAAAATTTCCATACAGATATATTAATATAATTTAAACAGAACATAAAAATCCCAAATCCCACCCGTCCTTTAAGAAGCGTTCTTCTTATTCCAGGCCGGATGGTGCTGGGCCTGTTGCCTTTTCCCCAGATGACATCGGATGGAATGGAGGGAGGGCTCTTCTTATTCCAGGCCCGATGGTGCTGAGCCTGGTGTCTCTCTGCCAGATGACATCGGATGGTAATGGAGGGAGGGCTTATAAGGATTATAAGGCCCAGCTTTCTAATCTATTAAGGTCATTTTGAATTTTCTTCCTGTCTTCTGGGGTATTAGCTATTCCTCCTAATTTGGTATCATCTGCAAATTTCATAAGCATGCCCCCTATTCTTTCATCCAAGTCACTGATAAAGATGTTGAATAGTCCTGGGCCCAGGACAGAACTCTGTGGCACCCCACTGGTCACTTCTCTCCAGGATGAATAGGAGCCATTGCTGAGCACCCTTTGGGTTTGGTCAGTCAACCAGTTACTAATCCACCTAACAGTTGTATTGTCTAGCTCACATTTTACTATCTTGTTTGCAAGAATATCATGGAGGACCTTGTCAAAAGCCTTACTGAAATCAAGATATGCTATGTCCACTGCATTCCCTTCATCTAGCAAGCTAGTAATTTTATAAAAAAAAAGAGAGAGAGAGAGATCAAATTAGTCTGGCATGACTTGCTTTTGAGAAATCCATGTTGAGTTTTAGTGATTATGGCATTCCCTTCTAAATGTTCACAGACTCTCTGTTTAATGAACTGTTATAGAATCTTTCCCAGTACTGATGTCAGACTAACTGGGCAATAGTTGTTAAGATCCTATTTTTTCCCCTTTTTGAAGATGGGGACAATGTTTGCCCTCCTCCAGTCTGCTGGGACTTCTCCTATTCTCCAGGAGTTCTCAAAGATTATTGCCAGTGGCTCCGAGATTACATTTGCCAATTCTTTTAATATCCTTGGATGTAGTTCATCTGTTCCTGGAGACTTAAATTTATTTAGGTTAACCACATATTCCTGTGATTCCTATTTCCTTATTTTGTGCTGCATTTCCCCTATTGTGTCCTCTGCTCCATTTTCCCCAGGTTGAACACCCTTTTCCTTTTGTGAGAAGACTGAGACAAAATGTTGAGTAGTTTTCCCTTTTCTTTGTCCCCTGTTAGAATCTCTCCATCTTCTGTTGTTTTCTTCCCCTTTAATTTTTATCCAGAAGCTCTCCACCTGATTTTTAGGATTTAAGTCCTGGAACTCTTTACAGGTGTAAACATCCCTGACATATAATGCTATTCTTCCTCCTTTCTTGTTTGGCCTATTTCTCTTTAAAAGGTTATACTCCTCTATTCCTACATTCCAATCGTGACACTCATCCCACCAAGGTTTAGTGATGCCTATTGTATTTGCTTTGTTGTCTAGGAGTTCAAGTTCATCTTGTTTATTTCCCATGCTCTGTGCATTGGTGTAGAGACATCTAAGAACATGTGTCTTCCCAACTTGCTGCTTGTGTGAAGTTTTTTTCCTCCCACTGTTGGGCCCTTGTATCATTTGCCTTGTTCCTTCTATAACACTTTTACTATTATTTCCAGCCCATGATGTACTCCTGCCTTCCAAGATACCTTCCTAGATACTGTCTCCCTCCCCAACATGACTCAGTTTAAAGCCCTTGTGATCAAATGTTTGAGACTATTGGCAAAAATTCTTCTGCCAACTGGTGTGAGATGCAGCCCATCTCTTGCTAGAAGTCCATTATTCTTTCTACCTGTCCATTATTCATGGAGAATGTATCTTTCTTATTTGCTCCTCTTTGCAGACATTCTAGTTAGGAAATTGGTTAGGTTATGATGTTGTGAAATTATTTTTAAAAAGCATCATCCTGCACTGTTGAGTGACCGCAACATAATTTCAACCCAAACACGAAGATATTTTGAGCTTAACACTTCTATCTGTTCTATCTAGTGAACAGTAATAATCTATGGGAGTTGAATGTCCCAAACATCAGGATGGCCAAAAGTTCCTCATGTTTTCCTCTTCCTTTCAAGTACTATAGTGATAGGAACCTGTGGTCCAGTTTTTATTATTATTATTATTATTCTATCACAGCCAATGTAGCCAGTAGAAAAGAAAGGTGGAAGTTCAAATTTAACGTCTGGAGGGCCTTTGAATCCACACATATGAGATATAGCTTCCCACATTTTCTGGTTAGCTCAAAATGTGGCATGCTTCCAATGATGTATCTGTGGATGTCTGAGTCAAAAGAACACTGATTATTTTTAATATGACTAAACAGACCTGTTAAAGATACATCCTTGTCTTCAACTTATAAGAAATGGGCAAATTAAATTGTTAGAGTTAAGACAGTGGATGAAGTTGAATGAGGACACATTACATTTGGATCTCATGTTTCATAACTTTCCTAATGCTTGATCTAGTAATTTCCCTTCTTAGCCTGCCTTATGGTTTAATTACACAGTCTCCCGCAGAGTAATTCTGAGAGCTGTTTTCATGCCTTTTTGCAGAGTCTTCCCAATTATAAGGATAAATGCTTTTTTCTGTCCAGTTCATGAAATTAACACTGCTCCAGTTGGACTTAAAATATCACTCTAATTCTTTCTTCCCTTAGGGTGTAAGCCTTGGTTCCCAGTTGAGGAAAAAAGATGGAATATAAATCATATAATATAATAAACAGTTCAGAAAAATAACCATGTTAGTCTGCAGTATCAGTATGCAAAGGGATCTTGTAGTCCCTTTTAAATTAAATGTGCAAAAGAAGTCTTATGTAGTCTACTTCCTCAGATGCATTGAGTGAAGTTCTGTCCAGGAAGGACCTTTGTAAGACTATATGAATAGCCATAGACATGCAAAATTTGTGGGAATGATGATGAGATTACAAGTTCAGTTTTAAAGATGGTTGTGGAGGAACAAAAGCAGGAGAAAAGACGTTGCCTAAGGCCATGGTGAGTTGATGGGCATAAGGATGGTGGAAGGAGTTTTGGAAAATGGTGTATGCAGGCTGGGACAAGAAATGAAATGTGATAGGCTGAAAAAGAGTGTCCTTGTGAGGCTGGAGTGTTATAATAAAAGTGTTATAATATGTATCATGTGCCAGGAAGCCATTGTCTCTGTTCAATCCACTGTTGATGGATTGGAATTTGTGGATATATTCTAATTTAGCTGTTTCTCTGCACAGTCTTCCTTTGTAAGTTTTTGATCATCTGAGTAGAAATATATAGAAATATACTGTTAACTGATTACATCCATTGACTTGCATCCAGTTCAGCAGTTACAATATCATAAGATGGACTTACAGTATCCTAACTGCTGGGGATTCATGCTTATGTTAAGAATGATTAAATGTGACACCCAAAATCTAGCAATAGCAATAGCAGCTTCATTTATGTACTGCTTCATACCACACTAAACAGTCTCTAAGTGGTTTACAACTGTAAGCTAATTGCCCCCAACAAGCTGGGTACTCATTTTAGTGACCTCGGAAGGATGCAAAGCTGAGTCGATCCTGAGCCCCTAGCTGGGATTGAACTCACAACCTTGTGGTTTGTGAGTGATTGGCTGCGGTACAGGCATTTAACCACTGCTCCCCCAGGGCTCCTAGCTGAAGTGTTTCTGGGGCACTAGAAAATGACATCCACACCATGCTCCTGGTCACAAAGTACCTTGGGACAAGTGGTCTCCCCAGCTGCCTCTTTTCAAGGCACTCTATAACTGAGAGCACCTTGCAGATGTGATTTCTCAGTACCACCATCTCTACCACCTCAAAAACACTTCATTCAGGGCACTGCCAAGCTGTCAAGTTAGGGTGGGGCAGGCATTTTCAGTTGTAACTATAGTGATGGATCTCTGTCATCATATTTATGAAGACAATGTAGGATCTTGGCCATCTTCTTTTGCATTTTATGTACATTTTCTAGATTTGCAGAAGTACTTATCTGTTTTTGCACCTTCTCCATGTGTGTTTCTTTTTTAGTAGAACTATTCTTCTTTCAAGACCGTCCAGTGCCACCAGAATTACAGTTTGGTGAAACAGAAAAAGGCTCAATTCCCTTTAATAGTTTTTTATAGAGAGAATTGTTATGCAGGTATTGCTGAATTCCTTTGGAAATCCCCTCCTCTACAAATTATTTGCCACCTTAATAGCATTTTAGCATTTAGATTTCTATACCACTTCATAGTGAATTCAGCACTCTCTAAGCAGTGTACAGTCTGTAAGCCAGTTGCCCGCAACAAGTTGGGTACTCATTTTACCAGCCTACTAAGTCAACCTTGAAGCCCTGGAATCGAACTCATAATGTTGTGGCTGCAGTACTGGCATTTAACTACTGCGCCACCAGAGCTCCTTAACTTTTCATACAATCATAGAACCATAGAGTTGGAAGAGACCACAAGGGCCTTCCAGTCCAACCCCCTGCCATGCAGGAACTCTCAATCAGAACATACCTGACAGATGGCCATCCAGCCTCTGTTTAAAAACCTCCAGAGAAGGAGACTCCGCCACTCTCTGAGGCAGAGTGTTCCACTGTTGAACAGCCCTTACTGTCAGGAAGTGCCTCCTAATGTTGAAGTAGAATCTCTTCCTGTAGCTTCCATTGCACTGGGTCCTGTTCTCTGGAGCAGCAGAAAACAAGCCTGCTCCCTCTTCAGTCTGACACTGTTTCATATGCATCCAAACTACAGTCCCTTTATAAAGGCTACAAAATACAAAAAGATAGTGACACTTCCCTTATGTAATTGTGGGGTTAAACAGACTGCCCCAAAGGAGCAGCTTGCTGCCACCTCTTTGAGTGATGGATCAGAGCCATGGCAACTGCATGCCACAGCCCCAATCTGGCTATTTGCTGACTCATAAAGAAGCATCAGAAAGCCACTTTTTTATGCTGTGGCAGCAGTTTTTCTGTCTTTCTGCAGCGTGGCATGTGTAAACACCATGATATTGCCCATCGTATGGTCAATGGGGCAGTGTAACGCCAGCTTGGGGGTGGTATCAGGGCCTGCAGCATGCATACACCATGCCACCACACCACTCCAAACTCAGTGTTTTTTGCTGATCTGCTTTGCCCTGTCTTGCTTTTTGTCTTTGGTCTTCACTTAGTTCTACAAAAACAAAATGGCTGTAGGATTGCCAAAGTGGCATGAGCTGAGATCCTGTATTTGGGTAGGTAGTATTAATCCCCACATGTGGAGTTAAATTAATATACTGAGTGATTCTTGTGTTGAATGACAACTTTGAGCAATCAAATACAACTAGATATGCATCAGCTATGAATGTACATGGATGAGCACAATGGCATCACATGTGCATCTCTGCTTTCACAAGAACCTGAATTGAATGCAGACTTTGCATATCTCATAAAACTATCCAACAAAGTCTGGAAGTAAACTTATGTGTAATACACCAACAAGATTCCAGAGAGGCTTTATTAAACACATGCACAAAATCCTAATCACCAAGGTACAAAACATATTCTTAGGTCAGTTTTACACATTGTTTTAGGTGTATGTATTCTCTGGTGTGCATCTAGTGTTAACTAGGGATGTATGAAAAAATTAACTCTATTTTGGTTTTTTTAAAATGGGTTTTCCTTTTCTGCAACTCCCAGACAAAACACAGATACAGCTGCAATTTGTAATTCCATATGTTTCTGGGCTTCTACTGCATTCTACGAATGACAGATAAAATGTTTTCAACAACATAAACAGTTTTGGAAAATGTACAGACTTCCTCTCCTCAATGTGTACATTTCTAAAATGTGCAAAGACAATTTAGTCCAGAGAAACAGACCTGGTGGATCTGCTCATATAAATAGCCACACTAGCAAAATCAACAGTGTCTAAGTAATTAAATATAATTGGGAAAATAAATTAAAAATAAAATGTTAATACAAGGCTACTCAGATAATTGTGAATGCCATGCTTCTGGTCAGAGGAGAAATAACAAGTAAAAAAGGGATGCCTTTGAATGTGATGTTGATGGAAGACACATTCTTCTTGGATAGAATTTGTTTAAAATTTGTGATTAAATGACATATTCTGAATGCTGCTATATAATAGGGATGGGGAAAGTATCCAGATAATGACTGAAAAATGTGCTTCTTGAATGTTGCAAATCCTCTTGAGGAGAATCTTGGAATGCAGTTTGGGCCTTATTCTTTGCAAAATTCACACTTTTGTGCATAAAATAGCATTTTTTTGTATATGGAAAATAGAATTTTATATTTCCTGCATAGAAAATGCTGTATTCTGCACACACAAGAAACACCATATGTGAATTCTGCACGAAATAATTTGTATACTGTGAATATTCTTTGAAAACGATAGTTTTCAAAGTATTTCTCACAGAACAATAAAATTACTCATTGCTTCCTTCAAGAATGAAATTAGCAAAGTTGCATTCCTAGTATGTAGAATACATAGGAGCAGAAAGAATTTGGAAGGTCAATTTATATAACCTACATTACTTTGCTGCACTTGCTTCCTAATTCCAGCATCTCATGAATGTCAGAAGCTATTTGCGCTACCACAGCTGCTTCTATCTTTAATTCATTTGTGTAATGAAGGCTGCTTTTGTGATTCCTAGGCTGCTAGATTTTATGTTCATTAAATTGTCAGGGAGGCACCCAGATCATTTAAGATAGTCATGAAAACTATAGTATAATGCCTTGACAAACACATTTTGAATTCAAAGAATGGTTTCATTAATACATCATCATAGAGGTCAAAAGTAGCAAAAGGATGAGCTGTTTCTGGCCTGGGTCATCTCTTTGACACTTACTACTCAACTGCTGTGGAAAGGGCTTCATCTTACTTGGTAGTCATCCCCTTTCTTGTTGTGTGCCTTCAAATCATTTCCACCAAATGGAGAGTCTAAGGTGGACCTATCTTGGGGTTTTCTTGGCAAGGTTTGTTCAGAGGGGGTTTGCCATTGCCTTCTCCTGAGGCTGAGAGCATGTGAGCTGTCCAAGGTCACCCAGTGAGTTTGATGGCCAAGCTGGGCATTGAACTTTGGTCTCCAGAGTCATAGTTAAACACTAAACTACTACTCCACTGTGGCTCTAGTCATTCCCTACCCTGCCAATATTAAGATCATGAATGGGACAAAGCAAAGTGAGTTAACTTATGCAGGAGGCATTGTATGAAGATATTAAAGTCTTTGATTCCTTGCTATTCCATTCTTACTGCTGAACTTGATGGATGCAATCCTTAGCCCCAGGATGTGGGTACCTTTCCATTACTTTGCACTGCCTGTTTCACAGTAAGGGTTTTCCACACACCATATTTTCCGGTGTATAAGATGACTGGGCGTATAAGACGACCCCCAACTTTTCCAGTTAAAATATAGAGTTTGGGATATACTCGCCGTATAAGACGACCCCACTCTTCCAACACACACCAAATAAAATTTTTAAAAACATCAGATTTGATTTCAATATGGTAAATTTAATTCAAATGCTTATGACATGCAGATACTTAGCAGAAAAACTGTCACTTATAAACACAACAAACTACAGCTCCCACATGTTCCCTAACATTTATTTCTGCAGTGTATTTTGGACCTTACTTTTTCAAAAATAGTCCTGATTTACCATAAATGCTGCTTTAAAAATTATTTCCATCTCCCAGCTATGAGATGGTTGGGGGAAAATGAAAAAGTGTTGGGGGGAAGGACTGCCAATATATTAGGTGATGCATTCTGGGGTATGTACAATTTGCAGCCAAATAAGTGACCCTGGGCATGTCACACACTCTCAGCCTCAGAGGATGGTAATGGCAACCCCCATTTGAAGAAACATGCCAAGAAAACCCCATGATAAGGTTAAAAGTCACCATTTTGACCATTATAATGCCGCCCATTTTGAGCATGGCTAAGAAACATGGATTTACATTTGTATTATTGTTTTTAGCTTTCTCTACATTTTTTTCTTTTATGTCCTACATTTTTTGTAGTGACTTGTCCTCCTTTGCATTGAAGACATCTGGTCACCCTGTCTGAGTATCGGAGTATGACTCTGGAAACCAGGGTTCAAATCCTGACTCAACCATGGAATCCCCCTGGGTGACCTTGGGCAAGTCACACTCTCTCAGCCTCAGGAGAAGGCAATGGCAAACTCCCCTCTGAAGAAACCTTGCCAAGCAAACACCATGATAGGGCAGCCTTAGGGTTTCTGTAAATTGGAAATGACTCAAAGGCATACAACAACAACAATCTTAGAATCACACTTTCTCAGCCTCAGAGGGTGGCAAAGGTAAACCTTGTCTGAAAAAAAACACATAGGCAAGAAATGATAGGTTCATGATAGCTTTGCCTTAGTGTCATCATCAGTTGGAAATGATTTGAAGGCGCACAACAACAACAGTTTTGGAAGTCATAATCTCTCGGCCTCAGGGGAAAGCAACGGCAAACTCTTTCTGAACAAACCTTGCCAAGGAAACCCCAGGATAGGTTCATCTTTGAGTTGCCAAAAGTCAGAAACGACTTTACGGTACACAACAGTAGCAACAACAGTCTTGGAAGTCACACTCTCTCAGCCTCACACTCTCAGCCTCAAGGCACACAACAACAGTCTTGGAAGTCACACTCTCTCAGCCTCATGGCAAAGGCTTTCTGAACAAACCTTGCCAAGGAAACCCTCCTTCTCTCCCTGACTTTCCCCCACACCTTACACATGTCCTCTTGGACCAGGAGGAAAAGGAGGATGAGGAGGAAAGGTGGGAGGGATGGCGGAAAAGCGGTGGAGAGGAGGAGGAGGAACAGAAGGACAGGAGGAAAGGTGGGGGAGAAGCAGTGGGGAGAAGAAGGAAGCCCACGAGGAAAGGTGGGAGGAGGGGAAAAAAGCAATGGGGAGAAGAAGGAAGCCCACGAGGGCAGGAGGAAAGGTGGGAGGAGGGGGAAAAAGGCTTGGAGAGAAGAAGGAGGACATCCTCTTCTTTCTTGTCTTCTTCCTTCTCTCCTTGGCTCCTTCCCGCCTCGCACCTCTATCTTCCTCCTCCCCCTCCCCCTTATACCCGGCGTATAAGACGACCCCCAACTTTAACCCCAGATTTTCCTGGTTAAAAAGTCATCTTATATGCCGGAAAATACGGTATCTTTAACTTTCCATTGCTTTCTACTTATCCTGCTCTCTATCCTCTTCCTGATTCTTGCTTTTGTTCTTTCTCTTTGCTGTAGTCTTTTGAGCTGGAACCCTAGCTGGCCTGGCCTTTCTCCTCCTCTGCTTTCTCCTCCTTGTGTCTTTTTTCTTTTTCATTTCTTTTTCATTTTAATTTGCAGCGCAAACTACTTTGAGAGAGACAGAAAGTGGAAGAGGATAGATAAAGAAATATATGGGCAAAACAATATTATGTAAGTCTACTTAGAAGTATGCCTGAATTCAATGGGACTTTCCATGTAAACATGCATGAGGCTGTGGCCTTAAAAGAGAAGGAAGAAATACAACACATGAAGTCATGAATTAGATTAACAGTCTGACAGGTTATAGAATCACAGTTAGAAGGTCACTCAGGAAGACATAGAGTTCTAGGGTCATGTGGTCTACAGGCATCTACAGATGATACGTCCAGGTGGCCATCCAACCTCCAATGAAGGAGAATCCCACCACTTTGAAGCAGTCTATTTCCTTGCTGAACACCTTTTACCATCAAGGGGTTCTTCCTTGTATTTAGACCAGGGACAGGCAACCTTTTGAGACCTGGGCTGGTCTCCCGTCACCCAGGTCTCGGCTAGGCTGGGGGGGGGGGGATGGCGGCACGTGTGCGCACCCTCCTCCTCCGCGCGCACCCCCCTGCACACGTGGCCACCACGGCTGCTACCACAGCCACCGCCGTAGCGCGCACAGCCGCAGCCACCACGGCACATGTCGCGGCCGCCATTTTGGAAGTCCAAATCGCAGCCGGGACACGTTTGCGCATGCACAAGAGTACTGCACATGCGCAAACGCGCCATGGCAGCCATTTTGACTTCCAAAATGGCGGCTGCAGCAAGCGCGGCTGAAAACGTGCCCCGACAGCAGTGAGCGGCGGTGGCTGCGGTGCACGGTGGCAGCGATGGCGGCAACCTACGGCCTGGGCCGGTAAGTCTGGGGCCCGGGGCCTTTTCTGGCCCCCGGGCCGTAGGTTGCCGGTCCCTGATTTAGACAGTATCTTCTTCCCTGTACTTTGAATCCATTGGCAGCAGAAAAACATGTTCACTCCATCTTCTGCATGACAGATCATCAGATAATTAAATATGTGTGGCATATTTATAATGAGTGCTGCTTGTGAACTTGTTGGAAAATAAGACATTTTAGCTTGTTGGCGGCTTATGAAGAGGAGGAAGGCATTTGGGTTCTGAATCAGGCAGCATAATATATTGAAAAGGAACCAATGGTTACCTCTAATGAGTGCTGCTTGTGAACTTGTTGGAAAATAACTGCAATCTTACTCCCCCTCCTAAGATAGATAGGATCTTCCTGCGTGCAAACTCTGCTGTCCCCTCTTCTAAACATCTCATTTGGTTTTTGCTGAATCACAGGGGCAATAAATACCTTTTAAAATTGGTAAACAAATCATGTGATTCAGCTCACTTCCTTTACGAAGTTTTCTCACAAACAAGAGATTCTCCTGCTACAATCTAGTCTCCCATCTCCCTGCTCTATCAACTTTCTCCAGAAAGATGGTGGGATAAAGATTTTTTTCCCTTTTACTTGAACTGTTCATTAGCTAGGTTAATATGTAGCCTCTTTGCATATGTAAATTCAAGCCATTAGTAAAGTTTTTTTTTTAAACTACAAGCTCTTTGTGTTGTCTTTGAGTGAGCCTCAGTTCTTAGAGGAGCAGTTAGGTGTTAGGCAAAAGCATGTTTCTGCTGATCTAAAACCTAGACCTTAACAGGCTTGGCTTTGATTCTTTTGATATGTTGATATTTTTGTTTCCTTAACAAAGGCTGAAGGATGAAGTCAAAGGCTTTCATGGCCAGCATCAATAGGTTTTTGTGGTTTTTTCATGCTGTGAGGCTGTGTTCTAGAAGAATATATTCCTGACGTTTTGCCTGAAGCCTTAGGAAACATGAATCCCCAACAGAACTTCTGTGTGCCCACTCTAAGATGCAAATAATGCAGTAGATAGTTCTTGCAGTATTACAACCAGTGTACTTGCTGCCAACCCTACCTTTGCCTGAAGGGAGGAGCTGGATCTTATCTTCCACATTCCCACAAACTACAAATACCTTCTCCAGTACTTTGTTGTTGTTTTTAAACACTTCTAAAAAATTAGATTAAGGACACAGTGGAGTTTCCAACCATTTCAGCACAGTCTCAATGATGCTGTCATTCCTGGCAAGCTGGTGTGAACTCTTTATGCTTAGTGTGATTCACACCAAGGCAGTTCTCTTGCATCTGTGTTTTCTTAATTGGTAATGGCTATCAAATGTTGTGAAGTACATCACTGGTGAGAAGAAATGTGTGAAGTACATCACTGGTGCTCCTGTTGGGAGACTAAGCCTGCTTGGATGGGGTGTTGGAGAGGGCTGGTTATACACAAAGCTACATATTTTGCTTTCAAGCGTTTGCTTTCTTTCAGTTTCCCCTTTTTCTAGTTTTTCATTCATTTAATCCTATATGTGCATCTGTACAGGATAATTTTTATACAAAAAGTGTGCATGGAAATTTCTGAAACTCTTATATTTTCTCTGACAGCTCCATCGGTGTAGCTAAGGGGGGCAAACTATTCAGGTGGAAATGCCTTCATCCCTCCTTCATAGCTGTGTACCTGAAGCTCCTCATTCTTTATTAATTACATATATTTGTAGTATTTATAACCCATCCTTCAACCACAAAGCTTGCCAGAGCAGCTTACAATTAGTTAGTTGGATAGTTCCATTCCCTCAAGTTTACAATCTAAATAAGATGACACAAAAGGAAAAGGAGATGTTGGAATGGGTACTAGGTTCAACTGTTCCTGGCTTCTCTTCTTCCTCATCATAGGCCAAAGCAATGGCAGTTGGAACATGGAAGGAGTGGCTCTCCTGAGCCATTGGGGTCCAGGCATAATAGATTTGTGCCTGGCTGCTCTTTTCTCCCTAACAGGTTACAGCAGTGGCAGATGGAGCATGGAGGGAAAGGCTCTCAGTGCCTTCTTTGGTCCAGAAATGTTGTGCATGACTACTCATGAATTCCTCATAGGATATGGTAATGCCATCTCATTTCAACTGTTTTATAGCAAACAGGTATAGCATAGTCCTTTCTAATGCAGACATCATTGCATCTGGTGAATGTGGTCAATGAAAATGAGTGACAATTTATGTCATTTCATTTTCAACCAGAATTCATTAAAATCCACACATGTCTTTATATTCATGATCAAAAACTGAAGGAAAAAATGGCAGATTCTGCCATCCCTAATATTCACTCAGCACCTTTTAGTGATGTGAATTTCCTCTGCACAGGATTCTCTTGCAGCTGGCATACTGGCTGACTATTTGCATAAATTTACACATTGCTTCATATTCAAAGTTGGTGGCCAATTGCCCTTTTAGACCAGAATTCTATTTCTGAAAGTCTCCAGCACCTGAAACCATACAGCAAGTGAACAAGAGCTACAGTGTAATGACAGAGTTTTGCTCTTCCTGCACCAACTGAGCAACTGCATTACAGACCACATAATAACACATACCAGGCCACTTAATGACAGATGTTAGAGAAAAGAACAGCATACCAAAATAGACTTATGTGAATTGGATTGTTTCTGTGTGAAATGAAATATTTCATGATATCCTTCAGGTTCTTAGAAAAGTTCTTGATAGAATGAGGTGCTACAACCAACTGTCAGGGGCTTTATAGGGCATGTTATGTGCTGTGCTAAAGAGCCAGTTTGGTATAGTGGTTTGAGTACTGGATTATGACTCTGGAGGCCAGAGTTTGAATCCCTGCTCAGCCATGGAAACCCACTGGGTGACCCTGGGCAAGTCACTCTCTATCAGCCTCAGAGGATGGCAATGACAAGCCTCCACTGAAGAAACTTGCCAAGAAAATGATAGTTTCACCGTAGGGTCCCCATAAGTCAGAAACAATCTGAAGATACACAACAACAACAAATATGCGGTGCTTAGTACTTTCCACCACTGTGCATTTCCACCCTGCCATCTTCCTCCTCACTGACATTCAAGTGCTCATTGATATCTGGACAGTTTGAGATAAAATTTGACCTGTACATTTCTGTATAGGAAAACAGATTGGGAAAGTGTAGGTGTAAATGAAATATGGCAGAGAAAATGTAAGGATTGTTGATTTGAAGGAAAGAAAAATGAAGGATGGTTGTCTGAGGTGGAATGTCTTAACATATGCTTGAGAGGAAATGCATGGGTGTATAGTACAAGATATTTTTAAACTATGCTTTCAAAAGGGTGGGGTTTGCTTTTTAATTACACTTACATACACACCACTTTTGCTGAACATTTCCTCCATCTAAATTGCCCTTTCTGTAATTCCAAATTGCATACCACTCGACTGAGCAACATGATTTGAACTGGAAGCAAGCCAGCATAGTTTTATTATTCCAGAGGGGGCAAAATATCCACCCTCATCTAGAGAGCCAGTGTGGTAGAGTGGCTAAAGTGCTGCATTAGGAATGGAAAACCTGGGTTCATATTCCCACCCACACTTGGTGGTTACCTTTAGCAACTGTTGTGGGCAACTATGGAAGGAGTGAGGGCCAATTTTCAATGTAGGTACCCCAACAGTTGGCAACAGTGACATGCCTCACGTGACTGGAAGTGATGTTCTGTCACTTTTATTTTTGCTTCTTTGGAAGGGGGATTGAGGTATTTTGTAGTGGATTTGAACTATATTTTGGTGGGTGTTAGGTTGTTGTTGTTATCGTTGTGCCTTTGAGTTGTTTCTGACCCTGAAGCAAGCCTATCATGCCCAAGGCCAGTAGGTTTCCATGTCGAAGTAGAGATTTGAACCCTGCCATAGTCCAAGGCTCAGACCCATGTGCTATGCTGTGTCATGCCCCCAATTCAATTGTGTGTGTGTGTGTGTGGGGGGAGTTTCAAGGATTTTGAAAAACTTCATCACTACCACTCCAAGGCTGCATGAAGTACATTGGTGTATTCTGCCAACCCTTGCCATAGTCTCATCTCTTTCCCCTTCCCCTACAGATCTTCTCTGGGGAAAGAATAAATGTGCCTGAAGTGACTAAAATTGATGTCTTGTCATTTCTGGTTTCTATTTTGGCTTATTTCAGCTGTTTTTGTCTTGAGGGGTTTGGTGTACATGGCAGGTGTAAGGCGGATAGAATCATTGTATTTTTCAGCAGGTCTGAGCTGTTTTTTTGGGGGGGGGAGGAATAGTAAAAAAATAATAATAATAATTGGTGGACCTGGGGAGGCCCCATGGGCTGGATGTAGACCACAGAGCACATGTTGCCCATCCTTGCATTGGGTTGATCTTTCCCTCTCCTTTCACAAGATTGCTACAAGCATAGAGTGAGAGTATGAAAATAAGATCCAGTTATACTGCCTCTAGCACAGCAATTCCCAAACTCTGGTCCTCCAGGTGTTTTGGACTTCAGCTCTCAGAAGCTAAAGTCAGCTTGGCCAGCAGTCTAGAAGACCAAAGTTTGAGAACCATTGCTCTATCATCTTTCATTAGAGGGACTGTAGAATAGATGAATACACACACGTGTGCACACACACACTCATATGGTGATGAGATTGCAGTTTTTCATCACTGAAACTATTTTGGTTTCTCATGGGCACATCTTAATTATATTAATCATTCTGTCTTAAATGGAATGTAAGATGAATGGTACACATTCTCAGAAAATGATCCCTCCCCCATGCCCATCATATTTATTTATTTAGAAATTATTATGTTATCCTGTCTTTCCACCATAAATACTGCTTAACAGCAGTCAACATTAAAGCAACATAAAATACATTATTTATTGATTTTGAAATATATAAATGCAACATAAATAAGTCCTATAAAAATTAAGAAATAAATAGCACCCAACTTTAAAAACATCATTTGAGCAAACTTTCAAGTCAGCTTAAAGGCCAAAAAGCCTGCTTGAATAATGATATGTTCTAGTCAGTGTTAGAACATCATAGTGTCCCTTGTATATAGCTAAAGGGGAGGGTAAATAGAGGTATTTGTTCTCACAGCGATTCGCCCCAAGAAATTTTCCTGCATGCACCAAAGCTTAAAACTTCAGCTGAGTGTTTAGAAAGACCATTGAAGCACCCACAGAAAAGAGAAAGTCAAATTCACCAAGGGAATATGAACAAAGCAAATGTTCATGATTTTCATTGCCTCACTCTTTGCCAAGCTGGAAATTCTGTGGATTGAGGGAAAAATTCATTGGGGACAGAACTTGTTTGTTGGGGGTAATGCCTTCATCCCCCCTACTTCATCCAGGAGTACAACATCAAAAATGGAGCTAGCCTAGGTTCCCTTGGAAGTCTGGAAAGAGTCACTGAGAAGGCCTCCTCATGTTTCTATCAAATGGGTGAGTGACAAAGAGTGGTATCTCAGAAGAATCTTAAATCTAGGCACACTCTTATGGGAAAATATGGTCTTTCAGATACTGATATCCTACACTGGTTTTTTTCATAGCATAAATTACACTTTAATGATGCCACACCACCCTCCCATGAATGGCACTGGATAACTGAACCATGCCACTGGATGTGAACTGAATGTACAACTAGATCCAAATGCATATCCATGTGCATCCATATGCAGTGCACAGCCATGCACAATTCTGCTTCTACAACCTTGAACTGAATGTGGCCATTTCAAATTGGACAACCACAACTGTAAAGGAGCAACATGGTAATGGAGTATTAAGTGATCTATGTTTTTTTTCCCCCCATCAACCACAATGTAATTGGCTTTTGATCATTCAAATAAGCTCTGCTCTAGAAATGCAATAGTTCTGGTAATGAACACCAAATTGGGATCCTGAACAACTAATTGGGATCCTACTGCTAAATTGTCTTATTTTCTCTCTGGGGAGAACTTACACTTAGCAAGATGTACAGCTGCTCCTTTGAGAGATTAATTTATTATTCAGCATGGAGTGTCATGTGATGAGCTTATTTAAACTTTTTAGTTTGTGTTATTTCCCCCAGTTTTAACCTGATATATTTTATATTGTATTTGTAGCTTATTTTGGACACTATTTTATTTACTCAGTTGTTTACTTAAATGAATATGTTCTAATTCTGGTCATTTTTAGATTTGTTTTAGAATTGAGCTTTTGTTGTTGCGTGTTTTTCGATAGCTGAACCTGTACTTGAAATACTATATTTTATTGTTGATACGGTCAGTTGACTAATCAATAAAACTTCTTGTTGTTGTTCGTAATGTTTATTTTATTTGCTGTCTTCATCCCTGGTACATTCATGGACTAGCTCTTCAAGTTTTTTGTCTGCGAGGTCAATGTAATTTCAAACTTTTTTGCCAAAAACACTAGCTGCCATCCCACTTGTGTTATCAAGCATGTTTATTGATTCTCAGTGGGAGATGGTGCTCAGGAGTCCTCTGATCAATCATGCAAGACATTCCCATTTTCTAAAGTTAACCAGTTTCAACAAAATTACTTTGTGAGCTTACAGAGCCATCAAGACACAGTTTACTGTATATACTCATGCATAAGACTAAAAATTTAAGTCACAGATTAGACTCAAAAAACCTGAGTCGACTTATCCACAGGTCAATATAAGTATTGTACTTTAACTCTTATTTTAAAAAGAAACCATCCCTTGGTGAAAAGGGAGAGTTTAATTTGTCCTGGAAGCACTGACTTCCCTTTACTCTCTCATCCATCCATCCTTTAGCATGAGCGCAAACAGTTATGTCTGCTGGAATTTTATAAATTCTTTGGCATTGTTTTCCTTTGCTTAGCTCTTTTGTTACATGCCCCCAAGTTTTACCTTTGACTTATACATGGATCATATAAAAATCCATAATTTTGGCCCCAAAACAAGCCCTCAACTTCACATGAAGACTACAAGTCAAGTATATATGGTAGACTCACCAGCTTTTCAATTAGCTCTCTTACTCCTATAAAGGCTCCAGGTCTAAACTCCACCTGCTAGTGATCTTTGTACAAAAATGGAACCACAGACATTGAGATCATCCCACCAATATGAAAAACTGAATGCAACAAGAAAATCAAATGAGTGAGTTCAGAACAGGTACCAGCTGCAACATACTCATAGTTCCCATGGTGGCCATAACATTTCCTGACAAGGCAGTCTTAATATTGAAGTACGACAGTGCTGCCAGCCAGAAAGATTCTAGCACCATCTGTGACTATTGTGGTTTAAGAAGGGAATAGGGATTCAGCCTGTGTTGGATGAGGTTACATTTCCTCTTGATGATGTACATTTGCAGCTTGGGTGTGCTCCTGCATTCATCCCTGAACCTGGTTCCTCAAGCTTGTATGGTGGCCAGCTGCAAATTTGCATAGTTAAAGCTAGTGTATTTATTCCTGGGGCATGACACATATTTAAATGGTTTCGATTCTGCTGTTAGTTTAGTCTGTTTTAATCTCAACTTTTGTATATTTTTATCTGTTTGTCCTTTTATTGTACATTTTTGTTGTTGTTGTAAGCCACCTGAAGTCCTAGGCTGAGAGAAAGGCAGGAGAGAGAGAAAGAGAGAGAGAGAGGAAGAGAGGCAGACAGATGACAGATGACAACTGTGAAGTCAAAGGCTTTCACAGCCATCATACATAGTTTTTTGTGTGTGTGTGTGGGTTTTTTGGGCTGTGTGGCCCGAAAAACCCACAAAAAAATGTAGATGACAACTGTCGAGCAGTTCAATGAAAAATACAACAACATACTTCCTATTCTTCAGATACACATACAGTAGTCCACCTTTATATGTGTGGTTTTACTTTTGGTTGTTTCAGTTACCCACAGTCAGCCACGGTCCAAAATATTATGTAGTCTCCCCTTACCTACAATTCTGTTTTCTGTGGTTGCTGTTACCCGTGTTCAGTTACAGTCTGAAAACATTGCTGGTATAGAGGTCTGTACTATCCAACGTTTCAAGCATCTACTTGGGTCTTGGAATGTATCCTCTGTGGATAAGAATGGACTACTGCCTCCTTGAGTCCCTATATCGGGACAAAGGCCAGAAATAAACAAACAAATGATACTATAGTCAGGTTTGAAAGACTGCAGAATGGGCTTTCTTCTAGATAGGGAAGAAAGATTACAGTGATTACAAAGGTCACTGCAAATCCACTTCCCTGTTCCTAGGTCTTGTCTCTTGCTTTGAGGGAAAGCCATGTGGGCGAGTCTAGGAAAGAGTCCTCCTTTTGTCCTTCCTTAATCCCATCCACGTTTGAGAACTGGCTGAAAATTTTGGTTTTCTATATGGTACGTTCAAGATGGGCAGGGGAGAAGGCAAGATTCCAGGCAGGAATTACGGGTGTTGCCCCAGCAACACCCCTACAGCACACGCCAAGGAGAAATACATCACTAACAGCTGAATGGTGGCATCAAGTGTATCCCCAGGAGGGGAAATAAATGTGCTTACAAAGTTTATTTTTCAAGATACTTAGGAAAACACAGTGATGTTGTCCAAGGAAAACACAGACATTAATTATTATGTAGACTTCGCTGGGATATTGCAAGGGATCTTCTTTTGATTACTTAAAAAAAAAATCTTGCTTATAAATGAGCCACATTCTCTCAATTCCAAATACCTCTTTACTTTGTGGGAGAGGATGATGAACCACTACTAGCATAACAGTAGTCATCTTCAGAATTTCATGGTGGATTGAATGGAAGGTAAGGATATATAAGAGCATCCTGGTTTCTATATGTTTGTGTGTGTTGCATTAAAAATGAAACTACCTGTTTGGGTCATGGGCACAGGGAAGGGAACAAGTTATATTTACAAGAAAAATGCTTTCTAAAATGGTCAGGGCATAGAATCATAGAGTTGGAAGTGACATCAAGTCTAATCCTCTGCCATGCAGAAATACACCATCAGAGTACCCTCAACAGATGACCATCCATCCAGCCTCTGTTTAAAAATCTTCAAAGATGGAGACTCCAGCACAATCTGAGGTGGCACATTCCACTGTCAAACAGCTCTTGGTGTCTGGAAGTTCTCATCTCTCAGTATATATTCATTTTCCTCCAAAGTGCTAATTGGCTATCTATTTTGTACATGAGGTGGCTGATATTTTTAAAGACTAGACTCTTGCCAGAGAGCCAGTGTAGTCTAGTGGTTTGAGCACTGGACTATGGCTCGGGAGACCAATGTTCAAATCCTCCCTCATACATGGAAACCCACTAGGTGACCTTGGGAAAGTCACACTCTTTCAGCCTCAAAGGAAGGCACAGGCAAATCTGCTCTACACAAATCATGCTAAGAAAACCCTGTGATCTTAGGGTTGCCATATGTCAGAAATGACTTGAAGGCA
The DNA here is from genome assembly GCA_026167975.1 of Phrynosoma blainvillii. Classification (NCBI taxonomy): domain Eukaryota; kingdom Metazoa; phylum Chordata; class Lepidosauria; order Squamata; family Phrynosomatidae; genus Phrynosoma; species Phrynosoma blainvillii. Next base: position 10,465,435 of record JANUYF010000004.1, read on the forward strand.
CTCAGCAGCAAGACTTCTTGTCCCAAATTTGTGAAACTGGCTTATTCCACAACATCAAATTACTTAAAACATTTTTGATGTATACCTGTACTGAGTTCTTTCTGAAAAATTTGGGGCTCAAGATAACTTATATCAACATTATTCAAAAAGATATAAAAAACACGCCCCAAATTGATATAAATGCTGGAATCCTACTGATGTGATATGCACACATATATTCATCTTATGAAAATGACTGGACATTTTTGTCCAATGTGGAACATCTCCCTTAGGTTCAAGACTGAAGGAGAAGTTGTGCATGTAGCGCCATTGGGCAGGGATGAATATTGTCCCTGCTGCATGGATGTATATTTGCTGGTAAACTCACCTGCACAACATTGTCATTCATTACAGGGGTTGTGAGATACTATTAATACATAATTGTGCATATGAAGATTTATTCTATGCAACCCCAATGTAGAATTTCAGTCACCATAGAAACAAAGTTAAATAATAATAATGTTGAAACATCTGAATTAAGAGCAATTTAAAACTACATCCATTAAAAATATACATCACTACTCGCCCGGTAAAAGCTCCTTACTTGGCAATTAGTCAGTTGCCAAAAGCTTCTAAGTTTTTCTTCTGGCAGAAGACAACAGGGAGTGAGCCAAGCTGGCTTCATTTAGTGAGTATCTTCTTCAAAGAAATCCACCATGAGTATGCAGAAATGTTTCCGTTATGAGCTTATTTAGATGGCAATATGCAATTTTCCCCTCCACTCTTACAAATTGCAAATGTTACTTTTTATGGGAAGGAGATTATTCATGCTGAAGAGGTGGTCAACTTCTTTTTAAGCCATTGAAATATTATAGAATAGACATTGTTCAGGAAAACCACTAACCATATCTTTAGAGGATAAATGCTTATTTTTAAAATCTCTCTTATCTTTTTTTGGGGTGCTCAGATGTTCCTCATACTGCACATAAGTCTCAGTAGCCCTTGACAGAACAAGCCTCTTCCAATCAGTTGCCAAACATGCCACTCTATATCAGTGGGAGGCAAAAATCGTTGGAGAACCCCTTGCCTTCCTAGTGAATTTCATGTACACTGTATAGTATATATGTTAAATCAGGCTGTCACAAACATTCCCTTCAAATCCAATGAAACCCCATTCAGCCCTTTATGCATGAAATGGGAACAATAGACAAACAGGGAAATACTCAAATTTGTTTTATATAGTTGTGGGGAAAATTCAAAACTAATCTTTTTTAATTCACCATATCCATATCTTTGAAATTATGTGCCACACCACTTTCTGTGAATTAAAAATAACTGGGGAGGCCCCAGCACCCACATGAATTTAATGGACATCCCATGGCCCATATATGAAGTCAGATCAACCCAGTCTGACCATCAATAGGAGTATATATCAAGGGAAGTAATAACGCCACTCTATTCTGCTTTGGTTAGACCTCACCTGGAATATTGTGTTCAGTTCTGGTCATCACAATTCAAGAAAGATGTTGACAAGCTGGAACGTGTCCAGGGGAGGGTAACCAAAATGGTGAAAGGTCTGGAAACCATGCCTTATGAGGAGAGACTTAGGGAGCTGGATATGTTTATCCTGGAGAAGAGATGGTTAAGGGATAATTTACAGCCACGTTTAAATATTTGAAGGGATGTCATATTGAGGATGGAGCAAGTTTGTTTTCTAGTTCTTCATAGACTAGGACATGGAGCAATGGATTCAAATTACTGGAAAAGAGATTCCACCTAAATATTGGGAAGAACTTCCTAGGAACACACTGACTTGGATTGCCATCTGTTGAGGGTGCTTTGATTGTGTATTCCTACATGGCAGAGGGTTGAATGGTATATCCTCCAAATTCGGTAGGGAAAATAGTAAAATAGTGAGAGGGTCAGCCCATATTTTAAATCAGACAATTCCAATCATGCCCTCCAAATCTAATGAATAACCATCCAGATATTTTCATGTGATATCTTTTTTTAAAATGGAAGGGAGCTCATGAATTTACTATATTTATATAGAATAATTTATGAGGCTTTTAAAATTTGCTGCCACAGAGCTCTAGTCCCTCACCAGATTATAAATCCCAGGATTACAAAGGATTGAAATCTTGAGAGTTAAACTGGAACCAATTTGTTGTAGTTGTGTAGTATGAAAAGACTCCTGGACTGCTGTAGAGTTAGCTTTTTAGAATGATACTGTAATGATAATGCAACAAGGAAAGGAAAAGTGTGATCTACAGAGTGGGATTCCTGATATATTTAACTATCACATTTTTATTTGACTGGCCACACTGATCAAACCTAGATCTAAAAGGTCATTGCCTGGTTCTTCTTTTTCCTCAGATATTATATGTATTTCCTCCTCCAAGACTCTAGGTTAGGAAAGGGTATGTGTTGTGGGTCAGAGGAACATTTTTTAGCTCCTTGGGGCCTCATGGTGACCAGCAGCAATGTTTTCAGTGATCGGATTTCATTCATAGTAACTTCCATGCAGTTTCAAGGTAGGCCCGCTTGCTAGCCAAAACAGAATTGGTCTTTAGAGTCTATTTTTTTGAAAAATGTAAAATGCATTCTTTGCTGATTTTTTTTTTTTAAATGGGAATTGTGAAAAGGACCCTTTCTAGGTTGTATATATGCCTTAGGGCAGATGATTTCCACCCCATTTCTAGGTCTAGCAGGATTCAAGAGTTATAAGATAACCTGGGTGGATAATCATTTGGGGAAGAGCTGGACCCAAACAGCAATGTAACAGCTGTGTAGAAAGTATGCAGCTGTTAAGATATTTCCGGGGCACAGCAGGCAGAGCTTAACTTTGTAGCGACAGGCTAGAATGATTATGGAGATTATTACATACAGGTAGAAAAGTGGAATTGAAGCAGGATAGTAGGCTAGAATGATGATGGAGAGTACCACACATGGGTAAAAAAGTGGAAAAGAAGCAGGAGAGTAAGGGATGTGGTGGGTCAAGTGGTTAAGATGCTGACTCTGTTGAATGCAAGATTGGCAAGTTGGCAGTTCAAGGCCCAGGTGCTGCATGATTGGGTGAGCTCCCATCATTAGTTTGAGCTTCTGCCAACCTAGCAGTTTGAAGGCATGCAAATGCAAGTAGATAAATAGGTGCCACTTAAGTGGGAAGGTAAACAGCATTCTGTGCAATCATGCTGGCAACATGATCACAGAGTAGTCTTTGACAAGGCTGGCTGTTTGGCTTAGTAATGGAGATGAGCACCATCCCCTATGGTTGGACATGACTTGACAACTTTATCAATGGGGAATACCTTTACCTTTACCAGGATCTATGGCTGAACCTTATCAGATGATGTTGTGATGGCTTTGTACAGGGGTAGGCAACCTTTCCCCTTTAAGGGCCGAGGGACTTCAGCTCCCAGAATCCCAGGAGCTATTGGCCAACATGGCACTATTGGCCAACATGGCTGAGGCTTCTGGGAGCTGAAGTCCCTCGGCCCTTAAAGGGGAAAGGTTGCCTACCCCTGGCTTTGTAGCTGGTCTGTAGTCCACCCATGGCTGTGGCGTGCCATTTCAATGTTGGGCAACATCTGTCAATAGTTGCCAATCATGCTGCTATAGCATTAACACTCCTGTGCCATTTATTATTTTGTGTATTTATTTATTTCATTTTTATTCCACCTTTGTCCCAAAAAGGGCCCGAAGGTGGCTCACAAGATAAAACACGTTTAAAACATTAAAAAACCCAAACAATTGGAACAACCTAGTTAAAACAGTATAAAATTAAGACTGAAAACATACAAAAGTTAAAAAAATATAAGCTACAATAAGATTCAAGCTTCAGTTTTAGGATCGGGCAGTTCTATGGTCTCAGTCTTCTCCCTCTCCCCTCTCTTCTTTACTAGTCTCAATCTGGCTTGTTTTCTCTTTTTCTACACATTTCCCTCCCCCCGCCCCATCACATTTCCATAGTTGCTAAACTGTGTTAAAAAGAGAAATGAAAATGAAAAAGTGAAAGGCATGCTGAGTAGAGCAATAGGTCCAAGATGCAGGTTAAGGAGCAGTCTGGGAAAGAGTGTGTAGCAGCCCCATTTCTGCAATTGAATACACATGCGATAAGGGCTGATTCCAAACTGGCATGTACGTGTTTCCTTTCATTAATGTTATTGCAGAAAGAATGGGGCTTGTGTGCTAACATCTTATGTGTCTGGGCACAAAGTAAGAAGGATTTGTATTTTTAAGTAGTTGCTATGTGACACATTTGATTTGATAGGATCATCCAATGCAGAAGGCTGATGCCCAGTCCGCAAAAGCAATCTGATTGTGTGATGGGGAGGTGGAAACTAGCTGATAACTTCAACTTCACATTGGCTGATAACTGTTTAGCAACAGTAATTTGGAACCTTTATGCAAGCTACAGATTAGGCATTTACATTATGAGGTGGAAGTTTGGGATGTCTGTAACCCATAGCAGATAGAGTGGGTGTGTCCAACATTTCATGTATTCATTTTGAAATGCCAGACTTCAATACAAAATGCTATTTCATTCATCACCTTCCTAGGTGGCCTTATCTCTGGCTCTCTGCAAACTGGGAGCAGTGTTCTTTTATTTTATAGGTTTTCTGTGAAGCTGAAAGCGTCAATCTTTCACAGTTATTCTGTAGATTTAGTTGCATCAAACTATAAAGCTACAATGGTAAATTCTGAATTATTTAAGAGCTGGGAAAGTTGAATCATTCATGTTCAGACTCTAAGATGAGGCAGTCTGGTACTCCAGAAATTCTTCACTAGTAGTTTCACAGTGCTCTGTCATTTATGTTTCAAAAGAAACATCTCCCCAAGAACCTGCTTCCACCTCTATCTCCTTTCATTGTTTCATCTGCTGCTTCTGTTTCTCACTACTGGGAATTGTTTAACCAGGCTTTGTGCTGTGGACGGAGATGTTTTATGGCCCACAAAATGTCTTTTCTTTTGAGCTTTACTTAAAGAATTATAAGAATGGGAAAGGGAGGTTGGAGAACAAAAGAACATGGACAAAACCATATTGGGGGGGGGGGTTGCATTGGTTCTCTTGGATGTCAGGGCTATTGATTGATTTTTGTATCAACACCTGCCATGGCACAAGGTCCAGGGAGGAAGATGACTAAGAGGTTCTTCTGAGAATGAGTTCTGCTGACCTTCCTTTTGGCTAATGTGCTACAGGGGTCAGCCTCTGCATCTATACCAGCATGAAAGACGCCCATGAATGTTGTTCATCCAGGAGCAAATACACCGAGAATTCGGTGTGGGCTGTTTCAAGAAATTTCAGGGGACTCCTTTCTTTGTCTGTGTCACACCCTTTGCTACAGACGTTTTTCTTAATCTCCTTCTGCTCATATCTTCTCTATAAATTCCAGAGATACCAGTGGTTTCCTTTTTTAAAAAAATAATGTCATGACACACAAGGAAGGGTCTTCTCAGGATGCTATCTAATTTAAAGCACTATTTCCACACATATTTGCTTCCCCCAGCCCCACTTTGCCTTTCCCAGACATATTTTTCCAATGGACTCCTTTATCTTCCTTCACTGGCTGCTGTTCTGATATTTCTAAGAGTCAGTGCACAGGATACAGACAGCATGTCATTCTCAATTTACAGATGCATGGAATTCTGTAATGTTACACGTCTGAGAGTTCCAGTTGTGGAAATTGTTTTTGGACTTCATCATGATCCCTGTATTCTTGTCTCAGTTGAGAAAGGTGCTCAGTTGCTTTGAATTCTGCTTTGCTTTGGATGAAATTTGACAGAAATGCTATCTTCAACATAGAAAAAAATTCTAACCCCTGATGAGTTATAGGTCTGGAGGGAATAATAATCTAAACTCCTTTCACTGTCAAAAATGGAATACCTGTTGGAGGAAAGAGGTGAAAACACTGTTAAAAACACAAGAATTCAACATTAAATGAAGGCTTTTAAAAGTACTCAAAGCCTCTCCTTGTACAGTGGGGCCTTGGTATCCACTGGGGTTTGGTTCTAGGACCTCCCATGGATACCAAAATCTGTGCATGTTCAAATCCTATTAAATACAATGGATAGTAAAATGGTGACCCTTATATCAAATGGCAAACTTAAGGTTTGGAATTTATATAGCTTTGAATTTTTCAAGCTGTGGATGCATGAATCTTTATCCATGGATTCTTTATCCATGGATATGGAAGGCTAACTATATGTACAGATCTGTGAGTTTGGCTTGTTTCCAAATTAATTGAAAACAGAGAAAAATCTTAGGAATGAAATGATGGAAGCATGTAAATTTATTGACCAAGATCCACTGTGGTCTAATTTCTCTAGATCTGCTTCTTCTGTTAGTGGAATTTAGACTTTCTTGAAATATTAGAAATGACATGATGGCCATTTTTAAATATTTGAAGAGATGTCATATTGAGGCTGAAGCAAGCTTCTTTTCTGCTGTTGTAGAGACTATGATATGGAGAATGGATTAAAACTACAGGGAAAGAGATTCCACCTCAACATCAGGAGAAACCTCCTGACAATAAGAGCTATTCAACACTGGAAGATGCTACCTTGGATTGTGGTGGAGTCTCCTCCTTTGGAGGTTTTTAAACAAAGGCCGGGTGGTCATCTGTCAGGAGTTCTTTGACTGTGTATTGCTCCTTGGCAGGGGCTGGACTGGATGACCTTTGGGATCTTTTCTAACTCTATGATTCTTCCCCCTCTCTCACCTTCCTCCTGCTTCACCCACCACAGCTTTGGAGTCAGTTTTTTGGCACCACATAGGACCTTATCAAACACTGGCTACGAAGCGAAAAGTAAGTGAAAACTAACCGAAGTAAGAATAAATTCAGTTCTATACCGAAACGAACTGAATTTCGCTTGCGCGGCCATTGCACAATGATTCCAAAAGCTCCCTTGTACTTCCCCGAAAAACCGAAAGTCAAAAGATCCCCTTTCACTTCAGATCACGGGGAAAAAAATACGTATTAGATCCGGATTACCTTTGGATATGTGTAAACACACAGAAAAAAAATACGTATTAGCTTTGGATTGCCTTTGGATATGTGTAAACACACGGAAAAAAATACGTATTAGCTTTGGATACCTTCTGCTTGGGACCCCCGTGTGATAAGGTCCATAGTATGGTAGCAGGAAGCAATGGAAGAAAGTCCTGATTCTAGTAGTGCAGAAGTGGGCAACAATGGAGGATTCAGAGGCTATCCCTGCTCCATTCACCACCACCATGGATCTCTATGGGCTGCCTTTGTCTCCTTCCCTTTTGCAAACTCGAAGGAACTCAAAGTCTCATCTAGTTTTCAAAAAGAGCCTATTTTGGGAGTGTAGTTTCACATACCCTGCTACAAACTTCTATTAGCTTTCTGACATGTAGTTTGCATAAACTTCTGAGGGGCAAATACCTCAGAGTATATATAGCATGTGCACACATGTATCTTAAAGACATAAGAGCTTTACAAGAGAGACATCATGGTAACCAGGGTGACCAGGCAATCTCCTTTTCCTGGACATGCCCTACATTTCATCCTTCTGTCCAGGAAGAATTCCAAAATGTCCTCCATTTTGAGCATGAATTTACATTTCTATTATTGAGCTTTTATTTTGAGATCCCCTTCATTTTTCTTGAACACCCTCCATTTTACGGTGCCCTGTGCTCCTTTGCAGTGAGGATATCTGGTCTCCCTGCATGGTAGATGACCTCTGTGACTGCCAGATTGAACACTGGCAAGAGTTCTTGTCCCTTTAATAGTTTTAAAGAAGGAGAATTTCACCTGATGTTGCTTTCATGCAACTAGGTAAGAAGTAACACCTGCTGATTTTTTCTTTCTTTCTAGACAATCATTAAAGGGACAGGGGCCCTCTCCAGTTTTCACTCTGGCAAGTACAGAACTGTCATGCTGTTTTCTCTCTTGTGTAGACTTGCCTCCTCTTAAGATTGAGAAGAACTGTCAAAGTGGGGTATACCGGTTGTGCAAGAACTCAGCTGCACACAACATAGACTCCAACTTTCCTTGTGTTTTGCTCTTCATGGGGGAAATGGGCAACTTCCTCCCCACAAACCCCAGGAAAATTTAAGCCTCTTACCCCCTTCCTCTTCTATGTTTAAGTCCTATAAAAAGGCATGACACATTGGTTCTTTTATAAACACAATCTTGTACTGTACTAAAAAAGACTAGGTTAGATTTCATCTAGAATAACTTCCCTGTGAATACTGAAAGCATGAAGCTGGCTCCTCTAAACTGCCCCTTAGTTATATACTTTAGTATTGACTCCATGAAAGGAATAAGAAGTTTGGAAACTTGATTGCAGAATATTATCACTCCCAGTTCTTTTCTCTGAATCCTAACAGTATTCTCATCCCATCCTTTGTTTGGATCAGTTGTGAGTCGTTTTGGCCCCGTTACATAGAAATTCAAACAAATTTTCTACACACACACTTGGAATCCCCCCCCTCCAATATGTACATTTTGACAGCCAGCTTGGTGTAGTGGTTTGAGTGTTGGACTATGATTCTGGAGAACAGAGTTCGAATCCCTGCTCTGCCATGAAACCGTCTGGGTGACCCTGGGCAATTCACACTGTCTCAGCCTCAGAGGATGGCAATAGAAACCCCCCTCTGAAGGAATTTGCCATGAAAATCCTGTGGGGTTTTCATCTTAGGGTCTCCATAAGTCAGAAATGATAGAAGGCACCCAACAACAACAATATACATTTTACATGCACTTTTCCTTCAGTGCAAAGCATATTTGTCTCTGTTTATTTAACTGTACACATTTTTTAAGAGAGCCAGCATGGTGCAATAGTTTGAGCGTTGGATTACAGCTCTGGAAACCGAGTTCAAATCCCTGTTCAGCCATGGAAAAACACTGGGTGACCTTGGGCAAGTCACACTCTCTCAGGCTAAGAGAAAGGCAAACCCTCTCTGAACAAATCTTGCCAACAAAGCTCCATGATAAGTTCATGTTAGGGTCACTATAAGTCAGAAATAATTTGAAGGCACACAAGAAATATATTTTTTGAATTTTACACTATTTTGCAGATATTTCTCCCCAGAAATTAGCAGCAGACTCCAAAAAGGGGCATGTCTTCAATCTCAATATATTTTCAGAGGTGCAAAATGAATTATTTCCATCACTAATCAAAACACCCTTGGAAATTTGCTTAAGCTTCTCCTTTCTAAAAGTATTCCATGAAATTCATCAGACATGATGCCTGCAAATTCAGTTTGGATTATACTTTGAGGTTGTCACTGAATTTCACTTAATCTGGACCAGGAAGAGATCCTTTTCATGAAATTATAGTGTGATAATAGTCAGCACAAAAGTCAGAATCATACAAGCCATCATATTCCCTATTACATGTATGGAAGTGAGAGCTGGACAGATAAGAAAGATGACGGGAAGAAAATCAATGCATTTGAGATAATGTGGTGCTGGAGAAGAGTGCTGAGGATCCCATGGACAGCCAAAAGGACAAACAAATGGGTCCTAGAGCAGATCAAGCCAAAGATATCCCTAGAAGCCAAGATGACAAGACTTAATCTGTCATACTTTGGACACATCATGAAAAGGCATGAATAATTGGAAAAGACAATAACGTTAGGAAAGGTGCAGGAAAGTAGAAAGAGAGGAAGGCCACATGCTAGATGGATGGACTTTATTAAAGAGACCACGAATATGAGTTTGCAGGAGCTGGGCAGAGCAGGAGAGGACAGAGGGACCTGGAGATGTCTCATTCATAGGGTTGCCATGGGTCGAGACCAACGCAAAGGTAATTAACAACCACAAAGTCTAGTAATCTTTGAAATCACTCTGCCTCATCTGAGAATGAGGAAAGCTAGTAGGCAGATTCTCCACTAGAGAATGAGCCTACATCACCGCTGCAGAAATAATGCATTTCGACACTGCTTTGACTGCCATGGCTCAATGATATAGAATCATGGGATCTGTAGTCTGTTGTGGCATCAAAGTTCTCTGAGAGAAGGCTCAAGATCCCACAAACTACAAACCCCAGAATTCCATAGCATTGAGGCAGAGCAGTTTAAGTGGTATCAAACTGCATTATTTCTGCAGTTTGGCTACATCCAATGGACTTAAGTTATAGGCAGGAAGAATTCAATTGAACACAGAGGAATGTCTTTGCTAAAGGTCAGTAAGGCCTTTGACAAGGTTCCCCATGATGTTCTTGCAAACAAGCTGGTCAAATGTGGGCTAAACAAACTAACTGTTACATGGACTTGTAATTGGTTGACTGGCCGAACCCAAAGGGTGCTCAACAATGGCTCCTTTTCAACCTGGAAAGAAGTGAGCAGTGGGGTGCCACAGGGCTCTGTCCTGGGCCCAGTGCTATTCAATATCTTTATTAATGACTTGGATGACGGTATTGGGGGCATAGTTATCAAATTTGCAGATGTCACCAAATTAGAAGGAGTAGCTAATACCCCAGAGGACAGGATCAAAATTCAAAATGACTTAAACAGACTAGAAAGCTGGGCCAAAGCTAACAAAATGAAATTCAACATGGAGAAATGTAAGGTACTGCACTTAGGGTGGAAAAACGAAAAGCACAGATATACGATGGGGGGCACCTGGCTGAATGAGACTACGTGTGAAAGGGATCTAGGAATCCAGGTGGACCACAAGTTGAACATGAGTCAACAGTGCGATGCAGCAGCTAAAACGGCCAATGCAATTTTAGGCTGCATCAGTAGAAGTATAGTGTCTAGATCAAGGGAAGTAATAGTGCCACTCTATTCTGCTTTGGTCAGGCCCCACCTGGAATCCTGTGTCCAGTTCTGGGCACCACAATTCAAAAAGGATGTGGAGAAACTGGAGCGTGTCCAAAGGAGGGCAACTAAAATGGTGAAGGGTCTGGAAACCAAGCCCTATGAGGAACGACTTAGGGAGCTGGGGATGTTTAGCCTGGAGAAGAGAAGGTTGAGAGGTGATATGATAGCCGTGTTTAAATATTTGAAGGGATGTCATATTGAGGAGGGAACAAGCTTGTTTTCTGCTGCTCTAGAGAATAGGACCCGAAACAATGGATGCAAGCTGCAAGAAAAGAGATTCCACCTCAACATTAGGAGGAACTTCCTGACAGTAAGGGCTGTTTGACAGTGGAACACACTCCCTCGGAGAGTAGTGGAGTCTCCTTCCTTGGAAGTCTTTAAGCAGAGGCTGGATGGCCATCTGTCAGGGATGCTTTGATTGGGAGTTCCTGCATGGCAAGGGGTTGGACTGGATGGCCCTTGTGGTCTCTTCCAACTCTATGATTCTATGATTCTATAAAAGCAAAGAGGAATAAAATTGCAATTAGCATTGGTCAGACTCTATTCAGGCAGACATGAATAGTTAAGTAAAGCATGAGTCTATGCTTTAAGTGCAGTTCAGCAACAGAGCCAATTGTCCAGGTAAGTATGGCTACTCACTATCTGCTGGTAATGCTAGAACCATAGCTCTTCTGAATTATGCAAGGGATTGGATTAGATGGCATATTAAGCCTCTTCCAGTTATTTCATGATTCACATTAGGTATTGTAAATACATGCATTTGTTTCAATTTTAGGGGGCCATGCATATAATTTTCTTGAACCTCAGTATTATGCAGTCACTGTCCATTGTTTAAGCCACATTACTGATCTCCTCAAAAAGGGACATTGGCATAACTAAAACTATTCTAAAACTAAATAGGAAGATCTTTTACATAATTGATTGCCACTTATGGTTCCAACGCAACGTAGCAGGGAGCTGCATAATTTGGTTTTGGTAAAGTACTGACTGAAGTGTTTTGCACAGGTTAAGTACAGACTTTCAGTTTCACATACCTTGTTACAAATTTATACTAGCTTTCTGGTAGGTTGTGTGTATAAACCTCAAAGGAAAAAAAAATAAATCAGAGTATATATAGCATATGCATACATGCAGCCTGTTCCTTTAGTTTTACAAAAGAGAGAATTTCAGCAGGTGCTGCTTGTTATACAACCAGGTAATAAGCAGCACCTGATGAAAGTCTCTCTTCTACACAACCATTAAAGGGACAGGAGCCCTTTTTAGTTTGGCCCCTGCAGACATAGAACAGTCATGTTATTTTCTCTCTTTGTATAGACTTGCTTCCTCTTAAGATAAAAAATAAGGTCATAATGGGATATACCTGTTGCACAATAATTCAGTCAGTTGATATTTGTCTTTCAAGAGGTGATGGTGGTGATATATTCACAACCTATTAATATAGGTTCTGTTTGGAAAAACAACAACAACAGTAGTGATTATTTAAGTCTTTCTCCAGGTCAGGGGTTGAATTTCTTTTGCTAATAATTAGATTTAAATATTCAGGGTGAATTAAAGCATGTGTAGACAACCTGGTACAACAGCTAAACCATATAGATTTGGATTTGATTTGAAAACATCTTATTTTCAAGGTACCATCTGTATCCATTTGTACCCATCTCCTTGGAAACTAGCCAAACTCACTCCCATTCTGTATTTTCTCACCTTCCCGAGCATATGCAGAATAGCCTTTATGAAGGCCAGTCTAAATGATTGAAAAATCATGTTTTCAGATTTAATATATTAAAAAAATCCTGTGAAACCCTAATGCTAGTAGTACATGGCACATATTTGACCGAACACAACAAACCAAGTCCTGAAAACTGAATGAGTACTTGATATCTGTTGGAGTTTGGTTCCAGGATTCCCCATGGATACCAAAATCCATGGATGCTCATCGCATTATATACATTGCTGTAATAAAATGGTGCTCCTTATTTAAAATGGCAAAGTCAGTTTGCTTTTTGGATAAATTTTTTATCCAAAAGGCCAACTGTACACAGACAGGTGAGTCAACAATAGACCTTATCACATGGGAAGCAAATGTCCTCCTCCTTTAAATAAAGTACATTTAATTCTGTCAATATCCCACAAGAGCGGGATGATTTTCAGATGACGTAACCTGATGTTGCGATTATTGGGACATTATACCATGAATAAAGCAGCAAAATTGCACCACTTTTTATTCATGGAAAAATCATGAAAATAAAAAGCACCACTATTTTGCTGCTTTATTCGTGGGATAATGTCCTGTTAATGGCGACATCGGGGGACGTCATCTGAAAATCATGCTGCACTTGTGGGATATTGATGGGATTAAATGTGCTTTATTCATGGAATTGCCTCTTGTGTGATAAAGTCCAATGTTCTATCTCCATGTGGGTTGCAAGGCTAACATGAATATATTTGTCTAAGTAACTAGTTCTATTTTTTTCCTCTGTATAGCATTTTAAATAGTTGGCAGGAGATGGCTGACTGCATGATTCAGTTGTTTAAACTGAGCTCCTGTTTAAGCCTGGTAGTAATTTGGGAACTGGCCTGGGATGTGTGATGGGAATATACTAGTACTTCCATAGCTTCATTGTTTGTGAGTAGGGGGAGAGACTGAAGCTTTATAAGAAGCATGAAAATGTTGTGTTATTCCATTCCCCTGGATGAAAAAGCTCAACTGACTACACCCTGGAGCATTCCATTTGAGTTTAGCCTTCCGACTCCAGTGTCTGTCTGCAACAGGCAAAAATATATTATGTCTCAGCTGGCCTTTGCTGTGGAATTTCAGAGCTGCTACTCTGTCAGGTGACCATTAATAGCTCTTCTAAAGCCACCATATCTGATTATATATGCAAGAGATCAATGCATGTGAATTCTATCTAAGTATATTTTGGGGAACATGGGATTGTTGTGCATAACAAAAAAGAAGGAGAACACTCTCCCCATTAGGTTTCTTCTATATTTTCTTCTTATGCCTCTCTAGGTGACAAAGAGTGCACTTTAATGTACCTAATGTAATTAGATAATATTTGATCAGGATCAGGAAGATAACATTAACCAAGGAAGAGATGATTGATTGATCCAACATTTCTCCCAAGACCATGTAAGAATATTAAACAAGGCTCAATATGTTGCTATCATTACAATGTCCCAGGTGATTACTTGTTAAGGCAAAGGACTCTGTGAGAGCATAAAACAGGACAGCTAAGGATAAGTACTAAGAGAGAAATAGTGAGGAATATCATAGATAATTGTGTGTGTGTTGGGGGGAGATAGTTGTAGACAGACATTTAATGCGATATCTCAGATTCTGCTGGATACATTGACCAGAAATGGCATTAATGACATTTTGTGTCCATATTTCAATTTACTTGATTCAAGAGTATGACTGAAATCATTAGGTTACATAGAACAGGACCTCAGCAACCCAAGGACATATATGTTCTCTGACCTATCTGCTTACGGAAAACAGACATCATTCCTGAATCAGGATTTGTACATACCCTCCAACTTTTCACACTTGTGGCTAAACAGCATCAGTGTGTGATCAAGGTGACAAAAGGCCTTAAGGAAGAACACACAAGTTAGGAAAAACTACAGGAGTTTGCTTTTATGTGAACCTTCAGAGAAGAATAAGGGTTTGCCCCCTTCTCTTATATGAGAGCCATTTTGAGCTGCCTTTGGTGGATGATATCTTATGCGGCTACTTCAGGCAGCCAAATATCTTGCATTGGCCCCAGTGGTGCAGAATTAAAACCAGGGGTAGGCAACCTTTCCCCTTTAAGGGCCGAGGGACTTCAGCTCCCAGAAGCCTCAGCCATGTTGGCCAATAGTCCCATGTTGGCCAATAGCTCCTGGGATTTTGGGAGATGAAGTCCCTCGGCCCTAAAAGGGGAAAGGTTGCCTACCCCTGATTAAAACTATTTAACAAATAAGTCTGATAAGAGTTACCTCTCAATGCCAATCTAGTTTTTCAATCAGGATAAGATAAGTGATGAAATTCTAATCTTTGTTGTGGTTGTTAGCTGTCTTCAAGTGAATTTCGACTTATGGCGACTCTATGAATGAGAGCTGTCCAAGTCATCCTATCCTCAACCACCCTGCTTAGCTCTTGCAGATTCATGGCCCTGGCCTCTCTGATTGCATCCATCAATATGGTATATGGTCTTCCTCTTTTCCTACAGCCCTGAATTTTACCAAGCATTATTGTTAGAAGTAGCAACCTTAGTTTGCCTATATGCAATAATTATAGTTTGCATTTCCTTTTTGTTGGTCTTAGCCATAGCCTCTCTCTCTTCCTACATAATTTAGTCTTTGGTTAATCTGAGTTTCTTCATTCTCCATTATGCAGTCTGTACTTCTCTATTTTTCCTCCATGTCTGATGAGCCCATGTTACAGAACCTTTCACCATGAGATATTATGAAACCTTTAGTATGTGTACGTAAGCCCACTTAATATGCTTTACTAAAGTAGACTAAGGGCATGTATAAATGGGTCAATTAAATTGTTTTCCTCCTTCTCTCAAATGACAAACTAGATCTTAAAGGGAGTAGCTTTTTGTGTTATAAATGGAATTTAAAGTTTATTTTGTAGACTAAATCTTCTAGTACCCACATGGCCAGAAGGAGGAAGGGCCTAACTGCATGAATACCCTTCCACACCATCTGAACTAAGGACTACAAATACAACATCTTGATCAAATGCAAGGCTATGATGAACATTATATTTTTTTTCCCTTTCCTGTAACATTTTTAACACCTTTGCCTGATGAAGAAGCCAGTGGAGTGTCAAATGCTTGCAACATATATAATGTGCATTATGGTTGTCTCAATAAAGGGGACACTGTCTTGTGGATTTTGGATGATGCTGTACTTTGCTATATGGCCAAGACAGCTACCCCTGATTATTTTGACTAATAGGGTAAGTTTACATGGGGTTGTTTTACAAAGATGTCTAAACCACAAGACAACCCCCACCCCACACACTTGTCATCTTCTTTACACTTATAAAATAAGTCTTCAACCCTTTTTTTATTTGCATCAGGATTTTCTAGGTCCAGTGGCGGAAAAGTGATACTATGAATTGTAGATAGATATCCTAATAGCCTTCCTCTTTCAGCTAGGTTGACATTGAATCCAGCCTTGTGATGTTGCAAGATGAACCAGGATAAAATATTAAGCATGAGGAATTGTCTGCATAAATTAGGTGTTTGAGCTCCGTTTTGGCAAAGATGTAGTTTACTGCAGAAATATTTTCAGCTCTCATGGTGTTGTTAGGACACCTTCTGGAAAGGAGCTGAAATACACCAGTCAAACGAGTTGTTTGTCAAGAAACTTATTCAATGTCATACTGTTTTGGAAAGTTTCAAGATGAATTCATGTCTTTGAAACATGAATGCTTTCTAGCCTGACATGTCTTTCCCTCCCAGAACTGACACCTAGTTCTGCACTTTATATCTCCTTAACTAATACATCTATTAGAAGGTACATGACTATCTACTGTCTCATTTATCCAAATCCTGTGTTGGAATTGCCCCCACCCCTATCCCAGAAAACCAACAACCAAAATACATTTTAGATATTTTTACTTTGGGAGAAAATACTACACTTAACTGATAAAAAGTAATCAATCCATGGGGATTGATCCACTCAAAACCCTATCAGATTGGGTTCTGGAATTGCCAGTATAAAACAAAGCTATTTGTATAACAGTGAGATCATGTCGAAGATGGAGTAAGCTTGTTTTCTGTTGCTCCAGAGGTCAGAAGATGAACTAATTGATTTAAATTAAAAGATGTAAATATTAAGCATAAATTCTTTACTTGTAAGAGCAGTTCAGCAGTAGAACTGCTGAGGTTGGATGGGCATCATTCAAGTGTTCTTTAGTATTTCTGCATGGCAGGGGTGGATTAGATGGTCCTTGTGGTCCTTTCCAAACTCTAAGATTCTATGGTTCTAGAATAACATACAGATTATTAGTAATAAGTGTGTGTGTAAATAAAGCAAATGAATGTAAAGCAAATAGATTCATATCGGAATTAAGAGAAAATTTCATCTAGCACCTTTATGCTGCTGTCATCCCAAATGGCAGAAGGGAGGTAGAGAAAAGAGTGGTGGAAAGGGGTGGGCTCAGAGGAAATTCTGTCCCTCAAATCCTCTACAGCAGACTATTTAAACAAGGAAACTGAACAGGATATGGGAGAAACAGAAGCTATTACGCGTAGACTGAGGTCCTGCATCATGGGTATGGAGCATAATGCTCCATGTATGCAGCTCTGTACGGTCCATGCATGCAGCTGCCAAGCACTAAGATAATTTTCTGTTTATTAACGCACAACATTTTTAATGGCTGTTTTCCCCCTTGGAGTTAGGAACAAGAGGAAATGGGACAATTAAGCACAATCTTTACTTACAGCAACATGAAGTGGGAAATCTGTGAGACCAATATACCCTCTAACATTTCACAAACATAGTACTCTTCAGGCCAAGCAACATCAATCTGGTCAAGAGTTATTAATGAGGAAGAAGGTTATTATGTAACGAGGAAGAATGAACAAGCTAAGAGAGGCTGCAGCAATTTGCTTTTTCCTGAGCCCCTGCTGATTTAATTGAGTGACTGGTGGACTAGAATTAATACACAGTTTGTAGCAATGAAAGTAAGCTGAGGACAAAGGGGGAAAGTGAGAAGAGAAGACACAAAATGGGATTTTTTAAAGCAGATAAAGAAGCTGGGAAGCAGAGGGTTAAACAGGGCAAATTGGGACATTTAGATAGTATGGACCAAACCACTTTAAACTGCATATAGATGGTCACACTATATATTTCTTTCTGATGCACCAACAGACCCAGTATATAGATCCAACCCAGGTTTCCCCATGACAGTACCAGTACTCATGCTGGATGGGGGATTCTGAAAGACATAGCCCAACAAAGTAATTTTGGCAAGCTCTGGATTGTACATGTAAGCAGTCACCCCCCTCCACCTCATTTCCTCAAGGCAACTTCAAGCTATTTCTGTAAGCCCTGAGAAATTCAGAATAGTTATGAGTCTACCTTGTCAGAACAAATATCCGGGGGCAATTTGTGCCATATGTTTTGCTGCTGCTTGAACAGCCTTCTGATTTTGAACTCTTCCCTGCTCCACTTCCCCAATTCATCTCCTGCCTTTGCACAAGAAGTGGGACTAGTTGGTTTGGGGGGTTGGTTTGCTTTTTGTAGAAAGCACAATATCTTATCTGGGATGGCATAACTGGAGTCGAGCTGGTATGAGCACAGCTGGAGCAAAAGCTATAGGAAGAGCCTGCAACTTTTACACAGTTTGATCAGTTCAGGTCAGAAGGAAATAGCATAAACAAGCCTCCCAACAAGGCACAAGTCTAACATGGAAGCAAGAGAGGCCAGTCCTGGGGATAATTTCCGGTCTACTGCCCTGAACATACTGTCAAAGATGGACTCATTTCAACCTAAATAATGTAATCTTCCCCCTTCTGACAACTGGGGCTGAGCCTGCAACAAAGACCTTTTAATCTGCTCTTTCAAACACTGGTGAACTCTGTGTTGCTTTGTCTGTGTACAGTCTGCAGGCCCTCGAGGAAAACGGGGGAGAGGAAGCACTATCCATAAGAAAGAATGTACAGTTGGGAAACCATTTCCTCTCTTCTCCCCAAGTTCTTCTCCTGCCCCCATAGATAGGTGACACATAACATAAGGCTTGCTTTACATTCCCTTTATTTTTCTGCTTTGTGTTGTTTTTGGTTCTTTCCCTAGACATGGATTTATAGAATAACTCCCACTGTGGAAGGGGGCGAAAAGAGAAAACTGTGTTGGAGAAGGAGGGAGTCATGTCCCTTGCAGGAAGATATCAGATCCCTTCTGTCTTGATACTGTTGCTACTCCTCTGGGGTGGAGAGAACACACATGCTCAAAGAGCAGGTAAGTACAAGCATTATTTACAAGAAAACTATAACAGGGGCATAGTATCACAGACAACATAACTTTTCCTCTAGCCTTGTTAGGTGAATGGGCAATGCTGCACAGGATCTGTCAGTAGTGGGAGCACTGTTATATAGGAAGCTTTGACTCCCAGCACATGCTGTCTTGGATTGCCAGATTTCAGTCCCTGGCCTTTCGTCTCTGGTCTACCCTGGAGTAAGGACTGAGATATCAGGATGAGTGTTCTACTTTGAAAATTGTGTGTGTGTGTGTGTATTTTCTTCATTTGGTAGACTTGGTGTTTTATATTTGAATGACACATTCTGTGCAAGTGTGGTTGATGCCTAACGTGCCATGCTTAATGAGATCAGCACAGCCCACCTCCTGTGCCATCACATGGGGTCATCCTTAGGTCTTAGATTTTGGTCCTCAAATTCCCATGAATAATCTTGACCTTAAACTCTGACCTTGAACTCTGTTTTCTCATAGATTTTGCTTTAGTGCAGCATTTCTCTGCAATCCACTTGTGGCCCTTGTAGCCAGTTGCTAAGCAGAATGCAAAGGGATCGGGTAGTATTTCTGAGACTAAATCTGCAAAAGAAGATCCCATAACATCAAAAATCCACCAAACAGTGATACCTTTATTGGCCAACCAAAATGCACAATATACTTGTTGCAAACTTTCAAAGCTCCGTTGGCTTCTTCATCAAGCAAGGTGTTAAAAAGCATATAGAAGGAAAAAAATTGAAAATGTTAGTCATAGGCCTGCATTTTTCTGTTTTTGTTCTTAGTTCATATGGTATGGAGGGGTCTCTCTTACAGGCTGGCACCTCCTCCTCCTGGCCATGAGGCTACTGGGAGATTCTCAAAGTCCAGGGAATTTAACACCCATTTGCAAACAAAAAGATCCCCCCCCCCCCCGTGCCCTCCGTTCGGCAGAGAAGAATTTGTTACAGCAGCCTAAAGTAAATCTTAGGCAGACTTCCCAGAGGGCATTTTCTGTTAATGCCCCTAAACTGTGGAATGGCCTGCCGGAGCAGATCCGTCTTAGTACATCCTTGACTGCTTTCAAGAAAGCAGTCAAGACGGACCTTTTCCGGCAGGCCTTCCCAGAATAACCCATTGCAGGGATAATATATGGGGATTACTCGCCCCTTATCCCCCCTCTGAGTGGCCATTTGTTATATTTAGTTGTTATTGTTGTTGGTTGTTATTTTTATTAGATACATGTGTGATTTTAAATCCAATCAGTTTAATTCTATTTTAAGGGTGTGGGTTGTGGGTGGGGGGCTGTAGGAACTGGGAATGTTTTAATTATTGTATTTTTAATCTGCTGTAAGCCGCCCCGATTGCTTTGCAGAGGGGCGGGTTATAAATAAAATTTTATTATTATTATTATTATTTACAATCCAGTATGTCTCCATCCTTTGTGAGGCCACAGGCCCCTTTGTTAGGCAGAGAACACTGAATTCCTCAAGAAGTCTTCATGTTTTTGCCTCAGAAAAACTTTAGGCACTGTTAAGGTAAAACATCCCAATGCAGTCCCAATTTTGGGACTGCAAAAAAGTTGCAGCATTCGTCTACTTCCATGCATTTATGGTACTGTATGTTGTCATTTCACACAGGAAGTTGCCCTGGTATAATGGAATTCCTATTATGCATATCCTAGAACTTACTACTTGATGTGGTGGGGGGGGCACTGCAAGGGAAGATTGTGGGATGCTAGGGATCCAACCCCTTTGTAAGTGATGTTAGCTATGATCAACATGTCATTAAGGAAATGTGTCAGCACTGCTGGGCCTCACTGAATGATATGAAATATATGAGTAAATAATTTGTAACCATTGGTTTATATCATTCACTCTTTGCATGGAAAAATATAAAGTTCTTGAATTATGTGATCTGAAACATAGGGACAGGATGATAAGTTTTTCTCCCAAAATGTTGTCATGGGGCTTGGTCCTTGGCTTTCCTCCCCATTGGCTTGTTACCCCCCCCCCCAGCTCCTGTGTTGGGGCCTGTGTGTGTGTGTGTGTGTGTGTGTGTGCGTGTAATAGGAAAGTTATAGAAAGAGTTTCATGACAACTGAATTATCTCTATCTAAGGAATTTGTCCTCCAGTTCAATAAATCATTCTTTTGTCAACACTCTGGACTTGTTTTCTTTTAAAGAAAAAATCTTGTAAAAGTTTTCATGCTTGAAAAGGAAAACATTTCTTCAGGCAAACAATAAATAAAAGATAATAATGGCCTTTTAAAGTGAAAACATGGAATGCCAATTGCTCACGATTAGAGTCAGCAAAGGCACATTGAAGGCAGGCAACTTTTGATCTGCCAAGGGTTTTTACAGCATGTTGCATCAAAGGGGAATGGAAGGTGGGGGAACAGAGAGCAGTCTGTTAAGATTTCAAAGGAAAATAGTTACCTCATAGACATGCAGACAGAGTAGGCAAAAGGGTTGAACCAAGGCTTAGTAGCTACAATACAAACATACAGAGAAGGTTTGCATAATAAAGCAAAAACTGTGTTTGAATCTACTTTAGATCTTTAAAAACTCTGACAGCAGACTCAGTATTGGTCTCCAAGGTGGAACATCTTCTGCACACAAGAGAGATGGCGGCTAGCAAGAGGCTCCCTCAAAAGGAGGGATGCTGAACAGAAATGTATCTGGAGCTGCTGGTGCTGGTGTCTGTTTTCTTCTACCATATCTCAACAGCTTCTCATGTTTCCCATGCAGGTTGTAAAAATGTTCACTATGATCTCGTCTTCATCTTGGATACCTCCTCCAGTGTGGGCAAAGAGGACTTTGAGAAGGTTCGCCAATGGGTGGCAAATTTAGTGGACACCTTTGAGGTTGGACCAGAGAAAACTCATGTTGGTGTCGTCCGCTATAGTGATAGACCAACCACTGAGTTTGACCTTGGGAGATACCAAACTCAGGAGGAAATCAAGGATGCTGCAAAGAACATCAAATATTATGGGGGCAATACAAACACCGGCGATGCATTGAGGTACATCAATAGATACAGCTTTTCTGCAGAGGCTGGTGGGAGGCCAAGTGACAGCACTATCAAAAAAGTAGCTATCCTTCTAACCGATGGCCGGAGCCAGGATTATGTCTTGGATCCAGCCACTGCAGCACATAATGCAGGAATTAGGATCTTTGCTGTGGGTGTCGGAGAGGCGCTTAAAGAGGAGCTGGATGAAATGGCATCTGAGCCTAAATCTGCCCATGTCTTCCATGTTTCTGATTACAATGCCATTGATAAAATCCGTGGAAAGCTGAGGAGAAGGCTTTGTGAGAGTAAGTAAGAAAACTCCTTATTTTTCCCAAAGCAATGTGCAATATGTAAAGGTATTTGGCACTGGGAAGTTATTCACACATATCAAGATGGTAATTTTATTGCAAAATCTGTGTATATATTTATTTTTCCTGCCTAACAGTTTCAACCTGTATCTGACCCATTGTGCAACCCTACTATCTTGAATTTAAGTCAACAATCAGACTGATGTCAGTAGATCTATATGCCTGTTACTATGATCTTGAACTGAAGGAGAGCATGTCAACTGGATAGAATTCTAAATTGCCTCTGTACCTCACATATGACTAGGTGGCAGAATTGTAATATCACCACATGGGAGCTTTCCCTCATTTTATGGTTGCTGTTTTCACAAAATAAGTCACCATATAGAGTTACAGCTATCATCATAGTTTGATCAAGAACAGCCTTCAGAACAGAAGAGCTGTATCATGCAATGTAATACAGGCATCTTGAAGAAAAGCTTGAGATCTCTAGAGCAGGGATAGGGGAAGGAAATATTAACTGTTTTTTTAAAATAAATTATCCAGTTCATCACCAAAACTTTGTGCAAAGGAATCTTGTAGCAACATTGAGATTAACTGAAAGAAAGATGTTGGTAGCATGAGTTTTGGTAGACTTGAGCATACCATCTTCTTTCCTTCAGTTAGTCTCAAAGGAGCTACATGATCCCTTTGCATACTGATTTTCCAAACTAACATGGCTATGTCTTTGAATTTTATCACTAAAACTGTTAGGGAAAAAAGTGAGTTTATATTTCAGGTTTCCAGGCCATCTATTCCAACTCACTGTGATCTAGAAATATATAACTAAAGCATTTTCTATCCAACCTGAGATCTATCCAGTCTCTGTTTAAAGACCTCAAAAGACAGTACGTCCATCACCTTCCAAGGCAGTCTGTTCTACTATCAAACAGCTAATTAAACAGAATTCCCTTTGGAATTATACACAAGCACACAACCCTAGAGATCTGTGTGGAAAAAAATGTGCACAAAACCCCTTTAGGCTGTGGGAGAAAATGTATACAAAAATGCATTAAAGGGGCTATATATTAAGAAAAATGCATACTAAAATATGTGAAAAGTACCATGTAGAAAACAGTGTGCTTAATTTCACGGTCTGATATGAAACAAGAACAGGACGAAAATGCAGGTGGGGCTCAAAGGAACACAACAAAACAGGCTGAGAGGTCTACCTTGTTGCTGCATTAAAAACTTCTCGTGCACACCTTTCTCCCCACTTTTTTCTGTGATGCTGCAAAGAAAAGCTGAGGCTGGAGGGTATGTCAGATGCTGGGACTGTGGAGGAGCCAGGGGAGAGATGCTTGCTAAGAATAGAAGCTGCTCAGCTACAGCCACCTGTTGTAGATTTGGGATGAAAGACAAAGTTTTAAGAAAAGTAAGAGTTAATTCAAGGATATCATTGATCCCTTGTCCTGAGCTCAGGTTTAGGGGGTGGTTGTTTAAAGTAGTTAGTAGTACTTCAAGCCCAGTTATGTCTTGGTGAATCCCTGATTCTATAGACCTGCAAGTTAGTGAACATGTGGTCAAGAGTGTGGCTGCGTATACCAGGTGGTGCATAGAGAGAGGGAGCCACAAGCATTTTTTTAAAACCGCAATAAAGCCATCTATCTTTACCTATAACTCAGGGTAGATTTGACCATGCTGCTTACAAAGTGCCATATCACTGTCTTCTTGAGCATGTGGTGTCTTTATAGGGGTGATGTTCTCATGTTTTCTATAGATGCATCATATGATTTTAGGGGGGGGAAATGGGCATGAAATTATTTTTCATTCAGACTTAAAGCACCAAAGGCATTTTTTTTTCTCTGAGAAAGGATCCATGAGGGATAATTAAATTAAGGATGGTAAGTGAGATCTGAGAACTCCTCATGCTCTCTCCTGCCTTTTTCGGTACAGCCTCCCTGCTCCAACTATGGGGTGTGGATGGCAATTTTATCATGTCTCGGGCTGCATCTGCACTGAAGAAATAATCCAGGTTGATACCACTTTAATTGCCCTGGCTCAACACTGTGGAATCATGGGATTTGTAGTTTGTTGTATCACCAGAGGTCTCTGACAGAGGAGGGTAAACATCTCTAAAACTACAATTCCCAGAATTCCACAGCATTGAGCCAGGGCAATTAATCAACCTGGGTTATTTCTGCACTGCAAATGCAGCCTAAGAGTTACCTGGTCTGTTCTATGACTGGGGAATCCTTTCTTCATCTCAAATTGGGCAGACAGTCAAGTTTAATATATCTTGAATTTGGTCAGACATAGGATTGTGGGACAAGTCTTGTGGAAAACTCATCTTTCTGTCTTCAATTAGGTTTACTCCTAGATAAGAGTACATGCCTATTCTTCAAAAGGCTGCATTTGGAGATGTTTAATGGTTAAGAAACAAGAAACTCTATGCAGCTTCAGAATGCAGAATTTAAACTTATGATGAATTTTAGAAATCCATTGGCCATTTGGCAGCCCATCAGCCAGATCTGTCTTAGAAACAATTTTATTGGGCTCAGTTTTCCTCTCACGTAAGTGTTTAAAAATGTGAAGAATATGCACAGGAACCCTTGATGAGGAAGATGTTTATGAAACATTTGCACATGCCCCACTCCCAGTATTTCTGTCCAAATGAAGACTTCACAAAAAAGTCCTGAAATATGAAAAATCATCAAAAATGTAGAAAATCATTGTAATTTCCCCCAGTGGGGAGAATACTTTTGAAATTTTGCATTCATGAATGTAGAAATGAAATATTTGAAGACTTCTATGTGTACTCAAGATAAAAAAAAAATACTGCTCTTGGTCTGCAGTTTAATCATAAGGAAAAGAAAATGATTGTTTGTGTATATGTGTGTGAGAATCTACTCTTTGGTGGATTTCTCTCCCTTTCAGTGTAATGATTTGGTGCCTCTGTTTTCTTGATCTTCAGCCTGGAGAACAGAATTTCCATCTTGACTACAAACTGAGCCACTTTCATGACTCTTTCATTCTTGTATAGCCCGTCTGCATTGTGATTTGTTGCATGTTGTCCACCAGAGGCTTTGCTACGACACATTTGTACAGCATAATGATGCACATCCAGAGTGAACTATGGAAATACAGAAGATAGTGTTGTAGTCTGTGATAGATTTCATAATGATAAACACCACATAAGAGTTGACACATGCATTCAGTATGTCACTATAAGGTATTTTTACCCTTAGGGTATGTCAACATACCAAACTATACTTAACCATACTGATTGAGGGACGACTTTTCATGATAGCAGCAGGAAAATGTATGGCTATTTTTTTTTTTAAAAAAAAATCATATCTGTTTTAAGAGTTTTGTCAACTTTTCAACTAGTATCTGCAGCTATATCTTAAACAACAGTAGATTTATTATGTGCTATTTTTCCTCAATTGTTCATGGTAAACATAACATGGTTTTTTACCCCACAATTAATCTTGAAAGTAGCCTACTTTCCAAAATGATAATCCTTGCTATGTTGTTTCCATGTGATAATGGCCTTATTCTCATTGTACTAATTAGCTTGTGTTTATGTAGAATATTTGTACCTGAAAAGTTTCACAGAGTAGCTTATAGATCAACAAAAATGAAACCCCGACTTCTTTCCTTAGGTTTACAAATACAAGCACTGCAAAGCAATGGGGAAAGTCATGCAGGGAGGAGAAAAATGGTTAGGCTCCAGATGCTGAAATAAGAAAAGTGACACTTGGGGCCTTTGCAGACTGCCAGAAATAGTGCAAATTCAGTCCACTTTAAGGGCTAGGGTGAGTGCTAGGGAGTCATGGGAATTGTTTTTTTTTCTTCTGAGACATTGAGCCTTCTCTGTCAGAGAGCTCTGGTGCCACAATAAAATACAGTTCCCATGATTCCCTAACCCTAACCCTTAAAGTAGACTCAATTTGCACTATTTCTGGCAGTCTGCAAAGGCCCATGATTAGACTAAAGACCTACTGCAGGGGTAGGCAGCCTTTCCCCTTTAAGGGCCGAGGGACTTCAGTTCCCAGAAGCCTCAGCCATGTTGGCCAATAATCCCATGTTGGCCAATAGCTCCTGGGATTCTGGGAGTTGAAGTCCCTCAGCCCTTAAAGGGGAAAGGTTGCCTACCCCTGACCTATTGTATATGCTCATGTATAAGTCTAGAAATTTTCATCGAAAATGATGCAAAAAACCTGGGTCGACTTATTTACCAGTCAATGTAAAAACTGTCCTTTAACTTTTATCCAAAAGTAGCTCTCTCTCTCTCTGAATAGAGTGTGGAAAGAAAGAGCTTAGACCATCCTGGGATCACCTAAAAGAGATTCTAACCCCCTCTGCCTTCTCTGCTGTGTTGCTGCTTCTGAAGTTTTTGAATGCCAGAGCAGGAAAATGGAAGAGGTGGCAACATTTTGGTGCTTGGGAAATTATGTTGTTGACTTCTACATAAGCATACGTAAACTAAGACTATGTAAGCATACAACAGAGTGCCAGTATGATGTTGGTTTGAGTACTGGAATAGGTTTATGAAAAATTAAGGCTTGAAACCCTGCTCACCCATGAAACTGGATGACAGGGGCAAGTCACACTCTCTCAGCCTCAAAGGAAAGCAATGGCGAACTGCCTTTGAATAAATCTTGCCAAGAAAAACCTAGGATAGTTTAGACATAATTTGGAGTTGACTTGGAGGCACATAACAAAAACAAAGCTCTCACAGAACAGATTGTTTAGAATAATATGGCAGCATTCCCATCTCTGGTTAAGTTAGCTTTTGGTTCAGTATACCCAGAGGCTAAAAGAACATGACTATATCCCCCCACATACACATACACACACACACACACACACACACACACACACACACACAAAAGACCTACATATGAAGCATCAGGATTATATCTGAGTGTTATTCAAAAGGATCCAAATGTCTTTTTGGGAAGGGAAAAGGACAGTGATTTTCATACTCATTCCAAGTGGCTGCCATGTTTGAGTGCCATGCATGTCCATCCATAAATGGACATACAATGAACAATCTCAACTGTCATGGCTCTGTGCTTTCCTAGAGGGATGAAGTTCTTGGAAAGCTAATTTTAAGAAGACTGAATATAATGGCATGCTGAAGACATTCTCCACTGAGCAATTTCTTCAGGAAATCCACTTTCCATCCATAGAAGATGAGAAAACAGGACTTCATTTTGTTTCCTTGCCTTTTCCCTACTAGTAATATAAAAGCCTTAGATAGCCTTTAGAATTCATCCTGCAGTACTTTCTAAACAAATAAATCTCAGACCTTGTTTTGTTTAACATGTGGTCTGCACACACAGATGGCAATTAAAGTCAGTTAGATTGAACTGGTCAGCTAAGAATATTTCTTCCTCCTCTCTGTGGTACAGCGTAGTGCTTGTTTTAGAGTGGATGGGTTATTTATGTTATCTAAAATTGCAGCTTTCATGTCCTAGGTTCCCCTGAGATCTGTTGAAGTTACACCCAATGGTTAGATTTTATACTTTTGGACAATGTGATAATCTCCAGATTTTAAAGTTATTGTTTTGCACACCATAGAGCCACATACAATTCATTGGATAGATTGTGCATGGTTCAGTTACTCATATAAGTCATTAAGATAGAAGTCCCCCTTCCAAATTGCATGCAAGACAGCTAACTGTAAACAGTGAAGCAAAAATAAATACAATTAAAACATAGAAGCCGATTAAAAGTACTTCAGTTAAAATACAAATCCAACTGTAACACAACATTGATGTCAAAAAACTGTGGGAATATTTGGGGGGGATGGGAACACTTGATTTTAAAGCACCTAAGCACTAGGTGTGGAAGGAATATTTAAACTTTTTTTTTTCATTCTTAATATCACACAACTTTTCTTGGACCTATTCAGTCAATCTGGGGTTTTAGATATTTTGTGTCAAAAATGTAAGACTTTTAGAAAGACTCAGACTCACTGCCCAACTCCCTGAAGGCCCTCCTGCTTACTCAGCTGCAGAAAAAAAAGAAACCCTTCAAATTGGTCAGTGGGTGGATGAAGCTGATCCATATGTCACTTCTGGTCCTATTTTGGCTGTTCATTAGCCAGTTTTGGGGACCTTTGCCCTGTCAGAGGGTATGGAGATTACAATTGGCCTTCATATCCTTCACAATTGCTCATGATTGTCTAACCCTTCTGGTTTTAAGAAAACATTCCTCACTGTACTTATAAGGCTGGGACTCAAAGCATTCTCACTTGTTGTGTGCCTTCAAGTCATTTCCACCTTATGGCAATCTTGAGGGATTTACTTTGCAAGATTTGTTCAGTTACGGTTTGCCTTTGCTTCTTCTGAGGCCGAGAGTGTGTGGGTAGATATCCATGGCCAAGCAGGGATTTCAACCCTGCTCACCAGAGTCATAGGCCAGTGCTCAAATCATATCATCATATTGGCTCATGGATGCTTTGTACTGCCATGGAAATTGTAAACCACAGAGACCCATTGAGAAACAAAAGCATGATGAATTCAGGATCACTACAGGATTATGCAGTCATAAAGTTTTATCTCAATATATTAAGGCTTCCTGTAGGGGAAGAAAGGACAATGGGCATGGAGGGGGACACACAGATTTGTGGACTCATTTTTGGTGGGAAAATCCATTTGCACAAAAATACTTGACAATACATACACACTTGTGCCAAACATAACAAAAGAACAGTGGACAACATCCAATAAAATTCAGAAGAGAAAAAGAAGACCTATCTCAATGTTCTAGAGCAGGGGTAGGCAACCTTTCCCCTTTAAGGGCTGAGGGACTTCATGTCAGGGATGATGGGAGTTGTAGCTCTTCACCTCTGGCTCTAACTCACCACCTTGTTATGCAGCAGAGCTGACCAGCTTTGATCAGTGGTTGATGCTTCTTTCCCAAGCAGCAGAGTTTCAGAGAATAGGCTGAAGACCCTGACAAACTCTCCAAGCCTTCTCACCCTTCTTCCTGAGATGTCTCCAAACTTCTCCAGGATTCTTCTGGCTCTTGTATCTTCCCTCAAGACACCAGACAACTCAGTAGTCTTATATAAAAGATCTACTTTATTCTACTATATACATAAATACTATATGCCCTACAAATCACAATCTCTACTACTCCACAATATCTCCAAAACTACTCCACAATGTACATTAGCAAACATTGCAATTTATAGCCATTGTTAGACACCACCCACCAGTCAGTTTCCACCCAGTGGGTGTGTACATATATCTTGATTGGTCCACATAGATCATCCCATACCTAAGACCAACCCAAGTGTTTCATCACTTTACCTTGACCACTTAATGAGTCTCAGGTGTTTGCAATCTATCACAGGTGTTCTCAATATACCTTCTATAACTTTGTCCTTGGCTCTCAAGGCTTCTTAATTATATTATCTTTTTCACCTGTGTATCT
The DNA here is from genome assembly GCA_026167975.1 of Phrynosoma blainvillii. Taxonomy (NCBI): domain Eukaryota; kingdom Metazoa; phylum Chordata; class Lepidosauria; order Squamata; family Phrynosomatidae; genus Phrynosoma; species Phrynosoma blainvillii. The sequence goes on from JANUYF010000004.1 coordinate 10,494,904, forward strand.
TCCTGATTGCTCCTGCTTAGTCACTTTGACATTCACATACATATTTTTATTTCTATTACTGTATATCCCATGTTGCTTTTTCCTTAACACTTCAGCTCCCAGAATCCCAGGAGCTATTGGCCAACATGGGACTATTGGCCAACATGGCTGAGGCTTCTGGGAGCTGAAGTCCCTTGGCCCTTAAAGGGGAAAGGTTGCCTACCCCTGTTCTAGAAGATGGGCTTCATTGGCTAACTAGTAGCCCAGTACATTTTGGCCTATGGATATTCTGAGTCTTTCTTTAAGGGGTTAGACAAAAAACAACAACCCAGAAAACAACACATAATTTAATATATAACATCATACATGATTAAACTGTCACTATACTTATGAGTTTCTTATGCCCTGCATACAGCCATTAAAGATATTCAGCCATTAAAGATACTCACCGAGTAGTCTAAAGAAGACTGCAGAAACTGTCAAAATGATAGCATGTAATTAAAAATTGAAGGAGTGTGTGTTTCTTCTTTCACACTGAAAGGAATCAATGTTTTCAATTTTGCAATTCATTTCAGCTCCCCTTTCAGCAGAGTTTTTCAGTAAAATTAAAATATTTCACACACCACCACAGCTCTCTATATAAGTCCTGTGAGTAGCCCTATACACAACATAGATTGAACTTTTTAGATAATAAAGACCATCTGAGCATTTTAATATCCCCTACACATATTAGAACCTGGTGTTTTTTCACAGAAAACAGTTCATTGTGTAGAGCACCCTCTCAATCTTCTCCAACAGAGGAAAAGTTTTGAAAGTTCTAGTGTGAGTGAAGAATGATGTATTGAAAAGAGTGACATCCCTGAAAAGCACTTCAGTATGAAATCTAGCCCTTCCCTCCTTCCGCCCTGTTTTAATAACACAGAGTGCAGATAGAACAGGGATGCAGTGGCTCAAGTGGCTAACTACATTATCACACGGGGCCCAATCCAAACAAAATCCACACGAAATCCCGACCTAATACGTATTATTGGCCCGTGTTTTCACACGACATCGCACAGAGCCCCAACAGAAAGCAGAATGATCCGAGATCTTTTGAATTTCGGTTTCTTCAGGAATTGCAATTGCGCGACGGGAATCATTTCGCATTTACCGTAGGTACCGTAGGGCAGCATTTTAGCATGTTGCAGAGAATGAACTACACAAATTGTGACACTACCATTTGCTCATGTTTTTGATACTGTTTTTGTTTTTGATACTGACAAACCCAGTTTGCCATTGGACTGCAGCCTTCTGATGGAAGTTTCTAGTTATGCAGTTTCTCTTAATCAGGCCTCTAGAGGAAGTCACTTCCTTCCTACTTTTGACTCTTACAGATGATTTCCCTTCTGCCATTCAGACTCTTGTGGGTGGGATGATGTTCAAGTCTAGACATGTGACTCTGTCCCTCTGATTATTTCAGCAGCTGTATATAGGGGACAGATGCCTCCTGGGAACATGGGATATGGGTAACTAGGAGGAACTCAAGGAATCAGAATTGATTTTGTCTCTTGAAGTATGCTTGAAACATGGAGTTCCTCCTCAGGGCCCTGCAGTGATCAGTTCAAAATTTGATCAGTATATCTTGAATAAGTTATGGACTGGATGAGAGGAGAAGCATTTGTGTGTTTAGAGGCTTTACTTAACTATTCATGTCTGCCTGAATAGAGTCTGACCAATGCTAATTACAATTTTATTCCTCTTTGTTTTCATAGAATCATAGAATCATAGAGTTGGAAGAAACCACAGGGCCATCCAGTCCAACCCCCCTGCCATGCAGGAACTCCCAATCAAAGCATCCCTGACAGATGGCCATCCAGCCTCTGCTTAAAAACCTCCAAGGAAGGAGACTCCACTACTCTCCGAGGGAGTGTGTTCCACTGTCGAACCGCCCTTACTGTCAGGAAGTTCCCCCTAATGTTGAGGCGGAATCTCTTTTCCTGGAGCTTACATCCATTGTTTCGGGTCCTAGTCTCTGGAGCAGCAGAAAACAAAATTTTTCCCTCCTCAATATGACATCCCTTCAAATATTTAAACACGACTATCATATCACCTCTCAACCTTCTCTTCTCCAGGCTAAACATCCCCAGGTCCCTAAGTCGTTCCACATAGAGCTTGGTTTCCAGACCCTTCACATTTTAGTTGCCCTCCTTTAGACACACTCCAGTTTCTCCACATCCTTTTTGAATTGTGGCGACGGGAATCATTTCGCATTTACCGTAGGTCTGATAACCAAATACGTATTGTGCCACATTTCCCCGCTGTTGCCATGGTTCCAGCGAGCATTCCTCTCTCTGCGCATGTGCAGGAAGCTCATTTCGGCTACATTTATGGGTTTTTTTCTCTTGTGTGTGGACGTTCGATACACTTACTGTAAATGCGCAATGAAGGTAATGATGTATGCGGAAACAAGGGCTATTTCCCGTTTATTTTCGGGATGCCTCATTTCCACTTTTATTTCCGCTTTCTGGCCCACGTGTGATAGCGTTCTAAGACAGTGACTCTGTTGTCCTAAGACAGTGACAAGATTGGCAGTTCAAGGCCCGGGTGCTGCATCATGGGGTGAGCTCCTGTCATTAGTTCCAGCTTCTGCCAACCTAGCAGTTCGAAAGCATGCAAATGCAAGTAGATAAATAGGTACCACTTTGGTGGATGGTAAACAGTGTATATAATATCAGGGTTCTGTGAAATCATGCTGGTCACAGGATCACAGAATAGCCTATGACAACGCTGGCTCTTTGGCTTAATAACGGAGATGAGCATTGCCCCCTATTGGTTGGATATGACTTGACAACCTTGTCAACAGGGAATACCTTTACTTTTACCTTTACAGATAGAACAAGTACCTGCTTTTCAGCCAGTTTATGATGCTTGAAGAATTAATTGGGTTCAAAACAAGGTGTGGACTTGCCACAGAGGTTTTAAAATAGAAGTACTCATTTTAAAAAGGAAGAGGGTTCTACTGCATTTTGCCACACTACTGAAATTTGGTGACATGCAGTGGTGTCATTAAGGGGAGTGGGGTGTGAACCTCAAAAGAGGGTGCCTTAAAATAAAATAGGTTTACCTTAAAACAGTTTGTCTTAACATAATTCCAAAGTGCAAATATCAGCTGACAATTATGCAGAAAGTCTCAGTGGATAAAAAAGCACAAACATAGGTTTTATACTTATACTTTTATGGGTGTTCTTGTATTAATCTTTATTGTGGTTAAATATGCCATTAACTGTTTAGAGTTTCATTGTCAAAAAAAAGGTAATGTACAAATGGATAGAACAACAAAAGCAGCAACAATAGTAAAATCATTTGTTTTTATTAATTGAAATGAAATAAGCAAAGATTATTGATGACTGATAACGGGAACCGATTAATAATTTTTGAGCTTTCAGTTGTTTTGTTTCTTCAGGAAAAAGTCTTATCAGAAAATTGGGTCTCTTTTTTTCTGATGATTCTGCACCCTCTTTTAAGGGTTATGCCTTTTATAAACATGGGTTCACCCAGTTTCACAGTTCTTGCAGTTTTCAAAGTTGTGAACTTTTATTTTCATTTTGAATATTTCTCTGCCCCCTCAATGCCATTCCATTCTTGAAGCCATAAAATCCCACACAAGGCTGGAACTGTCCAAGGAGTTTTTGTCTGTCTCATGAGTCCTGAAATGGTTTTTCCTTTACTAGATTCCATTTCAGCCCTCCAGCAGCTTTGATGTTCACAACTGCCTTCTCATTTTAGCAAATTCCTGAGGGATTGACAGGAAACTGGAGAAGGAATTGAGATTCTAAGGTTTCACTTTGCCAGATGTGTCAGTATATCACAGACCATGTGGCAGGATACATCATTCCACTCGTAGGGAGCTCAGTTCAGCTACTTATGGTCCCTGTTGTCATGTTCATTTTTGGCAATCAAAATTTTTGGAAATACCCTCCAGTCTGGGTGATGACTAGCAACACAATGGTCTTAAGAAATGTTGCAACAAAGGTAGATAATCCACTTATACTTAATTTCTCTATGTAGAGAGATCTTGTAGCACCTTTGACACAAACTGAAAGAAAGAAGTTGGCAGCATGAGCTTTCATAGACTTTAGTCTACTTTCTCAGATGCATTTAGTGGAGTGGAAAGCCAATGGCATGGCAGACCTATATATGCCCTTGGTGTGTGGGAATGTCAATTCAAATTCAAAATCCTTTGTGTATGGAAATGAAGGGCAAGTCCAGTTTTAATGATGGTCATTTGTAAATAAAGACACTGGGAACTAGCCTTTGTATATGGGAATAAAGTAGCACATCCAGTTTGACATTGGAAACGAGCCTGTAGGTGGGGAGAATAGATAAATGTAGGATGCCCTCATGACGATGGGGTTAGAAAGTGTTGAAATCAGGAAGCCATTATCTTTGTTCAATCCATTGTTGATGGCCTATAGTCTGTAGATGAACTTCAATTCTGCTGGTTCTCTTTCTAATCTGTCCCTGTAGTTCTTTTTCTTTTTCTTTCAAAGACCACTGTTCTGAGGTCTGAGATGGAATGCCCAGGGAGACTTAAATGTTTTGCCTCTGTTTTTTGTGTGTATTCCCATTTCTAATATCTGATTTATATCCACTTATCATCTGGCGCAGGGACTGGTCTGTTTGCCTGATATAGAGTGCTGATGGGTATTGATGACATAGCATTCGACATTAGGAATGGGAATAGGGATACACAAAAACCAGTGGCAGAACATTTCAATCCCATGTTAGGATTGGGTCCCAAGGGCAAATGTACATTGTGGAATAGTGCAGCAGCCATGATGACACAGTATTTGGCCACAGCTGAGTCATGCAGCCTCATGTTGATGTCACAGGACATGACATCATGGGGGTAGTCACCTGGTGCTGGAAAGCACAGACACCGCTGCGCAAAACTGTAGTGTCACTCAGGTGAGTGACAGGTGTCCAGGAGGAAGAGGCAGGGCCAGAGAGCCATGTGGAGCACAGGCTATATAAGGCACAAGCCTCTGGACACACATGTGGTTGGTGGTGGATGTGGATTGTGGAGTGTGGGTTGAGTTCGTGGTATTGCCTGTTGGAGTTGCATTGGTGTATGCTGTACATATCTGTATATATAGCAACAAAGATTAAAGCCTCATTCGTGAGACATCTGGCTGTAGAGTCTCTGTGCTCTATCTGAAAGGGGAGAGGAGTTTCTCCAGCTGACAAGCAGCCTGCTTCATCGGAGAAGTCTGGATCCTGGTGCTTCACGTTACGTGGTCTCCACGCGCAGCATTACCATGCCTAACATCCCATTCCCATTTTTAATGTTTAATGTCATACTATGTCATCAATGCCCATCAGCACTCCACATCAGGCAAACAGGCCAGTCCCTGTGCCAAAGGATAAATAAGACACAACTATGGCATGCTGTCATTGTGAACAGATCAGGCATCCCTATGAATGTGATAATCTTGTGCACTAGGTTCAATGGTGCAAATATGATCCTGGTCACCAAAGAAATCTCAGGCTCAGGAAAGAATCCAAGAGTACATCCACAATATGAACTTCTTCCTTTGCACCTTCAGGAGGAGTGAAATCCATCCAGAACAGGCTGTATCCTCATTCCCTGATTTGCCTTTTAACTGACCAACAACAACTCTGTTTTGTCTGGATTTAGGTTTTGATTTCCTTGCACTCATCTAATCCATTACTATTGGCAGACATGACTCTAAAATAAAACAGCTTCCCCGGAGTTAAGTGAAAAGGATAAATAGTTTCTCCTTACAACTTTTCTTCCTAACAACATATTTTGAGCATGTTGATGTCCCCTGCAGCCAAAGTGGTACAGCTACCACTACCACCTGTTTCTTTTATGTTGGCCAATCCAAACAAACCTCTCAAACACCATCCAGAACCCCCCAGGTAGTACTGGTGGGCAGCATTTTAGCATGTTGCAGAGAATGAACTACACACATTGTGACACTACCATCTGCTCATGTTTTTGATACTGTTTTTGTTTTTGATACTGACAAACCCAGTTTGCCATTGGACTGCAGCCTTCTGATGGAAGTTTCTAGTTATGCAGTTTCTCTTAATCAGGCCTCTAGAGGAAGTCACTTCCTTCCTACTTTTGACTCTTACAGATGATTTCCCTTCTGCCATTCAGACTCTTGTGGGTGGGATGATGTTCAAGTCTAGACATGCAACTCTGTCCCTCTGATTATTTCAGCAGCTGTATATAGGGGACAGATGCCTCCTGGGAACATGGGATATGAAGTAGAAAGAAAAAGAATAGAAACAGTCAGCTTGTACAGCTGATTTAGAAATGCAATGTTTGCTCGGCTGGAGATAATGCAAGACAAATTTGAAACTTTGTTCATTGGGCTGTGGCGGGCCAGGCAGTCACTGTGGCCTATGAAGCTGCCCAGTTACATTGAGTACCAATATGGGCTGGGGAAGTACTGAAGGAGAACAACTGTTTTGAGTATGACTTCTGGCTTCTCCAGATGTGGAATGTAATGAAACATTAATAATTAAAATCCTCTAGTTTTTTAAAAAAAACCTTCCTCTGCAAAGGTTCTGTGGAGATGTTTATAAAAGTCAAGTCAGCAATTGTAAGAACCTCATTATACTTTAGCCATTCCCAACATGATACCCTTCAGACATTTTTTGACAACTACCACCAGCCCCAGCCTTCTGACAGTGAGTGATCAGTGATGGGCATACTTCATATGAGGACTTGCCATACCTTGGTTCAATCATTGTCTAGAATGAAAATTACAGTCAAGAAATTAGAAGACTAAAACTGGGAAGGGCAGCAATGGAAGAACCAGACAAGAACCTAAAGTGCAAATATATACAAATGAACACTAAAGTGAGGATTGTTCATGCCATTGTATTTCCCATACCTATGTATCGGTGTGAGGGCTGGATGGTGAAGAAAGTTGATAGAAAGAAAACCAATTCATTCAAGATGAGGTGTGGGAGAAGAGTTCTTTGGATATGGTGAACTGCTAAAAAGACAAACAAGTGGATCCTGGAAGAAATCAGATATGAACTCTCCCTAGAAGCCAGTACAACTAAATCAAGGCTGTCATATTTTGGTCACGTTATGAAAAAACGCCTTATTAGAAAGGACAAGAATGCAAGGGAAGCTAGAAGTTAGCAGGAAGAGAGGAAGACCACACACAAGATGGGTAGACTCAATCAAAGAGGACATGGCCCTAAGTCTGCAGGAACTGAGCAGGGCTGTTGAGGAAAGGGTGTCTTGGAGATGTCTCATTCACAGGGCCACCGGAAGTCAAAGTCAACTTGAGGTCAATTAACAACAATTGTTTACATCCCTACACCTTAGCCAAATGGCTAGTGTATTGGACTTGGGTATGGAAATAATACTTTTAAAAAAATGAAAATTGGTCCAAAAAAAAAAAAAAGGTTCCTCAAATGGTCCCCAAAAAAGAGAGAAATTGTTCATTCCTGCCCATGAAAACAACATTTATGAAGATATACATCCCTAGTTGCATCCCTCTTTCAGCTTCCTTTCTTTGAGATACCAGTGTGATTATAGCAGTACCCCCTTCCCAGGTAAGTAGGGTAGATGGAAGATATGAGTTCCTTCTAGCTGGAACATATATGATGGGGTGTGGGAACATATATGATGGGGTGCATATATGGATTTTGATATGCTTCAGACAATAGAGAATGGCTTTGCTGTGTTCCGAAGAGTGGTCAATGTGAAAATAACAGAGAGCAGGGGGAAAAAACATCAATTAACATGCAAGCTTGCCATTGATTATATGTTGTGAACCTTCAATTTCATAACATGGTATGTAGGCACGAGTTTTTCACACACACATATATATGAAAATTATTGGCAAATTTATCTAGATTTTTTACAGGGTGAATGGCTATCAATGTTGGGCACCTTGTGCTCACCCTGTCTGAGAAAAGCCACAGATGATGGGACCCCACAGTAGATTCACTGCCATGGAGAGACCCTAGGAGAGGGGTCTGCAAAGTCCACACTTGTGAAGGGAGGCTGCTCAGCTCCTAGCCTCAAACTGAATCAAGTACAATGTTATATACTGTTCACAGAAAGAAGTCCATCCTTAGTGTTTCCATTGGAAATTCAGGTTCCAAATACAATGGCTTAGTAATATTATTTCATTAAAAAAAACAATAACTTCCATGTTCTGGGATCCCCTTACTATGCATGTCAGGTAAGGAATTAAGCATCTGGGTTTCAAGCGCTTGGAATGGGAGCTCTCATCAACAGGAACACATCATCTTTTCTATTGCATAGCCTCCAACAGTTCTGAGAAGAAAATCAGGGCTGCATCTGCACCACAGAAATAATCTAGTTTGAGATCACTTTAACTGCCATGGCTCAATGCTATGGGATTCTGGGAATTGTGTTTCTTTTGTGGCACCAGGGCCATCTGACAGAAAAGGTGAAATGCCTCACAAAACTACAGTTCCCAGAATTCCATAACATTGAGCCATGGCAGTTAAGGTGGTCTCAACCTGGATTATTTATGTGGTATGGATGCAGCCCAGGATGCATGTGACCATGCAAAATTGATGTGTTGCCAAGGTAGTAAAAGTTATTCATAAGGCAGAACACACAGGTTGAGGGGGGCAGCAGTTTCCTTTTGCCTGAGCCTGCTGGGAAGGGCACGATTCAGCCATGTCCCTCTTCTCTCTCCCCTCCTGCTGAGTTAAATGAGTGCAAATTACTTTGATAATTTACACTGAGTTTGTACCAAAGCACTTTCTACCAAAAGAGAAAGAGGGAAAGTGGGAGGAGGAGAGAACAACTGGGATATTGTAAAAGCAGCTGAAAAAGCAGGATGGCAGATAACTAATTGGGACTGTCCATGCCAAATCGGGATAGTTGGAAGGTGTGTTATTGTAGACATTTTTGCTCCCCTTCCCCAAACAATTCTGTGTTAAATGTGGAACAATCCTAACTTTGTGAATTGTCATTCTCCCTGATGCAAAAACTTCTCAGATGTTTGCATTTGTAAGCTGTAATGACATCTGCTGGAGGCTTTGAAAATTTCCTTTTACTAGTGAACTCTGTTGGAGTTTCATGAAAAAGCTATGCTGCATGAGCAACTGAATCAGTTTTAAGGTTAGTTTTGGACTTGAACATTTATTTGCAGATCAAATAAGAATGGAAGTCATTATTGAATGAATAGAGCTTAATTTTCCAGGATGACAGTGGGGCTGCATCAAAATTGCATTTATTTTATTTTATTTTATTCATTTATACCCTGAGTTTTGCCAATAATGGTACTAAAAGGCAGCTGGCAACTTATTTTAAAAAGTACATTTAAAAAAAATGTAAAGACATCATATATGTGTGCCTCTGTGTTATTTAAAAACAAACAATCTATAGAGTCAAATCCAATTAAACCCAATTTTAAAACCATATAAAAATTTAAGACCTTTTTTTTTAAAAAAAAAAATCAACAGAAGATTGTTTGTTTGTTTGTTTTATATCCTGCCTTTCTCCATGTGTGGGACCCAAGATGATGCTCAACAGCTTAAAAACACAATACAATTTTAATTTTTTTTAATATAAAAAGTAAAATGAAATCAATGTAACTCAGGATCTTTGCAGACTGCCAGAAATAGTGCAAATTGAGTCCACTTTAAGGGTTAGGGTTAGTGCTAGGGAGTTATTATTATTATTATTATTATTATTATTATTATTATTATACCATAGTTCCTCTTCTCTCCATCTCTTTCTTTCTCTCTGAAAGAATAAGCACATCCCCTTCCTTAAGGTTTCCCTACCCATTGGGACAAACCAACAACTCATACAAGTTTATCTTCTTCTTTGGCTTCTCTTTATATTGCGTCTGCACAAAGGACACTAACGCAATTAGTATGGGTGAAACATTGGCCACAACTTTATTTGTACAGGGTCTGACATATTTAAATTTCAATATAAACAACTACTTATCCAAACACAATTTAAGTATTTCTTAACAATCATCTATTTGACGCATGCCTGTGTGTTTTATGCGCAAGCGCTGATGAATATTTACCTTTTTACAGGGCATGCGTCAAATCCTTTTAACTTAGGTAATCTGATAACCAAATATAAACCCCTCCCCAACTAGATATGATGCCAAAAGCATTTATGACGTAACCATGTTATGACATCATTAAGTTTACTATGACGTCATCAAAATTTGTTTAATCTCATGACATATACCCAATTTCTTTATTATTCTTTTCCAATTAATAAATCCAATTAACCTACAGAATTCCCTAAAGGGGGGAGGGTCCCTGCCCGCCAACCATTCAATACTTCTGAGCAATAACTTTAACAGACCCAACATCCCTAGCTGTGACAAACTATGGCTTCTCAAATTTCAAAGTTCAGTAAAGTTAATACAATCTTAAACATAGACCCAACCCTATAACTTTCCCCCAACAATTGTCAATAGTCAACAACATGAATCATAACAGTTGGTAATGTCGTTTACCCAGGGAGGGCAAAAAACCCAGTCAGTTACTGGGAAAAATTCCCTCCCGGCCCCCTGAAGGCGACCAGCCACAGCCTGAGTGTCCACAACATGTTAACCAACAATTAATGGGTGGGAGGGATGGGTTGCTCATCCCAAAATAAAATGGCTGCCAACACGTGGCAGCGCGGGGCTTTATAGCCCCGCAAATCTCGCCACCAAATCCCGCGAGATTTAAAATCTCGCGAGACTTAGCCGCGAGATCCTTTTCAATTGGCTTCCGGTCCTCCCTGCCAATCACGCGTTGTTGCCCTTTTTAGGCAGACGCAACAGAAGGCCCCCTCCCAACTTGTTGGGGGGGGTCTTTGTCATAGTCTAAATGAGGATCTTGATGAAGATTGCAATAATGTGAATTTGTAAGCTGCTTTGAATCCCAAACTTGGGAGAAAGATGAGGTATAAATATAACAATAATAATAACAATGATGATGGTGGTGGTGGTGATGATGATGATGATGATGATGTCAACAATGCATTCAAGGCATCTCTCGATTGCTGTTCCCATTCTGTGGAAGTCCTTTAGGGTTCCAATTATTTACTTAGATTCTTTGAGATGGCAGTATTTTGGGGGGGTTGTGGAGGGACTAGTAAGGAGCAAGACAAAATTCTCTCATTTTAAACCAGCTCTTACACACTTCCGTGAAGCCTTAACAAAGAGAAGAACAATTGACCTTAAATGGACTATGAGCAGTAATGAAGAGGGGAGGAGATGGATGGATGCAAGTGTCTACTTAGACAAATGTCGGCACCAGACAAAAGGAACAGAGTTCAGCTTGTTACCTGGCTGTGATTTACAACTTCAGGCCACAGTCATCCCACACAAACTGAAGGCCATTACATTTAAACCTAACATCCTTGTACTGAGAGAGACAAAACAGAGAAGGTCTTTTCTTGGACAGTTGTTTCTGTGCCCACTTTGTCTTTTTCAACCTCCAGAGCCAGTGTATGCTTTCTGACCAGTGTTCTTACTAAATGTTTCTTAACACTGACAAAGTACTGAGCAGCAAATAAGGTCCAAAACATGAATGTCTATTATTACTGTTGGGATAATCTCAGAGTTTCACTTTTGCTGTCTTGCTCTGTTATTTCAATTCTTCTGATTCTCTCTCCTCTCTTCCACAAAAAGTCAAGCAGTACTCAAATTAATCTGAGAGAAATTATTCCACATCTACCTTATGACCAACAATTTACATTGGGTTTGTGCAGTGTAACTTTCCACAGACAAACTTATATGTTAATTGGGCTACACAACTCTTATATTAAACGAGAACTTGCGGAACTGAACTCAAGAGACAAAATGTGCAACAAAATGCACAAATGCTTAGGCACATCTCTGTGAAATGCACATATGCAGAAGCAGTGGTACCACATGCACATGCACAAGTTAAGAGCCCTAGTGGCACAGTGGCTAAATACCTGTACTGCAGCCACTCACTCACAAACCACAAGGTTATGAGTTCAGTGCCACCCAGGGGCTCAGGCTCCACTCAGGTTTACATTATTCTGAAGTCGCTAAAATGAGTACTCAGCTTGTTGGGGGCAATTAGCTTACACTTCGTAAACCACTCAGGGAATGCACTGATAAGTGGTATAGAAATGTACTTGCTATTGCTTGCTATAACTGTCTCTGCAACATAACCAAAAAATAAAATAGAATACCATCTGAATGCTTCTGGAAGGAAACATAAATATGCATAAGACACCAACAGAATTTCTGGTTGCTATGTAATTAGGCAAGAAAGCCCAATTGTGTTAGTAGAAGTTACAGGATCAACTATAGATGGAATAACACACCATTGCAGAAGCTTATGGAATCTGTCTCTTTTGCTGCAGTTTTCATGTGCTCTTATATCTCTTATGTGTAACCAGAGGCCCTCCAACATTTCACAAGACCAGAGCACTTGTGGCCAAGCAAAATCAGTTTGCTTAATATGAGAAACATTATTAATGTTTTCCTCTTTCCCCCCCCCCCCCTTTTTGTAGATGGGGACAACATTTGCCCTCCAAATGTTTCCTTAAACTATCTCTTATTTGATTTCCTTGGCCCAAATGGAGATCTGGATTCTGCTGAATAGTTACTGAAAAGAACATTGAGTCTGAGTGCTTTGGTAATACTAGAACACAGAAGAACCAGTACCATGGTGGGCAGGGGATTTTGGGTAGGGTTGGCAGTGCAGGATCTTCCCAGGCAGTGATGTTTCCTGGCCAAAATTTGAGACCTGAAAGTAGACCCTGGTGATGTCATTAGGTACCAACCATGGTTGTTCATAACTTATTGTTCAAATGGGGGGGGGGGGGGGGCTTATTTTACAGTTTTGAAATTAAAGCAGGAATCTTGGCTAACTTGTTTGTCCCTTATCAAGTTGGAATGAAAACGGTATTCCTTCTTGCTTACTGAGAGAGATAGGATAAGGAATATATAATCTAGCCTATTTGCTTCTGGACAGAAGGTGGATGCAGAGCAGAGGATGAACCCTGGCACCTCAACAAGTAGGAGGGAAGACATTAACTAAGGAAAAAAATGATAGAACTCCCACTGGAGAGTCTTTGAAAGTTGCAGCACATACACAGGCGCGCACACACATATGTTGTTGTGTGCCTTCAAGTCATTTCTGACTTATGACAACCCTATGATGAACTTATCATAGGGTTTTCCTAGCATGTTTCTTCAGAGTGGGGTTGGCATTGCCATCCTCTGAGATCATGTGACTTCCCCAATGTCACCCAATGGGTTTCCATGACTCAGCTGGGACTGCACACAGCTCTTTTCTCTTGCCTAAAAATGTACCCACCAAAACTGGAGAATGCACACCTTACTTCTCACCTGGAGATGGCCCATGAAAACCTGAAACCCAGAGCCAGGTCTTGAAATCTGGGAGCCCAAATTGTGGGAATTGCATTCCAAAGCATTAATGTTTCTGAGCTCTACACCAGAACATTTTTCACTAGGGGCAACTGTGTGCTTCTCCAGATTGCATCTCCCAGCATTCCTCTCCATTACTTATGTTGGCTAGGGCTGACAGAAGTGAATGGTGACAAACGGTTGAACTTGCAGTTTAACAATGTCTTGGAGGGCTGCACTGTTCCCAGCCCAGGGCCTTTACAGTCTGCCAGAAATAATGCAGCTTGAGGCCACTTTAACTGTCCTGGCTCAGTGCTAAGGAATCATGGATACTGTAGTTTATTGTGACACCAGAGCTCTCTGACAGAGAAGGCTCAAATGTCCCAGAAAAAAATACAATGACCATGATTCCCTAGCACTGAGCCAGGGCAGTTGTGGACTCAATCTGCATTATTTTGGCAGTCTGTAAAGGCCCCTTATCATACAACTTGATTCTGCATCAGGCTTTCAGGGGAGTTAGCTAGCAGTAACCAAGTAAGCCTCTCACCAACTTCTGAGGCCTCCCTCTCAGGGAAGGTGTTAATGCACAAAGCATGCTGGCTTCTGAATCCTGTCCCACAGGCTCTCTCTGAATGCACACTTCTTCTTCTTCTTCTTCCCTCTGTGGCCAAATCATCATCAGGCTCTCTTCGTGCCATTGACCTGTCAAGATTCTTGCTGAGGGAAGGACGCACAGAGTTCTGTCTGGGCTTGACCTCCAGGAACCAGTAGCTGTAGAGGCATGACCTGCTCATACATCCATGGGAGGCAATTTGTCTTCCTTTCATTTAGGGGCCTGTCAGAGGCTTAGCAACCTCAGGTTTCATTGCCAAACCAAAGGAGGTCAAGCTGTGTGAAAGCAACAGCCCTGGGATTATGCTATGTCAAAGCCTGCATAAGCACGGAAAGGACTCTCCTGCTTGCAGCCACAATTTGCTGCTAAGTTCAATTTGTGCAAACTGTGGCAATTAAACAATGCAGCTGCATCACATTTGTTGTTATGGTTATTATATTATTTATTTATATGTTAGCTCTGGGATGCCGGGCATCAAAATCAGCTTTCAAACATTAAAGCAGATGCAAAATAAAAGCTTGTATCACTGAAAATATACAAATGTTAATTTATAACTTATAGGTTTTTGTGCATTTTTTGGGCTGTGAGGCCATGCTCTAGAAGAATGTATTGCTGACACCTCACCTGTGTCTGTGGCTAGATCTATGGATGCCAGCCGTGAAAGCCTTCGACTTCACAATTTATAATTTAATTTGTCAATAGAATTGAAAGCAATTTAAAAACACCTTCTCAACTAACTTGACCAAGGTCTATGCTATCTGCAGGTTTTTGGGAATTTTAACTTTAAAAAGGATCCTCCCCATTCTGTTTGGAATCTAGGGATTATTAGAGGTTGGGCTTTCAATTTATTTTTGTTTGTTTTGTGCCTCCATTTTAAAACAAAAAACCAAAAACTTATGGTGACTCTAAGGTGAATTTATCATAAGGTTTTCTTGGCAAGATATCTTTAGACATCTCAGCCTTCATGTGAAGCTGAGAGAGTGGGGTTTGCCTGAGGTCACCTGTTGGGTTTCCATAGCCATAAAGAAATTCAAAACCTAGTCTTCCAGAGTCCTAGTCCATCACTCAAACCACTATGCCCTGCTAGCTGATTTGTTTAACAATTTTCTGCCCCCCCCGACTTGCCCTGTGACTCAAGGCAGCTTACAAAAATACAGAAAGAAGTTCACACAACTAAAAATCTACAAAATTTAAAATGCAATTCAATTATCAATAGAATTAAAAACAATTTTAAAATTTATTTATTCAAAAGCAAATTCCTGTTATGAAATGCCATTTCCACCCGTGCAGTCAGTTCTAAAAGGATTGCTGAAACACACAAACACAAAATGTCTTCCCCTGTGGGCCTATGGAAGGATAGCAAGGACGCTATCCATTTAGGTAGCTTTTCTGCCAAGGAAATGCCTAGAACAACCACAGGGGAGATTCCCACCCATGGTTCCAACAGACATACCCAAGAAGGTGATAGAATGGAGAGAAGGACCATGCCCCAAAATCTGAAAATGTGGAAAGACCCATATGGGAGAACACTGCCCTTTTAATAACATGATAGATATGAGGAAAGTATTATATCTTCTAACTGTCCTGATTTGGTAGGGACAGTTCCGAATAATCCTGATGCCCTTTTTTTCCAGATGCTTAAAGAATGTCTCATTTTTTTCTTCTCATCCCAATTTTCCCCTTTGGTCTCAGTTCCCATACATATGGGCCAACCCCTTGGAATCCCACCCACAGTTCTGACCTGTCTCTGTCCCCAGACTGGCGTGATGATACAGGGTTATTTACATGCACACCCAGCACTGTGCCATGAAGCTGCCACCATCATGAACATGCCACCACTGTTGCATTTCCTGGGAAGGCCTCCACCATGGATGGTAAGGGCAGGAACGGGCTTTACCTATTGGCCAGGTGCCATCTCCAAATGTAACAGGCCATGACTGGAGCCTTCCTAGGGAATGGGGCAGTGGTATCAGGTAAGTGGATGCACAGCCATGCAGTCTGGGAGTGTTGTGGCAGAGTTTCTAAGAAGGTCTGCTGCAAATAGTTAAAAAAAGATAGGGGTCATACTGCTTTGGACAAGGGATCTGTCCAGAACCACCAGATTGGCATCCAGTCTGGCCAGTCCCAGCCTGGAGTTGTTGGTTTGTGTCGTCGGAACAGAACAATCCCAGGCTGGAGTGAACTTGGCCTTTTGGCTCATATTTTTAGCTCCTTAGTTTACTACAGTTGCTACAAACTGGGTTTAAACTACAAAAGGAATTTGCACTCAATGAACTCAGCAAGAGGAGAGGAGGAGGGGAAAGAAAAGAATCTTGCCCTTCCCATTAAGCTCAGGCAAAAGCAAAATGCTACAGCCTTTCCTAGTTTGTCTGTTCTCTCTCGTTAATAATTTCTGCCATCTTGACCACATTCTGATGTTGCTCGGCCAAATGAGTTCTGGTTTTTATCTGTGAAACATTGAAGGGTATGAAATATTCCTCACTCCAATAACAAAATGTTAGTTTTGCATCATCAGCTGCAAAAGGCACAGGGCCTCAGGCTGCAAAACTGGTGCAGCTTTAGGAGGACAGCAACACAGGGGAAAAAATGATGCATAAGCCATAACTAGTGAGTGCCTGCCAAACTGGGGAAATTTTTATGATCAGCAAACATAGGAATAAAATGCTGTGCCCCTGCCCCCACTGGAAATTAAAGTGGAATCATAGTGTTATAATGTTTTAACGTGAATTCTCAGCCTATTTACCCAGATTACCCTTGTTCTGATTTCCACATTTGGATGAGCTAAAGACAATTCTGCCTCCCTCCCAACCCTTGCCTGGCTCAATCTATGTCAACACAAGGGCCTAGCCCTTGGTTTTTGATTTACCCCAAAAATCTGAAGGAATGGGATGTAGCTGACTTGGCAAAGCTAAATCTGATTACAATATAAGCAACACTGTAATCCTGATTGTTTGATTATTAAAACCATGAATTATGGATTATGATGATGAGTGTTGGTGGGAGAAATCCATCCATAATCTGTCTCTCAACTATCACTCGAGTCCTTATAGATTTTTCTTGCAACTACCCATAGTTTATTCTTGTAAAGCCTGACAGCTACATGTGTTCCACATTTATTACAAACCATTCCTTGAGGAGCCTTTGATAGATGGAGCCATACTTGTTCTTGAAAGGCTGTGAAAGCTAAAGCAAATTTAAAAAGGTAATGCCAGCTTAATTTAGGAGGCTAGGATTTTCAGCAGCAGAGGAAACAGTTTTAGTTTTAGAGCTAGGATTCAACTACTGCAAGAGAGAGGACTGTGCAAAATTTTATGGATGAAAATATGGATGCTTTTATGTACTTCTGTTCTCACTAAGTGACCCATAAATCATTATCTGAGCAGTTTTATTGCATAATGCTGAAAGGTAGGGAGGGATAGTTGATAACTTAATTTCAGTTTGATTTTGATAAGCATTTACCAAATTGGATCAACATGACTTGATATTATATACACGTGTGTGTGTGTGTGTGTGTGTGTGGAGAGAGAGGGTGAATCTGCACCATAGAAATAATACAGTTTGACTTTAGATGTTGCAGCTCCATTTTATGGAATCTTAGGGGGGAAGCAGACGAGGGCATCCAGGACGCCCTGGGCCGGCGCGCCGCGGGGCCGCAGCCTCCGCACCTCGGCGCACCGGCGGCGTCCCTGGAAGGAGTGCTAAATCAGCGCTCCTTCCTCAAGACAGCGAAAGTGCGCACTAAAAGTGGCGGGCGCACTTTCGCTGTCTTTTCCGCCGCGGCGCGTCTGGTCGCCGCGGCGTGAGGTCATCCCCGGAGCGCCGGCCGTGCGGAGGGCCGGCGACTCCGAGGGCGACCTCGGGGAGAGGAAGGGGCGCCGCTCGTGCGGCTGCCCCTCCTCTTCCAAGCCTCCAAGACGACTCCATTAGTCGTCTGCCGAGGCCCTTAGTTTTACAAGTTATTTAGCTTTCACTGCCAAAGACTGCTGGTGCCTCACAAAACTACAAATCCCAGAATTTTGTAGGATGAAGCCATGGCAGTTAAAGTGGTGTCAAGCTGCATTATTTCTGGAGTGTAGATGGACCCAGAGAAAGAAAGATGATAAGAAAAATCCAAACTGTCAGATTCATCCATCCTGGGGCCCATTCACATTGCACAATTAGATTGCTAAATTCCACTTTAACTTCTATGGCAACATCCCGTGGAATCTTGGGATTTGTGATGTAGGGAGAGATATTTAGAATTCTCAGACAGAGCAATCTAATGTCTCACCAAACTTCAAACCCCAGGATCACAGAGGATGGAAGTATGGTGGTTAAAGCAGAATAATAGTGTTATAATTCTGTGGTGTGAAATTCAGATTAAACCTTGGAGTGGATTCTGTCCCTACTAACATAGAAACCACCAGATGTCATTGGCTTGGAAGATTGGAAAGAAGATGCCCCACTATGTGAGAGGACAGACAGTATTTTGTCTGCATTTATTAGCATGTGAGAGAGAAAACAGTAGAAAACAACTGAACATTTATGGTATAGTGGACATAGATTCACAGAATTTGAACTGCAAAGTCCATTTAGTCCAACCATTGTCTGTACTGGAATACAAACTAAAGCACTCTCAAGAGATGGACATCCAACCTCTGTTTAAAGATGGAGAGTCCACTATGCTCTGAGGAAGTCTATTCCATTGCCAAACTACTCTTACCACCAAGAAGTTCTTCTTTAGATGGGACACATCCACCCTCTGTTAATTTGAATCTGTTGGGATCATGTTCTAGATTCTGGTTTTGAAGAAACAAGGGAGCTTATCATGCAGCTTTTTAAATTGGCTTACCTCTTCTGATTTAAATTTTAATTCAAGCAGCATCCTGATATTATTGCAGTGATTTTGTTGCCAAATCTGCTACCTGGGTCCATCCCTGTTTCTGGAGGCACTCAGCATGCCTCTTTTTGAAGTTGGGAGTTTTCTGTCTTAAGAAAATGGCCGCTGGAGCACTCCTTTGAGCGAGGATGGACCTGGGATGGACCCAGGTGGCAGATTCAGTGGCAAAATCACTGCAATAATATATGGATACCACCTGAATCAAAATTTAAATTGGAAGAGGTAAGCCGATTTAAAAGCTGCATGATAAGCTCCAAGAAGTGCTAAAGCGTTGATTGGGGATATCTCTTTATGGGAATCAGGGGTGCGGTAGAATATTTGGTGCTTTTTCAGAAGCATTTTCTGTGTGCCCTATCTATGTTCTGCTTTTGTGATAATGGACATATTGTTTAGAACTTATGAAATCTCCAGTTGCTTGTCCTCCTCATGAAGAGGGCATGCTTAAGAATATGAGGAGACCATGCAACTATATGTAAGTTGGCAATCCAAACAATGGTTTGGAAATTAATGACTTCCATGTCAGTAGTGCTGTGAATCTGTCTTGACTTTTTGTCCCAGATTTAAAGGAGCCATCCAAGCTGCTGACCTAAATAGGTTGGGACTAAAACTTGGGGGGTGGGTGGGTGGGATTCACTGCTTAACTGGCATGGAACCCTAGAGTTACTGTTGGTCCTCTGTATCCAGAGACATCTGCAGAAAGATCTACTCACAGAGGGTTGAGTAGGCTGGAATTAAACATATTCTATGGAAGTGGACATTTTTATTGACTTCTTAAGTGCCATTGTTCACTATAGTTGCCCTCTATAACCATAGATTCAGCTATCCATGATATTTCGATATTTTTAAAATTCCAAAAAGCAAACCTTGATTTTGACATTTTATATCAGTGGCATCATTTTACTATGCCATTAGTAAATGGGACTTGAGCATTTTGATATTTACAGGGGGTCCTGGAACCAAACCCCAGTAGATAGCAGGGGCCCTCTCTACTACTTCATCTAAGACAAGTTTAATCTACTAATGCAAGCTAGAGATGAGAAACAGCAGCTGCTTGGGCCATTTTTGGTTTGACATTATGTAACTGAGAACATACAGACAAGTATAAAATACATGAACTTCCTGTCAGCTATGAATGACACATTTACATTTAAAGTGCTGCTTTTCCTGGCAAAGAGTTCCAGAGCAACAGTTGGAAAAATATGACATGGATTGGAAAAAACTGAATAACTTAACATGAGGAGAGGGGCTTACCAATTTTAGAAACAACTTTGTTGAGACTCGTTTGGAGATTGGTGCTGGAGAAAAGTTGTATGGATACCATGGATGGCTAAAAAAAATACAAAGGCATGTAGCTTAAATTGTGAGTTCAATCCCACACAGGGCTCCAGGATCAATTCAGCCTTTCATCCTTCCATAGGTCACTAAAATGAGTACCCAGCTTGTTGGGGAAATTCCCTTACACATTGTAAACTTAGGGAGTGCTTATGTGCACTCATAAGCAGTATAGAAATGTATTTGCTATTGCTATTGCTATCTTAATACAAATCAAGCCAAAACTGTCCTCAACTACAGCCAGCCTCAGTTCCCACAGCTGCTAGGGATGGAAAGGGTGAGCTGCAAACAGCAAGGCCAGCCACAAACCTTCCTGTAGTTGAAGCACCAGCAAAGCAGAGTCCAGAAATCAGCGTCAGTCAGTCTAAGGTCAGGGCAGGCAGCAATCAGCAAAGGTCCAGTCCGGTCCAAGGTCAAGGCAACAGAGTTCCACAAGGCAAGAGCGAGAGGCACAAAGCAGGAAACAAGGAGCCACACTGACCGTAGTCTCCCAAGGAAACTACAATAAGTCTTGGCACTGAGGAAGCCTCTTGCAACTGTTTAAATAGTCAAATCCTACCTCAGTGCCAGCTGAGGCTTGTTCAGCAGCTGCTTTTCAGCTAGTCTCCTGGACCTGCGACTGCCAGCACTCTCAGCTCTCCTCTGCCTAAAGGAAGGCACTGGCTCTGCTGTATCCTCCTGCTTCTCCCCACTAGGCAGCTGAGCCTCCAAGGAAGGAGCACTAGGACCTGGCTGCTCTGGGGCTGGGAGAACCGGGCTTGGCTCAGACAGAGCAGAATGAGAGCCAGGTGGAGCCTGTATCTCTTCCTGCTCTGGGGCTGGGAGAGCAGAATGAGAACCAGGTGGAGCCTGTATCTCTTCCTTCTCTGGAGGAGACCCATCCTCCTCCTCGTCCTCCGAGTCCTCCTCAGGGCTGACCATGACAAAAACTCTCACTAGAAGCCAAGATGACTAAACTGAAGCTGTGGTATTGGCCATATCATGAGATGATGTGACTCACTGGAAAAGACAACAATCCTAGGTAAAGCAGAAGGCAGTAGGAAAACAGAGAGACCACAATACATGTGGATTGATTCAATCAATAAAGCTATAGATGCCCTGAGTTTGCAAGACCTGAACAGGAAAATTGATGACTGGGGTTCTTGTGGGTCTCTCATTTTTTATACTATTTATTTCCAGGATTTATATCCCGCCTTTCTCCCACAGTGGGATTCACGGCAGGTGTATCAACTTTCATTGATAAGTTTGCCATAAGTTGAAGTCAACCTGACAGCAAATGAGGGTAGCATATTTGGGGGGAATTTCAGCAAAATATCAGAGGGAAAGGAAGACAATGAGGCTTCTAAGAAGAACTCATGGCCCTTTTCATACTGAAAACATCCATTTTTCCAAAAAACATGTGGATCGTGAAGGGTCTCATGGGCAAATAATTGGCTCTTGGAGTTACAACAGCTGCCCAGTCCTGGAATCCATTCACACTATGATTCTGCTTTAACTGCCATTTCTATATCTTATGGATGTCCTTTTTCAGGTGCTGTGGGGGTTGGTATTTCTTTCCTCCCTTTCAGGCATACAAAGCTCCACTCCATAAGTTACTGTAAAGCCCTGGAAGCCTCCCTGCATGGCCATTCATGGTATGCAGGCAAGGTTGGAGAAGCATCTGGCTATCTTCTCATTGCCAGAGATGGATGTGGAATCACCAGGGACAGAGACAGCCCTGATTTGTTCCTGAGTTCATTCCTTTGTTTCCAACCTTGAAAAAAAGAGTGACTGCCATTCATTTCTGTGGGTTAAGATAGAATGTTCCTCCTTCTTTGGGTCTCAGTGATGAATGTAAGGTAGGAGAGTGGTAAATGGGATTTGTGCAATGGTTTAGAGCAGGGGTAGGCAACCTTTTTGAGCCACGGGCTGGGTTGCTGTCCCTCAGACAATTGGGGGGCCGAAGCACCATATATATATATATATATATATATATATATATATATATATATATATATATAAAATAAAATTTAAAATATATATGTATGCACACTCTCTCAGCCCCAGAAAAGCTATGGCAAAACCCCTGTGGAGATTTTGCCAAGAAAACCCCAAGAACGAGTAATAACAATAATCAATATCATCATGGCGGGGGGCGGGGGCAGCGGCGGCGGCGGCAGTGGCAGGACCGGCCTGGGGCCAGTCCAAAGGCCTCAGGGGGGGTGCATCTGGCCCCTGGGCCTTAGGCTGCCTACCCCTGGTTTAGAGCATCAAAGGGCTAATTTTTTGGTCTTCATGTTCTAGAATCCTCTCCACCATCATTGCCAGATTGTGGCAGTTATCATGTTAGTGTGGCATATTCTTGGAACTGTAGTCCAAAGATGTAGTTTTCCAAGCTCTTGTAAAAACATTGCCAAGATAGAATAGGAAACTCCAGTACATATGAATATGTATTACATATTGTGTTGCGTATATGTAATACATGTAGTACATGTAATACATATATTACATATGGTGGCTTAGTGGTTAAAATGCCAATTCTAATGATTGGAAGATTGGAAGGTTAGCAGTTCAAGGCCCGAATGCTGCATGATGGGGTGAGCTCCTGTCATTAGTTCCAGTTTCTGCCAAACTAGCAGTTAGAAAGCATGCAAATGCAAGTAGATAAATAGGTACCACTTTGGTGGGAAGGTAAACAGCGTTCTGTGCGATCATGCTGATCACATGGTCACAGAGTAGTCTCTGACAATGCTGGATCTTCAGCTTAGTAACAGAGATGAGTATCACCCCCTACAGTTGGTTATGACCAGACATTCATGTCAAGGGACTACCTTTACCTGTAATCCATATATACAACTAGACTTGTCATTCAACTAGACTTGTCATTCAACAACTGATTCAACTAATCTGCTCTGTTGAGACTAAACAATAGCATTCTGTCCTGTTGGTTCATTTGCACCAATATGTGTAAAACATAAGAGCGTGAGCCTCTCATCAACAAGAAAGAAAAAAACCTCAAACTGGAGACCATCCAAAAATCCACAAAGAGAGGGGAAAGCTATCATGAGATGCTGAAGATGGATGTTCAGTAATTAGGAAGTCCAACAAGTTTCAGACCATTGGTATTTTGAAAGCCTTCTTCTAACCAGTGTTCAGCTGAACATGAATCAAGTAGTCAGGAAAGAAACAGGGGTAGATTGATTTCATCTAGCTCTGTAAAGCACCCTTTCATCTGTTTTTAAGTTGCCAAGTCTTCAGGCTGTTTTAGAAGGAGAGCTCAAATCCAGAGGTGTTTGACCCTTGCAGTCAATGATGCATGCTGCTGATCTGGTTTCCTTCCCAAGCACTGTAGCATTAATCCTAACCTTTTGTTAAGGGCTCAGTTTTGCCTGGGACCTGGTCTGAAGGCAGAAGCCAAATGAGAACAGCAGCTGTCCACTTGCCTCTCCTCTAATTTCGCCTCTGGAAATAGCACTCAAACTGGAGTTCCAGCTGGCACTGATTGATGTGCTGCCCGATTGGCAGTCATTTTGAAAGACACAAGAGGCTGAGCTGTGAAACTTGCAGGCTTTGATTTTATAAGAAGACACTCAGTCACCATAATTGTTTGTCTGTTACCTATAATTTGCAGCAGATGAAGCAGCCATAAAACACAAGCTGGTTTTAGCCCAGCGAGAATGTTTTCATACCATCTTTCTTTCTTTTTTAGCATTAACTTAGTTGCTTTGCTTTGTTATTTAAAACTGATTTGAGGTTTTGGCTCAGTTTGTTTTGTCTAACTTTTAAGGGCGTCAGAGATCCTGTTTTGTTTTGTTTTGTTTACAAGGGGGACCTTTCACACTATACAATTATAGTGTTATGATGCCACATATCATGGTCCCTATAGAACCCTGGGATTTGCAGTTTAGTGTGAGGTATTAAGAATTCTCAACCAGAAAACTCTAGTGCCTCCCCAAACTAAACTATAAGATTCCATAGCAATGGCAATGATGGTGGAATCATAACACTGTAACTGTGTAGAATGAATGGGCCTCTGCAGCTGTTCATCGTATATGTAATTTATACTACAGGTTGTGGTGATAGCTTTATTGGACCATGGGAAAGGTGCAAAATCCACTCTAGCTTCAGTAGCCCATTCATTTCTTCATCAGGCAAAGATGGTGACAAGAAAATTATGAGGGGAAGAAAAGTGTAAGAATTACAGGGTTACCATCTTGATTGAAATGTTGTTGATTGAGGGCCAAAGGTGCAAACTGTATAACAACTTATTGAAAACACATATCTAGCGTAGACAATAGGGATGCAATTCTTCATTAATTTCATTCTCAAAGGAAGCAGTGATAATGCATTTGAAAACTTCATAGGACGTTTTCACACTAGACCCACCAAAGCCACCTGGAGCCGACCGTGCCGCTCATTCCGGAATGGCTCCAGCGGTGGCAACTTAATTCCTTTTTAAAAAAGGAATTACCTTGCCGGGGCTGATGCCAGAGGATGTCCAGAGTTAGCGCTGGATCGGCCGGAGTGAGGCCGGACTTGCTGCGATGTGAGTGTGAACACACGGAGCAAGGAGCCAGACTGACACAGGGATGGCACCGGAAGGGGTGGGGTTTGCTGCAACGTGAGTGTGAACACACTGGAAAAGGAGCTGGACTGGGGCCGGAGGGAGGTAGGATTGCGTCCACCTAAAGCCCCGTGTGAAAACGCCCATAGTTTCTGAAAGCTATTTGCAATTTGGGACATATTCTGCATGTATATGTAAGGGGGGGTCTACACAGAGTTATTAATTTTTATGTTACACTTTTAAAATCCACTTATAATTTTTATTTTTTTAAATGCAGTTAACTTGAGTAGAGAGTGCTCAAAATGGACTTGGAAATTTACATGACCCACAGATTGCATTATTCTTGGCCCTGCTCTAGCAGATGACCACTTCTCCACCATTAGTTTTAGGCTTATGAGGGTGCATCTACACTGTAGAAATAATGCAATTTGACACCACTTTGATTGCCATGGCTCCATCCCACTGAATCCTTGGATTTGTAATTTGATGATGCACCAGCACTCTTTGGCAGAGAAGACTAAAGACCTTTTAAATCTACAAATCCCATGATTCCCTAGAATGAAGTTACAGGGCAATGCTATTCCTTGGTCAGAAAATACTGGTTTTTACACTTAAACAGCAGCAGCAGCAACAACAACAACAACCCACATATAAATTTTTCAGGGGGAAAATCTCAAACTGTGCAGAATCTCGTGAGTCCAGGATTCTCCTTCTCAAGGTTACCTGGCACTTGAATAATACTTTTTGACCATTTTTGAATATTTTCAAATGTAGCTTTTATCCTTCACAAGAAACTGGAAATCTATGTGAATTGGTGTGTTGGCATTATAATAAAACAGACCTTTGCTTCTTGTGCACTGCTAAGTGCATACTAATATGTAAACCATATAGCATTGTGTTTGAATGCAAATTTATCTTGTAAGCTACCTTGAATGTCAGTTTCAGTGATATCTAAACAAACCAATACATTTCTTTGGAGATTTTTAAAGAGAAACTGGATGGCCTTCTGTTGGGAGTGGTTTGATTGTGTGTATCTACATGGCAAGGGGTTGGACTGGATGGCCATTGTTTCTTCTCCAGGCTAAACATACCAAGTTCCCTAAGTTGTTTCTCTGGAAACCATGCCCTATGAGGAACGACTTAGGGAACTGGGTATGTTTAGCCTGGAGAAGAGATGGTTAAGAGGGGATATGATAGCCCTCTTTAAATATTTGAAGGGATGTCATATTGAGGAGGGTGCTAGCTTGTTTTCTGCTGCTCCAGAGAACAAGACTCGGAACAACAGATGCAAGCTACACTGCCTCATAGAGTTTTTAAGAAACCTGGTAAATTAGGACTAAAGCTTTATCAGAATGAATAGGATGATGGCTTTATTTATGTATATCCCACCTTTTCCCTAGCCCTGAGACTCATGATGACTTACAAAAATTAAAACTGAAAAAAAGCTTGCCTCAGTAAGAACATAGCAAAAGTAAAATATAGTTAAACTATCAATGCAAGTAAAAGCAATTTAAAACCATAGCCATTGAAAAAACAACAAATATAGACAATGGAGCACATTACCAAAAGTGCATTCCCCATAAACACTCAGTCTCCAAAGGCTAATACAAAAACATACAAAATGTCTGTCTAAAAATACCATGTAAGGGGTCAGTCTATCTTCTTTAGGAAGAGATTTCAAGAGTCTGGGGAGCAGCCCCCAAGATGAACCGTTGTTCTGGTCCAGTGATTATCATATAGTCCAGCGTTCTGCAAAAACAATGGACAGCCAGATGCCTGTAAAAATCCCATGGTGGGACATGATCAAAAATATCCAAGCTATTCCAAAACTGAGGGGGAGCATTTTTTAAATTCTAAGTGGCTACACTAATTAATGTGTTTTGAAATACATACAAAAATAGCTTTAAAATATATTTTTAAATACAGTAGAATAGATTAACAACAACAAATAATAACCCAACAACAATATTTATATGTATATAGCATTATAGGATGAAATATCCATGTCTACCTATATTGTACAACTTTATTAAGAAGACTGGGCTATGGGTCAGGGGGATGTAGTAAAAAACAAATGATAAGAAACAGGCAATTGTACTTCAGAGTTTCCATTTTTAACAGACTGTTAGATAAATCAAAGACAATCCAACAGGATAAGAGGACAACATTGTTTGTAATTACATTCTTGAAGAACTCCTTTCAGTGGATTGGGGTGTGTATGTCAGGATATATTACCCAAGGATCTAGTTTGCAGTTTAATTTGGCGCAACAAAATGTTATCCCTGAGTGTCTGAATTTTATGTAGCTATGTTTTTCTTTCCCTTCACATAAAGCATTTTTACTGGAATAAGGAATTATTGAAAAATAAAGATGAAAAAGTTACCTTTGATTACAATTGTTTCCCTATAACAATGAATTATATAAAGATACTAAATGCAGAAACCCACTTAAAATATAGAATTATATACCTCAGAACAGATTTCAAGGGCAATCTACACTCACTCCCTATCATGCAGGTATAAAGAACTGAAACATGCCTGAAAGAGCTCTAGTGATGAAGTGGTTAAATGCCAGTTTGGCAGCCACACGTTTGTGAGTTTGGGCCCAGAGGGCTCCAAGGTTGACTCAACCTTCCATCCTTTTGTAGGTCAGTAAAATGAGAACCCAGCTTGTTGGGGGCAATTAGCTTACAGATTGTAAACCACTTAGAGAGTGTTGGGTTCATTGATAAGCGGTATAAAAATGTACATGCTATTGCTATTGCTGAGAGATGGCCATTGAACCTCTGTCTGAAGATCTCTAATGAAGGAGAGTCCACCACTCTCTAAAGCAGTCTATTCCACTGTCAAACAAATGTTTCAGTCAAGATTTTTTTCCTAACATTGAGGCAGAGTTTCTTTTCTTGTAATTTGAAAAAGCAAATATAATTCTAGG
Source organism: Phrynosoma blainvillii (assembly GCA_026167975.1). Classification (NCBI taxonomy): domain Eukaryota; kingdom Metazoa; phylum Chordata; class Lepidosauria; order Squamata; family Phrynosomatidae; genus Phrynosoma; species Phrynosoma blainvillii. Next base: position 10,522,563 of record JANUYF010000004.1, read on the forward strand.
CTGCATCAATAGGAGTATAGTGTCTAGATCACGGGAAGTAACAGTGTTACACTATTCAGTTTTGGTTAGGATTCATGTGGAATATTGTGTCCAGTTCTGAGCACCACAATTCAAAAAAGGATGTTGACAAGCTGAAATGTATCCAAAGGAAGGTGACCAAAATGGTGAACAGTTTGCAAACCATGTCCTATGAGGAGTGACTTAGGAAGCTGGGTATGTTTAGCTTGGGGAAGAAAGGGTTAAGAGGTGATATGATAGCCATAACTACAGCAAACCAGTTATGAGGTTTTCTGGGGATGAGAGAGTGTGACTCATCTAAGAGTGCAAAGAGGTAAAGCAGCCTTTTGGAAAAATATGAATATTTGCCTTATAGTAAATCACCTCATTGGTTCATTTCGCCCAGCATTGTCTACCTGTACTCTGAAAAGTTTTGGGCATTCATGGCTATCACTAGATGCTATCAGAGATCCATTTAATTGTGGCTGTCTTACCTGAACTTGAACCTTCTGCATGCAAAGCATAAACTCTACCACTGAATCATCGAATCATAGAATCATAGAGTTGGAAGAGACCACAAGGGCCATCCAGTCCAACCCCCCTGTCATGCAGGAACTCCCAATTAAAGCATCCCCGACAGATGGCCATCCAGCCTCTGCTTAAAGACCTCCAAGGAAGGAGACTCCACTACTCTCCGAGGGAGTGTGTTCCACTGTCGAACCGTCCTTACTGTCAGGAAGTTCCTCCTAATGTTGAGGTGGAATCTCTTTTCCTGGAGCTTCCACCCATTGTTCCGGGTCCTAGTTTCTGGGGTGGCAGAAAACAAGCTTGTTCCCTCCTCAATATGACATCCCTTTAAATATTTAAACAAGGCTATCATATCACCTCTTAACCTTCTCTTCTCCAGGCTAAACATCCCCATCTCCCTAAGTCATCATCCCCAAAGTGGCCCCTTATTGGAGAGATGGAGAGATTGATATTCAAAAACTAGAAGCAAAGTAAAAAGCATCTGAGGAAGTAGGCTGAAGTCTATGAAAGCTCATGCTGCCAACTTTTTTATTTCAGTTAGTCTCAAAGGTGCTACAAGATCTCTCTACACAAGGAAAGTGTTAGTTATATCTAACATGACCTAGGAGGAACATCACAGACAAGAAAGCACACCATTCTCCAGTATCAGTTGATTTCTACTAATAATCCAGCCAGCATGGTGTAGAGGTTTGAATGTTGAATTATGACTCTAGAAATCAGGCTTTGTACTCCACTCAGCCATAGAAACCCACTGGGTGACTTGGGACAAGTCACATACTCTCACCTTCAGAGGAAGGCAATGGCAGACCTCTTCTGAACAAATTTCCAAGAAAATCACATGAAAGGGTCACCTTAGGGCCACCATAAGTTGGAAACTACTTGAAGGCACACACAAGTATAAAAATCCAGCCAAGCACATCAGCAATTCTTCCAGTTAATTAAAGGCTGCTAGATCTTGGGCTGAATATTGTAAGCTTCAGTGCCCACTGTATTAGCGGCCCATATGTTCCCATGGGAATGATCTCATCGCCACCTCTCTCCATTTCTGATCTTGTGTTTCTAATCACCCTTCATATTATTCAATCTGTTCTGGTGCTGGGTCCTTTGAAGGCCAGCTGGAAGGAGAACAAACTTGAGTCCCTTGATTCATTACTGGTTATTGAGGGTGTAGGCTTGTTTTTCTTGGCATTAGGAGTTTGAATCCATGTTGAATGGAAAAGAAATATGTCCCATTTAGGTGCAGTTTTGTGTAAAACTGAATCCTCAGTGTCTTAGAGAGTCCTTTTTTGGGTGTGGCAATGGTGACACATTGGACCCTCATTAAAATATGACACAGTTGGGAAACTCGACTTATTATGTAGTATGTAATTGTAATGCAGAGTGAAGACATCAGCAAGATTCATGATACTCTACTTATTTAGGGTTGGGTAGGGCTGGAATTAAACATATTCCATTACAGTGGACATTTTTCTCAATTTCTTAAATGCTACTGCTTACTACAGTTGGCTCTTTGTAACCATTGATTCTGCACCCATGGATTCAACCATTCACAACTTGAAAATATGCCTTCAAAAAAAATCCAAAATGCAAAATGTGATTTTGCCATTTTATATAATTTCATAATAACAAAAAGTCAACATGGGTTTCAGAGAAACAGGTCATGCCAGACAAATCTGATCTCTTTTTTTGATAAAATTACCAGCTTGGTAGATGAAGGGAATGCTGTGGATATAGTATATCTTGATTTCAGTAAGGCCTTTGACAAGGTTCCCCATGACATTCTTGCAAACAAGCTGGTAAAATGTGGGCTGGACAAAGTAACTGTTACATGGATTTGTAATTGGTTGACTGGCCGAACCCAAAGGGTGCTCAACAATGGCTCCTTTTCAACTTGGAAAGAAGTGACCAGTGGGGTGCCACAGGGCTCTGTCCTGGGCCCAGTGCTATTCAATCTCTTTATCAATGACTTGGATGACGGTATTGGGGGCATAGTTATCAAATTTGCAGACGACACCAAATTAGCAGGAGTAGCTAATACTCCAGAGGACAGGATCAAAATTCAAAATGAATTGAATAGACTAGAAAGCTGGGCCGAAGCTAACAAAATGAAATTCAATGCGGAGAAATGTAAGGTACTGCACTTAGGGCGGAAAAATGAAAAGTACAGATATACGATGGGGAACACCTGGCTGAATGAGACTACGTGTGAAAGGGATCTAGGAGTCCAGGTAGACCACAAGTTGAACATGAGTCAACAGTGCGATGCAGCAGCTAAAAAGGCCAATGCAATTTTAGGCTGCATCAGTAGAAGTATAGTGTCTAGATCAAGAGAAGTAATAGTGCCACTCTATTCTGCTTTGGTCAGGCCTCACCTGGAATACTGCGTCCAGTTCTGGGCACCACAATTCAAAAAGGATGTGGAGAAACTGGAGCGTGTCCAAAGGAGGGCAACTAAAATGGTGAAAGGTCTGGAAACCAAGCCCTACGAGGAATGACTTAGGGAGCTGGGGATGTTTAGCCTGGACAAGAGAAGACTGAGAGGTGATATGATAGCTGTGTTTAAATATTTGAAGGGATGTCATATTGAGGAGGGAACAAGCTTGTTTTCTGCTGCTCCAGAGACTAGGACCCGAAACAATGGATGCAAGCTGCAAGAAAAGAGATTCCACCTCAACATTAGGAGGAACTTCCTGACAGTAAGGGCTGTTCGACAGTGGAACACACTCCCTCGGAGAGTAGTGGAGTCTTCTTCCTTGGAGGTCTTTAAGCAGCGGCTGGATGGTCATCTGTCGGGGATGCTTTGATTGGGAGTTCCTGCATGGCAGGGGGTTGAACTGGATGGCCCTTGTGGTCTCTTCCAACTCTATGATTCTATGATTCTATGATTCTATGATTCTATAAGGGATACCATTTTACTATGCCATTGTATATAATGGAAATTGGGTATCCATGGACTTTGATATCCACTAGAGAGCTCTTGAACCAAACCCCAGCAGATACCAAGGACCTACTGTATTCTCATTTCAGGATTGTGAATACCCATCCCAAATTTGTCATCACATGTGATTTCAAAAACAGCAGTCTGGGAAGTCTGGTTCAATTCACCATAAATGCCGACCTACAATAATTCTGGAAAAGGTAGAAGTCAGTAGAAAGAGGAGAAGACCACACATCAGATGGGTAGACTTAATGAAGATTGTCATGGGCCAGAATTTGCAGACCTAAGTAGTGCAGTGGAGGATAGAGGGTCTTGAGGGTGTCCTATTCATAGGGTCATCATGAGTTTGGATCTGACTTGAGGGCAGGTAACTACTGCTACTAATACTACTACTTTTCCCCAGAAATGTCCAACATCCTAAAATATAATACATCCATTTTTGCTGCCTAGATAGAAAATCTCAATTGTGTTGAAATCAATTGAATTCTCAATCTCAACTGCGTTGGTCTGAGGTAGCATTGTTCAGTAAAAACATGCAGGAATATAAAAGGGAACACTGGGCTACTTAGGATTCATAGTTCACCTTTCATCACCACCTCATTTCCACAGATATCAGGAACTACTTCCCACTTAAGTGTCTGTGCAGAATTTCCAGATTTATTTATTTTTTTATGATTCAGTAGAGACAACAAAAGCTGTGGACCTAATCAATGCAAAAGCTTCACTGCTATTTGTTGATGTATCATATTAACTATGTTCCCTTTTGCTGTTCTTTCATTCTCATTTGAAAGTCCTTTCTCATTTGGAAAGTCTTATTCAGACAGAATAGTCCTGCTTCAAACTCATTTTACCTCAAGTAGGGTGCCTAAAGGCACCAATATTTTCAATTATATTTTAAAATATATTTTCAACTGTTTTAACAATTTTAATTGTTTTTAATACAAGTGATGTTTAATTATTATTGTTTTTATTTTATTTTTATAATGGCACATGATTAGCTTAACTTTCATTTTAAATTTTGTAAGCTGTCTTGGGTCCCTTGGCAGGAGAATGCCAAGCTATAAAAGGAATGAAGAGATGAATATTCCCCCCAACATCCACCAAATGAGAATTCTGCCCCTTCAGGGAAATTTTCCTTCAGTCCCCAAATTTTTACCATTACCATTTACCATCCTCTTACCATTACAGAGAGTGAGACACTGAAATCTATTAACATCTAGAACTCTATTTGTTGTGTCCCTGTTCCCTTAGGGCCTTTGCAGACTGCCAGAAATAGTGCAAATTGAGTCCACTTTAAATGTTAGGGTTAGGGTTAAGGAATCATGGGAACTGTATTTTATTGTGGCACCAGAGCTCTCTGACAGAGAAAGCTCAATGTCTCAGGAAAAAAAATCAGTTCCCATGATTCCCTAGCACTAACCCTAACCCTTAAAGTGGATTCAATTTGCACTATTTCTGGCAGTCTGCAAAGACCCCTAGGGGGGAAGCCCACGAGTGCTTCCAGGACGCCGCCGGATGGAGCGCTGCGGGACCGCAGCCTCCGCACTGTGGCGCTCCTGCGGCATTCCTGAAAGGAGCGCAAAAATAGCGCTCCATTCATAAGTCAGGGAAAGTGCGCCCTAAACGCGTAGGGCGCACTTTCCCTGACTTATCCGCCGCAGTGTGTGCGGACGCTGCGGCAGGAGGTTGCCCTGGGAGCGCCGGCCATGTGGAGGGCCGGCAGCTCTGAGGGCAAACTCAGGAAGAGGAAGGAGCGCCGCACGTGCGGCTGCTCCTCCTCTTCCTGGCCTCCAAGACGACTCTATTAGTCACTCTGTCTGCCCCTTTTCTATGGATGTATAAAGTGCATTTCCAAAGCTTCAATTGAAGTTTTAAATTACTGCAATGCTAGAAATATAGGGATTGAAGGGAACTTCAGGTGCAGGTGTATAGAATATTTAAGGGGGGGGGGAAACAATGTCCTCATTTTGTTCCCCCTCTCCATAGCTACACTCTTGAGGAACAGTCCTGTGATAGGCAAGGAAGTCTTCAATTCTTCACAATTTCTGGTAGTCACAAATTCCCAGTATGGATTTTAACAGATAACTATAAAACTTCCAGTTTCAATCATGGGATACCAAGAAGGGAAAACAGAAAGTCCAGTAGATGCCTTCTTCAAGCATATAGCATGCATGTGTCTGTATTTGCCTTTCCGCCCACCCAAACTGTGATGGAGATGTTTAGTTCAGCAAGCACCCTGGAAATGCTTACCAAGGAGCTGTTGCCATCATATGTGACCTTAGATATTTGGATGGACATTTTCCCTTCACATCTCATATTTTCTGCAGAAAACATTGGACTAAGTGATGCAAGCATCCCTTCTAACTTAAAGCTAGAATTGCTTCTCAAAGGATGTAAATCAGTGTCTCCAGGCTAGACTTTAATGGGACTCAAATCATGTTCCACATGGAACATGGCAGTCCTAACTGCCTTGAACAACCCCTAGGAAAGGAAACTCTTATTAAATGATAATGATGCAAACACTGGAAGGAAACTAAAACTGGAGAGTTAGAAGGAGGAAAGAGCCTGTCAGTAGTGGGTTGAGCTGGTGTTCACTTTGGGGTATTTTATGATGTTTTCTGGCTATTTGTAATGGATTCCTAGCCTCCTTTTCTATGGTTCCTCCAGCACAGTCAGTGAGTCATCCCATAAGTATGTTGTCTGCTTTGGTGATAGATCCCATTCTACAGATTGCCTTTCAGCAAAGGGTCAAAGAAAGTGGCTGTAAACAATCCTATAAAATACATGGAAGCTCTGAGGGTGATCTCATCTAGACATCCTAAGAGCTTTTAAGGATAAATAAAGAAGAGACCTGGGATCCATCAAGAGAAAGAGAGACTGGTCTCATATATTCCCCCCCCCCCCATGTTAGTTAAGTTTGCATTGGCTTATGTTAGAGTGGAAACAACATTTCTCACAAACCACCCCTCCCCTCAGGATACACATTTCTGATTTCTCTCCTTTTTTCACTCCCCCTAAAGAAGACTAATTTGCAAACTTGTATCTGATTATTCTTCCTCCACTTTGTATTTCACGCAGCACCTGCCAGTGACCTCCCACAAAGCCCCAGAATGATGCTAAATCCAGAACATTGTGTTTGTGCATATGGGAGGTACAAAATGGTGGGCAGGTTTCCAATACAATTACTGCTATTGTCATTGGAACATGAAGCAGCACCCAACCAGAAAAAGAGAACTGGGGTCAGCCTGGAGATCTCTAGTGACTCATTGGAGATCCAAGAGAGTGACATCAATTATAAAGTATTGGAATTTGTGAATATTATTTCAGCAGTTTTTCTTTCTAGTCTTGGTTTGCAATTTCCTTGTTCAGGGACAGTGACTGGTAATCTCATAATGTATGCCCAGGAAGACTGCAATGCTCTGAAGCTGGTTTTTGGTTATTGCTATTTCTTATGTCACAATGGTGTCCATTAATTCTTTTGTGCAGAGACTGTCCTGTTTATGCAATGTAGAATGTAGAGCTGCATTGCGGACATGGGATGGCATATCACACCTTGGAGAAAGAGTGACTGCTCACTCTATATTGCATCTGAAAAAATAGATTGATATTTATGCTGAAATAAATGAACAAGCAAGCAGTTGGTCTTAAAACTGCTGTTAGATTTTTTTTTCTACTTCTACTTCTTCTTCTCCCTCTTCCTTTTTCTTTTTTGTTCTACAACAGACTAGCATGCTTACTTCTTTGAAAACTATTAATGTTAGACCTGGTAAACAGAGTTTTTAGTCTAGATTGCTGGGGAATGGGAGTGCATTAGGGTATGAGTGGGTTAGAGGATATGTGTGCACATGCATTTGTGCATATGCATGCATGAAAATGTTTCCCACCCCCTGACAATACAAACTGCAGCCCATGTAGTGGGAAAGGTTGTGTAAACCTTCTACAGAGCAATGTAGGTGAATATCATAGCCTATCAAGCAAGTACAATAATAAATATTTCCAATTTGGAAGTTTTTGTTGACAAAGTTGGCAATGCACTATTTCTTTCTCCCATCTGAGGAAATGCTGTAAGCTCATTGTGTTATGCAGCCTCAAGCTGAATTCAACCACCCACAATAACTGGGTGTAATTTGGTGACAAGCCTTCATATGCTAATGAAACGCTTGGAGCTGTTCTGATAATAGAAGTGATTTATCAACAGCTGCTTCCAAACATCCAGTTGGCCCACTTTATAATGGCTTTCCTGATGTCTGGATATCTGCAGCCAGGACCTTTGCTGTAGGAATCTGTCTTGGTGGTGTGATTTTATTGCTTGGCATATATCTTTGTTGAGCAAAGGCTCTTTGCAAAGAAAAGGAAAATGCATAAAAGAAAGAAATGTGTCCCAATAGGTTCTCTTGGAGATTGTAGCATCAGGTATGATAAAAAGTGAGCAGGGAGGATGGGAAAATGTTGATGCTGAGAATACAGGACTGCAATAGTCTGCTCATTATTCTTGTATATTGCTGGTTATACTCTAAGGTTTACATTCAAAACTTGGAGATATATTGAAACTGCAAAAGAGAGGAAAAGCAGAGGAAAAGAGGAAAAGAAACATAGGATGTAAATATAAACATTCAGATAAGCTGACTATTCTTTCAAAAAAAGCTAAGCAAAATTGACATCTATAAGTTATATTCAGGCACAGACTGGATAGTGTTACCCAAAGAACAGGTGGTGGGGAATGGGGTGTCCCCATCTACTGTCAGTATTACTTCATATTTTGAGGAATTGGCTTTTGCAAGAGGCTTTGGTAATCTTTGTAATGCGTGCACCAATTTATACCAGTACGAACTGAGGAGACCTCCAGTTCTTGGGTGAATTAAAAAGGTTTTATTTAGAAAAATGCAGAGTGCTATCACACATACAAGATAATAATCCACAGGGACACAGCATACAGAACTAACCAAAAAGTAAATATGGGAAGGGGATAACAGAGTTTTTAGGGGTTTGCAGTGGAGTTATAATTAAATGTCCGGCGAGAAGACCAGGGAAAGTTGGAGTGGCTCAAACTGGGAGGCCTGAGGCCAACATAGAACATGCACAGAGTGTGGGGGTGTATGCCAACTGTTTGTGCTGAGATTAGGTTTTGAAACTATATTTATATCTTAAAACCAGCCCCAAGTGATGGGCTATCTGTTCAGGTAACAAAGGATGAATGTCTTTTCCCAGAAATTGACAATGGGATTCCAGACTTGTTAGTGGCTTAATGTGTTCAAAAATAATGGGGGCACAATAGGAGGTAGGTAGAGAGATTGGCTTACTGCTTTGGGTTCAAGGACATCCTTTGTCTCAAGCTGCAAGAGGAAATGCAGATTGTTTGGGGGAAGGAAGGAGCACTTTAGATTTAATAATAATAATAATAATAATAATAATAATAATAATAATTTGTATTTCCCGCCTCTCCCTGTGGATTGAAGCGGGATAAAAAGTAATATAAAAATACAAAACATTATATATATATATATATATATATATATATCCCTAACAACATTATCCCCCCCAACAATAAAACCCCATAATCCCTCTAATTAAAACCAATACCCTATCCTGTGAACCGGATGTCATCAGATTTGATGGTTTTGTTTACTTGGATGTCCATATGCCTCAGGGAAATGTTACTTTTTTCATGGGAACCTGATTTAGTTTTTCATGAAAAGTCATCAGTCTCTCAAAAAACATGCTATCTCCAGATATGAGGTATGAAAATATGAAAAGTTGATGACTGTGTAAGTTACCAAAATACAGTGTGAGGGTGCTTAATAATTGTAAGAATCTTTGAACCACTCAACAATGGATAATGAGTGTTTGTCTTTCCAGTCTCAGAGTATAAATCTCTTTTATACAAGAGAGAACTGTGCTAACAATCAGTTAAAATCCAAGGCTGAGGTCATGTTTGAAATTAGTAGTGTTCCATCAAGATACTTACACTGAGATCAGAAAGGTAAAAGGTAAAAGGAGACCAATGAAAAAGGAGAGTGAAGATGGCCATCTGGTTGGTAGCATATGGAAGCCAGGGACAGGCAGAGGTATGTGGAGCCCTCTCTTGGTGCTGTCTGCCAGCTGTAATACAGCCTGGCAAAACCTTTGTACAAAGAGATTCATATGCAATATTGGAAGAGGTGATTAAGCTGGTAAAAACTCTAGCTATACCTGTGTAGGGGCGTTTTCACACGGGGCTTTAGGCGGACGCAATCCTACCTCCGTCCAGCCCCACTCCGGCTCCATTTCCAGTGTGTTCACACCCACACAGCAGCAAACCCCGCCCCTTCCGGTGCCATCCCTGCGTCAGTCCGGCTCCTTGCTCCGTGTGTTCACACACACGGAGCAGCAAGTCCGGCCTCACTCCGGCTGATCCAGCGCTAACTCCGGCATCAGCGCCGGAAAGGTAATTCCTTTTTTAAAAAGGAATTAAGTTTTTGCCGCCGGAGCCATTCCGGAATGAGCGGCTCCAGGCGGCTTTAGGGACTAGTGTGAAAACGTCCTAAGTCACTAAAAGGATTCCAGTCAGGGGATCGTAATGTAAAACTGCATAAGCATCTACAAATATCTGAGATTTTTTCTTCTGCAAAACTGATCTCTGAAAATCATGCATCCAAAAAGGAAGCTCATTTCTTCCTAAAAAGATGTTGTGGTCTCCACTAGACTTGATCTCTTCCTCTCTCTCTTTTCCCCCTGGACCAACCACAGTTTTTAATCTAGAGAAAGAGTAGATAAAGAAACCAAAACAATTTCACCATCTGTTAACATGTTTGTTACATTATAATTCCTGATTCCACTGAATTATGAGTTCATTAACATCAAATTTTCTGCTTTCCACCAAAGTTATATAGATAGCAGTTGCTGATTTAGATTTATCTGAAGGCAGAGTTAGTAAACCCCCATGAACTAGAATTTACAAAGCTACTCAGCTGGTGGCCCATATATGGGGACCACAAGTGGTCTATTTGCAAATATTGATACTCAGCACCAGAAGGTAAAGTATACACAGGTAGTAATGTAGAATTCTCCATTCAGACCTATCAATTGATCTAATTTTGAAATCCCACATTTTCCCAGCTGCTTCCATAAAAAGAGTTGCCTCAGGATATTCAGATAAGGATTATTCCATAAACATGGAGGATGATTTGTTTTGCATTTGAATTTTTGGTACACTCATATTAAATTGAACAGACTGATCAAGAAACAGAATAAACTAGCCTGTGGGCCATTCAGAGATTATTCATTAAGGCTTCTGAAAATAAAGCATAATCTTTAAAGTACAGACAAGAACATAGTTAGGGGATGTGCTACCTTTCATCTTTCATTCATGCTCTTCAGCCACTGCCACTTTTGTTTAAAAGTGTAAAATTAGCTAGCTGTTTATTTAATAATACAACATAATATCTCCATGGATCCTGGGAAATGAGAACAAAGATAGAAAACAGACAATGAAGAAATAGAAATAGTAAAAGAATTCTCATACCTGGGATCAAACATGGATAGAAATGGAGATTGCAGGAAATCAAAAAACTATTGAGAATGGAGATGGCAGCCATGAAAGAACTAGAAAAGATTCTAAAATATGAAGATATACAACTAAGGACAAAAATTAGAATCATACAAGCCATCATATCCCCTATTACCATGTATGGATGTGAGAGCTAGACAGTTAAGAAAGATTTATTTTATTTTATTTTATTTTTATCCTACCTTTCTCCCAAAGTGGGACAACATATATGAAGCACATTAAAACAACAATTAAAATAATACAATTAAAATCGTAAAAAATATAAAAATTACAAATATAAAATTTAAAACAGAGTTGAAAATAATAATAATCAAAACTAACCTCCCCATTCCCAATGAAACCAAGCCTGCAGGATTTTAAAAGGCTTGTTTAAATAAAAATGTCTTTGCCTGCAAGCAAAAGGCCAGCATTGAAGGGGCCAGCCTAGCCTCCTGTGGAAGGGAGTTCCACAGGGTGGGAGCAGCCACTGAGAAGGCTCTTTCTTGTGTCCTCACCAAATGAGTGTGGGATGGTGGTGGGACCAAGAGAAAGCCTTCTCCTGAGGATCTTAGGGCTCTAGGTGGTTTGTATGGGGAGATACTGTCTCTCAAATAGTTTGGACCTAAGCTATGTAGGACTTTATAGGTCATGACCAGCACTTTGAATTGTGCTCAGAAATGAACTAGTAGCCAGTGAAGCTGTTTCAATATAACAGTTATACACTTCCTATAACTGGCTCCATTCTGCGTTCTAGCTGCAACATTTTGGACCTGCTTGTTTCCACGCAGAGCATGTTACAATAGTCCAAACAGGATTATAGGAAGAAAATCAATTCATTTGAGATGTGGTGCTGGAGAAGAATTCTAAGGATCCCATGGACAGTCAAAAGAACAAACAAATGGGTCCTAGAGCAGATCAAGCCAGAAGCCTCCCTGGAAGCCAAGATAACCAAACTGAGGCTGTCATAGTTTGGACACATCATGAGAAAGGAAGACTCAATGGAAAAGACAATAATGCTGGGAAAGGTGGAGGGAAGTAGGAACAGAGGAATGCCATGTGCCAGGTGGATGATCTCTATTGAGGAGGTCCTGAGGATGGGGTTGCCTGATTTAAGCAGAGCAGCAGAGGACAGAGGTTCTTGGGGATGTCTCATCCATAGGGTCACCATGGGTTGAGATCGACTTGAGGGTAGTTAACAATAACAAAAAAGGTTAGAAGATGCATTGATTTTTTTTAACAGATAAAAAATAGAAACATAATATTTGTCTTTCTTGATCAGGAGAAATGCTAACTGGGTCAGCACTCTTGCTGAGGTTTCTGGTCAGACAGATATGAAAGAAAGGTTAAGCTAGCATGATATTGTTGGGGTTTGTGTGTTGTATATCAGGATCTGAATCCCATCTGAGCCAAGGAAACTCATGATGATGATGATAGGGGTAACAAATCGCATCTTCTCAGCCTCAAAGGAAGGAAATGGCAAACTCCCTCTAAACTAATGTTGCCAAAAAAACTTCATGTAAGGTTTGCCTGAGGGTTGCCATAAGTTAGAAGTGCCTTGAAGTCACTCAACAAAAACAACATAAATAGAGCATGGATTAAATGACTTACCTTAATGTTTGCTTCCAAGCACCTGTATTTCTGAATCTGTGGTGTTCTACTTACCTTTCATGTCTAACAGCCTTTAATAAATACCTCTGGGTTCTCTTATTGATCACCAAATAAATGGTTATGACATGGCACAGTGTCAAAGTTCCTTATGTTGCCAACACAGGTCATACATCGTTACCCAGACAAGGCTACAAACCAATAGCTTCATTGCTAGACATATCACCAAGACTTTACCTTGTAATTGTACATACATTGGGAGGGGAAGGCCACAGCAGAAGCTACAAGAATGTTATCTTACAATCATTCATCTCCGAGATCTTGGGTTTTGTCCAATGTAATGAAAGGAACTGGTACTTCACACAGCACAAAGCTATCAACTTTAACAGCTTTAAAGGGGGGGTTAGATAAATTCATGGAGGATTGGGTATATATCATGTTCAGTGTCATGAACAGTATGTCTTTCTAAATCAGTTGCTGAGGAGCAGAAAAGGAGGATGCAGTTGCACTCATGTCCTGCTTGTGGAATTCTCATAGAAAGGTTGTGGGTCAATGTGTGAACAGAACACTGGACTAGATAGGTCTTTGGTCTGATCCGTCCAGATTTTTCTTATTTTTTTCAAATATGTAATTAGCAGGAATTTAATGTTCTTGTCTTTGCCTTATCCATATTTTGGTAGTGCAATGCATTCATTCAGACAATCTTTTCCAATTAAGGTCTAAATCAGGGGTAGGCAACCTTTTTGAGCCAGGGGCCGGGTTGCTGTCCCTCAGACAATTGGGGGGCCGAAGCACCAAAAATAAATAAATAAAAATAAAAATATATTTTTTAAAAAAATTAAAAAATATGCATGCACACTCTCTCAGCCCCAGAAAAGCCATGGCAAAACCCCTGTGGAGATTTTGCTAAGAAAGCCCCAAGAACAAGTAATAACAACAATTATCAATATCATCATGGCGGGTGGCAGGGGGCAGCGGCGGTGGCGGTGGTGGTGGCGGTGGCGGTGGCGGCGGCGGCAGCAGTGGCAGGACCGGCCTGGGGCCAGTCCAAAGGCCTTGGGGGGCTGCATCCGGTCCCCGGGCCTTAGGTTACCTACCCCTGGTTTAAATAATGATATGATTTTAAACTGAAATGCACTCCTTTTTTCTCCTCAGATGTGCTGTGTCCCAGTGTCCACGTGGAAGGAGATAGGTTCAAACACACCAATGGAGAAACAGATGATATTCCAGGTAATGGGATACTGTTTGCAACCAGATGATGTCAGAATCTGGGATGTCTAATAATAATAATAATAATAATAACCAAATCTGTCCTTCATAGCAGAGATGGTAGTAAATGGCACGTGTCCTCTGAGCCAGATCAGAAAAGGTCATTGTTTCCAGGAACAGAAATGGGGAGTGCTGAATTCTTACAATAGTTAAGAGTAACTATTTCGAGCAAAGGGCAGAACACTTTGCGGTGTCATTTTGATCTGTTTTTTTTTTCATAGATCATCAAGAATATCTGGTGTAGATCTGCATATTTTTGTTTGTTTGGAGGTATATGTTCTCAGAATTATGGCAGATGGCCAGTAGAACACCAAATCAGTAGTATATCCCCCCTTAACTTGTGTAACCCGCCTCGATTGCTTGGCAGAGAGGCGGGCTATAAATAAAAATTATTATTTATTATTATTATTAAGCCAAATTTTAAAAAGTCACCTTTTGCTTCAGATCTTTCCAGAAGATTCAGAGCCCTCTGCAGTGACAATGGGAAGTTGTCCACAGTGCATTCTGCGGTGTTACCTGCTGCCACAAGTCACTTCCTCTGTGGTCAGAATGAAGCACCCAACCATATGATTTTGGTTTTGTCCTCAGATGAAGTGACCTGTGGTGGTGGAAGTCATGGCAGTGGCTAACACAGAGGGATGTGTATATCAATATCTGCCTGCTGTCACTCCTGAGTGACAGGTAAGAGGAGGGGGACATCAGGGCAGCTTTGAGGCCACAATACCCCAGGCTACTCCTAGGATATTTTGGCCCCTGCAGACAAGGGAAGTAATAATCCTACTATGTTCTGTACTAGTCAGGCCTCATCTGGAGTAGTGTGTTCACTTCTGGGTAACTCATTTTAGGAAGGATATAGACACTGAGACCCAACATGGTCTAGCAGTATGAGGACTGACCTATTACTCTGAAAACCAGAGTTTCAATCCACACTCAGCCATGGAAACCCACCTTGTGCAAGTCACACTCTCTCAGTCTAAGAGGAAGGCAAAGGCAAACCCTCTCTGAGCAAATTCTGCCATAAAAATCCTGTTATAGGTTCACCTTAGGGCTACCATACATTGGAAATGATTTGATGGCACACAGCACACGCAGACACATAGACAAGTTGGAACATGTTCAGAGAAGAGCAACAAGGATAATAAGTGGTATCAAGAACTAAAAATAAAAGGAAAGACTTGAAGGAGCTGGGCATGTTCAACCTAGTGAAGAGAAGACTAGGGATGTCATGATTGCACACTTAAAATATTTCAAGGGGTATCACAGAGATGAGGTTATAGGCTTGTTCTCTGCTACCCCAGAGAGCAAGACCATGTCTAAATAGTTTTAGCTAAAGGACGGTAGATTTCAATTGAACATTAGAAGTCACTTCTTGACAGTAAGAGCTATTCAATGATTGACCCAATTGCCTAAGAGGTGATGGGGTCTCCTTCTCTGCATTTCTTCAAAGAGAGGCTGGAATGTAGCTAAATCTCCTGCAGGGAGATGGACTCAATGGTCTGTGGGCCTCCTTCCAACTCTACGAGTCTATGATTCTATAACTGTGTAATGTAGAGGAAGTCTTTTCCTCAGGTGCACAATGTTTTACCTCATAAACACACAAACATGGGTTATTTGACACCTGGAGGCAATTTTCCACATGCAATTTATTTTTTCATGTATGTGACAAACTCAATAGATTTTTCATTCCCAAAATAAGGGTTTCAGCAGAGGGAGTTTGGTGAGAAGACAATGATCTTAAATTTGGCTTTTAGTTAGTCTCAAAAGACAGCTCTGTAGAGAAAAAGGTATAATTTTGAGGACGAGAGCAGTGTTAGTGTAGCAAAGTAAAGAAGTGTATAATATTTTCTGGACCTTGCTGTTTGCTAGAGAAGGAAAATAATAATGAAGGTGAAGCAGAGGAAAATGGAAACAGTGTTATCAGAAGTTTCCTTTATTATTGCTTTATTGCGGATGTATAAATATCATGGCCCACAAATAGAGCCTTCATGACTTCACATCTGAATTGCCGCTAATGACAAAGCATCATGCAGGATGTAATTCCTCACAGCTCAGGCCCGGCAGACAGAGGCAGCCCAGCAACCCCCTTGGGAGATGGACACTGCACTCCCTGCCTCAGTGGTGAGAATTCCCTTCTTGCCCAAAGGGAACACTTTCACAGCCTATCCAGCTGTCAAGCATATGTGGGTTTGGATTTGAAACTGATGGAATAATCAGTCAGTCCTGATTTCAGAAGGGTTGTTTATTTAGAAAAATGAGGTAGAAAAGAAGAAAAGGCAATAAAATCACAGTTCTACCCTCCAGTTCCCAACAAGTAAATATAAAGGCAAAGGAAAACAAGCATACACTAAGCTCACTCCTCTTCAGCCCTGTAACCACGCACTCCAGCTTAACTTGTCAAAAGGAAAAGAACCAGACACTCAGCGTCTCTGTCCAGTTGTGGGCAGAGACTCCCACACACACTCATGCAGGGTCCAAGCACTCACATGTGCACACGGCATCCACACAGGGCTGCAAGCTTCCCTGTGAGGCAAAGATCCTTTCTCTGAAAGCATCTTATATATTGTCATTAACTTATCATATACTACGTCATCATGTGTTTCAGTAAGGCTGTGCCAACAAGAGAGAGAAGTGGGGGGGGGGGGGGAGGCAAACATTCCCATGCCAACTCACCAAGTTGTTTACCACATCTCAGGTGCTGGTAGGAGCAAGGAGCTGCTTATCTCTTTTTTGCTGTGGAATGTCCTCTCTCCTCCCATTTGTCCTATCATGGACAAAAAGAACTTTCTTTGACCATTCTCACAGCAAACCACGAGGCCTATGTACTTTTTAACACAAACCACAGCCTAAATATACTACTTATATATACTACTAGGTTATACACAGGAATCTCTTGGCACCTATCACATGCTCTAGTGGTTTTGGTTCAATATGTACAGCTTTCCCACCACAGTTTAACAAGCATAGTAATAGTGAGTTGTGTCTCAGTGTAAAATCCTGGAAAGAGATCAATGGGAATGGGAGAAAAGTGATGGAAAATAGCTCTCACCTGGTTTTGTATGTGTGCATTCTTTTCATTTTTTGGTAACGTAGTTCTTATTGCTGTTGCTAGTTCCAAACAGAATGTCTGCACTGATGTAAGGCTACTGATGTAGTACCACTAATTAGATTATTAATTTCTTTTTTTTTTAATTGCTTAGACTGAAAGTGTGGACTGTGGGCCATATGCGTCATCTAGACCTTACATTTGTCAATTTTTTAAAAAACAAAAAAAAGGCCTCAAAGAGCTCGAAATCATGCACAAGCACACTGGTTTCATTTAATTATCCCCATATCTTGGTGGAAAATGGCTGAAATGTGTCACCTGGCTGATGCAACACAGCAGGTTTGTATGCGTCTGACTCAATCCTCTGCCTGGGGTTGCATCAGCCCCCAGTAACTCAGCACATCATGCTGGCACTTCATTGCTGCTCCATTGCTCAAGGTAACCCTGTTACCTCTTATCCTATATCTAGACATTTCCCCCAGGATCCATTCCTTGACAATTGGCTGAAAATTAGACTAATTTGTTGACCAGAAGTGACATTACATCACTTCAAAGGCATCCAGGAAGTGGTAGTGCATCCCACGAGGAAATAATGGCAAAAATTGCCTTCCATTCCCAATGCATTTACGTACCCCTGTGTTGGAAGGAAACAGGAAACAAGACTTGTATAAAGTGATTAGTGAGGGAAGGGAGTCTAGATAATGTCTGCCCATTGTTTTCAGCTCTCTGTATCTTTCTTTCCTGTATGTATTCAAGCTTTTGCTTCTTTCTTACTTGCAGAGGTCACTTTCCCCTTCTCTCAAGAAGTTAGTCCAGCCCTTTGTTCCTTTTGTCTAGGATGGAGCATCCATGGGACTCCAAACCCAAGAATGGCTGATAGCTTTTCAGACTTCTTTGGGCTATCTCCTTTGCTATCATAAGATGTATTTCCTGAGAATAAATGTAACAGTTGGTATTTTTTTTTACCTTACAAGGGCATCCTGGGTCATTTTTCCTGTTTCTAGCACAAGCTCATATAGCACTAGTCCTGCTGTATTGGGCTTAATATTTTGTTGTTGTTGTTAACTGCCCTTGAGTCGATATCAACCCATGGTGACCCTATGGATGAGACATCTCCAAGACCCTCTTTCCTCCACTGCTCTGCTTAATTCCTGAAGACCCATACCTGTGACCTCCTTAATAGAGTCCATCCATCTGACATGTGGCCTTCCTCTCTTCCTACTTCCTCTCCGCCTTTCCCAGCATTATTGTCTTTTCCAATGAGTCTTCTCTTCTCATGATGTGTCTGAAGTGCAACAGCCTCAGTTTGGTCATCTTGGCTTCCAGAGAAGTTTCCAGCTTGATTTGCTCTAGGATCCATTTGTTGGTCCTTTTGGCTGTCCACGGGATCCTCAGCACTCTTCTCCAGCACCACATTATCTCAAATGAATTGATTTTCTTTCTGTCATCTTTCTTAACTGTCTATCTCTCACTTCCATACATGGTAATAGGGAATATGATGGCTTGTATGATTCTAACTTTTGTGCTGAGTTGTGTATCTTTGCATTTTAGAATCTTTTCTAGTTCTTTCATAGCCATCCTCCCCATTCTTAATCTTCTGATTTCCTGACTGCGGTCCCCATTTCTATCAATTTTGATCCCAGGTATGAGAATTCTTTTACTATTTCTATTTCTTCATTTTCTAGGTTGAACTTGTGAAGGTCCTCAATGGTCATTATTTTTGGTTTCTTTATGTTCAACACTAAGCCTATATTTACATTTTCCTCTTTGATCTTCCTTTGTAGATGTTCCAGGTCTGTGAGGTTTTCTGCTAGTATTATGGTGTCATCTACATATCTTAGATTGTTAATATTCCTTCTTCCTATTTTCATTCCTCCTTCTTCTGTTTCCAAGCCTACTTTTCTTATAATATGTTCTGCATACAAGTTGAACAGATAGGATGAAAGGATACAGCCTTGTCTCACCCCTTTGCCAGTTGGGAACCATTCTGTTTCTCCATATTCTGCTCTGACAGTTCTGTGCTGAGTACAGATTCCTCATCAGGACTATCAGATGTTTTAGCACTCCAATGTCTTTAAGGGCATTCCATAGCCTTTCATGATCTTTGCAGTCAAAGGCTTTGTTATAGTCTAGAAAGCACATACTGATTTTCTTCTGGAATTCCCTGGTTCGCTCCATTAGCCATCGGCTTAATACAGATGCCAAAAATTCCTGCATACTTCTTTCTCAACTTCTCCCACAATATTAATAAATTATCCAGAGTCAGTTTGTTGCAGAAAAGGCAGTGTGGAATAGTCATTAGACCATCGGATTGGGAGAATGAGATTCATTTTGGTTATTCATTTATTGAAATATTTTTATCCCACCATTTTATCATATGATCTCAGGTGGCAAGCAGATTAATCAATATCAGCTGATTATACAATTCTATAGCCTTACAGTAAAAGGGAGGGGAATTTGTATAGAGCAGTGATCCCCAAACTCTAGTTCTCCAGGTGTTTTGGACTTAGGTCCCAGAAGCCTCAGCTATCTTGTCCAATATTTGGGATTCTGGAAGCTGAAGCCCAAAACACCTGGAAGAGCAGAGTTTGGGAATCAGTCATATAGAGTCTTAGGAGATTATGGCACACGTTTTTCACACAGGCTGGGCACAGGTGAAACCACTTAAAAATGGATGTTTTCACACCCCTCCATGCCCAGCTCAGAGGAATCACATAGCAATAGCAAGTACATTTCTATACCGCTTATCAGTGCACTTTAGTGTACCCAATCTGTATTTCTCCTGGACTTCACAAAGAGTGGGAAGGTCTCATTCTTTGTGAAGTCCAGATCAGGTATGTAATGCCTCTGAGCTGGGTATGGAAGCATGTGAAAACATCAGTTTTAAAGTGGTTTACACCCATGCCCAGCCTGTGCAAAAAAATGTATATGATAATCTCCCTAGTTTCTCTTTTCCACTAGGAAGACAAACAAGGAAATAAATTCCCTGCCATGAGTCTTCTCTGCTTATTTATAACTTTTGTGGGACAGTGTGAGCCTTGCATCCAATCATACTGGAGCAATCTGCAAAACCTAATAGTCTATAATTACATACAGAGATGGCTGCTGTTGCTTGTCGGTGCCTCTCTCTGTTGGCCTGTGGTAGGCAAAGGAGGGGATGGGATTCCAGAGATGCCTGTGACTCACTACCTAATTATAACATTCTCACAGTAAGTAACTTAAAGAGGGCCAAGCAGACTGTTGATCCTCTAAGGAGGGAGGCACATTAAAGCTGAGCTGTACTCCTGCCCACATCTGTTCTCTCCTTACTGTTCCACCACCTTGAATTGACATTAATTCTGCCCTTCTTTTGCACTCTTTGCTGAAAGTCTTCAATCTCAAAGTCTCCTTTGCTAATCTCCCTTGTAAGGCAGAATTGCCTATGCATACATAGTGAAAGGGTTCTGTAACATACTAATGGCTTCACAGAGCAGGGTCAGATGCTTCCTGGCAAAACATCTGCATCTGAAGGCAGATAGCATTACTATCAGATAAGCTACTGTGTGGGGCTCCTTTTGAATAAATATTTTGAGCTCCTATTCAGTCATCTTAGCTGTTGACTGGCATCTGGTAGTGATTTGTTCATGTGCATGTTCCTCTACAGAAGCAGCTGAACATTCAGGTTTATCCAGATGATTTTTAAATGATGAGTTTTAAAGGTGGCTTGTTTTAGAATATGTATGCCTTATTTGTCCTTTTAAATTGTTGCATGTTTTAATTAATGTGATTTAATTGATGTTTTGCATTGTTTATTTGTTGTTGTTCCCTGCCCCAAGCCATGGGGAAAGGTGGGTAAGATGTTGTTGTTATTAGTAGTAGCATTAGTGTTAGTATTAGTATTGCCTGATGTGGAAATTAGTTGAAGGCTGGGGAAGCAGAGTTGTGTATGCATTGCCATTACACATGTAGATATATGCTTGGGGCATGCAGTTGTCCATTGTGCACTGCAATTATTTATTTCACATTTATTTGCATATTTAGTTGTGCAGTGTTGCAAATGATTAATTATACCACCATCATGTAACTCCATGAGTGGAGTTGTAGTCTATCTCTTTGATGTAGACTTTTGGTCATGGGGCCTTTAATTGTGTGTATATGAATAGAATTCACATGTTATTGAAACAAAGAAAGCAGAGGAAGAAGTCCTGGTTTCATTAGCTCACTGATGCTATCATAAACCAAAATTGTTTTTTACATAGGAAAAACAGCAGCCTTGGTTTACTTCCTTAGATGCACAGACCTTCCTGGTCGTCATTCACTCCATGCATAGACCAAGCCTATGAAAGCTTATGTATGACTTCTTCTACACAGTTAGTCTCAAAGGAGCTACAAGATCTTTTGCATACTGATATTCCAGACTAACATGGCTATGTCTCTGAAGAGTACCTTAAGAGTTAATCATTCTGTAAACAGAATGAATAAACAGAAGAATAATTGCTAAAAAATCACATGATGGGCTTTGTGCCCATTACTACTATGGATGCCCATTTTTAATTCTAACTGTTGATTGAGCTGAATTAGATTAATGGGTATATCTGTGATGTATCTATTGCTACAGTAAATTCCGCCTTCCAATTGTCTCTGCTTATAGAGATGTACTGGAAGTAGCTCTTTACCCAATTAGCTTTTCTATGAGCTGTGAAGCTCTTGGTCTCATCAAATATAACTCTTTCTCCATCTCTTTGTTTGTGAGACCATGGTTTGGAGACTGAGCAAATAACTGTTATCTGCTGATATATGTTACCTACAGTTCTACAGTCAAGCCATATTGCTCTTTTGAACTGGGGCCAGTAGGGATTTTTCAAAATAGTGCTTAATAATATATTGGCAATAACATGTTCTCCAAGTACAGTTGGTGAACAATGGCAAAAAAATCCATTAAAGTGGTTTCTAGGACCTTTCATGGGGTGAAGCCAGAGGGCACTGGGCAGCAATAAATGCCTTATTACATCTCCTAGTTGAAAATGGAGCAAAGAGTAAAGAAAAGGAGGGGGGACTTCAAGAAACAAAGAAATAACCACGACCTACCCATAAAGGCAATTACAAATTTGGAAGAGGGCCAAAGCAATTCCATTGTGTTTAACAGGATGGAATTTGTTCAGTATGAAATGGTAGCCTTGGAAAACCTTTGAGTATAGTGGGTGCTGAATCTATTTAAAATAGGGACCTATTTACATATTCAGTGATTTTTGGATGAGGCTGGTGAATTGATAGCCTTCCAGCAATCATCATCATCATCATCATCATCATCATCATCATCATCATCACCATCATCCCACCTTTCTACTGATACTGGGACTCAAGGTGGCTAACAATTTTAAAACAATACAAGTGGACTCCAGTTTTCAACAACTTCCACAGGTCTACCACAGATATGAAGGAGGAGGATGTTAACATCTGGGGGTCTGCAGGACTCCCAGCTCCATTTTAGGATAACAGTTGCTCTGGATTCATGATTGAATCCAGTTACAATCCAGTTCGGTAACCTGTGAAATCCTAAATAAAATCCTTTGTGTGCCATAAACTCAAAAAGGGCTTAAAAGTGATCTCTCTCACACACACTCTCTTACTGCCTCTCTTTTCAAGTCAGTTCATACTTATGGTGACCCTAAGGCAAACTTATCATGGTGGTTAAATGCCTGTACTGAGCTACTCACTCATAGACCACAAGGTTGCAAGTTCAATACTAGCCAGGGCTCAGGCTAGACTCAGGCCTGCATCCTTCCGAGGTCACTAAAATGAGTACTCAACTGTTGGGGGGCAATGAGCTTACAGTTGTAAACTGCTCAGACACTCCATAGTGTGGTATGAAGCAGTATATAAATGAAGCTGCTTTGCAAGTTTCTTTAGATGGGGGTAGTTATTGCCATCCTCTTAGGCTGTGACAGTGTGACTTGCCCAAGGTCACCCATTGAGCTGAGCTGGGATTCAAACTCTAGTTTCCAGAGTCATAGTCCCAATGCTTAAACCATTACACTACATGGTTCCATTAGTGGGACAGAAGTGAAATACATATCATTGAAATTCCCAGAATCCCCCAATAAACTTAGCTAGTAGAACCTTTCCATGTTCTGACCTATTATTAATCAGATTTTGAACAAGTAAATAAATAACTGCCATACTTAAGTTCTTTCTTTTTGATAAAAGAAAGAAGAAACAAGCCTTTTAAACATTTTTGAAAATCTCTTTTCAAGAACATATCTGTAATAGCCCTTCTCTGTATCACATTCAGAATGTAAAATACAATCCAGACACTAACTTAACTTCCTTTGCCTAAATCCAGTTGTTTATAGAATCATAGCATTATATTAAATAAAGAAGAACCAATGAATCCATAACTGTTGACAAGTTTCCACTAATTCGATGTATCTACTCTATTTGGAATGAACAGATTTAAACCCATCATGGGAATCATGCAGCCCTCCAGAAGTTCTTGGACTATGACTCTCAGCATTTTATGCTGGCCTGGACTTCTGGGATTTGCAATTCTGTCCCCTGTTTTAGCATCTTGTTTATTTTTTCCTTCTCACACCTTCTTGCTCTCTCTCCACTTTCCTTTTTGACAGGATTTGACCTGATGGAACAATTCAGTGTCCGGGAAATATTTGGAATGAAGGACAATGGAATCCATAGCTCTTATGTGCGACTTGGGAGCTTCCCCATTGTGCAGAAAACAGAGTAAGTGCTTTCTCCTTTTAGTTTGCTTTTCGCTTGCCACTGGTGGTGCAGTGGTTAAATGCCTGTACTGCAGCCACTCACTCACAAACCATAAGGTTGTGAGTTTAATCCCAGGCAGGGGCTCAGGGTCGACTCAGCCCTGCATCCTTCCAAGGTTGCTAAAATGAGTACGCAGCTTGTTGGGGGCAACTAGCGTACACATTGTAATCTACTTAGAGAGTGCTTAAGTGCACTGATAAGTGCACTGGTAAGACATGTGCACTGGTAAGACATGTACTTACTATTGCTATTCTTTCATGCCAGAACTCAGCTCATAGAACTGAAGATTGGGATCATGCATGCTTCATGGGAGGCAAGAGTGATTTCATATCTTCCAACATGTCACAGATGGAACCTGGGACATATGTTTCCAAACAACATCAGAGTGTGGTCAAGAGGGCAACAGTTATTAATAGGAAAGCACACATATCCCGACCAAATTAAGAGTCTGGATTGCTCCCTGTTTCCCTGCCCCCCATTGTCTGCTTCTCTAGAAGTTGCCTTTCTTATTGTATTGTATGTATGTATGTTGTTTGAATTGTGATTTTAATATTGCTCTAGTTTAATTTATTTTTAAGGGGTGGGAGGGTTAGGGATTGGGTTGAAGGATTGTTTTTAACTGTTATTGTTTTAACTTGTTGTACGCCACCCCGGTTGCCAAGCAGAGGGGCGGGTTAAAATAAAAATTATTATTATATTATTATTAGGGGAAGCTGCAGCAGTTTGCTTTTGCCTGAGCCTACTAGGAAAGTCAAGATTCAGCACTCACCTTTCCTGTCCCTCCATTGTGCTGAGTTAACTGAGTGCAAACTACTTTTGCACTTTGAACCCAAGTTGCACCAGTGAAATTAATCCAGGATAAGAGGAAAAAGTGGGAGGATGAGAGAAAAAACCCTGGACGTTTTAAAAGCTGCTTTGCCAAATCAGGACAGTTGCAGGGAATGTGATTTCATAATTCCTATCTGTGTTTGAGCCCCTTGGCTCTGGAAGTCCTGAGAACTCAGGATCTGGCCCTGAGTTTCAGGGTATGGGCCCTCTTCTCCATTCCTTTGGGTGAGAAAGAGAAATCTCAGGGCTAGAGCAATTATTGGAAAAATGTATATGCACATATCCATATTATTAAGTATTGTTGTCCCTACTGCAAAATCGTTTGGAACATCTGCTTTAGATTTTCCAGAGGATTCACCTAATCCGTTCCTCCCTTTGCTCTAGTCCATCTCTAAGTCTTGGGTGAAATCTCAGGGGCTGGGATGCTGCTGACAAGGCAACCCTATTTGAAACCCCAAAGAAGTGGGGTGGAATCTCTTTATAGCAAGCTGCAACAAGAGTGCCTTAGTATTCTTAGTTCTTTGCAGCCATTACATTTTCCTGCTTGGTCAGGACCTGTCTTTTTCAATGGCTTGTTTTCCACTTTGTGGTGCCAGCTACCACTGTAAAAGCAAGGTCCCAGACAGGATGTTTTAAAACACCCAATTATTGATCTAGGCAGGGCATGAGACAAGGCTCTGATGCCATTTGGCAAGCAGTGTGGAGGTCTGGTCTGTGAGTGTTGAGATTTAAATCAAGGAGAAAATAATGCTCCACTCAATAAATGGAGAACTTTTCAAGGAATTAGCTGGAGCTGCAGAGTTTAGATGGACCATAGCCTAGTTGCTCCTGGCTGCCAAACAGAAAAGGATTCAGCGACTAGTCTCAGATGTAAAGCTGAGCTCTAATTTGAGGAGGGAGAATCAACCAACTTTCACCCCACTTTAGAGCTCTTGTTTTGGGGTGTGTGTTATTGCTCCTGTTGCCAGCATCATCATCTTTATTCGCACATCTGCTGCTACTAGATATTGTTTGTTTTAAATTTCCCCCCATTCCTTACTTTACATCTTCTGACCTCATTCTTGTTGCCCTCCTATATAGGTACAGTGAATGCATTTTCCAACTATAGATTTAATTGCAGAAGGCATTATACATATATAAAGAGAGAGAGAGAGAGGTGAGAGAATGAAGCTGCATTTATAGTGCAGAACTGATGCAGTTTGACACCACTCAAACTGCAAAGGCTTAATGTTATGGATGTCTTGGATTTGTAGTTTTTTAAAGATATTTAGACCTCTCTGTCAGAGAGCTCTGGTGCCACAACAAACTACAGATCCCAAGATTATATAGGATGGAGCCATGACAGTTAAAGTAGTGTCAAACTGCATTAATTCTGCAGTGTGGCAGAAGAGAGATTAGCAGGTTTGCTAAGTACAGAAATATTTAGGAAGAAATACTAAAGAATTCTTTAACTTCCAAAGTAAAATTATTGTAATGAATGCAGAACTTGATCAGGAATCAATATGGAATTCTGCCTATCTGTTCAAGAAATGTAGAAGAATGGAAGGAGGGGAAAAATAGAATGGAATATCATGAAAGAGGGCATGAATGGACGGTTGCCTGGCTTCAATCTGGAAGAAGGGAACACTATATTGCAACACTTTGTAGGAAATTAACTTGTTCACCATTAAGAAATAAGGGATTCTTCTTTTCTGATGAGGTGACAACCTAAACAGCTTTGGGATTTTTAAAAAGTGTTCAGCTGCATGAACTACTTGAGAAATGAACAACAAATTAGGAGGATGTTCCTGGTGGTAACTGCTGTTCAACGGTGAGATAGATTGCTTCAGAGATTGGTAGGTTCTCCAACATTAGAAAAATTGAAGCAGTGGTTGGATGGACAGCTTTTGGGGATGCTTTAGCATGGATCCCTCCATTGACAGAAGGTTGGCCTAGATCAGTGATTCCCAAATTCTGGTCCTTCAGTCATCTTGGCCAATGGTGTGAGATTTTGGGAGCCAAGTACAAAACACCTGGATGGCCAGAGTTTGGAAACCACTAGCCTAGATTGCTTTTGTGGTCCCTTCTTACTCTTCAACTCTTTGACGTTCCCTCCATTCCAATTCTGCAGTCAACCAAAAGATTGGCAAAAAGTGCCTGTGTGTTTAAGGGGGGGGGGCATTTCTTCTCTTCTTTGTCGATGTATTTTTAAGAATTAATTCCAATATAAATGGATGCTATTATTGCATTTTACAACTCTCTTAAATTTTGATACTTAACACCTTTGCTGCCCATCATATAAACATTCCAGATTTACTTGCTGGTTTCTCTGTTTACATTTTGTTGTTGTTGTTGTTGCCATCTCTGCTTAAAACAGTAGTATTTCCAAAACATGAAAAATCAGTTTAATCATTACCTATTCAACAAAATATGAAAGAAGGAAGAGGACAGTCCCTGCATGTACTGTGGAGAACAATGGGTCCATTATGCCACCTCAACTCATTTAAAAGTACTGTCCAAATCGGCAGAGCCAAAACACTTCTCATTTCTTTTTTCACTCCTCACTTCTGCAGAGATGTCTTCCCACAAGGCCTTCCTGATGAATATGCCTTTGTAACCACTTTCAAGTTCCGCAAGGCTTCCAGGCGAGAAGATTGGTACATTTGGCAAATCATTGACAAATATGGCATACCTCAGGTAGACCTTTCTGTATGACCTTTGGGGAACAGCTGTATATAATGTGTTCCAGTTTGCTGCACAGTTATGTTAACCTCCCATTGCCCTTTCCTTGTTGTTTAATGAAAGGCAGGAAATGGAACAATAGATCATTCTGCTCAGTAGCGATACCTTTGAAACAGGGCAGGTGAGGTGTGGGTGGAACAAGCTTGTAAACCTGCTTTTAAACCAATGGATGTTGTGGCCTGAATCCCATTTGTACCACCAAATACAGAAGACCTAAGGCATCAGCAGAATTGGCCTGCACATTGTCTCACATTTCAACTATTGATTTAATGGGTCTAATCCAGCTGGAAGTCATCAATAAAATTCAGACCAGTTAGATTCTGAAGCCATCCATAACTGAGCAGTGGAAAGATGATGCTCTGAACCAGGGGTAGGCAACCTTTCCCCTTTAAGGGCCAAGGGACTTCAGCTCCCAGAATCCCAGGAGCTATTGGCCAATATAGGACTATTGGCCAACATGGCTGAGGCTTCTGGGAGCTGAAGTCCCTCGGCCCTTAAAGGGAAAAGGTTGCCTACCCCTGCTCTGAACCTTCAAGCATTACCTTACCAGAAATCAGTTATAATTGGCTTTAGCATGTATTTGTATCCATTGGTTTTAGAACTAAGGTCCTTTACAGACTGTCAGAAATAATGCAGCTTGAGGCCACTTTAACTGCCCTGGCTCAGTGCTAGAGAATCATGGGGACTGCAGTTTATTGTGGCACCAGAGCTCCCTGACAGAGAAGGCTCAATATCTCAGAAAAAAATACAGTTCCCATGATTCTCTAGCACTGAGCCAGGACAGTTAAAGTGGTCTCAAACTGCATTATTTCTGGCAGTCTGTAAAGGCTCTAACTTTCCATACTCTGAAGGTGGGGTGGGTAGATAGAGGCAGGAAAGTTTATGTGAATGATGCAGTAAGACCTTGAAATCTATTGGCACTAGTTGTGGTGGGGGCACCATTTGGAGTTTGATTTGGATAGCAAAATGTCCTGGGTGAGAATATGAGTACAGTCGTCCTCCACATTTGCGGATTTGACTTTTGTGGGTTTGATTATTCACAGATTGTATTAATATGTTGCACTGGCACAAAAGACACAAGAAGTCTCTTTTGGGTTTAAAACAGGCCACAACTTTTATTTTGCTGTACAGGGTCTATTTACAAGGTATAAACTTCAAACATGTTTGCCACATGTGTAAATGAAGGTGTAACCCCCTGGATGGTTGGTCCTTCACCACACGTGGCAAAAGGATAACAAATAAAACAACAAATTAAAACCTCTCCCCACCAGAAATGACATCATACTACTTCATATGACGCCATGTACTTTATGACATCATGCATTTAAATGTAATCGTCATTTCCTTTAATTTGTCATTATCCAATTTTTTTACCCCATTTAATTTAATAACCATATTTATTTTCCTGTGGGGTGGGGGGTCATTACCCGCCCCTAAGTATGAAAACCAGTTGTTCTCTAATTATAGACCCAAACCCTTAAGTTGTGACAAAGCAAATTAAAGCATAATAACAATCTAATTATCACTCCATAACCCATCCCCAACATTAATTAAATATTAATCTCACGGAGGGTGAAAAACCCAGGGGATTACCCTGGGAAAAAATTCCCTCCTGGCCCCCGAAGGCGACCAGCTGAAGCCTGAGAGTAACTAATTATAACTTCTAGAACAAGGGTGGGTGGGATAGGTTGCTCAGTTCAAGCTCAAAATGGCTGCCTCCATGTGGCAGCACAGAGCTATAAAGAACAAACTCTTGTCCCAAATCACGAGAGGTTAGAGGCACCACGAGACAATGATGCAAATACCAACAACTTGATTGGACCAAGCACGCAGGTGTCCCAGAACCCACCCACCCCGTGCTTGAACCAATCAGGCTTCTCTTGTCCTTATATGGCTAGCACAACAAGAAACCCCTCCCGACTCATTGGGGGGTGTCTTTCTCTCTAAGAATCTTTAGGTCCTCCAGTGAACTCTATGGTCAACTTTAACCAAAAGTAGCACTGAAGAACCTAGAGATGCCTAGAGAGAACTCTCCACTAGGCATTTTTAGCTCCTCCAGTGCAATTCTATGGTCAATGTCTGGCAGATATTCATCACAGAGTTACACTGGAGGACCAAGAGAGTACTAGAGAGGTGTTCTCTCAGGTAAAAATATAGTGTGAAGTCGTAGGCTTTCATGGCCGGCATCCATAGTTTTTTTGTGTTTTTTTTCGGGCTGTGTGGCCATGTTCTAGAAGAGTTTCTTTAGAAAGAAACTCTTCTAGAACATGGCCACACAGCCCGAAAAAAAACACAAAAAAACTAAAAATATAGTGTTTTGTTAATTGCAGTTATCCCACTTTCATGGGGTTCTGTGCCCCTAACCCTGGCATATGTGGAGGGACTAGTGTATTCCTCAAAAGTAACTACAGTATATACCTGTCCCTCTCATTGGTACTGCAGATCAATGAATGGACCTATGTAAAATGACAGTAATAGTAAGGTTGATATAATTTTCATAAGGGTTTAAAAAGTCACCACCCCAAATACTCTTAAACAGCATGGCTGTTTGACTGAGTGATTTATTGATTGAGGGCCTATACAGATTGCCAGAAATAATCCATCTTGATACCACTTTAACTGTCCTGGCTCAGTGCTAGGGAATCATGGGAACTATATTTTTTATGGGACATTGAGTCTTCTCTGTCAGAGAGCTCTGGTGCCACAATAAACTACAGTTCCCATGATTCCTTAGCACTGAGCCAGAGCAGTTAAAGAGATCTCAAGATGGATTATTTCTGGCAGTCTGTATAGGCCCTGACTGAAGTATAAGGGATGTCCATTTGAACACTTTTCAAATGTTGAGAAAAAGTAGGCTACTCCATCCTAGGGATGAGCAGATTATGCCAAGTCCATTTCTCTGGACTTTCTCCTGCTCTCACCTGTTTTGCTTATGGACAAAGCAAATCTGATGAACATGCTGCCAGTAGGATGTTACCCTTGGGCTTTTGCTTTTTTTTTTTAACAGAAGTCTCACAGATTAGGTCAATAAGCACCGCACCCCAACTTGATTATAATGGTGATGATGATTTGCAGTGGTGTCATTTGTTAGTGTTGCATTGTTTGGAACATAGTCCATGTGAGGGCATTGCCTCCTGACACCACTCTAGGACAGTGGTTCTCAACCTTCAGTTTTCCAGATGTCTTGGACTTCAATTCCTGACTATTAGTCATGTTGTGTGAAGTTCTGGGGATTTATATCTAAACCATATTGAGAGCCAAAGGTTGAATACCACTGGAAGGAAAAAAGAAAAGGAAAAAAAGGATGATCTCTGCCTTCCAGGAATCCTTTTCTCTTGCTGACATCAAGAGCATGGAATAGACAACAATAAATCAAACAATAGCAACAGTGAGCCATGAGAAAATTTTCTGGGGATGTTTTGTACTTCCATAACAAACCCCCCCTACACACACTTTTGAGCTAAACATTATTCAGTGGTTCAGTGACCCAAGATGTGATGATAGATGTGATGTGATAACTTGTTCTTGTTATGTGCCTTTGACTCAGACCTGTGGCAACCCTACCATAAGTTTTTTGTGAACAAGATTTATTTGAGAAGGTTAGCTGTTGCCTTTCTCTTAGGTTAGAAGGTGTGGTTTGCTCAAAGTCACCCAGTGGATTTCCATACTAGTCCAGTATTTAAACCAGTACACAACACTGACTCTCAGCTTTAAAAGAGGGATGGACAAATTCATGGTGAATGAAGCATCTATTAGTGACTATTGCTTATGGGAGTTATATAGAACTTTCATTTGCTCAAAAATAGTATACTGATCAGTACTAATTGTTAGGGAGCAACAACAGAAGAGAGCTACTGCCAACATGCCCTGTTTGTGGCCTCCCAGAAACAGCTGGTAGGACATTGACAGAAATCGGATGTCAGAATGGATGGACCTTGATCTAATCCAGCATATATTTTACGAGTACTTATGACCCACTTCTGCCAATCAGACACCTTTGCAGTAAGCAATCTTGTATTTACAGTGTCTTTCTTTCTCTTGTTAAAGGTCTCTATCCGACTGGATGGTGAAAATAAGGCCTTGGAGTATAATGCTGTTGGACTCACCAAGGATGCAGTGAGAGTGGTCTTTAGAAATGGCCGTGTCAGTGACCTATTTGACCGCAACTGGCATAAAATTGCTCTGAGCATTCAGTCCCAAAGTGTCTCCCTGTACATTGACTGCAAATTGGTTCAAACATTACCTATTGAAGACCGAGAAAACATTGACATCCAAGGGAAGACAGTGATTGGCAAACGCCTTTATGACAGTGTGCCAATTGATGTAGGTATCAATATTGTAGGTAATTTTATGTCCAAAGAAAACAGAATGTGCTGTACTATAAAATCAGTATTGTAAATTGTTATATTGTTGTGGAAAATATATTTCTACAATATTAGGGAATGAGATAAATGGATACACGTGAAGAGAAAAACATACATGCATATTTTGCAATTATTTGGCAATATATAGCTGTGAAATACACATTTGTCTTCATTGCAATAATGAAGTCAGTCCATTAATGATGTTTACAGAGAGCAATCTTCTGAGAGTATCTCTTTCCACCAATTATTTAGTCAAATTTTAGGAAATGCACATATTTTAGATAAACAGTCCAAGCTCATCTTGGATGTTTCTGAGGTTTCCCCCCAGGAAGTCTATTAGGAATGGACATTTTTCACAGGGATTGAAGACAGTGAGTGAAGTGTCAGCTCTGTTGTGGGTCCATTCATAAAGTATTAGCATGAACAGAAAGAGTCAAGATATGTACATGATCTGACTGGAGATCAAAAGGCCACAACTCTAAAATTTAACAGTTGTATAGTGAAGACCTGGCAAGAAACTTGGATCCAACTGTCGGATAACTGGCCTGGCATCTAATGGGCACCAGTCCCTGATTTGCCTGACAGAGGTCAACCAAGAAGATCAACTGTAATATCTCCATAAACACAGAGGCACTGTGAGGTCCCATGCCCCCTGGGAGTGAGTCATGTTCAAAATCCCCTAAACTGGGCCTGATTCTCATTGCTTGTGTCCCTCAATGTTCCTTCATTACATAGGCCTGGTTATTCCCAAAACTGGATGAACAGTTAGCCCTCCACATTTTCAGCTTTGACTTTTGTGGATTTAGTTATTTGCAGTTTTGATTAATATGTTCTCTCTAGGAATCTCTAGGTCCTCCAGTGCGATTCTGCCAGAAGTTAACATAGAGTTGTGCTGGAGAACCCAGAAGTTCCTAGAGAAAACACTTCTCTAGGCATTAGTAGGTCCTCCAGCATGATTCCATTATCAACATCTGGCAGATATTTACCATAAAGCTACCTTCAGGGATCTGGAGATTCCTAGAGAGATGTTCTTTCAGGTAAAAAGAATAGTGTTTTTTTAATTTCCCCCACATTCACAGAGGTCCTTCATCCTTAACCCCATTGAATGTGGAGGGACCACTGTTCTCCCATGCCAAAAGTGTGACAGTGAAGAGTAATAAATTGAAACATAACATATTACCACAAGAAGTGTGAGTAGGAAGGTGATGAAAGTCTGCCAGAGAAGTACAGGGGGAACAACTTTTATTCCCAGCCCTGCTGATCTGAATTAAGCTTGCAACTTCAGGAGAAGATCCCACCCTCTCTATTCACAATCCTGCCCTCTTATGATCTGCTCAGTTCCTGAAGTTCATGAAAAGTGTATAGGACTCTTGGAATGGAGTGTGGAGATGGTGGCTCCCTGCCATGTTGCACTACTCCACAGCTCTGCAAAGTGACTGCTTCATGTAAGTCTGAGGGTACAGCTTTCCAGCATGCTGTAGTCCATGTTAAAGTTGCCCACCATACCTATATCTATAAAGAAATCTGGCAGTTCCTAATAACATACAGTTGGCCCTTGATATCCATGGATTTTGTATGCAAGGATTCAACCATCCAAGGAGAGAAATGTTCAAAAATAATTGTAAGTTCTCTCTCAACTTATTCTTGTCCTGGTATCCAATCCTAGTGGATACCAAGAGCCCATTGTACTAGAGTTATATTTAGTTTGACCTTCGATAACTTGCATTTTGGTAAATAAACCTACCACTCATTAAAGAGAAAAAGCATTTAGTAAAAAATCTTGCTGTTTTACCAAATATGAGAATATGAAACTATCCAGGCAAAGCAGTGCACTACAATGGTTAAAAATAAAGACATAAACAAGTAGAAGGGAATTGGTACACTTTCCATGTTTGCTTGCAATGTTTTGGCATGGATCACAAAGCAGTGGTGAGTGTTCCATGACAAATGTATTTTCTTTGACCTGTTCCTCATCTCTTTTTGCATGATATGCATGCCCATTCCCAAATAGTTCAGTGTTACAACCTTCAACCTGACTCTGATCTTCCACATTCCTTTCATGTTCTTTCTACATGTGTTCAGTGTCCCAGCATACATGGAGAAAGTATACATTTGCACATATTTTTTTTTTTTGCCCATAATATTTGTCTAAGATAAATGTCATGTATGAACTGGCCCTGTATCATACATCATCCAGATGAGTTTACTCCAGATGCACAAAAAAAGAAGACAACCCAATTATCATCCTTGGGAGTTGACTTTCATGCTATCCTTCTTTCCTTAGTTTGACCTTCAGCGAATGGTTATCTATTGTGATTCACGACATGCTGAACTGGAAACCTGCTGTGACCTTTCTTCTGGGCCTGTAAGTTTCAATGTATGCTTGTATCTCAGGTGTGAATGTAAGTATACACACATGCAGAGAGTCTTTGAAGCCTACTATCCAGAATGGAAATATGCAA
This sequence comes from Phrynosoma blainvillii, assembly GCA_026167975.1. Taxonomy (NCBI): domain Eukaryota; kingdom Metazoa; phylum Chordata; class Lepidosauria; order Squamata; family Phrynosomatidae; genus Phrynosoma; species Phrynosoma blainvillii. The sequence goes on from JANUYF010000004.1 coordinate 10,556,599, forward strand.
AATAATATGGGCTTTCTGTTTTGTGTTTCAGATTTAATGAGGAAGTTGTGCATTAAAATATGATCATGGACTAGTATTTTTTTCTCCTCTCATAATAAAATACAATGCAAAGTAACCAACATAGGTGTTATGTTACAGTGATCTTGTTCTCCAGGGTTACTGAATGTTTGTAATTAGAGTAGTGGTGTGTGACTTCAAGTCATTTCCAGTTTACAGCAACCCTAAGGTGAAACCATCAGGAAGTTTTCTTGGCAAGATTTGTTCAGTGGAGTTGTTATTGTCTTTCTCTGAGACAAGAGATTGTGATTTGCCCAAAGTCACCCAGTGGGTTTCCATCGCCAAGCAGGGATTCATGGTCTCTGAGAGTCCTAATGCAACACTCAAATAATATTACTGGTACCTTATTTAGTGTCATGGGTCCCCTCTGGCTTTTTGTGGCTTGCTAGCCTCTTGTCTCCTATTGTTTTGTTTCTTTCTTCATGTTTTTGCACCAGTCATATGGATGATCCTGCGAAACCAGGGACCATACAATGATATCCCAGTGTTGCATCATCAATCAGTTGATGTCACTAGGAGAAATGAGAGCAATTAAGATAGACTGTAAAACAAATGAATAAGTGAACATTTTAAAAGCCTTATCCACACAGGTAAAAATCTCCATTCCCACCCCAAAGTCAGTGTGATCTGTTGAATGATGCACAGTGTCATTGAGAGAGATGCTGCAGATTTGCCCATCAAGTCAACCTTGCCCCCGAATTAGCAAAGTCAGGGGGAAATCTCAGTGTTTCCCTGAAACTTTGGGGTAAGTATGCAGGTTTTGGCACACAAACACCTGGATTGGGCCAATTTGGGGCCAAGCCAGCTGTTCACATATCAAGAGCCATGCCATCCCCCTTCTTCTGAACTGAGCAGTGCAGGGAAAGGGGATGGCCTGCCCTGGAGCAATTGCCACTGCTTTCTTACCTGCAGGAACTCCATGGATAGGTTGCCTATCCTAAGGGTAGAATGGGCACTTGTGCAGACAGTGAGAAGAGCAAATAAAAGGATCCCCTGATTACATGGTTGGGGAGGACTTTCTCTTGGTCCTACTACTACCAGAGGTTCATCTAGTGAGGCCTTGGAGGAGAGCCTTCTTGGTAGCTGCTCCCACGCTTTGGAACTCTGTTGAGTAAGACTCGTTGCCCCCTTCTCTGCTTTCATTTTTCCAGTAGGTCTTTTAACATGTTAGGGTAGTGTAACTGGGAGCTGTTTCTTAATATCATGGTATCTGAGAGTCCTAATGCAACATTCAAATAATACTACTTATTTGGTGTCATGGCTTCTATGTCATGAATTAGGTTTTAATGTTTTTTCCCAAAGTGGATTCCTATTTAATGCTTTCAAAATTTCTGTACAGCATATTGTTTCAGCTATTTTATTTTAATATGTAGGGTAAGTTGCTTTCAGTCTCATATGTGAGACAAGCAGTATATAAATTACATAAATGAACAAACAAACAAACAAACAAAAATATTGTGGAAGGGTGAAGGTTCAGTGTTAATAAAAAAGAATGGGTATGTTTGAGCTCAATCCTATTTAAAATGTAAGTAATTAAATCATGATTAAAATTATGTTCCTGATATGTACTAATCCTGGTTTGTTCTGCACACAGTGCCAAGTGACCATGAGTACGGAACCTCCTCTTCCTGTAATTACTCCCACTCCTGGTAGCGAACAGGTTGGGCCCACCAAGACTGTCAACTGCTCTTGTCTACCAGGAGAAAAGGTGTGCAATTGAATATACTGAGGGAGAAAGATGGAAGTTACGGTATTTTCCCCCAAGAATTATTTCTACTAGTACTACTATGCAGTGGTTCAAATGGTTAAGATTCTGACTCTGTTGATTGCAAGATCAGCAGATTGGAAGTTTGAGGCCCAGGTGCTGTGTGATGGGGTGAGCTCCCATCAGTAGTCCCAGTTTCTGCCAACCTAGCAGTTCGAAAGCATGCAAATGCAAGTAGATAAATAGGTACCACTTCAGTGGGAAGGTAAACAATGTTATGTGAAATCATGCTGGCCACATGATCACAGAGTAGCTCTGACAATAATGGCTCTTTGGCTTAGTAATAGAGATGAGCACTTCCCCCTACAATTGGACACAAATTGACAGCCTTATTGACAGGGAATCCCTTTACCTTTAGTACTACTAATAAAAATATTACTATGGTGTTTTTAATGCTGAAAACGATTTTATTAGCCATCAGTTCACCTGTGGTTTGAGCATGTGGGCCATGGATTCCTGGTGTTCTTAACTATGGAGGTAATCTGATAGCAAGCTTCTTTTCCTCTAACTGTGCAAGATAATCTTAAAAATGAGATTTCTTTATGTCTCTGTACGTGGAGAATTGTGCTAATGTGAAGATTGTACCCAACTTGTTATGATCAGCATCCTGTTGGTGTCATACACAGGCATAACATCTGCAATCAATTTGCAACATCAGCTGTTGTGTAGGCATGCCCTCAGTCTGATTAAATCACAGGGATGTATTATCCTGCAACAGAACTTGGAATGTGCTGTAAGACGACTTCATAATTATTAATAATAAGTAATATGTTGAGGATTGCACTATTTGGTTTGCGAAGCGTTATACAGTCCTTTTCCCATATCTGTCGACAAGACAACTCTGTATAGGTTGTTCACTAGTATTCACATTTATAAATAAGTTTCTCACATGAAGTGTTTGTGCTGTAACCACGGCCTGGGTTGAGTCTTCATGACTGCTCAGTTTTTTGGCTTTTGAGCTTTTACACTATACAATTATAGTTCTATGATTCCACCTTAACATATCTTGGCAACAACTTGTAGAATGATGTGATTTTTAATCTGATGAGGCACTAGTTCTGGCACCAAACAGTGAATCCCAGCATTCCAACTGGAATTGCAGCACTACAACTGTGCATTGTGAAAGGACCTTGGTCTTCTAGTTCAGACTTGCTTCTGTAGGTACTACCTTGCTGTTGAGGATCCAAAGACTTATGGGCTTAGTTAACTGTAACACATTCATGGTCGGAGCAATGCTAGCTCTTTCTTTAATTATTGTTACAGTGTGTAGATAAAGTTTCAGGGCCAGCTCTACCATTGTGCAGAGACAGTTCAGTGGGCCTTGCTCTTCAATAAGTATTCATAGTAATGCATTATTAGTTCTTGCTTGATAGTGGGCCAGATGCAATTCTTTCTAGTACATTAACAATTCACACAGTATAGGACAAGTTAACAATTAACAATCTGGGAGCTTTCCATATGTTTTCCCATAACTCTTATAATCCCTGAACTCTTGGTTCTGCTGGCTTGGGTTTATGGGAATTATAATCCAAAATATTTGAAATGTACTAAATTAGATTCTAGTATGATTGTGGTGAGGGGGCTGAAAGAAGGATAGAAGACAGAAGTGATGAGCACTAAATATGAGTAAAGTAATTTAGGGATATTTATATTTATTTTGCAATTGTTGATGAAGATAGATGAATGTAGAAATTGTCTGTCCATACCACTTGACAGTAGAAACATAGTCTGGAGGTATTATAAAGACAATGATGATGAACGACATGCTAATGGAAAAAAAAAATCTGAATTTGAGAGGCATCTCCAAGGTGATATAATACAGTGTTTTTAATGTACTGTAAGTAATGTAAAGTTTTATTGATAAATATATATTTTTCCTACTTCAGGGTGAAAGAGGCTTGCCGGGTTTTGAAGGTTTGAGAGGCCAAAAGGTTAGTGTTGTTTTATTATGAAAAGAGCTTGCTGGTTCTTTTTCTTTAATGAAAAAACAGAAGCAAAAATGAAACCTCTAGTTAAATGAAAAAAGGAATACTCTAGGTCACTTCCGAATGCCATCAGAACCACAGCATTGTATTTAATTCTTCTCTAATGTTGTTTGGAAGGGGGAGGGGGAGGTAAAACACATCTATCTTCATTGATTTTGTGTCTACCTGATCCTGTTTCTCTTCTTCCATTTGAAAACAATAAGCCTTAGATATTTTAATACATGTGCACTTTCATCATATCCATACTATACTTCAATGCATCAGAGGAAGTAGACCAGTTCTACAAAAGATTATGCTACAATGTCTTTTGCTTAGTTAGTCTGAAGGGTGCTGCAAGGTCCCTTTGCATACTGTACTTTAATGAAATTAAATATACATGAGGTCATTATGGTATTGTTACCCAAAAGATTGGGATCCCAGGAGGGCACACACAATTTAATATGTTTCAGGGGAATTTTAATAGCTCGAATATTGTGGCCAAGGCAACAATGGTCTTGGGACAGCAACCCTGCGTATATCAGTTCCAAATCACACAGAACTCCAGAGGCAATTTCTAAATTAGTTTTGTAATCTATCAAGGAAATAAGCAACACACATGCATAAGCACACACACTCACACATAAACACACAAAAGCTAATGAAACAAAGGTGGTAAAAGTTGAATGGTGAAAGGCCTTGCTAATGGTGATACTTTACCAATTTGTGAGGATAGATTCCAATCAATGGAGATCTGGAACAGAAATGGACTTAATAGTTGCCTTGGCAAGTGGGTTGGCCAATTTGTTGAGGAGCTAGTTAAACCAACAACATGTTGGCCTGTTTACAAACTAGACCAGGGGTAGGCAACCTTTCCCCTTTATTGGCTGAGGGACTTCAGCTCCCAGAATGCCAGGAGCTATTGGCCAACATGGCACTATTGGCCAACATGGCTGAGGCTTCTGGGAGCTGAAGTCCCTCGGCCCTTAAAGGGAAAAGGTTGCCTACCCCTGAACTAGACTGAGGAGCTATTGTGTGGGCACTAATATTTATACTGTAAAACATGTCCTGAGGGCAGAAATCAAGGACTGCATGGATTATCTCTATGTCAAATGGTTTTCCAGGAAGGAACATTGGATGGGAATTGCAATAGATATGTTGATGATTGTTTTACAAAAGGTTGATGTCTTAGATAAAAGGTCTTGAGATTGGTGTGACTTCCTTAGACAAAAGGCAAACGCTGGCCCTTGCAAGAGTGTCCCCTGCCTTTGAAGTAACACCATCTCCTATGGTTGGAATCCCTACACAGATCAAATAATTATCCTGATATCTTGGGTGAGCTCATGGTAGTGAGTGGCTTATTTTCATTCCTTGCTGGAGCCAACTGGGCTGGGCCAAATGCCTGTTGTGGAACAATCCCAAGTCACCCACTCCTCAGTGTCCCTTTAATATTAAGTTGATATCAAAATATGAGAGGGGTGATTTTGGGGATCCAAGCCTGGGATAACATTATGTATAATATATTGTTCCCCAAATGCTTTCATATATGAATAGGAGGAGACACAAACCTGAAAGAACATCCCTAAACATCCAGACCTATATAACTCACGTTGTCAGGCACTAATTTCTCCTCCAGACATGTCCCAGGGAGGTGAAGTGAGCCCAAGCAACAAAAACTCTAAAACAGTGATAGACAACTACAGCAGATGCAGGAGACTATGCCCTGGAACCTTCTAGGGGCCACATGGACTACTGAAAAATGAAACAACAACAATAATGTTGACTGGAAATCTACTTCTGCTTCTAAACCAAGAGTATTTTTTAATTCTAAATAGCACAGAAGGGTGTTGTGATCTAAGTTGTTGGACCTGAAGGCTTCCAGAAGCAGTAATTCACTTTCTATTTTTGTCCAGTAAAAGGCTGATCTGTGAATTTAGATTTCAAAGGCCAAACAAAAACAACAGATACAACAACCACACCCAGGACTACACTTTACTCAATCCTGTCCTAAAATAAAACCAAGCCAAAACAAAATTATTTTTTTTCCTTACCTCCTCACCAACAAAGGAGGAGGAACAGGTGGAGGAGTAGGAGGAATCTTCACATAGTTTTCTCTGACTATTTTCCAGCATTTTATATGGCAGCCATGTTGCTATACCCCTGTGTCCCCAAACAACAATAAGAACAGGGCCTTGGATACAAAATGGTGCCCAGGATGGCAGCACAGTTGCTCCTGCTTCCAATTATATTGGCAGTAACTCTGCCCCCCCAACAAAAAGCATTAGGAAGAAGAATGAAAAGAACTGTGTTACTGACACTGCAAATGGAGAGCTCATCTCACTGTGAAATAAGGATGTCCTTTTTTTCTTCCTTCTTCATTGTCACATGCAAGCATTAATATTTTCCATGCTGTTCCCCATGCTGAAGAAGAAAATGAAGATTGCTGCACAGTTCTTGAGGGATTCTCATCTTGTCAACTTTTTGAGAAATGTTCTACACACAAATACAGGATTTTTCCCCCTGCATGGTGTGTGCCTAACTATAGTATATTTACTGAATCCTCTAGATTTACCTAGGCATTGACTCACCACTGAAAAATTGGTTCAATGGGCTCACCCCCCCCGCCCACTTTCCCTTACCTGCTCATTAACGGAGTACCCGGCTGGGAGAGCCTGATTCCAAGTGATGACACATTGTTTTGGAGATCTGAAATGGTCAACTATTTGAAGATTAGGCCCAGTGTGGTGGGCTATCTTTTCATTCATCTGTCTGGTATGCCCTTAACTCAATTTCAATTTAGGGCAGTGTTGAAGGAGACACTAAGGTGGACTAATTTGCCCCAGGCCTGTTTTTCTTCGCACTCCTTCCATATTGGGGCAGCAACAGCTGCGGCCACTCATGGTTTGAGTGAAGCCGATATTTGCAGAATTGGCCGGTGGCGTTCCCGAGCATTTAAGTAATATGTCAGGCCATCAGGGAATGTGACTTCTGATCAGCCACACTAATTTGTTTTGTTTCTTTTCAGTTGGTTTTTACCACGGTTCAATATGGATTGTGGGCCATAGTTTGGTTTTCTGGGTGGAATGCCACCTTATGGAGAATCGACGCAATTCCACTCTGGGACTTTCGCATATTGGAACCACTGTGTAGTTTGGACAAAGGGGCATGATGTGGGGAGCACTCCTTCCATGGATCATACAATTGGCATGACCGCGTCTGCAACCCCAGGTTTTGGTGATACACCTGGGGGAAAATGATTTAGTTAAGACCCCATCTTTACAGCTGGCAAAGCAGATCGTGAGGGATTTGCAAGAAATTCAAAAGATATTCTCGGGTGCTGTAATACTTTGGACTAAGCTTTTGCCATGGCGTACCTGATCTGGAGCCCAAAAAGATGTGGCGATCAACAATGCTCGTCGCTGGTTGAATTGCTATGTTGCTAAGCAGCTCTCTAAAATGGGCATTTTCATGGTGGAGCATGGAATCAAACTTGATCAGCCGCAGCTGTACGGAGGGGATGGGGTACACCTCTCTCCAGAAGGCTCGGAGATGTATGTTACAGCACTCTCAGACCAAATTCTAAAAGCTGTCCGCGGGGGGGGGGGGGGGGGGGGAGGGAGAGGGGATGCCTAGCTAGGCTGGACCCCTCTTCTGGGGGGTAATGACCCCCACCCCACAGGAAAATTAATCTGTCTATTTAAATTAATTGGGGTAAAATTGGCATAAGACAAATTTAAAGGAAATGGCGTATGCAGTTAAATGCATGGCGTCATTAATTTGTATGACGTTATATGGCATAATATGACATCACTTCCGGAGGGGAGGGGTTTGTAAATTTGTTGATATTATTGTTTACTTGTTTTGTCACATGCGGTGAAGGACCACCCATTTGGGGGGTTACACCTTCACTTACACATGTGACAAATTTGTTGATGTTTATTGCTTTACAAATAGACGCTGTACAGCTAAATAAAAGTTGTGGCCTGTTTAAACCCAAAAGAGGCATCTCGTGTCCTTTGTGCCAGTGCAGACACCCCCTGACAAGTTGGAAGGGGTTTCTTGTTGTGCTGGCCAAATAAGGACATGAGAAGCCTGGTTGGTTAAAGCGCGCAGGGGAATGAGAACACCTGCGCGCTTTATCCAGTGGGGTTGTTTGATTGCTACTCTAAGTCTCGCGGTGCTACTGGTCTCACGAGACTTGGGATGAGAGTTTGTTCTTTATAGCTCTGTGCTGCCACGTGGAGGCAGCCATTTTTGAGCTTGAACTGAGCGACCCATCCCACCCACCCTTTATTAAGAAGCTATAAATGGTTACTCTCAGGCTTAAGCTGGTCGCCTTCGGGGGCCGGGAGGGAATTTTTCCCCAGGGTGTTTCCCTGGGTTTTTCACCCTCCCTGACATTATTAATCAAAATTGATTTTGGGAATGGGTCATGGTGGGTCATGGGGGTCATGGACCCCCACCCCACAGGAAAATTAATCTGGCTATTTAAATTAATTGTGGTAAAATTGGCATAAGACCAAATTAAAGGAAACGACGTATGCAGTTAAATGTATGACATCATTAATTTTGTATGATGTCATATGACGTAATATGATGTCACTTCCGAAGGGGAGGGGTTTGTAAATTTGTTCATATTATTGTTTACTTGTTTTGTCACATGCGGTGAAGGACCACCCATTTGGGGGGTTACACCTTCACTTACACATGTGACAAATTTATTAATGTTTATTGCCTTGCAAATAAACCCTGAACAGCTAAATAAAAGTTGTGGCCTGTTTAAATCCAAAAGAGGCGTCTTGTGTCCTTTGTACAAGCGCAACTATTCCTTTGTATCAGTTGTTCCCATTTCTATTTTGAGCTGCAGCACAAGGTCCTGTGTTTTTGTGGCTCTATAAGTGTAAGCTTCCCATTTTAATCTGTGACATTTTAACTCAGACCTGCACAATTTTGCAGTAGTTAGGTGCCAAAATTAAAATAGGTTAAATTTCTTCAGGCGGCAGATAGGTTTTAATTAAGTATTAATTAATTTATAATATTACTTAATATTAACTAATACTATTAATTAGAATTAATTAATATTAATTTCATCCTCATCCTCCTCTGCCCCACCCTCTCCTCAGGAAAAAGCCGGGTAGCAGAGCAGCCTTGCCTGTCCTTCTCTTCCTCCACCTGGACTTCTCCTTAGGAGAAGGTCTGAGTGACAGAGGATCCTTGAGGGGTAAGCATTTGCCCCTCTTCCTCCTCTGCTGCCCAGCCTTCTCAGAAGAAAGCTAGGCAAAAGAAGAGCCTTGCATGGTGAGCATTTGTCCATCCTCCTCCACCACCCATTCTCCTCCTCGGAAGAAAACCAAGCAGCAGAGGAGGCTTGCAGAGCAAATATTCACCCATCCTCCTCCTCTGCCACCTAGCCTTCTCCTCCGGAGAAAGCCAGGCAGTGGAAATAGCAATAGCAATAGCAAATACATTTCTATGCCACTTATCAGTGCACTTAAGCACTCTCTAAGCAGTTTACAATATGTGTAAGCTAATTGCTCACAGCAAGCTGGGTACTCATTTTAGCAACCTTGGAAGGATTCAAGACTGAGTTGACCTGAGCCCCTGGCTAGTATTGAACTCACAATTTCTACAAAGGAGTCATGATTAAACAAATACTGACCAGCCCTGTAGACAAGACTAATCTTATCGTGCACTCATCTTATCCTGCACTCCAGGGCTAACATCCTTTTCCTTTTGACAAGGGAGAAGCTGGACCAACTGGACTTCCTGGCCCAAAGGGAGAAAAAGGAGAACCGGTAAGCTCAATGTCTCTGGATTATTTTGTCTTCCTACCCTAATATAAACATATGGCCAATATAATAGATATGTAGGACTAAACAGATAATTTGATTGCATCCTTTTTGACATCTGATTCCAGATGTGTAACTTATCTGTCAGTTGTAACTGACATGGAATATGGAGTGCTAATTAGCAAAAGCAAACATATAACTTTCTCTTTTGTCACAATCCTGCCGCAGTCTTCTGCTGAGCAGGAATGCCATTCCTAGATCAAAGGGAGATCACACTGTATTGTAAGATGGCATTAACTTAAACATCAAAACACAAAGATGCAAGGAAGGACTATATGGCTATAAAAGATAGCTAATGGATCTTCTATATTTGACTATCTACCTGGATTACAAATAAGAGGGCATCCCATGCATACAGGATTTCAAGTGACCTTTAAAGTTTTTCATGAAAGGCCTATTTCATGCATCACCTGTTAACACTGATCCAAGGAGTGATTTCTCCAGCCTTCCATTAAAGGCCTCTGGTGATTACCATAGAATTCTGATCTTCACAACTCTTCATCTGCTTCAAGGAGAATCTAATAAAAAAGTAAATTATAAGTTGGGGTACAGTCTCTAGTTCCTGGTTAAAATCATGTTATTATTACAGCTTTAATACTAAAACTGTAACTGTAAAACACCACCAGATGATCTGATCCAAGCTTGTATCACATACAGTTAGAGAACTCTGTTCAAATTATTTAGGATGCAGTGTGAACTAATACAGCCGGCCCTCCTTATCCACTGGTTTTTTTATCCATGGATTCAAGCATCCACAGCTTGAAAGTATTCCAAAAAATATATAAATTCCAAACAGCAAACCTTGATTTTTCCATTTTATATAAGGGACACCATTTTACTATGCCACTGTTTTTAATGGGATTCAAGCATGCATGGATGTTGTTATCCACGGGGGATCCTGGAACCAAACCACAGCGGATAACAAGGGCCCACTGTAATTGTCTTTCATGCTAAAGATTTAAATAATATTTAGTTTCATTTTTGAAGACTGGAACTGATATTTTCAATTTCTTTTCTCCTTGCTGTGTCAGATTATGAGAGTTTTGGCAGATTAAAAATGATCTTTCACATATTAGCCATTTTTTTGTGAAAAGTTTGCACAAACAATGATCTTGTGCAAAATGTTTGTTCCCTTGCATGAAACAATGCATTTTGCACAAATGTGTATTATGCCTAATAAACAGTTTGTATACAACAGTGCACACAATATTGTTGCATAATTTGTGCAAACCAGGTTCCTCAGAATAAGTCCTTAATTGTGTGTGTGTTTGGGGGAGGGACTCTCATAATGGTTAACTATATTCACATTGTAGTATTGCAATGTTCTCAATGAACAACAGGAAAAAAATGTGTGTATTCTTCACATTGCTATTTATATCTATATCTATAACAGACAAAGAAAGCAGCTATCTCCTCTCTTCCTGAATGAGAGTCTTTAGATAAATGACATTTGTAAAATCTCCCTGAGTCTGGCAGTCAAATCCTCATGTGTCAAGTTTTTGTCATCCAATAAGGTTGCCATATATTTCTTATTATAAGGTATTCCCTTATTTGAGGGCCAGAAAGCTTGTTCCTTATAGTATTGGTAGATGTCATAACAAGGGATACACATGTCTTATAATAAGGTCATCCTCTAATTTGTAAACGGAGAAAACATGTTAATTTTACAGAGAAATACATGGCTAACTTAACCGATGTCAATCCTTTCATTTGGCATTTAGTTAGAGTACAAACTTTTTCATAGCAACTCCCTGATTGTTAACCCTGTATGTCATGAGTTTTCACCCAAAGAGATTTAGACTTGGGAAACTACCAAAGGGGAATCTCCCAGGTATTCTCACAGCTAGTATAATCCAAAAAAACATCTAAAGGCCTAAGCAGACTGCCAGAAATAGTGCACATTAAATTGAGGCACTGCCCTGGCTCAGTGCTAGGGAATCACATTATTGTAATTTTTTTTGTGAGACATTGAGCCTTCTCTGTCAGAGAGCTCTGGTGCCACAATAAATTACAGTTCCCATGATTCCCTAGCACTGAACCAGGGCAGTGCCTCAATTTAATGTGCACTATTTCTGGCAGTCTGCTTAGGCCCTTAGTGTAGCCATGTTGGCCATATAGCAAATCCAATAACATCCAAACAATTAAAGCTTTATTGGGCCAACCAAAATGCAAAATTAAATGTTGCAAGTTTTTGAAGTCACACTGGCTTCTTCATCAGGCAAACAGGAGGGGAAAAATTGAAGATGTTAGTTTTAGGTCTGCATTTTCTATTTCTGATCTCAGTTCAGATGTTAGGGGAGGGCTATCTGCAGGCTGACTCTTCCCCCTTTGGCCTTGTGGTTGCTGGAAAATTTTGCAAGCCATGAAAATTTAATGTCCATTTGCAATCCAAAGAAGATGTTTCCTTGGAATCCAGCATATATCCTTCCTTTGTGAAGCCTCAGGCTCCTACGCATCTGAACTGATATCAGAAACAGAAAATGCAAGACATCTTCAATTTTTCCCTCTCCTGTTTGCCTGATGAAGAAGCCAGTGTGACTTTGAAAGCTTGCAACATGTAATTGTGCATTTTGGTTGGCCCAGTAAAGGTATCATTCCCCCTTTGCAGATGGCGCTTTGTGCCATCTTGAAGACAAAGAAGGGGAAGGGCAGCCTCACACTGGGTGCCCTAACCCCTTCCTGAGGACGTAATCGGAGCACCCATCACTCCACATGACGGGCACTCTGATCAGTCCTTCCGGCTCAGCGTCCATACATGCTGAGCTGGAAGAGATGCCAAAGAGGCGCACCATGCCTCTTGTGGCACCCCTTTCACAGCTTGCAAAAGGAGCACTATTTTAGCGCTCCTTTCGCAGGCGGCAAAAGGGACAATTGGAGCCGAGGTGTCCGACAGCCTCGGCCTCAATCCTCCACTTCTGGGGGTGGCCCAGGGCCACCCGTCTGCTTCCCCCCATTGTTTGGATGTTACTAGTACAATCCAATGAGAGCCATTTTTGCTATTTATGTCCAATAGAGTAATTCTATTTGATTTTGACTGAAGACTTTTACTTTATTTTATTTTTGTATCTGCCTGCTACTTTGGGGATTTGTAAGCACACATTAGACCCCTGAAGGTGATCCACATTCTTTTCCATCACTTCATCATTGAGATACATTGAATATTGTATTTTGCTTGTTTATTTAAAATATTTTATATCATTTCTCCAGATAAATCCTTCCCAAAGCTTATTAGCATTTTTTTTAAATAAAAAAAGTTGTTCTTTGAATGGTTTCAAATATCTGTTCTGTTGACAGGAATAACTCACCCTTAGTATTCATGCAAATTCTTATTACATGGCTATTGTTATCTCTGGATTCATTTTCTCCTTCTAGGGTGGAGGAGGAGTTGGCCGAGGAGAAAAGGGAGAAAAGGTATGGTTATAGTCAAGACGGATAAATTATCAAATTTTGTACAAAATTTCTGCCTATGAGTTCTGAGAGTTATAATCCATTTTTCTCCCAGCCTGTGACTTAATTTTTATCCTGACTTTCCACCAAGGAGCATGACTAAGACTAGAATGTCAGCCTGACCATGTTATATGTATTTGCGATCAATGAACCCCATTAGTTTCAAGTGAATTTCTTCTCAAGAGTGTGAAGACCCTCAACCTTAGGCCTGATTAATATGATGTCTTCTGTAGTACTACTTGGAAACTAACCACCAATCATCTGTGCAAGCAGATTTTGGATGGAGCTTTTATTGTGTACAAACAAATATGAAATGTGCAAGACAAAGCTTTTTTTTTTTTAAAGACCACACAGTTGGAAAATGCATAGATCAGTCCAACTCTTTCCAGCCAGTGTCAGTTTTGACTGCATTTACCCATAACTACATTCTATACAGGGGACAGAGAAAAGGCAGAACTACTCAACACTTTCTTTGCCTCAGTCTTCTCAGAAAAAGAAAAGGGTGCTCAACCTGAGGAAAACGGAGCAGAGGACACAATAGGAGAAATGCAGCACAGAATGAGCAAAGAAGTAGTACAGGGATACCTGGTTAATCTAAATGAATATAAGTATCCAGGACCAGATGAACTGCATCCAAAGGTATTAAAGAATTTGCAAATGTAATATTGGAGCCATTGGCAATTATTTTTGAGAACTCCTGGAGAACAGAAGTCCCAGCAGACTGGAGGAGGGCAAACGTTGTCTTTATCTTCCAAAAAAAAAAAAAAAAGGGGGGGGGGGAGAGGATCTCAACAACTATCATCCAGTTAGCCTGACATCAATACCCAGGAAAGATTCTAGATTCATTCAACAGAGAGTATGTGAAGGGAATGCCATAATCACAAAAAGCCAACATGGGTTCCAGAGAAACAAGTAATGCCAGACTAATCTGATCTCTTTTTTTGATAGAATTACCAGCTTAGTAGATGAAGGGAATGCTGTGGATATAGCATATATTGATTTCAGTAAGGCCTTTGACAAGGTTCCCCATGACATTCTGGCAAACAAGATAGTAAAATGTGGGCTACCCAAGGTAACTGTTACATGGATTTATAATTGGTTGACTGGTCAAACCCAATGGCACCTTTTCATCCTGAAGCGAAATGACCAGTGTGGTGCAACAGGGTTCTGTCCTGGGCCCAGTGCTATTCAACATCTTTATCAATGACTTCGATGAAAGCATGGGGGGCATACTTCCCAAATTTTCAGATGACACCAAATTAGGAAAAGTAGCTAATTCTCTGGAGGACAGGATGAAAATTCAAAATGATCTTAATAGATTACAAAGCTAGGCCAAAGCTAACAAAATGAATTTCAACACAGAGAAATGTAAGGTACTGCCCTTAGGGCGGAAAATGAAATGCATAGATATAGGATGCAGGACATCTGGCTTAATGCAACTACATGTGAAAGGGATCTAGGAGTCCTAGTAGACCACAAGTTGAACATGAGTCAACAGTGTGATGCAGCAACTAAAAAAGCCAATACAATTTTAGGCTACATCAATAGAAGCATAGTATCTCGATCAAGGGAAGTAATAGTACCACTGTATTCTGCTCTGGTCAGGCCCCATCTGGAATACTGTGCCCAGGTCTGGGTACCACAATTCAAAAAGGATGTTGAAAAACTGAAGAGTGTCCAGAGGGGGGGCGACTAAAATGGTGAAGGGTCTGGAAACCATGCCCTATGAAGAACGACGTAGGGAACTTAGTATGTTTAGCCTGCAGAAGATACAGTTAAGAGGGGATATGATATTCCTGTTTAAGTATTTGAAAAGATGTCATATTGAAGAGGGAGCAGGCCTGTTTTCTGCTGCTCCAGAGAAGAGGACCCGGAACAATGGATGCAAGCTACAGGAAAAGAGATTCCACTTCAACATTGAGGCATTTCCTTACAGTAAGGGCTGTTTGACAGTGGAACACACTCCCTTGGAAGTGTTCTTTGGAGGTTTTTAAACAGAGGCTGGATGGCCATCTGTCGAATATGCTTTGTTTGAGAGTTCCTATATAGCAGGGGTTGGACTGGATGGCTCTTGTGGTCTCTTCCAACTCTATGAATCTACGATTCTAAGATTCAGTCCCTCAAGCATCCTTAATTTGGAGGAACCAGTACCAATAGTGCCAACTTTTGCCAACTAGCTTACACCAAAGACAAAGCTGGCAATCAGCAGCACCTCCTCACAGATAGCTGTTTCCTGAAGGTTGAAAGGTACTATGCATTTATTCTTGGAATCTCTCCCAAGTCTAGTTTCAACTAAGGTAGTCTCATTGACTCAATGAGATTCATATTTTTATTTATTTTTTGCATGCATATCTTAACTTTCCCTCAAAATGGTATCCAAAACTTGGATATAACTGTTGACTTACTATTCAGTAATTGATTTAGTGGGTTTACTCAGGTTGGAGCTAGTGGATGGATTAGGGCCACTGTTTCAAGACACCAGGTAATTAATCAGATTACCTAAAAGCTTGTCAAAGACAAAATATGAAGTATTATCTGGGAACCAGATCCTAGACACCAAAATGTTTTATTGGATAGCAAGGGGGGCAAAGCCAGCAAGCTATGTAAATTCCATGCTGCCTGTCATGTCCTTTTGGTCTCCTTGCCAGTGACTGGCTCCTGAGACCATCCTTCAGCAGCAAAATTGGCATTTCTGCCCCCTCAGTAGTTTAAGAAGATGTGCACCTGCTGGCCACATTTTGTTGGTGTCAGTCTGACAACCTTGGCATCAGCACAGGCAGGTTTGTGCCAAATACTCCTACTGTTTCCCATTTCCTTGGCAAAAGAACTGAGTGGCAGCTCTTCAAACTGAAAAGAGGTTTTGGATCTGCAGAGCATTCAGCTGTAGCTGTAACATTGCCTTGTTCTCACCCTCCCTCTGGCTGAATTGCTGTATAATGTTGTGTTTTGACTTGTTCTTTTGCTCCAACATCAGACTTTGAAAGAGTCTTCTACTTTCTAGACAAATAGACAAATTTTATTTTAGACAAAAAATAAAAATAGAAATTTTGCTTGCTGTAATGAAAACTCTATTTTCTTCCATTTAGATGTTTCAGAAGTTTCTTCTGAGTATCTGCTAAAGTTGCCAACTGACCTGTTCTTACTATACACCCTCTCTTCTTTTCTCTCTCTCTCATTTGGAAAGAACAAAAAAATATTCCTTGAACTCAGGGGTCAATTTCCTGATGCCCATAGATTCCAAGACAGGTGACTCCAAAGTCAGACTAGCAATATAAGCAATTTTTGCTAAAATTTTTGGCACTGTTGATACAAGATGTCATGACACAGCACTTAACAATGCTGACGATAGGGGGATCAGCAGAGTTTTTCTTCTGCTGGTTCCCTATGCAATGGAAGACCACTATGGAAGATGGAGGTCCCTTGAAAGGAAGCTGTAAATTATGGGCATGGTCAGAGAAAAAGTCCTCTCCTGCATACCAATCAAATACAATGCACACCAATCCCAATCAAGTCTCATTGCTGGGACTTGAAGAAGATGCTCTACTGAAGATCTCAAAATATCTCAGGGTGCATCTACAGTTTGACACCACTTTATCTGCCATGGCTCCATCCTACAGAATCCTGGGATTGTAGTTTTGTGAGGGACTAGCACTCTTTGGCAGAGAAGTCTAAAGACCTTGTAAAATCACCAATGCCAGGATTCCATAGGATAGAGCTACACATGAAACAAGTGGTGTCAAACGGCATTATTTCTAGCTGTAGAGGCATCCTCATTCTCAAACCACTTCGGACTCTCAGCTTAAAGATGTTGCTATGCCAACGAAAAACATTCTGCCTGAAACATAGCCAAGATGTTTCTTTTCCCTGAAATCAGCTTTTTAAAATGTCTGCAATATTGCAAACAAAAGTGTCTATCTTCATCCTATATTATGGTGCCACCTGAGGCAAGTTGCAACCTCTCACTGTAGAGGTTATGATCCTAAGTTGGAGAGCCATAAGCAGAATATTAGGCTTAGAAGGAGAATAAAATATGAAATGACTCAATGGAAAAAAACCCTATAATGGCTGGTAAAGTGAAAGGTGGCAAAAAATAACAGAAAGAAAAGAAAAGAAGAAAAGAAAAAAGAGGAATTGATTCAACCAAGGTGAATTGATTCAATCAAGAAAACCTGGGTTTGGAAGCTGTGAGCAGGGAAGCTGAAGATGGGGCTCGTGGAAGTCTCTCATGCATGGGGTCACCAGACGTGGAAGCCAGTTTGATGGCAAATAACAGCATCAAAAAGAATGGGTTAAAACCAACAAAGCCAATATGCTGTGGTAACTCATCTTTTCCATTTTCAGATATAAGGTTCTGGTCAATAAGGTTGCTGTTTTGTTGCTCCTTCAAGTCATTTCCAGCTTATTAAGCAAACCTATCATGGGATTTTATTCCCAAGATTTGTTCTGTGTGTGTGTGTTCCTCTGAGAATGAGAGAGTATGACCTGATGAAGGTCACCCTTATGGTTTCCATGGAAGCATAGATTCAAAGCCTGGTCTCTCAGAGATATAGTCCAACACTCAAACCACTGAAAACCACACTGGCTCTCGGGTCAACAAAGCTCTTGAGTCCACCACTTTCAAGTTTCAAACCAATTTCAAAGGTAGCAACATCTTTCAAAAGGTTGCTATTGTCCAGTTATGATGCATCTAAAGCAAGTATGAGGAACTTGATAGTCTCCAGATGTTGGACTGGAGTTTCTAGCAGTCCTCACCACTGGCTGTGCTGGTTGTGATACCTGGAAGTTGCAGTCCAACACATCTCAAAGGCGTCCATATTCTGACACTAATGTAAGACCTATGTCACCAATATTACCTGTTCCATAATATATATATATATATATATATATATATATATATATATTAAAAATTCAGCCAGTTTTTCCTACACATTTTTCTCAACTTGCATTAGTCACACACAGGCAAATTCCTCTGCCATTATATTGTAACATGAAGAACAATCCCCTTTGTAGTCTTCCAGTTTTTGGAATATGAATCCTCTTACCTGGGAGTCACCATTTCATGCTTAGATAATAACACTGATGTTTAGTTGTATTTTTTTTCTTTTAGATAACATAATTACAGGGTTTTGGTTTTATTCACTGACCCAGAATAATGAGCACATAATCGTTATGAGATCACATAATTGTATAACCCAGTAGCCGATCTCTCTGCACCACAGGACTCACAAGGCTTGCTACTCACAGTTTTATTTTTGCTTTACTTCTGTTCTATTTTTTGGCTTCAACAGTTTGGAAGAAAACTTTTCATGAGAATACACTGGCATCTGCTGGCTGGCTTGGTACTGCAAAACCTTTTCAGCTAAAATGGGAACCATGCCCATGATTCAAATATATAAATATGCATTTAACCCCCCCCCCCATCCTAAATTTTAAATCTTGTTGATGAATTTTGAAACAAGAATGTATAACAACTCATTAATCTCACTCTTTGATATGCAAAATTTAAATCTGGCATTTGTGACTAGTATTTACATCAATGAAAAATATTTTAACACTCTACAATTCTCATCTTCCAGTTGTCACAGTTTGGTAGAGACAGTCCCAATTACCCTCTATTGTCTGACTTTTTCAGCTCCTTTTAAAATGTTTCAGTTTCTTGCTCTTCTTTGCACTTCTCCCTTTGTCCTAAAGCTTACTTCATTTGCAGCAAACTGAGTTCAAAGTGCAAAATGAGAGTACAGTCAATAAACTCAGCAGGAGAGAGAGGGTGGCAAAATCTTGCCTTTCCCTGCAGGCTTAGGCAAAAATAAACTCCTGCATTAATAGTGTTTGCTATCTTTACCACACTTTGATTTTCCTTGGGAACAAATGTCCTGGTTTGCAGCTGTGAAATGTTGCAGGGTATGTGGTTACACCTATGAGATATAATGGCACATGAAAGCTGCAGCAAAATGTGGAAGAAGCAGATTTCATATTTTTCTGTAATGGTGGTGTTGCTCCATCCATAGTTGCTCTATGTTGCTCCTGTATCTTCCACCCACACAGTTGAGCTTTCTTGCTTAATCATATAGCACCCAGAAATTCTGTTGGTGCCTTATGCATATTTAAGTTCTCCTACAGAAGCATTCATATATTTTTTTATTATCTTTCAGAGACAGAGTTGTGCATGTGGTTCCATTACTCTGGCACATGTGTATTTCACATGGACATGCCTATGCATGGATGCAACTCAGTTGGAACAGAGGAAAGGAAGGGCAAAATCTATCTCTTCTCCATAGACTCAGGCCCCTCTTGCAGCCTCTCCAGATTGTCTGTTCTTCCACATTAATAATTTTTGCCATCTTGATCACATTCTGATTTTTCTTGGCCATATGCATAATAGGTTTCATCTGTCAAATGTTGGAGGGTATACATAATTGCAGCAAGCCACCATGGTGTAGCGATTTGAACATTGGTTCGATTCCCTCTCAGTAATGGAAATCCCCTGGGTGACCTTTGGTGAGTCACACACTCAGACCCAGAAACCTCCATGAAAGGTTCTCCTTTAGAGTCGCCATAAGTTGGAAATGGCTCGAAGGCACAGAACAACAATGCATATTTACATAAACATTTAATGTTTCTAATCAAGTAGATATTTATTTATTTATTTTAAAAGGAACAAGCAAATAAGAATTTGAAGAATTTATTTAAAAATTCTTCTCCTCTCATACTAATTATTTCAGCTCTCCACTCAAATTATATATCACCACAGACCTATTTCTTTAAGGATTGCCACATCCTTTTATCAGCATCAGTTCTGTTGTGTATATTTCACTTTCCGTAGTATTTCATCTTACAAATGGAGGTTCACAAAGCATCTGTATGACTTAATTGCTTAAATTAAAATAAAGTACAGTTGCTAAGTGGGATTTCCCCTCCCACTTGTGTTGATAAATATTCTGAGGCAAGCTATTGTAGGTGTGATGAATTGCCATACCCGTTGTAGAAATTCATCCCACGCTTCAGCTCCATCTTTGCCAAGGTATTAATAGGGTTTTAATTTAATTAAACTAATGGATTTTTGCACCTGGGCTTTCAAGAGGGCAGTGATTTGTACAGCAACTGTGGCACGGCTTCAAGAATTCATCATAAATATTTATTGCAGCCGTATCAACAAATTGCTGTCAAGTTCACAGCATATTTGCAAACTCCATTGAACTTTTTCAGGTCAACGAAGAGAGATGTGAAACTTGAAACTTGAAAAAAGTATTCATCATCAGTGGAAGCCATAAAGCACACTTAATAAACAATTATCTAACATATGCAAAGGTTTTAATATTTACAGGATAGTTTAATTAGGAAGAACTTCTTGGCAGTAAGAGCTGTTCAACAGTGGAACATGCTTCCTCGAAGGGTGGTGGAATCTTCTTTGCAGGTTTTGCACAAGAGGCTGGATGGCCATCTATTGGGGCTGCTTGGCTTGTGTCTTCTTACATGGCAGGAGGTTGGACTGGATGGCCTGGAGGTTGGACTGGACTTGGATCTCTTCCAAATTATGATTCCATGATTCTATTATTTTAATGGTGAGAGGGGACTCTTGGGGTTTAGCAGACTTACACTGTCCCATAATGGGACCTTAGAGTGCTACAATCCCCGGCTGACCACACACTCCAGAAAAAAATCTTTTTGAATTTTTTTGCCACCAAATGCCCCCTAAAGGGTATGGGGGCAATTTTGCCACACTTCAGGGCCAGGCAACACCTTTTCTTCACAGGAAGTGATTCTAAATTCAACAAGAAGTTATTCTGGGGGGGGGGGGGAAGATGACTTATCCTGGGTCAAAAATATACTGACATTTTCCTTGAGGCTTTGTTTGCACTGGCCAGGATACTTCATGGGCAGCCAGGAGTATCCTGACCTTGGGTCCACCCTGACTTCTCCCCTATTATGTAGCCTAGCATTTCCGTGCCTAGGCAGCTGTCTACATGGGTGTCCTGCTCAGGAACCTGGTGCATCCTCTGCTGCAGCAGTTCACTCAATTCTGAAGTCAGAATGCAGTGCCTGGCAATGATCATATATCTGAGTGTCTTGTTCCGACCTCAGAGTGAGTAATTGATGACAGCGATAGATGCACTACTCAGTGGGATGCACATGTAAACAGCTGCCCTAGCATGGGAACAGAGGCTCCAGATCTTCCTGGAAGATCTAGAATAAGAGTTAAGTTTTGTAAATTTGTTTAAGGGTATTATACCCTGGTTCTGATGCTGAACATGTGAGAACCAAGGTTTGGACCATGTGTTATCTATATAGGATGCTGCCAGAACAGGGGGAAATGGACTTTTTGGCCCAAGCAAACAAGGCCTAAGACATATCAGTGCATTGTGAGACAAAATCATTTTTCCATAGGTGTGAGAAGCAGAAGTGTAATGCAGCCCTTCATTTTTTGTTTTGTTTTTTTGAGAGTCCAATATGGTTACCAAAATCCCCAGTGAGTGTCCTTCTCTGCACTTATTGTTTCCATTGTTTCTCAGAAGAAATAGGGTCTTACGTGTAATAATTCAGGCCCAAACCAGACATGACATAATTGCATTATGCCTAATTGGCATAATGTATGTACATTGTTGTGTCTTTTAAGTTATATAAATAGCAGCCATGGAGAAGATGTAGCAATCTCTTCCCAGATAAGAAAGGAAGTTTAATTATTACTGTCCCTATCATGTTCCCAACAAAAACATGTCTCTGTGATTTGCATTTCCAGGGAAGCCTTCCTTGGAGCTAATGGGAGTTTCCCTTGATATGCAAAAAATAGGGAACATTTTTCCAGGATCAGAGCAGAGAAGGAAAGAGGTGAGGCTGCATCTCAACCCATGACTAGAACTGTCAACCTTCAGCATTTAAGATATTGTGAGTCCAGCTTATGATATCATAATTAGTAAACAGGATACCATCCCTTATTTATAATCTGTCTTTTTCTTAAAACAGGGATTCTAGGCAGCTTAGAAATTGAAACATGACACAGACAAAGCAGACAAATTAGACCTTCAACATTAAAAGGGAATTAAACTACAACAAAATAGATTTAAAAAATCAAAACACATAGTTGAAACTTGATTTTAAAAATAATTTAAAAACACATAGTAAAAAGTAAATACAATTTAAACAATAAAAAGAGTAAACTTTCCTCTTTAAAAGCCCTTTCTTCAGTTCTCAAAGCCTATCAGGATACAAAAAAGTATTTGCCTAATGACAGAAGGACTGTAAAGACAAGCCCATTCAACCTTCTTTAGAAAAGGATCTAAAAAAACTAGGGACAGCTGCTGAAAAGGGACTGTCTTGGATCCTCACCAGTCATAAGTGTAAAGGTGGTGAGACTGAAAAAAGGGAGTCTCATAATGCTTTGATAATGTTTTAGCTGCCATACTCCATGAGATAGAATCCTGGGACTTGCATTTTCATGAAGTATTTAGAATTATTTGCTACAAAACACCAATACTGTAAATTATGAGGGGGGGGGGAGGTAGAGAAGATGAATTCCTTTTCTAAGCTACATATCCCAGGATTCCACAGGAGCCATGAGAATTAATGTGGGATCAAACAGTTATGGGGCTCTCTGCATGGGTCAAAAAGCCTGTGTGTCCCCCGGCTTCATGTTGCCCTATTTGGATGATGCAGGTCATCAGCCCTGGCTCCAGATCCTGGACACAAATCTGGTGGATCCAGACCAATCCCAGATAAAAGGACTTTAACACAGATCAAAATGACTCACTGCTTGCTACAGAGTTTCATGGAAACTCCGTAGCAAACCCCAGCAGATCAGATGGCCTTGCATGCCCTTTACCTTACTCCATCATTGTTCCTAGTGAAAAGACCCCTGTCACCAATTTGCCTGTTTCCATGTCAGACTCGGTGACGGGGTCATCTCACTAGAGGCAATGGCAGAGTAAATTAAGGGGTGTGGGGGGGTAGAGTGTCTATGGCAGGGGACAGGCAGGAGTGTAAAAACCTGTCTGTGCCCACACCAAGCCAGGAACTGATCCAGGCTGGGACCCGGACCAGGATAGCCTGAGCTAAGCCTGTGCTAACCTAGCTCATCTGCTCTTAATAACTCTTAATCTGTCAGATAGCATCGATGTAAGTTTTATGAGTACAGATCACAACCAGTTGTACTTCATTGCCTGATGAAATGGTGGTGCAATCCAGAAGCAAATGATAAACATAGTCAATATGGAATAAAAGTATTCTAATATTGGAAAGGGGCAAAGGGAAGAGTAATAGTAAATGCTCAGGCAATTTAACAGGTGCAGCTCTTTCTGTCTCAGTGCTAGCAGACAGTGCCAACATTTTCCCTTTAGCTCAGCTGCAAAAGGCCCAAGAGGCTTTCCCCATTCTGAAGCTGGCAACCATAAGCAAGATCAATTACCTCCCTGTAGCCTTTAATGGCCTCCGTTACAAAGCTGTATTATCCAAGGCTCCCAGGAGGTTGTTTTTGCCAGCACTGTCTGTCACTCACCAACTCTTCTTTCTTTCCTGATACATCTAGCTCTTTTCATGCCTCTCCTAAAGGCCCTTGTTTGCCTTGATGTAGAAGATAATCAATTGCTAAGGGTCCCCCCATTAACATCCCAGAAATTATTGATCCCTAGAGATGTCATTAGTTTTACAGAGAAGGTAAAAAAGAGGATATGGCTTGTTAACATACCTGAATGCTGATGTGTTTTGTTTCCCTGAATTGAGCAGAAGGTTGGAGTAGATGGCCAAGTTCCCATTCTGCATTTCAATTTTACAAAAGACAAAGAAGTAACAGGGAAAAAACAACCCTAAAGAAAATCAAGTCAATAATGTGATAAAATCAGAGTACCCCATCTCATTCCATTGCTTAATATAATTAGTAAATGCCTCTTTTCTCAAGGATTGTCACCAAATTTTCACTTGAGAGCCAAATGCAAAGTGAATTATAAGATGCCTGCTCAGCATAATATCTGGAAAACTAGCAAATTTTTGATAGTGAATGACCATGCATCTTCTGTTTGAAGTCAGAATTTTCCTAATGTTTTTGAAACAGGAAAAAAATTGAGGAATGGAAGGCTCTCCAGATGTTGCTTGACCACAGCTTCCATCAGCCTAAGCTAGGGATGTAAATAAAGTGGGACCTTGGAGTTTGGTTCTAGGACCCCCTGTGGATAGCAAAATCCATGAATGCTCAAATACCATTAAATACAATGACATAATAAAATGGTGTTTCTTATATAAAATAGCAAACTCGAGGTTTGCTTTTGGGAATTTATATATTTATTTCAAAATTTCAAGCTGTGAATGCTTGAATCTATGGATAAAAATTGGTGGATATGAAGGGCTCACTTTACTTATCTTATTTTCACACGTGAAAATTGTGGAATCACAAAATTGTTCTCCTTGCATCTAAGGGTGCATCTACACTGTAGAAATAATGCAGTTTGACACCACTTTTAACTGCCACAGCTCCATCCTACAGAATCTTCCAGAGAGCTTTGGTGCCTCAGCCAACTGTAAATCTGAAGATTCCATAGTGTAGTGTCTGCTGTTAGAATCCAATCTTGTGAGAATTCAAGCACAGTCCAGTCTCATAAAAAATGATAAGTTTATTCATCCATGAGCTATTGAGCACAACCTGTCCCAGGAGAGTGAAAAGAGGAAGAGTAATGAATCTCTCTCCAATCTCTTAATAGTATAAATATACTGCAGCTGATACCACTAAGAGTTGTGTCTTAAAGGTACCTTACATCACACATAGGATGGAGTTACAGTACAAACTGTGGTATCAAAATGTATTGTTTCTACAGTGTAGATGCACCCTAAGATATTTTCTACTAATTTTGAGGGTGTTAGCAGATTTGTGAAAGGAGCGCTATTTTAGCGCTCCTTTCCCAGGCAGCAAAAGGGAGGATCAGGGCCGAGGTGTTGGGCAACCTCAGCCCCAATCCACAACTTCCCAGTGTGGCCCACGGCCACACGTCTGCATCGCCCCTATGTTAGCTCCACCTTGTTTCAATTTTTTAAAATAGAAATATGGGATGGGTTGTTTGCACAATTTTTTTTTAAAAAAAATCAAACAGGAAATCCACTAATGATTACTGCCTGAATTATTTCATCTATTGAAAAAATTGTTGGTGAGTGAACATATAGGTAAATGCCCTTAATTCAGCTGGTTGACTCTAGTGAGAAGTTAAAGTAGGACTTGGGCCAATAGGTATGTCCTTTGTATCACAACAGGGGAGAAGCAGCCATTTTCCTTAATTTTTGCTTGGATTGGAGAAACATCCAGGTAGACAGACAGACAGACAGACAGACAGATACTTGGACAAACTGTCTCATCAAGAAGCAGTTCAACAAGTTATCTTCCAACCTCTGGCTCTGGCCGGCTTACCAAATGATGATGGATCGTTTGAATCACAGTCAAATAACATCTGGAGAGTCAAACAGTCCCCATCCCTGACCTAGAATTGTCTTCTCAGATGAAGCCACAAAGGAATATCATAAGAAAGGAATGGAGTACTGATAAACATCCAAGGGATTTTTTTTTTTGCTCCTTTCATTTATCCTCCAGAACTTTGTATTACTTTTGAGAAGCATTTGTATTGTACACTTGCAGAATTGCTCACTTGGATTAATGGAAAAACCTGTGACAGAGTTATTGTAAACCACCCAGCTTTCATGGTTTCTTTCTGAATTTTTTATGTACTTGAGATCAGGCTTGAGCTTGTTAAAGACATTTCAAGGCTACTGCTATCAAGCATATATGTACATGAGCTGGGGAAGAGGCTAACCTCATACCATAACTAAGGGCCAAACTGCATAGGAGTTGGACACCATTCCAGAAATCACACAAAATTGCACAAATGGTCATTTTGTTAAAAGAAAATAGTGAATAATCAGGCCCCTGATGTAAATTTCGACTCTGGAAGAGCTTTAACTCTTGACCTACCTACCCAGTGTAGTCCTCATCTGGATTTTGCATACACACATGTACTGTGCACACCAGAAGCAGCATTACTTTCTTTTTCTTTTTCTTTTCATCATCATCTTTTTTATGTTTGAAAGAAGAGTCTTATCTGTACCCATGGAAGATTACTTCCAATGGAAAGTCTGGATTGAGACCACAATGTGGAGACAAAATCCCTCCACTTCAATCCCTCCTTCATATTCCTTCACTTGCTAAAAATTCATTCAACCTACTCCTAATTACCAGAATGAAGTCCCCCCAAGTTTGGCTCTACAATTCACCCATGTATAAACTTCTAGTGCTTCTGCCTTGGCACAGATTGGGGGCACTATGCCAAGGAAAGGCTGGTCGTTTCATCCCCAAGATCCTTCTTTAGCCCTGTGCCAAGCCTACAAAACAGCTATGTACACTACTAGACATATAAATCTCTGTACATTTTTACTCTCACAGGCAACAATAAGTAACTTTATTATTATTTCTTCCTATCCTGAGAAAATCCTCGAAAACTGGGCTGTCTTGAAGCACTATTTCCAGTTTCATTCTTTGCAAAAAACAAAACAAAACAAAACAAAAAACACACACCCACAAACAATAAAACAAAACCCTTTTTTGCAGAGAAATTGGTATTCTCAGAGCAGAAATATCTTTATATAAGCAGAAATGTACCTTTCCGTGCTCAAAATGCCATTTACTATGCAAGTAACCATGT
This sequence comes from Phrynosoma blainvillii, assembly GCA_026167975.1. Lineage (NCBI taxonomy): Eukaryota > Metazoa > Chordata > Lepidosauria > Squamata > Phrynosomatidae > Phrynosoma > Phrynosoma blainvillii. The sequence goes on from JANUYF010000004.1 coordinate 10,583,345, forward strand.
GACTTTTGCATGGAGAAAAAGTCCCAAACATTAAAAAAATCTCACCCATTCTATGTGCTGCTCATCAGGGTTTCCCAAAACTTGAATATCTTATTTTAAATCTGTGATTTAATAATCCCCCCCCCAAATTTCCTTTCCTATGTACTGTAAAGCCCATTGTAGCTGCCTAAAAACCCTAAAGGTACCAGACATTATGAACTTGGAAGCTTAGCAGAGCTAACCCTTCTTAGCACTTGGATGGGAGACCACTTCTGAATACCAGGTGCCATGTTTCAAATAAGGAACCAGGAAAACCATGTCTGAGCATGCCCTGCCTGAGAAAACCCTATGATATTCAGGAGGTCACTAATTATTAATATTCTTAGAATGATTTTGTTGTTTTATTGTTTTGTTGTTGTTGTTGTCATTATCGTCATCGTCATCATCATCTTTATTATTATATATATTTTTTATTTTATATTCATAAGTCAATAGGCAACTTGACGACACATATTCACAAACAGTCTTACCGTCTACAATCTTACATAATTTGGGATTGCTGCTTGAAGCTAGGGCTCTGACGTTTTTCCATGGCCCTGTCTTCTCCATCTTCTTGTCAGGGAGACCAGACAACTCAGGCCCTGTCTCCGAGTATGGCACACTCTGGATGATGTCTAGGCCATTCACTGTCAAACCTAGGATATACTCCCTTACCATAGATTTTTAAAAATTCAAAGTTGCTCTGGATCTTCACGGGAGATCTAGAGCCCTCTGTTCTGATATTGGGCAGCTCTTCGCACAGGTGTCCCACTGTGTCACCTGGCACTTCTGCTGCCATCCCAGGTCACTCACTCTGAAGTCAGAATAAGGCACCCATCCTTGTGATGGAGGCTGGGCACCTTGTTCTAACTTCAGGAACCAGTGACTCATACAACATCATAGTCATGCTGGGTGGCAGAGAAGGACACCTATGGAAACAGCTGCCTAGCACAAGAATGGATGACCAAGGTAACAGGGGGGAGTTGGGGCAGCTCTGGGACCAGGATATTCTTGGCTGCCCCCAGACTACCCTTGCCAGTGCAGCCAGCACCCATGTGTGTTCCAGGCATGTAATTCTTCACTAAGGTCCAAACCACACTGCAGAAATAATCCAGTTTGAGACCACTTTAACTGCCCTTGCCCATTGCTAGGGAATTCTGGGGACTGTAGTTTTGTGAGGCAGCCTTTCCTGTCAGAGAGCTCTGGTGCCACAATAAACTACAATTCCCAGGATTCCCTAGCATTGAGCTAGGGCAGTTAAAGTGGCCTCAAACTGGATTATTTTTGCAGTGTGGTTTGGACCTAAGTTTCTTTTCAAAAGAACAATGAGTAATTTTAAAAGTTTTTTAAAATTTTAAAGTAATTTTAAAAGCCCATTCTCAATTTGGGGCTTACCCTGTACAAAGTTGTTTTGCACAGAGAGCAGCATTTTCAGAGCAGGAAATAATATTTCCTTGCATAAATATTATTTCCTGAGGAGAAAAAGCTTTTTTCTACACAAAAGCACCACATTTTGTACAGAATAAGCCCTGAATTGTAAAGATTCTTTTCAGCTCATATTCTTTTTGCCAGGATTTCTCAACACTTGAAAAATATGTTTTTGACCATTTATATATATATATATATATATATATATATATATATATATATGAATATTTTTTCATCCCTAATGTGTTCTTGGCTAAGTGTACCTTCTATGGCCATGCTGATGTGCTGTACAAGCATGAAATGCAACATCTGGAATCTTAAAGGTTGTTCTTTTGATTTCAAGAGTTGGTCCAGTTCATAGTCCTTGCAGTTTAAAGTCTGCAAAATGGTGCATGTGGATTTAAACCACTTTTGTTGCATTTCAGGAGAGTGTTTTATTGCATATAACACCCCTGTTCTCTCTTTTGTTGTTCTCTAGGGTGAAAGAGGACTCCAAGGATTACCTGGGTTGATGGGAGAAAGAGGAGAAAAGGTAAAAATAATTTTAAAACATGTTCAGAAAGTTACAGGAGAAAATATTTGTCTGTATTTTTTTTCATCTGCCCCACAGTAGACTCATTACACCAACAGTAACAACAGTGCTTGGAAATTGTGAATGCTGTTTCCAAAGTAATTCATGTGAGCCACTTATTGGTCAGCTGCAATGGTTATGGCAGGACAGACTATAAAACATTAAAAGCAACATGATACAAAATACACAGTAAAATGTCAGTGAATCAGCAGATTGACAAAGAGGTACTTAAGCCTCTGTGAAATCTTTCCTAGATATAGATGATATCTACAGAGATATCAGAGACTGATTGCTGCAGAGAGCAGATGGAGATAATCACATTGCTGAATATATAGCCTTTAAAAACTTTCTGCACTTACAAACCCCAGTTTTAGGGAAAATGGCTGTTGCAAAGTATTGTTTCTGATCTGGTTTTTTTTAATGTGAATGATTACATGTTGTATTGCTCTTTCTCATTGCAGAATTATAGCACTATTCCACTTTATTCCACAGTGGTTCCATCCTATGGAATCCTGAGATTTGCAGTGTAGAGAGGGGCATTAAAATTCTCAGCCAGAACAGTCCAATGCCTCACCAAACTACAAACTATACATTATTGAGGGGTAGCTAATAGCCCAGGGGACAGGATGAGAATTCAAAATGTCTTTAACAGTTTAGAAAGCTGGGCCAAAATTAACAAAATGAGTTTCAACAGGGAGAAAGTAGGGTATGCTTAGTCTAGAGACAAGAAGCTTAAGGAATGATAGCCATGTTTAAATATTTGAAAGGATATCATTTTGAGGATGGAGCAAGCTCATTTTCTGTTGCTTTAGAGGTCAGGATGCAGACCAATGGATTCAAGCTATATGGCCTTGGCGTCTCTACCAATTCTATGAGTGATTTCTATCCTACCTTTTTGATAAATTGGGATTCAGAATAACTTACAGCAGTTTAAAAACATTGTTAACAATCCACAAAATGCAAAAAATTAAAACACAACTAAACAATCAGAAAAAAATTAAACCAGTTTAAAATACATATCATTAAAATACACCAGCACAGCAATTAGCAGTAGCCAGTGTATTGTGTAATATGAGCTTTATATCATCATTTATCAAATACCCGTTGGAATAGAAAAGACTGCTTATCTGAGAAATGAAATTAAGGAGGGTGCAGTCTCTGGGAAGGAAGTTCCAGAACCTGAAGGTTGTCACTGAGAAGGATGTCTCTCATGTCTCCACCAGATGTACTTGTGAGGGTGGTGGGACAGAGAGAAGGGCTTTTCCAGCAGACCTCAGAGCATGGGCTGGTTCATCAGGGAGAATACAGTTGAAATTTACATCATAAATAGACAACCACAGAAAGGAAAACACAGGTGCAGACTCAGAGAACAGGGCCAACATCAAAATGCCACATCTTTTCTGACAATAAAAGTGTATCTGATTTACACAGTTATAGCTGTTTGATACCATTTCAACTGACATGGCTCCATCCTGCAGAATTCTGGGATTTGTTGAGGCACTTTGAATCCTCTTCTAGAGAGCACTTGTGTACTCCATTGAACTATGTCACCAGAGTGATGTGGAGTTGAATTAACAAATATTAAATCCCAGGAACCCACAGGATGGAACCCTCACAGTTAAAGAGGTATCAAACTGCTATAACTGTAATGTGGATGCGCTCAAAGTCAGCCCAGACAACAACAGTAGGTACAGAGAGTTACAAAGGCAAAGTGAGGATGTCTGAATTCAACATAGAAGCAGTGCAGAATAGAAAATATTCAAAGTAAATTCCACAGTGGGAAAAAAAAAACATAGGCAAAGGTCAGGCACTAGATACACATTTGGGACAAGGAACACATTGCACAGTGTCTCACCCTAAGGAGGATACCACTTTCAGGGTCTTAGAGTGCTAAACCTAAGGCTTATTTGTTGGGCTGCATGGATCCCATGCAAAACATAGCTGAAGACATTTTGGCATTTTTGAAGAAGACCCTATTCTTAAGGAGTCATCCCTCATAACTGAACACTTCATTCAGTAGGTTTAAGCTAAGGCCATGCATTTATTCACAACAATTCTCACAGATTAGAAGGGGGACCAAACTCTTGTTCAGAGCTGAGATGTTACTATTCATAGGTGAAGCCTTGAGCCCATCCCCAGAGGATCTTATATTTGTAGGAAGAGTGAACCTCTCACTATCCATCAGGTGCTGGGAACTCCAACTCATCTTGATTGGATGAGTACTCCAGTGAGCCATGGATGTGTGTATGTACTATCAATACACCCAGTTGTGCATTGATAATTTGTGGCATCTCCATAGGCATGTCTCAGGGTCCAAAAGTACTGGAAACTTAATATCAACAAACCAGTTTAAGCAGTTCACAACTTCCCCAGGAGTAGGCTTTTTCTAAAACTGCAGGTCCTACTTGCCCATTTAAGACTACAAATATAACAGTGCCACACTATTTGGATTTCAACTCATATAGTTCACAATAATGTATTGTTGCTGAGAAAGGTAACCTCCATTCGAGCTCCTGTGAAGATTGCCGTGAACTTAGAGAGAAGTCTGGGGCAGGGTAGCAGATGAGATCACCATCTCTACTAATAGAAAACCAACCGTGCAAGCTCTAATTCCACTTCTTCGCTGCAAACAATAATCACACGTTCAAAGTCACAAGGAGCAAACTGAAAGATTTATTCTACTATTTGCAGTCAAAAAGTGTAAATGTCCAGCAATGTGACAAATGGTTTTCTCTATATCTAGCCATATTTGAGAGGGATTAGGGAGGGCAATATCTCTTGATGAGCCATCAGGGCAATTCCAGCCACCACTCCGGCTGTATTTAGCAAGTAATAAACACCGTGCTTAATATCAGAAATTGTGGAGTTTCGGAAGTCAGACTCGGCAAAATCCTTGAGGTCTAGCAAATTCCTCACTTGCCTCGAAGACAATTTCATTGTTCAAAAGGTGGAAGAGGCAACGAGGGAGTCAGCTATTTTGGATCTGATCCTAACTAACAGGGAAGACCTAGTTAATGGGGTGCAAGTGGTTGGATCCTTAGGCGGGAGTGATCATGTCCTCCTGGAGTTTATTATACAGTGGAAAGGAGAAGCCAGGCATAGTCAGACACGCATTCTAGACTTTAGGAAAGCTGATTTTACTAAACTTAGAGAAATACTGAGGGTGATCCCATGGACAGGAATACTAAAAGAGAAGGGAGTTCAAGACGGATGGGAGTTTCTCAAAAGGGAGATACTGAAGGCACAATTTCAAACCGTGCCAATGAGGAGGAAGAATGGGAGGTGTCTCAAGAAACCAGGATGGATGACTAAGGAACTTGCAACTGAACTATGTTTTAAACGGAACATGTATAAGAAATGGAAAAATGGGGAAATCACCAAAGAGGAATTCAAACAAATAGCTAGCACGTGTAGGGTTAAAGTCAGAAAAGCTAAAGCGCAGAATGAAATCAGGCTTGCTAGAGAGGTTAAGAACAATAAAAAGGGCTTTTGGGGGTATGTCAGTAGCAAAAGGAAAAAGAAGGAAATGGTAGGGCCACTGTGTGGAGAAGATGGCAAAAAGTTAACAGGGGACAGAGAAAAGGCAGAATTACTCAACACCTTCTTTGCTTCAGTCTTCTCAGAAAAGGCAAAGGGTGCTCAACTTGAGGATAATGGAGCAGAGGACAGAATAGGAGAATTTCATCACAGAATAAGTAAAGAGATAGTACAGAAACATCTGGTTAATCTAGATGAATATAAGTCTCCAGGACCAGATGAATTACATCCAAGGGTATTAAAAGAACTGGCAAATGTAATATCAGAACCATTGGCAATAATCTTTGAGAATTCCTGGAAAACAGGAGAGGTCCCAGCGGACTGGAGGAGGGCAAATGTTGTCCCCATCTTCAAAAAGGGGAAAAAAGAGGATCCCAACAATTATCGTCCAGTTAGTCTGACATCAATACCCGGAAAGATTCTGGAGCAGATCATTAAACAGAGAGTCTGTGAACATCTGGAAGATAATTTTATAATCACAAAAAGTCAACATGGGTTTCAGAGAAACAGGTCATGCCAGACAAATCTGATCTCTTTTTTTTTGATAAAATTACCAGCTTGGTAGATGAAGGGAATGCTGTGGATATAGTATATCTTGATTTCAGTAAGGCCTTTGACAAGGTTCCCCATGACATTCTTGCAAGCAAGTTGGTAAAATGTGGGCTAGACAAAGTAACTGTTACATGGATTTGTAATTGGTTATCTGGTCGAACACAAAGAGTGCTCAACAATGGCTCCTTTTCAACCTGGAAAGAAGTGACCAGTGGGGTGCCACAGGGCTCTGTCCTGGGCCCAGTGCTATTCAATATCTTTATTAATGACTTGGATGACGGTATTGGGGGCATAGTTATCAAATTTGCAGATGACACCAAATTAGGAGGAGTAGCTAATACCCCAGAGGACAGGATCAAAATTCAAAATGACTTGAGCAGACTAGAAAGTTGGGCCAAAGCTAACAAAATGAAATTCAACACAGAGAAATGTAAGGTACTGCACTTAGGGCGGAAAAGCGAAAAGTACAGATATACGATGGGGGACACTTGGCTGAATGAGACTACGTGTGAAAGGGATCTAGGAATCCAGGTGGACCACAAGTTGAACATGAGTCAACAGTGCGATGCAGCAGCTAAAAAGGCCAATGCAATTTTAGGCTGCATCAGTAGAAGTATAGTGTCTAGATCAAGAGAAGTAATAGTGCCACTCTATTCTGCTTTGGTCCGGCCTCACCTGGAATACTGTGTCCAGTTCTGGGCACCACAATTCAAAAAGGATGTGGAGAAATTGGAGCGTGTCCAAAGGAGGGCAACTAAAATGGTGAAGGGTCTGGAAACCAAGCCCTATGAGGAACGACTTAGGGAGCTGGGGATGTTTAGCCTGGAGAAGAGAAGGCTGAGAGGTGATATGATAGCCGTGTTTAAATATTTGAAGGGATGTCATATCGAGGAGGGAACAAGCTTGTTTTCTGCTGCTCCAGAGACTAGGACCCGAAACAATGGATGCAAGCTGCAAGAAAAGAGATTCCACCTCAACATTAGGAGGAACTTCCTGACAGTAAGGGCGGTTCGACAGTGGAACACACTCCCTCGGAGAGTAGTGGAGTCTCCTTCCTTGGAGGTCTTTAAGCAGAGGCTGGATGGCCATCTGTCGGGGATGCTTTGATTGGGAGTTCCTGCATGGCAGGGGGTTGGACTGGATGGCCCTTGTGGTCTCTTCCAACTCTATGATTCTATGATTCTATGATTCTATGATTCCTTTGAGACCATAAATTAATGTTGCTAGGGGAGGAAGCAATTAGACTTGCCATGTATATTGTTCATGTGCTTTTGCTTGCAGCTGGTGCTAATTTTATGCTGATGATGGTTCCCTATTAATTCTCTTATGATAATTCTTATTATTTTAGGGCTCTCTTGGTGCACCTGGCATCCCAGGGAGGGATGGCGCCAAAGGAGCAACTGTAAGCTTTTATCTTCCTTCCTTGTAATCCTCTTTTCCTTATAGCACAAGCCAGATGCTGCAAATCAATGTGTGTTGAATGGAACGTGTCTTGGGGATTAGTGTTGCCCTTTTGAATGTAGCTGAAATGAATGACAGGAGGTTAAAAACCTCAACACAGTTGTATTCCAGCCAAGGCAGCAGGCAGATTTCATGTGGATTAACAGCTCCTGGATGTTCAAAGGCAGAATGCATGCTGCTGTTCATTAGAATGCTCTTAGAGATTTATGCAGAGACTAGAGACTTCACTGGGCACTGGGGGAAATCACTTTCCCCAAGCTCATCCATTCAATATAAAAGGATGCTGGATAAAGTGTGAGAGATTGACGTGAATGGGTTCAGATGAGTTGGAGTGGTGGGGGTGAAAGAGCAAGTATTGTTAGCTTATAGTAGCAACTACAAGCAAATATGGATGGGTGAGATCCTAAATCACTTCAATGCAGCAAACAACAAAAAAATCTGCTGATAGAGTTATGCTATGCATTTCTTATGGTGAACACCAATGGAGTGCAACATATAGAATCAAAAGTCAGTGAGCATGACCAACAATCAATTTTTCAATTTGTATGTGTAATATGCAAATGTGTTGCATAGAGGCAATGTGCTCATACAATGATAAGAAAGCTCTATTATGTTCAATTATCAGAATACTAACAAGACATAGAAATGCATCTGAGGAAGTAGACTGAAGTCTACGAAAGCTCATGCTGCCAATTTCTTTCAGTTAGTCTCAAAGGTGCTACAAGATCTCTCTACAAGACATAGAACCATTTCAGTATGTGAGCAATAACAGTCAGTTTCAAAACTTCAATGGACCACTAGGAATGATATCTCCTCAATATGATCTTAAACTGATATAGCAATGAAATTATGTAACAAATGTATATTGGAAAAATCCTTATATGAATTTATAAGCAAGTCACTGCAATATTTTCAAATCATCCACATCACTCATTGATGAGTGCAAAATTCCACAGAGAAATCACCACTAAACACGAGCACTACAATATTCCTTGTGGAAATTGTTATCAGCCTTCAGTTATAGGATTTGGTGGTTACTTCTGCTATAGCATTCTTTGTGGAATCCAGCCTTTGGAATTTGCTGTTTGTTGATTGTGGTGCTTGTGCTTGCATGTTTTCATTCTTGTATCAGTTTAAGATCATATTGTGGATATATCCATTTATTTTACAAACATCTATTCTGTGACATCTGCCCAGCTGTTACTGCTTTACAGATAAATCTGGCTATAATTTTAGCATTAAATGATGTGTACAGTGTCTAAATTATTATTATTATTATTATTATTATTATTATTATTATTATTATTTAGAATAAGCATATTTGAATAAAAGCATTGTTTGCCTTCTCTACTGAGGGAGAACCTGGTCTTCCTGGAGCAGTTGGACTTCCTGGGCCACCTGGAATGAAGGTGAGTGGCACCTTGAATGAATAATTTATCTATTTCAGTATTAGAGCCGGAACAGCTTCCACTCACCAACCCTGAAAGCAAGAGAAAAACAAACAAACATTCTTCCCTTTCAATTAAACGACAATTGCTCATTGTTTTCTGGAAGGGTACCTTGGTACCTATCTCATCCCTTCCATATATATTCAACAACCAAATAAGCTTATCGTAGTTGTAAGAATACATTCAAAACTAGGCTGAAAATTATCTTGAAATGCTGGGAGTATCTAATTGGGAGTATCCAACATGATCCAGCCATTGTAATTTAGTTGTATATGATGGTATAGGATAGGATGTAGGGTGGAATAGAGATATTTTAGTAGATAAAATAAAATAATAAAAGGCACATTTATTTATAGTGCCTACCCAAGAGGTGGAGAATCTATTATGGGTTGTAGCTATAAAAAGAGCTTTCCAAGGTGCTGAACCTAAAGTATAAGGTTCACATCTTGGATATAAGGTAGATCCTACCTTATATCATCATAGACAGCAAAATTACTATGTCTGGAGTCCTATTGGGTTCTCCCAACCAGAGTAGGCCAGTCAAATCATTTGTTGAATGGTAAGTCAACACATGGGTCAATGTAATTCAGTCAGTGGGTCTACTGGGCCTGAATTTTCAAGACCTAAGCAGAGCAGTTAAGGATAGCAGGGCTTGGAAACATCTCATACAAAGGGTCATCATGAGTAGACAGTGACTCAAGGGTAGCTGACAACAATAAACCAAGATGGTTCAAGCCAATATCTCTAGCTGAACTAACTCACTAACAAACATTTCAAATTCCCTTTCAGCCTAGTTTTGAACATATTTTACAGGTTCCTGAGACTTGACTAAAGCCCAGAGCAAACCACCCACTGACAGAAATACCCTCTTTCCTTCTGCATCTCCATCTAGTTTTAAGCCTCAGGCAGTTCCAATTTTTTTTTCTAGAACAGAGCTGTGACCTGGATGTCTGGACTGTAGTAGAAATTCCATTGAATAGGATTTGTTAATGTGAGAAAGGTCATGCAATAGCAGCTAGCAAAGCAGCTTCATTTATATACTGCTTCATACCATGCTATGCTGTCTCTAAGTGGTTTACAACTGTAAGCCAATTACCCCCAACAAGCTGGGTACTCATTATAGTGACCTTGGAAGGATGCAAACCTGAGTTGACCCTGAGCCCTGGCTGGTATTGAACTCGCAACCTTGTGGTTTGTGAGTGAGTGGCTGCAGTAAAGGCATTTAACCATTGCATCACCAGGGCTCCTCAGACAGTCAGTCAGCATGCAGTCTGGCTTCTGTAGTCATCATGATTCTGATCTCCCTTTCTCTTTATATTTTTGATTAGGGGACAGATGGTCAGCCAGGTCCTCCTGGACGCCAAGGTTATGTTGGAGCCCCTGTAAGTTATGACTTTGTTTCTTCATTCAATCTGCCCAATGTATTATAAATATTTAGTGATTTTTTTTTAAAAAAAATCATGAGTATCAAGTTGATGTTTCATTTTCAAACATACACAAGCACAACTAAACAGGGCCTATGGACATGAAAATGCAGCTGTCAAGTCTCCAGAACCTTCAGTTCAGCAAATCACAATGCAAATCAAAGCTCCAGTCCTTTGAAGCAGCTTGAATATCCCCACAACTATTGGGACTAAGCAGGAAAAGGAAAAGAAATGAGAACGCAGGTGGATCAAGTGCATTTTTTATATGTTGTTGGATTCTTCTCCCAGCATGTGACCCAAAGCAGGTTATCATAATTAAAAAGTAAAGTTCAGCTAAATTTACAAAAAATAAAAAGCTATTGAACAAACAACTCTATTTAAAAAGTACAGCACTAAAAATAGTTTAAATGCATTTAATATATAATTATAAAGTTAAAAGCACAGAATGCTACTTTCAAAACACCTTTCTCCCTTAGGAATCATCTTCTGTCAGAAAGAGAGGGGGGAGGAGGCCACCCAGACATCATGTGGAAGGGAGTTCTACAGCCTGCGAACAACCACTGAGAAGGCTCTCTCACATATCATGACAAAACATGGTGGTGATTGTGATGGGACTGAGAGAAAGCCTTCTTCTGCAGATCTTAAAATTTGGTCTGGCTTGGATAGGGAGATTATAGACTTCAACTTCCAGCAAAAGCAAAAGCAAAGCAGCTTCATTTATATACCACTTCATATCACGCTATGGGATGTTTAAGCGATTTACAACTGTAAGCTCATTGCCCCCCAACAGTTGGGTACTCATTTTAGCGACCTCAGAAGGATGTAGGCCTGAGTCTAGCCCAGGGGTAGGCAACCTTTCCCCTTTAAGGGCCGAGGGACTTCAATTCCCAGAATCCCAGGAGCTATTGGCCAATATGGGACTATTGGCCAACATGGCTGAGGCTTCTGGGAGCTGAAGTCCCTCGGCCCTTAAAGGGGAAAGGTTGCCTACCCCTGGTCTAGCCTGAGCCCTAGTCTCTGACAATGCTGGCTCTTTGGCTTAGTAATGGAGATGAGCATTGCTCCCTACAGTTGGACATGACTACTGCCTATGCTGCCTAGTGTAGATGGGAGTTGCAGTTTAACAACTGCAATAGGGCCACACTATACTTGACTCTGAGCTAGAATATGTTACTTTCTTTAATAGGTGGTTCCCTAGACACAAGAATAAAAGCCTTGAGGGAGACAAAGCCTTGCTACAGTGATAGGTTATCATGTTGTTGTTCTTGTTGTGTGCCTTCTTGTTGTGTGCCATTTCAAACTTCTGGCAACCCTAAGGTGAACCTACAACTAGGTTTTCTTGGCAATATTGGTTCAGATGGGGTTTGCTTTGGCTTCCTCTGAGACTGAGAATATTACTTACCCAAGATCACCTAGTGGGTTTCCATGGTTGAGCAAGGATAGACCTTGATCTCCAAAGTTGTAGTCCCAGGCTCAAACATATCTCTGGCTTTTATTCCCCAGCACGTCTCATGAGGAATTGTAGGGAGAATCCACATACAGAGGTCCATTGATATGCCCAATGTAAGGCTAATGTAGGAACAGACTCTTTTCTGATTCAGCCAACTAAAAATTCATAGTTTAAAATCAATTGGGTGGGCATACCAGAAGAGATAGGACTTTAATACCATTTTAAAGTCAGACAGCATGTTAAACTGTCAAATCTCTGCTGGCAGGTAATTCCACAGTCTAAGGGTGGCTAATGAAAAGGTCCTCTGGGGTAACAATTAACAGTCTAGTTCTGGCCAGTGGAAGTAAATGTCCTCCAGAGAACCTGAGTGTATGGGGTAGATTATAAGGGAGGAGGCAATCCCAGAGTAACCTGGACCCAAACCATGTAGGGTTTTAAAGCGGACAAAGAGGAGAATATCCAGTGGTGCATTTCCCACCCCAACATTGTTGCTCACTGTAGATCATATTACACTCCACTTCTCTATGTTTAGTTGCAACACACAGAGTTCATCACATGAGGATGTCACAAATTAAATTCCCTGTGACAGCTATATCAAGTGGACAAACTACAACAGTGTCTAATGGAATTTGATCTGTATTGGTGAATTGGTACTCTTAGATGGGATTCCATGTTCTAGCTAGAAGTTTGTTTATGAAATGTTTGGCTTGTTGAATACTTTCACTTTTGAACAGTTGGAAATATACATTTAAGTGGAGAAGGTCATTCAACTTTTCTCAGCCTTATTATCCTGCTTATAGTCATTCTTTGGGGCATTGGAAAGAGCAGAGTCCCTCTGGATGATCAAGCTGATGAGTATTGTAAGACCAATTAGCATATGCAAAGGCTGTTCTGAGGCATAACATTATTCTTATGTGATAGACAGGTACTTAATAGGCAGAGTCCTGAATCAGTATTCCCCTGTCACAATGCTCATCACATAATGAGTCATAATGCAAGTTACTAGAACATTAGTGACTCATTCATGTTTTGCTTTGGGGTAGTAGTGGGGACAGTATAAAACTTATTGTTTCATCATTTGTCTCTGCTTTAGGGTCTTCAGGGAGAAAGAGGAGAAAGGGGACCCAAGGGAGAAAAGGTATGGACAGTGTGTTTTAAATAATTTGTTAGTATTCTGAGCAAAAACATTGAACTTATTTCCTTCAAAATGGTAGCACTATAGAGACAGACAATGAAGGATCTTCTGTTAAGATTTTTCAAGTTTAAAACAAATTTCTCTGGAAGATTCAACTTTTAAATGCCATAGAGTCACATAGATAGAACAATTATACAGACTGGCTGGAATCTTATTGGTGGTTTATCCTTGTACAAGTTTCCCTCCAGAAAATGTTGGACACTTTTATGTGATGTAGAAAAGCCACATTCAGTTCAAGGATGTAGAAGTGGAGTTGTGCATGTGATGCCATTGAACACAGAAGCACATTGTATGTAGATGGACATGGATATTTGGTTGTGTATTCCATTCACATTTGGTGTCTTAAGGCCTTTACATACTGCCAGAAATAATGCAGCTTGAGGCCACTTTAACTGTCCTGGGATATTGAGCCTTCTCGGTCAGAGAGCTCTGGTGCCACAATAAACTACAGTTCCTATGATTCCCTAGCACTGAGTCAGGGCAGTTAAAGTGGACTCAATTTGCACTATTTCTGGCAGTCTGTAAAGTCCCTTAGTTGAGTTGTGCAACACATGGGTTGGGTAGCACAATTAAGGCTTAAGTCTTCACACAGAAATTTATGCTACACAACCTGAATCTCAGCTTTTGTACTGAGGATTTATTGCTTCTTCTGTAAATGTAAGTTCAGATATTTTTAAAGATAGCAATTAGAGATAACAATCACATTAAACCATGGCTTAAGTCATATTAAGACTGCATAGATGACAAGGCTGTGCACTTACGCTGCATTACAAGTTTTGTAGTCTTAACATATTTGCTATAATTTTATAGTCCTAACATATTTGCTTTAACTCAGATTCAAAATTTTGACCCAAATTACATAACTGATGCAGTTTGGTGGTAGTTGACCTACCATATGCAATTACATGGGAACTGAGTAGGGTTTGAAAAAGTTTCTTTTGAAGACTACAACTCCAGGAATTCTCCCAAAACATGGCTGGGGGATATACTGCAAGCTATACTAATCCCCCAAAATAGTTTCCATGTTCAGCAACATGGAGGAGGTTGCCTTATTGCCATGCTTTCTTCCAAATGAGGAAATGTGTGGTTATATATAAGAGTATAACCATACATGTATAGCAAGCAATATTTTTGTTTTTCTGGAATTTTGTGAAATTACTAAGTGCCAATGCACACAGCTCATCTGGGAGTGGCAGATCGGGGCCATGGCAACCAAATGCCGTGGCCCTGATCCTCCTTTTTGCCTCCCCCAAAAGACTGGCCAAATGCCGCTCCTTTTGGGGGTGGCAAAAAGCCGCCCTTTGAGCTGCTGCCGTGGCTCTTTTGCACTCCTTTGGCACAGTGTGTATGCACACTGCACCAAGAGGGCACTCTGACACTGTGCGCTATGTGGATGAGTGTGTGGCATCAGGGTGGAGTCGGGGTGGCCAGCATGCAATTACCCTGCCCCAACTCCATCCCCAGGCTGGCCTAGAGTGCCAATCTGCATCCCCCCTAAGTCTATTTCTAGCTAGCAAGAGTATCTCTGGCTTTTCTTCGCAAATGAAGATTCAGGAAGGACTCATCCCACACTTTCTGCAAGAGCACTGATGACTAAAAAGGCCAAGATAAACAAGTCCGGTTGCAGAAAGCACAGCAGAAGATCTCCTTGGGTGATGTTTCCGGGTTGTGATTCTTTCTGCATTGTCGTTTCTCTTCGAGACTTGTTCGACGTGACTTCTCAAAGAGTAGGAGACATTCATATGGGCAAGAGGCAAGATTTAGTCAAATGATGGCCTCTTAGTTTGGTATGAGGTACACAACCAGGGATCAAATGTGAATCAATCTCAGAAGCAAATATGAAGAACACCAAATAATTAGAAGTGATTATACACCTGTGGTCACGTTCCAGATAATTTGAGGTGAGGTATGGTAAAGTGAGATATGGTCATACCCCAGCTCAGCATAGGCATTCATTTATATGTGTATTGCACTTACATACTTATTCCCAAGTGTGTGTTACTTCTGGGTAGACTTTGCAGGACTGCATTTGTAAGAATCTTATTGTTATTGTTATTGATTATTGCTTAGATTTTAAACTGCTTGATTTAATTGTAATTTTAAGGGGGGGTTATATGATTGTTACAAATTGTGGGAGTGTATTTTTAATGTAAGCCACCTGGATAGCTTCGGCTAAAGGCGGGGTATAATTTTATTGTTGTTGTCATTATTATTATTATTATTATTATTATTATTATTTCTCTCAAATATACCTCAAAGGATAAGGTGTGCAGTAGTGAATGCACTGTTTGTGTTTCTTTTGACAGGGGGAACCAGGTCTTGATGGTTTTCCTGGAAAACCTGGTGTGGATGGTAAACAGGTATGTGGACAAATCTATGTAAAAAGAAAATAATTTCTAGAATGCAGAAACATGCAGAGAAGGCTAAATGAGGAGATCATTTCCTGAAATCCATCATCGTCATAAAACAGTCATCAGAACCAAAGCATTGATAGAAATTACATTAATTCATGTTTGTTGTTTTTTTTAAAAAAGAAAAGAGAAGAGAAGCATCAAGAAACTAGAAAAACTGAGAATGTAATGTAATTTTAAGAGCATTTTCCTAGAAATGACTGAGGGCAATACTATTTTGTTTGTTATTTATTTTCATTGCCCTCACTGCTGTCCTCAGTGGAGCTTTTCAATGGAGTTTGAAAGGAGAGATCAATGGTATCAAAAGAGCACCTCTAAACTGGAGACCCATAAAACAAGGTTAAATATTACAAAGTACCATATTTTCTGGCGTATAAGACTACTTTTTAACTCAGGAAAATCTTCTTCAAAGTCGGGGGTCGTCTTATACGCCGGGTGGAGGAGGAGGAGAAGGAAGAAGGGATGGCACGACATGAGGCAGGAGGAGGAAGAAGAGAGGAAGTCAGGTTAGAGGAGGATAAGGAGGGGGGAGGAAGGGGTGGCATGAGGCAGGAGGAGGAAGCAGCAGCAGATAAGAAGTGAACCCCTATCCTGGGGTTTTCTTGGCATGACTGTTTCAGAGGAGCTTTGCCATTTCCTTCCTCTGTGGCTGAGAGTGTGTGACTTGTCCAAGTTCATCCAGTGGGTTTCATGGCAGAGTGGGGAATCAAACCCAAGTCTCCAGAGTGGTAGTCCAACACTCAAACCACTACACCATGCTGGCTCCTAATCCCATGTACTACCTATGAAACAACTGCAGACTTTTTTGTTGTTCTTGTGTGTCTTCAAGTCCTTTCCGACTTATGGCAACCCTAAGGCAATCTTGTCATGGCATTTTCTTGGTATGTTTCTTCAAATGGGGGTTGCCATACCATCCCCTGAGGGTGAGAGTGTGTGACATGCCCAGGGTCACTTACTTGGCTGCAAATTGTACATACCTCAGAAAGCATCAACTAGTATATTGCCAGTCCTTCCCCCCAACACTTTCTCATTTTCCCCCATTGGAAGAGGGGTTGTCTTATACAGCGAGTATATCCCAAACTCTACATTTTAACTGGAAAAGTTGGGGGTCGTCTTATACACCCAGTCATCTTATATGCCGGAAAATACGGGTATATTTTATCTATTTCATGTTCACTCTTTTCAGCCACTTTTAAAAAGAATTGGCATCTGCTGACCAGATTTCTTGAAACTTGTCTTTGTTGTTGTTGTTTTTGTTGTTGCTTCCATCTGCCTTCAAATCATTTTCAACTTATGGTGATCCTAATGTGACCCTATCACATAGTTTTCTAGGGCTGAGAAGGTGTGACTTGCCCAAAGTCACCCAATGGGTTTCCATGGTTGAGCAGGAAATCTAACCCTGATCTCTAGAGTCGTAGCCCGATGCTCAAACCACTATACCATGCTGGCTTCTTTAGCAAGAGTTAAACAAAAGTTAACCCCCTCTACCCTGCAAATGATAACTTCACTATTTTAACTGCTTAATCTCTTTTCAGGGCACCAAAGGAAGTCCAGGCCAACCTGGGCTCATGGGACCCAGAGGAGAAAAGGTAATGAGAAGTGTGGTGTGTCTAAGAGCGAGGGGGGAGGGAGGAAATTATTTTGGAGGTATTGTGAAGCTTGCTTGTTCAGAAGCCATGTCTCTCAGCTACATCATTTTGTAGGAAAGGAACAGAATCCAAAGTTAAAAGCTGTGAAGTAAGCAGCTGGACAAGCCTTGTTAAAGCCTGGAATGCTGTGAAGGGGGGCTTGTAGATAGATAGATAGAAAGCAGAAAGGGGCCTTGTAGATAGATAGGATAGAAAGCAGAAAGTAAATACAGTGTGCCCTTGTTATCAGCTGGCATTTGGTTCTAGGTCACACACATTCCCCCCCTTTCCCTGTGGATACCAGAATCCATGGATGCTTAAGTCCCATTAAATACAATAGCATAGTAAAATGGTGCACTTTATATAAAATGGCAAAGTGAAGGTTTGCTTTTGAAATGTATATTTTTAAAAAATACTTTCAAGCCATGGATGGTTGAATCCATGGTTCAAGAATCCATGGATATGATGGGCCAGTTGTACAGTAAAATAAAATGAAAGAATCCATCAGAAGCAGTACAGTTGTGTATGACTTTGAAAAGCTGGAGGTGAAAGAAGTCATATCTCAGACTGAATGGCAGCCTAGTCTTAAGGGCAAGAAGATGCTTTTGAAACCAATACAGGTGCTTGTAGCCATTCATTTGTTGAATTTTGGTGTGTTTTCCCATCTAGGGTGAAATAGGACCTCCAGGAAAACCTGGCTCAGTGGTAAGAAATACCAGTATTGGAATGGTTTGTCAAATTCAATGTAAGGGTATTTCAATGTAGCCCTTCAGATATGAGCTTGTTCCCAAAATATATTTGGGTGGAGCTGTTAGGCAAAGTGATGCCACTATTACCCTCAGGTATGGTAAAAGATGTCCCATTGAACTAAGATTTAACTGCCAGCCATGTTAGGTCGGTACAGAGATTCATGTTTCTATTTCTTCACATGCCAATTGTTTTAGTGCTCTGCTCTCCCTGTGTTTGGAATACGACCACACTTTGATTTGGTTCATCACAACCATGCACTTCATCTTCAGCTATGTATATTAGAATCATAGAATCACAGAATCATAGAGTTGGAATAGACCACAAGGGCCATCCAGTCCAACCCCCTACCATGTAGGAATTCAAAATCAAAGCATCCATGGCAGATGGCCATCCAGCCTCTGTTTAAAGACCTCCAAAGAAGGATACTCCACCACACTCGGAGGGAGTGTGTTCCACTTTTGAACAGCTCTCTCTGTTAGGAAGTTCCTCCTAATATTGAGGTGGAATCTCTTTTCCTGCAGCTTGCATCCATTGTTCCGGGTCCTTTTCTCTGGGGCAGTAGAAAACAAGCTAGCGCCCCCCTCAATATGACATAATATAATAAGAATAATAATAAATTTTGTTTCTATCCCGCCCCTCTGCTAAGCAATCGGGGCGGCTCACAGCAATTAAAATACAATAGTTAAAATACATTCTAATGTCCCAATCCCTCCCCCATCCCTCCCACCCCTTAAGACAGAATTAAACTTCAAAATTTTAAAACAAGAAATCAATAAATGAAAATAAAGTTTTAAGATAATGGTGGCAGGACAACAGAGAGCATAAGGAGGAGATTCGGTGTTCATTCCTCTGGGGAAGATCAATCTGGGAAGGCCTGCCGGAAGAGATCCGTCTTAACTGCTTTCTTAAAAGCAGTGAGGGTTGTGATAAGACGGATCTCGTCCGGCAGGCCATTCCATAGTTTAGGGGCAATGATGGAGAATGCCCTCTGTGAGGTCTGTTTAAATTTGGATTTCGGACATCCCTTCAAATATTTAAACAGGGCTATCATATCCCCTCTTAACCGTCTCTTGTCTAGGTTAAACATACCCAGTTCCCTAAGTCTTTCCTCATAAGGCATGGTTTCCAGACCCTTCACCATTTTAGTCGCCCTCCTCTGGACACAGTCCAGTTTTCAACATCCTTTTTGAATTGTGGTGCCCAGAACTGGACACAGTATTTCAGGTGGGGCCTGACCAGAGCAGAATACAGTGGCACTATTATTTCCTTTGATCTAGATACTATACTTCTATTAATGCAACCTAAAATTGCATTGGTCTTTTTAGCTGCGGCATCACACTGTTGACTCATGTTCAACTTGTGGTCCACAAGGACTCCTAGATCCCTTTCACACATAGTCTCATTAAGCCAGGTGTCCCCCATCTTATATCTGTGCATTTCATTTTTTTTGCCCTAAGTCCAGTACATTACCTTTCTCTGTGTTGAAATTCATTTTGTTAGCTTTGGCCCAGCTTTCTAATCTGTTAAGTTCATTTTGTGCATTAGTGTAGAAACATCTAAGAGCATGGGTCCTCCTCACTTGCTACCTATGTGAGTTTTTTTTCCTTCCACTGTTGTGCCCTTCCATCATTTGCCTTGTTCCCTCTATAGCACTTTTACTATTATCTCCAGCCCATGATGTACTCCTACCTTCCAAGATACCTTCCAAGATACTGTCTCCCTCCCCAACATGACTCAGTTTAAAGCCCTCCTGATCAAATGTTTGAGACTATGGGCAAAAATGCTTCTGCCAACTGGTGTGAGATGCAGCCCATCTCTTGCTAGAAGTCCACCCTCATGGAACCGCAGCCCATGATCCAAGAATCCAAATCACTCTTGGCGGCACCATCTACGGAGCCAGTTATTCACGTCTGCTATTTTCCTCTCCCTTCCTGGACCATGCCCTTCAACTGGGAGAAGAGGTGAGATAACAATCTGTGCATCCAGCTCTTTCAGCTTCCTTCCCAAAGCCTCATAATCCCTTCTGATATTCTGAAAACTATGCCTTGCAGTATCATTGGTTTCCACGTGAACCAAGAGGAAGGGGTAATGGTCAGTAGGCTTGAAAAGTCTTGTCAGTCTCGCTGTAACATCACGGATTTTTGCCCCAGGGAGACAACACACCTTCCGGGACATCTTGTCAGGGCCACAAATCACTACTTCTGTACCCCTCAAGAAGGAGTCCCCAACCACCACCACACACCTCCTCTGAGGCTTAGCAGTGGCTGTTCCTTGCAGTGGTACTCTTCGGGTCTCCTGCACTGTCACTGAGGACTGTCACTGCTGCTCTTCCTCTTCATCCTTGATAAGGGAGAGAGCTTCAAATCGATTCTGTAGTTGCAAGCTCCCAGAAGTTGCAAGCTCCCTAGTTTCCCTACTTCTATGTGTGACATTCCTCCAGGTGTCCACTTCCTGTGTGCATAAAATGACCTCCTCCTTAACAACTTCCTCTGTGTGGTCCCCATCCAAGACCATTCTTTCTGCTCTGTCCAGGAAAACCTTTCTCCCTAATATACTGAAGCGTAGCTACCCGGGCCTACAGCTGCTTGACTTTCTCTTCCAGAAGGGCTACGAATTTGCACTTGGTGCAGGTGAAGTTTCCCATGTCTCTTGGCAAGAAGACAAGCATCCCACAAGTGTCGCAGGTGACTGCAGCAACTCCCTCAGTGTCCATATTGAGAAATCTGAAGTAACCACTGGAAGAGGACTATGGGCTTATCCCTCAAAAAGTCCCCTGGTAGAGACCCATGTAAAGGGCCCTGTGCTCTTGGTCTTTTCACCAAGCTCTGTCTGCGAGCTCAATCTAAATCTAATCACCTTGTCTAAAGGAGGCAGCCGTTACCGCTCCTGAAAAAGCCTTCCCTGGACCCCCTGGATAAGAACAGTTATCGACCAGTATCTCTGCTCCCTTTTTTGAGCAAGGTGATCGAGAGGGCAGTTGCTTCCCAACTCCAAGCAGTCTTGGATGAAACCGATTATCTTGATCCATTTCAAACCGGCTTCAGGACAGGATTTGGAGTGGAGACTGCCATGGTTGCTCTGACCGATGACCTCCGCTTGGGCATCGACAGGGGTAGTGTGACCCTGCTGGAGCTCTTGGACCTCTCAGCGGCCTTTGATACAATAGACCACTCCATCCTCTTGGATCGCCTAAGAGGACTGGGAATTGGAGGCACTGCTCTGCAGTAGTTCCGTTCCTTCCTCTCGGGTAGATCCCAGAGGGTGAGGCTCGGGGACAGTTGCTCTTCCAAAATCAAGCTGAATTGTGGCATCCCTCAGGGCGCCATCCTGTCCCCGATGCTATTTAATATCTATATGAAGCTGCTGGGTGAGATCATAGGCTGATGACACCCAGATATACTTCTCCATGACCAGATCATCGTCTCAGACTTCAGATGGCATCTCCCCTCTCAATGACTGTCTCAGAGCGGTAATGGATTGGATGAGGAAAAACAGATTGAAGTTGAATCCAGACAAAATGGAGGTACTCATGGTTACAGGCCCGAAACCAGATTTGGGAATACAGTCTCCAGTCCTGGATGGAGTCACACTCTCCCCCAAGGACTGTGTTCGCAGTCTGGGGGTTCTCCTAGATTCGTTGCTTCACATGACTAGTCAGGTGAATGCGGCGGTCAGGAGTGCCTGTTATCAGCTTCGGCTGATACGCCAACTGCGCCCTTATCTGGACATGAGGGATCTGGAAACTGTGGTACATGCCCTGGTAACCTCATGCTTGGACTACTGTAACACACTCTACATGGGGCTACCCTTGTGCCTAACCCGGAAACTACAACTGGTACAAAATATGGCAGCCAGGCTAATTACTGGAACATCAAGGAGGGAGCACATAACACCTGTGCTTAAATCCCTCCACTGGCTGCCGATTAGTTTCCGGGCGCAGTACAAGGTGTTGCTTTTGACCTTTAAAGCCCTACATGGCTTAGGTCCATCTTATCTTAGGGACCGCCTCTCCCCATATGATCCCCCCTGTGCCCTGCGGTCCTCTGGGAGGAATCTGTTACAGCCAATAAAGACTAGGCTGTCTCAGACCTCCCAGAGGGCCTTTTCTGCTACTGCCCCCAGACTATGGAACAGCCTGCCGGATGAGATCTGTCTGATTACTACACTTGCTGCTTTTAAGAAAGCGGTAAAGATGGATCTCTTCCGACAGGCCTTCCCAGAATAACACTTGCTGTGAGGGGATGAGTTTTAATTTCTCCAGCTGGTACAGCTGATCCTTTGTCTTATTATATTGTTTTAATGTATTGTTTTTTAACTCTTTTCTGATTTAATCTTGTTTTAAGGGGTGGGAGGGCAGATTATGGGAGGAGGGAATGTTTTAACTTGTCATGTTTTAAATGCTGTAACCTGCCTCGATTGCCATGCAGAGAGGCGGGCTATAAATAAAACTTATTATTATTATTATTATTATTATTATTATTATTCAATCAACTGGGTTTCTAACTCTACAAAGAACTCCTGGATGCTACCTTATTCTGGAGGCAAGTCTCTGTCTCTCTCCCTCTGAGCAAAAAACAACAACCTCAAAGCCCTTTAGATGATGATGATGATGATTAGGAGAACCTGTAAAGAGAAAGGTCAAAGCCCCCTGTGCTGTGCTTTCCTTTGTCCTATAAAAAAAATTCACGCACCTAATGGTGCATGCTTCTGGGATGAGTTGTATAGAGCTAATTGGCTAGCTCAGCAATAGTCACACTCTCCCCAAGTGTTTTTAAAAAGAATTTAAACACTCACCCACTCAATATGGCTACTCAGAAACTGCTTTCCTTCTCCTTCCTAGCAGAAACTGACCTAGAAAGCCTCTGGGAAGAGTTGTATAGAGCTAATTGGCTAGCTCCACCCCCTATTGACTCACAAATGTGACTCACCAAGGCCCCACCTGCTCAGCAACAGTCACACTCTCCCCAAGTGTTTTTAAAAAGAACTTAAAAACTTAACCCCTCAAAATGGCTGCCCAAAAACTGCTTTCCTTCTCCTTCCTAGCAGGAACTGACCTAGAAAGCCTTCACATCTAGTCCCACTTGAGGTTCATGAGCATATCATCAGAGCTATTTTCTTCATTTTGCCTTTGTTTTATATTTCTCTTCTTTCTTTTAGGTGCAGGCTGAAGGTTTGAAAGGAGAGCAGGTAAAGTTTTTCTAAGCACTTTTGCACTTACAGTAACAATAGAAAAGAGGGATACACTGATCTTACCAGTGGCAACTCTGACTTTTAACTCTCATAGTCAATAATGAAGCTAAAAAAAACCCCTAGAGAAACAATAAGGCAGGACTGAGAAACTTTCCACTGTGAATAAACTTTATTTTAAATCAAAGGGGATACTGGCAAGTTGTTTATCTTCCCCATAATGGCTTTTATCCAAGGGTTACATTCATCCAACCCACTCACTTCTTGCTGGTGCACGAGAAGTTCAAGATGAAATTGCTTTGTCTGTTTTCATTACCTAAGGTGAGCAAGGAGTGGGGGTGGGAAGACATGATTCCACATTGCTCTTGCTGTATCTATCTGTTCTTGGTTTTATTCAGACTATATATTTTAGGGCTTATCTACATGTGTGATTTATCTCAATTCTGCTCCCCCCATCCCAGCTCACTGCATCCTGTTTTCATGATGCAGGACCAAAACCCCAAATCAGACTATGGACTGTCTTCACAGTGCTTGCACCTGATTTAGGACTTCGTCCTTCTAATCTGCATTTAAATAACTCAGCAATGATAGCTGCCTTTTCATTCATGGTCCTTGCAATCTGCCCAGTACTGCTGCTATGGGTGTGAACTGTTTTGAGGTCAAAACAAGGTGCCCAGTGTCAATGGCATGACTTGGGAACTCATCTGATTTCAGTAGCAGTGACAGATGATGAATGGGAGCTGTGTGGGAATGGGAGCTGCTTATCATTTGAGGTCAAAATACACTAGGAGCAGTCCAGAGTATTCTGGCAAGTGTAGACCCACCCTGAGATCTACCCATGCTTTGTGCCTACAACAGTTGAAGAGTGTGTTCAGTATTCAACAAACAGGAATGTTTCTGGATAATACTACATTAGCAGCAGTGCTATGCCCACTTTTTGGGAATAAGCTCTGTTGGACACAGTACAGTGTCCACTTCAACATGCAAAGCAAGGTGAGTAAGAGTGTGAGGACAGAGGGTAAATTCCCCCCATGCCCCAATGGGCTGTACCATTTTGTTCTGCAACAATGGAAACCATGTTTTTCTTACTCTAAATAACATTTTAACCAATATGAAGACTTATTTTGATTTGATAGTTAGGTGGCTACATTTACAACCATTTTCATTAATTTCTGCGCAAAACCTTGTTTCAACATTGACATTTTTTGTGGGGGGGGGGACTTTGTGGGTTGCAAAATTTGGGTTGTAAAATTGGGAAGCTGCATGTATCCTACAGGCCTCACTTCTCTCACACCTGATTTATAGGATCTACCTGCTTGTTTGGTAAATTACATGAGGAGTGTCATTATGTTAAGAATGGAAAAAAAATATTTGTCATTATTTCTTTTCTTGACTGAAAAATAGGTTTCTTAACACTTAAGAAAACCATTTGGGAACAGTAGTACAGTAGTGAGAATTTTGCATGGTTTTAATCTGGTATTCATGGATCCTGAAATCTTTCAAGAAATTATTCTGTGAAAAAATGCACATATGTGGGGTTTTGTTTTGTTTTGTATTTTGCATCAAAATCATGAAGGTTTTGTGTGAATCCCACACTTTTTCCAGACCTAAAAAAGAAGGTATTTCCAGAGAACTACAAGTTTTGTTTTCTTTTGGTTGTGCAAGATTACTTGGTTTTGTGCAAAGAGCAATCTTGCATACAACAACCCCCCAAAACAAAACAAAATGTGGCTATCTGGAAACTTTAACCCATTATCCTATTTTTAAAAATGACATTTTTGCTGCCCTCTCAACCTTGCATTTTTGTGCAACAACCCATATATATTTCTGCACAAAATAATTTCCTGAAAGAAAAAGCACCAATCAAGAACCACATAGAAATATTTACTTTCTCCCACAGCAGGGAAAAGAAATTTAGGTGGGGTGCAGATGGGCAGCTCTGGGCAGCCCCAGGAAGTGGCAGATTGGGGGCATGGCTATCCCATGCCATGGCCCCGATCCTCCCTTTTGCCACCCCCCAAAAAGCAGCAAAATGCCACTCTTTTCAGGGGCTTGAAAAGGCAGCCTTAAGAGCCGGTGTGTGGCTTTTCTTCACCCTTTCCAGTGCAGTGCGGCATCAGGATGGTGTCAGCCTGGGGTCGGGGTGGCCAGCGTATAGCTACCCCACCCCATCTCTGCCTCCAGAGGTCCTTAGATTATTCATCCTCACATGCAAACCTCCATCAGGAAGTTTTGGGAAACTGCCAATTAACTGCCCTGCAATCACCCATCCCTGTTTTAAATACATGATACAGTCTACACTTTGTTGTTGCTGTATGCCTTCAGCTTGTTTCCAACGTATGGTGGCCCTAAGGCAAACCTATCACAGGGTTTCTTGCCAAGATTTGTTCAGAGGTGGTTTACCTTTGCCTTCTACTGAGGCCAAGAGAGTGTGATTTGTCTAAGGTCACCTAATGTGTTTCCAAGGCCAAGCAGGAATGTGAACCCTTGTTCAAAACTCAAACCACTACAACATACTGGCTCTCTAGTCCACATTTTACCTTTTAATATTTAATTAGCAACATTTTAATTTGTTTATAGGGAGCACCTGGTCCTAGAGGGCCAATAGGACCTCCTGGAACACCAGGCAGCCCGGTAAGTAATTTGCTTTCTCCATACCTTTTGTAGACATTCATTTGGTTGGGGTCTTAAATAAACCATGCACTCACTAAAGGGACCATACAAAGCCCTTAATGTTCTTCAGTTCTGAATGTTGATTTATGAATGTGATAAGATTTTTTTAAAAATGTTGATATTGTTCGATGTTGCCTTGTTTTCAGGGACCTCCAGGACCAGAGGGCAAGCCAGGACTTCCAGGATTGCAAGGTCAAAGGGTGAGCAGCACTTCTGTTATTGCCTGCCTCAACTTGTTTACAGAATATTTTGCCAGTATTCTTTGGTATTGGGTTCAACAAAAGGATAGAAAGAGCTGTTTTAGTTGGAATGCCCAAGAGTTGGAATGCCCAAGAGTAGATAATCGAATTAGGAATAACTAACCCACCCACTCCCCGGTAGCTTGTTTTGATTTAATTTTGTTAACATAACAATTATTCCTTTTGATTTTATAGGCTTTTTTGGCCAGTTTTTAATTTTAATTTTGAACACGTTCAGATATCACAACAATTCAGCAAGACCCAAGGCTTAATATTGCTTCTTCCCAGAGAATAATTTATAATATGATGGAAGTTTGTCTATATTCAGATGGAAAGAGTTCTCTTCCTTACCCTCTCAGTTGTTAATTACTTGTGGAACTTTTTACACTTTTTTATATCAAGACTGTGGCTGCATCTACATTGCAGATGTAATTCAGTTTGGCTGCCATGGTTTATTGCTATGAAATTCTGGGATGTGTGGTTTTGTGACGATATTTAGACTCCTCTGTCAGATTGATCTAGTGTCACAATAAACTATAAATCTGAGGATTCTATGAATGAAGCCATGGCACTGAAAGCACTGTCAAAGTGCATTAATTCTGTAGTGTGGCAGCTAGTGCTCTTTATGACTATCATCTGGCCAGGTCAATATATCTTTTGGTGCTGGTTGTAGGTGGTCAGTGTTTTCTTGGGAAAGTATTGCTATCAAAGCCCAGGAGTCTCAAATACCTATGAGCAGAACAAGAATACAGGAGGAAAAAAAGTTATATTTGAATAAGAATGGGGTGTGCGTATCTGTGTATCTGTGTTTGTGTTATTAAGGTTATAATGGCTACTTTTGGTATTGCGAAAGCTTACCACTACTTTAAAAATGAACCAACGGTTCTTATATAACCATAATGTCAATCTTGTAAAGTCAAACACCCTGCACTTTTGAGGTATTTCCCCCCTTCTTTTCCCAAAGGCCAACACAGGTGCAAGTATGGATCTAAGCTTTGTACATATGCCCTTAAACAACCAATATTAGGGATGGAAACAATATTCAAAAAATATATGCAAAATGGTTGAAAAATGTGTTTTTGAGTCTTGAGAAACCCTGATTAGAAGAATTCTGGATTGATGATTTTTTTATTATTTATTTATTTATTTATTTATTTTTGCTGTTTGGGAGTTGTTCTGTGCAGTTTTTGCACATAGTTGTTTTGCACAGAAATCAGCATTTTGTGGACAGAAAACAGCAATTTCTGTGCGGGAAATAATATTTCTACACATAATATGTGCTGTTTCCTGTGCAGAAAATTATGTTTTCTTTACAAAATAAAGCACATGCAAATTCTGTGTCAAATAAGTCCAAAACTGAGAATAATCTTGGGAAACTGTAATTTTTTAAGGTTTTCTCACAATGGGGGAAAACATTTTTAAAATTAGAAACTAAGTGAAGAATTACACCTCTAGCTGAGATACAGGGGGGTTGCAGATTGCTAGAAATAGTGCAAATTGAGTCCACTTTTAGTGTTAGGGCTAGGGTTAGGGAATCATGGGAACTGTAGTTTATTGTGGCACCAGAGCTCTCTGACAGAGAAGGCCCAATATCTCAGAAAAAAACAATTCCTATGATTCCCTAGCACTAACCCTAACCCTAAAAGTGCACTGAATTTGCACTATTTCTGGCAGTTTGCAACCCCCCCACAGTCTACCCAGGGTTTGCAGTGACTGCATGATATATGTGTTGAATAATCAATACATTCCAAAATAATAACTCTGATGCCAGAAGGGTTGAGGGGGTTTAGCATTAAATTTGTGGAATTTTGTAGAAACTGAGTGTCTGATTCAATTGAAAATTCTCTGAATCACTGTTTTTATCCCCCTGAATAGAGAAAGACATTTCTTGCTATTTTGTTGGAGCATCCAGCCATTATTTTGGAGCCCATCTTTTTAGCCTCTCCACCATTATACAAGCTGGATCATTTGTTTTTATTGCTGTTCTTCAATCCCTGAAAATTCTCGTTAATCATGGCATCAGCCTAACATACTATAGTAATAAAAGCTGTAACAAGTGTCTAAGGAAGGAAAATGATGTAACAAACCCTGAGATAATAAATACTCATTGAGAAATGAGACTGATTCTCTCTAAAATGGATATAGATTTATACTGAATGATAGGTTGATTTTTCCCTTGCTTTTTCACTCTAGCAAGACCAAAGACTAGCAGGTAAAATTGCTTGCAATGAGAGCAACACACTCCTTTTCAAAGGGAATATCATTTTCCTCCCAGCTCATGTCATTCATTTGGAACATAACCTGTACAATAATGCCTTAAGCAAAGCGAGCAAACAGCACAGATGGTGATACTTCAGCTTTGCCAAAAAAAGTTAACTTTCCAACAAACCGATCATGAAGACTGACAATTAGATTCTGTCAAGGCTGACACAGAGATCTTGAAGAAGCAAACTACTGCAATGTTTTCCCTTAGCTGTCTTTCATTAACTGTCTTGATGCATTAAGTCCAAGAAGATAGGGGTTCCCATCATGACCTCCAACATTTCATAACTGAAAACCAGGACATATGTGACTAAGCTAAATCAGAGTGTGGTCAAGATGGCAAAAGTTATGAATGCGGAAAAACAGACAAGCTATGAGAGGCTGCAGCAATGTGCTTTTGCTTGAGTCTACTGGGAAAATTTATTTATGTATTTATGTATTTATTTATTTATTTATGGGATGTATCGCCTGCCTTTCTCCCAAAATGGGATTCAAGGCAGCTTCAAATGGGATTCAAGTTTAAGATTCCACCTGTTCTCCTCTCCCCCATGCTGAGTTAACTGAGTGAAAACTACTTTTGCACTTTGCACTCAGTTTGCAGACATTGAAGTAAGCTGAGAACAAAGGGAGAAATGAGAGGAGGAGAGGAAAACTAGGACATTTGTAAAACAGTTGAAAAAATGAGATGGCAGAGTATTAATAGGTACTGTCCCTGCTAGCTCTTTGCTACTTTAGATTGTTAAGGAAAAAGCAACATGGGATATACAGTAATAGAAATAAAAATATGTATGTGAATGTCAAAGTGACTAAGCAGGAGCAATCAGGAAGATACACAGGTGAAAAAGATAATATAATTAAGAAGCCTTGAGAGCCAAGGACAAAGTTATAGAAGGTATATTGAGAACACCTGTGATAGATTGCAAACACCTGAGACTCATTAAGTGGTCAAGGTAAAGTGATGAAACACTTGGGTTGGTCTTAGGTATGGGATGATCTATGTGGACCAATCAAGATGTATGTACACACCCACTGGGTGGAAACTGACTGGTGGCTGGTGTCTAACAATGGCTATAAATTGCAATGTTTGCTAATGTACATTGTGGAGTAGTTTGGTGTATTGTGGAGTAGTTTTGGAGATATTGTGAAGTGTAGAGATTGTGATTTGTAGGGCATATAGTATTTGTGTATATAGTAGAATAAAGTAGATCTTTTATATAAGACTACTGAGTTGTCTGGTGTCTTGAGGGAAGATACAAGAGCCAGAAGAATCCTGGAGAAGTTTGGAGACATCTCAGGAAGAAGAGTGAGAAGGCTTGGAGAGTTTGTCAGGGTCTTCAGCCTATTCTCTGAAACTCTGCTGCTTGGGAAAGAAGCATCAACCACTGATCAAAGCTGGTCAGCTCTGCTGCATAACAAGGTGGTGAGTTAGAGCCAGAGGTGAAAAGCTACAACTCCCATCATCCCTGACATAGATGGCCTTTGCTTTCATAATCTTCTCAACAATAGGGTTGGGCAAGCCTAGGAAAGTCAGAGCCCTTCCAAACTGTGGGCCAATCCTCATAATCTATACATGACTTAGGGGGGTTGCAGACTACTAGAAATAGTGCAAATTGAGTCCACTTTTAAGGTTAGGGTTAGGGTTAGGGAATCATGGGGACTGTAGTTTATTGTGGCACCAGAGCTCTCTGACAGAGAAGGCTCAATGTCCCAGAAAAAAAACAATTCCCATGATTCCCTAGCACTAACCCTAACCCTAAAAGTGGACTCAATTTGCACTATTTCTGGCAGTCTGCAATCCCCCTTAGATAACATTCTGGTTACTTCTCATAGCAATTTGGGGCAGTTTGAGGCCTTTTGGGGTGTGTGGAGGCCAATAAAAGTAGAAAGTCCACCTACTAGAGGACTCAGGAAGTGTGAATCTCTGTCCCTTTGACCAAAAGCATGACAATTTGGAGAGAAAGGGTATGTCTACATCTTGTACAAACACCACTCCCTGACTGCATGTGTGCTAGGCCAAACAATTCCTAATTATTAGCATAATTCAATGACCTTTGGGTTCTTTCACACCACACAATTATAGCACTATGATTCCACTTTTACTATGGCTGCATCCTAGAGAATCCCGGGGTTTGTAGTTTAGTAATGCATTAAAGTTCTCTGGCTGAAGAGTTTCTGTTGTTCTACATAAACTGCACATAAGATTGAACCATGGCAGTTTAGATGGAACCATGGCATTATAATTGTGTTTTGTGGATGCACCCATGATTGCCATCATTTTTTTACAAAGAAAAACTTTCAAGATTAATTTATGAAATTTGCTGCTCTACATTAAGGCCAATAGCTTTACAAGGGTATTAGTCCAATTAACATACTGTTGGTCTATCTGTGGATACTAGCCGTGGTAGAATATCTGTAGTTTGCATTTGAAAACCAGTTGCTACAAACACCTAGCAGGCGAGACTGTTCCTCTAATTTGGATTGGGGCAGAAGAATAGCTCATTCTGAATTTGCATACAAATTTATATAAGTTTCACCTTCTTTAACAATAAGAAAATTGAAATGCAAGTTGTAAATGGAAACTTATTTTGTTATACAGTTCTTTAGGCAATGAATGAGTACAAAAAAAAGACAAACATTAGGGAAAACAGTGCATTTTGCTGGAATATGTGTATGCTTCTACACAAATAGAAAGTGTATAAGGGGAGATTGCTTGCAAAAATGGAATTAGGAAAAACAGGTGCTTCTAGGCATACATTAATGTGTACATTAGAAAATATGCATGGGAACGCATTATTATTTTTCTTTATATGGTAGCAAGCCAAAACAGCCATAATACTGGAGATACAACATGATATATGAAAAAAAGATAAAGAAAAAATGAGAAAAGGAAAATTGAGGATGAGGAAATGTATGATTTGCAGGATATAATAATTGGTGAAGAATATTCATTAACAGATGTTGCCTGGAGTTTATGGCAAAAATGGCAAGTTTTGCTTTGTATTTTTAATGTGCCTGGAGTTTATGCCAATATGATATTCAATCCTGCATAGGGTATGAACCACTTCATTGAACTGAAATGAAGAGACTGGCCCATTTTACAATGATTTGTGTGGGCTTTTCTGAAACATCTCACTGGTGTTTATTGGAAATGAGATGTCATCCTGAGTGAATGTTTGGTATTATTATTGTTTGTTTATTTATTATTTGATCAAATATTTGATCCCTCTTGTGACATGGTTCTGAAGGCAGCTTGCAACAGGGCTAAAACAAATCTTCTAGCTCAGAAGGCCTCCCAGGTTCTTATTTAGAAACATCTCTGCAAGAAAATGTGGCTTTCCGTTCATCATATTTATTCCATTAACAGCAAATATTTGATTGATAGTCTAGGCCTTAAATTATAGTTTACATTAATTCCAAGGAAGATCATATTTGTTCCAAATACAACAGATGATTCAAAATGTGTCATTGTACAAGTTGCTGACATGGACTATTTTTTTTTAAAAAAATAAAGCAACAGTTGTTTTATTGGATTGACAATCTGTCAACACCCTGAAAATGGCCTTAAATACAATTTTCAAATTAAAAGGTTGGAAATTGGAAGGGGTGTGTGTGACAACTTGAAGCCTGTCCACATGCCCTTTTGAATCCAAGAACAAAAGTTTAAGAATCCCCAATCTAAAGGGGGCACAAAGGGCTGGAGCAGATGGGCAGGGAAAAGCGGCTCAATCATGGGTTTTCCGAAAATAGATCAAAACTCCACTGTCCATATGGCCTGCTCCTAAGGAGAGGCGACCACTCACAGCAGTCACCTCTCCACCATGCATTCACACCATCACACAAACACACTGCCTGTGAACTCCAGTTACCTGCCTCTTCCTGCCATTCCATTGGATGCGTACCTGTATGATCGGCCACACAGTCTCATGTGCAATGCTCTGCCTGTATAGTGCATTGGTACATTGGTTTGCCAAGTGATACATTAGCAAAGTACAATCATGTAGACCCCCAATCATGATACCTTCACCTGTCTTCATCCTATGCCACCCATTGGACTATTTGGTTTGTATATACTGTAATTACACCCATTGCATTATTGGCGATCACCTTTTGGCTTTGCCATAGTCCCATACTGGAACTGGGCTACTTATATGCCAATGCAATAACATGCATTTTATGCCTTGAGTTGGAGTATCCCAGATTCTTTTTGCTCCAGTTTTTAACCCTGGAGCACAGCTTCCTTTCATTTTCCACCTGGTTTTGCCATGTGTGTCTTCTAAACACCCCACATTCAAAGCAGTTAGAAGCCATTTTAAATTATTATTAGTATTAGTATTAGATGTTTGTATGAAAGGTGGCAGTTCAGACCATCACAAAGGATTGACTTTCCCCAAAACTGGGACTCAGGGTGGCTCAAAACATTAAAAAATGGTACAGCATACAAAAATAGTACATTAAAATAGAATTAAATTATTACAATATTAAAACAAGTTACATGTTAAAGGAATAAAATACAATTAAAAGATAAAAATGTTAAAAATACTTTAAAGCAATACAACAGCACTGCATCCCATGCTTTAAAAACTTGCTGTTTTAAATGCCTACCTAAACAGGTAGGTCTTAGCCTGCTGGAGGAAGGATATTTGGCCAGTGTGGACTATCCCATATTCATGATGGTTTCTTCCACATTCCTCAAGTTCGCTATAAAACCACTTTAAGTGTCATGGCTGCATCCTATGGAATCCTAGGATCTGAAGTCTCATGAGGTAGAATTCCCTTCCAGAGACCTATAGCATCTCATCAAACTGCATAGCCAAGATTCTGTAAGATGTAGCTGTGGTAGTTATAAACATATCAAAATGGTATGTTTGTCCAGCATGCAAACGATTTATGAGTAACACTATATAATAGCTGGTTGTGCCTAGCCTTCTGATATGCAGGATGTCATTTTGGAATGTCTTGTGTTCTCTCTTTGTCTGTGGCTCCATCTGCACTGCAGAAATAATCCAGTTTGACACTACTTTAATTGCCTTACCTCAATGCTATGAAATTCAGGGATTTGTAGTTTGTTGTGGCACCAGAACTCTTTAAATGTATCACAAAAGGCTAAATGTCTCACAAAACTCCTATCACCAGAATTCCATAGCATTGAGCCATGACAGCTAAAGTGGTGTTACACTGGATTATTTATGTAGTGCAGATGCAGCCTCTGCTTTTAAAAAAAAATCCCATCAGTCAATCTACCTATTATCTATCTATCTATCTATCTATCTATCTATCTATCTATCTATCCACCTATCTATCCATCCACCTTTCTATTGATCCATCACCTGGAGAGTATTTTCATTCATGTTCAAGGACAAAGAAAATATATAACAACAATTATTTTATATGTTGTGATTTTGATTTTGCTGTCTCTGGACCTTAATAAGAATTATTGTTGAAAAAGAAAATATATAAGCTTGCTATCTCATCTACAAGGAGTTAAATACAGTGTTGTGGCAATACTTGTATTTTAATAAAAACACACACAAAAATTCTGTTTTCATAGAGTACATTTTGCTCCACTGGAAGTAATCACAAATTAGTCATTTGCATGTGGAAAGGAGCATTTCTTTGAATCTATCTATTTTCTAGTTTACATAGTAAATCTAATAAACTATGCTGAATGGATATTATGGCTTCAATTTCACAAGATTACCTAAACAGTAGTTTATCTCATAGGCATGAAAACAATTTCCTGCATTATGAAGAAAATTTTCATTCTTGATTTTAATGTTACTTTTTTTGAAGTTTTTGTTTTTTCTAACATTTGTTGCTTAGTGGCAAGGAAAAATGAAGGCATAATGAGATAAACACAGATCTAACAGAGATGTAAATAACAAAATATTGGGTTCGTGGTGTCCACAGAGAGCAAAAATTATTGAAGCCAACTTATCACAGGGTTGTTAAGGCAAGATTTGTTGATTTGCTGGGGTGGGGAGGGAGAGTGTCATTTGCGTTTTTCTGCAGCTGAGAGAGTGTGACTTGCCCAAGGTCACCCAGTGGGTTTTGACATCTGAGTGTGGATTCACACTCTGTTTTTCTGAAATTGAAATCCAACTCTCAAACCATTGGGCTACACTGATCATGTAATACACACTGTAGATAAAATGCTGTACACAAATGTAAAGGGCAGTTGAAGCTATGGAATCTCCCTGATGTAAACTCTTCCTCTTCATGCTTTCTGATATGGATCAGTCAGATAAAGATTTGAATCTCCACCTTCTCTTGATATGGTTAGTAATTCTCCACATTCTGTTTCATATTTAGGGCAAGAAAGGTGAGATTGGTCTCCCAGGAGTTGATGGATTGGCAGGACCCCCGGTAAGTAATACTTATTGCTTGGCAATCTGATCTAAAATCCAAAGGGCACAGAACTCAGACTTTAATAAAACTGTTTGCTACATTGAAGATCAAGAAGCAATTTCCTTCCATTACAGATAAGTGCAGTTCTATGTCCTTTTATTTACACACACACTCCTGACATAATGCGTAGCTTGATTTAGTTGCAGAGGTAACTTATGAAGAACTTTGCAAAGTATGCCTGCTCTTTATATATGATGTATCTCATAAATAATTTGTCAACTGTCTTTCCCTTAATAAGGATGACCTACTAGTGATATCTAAAGTGCCATTGGTATACACAATACCAATAAATATCACCATAATTCAAGTATATCCAACCACCAACCACAGAGGCAGAACAGAAAGAAACTGATAGATTCTATGAAGGAGTACAGGAAAAAAAGTTGACAGCACACCAACATAGGATGTCAAGCTGATCATTGGAAATTGGAATGCAAAAGTTGGAAACAAAGAGAAATCAAAAACAGTAGGCAGATTTGGATTGGGCAAAAGAAACAAAGCAGGTGAGCATCTCATAGATTTTTGTGAAGCCAACAACCTACTCATTGCAAACACATTTTTCATACAACCAGAAAGAAAGCTATACACATGGACTTCACCAGATGGTCAACACAAAAATAAAATAGATTATATAATTGGAAGTAAAAGATGGCAGAATCTATAATGGTAACCAAGACTAGACCAGGTGCTGACTGTGGCACAGATCACAATGTACTCATATTAAAAATTAAAGTAAGACTCAAGAAGAAAACAAAACCAGTGATTATACCCAAATATGATCTAAATAATATCTCAACAGAATTTACTGACAACATAAGAAACAGCTTCGCACTATTAAGCATAATAGACTGAGAACCAGAGGAACCATGGTCTGAAGCCTGGGACATAATAAAAGAAGAATTCAGACAGACACTTTCAATATACTAAAAGAGAAAAAAAAAACATGAATGACAGAAGAAACACTACAAGAAGAAAAACAAAAGGGAGATAGGAGCAAATTAAGAATTATGAATGCAACAGTACAACGGCTTGTGCAGAAAGATAAAGAAAATTACTACAGTGACAAATGCAGAAAAAAAAAGTAAGAACAAGAGATCTATTTCACAAGATCCAGGAAATCAAAGGAAAATTCAGACCAAGGACTGGGATGATCTATGACAATAAAAATAACATAATTAAATACCAGGAAGGAATAAAAAGACATTGGATGCAATACACAAAAGAATTATACAAAAGAGATGACAAAATGAAGGACACATGGAATGAAGAGCCATATGAAGATGAACCCCAAATTCTAAAAAAAAGTGAGGTGGAAACTGCAATAAGAGAAATTGTGAAAAACAAATCACCAAGAACAGAAGATATTCCAATTGAACTACTGCAATCCACAGTGACAGAGTCAACTCTAGTGATAATCAACATACGTCAACAGATATGGAAAACAAAACGAGAGCCAACATATTGGAAATCCACAAAAAGGGAGACACAAGAGACTACAGCACTATAGAACCATAGCACTGATCTCCCATGCAAGCAAAATCATACTCAAAATTCTGCAACATAGACTCCAACCATACATGGAGAGAGAAATCCCAGAGGTTCAAGCAGGCTTCAGGAAAGGAAGAGGCACTAGGGTCCACATTGCAAACATACAATGGCTAATGGTGCACACCAGGGAATTCCAAAAGAAAATCAGCATGTGCTTTATAGACTATAGCAAAGCCTTTGACTGCATAGATCATGAAAGGCTATGAAATGCCCTTAAAGACATGGGAGTGCCAATACATCTGATAGTCATGATGAGGAATCAGTACTTAGGACAAGAGGCTACTTTCAGAACAGAACATGGAGAAACTGAATGGTCCCCAACTGGCAAAGGGGTCAGACAAGGCTGCATCATTTCACTTTATCTGTTCAACTTGCATGCAGAACATATTGTAAGAAAAGTAGGCTTGGACACAGAAGAAGCAAGAGTGAAAACAAGAGGAAGGAATGCCAACAATCTAAGATATGCTGATGACACTCTAAGACAGGGGTAGGCAACCTTTCCCCTTTAAGGGCCGAGGGACTTCAGCTCCCAGAATCCCAGGAGCTATTGGCCAACATGGGACTATTGGCCAACATGGCTGAGGCTTCTGGGAGCAGAAGTCCCTTGGCCCTTAAAGGGGAAAGGTTGCCTACCCCTGCTCTAAGATATGCAGATATGCAGGAGCCCTGGTGGCGCAGTGGTTAAATGCATGTATTGCAGCCACTCACCCATAGACCACAAGGTTGCGAGTTCAGTAATAACCAGGGCACAGGCTTGAATCAGGCCTGCATCCTTCCAAGGTCGCTAAAATGAAGACCCAACTGTTGGGGGGCAATGAGCTTACAGTTGTAAACCACTTAGACACTTCATAGCGCAGTATGAAGCGGTATATAAATGAAGCTGCTTTGCTTTGAAGCTGAACACCATAATGCTAGCATGAAGCCTGACAGACCTGGAACACCTACTAAGGGAGATCAAAGAGGAAAGTGCAAAGGTAGGCTTAATGTTGAACATAAAGAAAACAAAAATAATGACCACCGAGGACCTTCACAAGTTCAAACCAGGAAATGAAGAAATAGAAATAGTAAAAGAACTCTCATACTGGGATCAAACATTGATAGAAATGGGGACTGTAGTCAGGAAATCAAAAGGAAGACTAGGAATGGGGGGAGTGGCTATGAAAGAACTAGAAAAGATTCTAAAATGCAAAGATATACAACTCAGAACAAAGGTTAGAACAGAGGTAGGCAAACTTTTTGAGACGGGGGCTGGGTTGCTGTCCCTCAGACAATTGGGGGGCCGAAGCACCAAAAATAAATAAATAAATAAAAATAAAATTTTATTTTTTTTAAAAAAAATTAATAAAATATGCATGCACACTCTCTCAGCTCCAGAAAAGCCATGACAAACCTCCTGTGGAGATTTTGCCAAGAAAACCCCAAGAACAAGTAATAACAATAATAATATCATCATGGCGGGTGGCCGGGCGGCGGCGGCAGCAGGACTGGCCTGGGGCCAGTCCAAAGGCCTCAGGGGGCCACATCCGCCCGCCCCCCCCCAGGCCTTAGTTTGCCTACCCCTGGGTTAGAATCATGCAAGCCGTCATATTTCCTATTACCATGTATGGATGTGAGAGCTGGATAGTTAAGAAAGACGATAGGAAGGAAATCAATGCATTTGAGTTGTGGTGCTGGAGAAGAGGGCTGAGATACCATGGACAGCCAAAAGGACCAACAAATGGGTCCTAGAGCAGATCAAGCTAGAAATCTCCCTGGAAGCCAAGATGACCAAAGTGTGAGTCTGTCCTACGTCGAACATATCATGAGAAGGAAGGACTCATTGGAAAAGACAGTAATGCTGGGAAAGGTGGAGGGGAAGTAGGAAGAGAGGAAGGCCACATGCCATATGGATGGACTCTGTGAAGGAAGTCATGGGTATTAAGGGATTGCAGGAATTAAGCAGAGCAGTGGAGGACAGAGAGTCTTGGAGATGAATTATCCATAGGGTCACCATGAGTCAAGATCAACTTGAGGGCAGTTAACAACAAACAACAAATGCACAATATAGAGTTTCAGATCCAAAGTATAGTCTCCTGCTTTTTTTAAGATTGCACTGTCTTCATTCCCAATTACATGTTTAGGCTGCTCGATCAGATCAAAATACAACCTCCCCTCCCCCATACAACTACGTTCCTAGGGGAGCTAGCAGGACTGTGTCCATTCTATTCGTGCAGTAGCTAACGAGATGTGTACAACAGCAGGATATGTGTGCAGCAATACGCTCCACCTCACATTACACATAACTGATGGAGAGAGGTATAGGGTAGAACTACACCGTAGAAATAATGCAGTTTGACTCCCCTTTTTAAAAAAAAGTGCTGTAGTTCCATCCTATGGAATCCTGGGTTTTGTAGTTTTTCAATGTTTTTAGCCTTCTCTGCTGGAGTGTGCTGGTACCTCACAAAATTACCAATCCCAGAATTCTGTAGCACAGAGCCGTGGCAGTTAAAGTTATGTCAATTGTATTAATTTTACCCTATAGATGCACCCATACTGCCTCTGATACTGAATGTGATATATAGCCATCTTGAATAGAAGACTATAATAGCCCTAACCTCCATGAGATTATAAATTCTTTGACAGAGAAGGCTAAATGTCTCACAAAAATCACACTTCTCAGAATTCTATAGCACTGAACCACTGCCATGGCACAATATTATGGAATTCTGGAATTTGTAGTTTTGTGAAATATTTAGCATTCCTCCCAGAGAGCTCTGGTGCCACAACAAACAGCAAATCCTAAGATTCCTTAGCACCAAGCTGTGACAGTAAAAATGGTATGAAACTGCATTAATTCTGCAGGGTGGCAGCACCATAGTCTAACGCTCAAGCCACTGCCACTCCAGTGTTATCATTTTGATATTTTTGTTGGGTATTAAACATTCAGTTCAAGGTTGTGGAAACAGTTAAAAATATCATATCATTATGCTCACATATGCATAAAAGGTCCATGAGATGCATATGTATTTGCGGATTGTTGGGTATTTGGTTGCATTTTCAGTTGTGCATTCAGTTGTGCAGCATTGCCATTGAACACAAGGGTGTGTACCACACTCTATATAACTCTACATGCAGACACTGATGAAGGATCATGACATATGGATAGTAATGTAAGGGTGCAATCTTAGAATACTTACTTAGGAGTAAGGCCTGTTTAATCCAGGCCTTCTGAGTAAACATGAATTTACACAACACAATTATACGATACAGGGTCATATTTATGGCATATAAATTTTCTGGGCTGGACTATCAAATAATGTGGACTTTGGGTTTTATGTGAGGTTATGCTGCAATGAAAGATGGAATCCTTGAGGGGTCACAAAACAATTTCTTGTATCCTGTAAGCAGAGTTCATCTGCATGAGAAAAGAGACAGATGAAGGAAAAGTCCCAATAACCTGATTTTCTTGATGCATATCTATGCAAGCACAGTGTGGGTTTTCTTTGTGTGTCTACTTAATTCAGGGCACAGTGTCCAAGAGCAACACAAAAGAAAATTAAACCTTTTCATCACAATGCAAGAAATCCCTGATTTTGTAGCCTTCTAAACCTAGGATGATCTCCAGAGGCATTGGCTATGCAGAAATCCAGTCATGCTTAGCAGTCAGATAGCCTCAGGGTAATTCTGAATGGTTTTTTGTTTGTTTGTTTTTGTTTTGTTTAGATCAGGAAGCTATTTTATTTCCTAAAATAATGCTGGCCTTCGCCTCCTCAGGCTGCCTCACTTAATAACCTGGGACTTGGCTCATTTGTGATACCATAAAACAAGCACTTAAAAAGATTAAAAAGGCAAAGCAGTCAGCTGTACTGGGCTTTTGTGCTGTAATAGCCAAGTATTTAGCATTTTGCTGTAATTTTCCTAGTATTATATTACCGATTTAAACAGACAGTAGCTATTGCACTTGCCAAGGTTTCTTTTTAGCATAAACATCCAAGCACCTGATGAATGGAAGGCAGTTACCTAAATGCAAATTCCCTAGTGAGGTAAAAGATACTTTAGAAACTCTGCAAAGGTTTAATTTCAAGATGTATGTATTCACAGAATTCAGAGGCATAGCCTTGCTAGCCTGGAATATCAGTATGCAAAGGGATTTTGTAGCACCTTTGAGACTAAACGTGTGAAAGAAGTTGCCGAATAAGCTTTTGTAGATTTGGTCTACTTGAAGAAGATTTATTTACATAGATTTGGTCTACTTGAGGAATATTTCTTTGCATACGCACATTCACAGAATTCAAAGGCATAGCTCTCTTAGGTCTGGAAAATCAGTATGCAAAGGGACCTTGTAGCACCTTTGAGGCTAAAGGGCTATGCAGACAGGCAGCTCTGGGCTGCCCCTGCTAGCGGTGGTTTGGGGCTGTAGCAACCACATGCCACGGCCCCAATCCTCCCTTTTGCTGCCCCTAAAAGAGCAGCAAAATGCTGCTCCTTTTAGGGGCGGCAAAAGGCCACCCTAACAGCCGGTGCCGTGGCTCTTCTGTGCCCTTTCAGGGCAGTGTGTCTACACGCTGTGCCAGGAGGGCATCTATACAGGTGCATGGCATCAGGATGACGTCAGGATGGGGTTAGGGTGGCCGGG
This sequence comes from Phrynosoma blainvillii, assembly GCA_026167975.1. Classification (NCBI taxonomy): domain Eukaryota; kingdom Metazoa; phylum Chordata; class Lepidosauria; order Squamata; family Phrynosomatidae; genus Phrynosoma; species Phrynosoma blainvillii. The sequence goes on from JANUYF010000004.1 coordinate 10,624,147, forward strand.
ATGCAGCTGCCTCACCCCAACTTTACCCGCAGGCTGGCCCTTTAGGCTGATCTGCAACACCCCTAACTGAAAGAGAGAAGTTGTAGCGTGAGCTTTCATAGACTTGAGTCTACTTCCTCAGATGCAGTTAGTGGAGACCTATATAAGCAGTCTGTGTGTGAGAATGTCCAAAGGAATGCAAAACTTTGTGGGTGAGGAGATGAGGTGACAAGTTCAGTTTTAACTATGATTATTGGAAGACAAGGCAGGGGAAGAATGTTGCCTAAAACCAAGGGGAGTAGATAACCATATGAATGGATACTGGGATATACTGTGGGTTATCTACTCCCCTTGGCTTTAGGCAACATCCTTCTCCTGCCTTGTCCTGATTTATGATGACCCTAAGGCAAACCTGTCATGGGGTTTTCTTGGCAAGATTTGTACAGAGGAGTTTTGCCACTGCCTTCCCCTGAGGCTCAGAGCATGTGATTTACCCAAGGTCACCCGGTGAGTTTCATGGCTGAGCTGGGAATCGAACCCTAGTCTCCAGAGTCCTAGTCCAATACCCAAACCACTAAGCCATGCTGGTTCTGGGTGTTAACTATGGGGGGCTGCAGACTGCCAGAAATAGTGCAAATGGAGTCCACTTTTAGGGTTAGGGTTAGGGCTAGGGAATCGTTGGAACTGTAGTTTATTGTGGCACCAGAACTCTCTGACAGAGAAGGCTCAATGTTTCAGAAAAAAACAAAACAATTTTCATGATTCCCTAGCACTAACCCTAACCCTAAAAGTGGACTCAATTTGCACTATTTCTGGCAGTCTGCAACCCCCCTATGTGAGCATTAATTGATACAGAGCACTGGAACTGAAAAGATGTGCAATTCTAAACTATTCTAATATAGTACAAGACCTTGTGAGTCAATTAAAAATACTTAAAGATGGGTGGAACTGACTTTCCCCAAAGAATTGTGTAAATAAAGCTTTTCCAAGTTGAGGTGATCAGAGTTTTTCACATTGCTGCTTATAAGTAAATCCTTCTGCATTCAATGGTGCTTAATTCCAAATATGTGGAAATAGCATTGCTGCCTTAGTTTGATTAACATCTACATATTCATTTTCCTAAGTAACATCTGATAGCAATATCTCCTATGCAGGCTCATTTACTTCAGTGTTCTTGCTAGAGGAAACAGTACCCAATTATGGTTGCTTATCCCATTGAGTTCAATGGGGTTTAGGGTCTTTCCATATAATTGGCTTTTTTTCAGTTGACATTGGGGGGTTGCAGATGGGTGGCTCTGGACCGCCCCAGAGAAATGGTGGATCGGGGCCACGGCTACCGTACGCCGTGGCCCTGATCCTACCTTTTTCCACCATGAAAAAAGCGGCAGAATGCCACTCCTTTCAGGGGCGGCAAAAGGGCACTGTAAGAGCTGGCACGTGGCTCTTTTTTGCCCATTTCAGCACAGAGCGTAAGAATGTATAACAGTGTGCAGCATTAGGACGCTGCCAGCATGGTGTTGTGGTGGCCGGCGTGCGGCCGCCCCGCCCCATCTCTGCTTCCAAGCCGGCCCTTTGGGCCAATGTGCAGAAGCCCATTATGAGTTATGTGGACTAGGGTAATGCAGAACCCTCTATGATAATGATCTATCTATCTATCTATCTATCATCTGTCATCTATCTATTTATCTAACATTAGGCAAAGTTAGTGGTAACTCTAGTGCAGATGTCATTTCCTTGAATAGTACTTCTGTTCCAAGCATGTCACATATTTTTGGCACTCAAAGCCAAAATATTTTTTTCTCTTTTATTTGACATGTTCCCTCATTATATGTTAAATAACTTTGCTCTTATTGCTGGTCATTTTGCTCCCTCTATTGGTAAGTTACTGTAAAGCAACACTCCATAAAGTTTATTTGCAATTTGTGACATTGCACATGTTATGTTAGCTGCTTTGGATTCCATCTTGCAATAAAGGTGGGGTTTAAATTTAATCAATCATTCAATCAATCAATCAGCCAGTAAATAAACAAATGTTCTATAAATTCCTTCAGACAACTTATCAGTTTTTTTATTGCTTAACATTTGACCTTCTCTCTCTTTATTTGTTTATCAATCTTGTTTGAAATGTGTGAATATATGTACGTTTATATGCTTTACCACAAGTACAGATTTTCTGGTAATTTGGGATATTATTTAGGGACATTGTAATGGCTCAGAATGAAGAGCCAGGATTTGCTAATTTGTTGATAGTAAACTGACTACAAGTAATTACTTTTTCCAAACATGCCACCCGAGGCAGTTCACATCATGGAAGAAAGTATAAAACAGTTAGAAAAATGACCATGTTAAAGCATCAGTACTTTCAAACAATGTAAAATAATTTAAAAACTTGAGGATGAGAAGGAAAGTACTCAACCAAAAGACCTTATTAAATAGCCAGTTAATCAATCAAATGTCTACTCAAATAAAAAAACGTCTTCACATCCAAGGAAGAGACCTCTCGTAGGATAGAATTCCACAGTTTTGGGAGCAACCACTAAGAAGGCCCTCTTCCATGTCCTCACCAAACAACTTATGTGCATTGTTGTTGTTCTGTATGCTCCCCCCCCCCCCCAATGTCTTGGTATTCAATATTGTAAATCTGAAATGGTACAATCCTCCACTCAGTTTCTTGTCTAAGAAAATGGCTTTAAAACCTGTATGTTTATTTCTTTTTATGGTGCCTAATAGATGAGATGGAACAGTGGGTTTTGTAATGCCTTACAAACTTCTAAGTGTTTGGGGATGAGTGCTGCATTATTGGGACCATCACTTTTTCCCCACAGAGGAATGGTATTGTACTATTCTTTGGATGGTTTTAGATTGCCAGCTCTTTCTTCCAAACAGCTACTATTCAGTGAAGAAACTCAACAGGTAGAGTTTCCCCTACCAATGTTGAAAAAAGAAAGTTGCATTCCTAGATGTTGCCTCACAACATAGAGTTTCCAAAAGAAGAGGAGAGAGAGTGAGATCAAGAAACAAATAATCAGTTAATGAGTGTTAATGTATCTCTTTTTGTGTATTTCATCACAGGGTCCACCAGGCCTTCCTGGAGTTGCTGGTCCTGCTGGTCCTGCTGGCCCTCCAGTAAGAAAATTGCTTTCTTAAATACTATTGTCATACTCACAATGGGAGATTGTCCTAAAGCTTCCTCTTAAATGCCTAGGGTGGGAGATCTGGGTTACTGTTCTATGTGCTGTTGAGGTCAAAGTACAACATGTTGGTTATTAAAGCCCTACATGGTTTGGGTCCACCTTCACCTTGTATCACCTCCACCTTCACCCTGTAGACTCAGGTTCTCTGGAGGACATCCACTTCAACCAGCCAAAACTAGACTGGCAACTGACACCCAGAGGACCTTTTCATTATCCATTGTTAGACTCTGGAATGACCAGCCAGGAGAAATTCAACAACTGTCTGTATTTCAAACAGTATTAAAGACTCTCTTCTCTTCTGGCAGGCCTACTCAGTTGATTTTAAACTATGAATTTTAAATTAGTATATGTTAGTTAGATGATTTCAATGTGTAATGGTCATTTTAATCCTATGCATATGCATTTTAACTTATGTGTAAAATAGTTTTATGTATTTTAATCTATGCTGTACCCTGCCCCAAGCCTTGGAGAGAGGCAGGTTGTATTATTATTATTATTATTATTATTATTATTATTATTATTATTAGGCAAACCAGATTGATGAGATACAATCCCCTGGGAGGTTCTCTGATAAAGTCCCATGAAATGTGAGACCACAGATATAGAAGCTTTGTCCCAGTCCTCTCTCATTTCAATGGAGAACATACAGAAGAAACTCTCTTCTGATGGTAATGGTGGTAGATGGTTGTAGTAGATGGTTGTAGGCTTGGAAAAGGCTGACCAGAGGACTACAGTTCCCAAAACTGCCTAGTCTCCATGGTCACTTAGGTACTGTGGGAGGAGTAGTCAGGCCAAAAATTACGAGGAAACATTTTTAGTTTTTTATGGGTTTTTCGGGATGTGTGGCCATGTTCCAGAAGAGTTTCTTTCTGATGTTTTGCCAGCATCTGTGGCTGGCATCTTCAGAGAACCTATGACTTCACATTTTTATTTTTATTTTTTGGCACCATAGCTCCCAGAATAGCATGAAAAAGTTACCACCATGACAGCTTCAGGATTCCAAGAGTTGTAGTGGGTTGGAAAGGGGAACCCTGCCATCCTTTTGTGGGGATGGAGGAATCTGTTTTGACCTCTCCATCCTTTGTTGAACTAAATTTCAAGTCCTTCCCATCCCAATTTGTGAAAAAAAATGGAAGATTTAGGCCATTTCCTATCAAAAAACCAGCCACAGAAAATTCTCAAGCACCTGCATCAACAAGATTCATTAGGTACAACCATGTTGAGTATGGAATGGATCATATTTTGTCGGCATATTTCTCATGTAGCTGCTAAAGATCAGCTACAGCAGCAGTTGGTGACATCCATGTTAGTGGGAAGTGAATCCACTCTGGGTTTTACCCCAAACTTTAAAGAAAGGTCTTCAACCTATTTTGGAGAGGATTCATTATCCACTATTAGAAAAGCCAGCACTTACCAAAGGATAAGGAGTCTATGTATAAAGAGGGTTGGTAGCACTACAAAGAGTACATAAAGATTCAGAACTAGACTTTGAGAGATATGCACTCAAAGCCTTCTGCCTGAATGGGTGAATCTGTCATGCTTGCTTTCTCCTTTATTTTATTTTTAAAAAAGATCTCAAATTATTTTTTGCAGCCATAAGATTTGAATGTAGAAGCTAGAGATTGTCTTAACTATACCTTGGAAAAGTTACTGTTTGTACCACTTCTCTCAGAATCTTCCAGCTAGTGTTGGCTTAGAGATTCTGGGTGTGGAGTCCAAAATGTAATTTTTTAGTTTCATTTTTAAATGCATGCTACACTCGCCCTTAATAAAAATTATGAAGGAGATAAGTACAAAAGGCAAAATATGATATGTTGCTTGTCATTCTAGGGGTTACCTGGAGAAATTGGAAGAAACGGACAGCCTGGACCACCTGTAAGTGCTTTAAGGCTCTCAAAAAGACAGAATCCTGAATATTTGGACTTGGAGATGGGTGGACTACAAAGCCAAAATATTCAAGCCCGCCTTATTGGAGACTGGGGGGGGGGGAGTAGGGAAAGAACTGTGTTTGTCTGTGCATGTGTGAATGGATCACTTGGCATTTCTTCAGTCGTGGAAAGATGGATGGAACATCAGCCTATTCTGCAAAGGTGACATTCAATAAACTAAGGCTGCTTCCATACTGCAAAATTAATGCAGTTGGATGCCGCTTTGACTGCCATGGCTCAAAGCTGTGGAATTCTGGGTATTGTAGCTTTGTGAAACATTTATTCTTCTCTGTCAGAGAGCTCTGGTGCCCCATCAAACAACAGATCCCAAAATCCCATATCATGAAGCCATGGCGGTTAAAGTCATGTCAGACTGGATCATTTCTGCAGTGTGGATGCAGCCTAAGAATGTTCAGATTCTAGGATATTGATTGATTCTTCTTATATGTGTCAGTATGAAACCTGTATGCCTCTATTGCAGAGGTGAGCACACTCTAAGGGTTGCATTTGAACTATTTTGTCTCCTTTTCCCTGATGTTTAGGAGTAGGGCAGTGAGATAGCCTTCTCCTCAGTAATCTTATTGGCTGAAAAACCCACTTTTTTCAGCCCAAACCAAAAAAGATCCTGAAAGGAAACAATGGTTATACATGGAATGTGAGCTGCACAATTCCCACCCCTGTTCAAGAGCTTATCTATGAACCTATGATGGAAATATTTTCTCTGTGTGATCTTATGTGGACTTCATATCCATCTATCTATAATATGGTCTGTAAACGCCATTCACATTCACTTCAATTGTTGGGAGTTTCAGTTCTTCTATAGACCTGAAAGTACCTATTTAATCACAAATAGAAACCCAGTCATCTTCAGAACTTGAAAAAGTTACTTTTTTGGACTACCTTTCTTAGAATACCCCCAGCTGACATAACCACTGGCCTCTTATCATGTTTTGAAATTCACCAAGTTTTTTGCAATGGACTTCTGAGATTGAAAATGTGTACAAGAATGTGGATATTAAGGGCAAAAACAAATATGCCTATATTCATAAAAATAACAGAACTGGGAGATTACTTGAAGAAAAAGTCCACTTATATTAGGCATTCATACATTTAAAGTTGCATATAAAATGCATGCATTAGAAGAAACAAGCCAAACAAATGCATATGAATGTGCGTGCAAACTATTTTTTTGAAATAAAATTAAAAGTCTTAGAAAACTGAACATAGCATTTTTGTAAAAATGTTTGGGACACACTGGATTCCTGGTGGCATTAATGGAAAATGAAAATGAAACTAACAAACAAAATCATCCATCTCCAATAGCAACCCTTAAAAGATCTATTCACACTATACAATATAATACTTGGATATCACTGCCATAGTTCAATTCTGTGGAATCCAGGAGTTTATGAGGAATTTGTAATTCTCTGCTAGAGAGAATTTTCTGCTAGATCTGGGAATTTATAGTTCCATGAGGAATTTAGAATTATTTGCTAGAGAGCTCTAGTACTTCACCAAACTGGAAATCCCAGGATTCCACAGTATGCAGTTATATAGGTAAAGTGGTATTAAAACCATGTAGTATGTAAGAATCCAAGGTTTTTATGTAAGTTAAAATTTGAATTAAATCTTTGCACCTTTTCTTTGGAATTCCTGACATCTAGTGGCCATTTGCAAAACTGATGTAATGGAAGCAAAAGTTGATCCATTGAAGTGAAAGAACTGTATGTTTAGTGTGAACTACATCCCACTTGAGTTCAGTGGGGGCTTACTCTTGAATTCTGTACCTTAAGTTCCATGCCTCCAGGTAAGGCAGGCCTTTAAGTTGGATGTGAAAGTGCACTGTATCTTTCAGATGTTTATTCTGTAGACTGATAAGATTACAGTTTTAGTGCCCTTTAATGGTTATTTTCCCCTGCTTTCACCTGGCTTCTTATTTGATGTGGTTTGGTTTTGCAAAGTTTATTCCACATCTCATGTTTTGATTTAAATTTTGGTTTAATTATTGTTACCAACAACATTTTGAAAAGTGAATTGATATGTGTGTTTTGTTTTGTTACCTTTTTCTGTAGGGTTTACCTGGAAAACCTGGGCTGGAAGGTTTACCTGGACTTCCTGGTTCAAAAGTAAGTAGCATGATCATTTAGCAAAATACTACTGATGTTGTTATTCTGTTAATAATTTGTCTGCATGGATAATAAAATGCGTTCTTATCCTGACACTGGTGCTGTCTGTTTGGATGATCCACGGTGACATCCAGTGAAATACTGTGGGCTTTCCCAGTTAACTTGACTTTACCCTGGATTTAGCAAAGTCATGAAAGCTCTGGTGTTTCCCCCCAAATCACAGGTTTAGCACAAGGTTTTGTGACATGCAAAAAGCTGGATTAGTCCTAAATTGGGTTGGTTTACTGTTTACACACTAGACACCACACCATTCCCCTTTTAGCAAACTAAGCAGAACAGGGAAAGGGGATGGCTTTCTCCGGAGCCACCACCACCATCATTGTACCTGGAGAAGCTCCGTGGATAGGTCATCTGGTGCACCTCCACTTCTCCAGAGGGTGGGCTCCCTCATGTGATCAATGAGAAGAGGGGGCAGAAGGACACCCCAATAACATGGCGGGGATCTCCAGAGGAAGCACCATTCCTGACATGGAAAATAATATATCAATGCAGAAGTATTAACCACTGCAGAAAAAAAATCTTTTTTCTGTTCAGAAAATGTACAGGAATTAATTTTTCTACATTGAAATGTTATCTTCCTTTTGGAAAACACTCTTTTCTATGCAAAACAGTTACATCTGAATTTTACACAGAATAAGTCTTGAATTGCAAATACCTTTAGTAAACTGTAGTTTTTGAAAACTGTAGTGGGAAGAAAATTGCTGAAATTACTCATCACTACAATTGATAAGAAGCACAGTGAAGGATTACATCTGTAGGACATGGGACAGAATGAAGACAAGATTAATAGGCAGGAAAGACAGTTGCTCAGCAAACTACATGCCTAGTAATTCTATCACCATAGAATTAACTGAACTCACCCAAACTTTCCTGATTTTCTAAGCTAAGCAGGGTCAGGCCTTGTTAGCACTGTAATGAGAAGCCACCTGGGGACAGCAGGGACCTCCAACTAGAGCTGAGAAGGAATCCTGCCTGAAACCTTGGAGACTTAACACAATTCTAGGCTTGATAGACTGACAGTTTGACTCAGGCTAAGGACAGCTTCCCATATTATTTTTCTTTCAAACACAAGTCCCTCCCCAAAAGGTCCAGTTTTTGAGTGCAGCTTGTGGAAGTGGGGAGGATCTGTTACAATAGTCTAGGATACATATTCAGGGGTAGCTGTGCCAGCCATACAGCAAAATAAAACAAAATCCACAATCTACAAAGGAGTGATATCTTATTGGCCAACCAAGATGTGCAAAACATCTTCAAGGTAATGTCAACTCCTAAATATCTTGCTTTTTTATTATATTATAACCAAATTTATTAGACAGTTATAACTCTTCCTTTTTATTAATATTTTTGATTAGTATATTTGTTTTAGTTCCATTAACCTTTAAACCCAATATGTTTTCAAAATCTTTTAACTGGGCTTTCAAAGTTTCTATACTTAATAATGGGTTTTCCAGAAAGAATGCTAGGTCATCTGCATACGCTAAGACCTTGATTTCCTCTCCTTTTTTTTTTATTCCTTGTATTTCTTTGTTAATTTTAATTGTTTTGATTAACATTTCCATGATCAAATAAAAAGTAATGGAGATAAGGGGCATCCTTGTCTAGTACCTTGTTTTATTTTTAATGCTTTAGTTTTTTCTTTATTTATTATTAAATATGCTTCCTGATCTTTATATATTGCTTTTATCCAATTTTGAAATCTATCTCCCACTCCTATTTTTCCCCAAAACTTTAACTAACAAATTCCAATTAAACCTATTGAATGCTTTTTCCATATCTACCAAAATTATAGCTAGGTTTTTTTTTATCTTTCCTATTTTTAAATAGTTCAATTATGTCTATCATCATTCTTATATTTTTTCTTAAGTATGTTTCAGGGAGAAATTCATTTTGCTCCTCATCAATCAGACTTTGAAAAATATTTTTTAACCTTTTCAATAATATAGCTGAAAATATTTTATAGTCTGTATTCAATAACAAAATTGGCCTATATTTTTTTATTTCATGTGGGTTTTTTCAGATTTTAAGATGATTGAAATATTAGCTTCTCTCCATGTTTTTGGAAAATTATTTTCTCTTATCCCATTCATTATTTTCTGCATCAGATTTGATAGACCATCTGGGCCTGGAGTTGTCCCATTCTTAAGCTCTTTTATCACCTGTTTTATTTCTTCTTCTGTGATTGGTTGATTTAACAAATTTACTTGGTTCTCAGTTATATGTTTTGGGTCTATCTTATCTAAAAAGTTTTTTATTTGGTCATCCTTAGTTTCTTTCTCTTCATATAACTTTGTATAATAATTATAAAAGTTCTCTTTTATCTTTTCTTGATCAGTTATTATACTTCCACCCACGTTAATTTTCATTATTAGATTTTTCTCTCTTTCTTCTTTAATCTTATATGATAGCTATCTCCCTATTTTGTTTGTATTTTCAAAGTAGCATTGTTTAGTATATTTCATTTTTTTCGAGCTCCTCTACTAAGCACATCAATATTTGTGTTTGTAAGATTTTTATTTCTCTCACCAGTCCATTTCTATTTGGATTTTCTTTTAAGTTTTTTATTCATTTTCTTTAATTGCTTTGTTAATTTTTGTAATTTGATGGTTTCTTTTTTCTTCCATTGGATATTTTCTTGTATAAAGAATCCCCTCATGATGGCTTTGCTTGCTTCCTAAACTGTAATATTGTCTATCCCTTTCCCCAGGTTTTCTTGGAAATAATTTTTCATATATTTTTTAGCTTTTTCTATTACCTCTTTCTTTTTCCGTAAATTTTCATTAAGCCACCATGAGAGGATTCATTCCCCTATTTTTAATTCAATTGAAATTGGGTTATGATCAGAGATTGCTTTCAGAAGGGATTCCATTTTAATTAAGTTTTTTGCCCATGATTTAGAAGTAAAAAACATATCTAGTCTAGATAATGATTTGTATCTATTGGAATAGAAGGTAAAACCTTTTTCTTCCCCATATTTAAATCTTCTAATATCTATCAGTTCCAAATTATAGATCATATTGTTAAAACTGCTTGGTAGTTTCCCTTGATTTTTCTTTATTTTATCTGATTTCCTGTCTATTAATGGATTTACCACTCCATTCCAGTCACCCATCATTATGATGGAATTATAATTTAAATCTAAGATTTCTTTCATTAATCTCAAGTACAAATTTTCTTTCCCTTCCAATGGGCCATAAACCCCTATGACCAACACTTTCTGGTTTCCAATTTTAATTTCAACCCCTATATAGTTTCCTTCTTTATTGTTCAATGTATCTACAGATGTTATACTTGAGTTTACATACATCACAACACCCTTTTTCTTTTAGTGGTCGAAACAAATTCTTGTCCAAATTTTTATTTTTTAGGAGGCCCACATCTTTATCTCTGACATGGATCTCCTGAAGACATATTACATCCCATTTCCCCCCCTCAAATAATGATAAACTTTTTTTCTTTTTATTGGACCATTCATACCCTTTATATTCCAGGAAATGATTTTAAGATTCATATTTAATCCGTAAAGAAAGTCCCCTTAAATACTTAACTTATATGTCGTTTGTTTCTCCCACTTCTTCTTTATTTTCCTCTGGATTCCTCTCCTCCTTATCTTTCTCTTCCTGGTCTTCCTCATCTCCCGTAAGCTCATTTGAGTCTTCTGGTTCGTCTGGTTCCTGCTTTTTCCTGAATGATCTTAAAAAGTCTCTTGCCTTACTCTGTGAATTTATCCTTAATCTCTTCTTCCTATAAGTGAAAGAAACACCCTCTGCTAGCTCCCATCTGTATGGGATATTTTGTCTTTTCAAGGATTCTGTTAGGAATTTATATTCAGCTCTTTTCTTCAGAATTCTTCCAGGGATATTTTTTAATATCATCAGTTCTTCTTTATCTATTATTAATCTCTTTTCATAACTTTTTTCTAACACTGTTTCTTTAATTTTGGTTCTCACAAAGTAAATCGAGATGTCTCTTGGGAGGTTCTTTTCTCGCGTAACTCTAGAGTTGATCCTGAAGATCTTATTGATTTCTTTTAAAAATTCTGCACAAGGAATTTCCACAAAATCAGCTAAAATTGGAACTTATATAAATCTTTGTTTTGTAATTCTCTGAGCCCTCTTACTTTAAGACATCTATCTCTCGCTTTGAGATCTGATATTGCCCTCAGGTTTTTTTCTCTCTCTTGTTCCAGTGAAAGTTGTAGTGTTCTATCACTTATTTCCTTAGTTTTCGCTTCTAGGACCTCCACTTTTTTATCTGTTTCTTTCAAATCTTTTGTTACTTTTTCAATTGATTGTTTAAGACTTTTAATTTCTGTCTTAAAATCACGTTTTAACTCTGTTTTCATGTCCCTCATTTCCAGGTGGATATCTTGCATCCCCTTGTTCAATTTCTTTATCTCATCCAGAATCAAATTTTGTTCTGTCTGCTTAGAGTTATATTCCACTGAGTTTCTTCTTGATTGTGTTCCAGCATATTTTCTTAAGGACATCGCCATCCTTCCTCTTGTTTTATTTTTCTTAAATTGGAATTAATTTATTTTTAGCTGTAGTAACTATTTTTTACCAGAAGATGTCATTCTTAGACAATTCCTTCTTCTATTTTCCTTGTAATATTTTTTCTTATTATTTTTGAGGCTATTTTGTTCTCAACTGTAATATCACTTTTCCCCACTGGGTGTCATTTTTGAGCTTCTCCTGTTTCTGTTAGTCTTTGTATTTCACAGATTTAAATTCTTTACTTGTCCTTGAGCTTTCTCTCTTTCATGAGTGTTTTGACTAGCTTATCTGCTGGTAGCAAAATGTCTTATGTCCAGCTGTTCTAAATTAGCCAAGCCACCATAAGTTTCTTTTTTTTTTCTTAATTTAAATCAGTTCTTTTTCTTTTCCCTCTCAATAAATCACAGTCTTTTGCCTATTTGTATATCAGCTTAAATTAATCTTATTTCTTTTGCTTCTTTTACCATTTATCATTCATTTCATATGACTAGTCTTCTCTTTCCATGTCCCAATTCTCTTTCCATGTCTCAGTTTCTGTTTTTAATAAGCTACCAGATAATCTCTATTTAGAATTTAAATTAAGTTTCTTTTAGTCCTCCAGTGGATCCCTAGTAAGCCAAACGGATATTTTTGTAACTATTATTCCCCTCTCTTATTTTTCTTTCTGTAGTTTCTTTTAGTAGTTTCTTTCTTTTAGTAACAGACCTGTAATAGATTGCAACTTAGTGTATAATTAGTAACACTTGGTTTTCTTTTATCTCCTTTTTCTCTTATCTAATAGAGTTTCTTAGCAACTTCAAAAACTCATTTGTTTTATTAGCTATCATGTCGGGCTTTCTCCTTTCCTCCTTTCCCCAGCTCACAAGATCTTTCTTAATTAGTTATCTTACTGTATATTATTTATTGCTGGTGGTGGTTTTGTGCTGCTCTTCCAACACAGCTTCCAGCCATGCGGCTCCTTTCTGCCCAAGTCTCTTTGCCCTCACCAGTGGGGGAAGAGTCTTCCTCTCCATCTCACCTTTCCTCTCACTGTTCAGGAGCTTCAGAGCTCTTTATGAGCCAGGTAATCCCTTCTTTTTGCAAGAGTGGGGATCCCCCCTCTTTCTTAGCTTTATTTTTATTTTTAGTTCTCATTATATTCAGGGGGAGCCGCCACGTGGAGATATCACCTCTAAGCTTCTTCCTAGAGACGATCTGCCATTGCCACTGATCCCAGCCAGAAGTTGTATTGTATTGTATATAGTGACAACTGCAAGAATACTATTTGCTAGATACTGGAAGAAGAATAACGTACCAACAATTGATGAATGGATTTTAAACCTAAGGGAAGCAATGGATATGGACATGTTGACAGCAATATTAAAAGGAAAATCAATCAAGAGAATAGAGGAAGAATGGAAAAATGTTGCAGAAATGTTGAAAATATAAAGGAAATTTTTTAAAAAAAAAAAAGAGGGGAAAAAGGAATAAAAATAAAAAAAGAGGAGATGAGCAAGAAATATTTGGCTACCATATTTTCCGGCGTATAAGACGACCGGGCGTATAAGACGACCCCCAACTTTTCCAGTTAAAATATAGAGTTTGGGATATACTCGCCATATGAGATGACCCCTCTTCCAACACACACCAAATAAAATTTTTAAAAAACCATGAGATTTGATTTCAATCTAGTAATTTTAATTCAAATGCTTATGGCATGCAGGTACTTAGCAAGAAAACTGTCACTTATAAACGCAACAAACTACAGCTCCCATGTTCCCTAGCATTTATTTCTGCAGTGTGTTTTGGACCTTACTTTTAGAAAAATAGTCCAAATTTAAATTCTGCTTTAAAAATTATTACCATCTCCCAGCTATGAGATGGTTGGGGGGAAATGAGAAAGTGTTGGGGGGAAGGACTGCCAATATACTAGGTGATGCATTCTGGGATATGTACAATTTTCTGCCAGGTAAGTGACCCTGGGCATATCACATACTCTCAGCCTCAGAGGATGGTAATGGCAACCCCCCTTTGAAGAAACATGCCAAGAAAACCCCATGATAAGGTTGCCTTAGGGTTGCCATAAGTCGGAAAGGACTTGAAGACACACAAGAACAACAAAAAAGTCAGAAGTTATTTCATAGGTAGTAAATGAGAATAGGAGCCAGCATGGTGTAATGGTTTGAGTGTTGGACTCCCACTCTGGAGACCTGGGTTTGATTCCCCACTCTGCCATGAAACCCACTGGGTGAACCTGGACAAGTCACACACTCTCAGCCTCAGGGGAAGGCAATGGCAAACCTCCTCTGAGAGAATCTTGCCAAGAAAACCCCATGATCACCAGAAGTCGGGAACAATAACAAAAACAATAACATTCTTGGAGGTCACACTCTCTCAGCCTTGGGGAAAGCAATGGCAAATGCTTTCTGAACAAACCTTGTCAAGGAGACCCAGGATAGGTTTGCCTTTGAGTTGCCTGAAGTTAGAAATGACTGGAAGGCACACAACAGCCACCACAACAATAGCATTTTTGGAAGTTACACTCTCTCAGCCTCTGGGGAAAGCAAATGGCAAACGGTTTCTGAACAAACCTTGTCAAGGAGACCAGGATAGATTTGCCTTTGAGTTGCCAGAAGTTAGAAACGACTGGAAGGCACACAACAGCCACCACAACAATAGCATTTTTGGAAGTCACACACTCTCAGCCTCTGGGGAAAGCAAATGGCAAATGCTTTCTGAACAAACCTTGTCAAGGAGACCCAGAATAGGTTTGCCTTTGAGTTGCCAGAAGTTAGAAATGACTAGAAGGCACAAAACAGCCACCTCTACAACAGCATTTTTGGAAGTCACACTCTCTCAGCCTTGGGAAAAGCAATGACAAATGCTTTCTGAACAAACCTTGCCACCCTGCAAGGGGGCTTCCCTGTCCCTCTTCACCTCTTCCTCCTCCTCCTTCTCCCATGGGGGGGCTTTTTCCGAGGGGAGGGGAGGGAGGGAGGAACGGAGGAAAGAAAGAAGGAAGGAAGGGAACAAAGGAAGGGGGGGAAAGGGCAAAGGAGGGCAGCCCAGTCCAGTGAGGGAGGAAGGGAGAAACACCTCACCTCGTCCTCCTTCCTCCTCCTCTTCTTCTCGGAGGTCATGCTAGCAATGCCTCTGCCACCTGCTCCTCCCTGATTTTCCTGAGGGTGTGGCCCAGCCTGGTGAGTTGAGAAGGAGGAGGAGGAAGACAAAATGGCTGTTGCACTGAGGAGGGAGACAAAATGGCCACCGGGTAAGCAGGATCTTTTTCTTACCGGTGTATAAGACGACCCCCAACTTTCGGGAAGATTTTCTGGGGTTAAAAAGTCATCTTATACGCTGGAAAATACAGTATACTAGATTAGAAATCCTAGGTAGAATAAGAAAACAATGGGGACTGGGATAAATAAAAGATGAAGAAAAGGAATTAACACTAAACAAGGGAAAGTATGTTGTGTTTTTTCTTTGGTTTTTTTTCTACTGTCTTTTCCCCCCAAAATCTTTTTACCTTAGAGACCGATATATGCAATAACTAAATTTAGAGGAATTAGTGAAAACTCTGTTTAAAGAAGAGGACTATAATGTCTTTGGGAAGTTTTTAAACAAGCTGGATATTCAAAACATTCTCACTCCCTCGGAGAGTGGTGGAGTCTCTTTCCTTGGAGGTCTTTAAGCAGAGGCTGGATGGCCATCTGTCAGGGATGCTTTGATTGGGAGTTCCTGCATGGCAGGGGGTTGGACTGAATGGCCCTTGTGGTCTCTTCCAACTCTATGATTCTATGATTCATTTAATTATTATATGTGATGATGTCTTATGTATATGGAATCGATCTTTTGTACTACAGGACAGCTTTGTAATGTTTATATTGATTTGTTGTTTATTTTAAATGTTTTATAATAATATTTTTTTAAAAAAAATAAGTGGCTTATTCATACAGTCACCATTAACACCAACTTGATGACAATTAACAACAGCAGTTTCTGTTATATAAACTATGGGGGGAAGCAGACGGTGAAAAGCCCCATTTTGGGGGCAAAGAAGGGGAGGGGCAGCCGCACGGTGGGCGCCCCAACCCCTTCCCCAAAACGTCCTCGGAGCAGCCAGCCCTCCACACGGCCAGCACTCCGAGGATGACCTCCCGCTGCAGCATCCGTACACGCTGCAGCAGAAGAGTCACAGAAGGTGCGCCGGCAGCCTTTTGCGGTGCACCTTTGGCGATTTGTGGAAGGAGCGCTATTTTAGTGCTCCTTCCAGGGGCGGCGAAGCTGCGCCGTGGGGCCGAGGTGTAGGGATACCTCGGCCCCGCGGCACAGCTTTCTGGGGCAGCCCATGGCCTCCCGTCTGCTTTTCCCCCAAGTCTGTTTTGCTAACATGTGTTTGAATTCCATGCAGGGAGAGCCAGGAGAGAGAGGAGAAGATGGCTTCCCTGGGAAAATGGGCCCCAAGGTAAAAAAAAAAAAAGAGGAGGGGGGCGGAGGAAGAATTTCTGGTATGTTTTAATGATTCAGTCACCATGGCATTTCTGAATTGTATATTCGGATGTGAAAGCTGGACAATAAGTAAAGATAGATAGAAAGATATTTAAGTCAATTGATTAAAATGTTGTTTTGGGGGAGAATATTGCTGATACCATTGGCCATCAAAATAATAAATAAATGAACCCTAGAATAAATAAACATGCTCTCTCACTAGAGGCCAACATAAGAAAACTGAAACTATTATTACAACATGTCCTGAGAAAACATAACTCATTGATAAAGATGACAAGGCAGGGGGAAGTTGAAAGTAGGAGGAAACGAGGAAGACAACATTACAGGTGGACAGACTCAAGTATGGAAGCCATGGACTTGAGCTTGCAAGACCTGAATGGGCATGTTAATGACTAGGACTTTTGTAGATTCCCTCATTCATAGGGTCTCCATAAGTCAAAGTTGACATGGGAGCAAATAATAATAACAACTAGACCCATCTATTCAGGGCTATTTATAACCTCCATTATCAGAGGTAATATCAATTTCTGGGTGTAGGAGATGCAGGATGCAATTTTATCCATATTATTATTATTATTATTATTATTATTATTTATATCCCGCCTCTCTGTAAAATACAACTGAGGCGGCTTACAAGATAAAACAAACAATCCCATCCCCCAATAGCCCACCCAATACAATCAGAGAGTATAAAAACATACTTTAAAATTATAAAAACAAATAATTTAAAATAGCTACAATGAAAATCAGGGACAGGCATAACTATTTTTGGTGGCTGGTTACCTGCTCAGGAAAGGCCTGCTGGAAGAAATCTGTCTTAACAGCTTTTTTTAAAGCTGTTTAAGGTGGTCAAGTGACAGATCTCATCCGGCAGGCCATTCCAAAGTCTGGGAATGATAGCCAAAAAGGTTCTCTGGGCAGTTGCAGATAATCTAGTTTTTATAGGTTGCCGTAAATTTTCCCCAGGGACCTGATTGTGGATTGTACGGAAGGAGGTGGTCCCGAAAATAGGTTGGACCCAAGGGCTTCTAGGGCTTTAAAAGTAATAACCAACACCTTGTACTGTGCCTGGAAAGTGATAGGCAGCCAGTGAAGTGATTTTAGAATAGGTGTTATATGGTGTCTTCTGGTTTTACCTGAGACCAGCCTGGCTGCCATATTCTGTACCAGTTGTAGTTTCTGAACTAGGCATGTAGCCCCATGTACAGTTCATTGCAGAAATCGAGATGAGAAGTTACCAGCACATGTACCATGGTTTCAAGGTCCCTAACCTCCAGGAAAGGGTACAGCTGGCATATCAGCCAAAGCTGATAATGGGCCTTTGCAGACTGCCAGAAATAGTGCACATTAAATTGAGGCACTGCCCTGGCTCAGTGCTAGGGAATCATGGGAATTGTATTTTTTTCTGGGACATTGAGCCTTCTCTGTCAGAGAGCTCTGGTGCCACAATAAATTACAGTTCCCATGATTCCCTGGCACTGAGCCAGGGCAGTGCCTCAATTTAATGTGCACTATTTCTGGCAGTCTGCAAAGGCCCAATAAGCGCTCCTGAACACTGCATTCACATGATTTGTCATCTGAAGTGATGGATATAGGAGCACCCCCAGACTGCAAACACAGTCCTTTGAGGAGAGTGTGACCCCGTCTAGGACTGGAAATTGTGTCCCAATACCTGGGCTCGGGGCCATTACCGTTAATACCTTTGTTTTGTCTGGATTCAGTTTCAATCTGTTTTTCCTCATCCAGTCCACTTTAAGACATTCATGTAGAGAGGAGGCGCCATCTGAAGTCAAAGCTGTAGAGCGAGACATGGAGAAATAAATCTGGGTGTCGTCAGCGTACTGATAACACCCCACTCCATGTCTCTGGATGATCTCTCCCAGCAGCTTCATATATATATTAAATAGCATCAGGGACAGGATGGCACCCTGAGGGATGCCACAATTAGGCTCCTTTTTAGCTGAGCAACTGTCCCCGAGCATTACCCTCTGGAATCTGCCCAAGAGGAAGGAACGGAACCATTGCAATGCAATGCCTCCGATTCCTAATTCTCTCAGGCGTTCCAAGAGGATGTCATGATCTATCATATCACAGGCTGCAGAGAGGTCCAGTAGCACCATCAGGGTCACACTACGATTGTTTTTAACAGAGGGGCAGGGTATAAATAATTTTTATTATTTATTATATTATTACCCCTTTTGATGCCCAGACAAAGGTCATCAGCTAAAGCAATCATGGCAGTCTCCACTCCATAGCCTGTCCTAAAGCCAGTTTGAAATGAATCCAGAGAATCAGTTTCCTCCAAGACAGCTTGGAGCTGAAGAGCAACAGCCCTCTCAATCACCTTGCTGAAAAAAGGTAGCAAAGAGACTGACCTATAGCTGTTCATGTCCAGAGGGTCAAGGGAAGTTTTTTTCAGAAGCGGCCTATCCGCTATTCCTTGTTGTTGGCCACTTTGTGAACAGAATAGCCAGAATCCTGTTGCCATGACTTGACAGCATCTAGCATGGACAATAAAACTGAAAGTTCTTGCCTTTTTGTGTTAGTTTTTACGAGGTACTTAGGTAATCCTTGATTCAAATCTTCTGAGTAATAAGTCTGAAAATTATAGCATTATAACTCCACACTAATGGCCATGCTTCTATCCTATGGAATCTTTGACTTTGCAGTTGAAGAAAGATATTTAGAACAGTCAGCCAAGGAGATCCAATGCATCACCAAACTACATACCCCAGGATTCCATAAGGTGCACTCATGGAAGTTAAAATCATAAGGCTATTATTGTATGCTGTGAAAAGTGGAAAGATGCAAAGCCAAATTGAACTGCAGGTGTAGCTTGGCTCTGTCCTGTTCCATTTCACCTCTGAAATGCTTACATGTCTTATGGATTGTTCTATGATAAGGGAATGAAAGAAATGAAGAGAAGCTCTCAGTTTTTACTACATTGAGATCATCCTTTAAACTTTAAAGATTAAAAGCAAGCACAGACAAATGTGACAGATCTGGGGTGCCAATGTTACATTCTTGGTCCTTTCAGTGGATATGTTGCCTGCTTAACCTGCCCCCCCAATAATAATAATAATAATAATAATAAATAGAAGGGACTGCAAGTCTGCTTCTGATTTTGAAAAACAGTGTGTAGGGGGGCTTGCAACTTTTGTAAAAGATAAATTGTCACCCCTGGACATCATTTTATGGCCAAGAAAAGGTAACAAAAAAAACCCCAACAGCTTATATGTGTTGGGCTGCACTTTTCTCACCTGGTAGTATAGAATTTTAAGAGGTAAATTGACTGCACAATAAAACTGTACAATGCTTTAATTTTTCCAGGGTGAAACTGGAGAACCTGGGCGACCTGGTATTGTGGGCGAGAGGGTATGTATTGCTGATTCAGATTTATACTGAGCCAGAAGAGCATCAGCAGATTAGAGCCAATTTCGCTTTGAGCTTTTACTATTCAAGATGATGAGCATTAAAAGGGTGTTTGAAGTGGGCATTTCATGAGCAAGAAAGTCTGCATCATGTTCAGCAATTCATCCAGCAGTTCACATAGAATCCACATATCTTTTCATCCCAGTCTTAATTGGTGTTCTCATGGAATTTGTAGCCCTATTCAGGCATTCTGATGGTGGGAAAAATAAATAGATGAGGAGAGGCAGTATAAGTATGGTCCCCAATACCACTGTTTTTGTCAGTCTTCCCATGGACAGAGTGACTTTAGGGAGGTGAGTCTTTTCAATCCATGGAGGCTCTCCACAAGACATGAAAAATCAGGATTTCAAGTCATGTGATGAGCAGGAGATGCTCTCTCCCTCAGAAAATTGTACCCTGTGTGTAAAGGGAACTGGGAAAGGGTGGGGAGGGGATGGGGTTAGCATATTCATTCCCACTCTTTTCTTGTTTACTGTAACCCATTAGTGGCTGTTGACTTGGATTTCAGTGGGATAGTGGGTCTTCTATGGGTTTAAGTCCAGACTTTGAAAGAGCTATCCAAACCATTGAACCTTATTCCCCCCAAAAGTACAGTTGGAACTAAACCCCAGAGTGGGTACACCATCTTAGTGGCAACACAGCCACCACTTGCCATTGTTTTAACCACAAACAGAATGCCTGGACAGAGTTCATCTAGATACTGATGTGTAGTTGCTAGATTAGAGAGTGATATTTGCAACAAATGTTAACAGTTGACATTTGAGAGAAGACATTTGTTTCTGTCTTTTAACTTGTTGCCCTTTGATTTTTCTTGTCTTAGGGTGAAGCTGGCCTTCCAGGCCCATCTGGTTTGCCAGGGCAGAGAGGAGAAAAAGGAGATCAGGTATGCATTTTGGAGTGTTATCTTAGATTGGTCTCAGCTGGAAAGAGAAGGACATCTGTCCAAAGAACAGCAGTCAAATAATAAGTTGATTAGAGCTGATACTTTTCCAACTCAAATTGATTGTGAGCATTAAAGCCTGCCATTGTTTGCTTGTAGCTCTGATTTTCTAGTTTTATACCAGTTCTGCCCTTAAAATGTTTCCACTTGTATGTTGTTTTATTGCCTCCTATCAAATCTTTATAGTGTGACAGAAAACATTTGGTGCACATGGTATGCTGCCCAGTATGGTCAGAAAAGCATCTGTTTTTTCCCCTGTACTTTGCAGGGTGAAAAAGGGAGAGCTGGGCTTCCTGGATTCAAAGGAGAAAGAGGTGACAAGGTGAGTCTTGACAACATTTGAAAGAATACTGGATTCTCATATAGCTTGGTCACTTATTTACACCCCCTTATAGGCTGAAATCCTGTATGGAAGATCATAGTGTAAAGGTTCTGCAGGAGGAACAATGCTACATCTCTCCTCCGAACCTCCCATGGACTTTACTGTTTAGCCACTGCAGCTCCCACATGGCTATTCAGAGGCTGGTAAAAAGCAGAGGAGGATCAGAGAAGCATCTGGCTATGTTCTATAGTTAGATACAAACCAATGACATAATCTGCTGAAACCCACTGGGGACCTTTGGAGAATTCACCTGATGATATCATCAGTCTGCATCTGGATGTGGGGACACAGCCAATTTTTTCTCCAATCCCTCCTCCCTCCCGCAGCCACTGAATGACCATGATGGGGGTCTGTCACAACAAAACAGTGAATGGGGGGGGGGGTTGGTCCTTGTGGAGAGAGGAATAAAATAACAGTCCACACACTAACAACAATAATAATAACAAACTTTCACTTTTATATGACACTAACATGCAAGGTCCATAAAATGGGGATGGATGAAAAAAAATTGTCCCATCAAGTTTTGTTTGCCTTCTCAGATTTACCTAATCCACATGAAAATGAACACAATTTGCATTTCCAAGTGCACACTGTATTCCACAAGGGAGGGGGATATTCTATGCATTTCCAAGTGCACACTGTATTCCACAAGGGAGGGGGATATTCAACAACATGCATACATAAAAACAACACTATGAGTGATTTTAAAATGCACACAAAATGGCACCTCCTATCTTATGTGTTTGTTCAGGGCCTCCTCAGATGTCACCCCAGCTGGGGTATGTCCTTGGAGGCCCAATTGCTACCAACATCAACTTCATTCTAGTATCAAGTGGTATTTTGTTACAGCCTTTTGTGATCTGATTCATTCATTCTAAAATGAACATGTACATAGTTTTAAACTGATTCAACATTTTAAACCTGTTTTAACTAGTTAAATGATCTGGTTAATTTATTGTTAATGAGTTAAAACTTAACTGATTTTAAATTCTTAAATAGATTTTACTTGTATGTAATCCTAAAAGCCTGTGATACAAGGTGAAAGGTCATTTGATCAGTCAATCAATCAATGGATGGATTCCATAAGATATGCTGTGCACCTATTTCTTGGTTTTAATCTCCGTGTACAACATTTTCTAGGGTGATGCTGGTTCTCCTGGCCCACCAGGCTTACCAGGAACAGTAAGTATCATGTCATTTAGACTTTTTGTAGTGTGGTGGTGAGCTATACCTGGAATCTGGTACAAATTGGTCATGGTGATTGTGGTGGCAATCCATTTGGTGATGTGGGGGAACCATTGTTGAATAATTTCTTAAATTTTCTCCACTTCTTTATCAAGAGAACTGCATTTATCTTGTTGAATAGTTTCTTTAATTTTCTCCACTTCTTTATCAAGAGAACTGCATTTATCTTGTTGAATAGTTTCTTTAATTTTCTCCACTTCTTTATCAAGAGTGGGGCACAAATAGCAGCTGATATCACTAAGGGAGGAGTCACTCCTCTGGAGGCAGGATAATTTGCAGGACAATTAGAATTAGTGATACAGCTGTCCCTCTATATTTGCACCTTTTATTTTTGTGGCTCTAAAAATGTACAGATATGTTTAATTTGCTTCACTTTTTCAGTGTTTTCCCCTCCTCCTCATTATTACTTGAGGCCTCTCCCCAACTTATTCTCTGTGACAAAGCTAACATGGGAATTAGGTGTCTGGCAGTTATCTTTGATCACAGGATATGATTCAAGGTATATGTGTATTCATTTCTTGCTGTGATGTGCATAGAAGATACATGGATCTATCTATCTATCTATCTATCTATCTATCTATCTATCTATCTAGTAGCATCAAGAGGAAAGGTACAAAGCTAACATGGAAATTGTATGGCAATTATATTTGATCACAGGATATGATAATTACCAGACACCCAATTCCCATGCTATCTATCTATCTATCTATCTATCAATCTATCAGCATAAAGAGGAATGGTAAGGATATTTGCTGAATGAAGACAAAGTGAATGGACATAATCCATTTAGCAGATGGCAAATATGGTGAATTAATATCCATTTATTCCCACTATTACATAAAGTTTATTGTATAACTTTTCTCATATCTTCCTTCTTTTTTATTTGTTACTATCTAGACCACCCTGGTTACTCCACATCCTAGAATGCCTGTAAGTAACAAGTTTAAATATTTGATATTTCAATTGTCAGTCAGGTAAATTAAACCTAGCTTAATTATCAAGCAAATAGATTCAGCACCCTGGATTACTCCTTTAAAGTTTAGTGTAAAACCCAGAGTGGATTTATTGCTCCTACTGAGATTGGAGCCACCAGCCACCATGACTTTGGGTTCTAGTGGAAGCTGTCCAGTTCAAGCAACTGCCTTTAGATCTTTTTGATGACTTCTGAATGAGTACTACAGATATTTTCAATAGCCTAAAAGACAGATGGGTGAAAGAGCAAATGAAATCTGGACTCTCTCCAGAAGCCAAAATTGTTCAACATGAGTCACTAGAAAACAGGATAATGCTTGGAAAGTGGAAGGCAACAGAAAAAGCAGAAAACAACTCTACAGAAGATTGATTCAATCAGAGAAACAAAAGCCCTGAGTATGTAGGATCTTAGCAGGACTGTAGATGAGTATGTCTCTTGGAGGTCTCTCATTGATAGGATTCCCATAAATCAAAATCAACATTACAGCAAATGATAGCAACAAAAGTCTGGACTGAGGCAGTGCCCTCTCTCCCTAGACCTAGCCCTGAATGACAAAATGAGTCAGTACCCCCCATCCCCAATTATGTCTCCATTTGTCTCTGTATCACCTTACTGACATTTTTCACCCATAGGTTTAGGACTATTGATGGAATCTGAGACACTGATTTGTGAAGGATGACTAAGATTTATTGATGGTTCTTCTGTGTGCAGTTTATAGAGGGAAGGCTGTGTTTTTTACTTAGATTGACAAGTCCAGATATTTCTGATACCTCAGTCTCTTTTTTTAGTAAATTGGCAATATACATTTCACAGTTGGTTTCAACCCACCTGAAGATGCAGTTCAAACTGTACCAACAAACAGTTGAAGGAAAATCAAATAAGCTTCACAAGATTAATTGGCAGCCCCAGTTTCCATGGTGACATTGACTTGCCTCTATCCTCATTAAGGATTGTCCTTGTTGTTAATGTAACTAACTTGTAACGTACTTTTTTGTAATTTTGTTGTTTAAGGAGAGATTGCAAGCTTGGAATAGCTTTACAGTTGTCCCTATGGATTCGCAGGGGTGAGGGGTGGAGGACCCTCATGGATTAAAAAAAAATGCAAATAACTGTGCCTTAAACTCTTCCCTCCACCTCATAGCCAGCCCAATTGCTATTTTAGTATTGCTATTGCCACTGTGAATGCTGCACCTGGCCCCTAAGAAATTCCTGTTGTAGGAATTTCTCCCCCAGTTTCCCCATTCTAGTACTCTTTGCTACAGCTTTCCTGAACCTGGTGACCTTTGGATGTGTTGTATTATAAATCCCATCATCCATGTCCAGCTTCACTAGCATAACTTCTATCATTTCATAGATGAAAACTGGGACACATATGGCCAAGCAACATCAGAGTGTGGACAAGATGGCAAAAGTTATTAATGAGGAGGACATACAAGCTAGGAAAGGCTGAAGCAATTTGCTTTTGTCTGAGTTTACTGAGAAGCGCTTGGTTCTGACCCATCCTCTCCTTCCCTCCTGCTGAATTAATTGAGTGCAAGCTACTTTTACACTTTGAACTTAGTTTACAGCAATTAAAGTAATGGACATAAAGTTGGAAAGTGGACCAGATCAGGATTATCTCTCACAGATTGGGATAGTGGGAAAGCACTACCTCAGAGGTTACCATCATTGCCTCCTAGCATCTCCTACCAAATGACAGGTCTGGCCTGATGATTCTGCTGTTTTGTACAAGATGTATTTATTACATTTACCATGTTCAGCAGTCAAGGGGAGGGGCAAAAATAAGTTGCATGAAGCCCTTAGGAATCATTTTTATGGTTCCCAGTGCCCCCCAAATGTCCCCACTTTTGGCTTCAAAATGTCCTCAGATGCTTCTATGTGGGACGCAACTTTGGCATCCCATTGCCCCCTGCAAGCCATTTTTTCCCCACACTAGAAGTGACCTAGAAATCACTGTCTTGGTCACTTCCTATTGGAAGAAAGTCCTCTTCTAAGCATCAGATGGTCCAAGGGACCTAAAATGTGATTAAATTGTTCTGGCGCACATCTGAGAAGGTGTATGGGGTTATTAGAGAAAAAAAATGAGGTACAGTGAGTGTGTAGCTTTCCAAGGACCTCTGGGGCCCTATGTTGCCCTGCACTCCCTGAGATTTACCCGTCCCAGTGTAATCCCATACAGTGTTCACGCATTGCTACCATGGCTCCAATTGCTATATTCTTTTTTCTTCTCCCTCCCCCACAGGGAGAACAAGGGCCAAAAGGTGAAAAAGGTGATCGAGGAGAAAGAGGTGAACCCGTAAGCATATGATCAGAATCTTCTTTCTTTGCTTGCTATAAGTTTTGGGGATTACATAATGAGAGGGTAATGTCTAGTGCAGCTATAGATGCATATATATATTAGAAGTAGGAACACTTAACAGTCATCTGAACAGAAGAAGGAATAGGGTGAGGTTCATGAATGTTTTTGATTTTTCATCTTTCCATGTCATTGTTAGTCTTCAATCAAGGAAGCCACAGTTGTCCTGAGTTTGCAAAATGTGAGCACAGCTATAGATATGCAGTGTTATAGAGATATCTTTTCCACAAGGTATTGTAAGTCAAAGCTGATTTCATGGTTAAGAACAACAACAACAAGCTCAAGATATTCTATTTTGCTGTAGGTTTAACATATCACATGGAACATTTCATTTATAATCCTCTCTCCATCTCTTTTCACAGGGAGGATCAGGAATTCCAGGAAAACAGGGACCCCCTGGATCTGCAGGGCAGCAGGTAAGTGAATAAAGCTGAAACTGAAGCAGCTGATATATTGCCATCTTTTCCAATGTTGTATGGAGGAAAATCAGGGAAATAGCTAAGCCTATGCAAAGTTGTGTTGAATGGAATGTGCATAATTGAAAACAGTGGTATCATGTAACACATCTGCTTTAATGAAACCTAACTGAATGGGGGTCACAAGTCCATTTGTGTGTGTGTGAAACAGAGTTGGGAGTATAAAAATGGAGGTTTCATTCCTCCCATGTTCCTCAGGGAATAAATGTGGTTTTCCAGTCCCTTGAAATTGCTCATCCCTGCTTTTTGTACTGGCATACAGAAGCTGGTATACAGAAGAATTCTGCCTCTCATACTGAAAATGAATTTGTCTAAATACCCTTTAGAGTGATCCAAGTCAATGACCATCATGTCCTCTTGTAGTAACAAGTTTTGTAGTCCCACTCTACACTGCATGAAGAAATGTATTATTTTATCTTCCTAGCTCTTGACTGGGTGCCTCTGATTTCTACTACCGGGGGGTGGGGGGTGGGGGAGGAAGGATTTCATTATATACAGCTTGATTATGCCTTTTAAAACTAAAGATGCCCCAAGTGTTGTAACTTTTCTTTAATCTTTGTTCTAGCCCTTTGATCATTTTTGAGGCTGCTTTCTCAACATTTCCCAGCTCTAAAATATGTACTGAGCAGAATTATATACAATATTCCAAGTATACTTTCACCATAGATATGTACAGAGACATTAAAATATTTATGTTTTTATTTTGGATTTCTTTCTGCTTGATCCTAAACATGGAATTTATTCTACTCTCATTTCTCTTGAGCAGTCTTCATCACATACACTGAAAGGGATAGGTGGAAGGCTAGAACCTCATCCATTAGCTTCCTCCCAGCCATTCTGTCAAAGAGCACTATTTCACCTCTCACAAAAACGGAAATCCTGAACAGGATCACTGGGATCTGATGCTCTCTCCACACATCTGATGCCCTCTCCACACACCCCTACAGTCATCTCTCCATACAGTCATCCCTCCTTATTTGCAGATTCTTTATCCATAGATTCAAGCATCCATCATTTGCAAATACTCAAAAATATATATACATTCAAAAAGCAAACCTTGATTTTTTTTTCAGTTTATATAAGGGACACAATTTTACTAATGATTGCATTTAACGGAACATGAACATCCACTAATTTTTGTATCCACAAGTGTCCTGGAACCAAACTCTAGGAGATATCAAGGGCCCACTGTATTCACTTGGGTAACTAGAGGGGAGGATAAAAGGGTTTCTGTACCACCAGCAATCCCAATGGAAGATTGGGGAAGGGACAGAGAGAGATAGTCAATGGGGGGAAAAAAAACAATGTCCTCCAAGACTTCCTGGAACTGATGAGCTTGACATGAGAGCTTAAAACAAGCTCATATGCCAATATGGTTTGCTGCTGCAGATGAGAGAACAAATGCACTGATGTACTTGAAAAAGCTGTGTTGAAACTGGACCCTGCAGAGAGGTATTATTAGGGCTTTTTTCAGGTCTGAATTGGAACTCGATGAGGCCTTAATAATCTGTCTTGTGCATCTCAGCATGATGAAGAGGTTTTATTATCTCTTCGTGAGTGGAATTAGTTGGAATTGGCCTCCCCTGCCCCTCTGTAGCCATTAAAGTGCTTTTTGTAAGGTGAATAGCTTTAGCAGCTGGGTTGGCACCTGTCTTGTGAGCAGCCTTTTCTTTTCCTAGAAGTCTGGATCTCTTTCAGTTTGGTTCATCCTCCCATCAGACTGAAGCCCTGTTTCTTCTGGATCTTTTTTTAGGGTCTGAAAGGACAAGAAGGAGCCATAGGACCACCTGGAGCCCCAGGAGAGGCTGTGAGTAATTGCTCTCTGCTTTAAGAACTGTTTTTCTCAACAGTATAAGAAGCACAATTTCACATGCATCCCTGAATTTTATGCTTTTTTGAGTCACCCAGAGATTTGGAGTCAAGTTGTCCTGAAAGAGACATTCAGAATATTCCCCCAGATGAAATTAAAATGTCAGGCAAATCAATACAGAAAAGGTCTTTTTTAGATGAAATCGGTGGGCCCACCAACTGGGACATTCTTGGACTTGAGTCATGTAGAAGCATAAAAGAGCTGGGCACAGCTCCCATTTATGTCAATGAAGGCCATTATTATTATTATTATTATTATTATTATTATTATTATTATTATTATTATTATTTTGTATACATAAGCCATTCAAAGACTAGTGAATCCTTTCCATAAAGAAGCCATGTTAATCGGGATGCAGGGAAACAGCTTTTCCTCCTCAGATTTATTCCTACATTGGAACATGTGATGTGACAGGGGGAAATGGACATTTTTAACAGTGTGAGTGGAAGGGTAGCCTCAGTTTAGCAGCAGCAGCAGTAGCAGCAGCAACACAGCAAGCAAGCATGTACTCCACAGGAATTTGATAAAAACAACTAGATCTGAGCTTCTGGTAAATAAGCAGGATATATTGGTAGGTAAAAAGAAACTTACTTTATTGTTACATCTAAGTTCTACAGAATAACAAATGAGTAGATAAAACTATACTTTGGTACAGAAGTCTCTAGATAGCTGACCTCCATGTGTGCAAGTAAGAAGAAAAACAGAGCAGAAAGGAAAGTGTGCAACCAAACAAAGAATCATAAAAGTTTATTATCTCAGGAAAAAAAACCCAGGAAGAGAAGGGATATGGGAAGTGACCTCTTCACAGACACACTGACCAAATGACCATAGAGATATACCGGTACATCAGTGTTTCTGTGTAGAAGACACTGCCCCTTCTCACAGGAAAACATAGAACTACACAGAAACATTGATGCTAATACTCCAACAAAAATAAGGTGCCCAGCATTGATCACATGGCTGGGTGCCTTGTTGTGATCTCAGAGGGAGTGACCTGCACTAGCAGCACCAGGCAGCACAGTGGGACATGCATGTAAACAGCCACTCAGCATTGATAGTAGGTTTTTTAAGAACTGATTAAAGGGAAGGATGACATAGACTCAGTGTGCAATTGGCCTTCTCAAGTGACTCAGATTGGGGCTTTGGACCTGCATCATGTGGGCTGGGCTCTGTGAGGGTGAGGGAAAAGCAGTGTAAATGGTCCATGTAGACATGTCTCCAATTCAAAAAATAATGTAGGATTAAGTATAAACACTTTATATTAAGGATCAACTCACATGCTCATTGCAACATAATGAAATCTCATCAAGTTTTCTTCATGGTGCAATGTTAACTTTGAACATAATGTACATCTCTGTGCAAGACCTTTCTGAAATTCATTAAATTCTTTGACTTTGAGTTAAACGTTACATTACATTCAACACATTGCATGAAACAGAACTTTACTGCTTTTTTCAGTTTGAATCATAAAATCATAGAGTTGGAAGAGACTACAAGGGTCATCCAGTTCAACCCTCTGCCATGCAGGAAATCAAAATCAAACCATCCCTGACAGATGGCCATTCAGCCTCTGTTTAAAGATCTCCATGGAAGGAGACTCCACCACACTCCGAGGGAGTGTGTTCCACTGTCGAACAGCTCTCACTGTCAGAAAATTTATTTTAATGTTGAAGTGGAATCTCTTTTCCTGCAGCTTGCATCCGTTGTTCTGTGTCCTGTTCTCTGGGGCAGCAAAAAACAAGCTAGCACCCTTCTCAATATGACATCCCTTCAAATATTCGAACAGGGCTATCATATCCCCTCTTAACTGTCTCTTCTCTAGGCTAAACATACCCAGTTTCCTAAGTCGTTCCTCATAGGGCATGGTTTCCAGACCCTTCACCATTTTACTCGCCCTCCTCTGGACACAGTCCAGTTTTTCAACATCCTTTTTGAACTGTGGTGCCCAGAACTGGACATAGTATTCCAGGTAGGGCTTGACCAAAGCAGAATACAGTAGCGCTATTACTTCCCTTGATCTAGATACTATACTTCTATTGATGCAGCCTAAAATCTCATTGGCTTTTTTAGTTGCTGCATCACACTGTTGACTCATGTTCAACTTGTGGTCTACTAGGACTCCTAGATCCCTTTCACATGTAGTCTTGTTAAGCTAGGTGCCCCCCATCTTATATCTATGAATTTCATTTCATTTCATTTCATTTCATTTCATTTTTTTTTTTGCCCTAAGTGCAGTACCTTACATTTCTCTGTGTTGAAATTCATTTTGGGGGGTTGCAGACTGCCAGAAATAGTGTGAATTCAGTCCACTTTTAGGGTTAGCGTTAGAGTTAGGGAACCATGGGAACTGCATTTTATTGTGGCATCAGAGTTGTCTGACAGAGAAGGCTCAATGTCTCAGAAAAATAACAGTTCCCATGATTCCCTAGCACTAACCCTAACCCTAAAAGTGGACTGAATTCACACTATTTCTGGCAGTCTGCAACCCCCCTTTGTTAGCTTTGGCCCAGCTTTCAAATCTATTAAGGTCATTTTGAATTTTTGTCCTGTCCTGTGGGGGTATTAGCTATTCCTTCTAATTTGGTGTCATCTGTAAATTTGATAAGCATGCCCCTATTCTTTCATCCAAGTCATTGATAAAGATGTTGAATAGCACTGGGCCCAGGACAGAACCCTGTGGCAACCCACTGATTACTTCTCTCCAGGATGAAGAGGAAGAGCCATTGCTGAGCACCCTTTGGGTTAAGTCAGTGAATCAATTACTAATCCACCTAATAGTTATGTTGTCTAGCCCACATTTTACTATCTTGTTTGCAAGAATATCATAGGGGAACTTGTAAAAAGCCTTACTGAAATCAAGATATGCTATGTCTACTGCATTTCCCTGTTCTACCAAGTTGGTAATTTTATCAAAAAAAAAAAAATCAGATTAGTCTGGCATGACTTGTTTATGAGAAATCCATGTTGACTTTTAGTGATTATGGCATTCCCTTCTAAATGTTCATAGACTCTCTGTTTAATGAACTGTTCCAGAATCTTTTCCAGTATTGATGTCAGACTAACTGGAGGATAGTTGTTGGGATCCTCTTTTATCCCCTTTTTGAAGTTGGCCCTCCTCCAGTCTACTGGGACTTCTCCTGTCCTCCAGGAGTTCTCAGAGATTATTGCCAGTGGCTCTGAGATTGCATTTGCCAGTTCTTTTTATATCCTTGGTTGTAGTTCATCTGGTCCTGGAGACTTAAATTCATTTAGGTTAACCAGGCATTCCTGTACTTCCTCTTTACTTATTCTGTGCTGCATTTCCCCTATTGTGTCCTCTGCTCCATTTTCCTCAAGTTTTCCTTTTGTGAGAAAACTGAGGCAAAGAAAGTGTTGAGTAATTCTGCCTTTTCTCTGTCCCCTGTTAGAATTTCTCCATCTTCTCTGCACAGTGGCCCTTCCGTTTCCTTCTTTCTTTTGCTATGGACAGACCCCAAAAAGGCCTTTTTATTGTTTTTAACCCCTCTAGCAAGCCTGAGCTCGTTCTGTGCTTTGGCTTTCCTGACTTTACCTCTACATGTGCTAGCTATTTGTTTAAATTCCTCTTTAGTGATTTTGCCCCTTTTTAATTTCTTATACATCTCCCATTTAAAACTTAGTTCAGTTGAAAGTTCTCTTGTCATCCAACCCAGTTTCTTGAGACATCTGCTGTTTTTCCTTCTCATTGGAACAGTTTGAGATTTGCCTTCAGTATCTCCCTTTTGAGAAACTCCCATCCATCCTGAACTCCCTTCTCCTTTAGTATTCCTGACCACGGGATCACTCCCAGTGTTTCGCTAAGTTTATTGAAATCAGCTGTCTTAACTTCTAAAGAGTGAGTGTCTGACTATGCCTAGCTTCTCCTTTCCACTGTATAAGAAACTCCAGGAGAACATGATCACTCCCACCTAAGGATCCCACCACTTGCATCCCACATACCAGGTAAGTGCTCACAGTTCAGTATGCTTCTCTTCCAGCTAATTATTAGTGGCTGGAATCTTGTTGGTGTCATTTTTTTATGATGTAAACAGCAACACTAATTCAGATTTTCAGAAATAGTGTTACATGCAGTGCCAATATACATGGACAGATGTTGCATATAGATGCACACATTGTGTCCTGTGAATGGATATATTGGGTTATATATTCATGTCTTGGTTCAGCTGTGCATCACTGTCATTCAATGCAAGGGTTATGTTATTATGCACTTTAGCATGTGGAAATACACTATGAAGCTCTGATGTAAGTTCTAAGTTACATGATTAAAATGATACTTCCTGTAGTCATTGATTAGAAATAACATGGGTTGTCCTCTTTACATTGCCTGTTGCAACTGATCTTTTTGAATAAAGATTTGCTCCAAATTTATTTATTCATTCATTTATTTTATTTCTACCCCACCTTTCTTCCAAAAAGGGATCCAAGGCAGCTCACAATATAAAACATATTAAAACAACATTAAAAAACAATTAAAATAACATAATTTAAACACTAGAAAGTTAAAATTTTTAAAAGGCATGGTTTGTTTTGTTTCAATAGGGTGCTCCTGGACCTGCAGGCCCTCCTGGCCCACGAGGCCTTCCTGGAAATGTGGTATGTCAATAATAGCCTGATTACTTTTAGGGTACAAAAAGTGCTTCTAAATGGAGGGGTCTTCCCACAAATGATTGAAATGTCCTGTGAGGCCATTACATCTTTTCCTTGCTCATTGGAATTGTATTGCTGGTGTGAAAATTTATGGAAGAAACTATGGGAAACAGAATAGAAAGAGAATAAAAGTAAAGTATACTCACAAATCTCCACACCGTTGATGAGAAATGGTACCTTAACACACTGAGACTTAACACCCTTTTTTTTTTCAAATGGCCAGCCACCATGAAATTTCACATTTTGGGTTTTTATGTGAAAGTGATTGAGCAAAATCCAGTGTTTTCTGTGAAAAACATTGAGTTTTTGCAAATCAATTTCCAAATGAAATTTAAAAAATATAACAAATTGAATATTGCATATAATGTCTTGTAATCCTTTCAAGCAGAGAGAAAAAACTGCAGTTCTTTATTCTTACACACAAGAAAAATATGCAAAGATTTACATTTCTAGTGAGAAAGCATAGGACGGTTACAAATTCTATATGAGATGTCTTCTAGATCCTTCATAAAATATCACCTAGATACTTCATAAATTTTTGTGAATGAGTGTAACTTCACAGTCAAAGTCTTGTCTGAGAGCAGTCAAAGTTTTCATTTTCCTTATGGCCCAGAATTGTCACCTGTGAGGGGGTGCTATCTGCCAACTTTTAATACATTGCAGATACCAGTATCACCAGCCAAACATGCTATTGCCTTAGCATGTTGATATCAGCAACCTGTTTCGAAATGCTTTGATTGGCTAAAATTTAGCTACACTTTAGTTAGCTGCTGGAGAATATGCTAGAGCTGAGTTTAGATATGGCACTCTGACACTCTGAGAAATTATACTATCTGTTGGTGTGTGGATGATGAGTATTGTAGTGATGTCTTTTGGCACCCAGCAGAGTCTGCAGGACAAGCTGGCTGCTGTGATCCACAGCCACTGTGTAGATTTGCCATCAACTGGCTCAGCTTCTCCTCTCCAGGCAATCCTGTCTTCCTCAGTCAAGAAGACACATTGTAAAGTCCAAAAGCATAGCTTTATTAATACACATAAAAAAGTAAAAATAAGATAACTAAATAAAATCCATTGTGATGAACTTGTCCAGTTCAGCCATACAAGATTACATCTTTAACAATCCCAAAAGCATTAGGATCCAACTTGTTGTAGCATCCAGCCACACACCCTCACACCCTCACATCATGAACAATAAACAATTCTTTAGACAAAGGACTCTCTAGGCCCATCCCATACTCCACCTTCTAGGTGTTAACTTTATGTTAATTGGATAATGTCTGTATGATGTATGCCAACCCAGCCTCTTGCTGTCCATCATCCACCACGTGAATAACTTTCCCAAGCCTAACGATGTTTAATATTTGATATCTCTTTGTTATCCATAACAAAGTCTGGTTCCATTAGTTTTACCTCTGGGAAAATACATTGTTGATGTCTCTATTACCACCTGGCGTTGATTTACCCTGTTTCTCTAAATATTGTTTGTGCCTTGCTCAAAAACTGTTCTCAAGTGGAAAATTACAGACACACACACATCTTTACATTTCACCTTTGACTATATATCCCATTCATATCCTAACAATCCTCTCCTGAAATGTATAGATGTGTGAGAATTATTTTGTTGTTGTTATTAAAACCATCTAAGCAGAATGTTTGACTCTATATATCTAAAGTAACAACTCAACCTGTTATAATAATTGTTAAATGTTGTTTTATCTCTAAAACCCTTTGTTAATATATCTATAGTGTTGTGGCTTGGCTTTAAACTCTAGGCACACAATTTTATTTTAAACCAGCTCTCCCTAGCATTTTGTTATAAAACTCTAACGTATCTTGACCTATATTTTTAACATTTTTAACACCTTTGCTTTTGTCATAAAAATGTATGTCTGTGAATCTCTATATATCACAACTGACAACTCACAATTTAAATCTTATAACTGTTTAATCTATTTTATCTCATTTAATGTTATATATATTTGTCTTATCAGCACTTAAAACTCTATCAACACTTATAACTATATATCTTTATTTTTAATCTATCAACACTATTAAGCTTGTCTATATTTAAACAACAATCTTTAAACTGACCATCATATCACATAACTTTAAAGCAAATGAACTATCTATAAAACACTCTTATTTTAATGTGGTTATTTTAAATCACAAGCCTCTATCTCTTAAAAAAAAACTTATCAAATGTTTTATTGTTGTCTAATCTATTATCTTAAACCAAAACAATTTTTCTTAAAACACCTATAACAACACAAGTGTAATCTATTATTTGTCAACTATAAACATCAAACCTTTCATAAAGCCTCTCTATATCTGGATATTTAAAACTCTCTGTAACTTTATTTTAAACAAAACCTATTGACTTTAAACCTGTCACCACCTCTGTATTTTGTAAATCACACTTAATCTTTTTTTATGTTGACTCACTAAACACATTTTATCAGCAGTCTAGTAACTTTAAAAATAAAATCTCAAAAAATCAAAACTTTTGATATCAAATCTCTCTAGACAACTTATTTTTTTTAAATCTCTCAAATCTAAACAACCAAAGCTGTCATCTCTTTGTGTTAACACACATATCAGCATTTAAACAAGCAATCTCAAAACCAAAATGTTGAACTTACTAGCCCCTCCTTACTGTTAAAAGCTTATTTTAGTCACAAGCTCTCAGCCTCAGACTGTTTTATCAATGTTTTCAAACCTTTGTTGAACAAATCCTTTTGTTATTAACCTAGCTTTGTATTTTTATTTGTTATCAGGCATCTTTTATTTTGTATATCCATTCACCTTGTGATTTTTGTTTTTTAGGTCTATCAACCACATTTTAAACATCTCTTTGTCAATTTTAAACACTTAAACTTTTTGCTGTACTGCAGTGTATCATTCTCTCTCTTTCAACAGGAAAAAACCTTTTAAAACTTTTAAAACCTCTGAAACTCCCTGAAACTCTTTAACACTGTCTGAAACTCCTTAAAACTCTCTTTGAAACTCTCCGGCTCACCAGCCACTTATGTATAAACTCTTGTCTTTTGTATAATAAACTTGTGTGTTGTTTTTACTCTCTATGAATTTTTTTTCTAACATAACATGTATCATTTCTGGACTTGTGTGTCCTTTGATTTTTGTCATTTTATCTTTTAATGATCTTGTCTGTATTGTCTGACCTAAAGTGTTTTCCTCACTTTAAAAAAAAAAAAAATCTGTCTTTTGTGTGTTTTGTGCTCCTCCATTTCCTGACACTTGGATCTTTAACTGTCTTATCTTTAGTAAAATCTCTTTGTTTGAATGTATCTTTTTTTTTTTTTTACTTAGAATCATAAAGTTGGAAAAGACCATAAGGGCATCTAGTCTAACCCCCTGCCATGCAGGAACTCCCAATCAAAACTTGAATGTTTTTCACAATTGTTATTTTTTTAAACATTAAAACTTTTTCCCACCATCAAGGTGAAATCTCCAACTGTTATTTTTGAATATTTTATAACACCATCTTGACACTTTGGTTTAATTTTCTTTTTAAAACATGCTAGCACATATATCTTTGTATATTGTCTAAAACCTGTTAAATATTTTAAATTCAGTGGATCCCCACATAACATGTGTAACAATGTTGGATTTTTTTTCTCAGCCAGTTTTTCAAACTGTGAGCCAAAAATTTTCTTTTCTCTCCGGTCTGTGAGCAAAGACCCTTTGTAATCAATTTTTTACATTTATCCATTGTTAAAAACTTTTAATTATATCACATCTCTGTCTTAAAACTCTGACATATAAAAACTCTGGAAAATCTATCCATAATCACTAAAAAAATATTTGTTGTCACTCAGTAACACACATTTGTCCCTTTTGTTTAACAGCTTAAACCAACCTCAACAGGTCATTTTTGTAATTTACTTGTTCCGGTTTTGTCACAGGAAAAACCTTGACTTTTTACTCTGTGGCAAACCAAACATCTCCCAAATCATTTGTATAATAAAACATTTAAAAAAAAATTTTTAGGATCTATATCTCACCAGCTTAACAAGCTACCAAATCTCATGTTTTCTAAAATTTTATATTGATGTGCATAACCAGAATGCAATGATTTATTTTTTACACCTGTACATTTAGCATTTGTCTCACTTTGTATAAAACACATATTTTCTCTCTTATAGCTTTTGTATATACCTCCCCAGCCGGGGTAATTTTTATATTTATTTCTCACAACTCAGTGTATATCCCCTGACACGCCTAACTTAACAGTTTTGTAAAATCAGGTATATATAAAACATTTTAAAGTTTTTCACCAAAACTTGGCATGTAGACATTTCTCAATTTTTTTATATCTCTTACCCCTCCATCAGCTAGATAAACATCTTTAAGATTGGAGGATTTCTTTATTTTTCAGCAAAACTGTAACATATGTCCCAGAATATATAGACTCTAGTCTTCAGGTTTCACCTGTTTGAATCACAGTCACAGCTCTGTAAAACAGCTTGTAGCTTTTCTGTTTCTCCCAATGTCTCTGGGTTGTAGATAGATTGTTGATTGTAGCAAACATCCTTGCATTGTCATTTTTAAAACTCTTGTTCTGCTGTAGTAAAAGCATCGATTCGCACTCCGTGCATCAGCTGTCTTTTTTTCAGGACGCATTTTCTTGACCTCAAGATGTTGTCCCAGGCTTTTTTCCCAAGCCTATATTTTTGGCTTTTTCAAGCAAACTGCTTCTTTTGGCATTTTCTGGCCTCTTCAAGCAAACCGCTTGGCTTAACAGATTCCCATTTTTTGGAACCTCAGGCCTCCAGCAAAACTTTTGGCATTTAGCAACACCGTTGCAGCCTTTGAACTTCAGGCATTTGTAAACCTGCTACAGCTCCACACAGCATTGACCACTGTGTAAAATTTTCACCCCCACCAGGGATTTTTGTATTTTTTTCCAAGAACTGTAAAGTCCTTTGACCACAGCATTTATGACAAAGTTGTGTAGAAAATCATTCATTCTTTTCTTCAGTTCCCAAAACCTTTGGCTGAAGAAACATCCTCTCCCAAAACTTTAACTGTAACTCAGAGAGGGGTAACAGAATGAGTTTTCTTGGCTTAGGCAACCGCCTGTGTCCAGCAATCATGCTGCATTTTAAAACTGCATACATTGCAACATGTATTCTGTGACTCAAGCCCCAGCTGTTTCCATTTTAAACAAAATGGCCTTTAACAGAGTCTTTTGCAGCTTGAACAAAAACAAAAAAGTTCACTGCATTGAACCCGCAGTATTCTCAGCATTCCTAGGCTTTGATTTGCTCTGTATCTTACTGTTTAAAGAGTGGAGTCCTCAGACAACCTGTCTTTAAAGAGGTCTGCACTTTGCCATCCGGCAGAAACAGCTTAGCAGTAAACTTTAACTGTTTACTTACATCTGGAGATTTGAAGCCACCTCTGCTTTTCCCAGCAACCGCTGAAGCATGGTTCCCTTGTCCTGGCACAGCTGAAGTCGTGGATAGGCAATCCTTGCCTCTTGGCCACATTGTAAATTTGTGATCTGGACTCTTGGGCTTTTGTCCTCCTGGACATTTGTCCTCTTTGTCCTCTGGCAGACCAGCCACATCTGGCAGACAAGCCACTCTTTTGGCAAAAACAGGCTTAAATTGGCAAAACAGCCATTTCTGGCAAAAACAAGCCATAAACTGGCAAACAGGCCATAACTGGCAGAAAAGCCATAACTGGGCCCATAGCCCTTGTTGGTGTGTGGATGATGAGTATTGTAGTGATGCCTTTTGGCACCCAGCAGAGTCTGCAGGACAAGCTGGCTGCTGTGATCCACAGCCACTGTGTAGATTTGCCATCAACTGGCTCAGCTTCTCCTCTCCAGGCAATCCTGTCTTCCTCAGTCAAGAAGACACATTGTAAAGTCCAAAAGCATAGCTTTATTAATACACATAAAAAAGTAAAAATAAGATAACTAAATAAAATCCATTGTGATGAACTTGTCCAGTTCAGCCATACAAGATTACATCTTTAACAATCCCAAAAACATTAGGATCCAACTTGTTGTAGCATCCAGCCACACACCCTCACACCCTCACATCATGAACAATAAACAATTCTTTAGACAAAGGACTCTCTAGGCCCATCCCATACTCCACCTTCTAGGTGTTAACTTTATGTTAATTGGATAATGTCTATATGATATATGCCAACCCAGCCTCTTGCTGTCCATCATCCACCACGTGAATAACTTTCCCAAGCCTAACGATGTTTAATATTTGATATCTCTTTGTTATCCATAACAAAGTCTGGTTCCATTAGTTTTACCTCTGGGAAAATACATTGTTGATGTCTCTATTACCACCTGGCGTTGATTTACCCTGTTTCTCTAAATATTGTTTGTGCCTTGCTCAAAAACTGTTCTCAAATAGAAAATTACAGACACACACACATCTTTACATTTCACCTTTGACTATATATCCCATTCATATCCTAACACTATCTTACTGAACTTCTAGCTTTCCTCAAAATTTATTGAAGTGGCTTCATTGAAACAGAATCCCCTAAATTTCTGTTCACAATTTTTTGATGATCCATCTTCTTTTCTATAAGGGCAATGCATTATCAGAATTCCCACTTCCCTGCATTATTATCTCATTTTTTTAAAAAAAAAGCAATCATGAAAGTTGTGAGCCCATGTTTTCAATCATTTTAATGAACCTTATTTTGTATCATCATGTTCTGTAGAAAAAAAAAATAGTTCATTTTTGTTATCTCTATAGGGTATACCTGGTGATCCTGGCCGACCAGGAACAGATGGACTAAAAGGAGAAAAGGTATAACT
Source organism: Phrynosoma blainvillii (assembly GCA_026167975.1). Classification (NCBI taxonomy): domain Eukaryota; kingdom Metazoa; phylum Chordata; class Lepidosauria; order Squamata; family Phrynosomatidae; genus Phrynosoma; species Phrynosoma blainvillii. Next base: position 10,663,568 of record JANUYF010000004.1, read on the forward strand.
TATTATTATTATTGTTATTATTATTATTATTGGTAGTTTAGACATATTTTTTTAGCAATGTCTCCTGAGGATGCAGTTCTTCACATCTGTCAATGATGAGAATTAGATTCATGTCCTATTGCCAGTAAGAAAAATGTGCTCCTCACATAACTGCCTCTTATTTAGAACATTTTTTACTTTGTTCTTCAGCTGAAAAAGGCTTCAGAAGTAGCTTGCAAGGATTAAAAACAAGGCAGTTCCTGTTGTCAGTCTTATAGAAGGTAATTGATCAGTTGAGTTTACTGGTAGATAGTCTTTGGACCTATCTTGATGGGCCTACTAATACCTTCATGGATCAACTCATAGTGTGGAAAAGAAAGGAAGGAACGGGGAAGGGGGTAGTGAAAGGAAAATTTTCAGTAGTGTTGTATTCCAAAAAATGTGTTTCAGTAGTAGTGTTTGGGGCTCTCTCTCTCTCTCTCTCTGTGTGTGTGTGTGTGTGTGCATAAGTTATGAAATGACAGAGATATCTGTGTTACCATATGAACAAAAAAGAAGAGGAAACAGCTTTCAGGATGAAGCACTTAGTGATTTTTAAAAGGTTTGGTCACTTATTTTTATTACGCATGCATGCTCAGTAGCTTTACAAATATGAAGAAGAAGAAGAAGAAGAAGAAGAAGAAGAAGAAGAAGAAGAAGAAGAAGAAGAAGAAGAAGACACCAGAGCACATCAACAATTAGGACACATCTGAGAACCAGGTCATGATATGAAACAAAGAAACAAATGTTGCAGCATTAGCCACATAAGCCACATTGAATAGTAGCAAATGCAGCAATAAATTCCAATGCAGACAGACACCTAGAAGATCCACAAATGGGAGGAATGCTGGGGTCAGGCATTCAGAACAACTCTTAAACAAATACAGAAGATCACTAAAAATGACATGGTGACTTTCCAAAATCCTAAAAATATTTTGATTGCTTGATTTAAGAATTGTAGCCCACCCTACAACTAAAGAACACATTGGGAAACAATTGGTTTCAACATTCAGCCTACAGTCTGAAAGACTGAGCACCAATCTATTATCACAAAGAACCAAATGTTTCATTGAGTTTTTAACTGGCAGTAAAAAGAGGTTTCAACTGGCATGAAAATGAAGCCAATGAAGGCCATCCACAGGGAAGACATTCCATAATCACAGTACTATAGCCAAGGAAGCCCTCTCCTGTATCTCATGACATGAATTACTCATGACAGTGGAACACAAAGGAGCTATCCTCCAGCAAATCTTAATGATTAAAGAAGTATATGTGTGCATTGTATTTCTGGCCCATGCTGCTACTTGCCATTACTATGAACTGGTTGTGGAAAGAGTAAAGTCATGCCTGTAGTTATGGTATTAATTGGCCCCTCCCTTTTTCTCCTCCATTAGAGCAGGAGGAACATGCCCAATATACCCTTTTCAGAAAGATTCCAGCACTAGCAGCAAGGTCAGAAAACTTGCTCCCAAAGAAACAAGGAGAAGGGTTCTCTTAGTGATCCAAAGCCTGTTCTTAATCATAACAGAAGCCACTGAAGAGGACTTCAAAAGATACTGGTGCTGTGGGACAAAAGAACTATGAGCTTGGTCCCAAGGATATGTCAGAACTGTAGAAACTCTGCATTTTTACATAAATTCCATTACATTGTTGAATGCTGCCTTGTAGCTGCTAAAGATGTAATGTTTAAGACCTGCACACATAAAGAAAGCAATTAATTGTTAGGAATTATAAGTGTTTGTTGAAGTTGCTGTGTAGAAGGGTTAGCATAACTATGTACGGGAGGTCCATTGTGTCACTTAGATTGAATCTGACTATCTATTGGTGATTAATTGGTATATTCATTAAACTATTAATATGATGAATAGGTCACAGATCAGTGGCAGAACACTTGCTTTGCATCTAGAAGAATCTAGGTACATTTGTTGAGACTCAACTTAAAAGTTGTAGGTGGTATGAAAGTAGAATACCAAAAACTTGAAAGAACCATTGCCAGTCAGAGTAAACACTCCAAGGCTAAATGGACAAATAATTCGATCTAATAAAATGAATCTGGATATAGTCAGATATAGAAAAAAATTACCTCTCACATGTTAAGTTTCTCCTAATTAATGCTGGTGATTTTCATATCTTTTTAAGGGGGATCCTGGAAAGGAAGGGAAACCAGGAATCCCTGGGCCTAGAGGTGAGACAGGACCTGTTGGAGAACCTGGATTACCTGGCAAGGGTCGAGATGGAGAAAGGGTGAGTCTCATTCCCAAACTCTGTGCATAGCAAGTTAGTTCCTAGGTCTCAGTTAATGTACCAATTTCATTTCATTTTTTATTTCATAGTCTATCATCCTCTTAATCTACATCCTGTCTCTTTGAACAGGGGACTTTTTAAAAATGTTTTGAAATAGGTGCCTATTGGGAAGAATATTCACAGATATTCTAAAGGCAGTTGACAAATGTGTTCCTCAAGTGCCAAGTAGCCCAGATGTGGAAAAAATTACAGACGGATGAGATTCTTCACAGTTTGGGGTTTATTCTATTCAAAATTCACATTTAGTTGTTATGCACAGAATGAGATGCTGCAGTCCTGAGGCCAGCCATCACCGTGGTCTGCAACAGGCCATCAACAAGTAGTAGTCTTCCTTGTCTGGCGAGAGCTCCTGACTAATTTATTGTGAATTATCCAGCTGTTCTGCTGCATAGTTTTTCTCTGCCTCAGAACATGAAGCAGAAATGTCAGTCTACCATACTCCTCACCTAGAAGTCTCCATAGTCCTCACTCTGCTGTCCCATGAATCAGCTTCCTGGGGATATTAGAGATCATTTAGCTAGCCCTAATAGCATCAGAAGGTGGCTGAAAATACAATTTTCCTTTTCTGAAGCCCAAAAATCCATTGTTTGGAATTTATTGTTTTTCTCAAATCAGCAGAAAAATCTAAATTTATTTAAGAAATCTGTCACTTCCTAGGGTGAAAGAGGACCACCAGGATTATCTGGACCCTATGGACCCAAGGTAAGCACTTGCCTTGATACTCTCATATTCTGATTGCTACCCTCAAAACTGAGACAAGAGGTCACACGTGTGTGCATGTACACACACACACACACACTTACTTACTTTTTTACTTTTGTCTGATCAAGACATTGCAAGCTTTTATTTAGGATTTACTTTACTGTCCCATTCCAAAGAAAATTGGATGAATGGATGAATGACTCTAGCTTAGAGTTGAAGCCAAATTTTAGATAAATACCACAGAATATTATAATTTAAATCCCATTTTTTAAAAAACAGTAGAATATTTTCTATTTGAAATTCAGCATTGGCAGGTACTTTTAAAAGAGCTTGAAATAGCCTTAGGGGGGAAGCAGACGATAGCGTCGGGGGCGCCGCGGGACGGTGCGCCGCCGGAGCGATGCAGCCACACCGCAGCGCACCGTCGGCGCCTCTGAAAGGAGCGCTAAATCAGCGCTCCTTTCAGAAGTCAGGGAAAGTGCGCCCTAAACGCGTCGGGTGCACTTTCCCTGACTTTTCCGCCGCAGCGTGTGCGGACGCTGCGGCGGGAGGTTGCCCTCAGAGCGCCGGCCGTGCGAAGGGCCGGCAGCTCCAAGGGCAACCTCGGGAGGAGGAAGGGGCGCCGCTCGTGCGGCTGCCCCTCCTCTTCCCTGCCTCGGAGACGACCCTATTAGTCGTCTGCCGAGGCCCATCGTTAAAGTACCTTAAGTGTGTATCACTGATAATTTTACAGTGATCTGATAAAGTGTCCAATAAAACACTTCCACACTTGTTGTCTAGTCACTAGCTGTGTTAATACATTGGGGCTGTGTCTGCAAGGGCCAAATAACATGGCCTCCCCCCCACAGCCTGCTGGTGATCAATCCAGACAATGCAGGGCCCAATCCTCATTCAAACTGTCCAGTGCAAACCGGTAGAAACTGTCCAGATGATGTACAGCCAGCCCAACACCAGACATGGGGTATAAATTCCTTAAAACAATTTTTTAAAAAGTCACAATTTGGTCCAGATCTCCCCAGAAGATCCAGAACCCTCCAGAGCAACACCAGGTGACTATTTACAACTCGTCCTTCTGTGCTGCCTACCAGCAGCAGTGGCAATGCAGATCACTCTCTCAAGGGTCAGTATGAGGTACCACACCATGTGACTGGTGCTGGAAACTTCATTCTGACCTCAGAGGGAGTGACCTATGCCAGTGGCAGTGGGTGGCACAGTTGGAAGCACATGTGAACAGTCCCCCAAAATCACTCTAGAGTAATCCAGGTAATGGGAGATCTTAGGACAGCTTTGGGTCCAGAATACTTTGGGCTGCTCCTGGAATATTCTGGTGCTTGCATAGACTATGAATCCTAGTTGCATAGACACTGCTCTAGAAACAAATCCTTTTGTGGCACTAAGTTGGTGTAAAAATAGTTGTGCAGGATTACTTACTTAGGGCCTAAGCAGAAGGCACAAAGCGCTGTCTTTGAGGCCAGGAAGGGGAGGGGCAGCCTTATGCTGGGCGCCCCAACCCCTTCACCAAAACGTTGTCAGAGCGGCTGGCCCTCCACACGGCCAGCGCTCCGACAACGCACTTCTGCTGCAGCGTCCGCACATGCTGCAGTGGAAGAGGCGCCGAAGGTGCGCCGGACACCTTTTGCGGCACACCTTCGGCGTCTTGCGGAAGGAGTGCTATTTTAGCACTCCTTCCTGGAGCAGGGACACTGCGCCATGGGGCCAAGGAATGCGGATGCCTCGGCCCCGATCCGCAGCTTCCTGGGGCGTCCCCGTGCCACCCGTCTGCTTCCCCCATTACTTACTTATTTATAATTTTTTTATTGTGCCTTTCTCCCAAACATAATTCATAGTAGATTACAGTAGAAGTGTAAAACAAAAGAGTTAAAACAATATGAATTACAAACTTTATGAAAGCAGTAAACCACCCATTGAATTAAAATAGGAGTCAGTATGGCATAATAGGTTTTTTTTTTAATTTTTAAAAAGTTTATTTACGTACATAATAATATACATACATGCATGTCTCTGACTTCGAGATATCTACAGACATCAAAATAATCCATAACATTACAAACAATATGTTCAAAACAATACGTTACACTCAAAAAAACTTACAGTGTCCTTTCCTTAAACCTATCCAGACTAGTCTCTATTCTTTAACTATATTCATATGGTTTAATTTAAATTCCTCTGTATAATTTGTTTGTTTAATTGTACTTCCTTTAGGTTTATTTCCATCACTCTTTATTCTTTGTCATCTTTTTCTTTTCTTTTCCCCCCCTCCCAACCCTATTCTTTGCTGTATTCTAAGCTAAATTCCACCCTCTTTTTTCTCCGAATTTTTGAAGACACACCCATTCATCCTTTATGTCTTTTCCTCTTAGTTTTGCAGTGAGTATATCCATATCCACTGCTTCTCTTAATTTGATTAGCCATTCTTCCTCTGTTGGTATGCTATTAGTTTTCCAATATTGTGCATTAAATGTCCTAGCCATTGGGGGGTTGCAGACTGCTAGAAATAGTGTGAATTCAGTCCACTTTTAGGGTTAGGGTTAGTGCTAGGGAATCATGGGAACTGTTATTTTTCTGAGACATTGAGCCTTCTCTGTCAGACAACTCTGATGCCACAATAAAATACAGTTCCCATGGTTCCCTAACTCTAACCCTAACCCTAAAAGTGGACTGAATTCACACTATTTCTGGCAGTCTGCAACCCCCCATTGTTACCATATATAGGAGTTTTTTAGCATGATTCTTTTTGGTTTCTTCATCTAATTTGTTTGTCATGTTTAAAAGGAAGATTTCCGGGTCCAGCACAATCCTTGTCTGAAGCATTTCATTGACTGCATTTACTATATTCTTCCAATACTGCTTTGCTTTGTGACACCGCCACCACATGTTTATGAAGTTGCCTTCTTGTTTCTGGCATTTCCAGCAGTTTGTATTTCCTGTTTTCTTTATTTTATTCATTTTAGATGGAGTCATGTACCATTGGTGTAGCATTTTGAAATAGTTTTCTTTGTAGTTCTGGCCCAAGGTAAATTTATTGGTTATTCTCCAAGATTTTTCCCAGCTTTCTAAATCTATGGAGCTACCAATATCTTGGGCCCATTTCACCATCACATGTTTAATTGTTTCATTTTCCAGGTCTCTGTTTTTTAATACCTTGTAGTATTTGGCAATATGTCCTCCTTGCTCTTTAAACGTAATCTTGTCTATTTCATTTTTTTCACTGCTCAGTCCTGACAATCTAGCATCGTCTCTAAACTGAGCTTTTAATTGATTATATAAGAATCAATTTATTTTTATGTTTTCTTCTTGCAATTGGATGGTAGTTTTAATTTGGGGATCCTTTCTGCCTTCTGTACATAAGATATCTTTATATTGAATCCATTTTTCCCCTTTATTTTTAGTTCTTAGATGGAAGGCTTCTTGTGGAGGTGTCCACAGAGGAATTTTTGGAAAGAACTGCTTTTTGATTTTAATCCAAACTTTTAGAAGGGCTTTCTTTATCACATGATGTTCAAAGTCTTTATTGACTGTTAGTTTGTTATACCACATATATGCGTGGAATCTGTACCTTAGGTTTCTACTTTCCAGTGAAAGTAGTTTTTCATTATCTAGCCTTAGCCACTCTTCTAACCAGGATAAACAGGAAGCGTAGTAGTACAGTCTTAGGTGCTAATCCACCTTTTCCTTGTCTTCCATAAGAATGTTCCATCTGGTTCTAGGGGTTTTGTTTTTTTCCTTCCCAGAGAAACTTAGATAGCTCCCTTTGCCATCTTTTGAAACTTTTTCATTGGCTAGGATCGGTAAGTTTTGAAAAAGGAACATGAACCTGGGGAGAACATTCATTTTAATAACTGCTATTCTGCTTGAAAAGGAGAGTTGTAATCTTGTCCATTTTTTATTATTTCTTTCCAGGCTTTATCGTAGTTATTTTGGAATAGGTCTATGTTACTCTTCGTCAATATAATACCCAGATATTTTACCTTGCTTTGTATCTTAAATCCTGTTTCTAATTTTAATTCTAGTTCTTCTCGTGGTGTGATAGTCTTTGGGGGGGGGGGGGTTGCAGACTGCCAGAAATAGTGCAAATTGAGTCCACTTTAAGGGTTACGGTTAGTGCTAGGGAATCATGGGAATTGTTTTGTGTTTTTTTCTGAGACATTGAGCCTTCTCTGTCAGAGAGCTCTGGTGCCACAATAAAATACAGTTCCCATGATTCCCTAACCCTAACCCTTAAAGTGGACTCAATTTGCACTATTTCTGGCAGTCTGCAACCCCCCTTTGTCAATATTGTAGTTTTGTCTTCATTAATTCTAAAGCCTGAGTAGGAGCCAAATTCCTGAAGTATTGTAATTAGTTGTTTTACACTATTAAGAGGTTCTTCTAAGAAGCATATCAGGTCATCTGCAAATGCTTTAATTTTAAATTGTTCAATTTTCATTCTGACTCCTGTTACATTCATCTCTCCCTGTATTTTGTTGTTTAGTTTGTTGTTTCGAGTATCATCAAGAAAAGTATGGCATAATAGTTTGAGTGCTGGACTATGACTCTCGAGACCAGGGCTTAATTCCCAGCCCAGTCACAAAACCCACTGGGTGACTTTGGGCAAATCACATGCTTTCAGCCTCATGGGAAGGCAATGCAAACCTTCTCTGAACAAATCTTTCCAAGAAAAACCCATGATAGGTTCGTTTTAGGATTGCCATAAGTCAGAAATGACTTGAAGGCACACAACAAATCAATTAACTTAAAAACACATGAAATACATATTAAAACAGAACACTTATTGCATGACCTGTTATCCTGGCCAGTTAAGGCTGAAGGCTTCTTTAAACAGGAAGTTCCTCAAATGCTGGTGAAAAGACAGCAGAGAGGACTGTCACAAGTGGCTGTGCTTTTTCTAAGGTTGAGTAAATGGGATCCCTAATGCAGAAAATCATTTCACAAGCAACTGTTCATAGCTGAAAAAAAGCACAAAGAGAAAATGGAGCTGTAACACTGCTCACAATGGAGTGGTCTGAGCATTACTGGTAGTAGGACTTTTACATAGACACATAACATCACAGATGCTTAAATTTTTTTAACGTCTCCTTCACAATTTCAGGGAGATAGAGGTTCTCCAGGTGTTCCAGGACAGCCAGGAGATAGAGGCGTGCCAGGCATTGGACTTGCTGGACCACCTGTAAGTACTGTCCTCTAACTTGTGATACATGAGTATCAGTGGGCCCTTGATATCTTCCTTGTCCCAACTTAACCATCTTAAGATATGCAGAAAAAGTTGGTTACCAAGTATCTCCAGTGAAATTGAGGGAGACAATCTCAGCTGCAGACTCTCCTTCTTTAGTGAAGAGTGAGGAAATGTTGAGTTGTGGAAGATGTATTTTCCCTTGCAACCCCCTATAGACTGCATAAGGTTAGGCACACCATCAAATTCTTTTTCACAGTCCCACTTGCCACATTTTAAATCAGAACCTTAGTCAGAGAAGCTTTGCTTTATGTTTGACAGGCCTCCACCAGAAGCAAAGCACTGTCAGCCATTTCTTTGAAGACTGAGCATAAAATGGACCCAACTTCTCTCCTGTGATCTAGTTCTCATGTGGCAATGGTAGCAGAAGTGTCAATTGGCTTAACCCATTGTTTAATGGAGTCAAAAGTGTGCACAATCAATTTTTCTCATTGTCTTCTCCACATGCTGAAGTTGGGAGAAAATCCCAGTTCATGACTCATGACTCCTTGGACTAGTCATTTTCTAGTTGCCTCTTCCTTCTGAGTGTACCCATCAACATTTCAGAGATGAAAACTGTCACCAGGTGTGGGACAGGTGTGGCTGAGCAATCAGAGTGTGGCCAAATGAGTGTGGTCAAGCAACAAAAAGGAAAAAGCTATATATGAGTAAGCACACACAAAACTAGGCTTTAAGCACTGATTATATAAAGGGATCTTGTAACAACTTTGAGACTAAAATTGAAGAAGAGAAATTGGTTGCATGAGATTTTGTAGACTTCAGTCTACTTTCTCAGATGCATGGGGTAGAGTGGAAAGTCCAGGGACAGACCTATATAACAGGCTTTGTGTGAGAACATCCATAGGAATGCAAAACTTTGTACATGGAGATGAGGTGATCAGTATTAATTATGGATGTTGGGGGACAAGGCAGGAGGAAGGATATTGCCCAAAGTCAAGGTTAATAGATAACTATATACAGGAGTATTGAGATGTAGTGTGGGAACCAAAAGGAAGATGGGATGAACTAGCCAAGAACTAGCATACTACACACATTATAACACTAGCTAATCCCCCTCCTGCCAGTCCCATGGGGGGGGGGTCTGGGCCAGTTGATATGATGCTTAGTGGGATGGAGTAAGGAAATCTGACTGTTTTAGAGAGAGTAGTTGGAGAGCTAATGTAAAGCAATATCCATAAGAAAACATTTAAATTTGTGCAATGTTGTAAAATGCATTTTGTCTTGCATTCTCAAATGTATTTCCAATATCCATTCTTTCAGTCATAGTCAATGTGAAACAAATTTTATTTGATGGTTTTTCAGGGACCTGTTGGACCACCTGGAGACAAAGGACCTATGGTACAATATGTTTTTCTAATTATATGCAGTTAGTGATAGGAAAATGGGAAGGAAATAAGGTTTTGCAATAGCTCATTAGTATCTTTGTTGCTTGCGTTGTGTGGCATTGCATTGCATTTTATTACTTTCTTCCTCAGATCTCAGACTCAAAGAGAGGATTAAAAAGAAATACAAATAAAAACACATATCTAAAAGATACACAAAATTGCATAGAAAATAGCATTAAACTTCTCTGGAATTAAACCAACTTAAAATATACATTTAAAAGCAAATGATAAAAGTAGGACAGCTCACTAAAATAACAGCAACCCCTTTTCTTTTAAAACAGTCCATTTGCTAATGGTGTTGATGAAATATAAGTTTTATCAGATCTACCTTTCTGAGGCTTAGTGGAGATTTAAATTGTGAAGGTAGTGCAGAAATATTGGCTTCATAATTCTGTTCCATGTATGAAGAATTTCCCCATTTCAAAATAATACTATTTTGTCATGTTATGATCAGTCTCTCTGCAGAAGAAAGAGCCAATATGAGAGTGCATACAATGCATGGCTAAGTACATTATTCCAAATGTAGTATAATGAACAGTAAATGCGAGCTGACTGTAGTAATGAATTTTCTTCATTAGCCATGTTAGACCCCCCCCCAAAAAAAAAATTGAGCAAAGGGGCAGAGGTTATCAAGGGGTAGATTAACCAATCTCTGAGTACTCAGAGACTTTTCTATTTCTTCATTTGGAGCTGAGAATTTACAAATATAAATCAAGTGATAAGCACTTGGGGGAGAGATGGAAAGAGGAGTTCTGGCAGGAAAATCTTTATTTTAAGCAGGCTAGCTATCATATTAGAAAAAAGATACCATAGACATAAAGGCAACTTTTCCTCAGGAAAACAAAGTTACATAACAGACTTAAATCATATTCAACTGAGGATTAATTCAAACTAAAATAAAATAAAGATCTACCACAACTAAGGGCCTTTACAGACTGCCAGAAATAATGCTGCTTGAGACCACTTTAACTGTCCTGGCTCAAAGTTAGGGAATCATGGGAATTGTTGTTTTTCTGAGACATTGAGCCTTCGCTGTCAGAAAGCTCTGGTGCCACAATAAACTACAGTTCCCATGATTCCCTAGCATTAAGCCAGGACAGTTAAAGTGGTCTCAAGCTGCATTATTTCTGGCAGTCTGTAAAGGCCCTATGTACAAGTTGAGTCTCCCTTATCTGGAATGCCGAAATCCAAAATATTCCAAAACACAAAACTTTTTCATGGATGGCTGTTACCTTTTCCTTCTGATAATTCAATGTACACAAATTTTGTTTCATGCACACAGTTATTAAAATCTTGCATAAAATTACCTTTAGGATGTGTGTAAAAGATGTATATGATAAACTAAATGAATTTTCTGTTTAGACTTGGGACCCATCTCCAAGATATCTCATTACGCATGTATATGCAAATACAGATATTCCAAACTCCCCCAAAAAATCCAAAATTCAAAACACTTCTAGTCTGAAGCATTTCTGATAAGTGAGACTCAGCCTGTACACAGGCACCTCTTTGCACACATTGCATTACAATTCTGATTCTTCAGAATTAATTATGGACAGGGTGCCATTATCTTACACCTCTATAACTTGAAACCAATTGATCCTACCTAGAGTAGACCCATTGAATGTTATAGCATTCAACAATTGAGCCAGTGAGTATATTCTCCTTGGGATGAACCAGTAAATGAATTTTCATCCCAACTTCGTCAGAGAGCTTACGAGATACCTGGGACAACATTAGCTTCATAACCATTCTACCCCATCAGGAAGGGTGGAGAATAGAGAGACTGAAGGGTCTGTTCAAAGGAAATGCAATGTAGACACAGTGGGCCTTTGCAGACTGCTAGAAATAGTGCAAATTGAGTCCACTTTAATTGCCCTGGCTCAGTGCTAGGGAATCATGGGAATTGTATTTTTTTTTCCTGAGACATTGAACCTTCTCTGTCAGAGAGCTCTGGTGCCACAATAAACTACAGTTCCCATGATTCCCTAGCACTGAGTCAGGGCAGTTAAAGTGGACTCAATTTGCACTATTTCTGACAGTCTGCAAAGGCCCAGTGTATGGCATAAATTAGTGAAAATATCAAAGTTGTGATGAAAATGTGCAATACAGGCTACAGAACTTCTTAACTTATTTACCTCTTTGACCAGGGTCCCCGTGGTTTGCCAGGCATGCAAGGCCCACCTGGACAATCAGGGCAAGATGTAAGTAAGAAGAATGGTTTTTGGTAATCTCACCAGATGCAAAGCATTGTGGGTCAAGAATTTGCTCAGGGGCTGGATCTTACATCCAAAGAAATAATAATTCTGTTTACCCTTCTGTTTTACATGTTAGAAAATTAATGAAATGGTCACTTGCATTAGAATATACACCAGTTGAAATGTAGCCTTGAAGCCAAGAAGGAAAAGCTCATGAGAAGGAATTCAAGATTTTATTTCATTTTAAGTATTTATGCCCTTCTTTTTAGTTAAACACTCTTCTGTAGCATCTTAGAAATCCTTAATTTGACAGTTCCTAGCCCTCATGCCTACAATCTACATAACATAGAATAACACAGAAAAGAGAATTTTGTAGTTTTCCTCCAGTGTTCACTAGCAATGGGAAAACTACACCAAAAATGGTGGTTGTTTTCCCCCCACATGTTGAGAAACCCTGATGAAAAGAATTGTGGACTGATAAGAATCTTTGCAGTTCAGGAGTTACTCTGTGAAAATTTCACATGTGTTTGATTTACACAGAAAGCAGACTTCTCTGTGCAGGAAATAGTATTGCTGCATATATTATTTTATGCACTGAAAAGGCTGTGCAAATTATATGTACATTTTGCATATAATACATCTCAAATGGTGACTTGGGGGCTGAACAGACCGGCCTAAAGATCTGGCATCAGGGTGGAGTGAGGGTGTGGCAACCACATGCTGCATGCCCCCACTCTGCCCCCAAGCCACCATCACGCTGCCCACCCATCCAGATGGCACACAGCATTGCAACACTTCTGCAGCATGTGCAGGAGCACAGAAGAGCTGTGGTGGCAGTGAAAGGAGTGCTTCTTTTCCACCCCAACAAGTAGCTGCTCCTTTTTGGTCTGGTAAAATGCCAGATCAGGGCTGTGGCATGCAGTTGCTGTAGCCTTGATCCAGCACTAAAAGGGGTGGCATGGATCCACTCCTTCAGGATGGTCTGTTTCGCCCCTTAGTTTCAAAAACATTATGGTTTGTGAAGACTTTCTCACTGAGATAAGGAGATTGCAAAAAATAAGCTTATTGAAGAATTATATCACTGGTATTCACATATCATGAAGTACTTGGGGGAAATTATTCTGTGCAGAAATACATGTTTTGCTGTAAAAATGGTAGGTTTTGCACAAAAAAGCATTATTTTTTACACAAAAAAGCATATATGTATATCTGGTTTCTTTTCTTGTTTTGCACAAAAACACATTCTTATGTCAAAGAAACATTGTTATTATATTTATATTTGTTAATAAATTGTATTTAAATATAAAAAACAAGTTTTTTTAATGCAAACCACACATTTTTGCATAAAACCACATGCTTTCACAGACACATTGTGTTTGTGAGAAAAATGTGGGGCTTTTAAATTCCCCTCCCCCATGATAAACTTGATTTTCACTTCAGAGTGAGGAGGTAACAGGGAGGATCATGGGCAGTTCTGGGGCCAGAATACTCCAAGAGAAGCCTGGAGTATTCTGGCCGGTGTAGATGAGCCCATAGTTACAAATCCTTCTTGAAATCATCATACTTTCTCATACTCAGAAAGATCTGTTTTACTTGTGGGTACTCAAGAAAGTTCGGAAGAAAGACATATGAGCACAATCATATTGCCCACAGGATCAGGCAAATGTCTGAACAGGGCTTGTATTCCCTGAGGGGCTCTGGTAAGCGTGGCTTGCCAATATTGTGCTCCTCAAAGACCAACCCTCTCCCTTTTTTAATCATTACCTCTTACAATTCTGGGGTTGCTTCATGCTGCTGAGCCACTGCCTGTTTGTTTTTCAAGGGAATATTTTCATGCACACCTCATTTCTCCTAGTGCTCTCCACCAGTAGACTCACATCTTTCTGGAAATTATTCCCCACTGAGCCTTCACTGTTTTTTTCTTTTCTGTTGATGGGGGCAGGGAACAGCAGGAGCATGCAAACACATAAAAGGAAATAATAAATTAATTTCTTCTTGTTTTCCCTTCCTCAGCCAGCTTTCAAAGGGAGACCACTGAAATAGTCAGCAAGCAATAGAAAGAAAAATGCAGAATTGATGCATGGGGCAGGGTCAATAGAAGTAATGCTTGAAGATTGGACTTTGGTTCTTTTTACCTTTGCATTAAGCAGGAAAGCCCAAACAAGACCTCCTTTTCTAAAGCTGAAATGGGGAGATTTTAGGACTGATGTATGTTTTCCTTCAATGAATGTTTGTTATTATAAATTCCAGGTCCATCAGTTGAAGCCAGATGAAAATGATAGTTCTGAAAAGGGTCTTCTGCACAATTCAAATTAAACAGCAATGTACTTCTGTTCACATGCTCAACCTGAAAATATATTTTGAGTACCAGAACTAAGATCTTTCACACACAAAGGTTTATAACTAGTTCTTCTCCCTGCAAGCTTTTTTCATTAGAACAGGTGGTAATTGTACTATTGTTAAATCTTTAGAAGTCACAAATGTCTTGTTGATCTACTGTATATCACCCCAAGATCTGCTTTCTCCCCATTACCTCTTTAAAGGAACAGGAACTAAAATTATTTAACACTTTAAACAATTCACAGTAATATTACATGAAACTTGACCTAGGGGAATTTAATTAGCTCAATTAATTAGCAAGTATACATCCCAATTTATACCGAGGTGGCTAGGGACAGTATATTGACATAGGCAAATGAATTATATTTATTGAATACACACACACTAAGACAAGCTTTCACTCACACACTCTCAGAAGAACTCAGGAATAAAGTAGTTAGCATTGGAATAGACAAGAAGTCTATCTGGAGATGGGCCCACAGACCTTCAATGTGCTGATGTCAGATCAGGGCCTTAGGAGCACTTTGGTCTGAATTTACCATAGCACAAGACAAGCAATTGTCCACCCATTGATCCATATCTTGCCGCATCTGAGGCCACCATCCAGTTTCTCTGACCCTCTCAAAGGTGGCTTGCCTTCTCATGTCCTGTTTCATAAATGAACTGAATCAAATCTCCCCAAAGTTCTTTGGGAACAATCCAGCTGTAATTTTTTTTCATCTACAGCCCACCAACATGTAATAATTCCAGTTCATACTACTGTCTTAATGACACACAATTGCTTTTGCCTTTGCACACCATGTGATTATTTAACAGTTTTGCCTTTGGAATATCCATTAGCTATAAACTGGAGTTTGGGAAATTCTTGTTTTTGTAAGTTACATTTAATTGATTGTTTTGGAAAGGAATTGTATTTACATGGAATGGTTAAAGATTATACGGTGGAGTCTCCATATGAGATAAGTTCTGATATGGTCCAAGGATTTCATTTGGAGGATGAACTGGCCATTACAAAATGTTTCCATTTGCTCACTAATTTGAGTGAGATGGCAAGAAACATTGAGAGGGCAGAGGCACAGATTAAAACGGTTGTGGATCTCCAAGCTAAGCAGATACTTAAGATCACACAGGACATAAAACATGCAGCAGAACACACCGTGTGGGGAGCCTAGATTGGTCCACCATTGCACAAGCCATTTTACACCTCCTCACCAACCCATTCACAATAATTGTGAGTGTTCAAATTGGCACAGTAGCATACTCCATAGGTTTGATATGCTAGTCAGTAAGCCAGTGGCAGAGCTCAGCAAAGATTAGTTTGATATAGACAGATTCAAAGGTGAGAATAGGTCTTATCTGGCTCTTGTCAGGAAAGCATCTTGAGCCATAAATTACCTAGTCTTCCTGCTGGAGAAGGTGTGAATGTTTCCTGATTGTGATTCCTGACTAGCTGTTTGATCTGTAAGTGGATGCCTTGTGTAAGTGGCCTACACACTTTTGGGTTCATGGATGCATCTATTGTTCTGTCTAAGGCCGAAAACCATGCACAGCCAGAAAGATCGGAAGATTTTTAGTCCATGTAACAGTAGTGTCTTCAAATATGCTAGGAAACTTATTAACCAGTGGAGATAATTTGTTATTAAATTTGTATACAGCTTTTCATAAAAACATATAAACAAAGCAGTTTAAAATGAAATTAAAAATAGTATTTTTTTTAAAAAAAAATAAGCACACAAAATCCAATCTGGTCCACAGCAAAATAATATATACCTTAAACTATTAGAACAAAAAGAAGACCCAGGCTGCATCTACACTGCAAAATTAATACAGTTTTAACACTGTTTTAATTGCCATGTCTCGATGCTATAAAATTCTAGGATTTGTCTATTTGTGAGAAATTTAACCTTCTCTGTCACAGAGCTCTGGTGCCAATACAAACTACACATCCCAGGATTCCATAGCATTGTCAAACTGCATTGATTTTGCAGTGTGGCATAAGCCTCAGTGGTCTCCTTACCTGGCGCCAAAGGATCTGATGGCCTGAAGGAAGAGATGTTTTTTTAAGTAGCTGGTGAAACTTCATTACCTAAAATGTTTAGCAAACTTCCAGAGGCCAGGAATTCCATAAAGATGGAAGACTGGTGCTATAACCAAGAGGATTTTTTTTACCAGAATTGGTATGAGATGCTTTCTGAAGCTGGCACTAATTAACAACTGTATCACAATATTTTGCAAGGAACCCCAGCCTCCTTCTATCCCAAGTGTAATCCTGAATGTTGCTTATGGAACTTCTAATGCAGTTCACGTGCCCTGAGCGCAATTTTACAGCGTTGTCATTAGCGGTGAGAATCACTGTTTCTCACATCCGAACACCTCTTATTGTAACAGCATGGTAGAAATGAAGCAGCTTTACACTTCCTTCTGTCTCTTTCTTGCCTGCAGGGTTTACCAGGAAATCCAGGTGAAAGAGGGCCTCCAGGAAAGCCAGTATGTCATCATGTTTGCTTTTTATCTTCCCTGTTTGATCTCAATATGTTTTCATGTCAATAAGGAGCGAATAATTTTGTGCCAAGCAGGCTGAGGTACTAACAAATCAATTGAATATATCAATGATACTAAGCAAATGCTATACCATAGACATCTTTACCATTCTTTCTCATGTTTCATCAGTTGTACCAGAGCTGCTTGTGCATAGTAGGTGATGTGGTTATCTTATCCCCTCAAAGGCACATTTAATCCACTAAATTAAATGGATTAGCCATACACTCTAGTGTATGTGGCTAATCTTTTTCACAGTCTCCTTCATGGTTTTGCCTTTGATATCAGATTCTCAGAAACCACTTTTTAGAAATAATATGATCAGAACATAATTATTTTCCCTCTTCTTTCAGGGTGCATCTCCTCTCCTTTCACCTGGTGATATCAGCCTTCTAGTTAAGGTAGTAATTTGTTCTGGGGTGCCCAGCAGAAAATCTGCCTAGATTATCAAACTATATTAATATTTCTTAAAAATTTTGGTGTACACAGTTATAAAGAGGATTGATTTGAGAGTAGGGGTATAGCTTCAGAAGGGGCAGCATTGGGGGAAGAAATAAAAATTCTCCTCACAATGAAAATTTCCTTCAGCCACCAAAGTTATTGCAGTAACCTAAAATTCAGTCAGTGGAGTAATTAGGGTTGGCGTCATTTGGTGCAGTAACTCATGGTGTCAACCCAAATGACCTCCTACCATATCACACCATAAAGAATCTTTAGTAATATTTTTTGTACTAATATTACTCATAAACTAGGACCCGGAACAGTGGGTGCAAGCTCCAGGAAAAGAGATTCCACCTCAACATTAAGAGGAATTTCCTGACAGTAAGGGCTGTTCGATGGTGGAACACACTCCCTCAGAGTGTGGTGGAGTCTCCTTCCTTGGAGGTCTTTAAACAGAGGCTGGATGGGCACCTGTTGGGGATGCTTTAATTGGGAGTTCCTGCATGGCAGGGGGTTGGACTGGATGGCCCTTGTGGTCTCTTCCAACTCTATTTTATGATTCTAAATCCTAATACTCATATATCACTGAAAGCCAAGGTAATAGTTGTGACATAAACAATTAATAAAATTAAAATTATACCTTTAAATTATAATATCATATGCACAGCCTAAATGCATTTATATGTAAATAGTTTTATGTGGTTAATGTGAAAATTTCTGCTTAGCTGTGGTTTTACTCAGCAGCCTCGCACAAGTCAACTTGAAAATGATAGTTCTATGAACAGTCTATTGGCCCCATCCAAAAATTTTCAGAAGACTCACAGAAGTACAGCCCAGGATTTATTTGCTCCTCTTTCAAAATTAAAATCTGAAATAGTGTGGATATGAGAAAGAACTGAGAATCTATGGCAGGGGCTCAGCAACCAAAATATGACTTCAGGAAAAAAATGAATTTTTATTCTTTTTTCAGCTCAGTAGCTGTTATGCTGACAGATCTTTGCAGATTTTTGGAAGAGTAAGGGGAGCAAAGTCATGTTGATTTGCAGATTTAATTCCTCACCCTATGGTATTGAAGTACATACAACTCCTCTACAGCACTCAACTGTGTGCTAAGTAGAAAGCCATTCCTCTTAGCCTTAAGCTTAATCTTTATGGTGCCATATACTGTGAAATGTAAGTGATACAAATATTCAAACTACTGTTGATACTATGAATACATAGTTTTTAATATTTTGTCCTCATACGTAGGAAATAAGAATTTTAATGTACCCTGATGGGTAAAGTACAAGACTACATGCACATTTTAATTTTTGAAAACTTTTTGAGACTTTTTTTTGCAAAAATATCATTTTCTGTGCAAAATTCTGTTCTGTCGCTGTGTGTGTGTGTGTGTGTGTGTATTTGCAAAAAGGTCAGCTTAAGACCATCATTTCCCCAACAGCAGTTTTTTAATATGTTAAGAATTGCTTTCTTATCAAAGATGAAAAGATTTGTGAACATTCTGTGTGACCCTACAAGGCATCAGCCTGAAAAAGCTATCTGACTGTCATATCAATGAAATGGTAATTCTTCTGTTTCTAGGATGTTTGTAGTGATTGTCCTCCTGGACCTCCTGGACTTCCTGGAATGCCTGGTTTCAAAGGTGATAGAGGGCTCCCAGGCCCACTGGGTAGTGAAGGCCCAGTTGGAAAGACAGTAAGAAAGAGAACAAAGTCACACCCACGTTGGTGGTAGAATTCAAAGACACAGTTGTATTAGTCTTGGTCACTATGCAAAAGGATATTGTAGTGCTGTGAAGACTAAGGGGGGAAGCAGACGAGGGCGTCCAAGACGCCCTGCAACGGTGCGCCGCGGGACTGGAGCAGTCGCACCGCGGCGCACCGTCGGCGCCTCTGAAAGGAGCGCAAAAATAGAGCTCCTTTCAGAAGTCAGTGAAAGTGCGCCCTAAAAGCGTCGGGCACACTTTCACTGACTTTTCTGCCACAGCGCATGCGGTCGCTGCGGCGGGAGGTTGTCCCCGGAGCGCCGGACGTGCGGATGGCCGGCAGCTTCGAGGACGACCTCAGGAAGAGGAAGGGGTGCCGCGCGTGCGGCTGCCCCTCCTCTTCCTTGCCTCGGAGACGGCTCAATAAGCCGTCTGCCGAGGCCCTAACTGAAGGTGCATCTAAATTGTAGAAACAATGCAGTTTTACACCATGTTAAGTGCCATAGCTACATTCTATGGAATCTTGGGGCTTACAATTTTACAAGGCCTTCAGCCTACTCTGCCAAAGAGTGCTGGTGCCTCGCAAAACTACAAATCCCAGGATTCTATCAGATGGAGCCAAGGCAGTTAAGGTGGTGTCAAATTGCACTGTTTCTATAGTGCAGATACACCCTGAAAGAAAGAAGCTAGTAGCATAAGCTTTCATAGACTGAGTTTATTTCATCAGATCCACCAAAATTGGTTTTGAATTGGGGAACAACACTACTCACCAGAGCTTGGACATAATGAATTCAAATTAATTTGTCCTTCTTTATTTGTTACAATGTTCAGTAATTAATTTAAAATTCATTATTTAAATAAATAAATGTTAATGATTTTAAGCCCTTTACACACACACACACACACACACACACACAAACACACACACACACACACATTTAATTCTCTCTGAAACAGACATTGACTTCACTGTTTGGATTAGGTGATTCCAAGTTTGTTGAGACAATCTGAGACAAATGTTGCACCCCATTGCTAAATTAACATGTCAGTTTCACATTAATTAATAGGTAGCACACTAGAGGGAAGATTGACCTAGAATACTTAGTTCTCCACATTTAGGGGTTTTCTAGAAACCTTCATTTACAAAAGAGCATGCTACATGCCCCTGTTGTTTCTTTGTTTTTCAGGGGGAGGCTGGACCCAGAGGTCACCCTGGCCCACCAGGTTTGGAAGGTCCCAAGGTACACTCTCTTTTTGTGATGTCAGATTTGTTTTCTAATTATCTGAAAGAAATAGGATACCAGAGTAAAATCTCTGCCTTACTAAGGGGTGACATCTTACTGTGTCTGATGTGGAGATTTTTCTGGCCATTTCTAGAATTTTCCAGTTAGGGCTAAACCTAATGATAGTCAGCCATGCCTACCTAAATCTAGCTTCTGAGCTTATGTCATAGGTGAGATCTGAACAGGGGACTTGGCTGGTTCACAGGTTAGCCTTGGTTCATACTGTATGCTCTCTGATCAGTTTGTAGGATCAAGAATTGGCAGATACTGTCTAGCATGAAATAGATATCCATGAGGCTTTCTTTGAACTTGATGAGAATTCTAGCTATGGCCATGTGCCAATATGCTCTTGATCTGAATTCATAGGGCTGGTTATGACACTCAAAGCCCCAAACATCTTGGGACATTAATACATGATGAAGCATCTCTCCCTATATACTTGTCTGTAGGGTGAGTACTCCTCTGTGTCCCACTAGTCCCACTCCTCTGTGGCACTATACCAGGGGTAGGCAACCTTTCCCCTTTAAGGGCCGGGGGACTTCAGCTCCCAGAATCCCAGGAGCTATTGGCCAACATGGGACTATTGGCCAACATGGCTGATGCTTCTGGGAGCTGAAGCTGAACCTTAAAGGGGAAAGGTTGCCTACCCCTGCACTATACTAATGTGGGAGGACATGGAAGAGGGCTTTCTTGGTTCTGGCACCTTGGTTGTGAATCTTCTCTAAGAGATCCACTTAGAGCCAACATTGATGTCATTCCAGCATCAAGTAAATATATATTTTGAGTAAAGCCTTTGTGATCTAGTTGAATTAATCCAAATCTATAAATGTGTTATGGATTTAAACTGACTCACCTCTGTTTTTTACTGGTTTATATTCTTTACATTAGTCTGCAAGTGTAATGTAAAGAATTACACCACCTAGAGATTATAGAATCTAGAGCAGGATAGAAATAGTTAAACAAATAAATAAATAAATAACCCACAGAAGTGTACATGATTCTTCCTCCTTAGAAAGATGAGGACAGAGGGAAAATAATGGACTAGCTTTTTCAAAAAGTCAGAAAATAAGCTGCATTTGAAGAAAGATGAAAATAAACCAGTTGCCAACATGCCTTTACTGGGGAAGATGGTTAAACAAGTGATCACTGACCAAGGTCTGTTCCAAGAGAAAGGAAAGAGAAAGAGAAAAACACACTGAAATTTGTTTGCTTCCATTTCTTTTAGAAAACAAGTGAGGGGCTGACAGTTATAAGGAATAAATTAAATATCTGTGTTTGAGAAGAATTATTTAAATGGTTTTGTTTCTTATTAGGGTCCTAAAGGGGACCGTGGGTCATCTGGTGAGGCTGGACTGAAGGGTGAGCAGGTAAGAGAAAGTGAGGAGGAAACACTTCTTTTCCTCCTCTGTGGATCAAAATTCACATTTATAGTATTTGGAGTCTAACATTTACATACAAAGACAGTATTCATTTACCCAGAAATGATTGTCACAGTAGAAAATAACAATCTGGATTATATTTGCTTCTCCTCTTGAGGCAAATAATGTGACATGCTGGAAGTGTAAATTTCTATACAACATATAATGGAAACTACATATAATGGAAATACACAATAATAAAAAATGCAAACATGCAAAACATAAATATAAAATTATACACTACTAAATCTAGAAAAGTAAAAAATGTGGGAAAAGCTAATATTGACTTCCACCTTTTCAACTAATGGTTCTACATGTATAATGTCTAACTTCCTCTATTGGCAATCTCTTATTTTATATTTCTATGGTTTATTAATGCTACTTATCTTCAAATCCAACAATTGAAAAATTCCCCTGTTGTGTCTATAGGAAAACAATTACTGGTTCCCAATCTTTCTTAAAACCACTCAAAGATTTCTCTCTAATAAGAGATCTCAACCAAACCATATCCAATACTTCTTCATCGGAGTCATTTTTTCTTTCCCTTTTTCATGCACAAAATTCTCACAACTGTAATCATATATTGTATAATTCTCCCATATTCAGTCTCAACATGTTAATCTAACAATCCCAATTGAAAGAGCTCAGGTTTCAATTGGAGTTTTTTCTTCAATATAATTTGAATCAGTCTATGAATCAAGATAGTAAACTTTTTCACTTTATCACATGTCAACCACATATGGTAAAAATTTCCTGGTTGTTTTTCACACTTCCAACAAACATTACAAGTCTCTCAATAAAGAAACTGTTTCTTTTTTAGCATTAAAGAAATAAGAATGATAAAATCTTTTGTTCTCTTTTGCAGGGCCATCCTGGAATACCTGGCTTCATGGGTCCACCTGGAAATCCAGGTCCACCTGTAAGATGCTTTTTATGAAGACTCTTCTATTGCATTAATTTACTATTCCTTCTCCATCTAAATATATAGTCACAAAAGCCTACTAATACCTACAGCTAAATAGACTAGAGCCCTACTTCTTGTTAAATTATCATAATGTATGATCCTGCATTTGTTTCCAATATTTTATTCAGTGTTATGACTTCAATTTGAACTTATTTGCTTGCTTATGTATTTAGTTCTGCATACAAAAGATAGAACATAGATTAGGGATGGAAGGCATGCTAGGAAACCCTGTCAAAGAGAATCCTGAACTGAGAAGAATCATCACAGTTTGGGATTTATTGTTTGCAAAGTTTGCACGAGGATTTTTTATGTGTGCTGAAAACCATTTTGTTACTTTGTGTGCTCAAAAACATCATGCTGTCTGTGCAAAAGAAAGAACACATGCACATATTGTGCATAAAAAGTTACAAACTGCAAAAAAATATTCAAAAAGTGCATAGTTTTGAAGAATTTCTCCACTGGGAAGAAAATGACTAAAATTATTTGATAGTTCTTTCTAGAAGGAAATTACCAAAGAATTCCATTCCTAATACAGATTAACAAGAAGCTGAAACAAAATAACCAATCAAGATGTTTTGAAACAGTTTTGCTTGACAGATACAAAGATATGCATAGAGCAAAATGCAGCCTCTGGGACACTCAACCCTAGTGAACAAGAAAAAAGGTTGTATTGTTAGAGGATTGACCTTATTTTGAGAATCTTTCCCCAAAATCCCTTTCTGTGCCATATAAATTGCTGCCGCTTAGACTTTAGATGTGTATCTAATTAAATTTCTCATCATGACAGGCTGTCTTAATCTGTTAGGTTGACTCCATTTAAAGGAATTATAGTTGTGATGTTATATTCATGTCATTTAAGAAACATGCCACATGAATCTTCAGCACCCAGCATGAATGGAAATGGAAGAGTGTCAGGATGTTCACCAATTCAGAGGAAGGTGAATGATTTATGATCATTGCCACCACATTTTTCTCTCCTTTCCTCAATAGGCAAAGGAAAAACCTGTAAGGGTTTGTCTAATTGTTCCATTCTCTTTTTGGTGAGAAATCTTCCAGCTTAAAATTCCTGAAGAGCTACACTCCCATTCTATCTGCTATGGAGTTCTTTGATACAGTATGTGTTCACATAACCCAAACACTGGATATGTTTAAAGAAAGTTAACATTTATTCCTTATTAGGGTTCAAGGTATTGAGTATGAAAAGTGTGTTTGTACATATTTGATTTATGTACATATTTGTATGGCGATGGAGTGGCTCAAGTGGTTAAGACCCTGACTCTGTTGACTGCAAGATTGGCAGGTTGGCAATTTGAGGCCCAGATGCTGCATGATGAGGTGAGCTCCTGTCACTAGTCCCAGCTTCTGCCAACCTAGCAGTATGAAAGCATGCAAATGCAAGTAGATAAATAGATACCACTTTGGTGGGAAGGTAAACAGTGTTCTGTGCAATCATGCTGGCCCCATGATCCAGAATAGTCTCGGACAAAGCTGGCTCTTCAGCTTAGTAATGGAGATGAACACTACCCCCTATGGTCGAACACAATTTGATAACCTTATCAATGGGGAATAACTTTACCTTTATATATTTGTACATACTTGTTTCTACATATTAGACTTGGTGTGATTTTTTTGAAGTTCTGTAGTGTATTCTGTGGTTCATGTTTAGTGTATAATGCTTAGTGACATCACCAGGGGCTCTCCTTTGTAATATCATCCTTGGAACATCACCAGAGACCCTCTCCAGTGGCATCACAGGAAAGAGGCATGAAACTGGTGAAGGAACGCCAACAATTTAACATATGCAGTTGACACACTACTACGGTAGTAGAAAATAGCAATGATGTGGAACTGAAGAAAGTCAAGAAAGAAAATGCACAGGAAGGTTTATAGTTGAACATTAAGAAAACAACAGATAATGGAAATAGTCATTAATCAGAATGGAGACTGCATTCAAGAGATCAGAAGAAGATGGGAACTTTGGAGGGCAGCTATGGAGGAATGAGACAAGACCCTGACATGAAAAAAATATTTTAATGAATATTAAAGTTAAGGTTGTCTATGCCATCATACTTTGGACATATTGTGAGAAGATAGGATTCATTAGCAAACACAATAATGCTTGGTAAGGTAGAACACAAAAAGAAAAGAGGAAAGCCACATTCCAAGTGGATAGACTCAATCAACGAAGCCACAGCCTTGAGTCTACAAAACCTGAATAGCGCTGTTGATGATAATGTGACTTGGAGATTTCTCATTCATAGGGTCATCATACTTCAAAGTTGACTTGATGGCAGTTAACAACAACAAAGATAATAATTCTGGATGATGATTAGGTGTAGATTTACTGATTGTTGTTATCACAGATAACATCTGTTTAGGTTTCAAAAATTTATGTTCTGTCCAGAAATTAATCTGAGTCCATACAGTTCTCTCTTTGTGTAATGAATCTAAATAAAGATCAAGGGATGAAACAGAGTGCCCCTTAGAAAGCTGGAATGGGGCTGCAGAAATTGCTCACCATAGCCCCAATCTGCCTTTTTGCTTGCCCAAAAAGAAGCGGCAATTTGCCGCTCCTTTTTGCACCAGCAAAAACCTGGATTTTCCTGCCCCACAATGGCTTTATGGCACTCCTGCCGCATGCAGCATGTAAACCCTGTGCTGTCTGAGCACCCAGAAGCTGGCCCATGTCTGGGCAGCTAAGCAGCATGCAGCCAGCTTTCTGGAGTCTTGGGGGCATGTGTTGTCTGTATACCACACCTCCAAGCCTGCTGGAAGCCAGCTTTTTGTGCCAGTCTGTTTGAACACTAAGAAGCAAACAGCACCACTATTATTCCTAGCTGTAATGATTGCATCACAAGCAAATAATGCTACATGTTTCTTCCCTGTTCTCTAGGGATCAGAGGGTTCTCCAGGACCAATGGGACCACCAGGAAATCCTGGAGAAATAGTAAGTAACTTTTTAACTTGCTTTTGCTGCTGATGCAATTTCTTCTTCCTCCTTGTTTGTTCTCATCATCATCATCATCATCATCATCAAAATCATCATCATTTCATTTATATTCTACCTTTTCCACAAAAGCTGGGACTCAAATGGCTTTGAAAAGCTCATACAAGACCTAAGTAAACACATATATAAAGTTAAAAACTAAATGTAATTAAACTATCTATAGGACAAGACTCTATAGAACAAGACATAGAACTGTCCATAGACAAGACTCCTTTAAAACACACAGTCACATAATTCCATTTGCATCCTGAAAGGCAGTCCCTTTCAGTTCAAAAGAGACAGCTATTTGATTTTACCGAGTATTTGAAAAATTAAGCCAAAAGAAAAAATGAGGGGGGGGGACTCCTCTTCTGTCTGACAAACGCATGCACATATACCTCCTGAATGGTTAAGTTAAATTCATTTCAAGAAAAATGAGGGGGGAAACCCTCAAAAATGCTTTTGTACACAACTCCAGAAGAAAAGAATGTGGGGGAAACACCTTCACCTTATTAAATTAAAACAAAGAGGCAGTGCACCAGGAATTGAAATAATATTTGCAATTATTTATTTTCAGGTCAAATGACAAGTTTTCCAAACATTTGGAAAACTGCTATTGGGAATAATAATAGACTAGTGAGCCTTTTTTAAAAAAAACAGTTTTTATCTAGTATTCAGTGTTCCGAAGTGTTGTTCAGAGATTATTCTGTAGAGAAAAGCATTGCTTTCTTGCATAGGAGACAAGTTTTGTTGTACAACATCTGGAAACATTTATAGGTGGGCAGAATATTACAGAGGGATATTCATTTTTCCACCACAGTGAGGAGAAAACTACTTTAGTTATTTGTCTTCTCATGCAAGGAAGAAACAGTCAAGGATTAACATCTCTACGAGCTAGAGAGAGAAGAGGCTCTTAGTAGTTTTCTCAGTCTCTAGTCTCTTTCTTTCAGGCTTCAGTGGGTCTTAAACTGCAAGATGAGATGAGGGGAATGTTTGGAAATGGGGATATGTATTATCACTGACATCAGAAATACAACCACCCTGTAAGCTCTTCAATTAGAAGTGGAGATAAAGCAAATGAAATTTCTGCCATGGATTGGAAGTTAAAGCTGTCAGTCCGACTCCATGCCAGCCCTTCTTTATTAAGCCACAGTCTATCCTGCCTTGCATTACACCACAGTGATTTGGGAAGCAGCAGAATGGTCCAGAGAGAAACAATACCCCCTGGAGACCATTTGGACAGAAACAATCCAATCCAGATCCATTCCATATTGGACAGAATCAGGCCAATGCATTCCAGAATTTGGACATCAGCTGAACTATCCACTAGGATAGTCAGTGGTCCCCAGTGGGCTTTTTTTAAACAACAACAACAACAACCCAAGCAGACTGAAATACTTAGTGTACCAAGAAGTTTTTTGTTTTTTGTGACTTTTAAAAAACTTTCTCAATGTATCTGGAATATAATGCCTAAAATGGTATTTGCAATAAATGTGGAAGATTAGCTGTTTCTCTTGGAATATTTTGTCTCAAATGTTTCATCAGCATTGTCACATCTGTTTCTCTTTGGCAGGGTAAAGAAGGGCCACCAGGACCTCAGGGGCCACCAGGATTGCCAGGACTTGTGGTGAGTATTAATCATTTATTCATGTATTCTTAACCATTTGATACAAAAAATTATTTGGAAATCATGGGGAACCCAAAGGACTTCATTACCTAGTCAAGGTACTTGGAATCTATACAGAGTACAGGTCATGAGACAGGGTTCCATTCTGAACTGGATCAGAGCTCACAGTGTGCTAATATCCCCCACCCTGGTGTGACTTGTTCACTGAATATTATTTTTATTGTCCATAAATCCCATGGGAATGACACTACATCACTATATGCTGGTGTGGTGATATTTCTATGAGAAATAACAGAAATACCCATGATTGACACTAGATGCCTAGGAAATCATCACCATCCAGCTGCTGGCTTCCATGTCAATGGGGTGATCATCCCTTCCAGATTTTAATCCCAGCTATCCCAGCTACTCTGTTCTTAAATAGGTTTAGCACTTCAGATAGGTCCTTTAAAGCAATCTGAAACCTGGAGAGAATTCAGTGCCCCACTGACATGTAAGCTACTGGCCACTACTGCTTTCACCACAGTGAAACTGGAAGTAGAGTGGTTTTGGGGGAGGGTAAATACTAGGTGAGTTGGGCTCAGCTTTACTTTTTTAGTCAAGGGTAGAAATCATTCCAAATGTTATTGGGCTGCAACTCCCAGTATTCCTTTTTGCATAACACAGTTATAGCACTATGGAGTTTATCACACGGGCCCCACATTCATCACCATTCCATTATTAAAGCATGATTAAAGCATCCTGAGATTAAACCGCTAATGTTATGTAATATCATGAATAATTTTCACACTCATTGAGAATGAATGCGTAATAATGAGATAATGATCAGATAATAACAAGAGCAAGCGGTTTTGCATTTCACACACAGCTGGAGACATCTCATTAATAATATGGAAATAGTATTCTTATGCATGTGCAGAGGTAGACATGATAGTTGCATCACAAGGTTGCCAGTTCAATACTAGCCAGGGCTCAGGCTTGACTTAGGCCTGCATCCTTCCAAGGTTGCTAAAATGAGTATCCAGCTGTTGAGGGGCAATGAGCTTACAGTTGTATGTAGCACGGTATGAAGCAGTATATAAATGAAGCTGCTTTGCTTTACTTAGGGGAACTGCAGATGGGCGGCACAGAGCTGCCCCAGAAAGTGGTGGATCGGGGCTGTGGCAACCCCATGCTGTGGCCCCAATCCTCCCTTTTGCTGCCTCAAAAAGAGCAGCAAAATGTCGCTCCTTTCAGGGGCTGCAAAAGGTCACCCTAAGAGCTGGTGCACAACTTTTCAGCACCCTTTTTGGTGCAGCATGTCAGAACACTGCTCCGGAAGGACATTCTGATGCCATGAGCCATGTGTAATGGCGCACAACATCATGATGGTGGCAACATGGGGTTGGGGCCGCTCGGGTGTGGCTGCCCTGCCCCAACTCTGCCTCCAGACCAGTCCTTTGAGCCAGCCTGCAGAGGCCCTTACTCTTTCAACTCATCCTAAGAGGTTTTTGCTTGTTAAATTTTCTTTTGTTGCATTGTTTGTAGATTTTTCATAATTGGTTTTTATGTTACATTGGTGGCATCTCCCTGAGAAATGAACAATGTTATAAAGAACTTTTCCCTACCTTCCCTACAAAAATACTACCCTTTTTCCTAATTTTCCAGAAGTATTATCCTGACACATGCAGAACACTAGAAAACATTGCTGGAAAGATATAATCCACAGTACAGAAAAGAAAGGGCAGTGACCCTCTTGCCAACAGGCAATATCTGTTGCCAACGCAGCACAGGAAGTAAACTTGCCCCATAGAACCATGGGAAAACCAGCAACATGATTAAAAAGGATGATTATCACACAAATATATTGAATTTGGCTTTCACACTATAGCAATTGCATAAATAAAACAATGTCATGAATGCATTAATGCTAAAATCTCGAAAATAAAAAGATGCGGGATAATGCCTCTTTCTCACCACTTTAATAACACATTTTATGCAACGTGTGAAATTGTTGTGCATAATTGCAGGATTTTAGTGGGTTTATCATGGGATAATCCCTTTTAAACCCCTGATTCCCCCCATGTGATACTCCTATGATTCCACTAACTGCCATGGTTACAATCAGTTGAGTCCAGGGGCTGTAGTTTGGGGAAGAACTAGACCTCTCTGGCTGAGAATTCTAAATCTCCTCCTCAAAACTGAAAATCCAAGGATTACATAGGATGTTACCATGACAGCTAAAGTGGAATTATAGTGCTATAACCTTTGTAATGGGTCAAAACTTTCTCATCTTCAGGTTGGTGATAACTGTTTGGAATCCAGTTTTTATCATAAAGTTTTATTTCAATCCTAGGGTATTTCTGGGAAGGATGGCAAAGATGGCAAGCCAGGACCTCCTGGAGAACCAGTAAGGAGATATAATTTACATATTATACAATCACCTAAAAATTGGCTATATTTTTCTTCAGTTTCCTGTGATCCACAAGACTACTATTGGCTAAAATGTTGTGCTGTTGCAAGATGTTCATATAATATTCATGCTACCAAGTGTGACTGTTTTATACAATATTATTGTAGAGAACATTCATGGGAGAAATACAACAGCCTTTTGTCTCAGAGGTAAGGATGTAGACAAGAGAGAGACTACTGGCATTTGGGTCATAGACAAACAAAATGGTAAACAGCTTTTTCTGTGCCAGAAGTAGAGAGAAGTAGATAGTTCTGGGAGATTTCAACATTCCGCTCGAGACCAGCTTAACAGGTGCGGCTCGGGAGTTCATGGATACCATGACAGACATGGGCCTATCCCAATTGGTCAACGGGCCCACGCATTGTGCTGGTCATACACTCGATGCGGTCTTTAGTACGGAGCAGGAATATCCGTGGGCGGAGGTTGTAAGTACCTCCGCATTGTCATGGACGGATCATTTCTTGGTCAAGCTGGTACTTAGAGCCACCACCTGCCCCACCGGGGGTGGTGGACCTATTAGGATGGTCCGCCCTCGAAGGCTGATGGAGCCAATTGGATTCCGGAAGGCCTTGGAGGGATTAATGGTGGGGAATGCCGGTGACCCTGTCGAGGCTCTGGTTGACACTTGGAATAGTGATCTTACCAGGGCCATCGACACGATCGCTCCCAAGCGCCCTTGCCATCCCGCTCCTAATCGTAAGCCATGGTTTACACCCGAGCTTAGGAGGATGAAGCGGTATGGACAATGGCTAGAGTGCGAGTGGCGGAAATCTCGACTCTTATCTGACAGAACTCGCCATAGGAGCTTTCTTAGTTCCTATCGGGAGGCACTGCGCGCAGCGAGGAAAGCTTTTTCCTCGGCGCACATTGCATCTGCAGAGTCACGTCCGGCAGAGCTGTTTAAGGTGGTGAGGGAGTTGACGCAGGCGCCCCCTGCGTCGAATCCCTTGCTTAACCCGACGACAGCCTGCTGCGACGCATTTAACTACTTTGCAGATAAAGTCTCTCAGATAAGAGCCGACCTTGACGCCACTATTGAGACAGAGTCTGTAGGTGAGGTGTCCACCAACTCCGCCAATGTGGTTTTACTGGATCAATGGCAATCTGTGAGTACCGAGGACGTGGACAAGCTGCTTGGTAAGGTGAGGAAGACAACTTGCTCCCTCGACCCTTGCCCATCTTGGCTGGCCATCCAGGGGGGGGATGCAGTGATGAGACTCCTAACGGACATCATCAATGCATCCTTGAGGGAAGGTTATCTGCCATCTTGCTTAAAAGAAGCGGCGGTTAGGCCGCTTCTGAAAAAACCTTCCCTAGACCCCCTGGACATGAAGAACTACAGGCCAGTGTCATTACTGCCATTCTTGAGCAAGGTGATCGAGAGAGCAGTTGCTCTTCAACTCCAGGCAGTCTTGGATGAAACCGATTATCTAGACCCATTTCAAACCGGTTTCAGGGCAGGATTTGGGGTTGAGACTGCCATGGTTGCCTTGACCGACGATCTGCATCTGAGCATCGACAGGGGTAGTGTGACCCTGTTGGTGCTCTTAGACCTCTCAGCGGCTTTCGATACAATAGATCATGGCATCCTTCTGGACCGCCTGAGGGAGTTAGGTATCGGGGGCACTGCACTGCAGTGGCTCCGGTCCTTCCTCTCGGGTCGGTCTCAGAGGGTGCTACTCGGGGACTGTAGCTCCAGTAAGAGGGCACTCACTTGTGGGGTCCCTCAGGGAGCTATTTTGTCCCCGATGTTGTTTAACATCTATATGAAGCCGCTGGGTGAGATAATACGGAGTTATGGTGCTGGGTGTTATCAGTACACTGATGACACCCAAATCTATTTCTCCATGTCTCGTTCGTCGGCCTCGAATTCCATCGGCATCTCTTCTCTCAATGAATGTCTTGGAGCGGTAATGGGCTGGATGAGGAAAAACAGATTGAAGTTGAATCCAGACAAGACGGAGGTGCTCACGGTCTCGGCCCCGAAACCAAGAATTGGGTTGCAACCTCCAGTCCTGGATGGAGTCACACTCTCCTCCAGTGACTGTGTTCGCAGTCTGGGGGTGCTCCTTGATTCGTCGCTCCTGATGACAAATCAGGTAAATGCGACGGTCAGGAGCACCTGTTATCAGCTTCGGCTGATACGCCAGCTGCGCCCTTTTCTGGAAGTAAGGGATTTGGAGACTGTTGTGCACGCGTTGGTAACCTCACGCCTTGACTTCTGCAATGCACTCTACATGGGGCTACCCTTGTGCCTTGTCCGGAAATTACAGCTGGTACAGAATATGGCAGCCAGGCTTGTTTCAGGAACATCTCAGAGGGACCACATTACTCCGGTTCTGAGGTCCCTCCACTGGCTGCCTATCAGCTTCCGGGCTAGGTACAAGGTGTTGGTTATTACCTTTAAAGCCCTAAATGGCTTGGGTCCAAGCTATCTGAGGGACCGCCTGCTCCCGTACAATCCTCCCCGCGCTCTTCGGTCCTCCGGGAGGAACTTGCTACAGCCTCAGAAATCGAGGCTTGTGGCTACCTCCCGGGGGGCATTTTCCGTTGTCGCCCCTAAGCTCTGGAATGGCCTGCTGGATGAGATCTGCCTATTAACATCTTTAGACAGTTTTAAAAAGGCTGTCAAGACGGATCTCTTCTGGCAGGCCTTTCCGGATTAATTACAGCTGAATTAGTTCCCCCGCCCCAGAGACGTTCCTCATGTGGCCCCATCTGATAGATGGGAGGTTCGTCGACTGGGCTTTTTGGTTTGGGCAAAGAAGGCTGATTTTTATAATTTTGTAATTTTAGTTTGATTTTAATGTTTATTGATTTATTGTTTTAAACTGTCTTTATTTAATACTATTTTAAGGGGGGGAGGGGTTTTTTTTTTTGTATATTATGTATAACACATGTCTTTTTTAATTGTAAGCCGCCCAGATTGGTTCGCCACAGGGCGGGGTAAAAATAAAATTTATTATTATTATTATTATTGTCCCTTTTCCTGTTCAGGTTTTATACAATTTCCACATGTATATTGCTAAAAGAACTTGCATTATTTTGTGAGTTGAGAACAATTCTACCTACTGCTACTGTAGGAGTTTACTTTGCGACTTGTAAAGTGGCCCAAAATATCATCACCATCTTGGAACAATTACGACTATAGTTAATAATCCTGTTTTCAGCTGTTTATCATCCATTCCTTTGGTGTTAACATAGGCTGAGCTGCCACATACCACATCTATTTCTTCCTGTTTAATGGTTATTGCTTCAAGAGATGTGATGAATTGGCTAAGATGGCTTTGACATGAGAATTGGGGGGGAGTCGGCACACTCATTCCTATGGTCCTATTAATTATCTTTTAAAATGTTGGCATTGCAGATTTTGTCTAACATAATAAATAATAATAAATAATAATAATTTTTTATTTATATCCCGCCCCTCTGCTGGGCAATCAGAGCGGTGAACAAGATTAAAACAGAACAAAGTTAAAACAATTCCATCTCCCCCCCCAATCCCTAACCCACCCCCGCATAAAAATCGAATTAAACTGTAAAAGAAATTGACTTAGAGACCAGTGTGGTGTAGTGATTTGAGTATTGGACTATTAGTCTGGAGACCAGGGTTCGAATCCTGCCTTGACCGTGGAAACCCACTAGATGACCTTGAACAAGCCACATTCTTTCACTCTCAGAGGATGGCAATGGCAAACCCTCTCTGATTAAACTTACCAATAAAACCCCATTATAGGTCCACCTTATGATCGCAGTAAGTCAGAAATGACTTGAAGGCATACAACAACATGAATTATTAATAAAACAATGAAATATTAAATACTTGGACTGTGGAATTACACTCAACAGATTATTCCAGTCTTTTATTTCATTAAATATGCCAGATGTGGAGAGACCAATCAGAACTCTCCACATCTGGGTGTGTCGCAAAAAAGACTCAAAGATCTCATTATATATCAGACTCCATGCCTGAACCATGGACTTTTACAGAGTCATTTGTCATACACATAAGTCTCCTTTAACTCAAGTATCTGAGACCAGAGGTGTTTTGGATTTTGGATTATAGAATATCTCTATTTGCATATACATACATGATGAGATATCTTGGAAACTGGATCCAAGTCTGAACACAACATTCATTTATAATTCATATATACCTTATGCACATAGCCCAAAGGTAATTTTGTACAATATTTTTAATAATTTTGTGCATGAAGCAAAGTTTAATAACACAGAATCATCAGAAAGCAAAGGTATTATTATCTCAACAACCAATGAAAAAAGTTTTGGTTTTTGGAATATTTCAGAATTCTAGATAAGGAATACTCAACCTTAACAAACACTTTATATAGTAATTAGTCCATGAATTAACTGTGTAAATGGTTTCCCCTTTCCTTATTAGTTTCTGAGCCCAGTATAAGGTGTTGGTTATGACCTTTAAAGCCCTAAATGGCTTGGGTCCAACTTATGATATCTTTGGGACTGCCACCTCCCATATAATCCCCCCCCCCCCGCACACTCAGGTCCTCTGGGAGGAATTTGTTACAGCCAATGAAAACTAGGCTGTAGACAACCTCCCAGAGAGCCTTTTTGGTCGCCGTTCCCAAATTATGGAATGGTCTGCCGGATGAGATCCGTCAGTTGACAACTTTAAGCAGCTTTAAAAAGGCTGTTAAGACAGATCTCTTCCGGCAGGCCTTTCTCAATTAGATTTCCCAACCTCAGGAGCCCCTTTATCTCTTTTCTATCTTGGCTGCAATCATTGCCCTGCCTATTATTCATTTGTCTGTCCTAGGACTGTTTATTTTAATTTAATGTTTTAATCATCATGTTTTAATGTTATTATTAGTTTAATTTTCTTTTAAGTGGTGGGAAGGTTGTGGGATTTTGGATTGTATTTTAATATTGTATGGAGTTTTAACTGCTGTGAGCTGCCCTAATTGTTTGACAGAGGGGTGGGGTATAAATAAAATGTATTTATTTATGTATTTATTTATTTATTTATTTATTTATTTATTATTTTCCCCTAAGTGAGGAACCCTATGATGGATATGACTTCCTGTTGTCAGACTAATAACTGTGCATTTCTTTTTCAGGGCAAGCCAGGAGAACCTGGACTCCCAGGACCAGAGGGTGGTAGGGGCCCACCGGTAGGTTCATTGAAGACAACCATGCACTATTAAAAATATTATCTCTGTTCAGTGAGATCACCTGTGGGAGGGTGTATTTCTCTACTGTCCAGCACAAAATGACCACTTGTTGTAAATGGGTCAGTTTTTGGTCCCAAGAATCCACTGAAGATCTCACTAGTCCCAGAAAACTTAGAAATTGCATACCCAGAAGTGGACAGATGTATATTTTCTTTTTCTTAAAGAAGTACTTTTGTGGGGGTTTTGAGCGGAGAAGAGACAGCAAAGTAAATCCCAAGGGGGAGTGTAACCTTCTTTCAGCGTCAAAATATCGACACCTTGAGGCTATTAGGAGCAAAAATGTCAATTTGTTTGTGACTATTTTCATTTGGGGTACTTCAAAGGAAGTTATGAGGGCCAGGAACTGCAAAAGACAAACAAACAAAAACACCTTAGCTGTATGTGACCCATGGGTCACAAGTTTTCCATGAAAAGGAACCCTAGTGGTGCAGTGGTTAAATGCTGGTACTGCATCCACAAGGTTGTGAGTTTGATCCCAGACAGGGCTCCAAGATCCACTCAGCCTTCTATCCTTTCGTAGGTTGATAAAATAAGTACCCAGATTGTTGGGGGCAATTGGCTTACACCTTGGAAACTGCTTAGGGAGTGCTGAGTGCTGATAAGTGGTATAGAAATGTACATACTACATGCTATATCTGATGTATTGGTTAGGAAATACAGAACTTCCTGCAACACATATGACATAAATATTTGATGAAGGACAAATTCTGTAAGTAGAGACAATCAGAAGCTATACTGCAGGAGTGTGTGTTTGTACATGTGTGTGTGCGAGAGAGAGAGAGAGAAAATGTGTTCACTGGGAACAGAACGAATATTTAAAGATATTAATTCCTAGATTGAAAAATGAGTTTCCCAACAGTAAGAAATCTTTATTGGGAAAAATAAAGAATAAAGATCACCAAGAATTTTGTGCAAAATTTCCCTGGTATTCAAACATTGTTTGAATTGTTCTGCAAAGAAAACAGGATGTTTTGGTGTGTGAAAAAAGCCACATGTCTTCTCTGCAGAATAACTTCTCTACAATACTTGGAGATATTTAAATATGGGAACAATATTGCAGGGGAATATTTGTTTTCTCCCACAGATGAGATAAATACTGTAATAATTTGTATGTGAGGATGAAATAGTTGAGTATGTATACCCCTAGTGCTCACACACACTCATATCTGAAAGAGAAAGCATCATCCCTCAAAGGGATCCAGTTTTGTAGACAAATATAGTCTCCCAAAATACTCACATTAGTTAAAGAATATAGACAGGCAAACTCAGGCTCTGATTTCACACTTATAAACTAAAAAGACAAGATACACAAAGCAAAGGAAAGAGAGAAAAAAGGTGTAGAAGGAAGATAGGTTTGGCAAAGCTGGAACAAGGTGGTATTGTGTCAGCTTAGCCTAAGAACTTTACCATACATGGTTAGAAAAGCAGAATTTTAACAGAATAAAAGCATCTTTGGCTAGTATGTAGCACACAACATCATGTCCATTCTGCTGCTGCCTTGCATTCCATTCATTACTGTAGAGCACCTTTTCATGGGAGATCAAAACCCGTCAATAGGATTTCAGTCTCACTGCTATTCCATTACTGACTTAATGTGATGGGTCCCTTCCGCCGCAGTTCTGCTTCTTAAGCAATCATGTGCTGTGTGGGGGTGTGGTTCTGCTTCTCTTCCCCCTCACAGCAATTGTGGCCACCAGCACCTTCCCAGAGCCAGCTGCTGTGTGCAGATTCACACAGCTGCTGCCTTTGGGAGACAGTTGGAAACTCCAATCTCTTTCCCTCTTCCTCCCAGAAGGCAGCAAAAAACAGATCATATGACCATGGATTGACAGAGCACTATCATGAGGAAAAGTGTGATATTAATGATGTCAAACAAATATGCTTCCATTCTTAAACTAGTTCAAATCTGGTGGGAGAGCAGGCTGGCCCAGTTAGACAACACTGGGAATCTTATATTTGCACTGCTGGAAATAACTGGAAAAAGTATCCTTACTGATGTCCATTTCTACTTTCAGGGTTTTAAAGGACCCAGAGGAGATGCAGGGCCCCCTGGCTCTCGGGTAAGTAATACACATAAGTCCTGCATGAGGCAATACTCGCAGTCTGTACCTCCCTTTGATTTCCACCACTGTTTTTTATACTGTTTTGGATATATTCTCCATAGGAGTTTTGACCACTGCCCTTAAGCTGTGTTCCTTAGTCTGACAGTGGGGAGGGGGAAACACAGTGGTGGTGGGAAGAGGTGTCCTTTTCCTTGATGGCTTGTATTACTTCACCACTGGGAAGTAAAGCTATTTCATAAAAATAGTTCACAGCTCCACATCCATCCATCAAATCAAATCCTGGAAGCCCATCAATGGGAGTCCAACTGACAAGAGCTAGCCCATTAGGAATCCATAAGAGTAAAAATTTGCATTGCTCTCCTGCTTGTTACAGGGGGAGCCCGGCCAACCAGGAACCCCTGGCCGAGAGGGACAGCCTGGAAAAGATGTAAGTGTGTTTTTTGGTCACCAGAAAATCCCTACTTGTTGAGCAGTGAGGAAAAAAATATTTTTGGAGACAGAGCAGAAAGTAAATGTAGTTCAAAGTAATTAGTGTTAATCCCAAGTAGAATATTGCTGTTAGATTAATGGAGTTTACCTATGTGTTGATTCACCATACAGCAGTTTATTCAGTAGGTCTACTGAAAGTTGGGACTAACCAAGGTGATTCTAGCCAACAACAGAGAAATTTCTAGAATATAATTCCAAACCTCAAAATGTACACTTTAAGTAAATGGTGCTCAGGAAACAGGTGAGCTTTTACTCTCAGTGCTCAACCATTTCAAAGGGACATTTATTATTTTTCTATTTCCTTTTTTTAATGCCTTGCTTTGATTCATAACCTGCCTTTCTTCCATGAATGAGACCCAAGGAAACTTATAGTAAAGCAGTACAAATACAATTAAAACTTATAATAAGTAAAAGCTGACAGTTTGTTCACAGGCATAATTCTGGTGCTAGTTATGACCTATAAAGCCCAGGCTATATGGCAGGCCATATCTCCCTGTTTGTGATGGCCTGAGCTCTGAAATCTTCAGGAGAGGCCTATCTCTCAGTCCTACCACCATCACAAACATGGCTGGTGGAAACATGAGAGAGAGCCTAGACTTTGGAACTCCCTTCCTAGGAAGGCCAGAATGACTTCCTTGCTGTTTTTGATTGGCAGCCAAAAACTTTTTAACTCAATTGGCTTTTAAAACAGAAGGTCTTTAAAAAATGGGCTGGGGGATGCTGTATTTTTTAAAAAAATTGATCGGTTTTTAATAGCTTTATCTTTTTATCTTTTAAAATTTCCTTTTACTCTTTAAAGTAGAGTTTTGAATTGTTTTAATACTGTGAATATGCTATTCTTATTTTAATGTTCACTTTTTATATGTTTTTAATTGTATTGTTCTTTTTAATTGTAAGATACTTTGAGTCCCAATTTTGGGAAAATAATGTAAAAAAAATGTAACTGTAGTGTAAAAGATTAATGATAAATTAATTATTTTTTTAAAAAAATACAGCTTTAGAACAAATTAATTTGTGTGTGCATGTGTGTAATTTTTATATCCATTGAGTTAAAAGTATTTTCTTCTACTGCAAGGAAGATTGGTTCCCAAAGGGCAACTATATTGGTAGTCCCACTAAAGTAAACCCATTGAAATGATGGGATTAACCTACATGTTGACTCCTTGTCCAACAATTGTTTTGGTGGCTCTACTACAGATGAAACTAACCAATAGGATTCAGAGTTCCAAAATCTAGAGGCAGCCACTGAGAAGGCCTTTACCTGCTGGTGGAAGAGAGCAATTTATGCATCATGTACCCTTCAGTCTTGGCAGGGTGCAGAGTTTCTTTTTTGGTGCCCATATTATGTTAGAAAACATGGAAAGAGATCCTAACTTGAGATTGCTAATATAAGTATCTATGAGCAAAGTGACACATTAATTCTGCTGCCCAACCTTTGCCTTGCATGGCAGTGTTGCACAAACTCAACCAAGACATCAATATGCACAACCAAATGTGCATGCCCATCCATGCACAAGAACATAATTTAGCACAAATCTTGAAGTGAATGTGGCACTTCCACGTTAAACAAAAAATGTATAATTGCTCCTGCAGAATAATGTATGCATGCATAAGACAAAAGAAAAAATGTGGCACTTCCACGTTAAACAAAAAATGTATAATTGCTTCTGTAGAATAATGTATGCATGCATAAGACAAAAGAAAGTTATTAGTCATGGTGTGTGTTGATGACTTGATGTCTTACTGATTCTCATCATCTGGAGTTAATTATCTTTCAGGATAGGGTTAAGAAAATACCACCTTCTTCTTTGGTTCTCTCTCTTTTACAGACACCTTAATAACAAAATGTAGACTGGCTGCAGCTTCTACATATTTAAACTTTTATGGGGGAAAAACACAAAGAGAGTCAAATTGTAGTGTTTCCTCTGGCCTACCAGATTAACACCAGCTCCAGAAAGTAGTGTATATCAGGGGCATGGTGCCAGGGATGGTGTTAAATCATTTCCCAGTCTTGCCTGTCTTATCCTTCCTATTCCCTGCAAGGTTCTTTTTAAATTAAAACGTTAAACATGCATAGAATCATAGAGTTGGAAGGGACCACAAGGGACATTCAATCCAACCCTCTGCCATGCAGGAATATACAAATAAAGCACTCCTGAAAGATGCCCATACAATCTCTGTTTAAAGACTCCCTAAGAGGGAGAGTCCATCACCTTCCAAGGCAATTTACTGAGGCATTGAGACATTCAGTGACAATTTGACTGTGGAAAGCTGCAGTCTGGCCCTCCAAATGTCTTAATTAAAGTGTGCTGTAATGGTTATGATGTTGGTTTGGGACTTGGCAGAGTCAGATGTGCATCCCCATTGAGCTGTGAAATTCTCTGGATGGGAGCTACTCTCACTCAGCCTGATATAGTGAAAATTAATTAGGAAGAATAAACCTCACAGAATTGTTGTTGTGAGGATAAGTTGAGAAGAGAGCCATAATTGCTGCCTTGAGCTCCACAGAGGAAGACATAATAGAACTGTAGAATATTTATTTATCTAAGCTTCCAGATGCAAAGATAAAAGAAGATTGTAATTTAAAGCCTTTCTCCTTAGTTCAAATCAGTAAGTCACACAGTTGATGGTAATACCTATTTTTAGAACAAGGCTGAATCCCAAAAATCTACAAGGGCCTTCTTTATTAAAATTGTTCCTTTTGCTTTTCAGGGGGATCCAGGTCCCGCAGGCCCTCAGGGACCACGAGGACTCAGAGGACTTTCAGTGAGTTTTTCCCCAAAGAAATTCTGGGTAAAAGGAAGGACATCCCAATGAGTCTGAGTGTGGGTCCTAAATCTTACAGCTTTTAAAAGGAAAGAAACTGAAAATTTAGAAAGTCAACAATCCATTTCAAGATGAATCATTTCTAAGGAATGAGGGTGAACATTCTTCTGAAGCAGAGGCCTTTGGCATGATTTCAAAATACTCTTATAATAATTGTTTGATTGCTATTTTCCTTCTCTTTCTTCAGGGCAAGAATGGGCCACCGGGACCACCAGGAGAGACTGGCCCTTCAGGTAACCCAGTAAGTACTGTATCTGTTGGTATCTCAGAAACATGCACATATATAGACAGGATGGACTGTGAGTTGCAAGCCATGCTTCCTTACCAAATGGACAGAATATTAATATGCAAAGGGATCTTGTAGTACCTTTGAGACTAGCTGTGCAAAAGACATTGTAGCATAATTTTCCATCGACTTGGTGTACTTTATACTTTGTTCCCACTGGTAAGCACCAGGGAGGGAAGTTTTGGACATTGTGCCTGGGGCTACAAAATAGAAAAAGATACTTGCATGTATGTAAGCCACCCTTATTCACATGTATGTCATTAATAGAACTCTGGGCTATTTGGCTTATCAAGGGATAAGACTCTTAGAAATGAAATCTTTAAGAAGAAAGTGACAGATAAAACTTTCACATCTTAGGATAGCAGAACAGGGTAACTACTGAGAATAAAGATTTGTCAGAAAACCATCTAAACCTATCATTCATAATCATTTCATTAAATAGTTAATACATGTATTGTCAGTTTCTGTAACTTTGTTTTTTTTTGACACATTGCCAATTGTAATAGGTAAGTGGTCTAACTAAAGGAGCCTAGAACATACAGTATTTATCATTCCTCTTCAGTGTCCTTAGGCCTACCTGTAGATACCCAGGGTGTGTCATGAAGGGGACTGCATCTGAAGCAATCTGAATGCACTTAATATTGTGGGACTTTCCAACAAAAGGAATAGTTTGGAAAGCTATTTCATACTTCTAGGTCATTATTTCCTATATTGACCTTCCAGGATTTCAGAGAGGAGTCTTTCCCAGACATACCTGGGCATGCCAAGGACTGAATCTGGGAACTTCTCCATGCAAAGTTTAAGCTCCAGCGGCCATTTCCTTAAGCCAGAAAACTCCCGGCTTCAAAATAAGCCATGCTTCATACCCCTGGGAGCAAGGATGGACCTGGGCTGCACCTAGGTGGCAATTTACGTAGCGAAATCCTTGTGATAAAATCAGGATGCTGCCCATTTTAAATTTTAAGTTGCCTTAGGTAAGCCGGTTTAACTTGCTTATGTGATAGTCTCCCCTGTCTAGGAAGCTTATTGCATTAATTTTAAAACCGGTTTACCTGATCTGGATTAAATCTTAAAGTGGGTACCATCCTGATATTATCAGAAGAATTTAGCCACCAAAATTACCACCTGGGTCCATCCCGGGTCCATCCCAGCTCCCAGGGGCACTCAGCATGCTTCTTTTCAAAGCTGGGAGTTTTCCAGCTTAAGAAAATGGCCACTGGAGCAGTCCTGGGAGCAAGGTTGAACCCGGGATGGACCTAAGTGGTGATTTTGGTGGCTAAATCCTTCTGATAATATCAGGATGCTTTAAATTTTAAACTGGTTTTAAAATTAATGCAATAAGCTCCCATGAGTCAGCCTCAGGATCTCTTGCACACTAAATAGG
Organism: Phrynosoma blainvillii; assembly: GCA_026167975.1. Lineage (NCBI taxonomy): Eukaryota > Metazoa > Chordata > Lepidosauria > Squamata > Phrynosomatidae > Phrynosoma > Phrynosoma blainvillii. The sequence continues at coordinate 10,705,438 of JANUYF010000004.1, forward strand.
AATCCTCTAAACTAACAAGCAGATGCAGCACCTGAGGCCACGTAAAATGTTTGAAAAACAAGTGGCTTCCACAGATTTGCCTGCCTTCCACAGGTTTATCTAAATGACATCTTATGACCATTTCAAAGGTGACTTTGGGGTTGAGGGAAGTTTGGTAGGAATGGAAAGTATGACCCTGGATTTTAATTAAAAGTGAGGAACAATTGGAAGGCATGCATCTCTTTGGTGGGAGATATATATATATATATATATATATATATATATATATATATATAATCCACTGGATTATATATATATATATATATATATATATATATATTATATAATCCACTGGATATATATTATATATATATATAATCCACTGGATTCTTCCCCAGCTCAGTGCTGATAATACATGGAATCTTGGTATGCTGGATAATCATCAGAATGATGCACAAACAGTTCCTCTTTTTATTTGTTTTTACTAATTTACTTTTTGCTTCATATTTGCTTTACTAATGTTGGGGAAGTAGCTTGGCATTGTAGCACAATGGAAGATGGAGTGGGGAGGAGGAGATTTTTAAATGTAAGGATCATATTAACTTGATTGGCAGTGTCATTATTGAAGCAGACTTTCTTAGGAAATACTACACAGTTGCAGCACATTGATTCCACTTTAACTGGAAGCCTGGGTTTTGTAGTTTCATGAGGTTCTTAGTTTCTTCCAGAGAACTGTAGGGACTCTCCAAACAACAAATCCTAAGATTCTACAGACCACCACAATGGCAGTTCAAGTGGAATCAAAGTGATATTTTGCAGTGTGAAAGAGCTCTTAGGGATATGGCTGAGAATATGGGGTAGAATTACTTTCCTGTTTGTCTTCCCAGGGTCCAAAAGGAAGCAAAGGTGAAACAGGCAGCCCAGGACTTCCTGGATTCATTGGCCCACGTGGACCCCCTGTAAGTAGCAAATCAGTAAATCCAGCACAGGACTGATGGAATCTCATCTGTCAGACATTGCCTTGTGTGGCTTGTATGAGAACCATGAAGGGAAAGCCCAGAAAAAATTAAATGATATGAGATACCATTTCATACAGTGTTGCTATAATGCTTTTCATGCTTTCTATTCCAAAGGGAGAAGCTGGTGAAAAGGGCCCTCCAGGGAAAGAGGTATGTGTTTTACTATCTTTAGCTGCTGCTGGTGGTTCATTTCAGCATGAAGGGAAGCAACAGCACTACCTTTTCTCACTGAAAAGAAGAAACACACCTACAAAAATACATACTATTATACAGTGATGCCAGGTGGCTTCCATGTGAATGGGTCATTGAATCCTCTCTGGATTTTCATCTTAACTTGAAAAGCACTATCCAAAGTGCCAAAGCTGTTTTAGCCATGGGATTCTAGAACCTGATTATCTCCTTTAACATTTGGACTAAAAACCAGAGCAGATTAATGACCAAGAAAGGCACTGACCCCATTGTTATTATGGATAACTAGAATGTATTGTGGATAACTAGAATGCCCAGATTTCAGCAGTGGCCAGGAGTGCATTTGTACAGTTAAAACTTGTGCACCAGCTGTGCCCATTCCTTGAGATGTCAGATCTGGCTACAGTGACACATGCCTTGATTACATCCTGTTTGGACTACTGCAATGCACTCTATGCCGGTCTGCCTTTGGAAACTGTTTGGAAACTTCAGTGTGTGCAGAATGCCACTGCCAGAATGCTGACTGGGGACAGTTATAGGGACCATATAACTCCCTTGCTGAAACAGCTTCACTGGCTACCAGTTCATTTCTGGGCGCAATTCAAAGTGCTGGTATGACTTATAAAACCCTACACAGATTAGGTCCAGATTATTTGATTTGGGACGGATTATTTGAGAGACCGTACAAACCACTTAGAACCCTAAGATCTTCAGAAGGAGGCTTTCTCTCAGTCCCACCACCATCACAGGTTCGTCTGGTGAGGACACAAGAGAGAGCCTTCTTGGTGGCTGCTCCTGCCTTCTAGAATACCCTTCCACAAGAAGTAAGGCTGGCCCCCTCCTTGTTTGGCTTTCACTGGCAGGCAAAAACGGCTCTTTTCAGGCAGGCTTTTAATGCATAATGCAAAATTATGGGATGGGTTTTATATGGATATTGTGGTTTTAATATTTATATTTTATATTGTAATGTTTGTATTTTGCTGATGTTTTAAATTGTTTTATTGTGGTACTGTTTTTTAGAATTTTATTTATGAGCTGCCTTGGGTCCCTTCAGGATAGAAAGGCGGGATAGAAAAATAAATAAATAAATAAATAAATAAATAAATAAATGTAAGGTGATTATCCTCTCCTATAACTTCATAACAATGATTTTGCTTATTTCATTATGTGAATATTTTATTCTGCTTCATAATACTTTCTACTTTCCTAACCATGTTTTTTTTTTCCTGGGATCCACCCTGGATAGGAAAATAATAATAATACTGAAACCCATATTAGCCAATGGGCAGAGACATGCCCATGGGCATGTGCCACCATTGGCTAATATGAGGCAGGGCAATCTGCCTGAGTTCCAGTCTGCAGATGGCTAGCCTGACAATATGGCAGGCTCACTGTATTATTCTTCTAGTCTTGTTCATATTAGATTCTCTGACTAGTGTTGGGTTGTAATGTCCCATTTTGCAGCCATATTTGCAGGCCAAGAACACATACACAGGTGTGTGTAAGCATATGTCAGAGATATTTTAACTCTTTTCAATGACAGATTAAAAAGATGTAGAAGATAAAGAGCACAACGTTTCTGGAGTTAGATACCTCATCTTTTCAGGAATATCCTGGAATAGCATTAAGTCATGATCTTTCTGGAGCATTTTGAGGGAGAATAGCAACTAACCAGAAGAATCTAGGGAACCATTACTAAGTCTGGCCTCTACTTTTGAAATCTATGCAAATGAAAAAGAGGAGGAAAGAGAAACAGCTTCATACCTCCACCTCTGGCCAAATGTTCTTGAGACTTTTGTCCCACCTTCTAAAAGGACCTCCATCCATCCAGAAACCAATAAGCTCCCTCTATTCAATTCTTTTTCAGAATCCCACCAATTATTTGCCTACAGTTCCACACTGATCAGCTATTTTTCCTCTTTCCAAGAATGTCCTCCTTTCTCAATGTTTCATCCAATTTTTAGCTCTAGCTCTGACAGCTGTTATCTCCCCAGTTTTCTTCCAAAAGCTCAGTTGTCCCATTTTTCACAATCCTTCAAAGCTCTTTTTCCCTCTACTTTCAACCTGTTTCAGCAGACAACAGAGTGAATGTTTTGTTATATCCTCACATCATCTCTGTTACTGAACAAGGATACCTCATCGGCGTATCTTGAAAACAAAAACAAAAATGTTTGTGTTTCTTCTCAGCCAAAATAATTTTGTGCATTCTAAAGAAAGCCAGCAGACTTTCCTTACCAATATAAACATTCCTTAGGGTGGAATTTTTCCTTGCCAATTCATGTGTATCACTGGATCATCTATAATCTGGAAATGCTTAAAAAGGCAGTCACAATAATATTTATTAAATATCCATGTACTGTATGTAAACCCACACTATGAGGACCATACTGGAAAAAGTAATGGGCAGATTAAGTTCCTCTCGTTAACTTCATCACAACAGATTGGATAATATTTGTTTAAAACAAATAAATGAGGATGAGAAGAATCCATCTCAAATTGCCATTAAAGTCTGAAATTTCACCAGCCTTGCCTTCTTTGATCTTCATATTCTCTTTATAGGGAATGACCACAATCTATTGGTAATACCACAAAAACTTTCTGAAACTTGGTTTCAAAGCTCACAATATGATTAGGTTGTCAGTTGCAAAACAGAGACAATTTGTGAAACCACAAAAATTCTGGAATATATATTTTTGAGGTCATGATATGCTTGAATTTTCAGTTGTGAATTTGGGGCAAATTTTGTCCCCCTCCCGAAAAATGGCCTGAAACATAGTTTTGGCACTCATGATATATCTGAGCTTCCAGTTGTGAAACTAGGATAAATTGTGAACACAATGAAAGCTTTGCAGACAATGTGGTTTTTGAAGTCATGAAATACTTGAATTTTTGATAATGGAACTGATTGGACACCAGCCACCCATCAGCTGACCTCAAACATATTTGTGGCAACATGCAGAAGAATACAATTTGTCACACATCTCTTTCACATGTGCCATTCTTTACAAGCTGGGGGATGCTGTACAAAGGAAATCAGAGACAGCCAAACACATTCAATTTGGACCTTTGACAGGTTTCTCTAATAAGTATGTTCAGTATAAATCGATTGTGTTGCACTGTATTTTTATATAAATATTTATATATAAAGATTACAAAGAATAAACATAGTACTATTAATTCATTTCATAACTAGTTCTCAATTTCAATTTTTCCTTCCTCACAGGGATCTCCAGGAAAAGCAGGTGAACTTGGAGGCAAAGGTGACAGAGTAAGTTGGAAAGCTTCATTAATATTAATGAACAGCCAGCAAAGAGGTTTAAGCAAAGCTGACAAATGCCAAAGGTGGCCTGGGTAGCCATTTCCTACATAAAGCCTTAAGTCTACAATAGCTAGAGATAGGCAATTCCTTTTATTCAATTTGCTTTGGAATAGACAAGCCATTTCCTGCCACACATTCACACACATACATGCATGCACACACACACACACATATGCACACACATCAAAATATTTGGACATTTCTGAGTACATCTGAATTTATACTCCCCTCCATCCCAGTTTAACAATCAACAGTTATGGATACTATTCATTCTATGCAGCCCAAGGATATGGACAGGAACCTTAGTGAGAGCCACCACATATGTACTAGACCAGTGGTGGTGAAGCTATGGCATGTGAAGCCATTTTGGATGGCATGTGAAGAGATGGGGGGTGGGGGAAGAGGAAGAACAGGTGCATCAAAGTCAGAGTGAATCTAAGGGATTTTATCTGTGAAATGGTGAGCAAATTATCTGTTGTGGGCTATTGGGCACCTTAAATTCTCTCTTGGGACAGATTTTAACACATTTCTGACCAACTGAAACATCTCTGTTGGATAGTTCTGTGACCATGCAATGGTGTTAGCTTAAAATAAACAGTCTTTTCAGTTACCCTTATTACCCAGCATAGGTCTTCAGAATGATTTTAGCTATTTTAAGTCATATTCACTCTATTTTGGGGGAGGGGTTGATCAATGTTGCTCTAGTCTCTTTGTCAATTTTCATTGCTGCCAAATTCTCAGAAATCCTGGGGACTGGTGTAGCTCCATTCTATTAGAAGGAGCACTTGGAAGATTCTATGATTCTAAGTGATTCTGTCTACTGCCATGGCCATTTCTCCATTCTAGAGATCAACCAGGGCTTCAACAGGATCGCCTACAATGCAGCAGAAAACTTCCACAATGTCATCAGGAATCCATCCAGATCTATAAGCCTCCTGGGGTGGATCACCTTAAGGGGTCCCCCTACCCTTGCTGAGGTGGTAGAACAAATGGATTTATTTTTATTCAGTTAATGTTAAATTGAACATATATATACCTGTACTGCTCTAGTTAAAAGTCCCTTTTATAGCAATCAAGTTCACTTTCCAATAGCCTGCCTGAATAGCAAAGTCCTTGCATGCTGGTGAAAAGGCAACAAAGAAGGAGTCAGCCAATTAGAAGAGAGCGCCATGCTTTTCCTAATTTATGCATTCATTAGGCTACTTTTATCTTATAGGGAGATCCTGGGACAAAAGGTGAAAAAGGACCTGCAGGAGAAAAAGGCCCACCTGGGGAACCTGGACTTCCAGGTCGGAAAGGACACACTGGATTGATGGGTCCACCAGGACCTTCAGGAGACACAGGGCAGACTGGACCCCCTGGTCCTCCAGGACAACCTGGATTTCCAGGGCCTAGGGTAAGTCCAGAGAAATTGAATTTTAGAAGGTTAAAAAAAGTCCATTTCTTTACAATAGGTTTTGTTACATAATTTTTCCACTGCAGATGGGCAATGCAGTGGATCCAAAATGTGAAACATTGGATGCATGTCAGATATGAATTATCATAGTTACTAAATTATAGTAATCAAATTCTGTCAAGTACTTAACCAGCATAACATCATGTAAATGTAGATAGGTCAGGATTCTGTTCATTTCTTACATATAGAAATGGTTGGGCAAGAATACTGTAGAATTATGTTGTATGTGGTAACAACAGCAAGATTAATAATAGCAAAAAAAATAAAATGGAAGTCAGACAAACCGTTAAATACAGACAACTGGCTTCATAAACTAAATGAAACAAGAGAAATGGATAGATTGACAGTCATAATCAATGGAAGAAGAATGGTTACCAATCATAAAATAACTGGGAAAAGATGTGGGGAGTGGATAGAAATTTAATTCAATAAGATATGAAAGAAAATAAGTAAAACAAAGAAAAATATATGGATAAATATATGGATAGGGAAAGAGAAGAAAAAAGTTGAAAATTCAAGTTAATCAACAAGAGAGAAAATGAAATTTTCTCAAAATTAAACCCAGAGAGAAGATAGTGGAAAATGAGAAAACTGTATACTAAAATCATAGAATCATAGAATCATAGAATCATAGAGTTGGAAGAGACCACAAGGGCCATCCAGTCCAACCCCCTGCCATGCAGGAACTCCCAATCAAAGCATCCCTGACAGATGGCCATCCAGCCTCTGCTTAAATGAGAGAAGATAGATCATAAGTAGAAATAAAAGAAAACAATTATCAGAATAAGGTGAGATAGAAAATGTAGTATGATGACAAAAACACAGGATTCGCTTAGAAGGAAGAAGAACCATATAGAAGACAGAGAAATAAGGAAGGACAATAAAGAAGAAAAAGAAGAATATACAAGGTATTAATTGTAAGAATTTCTTTGTATAGTTTTAATATAACTTTTTAAATGTAAATTGTTTAATAAAGATATTTTTTTAAAAAAAAGAAATGGTTGGCAATAAATTCAAGGTTGTGGAAGCAAAGTCATGTGTGTGGTGTCCTTGCTCCTGCAGAAACATTTCATATGTGAATGTGTATGCAGGTGTGTGTGAACCTGCATGGGATATATATGCACATCTGCAATTGGTCGAGCATTCTGTTATGTGTTCAGTTGTGTAATATTACCTTTCATCATAAGGATTGTAAAACACAATCAATGTGTAACTCTACATCAGTGGTTCCCATACTTTGGTCCTCCAGGTGTTTTGGACTTCAGCTCCCAGAATTCCTGACTGCTGGCCAAGGTGTCTAGGGCTTCTTGGAGTTAAAGTCCCAAACATCTGGAGGACCAAAGTTTGGGAATCACTGCTCTATATGCAAAGATTTATGCTACATATCCCACATGTAGGATCTCAGCCACATTGTTGGATCCAGATTTAAACACATGCAGCTAGGTAAACATCAAAAAAACTGTATAACCTTTTTGTTATTTTTTTACATGGCTGTATTTTTATTTATTTTATTTATATGCTGCCCTTCTCCCAGAAAGGGATTGAAGGCAGCTCACAGATAATACGGTTATAAAACTTTACAATAAAAATTTGAAAACAAAATTATTTTGCTAAAATGGTATAAAATCACATAAAATGTACAAGATTTTAAAAAGATAAAAAGAGAAAACACCCTGTATAAAAGTCTCCCTGCCAATAATGTATATATGTGAATTTATCTACATGACTGCATCTGTGCTTAAATGCACTCCCATACAGAGTATTAGTGTATATTCCTTTAGCTACAGAGAATATCAGGAAATAGGCAGTTGCACTTATTTCAGCCAATTGGGAAATACTTATATCTTTTACTCAGAAAGGTTACCAATACCTTCTGCAAACTGAAACTGCTGTAGGCATAATATATGTAAAAGCTTCCCACACATATCCAGTCCACCTTGATACAAGGGGAGCAATTTTAAGCACTGGAGAACTCAGGAGAGGATTGAAAGAATAGGCTTATTTCTATGTGAATCAGTGCAAAATGGATTGTAGCATATATGGATTTTGCCTTAATATGATTTTTTTTTAAAGCTGAAATTAAAACAGATAAAAACTTAGTAAAAATGACTACAAACGTAGGGAGTGATTCATATATGTTACTCAAGCTTGGTATGGCTATAAAGTAATTTTACCACCTCCCCTCCAAATCATCTGGAGACAGCCACAAGTTGGCCATGATCTTGGATATTTTAAAAAAGCCTCATGACTTGTGTCATTTTTAAAAGAAGGGATGAGAGCTCTATTTCTTTATCAGAATAGATCAACTTCCACTTAGTCTGCTGATCTGTCTTCATCAGTGCTAAGCTGGAATCTGACAAGTAAAATATGAGTGTGATGATCCCTGTTCTTTGTCCCCAGCATCTGGTACTATTCATAGTAATACTATCTCTGAATGTAAACATCTGTCACGGTGAACAGAGCAGGGTGGCACTAATGTGGACAATCCATCTTTGAAGCTATCTAACTTAGGGACTATCCCCATATCCATAAAAAGAGTTATGCAGTGTTGAAGGGCTTCATTTTGTGAGCCCTGAACCTGCTGCCAAACAATTTCATTAGTGAAGCTCTACATTTAGCAATATATGAGAGCAGGTAGTGTCTGAAAAATATTAGACTCACATTTATTTGAGCATTGTAGATTTTGTTTTGAGTTGTTTTTGTTTTTGTTTTTTTTAAAAAAAATAGTGCCTGGAATTATCCTGGGATTGCTGTAAGAAGAGAGTACAGCAGACCCTAGATGATTTGTTCTGCTCCCTGATGTATTCTACTATTTGATCATTGATATTACATAATGGAGCATTGAAAAATGTACTCACTTTCTCTCCCCAGGGGGATTCTCCATCAATGGAAACGTTGCGAAGACTCATCCAGGAAGAACTAGGAAAACAACTCGATGGTGAGAATTATTATGGTGACACCTACAAAATGACTAACACGTTCGGGACAACGGGACCTGAGGTCCCATAGATTTTGGTATCTATGGAGGGGGGGGGAGTCCAGAACAGATCCTCAAGGTCCCACTGTATGTATGTATATATATTTAGCAAAATATATATACACACATACATACGGTGGGACCTGGAGGATCTGTTCTGGACTCTCCCCCCCCCCTCCATAGATACCAAAATCTATGGGACCTGAGGTCCCATTGTCCCAAACATGAATACATATATTCATGTTTCTAGACTTTAAAAAATTAACATTTCCCATTGTTGCAGGTGAGGCTTTACTACCCTGCATGTCTCTTTCTCCTTACCATGACTACCAGTGATACACTCAGTTTATAGAAAATAAGGAGATAGCCACAGTACCCAGTGAACATCAATAAATGAAGCAAAATGTTCATTACAACAGCACTGCATGCAGTGGTTAAGGAGAGGATGCAGAAAGACAATATTAAATATTGTTGCGACAATGAGCTTTAAATTAATTCAAAGTAATTATACTTGGCACAATTGATAGAAAGAAAGATGCTTGGACAAAGTATCTATAATCAGATCCAGTGTTTTCTCTTTTATGGTTCCAACCTACATAATAATGTGAAGTCGTAGGCTTTCATGGCCGGCATCCATAGTTTTTGTGGGTTTTTCGGGCTGTGTGGCCATGTTCTAGAAGAGTTTCTTTCTGATGTTTCGCCAGCATCTGTGGCTAGCATCTTCAGAGAAAACTGAAATGGAAGAGCATGGGTCTATATATACTGTGAGATCCTGGGTAGGGAGGAGTGGTTCCCAGGTGAACTGTGTGTTGTTCTGTGTTGAATAGGTATTGTTCTGTTGTTGATGGCATAGCTTCAGGGTAGCAATCAAGGATATTGTCTGCTATTCCCATGTAATGTTCATAATAATGTTCTGTTTGTTTTTGTTTGTTTGTTTGTTTGTTTGTGTTTTTTTCCTGCAGCCAGACTGCCCTACCTCATGAGTCAGATGCAGCCAGCCCATGTCAAAGCACCTCAAGGTAGGCCAGGACCTCCAGGGTCACCAGGAAAGGAAGGTCCCCCAGGTAGAGCTGGACCACCAGGAGAACCTGGTAGACCAGGAGAACCAGGTTCTGAAGGACCTGTAGGACCGATAGGACCGAAAGGTGAGTAAACCTCACAACTGAGCATCGATATATATGTAATCTAGAAAAATCCACCCTCCTCCCTTTTTTTGTGGGGGGTGTCTTTTCTAGACTACGAATACCTTCTGTAGTATGGAGTGATGGCATGGTGCTGGCTGTATAAAGCCAGACCAGTTTTTAAAACCAGCAATCTAGTGAATGGCTATGTCCTTCTCTATTCCCCATGGTGTTTTCATCATAAAAATGATGCTGCTTTCAGGAAAATCTTACTACATTCATCTGTATCTCCTTGGCAGGTACAGAATATACTGTACAGTGAGAGGTGGCCCCACAGTATTTAGATTTCCATCTTAATGTGAATTTGATGGAAAATCCTGGGCAAATCCTGTGAGTTTCGGGGGGGGGGGTGGTCCTCATCTATTGTGATAATGTTGAGCATTTTCTAATGAAGACCAACATTATTTCCAGTGCTTCTCATGAAAGTAAGGAGAAAAATCATCCATTTTCCAGCATGCAGAGTAATCTGTTAGCAATGGATGGATTCATCAACCCACTGCTATGGGAGCCCCAGCAACATTCCATTCACTTGCAGTTTATAGAACTCTCCAATGGAATCCTGAGCAGGCTACTTGTATTCATACAAGCATGAAGGATTCCCCTGAAGATTTTCCCACTACATGTGGCCAAATTGAAGATTTGATGAGAGGCACTGAGGGCAGGACTACATCTACAGTCCTATCTTCAACCCCAGTGGCTACTATCATATTTTTAGAGCAACATGAAACTAGAGTTCCACTGGAATGGGCAGACATGTACAGGATTCAGCTGATGCTATCTATGAATAAGTTATCGGTAGAAGAAGATAAGTAGGAAATAGAGAAGAATACTTCAGAAGTTTGTAGCCACTCATAGAACACAGTGGTGGATTTTTGTAAGAAAATAGGAGCTCTATAGAATTTTTGTAAGAGTCAAGTGCCAGCTCTGTGCAAGGTCTTTAAATTCTGATAATCAAACCTAATTGCATCTTCCCCCATCAGGTGAAAGAGGAGACAAAGGAGAAAAAGGAGATGCAGGAATTGGTCAACGGGGTGAAAAAGGTCCCCCAGGAATACCAGGTGAGTAGTGGATTTTTTCTTAGGAGATGGGAGTCTTCATGGCATTATAGATAGAACTTTGGATTTGGGAAATCAGTTCCCTACAAATAAAGAAAAAAATACAACTCTCTGTCAGAAAGCTCTGGGGCCTCAACAAACTACATATCCCAGGATTGCATAGCATTGAGCCATAGCAGTTAATGCAGTGTCAAACTGCATTGATTCTGCAGTGAAGATGCAGCCTTGGTCACAATTTGACAGGGATGTGTGGGTAGTGGTGATTATGTTAGTGTGTTCCTGGAGGCTCCTTTGCAGAAATTGGCCAAGGAAGAGACCTGTGTTCTAGGGGTATGGGTTTCATGTGCAAGATATGGCTGAATCTTTATGGTCAATCATCCGCAGCCACCCAGAGGTGTGAGGCAATGGGAGGGTATGCTGCTTGGAAGACCATCCTTCACACCTTCTGGCATGGTTGGGGAGAAAAGTGGAAGTGTTGCTTCACTCCTTTTGCAAGGCTGGGAGTATTTGTCTTAATCTGACAGGATCTAGATGTCTAGCTTGGGACTTGAAGACAGCCAACAACAACAAAAGCTGCCACTCTGCTCAGCTCCCCTCTGCTGATAATTCACATATTGCCCTAGTTCAACCAAGCCTTTGTGTCTACCTCTTTATTTTCTGTCTCTGTCTGCAAAAAATAATTCTTTCTTCAAAGTACAAAATATTGGTTATTACCTTTAAAGACCTATATGATTTGGTCTAGGTTACGTATGGCATCACCTCCTCCCATATTATCTACTCTATACACTCAGGACCTCTGCAGGACATTTACTCCATTCAATCAGGACTAGGTTAGCAATATTTACCCAAAGAACAGTTCGCCCACAGAACCTTTCAGCTGCCCCAATACTGTAGAATAACCTGTTGGAAAATATTTGACAGCTGAATATGCTATCTGAATTTAAATCAGCATTAAAGACCACTCTTCTGGCAGGCCTATCCAGATGAACAACAAGCAAATATAATAGAATGAAAAATCTTGGAATGGCTGATTATTTTCTACATGGGATGGATTTAATCAATGGTGCCCCTTGTTCAACCAAACCTGTGTGTCTGCTTCTTTATTTCCTGTCTTTCTCTGCAAAAAAACAATTCTTTCTTCACTTGAATGAAAAAACTTGGAAAGGCTGATTATTTTCTAGATGAAGTGTGTGTGTGTGTGTGTGTGTGTGTGTGGTGGGGTTATTTTCCACTGCTGAGAATGGTGGTTTCCACTGCCACCATTAAATTTTGTTTTCACATTGTTTTTGACAACAGCTTTTGCCTTACCATGGAAGAGATCACCAAGTGCAGTGGTTCCCAAACATTTGTCCTCCAGGTGTTTTGGACCTCAAGAAGCCCCAGCCATCCAATGCAGGTTGACCAACTGTCAAGAATTCTGGGAGCTGAAGTCCAAAACATCTGGAGGACCAAGGTTTGGGAATCACTGACCTAGTGCAACCATGTATGTTCAGAATGTCAGCTTTGTGTCATGCTCCTTGCTCATAATATTTTCTTCCATAGGTGTCCCAGGTGAACCTGGCTATGGCAAAGATGGGGTACCAGGAGCACAAGGCCCTCAAGGTGAAGCAGGTGTGCCTGGCCTTATGGGCCCCCCAGGTCCTCCAGGAACCAACGGACAATGTGATCCATCTCAGTGTGCTTACTATGCAAGCCTGGCTGCCAGACCCAGCAATGTCAAAGGACCTTAAAGTCACCTGTGGCCCTCTTACGGACCTTCTTCTGAAAGCTTGAATGAAACAAGGAAGTAGTCAGGAGTTTTGCTTCTGTTTCTTTACAAGAGGCCTTTTAGACTATTAAAACCATCCAATGCTGCCGGTCGGTCAAGTTTATTAATGGATATTCTTTTAAGAAGTTATGAGTCATTTCTTTTTCTTTCGTTTGTGTTGTTTTTATGTTCTCTAATGTCAGGGACAAATTTTGAATGACTTTAAAAAAAAGAGAGAGAGAACAAAAGAGAGAGTGTGCTTTTGCCCCAATATAAATACGACAATGAAGTACAACTACATATGGACACAATCAAGCTTAGCACAAGAAAGCAATATTAGCTTTATCCCTAGGATTGCCAGGCATCCTTTATCATAAGGGATGTCCCTTATTTGAGGGCTGGAAAATGTTTCCTTTTATAAAGATTGAACAAGATGGGGGGAAAAAATCCATATTTTCTGGTGTGAGCCCTTCAAAAAGACAGAAATGTATGTACGGTGGGGCCTTGGTAGCTGCTGGGGTTTGGTTCCAGGACCCTCCATGGATACCAAAATATGTGGGTGCTCATGTCCCATTATATGCATTGACATTAGCAAAATGGTGTCCATTATATAAAATGGCAAAATCAAGGTTTACTTTTGAGGACTTTTTGGTGTGTGGGGTGGAGAATATTTTCAAGCCTTGGATGGTTGAATCCATGGATACAGATCAGTGGATATGGAGGGCTGTTTGTATCGTGCAATATGTGAGTGGGGACAATATGTTCATTTAACAGAGAAACATATGGCTAAGATAACTGAAATCAGTACTTCCATAGTAGTAATAGCTAATACCCCAGAGAGCAATATCAAAATTCAAAATGACCTTAATAGATAAGAAAACCAGGCCAAAACTAACAAAATGAATTTCAACAGGGAGGAATGTATGGTACTATACTTAAGGAGAAAAAATTAAATGCTCAGATATAGGATGGGGGACACCTGGCTTAACAAGACTACATGTGAAAGGAATCTAGGAGTTCTAGTAGACCACAAGTCAATTGTGTGATGCAGCAGCTAAAAAGGCCAATGCAATTCTTGCCTGCATTAATAGACATATACTGTCTAGATCAGGGGTAGGCAACCTTTCCCCTTTAAGGGCGAAGGGACTTCAGCTCCCAGGAGCCTCAGCCATGTTAGCCAATAGTCCCATGTTGGCCAATAGCTTCTGGGATTCTGGGAGCTGAAGTCCCTCGGCCCTTAAAGGGGAAAGGTTGCCTACCCCTGGTCTAGATCAAGGAAAATAATAGTGCCACTCTATTCTCAACTGGGCACCACAATTCAAAAAGGAAGTGAACAAGCTGGAGCATGTCCTGAGGAGGGCGGCCAAAATGGTGAATGATTTGGAAACCTTGCCTTATGAGGAGTGATTTAGGGAGCTGGGTATGCTCAGCCTGGAGAAGAGAAGGTTAAGAGGTGATATGATAGCCCTGTTTAAATATTTGAAGGAGTGTCATATTGAAGATGGAACAAACTTGTTTTCTGCTGCTCCAAAGACTAAGACCAAGAGCAATAGATGCAAACTAGAGAAAAAGAGATTCCATCTCAACATTATGAGGAACTTCCTGGCAGTAAGAGTTATTTGACAGTGGAAAATACTGCCTCAGAGAGTGTTGGAGTCTCCTTCTTTGGAGGTCTTTAAACAGTGCTGGATGGCCATCTGTCATGGATGCTTTGATTGGTGTTCCTTCATGAGAGGAGGTTGGACTGGATGGCCCTTGAGGTCTCTCCCAACTCTCTGATTCAATGATTTGGAATTTCAGTAGAACACAAACTTTTTAACAGCTACTTTCTGATAATCAGCCCTGCATGCCAATAAATTTGCTGGTCTCTTATTAGTATTTTGAAAACCTAGCAGCACTATTTGTCCCTCAAGGCCAAGCTAATTGTTCAAAAGGAATAATCAAGGTCTCCAAAGAACAGAACTATTGGAAGGGGGTGCACTTTGAAGTGTCAGGAAGGAAGAGGTATCCTTGCCCCTTTGCTCCATTCTAACACCTTTTCCTTCTGCACTTTTCCTGTCGAGTTTATCGTACAATAGCAATACACACATCTGGGTGCCCTTGTTGTTATGTGCCTTCAAGGTGTTTCCAACTTCGACAGCCATAAGGTGAACCTATCATGGACTTTTTGGGCAAGATTTGTTTAAAGGCGGTTTGCCTTTGTCCTTCTCTGGGGCCAAGATAATGTGACCTCCCTAAGATCACCCAGTGGGCTTCCATCACTGAGTAAAGATTTGAACCCTGGTTGCAGAGCTGAAATCCAGCTTTCAAACCACTGCACTTGGGGAAAAATGGATGGTGGAGGGATATGCCTGGAGGAAATATGATCAGTGGGACTGTTAGGTACATTTCCACCCAACAGCTGCTGCTCCTGCTGCTCCTTTTTCACTTTTCCTTATTCCAGAACTGATTCTGTGACTACAAATTCTAGACTGACTCTCAATGCTCCTTCTTTGCCTTCCTTTAATCCAGCATTCTACTACCCCCATTCATTCACACACGTTGCAATTGCTTTTTAAGTAAAATACATCAATGTAAACTTGGTTCACTTACTCCTTTTCTTTGGCCCAATTCCTGCCAGCACAGGATGGCAGTAACATTTTAAAACAGTTCATTTTTAATTAGAAAATCCTTTCACAGTGCCATCCTATCCATGTTTTCATATGTGTGAGTGCCATTGGGTTGAGTCACTAGCAGATGTTTTTGGAAATCTCAATGTAGACTAGGGCTGCATCTGCACTGCAGAAATAATGAAGTTTGATACCACTTTAACTGCCATGCCTAAGTGCTATGGTAGTATCCAGGAATGTGCAGTTTGTTGTTGCACCAGAGCTCTCTGACAGAGATGGTTAAATATCTTACAAAACTACAAATCTCAGAATTCCATAGCAAGGAGCCATGTCAGTTAAAGTGGTGTCAAACTAGATTAATTTTGCAGTGTACATGCAGCCTAGGAGACTGAGGGCCTTTGCAGATTGCCAGAAATAGTGCAAATTGAGTCCACTTTAAGGGTTAGGGTTAGGGTTAGGGAATCATGGGAACTGTATTTTATTGTGGCACCAGAGCTCTCTGACAGAGAAGGCTCAATGTCTCAAAAAAAAAAACAACAATTCCCATGATTCCCTAGCAGTAACCCTAACCCTTAAAGTGGACTCAATTTGCACTATTTTTGGCAGTCTGCAAAGGCCCTGAATCTTGTTTCTGTAGAACTGAATGCCTGTCATTTGCTTTTCTGGGATAAAAAGGAGCACCATTTCCAAAGATAAAGTTGAAGCCACCCCAGCAGCAAAGGAAGGACTTCAAAATTCACCTGTCTGGGTCACATTATGGTTCATATACAAAGCCATTGGCTCCAGATGTACCTTTCTGCAACGCAGGGATATAAATCCTCAACTATCTCATCCTCATAAGTAAAGACAAATAATTTGATTAATTTTCTCCCTGCTGTAGAAGAAAATGAATATACTTGTACATTATTCTCCCCATATTGACATATCCTAAGGTATTCTGTAGAATTGTTCTGCCTAGGTGGCTGTCTGTGCAAATAAATAAAAAAGAAAATACAAGGAACTAAAACAAATTGCAGAGGAAAACTTTGGGCCTATTTGCACTAAACAATTACAACAAAATTACTTAATTGATTACTGAATTAATTAAAATTACATTTACATTTTAACTACCAGACATGCATCCTGTGCAATTCTGGGGTTTGTTTAGGGAAACACTAGAGTTCTCTGGAAGAGAATTCTGAATATCCTCCAAAACTACAAATCCTAAGCCTTCATAAAATTGCATTCTGCCAGTTAATGTCAGAGCATAGCACTGTAATGACATAGTGGGGAAGGGTCCCATTGTTATTTCTGTGCAGAATAATCACATGAATATCAGGAGAAAACTGCAAAATACTCACTTTTAAGTTTTGCTTCCCAATGGATTCCTCAATTCTCAGAAAAAAATTTTGGGGGAATGGTGGGAGTAGGAAATGAATAATGGTGAATATTCTTTCCATTCCTATTACCTAATATCTGTTCACTCTTTGGGACCCCACATCGGAACCTCACTACCAATCTATGAGATATGCCAGGAGAAAGTTGTGGATAGACTCATACCTCCTTATTGCATGACCAAAAAAGCCTAGACAGAGCAGCAGAGAAGTGGCTTTCTTCCTGCATTTCCACATGCTATCAAAGCACTTCCAGTCTTCCTGAGGGAGATGGTAGTAAAAGAGTGCCTTTTGCCAAGCAGACTTTTCCAGTGTGACAAATGACATGCTTTTATGACCATCTTCCTTGGGAACAGAATGGAAGTGCTATGGCATCATGTGGAGAGGCAAGGAGAAAGACAATTCTCTGCTACTCTGTCTCAGCTTTCTTTTGCCATTTGATAAGGATAATATTGAGTCACAGAGGTCAACTAGCTGGCAATAGATTGGAGGATTGTGCTGGAAACTTCAGTGGTCAACTGGGAGTAAATTGAAGGCCCCCTGAAATTCAAGGAGAAAAAACTTGCTAAAACATTTATCTAATGGGGTGTCCCTTACCTTAATCTTTTCTTTTTATTTCTTTAACCTTAGCTCATGTGATCTAAAATTCTCAGTACTTTTTTTTTTTTTTTTTTTTTTTTTGCTAGCTCAGCTTTGAAGCAGCAGCAGAATTCCATAACAATTTCAGAAAATGCAGTTCTCCAGATATGGCAGAATTCCTGTCTTGCTGGACCCTTTAAAATAGTTTTATTAACAAAGGGCAGATCACTTGTGCATAAAGTTAGGTTAAGCATCAGTTCCTTGACATTCTAGGGAAACGTTCCTGCAAGATAACTTGGTAAAGATTTCAGCCAGCCCTACCTCATATTGAACCAGCTGATATGTCCAGTATTGTCTGATGTACATGGATGGCCATCTGTTGGGGATGCTTTAATTTTGAGTTCCTGCATGGCAGAGGGTTGGACTGGATGGCCCTTTTGGTCTCTTCCAATTCTATGATTCTCTGATTCTAAGACTTCAGGCAGAGAATATTCCCAGATCTACAACCTAAAGGGTCTGGAAACCATGCCCTATGAGAAATGACTTAGGGAATTGGGTATGTTTAGCCCGGAGAAGAATGGTTTAGAGGTGATATGATATCCCTGTTTAAATATTTGAAGGGATGTCATACTGAGGAGGGAACAAGCTTGTTTTCTGCTGCTCCAGAGACTAGGACCCGGAACAATGGGTGCAAGCTCCAGGAAAAGAGATTCCACCTCAACATTAGGAGGAACTTCCTGACAGTAAGGGCTGTTCGACAGTGGAACACACTCCCTTGAAGTGTGGTGGAGTCTCCTCCTTTGGAGATCTTTAAACAGAGGCTGGATGGCCATCTATCAGGGTGCTTTAATTGGGAGTTCCTACATGGCAGGGGGTTGGACTGGATGGCCCTTGTGGTCTCTTCCAACTCTATGATTCTATGAACCTAAGAATCTTTTAAAAAAGTAACATACAAAAGTAGAGCATAGTAGTAACTCATTACAAATAATTACCTGTATGTAAACTTTGGCAATAACCATGTTATAACTAGGGGTCAAATAAGAAATTAAGGCGATAAGCTTTCTCTTCAACAATGGGAGAAATGTGTCTCAACAATGAGACTTGCCAAATAAATCCCTGTTTATGATCCAGTGAACCATGACGAAAGAAAGCACACAAAATGCTGATGGAGAAAAGCACATGCTATGACAAACATATCTCTCACAACTTGCGGGGGGGGGGGGTGGTACCTCTGCTAGATGTGTGATAAATACATAATACAGTTTCACTATATTTGCAGTATAACTGTATTTTTCCAGTCATTTTATAGGGGCTTAACTATTATGTCCCATAGGCCAATGACTTCTAGCATTCTGATGTGCTTTCGGGGGGGGGGGGGGGGTAACCAAAAGTATGTATTTAATTACTCTGAATAACAGACAGTAAAATATTACTTTTTCAAAGGTTACAGGGAAAAGTCATTAAATACTATGAGGGCTCTGAAACCACAACAGTAATTCCCCTTTAAAAAGTTAAAAGTAACTTTCCAAAGTCTGTTACAGAGACTGAATCTGGGACTTCATGCATACAAAGCAAACATTCTCCTACTGAGCTATAAGTGCTCCTGGTTGAACAATTGCACAAACCTCATAAATAGCTTTTAGCACACATTGTCATATATTTTATATAGACATGTTCCTTGTCCGAATTAGCCTAGGGATAGCTATACGGTTGGGTTTGATTGGTTTTTCCCCCTCTACAAAACAATCTCACTTTTGTAAGTTCCGAAATAGTAAGATGCAATGGATTCAACCTGATTTTCATTAGCTGTGGTTAGGCAGAGTAGAGGCTGAAGGCAATTTAAACAAAACAATCCATCATTTCAACGGTGAAACTCTTTGGCAACGCTGTTTACATTTTAGTGCAACAGATATGCATTATTTATATATTTTAAGAAAAGGTGCTATTTTTATGTGTGTTGTATGCTTCTGTGCTTTCCTTTAAAAATATAAATATGAAGTGTCTAAATTATTGGGCCTGTAGCAAAACCATGGTATTCCAAAAAGAAAAAAAGAAGAAGAAAAAAAGAAGTGTGATGCTTTATTTCATCTTTGAAGGAGAAATCCCTGAAGCATTTTGATGACAAATAAAGACTTTTGCCAAAATATTTGAGGAAGTTTGATTTGTGGTTTTGTCTTTTGCATGCCAGAGACATTATCATTCTCTCCCCATCTCCCACTTTTGAAAAAGAAGACAGTTTTTGTTGGTGTTGTTTTTGCTGCTGTCATTTGTGAATGGTTTATTTTTCCACATGTCTTGTGGTGCTGTTTGATAAAAAGTTATGGCTGCTTCATTTTCTAACAGGATTATTAAACCATTTCTCATCTTTGTCCAGTGCATTTGTATCTTGTTGTTGTCATTGTTATGTGCCTTCAAGTCATTTCCAACCTAAGGTGATTCTAAGGCAACCCTATCACGGGGTTTTCTTGGCAAGATTTGTTCAGAAGAGGTTTGCCATTGCCATCCCCTGAGGCTGAGAGAATGTGACTTGCCCAAGGTCACCAATGAGTTTCATAGCCAAGCTGGGAATCGGACCCTGGTCTTCAGAGTTGCAGTCCAACACTCAAACCGCTACATCATGGTGGACCCATTTCATATCTAATAGGAAAAGTTCCAAGGTTTAGTTCTGACCAGAAGTAGGAGTCCTTCAAACTATTCCTTTCTAGGAATACTTTCAGGCTACAGGTATAAGCCACATATATAGTTTTCCACAAGGAAAATTGGGGATTTACTTTGTCCATCATTGTTCAGCAGCTCAACTCTATAATGCAGTGGTTCCCAAACTTTGGTCCTCCAAATGTTTTGGACTGCAGCTCCCAGACTTCCTGATTATTGGACAAATTGGCTAGGGCTTATGGGAATTGAAGTTTAAAACATCTGGGGAACCAAAGTTTCAGGACCACTGCTGTAATATAATCCACTCTTCCTGTACTGTGATTTGAAAATGACAAAAATCAATTCCAAAAATCTGCATGTTGTCAAGTTAAAATCAGTCCCCATTTCATTGTTTTTATTTGCATTTTCAGTACCAGTTTTCCATAGAAATGCAAATCTTTCACACTAAAAATAATCACTAAGGAATACTCACATGCAGAATTAAAGCACTTTGACACCAGTTTAACTACTATGAGTCTATCCTACAGAATCCTGGGATTTGTAGTTTGATGAGGCATCAGATCTCTCTGACACAGTAGGTTGAATATGTCACCAAATTACAAATCACAGAATTCTGTAGGATACAGTCAGGGCAGTTAAAGTGATGTCAAACTGCTTTAATTAACTGTGTGGATAATAATAATAATAATAATAATAATAATAATAATAATAATTTTTATTTTTACCCCGCCTTTCCATAGATATGATCAAGATGGCTTACAAAGGTTAAAATTGTTACAGTATAAAGGTTAAAAACATTGGTGCAGGGAGAAGGAACAGGAATCAAAGAAGCCACAAATATCAGAGGCAAGAAGTGGATGAATCAAATTGCAAACAGTCCGGGGTCAACAAGGAACACATGGGGCAGAGAAAGAAAGAATACCATTACTTAAGGTGGAAATGCCAACTGAAATAAATACGTTTTTAAATTTTTCTTAAAAGAGACGAGTGATGCAGAGGAGCAAAGCTCTGCAGGAAGCTTATTCCAAAAAGAAGGGGCAACGATGGAAAAAGCCCTCTGAGAGGTCCTCACAAAGTGAAACTTGGGGACCTCTAGCAGATTGGTCCCAGATGAACGGAGTGTGTGGGGTGGATTGTGTGGGGAGAGGTGGTCCTCCAAGTACCGTGGATACAGCCTCAATCATTGCTATAGTAATGAATAAACTTTGCTTTAGTGATGAATATCATGAATGGCAAGGCAGTTTATAAATGGGACAGAGTTATGCTCCAAAGAGTTTACAATCTAAATTTGAAACAGGGAAGACAAGAGAGGAAGGAAAAGTTGATAGAGACAAAAGTAGATCAAGGGAAAATGTATGCTTATTTCCATTTTCCCTTTGCAGGCCCCAGAACTGGGGAACATGAAAACATGTCCCAACCTATGTACACTACACATACCTTGGACATTGTATATACAGCCTCTGGAGCTCTTCGCATTTTCCGCATGGCCCAGCTTATTGGTAATGGTAACTGGAAGCACCAATGTTGATGGGACAGTGAATCCACTCTGGGGTTTAGTTCAGACTCTAACAGAACTACCGAAGGGGCTCTCCCAACTTGGAGAATAGGGTTCAGGCACTTGAGGGCATTTATCACATTGGATAGCTCCTGAGAATTTTGGACCGTAATTCAGAATGGATTTATCATGCCACTGTCATCAGAGCTACAGTTGTCCTTGGAAAGGTTACAGTGGACTCTTTACATTTGCTGGGGTTAGAGTGGAGCGTGATTCTATGGTCAACATCTGGCTGAGCTGCACTGGAAGAACTAGAGATTCCTGGAAGGAACATATTACTCAAATCCGCAAACAATGAAATCTGTAAAAGTCAAAGCCACCAATGTGGAAGGCCAGCTGTAGATTAGGAAGACTATTCTGTTAATTTGTCTGTGTTTTATCTTCTGCTGCATTTGTTCATTCATGCTTTAAATTGGCCATTTTAGCACATCTGCACTCTCATAGCTTCTCACAATAAAATTAAAATCTTTTAAAAAGATTTTAAAAAGCAGTACAACAGAGTAAAATACAGGTTAGTCTTCCTTATCCAGAATTCCAAAATCTGAAATATTTAAAAAACCAAAACAGGTATGAAGATCACCATCCTATTTATAGAGGGGAAGGATCATGCCTTGCCTTGTGACTTGTGGGAAAACAGATTGTGAAAGGTGAGCAACCAGTGTCACATGGCAAGAATAATGAAGAAAATAGTTTCAGGCTGGGGGTGAAATGGAAGTTTATTTTAGTTAAACAAAGCATTCTGGGCTTGGCTGTGTACTTTCTGTCAGATGCTATACTAAAGATGATGAACGTTAGCTCTCCAGAGACTTGTTTACCAATCAGATGTAGCTGAGCAACCTAAAGTTTCTGTATTTACATTGTTATTATGAAGGAAGGATCAAAGAGGAGAATTCAGATGGACAGAGTCTAGCTGATTAAAATCATTGAGAAAGGCTTACATTGGAAAATGAGACCCTTTTTTTGTTCTTGCTAGTGGAAAAATGAAACTGACCTACAGCACTCCTTTCCCTGCTCTCCGCTTGGACCTCCAATGGAAATACCTACTAGAACAGGAACCTCAATATGAAGGTAGGAAAAAAATCAAGTTGGAAGGCAAGGAGTTGATGTCAGTGCCTCGCCAGCTCTTTGCATTAGAAGGATTGCAAGTTTTAGAAATGAGCCCAGAACGAGAGAGTTGCCTGAGGTATAGGCTGGATTTCATCCCTCATGAAATTGGCCATTTGAAGAATCTAACCCTGCTCTACCTGGACTCCAACAACTTGAAAAAAGTCCCTGTTGAGATTGGCCTGTTAACTAAGTTGGAAAGGCTTACCCTCAGTAACAACAGCTTAATGTCTCTGCCTGAGGAAATTGGAGGCCTCCAAAGACTTCGCAGCCTCCATTTGGCTAACAACACCCTGGCAGAGTTTCCAGTAGTTCTCTGTCAGTTGAGGAACTTGGTCTTCTTGGATGCCACCGACAATCACATCAGCACCATCCCTGACCTCATCCACCGGCTACAGAAATTGGAGACCCTCCTGTTGCTTTTCAATTCCCTGAAGCATTTGCCAAGGGGGATCTGTTCTTTAAAGTCATTGAGTACCCTCTGGCTGGGCCACAACAAGCTAAAGGAACTTCCATCCAGTTTTGGTCAATTGCTTCATCTGGACTGGGGCTTGAATTATTGTTCATGCAATTTTGAAGGGAACCCATTGAAACGCCCACCCCCTGAAGTATGCAGTGGTGGACCTGCTGAGATCAGAGAGTATTTTGCCTCACTGAAGGAACAGACAGAGATCTGAGTACTTTGACTGTTGGACTAGGACTCCAGGAGACCATGGTTCAAAAACTCACTCAGCCACGAAAATCCATTTGGTGAGCTTGGGCAAGTCACCTTCTCTCAGTCTATGGGGAAAAGGCAATGGGAAAACTCTGAATAAATGTGGCCAAGAAAACCCTGTGATTGCATTACCATGAGCTGGAGTCATGTTGAAAGCACATAACAAGAAAAGGAATAGAAATTTTATGCATGTTCTGTCTGGGGAGAGAGCTATTGAACTGGATGTGTTGTGCGGAACATGTATACCCCCCAACAGAATACATGTATAAACCTGACTACCTCTGAGAACTATATACACAACTGCACCATTGGACTATTATATTTGGCCATGATATGGACACTGAAATCTAGCCATTGAAATCTGTGCTGGAGGAATGATGGCTTATGTCCTCAGATTGAGGAGTGGGTGAGAATTTAGTTTGGTTTGTTGTTGATAAGAGCTGTATAAAATGTTATTATGTAACAGATTTAACACTTGGCAATATATACATATACTTTGCTATTGATGACATTTTAGCATATGTGAAGCAAGTTAGCATAGGAAATAAGATTTTCGACATTTTTAAGGAAAAGGTTAACCCCAAAGCAGAACAGCTGAGAGAGACTGTTGTCATGACAACTAAACAATATGCATCTCACCTTTGAAATTTAGATATGGATCTGTGAAGGTATGTGTATATGTATGTGAAGTAGTGTATGTGGCAAAGAAGGAGTACATGTCTTACAGGACTGGCCAAAGGGAGAGAAGTAACAATCTGACCCGAAGAAGAAAAGTGAAAACTTCAAGAGATAGAAGGTATTGATACACTGTAGAAATAAAACAGCTTGATAACACTTTAACTGGCATGGCTCCATCCTGTGGAATCCTGGGATTTGTAGTTTGGTGAGGTATTCACCCTGGTCTTTCAGAGAGCTTTGGTGTAGTTTGTCTGCATGCAAGCTAACAGGGATGCAGGTACTCACCTGCAGCCGATGTTGCTGTCTGGGACAGGAAGCGGGAGCTGGGTGGTCTCTCATGGTTGCTGGCTGGTGTTCTTCTTCTCAGGAGATCCAATGCAATAGATAGCCAATGGGGGTGGGCTGCCGGCTCACACCTCGTTGGCTGGTCTAGCCCTACCAGAGTGAAGACTGCAGGCTTTGCAGTTTTCACTCAGTTTTGGCAGGGGAGCATAAATTGCTGCATGTGTTCCTCCTAGGCTCCAGCCCACCCTCCCTTCCTTGTTCCTTGGTTGAGGTTGAGTGTGATTCCATTTGCATGCTTCTGTCACTACTATGTGGGACAGGGCATGAGATTGTGATTTCACAAGGGTGTCAGTACAAACTGGGGAGGTCCCCTTATGGCACCTGAGGTGGGAAGTGCAGTGAAAATGGCTGGCCCAGGTGGAGGGTGATGCATATCCAGCACCCCTACTCAATGGAAGACATAGAGCTTCTTGCCTCAGAGGACTACCATTAGGACAAGTTTTCATTGTCGCACTTCCATTCTCCAGAAGGGGGCAGAGGTTTGGTCTCACTGGGCAGCAGCCGGCTGGCCAATGTCTGGATCCAATCCCCATGCACGTGCCAACTAACTGCAGCAATAATCAATAAACAATTGTGACCAATTCCATTCCAAAACTATATATGAGTCTTTATTTGGTACAGTAGACTCATCCTTGGACATGCAACATACATACATAAAAATCTGATGCTGAATATTTAGGAAATATGCATACCTTCCAACTGTCTCATTAATCCTCTGGCATCCCACTTTTTCAGCTCCTTTGAAAACGTCCCAGTTTCTCTCTTCTTCTTCTTCTTCTTCTTCTTCTTCTTCTTCTTCTTCTTCTTCATCAAACTTTCTTTGTCCTCAGCTTGCCTAAATTGCTGCAAAAGAGAGGAGACACTAATTCCCCTCCTGCTCACAAGACAAAGGTGAGGTTGATCTATGCCACCTGGCAACCCTAATTCCAGGTGTAAACATCATAGCATATCTCTATGACAGTTTTTCAAATTGGAGTATTGGGAAGGTTGCAAAGCGATGGTGCAATGTCTAGTGGAAATGAAACACCACTGCACTCTTTGACACATGATCATGCTGAGGCTGGTTTAAAATTCCACCCCTCTAAAACACTGTGAGAATGAAGTAGAAACACAGAAGTTTCTTTTATAGTTGAAGAAAATTGTTGAGAAATTGGAGGACAGGTAAGAAATTCAGCAGGATGAAGTTTTACCATCACTCTATCAATAACCAATTTAATGGGTATATTTGTGGAATTTACAGGAATTCCTACAGAAACAGCACTGGCAAACATTATCTGGCAACTCTTCACACAATGTAAATCGGTTAATTTTTTTCTACTATTCTCCAGCCTGCTTTCTGTAGGGTCCCCCCCCCCCCCACAACACAACACACACACTATTTTGCAAGCACTAAAAGTTGACAGCTCTGAACATTACCATACTATATATCTAAATGACATCATTAGCCAAGGGGAAAAATCATTCAAAGTGATGTCACTGAAGTTATTAAAATCTATTCTTGCCACGCTTAGCCTGTGTGGGTTTGTAATATTCATTGCTCAGTTCCTTCTTGCTCATTTTGTTCTTGTTCTGTGCAGATAAAAAGTTTCAATGTGCAACCCTCTGCCAAGCTGGATTGCTTCCAGGGAGCTTAAATTGACTACTCTGGAGTGACATAAAGATCCTGGACTGTTCAGCTCTTTCATACAAAGATTTATTTATTTTAGTTGTTTTAATTAATTTATATCCCTCCTTTCTCCTAGTGTGGGATCCAAGATGGTGCACAACACCTTAAAAACACAATACAATTAAAAAGGCTTAATATAAATGTTAAAATACAATTAGACTAATTTAGAAACACAAGTTAAAACAGCATTAAAAAGCATTTAAAATATGATGAAGTATATATTAAAAAAACAACCTACCTCTCCTCACCATTAAAAGCTCTGTCTGTTGTCATCAAATGCCTCCTTAAAAAACAATTACTATAACTTCTGTGTTGATGGAAAACCAGACTATTTCAGTATAGTTATTCTCCTCATATTTCTACATCCCCAAGTATTTGAGCAATTATATTGCACAGAAAAACATGTGGATCCCTCCCCCCTCAAAACAATGGATGATATCCTGTTGTTGTTATTGTTTTGCATACGTAGATTCCTTAAGGATGTGGTTGATAGTTATGATATAATGTCCATATTCAGTTCATACTGAATATGGACATTATATCACACACATTCAGTTGCACATTGTCAATATTTAGCAGAAGGGTAGCACAATGCAATCACTACTTAACCACATAAGAGTAAACTATACAAGCATTATGTAGGTTCTTGGCTCATGTTGTTTTTAAATTTGTGCATCATAGTCCTCTGGTACACCTTGAGACAGTCAAATACTAGCAGAAAACTTCCTCAAGAGCTCTATATTATACTTCCCCAAAGGTTTCTTTTTCTGTCAGGAAATCCCTAAGATAAAGTTTCTATGTATGGTTATGAAAGTTGGACAGTGAAGAAAGTTCACAGGAAGAATATCAACTCAATGGAATTGTGGTGCTGAAAGAGAGTTCTGCAGATACCATGGACTGCTAAAAAAGACAAATGAATGAATGTTAGAGCAAATCAAGCCTGAACTCTCACTAGAAGCCAAGATGACTAAACTGAGGCTGTCATATTCTGGACATTCAAAGATAAAGCTGTGTTAGCCTGTAGAATCTTTATGTAGAGAGATTTTTTAGCACCTTTAAGATTAACTGCAAGAAAGAAGTTGGCAGCATGGGCTTTCCTAGACTTAATGCACCAAATGCATCTGAGGAAGTAGACTTAAGTCTATGAAAGATCATGCTGCCAACTTCTTTCTTTTATTTAGTCTCAAGGGTGCTACAAAGTCTCTCTACATACATACACTGGACATATCATGAGAAAATATAATTAACTAGAAAAAACTATAATGCTTGGGAAGGTAGAAGGCAATAGGAAAAGAGGAAGACCACATATTAGATCAGGGGTTGGTAACCTATGGCCCCCGGGCCGCACCTGGCCCACTGAGGCCTGCCAACCGGGCCCTGCTGACCCCCACTGACCCCCGCCGCCCCCCGCCATCTCCCGCTGCCGCCGCGTGTGCTACCGCCACGCCACCACACGTGTTGCGGCCACCATTTTGCTTTCCAAAATGGTGGTCATGACTCATTTGCACATGTGCAGTACTCCTGCACATGTGCGAATGAGCCACGGCCACCGTTTGGAAAACAAAATGGCAGCCATGACTCGGCTCGTTCACGCATGCACAGGAGTACTGTGCATGTGCAAACGAGTCACAGCCACCATTTTTTTGGAAAAGAAAATGGCGGCTGTGCCTTGTGTGGTGGCGGCAGAGTGGTAGTGCATGCGGTGGCAGCAGGAGCCAGTGGGGGTCACGTGCGCATGCATGAGCACATGCGCCGCCATTTCCCACCACCACCATCGGCCCGCGGAAGATCCATGGATCCCCGGCCCAGCCCCAGGTAAGAGAAACTTGCCGACTCCTGTATTAGATGGATAGACTCAATAAGGGAAGCCACAGCCCTGAGTCTGCAAGACCTGATAAGCAGGGATAAGGTGACTTGGGCTGCATCCTCACTTAAAAAATAATCCAGTTGAACACAACTTTAACTGCTGTAACCCAATGTTATGGAATTCTAGGAACTGTACTTTGTTGTGGCACCAGAGCTCTTGGATAGAAAAGGCTAAATATATCACAAAACTACAGATCCCAGAATTCCATAGCATCAAGCTATGGCAGTTAAGTTGGTGTCAAATGAAATTATTTTTGCAGCTTTGGAGGGCTTTGATTCATAGGGTCAGCATAAGTCAAAATCAACTTGTTGGCAGATAAAAACAGCAAAGATTAGATTGCTAGATAATGGTTAGGTGTAAATTTACTGACTGCCATTTTCATACATCACATTTATTTAGCAAAGACACTAATGCTTGATAAAGTGGAAGGCAGCACGAAAAGAGAGAGAACATTGTACAGTTGGATTGATTCATGCAAGAAACCACAGTCTGCAAGTTCTGAGCAGGGCAGGTCGTAACCTTGGTTAGAAGTCTCTCATTCATAGGATAAGTCGGAAATTGATTGTGTGACTGGGAAATAAATGTGTGTGTGACTGGGAAATAAATGGTTGGGAATATTATTTCTATGCCTTCTCTAGAGCAACTGCTGCAATCACAATCAAACCACAAAGAAAGATGGAAAGAAAGACCTCTGAAATTTTGCAAGAGTGTCTTAAAGTGGTGTTTGAATATTTGGTGTATTTTATGTGTTAATGTCATTGTTCTCATTCTTCAAACTTTGTGATCAACTGATTTCCGGAAGATTGATATTGACCTGATTTTCCACACACACACACCAGGTTTGTCTTTCTTGTGTCCCAGTTTCCCCTTTTTTTCATTCAATTCTCTTATGATCCTAGCCTCAAATAGCCATTGTACTATTTCTCCTGTTTTTTTTTCTCCACACAAGGGTTAGAGGAATCTCATCAGAATCGTTTTCTTTCCTATTCAGATAAGATATAAATTGCCTTATTATTTCAAGCAATCCTTTCTCTGTCATCACAGTGGCTCATCTCTTTGATGCTCTGTTCTTTCTCTTGGCCTTTTTTAAAAGCACTTCTTCACTTCTATGTTTCTGGTTTAAAGAGGGCTGTGTCCAAAATGAGGGATGCTCATTAACCACCAGTGCAATGAGACAAAAGCTGCTTAAAGGATAGGCACACAAAATGCTGACACTCTAAATGCCATCAGCAAAGATGAATAATGTAACAGTGTGGCATTCATGGAAATGCAGGATCTATCAAAGGCATTCACTGAAAGAAAGCAAAGCAATGTTTGCTGGAATCTCATCCTGTATTGGAGTGGGACACATGGGTTGGGTACGACCCTAATGTTCTTAATCCTTTGAAGCTCAACCCACTTTCCCTATAGCTCAGTGTCTCTATGGAAGGAGATAGTTGATTCAAAACTCAAATCACTACACTGTACTGGATCTCAGCTATTAATTCCTTGTCATTTATGAATGTTTGTTTTGTTGCTATTCCTTCAATTGTTACAGACAAAAGGAATGAGGAGACCAAATCTGAAACACATAGCTCCTCCCTGAATAGAAACAATCACTGCAATGTGAAGTTGAGGGCTTACATAGGTGTTTTTTTTTTTTTTTTTGGGGGGGGGGTTCAGGTTATAAGGTCATGTTCTAGAAGAGTTTATTCCAATGGATCATTAAATAAATAGACACCCTTAGACTACATGTGAAAGGGATCTAGGAGTCCCAGGAGTCCACAAACTGAACATGAGTCAACAGTGTGATGCAGCAGCTAAAACGCCCAATGAGATTTGAGGCTGCATTGATAGACGTATAGTGTCAAGATCAAGGGCAGCAATAGTACGACTCTATTCTGCTTTTGTCAGGCCTCACTTTTAATACTGTGTCTAGTTCTGGGCATCACACTTCAAAAAGGATGTTGACAATTTGGAGAGTGTCCAGAAGAGGGCGACCAAAATGGTGAAGGGTCTGGAAACCATGCCTTATGAGGAAAGACTTAGGGAACTGGGTATGTTTAGCTGGAGAAGAGACGATTAAGAGGCTATATGATAGCTCTGTTTAAGTATTTGGAGAGGTGTCATATTGAGGATGGAGCAAGCTGGATGCAAGCTACAAGAAAAGAGATTCCACCTCAACATTAGGAGGAACTTCTTGATGGCAAGAGCTGTTTGACAGTGGGTGGGCTCACTCCCTCAGAGTGTAGTGGAGTCTCCTTCCTTGGAGGTCTTTAAACAGAGGCTGGGTGGCTATCTGTTGGGGATGCCTTGATTGTGATTTCCTGCATGCCAGGAGGCTGGATGGGATGGCCATTATGGTCTTTCCCAACTCTATGATTCTATGATTCTTGCCATTTAACAACAGAACAATACACAGATTAGCACGTAAATCACTTCCTCTCAACCAACAGTATATATACCTCATTCTCTTCCATGCTAGCATTCTATGAAGATGCCGGCCTCAGATGCTGGTGAAACATCAGGAATAAACTCTTCTAGAACATGGCCTCATAGTTTGAAACACCCACAAAAAAACAATGGCTCTGATTCTAGATCAGCTTGGTTAAATATAGCTACATCACATCTCCTGGCCCAATGCTCCAACTCTGAGTTACCATCCGTAGCATAACTGGGGGTTACGGGGAGTGCAGACTGCACAGGGTGACACCCCAGAGGAGATGACACCCAATCACCCCCTGCCCCCCCCATCCCTGTCCCGGCCCTGTTCTCCTCAGGAGAATGGGTGGCAGCAACGAGCCAGGCTGAGTGTCCACTCATTCCTGACACCTCCTTGCCACTACGCCTTTCTCCCCTAAGAAGAACGGGGGGTGGCAAGGACTAGCGGGAGACATGTGCACTCCTTTTGGCTCCTTGCTGCCACTGGCCATGGCAGGGAGGGGCAGGGGCAGGGGTGTCCACACCGTCTTGTGGAAGCTCCACCCCTTCCACCTCTGAAGACTCTGCCCCCCACACTTGGTGACACCAGTGGCAGGGATGCCACGGCTTTCCAGGCATCAGCCAATACAAGTAACAGGGTGTGTTCTCTAGTTGATCAGGGTGCAGCAGATTGATGGTTCCACCTCCTCGCATGAGTAATCTTTGGTGTCAGTCAGAAGCAAGATTGCTGCCATAATTACTTCTCATATAGGAGATTGCTCATAGAAAGGAGGTGGAAACATCAGTCTGTTGTTTCCTGATCAATAGGAGAACACACTTGATTGCTTATACTGGCTTGCAATGGATTCAAGCTACAAGAAAAGAGATTCCACCTTAACATTAGGAAAAACTTCCTGATGGTAAGAGTTGTTTGCCAGTGGAATATACTGCCTTAGAGAGTGATGGAATCTCCTTCTTTTGAGGTTTTTAAACAGAGGCTGGATGGCCATCTGCTCAGAGTGCTTTGATGGTGTCTTCCTGCATGGCAGAAGGGGGTTGGAGTGAATGACTCTTGAAGTCTCTTCCAACTCTATGATTCTATGATTTATTTACTTATTTATTTATTTTAAAAAAATTATGTCAAAGGCAAAAAGCCTTCTGAATATATTCAGAGACAATCGATGTGCAGGTCCATTCTGTGCTAACAAAGTGGTCTTGTGCATAACTGTCCCATAGCTCCATGAGCATAAGGTCTAGTACTTCTTCTCAGTTGAAGAAGCTGGACCAAGTTTTCCCCACAAACATTTACTTTTTGCCTCCCCCAACCTGAAAAGTGAAAGATTTCACAATGATCCCCCCCACACACACACACACAGATAACTAGATTTCTCAATGTGTCAAGTCATCATTCCTTGCTTAGGCCAAGGAAATTGGTGAGTACTTTTGGCCTTCCTAGAT
This sequence comes from Phrynosoma blainvillii, assembly GCA_026167975.1. Taxonomy (NCBI): domain Eukaryota; kingdom Metazoa; phylum Chordata; class Lepidosauria; order Squamata; family Phrynosomatidae; genus Phrynosoma; species Phrynosoma blainvillii. Next base: position 10,737,364 of record JANUYF010000004.1, read on the forward strand.
CTTGGCCTGAAAGACAAGAGAAAAATGAGGAGGGAACAATGGCTCAGCTTTTTATTTCTCCCTGCAGTGATCCTATTGCCTCCAACACATGTTTATGCATTGAAATAGGATGCTCCTTGGTTTCCTTAATTAAGAATTTCTCAGCTTCAATAAAAGTGCACTTTATTAAGAAGTCTTGTTTAATCTCAGCATGGCTTGTTTGCTCTGGAGGTGAATTACCTCTTCCATGTTCCTTAATCAAACCTTTCCTCTGCTTCTTACTTTCCCACGTGGTGGCTGTTTATTTCACTCCAGCAGTTTACTGGCATGAAATCTTTATGGGGATGTCATGTTTAACACCCAGAGAGCACTGATCTGGGACCAGGCAGTGGAGGAGCACAGCTGGTTGCAGATGCAGCCTTCCATGTGTAGAGCTGGTGTTCCTATGGGTTCAGAGCTATGTGATATGTATTTTTAATATTCATACATGGATTGCAATAAATAAATAAATAAATAAATAAATAAATGTGATAGGATAGGACACTAAGAGGCAACACTGGGTCCACCTTTGCCCATGGTATGACCTACCTTCTTTTGTATTCAATTTGACTTTCTGTTCTAAATTAATACACGAAGATATTTAGAGAAACAGGTGGCCTATGATGAATTCATTTGTGTATTTAAAATTATAACCAAACCTAATGAAGTGTTCAGGATGGATAGCAATATACTTACAATAATTTATCTGATTTTACATGTGCACATTTATATATTAGCTACATTTCAAACTGAGTTTAAGGATTAAGTCAGGGGTAGGCAACCTTTCCCCTTTAAGGGCCGAGGGACTTCAGCTCCCAGAAGCCTCAGCCATGTTGGCCAAAAGTCCCATGTTGGCCAATAGCTCCTGGGATTCTGGGAGCTGAAGTCCCTTGGCCCTTAAAGGGGAAAGGTTGCCTACCCCTGGATTAAGTTTATGGCTGTCTCTTAGTAGTATATTCTGGGGCCTTTTTACATCACATATTTATAGTACTGTGATTCCACTTTAACTGACATGGTCCCAGCCTCTGGAATTCTAGGATTTGCAATTTAGGAAAGGGTATTTAGAATTCTCAATCAGAGAGATCTAGTGCATCACACAGCTATAAAGCCTGGGTTTCTTAGGATGTTGCTGACCAAACCTCTCACTTCTAAGAGTTCAGTAAATCAGTACTCTGTATTATAACAGCAAAACTTTCAGTAACTAAAGAAGTTAACAGTATGATGTCTATAGACAGAACTAACATAAGTTTTGTAAAAGGAAGCATAGAACAAGCAATGGTCGTCCCTTTAAATTCATAGGCTTTTCCTTGATTTGTCCATACACCAAAATACTTTCACTTTTGGACTTTTCAAGTTTCCCATGGGAGTGGCCTTGATAGAATTCGTACCAGGTTCCTCCCACAGGCATCTGTGCATTTTCCAACCAAGCAATGATTTCCCCCAAAAAAGACTGCAACTCCCATTAACTGAACTACCAAGCTTCTATTATATGCCAGCCCCGTGCACCATTATTTAAAGCACATATACTTTAGCAATTGTGTGCAGTGCCATTATAGAATAACAACAACAAATATGTGACAGGATCTAGTAGAATCCTAACAGTTGCCATGCCAGTTAAACAGGGATCATGGTGCTATAATTGTGTGGGATTAATGGGGCTCCATTTATGGTTTCGTGCTTCCATCATAATCATAATCATAATCATCATCATCATCCATTGTGAAACAGATTTTAACTCTTAAAATACTATATTATTTATACTAATACTATACTGTTCTATACTATAGTAACAGTAATATACTATGACTGAAATAGTACATTGTACATATGGCTTCATACCTTCATACCTTCCAGATCCCCATTGGTGTTAATATGGCAATTAAACAGATGAAATGGGGGAGGCATGGCTAAGCATCGAGAACTGCCTCACATTCCTGTTGAGGTTCTCCAAAGAGAGAAGAATAGGAATGAGGTCACTGATCTTCCTCCTCTCTTTCTGGAGAACTTCAGCAAGAATTGGAGGCAGTTTCTACTGGTTGGTCACTTCCGTCACTCATTCTCTTCCCTCTTTCCCTTCTCTGGTCACCTAAGGATCACAGTAGCACCAGAAAGGGCTTGAGAATTGCTTGGGGGTAGAAAAGGTTTTTGAATGGAGCTCAAGGGACAAGGGAATAATCCCTTGTGCCTCTTCCAAAACAAGACATATGTATCCATAACCCCAATCATGAATATGACACTAGCCATATTCCAGCCTATAATGATCTTAGATTGTAAGCCATTTTGCCTAAATACTCTAAAGCCCCTGCAACCTTTCCCCTTTAAGGGCCAAGGGACTTCAGCTCCCAGAATCCCAGGAGCTATTGGCCAACATGGGACTATTGGCCAACATGGCTGAGGCTCCTGGGAGCTGAAGTCCCTTGGCCCTTAAAGGGGAAAGTTTGCCTACCCCTGCTCTAAAGGAACCAAATCTCATCTGATCTTGGAGGCTATGTAGGGTTGGCCCTGGTTAGTACTTGGATGGGAGACTGGCAATGAATACCAGGTGCTGTAGGCTATATTTCAAGGGAAGGAACCCTATGAAATTCATGGAGACACCGTAAGTCAACAGATGACTTGAAGGCACATGCATACACACACAAGCCATTTTATTCCAAACACATTAACCCTCATTGCCAAAGGCCTTGACAAATCAAGAAATCACAAACACTAGTAATTTGCAGTCATGAATTTCAACTGAAACTCTACCCAAGTCCCATCACGAAGGATCAAATTTTCCCTTGCTACAGTTGTCCCCTGCCTCTTAGAGGAACAGCATGTCTAAGCCTCACAGACAGCTCAAGTGCATCACCATTTTAGAAAAGTTACCTTCTTTTCATAATATCTTTTGAGGCTTTCTTGACGCTATCTTGATTGGTTAAGATCTTTCCTCTTGTTCTTATCTCTGTGATTATTCTCCCCCCCCTTCTTATCAAATTTGCCATAATTTTACTTGCTTTATTTCCCATTTCAATACACTTCTTCTTTATATAATGTAGCTTCTTTTCCATTTCTTTTATTGTTAATGCCTTCAATTGACATTTCAAAATTTGTATCTCTGATTTTATTTTTTATCTCCTTCTCTCTTCCATTCTTGTTCTTTTATTTTTAATACTCTTAATATCTTGCTTTCTTCTTCTTCTTTCTTTTTAATTTCTTCCAAATTTAGCTTTACCATTATCCTTCTAGCTACTGCCTTACCAGCTTCCAGAATGGCATTTAGGCTGGGAGATTTTGGGAGTTGTAGTAAAAATAAATTAAAAATAACTTCCAAAAAAGTAAATTTTGTGAGCTCTCATTTCAGTGTTGCATGTGGATTGGGGTTATGGATTGAGTGCCATTGTATTCTGCTTTAGTCAGGCCCCATCTGGAATCCTGTGTCCAGTTCTGGGCACCACAATTAAAAAAGGATGTTGAAAAACTGGAGTGTGTCCGAAGGAGGGTGACTAAAATGGTGAAGGGTCTGGAAACCATGCCCTATGAGGAACGACTTAGGGAGCTGGGGATGTTTAGCCTGGATATGAGAAATTTAAAAGGTGGTATGATATCCCTGTTTAAATATTTAAAGGGATGTCATATTGAGGAAGGAACAAGCTTGTTTTCTGCTGCTCCAGAGACTAGGACCCGGAACAATGGGTGCAAGCTCCAGGAAAAGAGATTCCACCTCAACATTAGGAGGAACTTCCTGACAGTGAGAGCTATTTGATGGTGGAACACACTCCCTCGAAGTGTGGTGGAGTCTCCTTCTTTGGAAGTCTTTAAACAGAGGCTGGATGGCCATCTGTCGGGGATGCTTTGATTTTAAGTTCCTGCATGGCAGGAGGTTGGACTGGATGGCCCTTCTGGTCTCTTCCAACTCTATGATTCTATGATTCTATGAAATGTGTTGTAATTTTCTCTCTGTAGAAACCTATTGACCAAAACTGAGGTAGGTTTTGGTCAATACAACCACATCTTGGTTCTGCTGGCATTTACTTACCAGTGAAGTCTGAAGCTGTGAATTGATTCACTCAAGGAAACCATGGCCCTGTTTTGCAAGACCAGAGCAGGGCAGTTGATGACCAGAAATCTTGGAGGTATCTCATTTTATAGGTTTGCCGCAAGTCAACATTCACTTGATGGCAAATGTGGTTGTGCTCCTTCAAATAATTTCTCACTTATGATGGCCCTAATGAAAATCTATCATGAGATTTTCTTGCCAGAATTTATTCAGAGAAGGTTTGCCTTTGCCTTCCTCTGAGGCGGAGAGTGTGTGACTTGCCTAAGGTCACCCACTGGGTTTCCATGGTGGAAAAGGAATTTGAACCATGGTTTACCAATGTCTAGTCCAACATTCAAATCACCACACCACCCTGGCTTTCTGTTGCAAGTAACAATAATAACAACAAAAATTAAGAAAGAAAACAAGAGGAAAGCAACATGCAATGCTACTCGGAGACACTAGGGGATGCTAATATGCCACCCATGTGTTTCTTTCCTACCAGCCTTGCCTTTCAAAAGCAGAGGGTATAGACAAGTGGTGTTCTACAATTCAGCATAGTACATGGATCTCCATCTCCCAGGGTAGACAAACAAGCACAAGACTATTACTAGAGAGATATTAATAGATTCTTTTCTCTAGCATGACAGCAAAAGAAAAATATTTAAAGCCTGCAACATCCCCCATATCTTCTATCTAAAGACTTGTTCTTCCACACCTTATAGTTCTCAGCTTCTGTGTCTCATTACTTATGGGCTTCACCAGAGACACCTTTCACTATCATGTCCAGTTTGAATGTTGTAATAAGCTTTCTGACAGGGATAGGACACTAGTCTAGTGTTTGGAAGGTTAGTTTTAAATGGCATGAATGCAAGGGCACTGTGAAGCCAAACATAACCCAACAGGTTGGAAACTGCATCTCCTACTACTGTTTGGTTACGGATGCTCTAAGAATGCCATTATATTCATTGTTCTTAAAAGTAAAAATTCCAACTGTCTGTGGCCCTCCAGGTGATGTTGGACTCCAGCTCCCATCAGGCTTGACCAGCTTGGGCAACATTCAGGAGCAAGGAAATTGTTGTCTGAATTACAATTGATGATCTTATGCATAGGTAAATTCCCCTGTGAAAGCAATTGGATGCCTTCATTCATTTCACATTCATGGAAATAGAGTTGTGCATGTGGTGCCACCACACATTCCAGGCTGATATGCATCCATATGCTCTCCTGGCAGTAGTACTCCTTTGATTATGAATGTGGTTGTGAATTCACTTGAACATTCCTTTCACAGTTAGTTATTATTTCATTTAATTTTATTTATCCCTCATTTATCCCAGCACAGGACTCAAGGAAGTGCGAGTCAAGGAGTTGTGCATCCAGTTACTCATTTACTTGTGTGTTCAGTTACACATTTGGTTACACATCCCATTGATGTGTCATTCAGTTGCACATTCAGACATGCATTGTTCCATTTAGCACAAGCATTCTGTAGCACAATCAATGCATAGTTAGTTCCATAAGCAAAGATTTAAGCTGCACAACCTCTGCATAGGATCTTTAATGTAGATAAAGAACCAATGCTGTTTCTAGGCTGCATCAATAGGAGTATAGTATCTCTAGATCAAGAGAACTAATAGGTACCACTCTATTCTGCTTTGGTCAGACCTCTCAAAATGGCAACAGGAAATGATGTCACATCACATCCTGTTACTATTTGTGGAGAAACTGTAGATGAAAACAGAGCTACTAGGATTATACAGACTTCTGGGACACTGCAATGTTTTTGTCTGTTTTCATGAGCTTCAGGAATCTCTGCATGATTTGGGGACAAAAATTGCCCACAAATCATGCTGATTTTTTTTTTAAATGAGTGGAGTCAGGGAGTTCAGGGACCACAAAAGTAGGGTCCATTGTCTGTGCTGGCTAGACTAGGGCTGAGGGAATTAGCAATCACACAATTTCTGAAGGGTGTCATGATTCCCATCCCTGGTATAGAGAGAGCCTTTCTCCCTTTGCAGACGGCGCTTTGCACCGTCTTGGAGACAAGGAAGGGGAGGGGCAGCCTCATGCTGTTTGCCCCAACCCCTTCCTGAGGATGTAATTGGAGCGCCCGCCCTTCCACACAACGGGTGCTCCGATTACGTCCTTCTGGCCAAGCGTCCAGACACGCTGAGCCAGAAGAGGTGCAGAAGAGCAGCATGGCGGCTCTTCAGGCGCCCCTTTTGCGGCTTGTGGAAGGAGCGCTTTTTTAGTGCTCCTTTCCCAGGTGGCAAAAGGGAGGATTGGGGCCGAGGCATGGAGCAGCCTCGGGCCTGATCCACCGCTTCCCAGGGTAGCCCATGGCCGCCCGTCTGCATCTCCCTTTGTTTCTGTAAGATTAGCTGCTAATGGTTTCAGCACTATTGATATTGCCTGTCTTGATTTTCTCATACATTCTTGCTCAGGTAACAACATCTGGAGGATGGTATGATTTCCAATCCTGATTTAGATCAAAGGAGTGGAATCAAACCTATGAACCTCCAGACTACATAATTCCTGATCATTAACCATACTGCTAGGACTGCCAGAAGTTGGAGTCAAACATTCTGGTAAACTACAAGTTTCTACCATTTGCCTTGGAATGGTGTGTAAGAAGCTCCCTTGTTGATGATTTTTTTTTCTTTTCTTCTTTAATCCCAGCAGATACTACTCAGAAATGTATTGCTTCTAAATCTGGGGAAGCTAGTTGCCATAGCTTATTGTCATTGACAGAACTCTCCTCTGTAGGCCAGTGTTTCCCCAAGTTTGATCCTCCAGATGTTTTGGACTACAGTGTCCAGAATTTCTGATTGTTGGCCAAATTGCTAGGGGTTTGGGAGTTGACATCCAAAACACCTGGAGGACCAAACTTTGGGAAACACTGGTCTAGATGGAAGATGGCAGATAGATGGAAAAGCTGGTTTGGTGACTGTCAGTTTTAAAAGCAGCTAGCTAGTGATGTAAAGAATTCTCATCAAAATTTGATAAACACACAAAATATCTGTTATTCAAAGATTTCGTAAGCTTTTTAAAGAGACAAATTTATTAGATCTTCTTGATCAACAAGTAAGAATTTTGTTTTTTTATCATTTCCAAATGAAGTGAAGGGATGGGACCTTTCAGCTGAAAATCCAATGGCCAGGACTTGCATATTTTGTGTAAGCAAAGCTACCATTCATACTGGGTTTTACCAGAGGCTATTTCCTTTGTTAGGGTGATGTCCTTCCCCATCTTTGCCTGCAGCTTTGCTTTGAAAAACCAATGAGAACAAATGGAGAGAGCATTTTGTGTGTAGGTGGTGGTGGATATCTTCAGACTTCTCCCCTTTCTTGTCATGCTCTCCCCTTTAAATTCTCACAGAAGCACTGGATGCACTCTGCCTTTGCTGTCAGCATTTCTCCCAGTTGCATTGTGTGCATCCAGCTCCAGGTAATCTACTTCTGGTGATCTAAGTGAACATTATTTTCTTTGGTTTAATTGTTATCAACAGAAGATCACTGCAGACCAGAGTCTGAGCAGGTGAAGGAAGTTGTAAAAGTATTCCCTGCTAAATTTTTTCTTCTTATTTGTTTTTCAAAGCAAAGGTGTGAAGTGAGCAATCATGGGGGAGGGTGCCTTGTCTCCTTTCATCCTTTTGCTTTGTCATGATCATGAATGATTATGGTTCTGCCCCTTGCAAAGAAGAGAATGGGGGGATGCAGACAGGGGGCCAAGGGCCACCCAGGGAAACGGAGGATTGGGGCCAAGGCTGCCCCACACCTCGGCCCCAATCCTCCCTTCTGCCAGCCCTGGATGGAGTGCTAAAATGCCGGTCCTTCCAGATCCGGCAGAAGGGGTGCATCAAGAGCTGCCACGCAGCTCTTCTGTGCCTCTTCCCGTGCAGTGCGTGATGACAATGTGTCGAGAGGATGTATTCGGAGTGCACACCATGTGTAATGGCGTGTGCCCTGATGACATTCTCGGGGACGGGTTGAGGTGGCCGCCATGCAGCTGCCCCTCCCCTTCCATGCCTCCAAGACGGCGCTTTGCACTGTCTGCAGAGGCCCAATGTTTGATTTTGTTTCATTTAAAGAAGGACTCTTTAAATGTTAAAGGTACATTTTATTTATTTAATCTATGATTGGTTTACTTTTGGGCAAGGAGAGTTCAGAATATCCCTGAGGTTGAGAGTGTGTAACCTACCCAAGGTTACCCTGTGGACCCCACCCTTGCCCCTTCTTCTGTTTTGTGAGAGTCACATGCCCTCAGCCTCAGAGGCAGGGCATGACAAACCTCCCTCTGCAAACTCATTTTCTCACGGTGATCCTAAGGCAAACCTATTATGGTTTTTGGAGGAGGGGTGTCTTTTTTTTTTGGCAAGGATTGTTCAGAATGTCCCTGAGGCTGGGATAGTGTGACCTACCCAAGGTCACCCTGCATATTTACATGGCTGAGCTGGGATTAGAACATCAAAGAAACTCACTGGGTGACCTTGGCCAAGTCACGTGGTCTCAGCTTCCAAGTCCAGCTCTAGAATCCTAGGTATTTCTTCATGGCAGAAGGGGATTGGATGGGATGACCCTTGGGAATCCCTTCCAATGCTAGGATTTCTCCATGGCAGAATTCCTGCTTACAAGAAGAACACAATTGCCATTCCACCCCTTCTTCTCTTTTGTGAGGGTCACACTCTCTCAGCCTCAAGGGCAGCCCATGGCAAAATTCCCCTTTATGCCAAGAAAATCCTGTGATAGGTTTGCTTTAGGAACACATCCTCCACTGCCATCCTGATGTTGAACGGGGTGAGACTACATGCCCTCCAGGATCCTATGTATTCCTATGTATTCCTTCATAGCAGAAAGGAATTGGATTGGATGGTCCTTGAGGGTTCCCCCAAGTCTATCATTTCTTGTTGGGGCTGCAACCAAAATTTATTTGTTGAGATTTTTTTTCTTTTTGTGTGACTTCAATTTTTTCAAACTGAGGAATGTTCTCTAAACCTCTGCTAAACTTTCTTTTGACATGCTAATTGAGTTTGAAATGCAAATTAAATTAGCACCAACACATGTAATTAGTGTAAATGTTCGCCTTGTCTTTTATTGTCATTCAGGAAATCTGTGAAAAATACTTCTTTCACCCCTGACAGGGAGAGACAAAATAATCTTTTGAAAGTAGGACTTTTGAAACAAATATATTTTTTTAAAAAAATTGCATCTAGTTCTCAATAGACAAGAAGAAAAAAATCTGATTTGTCACAACACTACAGCTAGCCTCTCTGCTGTCCTGCCTACCTGTGTTTTAAAAGGAAACTTGAATTCCCAAGAACTTAAGTCTTTGAGGTTTCTGTCTCCAACAAAGGTAATTTTTTGTTGTTGTTGTTGTTGGGACTACATTTGGCAAACTTTAGCTATAAAACAACTAAAAGTTTTCTTAATTGACAAGAAAACCATCTTAATTGACAAGAAAAACAACATCTTAATGCAAAATGTAGGCTTGTGACTCTAACACTGTCATTTCCCCCCTTCTCTTGTATGAGCCTGATAAAAGTCAGTGGAACTTCAAAAGCTTGCACAATGTATTTCGTGGTTTTTAGTTGACCAAACACAGGTATTGCTGTTTTGTAGATTTTGGAATTTGTTGCATTTTGCTCTATGGTCAACACAGCTATCTCTGAATATGTTTTCTAGTCAGCAAGGGTTACCACACACTGGAGAAATTACCTTCAGAAACATCAACACATCCCTAATTATTGACCCATTGGGTAGCCCAACTAGAGTAGACCCATTGAATCAATAGCTTCATGGTGAGTCAATACTTACATAAATCCCACTGAGTCAATGGTCAGCTGTAACGGAGATGAATAACAAGATTCAATGGGAGGCCAATTAATTAATTATAAGTCACATAGGGAGTTCATCTTGGTTGAAGGGGAGGATATATTTAAAATAAAATTAAACTAAAGATGAAGAAAAGAGATGATGCCCTTGTACTTGCTGTGAACTTTTTTCATTGGTTATTCAGGAAAGAGGGAGAGATTCTAATTAACCTCTCACAGCTAGATATATTTCATACAGCAGCGTTGAAAGTCTAATTGCTCTTTTTGACCAAGGACTGTGGGAGATGAGTTTTCCCTCTTAGTGTTCCAGCTCTGATGTTTGCCAGTCCTTGTAACATTGGGTGGGAGGTCAATTGACAGAGTCAAGAGTCCTCACTGGATCCCTGCCTTTTTTATGGGATCAATGAGTGCTTGGAAAGAGCTTTGTCATGCCAGGAAATGGAAGGGATAACAGAGGCCAAAATGCTATTCTTGGCAACCTTAATTAACTTCTGTGGAACCCTTCTGTAGTTATGTTGTACTACATAACATCCCCTAGGACAGCTTTTCCCAACCTGGTAACTTCCAGATGCATTGGTTTCTAGCTCTCATTGGCTGTGATTCTATATGACCTACTTAGATTCATAACTACCCTAGTTATGTGTCTATGTAGCATCTCTCAGCCCAACCTCACTCCCAGTCCCCACTTACTAGACAGAAGACATTATAAGTGAAAGGGCTCTTTTGTCAGACCAGAAGCTGCTGACTAATATTCTCTCCCATGCCTGATGTGTTGAGTGATGGGATCTCTGTCCCTTGTACCAGAGATTGTTCACGGGAGAGTGGGAACATCAATCATTTACTTCACAAAAGGACAGACTTCTGCTGCTCATAATGGCTGCTGGCCAATAAGTGTGGACTGGGAGACTTTTATGATCCAGCATGGTGTAGTCATTTAAGTGTTGAACTACAACCCTGGTGATCAGGGTTTGATTCCCTGCTTGAGCATAAAACCCCACCTTAACCAGTCTTAGGGCCTTTACAGACTGCCAGAAATAGTGCAATTTGAGGCCACTTTAACTGTCCTGGCTCAGTGCTAAGGAATCATGGGAACTGTAGTTTATTGTGGCACCAGAGCTCTCTGGAAGAGAAGGCTCAATGTCCCAGAAAAAAATACAATTCCCATGATTCCCTAGCACTGAGCCAGGACAGTTAAAGGGCCTCAGGCTGCACTATTTCTGGCAGTCTATAAAGGCTCTTAGGCAGGTCACATTCTCTCAGCCTCAGAGGAAGTCAATGATAAACCCCTCTGAATTAACATTGAATCCTTAGGGTCAATGCCTCCCATTGAATCCTTAGGGTCGCCATATGTCAAAAATGACTTGGAGGCACATAGCAACCAAACAACACATGTATTTCCTAAACTAGTGAACCAGTTACAAATGCCTAACTCTACATTATGCATTGTTAACTGAAATAGTAAATTCTAGTAATTGTCTTTTAACAGCCATTCACTGCTGGATGGGAATGGTGGGGAAGGCTCTTAAGTTTTGTCTCGGTATTTTTGGAGATTGCTGATCTGATTCCCAGCCTGCTAGATTTCAGTACTGCAGCATGTGAGTTCTACCTGTCCTTGAATATTGGTTCAAATATTTGGTAGCGTCTTAATTTAATAACCGTACTTTCCTTCTGGCATGGAACTTAAGACAGTTTACAAAAATAGACAAGAAAAAAACAAAAAAACAAACAGAAAACCTGATTATAAGAGAGTGAAGAAATAAAAAATTATGTTGAAATGTCATTGCATTTTAAAAGGCGTAAAATCATTTAGACACATAGCAATAAAGGTAAAAATAGAGCACACACACACACACCATAAGAATTTTTCTGTGCAGCTGACTAATTATTAAATGTTTGTTTGAATAGGCAGGTCTTATTGCCTCCCAGAGAAAGGAGCATTCCACAGCTTGGCAGCAGCCATGGAAAAATCTCCTTCCTGTGTTCATACTGAACAGACCTGTGATGGTGGTGGAATGGAAAGAGCCTTCCACCAAGGATCTTAAGACTCTGGAAGGTTCATACAGAGAGAAAATAGTATTTCAAGTAGTCTGGACCTAAGTTGCATATGGGTTTATAAATTATAACCAGCCAACTATGCAGAATATTGCATAGTTTCATAAATTCCACGAGCAGCTTTAATCCACTAAGCAGTCTTCTTGTAGCCCCTGAAATGCCAAAGCAGCTTGTCATTATGGCATAGGTTGTGGTGGACTAGAGACTGTATAAAAAGCATGTAGTAAGTTAGACATACATATGAGTATATAAAGAAAAAGAAGCTGTAAACGTTGAGGCGAAATGGAAATGAAAGCAGAAAGGCACTGTCTGTGGCAATTCAATTAAGTAACTGCATACATAGTTTTTGTGGGTTTTTCGGGCTGTGAGGCCATGTTCTAGAAAAATGTATTCCTGATGTTTTGCCTGCATCTGTGGCTGGCATACAGCATCAATCACTGATGATAAGGTTATCCTTTTTGCATTACTAAATTAGTTAACAGTTGGAGTGAGAGAACGAACAATTATCCTTACCTGCCCCATGTTTACTATAAAGGTTAGGGTGGGGAAATGACTCCTTTTGGTCTACAGCTACCTTTCCATGGAAATTCAATGGTAGGCATAGGAGGAAACCAACAGTGGATGGAACTAGAGCCAAAACTCAACAGTGGGATGGGCCTAGGGTTGCCATAATTCCCTACCACCAAACTGGGACAAAATGTAGAAAAAAATGTAGGACAAATGTGGGACAAAATTTAGGTTGGAATGCAGGACATTCAATAAAAATGTAGGACACAGCCAACTAAAATCCAAAAATATTAATAATTTTAAAAAATCAATATAAATCCATGCTTCTTAGTCATGCTCAAAATGGAGGAGATTTTGACATTTTCCTGGACAGAAGGTTGAAATCTAGCTCCTCCTCTCTGGAAACAACTTGAAGGCACACAGCAACAAACATAATCCTACAAGCCAGCCTAGATCAAGAGGAGAGGCCTTGCCATGGCAGCCTTTCTCCTCAGGGTCCAGCCGGCCAGCTGAGGCCCTGCATGGCTCAGAAGCTGGCCCAGAGCAGGAGGAAAGGCCTCCCGGGGCAGCCTCCTTTCTTGGGTCCCAGCCAGCTGGCTGAAGCCCTGCATGGCTCTGAAGCTGGCCCTGAGGAGGAGAGGACTTGCCTGGTGGCCTCCCTCCTTGGGGTCCAGCTGGATGGCTGAAGCCCTGCGCTGCTCCAAAGCCATCCTGGAGAAGGAGGAGAGGCCTCCCAGGGCAATCTCCCTTCTCGGGGCCTAGCTGGCTAGCTAAGGCCCTGCACAGCTCCAAAGCTGGCCCGGAGCAGGAGGAGAGGCCTCACCGCCGTGGCCTCCCCCCTTGGGGCTCAGCTGGCTGGCTGAGGCCCTGAATGGCTCTGACGCCAGCTTGGAGGAGGAGGAGACGCCTCGCCATGGCAGCCTCCCTTTTCAGGTGTCATAAGTCACTCATTTTGAAGTCAGAACTAGATACCCAACATGTGACCATTACTGCATACTGCTGTCTGACCTCAGAAGTGAGTGATCCACAGTTCCTTGATTCACCAAACTCCTATATATTCTGGTTAGGAGGGAATCATCAACTGATAGTGCAGGCAGAGACAGTAAATTGCCAGCAGCTAGAAAGGTGGTTGTCAAAGCAGTCCCATTCAAGGGGGGCAACAAGATTCAAGGTCAACACAGTCCAAGGGTCAAGGAAGCCAGGAAGTTGGAGGTATGAAGTGCAGGAGTCTGGAAAGAGGCCTCAGAGACAGGAATGCTGGCCAGGGAACAGACAAGTTGCTTCCAGCACTAGCCTTAGGCAGACTCAGCTCTTAAATGGCCTAACACTAACTGGTCCTAATTAGAGCTTCCTGCAGCCTGCCTGAGCATCTTTGCTGTATCTTTTTGGCCCTTTCCTTGATTGTGGACTTAAGACCCCAGCCGTGTCCTCTGCTTCATCAGTAGGTGATTCTTGTTTTTGTCTTGCTGGCTGGGGCTGCACTTCAACAGGATGAGCTGGTTGTGGCTCCTCAGCAAGGAGAGCTGGCTGAGGCTACTCTGCAACAAGGACAGCCATAGGCTGTTCTCTGTCCGGAAGACTTGCCTGGGTCCTTTCTTCAGCCTCCTCATCAGACTCTTCTTGTAGGTCCCAGTCCTGCAGCTCCTGATCCATGACACACAGTGATAGTGGACATGCCTGGTCACCAGCAGGATGTCCATGCAGAAAGCCTCCATGGTATGGAACTGGAGGCCAAGGTAACAGAGGCAATTCAGAACAGCTACAGGACCAGGATACTCCAGGCTGCCTCTGGAGTATCCTGGCCAGTGCAAACAAGGCTGTATCACAGATTGCCCATCTCTGGCTTGTGTAGCCACTGCTTGTAAATAAGTATCTATTCTTTGTAACATTTTTAATGCTAGTCTTTTTTGGGATAAAAATAGAAGGGCCAATGAAAACTGAAAAAAAAAATCTAGTAGCACCTTTGAGACTAACTGATTTGTTTTGGCACACATCCTTGCAGATATCAATCCACTTCTTTAGATCACTGATGGAGTGATATTAAGACCATCAGATTTTAAGCACAGGTCACCTTAGAGTTGCCATAAGTCAGAAATAATTAAAGGCACACAACAACACAACGATACACCATTAGCACAGCTGTGTAACTATGCTTAAATACCTGTGGCTGTATTGTTACTCCATCAGTCTAAAGAAAAAAGACTGATTTACACAAATGCTTATGCTAAAATAAACCAATTAGTGCCCTTTTGTGCTAAATAATTATTGCATTGTCATTTCGCTTTAATTGCAACAGGTGCTTCCTATGGTATACTGTATTTTCTAGTTTGATGAGGCACTGAGGCACTCTGGCTGATAATTCTAAATATTCACTCCCAAACTGCAAATCCCAGGATTCCATAGGATGGAATCATGTCAATTAATGTGGAAGAATTGTTCTGTGATTGTGTAATGTGAAAGCACCCAAAATCTGATAGGTGCTGCTGGATTCTTGCCTTTAACTCCCTGTCCCCCTCATTTTATTTTGTTATTGTTGTTGTTGTTATCATCCCTCTTTTCCCCAAAATTGGAATTCAGAGTGGCTTATACTTTAAAGGAACAGTACAATTAAATTCTTTGATCCCTCTTTTTTCCTTTTCTTTTATCCCTCCTTTTCTCATTTTTATCCCTTGTTTACAACTTCTAAGTTGTCCTGCCTACATCAGTTACTTTCTGTCTCTTCTATGAAATCAACACAATTTGGATCCTAAGTTTTTATGAGATCCTTCACACAATTTTCAAAAGGAGGCCCTTTGTTCTCAGTGCCATCATCAGGGTGTGCAGGGTGTGCGGACTGCACCAGGTGACACCCTAATGAGGTGGGGGTGGGGTGACACCACTGCTCTTCAAACACTTACCTTTTGGCAGAAACAGGTCGTGGCATTCATCTGCTTCCCTTTAAAATGCTTTAAGAGATGGTGAGAAAAGTGTGAAGCTCAGTGGGAGGAGAAAGAAGAGTCTCCATAATTTTTTTTAAAATTAAAATTTCAAATTTAAAAATTTGAAATTTAAAAATTCTAAAAATTGATTTTTTTTATTTAAAAAAATAAAATTATTTTTAAATTCTCTTTAAAAGCATCACATTTCAACCAAATCTTCACTATGAATACATAGGTTGTGCACATGATCTTGTAATTTGAAGATATAATTTTATTTTATTTTTAGTTGTTTATGTCACAACTATTAGCATGACATTCAGTGATATACAGGAATTATAATTGATGAGTAACATTAAAGCAAAACAACATGGCTAAGGATTTTGTATGGTGTGAAATGGGAGGAGGAGGAGAAAGTCAACGGGGGCAGTGACACCATGAGTTACTGCACTGGGTGACACCGCCCCTAGGGACACCACTGTTTGTTCTATCACAATTTATTCCCACTCCTCCTGAGAGCATCTTCCACCAGTTGCTCCCTAATGTACTAGAAGTCCTTTAAGAATCTCCCCCCCATAAGTTTCCAAACTCTGCACATCAAATAATTTTAATGCTTAAAGCATGTACACATTTCCTTTCCCTGATAAAATATTTGTTTCTACAGGGAATACTAGAACCACGCTAGATGCAAAAAGAGTTAAAACTGAAGTCCTGTTGGTGTCATATGCATGTGTAAGTTCACTTACAGAAATGATTGGACACTTCAGAATTGTATATTTGGTGCCCTTGCACACAGATGTATATGTAGATGTATGTACACATTCTGCAGAGATGTGCATGCATATTTGATTATGCATTGGGTATGTTGGTTCAGTTGTGCAATATTTGTTTGTTTTATTTATATCCTGCATTTTCCCTCACACCTGGGACTCAAAGCAGCTTACAAAAGTTAAAGGACTGCAATCATCATTTTCCAGCTCTCCAAATGTTTCCTGTTGGAGTGCTGTTTGGCTTGAGGGATAAGTTTTGGGAGTCACATCCAGCCATTAACAACCACAGACACTAATCTCAAAAGTCTGCCTTAAAATCTCATAAATATTGAACAAGATGCCAGCCTGCATCTCTAAATGTTTGACTGATGTTTTTAGTTACTGCAGTGCTAGAAATCTGGTGACTGTAAGAAAGATTTATTTGGGTGAGAGATGTTTTTATTGTGTGTGTGTGTGTCAGTGTCCTTATTTTGCTACTCCTGTAGCAACATCTTGGGGGATGACCCCCCCCCCCCAACCATATAAAACCATCATCCCATGAGGATGAGCATGCTCAGTGGCTGGCATACATTTCAAGGACAAAATGAAAATATTGAATGAGAGAGAGTAAAACAGAATCTACTGAAAGGGGCATAGCTTGCTGGCTGACTAGTGGGAATCCTTAACAAGAACACACCTCATAGTATAAAATTTAGGTTCAGGCTGCTCTTGTTTTCATCACATTAAAAATAACTTCTTTAACAACTTGAGAAAATTTTGACAGAAGATTATCTAGCAAAACAATATTTTGAACCATGGCATTTTGAGCCAGGTTTTCCTGTTGAAACTAACTCACAGGTAGCTTTCCTTACCTGAAGAATTTTACTTGGCAATTGCAATGACTGATAATTCCCCCCCATATCTGAACTTCCTCTTTCTTCTGTTCTTTTGTAAACTAGAAGCTGAACCCCCCCCCCT
Source organism: Phrynosoma blainvillii (assembly GCA_026167975.1). NCBI lineage: Eukaryota > Metazoa > Chordata > Lepidosauria > Squamata > Phrynosomatidae > Phrynosoma > Phrynosoma blainvillii. The sequence goes on from JANUYF010000004.1 coordinate 10,754,428, forward strand.
TTTTTTTTTTTTATTAATCAAGCCAACAACCTTCCCTGCAGATAAGGGAAAAGTGCCAATTGGCACCACACCAACAGCCTGGGTCCTTGTCACCATCTGCCTCTGGGATATTGGCTGAGAGGCATAGGGTTGGCACAGTGTGACTCCTTGTGTAATGCACTGCAGCCTACAGAGATGAAGACAGGCATCAAAACCACAGCTGTCAGCATTTTTTCTGCCATCCTGCATCTCTTAGAGCTAGGAACCAAAGCCAGGCAAGGCTGAAAGAGAGAAATGCTTGCAGCCACATGGCTGCAAATCCAGCAATTTAGCATCATCAGGCCTGAGTTGAGTTCAGCTTTCTCTCTTCTACCTTTTTATTTTTCTGCACAGTTAATTGTCCCATGTCCCTGTGACAGCAGCTGCTATTGCTGCTACTGAGTGACTTGTTTATAATGAACTAATGTGGGAGGCCCTAATGTACCTATTAGAAATCCCATTTATTCAAATGCCACTTAATTCCATTTTCAATCTCACCACTTAGTGCAAAGTGCATTTCTCATATGCCTTCCCCTTGAAACATTGACTGTTTAACGATGACAAGAATTCCCAGTTGTGGCCTCTCCAATAGATCCTTCAAGGAGCAATGATCAATCCTAGAAAATGATGGCCCATATTTGACATTGTCTACTTAGTTACATTTACATAACTAAGTAACTTCTCTTGGCCTGCCACACTCAAACTTACTTTACCCAGAATCAGTCACTTCAGGAAAAGGAGGTCTGCTCTGTTGGAGATGGGGATGCAGGTGGATGAGATTTCCAGTTCTTCCTGGCAGTGAGGGAAGCTGTCATAACTCTTTGGAATAACTTCACTCACTGGTGGGAAAGCAATAGAAACATTATCCACCTGGATTCCGATAGCCAGCAGAAAAGGCGTCTTTCTCATGGTGTGGTTGACAGGTTTACGTGAATGCCAGTTGATAGTTCTCAGAGGTAGTGGTCCATCCCTTGCTTATTTTTCCTCATCTGCAGTGGATTACCTAGCAAGGCCACAAGCAAAAAGGGGAAACTGATTTCTGATCACCCTGCATGCTTAGAGGATGTTGCTCAGATGATCATCATGACTTTAAATGGGAGTGAAAGTAGGGGCAGCTGGTGGTCCATTGCTATGGAGATGATAAATCCACTTTTGATTTCAGTGCTGCTTCTCCTGCTCTCCTAGTTCCAAATCTCTGTTGGAAATGGGGTTCCGAATCTAGATGGATCCTCTTTTAACTGGACTAGATATAAAATATAATATAATCGATCAGAAAGCTGGGCCAAAACTAACAAAATGAATTTCAGCAGAGAGAAATGTAAGGTACTATACTTAAAGATAGAAAAAATTAAGTGCACAGATATAGGAGGGGAGACAACTGGCTTAACAGCAGTACTTGTGAAAGGGATCTAGAAGTCCTAGCAGACCACAAGTTGAACATGAATTAACAATGTGATGTGACACGTAAAAACGCTGATGCAATTCTAGGCTTCCATAATAGAAGTATAATGTCTAGATTGAGGGAAGTAATACTAACACTGTATTCTGTTTTTGTCAGATCTCACCTGGAATACTGTGTCCAGTTCTGGGCATCACAATTCAAAAAGGATGTTGACAAGCTGGAGCATGTCCAGAGGAGGGTGACCAAAATAGTGAAGGGTCTGGAAACCATGCCCTATGAAGAGTGACCTAGGGGGCTGGAAATGTTTAGTCTGCAGAAGAGAAGGTTAAGAGGTGATGTGATTACTGTTTAAATATTTGAAAAGATATCATACTGAAGATATTTCAAATTTGCTTTCTGTAGTTTGACAGACTAGGACCCAGAGCAATGGATTCAAACTACAGGAAAAGAGATTCTATCTCAACATTAAGAAGAACTTCCTGACAGTAAGATTTGATAAGATAGTGGAACACACACCCTCGGAATGTGGTGGAGTCTCCTTTCGATGTTTTTAAACAGAGTCTTGTCTGGATGGCCATCTGTCTGGAATGCTTTGATGGTGTATCCCTGCATGTCAGGGGGTTAGATTTGATGTCTCTTCCAATTCTATGATTCTAAGATGAGTAACTATAAAATCAAAAGTGGATTCATAATCCACATAAAAATAGACCTATCAGTCAGCCTTGTGTCGGCCATTCAAGTCTAGAATGGTACAATGAGTGGCCCATTGTCCATTAAATTGAAGGCATCATATGGACAACCAGTGTGGAAAAAACAAACTGAATTTTCCCTGCAGTGGGGCAGATAATTTTATCAAGGCAGCTTGGAGATCAGTGATCTTTCCTTTGTATCCATCCATCCATCCATGTGATTTTACACACACAGTTTGGCCTCCAGGACAAGTTGTGATTTGTGAGTAGGTGGTTGTGGGAAGGGATCAAACATTCTCAGCATAAAAGGCCCGCCCAACTTACCACCACATCTGGAGAAGCCACGGAAGTGGCTAGCGGTGGCGGTGGGAGCCAGGAGGACTTAGGGGGGCATAAAAGGCCTGCCCAACTTACCACCACCCCTGGAGAAGCTGAGGAAGTGGCTAGCGGCAGCTGCGGGAGCCAGGAAGACTCGGGGGGGCATAAAAAGGCCCACCCAACTTATCACCATCCCTGGAGAAGCTGTGGAAGTGGCTAGCGGCAGTGGTGGGAGCCAGGAGGACTCAGGGGGGACATAAAAAGGCCCGCCCAACTTACCAACACCCCTGGAGAAGGTGCAGAAGTGGCTAGTGGTGGTGGTGGTGGCAGGAACCAGGAGGACCTGGGAGGGGCATAAAATGTGGAGTCCAATAATCACCACCCAATTATAGAGACTGTGCATTGCTGGCATCTAAGATGTCCAGGCGGTGCACTTGGGACACTCCGGGTTGTGCACTCTGGGGTCTGTAAGACAATTAATTAGATGGAAGGTGGTGGGGGAGAGTTGATAGAGGAATTTCTGGGACCAGCAATCGAGGTGGTGCGGGGCAGTGGAAGATACGGCGATAACAGAGTGGAATCTTGTTACAAAAGAAGGCAGATTCGATGTCTGAAAGCAATTCCACCTTCAGACCACTCTGTTGCCCAAAGTAAGTTGGGGAGCTTACCAACCTTGCCACAGAATCTTACCTTGCTTCTCTGTAATGCCAGGTTGGTGAAAAATAAAACTCATATCATCTATGACCTCCTCATGGATGAAGAAGCTGACCTGGCTTGTCTTATGGAAATCTGGCTGGGGGAGGATAGTGCCATCACCTGGAATCAGGCTCTCCCAGCAGGGTATTCTGTCTATGAGCAGGTAAGGGAAAGTGGGAGGGGGGTGGGTGGGGGGTGGGGTGGAGAGGCTCTGGCTCACAAAGACAAGCTGTCCTTGACCAGGATACCTATCTGGAAAACAGACTACTGAAAACTAGGAATAGTATAGGGATTCTGTTATTATATCGTCCATCCCGTTGCCTAACGGACTCCCTATCCGAGCTGACGCAGCTGGTCTCGGAGTTGCTGTTGGAGTCACCCAGACTTTTAGTCCTGGGCAACTTCAACATCCCACTCGAGACCAGTTTAAGAGGTGCAGCTCAGCAGTTCATGAATTCCATGACAGACATGGGCCTATCCCAATTGGTTTCTGGGCCAACGCATTCTGCGGGTCATACCCTCGATGCGGTCTTTAGTACGAAACAGGCATATCCATGGGCGGAGGTAACAAATACCTCCACACTGTCATGGATGGATCATTTCCTGGTCTGGGTTGGACTAAGAGCTGCTGTTCACCCCACCGGGGGTGGAGGACCTGTTAGAATGGTCGGCCCTTGGAGGCTAATGGAGCCAATTGGACTCCAGAGAGCCTTGGAGGGTTACTTGGATGGTAAAGCCGGTGACCCTGTCGAAGCCCTGGTTAATACCTGGAACACTGACCTTACCAGGACTATCAACATGATCACTCCCAAGCGTCCTTTCCAACCTGCTCCAAATCATCAACCCTGATACACAGAAGAACTCAGGAACATGAAGCGGGTTGGACAATGATTAGAGCACACCTGGCAGAAAACTCGACTCTTATCTGATAAGACTCATCATAGGAACTTTCTTTGTTCCTATCAAGAGGCAACGCGTGCAGCGCAGAAATCTTTCTCCTCTGAACGTATTGCATCTGTTGAATCCTATCCAGCAGATCTGTTTAAGATGGTGAGGGAACTGACACAGGCTCCGCCTGTGCAGAACCCTTTACTTAACCTGACAACAGCCTACTGTGACGTCTTTAACAACTATTTTGCAGATAAAATCTCTCAGATAAGAGCCGACTGACACTGGGATTATAGCAGAAGTGACGGATGAGGCGTCCAGTAAATCCGTTTGTGAGATTAGACTGGATCAGTTTGAGCTGATGAGTACCGATTATGTGGACAAGATCCTTGGAAAAGTGAAGAAGACGACGTGCTCCCTCGATCCCTGCCCTTCTTGGCTGGTCATCCGGGGGGGGAGGGGTGATGCCTTGATGACTTTTCATAAGAAGGTCATCAACGCATCCCTTAGGGAAAGAATCATTCCAGCAAGTCTAAAGGAGGCGGTCATTAGACCACTCCTGAAGAAACCTTCCCTGAACCCTCTGGACCTGAAAAATTATGGATCAGTCTTCCACTTACCATTTTTGAGCAAGGTGATTGAGCGAGCCGTCGCCTTTCAGCTCCAAGCAATCTTGGATGAAACCGATTTTCTAGATCCATTTCAAACTGGCTTCAGACCTGGATATGGGGTGGAGACTGCCATGGTCTGCAATTGGTTCAAAATATGGCGGCCAGATTAGTATCTGGAACATCTAGGGGGGACCATATTACCCCGGTATTAAGGTCCCTCCACTGGCTGCCTATTAGTTTCTGAACCCAGTATAAGGTGTTGGTAATTACTTTTAAAGCCCTAAATGGCTTGGGTCCAGGCTATCTTAAGGACCGCCTCCTCCCGTATAATCCTCCCCGTGCTCTCCGGTCCTCTGGGAGGAACCTGTTGCAGCCTCAAAAAACGAGGCTGGTAACGACCTCCCAGAGGGCTTTTTCTGTAGTTGCCCCCAAACTGTGGAATGGCCTGCCGGAGGAGATCCGCCAATTGTCATCACTTGACAGCTTCAAGAAAGCTGTCAAGACGGATCTCTTCCGGCAGGCCTTCCCGGATTAATTTACCAGCTTGGCTCCAGAATTTTTTTTGCTGAGATGCTCCCCTCTTCTGTGTTCAGGTTCCTCCATGAGCCAGCATTTATACATCCGCCTGCACTTTTTCTTATGTATTGTCTGTTCTTTTAATGGAGGAATCTACCTCCTCATTTTGTGTTTTTAAATTGTATTAGGCTTAATAATTTTTTAAGGGGGGAGGGGGAGGAAATTGCTCTTAATTAATGTTTGACGATTTTATGATGTAAGCCGCCCCGATTGCGCACAGAGGGGTGGGGTATTAAATAATAATAATAATAATAATAATAATAATAATAATAATAATAATAAATATTATGGTCGTTCCGGTAGATGACCTGCGCCTGAGCACTGACAGGGGGAGCATGACCCAGCTGGTGCTTTTGGACTTCTTAGGGGCTTTTGATATGATAGATCATGACATCCTCCTGGAAAGCCTGAGAGAGATAGGAATTGGAGGCACTCTCCTTCAGTGGTTTCATTCCTTCCTCTCAGGCAGGTTCCAGAGGGTGTCGCTCGGGGACAGTTACTCCTCAAAAATGGAGCTAAACTGTGGTGTCCCACAGCTAAACATTCATAAAGATGTTGTTTAACATCTATATGAAGCCTCTGGGAGAGATCATCAGGAGACATGGAGCTGGGTGTTATCAATATGCTGATGACACCCAAATATATTTCTCCATGTCTCGGTCAGCTGCTAAGATGGCAGATGGCGGTTCTCCCCTCAGTCAATGTCTTGAAGCGGTAATGGACTGGATGAGGAAAAACTGACTCAAGCTGAATCCAGACAAAATAGAGGTACTTACAGTAGGGCCCCCCAAACCAAGTATTGGGTTACAACCTCGAGTCCTGGGTGGGGTCATGTTCTCCGCTAAGGACTGTGTTCACAGTCTGGGGGTGCTCCTGGACTTGAGGCTTCACTTGATAGATCAGGTGAATGCGACAGTCAGGAGTGCCTGTTATCAGCTTCAGCTGATATGCCAGCTGCGCCCTTTCCTGGAAGTAAGGGACCTAGAAACTGTAGTACATGCACTGGTAACCTCACAATTTGACTTCTGCAATGCACTCTACATGGGGCTACCCTTATACCTAACTTGGAAACTACAACTAGAACAAAATATGGCAGCCAGGGTGATCACTGGAACATCTAGGAGTGATCGTATCACACCAGTCTTAAAATCCCTCCACTAGCTGCCTATTGGTTTCCTATCACAATATAAGGTGTTGGTGATGACCTTTAAAGCCCTACATGGCCTGGGTCCAACCTACCTAAGGGATCACCTACTTCCATACAACCAGCCCCACACCCTCAGGTCCTCTGGGAGGAAGCTGCTTCAACTGATAAAAACTAGGTTGACAGCGACCTCCCAGAGGGCATTCTCTGCCACTGCTCCCAAATTATGGAATGCCTTGCCAGAAGAGATCCGTCAGATAACCAGCTTAGAAGACTTTAAAAAAGGCGTTAAGATGGATCTCTTCCGGCAGGCCTACCCAGAATAAACTACTCAGTTAGCTCGATCTTTGCCCTCCATAATTCTCCCCATATACCCAGAGTGCTTATTGTGCCTATTGTTTTTAACTTTGTTCTTGGTTTCTAATCTTTGGGTTTAACTGACATTTGAATTTAATGTATTTTTAGGGGGGGGGGTAGGGTGTTTGTTTATATGATTTGTTGTTATGGGGAAGTTTTGTATTGTGAAGTCGTAGGCTTTCATGGCCAGCATCCATAGATTTTTGTGTGTTTTTTTGGGCTGTGTGGCCATGTTCTAGAAGAGTTTCTTTCTGATGTTTCGCCAGCATCTCAGATGCTGGCGAAACATCAGAAAGAAACTCTTCTAGAACATGGCCACACAGCCTGAAAAACCCACAAAAAACTATGAGTTTTGTATTGTTTTAGATGCAAGCCACCTTGATTGCTATGGTAAAAGGCGGGGTATAAAGAAAAAATTATTATTATTATTATTATTATTATTTGCCTGGCCCGTACAATTCTATGGGTTCAGGGCTGGGGCAGGGTCCAGCACTCCCCCCTGGTGGGTGTTTTAATATTGTATGCATGCAAATAATATTTGCAAGTGTAAAGATGTGTGTGTGTGTGTGTATTACATATATACACAGATACTTGGAAATATATTTTAAAGTATGCATTTCAATGTATCCATGCATATTTTAAACAATTGCAGCGATAGAACTGATGAGAAATGGTCTGGAAACCTGATGGTTAGTACCAATGACAATAGACCCACTGAAACAATTGTTAGACAGTAAATCAACATATAGGGAAATTCAATTTTTTAATGAGTTTGATAAAGGATCAGCCATGAGGTTTCAGGCCATTATCTGATTCAGTTATCTTTTGAGTTTAATTATGTTGCCTTGGGTGTCCTTTTGGAGAGGAGAGATGGGCAAAGAGTAATTACCAGGCAAAGCAATCCTTCCTGGAGAGTCTGAAGTCTCCATTAAATACCTCTAGCTCTCTATTTCTATCTCTGTGTCTATAATACTCTCTCCCTTCCCTTCAAATCCTTGCTAGGACCTTTACAGCAGGGTCAAAATGAGAAAGAAGCAACATTCACTTTCTTTCCTCCTACTGCAAACATTTACCCCATCTCCAGGATTTGTCTTACACCTCATTCCATGTGACAGAACATACATGTAAATGTTAGGAGTGCCAAGGTCAGGGAGGGCTTTAGATCACACAGATACAAAACCTTCTTTAATCTGTACCTGCCCTGCCCTTGATCCTCTGCCTTTGACTTCCTCAGATAGCAGAACTCTGCAGCTGGAGAGTTTGGAGATGTGATCTTTTCCATTAAGGCTGGGCATCATTCAAGATCTTCAAAGAGAAAGACCCAGTCTATCCTGGAACCCAGAGGTGAGGGGAAATATGGTCTTTTAGGTACTGGACTTCAGCGTCTAGCATTCATCTCCCAGCTAGGGATAATTAGAGTTACATTTCAACTACATCTGGAAGATACACTTTGTCAATTTCTGCTACAGCCTTTGCAAAGCCTAGGACTGCATAAATTAATAAGAAAATATGTTAACTTCTATTTTCGATGTCCATTTTCTGTATTTATCCAAGCAACTCTCCAAGCAAAGAAAGAACACAATAAAAAGTAATTAACACATGTAATTCCTCCCAGCAACTTGACCCCCCAGCCATAAGACTATAGTGCAAAGTGGAAATTCTTCTGGAGGACACTGAACACATCTTGGCCAAAACCCTACATCTTGCTTAGCTAGTGCAAATCTGCATGTCTTTAGTTACAAATTAATAATGATACCACCCTTTTTCTGAACACTGATCTTACACAAACCCATTGTGTATCTGCCAATGTGACAGTTTATTGTCCTCTTGTGCAATGCATAGTGTCTGTTTCTGCAATCCTAGTGAATCAAGTGATACACTGAAGTCACTAGCAAATAGTGACACACCATCCAAATGTGAACAACTGAATGGCTTAGAATCCTGTTGATAGATCCAAATTAGGGTAAATCTAGTGAATCATTTATTGAATGAGGGGTCAACAGACAGGTCCATACATTTAATTTATTCAAAGTCTCTGCTACAACCAGGACTAAAAATCTGAGTGAAATGCTTACACTGTGGAACTATGATTATGAAAACATGAATTTGCTTCCATTGCACAGCAGCCAAAACAGTACAGCCATATGTATAAGGGAAATTACTCACATGTGTGACACCAGCAGGATTCCAGCCTTTTATACGAAACATCATGTTTTCTTCACTGAAGTATCCATCCAGATAAATGCCCTACATCCATAGTCCATCTTCTTTCCCTTAATGTGATTTTATCTAGTTTGTAGAAAGAGGTTTTGTTTTTTGAGTGGGAGTCAGTTCTTTATTGTTATGTGCCTTAAAGTTAAGTCTGATCTAGGGCAACACTATCCTAGGGTTTTCTTGGAGTTTTTCCATTGCTTTCCTCTAAGGCTGGGACAGTGCTGTTTGCCCAAGGTTTCATGGCTGACTGGGGATTTGAGCCCTGGCTTCCATGAATATTACTCCAGTGTTCAAACCAATATAACCTATTGGCTGTAGTCAATTCCTTTTGCATAAGTTTTCAACAGTACTGAATCAAACAAAACAAATAACATCTATTGCTTATTCCCGTTGCATAGTTTTCAACAGCACTGAAAACAAACAAAATCTGTGGTACTTTTGGGTACGAAACAGATGGATCGCACCATTAGTGACACCTGAGACATAAATTAGAACAGGCCAGAGGCACAATGGAAGCCATTGCTGTGGTCTTGACTGGATGATGGCTGCAAAGAGAGTTGTGATTTATGAGATGAGGGAACAATACAGCCTGTAGGCTTTGGCTGTGCTGCCTCCTAGATTCTTAATCACAGCAGCAGCAGCTATACAGAGCTGTCTCTGGTAATACAGATTTCTCATCCTCTCTCTTCAACCTTTGAATTAAACAAACAAAAGCTATCCTTTGTGCAGTCCAACAAAAAATGAATGGTGTACAAGACAAATATAGAGCAGTTAAATAATTCAGGTTTACCAACATCAACACTGGAAGTTAAACAAGGATTCCAGAGATAATTTCCTTTCCTTAAATTATCCTTCAAAATAAATAAATAAATAGATCTTGATTTTAATTTGACCTAGAGACTTAGGTCACACAGATTTCCTTTGACTTCAACAGTTGTTAACTGCTCATGAGTTGATCTCAACTCATGGCAGCCCTATGGATGAGATATCTCCAAGACCCTCTGTCCTCCACTGCTCTGTTTAATTCCTGAAACCCCTTAATACCCATGACCTTCTTAATTGAGTCCATCCATCTAGCATGTGGCCTTCCTCTCTTCCTACTTCCCTCCACCTTTCCCAGTATTGTTTTTTTCCAAAGAGTCCTCCCTTCTCATGATGTGTCCAAAGTATGATAGCCTCAGTTTGGTCATCTTGGCTTCCAGGGAGGTTTCCAGCTTGATCTGCTCTAGGACCTATGTTTGTCCTTTTGGCTGTCCATGGGATCCTCAGCACTCTTCTCCAGCACCACATCTCAAATGAATTGATGTTCTTCTTAGAATCTTTGTCCAGCTCTCACATCCATACATGGTAAAAGGGAATACAAGGTTCTGCATACAAGTTGAATAGATAGAGTGAAAGGATCCAGCCTTGTCTGACCCCTGTGCCAATTGGAAACCATTCTGTTTCTCTGTGTTCTGTTCTGACAGTAAGTAGCCTCTTGTCCTGAGTACAAATTCCTCATCAGGACTATCAAATATGCTGGCACTCCCAAATATTTAAGGGCATTCCATAGTCTTTCATGATCTATGTAGTCAAAGGCTTTGCTATAGTCTACAAAGCACATGCTGATTTTCTTCTGGAATTCCCTGGTGTGCTCCATTAGCCGTCGTATGTTTGCAAAATGGTCCCTCATGCTTCTTCCTTTCCTGAACCCCACTTGGACCTCTGTGATTTCTCTCTCCATGTATGGTTGGAGTCTATGTAGCAGAATTTTGAGCATGATTTTGCTTGCATGGGAGATCAGTTCTATGGTTCTATAGTTGCTGCAGTGTCTTGTGTCTTCCTTTTTGTGAATGGGGATGTATCACTTCCAATCTGTCGGCCATCATTTTGTTTTCCATATCTGTTGACATATGTTGGTTAGCAATAGAGGTGACTCTGTCAGTGTGGATGGCATCAGTTCAATTAGAATATCATCTATTCCTAGTTATTTGTTTTTCACTATTTCTCTTATTACAGTTTCTACCTCACTTTTTAGAATCTGGGGTTCATCTTCATATGGCTCTTCATTCCATGTGTCCTTCATTTTGTCATCTCTTTTGTGCTTATGTTCAATTCCTAGCTCTGAGAACAGACTTTCAAAGAACTCACTTGCCTAAGCGTCTATGCCCTTTAAACCCATTTTATTAACATTCTGTGAACATTCTGGCCAAGATCTTACATCAAGGTTATGCAGAGTAAATGTCTATGTGCAACATTTTGGATTAATTCTGCAGCACAGCCCTTACACTGAATGACAGTACTGGACAACTGAACTAGGGCAACAAATGTGCAACTGAAAGCACAAGCAAATGTACATGTGCATATGGGATGTGCCTTCATGACCTATGTGCATTTATGTGCAATGGAACCACATGCACAGCTCCACTTCCACACCCTTGAACTGAATGTGAGCATTCCTCAGCAGACAAAAATGTTCAACAAAAATTCAGGACCCAAATTTCTATGAGCCCCAAAATAGCAATAGAAATAGCAAGTACATTTCTATACTGCTTATCAGTGCACTTAAGCACTTCCTAAGTGGTTTACAATGTGTAAGCCAATTGCCCCCAACAAGTTGGTTACTCATTTTAGCAACCTTGGAAAGATGCCAAGCTGAGTCAACCCTGAACTCCTAGCTGGTACTGAACTTACACTCTTGTGGTTTGTGAATGAGTGGCTGCAGTACAGGCAGCCACTGCACCACCAGGCATCATCATCATCATCATCATCATCATCATCATCATCACCACCACTATTGTTATTGAAAAACCACAAGCAGCCATCCATAATTGGAGAGGACTGCTTTTGGTTGATTGAAACCATCATTACCAAAAAGACCCTTTCTTGGATTAGTAACATGGTATTCAGAAAGAAGGGAGGAGTGTTTCTCTTAATTGATGCCATAGAGATATTAAAACAGAGGAACCTGTGAGGAAAAGTAATGGTCTATAATGGTTGAAGACACAAGGATTCCAACCCAAATTTCCCTGTGTTAAGTATGCAAAGCCCTGAAATGGAACAGGTTATCCAGGATTTGTTTTATAAACTGAATGAAAACCATTACCACCCTTAACATCGAGTCATCTTAACTCCATTTTGGGGGAAAGAAGATTTCCTATTAATCTTACCCAGAGGTTTAGATACCAAGACGAGGGGCAAATTGGGAGCATTGCCCCTTCCAAATAGGAATTCTACCCCTGCATATGATATTTTCCTTGAGTCTCTAAATTTTTAGCATTGGAATAACTTAAAACTCCAGGTAAGCATTTAGAAATACAGTTTAGACATCCAAATAAAAGGGTACATTCAAAGGTAACAAGGGGATGAGAGCACAGCAAATAGAACAGTTGTAGTTGTGAACAATTTTCAATGGCTCATTCCATGCAATGCTAGAAATTTGGGGACTGAAGGATAACTTCATTGGGGGAGTGAATTCAGTTGGGAGGGCATGTTTAAATTTTGCCCCACCCCATAGCTGCAACCCCACTCTGAGCGTTAGCTGTGCAATGCATTTGACACAACAAACCAACTGGAGTCCCATATGAGGTCTCACCAGGACTTCAATATTTCTTTACTACATTCAAGGAACTCAGAATACAGTGCATGGTTCTGCTTTCACTGGTATTTTCTCTCACAACAGACAGCTTCATAAGTGCATAAGTGGACATTTGAACCCTGATTCCTCTGAATGACTTGCTCAGAGCTGCTAAACTAGGTTCACCATATCAGTTTCAGGCAAACATGTTCTAAATAATTGTGCCAACACATTCCATTTCAAAACTTATTTATCTTTATTGAAGCTTCTAACATCTTGTGAAAACCCCTCTGGGATAATTTATATTTTGATGTTCCAATTCTCACTTTCCCTGGATTTTTTTTTTTTTTTAAATTCTGCTGGTGTCAAAAGTCTCAAGCAGAGAGATTTGTTTCCATTAATTACCTTATCCCTTTGGGTCCTTTCTTTGTTGTAAGATGAAAATATATACTATTTGCTTAGACTCTTGGCAAGTTTAATCTATTTCCCCATGCTTTTAATCAAGGCCAGATCCTGTCAAAGCCTCATCAATGAATGGGGATAACACTACTTAGTTTTGGGGAGTTTCTGAATCTGAACGAATATAATGTTATAAGATTATAGTTGAGATCCTTCAATGAAGTTATGTAGTATAGATCTCTGCATGTGGGGCTACACATTAATTTTACTACACACCTCTTATATTGAAGGGCACATTTGTGCAAATGAACTAAGAAAGCAGATATGCTACTGAATGTACAAAAAAATGCACATACACTCCGATGCAAACCGTGCATCCATGTGCATCCATGTGTGTGTAATGCACAATACCTATGCATGCACAGTGGCACTGCATGGGCAATTCTGCTTCTGCAAGCAAAGCAGCTTCATTTATATACCACTTCATATCGCGCTATGGGATGTCTAAGCGGTTTTCAACTGTAAGCTCATTGCCCCCCAACAGTTGGGTACTAATTTTAGCAACCTCGGAAGGAAGCAGGCCTGAGTCTAGCCTGAGCCCTGGCTAGTATTGAACTCACAACCTTGTGGTTTATGAGTGAGTGGCTGCAGTACAGGCATTTAACCACTGTGCCACCAGGGCTCCTTTTAACAAGGTTAAAATGAATGTGGTCATTCTGAATGGGGAGGGGGAACACAATCTTAAATTGAACTTATTCCTGTGTAAGACAAACAGCACTCCAGTTTATGTGTGGTCCAACATATATGGATTCTTGTAGGGATGCAACACTAGTATACAATAAATTAAGCAATGGAGACTAGTGTGGTTTCTAGTACAACACATCAGTACATAAAATCATACATGCTTAAAGTTAGAAGAGATCCTAAATGTCATCCATTCCAAACCTATTCTGCCATGCAAGAAAACAGAATCAAAGCACTCTCAACAGAGGGCCATTCAGCCTCTGTTTAAAAACCTCCAGAGGAGACTTGATCACACTCTGAGGCAGCATATTCCACTGTTGAACAGCTCTTACTATAAGGAAGTTCTTCCTAATGTTGACTTGGCATGCCTTTTCCTGTAACTTGAATCCATTGCTGTAGTTCCTATTCTTTGGACCTACAGAAAACAAACTTGCCTCATCTTCAGTATGATGACATTCCTTCAAATATTTAAATGGGGTTATCATGTCACCTCTTAACCTTCTCTTCTCTGGGCTAAAAATGCACAGCTCCCCAAGTAGTTCCTCATAAGGTATGTTTTACAGACCTTCTATCATTTTGGTAGCCCTCCTCAGATACTGACACACTCCAGCTTGGACACAGTATTAGAGGTGAGGCCTGACCAACACAGAATATAGTAGTATTATTACTTCCCTTGTTCTAGACCCTGTGCTTCTATTGATACAGCTTATAATCGCATTGGCTTTTTTAGCTGACACATCATACTGTTGACTCATGTTCAGCTTGTGGTCTACTATATTTGTTACACAACAGCCAAAAAAAACTACAACTGCATGAATAAGGGAAATTACAAGCATGAATGCAACCAACAGAATTCTACCTAAAATAAGTGTATTCTCTAATGGGTAATGGGTAATGGCTCTCAAAAGTCTCAGAGAGTACAAATTCCCCCACCCCCCAGAGATAATTTTAACTAGGAAGACTGGAATCTAAATGTGATAAATGTGAGAAATGAAGAAACATATCATGTATATCTGTGGTCACTCTTTCTGCTTTTGCAAAGCATTCAGTAGAAACACACCCCACTGAGCATTGGATGACAGTCACTATTTGGATCAATAATGAGCAAAGAAAACACAAATCTGGGAAACTTCAGGGGCAGGAGGAATCCCTAAGCAAATTTTGAGCTTTCTAATAAGATGGAAATGACCAAATAGTATATTTATAAAGTAACATCCTTCAAAGTTTGCAAACAAGTGTAAAGATTTTAAAAATGTAAATTGAACTCTTGAAGTATAAAATGTGTTGCTTATGAAGGTCTTTGATTGTAAGCTTTGTCTCTGGTTTGTGTTCATTTTGGGGATGGGCAGAAACATTCTCCAGTCAGATGTCTTTTTTTTTTTTTTAATGTTTCAGAAGTGATCATTGTTATGCAGTCATTCAAACCTAGGGGATTAGAATCAGGCTTTGCATGTTCTTTGATCCAAAAACAAAACAGAACACCAAGTTCTAAGCTACAACTGAAACAAAACAAACAACCCAGAATAAACAAATTAGACAATTAGCATATATTCCTTATTTTTGACTACAGTATTTTTCAGGGAAATCCCCTGCCCCCCCTTGATCACTTCTATGCAACATCTGAACTCTTGGCAGAGAGAATATGAACATTTTCAGGTGAGAAGCCATGAGGATTAAGAGCTTATTTGCTCAGGATGATGAATCCTTTGCAAGAGATACAATTCAACTGCTCTGTGCTACAATCAGGAACATGGCTAATACATACTTATACACAACAATATTTTGCACTGGATATTTAGTTACAAATGCGTAACTAAGTAATGTGTCCTGGAATTAACTCCCGAAACCCAACTTTAATAGCTAGCAAGCAAATGAATTCCATTCAGCCTGATTGAGGCACAAGGAGATGATATTTCCAAGGCATTATTTCTATATATCATGACTACGCCAAGTTATTGTATATGAAGCAGTTATGGAGCCTTAATGTTAGGTTACAAATTCATAACTGCAATATAGAATGCTGGCTTTTATTAGATATACTTTACCTGCATTTTTGTTGAGGTTTTCCATTCCTCTAGAAAACAGATGGCTAGATAGATGTGTGTGTTTGATTGAAAGACCACAGACAGCATTAGCATCATTTTCTACTTATGGGCACTGACAACAGAGTATGCTAAATGTTCACCTTAAATATAATTCACTTTTATTTTGGGAAGCTGAAGAATGTTGAAGCTGAAACATTTTGCTAATTTATTTATAAAGTTCTATTTGTTAATCAGTTCTCTCCCTCTTTCTGTGTATGTATATAATTTTGACCCAGCTCTAATTATTGGAGCTGGCATCCATAATTAATCATTTGATCAGTCATATTGCTCATTAACTGCTTCATTAAGCAGAGAGTTGGGGGGGGCACAAGAAAACTAAAACTAGATTGAAGACTAAGCATAAACGTGTCTTAAAGCATAGTATTTAATTGTGTTTCAGACAATCATATGATCAAGGGCAAGATTTGCTCTTTAAAAGATTTAATAAAACACCTCTCATTGGTTCTCATGGGTATTAAGTGTATTCTTTTTGACCCTGCTCTGTATTGATTATTTCTGCATAAGATTTTCCTAGCATGCAAAGGGATCTCACAGAACCTTTGAGACAAACTAGGTTCTGGGCATCACAATTCAAAAATGATGTTGAGAAACTGGAGCATGTCCAGAGGAGGACCAAAATAAAAATAAAAATGGTGAAGGGTCTGGAGACTGTGCCTTATAGAATGATAGAGTCATAGATTAACCAGGGATGACCTGGTTAATTGGATGCAAGTCATGGGACCCTTAGGTGGGAGTGCTTGTGTTCTCCTGGTGTTTGTTATACAGTGAAAAGGAGAAGCCAGGCATAATTAAACATGCATTCTAGACATTAGGAAAGCTGATTTCAGTACTGAGAGGGCAAGTCACACTCTTTCAGTCTAAGAGGAAGGCAATGATGATGATGAACCCCATTTGAACAAATCTTGACAAGAAAACTTTGTGATAGGTTTTCCTTGGTGTCTCCCTAAGTCCAAAACAATTTCCAGGTACACAACAACAACAACAACAACAACAAATTGCTCACGGTGACCAAAATCCTGTTGGAGTCTTAGGTATGAGTTAGTTCCCTAAAAGAGTGGTTGGATATCCCCATCCCCATTGCAGAACAGTTGGAGTATTCAGTTGGAGTATGCAGAAGCAGAGTTGCTCTTGCACATCCGTTGCACATGGGATTTCATCCACATTGTGCATAGATGTGCATTTCACTTAAAAAAAAAAAACTTTTCCAGGGATCATTTCTCTGATCCAAACTATCTCTGGACCTGTTGTTGTTCTTTCAGGCAGAGGAATATTGCAATATGATTATTGTCCGAATCCTGTATCGACTACTTAGTCAAGTCTACATAACTAAGTAATCCCTTCTGGTCCATCCCATCCCAACCTCAAAGAAATGTAATTCACCTGCATTTGAGTTGATAGCAGAATGGACCCCCTTCTCCCTGTTTGGTTCATGCCCAGTTAAACAGGGGAAAATTACAATCATAGAAATAGTGTTACAGTAGTGACTATCTGCGAGAAAGGACTTTCTCTCAGTGCCACCACCTTCACAGGTGCAGCTGGTGAAGACTGTGGAGAAAACCTTCTCCGTGGCTGCTTCCAGGCTGAGGAACTCCCTTCCACAGGAGGTCTAATTGGCCCCCTCCCAATTCTCTTTTTGTTGGTAAGTGTGGATGTTTTAATTTAGACAGGCTTTTGAACTTTAAATTCTAATTATGGAGTTGTTTTGTGTGTATAAGTCTTATGCTGTTTTAATCTTTCTAATCTTTTATTTAAATTATGTTTTAAATATGTTTTAACTGTTTTAAGCATGGTTTTAATAATGTTGATGTTTAATCCTCCTTTAATGTTTATTAATTAATGTTTTAGTGTCATCTTTGTTGGATTATTGTATGCTGCCTTGAATCTCATTTTTAGGAGGAAGTTAGGATATAAACTAAATCAATCAGTTTCATGAATGCAATACCTAGATTTACTCATTTGTAACTGTTCCACATTTATGATATCTATTTAGTCATTATTATGACACTATCACCATGATCATAACTCCCCTCACCTAATTTACTGGATACCAGCTACATGGGAAGAAGGAGGTCTACCCTGCTGGAAATCAAAGCATGGATGAATGATGTTTCTGTCAGGTTGGGTGAGGGTTCGGGGCAGGAGAACTTACTTAACCTCTACATAACTAACTGAATTATGCAGTATGCTGGCCTACATTTTTTCTCCCCATAGAAGATAAAATTATCAGATATGCAGCCTGTCCTTTTCTTATAGAGATTTCTCTAAAAGAAATAAAACAAAAGGGGTTTTAGTGAAGCCTTTGGTGAAGCAAAACATATATTAACCTGGAAATTCATTAATTCATTAATTCCATATTGTGAAAATCAGTTAAAAATCATGTCATCAACACATGTCGTGGCCCGAATCCTTTTGGTGCATTCATAGGTTTCTCTGCAAAACTGGCTGGATATTTCTGTCCAATGTAGGATGGACATATTCAGTTAAAGGTTGCAGAAGCATAGCTATGCATGTGGTGTCAGTATGTATGGAGACACATTACACATGGTTGCACATGCATGTTTCATTGTGCATTTGATTGCATATTTTGTGTCTTGGTTCTGTTGTCCAACATTGCTATTCAACATAAGGGTTGTATAACAAATTAAGGTATAATTCCACATGCGGAGATTTATGCAAAGCAATCCCAATAAAGGAATTCATACTTTATTTCTTGGAGATGTACATCCTTGCATATACTGATATGCTCAAAAATGTGGGTCCCATTTCCTTACAACATGTATGGGAAAGTGTTCAAGTATTATTTTCATGGCGACAGCTACTGAGTCCAATGAAATTACTTTTTCTCCTAGCATATTTTCAAGTGGGGAGAGGAGACCCAACACACATAAATCTAGAGAGAACTAACTTATAAGCCATAAATCATAAGCCATAAATCATAAATAGACTTCTCTGGGAAACTAGTCAAATGAATTGAAATGAAAAACTCACCCAACTGCAATAGCCACATTTAATAAGTATTGGTATTCATTAGCTGGGCAGGACCATGGTGTCACTGAGATACCATGCAAAAGGAGAAGGTAGGTCTCAGAAAATAAAAGCTGTGCAAACCCTCACTCATCCCCAATATGGGAGGTTTTATTCAGCAAGGTGTACTTGTACAATAGCATAGACTGGAGGTGCATATACAATGATTCAAAATTTACCTTTAAGAGTTAAGCAGTCAGAGCCCTTGACATGGAAGGCTGGATCTATCAGTTTTGCTTTTTCCAAAATTGAGTTCATTTCAGATTCTTGAATTTATTCCCATTCCATTTTATTCAGAACTCTAAACTTTAACACTAAAGGAGAGGAAGAAATAGTTCACTCTGACCAAGATCTCCCAGTATATAGAGGATTGAGAGTGTGATGTCTACCAATAGGGTAATAGTATGATGGAGGTACCTTGGTGCACTCTGTTCATTTGGATTGGAAGGTGGAGCTACACCTGGCACTGTCCAGGAGCCATTTCAGAAGCCATTGCACAACGTGAGAAAAATCATTCTGCAGAACAGTACTGGATATCCTCTTGCACAACACTTATACATACTTATGTCAGCATAGCCCTGTTTTGCCAAAGATATTTTTTTTCTGGATTTGGAGACAATGAGCATGACAGTGAATAAAAGGTTTAACCAATTTATTGATTAGCAAACAATATTTACAGATGATATGTGGTTCTTAAGTGTAAAACTAGTCCCATAGAGCAAGCCATGTTTCTATTCTGTCATTGGGAGACCCAGGAAAGCAACAGAAAAGACACTCCCAACAAATCATGGAGATCACAGAATCTTAGAATTGGAAAGTGTCACAAGGGTCATCTAGTCCAACTACAATACTTATGAAAGATGAGCATTTAACGTCTCATCAAAGAAGAAGAGTCTGTTACTCTCCAAGGCACTCTCTTCTACTGTTGGTAAAGGTACAGGATTTGGGCTATGATGTGTGTTGATGACATGAATGTCTAGTTGTAACCAACTGTAGGGGGCAGTGCTCATCTCTGTTACTATGCCAAAGAGCCAGCATTATCCGAAGATGACTCAAGTGGCCATGTGGCTAGCATGACTGCACCAAATGTTGTTACTTTCCCACCAAAATGGTACCCATTTATCTACTTGCATTTGCATGCTTTTGAACTGTAAGGTTGGCAGAAGGAGCTCACCCCATCATGCAGCACTCGGGCCTTGAACTGCCAGCGTTCCGATCATCCAATCATCAGAATTGCTGTCTTAATCATTAAGCCGCCACATCCCATTCAGGGCAATACTGCAGAGGCTTTTTATAGGTAGGGTTTCCTGGTCTACATAAAATCTTCCATTTTCAATCAATCCCACCAGACTTCTAATTGCTTCTAATCAATTATCCCTGTCTTATTCATCTGATTCATAGTTCTTACCAATGTTATCTGACCTTGACCTTGATCATTTGTGCCTTATTAAAGTCAGCTGTCTTGTCTAGCCAGCTACTCCCCAAATCTAAGATCATGTCATCTTGCAGTGATAGGCACAAGGAAAGGACAAGTTTATGCAGACTTAGCATTCATAGAATACAGAATATAAAACTGCATAAACGTTGGGGAGAAATTACTCCAGATACTTAGCATCATAGAAAAATTAACATATGTAAATCTCATTTTCCTCATTCTTCTTCCAGTCATTTCTAATATAAAACTGAGTTTTGTTATTAAGAAGATCCTAGCCTGACCCCATTTTCTGGCCACTGTTCATTTTATAAACCTCTCTAATGTCCCTGCTTAATCATTCCTTTTCTAAATTAAAAAAGGCCTACAGTTTGCATGCTTCAGTGCTATCATGTGCCAGCATGTACTTTTGATTCTCAGCTATGCTTGAGTTTTCCTTAGAGATCTCCCTCTCATTCAAATGGGCTGATTCTCAGCTTGCTGTCCCTAGATGCCTGCAAGCGCTACATTGGTGTTCCTTGCTATTCACTTAATATTTAATACCTAACATGCAAGCCCTTGCTATGCCAACTGGTTCAATTGTCCTCTTTTATTATTTCATGCTCAGTACATGAAATAAGCTTGTATTTTAGAGGAAACATTTTTATATTGATTCATTTAAGTGTGAAGGCAGCTTGGCTATGTGGTGAAACACAGAGAACAAGAAAGCTGCTTTATACTGACTCAAACTGAAAGCTTGGAAAAATATTTTTGGACCATAGCTCTCAGAATACAGCAGTCAATGTAGTCACTGACCATCAGTATCCCCAGCTTAGCATTGCCTAAGTTGACTGACAGTGGGTCTTGAATGTTCCCCAACTCTGAAATGCTTATGTTGCTTGTATATAAGTGTAAACCGAAGTTTGGTGCTATGAGAATGAATCTTAGCAAGCCCCAGGCTCCCCCATTCCTCTTTCTCTTCTCTTTTCGGATTCATCCAGTTATGCCTTTAAACTAACTTGAGTTCCCTGTACATATGAATTCAGATATTTAGTTCAGTTTAAACCATTGTTTGAAAACAAGCCAGGATCATAAACCATGGTTTGATGCTGGTTTGTTTGACCAAAGCATAGTTTAAACCAATCACAATTTCCCCAAATTTAGATCTAGCATATAATTCTAATTAGTTTTAAAATATCTTCAGAAGGCTCTTGTTTCCTTTGTCTGTTTCCATGCTTCAATGGCTTGAGTGGTAGCTGGTGGCTTCCATGTCAGTGGAATGAAGCTGTACTGGCTTCTAATCTGAACTTTATATGAACTAGCCAAAGTGTTGACCCTTATCTTCAAAAATAGATTCAATACTTTACTTCATTCCTTTGGATAGCTCCTCTGAAGTTCAAAATAAAACCTAAAGGAGATTCATAATCCTATAATAAATGGAAGCCCCCAGGCACAACTGAATGGCTCTTAGTGAGAAGAGAAACGATTAGATTTATTAATGAAGGATAGCTCTTAGTTATAACAAAAATATTAATGGACAGATGAATATCAAATGCTAGAGTCCCTCATAATGTTTCCTAGGTACAGAATGCTAGAGTAGATGAAGTTCATTTTTATTTTATTTTTAGGAGTTGAGATTCAGATGTGGCCAATTATTTGATGACCTACAAAGACAGATTTTAACCAAGGTGGCCAACACTGGCAGGACAAACTCCTCATTGAGATTTAAAATATTGCTCCCTGTGTAAACATAGTCCCTTTCCTAGCCAAGCAAGTAACTCAATTGAAATTGATCTCAGTTGCTTGCCAAGGCAATGCAGAATTCAGTTTACTGGACTGCTGGTCACCATAGCCTTTGCTGATTAATGATTTATTCATCACCCCACCATCACCTGGCTCTAATATAAAGACTCAAAGTGTCATCTCTGTGCCTGGCACAAATCTGGCCCTCACAAGATCACTTTTTTTTTTTTTTTTACTCATGACGTGTCTGTTTGTTTAACACTGACATCTCCTACTCTTTTTATGTGAGCATTATTACTACACTGTAACATCTCAGCCTGGGGCATTTTCACATAGCACAATTATAGCAGTATGATTTCACTCTAACTGCCATGGATGACTCCTGTGGACTCCTGGGGTTAGAACTTTGGTAAAGTACCAGAGTTCTCAGGCTGAAAATTCTAAATATCTCATAAATCTACAGATCCCAGGCTGGATGGCTGACTAGCATTTAAGGTGGGTTTCAAGGATCAGATGAGGAGCTAAAGCATAGAGCAACGGCCACCTATCTATAGAACTTTTGAAAAAACTAGACAAATTGGTGGAGGATAAGGATGTCAATGGCTATTAGTCATGATCATGCCTCTGAATTACAGGTGCTGAGGAATAATCCAAGAAACTTCTCTTGTACTCATATTCTGCTTATGGGCTTAAGATAAGCATTTAGGTAAACACTATGGAAATTGAATGCTGGATTAGATTTACCTTTTGGTCTGATGTAACATGGCTCTTTAGAGCTAGATGGATCAATGGCCTTTCTTATCATAAGACAGTCTCTTATATTCTCTCCCACTGGGAGTAACAAGACTATTTCCATTGCCCCCAGTCAATTGATTGTGGACATATCTGAACAGAGAATGCACACACACAATCCAATGGGCTGTCTGAAGAACAAATTGATTGCATTTAGTTTCTGCTGAAATGAAAGGGACATCAAAGCTGATTTTAGTGGGACCAAAGTGTAAGAAACTCAGGTCACTATAATGCATGATGTGGTGTAGTGTAATAGTTCTGCATGAGGAAGTCTGCTATCAGTGGTCATTCACTGCCTTCCTACTGTAGAGTCATTGCAGTCCTCCTCATCCATTCCATGCCTGGAAATCCATATATTTCCAGTTTTATAAGGAGATAAAGTACACAATGTGTATGTTTAAAACATACATAGAACTAAAAAAAATGGACAGAGACAATTTTTGTGTTCAATGGAAAGAAATGCACAAAAATGAATGCATAAGACCAAACTGTTAAAAATGAATTGTGCAAAAAGAAAACACTCACAAAAATGCACACCTCTCACAGAATTGGATGGAAATGGGATAGGACATGAATTTTGTTAGCTGCCTTGAGTCCCTGTACTGTGAGGAAGATGGGATATAAGTAGTAGCAGTAATAATAATAATAATAATAATGGAAATCAAGAAATCCATCACCACTATGACTGTCATGTAAGAGACAGAAATAAAAGTATGCCAGAATGTTTTTGTTTTTTTGTTTTTTTAAAAAAGAACTTCTCCTCATACCCAAATGTTGAACTTAAATTTCTTTCAAGAGAACTTTCACCTCACCCTTAGGCCTGATCTGCATGAACTAAAAGACTTGTTTACCCTCAGTTTTGATGTCATCCTCTTTAGATGACACATATCCCAGTTGTGGTTCAGATAGTCCAGACGGTATCTGGCATGCTTTGTACTGAATAGTTAACAGTTTCAACACACATTAAAATAACTTACATGTCACTCCAGATCTTCCAGGAGATTCCAGAACCCTCCATTTCTGCACCACGGTAGCCATCTTCATGGGTGACCCACTACAGTCATGGGTGTTCCAGTGCATCCACTACAGTCACAAGTTGCTTGTTGTGAGGTCCGAACAAGGTGCCCAGCCATGTCATCAACACTGGATGCTTTGTTCTGAACTCAAAAGCAAGTGGCTTGTGGTGGCCACAGACACACTGGGTTCCTCAGACAAGAAGTCAAGGCATCTGTGGATCCAGGATACTGCAGGCTGGCCCTGGAGATCCTGGCCAGTGCAGACAAGACCTTAGTTATCACCACAGTTCATCTTATATTGAGTCAGCCTGGTTTCTCGTAGATCTTCAGGCACATATTGTTGCATGGACCCACTTGAGAAAGCTTTATGGAGTTTCCACCATGAAGGGTCACAGAGAAGGGGGACTAAGGAGATTCACAAGCCAAGAAAGTTGAAAAACCCACTTTCCCAGGATGGATGGGTATCTCATAGATGCCTTTGTATCCCCTCACTCACCATTTCAGGGCAATGGAAAGGTAGAATGGAAAGAGAAACAGCAGAATTGGAATTTATCCACAAACTATAGTCCTTCAGCAATGGATTGAACAAAGACAATGGGTTCCTTACTCACTACAGACACTTCAACACTATCTGACCCCATCCTCACAGGGGTGCTCTACATTCATCTATTCCTCTCACCACAGGCTAGTCCCATTGCAAAACTGGATCTGCCAGTTCAGCCCCATGCACAAAGACCAGTTTCCTATGTCTTTGTGCACTAACAAACATCATTAAGACTGGACCTGCCACTTCATTTCCATACACAAAGGATTTGTAATTTGAATTGACATCCTCACATATATATGTCTGTCCTTGGCTTCCACTCCACCAAAAGCATCTGAGGAAGTAGACAGAAATCTATGAAAACTCATGCTGCCAACTTCTTTCTTTCAGTTAGTCCCAAAGGTGCTACAAGATCTCTCTACATACTGATTCTACAGACTAACACAGCTATATCTTTGAATTCATTTCAGGGCAAATCAAGGCCTGCACTGTTGTTGACTCTCTCTGTGGGTGTTTTAAGTGATTGGTGGCTAGGTTAAATTCTTTTTGCAAGGAAGTGTTATCCTTTTCATCAATGTGACCTACACATGCTGGGCTGATGCTCCAGATAAGGTTGTTGCTGTCTTCACCTCATTTATTAGTGTCATAGCACCAAGAGGATGAAAGGAGGAGGAAATCCCAAAAGCCTAATTCTGTTTTCATTCTCTTTTTTCCCCAAAAATGAGCCACACCAAACTGTTTAGTCCACCTCATCCTAAAAGATGAGCAACTGCAGGTATTTTAAAAAGAAACATGGCAGGAGAAAACACTTATATGTGTTGCAGATGACAGGCTAGGTAAGCATTTTGGCTGAGATTCTCTATCACGGTGTACTCTGTATAACTTTACTGATATTTAGATACATAACAGTGATGCTAAGAAGCCCCCATAGTGAATTGCAAAGATGCATATCAGAGTTTTCTGATGCACACTGGGCTCTACCACTGCACATTAGCTACCGTTGTCCATAGGTCCCATTGTGTATTGGTCCCATTGTGCATTGGTCACTTTGCTAGGTCCTCTACATTGTTACATAATGGTAGCCCTAAGTTATATAATGGGGATTCAGATGGTACTTCAGTCCAGGTCCCAGAGAGCCATGGAGACACCTTTGCATTTCTGATGGCCTCTTCCCTGAAAAAAACAAAAAACAAAAAAACCAAACAACAACAACAACACAAAGAAACACACAACCTCACAGACCCTTTCCATCACATTATTTTGCAAAGATTAGTAAACAAGTGGTACGTCAGATATTTTCTTGGCTTTGTACTGGGACCTGTCTATTTTTCCTATGAAACAAATGGATCATTTCACCCTGTGAAATGGAGGTGTATTCCCTTAAACTTCTAAATTCTGGTTGTTTTTCATAGCTCATATTTTGAGAGCCCAGTGCCCCCAAACAGTCTTGTTCCACTTTGTAAAATTTGTCTCGAAGACCTTTGGTAGCCCCTTGCTGAATCTGAATGTTATGGAACTGTTCCGTTCTATTTTCTGTAGATGTAAATTCACTTATATAGAAATAAGTCCCCAAGTGAATTGTGGTCCTTATATTTGAAGCATCATGTGAGAAACTGCTACTGGCTTGATAAGAGATCATAGCTTGGTGCTAATGGGTTTAGCCTGCTTGTAGAAATTCATAAGTTCAGACGCTGCCATCCTCACTTAAAGCAATGATTTCCACTCTTGGGTACTGTAATGAGTAGGGATGTTGAACCTTGAATATTTCATCCTCCCTTGAGAGAGCAAAAACTTATGGCAGTTTTATCTCTCACTGCAAGGGGAAATGAGTATTTTTCCACAGTATTCTTCCTTTATTTGAATGTCCTGAATGTTGAGTTATGGAGGAACATTTTGCAGAGAAAAACACATCAGCATTTTGCACCCAGAAAACCCTGTATTTACAGTTATTAATCACTGAATATAAGCCTCTTGAACCTACCTCTTAATCCAGAGAGTACCCAACAGAAGGGCTTCTGGGTGTTGTAGATTTGGGCACTAGGAAATCTATAACTCTCTTGAGCCAAATCTGCACTGCAGAAATAATGCAGTTTGCCACCACTTTAACAGCCATGGCTCAATGCTATGGAATTCTGGGATTTGGCACCAGAGTTCACTGACAGAGAAGGCTAAATATCTCACAAAACTACAAATCACGGAATTCAATAGCATGGAGCCATGGCAGTTAAAGTGGTGGCAAACTGCATTATTTCTACAGTGCAGACTCAGCATCGGGCCATGGGTCTTGTTGAGACAAGCAGCTATAGAGACCCCTTGGGGTCTCTCCAGTTGAGCATCTCAATGCATCCTATGACCTGGAGAGTGCCACATTTGTCAATCCTAGTGCTCCAATCTTCAGCAAGTCTGGTTTAAGAGGGTTTGGGGATATGGCATTGGCAGATGTAGCTAATACAGCAAGGATTCCATTGTTGTAGCTACATCTGACAAGGCAGGATCTTGGGCCCATGTTTTTTTGTCCACAAAATTCCTGAACAGAAATGCCATGCATTTTAACATTGTCAGGAAGATTGTGAACAAACAACCTGTGTGTTTCTTCAGTTTGCTGCCCAGGTACTACGTGTTGGGAAGTTCAAGGATCCTTGCTCTCCTTACAGTTATTAATAACCTACATAGCCCTCCAAAATTGTGGACATTTTCAAATGGAAGACTGCCCTCAATAAAGTAGTATACATGACTACCTTAGGAGACGATGACCGTTCTCCCACTCTTTTAAGATTGTCTAGAATGAGGGCACCAAACATTGGCCCTTTTCCAACTGGGTTCATAGTTGTAACACAGGAGAGTATCATCATGAATAAGTGTAGAGATAGGCAGAGATATAGCTGGAGTGCCCTATATTGCTTATGAAAATCAGTTATTATTGGCTGTATCCAAAGTGCAGAAATAATGCAGTTTGACACTGCTTTAACTGCCATAGCTTGATGCTATGGGATTCTGAGATTTCTAGTTTTGTGTGATATTTAGCCTTCTCTGTCAGAGAGTTCTGGTGTCACAACAAATTGCAAATCTCAGGGTACCATACTGTACAAACCTGCTAGAGCCTAAGATCTTCAGGGGAAGCTTTCTCTTGGTTCTGCACCAGCACAGGCTCACTTGGTGAGGATACAAGAGAGGGCCTTCTCAGTGGCTGCTCCTACCCTCTGCAACTCCTTTCTGCAGGAGGCTAGGATTTCCTCTCCCTGCTCTACTTTTGCCAGCAAGTAAAAATGTTTTTATTCAGGCAGGCTTTTAAAATAATGACAGGGTGGTTTTTACATGAAGTGTGCATTTTAGGGCCTTTGCAGACTGCCAGAAATAGTGCAAATTGACTCCACTTTAACTGCCCTGACTCAGAGCTAGGGAATCATGGGAACTGGGGTTTATTGTGGCGCCAGAACTCTCTGACAGAGATAGATGATAGATAGATAGATAGATAGATAGATAGATAGATATTGAGCCATGGCAGTTAAAGTGGTGTCAAACTGGATTACACCTGCAGATGCAGCCATCATTAGTGATCCATTGGTTTCAACTCCTCTGGGGATGACTGCTGGTCTCTCCATATGCTCAAAGAAACATTGCACAACAGTCCTAAAGAAAGGATGTGTCTCTTAATGAAAAGAAAAACATGGAGTGGTGTCACAAGACCTCCTGAAATAAATTGCAGGTATGACCTGCAACTTGTAGACCATTGCAAACATCCCCTTCAAGTCTCTTGCAAGTCCATCCAACCATTTTCACATAATACTTTAACAAACATGCAAATAGATGTCTGGACAGAACTGTGTTTGCACTTGCATAGATTTATAGCACTCATATGCCACCCTACATTGGGAAAGATTTTCAGAATGACTTATAGAGACATAAAAATAAAACAGTCCCTGCCTCCAATGTAAAACAGCATGACAGAAAAGGAAGGAGGATGGAGAAAGAAAAGAAAAACAAGACAACTCAGCTACATTTCCTTATGAAATTTCTATAACTAGTGCAGTGGTTGTTAGATGGTAATCTGGGAAAGGCAAAACCCAGTAAAATTAGCTTCACAGTGAATCTGAGGCTGACCTTATTTCTTTCTCTCCCCTTCTCTTAGCCTAATAGAATGGCTACTTGATAGTAATTACCTGGTTATATATAGACATTTTAAAAAGCCCTATCTGATCCCCTGCTGCCAGTATTGTCTATAAAATATCTTCTTATTTAGATAGCCATTTGGTTTTTAAGATACGTTGGCAGAATAGCAATAGCAGCATTTCAGAAGGGTCTTTTAATCTGGTGTTTTATTCTCTTATCCTTTTGATTGTGTTTTAAACTCTTTTAATGTAGTGTTTTTAATAGAACTGTTTAATATATATATATATATATATATATATATTTAAAAAAATCTTTTGTGTGAAATAGATTTAAGCTGTACTTTGTTCTAATGGGTTGTGTGTGTGTATGTGTATCTTTCATCCTCCAAGGACACAGAGAACAAACCAGAACCTATGATCTTGCACAATGTTACTCTTTGTAACAGCCAATCCCTGGAGAGTCAGCACAAGCTAGAATCCAAGATGACACTTTCAAGGTTGCCCATTGCTTCATTTTGAGATGTTTTGTGTTGCATGGACACACAGCTCCAGTACTGTTATTTCCTCTGGGCTGTCTCTTTGACATTCAGAGAACTCCCTAAAGCATGGATGGCTGGATTCTCTATTCACAGGGGTACTCCAGATCAGTCAGCTGAGGGTTTTGAGTTTGGATGCAACCTCTGAAGCAGTTCTGTCCGAGGTATCATACGACAGTTTGCCTCCAGGTTTCTTCTGAAAGAAAAGAAACATACTAGTTCTATATTTAAACTAAGGATTTCATTCTTTATTATGCTTCCTCTCAATGATAGCAGTGAGGAATTTCAGCAATTTTCTACTTGCTGTGAGAAAGTCTTCAAAAACCATGAAGTTTTCTAAAGCTATTCACAATTCAGGGCTCATTTGTGCAAAATTCACACATGGTTGTTTTGCACAGAAAACAACATTTTTCTGATATTATTATTATTATTATTATTATTATTATTATTATTAGTATATTCAGTTATATTCCTCCTTTCTCCCACTGCAGGGACTCAAGTATAGGGGAAAAAACCATAACATTTTCTGCATGCTGTTGTAGTGTGCCTTTAATTCATTTCCAGTTTATGGTGATCCTAAAATGAACCTGTCATAGGGTTTTCTTGGCAAGATTTGTTCAGACAGGTTGTGTGTGTGTGTGTGTGTGTTTGCCTTCCTCTGAGGCTGTGAAACTGTGACAATGTCACCCAGTGGGTTTTCATGGCTGAGTGGGGATTTGAACTGTAGGTCCAGCAAAAATGCTCAAATCACTACACCATTTTGGCTCTGGAATTTTCTATATATAAAATATTTCAATGCAGAAATATTAATTCCTGTGTAGAAAATGCTGTTTTCTGCATAAAACAACCACATGTGAATAACAACATCTAATTTCAGCTTCCAGGGCACATTCAAACGAGAGGGCTAGGCCTGAACCCATTTCAGATAGGGTTGTATGCATACAAATTAAAAAGCAGTGAGACAGCTATGATTCTATTTTCTAATATATATTCTTTCTACTTCATCTTCACAGACATCCAGATATCAGCTGAAAGAAAAGATGCTACCCCACCCAACTGTCTCAGTTTGGCAAGGACAGTTCTCTGTTATCTCAGCTGCTTTTAAATATCTGTTTCTTTCTCCGATATTTCACCTTTGTCTTCAGCTTCCTTCAATTTCTGCAACGTGAATTCAAAGGAGAGGAGGGGACAGAATCTTTCCCTTCCCTGTAGGCTCAGACAAAAGCAAATTTCTGCAGCCTCTTCCAGCTTCTTCCTCAATATATTTTGTAATATTGACCACATTCTGATGTTGCTTGGCCACATGCATCCCATTTTTCATGTCTTCATATCACTTCCTTTGAATACCCAGTGTCTTG
Source organism: Phrynosoma blainvillii (assembly GCA_026167975.1). Lineage (NCBI taxonomy): Eukaryota > Metazoa > Chordata > Lepidosauria > Squamata > Phrynosomatidae > Phrynosoma > Phrynosoma blainvillii. The sequence goes on from JANUYF010000004.1 coordinate 10,784,678, forward strand.
AGCTATTCCACACTTCTGATGGGAAAGCCTGACCTAGTGTTCATAAAAGCCTTGTTGGAGCTCACCAAAGCTTTATATAATGCAGCATCAGTTCCAACAATTGCCAGCCAAGGGCTTGTGGAGGGCATATAGATCACAGACCTTTTCTGTTCATTGAGTCTAACATCTGGTCCCCAGTCAGATACCATCTTTGAACATTTTTGTTCTATTTTGCCATGATAGATCTTCATGACCACACACCTTATTGCTGCTAGAAGAATGTGACCCTCCAAGATGTGAATTGTAAGCCAACAATAGAAAATGTGCTTCGTATTTATAGAAGTATGGAAAGGTCACCAGCTGAACATGCATAATGCAGTTCTGCTTGATGTTATTGTTCATGGGACATCAGTGCATCTTCTCTCTTTTTGAAGGCAATCTGAGCTGAAAATAAGATTTGAGGTTAAAAAAAATAGTACAAAGGAGATGTATGCTTTAGTTAAGCAGATGTGTACCATGTAGTACCAGCAGACAACATTGCTGTAATTGTTTCTCTCTAGGGAGCTAGGTCTCCCTAGCTGCCAAGGTATAGCAGTGCTTAGCAATTATATTGTAATTATTCCTTGGGGAGAGAGTGGAAGAATTTATTCACCAATAGTTGGGGATAGTTGTTGCTGTACATACTGTTGCAACTCACAGCACTGAAATAGGGGGGGGGGGAATCAATTGAGAAATTGCTCCATCATGCCACACAGGTATTAAAAAATAAGAAATTCTGAGACAGACAAAGGTATATGGCTGTTTAGCACAGGTTTACAGAACAGTTTACCAAGATCAGAGATAAGTCAGTTCTTACCTTTGTTGTTATTTGTCGTTGAGTTGGCTTCAAATTGAGGTGCCTCTGTGGCCACCAGAAGCCCCAGCCATCAACTACCCTGATCAGGTCTTGCAAACTCAGGTCTGTGGCATCACCAGTTGAATCAATCCCTTTCAATGTAGTTTTCCTCTCTTCCTAGTGCCTTCCACTTCACTGAGCATTGTTGTCTTTTCTGGTAAATCATGTCAACAAATGATATATCCAAATTATGATAGCCTCAGATTAGTCATGTTGGCTTCTAGTGAGAGTCCAGGCCTGATTTGCTCTAGATCCTTTCCTACATCCATACAATCTAAAAGGCAGACAAAAGGAAAAAAGGAGGAGAGATTAAATAAAAATATGCTGAGCCATTCCTTTTTTCTTTTGATCAGGCCTCACCTGGAATACTGTGTCCAGTTCTGGACATCACAATTAAAAAAGAATATTGACAAGCTGGAGTGGGTCCAAGGAAGAGCAACCAAAATGGTGAAGAGTTTGGAAACCATGCTTTATGAGGAGACTTAGGGAGCTGGATATGTGTAGCCTGGAGAAGAGGTGGTTAAGAGGTGATGTGATAGCCCTGTTTAAGTATGAAGGGGTGTCATATTGACAACGAAGCAAGCTTGTTTTCTGCTGCTCCACAGAATAGGATCTTGAACAATGGATGCAAGCTACAGGAAAAGAGATTCCACTGAAACATTAGGGAGAACTTCTTGATAGTAAGAGCTGGTTGACAGTGGAACACATTCCCTTGGAGAGTGGTGGAGTCTCCTTGGTTGGAGTTTTTTAAACAGAGGCTGGATGGCCATCTGTCAGGGCTGCTTTGATTGTGAGTTCCTGCATGGCAGGGGGTTGGACTGGATGGCCCTTGTGGTCTCTTCCAACTCAGATTCCCTGATTCTAAGAAAATTCAGCATGCCAGGGATCTAGAACACACTTGAAGAGTTGTTGCTTCCTCCTTCTCTCCCTTTTCTTGCCCACAATGTTGGAAGCTGGAAGTAGAAGCCAGGATGGAGATTATTAATGAGAGCTGTATCTAAGCATGATGGTGGGAAAGGTTTCAATGCTGCTTCTTTTTCCTTTGAAAGCTGTTCACCACTGAAATAGGCTTCCTGGGACAGTGGAGGACTTTTCTTTGTTGGAAGCTTTTATGCAGAATTTGGACGTCCGCCTCTAAGATATGCTTTAACACTGGATTCTTACACTGTCTTCAAAGCTGGACAGGTTTTGTACAGAATAAATTCCAAATCACTAACTGACTTCAAAAACCCAATTTTTTGAAGTCTTTTAGCTATTTAGGATTTATTATGTACAAAACTGACATACTGTTGTTTTGCACACATACACAACAAAAAACAAACAAAAAAACCAACCCTCATCTGTGGAGGAAATAGCATTTTCTGCACCAGTAGCAGGTCCACAGGTCAGAACAGGGACTGACCTGGATGAGCACCCAAGCCAGAATAGCACGGGCTCAGCCCATACTATCCTGGCATCTCCACTCAGGGCAGCTGACAGAGTGTGACTTGTCCAAGGTTCCTTGGTATATTTGGATGGATGAGCAGAAATTCAATCCCTGATCTCCCACAGTCCTAATAAACCACTATCCAACACTGGATTTATCCTAGGTAATTAATACATTTTGAGAATAGGATCGTTCCTTTAATATTGAATCAAATGAAATTCACTATCAGATACAGATAAAAACAACAACCACTAATTGCCTTGTCACATGCACTGGAGAAAGGAAGGTGGGAATAACTTTGGGCTATGGTGTGTGTGTGTCATTTTTCATGCCTTGACTCAATCATCAATCAGATGGAGGCTGTAGTCAAGAAATCAGAAGACTAGGGCTTGAAAGGGCAGCTATGAAGGAACTAAACAAGATCCTGAAGTGTAGAGATATATCATTGAGTACTAAAAGTTAGAATTTCCCATGTATTTCCCATTTTCTATGTAAAGAGTTCCTGTAGCACCTTTGAGACTACCTGAAAGAAAGAAGTTGGCAGCATGAGCTGGAGAAATATAAGGTCTTACAGCTAGGCAGAAAAAAAAATGAAATGCACAGATATAAGATGGGAGACACCTGGCTAGGCAACAGTTCATCTCAAAGGGATCTAGAAGTCTTAGTAGACTACACCTGAACATGAGTTAGCAGTGTGATATAGCAGTCAAGAAAGCCAACATGATTCTTGGTTGAATCAATAGGAATATAGTGTCTAGATCAGGGGTAGGCAACCTTTCCCCTTTAAGGGCCGAGGGACTTCAGCTCCCAGAATCCCAGGAGCTATTGGCCAACATGGGACTATTGGCCAACATGGCTGAGGCTTCTGGGAGCTGAAGTCCCTCGGCCCTTAAAGGGGAAAGGTTGCCTACCCCTGGTCTAGATAAAGGGAAGTGATAGTACCACTCTATTCTGCTTTGGTTAGGCCTTTTGGTCAGGCATAGCAGGAGGTTAGACTCAATAGCCCCTGCGATTTCTTCCAACTCTATGATTCTATGATTCTATGAGCTTTTGTAGAGGAGGTAGACTTAAGTCTATGAAAGCTCATGTTGCCAACTTCTTTCTTTCAGTTAGGGGGGAAGCAGGCAGGCGGCACAGGGCCGCCCCAGGAAGCTGCACCGCAGGGCCAAGGTATCCGCACACCTCGGCCCCGTGGCACAGCTTCGCTGCCCCTGGAAGGAGCGCTAAAATAGCGCTCCTTCCACAAATCACCGAAGGTGCGCTGCAAAAGGCTGCCGGCGCACCTTTGGCGACTCTTCCACTGCAGCGTGTACAGACGCTGCAGCGGGAGGTCATCCTTGGAGCACCGGCCATGCGGAGGGCTGGCTGCTCCGAGGACGTTTTAGGGAAGGGGTTGGGGCGCCCACCGTGCGGCTGCCCCTCCCCTTCCTTGCCCCGAAAACGGCGCTTTGCACCGTCTGCTTCCCCCCTTAGACTCAAAGGTGCTACAAGATCTCTCTACATACTGATTTTACAGACTAACATGGCTGTGTCTTTGAATTTCCCATTTCTATGTATGATTGTAAAAGCTAGACAGAGAAGAAAGCGGATAGGAAAATAATCAATTCATCTGATATGTGGAAAAGTTCTGCAGATACCATGGATTACTCGAAAGACAAGTAAATGTATTCTAAAGCAAATCAAGCCTGAACTCTCCCTAGAAGCCAAGAGAGCTTTCACTTGAGAAAAGCTTCCCTTTAAACAGAGGCTGGATGGCCATCTGTTGGGGATGCTTTGATTTTGAGTTCCTGCATGGCAGGGAATTGGACTGGATGGCCCTTTTGGTCTCTTCCAACTCTATGATTCTATGATTCTATGACTATACAGAGACTGTCATACTTTGACCATACCATAAGAAGATATGACTCACTGGAAAAGACCATAATGCTTGGTAAAATGGAGGACAACAGGAAAAGAAGATTGTATTCCAAATAGATTGACTCAAGGATGCCACAGCCCTGAGTCTGCGAGACCTAAATAGGACTGTTGATGAAAAAGTGACTTGGAGGGGTTGCCATAAGTTGAAGTTGATGTTAAAAAAATTAACAACAAATGGGTTATGGGTATTTTCTCCCCCCCCCCCCCTTACAGAATATCATCAAGGTGTTCATCTCATGTGAGGAATCAGTCATACTATATGTGATAGCTATAATAATAAGAAAACAATCATGGGAAGCTTTTCTCAAGTGAAAGCTCTCTAAAGAGATCTCCCTGCCTAGTCCTAAGGACAGTGTTGGAAGAGAACCACACACATTGACTTTCATCTCCCATTAATGGATTCTCATAAGGACTTCTAAATCTAACCAGAGGATGAATAAGAAAATTTTAAAACATGGAAAGATGGGACCCATTTCACACATGATATATTTCTACAGCAAGGTGTGAGCCAAAGTGTCAAGCTATTGGATGATGATGAAAACAAAGCAAAACAGAGAGTTGTACGATGTATATATTTTAAAAAGACATCTTGCAGGCTTCCACTAGTGCAGAAAGTGCCTGTTAGACTGCTAGCATGTTCATCCACACCAACCAATGTAGGCATTACAGTGGTACTGAGGAAATGCCTGTTCATTTCTTGGCACAACTCAAGGTCTTAATTTTCACCTAAAAACCTTAAAACAGCAGGATGTGTCTGGGATTCATTTCAATGCCAGTTTAAAACTGTTTTAACTAATTCTCCCTTTGATATTTTAGTACGTCATATTTTGTTTCCTGCTTTATGATTGTTTCATTTTTTTTTCCAGAGAGTGTGATCATGAATCATAGAGTTGAAAGAGACCTCAAGGTCATCCAGTCCAACCCCATTTTGCCATGCAGGAACACAATATGAAAGCACCCCCAACAGATGACCATCCAGCTATTTAAAGACCTCCAAAGAAGGAGACTCCACCACTGTCTGAAGGAGCCCTTTCCACTGTCAAACAGCTCTTACTGTCAGGAAGTTTCTCCTAATATTTAGGTGGAATCTCTTTTCTAGTAGTTTGCAGCCATTGCTCCATGTCCTAGTCTTTTGAGCAGCAGAAAATAAGTTTGCTCCATCCTCAATATGATATCAGGTGTTATTTTTGTACACTATCATAGAGGCTAACATTCTATTGGATAATTTCAGCTGCAGTGGATCCACAAAATCAACTGTTGAATGGTGAGTCAACAGTTAGGTAAATTCAATTGATTAAATGATTTTTTTTTCTCATCAAGACTAAAAATGAGATTTAGACCATTGTCTTTGGATAAGATGTGGCTTAAAAATATTAAAGTGGTGCTACTGCTACAACTACCAGTTATGATTAGCAGATCCCAGGGCTTGCCCTGAATCTCAGAGCCTGCCTCCTCTTCTCTGGTCCTCAGTACAAGGGGGAGGAATATCAAATGCTTTGAAAAGAAAAGAACCACTTGACCTGGTTCTTTCTGTATCTACACACACACACATATTACTATATGTTGCTGCCCCTGCTGTAACTAGCTTTAGAATGGTTGTTATATCAAGGGGTCCTCCTGACCCATTTCCCCTCATCCTCCTCTCACAAATCACTAGGATTGTCCCTAGTCTCAGGATTTGAGCCTTGAAATTATAGCATCTTTGATGCTCCTGACCTGAGAATCTGAATTACAATGTAATTTAGCATGCATAAAATGAACTGCAAGAAGAATCACTGCTAAGGCCAGAACAGAATCAATATTTGAAAGACACCTTAAAGATCATCTGGCCCATCCCCTGACAGTCTTTTTAGCGGGAAAGACATTGCTAAAAATACTCATTGCTTCCTTCAAGAATAAACTTAGGGAATAATTGCATACTTGCTAACAACATCATTTCCCCTCTTACTTAATTAGCAAGACTTTTGATAGAATTCAAACTTGGGTGTTAGTGTGGAAGAGAGTTACTCTTACTAGTTGTACAGAATCACGGTGATAGCAAATTAGTGATGCAAATTACTATTGAAAGCTTTGAGGGCAAATTTCTACTGGTGTAAAAAACAATATAATTATAAAGCACCAACTGGTACTTCTGAATTGTCAATTCTAAAAGCAGTTAAAAACCACCTGGGAAAACAAACCCTTAAACAAACAGTCCCATCTGCCTGCTTGGTCAATTTGTATGTATATTCTTTATGACTTGACAAATAAATAATAATTTAGAAAAGCACTGGAGTACCTCTCCCTGTAGTACCATTAGTCAGATGACTCAAGACTGTTCTTAAGTACAGATTCTAGTTATAAGACTTGAAGAGATAAAATATATGAAGAACAATATAAGTCTATGCTGCATCTCAAAACCCTTTCTCAAAACAATTCTACCAACCCAATGAACTCTCATGAAATTTTGCTTTCCTATATAATTCTCAGACTTTTGCATAAACCCTTTGTATATCAAATTAGTGGTATAATTTTTGTGTTAGCCACCCAAAAAGCTGTCACAGATTTCCTTCCCTCCACAACATTTCAGTTCAATGCCTATAAAAAGTAATTCAATTGTAGCCCAATCCACTGGTTTATTTTTCACCCTAGGTAGATATTAGGGAAACAGAACCAGATGAAATGTGCTAGGTTGAAATGGCACATTTTGTAAGAACATTTTGAGATGCATGGCATAACAAAGAAAAAGAGCTGGGTCCTCAAAGAAGGTATCTAGTGCTTATTTTCTTAGACCAGCTCAGCAACAACTGTCCGTACCTAACTTCTTTTTTTTCTGCTAGCGTCATCAGAATGTTCTATGAAATCCAGCCAAAGTACTTTCTTGCTGAGATAAATGGTTAGAAAGGCAATAAACGAGTAAAGCTTTTGCACTTTGTGAATAATCATATTTAACAATTATGGGTTCTTTGGCAGATCTTCAGGTTCATATTTGGCCCATTTAGACTTACAGTTCTCTTGCTGCCTTGCTTTCTGCCTTAATTAATTTCAATAGAACTTGTAGAGGTTCCATCATGGGAGGATTTCAGAAATTGCCTGGTAGGATTCCTAATCAAATTAGTTCACTGTTTAACCTTGTGGGATGTAACACCTCAAGGTGTGTGGAAGAGTTTGCTTTAAGGACCACTCACAGAGAAGTTGTAGGTAGAGTATAGCAAAGATGTGTGGGTCCCTGTAAACTCCCCCCAATGACATGGTTCTGCTAATAGTAACAGTAGAGCTGTGGCAACTCATGTCCCATCACACAACCCAATGCTTACTATTCTTTTACCACCCAGGCTGTGACTCAGTATATGTAACTTAGGGATAAAAACAATAGATGCAAATATTTTTAAAATAGCAAAATAATATGGATGGCATTCAATATTGCAGTTCTGGCTTTATAACCCAGGGCTTGTCTACATGGATTATTTACTCTGAATTCCCCTTGGGCTCACTGCATCCTGCTTACATGACGTGGGGACAACAACCTGAATCAGGCATGGAACATCTCCATGGCATCTATACCTGATTTGGTTTTTCCTCCCCTCAACCCAAATTTGAAAACCTTACCTTTTGCTCTGGGTTTTCAGCTATCACTGTAGCACTGATGGGCAGGTGCCTTCCCGTGTGGTTCCTCTAAACCACCCGGCACCACTGCTGCAGGAGCAAATCACTCTAAGGTCAGAAAGAGGTGCCCGGTATTGATAGATATCTCAAGAAACCAGGTTGGATGACAAAATATCTTTCAACTGAACTAAGTTTTAAATGGGAGATGTATAAGAAATGGGAAAGGGGTGAAACCACTAAAAAGGAATTCAAACAAATAGCTAGCACATGTAGGGGTAAAGTCAGGAAAGCCAAAACACAGAATGGATTAAGGACAATAAAAAGGGCTATTCTGGGTATGTCCGTAGCAAAAGAAAGAAGGAAATGGTAGGGCCACTGCACACAGAAGATGGAGAAATTCTAACAGGGGACAGAGAAAAGGCAGAACTACTCAACACCTTCTTTGCCTCAGTCTTCTCACAAAAGGAAAAGGGTGCTTAACCTGAGGAAAATGGAGCAGAGGACACAATAGGGGAAATGCAGCACAAAATAAGTAAAGAGGAAGTACAGGAATACCTGATTAACCTAAATGAATTTAAGACTCCAGGATCAGATGAACTACATCCAAGGATATTAAAAGAACTGACAAATGTAATCTCAGAGCCACTGGCAATAATCTTTGAGAACTCCTGGAGAACAGGAGAAGTCCCAGCAGACTGGAGGAGGGAAAACATTGTCCCCATCTTCAAAAAGGGGGGGAAAAGAGGATTCCAACAACTATTGCCCAGTTAGTCTGACATCAATACCAGGAAAGATTCTAGAACAGTTCATTGAACAGGGGGTCTGTGAACATTTAGAAGTGAATGTCATAATCACTAAAAGTAACATGGGTTTCTCAAAAATAAGTCATGCCAGACTAATCTGAGCTCTTTTTTTGATAAAATTACCAGTTTGGTAGATGAAGGAAATGCGGTAGACATAGCATATCTTGATTTCAGTAAGGCTTTTGACAAGGTCCCCCATGATATTCTTGCAAATAAGATAGCAAAATATGGGCTAGACAATACGTTAGGTGGATTAGTAACTGGTTGACTGACTGAACCCAAAGGTTGCTCAGCAGTGGCTCCTCTTCATCCTGGAGAGAAGTGACCAGTGGAGTGCTACAGGGTTCTGTCCTTGGCCCAGTGCTACTCAACATCTTTATCAATGACTTGGATGAAAGAATAGGGGGCATGCTTCTCAAATTTTCAGATGACACCAAATTAGGAGGAATAGCTAATACCCCAGAGGGCAGGATGAAAATTCAAAATGATCTTAATAGATTAGAAAGCTGGGCTAAAACTAACAAAATGAATTTCAACACAGAGAAATGTAAGGTACTGCACTGAAATGCATAGATATAGGATGGGGGACACCTGGCTTAATGAAACTATGTGTGAAAGGGATCTAGGAGTCCTAGTGGACCACAAGTTGAATATGAGTCAACAGTGTGATGCTGCAGCTAAAAAGGCCAATGCAATTTTATGCTGCATTAGTAGAATTATTAGTAGAATTATTAGTAGAATTATTAGTAGATCAAGGGAAGTAATAGTGCCACAGTATTCTGCTTTGGTCAGGCCCCACCTGGCATACTGTGTCCAGTTCTGGGCCCCACAATTCAAAAAGGATATGGAGAAACTGGAGCGTGTCCAAAGGAGGACAACTAAAATGGTGAAGGGTCTGGAAACCAAGCCCTATGAGGAACGACTTAGGGAGCTGGGGATGTTTAGCCTGGAGAAGAGATGGTTGAGAGGTGATATGATAGCCCTGTTTAAATATTTGAAAGGATGTCATATGGAGGAGTGTGCTAGCTTATTTTCTGCTGCCCCAGAGAACAGGACCCAGAATAATGGATGCAACCTGCAGGAAAAGAGTGTTGAATTTTATTGGTGTGGTGTGCTTGAAAATCCAGCAGAGCCAGGGAAGAAAAAAAAATCCAAACTTCTAAAAGTAGAGCTTTATTGTTTCCAAAGGTAAAAATAAGCAAAGAAAAATACAGTCCACCATAGGATCACATCATGCTGATGTGGTTGAACAAAAGAGTTACAGATCCATGTTTCCAGATCCAGAAGTTACATTGTAAAAGCAATATAAGCATACTATAGTCCAAGAATTAACTCCATAGATCCATTGCGTACACACACACAAACAGGAAGAAAGCAAGAAATATAAACAATTCTAGACAAAAGGATTTCTTAGCCCTGCCCTTTCTCCACCTTCTGGGTGTTAACCTTATGTTGGTTGGATGTTATGTGTATGATGTTTGTTAACCCAGCCCCTTGCTGTCCATCATCCACCACGTGGTTTTCTTTCCCAGCCTAATGATGTTATGGTTACTGTTATCTGTTCTCGGCTCCCTTTCCCAGCTAGGAACTTCTGATGTTATGACTCTCTGGCCACCTGGACTGGGCTGTTTTTGTTTGCCTTGATGTTGTTCCCATGAGGAAAATTTCAGACACACATCTCTACATTTCACCTTTGACTGTATAACCCATCTATATTCTAACAAAGAGATTCCACCTCAACATTAGGAGGGACTTCCTGACAGTGAGAGCTGTTTGACAGTGGAACAAACTCCCTTGGAGTGTGGTGGAGTCTCCTTCTTTGGAGGTCTTTAAACAGAGGCTGGATGGTTATCTGTCAGGGATGCTTTGATTTTGATTTCCTGCATGGCAGGGGGTTGGACTGGATGGCCCTTGTACTCTCTTCCAACTCTATGATTCTATGGCTGGGCACCTCATTATGACCACAATGGCAATGCCAGGTGATCAATTGGGATCACATGGAAAGACAGCCACTTGTCATCACTGTGGAGAGAACACAAGTAAAAAGAGGAAATTGGCAGAAATTTGGGGCCAGGATACTCCAGGAGCAGCCTTGAGTATTCTAGCCAGTGAAGACAAGCTCCTAGAGTTATTGATCCGAAACTCCTCTGAATTCAATAAAACTATACAGTCATGGTTGTGGCACTATTTTCATGGTTTTAAATGCCTTTATATACCTACCTGAACATCTATCAGCCATATTGAGTGAAGGAGGTCCTTTGAGCTGGTGATTGGGGTATAGCAGAATGATGTTTCCAGTCCCATCCCACTAATGGATGAGGCTGCAATAAAGAATTATGACAGGGTCCTGTTTGTTCCAGACTCACTTCTGGGGTCTGGAAACATCATCTTTCTGCATCCAGATCACCAGCTAAATAGGACTCATTCATTCAGCTTGACCATTGGTTGTTAAGGTGCCTGGGGGCAGGGTTGGATCAGGAAATGTTATTTTATTATTCCTTTATAACTAGGTAGGTGATGCATAATAGCAGTGATGTTTCTCAACTGTTGGCAAGTGCTCATAGGGAGAAACTTGGACTGATGAGAATCTTAATAGTGTTAAATAGCTTTTATTTGCTATTGGGTGCTATCTAAAGTAAAATAAAGGATGAGAGTCAGCATAGTGTATATACTGGTTTGAGTGTTAGACTAGGATTTGGAGACCAGGTTTCAAATCCCTGCCTGTCCATGGAAACCCACTAGATGACTCTGGACAAGGTACACTCTTTCAACCTCAGATGAAGGCAAAGGCAAATCAACTCTGAACAAATATTTCCAAGAAAATCCTATGGACCTTATTAGACGGGGAAAATCCTGTACAGAAACAGGATTTAAAAGGTGGGGAAAATCCGCAAAAGTGGGTAGATTTTCATACACATCACTGTTAGAAAGTAGTCAAAAGCCACTCCTTTTTACTTTCAGGATTTTTCAAAAGTAAAAAGAAGTGGCTTTTGATGCTTTCCGTTTGGGTTAAACACATTTTAATGACGACACCATCTGAAAATCTACCCGCTTTTGTGGGATTCCCCCCCTATTTTATACCCTGTTTATGCACGGGATTTCCCCCATGTGATAAAGTCCTATCTTACCTTAGAGTTAGAAAGAAAGGTGGGAATAAGTTCATAATGATTTAAAGGCACATAGTGACTAAATAATGGGAAAAATGTGAAGAATTCCCCAAAGACTTTGATGAATCTTTTAAAAAGACCTTAGCATGATTCTAATTTGGAGGCCAATGTGTATGGGACATGGGGGACAGGAATTGAGGCTAGGGTGATGTTGGGGATATGCTTAACATTTTTCTTGATGCAATTTCCTGACTTAAATCATTCTTCCATCCCCAAACTACTATGAACTAGCAATGCCTAGGGGGAGGAATGAAGTAACTTGCTGTTCTCCCCTGTGTGACTCAGCATCTTCATAGTGGTAGAAATGATGTTATGATGTTATGAGAGGAATTAAGCAGCTCTTTACCTGGAACCAGATTCCTAACTAAACAAGTTGGCAATCAGATCATACTTACACACCAGTGCTAGGGTTGCCAAATTGAATACTATTCCTTTAATGTTTGTGAGGAATATTTATCTACTCATATAAGGGTTGTCTCCAGTTTTCATTCTGGCAACCCTAGACACCCATGGTCACAAATAACAAACAACGTATATTTCTAGACAACGTGGGGTCACCTATCCCAACACTTTCAACTCTTTTGTTGCGACCATCATAATTTTTTTTATTGCAAACTATGCATTTTTATCCATACCCCAGTGATCTTGGGAAAGTTGGCTTCCCCTTGGCTGCCTCTTTTATCTATGCCTGAACCTCCAAAGGACATGGCAGGATGATCTTTCTTTTAGTCCCGAGTGTTCTTTTTCTGAAGGACAGGCGTAATACCTCCAGGCACTTCTCCTGAGGCTCTTTCTGTTCTCCAAACTCTGCTGCTTTCTCAAATTTCACTTTTTAAAAAAAATAAAAATAAAAAATAAAAATATTAATTCCTAGTATCTCTCTGAACAATGGGATCCTTGTCAGGAACTTCCGTCACAGATGAGCAACTGCTACATGTCTAAAGAAGATATGGTAAACACTTGACGAAATGAAAGACTTGTGCAAGATGGATACTTTCAGCTTGTTCTTCAGCCAGGCTTGGGTCCTGCCTGTGAAAGAACCAGGAGTTCTAGCAGCTGTTGCACTGTGTGGTGCTGCTGAATTTGGTCACCATGGCAACAGCATCAGCAGCATCAGCGACATTCTCCTCCCTCCTTCTCTTCTTCCTCCTCCTCCTCCTCCTCCTCCTCTTTAACATCATCTGTACCAGGAACAGCAGCAGCAGAAGCAGCCTTGGTAGAAGCCAGAGCCTGGCAGCATTGCCTGCAATTGAAAGGAGCTGGCTTTGTAGCCCAGCTCAGCTGCCACGACAGCAATGAGGTGCAGCAGCCACGACATTGTCATTTTCTGGAAAACGGACAGATAGAAAAGAACTGAGAGAAAGAGAGAGAGAGGGAGAGAGTTGAAGACAGTGCACTGCAGATGAACCAAAGAAGACCCAGGTAAAATCTCCATTCTTCGACTGTTTGCCAACTCTCTGTCCTTGATTGGGTCACTCATCTTTTTTCTGTCTTTCCGATCTAAGGACTAACATTTTGAAGAGACTGTAATTATTATTATTATTATTATTTCTTATCAATGCCTCTTTTTGTTGTGGTGGTTCAGAAAAAGACTTCTCCTCCCCTCCCTCTCCCTTCATGATTTTCATCTGATAAGACATCAAATATATTCAAAGAGAAAATGGATAGAAATGTACGCCGGTGATGTGGGGGAGGTAATAGACAGATGCAATGTTTCAATGCAGTGTAAAGAAATGTGTTTTTGCAGAGTGTTTCAGAACAAAAAGTGGGCAGTAGCTTGGAAAAAGAGGGCTAACAGAGACAGATAATCCTTTTTTATTTTTTAAAAAACAAAATCCAATTTACTTCATGCACAATCCATCAATTAAATTGCTCCGACATATCTGATTAAATATATGGGGGGGGGAGGGGGGAGGAATTCCTAACATTTTTAATAGTGTGGTGTGCATGCATAAGAGAGGAAAGAAAAACAGATTATGGGTAAAGTGATGGTATCGCTCCCATAAGCTTGCATTACATAGTGAAAATAAAACTAAGAAAAAGTCTATCCTATAATTAGGGATGGTGAGCTCATAGGGTAGTAGCTTATCTGTACCATGAATGATATTAAACATATCCAGGTGCTTTATGGCAGGTTGAATATTACCTAGTGCTATCTACTGAGATTGACAACACTTGTCTAAGGTCTAAGGGAGATGTCTTAACCACCCCTCTTACCAGAGATCTTTCAACCAGAGATGGAAAATACTGAACTTGTGATCTTTCGCCTGCAGAGCACATGCTTGTCCCGGAGACATAGACACATCCAGTTGGATTTGATGTGTGGTAGATAGTTCTTCAATTTAGTGTTTGCGTTGTACAGTGATCAGATTTTAGGCAAACCTCCTGGCTCCTTCTTCAATGCCTGCAATTCTGAGGCTCCAATCCTTTCCCAAGGTAACATGAGGTATCCCACTGACTTACTCCTTAATGGGAGTAAATTAAATGGGAATAAATTCCATTGAAGAAGTGAACGAACATGGAGATGGTTGTATTGTAAACCTATTGTGCCAAAATATAGATCCATAGTGAATTTTTCATCAATTGTAAACTGGAAGAAATTGCCTTTTAACAAAACTTTAGATAATCACAGTATTTGGGATACTCCCTAGCTGTTTATATGAACTTGTGTCTGATCTGTAATTGCACTATGTGCTTTATGGCCCATCTTGAACTGGTTTATGTCACTGCTGTTATGCAGTGGCTATTTCGTAGCCACGAATATAGGACTTAGGTCCAAAAACACACTGTAGAAATAATCCAGTTTGAGACCATTTAATTGCCCTGGCTCACTGCTAGGGAATCCTGGGAATTGTAGTTTATTGTGTGGCACCAGAGCTCTCTGACAAAGAAGTCTAAGTGTCTCACAAAGATACAGTTCCCAGAATTCCCTAGCAGTGAGCCAGGGCAGTTAAAGCAGTCTCAAACTAGATTATTTCTGCAGTGTGTTTTGGACCTTAATCGCCTTTCATTCATGACTTTAAGTAACATGATAATCATTACATTCATTCAGAATGATAATTTCCATGTAATTCAGATCACTGATGTCTTGCTGGTCTTCTAACATTTTGTGAATTATGTTGCATTCATATACCATTTGCAGACAGAGAACCAAAGCTGAAAGTAAACACAAGTGAACATTATATTTTACTTGCTTTTCTGGTATACTCTTGGTAAGAACTTCACGGATCCAACAGAAAGAAATTGATATTTTTGGGGGGGCAGGATGAAATATGAGAGATAGCAGTATGGCCAGGCAGAGAGCTTTGATTGCTTAGTTCTTAGATGTCTGTTTTCAAATCCCATTTATTCAACCATATTTATGAGTCTGAACCATGATCGTCACCTCTGTTTTCTTGAGAGGCGCAACATGATTTTTTTTTTCATTCTGAGAATAGCTGAATCTATTGAATTTGACTACTCCAAGTAAATGCATTTTGTTTGGCTTGTTTATCATAAGTTCAGCAGAAACAATGTGAGATTTTAAAAAATGCAGAAGAAAGGAGAACTGTCAGATTTGCACATCTCTAGTTGAACTATCACGGTTTACTCATGACTATTGTAGACTCTAATCAAAGATATTTTATGCTATATGTAAACTGTAGGTTTTATGCCTTTTTTTTTAAAATGGTCAACATAGCCATCTTTCCATTAAAAAAAACAAACAAAACAACCAAAGGGTTCCAGTTTTCTGAGCTGCAAATGCAGACCATAATGCAGATATTTTGATTTGTCATTAGGGTTCACTAAAAGCAAAACCTGAGGCAAATCTGGGCTGGGGTCAATAGGCATGTGATGAAGGATTGCAAACAAAATCAGCAAAATGTCTCAATGAAGTCTTGCAAATCTCTTGAATTTCAAAATCAATATTTGAAGTGAAGTGTGATGGGCTTACTCAGGACATGTATCTCATAAATGAAGAAAGAAATGGACTGGAGTGGGATGCATTCATTTGTATTTGACAATATTACATGTGCCTATCCATAAAGTAAAAGTATATCTCTGCTACACATCTGTAGCAGTTTGATACCATTTTTAATTGTCATGTCCCTATACCAGGGATAGGCAACCTTTCCCCTTTAAGGGCCGAGGGACTTCAGCTCCCAGAAGCCTCAGCCATGTTGGCCAATAGTCCCATGTTGGCCAATGGCTCCTGGGATTCTGGGAGCTGAAGTCCCTCGGCCCTTAAAGGGGAAAGGTTGCCTACACATGCCCTATACTATAAACTCATGGGATTTTTAGTTTGGTTGAAGGACATAACATTCTCCAGTGGAGAAGTATAGTGCACTAGAGCTCTCTATCAGGGAATTCTAACTATCTCAAGAAATTCAAAGTAGAGAGTTCAGTGTTTCTACACTGTGTAGTCCAGGTACACTCTAAGTTTTACTAAATTCAATTTTGCTTGATTCCAGAGGTGGCACAGCTGGATGGAATGGCCACCTCAGGAATCAGAGCACCAAAGAGTGGTAGATTTGCTACACCACACCACACCAAACCACACTCTGGGAGATCCCCTGCTTTTGCCATTGCACCAAATTTGCAGGATGGTTTTCCTAATGTAATGGAGTGTAATGTAGGCGAAGGAAGCATGCACATGTGAATCTCTTCCAAAGCTGGGAGTGTGTTAACTCAAGAACAATTCTCTTTGGGAGCAAAAGCTGTAGCTGCTGCCACCATGCCTTCTTTCTTGCTGGAGGGGTTTTCTGGCTGTCTCCCTGCTTCTCCTTATCCTCCTCCTTTCACATGGTCCCAACTATTCCTCTCTGATGCTACCCCCCCCCCAGGTGTATGTTTGTCCACTGCAATTGCTCAAGTAAGGAATGAATGTGGGCAGTGGAGTGAGTATCCAGAGATGCTGCCTAGGATGAAGGTTGGATGTTGGAGTTGCCTGGGCTGAAGAATGGAAGGGAGAAGGACAAAGGATGAGACTCAGACACAAGGAACTAGGGGTAGTGGTGGTGGAGGAGAAAGAACTAAATGGGAGAATGGATCTCAGTTCCTCCTCTTCCCCCCACCAGACATTGTCACCATCCTAAGCTGCTTTCTTTCTTTTTTAGCTACTATTGGGGTACAGGAGTCTGCCACCTCCTTTTCCTCCTTCTACTTGGGGAATAGATTCCACTGTTTCTCCTGCTGTTCCATGGGGAAAGAAAATCACTCCTGTAACCATGTGCACCTATGCCTGAGGTGAGCGGGCAAGAGGTGTAGGTGACAGCCTGCATATGATACATCAAAACTCGAAATGGCCATAAGAGGTCATAATTCAGTGATAAATTTTTGCATAAGAAAGTCCTAGACTCTGGAAATATCCAGAGGTAGCTGTGTTTGGCCCATTTACAAGAAATCCAATAACATCCAAACAATTATACCTTTATTGGGCCAACTGGAATGCACAATTACATGTTGCAATCTTTTGAAGCCACACTGGCTTCTTCATCAGGCATAGGAGACAAAAAAATTGAAGATGTTAGTCATAGGCCTGCATTTTATTGTTTCTAGTCATAGGACGTTTTCACACTGGCCTTTTTGAGGACGCTAGCCGGCCTCCGTCCAGCCCCACTCCGGCTCCATTTCCGTGTAGTTCACACGCGCGTGGCGGCAAACCCCGCCCCTTCCGGTGTCATCCCTGCGTCCGTCCGGCTTTTCGCTCTGTGTGTTCAAACGCACTGAGCCCTAAGTCCGGTGTCACTCCGGCCAAACCAACGATAACTCCGGCTGAAGCGGCGGAAAGGTAATTCCGGCTGTCGAACAGGAATTAGCCTTTCGGCGGTGGAGCCATTCCGGAATCGGCGGCACGACCCGTTCCGGAATGGCTCCACCCAGCTTTAGGAGGACTAGTATGAAAACGTCCTTAGTTTTAGATGATAGGGAGGGCAGGCAGAATAGCATCTCCTCCTTTGGCCTTGTGGTCACTGGTAAAGGAAATGTAATGTCCATTTGCAATTCAAACAAGATGCTATCTTTGGAATCCAGCACATCTCCATCCTGTATGAAGCCTCAGGCTTCTTTGTAGGTAGAGAACACTGAATTTATGAAGAAGCCTTCATGTTTTGCATCAGGAAATTTTTTGGTGGAATAGGGATAAAGCATGTCAATCTAGTCCAAATATTAGGGAAAAAATTGCTTTACTTTTATTGGAGGCAGAAGCCTCGAATAACAAAGTCCCAGTGTACTTGATGTCTCTTTAGGATTCTTGTAAATGGGTCCAGCACACCTACCTCTGGATATTTTTGGATGTCAAGATACCACATTTTAGCTGCCGCAGAGGAATCAAACCATTTCTCATTCATATATATATATATATATATATATATATATATATGAAGGAGAGACTCTGCCTGCCATCACCATTCAAAAAATGTATGTTTTCACTGCAGAATTCCATATGGACCACTCTTGAACTTTTAAGTATGATTTATTTACTCCTTTAAGCAGCACTTGATATCTCTTTACCATTGCAGATAGCACGCACTGAGAAAAGACTGTTGCTCTTTTAATGATATCATTAGTATACATTTTCCCGCAGGCCATTTTTCTTTGCTGGTGTGTGAATGTTGTGGTGGTCATTTTTCTCCTATCAAAGGAACTAATTAAGTCTGCATCCTGTTCCTCCCAAGATCAGAGTATGCCAATGAGTGAGAGAGCAAAATCTCTCTTTCTTTCAGTTGTAGGGGAGAAGAGGGCTTATCTGTTCCAGATCATAGACTTGACCATGTTGATGGATGAAATCAGTAGAGCCCTGCACACCACTGAGAAATTGTCATGCAGTCATGGTGATAGCCAATCTAGACCCTACAATTAATAGTCAGATTCAGATTGTGAGAAGTCTTAGAATGTTGAAATTTAATTTAATTTTAATTCATCATGATTGATGCACCTTTGCTCTGTGTATTTACCACAGTCCACTTTTAAATGCCATTTATGCTAGCATTCATTGTACGATATCTGTGCAGGGGTTTACAGTCTATTAATTGTGTGCTGAATGCACATAAACCTTCAGTCTATCTCTTCCAGTGCATGATCACTTATTTTTAGACCATGAATAATCTCTTTTGTTGTTGTTAACTGCCTTCGCATCACTCTCGACCCATGGTGACATCTCCAAAAAAACCTGTCCTCTACTGCTCTGTCCAGCTCCTGCAAACTCATATTTGTGGTCTTTTTAATAAAGTCCATCCATCTAGCATGTGGCCTTCCTCTCTTTCTACTTCCCCCCACCTTTCCTAACATTATTGTCTTTTCCAACAATTCATGCCTTCTCATGATGTATCCAAACTATGAAAGTCTAAAAGCCAATACAGATGGACCGTTTGGGGTGGCTCTCAGCCACCTCTGGGAGTGGTGGATCAGGGCCACAGCAACCACATGCTGTGGCCCTGATCCTTCTTTCTGCTGCCCTCAAAAGATCCACCACTTGATTTGCTGCTCCTTTTGGGGGTGGCAAAAGGCCGCCTTTAGAACCAGCGCTGTAGCTCTTTTGGTGCAGTGTGTGTACACGCTGTGCCAGGACGGTGTCCTGACACCGCACACCATGCAGATGGGTGTGTGGTGTCAGGACGACACCAGAGTGGAGTTGGGGCAGCCAGCATGCAGCCGCCCTGCCCCAACTCCACCCCCAGGCTAGCCCTTTGTGCCAGTCTGCATTGGCCCTAAGTCTTGTCATCTTGGCTTCTAGGGATATTTTTGGATTGATCTGCTCTAGGACCCATTTGTTTGACTTTTTGGTTATCCATGGAATCCTCAGCCCTCTTCTTCAGCACAACATTTCAAATGAGTTGATTTTCCTTTTGTCTTCTTTCTTGACTGTCCAGCTCTCACATTCATACATGGTAATAGGGAATACAATGGCTTGTATGATTCTGACTTTTGTGCTGAGTTGTATGGCTTTGCATTTTAGAATCTTTTTTAGTTCTTTCATAGCTTCCCTCTCCATTCTTAATCTTCTTCTGATTTCCTGGCTGCAGTCCCCATTCCGATCAATGTTTGATCCCAGATATGAGAACTCTTTTAGTATTTCTATTTCCTCATTGTCTAGTCTGAATATGTGTAAGTTCTTTGTGGTCATTATTTTTGTTTTCTTTATGTTCAACAGTAAGCCTGCCTTTGCACTTTCTTCTTTGATCCTCCTTAGTAGTTGTTCCAGGTCTACAAGGTTTTTTGCTAGTATTATCGTGTCATCAGCATATATTAGACTGTTGACATTTCTTCCTCCTGTTTTCACTCCTCCTTCTTCCATGCCCAAGCTTACTTTCCTTACAATATGTTCTGCATATGAGTTGAATAGGTATGGTGATAGGATGCAGCCTTTTTTGACTTCTTTGCCAATGGGTGACCATTCTGTTTCTCTATGTTCTGTTCTGAGAGTAGCCTCTTGTCCTGAGTACAGATTCTTCATTAGGACTATCAGATATGTTGGCATTCCCATGTCTTTAAGGGTGTTCCATAGCCTTTCATGATCTATGTAGTCAAAGGCTTTGCTATAATCTATAAAGCACATGCTGATTTTCTTTTGGAACTCCCTGCTACACTCCATTAGCCATTGTATATTTGCAATGTGATCCCTGGTGCCTCTTCCTTTCCTGAATTCTGCTTGGGCCTCTGGGATTTCTCTCTCCATATATGGTTGGAGCCTATGTTGAAGAATTTTGAGCATGATTTTGCTTGCATGGGAGATTAGTGCTATGTTTCTATAATTGCTGCAGCCTCTTGTGTCTCTCTTTTTGTGGATGGGGATGTATATTGATCTCTTCCAATCTGTTGGCCATCATTTTGTTTTCCATATCTGTTGACATATGTTGGTTACCACTAGAGTTGATTCTGTCAATGTGGATTGAAAAGGAAGCACTGGAGGGAGGGGAAATGGTGGATTTCCCCAAAACCTGGTGAGGGATGTGCCAACCCGCTGCCACAGTAATCCCTTCCTTCAGTTTGATGCAACTCAGGTCTGTCATTCTCACTTGCTGAACACACTTGTTAATTGCTTCGTTTCAAAAGGACTGACAAAAAACTAGTGCCTGAAAAAGCAATTTTTTTTTTGTTTTGCATTTGTCTTGCTT
The DNA here is from genome assembly GCA_026167975.1 of Phrynosoma blainvillii. Classification (NCBI taxonomy): domain Eukaryota; kingdom Metazoa; phylum Chordata; class Lepidosauria; order Squamata; family Phrynosomatidae; genus Phrynosoma; species Phrynosoma blainvillii. The sequence continues at coordinate 10,805,545 of JANUYF010000004.1, forward strand.
CAAAGTGAGTCCAAACAATCACAGTCACACCTGAAATGATTTCACATGGGGACAAGGCACATTTAACACGATCAGCAAATTGATGTAAATCATAGTGGGAATGAGCCCTTTGTGGAGCTTTCTGTGAAGCAAAAACACTGGTGAGATGCATACAAGTCTGGATTTGTACTTCGTATGTTTCAAAAACCCTGCCTTAAAAAAAAAGGCTTGAATTTCCTGATTCCTTAATTCAGAGGAAAATTCATGCTGTCGACAAATTCTTAATTTTCCTCTGTCATCCTTTATTGTCCCTGTCCAACAGCCCCCCAGAACATCATCCTAGCTCCTTCCTTCATTAACTGTGTGTTACAGGGACAGTGGCATCTCTATGGAAGGAGAGGAAAGATACATGTTTGTTTTGTTTTATCTATTCTTCTTTCTTTGTTGTCCTCATGCAAAGGGCAAAACAACAACAACAACAAAACAAAATACCTAAATATCAAAGCCCAATGGTAGGTCTTCCAAAGTCTAGAATGTTTTCCAGTGTTGCCCTAGTATCCAAGAAATGAAGGGAAGACAATAGAACTTGCATCACATTTTCTCTGGACACACTCTTCCAACTGATAAATGAAAGAGAAAGGGGAAGGGGCTCCTTTGTGGCTGCTCCCAGGCTTTTAAGCTATGTGGGGTGGTGGTGGTGGTTAAATGTGATTAAACTTTTTAATGCAATTGGTGTTATACTATGACAATTGGTTTAATTGTGCTTTTACATTATAAATTACTGGAAGAGATCCTACATCAGGGCACTGTACCATAAATCTTACTGTGGGGAGGTATGCCTAGATTGTGTTATGTAACCCTTGTGTTGAATAGTAACATTGAACAACTGAATGTATAGTCAGATGTGCAATCAGATGTAGATCCACAAGCACAAAGGCACCTCATGTGCAACCACACTTCCTTGGCCTTGAACATGAATGTGAATATTTCCGATCAATCAAAAATATCAATGCCCTTCCAGAGAGTTTACAGAATATAAAACTCCAACAACATTCTGGACACTGTGTTTTTAGATGTAGTTTAAAAAAATGTGTTGTGAACTGCCTTGGAGAAGCCCTGGGAGAAGGGCAGAATATTGACTGATTGTATAAGTGAACGAATAAATAAATAAATAAATAAAGTGTGCCTTCACAATTGAGAACTGGCAGGTAGCATTTTGGGGGCTTGATATCACCAGGGTCTTTTCCCCACTTTCTCCAGGCACCAGAGTTCATGAAAAAGTCATTACTGGTTGCATTCATAATGATGTGGTCCAGCTAGAGCAGAGGCATAAACCAACTATTGAATGCTGAATCAATACACTGGGGAAAAACCAAAAACATATCCAGTTTATATTCAGAACTTACATTAATGTTAAACCATGATTCTTTGGAGGTTTTTAAACAGAGGGTAGATGGTCATCTGTTGGGGTTGCTTTGATTGTGTATTCCTGCATGGCATGAAGTTGGACTGGATGGCCCTTGAGGTCTCTTTGAATTCTATGATTCTATGATGGTTTTGATTGGAGATGGTTGTGGAATTTGGTCTTTTGGTATGATCTTGCAGGACACCTCTGAGTTAATCTTAGAATAGGTTTGGAGGGCTTGCTCATCATTACTGTGCAGCAACATGAAGAAAGAACAGTGTGTTGTGAGCTGCTGGGAAGTATCTGATTGGCTACTGAGGGAAACAGAATGCTGGACTACACAGTCTGATCCAGTTCCACTTTAATTGTTATGGTTCCATCTTATGGAAGCCTAGGAACTGCAGAGTAGAAGTTCATCATTTTAGTCACCCTCCTCCAGACACTCTCCAGTTTTTCAACATCCTTTTTGAATTGTGGTGCCTAGAACTAAACACAGTATTCCAGGTGGGGCCTGACCAAAGCAGAATACAGTGGCAGTATTACTTCCCTTGATCTTGATACTATACTTCTCTTGATGCAACCTAAAATTGCATTGGCCTTTTTAGCTGCTGCATCACACTGTTGACTCATGTTCAACTTGTGGTCATGAATGGGAATATGAAAGTACTTCAGATGCAGGGGTCGCACAAATGAACACTGGGGGCAGATTAGCAAGTATGGAATGCTCTTTGTGGAGCACAGGGATAAGCAGAGAGACATGGAAAATAATACAAAATAATTCCCTGGCCTTACATTAAACATACTGGGGATAACTCCATGGCTTGGAATCTTGCAAAATTAGTTATGATTAAACAAAAAGCTAAAGGATTTCATTTTGTAATGCATACCATCAAATGCCCCCCCCCCCCCCCATTTGGAAGAGACAGTTGCAGTGAATCTTCTTTCCAATAACTTTTTCAGCTACTTTTAAACTATCCCAGTTTTTCTCCCCCACTGCTTTCCCCATTCATCCTTGATTTATTTCACATTTAGTATAAACTATGGTCAAAATGTAAAAGCACTTTGCACCCTACTAACTTAGCAGGGAGAGGGTGGACTCTTGCTGATCCCTGTAGACCTAGGCAAAAGTAAACCTGCGCCTCTCCTAGCTTGTGTGTTCTTCTTGATTTATAATTTCTGACATCCTGACCTTGCCTTGATGTTGCCTGGCCACATGTGTCTCAGTTTTTATCTATGAAGTGTTGACAAGTATGGTTATGATGTTTCCAGTTTCTTTCCATACGATTCAAGCCATAATTCTATGCATGTTGTGTCAACTAAGTACCACTGAACATAATATGTACTTCTGTGTAAATATATCCACAGGATAACTATCCTTCTTACAACTGACCAACAAGATCAAGACAACCTTATCAAGCATCAGTGAGGACTGCTACTCTTATATGATCATGATCATGATTATGCATTATTTCCCATTTTGCTACACTACAACAGGTAGAAGTTTAATTGAACTTCAACTCCCATCATCTCAAGCCATCATGACCATTCATAGCTTGACACCATTAGTAAGGGCTTGTAAATTCTTATGTGTTATCCACACAGAAATCTATGAGGTGAGTTAGGTTGAGAAATGGTGTTTTTGTTCCCCAGTAGCTACTCAGTGACTTCCATGGGCTACTGAGGATTTAAATGCAAGCTTGGACACATTAAAATGAAAGATACTCACCTGTAAAGTGCATCCACATACTGTCTATCATTAATCAGAGCAACCTGTATACTACTAAAAGCAGGAGCCATCCAAATCCCCTGAGACTTTCTACCAGACATGAAACTAATAGCTATCCCTAGTCATTAATCCACTTGTAAGCCACTCTGTTAGCCTTTGGCTGAAGAGCGGGGTATAAATACTTAATAATAATAATAATAATAATAATAATAATAATAATGCTTTGCCCTGAGCACCTTGAACTCACAGATATTCTGCCTGTTGTGTCTAAGCTGGGGGAAAAGGCAACCTGACTATATTTAAAGATACTCCTTTCTCTGGGTCCAACCCAATTTTTGTTTTTTGTTGCATGATGGTAGATTGGCAAAACATTTCCATGTACAGTAATTATGAATTTAAAGATGTGTGAGAAATCCAATTTCCAATCAAGGTTGCATAGGCTTCTCTTAGGGCCTTTGCAGACTGCTAGAAATAGTGCAAATTGAGTCCACTTTATTGGTTAGGGTTAGGGTTAGGGAATCATGGGAACTGTATTTTATTGTGGCACCAGAGCTCTCTGACAGAGAAGGCTCAATGTCTCAGGAAAAAACAACAACAATTCCCATGATTCCCTAGCACTAACCCTAACCCTTAAAGTGGACTCAATTTGCACTATTTCTGGCAGTCTGCAAAGGCTTTTAGTCCACAATTCCCAGAGTGTTGTGGGGCAGATGCTTCTAAATTCACATGTTGATAAATGGCTGAATCCATGTCTGCGGGAAAATGTGCACATTTGAACAGTGAGCATTAAAACGCGTATACTTGTGAAATACACATACACAGAGGCACCTTGCTCAAGCAGACTTTAGTCAATGGAGGCAATATACTCAGCTACTTTGTACAGTTTAAAGCAGGGTTGGCAACCTTTCCCCTTTAAGGGCCGAGGGACTTCAGCTCCCAGAATCCCAGGAGCTATTGGCTAACATGGGACTATTGGCCAACATGGCTGAGGCTTCTGGGAGCTGAGGTCCCTCGGCCCTTAAAGGGGAAAGGTTGCCTACCCCTGGTTTAAAGCATGCACAGAAACATGTGACATTTGAAAACAAAACAGTAAAGAAAGGGATAATTCTAACCCTCTTGGAGGAGGAGGAGGAGAAAAATGGACCAGTTGAGATGAAAATGGCCAGCAATAACAACATGAGCAAGATCTACAACGTATGTGAACATGAGTTCAGCATGGCAATACTAGTTTAGAGAATATCTTGTAGCCTGTGATTTTGCTGAGCAATAGAACAATAGTTTTATCCATGTGAGTTTCACATTGTATGAGGAGGACACCTGGGAGTCCAAATATGGCTGACAACAAAGGCCTGTTGTGACTGACAATGGCTAATAATGCTTCCATAATTACCGGCATTAGTAAGGATGCAATTCCTTATTACATTTCTTCTCAAAGGTAGAAACAAGTAATTTTGGTAATTTTCTTCCCACTGCAAGCAAAGCTTCAAAAAACCCAGTTTCCAAAGGCTATTATAAATTTGGGACTTATTCCACACAAAATTTGCCTTGGTTTGTTTTGTGCAGAAAACAGCATTTTCTTTGCAGGAAGCAGCATTTTCTGTATGGAAACTAATATTTCAATGCAGAACTGTTCATCCCTATGTATAAAATGCTGTTTTCTATGCAAATGAAATGTGCAAATTTTATGCCGAATGAATTCCCAAGTATAGTATTTCCTGGACAGAAAGCAACATTTTCTGCATAGGAATTAATAGTTCTGCATTGAAGTATTATTTTCCATGTACAAAATGCTTTTTCCTGTGCAGAAAATGTTGTTTTCTGCACAAAACAATGTGTGAATTTTGTGCAGAATAAGTCCCTAACTGGCGATTTTTATCAGTCCAAGATTCTTCTCATCAGGATTTCTCAACAGTAAAAAAATAAAATAAAATAAAAATAAAAATGAAATAAACATTTTTCTTGACAATTTTTCAAATATTTTTGATTTTCTCCCCTTTGCTGGGCAGGAATTTAATTACTGGTTGATGAGGTTCAGCAGTGGAATATGAAATGGCATCATCTATGTCTTACAAGCTTCCTAAGGCATCTATTTTTCTCAGCTAGAGAGAGAATGTTAGAATAGATGTCCTGATTCATTATGTTTTCCTCAAAATCTGCATCTAATGCACAGCTTCAATTTTTTCAATCCTCCAATTCTGCTTTAGATGAAATTTGGTGGTCAGGTAGCCCTTTGCAGGATCACTTTGACAACATTAGGCTCATCTTTTCCACATTCTTTTGGCCAGCCCTCAGGTATTTCATACCAAGTTTGTTTCCAGTTCCATTATGGGTGAAATATAAAATTATTTCCCCTTAGTGAAAATTATCTGACATAATTTATTTGTAAGGTTTCAGAAAATAATATAAAGGCTATCTGCTACTTTTTCAGTTCAATTACTGCTGTTTTATTTTTTGGGGAAACCCATAGTGAATAGTTGCACAAGTCTCCCCTCACCTCAAGTATCAAGGCTATTTTCTCCTTCCTTCCCATATTATGGCCAGAGGGGATATTGCCTCATTCTCAATGAAAAAACACTTACAGGGATATCTAACAATAGTTGGAGAATGGAAATCCATACTTCAGCAAAGTGACTGCAAAGGCCCTTAGACTTGTGGTGGGTTACTTTTCCATTTTGAAGGCTGAAGATTTAAGGACAATTTCCTCCCACTTTCCCAGTGAAATATATTCAAAGGAAGGAGAAATAGTGCCACATCATTTCATCCCTGGCCATGATAAATCAACTGTAGCACTTTAATCCACTTCTTGAACATGGCAGAAATAGGTGTACCACAGAGAGTTTATATGGGTGTGACATGACGAATGGAGCTAAGTGAGCATTTCATCAACACATGTTAATGAGGAAAGGCCACTGGTGGCCTAGTATTTAGATTGTGCCTCCTAAATATTATTCTGAATTAAAGCTTTGCTTGTAGGGGCTTGTAGGGGCAAGAAAGACAAGAAATACAATGTTTGGATTAATTTTATTATTATGAGATTTCAAGATCTTAATAAAAAATATTCAGATCCTTTATTTTGAGTGTTTGTGAGAGAGGGAGTGTTTGAGAAAGTGATTGAGAGTGAGAAAAGAGAAGAAAGAGAGACTGAGGGCCTGTACAGACTGGCCATAAGGGCTGGCCTGGAGGTGGTGTTGGGGCGGGGCAACCGCACACTGTCTGTCCCAACACCACTGTCACACTGCACACCCCACCACATGGTGTGTGGCATCAGGGTGCTCCCTTGGCACAGTGTGTAGAGATGCTGCACCAAAGGAGCACAGAAGAGCCATGGGGGTGGTGGTAAAGGTGGCTTTTTGCCACTCCAAAAAGGAACGTTATTTGCCAGCTCAGAGCCAGATCAGGGCTGCAGCGTGTGGTTGCTGGGGCCCCAATCCAGTGCTCCCAGGGGTGGCACAGAGTTGCCCCTTAGGGGCTGTTTGTATTGCCTCTGAGAGAAGATGGAAAAAGTTATTACAGAAAAATTAAGTTTATGTCATCAGTGAAATATGTCAAGCAAGGCATGGTGAATGTTGATATGAGCCTGAATACTGTTAGTTAATCCTAACTAGCATGGACTCATTGAGTTAATTGTTGACAAGTGAATCAATACTTGGAAAAATGTGTTTATCTATCTAGCAAAATTATTCCAAGCAGTAAGGAGCCCCCAGCAGTGGTTTATCATCCATGTCAATGAGAAAGTAGCTCATATTCACTTAAAGCATGATGCCACAGTTTTTGCAGAGTCTGAGGACTGTGTCCAGTGCTCCATCTGATCAGGTTTCATAGAATCATAGACTTGGAAGAGACCACAAGGGCCATCCATTCCAACCCTTTGCCATGCAGGAATCTATTTTGGCCTGATAGTGTGGACAAGATGCTTTAGTTCAGGGGTAGGCAACCTTTCCCCTTTAAGGGCCGAGGGACTTCAGCTCCCAGAAACCTCAGCCATGTTGGCCAATAGTTCCATGTTGGCCAATAGCTCCTGGGATTCTGGGAGCTGAAGTCCCTCGGCCCTTAAAGGGAAAAGGTTGCCTATCCCTGCTTTAGTTGGTCTGTACCACCACATGTAAGCTTGACCCTTGCCCATCTTGACTAATAAAATTAGCAGAGGTGGACTGTTCAGGTAGGCCCACATGGTTGTAAATGCCTCACGGTGCCAGAAGGAGGTGCTGGTGCCTTGAAGGATGTAGTAACATGCCCTATTCTGAAGAAGACCTTACTGTATCCAAAGCAAAGTAGCAAATACTGTCCCATAGATAATATTCCCTTTTTGTGCAAGGGGCTGAATTGTGTATTGCCTGGGCAACTGCAGATGTTATTGGAAGGAATAGATCATATGGATGCATTTCAGTCTGGTTTTGGGCCAGGGCACCTTAGTTGCTCTGACTGAATGACAGAGGGAGTAGTGTCCTGTCTCTCAGTAGCTTTTGATACCATTGATCATGGTATCTATCCAATAGGACTAGGAGCACTGTTTTACAGTGATTCTGCTCCCACTGTTTGGGCCAGCTCCAGTGAATTCCTGCATAGCAAGAGAAACTCTGTTCACACCCATGGCCATTAAGATGTGAGGTGCCACAGGGTTCCATCTTGCTACTCAAGTTGTTCAACATCTCTATGAATCTGCTGGAGAAGTCAGAAAGGGTTTTGGAGTGGAGTGACACAAGTATGCTGATGATGCCTAGCTGTACTTCTCTTTATCATAGAAATCAGCTGATGTTGAAAAATTGCTGGATTGGTGCCTGGATGCCATAATGGCCTTAATGAGGGCCAATAAACAGAAGCCAAATCTTGATTAGAAGGATGACTGAGGAGGTGCTTAGTCTGGGAGTATTCCTAGACTAAAGTTTGTCATTGGAGGCCCAGTTAGAGTCCAAGGTCTGGAGAGCTTGGTGCCAGCTCCAACTGTTAAACCCCCTATAGCCTTTCCTGGATAGGGAAGATGATTCAGCCCCAGTCGTCCATGTATTGGTAACTTCCTGATTAGACTACTGCAGTGCACTCTACTTTAAGCTACCATTGAAGATAACTTGGAAATTACATGTAGTGCAAAATGCAGCAGGAAAATTGCTGATGAGAGTATTATATAGAAAACATATAACACCACTTTTAAACGAGCTGCACTGACTACAAATTTGCCCGCAGTCTGATGTCAAAGTGCTGTTGATAACATTTAAATCCCTATGCCTTGAGACCTTGAAACCTGAGGTTGTATCTTTTCCTATACATATCTGCCCAGGAAGTGAGATCTGCTGTAGGGTCACTCCTCTGTGTGATCCATCAGTGGGAGAGGCCCTTCTTGGCTGTGGCATTTTCAATTGTGGAATGCCCTCTGTTTGGAGGTCCAATTGGCACCAACAATAGTTTCTTTCCAGTGCGACATCAAACATGATGTTTTGTTAAAGACTTTGGGTACATGTATATGGTTTTAAACTGTTGTAGCTAACAATATGGTTTTAACTGTTGCTTTGTTTAATATGTTTTAATCTTGTTTGTATTATTTATGGATTCAATCTGGAAATCTTTTCAGTTGTTTATGATGTATGCTACCCTGAGATCCCATGATAAAGGGTGTCATAGAAATGTTTTCATCATGATTGTCCTATTGATTCAATGGGCCTACTCTTGTTGGGGACAACAACAAGGTGTTGCACTTGTAGTGTTTGAAGGTGTTTGTGCTTAAAGTGCCACAACACCAGAGTTCTAATACCTGCTTGGCCATGGAAACCCACAGGGTGATCTTGAGTAAGTCACACACTCTCAGACTCTGAGGAAGGTAAAGGCAAATCCTCCTCTGAACAAATCTGGCCAACAAATACTGTCATGAAGCTGCCAGAAGTTGGAATTTATTTGAAGGCATATAACAACAATATAGCAACAGTAGCATTGGGACTAACAAAAGAATTTATCCCATGGAGTTTCCAGATTTATATATTCAGAACGTAATGGACAGCTATTAAGTGAGTTTGTTTGTTGTTAGATTAAAACTGATCCTGCAATCACTTTTACCACCTTTTCCCATCTTGTGCCTACCAGGCAGTTTATTGTCTTTGTGTATATTGTAATTTTATGTCTTTAATGTATTACTTTCATTTCATGCTTCACAACTACTACAGTCACTGTGATGACTGGCTTTTGATGGTTACCCTTTGAGGTTAAGGGAATAAAGTAATTTTGCACTTAGATTCAATATCCATTTAATCTGCAGCTTTTGTCATTTCATGCATCTCTACTCTATGACTAGCTGTATTGGGATAGAAGACCCCATGCTGAATACAGACAGGAAAACAACAGAGAAACTCTCATGCACAGAGAAAGCTAGGATATTAGGCAGAAGGGAAGGCTAAGACCTTCTTTTGAGGCCCATTCACACTAAAGAATTATAGTATTCTTATTCCACTTTATCTGTCATGGTTCTCTCCCATAGAATCTGTTGCATCTCATCAAGTAGTCTAAAGGCCTAAGCAGACTGGCAGAAATAGTGCACATTAAATTGAGGCACTGCCCTGGCTCAGTGCTAGGGAATCATGGGAACTGTAATTTATTGTGGCACCAGAGCTCTCTGACAGAGAAGGTTCAGTGTCTCAGAAAAAAATACAATTCCCATGATTCCCTAGCACTGAACCAGGGCAGTGCCTCAATTTAATGTGCACTATTTCTGCCAGTCTGCTTAGGCCCTAAGAAAGCTTATGCTACCAGCCTCTTTCTCTTCTCAAAGGTACTTTAAGATCCCTTTGCATGACTGTGTTGTGTGAATGGGCTTGTATCCATTCTTGCATTAAATGCAAAATATGTGGGGACATCTTTGTTTATTTTATTAATATAGAAGAGCCTTCATGTTTACCATTCCTCCACTTCTTTGGTGGTATGGTATCTCAGAGCAACAATTATTTATTTCACGTGGTTGAATTGATCAAATAGCTTGGCTCTAAATGGGTGGGGTTAGATTATTAGACTGCTCATTTGGTTGTTCAGTAACAACTAAACCAAAGTGAAGTCGTAGGCTTTCATGGCCGGCATCCATAGTTTTTGTGGGTTTTTCGGGCTGTGTGGCCATGTTCTAGAAGAGTTTCTTTCTGATGTTTCACCAGCATCTGTGACTAGCATCTTCTTTCTCTGAAGATGCTAGCCACAGATGCTAACGAAACGTCAGAAAGAAACTCTTCTAGAACATGGCCACACAGCCTGAAAAACCCACAAAAACTAAACCAAAATTACTAGTCCCAGTTCTAGAAGATCCAGAAAATTTGTTGCTGAATGGTACGTTAACTCTTAGGTAATTCTCACTGATTCAATGGAGAAATTTGTTTCCCATCAAATCAACTTTGATTTAATGATGACTCTGAATGACATATTTCCAAGAACTCTGGTCAACTACTCTATGCTTTAATACATCAATGAAACTGGGAGTAATTTATAAGTCAACAAATGGTTCTCTGAAGAATCTTTTCCCAGCATTATCATCATTTCTGTGCTAAAGCAAAATTTAAATATTAACCAAACTGCTCATTCTTACAGTATGTTCTTTCAGGGAGCTGTTCCTTATGTTATATATTGTTTTACTATTTGTAACTTAGGAATGATTTATGTGTGAAATACCCAGAATCATTTTTTCTTTAAAAATTGGGATTCAAGGCATGGAAAATAAAAGCAACATTATTTGTGAGGCCATCTCTTCACATACCATACATCCTTTTCCTTCACAGGCAGAGGAGCAAAGACATTTACATACCTCTAATTCCAGATGTATAGAACCCAATATAAGATACACCATTTTGGCAGATGAAGTAGAAAATTATCATAAGCACCTCACACTAACCTTGGCAATAAATAAATAAATATAATATAAGGATTGGAATCCTCTTGGTGACTTGTGCTTGTGAGTCTAGTGTAGGGTTTTCTTCAGTCAGAGATTGTAGAAAGAGTGATCCAGTACCTCCTTGCAAAATGTTTTTCCCCTCATCTGTATTGGTGGTAAAGTGCAATAGGGCTATATTTTATGCCAGTTAAAAAGCTTTACACCTTCTCCTTTCTAGAGGAGGAGATGAGCTTCTTCACTTCCATCAACAGATTAGCCTCTTTTTGATGCATTTTGTTATCTGTTCACATCACAATTATTCTCGTTCATTGGATCCATATGCATTCTGTTCCTTTCCTTATTTAAATAGAAACACTGATGGAGTCTGAATTGATGACAGTTAATGAGAAAAATATGATGGGGTTATACTGATGAAAAATGGCAAGCCAATGTGCAACAGTGGTGAAAAAGGCCAATTTCATGCTAAGGGTCCATTAGAAAAAGTAAAACTGCAAGTATTGTTTTCCCTGAATTTCTGACCTCATTGGTTCATGCCATTGAATGACAGAAGGGTGAGGGCAGGGAGATGGGGCCCTTTCATGCTACACACTTATGACACTATAATTCCAACTGCCATGGCAATATTTATGGATTCCTGGGATCTGCAGTTTAGTGAGGGGCATTTAGAATTCTCAGCCAGAGAGTTCCAATGTCTCACCAAACTATGTATCCCAGCATTCCATATAATGCAGCCATGAGAATTAGAATACAATCATGGTGCAAGAATTTTATATACGTATATGAAAAGGTCCCAGGATCTAAAATACCTGGGGCATTTTATTACAGGGAAATAAATATTAACAACAACAATTGGTACATGCAAGAACAAATCCAATGAAAATACACAAGAAAGTACACAAAGAAAGTACACAAAGCACATTGGGTTTACAGAATCTGCTGTCCAAGGTATCATGAAAATTTTAAAGGGGGATTTAACAAATTTGTGGAACACAGGACTATCAATGCTTATGTTGGTGGGATGGATTTGTAGGATCCTCAGGTTCAGAAGTAGTACGTCACTGACTACCAGTGGCTGAGGGGCAACACTGGGTAAAGTGAGTTTGCATTCATAACCTGCTTGTAGGCACACAGCCATCAACAGTCAAGATGTTGCAGGAAGCAGAAAGTTGGGTGAGACAGATAGCCTGTGCAGACCAGCCTAAAGGGCCAGTCTAGGGTGCAGTTGGGGTGGGGTGACTGCATGCCGGCTGCCCTGACTCCACCCTGACACCACCGTCCAGCACATGCCCCATTGTATGGTGTGTGGCATCAGGGCACCCCATTGGCACAACATGTAGACATGCTGCACCAAAGAGGCACAAAAGAGCCATGGCAGCGGTGCTAAGGGCAGGTTTTTGCCACGCCAAAAAGGAGCAGCATTTGCCAGCATCTGGCACTCCCAGGGGCCGTACAGAGCCACCCCTTATGGCCCCAGAGCATTCTTTTTCATTGAGCAGTGCTCTTCTTGTTGGAGCTGGGATGTTTTATTTATTGACTTATTTAACTACATGTTGCCTTGAGGATTCTGGGCAATGTAATCCAAAATCATAGCCCAGCTTGGGTTCTTTCAAAATAATTACTACTTGATGCACCTCTTGTTAATCACTTTGTTTTGAACAGCCATGCTATCTTTTCCTAGCAAGTAGCTGAACAAGAGGGACTGTCTTTTGATACTCAGAGCTTTCAACTTTTTCCTTATATTTTTAGCTCAGTCTGCAGTTCAGAGTTTCTGATTCAATATGCTCAGGAGTCAACATTTGCCGATAAGTTACTAAGGAGAAGCCATCTGCTAACCTTTGATCTAAGCAACAGAAAAGCAGCTGTAGCTTGGACACAGTGATTTAATGGTTGGTGACCATTAACCAACAATCACTGCTCGGTGTATAAAAATAACCCACCTGCTCCAGTTAAAAGTCTGAATTAAAAAAATGTTTTTAACCTATATGTTTGTATAGCATGCATTATTACAGAAATGGGAGGTGAGCCAATGCAAAATATTAATTGATTAGGAATTCTGGTCTGTTATACCTGGAGCCCAATCCTTAGGGTCCTCTAGAAATACACATGCCTTTCTCTACCTCTACATCTTAGTAAATTAGCTAAACCAGCATTAGGATGTAATTGTGAGTCTTAAAATGTCATGCCAATCCCAATGATAATTATATTTTCAAAAGAGGGTTACAGTGGTGAGATCTGTAGTGATATTTGGCTTAGGGAGGTTTTGACTATGCTACTCTTAATTATACTGACTCATGCTGCCAGATTTAAACTAAAGAAATGGAGAGAGAGAAAAAGAAAAAAAGAAAGCAAAAAGAAAAGAAGGGATGGGTGGGAGGATGGGAGGGAGGAAATAATTCCAAAGAAACTAGAGAATGTAAGGGTTTTTTAAAAGTTAAATATCAACAAAGTTGAAACAGATACTTTATTCCTCTGTTGATATGATTATCATATCTATCATATCTAACACAGTCTTTCAGGGGGAGTGTGGACTATCAACCATGACTGAATTCATATTTGTTCCAGCAACAAGGCCAGATGCAAAGAGAGTATGAAAACCTTAAGATACCTGCTTGCTCATCATGCTTTGGACTTTGTTCTGATGTGCATATTCACAAATGTAATCTGATGATTGAAACATCAACTAATGAGTTATAGGTGTGATCAGGTTTGCCATCAATGATACAGTGTGCTGTAGTGGTTAAAGTATTGGACTGGGGTTGGGAAATCCATGCTTAGTTTTCATTTATTTATGACCTCCTATTAGATGAGGATGCCAACCTGGTTTGCTTTACAGAGACCTGGATGGGAGAGGATAGTGCTATAACTTAGACGCAGGCCCTCCCAGCTGGTATTCTGTTAGTATACCATCCACCTCATTCTCTAACAGACTCCCTAACTGAGCTGACACAGCTGGTCTCAGAGTTGCTGTTGGAGTCGCCTAGACTTTTAGTCTTGGGTGACTTTAACATTCCACTCAAGACCAGTTTGCCAAATCTAATAGGTGCGGCTCAGGAGTTCATGGAATCCATGACAAACATGAGCCTATTCCAATTGGTCATTGAGCCCACACATTGTCATCGAGGTCATACCCTCGATGCAGTCTTCAGTATAGAACAGGAATATCCGTGGGTGAGGTAATTAAAACCTCTGCATTGTCATGGACAGATCATTTCCTGATCAAGGCTGAACTAAGAACCATTGTCCGCCCCACTGGGGATGGTGGACCCATTAAAATGATCCACCCTTCAAAGGCTAATGGAACCAATTGGATTCCAGAAAGCCTTAGAGGGTTTAATGGTTGGTAATGCCGGTGATTCTGTTGAAGCTTTGGTTAATACCTGGAACACCGATCTCGCCAAAGCTATCGACACAATTGCTCCCAAGCGTTCTTTCCAACCCGCTTCAAATCATAAACCATGGTATACTGAAGAGCTTAGGAAGATGAAGCAGGTTGTACAATGATTAGAGTGCATCTGGCAGAAAACTCAACTCTTATCTGACAAGACTCATCATAGGAAATTTCCTTGTTCCTATAGAGAGGCAATACGTGCAGCGCCAAAATCCTTCTCCTCTGTATGTATTGTGTCTGCTGTTTAGGGTGGTAAGGGAACTGATACAGGTTCCACCTGTGCAGAACCCATTACTTAACCCTACAACACCTGCTGTGATGCGTTTAACAACTTCTTTGCAGATAAAATCTCTCAGATAAGGGCAGACTTAGACGTCAGTGTTGTAAAAGAATCAATTGACGAGTATCCAGCAACTCTGTTGATTAAATTATACTGGCTCAATTTCAATTCGTGAGTACTGATGATGTGGACAAGCTTCTTGGTAGAGTGAGGAAAACAACCTGCCCTCTTGATTCTTTTAGTCTTAGGCGACTTCAACCTTCTACTCGAGACCAGTTTGTCAAATCTAATAGGTATGGCTTGAGAGTTCATGGAATCCATGACAAACATGGGCCTATCCCAATTGGTCATTGAGCCCACGCATTGTGCAGGTCATACCTTCGATGCGGTCTTCAGTATGGAACAGGAATATCCATGGGCTGGCCATCCAAGGGGAAGATGCCTTGAGGATGTTTCTTAGAGACATCATCAATGCATCCCTTAGGGAAGGTCATATTCCATCCTGTTTGAAGGAAGCAGCAGTGAAGCCGCTTCTGAAAAGACCTTCCCTGGACCCCCTGGACATGAACAGCTATAGGCCAGTTTCCTTGCTACCTTTTCTGAGCAAAGTGATCGAGAGGGCGGAAGCTCTTCAACTTCAAGCTGTCTTGGAGGAAACCGATTATCTAGATCCATTTCAAAGTGGCTTTAGGACAGGATATGGAGTTGAGACTGTCATGGTCACCTTAGCTGATGACCTTTGTCTGGGCATCGACAGGGGTAGTGTGATCCTGTTGGTGCTATGTGACCTCTCAGCAGCTTTTGATACAATAGATCATGACATCCTCTTGGATCACCTGAGAAGGCTGGGAATCAGAGGCATTGTACTGCAATGGTTGCATTCCTTCCTCTCAGGCAGATTCCAGAGGGTGATGCTCGGGGACAGTCGCTCTTCAAGGAAAGAGGTTAATTGTGGTGTCCCACAAGGTGCCATCCTGTCCTCAATGCTATTCAATATATATATGAAACCGCTGGGAGAGATAATCTGGAGACATGGGGCAGGGTGTTATCAGTATGCTGATAACACCCAGATATATTTCTCCATGTCTCAGTCTTCAGTTTTGACTTCAGATGGTGTCTCTCCCCTCAATGATTGCCTTAAACCAGTAATGGACTGGATAAGGAAAAAAACAGATCGAAACTGAATCCAGATAAAACGGAGGTACTTACAGTAGTGGTCCCGAAACCAGGTATTGGGATGCAACCTCCAGTCCTGGATGGTGTCCCACTCTCCTCTAAGGACTGTGTTCACAGTCTGAGAGTGCTCCTGGATCCTTTGCTCCAGATGATAAATCAGGTAAATTTGATGGTCAGGAGTGCCTGTTATCAACTTTGGCTGATACACCAGCTGCACCCTTTCCTGGAAGTTAGGGATCTTGAAACTGTGGTGCATGTGCTGGTAACCTCTCGTCTTGATTTTTGTAATGCGCTCTATATGGGCTCCCCTCATACTTGGTCTGGAAACTTCAACGAGTACAGAATATGGCAGCCAGGCTGGTCTCAGGTACATCGAGAAGAGACTATATAACACCAATCTTAAAATCACTTCACTGACTGCCCATTAGTTTCTGGGCCCAGTACAAGGTGTTGGTTATCACCTTTAAAGCCCTAAATGGCTTGGGTGCAACCTATCTTCTGGACTAAAAGAGAGACAGCATGGTGTAGTGGTTTGAGTGTTGGACTAACAGATTGGGCTGTCATAAGCTGGAAACAACTTGAAGGCAACAACAACAACAAAAATAAATAAATAAATAAATAAATAAATAAATAAATAAATAAATCTGCTGCCATAGACTGCATTTCAGTTCAGATCATACATTAGGGTCATTGCTGAGCACACAGATACTTATAGAAAAACTAAGGGATGATCCATGCATCTCTAAATTCAGTCCCTGGTCATATGGGAGTGGGGATCCCCATGTTATTAAACTGCAACTGTTAGTAGTGGTTGGCAGTGGCCTAACTAGCTGGGATCTCTGGGACATGCAGTCCTATAACATGAGGGCTGCATAGTTCTGACCTCCACTTTATGGAGTAGGATCACTGAGAAGGTGCAAGGCCCAGAGAAACATCTTTTGAAACCATGCCTCCATTTAAGAAGTAGGACAGAATGGAAACTTAATTTATGCTATTAATATAATTTTATATTAATTTATATTAGTTTGCCATTCAGTTTATCCTAGCAGACACTGTGCTAAATATTAGTAACAAATAAATTATCACACTATGCTTCTCAAAATAAGAGCTGCATTATTTACACCTGCTACAAATAATGTGCAAGACAGAATTTAGCAATGAATAGCAATGGATATGTATTTAGAATGTCTTGTAGTGAATGTGGCACATTTTAATTGAATTAACTTATGTTGGTAAGAAAATGATGCTCTTAGCTTATTTGTAGACCCTAATCTCTCACATTGTGCAAGCTGGAAGAAGAAGGAAAAAAACAGTGGTGCTGAAATAGGAGCCCAAAAAATAGGGAAGGGAGGGCCATTGAGATGTAGTGGTTTGAGCATTGGACTATGAATCTGGAGATCAGGGTTCAAATTCCCACTCAGCCATGGGAACCCATTGGGTGACTTTGGTCAAGTCACAGTCTCTCAGCCTCAGGGGAAGGCAGTGGTAAACCCCCTCTTATGAAACTTGACAAGAAAACCCTATGATAACCTATCAACCCCTTGGAGTTGCCAGAAGTTTAAAAAAAATGACTTGGAGGCACACAACAACAAGAATAAGAAAAGACCACAAATAGAAGTGACATCAGCATCACAATTTGTGAACACTTCTTTCAAGACTGGGAGATCTCACCACTATGGAAGTTAGAGCATTCTTTCACACAAAAGTTATACTACTTTTATGCCACTTTGCTGCCCTAACTTCTCTGAATGAATTCTGGGAATTGTAGTTCATTGAATTATAATTCACTGTTCCTCAGCTCACACACTTCCAATTGGCTATCTCATACCCTTCAAGTGTCCCAATTTAGTGGGATTAGTCCCAATTAATTCTCTGTCATCTCACTAATTCAGCTGTTTTTAAAATGTCCCAGGTTCTCTCTTCTGCTTTCCTCCATTGTTTTCAGTTTACTTCAATAGCTGCAAACGGAGATCAAAGTTAAAAGTAGTTTGCACTCCATTAATTCAGCAAAAATGTGTTGTGACATACAAAAGTGTATCAAGCATGTTGTATATCTTCCCTCCCTATCATTCACCTCAAATATTTGCTTTTTCCTGGATCGGATGCTTTGGTGAATTTAGGATGGTTAAATATGCATTTAGAGTGAGAACAACACATATTTCTCATTTTGCAGTTATTGTACTAAGTACTCTCTAGTTTTGAGCCCCAAAACAATATCATCATTATGCAACCTGTGGAAACCCTTTGGCTATTTGAGAAAAGTGTCAGCATTGGGTTTTCCTGGGACGGAGGTGTCAACACATAACAGACTCTGCACATCATGAGAGTAGATATGTGATAAGCATTTAAGCGGCAACAACACAAACTTTGGTAAATTCCATTAGGGAATAAAGGCAAATAGTCTTCTAATCACTTCCACCTCCATGTGATTATTCCTAACAGCATCTCTCAATGTTCCACAATGTACTTCTTTAATAAATACCAGTAGCTCTAAACGAACACTCTCATTGCTCTTGACAATTTGATGTATATATCAAATAAAAGAATGAAAATAATATTTTAAAAATTCACAGAAAATCAACATTTCCTACAGGGACAAGTTTCCAGTTTCATGGACAGCATTTTTTGTTCAGAAAGCACCAGAAATGTTTACTTTGCAGAAAATGCTGTTTGCTATATAAATGAAATGCTTTTCGCCCTACTTTCTTTCAGTGAATCTACACTTCAGAAATAAAGTAGTTTGTCGCTACATTAACTGCCATGACTCCATTCTACAGAATCCTGGGATATGTAGTGTTGTGAGACACCAGCACTCACTGGCAGAAAGGCTGAAAGCCTTATAAAATTTCAAATTCCAGGAGTCTGTAGGCACTTAAAGTGGTGTCAAACTGCATTATTACTACAATGTTTCTCTTTCTCTTTCTCTTTCTCTTTCTTTCTTTCTTTCTTTCTACAGAATAGGTCCTGAATGGCAAATCATTTTTTGAAAACAGAACAATTTGGGACACTCTTCTCACAAGAAGAAAACAAAATGCTAAATGATTCATTCTTAGTGGCAGGAATAAAACTGATGATTGACATCCCCAGTCATTACTGAAATGCTTGGTGTAAAATTGGTTTCACCCTTCACCAAAATAAAACCTTTTGCTGTTCTGCCTCCCAGCTGAAACCTAAAGGGGCTAGTATTCCAGTTTCAACCATAGGTGTGGGCAAGAAGACTCGTCATAAGAACTTTCTTCGTTCCTATCAAGAGGCAATACATGCAGCGCAGAGATCCTTCTGTTCTGCACGTATTGCGTCTGCAGAGTTTTGCTTGACAGAGCTGTTTAGGGTGGTAGGGGAACTGATGTGGGCTCCGCCTGCAAAGAACCCCTTGCTTCACCCAACAACAGCCTGTTGTGATGCATTTAACAACTTCTTTGCAGATAAAATCTCTCAGATAAGAGCCGACTTAGATGCCAGGATTGATACAGAACCGGGTGATGAGGTGTCCAGCAACTTCGTTACTGAGATTTTACTGGATCAATTTCAATCTGTGAGTACTGATGACGTGGACAAGCTCCTTGGTAAAGTGAGGAAGACTACTTGTCCTCTTGATCTTTCCCTTCATGGTTGGCTGTCCAGGGTGGGGATGCACTGAAAGTGTTCCTGAAGGACATAATCAATGCATCCCTTAGGGAGGGCTTTGTTCCATCTTGTTTAAAGGAAGTGGTGGTTAAGCTGCTTCTAAAAAAGCCCTCCCTAGACCCCTTGGATATGAATAATTACAGGCCTGTTTCGCTTTTACCATTTTTGAGCAAAGTGATCGAGAGGGCAGTGGCTCTTCAACTCCAAGCCGTCTTGGATGAAACCAATTATCTAGATCCATTTCAAACCGGCTTTAGGACTGAGTTTGGAGTTGAGACTGCCATGGTTGTCTTGACTGACGACATGCGTTTGAGCATTGACAGGGGTAGTGTGGCCCTGCTGGTGCTCTTAGATCTCTTAGCGGCTTTTGATACAATCAATCACAGCATCCTCTTGGGTTGCCTGAGGGGATTGGGAATCAGAGGCACTGCATTGCAGTGGTTCCGTTCCTTCCTCTCGGGTAGATCCCAGAGGGTGCTGCTTGGGGACAGTAGCTCCACCAGGAAGGAGTTTAAATGTGGTATCCCATAAGGCACCATACTGTCCCCGACGTTATTTAACATCTATATGAAAAGCCGCTGGGAAAGATTACTCGGAGACATGGGGCTGGGTGTTATCAGTACGCTGATGACACCCAGATATACTTCTCCATGTCCCGGTCATCAGCCTCGGCTTCAGATGGCATCTCTCCTCTTAACAACTGTCTTAGGGCGGTAATGGACTGGATGAGGAAAAAAAGATTGAAGCTGAATCCAGAGAAAATGGAGGTACTGATAGTGGCGGCCCCGAAACCACGTATTGGGATACAACCTACAGTCCTGAACGGGATCACATTTACCACGAAGGACTGTGTTTGCAGTTTGGAGGTGCTCCTTGACTCGTCGCTTCAAATGATTAATCAGGTGAATGTGACGGTCAGGAGTGCCTGTTATCAGCTTCGGCTGATACGCCAGCTGCACCCTTTCCTGGAAGTAAAGGACCTTGAAACTGTGGTACCTGCTCTGGTAATCTCCCATCTAGACTTCTGTAATGCGCTCTACACGGGGTACCCTCGTGCTTGATCCGGAAACTCCAATTAGTCCAGAATATGGCAGCCAGGTTGGTCTCCGTTACATTTAGAAGAGACCATATTACACCGGTCTTGAAAAGACACCACCGGCTGCCGATTAGTTTCCGGACCCAGTACAAGGTATTGGTTATCACCTTTAAAGCCCTACATGGCTTGGGTCCATCCTATCTCCGGGACCGTCTCCTTCCGTATAATCCTACCCATACACTACGGTCCTCTGGGAGGAATTTGCTTCAACCTGTTAGGACTAGACTGTCAACAACCTCCCAGAGGGCTTTTTCTGAAACCGCTCCCAGTTTATGGAATGGCCTGCCAGACGAGATCCGTCAAATTACCAACCTTGACAGCTTTAAAAAGGCTGTCAAGACAGATCTCTTCCAGCAGGCCTTTCCTGATTAACTTCCAGCCAAGGGAAAAAGTAAATCTCCCTTACCTACTGCTACACCTCACCACGCTACTTCATACTCATGGGCTGCCTATTAAATTGGCCTTAATATCTTTTGATGTAATTTATCACATTGTTATTGTTATTAATTAGTTTTAATTGCATGATGTTTAATACTGTTTTAACGGGAGGGAGGGTCTGGGTTTGGAAGGGTATATTGTGAGATTTTATTGTTGTAAGCTGCCCCGATTGCTTCAGTAGAGGGGCGGGATAGAAATTATTATTATTATTATTATTATTATTATTATTATTATTATTATTATTATGAAAATCATTTGTGTCCATGTTCTTGGATTACCTATCCCATGTTGTAGATGGTGTGTTTGCCCCATGCTTAAGCAGAAATGTTTTCATGAATGGTCCCTCTGAAGTACTTTCTCTATACTTCACATCACATATCTGCCATGGCATAGATTGTATTCCCTCAAAATGCCTGCTTCTAAAATGGGAAACAAACAATCTTGCTACTGTATTCTGTGTTCTGCTGGTAGTTTTCAAACAGAAGAAAGCTCTGCTTTGAAATGCACCAGGAAGGTTCCATTTCCTTGTGGTTATCTGTACAACCCAGCTCTGAACTTTCAACTGCAGCTGCCTAAGAAGAAGAGAAACAATGAGAGGAGGAAAGAAAATAAAGAACAATGAAGGGATGTGGACAAAAGGAATGTTTGGAGCCCATGGTTTAATGGTAGATAATGATTAGCATTGTGTTTCCCTTTTATATCAATACAAACAGATGTCTGATTTATGTCATTTGGCTTGTGTGTGGCTTTTTGGATTCTTACTGATAGAGGGGAGCCATGCAAAAGAGGCCTGTGTGCTCAATATAATTTTCCAAGAAAAAGCACACAGTTCCATGTCCAGAGTTATGAGAGGGAGAGATGAGATAGCAAACCCCTCTTGGTCACGCTGGCCAGAAGAAGGTGACCAGATGTCATAACTGCCAACGAGGACTAGACACCACAAAATGTAGGGCATTTAAGAAATAAAAGCTAAAAACATGAATATAAATATAGAAATTCATTTCATTTGATTTATTTACAGCTATATTACATATATTGCATTTTATTATGTACTCAACCATATTTTTTTCTGAGGAACTTATCTTCATTAAAATGCCTTGTTGGCTAGCAATATACTTATAGAACTTTGAGTAAAACAAATGCTTAAAATTGTACTTGACTTAGCAACAAACCCTTGACTGAATCTACATTTAAATTATTACTTTCATTTCTAGTTTTCCCATTTGCTCTCTCATCCCTCCTGCTTCTTCCTCAACTCAAATCGTACATTTTTGCCACTGATCTGCTTCATCAACTCAGATCCTCCTTTCCTTTCCACAGTCCCATCAGAAAACACAGGGACACACAAAAACAAAACCACCACACGGTCAACAATGGTCTTCTCAGCCCTTACTTGGACTTAAATTCTTGTCTCTGCAGCCTAAACCTTGCTGCCTCCTCACTGTTTTCTTTGACTCTCCAATGCAGGCAACATTTTTTTCTATAGTCATTAGGGGTGTATTGTTGCAAGGCTAAACATTTTGGCCATGTTTATTACTTGCCAAAAACTAACAAGCCCTATACTGCAGCCACTCACTCATAGACCACAAGGTTGCGAGTTCAATACCAGCCAGGGCTGAGGCTCGACTCAGGCCTGCATCCTTCCGAGGTCGCTAAAATGAGTACCCAGCTTGTTGGGGGGCAATCAGCTCACAGTTGTAAACCGCTTAGACATCCCATAGCATGATATGAAGCGGTATATAAATAAGCTGCTTTGCTTTGCTTTGCTTTTGCAGCAGCAGTAATAAATCTGTTGAGCTACCTCTTCCTTGCTTGTTGAGGCACCAGATGACATATGGCTCAAAATAGAGGACATTTTGACATTCCTCCCATTCCTCCCAGATCCCTGGCCATAAAGTTGAAATGTAGGACATGTCTGAGGAAAAGGAAAAGGAGGACCTCTGGCTGCCCTGGCCAGGACTACATGTCTTTTTCTGTGTGTTCTCGCATCCTACACCTCTTTCTTGCATTAGGGATGTAAAGAATATTCAAAAGTATTGGAAAAATGATTGGGAAACTTGTTTCTGTACTGGAAACATTGAGAAAGAGAAACCTGGTCTGATGAGAATGTTCAGTTTAGAACTTACTCTGTGAAAAAATTGCATGTGGCTATTTTGTACAGAAATCAGCATTTTCTGTGTAGAAAAATACTAATTCCATGTAGAAATATTATTTTATGTGCAAAAAATATGATGTTTCCTGCAGAGAAAGCAATATTTTCTGTGTAAGAATATGTACATTTTGCAAAGATTAATTAAAGCATGGGGGGGCAGGGAAAAGTATTTTATGTGCAGAAAATAATCCTTTTGCAGGGAAATAGTATTTTCTTTGCAGAACATGCTGTTTCCTGTTCAGGTTTTTTTGCACAAAAATGTCCTAGGCAAATTTTACACAGAATAAATCCTGAACTGCAAATAGTCTTTGAAAGCTACACAATTTTTGAAAACTTTGTCATAGTAGGAAGACAACTGGTACATGCTGTATCCTTATTCCTTCAAGAATAAAATTAGTAAAGAATTACATCTTCATGTGACAGTAACCACTCTGTTGAATGTTATAGTCCTACACACATGTTATCCACAGAATGGATAACACCTGGATAGTGGAAATCTGAGAGTGGACCCCTCCTTCAAATATTACATACTTTTTTGGGGGGGGGGGGGGAAGAGACACAGTCTGTTGTATGAGTGGAAGGCATTTATATACAATTTATATTAGTTTGCCATTCAGTTTATCCTAGCAGACACTGTGCTAAATATTAGTAACACAATTGCTTGTAGGGATGGGAAAATGTGATTATTTTCCTATCACTCTATCCCCCAATTTTCTTTTTCAGCCACATTTCCTTTGAGCCATTTCCTTTCCACCAATTTTCCCTTTGAATCATTTTTGTGTCAATATGTGGATTTTGGCAAAAGAAGAAGAAAGATTCTCCACGAAAATTTGTACACATGTCCTTATGTGTTTCTCCTAATATTTGCATTTTGGGGCATACATTTCTATATTTGTGCATATTTTGCATGTGGTTTATCTGAATATAACACATTTTTGTGCTCTTTTCCTTACCAGATATACTTTGTGCAGAGTTTAATACTGAAAATGACATTTTGAAATTTTGATAAAGAAACATTTTGGCATGCAAGTGCCTCCTGCCAGAAATTGCAGACTGATTAGGTTTCATATATTCAGATCAAATGAATTACTCCTCCATCTCTATATCTTAGGCTCCTTGATCATACCTCTGTATTTTTGCAACTCTTGTTCTAGAATAATTTGACCAAGTATACATGGATGAGTTTGTGAGGAGTTGGCTCTGGTAGCCTTGGCTTCTATGATGGTGTGTGTCTTTAGAGCTTGGTAATCACTAGAGAGGATTTAGAAAGTGAAATTGGTTAAATGAGCCTGAGAGGCTCCTGCTAAAGTGATTAAGGAGTGCATGCTGCATGTGTAAACCATTTGGAGATCCATAGGGAGGGAGGGCTTTTCATAAATACAAAATTGCCATTTAATAATTAATTCTTATTTTTATAAGCTGCAAGGGAAATTGAGAGGAACAGTCTTCATCTATTTTTCAAGTGGAATTTCCAAGGGAATAATTAATTGCTCATTTATTTATGTGGCTGTCTAGGAAGAGAGAACGAGAGAGAGAGAGATGGTTTGTGAAAGGACTATGCCAGATTCAGCCTGTTTGAAGGTGACTTCTTACCAAAGAAAGTTCTGGATGTGATGGGAGATGCCTTTACAGACTGCCAGAAATAGTGCAGCTTGAGGCCACTTTAACTGTCTTGGCTCAGTACTAAGGAATCATGGGAACTGTAATTTATTTGTGGCACCAGAGCTCTCTGACAGAGAAGGCTCAATGTCCCAGAAAAAAATACAGTTCCAATGATTCCCTAGCACTGAACCAGGACAGTTAAAGTGGCCTCAAGCTGCACTATTTCTGGCAGTCTGTAAAGGCCCGAAGTCACCTAGAGCTGATGATGGATCTCTCTATTTCTTTCTTTCATATATGCATATCAACTAATCTCAACTGGCCTAGAATTAACCATTTTTTAAAAAAGAAAACTACCTCAGGTTATTCCCTCCTTCCAAATTTTAATGCAGATAAATCTAGATCAGGGGTAGGCAACCTTTCCCCTTTAAGGGCCAAGGGACTTCAGCTCCCAGATTCCCAGGAGCTATTGGCCAACGTGGGACTATTGGCCAACATGGCTGAGGCTTCTGGGAGCTGAAGTCCCTCGGCCCTTAAAGGGGAAAGGTTGCCTACCCCTGATCTAGATCATCCCCCCCCCCACATCCATCCATCAAATAATTTAGTGCATGGTGATAGCACTGTGGGAGACAGTGTGGCATAGTGGTTTGAGTGTTGGACTTCGACTCTGGAGACCAAGCTTCGAATCCTGGCTTGACCATGAAACCCACTGAATGACTTTGTTCAAGTCATACTTTCTCAGCTTCAGCAGAGGCAATGGAAAACCTCCTCTGAACAAATCTTGTCAAGTAAACCCCATTTTTGGTCGCCATAAGTTGGAAACAACTTGAAAGCAATGGCAAACCCAATTTAAGGAACTGGCCAAGAAAACGCCATGATAGGCCTTGGGGTTGCCAGATGTTGGAAATGACTTGAAGGCACACAACAACAGCAATAACAACAACAACAACACTGGAACAGGAAAGTCAATGCTCTCCCCAAATTTCCAATGAACATCATCTGCTTCTACCTTCTCTTTGCTGTGTGTGTTGTGGTGGGCAGGACACATAGGTCCCATATAATTTCATCTCCCAATTTTTTTCCTTAATAAATATCCTGAAGGTATCAGATCCTGCCTGATCTTGGAAGCTAAGCAGTGTCGTTCTCCTTTGGCACTCAGATGGGAGACCACCATGGAATGCTAAGTATTGTAGGATATATTTCAGAGGAAGGCAAAAACAAAATCAGCTCTATATAGTCCTTGCATAAGAAAACTCTGAAATGTATGAGGTTGTCATTAATAAATTAACAAGAAACTTGAAGGCACATATACTTACAGGGTTAGAAAGGAGCAGTGGCATAGTGGTTTAAGTGTTGAATTAAGACTCCAGAAGAACAGATTTCATATCTCTATTCATTCACAGAATCCCACTGGGTGGCCATGAGCAAGTTATACTTTCTTAGATATAGAGGAAAGCCATGGTAAACCTTCTCCAAAATAAATCTTGCCAAGAAATTTCTATGATAGAATTGTCATCAGTTGGAGTCAACTGAAAGACATCTAAAAACAAAAGAGAATTAAAATATTGACATGATCCATTACAATTTCAAGGTTCACAGCTGTCCAGCTCTGACATCTGTACATGTTGATAGGGAATAAATGGCTTGGACAATTCAGTTATATATCTTTACACTTTAGTATCTTGCCTAGTTATTTCATAGCTGCCATTTCCATTCCTAGTTGTCTTCTGATTTCTTGACTTCGGTCTTGGTTTGATCAATACTTGATAATACACATCCAGATTAGAACCATAAATAATTTAACAAGATAAGATCACATTGTGCACAACAATTAAAACAATATAGTTAGCAACTGGATTTCAACCAATCCATCTTTTTTATGGAAGCTGTACAAGGTTCATTAGCCTCTCACCCAGCATTGACAGACTGCAAACCCTGGGAGGCCCTACCAAGACCATTTACTGGCAAAGAGGAAAATGTGGGAAAGCAACAAGACAGAAACTATCTTGGCTGCAGTCCTTCCTTGAGAGAAAAGAAATGGGATCCTTGCCCCAGATGTCCAGCAGAATACTAGAGATCTGGGAGTGCTACCTAATGTTTCTTCTTCCTGGAGGCAGAATTACAACCAGGCACTGCCTGGTAGCTCCCTTCGCACAGCCAGTAAAAAGTGATGTCAACATCCACAGGGCATGAACGCTGCTCTGGGGATAGGAGTACCAAAGAGATGCATGTGCAGAGCATGAGACCTCCATACACTCTGATGTAGGATCTTAGCATATGAGTCTGGAATAGACATAGAATCCTAGAAACCTAGAATCCTAGAGCTAATGGAGACCACAAGGGCTACCCAGCCCATCCCCTTGCCAAGCAGGGATTTACAATCAAAGCGCTTCCCACAGATGACCATCCAGCTCTGTTTAAAAACCTCCAAAGAAGGAGACTTCACCAACCTCCATGTCAGCACATTCCACTGTTGAACAGCTCCTACCTTCAGCTCCTACCTTCCTGTAGCTTGAATCTATTGTTCCATGTCCTATAGTCTCTGAAGCAGCTGAAAACAAGCTTGCTCCATCTCCAATATGACATCCCTTCAAATATTTATACATGGTTAACATGTCACTGCTTAAAATCCTATTCCCCAGGCTAAATATACTCAGTTTCCTATGACACTCATCATAGGTAATGGTTTCCAGACCTTTTACTTTCAAATATTTAAACATAGCTATCATGTCACCTCCTAACCCTCTTTTTCCAGGCTAAACATACCCAACTCCCTAAGCTGCTCCTCATAGGGTATGGTTTCCAGACCTTTTCCCATTTTAGTTGCCTTCCTCTGGACATTTTCCAGCTTGTTAATATCCTTCTTACCAGGAAGGAATAAGGTGAAAAACAGGCAGGAAGGAAAAGAATCTGAAAAACCCTTTGTGGGGAAGCCAGCTCAAGGAGACCCACGGATGAGTTTTGTTTTGTTTTCTTGCAAAATGACAGGGAAGATGGCCTCTGCACTGCATTTCAAAGGAGATTTTTTAAAAAGCATCATTAATAATAATGGGTGGTTGTCCCATGAAAGAGAAAAGTAGTAAATCCACAGGGAATTATTCTGAGAACCTTGAAGACAAATTGCTATCTGCCGATAAGTCACTTTTGCTATCTTTCTTTTTACTTTAAATGGATTTTCAAAGTGAAGCTAATAGGTTCAATAGCCATCTGCTTGCATTAAGGATTCAGAGTGAAATAGTTTTCACTCTTTTGCTCATTTGGTTGTTGCATTTGATTTTTAAAGAGTTAGGCATGTGCCAATAAAGACAGCCAAAAGGATTTACCAGATTAATATTTCTCTATGACAACATTGCAGGAGTATGAGGAGGTGACGGGAAGGTGTTAAGATCACAGGATGTACTTTCTCTGACTTTCAGCAATCTTTTGACCCTCTTGGTGGTACTAGTTTATAGATAATCCACTTACTACAGCCTTCTGCCTATATGCACACCCATCCATCCATCCACCCACCCACCCACTCCTCAGCAGCTCTTGGAAATGATCTACTCATATGGGCATTGGGCTGTGGATAGCCAAAGGACCCAAGAGACAAGGCATCCATGATCTCCATTAATTGGGAAAACACCCTGCCCCAAATAAATAAATAATAATAATAATAATAATAATATACATCTCACCCTTTTCCCAAAATAACATGTGGTGAACAACATTAAAAAACACATAATAGCATAACACAGTAAATGTGTATCTTACATTTTTGCTTAAGGGATTAAGGAATGAAAAGAATACTCACAATTGTCTTCAACCTCAAAGAGGAAGACATATTGAGACATCTCACTAGGCTAAAAAAAGGTCACCTGTTCTGAAATCTTGCGCATTTGGAGATTTATTTATTTATTTTTGGAGAAAGTTCTGTTTAAGTATTTTGTTGTTTCTTGTTGTGTGCATCCAAGTTGTTTCTGACTTATGGAAACTCTAAGGTGAACCTATCACAAGGTTTTCTTGTCAAGTTTCTTCAGAAACAGTTTGCCATTGCCATCGTCTGAGGCTGAGAGAGTTTGACTTGCCCAAGTTCATCCCAATGGGTTTACATGGCTGAGCCAGGATTTGGATCCCAGTCTCCAGAGCCATAGTCCTACTCTCAAATTACTGCTCCCAATTGGCTCACCTGTGTAAGTATACATTCCTTTTTTACTTTTATGTCTTGCACAAAACCCACTGTTTCTAGGGAAAATAATCATTTTAATATGAAACCAAAGAATGGAAAGAATATTCAAAAATATTTGAGAAGAAATGGTTGAACATGTTTTCTCTGTGTTGAGAAGCATTGACGAGAAGAATCATCATGGACGGAGAAGAATCTTTCCAGTTTGGAACTCATTCTGCACAACATTTGAGGGTGCTGGATATTTTCTGCATAGGAAACATAATTTTCTGCACAGACAATATTTCTATATTTTTTTTTAAAAAAAATACTCTTCTCTTTGAAAAAAAACACACAAAAAAACAACAACAGAGAGCCATGCATATATTCTGCAGGTAGGCTTCAAAAACTGTGTGGTTTTCAAAGATGCTTTCATACTGAGAAGAAAACTGCTTAAAGTACTCTTTACACACTTCCAGAAGAAAATTAGTGAAGAATTATATTCTTATTCAAAACTAATTTGTTTGTTTTTCTTCCTACAAAAAAAAAGTTTTTGCACAAAAATTGCAATTTTTTTAATTGAATGAATTTTTGCAAAAGGAACAAACTCTAAAAACAAAAACAAGAGAAAGATAAGGGGGGGGGGGGGAAACCCTCTTCTAATCTCACCCAACAAGGAAAGCAAAGCAAAACAAAATTCAAAATCCAATGTGCAAATGATTAATATCTTTATTAGGATCAACTAATAATTAATATCAACTATAATTCCATAATATGAATTGAAGAATATTTTGATCTGTCTAGACTATGAGGCTAAAGACCTCTTCCTTTTCCTATTAATGGACAGTCTTCCATTTACCAGTGATCACATTTCATAAATGATGCTCAGAAATGCATCTGTTTTAATTACAAGGTACACTGAATTTCTCAGGTCATCAATGAGATGGAAAACAAATTTGCAAATCATATCAGTTATAGGCTTATATATATTTAAGCTCCAGAGTATCTTCAGTTGAGGGCTGTAAGAAACCCAGTGATATTTCTGGAAGGAAGCATTGTGGGGAACAATAGGATATGCATTATGCAATATATACTCTTGACTAGCTGAGATGAGTTATGACTATGGCCATTTAGGATCTCAGGCAGAGGTCTTTATGGCTGAAGAAGGAGATTAAATGGTAGTGAAAGACACATATAAGAACAGTCCCAATGAATGCTTTGTGTGCATAGAAGTCAGTGAATTCAATTTATTAAAAAAGGAGTGATTATTAGGTGGGCTAGAATCCTAGAAGATTATCACATGGGCAATGAGATGTCATTGTCCTCTCCATGTCCCTCCTAATGTTCTGTCCTGTCCAGTTCTGGGCACCACAATTCAAAAAGGATGTGGAGAAACTGGAGAGTGTCCAAAGGAGGGCAACTAAAATGGTGAAGAATCTGGAAACCAAGCCCTATGAGGAAAGACTTAGGGAGCTGGAGATGTTTAGCCTGGAGAAGAGAAGGTTAAGAGGTGATATGATAGCCTTGTTTAAATATTTAAAGGGATGTCATATTGAGGAGGGAACAAGTTTGTTTTCTGCCGCCCCAGAAACTAGGACCCGGAACAATGGGTGCAAGCTCCAGGAAAAGATTCCACCTCAACATTAGGAGGAACTTCCTGACAGTAAGGGCTGTTCGACAGTGGAACACACTCCCTCAAAGCAGAGGCTGGATGGCCATCTGTCGGGGATGCTTTGATTGGGAGTTCCTGCATGGCAGGGGGTAGGACTGGATGGCCCTTGCGGTCTCTTCCAACTCTATGATTCTATGATTCTAAGATCTTTCCCACCTGATCATGGGAAGGACTTTCACACTTAACCCATACTTGACCTGGCAGGGAGCACCAATGAAAGTGATTGTGCAAAGCATTTTCACACTGCAGCAGGCTGAAAAGTGCTTTCAGCCACCAGCTGAAAGTGCCTTCAGCCATCATTTGCAGTCTTTTGTATTAATGGAAGAATCTGTTAATACCATGATGGCTGAAAGTGCTTTTCAGCCCGCTGCAGTGTGAAAGTGATTTGCGCAACCACGTTCACTTGGGTCATGGATGGAATAAGGATGGGGGAGCGATCTCATCCCTATCTCATCCCCGTGTGATAATCTCCATAGTGTTGGAAAATATCTTATGGGATATCTAGTCTGATCCTCTGCCATTCAGGAATCCTCAGCGAAGGCATCCTGAAGAAGCAACTGTCTAACTTTGGTTTTAAAATCTCCAGTGGTGGAAAGTTCACCATTTTCTGAAGTAGACTATTCTACTATTAACAGGAAATTCCTCCCAATATTTAGTCAGAATCTCCTGTCTTGCAATTTTTTTGTCTATTCTCTGTATAATCACATTGTTTGTTTGTTGTTGTGTGTCTTCAAGTCATTTCTAACTTATGGAAACCCTAAAGCAAGCCTATCATGTTTTGTTTTGTTTTTGACATGTTTCTTAAGAGGGTGTTTGCCATTGCCATCTTCTGAAGCTGAGAGTGTGTGACTTGTCTAAGGTTACCCAGTGGCCAAGCTACAATTTGAACCCTGATCTCCAGAGTCCTAGTCCAATACTTAAACCACTACACCATGCTGGCTCTCTAATCAAATTGTAGTCCAACCCAATGTTAATTAGACAAGGCTTCCTCCTCATTTCCCACTTAAGGTTGCTGGAGTAGATGCATTTTGCGTTACAATGGTACTTTCATCTACAACATATTTTTTTTAATGATCACCTTTAAAAAACATATATACTCTCATTTCTACAAAGGGAATGATTATTTCCTCATTTGACTAGAGATTTTATTCAAGTGTATTAAAGTGTACATAAGAAATAGTGAATGAAGATATCCATTTAAATTAGGAGTGTCTTTGGTAGGGAAAAAAGGCATAAGGGAATCATTAGAGAAAGTCAGATCTGGATCTGGAAACTGAATCCTGCTTGGTTAATAAAGTTACAACCAAAGTAATACATCAGACTGTATTACAGAACATAAAGACTGCTAACACATTCTCAATCAACAAAGTGATCATTTTGAGCTAAAATTAGACCAGAGGTTGTATGCTTTGTATCTTAATTAAAACAAAGCCCTCTTTATCAATTAGCCCTGACAAGTATGTGCAGACGTTTGCTTGCCAACATAATCCCTTACTCCCCTTTTGATTAGTAAATGGGATTACATTAAAATTGATTCTCTTTCCGTGGTCCATTTGTATGCTCTTCCTCTATTCAATTAGACTACTGGCCTGGTGCCACTCTGTGACTCCCCCATTAGGATGGCAAAACCACTCCTGTAATTATGCTCTGTCATTGACTTACCACATGCTCCTGATTTATCAGAAGGGGATGCAGAAACTTAACATCTGAATGAGATCTCAAGACACACATCTTCATCTACCATTCTTCATAGACACTTTGAGTAATACTCTTGGGCTGCCATCACACTGCAGAAGTAAAGCAGTTTGAAAACACTTTAACTGCCATGGGCCAATGCTATGGAATCCTGGGATTTGTAGTTTGTTGTGGCACCAGAATTCTCTGACAAAGAAGGCTAAATATCATACAGAACTACAGACTCCAGAATTCCATAGCATTGAGCCATGGCAGTTATAGCCATGTCAAAATGCATTAAGTCTACTGTGTAGTGGCAGCCATAGTCAAATGAGGAATAATATTATCTCTCATAGAGTTGAGAGCTCCAAAATGCAATAATATAGGTAATAAAAGGTAGCTGATGAGTGGCTGGATTCTATCCTAGACCTATGTTCTCCAGCCAAAGTCCCTTAGGTCAGATACTAAAGCTAGTGTTAGTTAATTCATGACTGTTAACTGGTACATTTGGCAAAAAACAGAGAACCCTGCCAACAAACAAATAAACAAACCCAAACTGAAATGTACAACTATAGGAAGGGTAACACCTGGATTGACAACAGTATAGGTAATAAAAGTCTTATGGTCTCAGTAGACCATATGCTAGACATGCATAATTAGTAAGAGAGATAAAGAAACCCTGTACCACCTTTGAAAGAAACTTCTCAGTTATTCCCAAAGGTGCTACAAGATTCCGTTATATTTCTTTATGCTGAAATAGACTAACACAGCTATGTCATTGTATATGAGGAAACTATGTGATGCAGTGTCCCAAAAAGCCAATGGAATTCTAGGCTGTGTCAACAGACTACAGTGTCCAGCTCAAGGAAAGTAATACTACCACTCTATCCTGCCTTGGTCAGTCTTCACTTGGACTATTGTGTCTAGTTCTGCACACCAGAGCTCAAGAAACATATTGTCAAGCTGGAACATGTCCAGAGAAGTACAGACTGGGTTCTGCAAACAAAGCCTTCTGAGAAATACCTTAGTCAGCTTGTTATTCTTAGTTTGAAAAAGAGAACATTGAGAGGTGTCATAATAGCCATCCTTAAATATCACGAGGGATGTCATGTAGAAGAAGGCAAGAGCTTGCTTTTTGTGGCTCCAGGGTTTAGAAAACAAACCACTGAATTCAAAGTACAAGAAAAAAGATTCAGCCTGAGTATTAGGAAGAATTTCTTGATTGTAAGAGGTGTTTGAGAGTGGAATAGACTGCCTCAGAGGGTGGTAGACAGTCCTTCTTTGGAAGTCTTTCAGCATAGGCTGGATGGGCATCTCTTGGGAGTGCTTTAGTTGTGTATTCCTGCATGATAGGTAGTTGGATTAGATTGCCCTTGCAGTCCCATTGAACTTTATGATTCTATCAGTGCTCCACTATACATGCACCCTCACTTGAATTATTACAAACAGAATTAAGATGGGCTGAAGCCCAGCTTTGCTATGATTCTACTAGAATCCACTGTACTTTTCTGTCTTTTCCCCTCTTCCTCCTTGAGGATGGAGAGGAGGGAGACCTCATCCCTTTTGCAAGACAAAGTTTAAACACACACACCACCAGGTAGTGAAAAGGGCTAGTCGGTAGTCCTTCAAGCTTTAAGACAAATGATCAGATAACTCTCTGAAGACTTCCTAAAGCATCCTATTTTAATAAGGAATCATCATCAAGGGGTGTGTATGTGTGTGTGTTTGTTTACTTACTTACTTACTTATGGGGCCTGATCAATCCAGAAACTTCATACTGACTGAAAGATACAATGAGCAGCATCTATATCTTCAATTCCTGGAGAAACATTTAAGGTCTAAGCTCACATTAATTCAAGTAGCTCACTGGTCAAAGGATTTAAGGCAGAAACCCTAGCATCTGTAAGAAGGATTTTTGATATCTCTCTAAACAGGAAGATATAACCACCATTCAGATGGATTATATAACCCTTGTATGATGAAGGATTAATACAAAATCAAATGTGTATGTGCTTCCATGCACAAAGGGAAATGAGCAATCATGTGCACTTCTATGAACCAATCTATGTCTTGGATTTCACATTAATTTGAATACTCTACTTGATGAAAAGCATGCACTCAAAATGGTGTATTTTGAGGAGTCCAAGAATCCCCCAAAATATTGAGATCTGGATCATTTGCACCAATTGAGCCACTGCAACACACTCCAATCACACTGCCTACCTTCCCTGTCATTTAGTGGGTGCAACTCTATGGCCATGTTTTGTCACACCAGGACATTCTCAGACAGTTGTTGGGCCACTGTGATAAGGCACAACCCATTGCTGACATCAGTCCTGACTACCACCATCCCAGGTGTGTGGTTCTTTGGGCAACTTAGCATCTAAATTTTCCACAGTGCATCAGAGCATCATCAGATCAGGAAATCTGGGATCTGGAAACCATGTCCTATGAGAAAATTTGCGCAAAGAAGAGAAGACTGAGAGGTGATATGATATATATTTTTAAATATTTGAAAGGATTTTTAAATATTTGAAAGGATGCCAAGACTGAAAGTGGCAATTTCTGGATAGGGCACCTCTCTTGTCCTTAGTGCCACCAGGGATCATCAGGTATAATTGCAGAGCTGCACCTTCTCTCATGGAGGACCATATCTTCAAAAGGGTCAGTGACTTTGGATGTGTTCCGATGCCCTTACCACCATAATCTACTGAACAAGGAAAAATTTACTTCCCATTTTTGTTGCAGGTAAAATTCAGTGCTATATTGAGGTAGCAATAATTTGATATAACATGTTGCAGAGCCAGCGTGGTGTAGTAATTTGAGTGTTGGAACCAGGGTTCAAATCCCCACTTGGCCATGGAAACTCACTGGCCTTGGACAAGTCACACTCTCTGAGCCTCAGGAGAAGGCAATAGAAAACCTCCTCTGAACAAATCTTGCTAAGGAAACCCCATGATAAGTTCCCCTTAGGGTCTCACACAACAGCAATCACAAAATGCTGCAGATAGGAAGAACCTTTTGAATATTCTTTGGAAAACATAAGATGACAAAGAATGCTTGACAAGGCCTTGACAAGTACAGCTGGCTGTACCCTGGCTTTTCTTTTATGTATCAGCCTCCAGAGGGAATCTGAAAACAGTTTAAAAGGCTGAGGTTATTGCTGTTTCCCCCTCGCCAATCCTTTTTTGTATGAGTGTATGTATGAGCGTCAGAGCAGAATTGTTGACAGCAAGGATCAGAACATCCTCTTGGTATAAGCCATTCTGCCGGGCTGTGTTCCAGCTGTTCGTTGCTTGGTAGGTTTTATATTCCAGCAGCAGACATTAATTCCATTAATTACTATAGAATGGGGGTCAGGCGAGGTACCAGCAATGATGTGCATATCTATGTTTTGTAAGTTTTGCATAATCCGTGTCTGCATTTCAGCTGCCCTTTATATTTCACATTTTTGCATAAGGTAGCTAAGACAAAATGTTCAGAAATCAGGCTATACGTACATTCCCAAATGTTTAGCACTCTTAATGTGAGCCTGTCCTTGAAGTCTGGATGGAAGCTTTGGCTGGTGTAGGAATAATAAGGCTGGAATTCATTATGGAACATATGTGTACCTAAGTGGATTTACATCTACAGGAAATAAAACCGAGCACTTTTGCAGCACCTGTATTCAACAAGAGGCTACTGTTATTTTACTACCTAGAAGAGACAATAATGTGACCATTTCACATTGAGACTAATGCACATCAGGACTAATGTACCGTACATCCAGAGCAATGCACATTGGAACTGATGTACAATGGGCTCTGATGCACATTTGGTACTCCCAGTGAGCATCCAGATGTGGTCTGCATCCACATTGCAGGAATAATCTGGTTTGACATTGCTTTAACTGTTATGGCTCAATGCTATGTAATTGTAGGAATTCTTGTTTGTTTTGCCACCAAAGCTTTGTGGAATTCTCTAGCATTGAGCAATGACAGTTAAAGCAGTGTCAAACAGGTTTATTTTTGCTGTGTGGAAGGACTGAATGGCTACTGACTGCTCGTGCCCTGATATGCATCTTTTCAATTCAGAATGAATGATTTCCATTTGATTTTCCTCTGCTGTGGTATAAAACAAATATGGTTCCACTGTGTTCTCCTCATATTCCCAGAAATTATTTTGTGCACATGATTTTTTTGTACAAAACTCAATTTTTTGTATAGATAACACATTGACTGAGCAGAAGACAGTGTTTCCCTATGTCTTTGCAAAAATGTGGAGTCATGCAGGCAAACATTTCTTTTTCCATGAGAAAAACAAACAAACATGGTCATTTATGTGCATACATCCCCAGATTACTTTGGGATGGTCAAATGTTAAAAAAAACCAACTATGTAGAGATCTCACTGCTGTTATTCTTCCCATTGGGGTTTCTCAAATGTTGAAAAGCTCTTTTCTTCACCAGGACAGGCATATCAACAAATATTCCTTCTGTCCCTAAATTGAAGTGGTCATTTGACCCTCAAGTTTCAAGAGGTGGATGATTCCCATACATCTCACCCTGTGCCCCAAGATCTGTGCAATGATCCTATAGCGTGTGAGCAGAAAATACTTTGCCTGAGGTTCACCAGTCAAGTTCATCATGGCTTGGATCCAGCATAACTTTGAGTTTCTCTTCTCCTCCCCATATCCACACTGAGAGCTCTAGTTGTGTGTAATGTATAATTATATCTTTACATTTCTAACTGCAGCTTCTGTCTCATCTTGGATGAGCAAATTCTACAAATACCTTTTGAGATTTGTTTTGTTTTTGATAGCTCTGCTATCAAAAGCCAAGATTATGCCCCTCCATCCACATGGATATTTAGCAGAAGGGAATGGGGTAGTGTTTAAGGTATTCAGGACAGGCTGTGTGCCTGGTATGGTAGACATAACCCACCAATAAAAAGGAACAGTGCAGGGCAGGGGGAAAACCAAGCAGCCTGGGTATACTGTTGTTTCCCTCAGTAATTGTCACTTGAAGCAGTTGCCTCACTCTGCCTAAAAGTAGGGCCAACTCAAAATGTGCCTATGTTGAGCAATAAGAGGAATCAAAAGAAGGTATGTCTGAACATGTCAAGTTTATGTCAGGCTTAACAGTTTCACTCTCAGCATTATTCAGTGCTAAAAAATATTTTAAGACAGAACCCTTTTCTTGTGAAGTTTCTAGTGTAGTAAGGGCTAATACCCCATACTCTCCTACTCTTTTACTCCATATCCTCCTATGCTATATAGGGAACATACCACTCCACTGGCTATGTTTCCAGGCACATTTCAAAGTGCTGGTTATGACCGCTTAGGTTCAGGTTATCTGAAGGACCAAACTCACTTCTATCAACCTACCTGGATTTGAAGGCCTTCTCTCTGTCCCATCACCCTCATAGGTATTCTGGTGAGAGCAGTGAAGAGTGTGTTATGGGTGGCTGCTCCCACATTCTAGAACACCTTTCCTTTCCTAGAGAAGCTAGATTGGCTTCTTGGATTATTTTGTTTTGCCAGGGAAAGGGAATTTTAATAATGTGCTGCATTGGCTGCAATTCTTGCTTTTTAATGATTGTGTTTTTCAATTGCTTTTAATTCTATTGATATTGTCATGATATTTTATTTAATTTTTTAGTGATGTGTTCGCTGGAGGGAACTTGATGCACCATCAACCTGCTTGCTAGCCCCACAGAACTCATTCAGTAAATGTGGCTGCCTTACTTTTAAACTGAGTTTTTTTTGGGGGGTGGGTGGGAGGGGTGTTGGACTGGGAAGAGAGGAAGAAAGGAAGGCCACATGCCAGGTGGATGGACTCTATTAAGGAGGTCACAGATATTAAGGGGTTGCAGGAATTAAGCAGAGTAGTGGAAGACAGAGGGTCTTGGAGATGTCTCATCCATAGGGTTGCCATGAGTTGAGATAGACTTGAGGGTACTTAACAACAAACAACAAAGATTGGGAAGCATATTATAGCTACATCATTGTAGCTATGTTTACCATGCGGGATCTCAGCCTATAAAGAGTTATACAGAAGAATGAACTCTTTTATTCTTGATTGAGAACTTCTGATCAGGGTCATGAGGATTTTATACTGGAATCTTATGTAAATTCACAAGGATCGAAATGGAAGTCTGACACTCTGGCCTTGTTAAAGCAAATTGATTTCCTTTTTTGAGGCCTCCTGAGTATATTGTAGCTGCATGGGCAAGCATAGAAAATAAACCCCACCATGAGTAATACTGAGAAAGGGCTAAGATTAATCAAGAAGTCTTAATCCCAGCTTCAACATTAATGAGATCTGCCTGATTTGGATGACAGGTCTGCTGATAATATTAGCCTTTAATGGATAGATATTAAATATTTACCTACATTGTTAGGAACTGCTGTAGCAGTCAATAATACGACTCTTATCAAATGCAACAAGGGAACCAATTTTAGTGCTTCTGGATTTGAAAACACAATGGACTGCATTATTTCAACAGAGAGATGATCCCCCCCTTTGTTTGACCACAGAAAGATTCTTATCTGGATGTGGGGTTCCATTGTGGGGTCAGGTGCATGCCAATAGATTTTGGTTCAAAGCATAATGTTAATTTCCTTGTTACAACACATCCTGATCTAGAAAGATCATGAGGTCAACTTTTGAGGGTGAATGATGTGAGATTCAGGACAGATAAAAGACTATATTTCATTGCAAGATGTGCAGTGACAGCATGGCCTTTGCTACCACAGCATAGAGTCAGGGCTGCAAAAGATAGAGCTTGGAATGTAACATTAAAATAAAATAATACGGTGTGTTACTCTCAGGGGGTCCTCACTGTGTTGTCATTAGGGCAGGGTTGGGCACCTGCATTGGGGACCAATTTTCACCCCTTTGTGCCCTCCTGGTGGATCACACTGGCACACCAAAGTCCCCAGATCTCCACAAAACATTTTCCTAGGTGATCTTTTTACTCCTAAACTCCCAAAAAATGTTCAAACCTACTTCATAATGTGTATGTTTTGCTCCCCCAATTACTCCACATAGTTTAAAAACCTGACATAGGGCCTAAGCAGACTGCCAGAAATAGTGCACATTAAATTAAGCCACTGCCCTGGCTCAGTGCTAGGGAATCATGGGAACTGTATTTTATTGTGGCACCAGAGCTCTCTGACAGAGAAGGCTCAATGTCTCAGAAAAAAATACAATTCTCATGATTCCCTAGCACTGAGCCAGGGCAGTGCCTCAATTTAATGTGCACTATTTCTGGCAGTCTGCTTAGGCCTATAGCCTCTAAAATGAGCTGAAAATCAGCCCAAAGTGAGCAATATTACTTCTGGTTCCAAATTTGGCTATTTGAGGCCAATTGGGGGCAAGGTCATTAAAGTACATTTTTAAGGCTTTTAAAATAGATGGAGCTTAGGATTGGGGATTTGAGCCATTTTGGGTTGGAAGTAATTAACTACCTGGTTTTTATTTAGTTTCCAGGGACACTGGGGAGGTCATGGACTGCACATTGGAGCCCTGAAGAGTACTTAAGGGTTCATTCTTGCTGTTTCTCCTACCTAAATGAGGGTCCTTTGCTGCTCTGAGAAGCACAAGATCTGTCCCTTGCATAAGGATAGAAAGACTATTTGATAGAAAAATAATGGTTGAAAAATGGGTTTCACAAGTGTACAAAACTCTGACAAGGAGAGTTCTAGAGGGATGAGAATCTTTGTGATTCAGGTCTTATTCTGCACAAAAATAAATTCAAACAATACCAATCAACTTAAAATTAAAGACAGTGAAAAAAGATCACAGTTTAAAACATATTGAAACATATATTAATTTTAAATATAAAACCATTGTACAAGTACAACCTGGATGAAATTATGTGACATTGAAATAGACTTGAAGAAAGTCTGACAGAGCATGGGCTAGAGCCTATTTGAAGGCCTACTCTATGATAGGGAAGCCAGCAAAGAAGTTATTTGCACCATTGCATCTGCAAGGAGCAATCCAGCAGAGCTGTTTCAAGTGGTCAGAGGTTTGCTTAATATTGCTCCTCAACAGCCCTCTGCAAATAATTTGCATGACACTTTGCAGATAAAGTGATTCAGATCCACTCTGACCTGCGTGCTGTAGTTGATAATGTTCCCATGGATGTTACCTTGGCTCCTGTCTGTCCAGTGTCAATAGATATTTTTCTGTTTGTGCAGCCTGAGGATGTGGATAGGATCCTTGGAGAGTTGAGATCCACCACATGTGTGTTAGAACATTGCCTTTCCTGGCTTATCAAACACGTCAGAGGGGTCTAGCTGAGTGGGGTAAATTGGGTAGTCAACATCTCCCTACAAATTTGTATTCCAACTTGCCTAAAGGAGGCAGTTGTGAGGTCTTTGCTGAAAAAGTCATCCCTGAATTCTTCTATAATGGATAATTATTGGCCAGTGTCTAATCTTCATTTTGGAGAAAAATATCAGAATGTGTTGTGGCCTCCCAACTCCTAGGGATTCTGGATTAAACTGATTATCTAGATCTATTTCAATCTGCTTTCAGTCCTGGCTATGGGACAGAGAAAGTTTTGGTCACTTTGGTGAATGACCTATACAGGGAACTGGACAAATGGAATGTGTCCCTGTTAGGCCTCTCAGTGGCTATTGATATTCTTGACTTCTGGTATCCTTCTGGGTCTCCTTAATGGGAAGAGTCTTGGAGGCACTGTTTTACAGTAGCCCCATTCCTTCCTGTAGGGGTAACCCAGAAAGTCCTTAATCCTCAATCTGGAGTATATAGGAAGTGATGCTTCTTCAAGATAGGCACCTGATCCAACATGTTGCATCATATT
Source organism: Phrynosoma blainvillii (assembly GCA_026167975.1). Lineage (NCBI taxonomy): Eukaryota > Metazoa > Chordata > Lepidosauria > Squamata > Phrynosomatidae > Phrynosoma > Phrynosoma blainvillii. The sequence continues at coordinate 10,846,569 of JANUYF010000004.1, forward strand.
ATGCTCTTCAAATCTAGGCAGAACAACGTTTTTCATTTGTAATGGTGTGTTTGTGTAGTTGGGCTGCTTTTATTTCTGATGAGCAACTTTCCATTTTTGTTAACTGCCCTTGAGTTGATCTTGACTCATGGTGACCCTATGGATGAGACATCTCCAAGACCCTCTGTCCTCCCCTCTCTCTCTCTGGCTTTTCTTCACAAACGAAGATTCAGGAAGGACTCATCCCATGCTTTTTGCAAGCGTGCTGATAACTAAAAAAGCCAATCCAAGATAAACAAGTCCGGTTGCAGAAAGCACAGCAGAAGATCTCCTTGGTGGATGTTTCCGGGTTGTGATTCTTTCTGCGTTGTTGTTTCTCTTCGAGACTTATTTGGCGTGACTTCTCAAATAAGGCTGCAGCATTGTGGATAGTGCATCTCCATGCCTCCTGATGTGAGGCCAGGGTGGACCATTGTTGGTGATCAATTTGGCCGAGCCTGAGATGTTGTTTCAGGGAGTCCTTGTATCGCTTTTTTGGAGCGCCCCTCTGGCTGCTTGGTCGTTCAGGATGCTGCCGAACAAGACTGTCATCTCCCAGGTCAGCCTCAAATGACCAAAGTCCTGAACCACCTGCATGCAGGGCTGGATCTGCAGCTTCCAGTGCATCTTTACACCTGCCGTTTCGTCCCTCACCTATCGCTACAGGGCTTTTTCGAAGATTGGATTTGTCCTTCGAGCCTGTGCAATGGATTTTTCTGGTGGAGTGCAGCGTGCACAGAACTGGCCTCACCCTTTAAACCAAAGGTTCATCTGCTGTGGCCTTACAATCATGGACGGTAGCAACGAGATCCTCGGGTCGTAGGTTTGTTTAGAGTTTCCTTCTCTTAGATGGTTGATCTTACAGGGTTGGACGAGCACCATCTGCCCGGGTTTGGAATTAGAGTTTTCCTTCTCCTAGGATGGTTGCCATAAGGCTAGAGAGCCCATCCTGCTCTTTGATGCTCTTTGTCAGACCCTTCGGTTTTGACCTGTCTGGCATGGGAAGCCCTACCGGTGGCTATTATACCACCACCAGCATAGCTCAAAACTACGTTAGGGTACGCAAGCCTCTCCCCCACGACAAGGGGGTGTCAATATACAATTTTAGCCACCAACATACAATTATGTAAGAGTGTGCATTTTAAATTTCCTTTTCAAAATAAAATAGAGCACTACATTCTGTCCTCCACTGCTCTGCTTAAATCCTGCAACCCCATACTTGTGACCTCCTTAATAGAGTCTATCCACCTATCATGTGGCCTTCCTCTCTTCCTACTTCCCTCATGAACGTGATATCTCAAATAGTATAGTCAAAGTGTGACTGAATAGGTTTTTGGAATCCTCCAAGATTCTAGTAGGAGCTGGAAAATTGTGCAGATGTATATCTTACTGTTTTGTAACATATGTGAACTGAAGGCATCTGTCTTAGAAATAGCTGGCTTGCAGTGTTGTCTTAAGTTGCATGGAGAGAACTGGTTCAACAGGCACTACACTGGTGCATACCTGTCCAGATACCTGCTGGTTCCATCACACAGGTCAGAAGTTATGTTCCCAGCCCCATAACATGGGTCCTTGGAGGGTGGGGCAGCATGATTCATTTTCTCTGCTCACACCCACTGCATTTTCTCTCCAGTAACCTCAGAGATGTTGTACAATGTGTTCAAGATAACTGTGGATATTCCAAAGATAACTGAATGTTTATTAATGGAACGAGATGATACATATTGATGGCAACATTGGTGGCTTGGAGGAGCAAGAAAATTGAGGTATTTATTACACTGCTATGGGAAATATCCTTGTTGTGCAGTGGGTTGTGAACAATCCCTTATTGCTTATGAATTTTAGAAGTGCTGGATAATTTTCTTTGCAGGTTTTGCAGATGTTGGTTTATGTCTCTTGGCCTGGTAGGGGTGATGGTGGTTTTGAAGGTAAAGAGAAAGGTTTATGATACAAATCAAAGGATTCACTGAAGATTAAGGGCCTTTGCAGACTGCTAGAAATAGTGCAAACTGAGTCCACTTTAACTGCTCTGGCTCAGTGCTAGGGAATCATGGGAACTGTATTTTTTTCTGAGACATTGAGCCTTCTCTGTCAGAGAGCTCTGGTGCCACAATAAACTACAGTTAAAGTGGACTCAATTTGCAGTCTGCAAAGGCCCGATGTTTTTTGTGAATTTAAATCTATTTCCTCAATTGCATAGGAGGAGTATATTCTTCATGCCACAGGTATTTAAGCACACTGCATACTTAGGGTGATGTGATCCCACCTTTTAATTGTGTCTTGAAGACTGTATTCCAACATAGGCTGGGTGGCCATCTGTCAAGAGTGCTTTGATTGCTTCTTTCTGCATGGCAAAATGAAGTTGGACTAGATGGTCCTTGGGGTCTCTTTAACTCTGTGGTTCTATGATGCAGCTGAAGAAGTGGACTGAAAATCTGCAAAAACTTATGTTAAAATAAATCAGTTATGCCACTGCTTCCACCCATTTCTTTTTTCTTTTTTTTTATATTGAAACTAGACTCACAGAGCTATGTTTCAGAAAACTCATGCTATGTGTATAGCTATAATAAGCAGAGCAAGAAATTACTATTAACACATCCTATGGGATCCTGGGATTTCTAGTGTTCAGATTTCTCCACTAGGGAGTAAATTCCTATGAACTGGTGTTCTTATAGAACAGAACAACTCTAAAGACATCACCAAAAAAACAATTGCCAGGATTCCATAGGATGGGGCCATGGGAGATTGACTGGTATCAGACCACAATAAATGTAGATACCCTCAGACACAAAACTTGAGAGGTCTTTAGGTTTATTTTATTTGCTCTCTGATTGTGATCTGAGTTTTTCTTTGTTGTTCTTATTTTTATATCTTCTTTTTACTCTTGATTCTATTATATCTAGAATTCCTCTGGTGGTAATAAATATTTTAGTTGTGCCTTCCCTTGGTGAATGACTGTTTGCCCCTTTTAATGCACACACTTTCAAAATGTAACAGGCTAGGAAGTGGTGCAATTTATTTCCTTCCTTCTTTTCCTCTGTGTTTCACATGCAAATCTAAAAAGACTTAAGAAAAATAATTACCCAAAACTGTGTCCAGATCTTCACTAGAAGATTAATTATAGTCCCAGTTAAGGACATGCAGGGCCTGTCTCAGTTGTTTTGTTCATCATGTTGGAATTTTTTTTTTTTTTTGTCCCCCTAGATAAGGCTTTAGATGTTTTTCCACTTCTAAATGTTCATCAATGTTTGCTTTAAGTGAAGCCCAGAAACAATGTAAACCACCCCATGAACCACCCTCATTACTGCAGTTCCTTCATGTTTGTTGAGGTTTCATTTGCTGTCATGGAAAAATCCAGCTGTTGGGAGCATATGTCTACAGAAAAACATGGTACAAATTCTCTTTGCACCATGTTTTCCAGTACAACGACAAAATTTCTGCATTAGAAAGTGAGAGAGTGAGAGCCAGCATGAAGCAGTCATTTGAATGTTGCACTAGGACATACTGGGTGGTCTTGGGCAAGTCACTCTCTCCCACTCTGAAAACATCTTGCCAAGAAAACTCAAAAGTGTTCACAATGCTTTAATTTATTTATATCAGAATTGCTATCCACTCTTCAGATGCAAGACAATATTTGAGGCATGGCTACCCAAAGGGCTCCATTTCTTGTTATGAGTCCATCCAGATAGTAAGATCTTTAGTAGAGATCCTCTTGCAAAAATTTCTAATGTGGCTTTGATGGACACACGCCATCATATACATAGTACAGATGGGTATGCAGGAGTGCAGACTCCTGCTTTGTTGAATGCATTCTCATCTGAGTAGCAGTCACCTTCCATTCTTATGGTAGGGATGGATATAATATCCAAATAATATTTCAAAAATTGTTGAAAAACATGAGAGGGGAAACCCTGACAAGAATCTTGGACTAACAGAAATGTTTGTTGTTTGAGGCTTATTTTGTGCAAAAATTGAATGCAGATATTTTGTGCAGAAAACAGCTTTTTTTTTTTTTTTTTTTTGCACAGAAACAACTTTTTCTATACAGAATATAATATTTTTGTATGCTGACCTTTAACATTTGCAGTGGGTTTACAAGACCCACCTGGGATTCAGATTCTGGTCTCCAGAGTTGTAGTTCAGTGATTAAACCACTAGTCTGAGATTCCATAGGAGCCATGGCAGTTAAAGTGATATCAAACTGCTTTAATTGTGCAGTGCAGAAATACCCTAAAAGCCAGATAGAGCTCAAAGGGGCTTCTGATACTCACTAGTAGTTTTCCTTTTTAATTATGCTGGCAGCCACCTTATGCCCAATTATGGGGGTAAAGCATTAAAAACAGACTGAATAATGAACCCATTAAAAACATCAGTATAATATAATTTGAACAGTAAAAACATTAAATGAGGAAATCAATACACATTAAAACAGTTTAAGGGACCATGTGAAGAATTGTCTCTTCATAGCCTTCTTAAGGGTCACAAGACAGGGATGTAATTCTTTGCTAAGTTTCCTCTCAAAGGAAGCAGTGAGTAATTTTAGCAATTTTCTTTTCACTTCAAGAAAGACTTTGAAAATCATGTGGTTTTTGAAGCCTATTCTCAATTCAGGACTTTTCTCTGCAACATTTGCATGTTGTTGTTTTGCATGGGAATCGTCATTTTCTGAGCAAGAAACAGCTTTTTCTGTACCGAAAACAGGCCTGAGTCCTGGAAAAAAGCTAGACTACTGAGGGAAGCAGATACAGCAGCCTCTTCCTTCCTACAGCCTCCAATGGTCTCTGTAGTCCTCAGTCTTTCCCCTGGTGACTCTTCTCTCCCTCAGAGGCCACAGCAGTGGCAGTTGGAATAGAGGGAAAATGCCTCACCAGCTGCTGGGATTAGGCAACGATGGCTCTTCTGCCCCTCAGAGGCCACAGCAGTGGCAGTTTGAATAGAAGGAGAGTGCCTCACCAGCTGTTGGGACAAGGCAATGATGGTTCTTCTGTCTCTCAGACGCCACAGCAGTGGCAGTTGAAATAGAGGGAAAATGCCTCACCAGCTGCTGGGACTAGGCAATGATGGCTCTTTAGTCCCTCAGAGGCCGCATCAGTGGCAGTTGGAATAGAAGGAGGGTGCGTCACCAGCTGCTGGGACTAGGCAATGATAGCTCTTCTGTCCCTCAGAGGCCATAGCAGCATCAGTTAGAATAGAGGGAGGGTGCCCCATCAGCTGTTGGGACTAAGCAATGATGGATCCTCTGTCCCTCAGAGGCCACAGCAGTGGCAGTTGGAATATACTGCGCTTCTGTACTAGAAACACTGAAAATAAAATATACAGGAGATATTTAGAACCTATATCCCTGTCTCCCTGACTCAATTGCCCCCCTCCAGTGTCTAAAGCCACACATTTCAATCTCTCACAGTCCTTTGCTTGCCTGTTCAGAAGAAGCTGCTGTAAGAACATTTTCTTGAATTAAGGTTTGCACCCTTGAACCAAGGTATTTTGTAGGATTGGATTACATGCCAAAATGCAAAGAGATATGCCTAGGCTTGAGAGCACTTTGAAATTTATTTCTTCCCGGATTGCAGGTTATCATGTTTGTTTTAATCTGGAACACAAAACAGATTGATTGCTTACAAGGAAAACATTCTGTTTGTGCACACCTCCCAGGGGGTTGGAATGCACCGCTGATCTTAATGACAAATTCCAGTTCAATTCGGGAGCCTTTCAGGCTTTGCTCAATGACTAGGATTGCTCTTCCACCCACTCCTGTCTTTCTGTTATGTCAGAAAAGGTTCTGCCTATTTGTGATTCCAAACAGCAATTTCTCAGTTGGCCCTGTAACATAAAATTGGGTGCATTTCACCTAGTTGGCCATGCTTATACATCCTGATCACTGCTAGAGCTTGGGGAAAGATTGCTGTTTTAGATTGCAGCTCCCATAACCCCCCAGCCAGAGTGGAGACTGATGAATACATGCTGCTTAACCATAGCTGTATGTCCTGCTGAGTGCTGCAGCTTGGAAAAGTTATTACTTTTGTTTACAATGCCCAGAATCCTCTATTCAGCATGATCCCTGCTGATCCTGGCTTGGCCATTCTTGGGAGTTGTACTTTAAAGCAATAACTTTTCCAGGTTCTTGGTGCCTTTAGATCGGATATGGTTCATTTTTCAATGTCCAGACCTGTTCCATCCCAGGAAATTTCACTTCCAACACAATCAGATCTTCTGGACTAACGTGCAAATCAGAATGTAATAGTCTTCACGATTTTACATGCTTGTCATTTTTGTGATATATTTTTCAGTTCACAACAGTAATGTAATACGTATATAAAAAATGCACATTTCAGGTTCAGCTTTGTTTTGAAGTGAGTCCTTTGGGAAAAGTATTTTTAGAAAGAGGCATTTCTTACAAAACACTATCATTTCTGTCCAGATTTTTTACTAAATTGCAAATTAATAAGAAAACAGAATATAAACGAATGCATGTGACATGCTTACATACCACAAATAGGCTGATTCTTCCCTCTCCAGTTACTTGGCATGACCATCTCAGGGTGTGGTGAGCTAGATATGAAATGAAATAACTAGGGTACAGATTGCAAACAAACCAAAGTATATATAAATACCATTTATTCAACAGATTTTATGAAATTGGGATTATCAGTAAAATTTAAGCCTAAAAGTCCTATTAGATGGGACCAAAGGTTCATCCAGTCAGTTTCTAATGCTTTATCCAAGTTGAGAAGGAAAGTAATAACACTCCCTTTCATTTGTCCCTGACATTTAAGGTTTTGTGGTACACATCCATTAAATATAGAGGTAACTGCCCTTGAGTTTCAGTCCCTCAGTGGCTATAAATCATAACCATATATCATGAAGGCAGAGGCCCAGTTTATGCACCCTTGACATGGACAAGTATGCAAAGGGATCTTGTAGCACCTTTGAGACTTCATAGACTTGGTCTAAAGAGTTTACTACACAGAGTTATTAAACAGCGATTATAGTATCGAAAGCCAATGTGGCATGGTGTTTTGAGCACTGGACTACAACTCTGGAGACCAGGGTTTGATTTCCCACTTGGCCATGAAACAAGTCATGTGCTTTCAGCCTGAGGGGAAGGCAATAGGAAACCTCCTCTGAGCAAATCTTGCCAAGAAAACCCCATGATAGGTTTGCCTAAGGGCCTCCATAAATTAGAAATGTTTTAAAGACATACAACAACTAATAGTACTAGAGCTCTCTGACAGAGAAGGCTAATTATCTCACAAAACTACAAATCCCAGGATTCCATGGCATGGAGCCATAGCAGTTAAAGCAATATCAAACTGCATTAATTCTGCAGTGTAGATGCAGCTCAGAAGGCTGACTGGCGTTTAAGGTGGATTTCATGGACATTTGCAGGCAGGGCAATAATGCCACCATCATAATTGAGAATACAGTATAATGCAATTATGAAGTCCGAACTTTAAAACAGGACATCGTAACTGAGAGGATGCCAGCCCGATCTATGTAATTACTACTATCATCATCATCTTCATCATGATCCTCCTTATTTTTTTTCTTTCCAGTTCAGTTCAATTTTTCAAACACTTTATTGTAAGCAAGCACAGCTTCGCTTATGAGTCACTGTTGCCCTTTATTTCAGAGTCTGCTTATTATTTTGGTCTTCTGAATCTGTCTTCATTGATTTCTGAGCTACTGGCACATACTGCCAGAAAGAGGGGGAGAGAGAAGAAGAAGGAAGAGCAGGAGAGCAGAGAAAGAAAGAGAGGATAGAGAAAAATGTCATTTCTCTAGGACTGTATTTCATAACCATAATGGAGGCAGGGAGAGGACGATGTTTTTACTCTTTCTATTTTCCCACCAAAGACCAAATTCTGTCCTTCTAGGAAACCTCGACATAATGCTGTCCCTGCCAAATGTATGATGAAGACCTGCATTCTTTTCTAAGAAGGCAGCAAATATATATATATATTTTCCTTTTGGGTCATTGCCTCATATAATAGGGTGCTTTGTTTTACTTCCGTGTCCTTGTTCCCCCCCCCCCCCCATCCCTTTTTGGATGGATTTGGTGGAAACAGATGAGTGTGACTGACATAACACAGCTTTTTATTAATTTTGCTCCAGAGTTGCTCCACAATGCTGAGCATATTGATTAGCAGCCAGGTCGGTAAACAGGGTTGCCGCATGTTGCTGTACGTGTTTTTTTTTCAGAGGGTAAATGTAAGCTGTAAGCTGCTCATTCGGTTCTCTGGTCCATCTTGTGTTTTGCTGAGCTCCTTTGCCATGTCCACTCATGCCAGCAATACAGGTAAGCACCAATGAAATATCTTGCATTGGTCATCCTGTGAGATGAGTTGACAATTTTGAGGCAAATTTGAGGCATTGAGGTACCCAAAGGGAGTTGAATCCCATCTGATAATTTGGGGGCATGGATTCAGGAAAATATAAAACTTATTGGCCTGTTATATTGGCTGCCAATTGACAAATACAAATGCAGCAATCTCCATTAGAGTGATACTTTATTATCACAAATGGTGAGAGACAGACCTGTCATGAAACAGAAGGAGACAGTTGCAGATTTGTTGTGTCCTGAATGGGGAACAAATTATTAATTTGTTGTGTTATTGTTGTTGCCAGGCCTAGTGGGGGGGATTTGTTGTTAACTGCCCTTGAGACAACCTCAGTGGTGATCTTGTGGATGACCCCCTGTTCTCAACTGCTCTTCTAAGAACCTATAAGCTCAGACCCGGGCCCATGGCCTCTGTGATTGAGTCTAACCATTTGGCATGTGGTCTACCTCTCTTCCTACTGCCCTCTACCTTTCCCAGTATTATTGTCTTTTCCAGTGATTCATGCCCTCTCATGATGTGGCCAAAATATGACAGCCTCAATTAGGTCATCTTGGCTTCAAGGGAGAGTTTGGTTTTGATTTGTTCTAGAAACCATATATTTGGCAATCCATGGTATTCTCAGAGGCAAGTTCTTCTCCAGCACTATAAATGGGTTGGTTTTCTTTCTATCGTCTTTCTTCACTGTGCAGCATTCACATCTGCACATGGTGATGGGGAATACAATGACTTGGATAATCCTCATTTTATTTCTGCAGTCCAGATGCTGCACTAGAGTGGTTCAGATTTATATTTTAACACTATACAGTCAGCCTTCTTTATCCATGGATTTTTAATCCGCAATTCAAGCATTCATGGTTTGAAAATATTTTGAAAATATATAAATTCCAAAGGTCAAACCACGATTTTGTCATTTTCTACAAGGGACAGTATTTTACTATGCCATTGCATTAATGGAAGTTGAGTATCCACAGCTTTAAGTATCCACGGGGGATCCTGAAACCAAACCCCAGTGGATACCAAGGGATGACAGTAATATCTTGTCCAATTCTTTCATAGCTGCCCTTCTCATTCCCAATCTTCTTTTAATTTCTTGACAGCAATCACTGTCCCAATAAATGTCTGATTCAAGGTATGGGAACCATTTGACTATTACAATTGTCTTGTTAACTAGGATGAATTCTTGTAGATCTTCCATGGCCATTAATTTTGTTTTCGTTTCTTGGAGTTCAGCATTACCTTGACACTTTCCTCCTTGATTTTATTTAGTAATTACTCCAGGTCTACATTGGTATTGTGTTATCTTATGTTGTTAATGTTCCTTCCTCCTATCTTCACTCCTCCCTCTGAGTCTAAGCCTGCTGTGTGTATGATATTTTCTGCATACAGATTGAATAAATAGGATGGTAGTATGCAGTTTTACCTGATCACTTTGCAATTTCTTCCTTATGTGCCAAAACACTATGACTGGGTATGGGTGCTATGCACCTTGACTTGAGTGTTTTGTGTTGGTGGCTATGTACCACTTGCTGCTCCTCCCAAGGAAACAAAATATCTTTGCTCAGGGTCAGCTCTAAGTATTATTATTTTCTGTGAATGTGTTGGGATGGATATAGCCATTACTGGCAGGTAGGAAACATACCATTCTCCATTTTTCAAAAATGGTCTCCTTGCTATCTCTCTGCAGGCAGGTGAAGATGTTTTGGTTTCAATAGGCCTTTGTAGACTGATTACTTAGGAAGAATGGGTCTTGTAAAATATGTTGTCTGTTGGTCATTTTCTTTCTATTGATTATGTTTTTAACTGATGTTAATTTTATGGCTAGTTTAATTATATTTGAATGTTTGTATGAGGTGAACTTTTAGCTATGTTTTAATTGTTCCAAGCCATTTTGACTCCTCATATAGAAAAAAGCTGGAAATACAGATATAAAGATAGATACAGATATATTGATATCCTCTAATCTATATATAGAATAGGAGCCAGTGTAGTCTAGCGGTTTGAGTGTTGGAGACCAGGCCTGGCTATGTAAATACACTGGGTGACCTTGGGCAAGTTGCATTCTCTCAGCCTTCGAGGATGGCAATGGCAAATCCCCTCTGAAGAAATTTGCCAAGAAAACCCTCCTGATAGGGCCACTTTAGGGTCACCATAAGTTGCAAATGACTTGAAGGTACACAACAACAACAGATATCCTCCTCTTCCCCCAGCCAGTAAATCATGCCCTCATATTACCTAAAAATGCCTCTGACAATCACTGACATGTGATAGGGTCTGGATGCAGCCCGGTTTAAGATTAAATTCAGTTCAGGCAAACTGTTTTATTTTAGCTTTGCAATAGTCCTCTAAGGGATCTCCATCACTTTTAAGTTTTTATTAAATAAGCTCCCTGAAATGTTGGTTGGCTGTTGTTAGAAACAGAAGTGATGGACAAGAACATTGGTCTGATTCTACAAATGAGTTCTTATGAATTTGAGGTTGAGGTTCATGTGACCCACAAGCTTCATTTTCCCCACCCTTGTTATAATTTGAGACACTAAAACCAGAATTTTTGTCAATGGATAATTCATTTTTAAAAATTGATCCTGGTAATTTGTTACAATTTCTAGAAGATTATTTAAAATGTGTTAGGGTTTTTCTTTTTCTTTTTCTTTTTTTGTTTTGTTTTGTTACATGGCAACATTGTTAGGTTTTTGGCTTCTGGTGAATATTTCATGTTGTTGTTGTTGCTGCTGATGCTGCTGTTGTTTTGCTTTCAAAGGTATAGCTATGTTAGTCTGGAAAGTCAGTATGCAAAGGGATCTTGTAGCACCTTTTGCAACCCCATTTAAAGGGTAAACTTGAGCCTATTTCCATCCTATGTATCTGAAATCTATGAAAAGCTTATGCTACCAACTTCTTTGATTCATGCTACAAGATCCATTTGCATATTATTTTGCTTGACAGCTTTCAGTAATTCTTGCACAATGTTAAACATAATAATTAAACCAGGGGTAGGCAACCTTTCCCCTTTAAGGGCTGAGGGACTTCAGCTCCCAGAAGCCTCAGCCATGTTGGCCAATAGTTCCATGTTGGCCAATAGCTCCTGGGATTCTGGGAGCTGAAGTCCCTCGGCCCTTAAAGGGGAAAGGTTGCCTACCCCTGAATTAAACCATCAACAAATGTTACATTGTGGATAATGTAATGAATTTTTAAAATGAATTTCTCAAAACAGATAATCATTAATAAATCAACTGGCTTTAATGAGTTAATATGTTAGCACTAATTGAATGTCTGAAGTTTTGGAGCAAATCTGCTCTTCCAAAATCCATCTTTTCCATTGGCTTATGTTCTTCCTATTTCACCCATCTTTTAGGTGATGACCTGAAGACATCATGTCGGAGGTCCAGGGAACAGTTGACTTTTCTGTGGAGCTGCACAAATTCCATAATGTGGATCTCTTCCAGAGAGGGTAAATCAATATATTTATATAAAGCTGATGAACAAGAAAGAAAGGGGTATATCTTGAATTGGATCAGACTTACCTGCTTAGCAGAAGGATTGTTCCATTTACGGTAGTTCTCATCATTAGGAAGTTACTTGTTGTCATTGCTTTAAATGTGTCTAAAATGTATCAGCCTCAGAGGATGGTAATGGCAATCCCCATTTGAAGAAACATGCCAAGAAAACCCCACATTAAAGTTTCCTTAAGGTCGCCATAAGTCAGAAAGGACTTGAAGACACACAAGAACAATAAAAAACTCTGCACTTGTTTCATAGGCAGTACATGGGAATAGGAGCCAGCATAGTGTAGTGGTTTGAATGTTGGACTACTACTCTGGAGCCCCTGGTTTGATTCCCCACTTTGCAATGAAACCCACTGAGTGAACGTGGACAAGTCAAACACTCTCAGCCTCAGGGAAGGCAATGGCAAACCTCCTCTGAACCAGTCTTGCCAAGAAAACCCCAGGAGAGGATTGCCTTAGGGTTCCTCTCATCCTCCTCTTCTCGCCAGGCTTCTTCCCACCCCCACCTCTGTCCTCCTCCTTCTCCTCCTTATACCCAGCATATAAAATGACTCCCGACTTTAACCCCAGATTTTCCTGGATTAAAAAATTGTTTTATATGCCAGAAAATACAGTATGCCTACATTTTATGCTACTTTTAGTGCCAGTTTTTCATATCTGTGAAATAATACCATCAGCGTTTATATCAATAGCTGTTTTAGCTGCATATATCGTATTTTTCGGCATATAAGACGCATTTATATCGTATTTTTCGGCATATATATATATATATATATTCGGCATATAAGACGCATTTTTTCTTCCCCAAAATGAGGGTGGGGAAGTTGCTGTGCCTAATGAAGCGAATATACAAGCTGAGGGCAAACTGCCGAGGCCTAGGCTAAAAGTAGGCCTCATTTCAACCTCAGCCTTGGTGCTCCAGTGGGCTCCTCCCATCCCAGGAAGAGCCCATTCGAGCAGCCAGGATGGGGGTGGCAAGAGTCCTCTTTTCCTGGCTAGTTGAATGTGCTCCTCCTCTTTCCACCCCCATCCTGGGTATTTCAATGGACTCTTCCTGGGGTCAGAGGACATCCTCCCATCCCAGGAAGAGTCCATTGGAGCACCCAGGATGGGGGTGGAAAGAGTCCCCCCCTTGAAGAAATCTGCCAGGAAAACCCTCATGGTAGGGTCAAAATGAGCCAGAAATTACTCCAAAGCACTGGATTACCCTGGCCAAGTTACACTGTCTCATCCTCAGAGGGTGGAAATTACAAACTCACTCCTCTGAAGAAATCTGCCAAGAAAACCCTCATGGTAGGGTCAAAATGAGCCAGAAATTACTCCAAGGCACTGGATTATTACCCTGGCCAAGTTACACTGTCTCAGCCTCAGAGGGTGGAAATGGCAAACTCCCTCCTCTGAAGAAATCTGCCAGTCAAACGCTCATGGTAGGATCAAAATGAGCCAGAAATTACTCCAAGGCACTGGATTAGTACCCTGGCCAAGTTACACTGTCTCAGCCTCAGAGGGTGGAAATGGCAAACTCCCTCCTCTGAAGAAATCTGCCAGGAAAACCCTCGTGGTAGGATCAAAATGAGCCAGAAATTACTCCAAGGCACTGGATTATTACCCTGGCCAAGTTACACTGTCTCAGCCTCAGAGGGTGGAAATGGCAAACTCCCTCCTCTGAAGAAATCTGTCAGGAAAACCCTCATGGTAGGGTCAAAATGAGCCAGAAATTACTCCAAGGCACTGGATTATTACCCTGGCCAAGTTACACTGTCTCAGCCTCAGAGGGTGGAAATGGCAAACTCCCTCCTCTGAAGAAATCTGCCAGGAAAACCCTCATGGTAGGATCAAAATGAGCCAGAAATTACTCCAAGGCACTGGATTAGTACCCTGGCCAAGTTACACTGTCTCAGCCTCAGAGGGTGGAAATGGCAAACTCCCTCCTCTGAAGAAATCTGCCAGTCACACGCTCATGGTAGGATCAAAATGAGCCAGAAATTACTCCAAGGCACTGGATTAGTACCCTGGCCAAGTTACACTGTCTCAGCCTCAGAGGGTGGAAATGGCAAACTCCCTCCTCTGAAGAAATCTGCCAGTCAAACGCTCATGGTAGGATCAAAATGAGCCAGAAATTACTCCAAGGCACTGGATTATTACCCTGGCCAAGTTACACTGTCTCAGCCTCAGAGGGTGGAAATGGCAAACTCCCTCCTCTGAAGAAATCTGCCAGGAAAACCCTCATGGTAGGGTCAAAATGAGCCAGAAATTACTCCAAGGCACTGGATTAGTACCCTGGCCAAGTTACACTGTCTCAGCCTCAGAGGGTGGAAATGGCAAACTCACTCCTCTGAAGAAATCTGCCAGGAAAACCCTCATGGTAGGGTCAAAATGAGCCAGAAATTACTCCAAGGCACTGGATTATTACCCTGGCCAAGTTACACTATCTCAGCCTCAGAGGGTGGAAATGGCAAACTCCCTCCTCTGAAGAAATCTGCCAGGAAAACCCTCATGGTAGGATCAAAATGAGCCAGAAATTACTCCAAGGCACTGGATTAGTACCCTGGCCAAGTTACACTGTCTCAGCCTCAGAGGGTGGAAATGGCAAACTCCCTCCTCTGAAGAAATCTGCCAGGAAAACCCTCATGGTAGGATCAAAATGAGCCAGAAATTACTCCAAGGCACTGGATTAGTACCCTGGCCAAGTTACACTGTCTCAGCCTCAGAGGGTGGAAATGGCAAACTCCCTCCTCTGAAGAAATCTGCCAGTCAAACGCTCATAGTAGGATCAAAATGAGCCAGAAATTACTCCAAGGCACTGGATTAGTACCCTGGCCAAGTTACACTGTCTCAGCCTCAGAGGGTGGAAATGGCAAACTCCCTCCTCTGAAGAAATCTGCCAGTCAAACGCTCATGGTAGGATCAAAATGAGCCAGAAATTACTCCAAGGCACTGGATTAGTACCCTGGCCAAGTTACACTGTCTCAGCCTCAGAGGGTGGAAATTGCAAACTCCCTCCTCTGAAGAAATCTGCCAAGAAAACCCTCATGGTAGTGTCAAAATGAGCCAGAAATTACTCCAAGGCACTGGATTACTCTGGCCAAATCACACTCTCTCAGCCTCAGAGGATGGAAATGGCAACCCCCCCCCCTTGAAGAAATCTGCCAAGAAAACCCTCATGGTAGGGTCAAAATAAGCCATAAATTACTCCATAAGCCAATGGCCTAAAAACTTCAAAGGTACCAGTCCATCTGACCTTGGAAGCTAAGTCAGCCCTGGATAGTCCTTGGATGAGAGACCGCCAAAGAATCCCAGGTGCTGCAGGCTGTATTTCAGAGGAAGGAACTGGCAAAACCACTTCTCGAGTCTTCCTTGCCTAAGAAATCCCTAAGAAATTCATGGAGTCACCATAAGGCGACAGGAGACTTGCAAGAAAGTTGGGCAGGGAATTTGTGCAATACCTGGCCCTGCTGCTGGCTTAAACTTACATTTACAACTTAAAATTGTTCTTAAACTGCTGTTAACTTTATACAGTTGATATAAAATATTTTACTACAGTATTTGGTTAAGAATCTTTTTTTTCTAGATTTTCCTCCTTTAAAATTGGGTGCGTCTTATATGCCGGAGCGTCTTATATGCCGAAAAACAGGTGTGATATATATATATATATATATATTTGCCAACTACCCCCAGAAGTTTTGATGTGACTAATGTTCTTTCAAATTATTACTAAGCAAGTAGGAAAGAAAATCCAAAACTTCACAGGTGTGATACTCTGCCTTATACCAATGACTTCTCATTGATCCATTTAGTTCAATGTTTTCTGGAAACACCAGGGATTGAATCTGCCCTTTCTACAGGTAATGCATGCATTCTGCTACTCAGGGGCATCACCCAAGGGAAGGTGCTGCTCCCCAAAATTCTACCTTTCTGCAAAAATCTGCTGCAGCATTTACTTGCACCCCTTTAAAATGCTGTAGCTTATCAGAAGAGATGATGTGAGTGGGCAAGCCTTAATGGGAAGAGAAAGGAGAGACCTCTGGCTTTTTTAAAATAAAAAATTTAAATTTAATTTTTTAAAAAATATTTTCAAATTTTCCTAAAAGACATCACATCTTACCAAATTTCACCATGAAACTGTATCCAGGGGTAGCTGTGTTGGCCATATAGTAAAGTACAGTATCATCCAAAATCCACAACACAGTGACACCTTTCTTGGACCAACCAAAGTATACATTATATACATTGCGAGCTTTCAAAGCTCCACTGGCCTCTTCATGAGGTAAAGGTGTATCATGTGTAATATGTGTATCACATGTAGAATGTGCCTTTTGGTTGG
Source organism: Phrynosoma blainvillii (assembly GCA_026167975.1). Classification (NCBI taxonomy): domain Eukaryota; kingdom Metazoa; phylum Chordata; class Lepidosauria; order Squamata; family Phrynosomatidae; genus Phrynosoma; species Phrynosoma blainvillii. Next base: position 10,862,753 of record JANUYF010000004.1, read on the forward strand.
CCCAAGAAAGGTATCACTATTTGTTGGATTTTTGATGACACATGAAACTATGTACATGTAAATACAATTAGGTTGTGTGTATGGTATTATAATTTAACAATATAATTTTAATTTTGCTAGTTGTTTATGTTACAACTCTTGTCATTACATTCGGTGATATATGGGAATAATGATTGATGAGTAACATTAGTACAAAAAAAAGCATTACTAAGGATTCTGTATGCTATGGTATGGGAAGAGGTCTGTGGAGGGTGGCACCATTAGTTACTACACTGGGTGACACCAACCCTAGAGATGCCACTGCTGCCACTAAACCAAACTCCTGTCTCAAAACAACATTGTTAAAGGACAAACTAAGCAGGTTTTTAAGCAGCTTTTTAGGCTTAGCTGCAGTAGCACTTTGAGCTCTGATTTTTCTCACTCTATTTGTCCATATGTGGGTCAAGTCCAGTTGTGTCATGGGAAACAGATGGTTCAGTAGAATAAATGAACAAATGAGTGACTGTCTGGCATCAAGCAGAATACAAGTTGAAATTCCCTTATCCAAAATATATGCAATGAGAAATGTTTAGAATTTTGGGGATTTTAGAATATCTGTGCTTGCATATACATACTTAATGGGATATCATGGAGATGGGACCCAAGACTAAACACAAAATTCCTTTATGCTTCAAATATACCTTACACACATAGCCTGGAGCTAATTTTATACAATATTTTTAAAAGAATTTTGTCCAGGAAATAAAGCTTGTGTACCATGAACCATCAGAAAGCAAAAGCGTCAATGTGTCAGCTACCCATGAAAAAAGTTTTGGTTTTTAGAATATTTTGGATTTTGGAATTCCAGATAAGGGAGACTCCACCAGTAACAGTGTACAATTTTGTACAAACAGAAACTTAGGGCAAAATGAGTTGTTCAGACAAAGAAACCAGGGCCATTCACATGACACTATCTTCCACTAACTGCCATGGGGGCATCCTTTGGAATCCTGGGGTTTGTAGTATGGTAAGGCAATAGCACTATCTGGCTGAGAATTGTAAATCCATCTCCAAACTATGAATCCGAAGAATCCATAGGAAGGAACTGTGGCAGTTAGAGTGGGATCACAGGGGTTGTCTGCATAAGCCAAAAAGTCCATGATCCACCTAGCCTCATGCCATCTTGTTTGGATGAAGCAAGTCAAAATCCTAGGGCCAGGATCGGGCTGGATGCTTGCAGAGTGGACACAGATCCAGTGGATCTGGCCCAATCCTGGGGTAAATGGCCCTTAACATGGGTCAATTTGAACAGAGTTTCCTGGAAACCTCACAACACACCCTTGCTCTTTAGATGCCCCAATTGCTCCTTATCTTCCCCCTGAATCTCTGCTAGTGATCAGACCCCCATCACTATGTCTGACATGAAAACAGGGTTCCTGGCAGCACCGACATAGCCACGTGCCCCATTTTCATCAGATGGAGAGATAGGTTTGCTCAATAGAGGAAATGGAGGGGGAAGGAAAGGAGTGCATGGTGGTAGCAGGTCCCCAGGCCAACCCAGGAACTGACCTGGGTTAGTACCTGGTTCAGGCTTTCTTGTCCATCTACTCAGGATAAATGAATTAAAATTTCATAATATGAATGGTGAGAATCCATTGCTATTTAGTGCCAGGTGAGACTCTGTTGGCTCCTTCTGTCACATAATGCCCATGGACTCAGAGCTGCAGAATTACCATGTGTTTGAAAGGTAAATCTTCACCTACTACACCCACACATGCAAGATGAATAATTTCTATAGTTTGCTCTCCACAAAGGGAGAAATATGGAGGTGAATCCTTCACTATTTCATCCTTGCATACAATGGAGAATAATTATTCCAGATTTATTTCTCCCTGCTTTGGAGGTGGGAAATATTTCTCTGCAGATTTCTCCTTGTATTCAAACATCTTGACATGTTCTGGAGGAATTATAGTGTGGAGAGAAAAAATGTGTGCCAGGGGGATTATATGTAGGAAATGTTTCTAGTGGAGGAAAAAATATGTTCTGTAGAAAACATGAGTTTTGTGCAAAACCACTGGAACAAAACATGTTTTTCTTCACATTATATTTTTTCCACCATACTTTCGGATATTGAAATACTGAGGAAAAATATGTACAAAACTCTCACTGTTCTGTTAGTCTTCTCAAGTGTCAGAAAACCTACTTTTCAACTATGAAATAAATAATTGAGAAAATTATTTCCATCCATGAGGGTGCATGTGTGTGTGTGTTGAGAGAGTAAAGGTAAGTGACTGCAGTATTCTCTAAAGTGAAGTGCTCTTGATAATTATTTTGTGTAGCAATATATGTATTTTTTTCCTTCACAAAAGCATGCTTTTTTGCTCAGAAAACAAGTTTTCACTGCAGGAACCTGTTTTGTTGTTGTTTGCATAAATATATGTTTTAAAGCAGAAAAAAGCACATATATTTCTGCATAGAATAATTCCCTAGAACACTTCAGGATGCATGAAAGTTGTCCAAAAAATCTTGTGGATGAAGTTTCAGGCATTGAAAAACCCTCTTCTCTGCAAGTAAACAAACAGCAACTCTTATTTGTTGTGCCGAGACAGAAAGTCAGGACATCCTTTTATGGGTTAAATGAGATGACCACAAATGTAATACAAATACAAAAGCTACCAATCAGCTACATTCATATATAATTTCCCTGAACGTGTACTGAAAGTAATGTAGAGCACACACCAAGTTCGCTGGTTTCCAACCAACAAATACTCAAGCAGGGCATTAAGCCACAGGTGTCTGGTAAGAATCTTGCAAGGCTTGCCATATCAGTCAATCTATGAGGCAAGCCAAAATGGTCCAACAGAGGTGAGGAATCCTGCATTTTCCCAAACTGCAACTTTCCTTCTTCCCCCAACTTTTTAGGAATTCTAGGATTTCCCTCCTGCCAATGCAACTTGTGCTTGAGTTCCCTTCTACATTACCCACCAGTTGTGACAAAGTATTATGAGAAATCAGTCTGATAGTACCAAGGCAAAACACAAAATAGTACACATAAAGACCCGATGTGTGTGTGTGTGTGGGATCCCCAGGGAAGGGAAATATAATAAATCTAAGTATCTCACCATACTACAGATCCCAGGATTCCATAGGATGGAGCCACGGAGTTCAGAGTGGAATTGAGGTGCTGTAACTATGAATACCTCCTTTCTTGTCCTCACACTATAATCGTCGAACTATGGATTTTGGATTTTGCAGACTAGTTTTTAAAATGCTCATTTAAATCAAAGACTAATAGAACAATGACCAGTAAAAGCCTTTACAAATCTACTGAAAAGTAAGACCCACTGAGTTAAATGGGATTTTTGCCTAGGCAAGCAGGTAGAGAGATCTGCAGTTTAATGATCACAATGTGATATCTCAAAGGAAAAAGTGAGATAAGAGGTCCAAGCAGGGTTCAGGAAAGGAAGAGGCACCAGGGATCACATTGCAAATATACAATGGCTAATGGAGCATAGCAGGGAGCTCCAAAAGAAAATCAGCATGTGCTTTATAAAGTACAGCAAAGCATTTGACTGCATAGATCATGAAAGGCTATGGAACACCCTTAAAGATATGGGAGTGCCAACACATCTGATAGTCTTAATGAAGAATCTGTACTCAGGACAAGAGGCTACTGTCAGGACAGTACACAGAGAAACAGAATGGTTCTCAACTGGCATAGGTGCCTACCTATTCAACTTATATGCAGAATATATTGTAAGGAAAGCAGGCTTGGACATGGAAGAGGGAGAAGTGAAAATAGGAGGAAGAAATATCAACAATCTGCTGACGACACCATAATACTAGCAGAGAACTTCACAGACCTAGAAGAACTACTAAAGAAGATCAAAGAAGAAAGTGCAGAGGCAGTCTTACTGTTGAGCATAAAGAAAACAAAAATAATGACCACAGAGAACTTATATTCAAACTAGACCATGAGGAAATAGAAATAGTAAAAGATTTCTCATATCTGGGATCAAACATTGATGGGAATGGGGACTTCAGCCAGGAAATATGAAGAAGATTAGAATAGGGAGGGTGGCTATGAAAGAACTAAAAAAGATCCTAAAATGCAAAGACATACAACTCAGCACAAAAGTTAGAATCATACAAGCCATTGTATTCCCTATTCCCATGTACGGATGTGAAAGCTGGACAGTCAGGAAAGAAGATAGGAAGAAAATCAATACATTTGAGATATGGTGCTGGAGAAGAGTGCTAAGGATTCCATGGACAGGCAAAAGGACAAACAAATGGGCCCTAGAACAGACCAAGCCAGAGATATCCCTAGAAGCCAAGATGACAAGACTTTAGACTGTCATACTTTGAACACATCATGAGAAGGCATGAATCACTGGAAAAGACAATAATGTTAGGAAAGGTGGAGGGAAGTAGAAAGAGAGGGAGGCCACAAGTTAGATGGACTTTATTAAAGAGACCATGAATATGAGTTTGCAGGAGCTGGGCAGAGCAGTAGAGAACAGGGGGGGGGGGGGCTGGAGATGCCTCATCCATAGGTTTACCATGGGTCGAGATCGATGTGAAAGCAGTTAACAACAACAAGGAAGAATTTTTGGGAATATCAGCCAACATGTACAGAAGGGGTGGAAGTCATGAGACCTGCAAAATGTTATTGGACTGCAACTCCCTGCAGCCCTAACCAGCACAGCCAATGCTGTGGAATGCTAGGAATTACAGTCCAACATTATTTGGAGGACCACTTGATTCCAGCTTGTGATTTACAGTCCTCAATAACCAGACAATGAAATTGAAAATGTTGGGGTGGATGAATGTATCATCCTGGTTTGTTTGTTGTGTGTTTTTTTTTTTTTTTACTAAATTTTAAAGGTCAACCATACATAATACAATTTTTGAAAGGAAGACAAATCTGAAGCCTTCATCTTCGCATCCAAATTCATTCCATCATATGTGATTTAATGATGGGTGACAGCTGAGCTTCTGCCAAAATGAGCTTGAAGCTTCTGACAGTCCTTAATAAACTGAGAAACAAAGTTATCCAGATTTGCAAGGAATCAATTAATTGATCCGTCTGCTGGTGTCACATGCCTTCATTCCCTTGCCCTTTGTTCTCATACTGTTCAATATTTATTTACAATTTGGTGTGTGTTATTTCTATAAATAGGTAAAGGGCTAACAGGGGCTACCAAGTTCAGGGGAAAATAATAACAATAATTGAAAAACAAGAGAGAGGAAGCTTTCAGAAATTGAATTACAAGGTCTCAGAGTCTGCAGATTAAATATTTGTCTCGAGTTTGTGAAAAATGCTGAGGTCTAAATCCTGTTGTTAAGTCACACCAATATAATGTCAGGCAATATTTCAGAATGGGAGAAATGAATCTTCAAAATAAAATCAGTTTGTGCCAGCATAAAACCAGGGCAGCCAGCTGCTTTCCCCCTTCTCATTGGGAAGTAACTTATGTTAAGGAAACAGCAACATGGGATATACAGTAATAGAAATAAAAATATGTATGTGAATGTCAAAGTGACTAAGCAGGAGCAATCAGGAAGATACACAGGTGAAAAAGATAATATAATTAAGAAGCCTTGAGAGCCAAGGACAAAGTTATAGAAGGTATATTGAGAACACCTGTGATAGATTGCAAACACCTGAGACTCATTAAGTGGTCAAGGTAAAGTGATGAAACACTTGGGTTGGTCTTAGGTATGGGATGATCTATGTGGACCAATCAAGATGTATGTACACACCCACTGGGTGGAAACTGACTGGTGGGTGGTGTCTAACAATGGCTATAAATTGCAATGTTTGCTAATGTACATTGTGGTGTAGTTTGGAGTAGTTTGGTGTATTGTGGAGTAGCGTTGGAGATATTGTGAAGTGTAGAGATTGTGATTTGTAGGGCATATAGTATTTATATATAGTAGAATAAAGTAGATCTTTTATATAAGACTACTGAGTTGTCTGGTGTCTTGAGGGAAGATACAAGAACCAGAAGAATCCTGGAGAGGTTTGGAGACATCTCAGGAAGAAGAGTGAGAAGGCTTGGAGAGTTTGTCAGGGTCTTCAGCCTATTCTCTGAAACTCTGCTGCTTGGGAAAGAAGCATTAACCACTGATCAAAGCTGGTCAGCTCTGCTGCATAACAAGGTGGTGAGTTAGAGCCAGAGGTAAAGAGCTACAACTCCCATCATCCCTGACAAGGGTTATGGGCCCAGATACTAGAGCAACCAGCATCCACAGAAGCTGAAAATTCCAGAGAGTGGAAGAAGGTTTTGTGGAGCCTTGTGAGTAAATCATTTTGTGTTTTGTCTGCTGTGCATACTCAGAAGGACTGTGTCAAATTGAGTCACTGCACAAATTAAGATGGAGATCCTAAAGTTTAGTAAATTAAATAGAAATAACTACTCTACCTGGAAAATATATGCCCAATCTCTACTCATAAAGGAGTTTCTGTGGTCGACAGTTGAAACAGGGCTGGCAGCTGATGCTGATGCAGGCACTCGAGAAAGAGACGCTAAAGCAAAAGCATGTCTTTATCTCATGCTAGAAGAAGACTTGATTAACGACGTAAGAGATAAAGTGTCCGCCAAGGATGTGTGGGATACTTTGCAGAGATTACACACACCTTCAACTGCGTTTGCAAAAATGCTTTGGTCTAAAAGAATTTACAGACAAAAGATGACGAAAGGACAGTGTGTGATAGAACAGTTAAAAACAATGCAAGATTTATTTGTGCAAGCTGAACTGAGAGGAGTGGAAATTAGCAAAGAGCAACAGTGTTACATTTTACTGGAATCGCTAGACTCTTCTTGGGACAACATTACAAATAGCTTGCAAAATTTGCCAGAAGCTGAGCTGAACAGAGACTTAATTGTTGCCAGGATATTGGAAGAAAACTTGAGAAGAAAGTCTGAGCAGGGTGACTCAGCAAGTTTAAGGACTGTGCCAAAACAACAAACAACGCCTGAACTATGAAAGCGGGAAGAAGCAGCTTCTACAAGGGAGCAACAGAGGTGTTTTTATTGTAAAAAGATTGGTCATCTACAGAGACAATGTAAACAGTTCGCTGCTGAGAGAAGCAAGCAAGGAGAGAGCAGATGGCAGCCGCGGCAGTATCAAAAGCAGTCCAAACCTCCATTTTTGAAGGACAGTGCTAACAATAAGGGGGTTGCAACCATGATTAAGGAAAAACAAAATGCTAATTGTAAATGGTTAATTGACTCAGGAGCATCATCTTCAATGTGTAACAATATTAATTTGATAAGTAATAGAAAATCAGCTAATGTAAATGCTGTAGTTTTAGCTGATGGGAAAGAGCTCAGTACTGTAAATCAAATGGGTACAGTTTTCATTCCTGGGCTAAAGGAAAACTTTAATGATGTGTTACATGTAAAGGAGTTAGAAAATAATTTGTTATCAGTGAGCAGGTTAACAGACAGAGATTACACAGTTATATTTGAAAAGGACATGTGGAAGATAAAATTGAATGGGGAATTGCGAGGCATAGGCTTGAAAAAAGATAAGCTTTATTATTTGGAAGACAATATTGATAGCTACAGGGTTGAAAATGCTAATAACATAGACAATAGTCCAATTCATAAAGACTGCATACATGAACTACACAGAAAATTTGGCCATGCTAGTTTCAAATGTTTAAAGAAGTTAATCAGTATGTGTCCAGATTTAAAAGTTGCTGAATGCAAAAATCACTTAGATTGTACTGTATGCAATCAGGTAAAGGTCAGAGCTTTTCCAGTAGCCAAGAAAACCAAAAGAATTGCTCAAAGACCATTTCAGTTTATACATGCAGATGTTGCCCAAGCTAATTGTTTATCTTTAGGGGGAAGCAAATATTTTCTGGTAATTGTTGATAGGTATACAAGGTTTGCTTTTGTAAGAATATTGAAAAACAAATCTGATGCTGGGCAAAGTTTAAAAGCATGGGTGAGAATGGTGGAAAGACAATTTGATATTAGAGTAGGCACCATTGTTACTGACTAGGGAGGAGAGTTTCTAAGTAATCAATTGTTTAATTGGTTTCAAAAGGTAGGAATAAGGCATGAAACTACTAATCCCGCTTGTCCTAACGAAGATGGTTTAGCGGAGAAAAAAATACAAGATATAAAAAGGATAACTGCTTGTTTGATGGCAGATGCAGAGGTAAAAGACAGTTTCTGGGCAGAAGCAACTTTGACAGCAGTACATATTAGTAACAGACTGTATCATTCAGAAATTGAAGACATTCCCTACAGGGTATTGTATGGGAGAGTGCCAAATTACAAGTATTTGAGGGTCTTTGGACAGTTTGCTTATGTTTACATTCCAGCTTGTTTCAGGAAGAAAGGAGAACCCAAAAGTAGAAGGCTTAGGTTTTTGGGGTATTCAGGAAATAGCTACAAGTTTCATTTAGGTGGAAGGGAAGTGCAGTATTCTAGGTCTGCAAATTTCGAGAGACATGCCGGTTGGGACAAACTGCATGCAAATAAGGAAGTTTTCTTGAGGTTAGGAAATTCAAATGAGCCAGAAACACAAACTGAACCAACTTCAGGAAACGGAGGGGTTTCAGTTAAGCCAGAAGCATCCACTAGCAGCAGTGATAGTTCTTCTGATAATGAGACACAATCTAGACCTATTACTACTAGAATGACTGAAGACAAGAGATTTAGTCATAGAACTATAACTCCCAGTACAGAAAGTGAGGATGAAAGAGGCAGATCAGCAGAGTTTATTCCCAGACGTAGTCACAGAGTTAGAAAGCCTCCAGATAGGTTTGTTGTGACAAATGCAAGAGCTTGTTTAGCAGTGGAAGAGCCTGAAAGTTTTGAAGAGTTGGAAAGTTTGTCTAGAGAAGAACAGGAAAGATGGATTGATGCAATGGATGATGAGTTTGGTTGTCTGGTAAATAAAGATGTTTTTGAAATAGTTGATAGACCCAAAGACAAGAAAGTAATTGGTTGTAAGTGGGTGTACAAAAAGAAAGAAATGCCAGATGGAAGTATTAAGTATAAAGCTAGGTTAGTAGCTAAGGGTTTTGCACAACAGCAGTATGAGAACTATGATAAGACATATTCTCCAACTGCAAAGCCAGAAAGTCTGAGAATGGTTCTGGCTGTAGCAGCAAAAAGAAGTTTAGTTGTAGAGCATTTTGACTTTGAAACAGCCTACTTAAATGCTAGTTTAGATGAAGAGATCTTTATGGAGCAGCCACAAGGTTTTGAAGAAATTGGTAGTCAGAAAGTTTATAAATTAAAGAAAGCATTGTATGGGTTAAAACAAAGTGCCAGAGCATGGAATTTGTGCATTAATGAAGAGTTAGCTAAACTAGGATACAAAAGGAGCATTGCAGATGCATGTGTCTATACAAAAGGAGACATAGTGTTAGTGATCTATGTAGATGATTTGTGCGTGGCAGCAAAGTCAAGACAGGAGATTGAATCAGTAAAAAAAGAGTTGTCTAAAAAGTTTGTTTTGAAGGATCTAGGTTTATTGAAGTCTTATTTAGGTATTAGTGTTGAATGGACAGAAGAAGGACATTGTTTGTTAAGTCAGAGAAAGAAAATTGAAAATTTGATTGAAAAGTGTGGATTACAAAATGCTAAAATAGTAAGAGCTCCAATGACAACTGGTTTTGTATCTGAAAAAACAACTAGAGATTTTGAAGACAAGACTTTATTCAGGAGCATAATAGGATCTTTACAATTCATATCTTGCCACACCAGACCAGACATTTCATATGCTGTAAATGTATTGTCCAGAAGAGTTAATGATCCAAAAATTGAAGACTGGACAGCAGTAAAACACTTATTCAGATATTTGAAAGGAACTTTAGATAAGAAATTGGTAATTAGAAACAGTAATTCAGATTTAGATTGTTATGTGGATAGTTCTTTTGCATCAGAATTAGGAGACAAGAAGTCAGTTACAGGAATGATAATTAAGTACAGTGAAAGTCCAATAGTCTGGAGAAGTAGAAAACAAACGAATGTAGCGTTAAGTACGACTGAAGCAGAATTCGCAGCTTTAAATGAGATAGTGAATGAGGTACAGTGGGTTGAGCAATTGTTAAATGATTTAAATGAAAGTTACAAGATACCAGTAGAAATTCTGGAAGATTCACAGTCATGCATAGCAATGGCTGAAACTGAAAGTTTGAAGAACAGAACAAAATATGTTGGAGTAAGATATCAAAATGTGCGAGACATGGTTCAGAAGGGTAAAATAGAATTGAGATATATAGAAATACAACACAACATAGCAGATTTGTTCACAAAAGCATTGACGGCGGAAAAACATGAAAGACTGACACAAATGGTTGGAATGACATTGTAAAACACATACAATATTTTATTTCGGAGGGGATTGTTAAGGAAACAGCAACATGGGATATACAGTAATAGAAATAAAAATATGTATGTGAATGTCAAAGTGACTAAGCAGGAGCAATCAGGAAGATACACAGGTGAAAAAGATAATATAATTAAGAAGCCTTGAGAGCCAAGGACAAAGTTATAGAAGGTATATTGAGAACACCTGTGATAGATTGCAAACACCTGAGACTCATTAAGTGGTCAAGGTAAAGTGATGAAACACTTGGGTTGGTCTTAGGTATGGGATGATCTATGTGGACCAATCAAGATGTATGTACACACCCACTGGGTGGAAACTGACTGGTGGGTGGTGTCTAACAATGGCTATAAATTGCAATGTTTGCTAATGTACATTGTGGTGTAGTTTGGAGTAGTTTGGTGTATTGTGGAGTAGTGTTGGAGATATTGTGAAGTGTAGAGATTGTGATTTGTAGGGCATATAGTATTTATAAATAGTAGAATAAAGTAGATCTTTTATATAAGACTACTGAGTTGTCTGGTGTCTTGAGGGAAGATACAAGAACCAGAAGAATCCTGGAGAGGTTTGGAGACATCTCAGGAAGAAGAGTGAGAAGGCTTGGAGAGTTTGTCAGGGTCTTCAGCCTATTCTCTGAAACTCTGCTGCTTGGGAAAGAAGCATTAACCACTGATCAAAGCTGGTCAGCTCTGCTGCATAACAAGGTGGTGAGTTAGAGCCAGAGGTGAAGAGCTACAACTCCCATCATCCCTGACAACTTAAGTGCTGAAAATTGAAAAGAGATGGAAATTAGTCCATTTGACGGTTGTATGGTGACTTTTTGCTGCCAGAAGATCCTGGATATATATTTTTGCATTTTTATTTTTTCCCCCTGATGGGTAAAATTATGAGAGTTTTTGCACAGCTTTTACAACTGTATTTCCCTAGCCCTCCTTGGCCATGTTCCCATTGCTGGGAACTATGGGGGGTTGCAGACTGTCAAAAATAGTGTGAATTCAGTCCACTTTTAGGGTTAGGGTTAGTGCTAGGGAATCATGGGAATTGTTATTTTTCTGAGACATTGAACCTTCTTTGTCAGAGAACTCTAGTGCCACAATAAAATACAGTTCTCATGATTCCCTAACCTTAACCCTAACCCTAAAAGTGGACTGAATTCACACTATTTTTGACAGTCTGCAACCCCCCTAAGTTAACTATTTATTTATTTATTTATTTATTTATTCAAAATTCATATTTACAATATATGGGGTTTTTTTTTAGTTTGGAAAAACATTGAAACTTTGAAAAAAACATTTTTGTACAAAAAGAGTTTATTTTGTGAAAAACTTGCTTTATACACAAAAACGTGCATTTAGTATTCAAAAACCAAGTTTTGTGCATTTAAAAACACTGAAATAAATAAGCAAATACATAAATAAAAATCTTATCCCAATTGACTGGCTTCTTGACTTTTTTTTCCATCAACAATGAGAAAATTTGTGAGCACATTTTACTTTCCTACTGTTGGAGAAGGACAATGTTGCATATGTTCCTCATTGTATATGGAGAAGCAAAGTGGCCCTGCAGCTAAATTTTACTTCAACACTGAAGCCTAGTGTCCTCATCCACATCAAGAGGCAGCCATCTTGAGGATTATTCACACTACACATTTGTAACCCTATAATTCCATTTTAACTGCTATGGCAATATCCTATAGAATTTAACTCAGGTAAAAAAAGTGTTTGTACAACATAGGCAAAGAAGCTTCTTTTTACAAAGTCTTTTTAGGTGCAGTTCCCCTTTTCCTCATTCTCTGTCTAGCTGGAAGGTTTTTAGCAACATCAGCACTGGGAACATGGCCTAGGAGGGCTGGAGGAACACAGATTTTCAGTGTCAGATTGTATCGCCATGTCTGCAGTAAACAATGCAATGAAGCTTAAGGGGGGGGGGGAGGAGTGGGATTTTACTCTAGCCAATCCTACTGTAGCTGTGTGGGTCTGTCTACAACAGGCAAGGTCAACAGCAGCTCCTTCCAGAATCCCTCACTCAGAATCTATATAATGCAAAAGAGGAAGAACAGATAAGTCTGCTTTGCTAACTTCCCTGCAGTATTTTTTTTTTTAAAAAAGAGCATAGACCTATAAGTTTGACCACCAAAGTGTAATGTTAAAAAGTATAGGCTGGGGGGGGGGGAGAGTTCATGAATTCATTTTATTTTGGTTGGGGGGGAAGCTTTCAAGAGCTTTCTACAGGGCTGAAAATGTTTTTGCTTACTTATGCAATGCTTACTTGACCTGGATTCTTTTGTATTTCTCATGTATGCTTTGATTAGTTTTAGATCAAAAGAAAGTTGCTGAAACTTTGCTCTTTTTGTGTTGTAGGAACCTATCCATATTTTCTCTGTTATTTCTGCCCTAACCAAATTATTATTATTATTATTATTATTATTATTATTATTATTATTATTATTATTATTATTCTGTTAAAGAAATAACTCCCAGGAACACATCTACTTTGTTCATTGATGTACAAGTATAGTTCTCAGGCTGAGAATTCTAAATAGCCCTCCCTAAACTGCAAATCACAGGATTCCATAGGATGTTGCCATAAAGTGACATCATGGTACTATAATCATGTAATGTGAAAGACCCCATAGTTTGCATGGCTCAGGTCAGGTGGTGAGACATAAATAGCTTGCCCTTTCAACAGAGAGGAATTTCTAGAGAGTGAAAATGTGCAACTAGACTGTAGAAATATACATCCTACAGAATTCTGGGATTTGTAGTTTTGTGGGGCACCAGCATGCTTTGGCAGAGAAAGTTAAAGACTTAAAACTACAAATTCTAGGATTCCATAGAATGGAGCTACCGCACTTAATATGCTGTAGCACATTAAAATAAATTATTTCTACAGTGAAGCTTATCGTACTCTTAAATAAACAACGTAACTGATCCGGGTTAAAATTTTAAGCGGGTGACATCCTGATCTTATCAGAAGTATTTAAAATTGCCACTTGGGTCCATCCCTGCTCCCAGGGCCACTCCGGCGGCCATTTTCTTAAGCTGGAAAACTCCCGGCTTTGAAGAGAGGCATGCTGAGCACCTCTGGGAGCAGGGATGGACTCGGGCTGGACATGAGTGGCAAATTGGGTGGCTAAATCCTTCTGATAAGATCAGGATGCCGCCCGCTTTAAATTTTAACCTGGGTCAGGTACATCGCTTTATTTAAGAGTGGGATAAGCTTCAGTGTTGATGCACCCCACGTGAATCATTGTGGCAGCTACTGTCACATCTGCTGTCTTAGAAAACCACCACATTCTGCATAACGGAAAGGCTAGCCCACTCCCGAGGCTTGAGAGAGAGCGATATGGAGATACCTCAGGCTTTCTAGATGCAAAATGCAAATTTTCTAAATTGTCTCACTGAAATAGGTCCATCCTCTCCCCACCTTTGATTCACTTTTGGTAAAATCTCTTTAAGAATTTGATGGTTCAATATAAGAAAAAACTGATGGAATGTGGGGGAGGGGTAAAGCATTTTGATAATACTAGTGAAGCTTTTCAAAGGGGTTTTTGACACTGAGGTTCCCTTCCTTCCTTCCTTCCATTTACATACCTTTGTCTTCTGGAGTTTAACTGTACAATATTCTAGATTGGAAACCTCGGCACTTTAATTACTTAAAGTGCTGGCTGCAGAGACAGCAGGTGATTAAATGCAAGTCACTCCTTTCATCAGTCTAATCCAGTTTGGGTTTTTTTTTAAAAAAATGATATATCCATTAATCTGTGGGTAAGATTGATGCCTTCATTTCTTGGCAGTATAATTGTATCCCCCCCCCCCCCCCATGCCCCAGTAGCAAAATCTTGCAAAATGAATAGCTTGGAGCCGAACAATCATTTGGATGTGCATAAGGCATTTTGTGATGATGTCCTCAAACAAGCAAGAAGTTGATTTCTAATAGAACTGAAAATGTAACCATCGAGGGAGACAGTTGCTGTCAGACAGTAAGAACAATTGCAATTATTTGGGGACAGGAAATGTACAGCCTTGAGAGTATCACAGTATCCACACTGACATTCTGCTAGTCTGCAAAATATAACTGTGTGATATTCTTCAGTGATGTTACTGTAGGCCTCATCAACTTGTGAGCCATCAAACCAAACACAGGCCCACCAGCCAAAAAAGGCACCCTTCCAGGAGGGAAACAAAGGGTGCTACAGAATAAGGGTCATACATTTGGTGCAAAGCAGTTTTATTAGATTGAGTGTTGGACCACAACTCCAAGAAAATGGGTTTGAATTCTACTCATCTATGGAAAGACCTTGGACATAGGTCTGAAAACTATGCTCTGTGAGCTGAGGCCTAGGGAGCTGGGTATGTTTAGCTTGGAGAAGAGAAGATTAAGGGGTGGTATGATAGCCATATTTAAATATTCAAAGAGATGCCACATTGAAGCTTGGTTTTCTGATGCTCCAGAGACTAAAGACATGGAGAACTGGATTCAAGCTACAGGAATAAAGATTCCACCAAAATATTAGAAAGAAGTTCCTGATGGTAAGGACTATTTGACAGTGGAATACACTGCTGCAGAGAGCTGTGGAGTCTCCTTTTTTGGAAGTTTTTAAACAGAGGCTGGATGGCCATTTGTCAGGTGTGCTTTGATTGTGTACTTCTCATGGCAGAATGGGGTTGGATTGAGTAGCCTTGGGGACCTCTTTGAACTTTATGATTCTATGAAGTCATACTATCTCAGAGAAAGGCAAAGGCAAACCCCCTCTAAAGAAATCTTGTCAAGAAAATCTTGTGATAGGTTCATAGAATCATAGAGTTGGAAGAGACCACAAGGGCCATCCAGTCCAACCCCCTTCCATGCAGGAACTCAAAATCAAACCATCCCAAACCAAGCTGGTAAATTTATCAAAAAAAGAGATCAGATTAGTCTGGCATGACTTGTTTCTTGAGAAGCCCATGTTGACTTTTAGTGATTATGGCATTCCCTTCAAATGTTCACAGACTCTCTGTTTAATGAACTATTCTAGAATCTTTCCCGGTATTGATGTCAGACTAACTGGGTGATAGTTGTTGGGATACTCTTTTTTCCCCTTTTGGAAGATGAGGACAATGTTTGCCCTCTTCCAGTCTGCTGGGACTTCTCCTGCTCTCCAGGAGTTCTCAAAGTTTATTGCCAATGGTTATGAGATTACATTTGCCAGTTCTTTTAATATCCTTGGATGTAGTTCATTTGGTCCTGGAGACTTAAATTCTTTTAGGTTAACCAGGTATTCCTGTACTTCCCCTTTACTTGTTCTGTGCTGCATTTCCCCTATTGTGTCCTGTGCTCCATTTTCCTCAGGTTGAACACCCTTTTCCTTTTGTGAGAAGACTGAAGCAAAGAAGGTGTTGAGTAGTTCTACCTTTTCTCTGTCCCCTGTTAGAATTTCTCCATCTTCTCTGAGCAGTGGCCCTACCATTTCCTTCTTCTTTCTTTTGCTATGGACATACCCCAAAAATCCCTTTTTATTGTCCTTAACCCCTTTAGCAAGCCTGAGCTCATTCTATGATATCACCTCTTTTCCATTTCTTATACATCTCCCATTTAAAATTTCATTCAGTTGAAAGTTCTTTTATCATTCAACCCGGTTTCTTGAGACATCTCTCATTTTTCCTTCTCATTGGAACAGTTTGAGATTGTGCTTTCAGTATCTCCCTTTTGAGAAACTCCCATCCATCCTGAACTCCCTTCTCCTTTAGTATTCCTGACCACGGGATCACGCCCAATGTTTCCCTAAGTTTATTGAAATCAGCCCTCTTAAAGTCTAGAATGAGTGTTTGACTATGCCTAGCTTCTCCTTTCCACTGTATAAAAAACTCCAGGAAAATATGATCACTCCCACCTAAGGATCCCGCCACTTGCACCCCATTTACCAGGTCATCCCTGTTGGTTAGGATCAGATATAAAACAGCTGATCCCCTTGTTGCCTCTTCCACCTTTTGGACAAAGAAATTGTCTTTGAGGCAAGTGAGAAATTTGCTAGACCTTGAAGTACTGGCTGAGTTTGACTTCCAGCAAATGTCAAGATAGTTCAAGTGACCCATCACTACTACATCTCTCCTTTCTGAGTGTATGGTCATCTGTTCTAGAAAGGCATCATTGAATTCCTCAGTCTGACTTAGGGGTCTGTAGTAGACTCCCACAATAACATCCCTATTCTTCCCTTCCCCTTTAATTTTTATCCAGATGCTCTCCACCTGATTTTAAGGATTTAAGTCCAGGATCTCTTCACAGATGTAAACATCCCTGACATATAATGCTATTCCTCCTCCTTTCCTGTTTGGCCTATTTCTCTTAAAAAGGTTATACTCCTCTATTCCTACATTCCAATCATGAGACTCATCTCACCAAGTTTCAGTGATGCCTATAATATCGTATTTGCTTTGTTGCACCGGCACAAAGGACTCCACACGCCTTTTTTGTTGGGTAACAGCTGGCCACAACTTTATTTCTATACAGGGTCTCAAACAGTTTTAAATAAACCATCTTTACAAAATACCAGAATTTATTCTTGACACATGTGTCTATGTAAATAACTGAAACTATTATCAAAGTAAACTGCATCTACCACAACATGTGTCAAGAACATCTGTTTTAAATCAGATGCACATCAACAATTATCTCTTCCCCCAACCAGAAATGATGTCATAAATGATCTTATGACACAAGCAAATTATGACATCTTCAAGTTGTTTGACGACATCATATAAAATTTGATTAACCTAATGACATATACCCATCATTGAATTAACCCAATTTGTATTTTCAATTAACCAAATTATCCCCCCCCCCGGTGTCCCTGCTTGCCACAGGAGGGGGCCAGCCTAGCCTGGCATCCCCTCCCCCCATAATCGCTCCTTCAATGTGGGAAGTGATGGAAGACAAGTATACCTCAGATCCCTCCGGAGGGGGATGAACTCCATCCCCCCCTGTACAGATGTGGCATAGAGACCTGAATTCCATCATGTTCAACAATGAAAACTCCCATTCCCCCCAACTTCTTGACTACAGTTCTGTTCAGCTAACGTCAGGCTCTGTTGATGCTGCATCCTTCCGAGCACTGAACCAGCTACGCCGAGGCAAAAATTTTGTCCACATAAGAATGGTATTTGGCAGTCTTCACCTAATGTCCTACATGTCTCTGACAATTCTTTTAGCTAACTGCAAACAAGGAAGCTTTACTAAATCATTTCCTCCCAGGTGGACAAGAAGGATCCTGGGATGTGGAAAAGCCACTAACAATTCAATAATTTGCGGGAGAAGAGCTCCCCACAGCATGCCTCTATGTCGGAACCAACACAAAGTACCAACGTCCTTTAATCCTATATTCAAATCTTGGCGATGTTCAAGGTATGACGCTTGGCCCAAAAGGTGAGCCTGTGACCAAGGATTCATGTTTCACCCTGATCCAAACCCACTTGATAGAACAACAAAACAACTGTAAATGCTTAAAACTGGTATCTGTGACAAAATCACCAGGGATCCCTTTAAGTGTGAACATAAGACTTAAAAGCCCTGGATCGGCAATGGCCAATTCGGCAGATCGCAGCATAACTTAAACCATGGGCTGCCACAACAGTCGCTGCCCCAATGTGAAAAGAATGGGAAGAGAATTGGACCTATGGCAAACTGACATGCCTCAAAGCCTCCCGCAGTACAACTCAAAATTGAAACTGTGTCAGGGGAAGGCCAGAGACATGCAGAAACAAATAGCCAGAAACGTTTGTCCGGACTCTGAAGTAATCAGACAATGCCAAGACAGGGCAAATTTAACCCTCAGGCGCCCTAGACAAAACTACAGATTGACCCCTGGCTAACTAATTGGTCTTTGACTGCTTGATGCATAGTTGAATCCATTGTTCCGAAATTTGGACATCTGCAAAGGAAAGTGTCCTGCCAGATTCATCAGAACGGGAGCTAGGGACAATGATTCTCATGGCAGCAAAAAAGGCCAATGAAAATGCTGCCTGAAACAAAGTCACCTCTTCAGGTGCGAAGTATGTTGTCAGGAGGGATTGCCAAATCTTAACCAGAATTGAACCTGTTATTGGCAAACGGTTATCACGTGCCACAGGGGAATCCCTGTGAACCTTAAAGTCAACAGTAGGGTCAGCAAAACCTCCTGCTCTAGAATAAAATGCCAGGGCTGCCAACCTTCCCCTAATGGTAACTGGGGATAAACCAGATTGCCTAAGGTGGACTGCGAAATGGAGTATAACCTCCACCTTCAGGAGCCAAACCTCCACCTCCCCAACATCTGACAAGAAGTGTCTAAAAGCTCGCATTGCGTGTCGAAGGAGTGATGGACTGGAGAATCACCCTGTCGATTTCTACTCTCCAAGGTTCCATAGGTGTGCTGCTGCCTCGGAAGCCAATTGACAAAACCTGCAAAACTGAAAACACGAGAGGGTATCCACCAAAGGATTTAGTAAACCAGGGACATGGTAAGCTTGGAACAAAACATTGAACTTCAAACATTGTGCCACCATAATCCTAACCAGTGCCATCACCCTAGCAGATTTAGAGGTCTGGGAGTTCACCACATGGACAACTGCTTGGTTGTCACACCAGAACCACACAGTTTTATTTGCAAATTCATCTGGCCACAAATGAACTGCTACCACAGTGGGGAAAAGTTCCAGAAAAGTGAGGTCACGGGTCCACCCATTGTCAACCCAGGACTGAGGCCAACCCTCGGCTACCCACTGACCTTTCTAATAAACCCCAAAAACGTGGGTACCAGAAGTGTTGGAGTGTACCTGAAAGTCCACCTTCAGCAGCATTTCAGACCTCCAGAATGCAATACCATTAAACTGTTCCAAAAATGACTCCCAAATCTTTAAATCCTCCCATATCCCACTAGTGATTCTAATGTGGTGATGTGGGGCCATCACCCCCCCTTGTGGCATTATATAAACACACACAAAATGCCCGTCCCGGCACTATAACCTTACAATCAAAGTTTAACAAACCTTTGAGGGATTGAAAGTCATGTAGCGTGTTGTTAGTTTTACCTCTCATCGTCCTCACTTGAAGCCTCATAGACACGAACTTGTCAGCTGGGAGATGAACTAAACCAGCTACAGTGTCCAATTCGATTCCCAGGAAAGTAAGACGGGTGTCTGGGCCCTCCGTCTTTTCCTCAGTCAAAGGAACCTGAAATGCTGACAGCGTATCCACACACCTTGTGGTCCCAGGAGCCCCAGCAAACAAGAAGTCATCCAGATAATTGGTAATTGCATGAGTACCTGACCTCTTGACGGCACACCAGTGCAAAATGGTGCTGAATGTCTAAAAAGCCGAGCAGGAAATGGAACACCCCATTGGCATAGCTTTATCAAAATAATACATCCCTTCAAATTGAAAAGCCAACAGATCAAAATCATCTGGGTGTACAGGGAGTAGCCTGAAGGCAGATTTTATGTCACATTTCACCAATAGGGCTTCCTTACCTAATGCCCTGACCATTTGCACTGCTGAATTGAATGAAGCGTATTTTACCAATGCTAACTGAGGATCAATAGCATCGTTCACCGATTCACCTTTGGGGTATGATAAGTTGTGGATTAACCTATGCTCCCCCGGTGCCTTCTTAGGCACAACACCCAGGGCTGACAACCTCAATGTTGGCATTGGAAGATTTTTATGGGGCCCTGAAATCCTTCCTGCTGCTAGTTCTTTGGTCACTTTACCCTCACCGAATGTGCATTAGGTGTGTAGCGGTGAACCCTGGAACCAGAATAAGGAATACAAAAACCTTGTGAAAAACTGTTGAATAAATACTGTGCGGAGTCCCGGTTAGGGTAAATCTGCAGCCATGCAACCAACACTTCAGACTTAATTGGTGTTGGTGCCTTTTCCTCCTGTTGGGGATGGCTGTGAGGGGGCCCCAGCCCCAGACTTCTTACCTCCAAAACAGGATGAACCAGGGTGGTTGCCACCGCAGGTGTTACATTTATGGTCAAACCTGCAGGGCTGCCTCCTGCACTTACCTGCGTTGAAGTCCCAGCACAGTCCAGTTTGTTTTCTCTCCCCCATGCTAGGCCTTGCATACTTCCCTCTTGGCTGCATAACCATAGGCACATACCCATTGTCAAACCAGCTCAAAGGAGAGGCCCCCACCATAACATCCGCCCAAATCTCAGACTGCACATGCCGCCAAGACAAAGAGTGGTCTAAGGCGGCCATCATCCTAAACTGTTTATCATATTGAAGCCAAGCAGACCCCCTTGAATTAAAGTGGCAATTAGTGTATGCCTTGATCATTATCTCCTGATATT
Organism: Phrynosoma blainvillii; assembly: GCA_026167975.1. Lineage (NCBI taxonomy): Eukaryota > Metazoa > Chordata > Lepidosauria > Squamata > Phrynosomatidae > Phrynosoma > Phrynosoma blainvillii. The sequence goes on from JANUYF010000004.1 coordinate 10,883,404, forward strand.
TGGAGAAATCGGGAGAGCTAGAGGGCTCTCTCTCTTCAATAACTCCCCTATATATAGTAAATCCCATTATCCAGTTCATGAAATTTAATTCAAGCTTAGGGCATTTGTGAGCCTAGAATTCCTTCGGAAGGCTAAACACAACCCCATCTTTTACCATGATCCTCGGCTCAGGATCACGAAACATGAGGGAAAATAAATCAATGTATTCCCCTTTCCATATTCTCTCCTTAGTAGTAAGGGGGAGGTGTGATCCGAGAGGAGTGGACATCCCAGCATAAGGGTTGCACACGGCCGCTCTGTCCACCCTGGCCAAACCCAAAGCTCCCACAGACTCCACTCCTCTTGAGTCACCTACCGTAGCAACCAAAGTCTGCTAAGCCTGCACCCTCGAGTCAGAAACCTGAGTGAGCCCAGGAGTTGTCGAGGGTGCCCCCACCGATGCAGAGATGGGGCGTTCAACACCAGAGCTCTGCCCAATTTGCCCACCTGGAGCCCATATCGAAGTGGGCCATGAAGCCAGCGAGTTAGAAGTATAAGACAAACCTGAGCTTGACACTTGGTGTGAAGCATCACCAGATGCTTGCAGAGCTCCCATCGAGTGTGACTCAGCAGCAGCTCGGGTGTCGTATTGTGATGTGGAGGCACTTGCCAGATCTCTGCTGGAAGCCTCAGAAGTTTCAGGAGTCAGCCCACCGCCTTGACCTGAAACAACCACCCTTTGTACAAAGTTATACAAATCCACCAAAGTGGGCTGCTCTGACACAGGGACAGCTGCGCCCTGTTGTCCCAGTCCAGGAACTTTCCACAAAAGCTCCATTACATCAGCTACAGTTGGATGCCCAACCTCCATAGCTGAGGTAGTAAGGGGACCACGTGCCGTGTCAACCAAAGGTATGTCAGGTGAAGATGCCTATTGCACCTGAGTAGGCTGCACTCCTGTACTTTGGTCCTCAATTGAAGAAGTGCTGGCCTGGGGTCCCGAGTTGGCACCCTGGACTCCCCTGTGAGCTAATTTCTCACAGCCCGCTACGCAGGCCTGCATGGTCTGGCCCAGCTGAGCTAATTGCACTGCGATTTCATCATCCCTGCTCAGAGGATTGGAAGCCCACTTAGGCGCTGACTGGCTAGTACTAGGGCCAGCAGAGTCTGCGCACCGTTTGGACTGGGCCTTACTGCGAGGCATGGTTTCCAATAGTGCAGTATTGACAGTTTAAGCTATTTTAATTGGGATATAGTGTTCCTTTAGAGGCTACACCTGTGAATAAGGAAATCAGGAAACAAAATGGACCAATTAAAGTAGTAGAGCACCTTTGTGTTGATTGCAGCGGGCCTAATAAGTATGGAAGCCTTTAACGGCTCAAGGTTGGAGTGTTCCTGAAACGAAATAACCCCTCAGGCAGCAACCAATTAAATGCTTAATGTTTAATTTTTAAAAGCCCACACAAAACAGAACCTCATCTCCCAAAGGGAGAGTGTAAATAAAGCCTCAACAAGGACAATTCAGCACCAATGGCACATATCCCTTAAAGAAATACCACCTGTACCACAAGGTGGCACCACTAGGCCTCACAGCCTCCCCCAGTCCCAAACAGGGACACCAAAAACCCAGGCCAGAACCAATGGCGGTGCGATGGGGGCTTAGCAAGGCCTTGTGTCCCTCAAGGCCCACCACCAGCCTGTCTCCACCAGCTAGCCAGAAGCCACTCCAACCCCAGGGCCAAGGAGCTGGCCTGTGTCACCTCAGTACACACTGAGGCCTGGGCCCCAGTCCAATTAAATGGAGGGCGCACCTCCCCATGCCCCTCCAGGCCTCCAGGCCCTCCTCAGGGGCCTCGTTCTGCCTGGGACCCTAATGCTGGGCTGCTCCACAAGGCAGACTGCCCAGGCTGCGGAGGCCTCACCCCGGCCCCACCACACTGGGGACCGTGCCCCCCTGGACATCGCGAGCCACCAAGGCCGCACTCCTTTCGGTAACTCCTGTGCTGGGCTCGGCCAAAACTAGGCCGCAAAACACCCACCCGCACCAGGAGCCACTACCACAGTCAAGCACTTCACTTGACTGCAGCAAGAAAAATGGCTGCCACCATGTGGTGGCCAAGGGTCTCACCGGTAATCTCACAAGACCTAAGCCTCGCAAGATTACCCAGTGTGCCTTGGATCCCGCAGGATCCAACCCGATTGGCTGGGCAGCCCAGGAAGGGCGAGACTTCCTGCCCACCCAGCCAATTAGGCGTCAGCTTCCTTTTGAGAGGCCGGCGCAACAGAGAGCCCCTCCTGACGTGTCAGGGGGGTGTCTTTGTGCTAGGAATTCAAGTTCATCTTGTTTATTTCCCATGCTCTGTTCATTAGTGTAGAGACATCTAAGAGCATGTGTCTTCCCCACTTGCTGCCTGTGTGAGGTTTTTTGCCTCCTACTGTTGGGCCCTTGCATCATTTCTCTTGTTCCCTCTATAACACTTTGACTATTATCTCCAGCCCATGATGTACTCCTGCATTCCAAGGTATTGTCTCCCTCCCCAACATGACTCAGTTTAAAGCCCTCCTGATCAAATGTTTGAGACTATTGGCAAAAATGCTTCTGTCAACTGGTGTGAGATGCAGCCCATCTCTTACTAGAAGTCCACCCTTATTTAACCACAGCCTGTAAGAATCCAAATTGTTCTTGGCGGCACCATCTACGGAGCCAGTTATTCACATCTGCTATCTTCCTCTCCCTTTCTGGACCATGCCCTTCAACTGGGAGAAGAGATGAGATAACAACCTGTCCATCCACCTCTTTCAGTTTCCTACCCAAAGCCTCATAACCCCGTCTGATATTCTGAAGACTTTGCCTTGCAGTATCATTGGTTGCCACATGGACCAAGAAGAAGGGGTCATGGTCAGTAGGCTTGACAAGTCTTGTCAACCTCGCTGTCACATCACAGATTTTTGCCTCAGGGAGACAACACACCTCCTGGGACATCTTGACAGGTCCACAAACCACTGCTTCAATACCCCTCAACAAGAAGTCCCCAACCACCACCACATGCCTCCTCCAAGGCTTAGCAGTAGCTGTTCCCTGTGGTGGTACTCTTAGGATGCACTATCCACGAGGACTGTTCCTGCTGCTCTTCCTCTTCATCCTTGATAAGAGAGAGAGCTTCAAATCAATTATGTAGCTGCAAGCTCCCAGAATGATCCCTGGTTTCCCTACTACTGTGATCACATAGAGGATGTTGTTCCTCCAGGTGTCCACCTCCTGTGTGCATGAAATGACCTCCTCCTCAACAACATCCTCTATGTGATTCCCGTTCAATACCGTTCATTCCGCTCTGTTCAGGAAAACCTCTTGCTCCCTAATATGCTGAAGTGTAGCTACCCAGGCTTCCAGCTGGTTGACTTTCTCTTCCAGGAGGGGTATGAACTCACACTTGGTGCAGGTGAAGTTCCCCACATCTATTGGCAAGAAGACAAACATCCCACAAGTGTTGCAGGTGACTGCAGCAACTTCCTCAGTGTCCATATTGAGAAATCTTAAGTAAGCACTGAAATAGGACTGTGGACTTCTCCCTCAAAATGTCCCCTAGTAAAGACCCACATAAAGGGCTCCTGTTCTCTTGGTCTTTTCACCAGACTCTGTCAGAGAGCTCAATCAACTGGGTTTCTCACTCTACAGAGAGCTCCTTGATGCTACCTTATTCTGGAAGCAAGTCTCTGTCTCTCTTCCTCTGAGCAAAAAACAACAACCTCAAAGCCCCACGCAATATGGCTGCCCAGAAACTGCTTTGCCTTAAGGTTGCTATAAGTTGAAAGCTACTTGAAGGCACACAACAACAATCCCATTGTGGGAGAAAGGTGGGATATAAATCCTTGAAATAAAATAAATGAACAATTAAACAAGTCCTATTAAATGAACAATGATACTCACTTCTATGTTGGCTTTCGCAGAACATGAATTGGGAAAATACAATATTTTTCTTACCTTTCGCACATGTATAAGCTGTGGTAACTTCTGAGCAGCTGATGTTTCACAAAAGGTGAAGGCCTGAAATGAATAAGCCCTTAGAATAGCATGGAGACAAATGCCATCCCAGCATAAGTTGGAAATGACTTGAAGGCATATAACAAAAACAACAACAGAGTTTTATGCTATGAAATAGCTACTCAGAAGACTCTTTGTCATTGTTGTTGTTGTTGTTGTTGTTGTTAATACATGGTTTAGAATGCTGCAAATAAATTTTAAAAATTGAAAGCGATTTAGAGGGATTCCCAGGAAAGTTTAAAACTATTTTAACTCATAAAAAACAAACTGGAATTCCAGGAGCAAGGCTTCCATAGGACTCTGTGAAAATCCATATTTGAGTGTCCCTGTGCTGAGTGCCAAGCAAGCTTGCATCAGATTTAAGCAGAACCTTTGAAGGTTGACTCTGAGCTCTCATCTGGTATTTTCAGAAATACTTCAGCACTGATCAGGAGCTGCCATTGTAAATTCCTGCACATTCGCCCACTCTGGACCCTAGTAACCTACTTAGGGTTCTGAATGCTCAGTTCTTTCATCATCATATGAAAAGGTGAACAATTACTATAATTTTCCTCTCATTGCAGGAGAAAATAACTGTTTTTACAGATCAAACATTTAATAAAGAAATATGCATATTTTCTTTGATTAAAAAAATGCAGAAAAATGTGTTTCTTGTGCAGAAAAAAGTATTTTCTTAGCAGGAACCTTTTTTTCTGTCAAGATTTTGTGTGTACAAATAATATCTATATTTCTTTGCAGAATGATTCCTTCCCAACACTTTGGGATATTTGAATACCAGGAGAAAGTGCAGAAAAGTCTCACAGCTCTAATATTCCTTCTGGCAAATTTTCTTATTTGTTGAGAAACCCATTTTCCCACCTGAAAATGAGTAATTGCAATGAATTTTTTCATCACTACGTTTAGTAATGTATACAGTCTATAGTATATAAGCTCATAATTTTAGCCACTGAGGTAGACAGTCTGGGACAGCTCTCAGTGCGTGTGTTCTCTTGGAGCTGTGAGCCACTGACATTTTCCTTAGGGTGCTAAGTGGAAGTTCCAGGCTTGGTGCCCCATTAACATTTGGTGTGTCTGAAACAGGAGCCAGATTCCTGAAGAAGTTCTCATGGAGAGAGCCAATTCCCTTCTTTCCTTGCCGGAGGACCTTTTGCGAATCGTGATTGAGTCATGTTGGCAAAGGTACTTTGGAAAGCAGCTCTCTGGGAAGCCTCTATCACATGGTAAACAGGAGTCTTTAATCTCATGGGCTGTCAGTCTGGCATTTCTCATCAGTACTAAATGTACGTTTTGAAGTGTTTATTCTGTTCAGAAGGAAAGGGGGGGGTATGCTTGCATAGTTGCCAATAGCTCAGTAAGAACAACAGGTAATCTTGAATGCATTCCAGAAATCCCCCTTTGCACATTTCAAACACCAGCTGGGCTTTTAATCAAAAATAGAATGAGGTTTTGGATTTGCACTCCTATTTCCAGATTCTAAGATAGATATGCTGGAGTTCCACATCCTTCTGGATTCAGAACTGAATGTCTGCCTGTTTCTTTTGTTCAGAGCTTCCTTTTGGTTTTGAGATGCTAACTCACTTGTTTACCAGGTGAAAATTTGGGGTTTATCTCATTCACGAGGAGGAAAATCATGATAATGTTGTGCAGACTATCTGAAGGATCATATTCTACCATATGATCATCCCCTAAATATAAGATCTTTTTGTGGCAGCACATTTCTCAATCCCACCACCTTCACAGGGATGTTTGGTGGGGATATCAGAGAGAATTTTCTCTGAGTGCTCTCTGCCTTTGGAACAATTCCCAAAGGTTTGCTGAAATTAATCACCACCACCACCACCACCTTCTACTGAATGGACAGCAAAGAAAGAACCATCCTTACGTTCTTAGGGAGAGAGTTCCAAAGTCTGAGAGCAGCCATGGAGAAAGCCATCTCCCTTGTTCGCACCAAACATGCCTCTGAAGGTGGTGGGATCAAGAGAGGTGCCTCCTATGAAGACTGTACAGTCTGGGTAGGCTCATATGGGAAGATTGGGTCCTTCAGTTAGCCTGGATCCAAATCATATAGGACAGTATGCTTTTAATTGTGCCCCAAAACAAATTGGTAGTGAAGGGAGCTGCTGGTTCTTCACTGTTCTTCTTTATTTTACCCATGAAGGCAACTTTTTGCACCCTCATAGTATGAAAAAGTAACTAGTCACATGTGACTACATTGCTTGCAATGCATTACTTTGAAGCTCTGGGAAGTATGTAACAAACCCTTCTGAGTGCCATGGCAAGATATTTTTAAATACAGGACATATTATTAAGGGAGAAAAAAAATAACCAAGAGATTATTGTCCTCCTACTCATCACATCCCTGTGGCCAGGGGCATTCATGTCTGGTTCATGTCAGTTCCCCACTTCTCCAGCCCTTTATTTTCTGTTCTATATCTCTGTCAGACAGGAATGAAATGCTATTTACCAGCTTTCCTATTATGCCTCCATCCAGCCTCCTTGTCTATTTCCTCCCTTCCCTCCCCTTTTTGTTCCCTGCTTCATTAAGCATCTGGAAGGGGAAAAGCAAAGGGAGGTAACTATATGAATGCTGACACACAGGAGCAAATAAAAATCAGGCTGCACCACTGTGGTGTGCCGAGAAGGGCATGAGCTCCTAAGGTGAGCATAAAAGGAGCTTTCAAGCAAGCCTGTTCATGTGGTTGTCAGAGAACTGCGGGAGATGAAAAGGTTTGAGCTTTTGATTTTTCCCCAAGTCTGGGAGTGCAGGCTCCTGAAGGCAAAATTGCCATTTGATTTTAAAGCTAAAAATAACAGCAGAGGGTGAAATAAAAATAAAATAATAAGATCCAATCTGCGGTTTACCCACATCCATTTTTTTCAAGCTTAGCCTCCTATTTTAAAGTTTAGGTTGGTGAGGGAGAGGCTTAAAGGTAACTTCAATGGAGTTTGCTTTTTCAAAACTTCTCAGTGCATTCCTAGAATGTGCATAGATAAAACTGAGCAGCCCAGAGAGCAGTTCCCATACTGTCTGCTGTTTGTCTTCACTGGTGCAAAATGTTGCCTTTAGACCAGGAAGCATTTCCCCAAATTTCTGCCTTGCAGCTGGCAGAAGCTTTCATACATGAATTCATCCATTCATTTATAAAGAGGAATTGTAGGTGGTGGTTTCCATGCAGTAGGATGGTGAATCTGCTATGGATTTAACTCCTAATCTTAAAGAAGCCTTCCTGGAGGGTGAAATCTATGGTCAAATTGGGTTCATCACCTTGAGGAAGTCCTTTAATACCAGATTAAAATGTGTCATAGATTCAACACTAAGTATAGAAAGAATATTCAAAATTATTTGGAGGGGGGGAGGAAATGGTCACAAATGTGTTTTTGAGTGTCAAGAAACCTTGACAAGAAGCTTGTACCAATGAGAACTTTACAGTGTTGGACTTATTCTGTACAAAATTGTCGTTGCTTTGCACAGCATTTTCTGAGAAAACAGCATTTTCTTCACAGAAAAAAAATAATTTCCTGCACAGAAAGTTCTGTAATTGGAGACAGTGAAATCTGCATGAGGTTGTTTTGCATTTTTTTTAAAAAAACCCCAAAACCAAATATGTGCAGGTAACATCATTTTTTCTACACAAAAACTGATTTCAATTATTTAAGAAGAGATATTGTTTGCTGAGTAGAAAATGACCTTTTCCGTGCAGTAAATGCTGTAATTAGAGATATATTCTGCAAAATATCTACTCATAGTTGATTTGTCAAAAAACACCATTTTTTTTTATAGGAAACAAGCCTTCTTTCAGACAGTGCTGTTTTCTGTGCAAAACAACCATATGCAGTTTTTCCACAAAATGAATCCTGAATTTTGAAGGTTTTCTCACAGTAGGCAGAAAACTGCTAAAATTACTCATTGCTTTCTTTGGGAAGAAACTTAAGCTGATGCTACACTGCAGAATTAATGCCTCTACATTTCAGCATTAATTCAGTTTGACACCGCTTTAACTGCCGTGGCCCCATCCTGTGGGATCAAGGGATTTGTAATTTATTGTGGCACTAGAGCTCTCTAACAGTGAAGGTGGAATATTTCACATAACTACAGATCCCAGAATTCCATAGCATTGAGCCATAGGAGTTAAAGCGGTGTCAAACTGCATTAATTCAGCAATGTAGATGCAGCCTCAGTGAAGAATTACATCCCCATTTATCACTCCATTGTCACGAGAGTGATCAGCCACCACTGATAAATACACCTATCTGTGCTAGGGATGGGTAAATGTTAGTTTTAGTTTTGCCACATATCTTATTCCTCAAACTGTACATTTCCTTTGACTCACATTTTTGTCAGTTTACAGACAAAACAAAATTCATCTGAAAGAGTATACGTGAAACTCATAGTCATGCTTGTGTGCATTCTTCCTGATTTCCATGCATTCTTTTCCTAGTGTGTGCAGGTTTAATAATCATTTTCCTCCAATACAGGTATTTAGAGTGCATGTTTAAATCTGCAAACGGAACAGAAAATTCAGAAATGTGTGGGGTTTTGCATAGAGATATGTTCTTTTTTGCAGGCCAATTTGACAGGTCTGAACTTGCTAAGTATGTACAAAAAATCAAGCCTCATAGATCTCTTCTACATCCTTAATTTGTGTCAGGATAATGAAAATGATACATGATGTGAAAAAGATTTTCATGATGGATAAAGATTTGATAGCTTTCCCTCACTCATAATACTAGAACTAGAATGCTAGAAGTTTAGAAGAGAGAAAATAAAATGTCACTTCACAAAGTAATATATTATTAGTCATTCAAGGAATTTATTTCTCACCTCTCCACCCCCAAGGCTCCCTGTGATGATGCACAATCAGTAAAAACAGCTTTAAAACTTTTTGAAAAGGAACAACAACAAAAACCCCTAATCAAAAACATTTCTAAAAACAGAGTTGTAAAAAACAGGCAGGGTAGATTTTTCTCATTTTAAGAGCCAAACACTACGTGAAATAATAATTTTACTGCCTGCCAAACACCCCAGAAGCAATGGAGCCAGCCTGACTTCCCTTGGGGATAGTTCCACAGTTGGGGTACTGTCATATGTACCCACCAACCCAGCCTCACAAGGTAGTAGGATACTTAACACAGTTTGGCACCACCTTAATTGCCATGGCTTCATCGTACAGAATCCCAGGATTTGTAGTTTTGTGAAGCATCAGGGCTTACAAAATTATAGATCCCAGGATTCCCTAGAATGGAGCTACAGCACTTAAAGTGGTGTCAAGCTGCACTGTCAAGCAGCAAAGATGCACCCATGGATTTCAAGGAGGCACCTATTTGTGGAGGTGATCTTTTAGATATTCAAGTCCCAAGCTATCTATATACCTGTCCTAAGAATTTCACTAATTGAGAGTGTAGTGATGGCCACCAAGCTGGATAATATTAAAAAGTAAGTAAGCAAATTCAGGACTAGCATGGGCTGCTAACCACGATGGCTACGTACAGCCACTAGGATCAGAAGCAGAGTGCCTGTGAATACCAGTCATAGGAGGAAAGGCTATAATAAATAATAAAATTTATTTATACCCTGCCCCTCTGCATAGCAATCAGGACAGCTTCCAACATAAAAATACAACACAATATTGTCCTCAAGTTCTCATTATGGGCTTCTTCTAAGCATTTGGAGTCTGTATGGTGTAGTGGTTCGAGCGTTGGACTATGACTCTGGAAAGCAGGATCTGAATCCCAGCTTGGCCATGCAAAACCACTGGGTGATATTTGGCAAGTCATATTCTCTCAACCTCAGAGGATGGCAATGGCAAACCCTCTCTGAAGCAACTTGCCAAGAAAAATGCATAATGGGGTTGCCTTAGAGTTGCCATAAGTTGGAAACTACTTCAACGCACACAGCAACAACTAAGCATCTGACCACTGGGAAAACCAGTGGTCAGATGCTTATAGATGCAGATTCAGATAGACCCTTGGTGATTCTTGTTCTAAGGATATCTAGAGTACAAACAAAAGGATAGCAGATGCTCAGGTGGTCCCCATCTGCCACACACACACACACACACACACACACACACAGTTGGGGAAAGAGGTACCAAAGCAGAAATAATGGGAGAAATGATCTCTAAGGTGTGTTTGGGGATAAAAAAATACTTTTCTGCTTCATCTGAATATTGAAAAGATCCAAAGTCAGCACTTACTTGGAACATAACATAAGATTCCATATGCTGCTTTGTAGTATTTTAGTTTATTTATAAATATGCAAAGTGAGCATGAGTGGATAGAGAAGATATAGCTCTCCCCTACAAGCAATGGAACTAGTGACCCACAGGAGACTCTCTGGCTGCTTTCAAATATTCAGTAATAGCTCTCAGTTATTTCCACATCATATCCTGTGCCTCTACACCAAAATAAAAATAAAAATGCTTTTCTCCTCCCCCCCCCCCACATATATATCTTCATCAACCACTCTTCAAGCAAAGGTACACCCTTTCAGATCAGATGTCTTTTGCACCTCAGCAAAACCATTGTCTAGTAATTAGTTCCAGTGGAGGAAACAGCAAACAAGGCTGGGCACAATGCACAATGTGTGTGGGTGGGTGGGTGGGTGTGAGTTGGGTAGTGTAGAGGGTAGCAACCAGAGAACAACCCTCTTTTTAAAAGATGCCCTCTGTTTGCAATTTTGTTTAACCTAAGCCTATCTGATTTAAAGAACCATATGGAAGGAGATCAGGGCCACTGGAATTGACCATGATCCAAAGTTAGCAGCTGGATAGTAGATTCAGCAGGCACACAGTCCACCAGGGCACTATCTTCCTTATGGGCCATCAGCTCCACTCCAATGGTCAATTGCAGGATCTCCAGCTAAAGTAATCCAGCTAAAAGCATGTAGCCTTTCTATCTAGCCTTTCTGAAGACATCAGAGAAGTAGACCCCACCATCTGCCTAGGCAATTTGTTTCATTACTGAACAGTTCTTACTGTCTAGAAGTTCCTTCTAATGTTCAATCTAACTGTACTCTCCTGTAACTTAAAACCATTAGATTTAGTTCTGCTCTCTGAAGCAGAGAACAGTGCAACCTCCTCTTTTTGAGACCCCTTGTGTCTCAAAAACATTTATACATTTATGTAGTGTAAATTTACATTCACATACACAATGGCTGTGCTACACTAGGAGTGGGCAAAGTGCAACCCCTGGGGTTATTTTGTTGCTTTTTGTCCCTAGGAGTTTTTTTTTTAGCAGTCTGAGGGTTGAGGGTTCAGGCCAAGGAACAAGGAGACAGAGGTTTTCACCAGGAAACTCAGATAGTCGCTGGCACTGAGGCATTGCTTCCACACCTGCTTAAATCCCTGAGCTGCCAGGAACTCAGCTGAGGCTGATCACTTTGATTACCTCAGCATTTTTCATAAAGCCTCCTTGAGCACTGAAGTCCTGCCCTTTCTGCTCGATGCTGGTTGAAGGTAGGCACAGTCCCTTGCTTATCCTCCATGTCCAACGGTTCTGCTGTTGGGATGCTTGGCTATGGAATGGCCTCCTGAGAAACCACAGGCTCTGCTGGAGGCTCTGCTGGAGTTGGCAAAGCAGGACTGCTAGGGCTGGGCTGGGCCTTCTCCACTGCAGACTCAGGACCCGGAAGAAGTTCTGGCTCATCTTCCTCATGTTCTTCATCCTCCAAGTGCTTGTCCAGGCAGGGCATGACAGTGGGTTGGTGTGAATGAATTTAGTATCCAAACAGGAACCTCAGGGTACTCCTAAGTACAATGTGGACGCTGGCTGCTGCAGTAAAGGATTTATTTATAGAGGAAGGCAGGAGACAAAAACAGTAATCTCTTCCCATTTGTGGACTTGGGATTCACAAATTTGGTTATTCACAATCTCAGCATGAGCCTCACCCACATCCTCCTCCCATGCTTAGGACAGCTGGTTGCAGCTATCCCAAGGACAAGAGAAGGTGGGCAGGGCCTGTGTGCGCTGCCCTGGCCCCTTCTTCCATGGCTAGGACAGCTGACTGCAGCTATCCAAAGCACAGGAGAAGGTGGGCGGGCCCCCTGTTGCATTCCCCTGGCCCCTTCTTTTATGCCTAGGACAGCTGGCATAAACTCAACCAGTGGTGAGGAAACCTTTGGATCTTTTCATTTTTGTGTGTGACAATAAAGAAGGAAAGATTCCCACTACCATTTCCTTCATGAAGTGTGCCACTCTTTATGTTTAACACCTACCTCTGTGGAAGGCAGGTCCAACATGGTTCCATTCTGGAGACAGTAATACCCATTGAATTTGGCCACCAGAGATGGGGGAGAATTTTAGTTCATCTTTTAAATAATGTGCCTATCTTATCTTTAGAACAAAAAACAACAACAACAAAAACCTTCAGCTTTAAAAAGTGAGAATGGAGAAGAAAGCAAACCTGACAGTTTAACACATCCCTGCATGGGATAAAATGGCAAAGGATGGTTTACCTAAAAAATAAATAAAGGAGGAGGCATTTTGGTGCACAGGGGGAGGAAATAGATGAAGCACATGATCTGAGATGCTTCAAGTCCCGCTTAAATTGAACCAGACTATGGTTTGGTTTTCCACCTGGACCAATTCTGAAGCAGCAGTGAATGAACCACAGTACTATTCCTGAGACTTATTTTGAGCACTCATGATAACCAATTGTAATGACAATTACAATTTTTATCATACCAACTTTTCATCAAAATCACAAACATCTTCTTTCTATTTAAATCTGGCAAGCAGATCTACGCTGGAGCCTGAGCTGTTTAGCTCATGTTCACCTGAAGACACTGAAGTTGCTGATTTAATGCAATCTAAAAAGGCAGAGAATGGGTGGGATGAGCCTCAAACAGTGATCCTTGGTGTGAGCAAAATATGTGTTTGCTTGTGTTGCTGTTTGTGAAATGAATTAGAGATGAGATGCATGTTCTTTAGGTTAACTCATGAAAAACATCTCAGCTCAAAACGTAGCCCTTTCTAAGGCTGCAAATCTGGACAAACATCCAAACAATGCATGCTATGAAAGTTAACCATAAATGACTGTGAAGTTTCTGTTGCCATTTTATATTATTCTTGGAGTTGAATGATAACCTCAAATGTTAGCAGAATGGAAGTGTTTTGGGTCATAGACACAGGAACCTCTCAATAAGGCTTCTTCTGTAAGGAAATCTCACAGGGTGGGATTATACTGGTCAGAATACTCTAGGCTCCTCTCAGAGTTTTCTGGTCCCATAGCTTCCCCAAATCCCCTGCCCCCATTACCTCTGTAGTCTGGAGCAATGCCAGGTGGCAGTCTACCTATGTATCTCACTGTGTTGCATGGTGCTATCATTGCTAGTATGAAGATAACCAGGACTCATTCTGCACAAAATGTGTACTTTTTTTTCTTCAGGAAACAGCATTTTCTATACAGAAAATATTTTCGTGCAGAATTATTCTGTACAGAATTATTCTGTGCAGAATACTTTCTGTGCAGAAGTATTATTTTCTGTGATGTGATATGTCTGTACAAAATTATTATTTTCTGTGCAGCAAATGTTGTGTGGAAAATCTTTTTCTGTGCTAAAAATGTCCAAATTTTGAAGGAATAAATCCTGAATTATAGTATTTTTTGCATAGATGAATCCTGGACTGATGAGAATCTTCGCATTTTTGGACTTATTCTGTGCAAAATTTGCACATCATTTTTCTGCACAGGGAATGATGCTTCCTGTGCAAAGAAACCATGCATGAATTTTGTGCAGAATATGTTCCAAAATGTGAATAGTCTTAGAAAACTGTGCAGTTTTCCAAGAATTAAGGGGGGGGGGGAGTGGAAAGTGTTAACAGGGAAGAAAATTGTAAAACAAATATTCACTAATTGCTTTTCTGGGGCCCAGAATGGTTGATTGTTCTTTTTATGGGTCATGGAATATATCAGGTTTGGTGCAAAATGAATAAAAAATCTAAAACTTTTGTTGGCACCTCACTGCAACACTGTAGCATCAGCCAGCAGAGAGATAGAAGGCACAGTCTCTTGAGCCATAAAATCAGATGAGCATAGTAAACTGATCATGTCTGTATATATATAATCCCCATGCTTCAGCAGTGTGAGACTTTTGATCTTTCTCATTGTTTGTTGTGGGAGATAGCATGCTTATTTATTTTTGTTTTGTTACAGTTTTTCTCCTTTAGTCTTTCCCCTAAAGACTTCTGGATGAAATGGTCCTTTACATTGCATATGTTGCTCTGATTACTTGGTTTAATTTGTATTTTTAAATTAAAACTGTATGCAAAGCAAAAAGCAAAGCAGCTTCATTTATATACCACTTCATATCACGCTATGGGATATCTAAGCGGTTTACAACTGTAAGCTCATTGCCCCCCAACCATTGGGTACTCATTTTAGCGACCTCGGAAGGATGCAGGCCTGAGTCTAGCCTGAGCCTTGGCAAGTATTGAACTCGCAACCTTGTGGTCTATGAGTGAGTGGCTGCAGTACAGGCATTTAACCACTGCGCCACCTTCCTTGGACTAAGGGCAGCACAAAACCATTTTCATAACTATATGAAATTCACACATTGATTTTGTCCCCCAAAACTTGAATTTTCATAGATAGATGAAATTCATACATTGATTTTGCCCCTCAGAACTCGAATTTTCATAGATAAATGAAACACACACATTGATTTTGTCCTACAGATTGTAATCAAATCTGAAGCTATTGTAACTTCTTAGGTCCTTTTCCTTCCCTTGGTCATGGAAGACTGTGATACTAGAAAATGAAAGATTAAAAATTTATTGGGCTGGGCAATTGTAATGGGTCCAGAACTCATTTTCTCCCCCTCAGCTGCCACTCAGACTACCAAAATTGCAAAAGCAGAAAGGAAGAAAAGGAAGGAAGGAAGGAGAATCAAAATGAAATGAAAGAGAAAACAGAAATGGGTAGAAGTCTGCTTCTTCCTTTGAAAAACATTGGTCAAGATTCTGGATCAACTACTTAGTTATGTAACTACCTAAGTCAGGACACAGCAGATTGAGATTCCCACTTCCCTCTCACCAGCCATTTCTGATGCAACAATCAGAAGCAGGTTCTATCTCACAATTCCTCCTTTCATTGGAGGTCACTCACAGGGCTGGGGTAGATGGTATAAACATCAGTCTGCTGCATCCTGATGGACCCCTATTGTTTACAGTGGATCCTTCCCAATCAGTCAGAATTGGGGGAACCTTTACACTCCCTACATGTTTCTTTGGATACTAAGCAGGGTCATCCCTGGTTAGCATTTGGATGGAAGACTGTCAATTAATGTTGTTTGTTGTTTGCCTTCAAGTCATTTATGACTTATGGTAGCCCTAAGGTGACCCTATCATGAGTTTTTCCTGGCAATATTTGTTGAGAAGAGGTTTGCCACTGCCTTCCTCTAAGGCTGAGAGAGTGTGACACCTAAGGGTACCCAGTGGATTTTCATGGCTGAGTGGGGATTCAACCCACATGCTCCAAAGTAGTAATCCAGTAGTACTGGTGATGGGCAATAACAATTATTTGATTTGCATATATAACTCAACAGAAATAAAAATATATAGTGCTGGATCTACCATGAAGCAGAGCAAAGCAGCTGCTTGCAAGGAGAGATTATAGAGTCAGTGGTGGCACCATCTCTTAACTCTTCACATTGTAACCTCATTGGTTTTTACCCTTTTTTGCAGTACAGAGCTCTGTCTGTCTTAGCCTACTCTGAACACCTAAAGTAACCTTCTACCTTTAGGTGAAGTAAAGTGATGGAGGGTCTAATCCCACCACCAGTGCTGAAGTTCAACAGCATATTCTGTACAAAAAATGGAAGAAAAGATGTTATTTTGTCCCTTTCTTCAGGCAGCAAAATAACTGGAGACAGTCCTGGATATATAAATTCACTACTCCAATGACTGATGCTGCTGCTAGCTCTAATACTGCTACTGCTTCATCATCATCCTCTTATCTCATAACCAGTGATTTGTTCAGAGAAAGAAAAGATCAGATTTGTGAAATTTATTCCGTACAGTTGCCAAATGAAATCCAAGCACTTGGCTCACAAACATATTTACTGAATGAAGAGCAAGGACAGTTCATGTTTCTGTCATATCTGTGGCTCCCAATGTTAAATAGTCTGGCATTTGAAATGGAGAAAAGCAAAACCAGCATTTTGTCTTGACACAGAAGAATTTATCATCCAGCAGGATGCCTCAAGAAACATAGTTGTGATCACAATATGCCATCACCCCGACAGATTGCTACTCTACCACTCTGACAGCAAAATTTGCCACTTGCCAGTGACAGATTATGCTGGTGCATACTTCCTATTCCCCAGACACATAGGACATACGTGAGTTCAGAGAAAGCAGTCATGTGCTGGGGAAAAACACTACATCAGATGTTAAGGATACATCCTCAGCAAGCTGTCTACCTACCAACTTAACCTAGGGGGGTTGCAGACTGCCAGAAATAGTGTGAATTCAGTCCACTTTTAGGGTTAGGGTTAGTGCTAGGGAGTCATGGGAAGTGTTATTTTCCTGAGACATTGAACCTTCTCTGTCAGACAACTCTGATGCCACAATAAAATACAGTTCCCATGGTTCCCTAACTCTAACCCTAACCCTAAAAGTGGACTGAATTCACACTATTTCTGGCAGTCTGCAACCCCCCCTACATACTCACATATGGGCCTTTTCACTATATTGTTTAGTGAGTCTTACTTACACACTCCACTTCTCTTCTACACCTCTAGTTTGGTCTGGAGGAGGATGTCAGGGCAGACATGCATCTGCATTGCATAATTATAACATTTTGAACTCAGTTTAACCATCTTGACTCCATCCTACAAAATCCTGAGTTTTGTAGTTAGGTGTGCACTACCTATGAATTCTGGATCTTTTTGACAGAGAATCCTAGGTCCTCCTTGCCAGTTTAGGATTCCATAGGATGAAGCCACAACAGTTAAAGTGGCATTAAAGTGCTATAATATTTTTAGTATGAACACACATCAGGGCCAACCCTATCATTAGGCAGAAAGAGGTCAACACATTAGAGCAGAGGTAGGCAACCTTTCCCCTTTAAGGGCTGAGGGACTTCAGCTCCCAGAAGCCTCAGCCATGTTGGCCAATAGTCCCATGTTGGCCAATAGCTCCTGGGATTCTGGGAGCTGAAGTCCCTTGGCCCTTAAAGGGGAAAAGTTGCCTACCCCTGCATTAGAGTATGCAATGGATGGACCTGTATGTATCACATGAAATAATCTACCATACTACCTTCAGATGTAGTGGAGGATGTTGCCCTATTGATAATATTACAATAAGGTTCAATTACCTGTCTAGTTAGCTTATGTATTTCCATCCCTTTCTTGACTGGATTGGACACAGTATTCCAAGTGAGGCTTGACCAAAGCAGAACAGAGTGGTACTATTACTTCCCTTGATCTAGACACTACACTCCTGTTGATGCAACCTAGAATTGCAATGGCTTTTTAAGCCTCTGCATCACACTGTTGACTCAAGTTCAACCTGTCGTCTAGAAGTGGCTGAGTGGGACATGTTTTACACAGCAATCCTGCATTGGAATGGAGGGCTAAGGCTTTAATGTGAGTTAAGGGTGTTATAACCTCATTCTGGTGCTGAAGAGGCCAGCCATAATTTGTTCTGTTCATACTAGAACCAGGATTTGGGCTGTGCTTTGTTCAGTCTCCCTGCTGAAAGGACAAGACTAGACTGTTTAATATGCCCAGTGCAGAGATGGGCCTTGTTTATTCAGTAGTCATACATTAGAATTTAAGCCTATATTAAACCACCTTCTAAAGAGAAAGCATGACAAGATACTTTTGATCTTTGCTCATGGATGCAATAGAAGTGAGGAAGAAACATGAGCCTGAGGTTGGGGAAGGGCAATTTCAGAGCATGGAAAAGTTCCTTTTTACCATTTCAGCTGCCAGACTCTCCCAGCCAGGTTCCAACCTATGGCTCATGAATATAATCCTGAACCTCATCAGTTAAACATTTTGGGGACCCAGATCTATTTAGTTCAGGGATGATCCCCTTTTGAGGCCCTCTGCTTTTCGACTCCATAGACTACACTTTTTCTTCTTGGCCAAAATAAATTATTATTATTATTATTATTATTATTATTATTATTATTATTATTATTATTATTATTAAAATGCCTCCTTATGTAATTTACCAGGACTGAGTTTCCCTAGGCTGAAGGCCCCCTGAATTTTTGAACTTTCTTTTTAATGGCTGGAATTCACAGTCACAATTATGAATGTGTAACCTAGAGAAACAGTTATAATTGATTCATATTTATTATCACTACCATATTCAACAGTATAGGGAAGAAGTTTTTGTGTTTGTGCTATTAGCTTGCCTATTGACTTATGATGATTTCTATGGATTTCATATGATTTTCTTAGGCAAGGAATACTCACAGGTGGTTTTGCCAGGGTTGTGACTTGCATCCTTCTGGGTCCTATTATATTCCATCCCACTCCTACAACTATGTAAACATGCTTTATACCAGAGGATTTATTTGTAGGAAATTATTGGTATTTAATTATGCAGAGCTTGCAGCATGTGCCAGTGTATGAGCTTCTGGTGTAAAACAGGGTACTCTGGTAAGTTTTGAAACAAGACTTACTTTAATGTTACAAATAATTTCATCTAAAATAGGAAAATAGATAGTCAATAGAAAAAAAATAACTATAGAGTGGGCCCTTCACATTTGCTGGGGTTAAACCTTTTTATTTTACAAGAGAAAATGAGAGAACATCTTTCTAGGAATCTCTAGGTCCTCCAGGGCAATTCGATGGTCAAGATCTGCCAGAAGTTGACCATGAAATTGCACTGGAGGACCTCCAAATGCCTAGAGGAGTGTTCTCACTAGAAATTTCTAGGTCCTCCAGCATGACTTTTGGCAGAAGTTGATAGTGTCACACTGGAGGACCTAGAGATTCCTAGAGAGAACATATTCATCAAATCCATGAATAATCAAATCTGCAAAAGTCAAAGCCACAAATATGGAGGGCCGATCGTACTTGGTAGAGGGTTTCCTAGATCTGACTCCCATGCATGAGGGCATGTGGGGGAAATATCCTTGTGGATGCTTGTTTCATAGATAGGACAAAAAGAAATCAAGAGACAAAGGGATGTAAAACCTTATACTTAACTTTTTAGGAAATCTTATACTTAACTTTTTAGGGGAGGGGAGAGGTAGTGACTTCTTAGACCAAGAATTGCACTGAGCAAGGAGCATAGAGAGAAAACAGGAATTCAGTCAAGGAAGTTCCCTCTCTAGCCATAATTACTAAAGAGATAAGTGTTGATGCTTTCTTCATTTCCCACATTATTATAACTCTGCTGCATCTGAAGAAAGTGGGTTTATATTCATGAAAGCTCATTCAAAAAAAAATAAAATAAAAACTAGTTTGTCTTAAATGTACTGCTACATTCCCTCCCTCTCTCCCTCCGTTTTTATGATGCAAGAGTTGCAGACAGTGCTTTGCACCATCTTACAGGAAAGGAAGGGGCACACTGGGCACCCAAACCCCTTCCCAAGGATGTCATCAGAGCGCCCACAATTGCACATGGTGGGCGCTCTGATGGTGTCCTTCCAGCTCAGCATCCGGACACACTGAGCTGGAAGAGGCACAAAAGAGCTGCATGGCAGCTCTTCAGGCGCCCCTTTTGTGGCTTGTGGAAGAAGTGCTATTTTAGCACTCCTTTCCCAGGTGGCAAAAGGGAGGCTCGGGGCTGAGGCGTGGGGCAGCCTCGGCCCCAATCCACCACTTTCCAGGGCAGCCCATGGCCGCCTGTTTGTATCCCCCCTTAACACAGCTACTTCTTTGTCTAGACTGTAACTCTCCATATCTCCTAGACAGCTTGAAATGGAAAATAGAGTTGTTCAATTTTGTTCTCATTTGCCCTTCCATCCTGTAAAATAGATCAAGATTCTAAATATGATAACTTTTCTCAGTCAAGAAATTGTGGTCAAGTGGCAATTCTTTGTTCGTTTCCTTCAAAACCAGGGTTGTCAGGGTGAAAACTGGAAAAGGCTCCTGTAGCTTTAAGATTTGGGTAGAAGGAATTTCAGCAGATATTGCTTGTCACATAACCAGGTAACAAATCACATCTGTTGAAGTCCCCCTTCTACACAACCATTAAAGGCACAGGAGCCCTTTCCAGTCCCCCCCCCCCCACTCTGACAACCTTATAAAACATTTTCATTATTTTTCCATCACCTTCACATGTATCAGTTTTAGGTGATGATGAGTCTTAAAGAGCATGCTTGAACTTTTAATTTACCTGCTAAGGAAAATTGCAGCTCCTGTATTCATCTATTCTTTCCCTTTCTTTGTCAAATCTCCTCCCTCTAGGTATTACTTGGTGCATGCAAGTTTGAAAGTCCCATCTAGACTCCCACATCGATTGTTGACAACTATTGTGGAACAAACAGGTGAGAGAGGAAAAAAACAGAGAGAAATAATTTGAATGGAGACAAATTTAAGTGATTTTAAGGTAGAAATGTTATTTTTACAACCTATAAAGTTCTATAAGTTTGCGTTATCAAAAGGGTAGTACTCACTCATATAAGCCTACCCGTGTTTTTAGATGTTCATGAGAGGTCCTTCTTTCCATCCTATCACCCTCCTAGGTACATCTGAGAGAAGGACTTCTCAATGGTTGCTCCCTGGTTCTGGACTTATCTTCCTAGAGATACTATATTGATCCCCATCAGGAAATCCTTTCAGCACATAGCAAAGACTCTTTTGTTTCAACAGGTCTTTGGAAACTGACTCCTTATGGTGAAAGGGCTTTTAATAGTGTACTGTATTGTTCATATTTTTTGATTGGTTATTATTTATTCTTTTAAATTGCTTTTAATTCTATAGATATTTTAATAATATGATAAAGTTTTGTATGTTTTTTATTATGTGAACTTTTATGTTATCTGTTATGATTTTTGCAAACTTCTTTCAGTACCAGGGCAAAAATGATGGAATATATGTTGTAATGCTATTACAATCTCACCCCAGTATCCATCCAGACCTACCTCAGATAGCAAGAACTGTGGACAAAGGTGACTGCTATGTTTCTCCTGGAAGTCCTTGACCTGTACCTAAACTTGCCCCAACAGGGCTAACAGCATTTTAAGATATGAGAATTAGATTGGCCTTTCTTTAATGTCATTGTTTTGAACACACTTGGAAAAGGGGTGTAGCTATGGTGGGGAAGGCAAAATTCTTCCACTCCAATGAAATTCTATCTGAGTCCCCAGATTTCTAGCTTTGGAATAACTGAAAAATAATAATAATAATAATAATAATAATAAACTGAGAATTTAGAAATAACAGCTAAGGCATCCAAAGTAAAGGGACAGGCAAAGTTACCACAGGAATGAAAACAAATATAAGCAAATATAAGTGTTCTAGGTGTGACGACCCTTTGGTCATCTCCCTTGCTTGAAATTTGGTAATGAAAGGAATATTTCATGGGGGGGGGGGATTTTCACTGGGAAATCAGTGCCCTCATTTTGCCCCCCATTTGATAACTTCATCCCTGATTTGGAACCTCTTGCAACTGTTTTAATGTTTTCATGCAATTGGATGGACCAGTCATAGGGAAGGGTCCAGTGGTGGACATCAACTGATTCACCAGCAGTTTCTAGCAGAACTGGTAAAACACAATTCCTCTCATCCCTGCAGCACCATGTATGCCCCAAAGTAAACTCTGGAGGCCTAGGAAACTCTTTGGAGCCTACATTTCAATGGTATGGAGCACTGTAGGGGAGAAAGGAAGAAGATTCTACATGTCCCTCCAGTACATTTAGCTCCCAGATCTCCTGCATCATATCTCTTTTCATTCATTTATGGCTCCTTTTAAGGCAAGCCCACAAGACTCTGGCATTGATACTTATTTAAACACTTGTGTAGGTTTTCCTCTGCTCTTATTGCCTGAGTTTTCACTGCTCTTTTATTAATTTATCCAGAATGCCTTTTATCCTTCTCTTTCATTACATTGATCACCCACTCCTTGTGATGATTCCCTCTTCATGCTTTTCATCAAGACTCTTCACAAACCTCTTGCTTTCTTTTAAAGCTTTTGTGAGCAAGGGCTACATAGCTGTCCTCACTTCACTTTTGCAGGGTAGATGAGCTGTGGTGTCAATAGTCAAGTGTGCAAAGAATGAGACCTTTTTCTTTTCTCTTAGAGATGTTTCCCTTGCCTTTCTTTTCCATCCCTTCTCTGTGTCTAATTTGCTATACTGCTATGTGAATGCAACAAACTATACTGTGTTTGTTCCAGCACTTTAAAATATCACACTGTCCAATTTCTGTTACTGTTTTCCAAAACATGACATCTGCAGCTTCCTACTAAGGGTGCGATTCTTCGCTAAATTTCCTGTTGAAGGAACCAATCAGTAATTTAAGCATTAGTCCCACCGTGAGAAAATCTTTGGAAACCATGTGACTTCTTCTGAAGTCTATTTATTTGCATTTAGGGATTTGGCCTGCACCAAATTGTCTTGTGATTGTTTTGCAAAGAAAGCAGCAGTTTCTACTTAGCCAACAATATTTTCTATGCAGAAAATAATACATCTATGCAGAAACATTGCCTTCTGAGCAGAAAAAGCTATTTCTTTTGTAAATCAACCACAGAAAAAGTCCTGATCTGTGAAGATTCTCATCAGTCCAGGATTATTCTTTCTTGACACCTGAAAATATGTTTTTGATCAAATAATAATTATTATGATTAAACTATTTTTGAACAATGTTTCTATCCCTATAGATTGGATGTAGTTAACACTGCATCCAATCGCAGCAATACAGTTTCATTTTCACCATTTCATGTATTCAACATTCAGGGTCTTTCTAAGGGGAAGACATAGGGAATTTATTTTGGCCTTGTATATGGTACAGGCACATCAACCTCCCTGGAAGCCAAGATGACCAAACCGAGAATGTCGTACTTCAGACATATGAAAAGAGAGGACTCTTTGAAAAAAAACTAATGCTGGGGAAGGTGGGGGGAAGTAGGAAGAGAAGAAGGCCACATGCTAGATGGATGGACTCTATTCATGAGGTCACGAGTATTAAGAGGTTGCAGGATTTAAGCAGAGCAGTGAAGGACAGAGGGTCTTGGAGATGTCTCATCCATAGGGTTGCCATGAGTCGAGATAGACTCAAGAGCAGTTAACAAAAAAACCAAAAACATCAGCATTGACAATGTTGCATTGTTTCCATCTCATTTCTTTCATAATCCCACTAATTTGAGCTCCATAAACCTAATACTGAACAAATGCTGTTGTTAGCATTGCTCTTTTATCATGACAATGTGAACAAGCTGGTTGCAGGCACAGGCAGTAGCAACTCAATTGAAACACTTTCAGGCTGAGATCTTAGATTGCAAGTGGAAAGCATAATGCTCTGTGCCCACAGCTCCAAAACTTTGCTTCCTTCTGGCATTTAGATATTCATCTGTAACTGTTTCATAGTCATGATCACTACTTGGCCATGATTTTGACACTATTCCCATGACTATGGGGCTTTGCAGATGGCACAAAGCGCCGTCTTCAAGCCAAGGAAGGGGAGGGGCAGCCGGAGGCCGGGCACCCCAACACCTTAGTGAGGACATCATCGGAGCACCCACCGTTGCACATGGCGAGTGCTCTGATGACCTCCTTCCATCTGCAGCATCTAGACACACTGCAACGGAAGAGATGTGGAAGAGGCGTGTGCCACCTCTTTTAGCTCCCTTTCCATGCCTTGAGGAAGGAGCGCTATTTTAGCACTCCTTCCAGGGCCGGCCAAAGAGTGGACTGGGGCTGAGAAGTGGGGCAGCCTCGCCCCCAATCCTCAGCTTCTCGGGGTGGCCCACAGCCGCCCATCTGTAGAGGCCCTATATCTTTGTTACCAACCTATTTCACTGGGAATTAGCTCCACAGGGAGAAGGAGATCCATTCTGCCAGTGACTAGAGCACAGTCGAATGACAATTACATCAAGTGGGGAGCAGGCCAGGAAAAGTTGCTGGTTAGAGTATCAGACACCATGGGCAAGAGAAGATCTTTAGGTTCAGGGAACAAATAAATTACAAGAAAAAGGACTTTTCTTAGTGTTTGTACTACTTTTATCATTTGCTCTTTAACTGATATATATTTAAATTATTTTAATTCTTTAGAATGTTTAATGCTGTTTTAAGCATAATGTTTTGCATGCTTTCATCCCCATGTCTTTTAACGTGTATTTCTGTTTGTCTTCTGAGCTACCATGAGTCTCACTTCTGGGAAATAGGGAGGGTGAAAATAGAGTAACACAATTATATCTCCACCAATGAACTGTAAGCCTGCAGATTTCTGATTCTTTGTTCTAAATATGTTACCTTTCTTCTATCTTAGTAGTTCTGCTTGAAGCTAAAAATGAAACACCCTTTTGCTTTCCTTATCAATCATTTTTATATATGACTTCCATCACACTTTCAAAACCAAAAACCAAAAACAAAACCCCAAACCACCCCCCCCCCCAAAAAAAACACCCCAAAACCCTTCCAAATATTGTCTGGGAAAGGGGGCCTTGAGAAGTTACCTTGAGAAGTGGATTGAAGCCCAAGTCATGTGAAAAGGGCTGCTAGAGTTCTTTCTCTGAAGATGCCAGCCACAGATGCTGGCGAAACATCAGAAAGAAGCTCTTCTAGAACATAGCCACACAGCCCGAAAAACCCACAAAAAACTATTCTCCCTCTTCCCTTCCCCTTTTATATCAGTGTGTTTTGTTGCATAGGAGCCTAAATACCTAAAGGTACCTGCTCCTATCTGATCCTGGAAGCTAAGTAGGGTCAGGCCTGGTTAGTACTTGGATGGGAGTTTGCCAACAAATACCAGGCTATATTTAGCTAAATTTCAGAGAAAGAAATTGGAAAAAGTGCCTCTGAGTATTCTTTACTTATTAAAACCGTATGAAATGTATGGAGTTGGCATAAATCAACAGGCAACTTGAAGGCACATAAACATACACATACACATTGCATACTTTGTCTCAGCTGGCATGGAGATCAATAGAACAGCTGAGCATTTGTTCAGGCATGCAAAAGGCTGTAAAACCCCTGAAGAAAAATTTGTCGCATGTGGTGCCATTACAGGATTAGCAACTGATTTGCATGGAATTCATGCAATCTAATGAGGATTCTAATTGCTTTACAGGGCTGACATCAAAGCAAGGATGGCTTAAGCCATTAAAGCTTCATGGGCATCTCTTTGGAAAGTATACTATAATTGATTCCTCAAGCTTCAGGGGGTGATGATAATGATTAATAAGGCAGAAATTTAAGGTTGATGGCATAGGATGGGATGAAGGGGTTTCTTGATTTCAGTTACTGAAGATCTGAACTTGTCACACATTCATAACAGTTATGGGTTCCTGTTAGGAGCTCATCTCATAAGGAGTACAACTGATATTACAGTGTCATAATTTTGGAATTCCATTGAGAGGTGCAAATTTGGGAGTCTGGGAAGTGAAATGAACAAAATATAACACTGCCAAGATATCAAGAAATCTCATGGGCTAACATCTCACCTTTAATATCTTGCTATCCACTGCCTTCATTCTTGTTGGCTTCAGAACAGCTTAGCATGCCTCACCATTATCCTAAAGGCATAATGAAGGTATAGTGATGATATCCTGCCCTCAGTCACTTTAGCAACTGCTGAGTAGTCCCTGCAAAAGGGATAGGAATGATAAGGAGATGTGATAGCAATGTACAGAGATTAGGGATAAAAAGAATATTGGAAAATATTCAAAGAATGAAAGAGAAACAAATATCAGCAAACTCTGATGAGAAAAATATTGGAATGTTCAGAATCTTCACAGTTTGGAACTTATTCTGTTCAAAAATGTACATGGGGTGTTTTCGCACAGAAAACGACATTTGAAGAAAACAGCATTTTCTGGAAGCAAAACCAATTTTTGGCACATAAATCATATTTTGCACAAAATATTATTTTTGTTTTCTGTACAAAACATACCATGTGCAAATTTTGCATAAAACAAGTTGTGAACTGCAAATAGTTGGTGGAAATGACTTTCTCTCAGCCAGAAAAAATATGCTAAAATTATTCATTTCTTCCTTCAAGAATGAAATTAGAAAAGTGCTACATTCCTAACAGAGATTCTGCTATGACCAGCTTGCCAACTGCATAGCTTTTTCCTATTTCCATTGACAGTACTCTTTCTCTCTGTGTGTATGTGCTTTCAAATCCCCTGTTGATTTATGGTGACCCCATAAATTTCGTAGCATTTTCTTAGCAAAGAATACTTAGAGATGTTTTTCCCCCAGTTCATTCTGCTGCACTATAGTCTACAGTACCTGATATTCTTTGGTGGTCTTCTTTTCAAGTTAGTCCAGGGCTGACCCTGCTTAGCTTCCAAGATCAGATGGAACTGATGCCTTTAACGTATTTAAGCCAGCACTGCTTCTACCTCCAGACATACACTATTGGATCTTAGCCTTTGTCTGGATTACTGCATGAAAGGAAAACCTATTTCCTTAGCCACTGTTTTAAATACAACTCAGGAAAGGGTCACTGCTTTTATTAATTTTGCCTGATATGTGTTTAATAAGCTACTTAAGGCAGCCCCAACAAGTTTGTGTTGTTCATTGCTCAATGGAGCAAGAAAGAACAAGGCTTTGGAATTGTATCAAATTGCTGCCATTAGTTCAAATAACACTTGAGAAAGCAATTTTGACCTCCATCAAGTGAATATCCTGCTTTTTGAAATATAAGACAAACATTTTTCCCCTTCACTGAATGCCATATTATTTTGATTGTAGGGCTTAATACACCCACTTTAACCATTCAAAGGGTTTTTAGTTAATGTTTCCAAAGACACATGTCACTGTATTAGAGATGCCATGGAAATGGGTCAGCTGCAGTTTCACATTCAGATATTGTAGTCCTGCCAGTGCTGAGAATTATCTCTACACCCCTTCTATTTGATTCATGCTCTCCAATTTACCTTATGCCATGAGAAGAAGAATTTGCAGTGGAGTGTGCGGCTCTCATTAATCTTGAAAGTAGCTGGAATTTTAAGAGTGGCAAGAACATCTGAATATTTGTTCTCCTAGAAGCTAGGGGGATCATATGCTCTTGGGTGCATATGCTAATATCATTAGAATTCCTGCTGGCTTGGAAGAAACCTGTTTTCACATACACAGAGAAACATTGGCAGATTGTACATGGAGCAGAGGTGGGATGGTTGAATTCCTCACTGCTGAGGAGAAGGACTCCTAGCTAAAGACCCAGCACCATAATGCTCAATTCCTATTTGGGTTGAGCACTGTAAGTTCCCACAGGTCAGAACATACTACTTCTCATCATATGGCAAAATGAGAGTATGCCCTCAAATGATCCAAATTGAGAGCTTGAAAACATTGCCTGACATCCTATGTGGGTATTTACTGTTTGAAGTGAAGAAAGCATCAACACATGTCTCTTTGGTAGTTAGGAGTAGAGAAGGAATTTCCTTGACTATCTGTCTTGTTTCTCTCTCTGTGCTCCTTGGTCAGTAAAAGTCCTGGTCTAAAAGGTCATTTCTCTCTTCTCCCCCTTCTCTCCAAAAGTTAAGTATGAGGTTTTACAACTCTTTCTCTTCTTGTTGTTGTTCCTTCTTGGAGTAAGCATCCATGAGCTTGTCTCCCCCACATGCTCTCATGCATAGGTATCAACTCTAGGGACTCTTCTGTTTTTCTATTGACTAGCTACTTTCTTATTTTAGATGTATTTCTTTGTAACAATAAAGTAAGAGCCTTTGCAGACTGCTAGAAATAATGCAAATTGAGTCCACTTTAAGGATTAGGGTTAGGGTTAGGGAATCATGGGAACTGTATTTTAGTGCAAATTGAGTCCACTTTAAGGATTAGGGTTAGGGTTAGGGAATCATGGGAACTGTATTTTATTGTGGCACCAGAGCTCTCTGACAGAGAAGGCTCAATGTCTCAGGAAAAAAAAAATTACCATGATTCACTAGCACTAACCCTAACCCTTAACGTGGACTCAATCTGCACTATTTCTGGCAGTCTGCAAAGGCCCTAAGTCTTGTTTTTTTAATCTTACCAGAGTATCCTGTTTTATACCAGAAGCTCATGATGCACTGGAGCATGCTACATGCTCTGCATAATAAATACCAATAATTCCCTACACTTATATCATCATAAACTGACTAAAGATCATGGAAAGATGGATTGCAACATAGTGTAACACTTGTGTTCTCAGGAGGGCAGCAGAGATGTAGCTACATCTCCAAGATCATATATGAAGGCAATAGCAAGTAAATTTCTATACCACTTATCAGTGCACTTAAACACTCCCTAAGTAATTTACAATGTGTACGCTAATTTCCTCCAATAAGCTGGGTACTTATTTTAGCCATCTTGGAAGGATGCAAGGCTGAGTCAACCTTGAGCCCTGAGACCTTTAACCACTGCACCACCAGAGCTCCTGGTGGCAACAGCATGGCTATTGTTCCATGGGTTCCATAAGGCCATTGGCATCAGACATCTATTGGACCTGTTGCACAATAAACACCAGAATGCTGTGGGACTTGTGCAATGGGAGTATACTGCAACAGGATGTCCCAATATGTTTTGTTGTAATTCACTAGAAGGGCTGTATGTCCTTTCAGGAATATAGCTATGGTGTTATAAAGTTATAAGTGTGGTCATTGGCTGTAGCCACACTGCAAATTGAAAGCAGTTTGTCACCACTTTAATTGCCATGACTCTGTCCTTCAGAATCTTAGGATTTGTAGTTTGGTGAGGCAACATCAAACAGACTGACACACCAGACTGAATACCTCTGCAAACTATAAATCCCAGGATTCTGTAGGACACAGTCATGACAATTAAAGTGGTGTGAAACTGCTTGTAATTCTGTAGTGTGGATACACCCATGGCCCAAACTCCCAAAACCTTACAGCCAAAGTCGTCAGCAGCTATGAGGGCTGGGGAAATTTGTGATTTGTAATGCAAAAGCAAACACAGCAGTTTGAGACTCTAACAAATTGTCTTCTGTAGCTGAGGATCTCAGAAAAAGACCAATTGTGGATGAGGAAGTTTCTTTCAGAAAAGCTTTGGCATTACTGGTGGATTATCTTCCTGGTTTGTCTGCCATTTAATGAGACTAATGATCTCATTAAGAATCATCAGTAAGCTACAGTATAGCCTCAGAATACAGGTTGGAGCCCTATTAAGAACATCTACTTTTTCAAAAGAGTTAGACCTTGAAGAGCAGATTTACTGATTTCATGCAAAGCACTTCTATCCCCTCATTTGCCTTTCAAAAAGGCAAAACTCCCAGGTTGGCTCACATATCAAAGGAAGTGAGACAACCCTGTCCTCTAGTTTAAAGCTCAACAGGTAAAGAGAAAGATATGGAGAGGGAAAGGATGACAGATAGATAGCACCAATTGTACATGAGCCTTTTGTCAATATTGGTCAGTCACATCAGCTTGCTGTCCAGTAGGATTGCAGATTGAGCTTCCTGGACACTTATATGTGACTGCATTCAATTCCAATAACCTTGAAAAATGAACTTTGGCTTATGAAACATAACAGAGATAAGTGACTACATTTATATTACTGATTTTCGTATGAGAAAATTAATAAGGGTATATCTTACTTTTCCATCTTCACATAATAGAATAGCGTACAGAAGCAGTTAGCTATCACTCTTTTCAACAGGCTAATTGGAAATGTCAAAAGGCAAGGTTGAGATGAAGGATTGATAATAGAGCTGTAAGACTTTAATCAGAAGTTATACTTTTGGTAGAAAAAGGATAAAGAATTGAGTCCTGAAGCACATAAGTCCAGTACGCTTATCACACCAGTACCTGTAACGTTCCCATCGAGTCCCTGGAATGTAACGATATGGGAATAGGTGTTACTGCACTTGACTATTGATAAAGCAATAGTACCATTATGAGAACACATATTATCGCACAATATTTACTGTTGTACCAGTACCAGTGCTAAAGTAATTCCAACACTGGAAGAGTTGAGTTGAGTTTGTGGACATTCTAGGATGGGAGGGGAGGAGGTTATTTTAGCCAATCAGAACATGAGTACAGATTGAGACTGGATAGGATTATCGCACACACATCATCTGGAATGGTCTTGCTGGCTGAGGATGCATTTTTACAGTTCTCCTGCTGGAACAGGCTAGGGACTGTCAGAGCACAGAATGGGAACTCGATGGGGATCATACTGTGCAATAAAATAGGTTTCATTCCGTTCTCATCATGTACTCATTACGCTCCAAGAACACAGTGCGATAAACTTACAGGATGCCATTCAAACAGTGGCAGCTGGAGGCTTCCAAGTAGTGAATCTGTATGTGATTTTAGTAAAAGCTTTAAAACAGCCATTCAAGTGGATGAATTCTATCCCCGAAATAATTCCAGCATTTTGGACAGCCCCTGTAAATTTTAGGTTAAATCCCAAAGAAGATTCACTTCCACATTGACATGAAAGCTACCAGCTCTCACCACTTAAAATCTAATTGCAAAGTTGTTGCTCAGAACAAGCTTTCACAACTCAGAATTTGAAGAAACTGCTTTATATCAAGTATGACCATTGGTCCTCCCAGCCCAACAGTGTCAGCTTTGACTAGTAGTGCTTCTCCAGGGCTTCAGACAGGATTTCCCCACAGTGCTAGCTGGATATCCTTGGTATTCCCAGATGGTCTCCTATCCAAGTGTTAACCAGGCCAGTCACACCTTATTTTTCATAGCCACATGAAATGGGATGTGTTAGAGTGATATAATATATAGTCATTCCATTTCACCTGGAGACAGAAAGCTCATTAAGGGTCCATCTGAACTGCAGAAATAGCCCTGTCTGATACCACTTTAATTGCCACAGCTGGGTGCTATGGAATTCTGGCAACTGTAATTTGTTGTGGCACTAGAGCTCTCTGACAGAGATGACTAAATGCCTTACAAAACTAAAGTTCCCAGAATTCCATAGCACTAAGCCATGACATCATGTTAAAATAGATTATTTTTGTAGTGCAGTTCCAGCCTAAGGGATTAGTACAGATGGTAGGGTCTGTGGTCAAAGAAACTAGCAACAGCTTTCTGGCCAGCTATACTATATATATGGCTGGTGTATTGTATTTAGTTTGGTAGATTGTGTTATGAGGGTCAGGTACCCCATGTTATAAATAACTCCTTATGGAATGCAGTTGTTGTTGTTGTTGTTGTTGTTGTGTGCTTTCAAGTCATTTCTGAATTATGGTGACCCTAAGGTGACTGTATCATGGGGTTTTCTGGGATACAGAGTATGTGACTTACCCAAGGTCATGCAATAAGTTTCCATGGCGGAGTGCAGAATCGAACCCTGATGTCAAGATTTGTAGTCCAATGCTCAAATCATTACATTGCTCTGGCTCTCCAAATACAGCTTGTTGGGGTCAATTGGCTTACATGTTGTAAACTTCTTAGAGAGTGCTTAGTTCACTATGAAGCAGTATAGAAATGTAAATGCTGTTGCTACTGCTATTGCTAACTACAACAAAGCCCCTCCAACAGACGCTGGTCAAGATAGTACATTTCTACATAGCTCTCCATGAGCAGTTCTGCATCCTCTCACCACCTGGCAGCTATCAAGCAATAGCAATAGCATTTACATTTCTAAACCACTTAACAGTGAACTCAACACTCTCTAAGCAGTTTGCAGTCTTTCAGCCAATTGCCCCCAACAAGCTGGGTATGCATTTTACCAACCTATGAAAGGATGGAAGTCTGAGTCAATCATGGAGCCCTGGGATTGAACTCATATCCTTGTGGCTGCAGTACTGGCATTTAACCGCTGTGCCACCAGGGCTCCTGGGACGGTCTCCTGTAGTTACAAGTGAGGAAGAGATGAGATGAAGGTGCTTAAGACCAGAACAAAGCAGATAGTCCCTGTTCCATTAGGATGATGGAGAAATGAAAGCGCATTCTCCAATGGTGTGCATGCATATTGTCCTCCCCTAGGGTGCTCAGAGTAGCTAGACCTCCATGGTCTGGATCACCTCCCTTCCTTTCCTTTATTAAAAAAGCAGAAGGACCCCCTTCCAGGGCTTAATGTTGCTGTGTATGAGAAGTGTGAGGATGAAGAACAAGGGCAAGAGATTAGCCCACTTTCATATGGGACATACAAGCAAGTAGGCTACACTTAAGCATATGTAGGGCATCTGCTATACTGCAGAATTAATGCAGCTTGGCACGGTTTTAACTGCAATGGCTCAAAGCTATGGAATATTGGGATTTGTAGTTTTGTGAGATATTTATCCTTCACCATCAAAAAGTTGTGGTGGCACAACAAACTACAAATCTCAGACTCCATTACAGGATGTCAGGATTCTGCTAGTAGAGTGCCAAACTCCATTAACTCTGCAGTGTGGCAGGAGCCTAAGTCACTAATGGGATGCTGCCCCAAAATTTACCATCAAAAGAGTCCTTTTTTTAAAAAAAGCAGAAGCCTTCCCCCCTCCCTTCCCCTCTTCATTTTGGGGGGATTTTTAGCACTATGTGGGGTCACCAGATGGGTACAGGGCAGAAAATTTGCTCCTCAACCCACTCTAGTTGCTCACCACTAGTTTAGAGTTTAGACTTTCATCTGAACATCTGAAGATCATAAAGTGTGAGGAGCAGGCAAAATTCCAACTCCTTTCACTTTCTTCCCAATTTAGTGGTTCTTGTCTTGTCAGATTAGAGTTGGAAAAGTCTGTCAAGCTGAGCTTCAGTAAGATTGTCATACCCCCAGTGCTAATTCAGTTTCAATGCAGGTCCATATTTGGTAGCATTTTTTCTTAATCTGCATGAAAAGATAGTGTATGTGCCTTGAATCTCCGGTCAACTTATGGTGACACAATGCATTTTTTAGGATTGTCTTAGGCAATGAATACTCAGAGGTGGTTAGCTATTGCCTTCCTCTGAAATATAGACTAGAGCACAGTATATTTCTTGGCAGTCCCCCATCCAGGGCTGACCCTGCTTAGCTTCTGAGGTCAGACAGGATCTGTTGCCTTCAGGATATTTAGGCTCTTAACTTCTTCCAAGTCTTTAAAACAATAATTTGCAGGGTTTTTATTTTAAAAAAAATAATAATAAAATTTTCTTTGCATGTCTACATACTATTTTTCAAATGTACTCATTTTGAAAGCAATTTTCCAATTAATAAAATGGTTTGTACACTTTCCCCTTCAAAAAATCCTCTCTCAATGTTTGTGTGCATTACATGATTGTGGGTTGTTTTTTTTTTTGTACATTTGCGACACGTGGATATTTTTTGTGCGCGTTGATCCTACCCAAATGCATCACAAATGTATAGGTTTTGATACAACACTTCATTAAGATCCATGTTTAGATTTAGGAAATGCACATTTTAAAAGTTTGCATTGGTATGTGAATCAAGAAAATTTCTCACACATCCTTAGTTGTAGCATGTCCATATGCCCCTTATTGAGTTGACATGACAATGATATTATCAACTTATCTAAATGCAAATTTATATTTTCTGCTGCCCTTTAACTTTTTCTTTTAAAGCACTCATGCTCGTTTTCCTTTTTTATGTAAACTATCAAACAGTGTATTACCCAAATGTGGTTAGGAGATTATATTTCCACTGGGTGCTTATTTGATATAATTATGTATATTGAAAGGATGACAGCATCAGCAGCCTTAGTATAATCCTCAGGTTTTAACACTGTCTATTTTGTATGTCCATAATGATAATTTCACATATGATAAAGCCCACTGGTTAAAAATGGGGCAAAGCACTGAATTCTTCACAATAGCATTTTAGGAGTTAGCATTCTTTGCAAAATGGGGTTTATACCTGAATACATTTTACTGCTGCAGGATGCCGATGGGGGGGGGGGGGGGGGAGCAGCAGATTTATGCTGTAAGGGAAAACATTTTCCTAGGTATTAAAGATTCTTTGGTTTTGTTTCTCAATCCATGGAGAAAGTGTGTGCTGAGTTTTTGTTATTTTTAACTCAAGAAGAACTATGATAGTACATCACCAAGTCTTGCCACCCCAGGACAATAATTCTTCTTCTACAACATGGGTGGGTATTTTGTGAGAGGATTAGAATAATAGAATCCTAGAGTTGGAAGAGACCCAAGGGCCATACAGTCCAACCCCCTGCCATACAGGAACTCTCAATCAAAGCATCCCCAACAGATGGCCATTCAGCCTCTGTTTAAAGACCTCCAAAGAAGGAAACTCCCCCACTTTCTGAGGGAATGTGTTCCACTGTTGAACAGCCCTTACTGTCAGGAAGTTCTTCCTAATGTTGAGGTGGAATCTCTTTTCCTGTAGCTTGCATCCATTATTCTGGGTCCTGTTCTCTGGAGCAGCAGAAAACAAGCTAGTTCCCTCCTCAATATGACATCCCTTCAAATATTTAAACAGGTCTATCATATCACGTCTTAACCATCTCTTCTCCAGGCTAAATATACCCAATTCCATAGGTCGTTCCTCATAGGGTTTTCTATATTTGGTTTCTATATATGATTGGGGAATGGATTTTCTATGTATGGTCTTTATAGACTGCAAAATATGCCAAAAGCAAACCACAAAACTTCTAGCTCATAACTCATACCATTAGGAGATACCCAGGGCTTCAAACAAGAACCTTTGAGATCTGCTTGGTGATTTCTGGTCTTCCCTCAGTCGTCCATTCAAGTACCAACCAATCTCATCCCTACTTGCTTTCCAAAGTCATTCAAAGCTGGTGTGTTCAGAGTGGTATGGTGGTATTAGGAGGAAGGAAGGGATTAGAAAGCGAGTTCTTCTCACTTCCTGTTGGCTAAAAAACAAAAAGACCTCTCCTGGATCTAATGTTGCCCAGGGAGACCTAAACATGGGAAGATGTCCTCTTGCTCTCTACAGAACACTTGAGAGCAATTTTCTTTTCTTTTGTTTTTTGGAGGAGTATTGCAGTGGGAAGTTCTGGCCTTCCAAGATTTCCTATGGTGAGCTAACATAATAGTCCCCCAGGCTTCCAGAGTTTTCTATCCCTGGTTAAACAATATTAACTTCATACTTATATTGATGGGGGTTTCAATGGTAGTAACTGATTAGAAAAAGGCTTCTTTGTCTTCAAGTGCATAACTCAATGAAAACTCCAATCTACTGTATGCATACTGTAGGGAAAAAAGATTCCATATTGAGAATTACTAGGAAATGATTTTTTTAAAATATATATATATAGAGAGAGAGAGAGTCAGAGTTTGAATGGCCCATTCAAACTCTGACTCTCTCTCTCTCTCTCTCTATATATATATATATATATATATTAAAAATCATTTCCTAGTAATTCTCAACATGGAATCTTTTTTAAATTAAAAATTAATTTTTAAAAAAAATATTTTTTTAAAAAATAAATTCAGCCATTTATAGTGTAATTTAATTTTAAGTCAGAACTGGAGGGAGAGAGAGATGGAAGTAGGGATGGAAATAATATTTTGAAATATATGAAATATTTCATATGTTGAGAAACCCTTGTGAGAAGAATCATAGACTGAAGAGAATCTTTGCAGTCCAGGACTTATTCTGCACAAAATTTGCATATAGTTGCTTAATACAAGAAACAGCTTTTTAGCATAAGAAACAGCAGTTTATGCATAGAAGATATTTCAGTATGAAAATATTAATTCATGTGCATAAAATGTTATTTGCTGCATAGAAAATGCTATAATTAGAGGTTTATTCTACATGAAATTTGCACATGGTACATTTGCATAGAAAACAGTGTTTACTGCACATGAATTAATATTTTTGTGTTGAAATATTGTTTTCCATGCAATGGAAAATGCTGTTTTCTGTGCAAAACAATCATGTGCAAATATTGCACCCAGTAAGTCCCAAATTTGTGAATGACTTTTGAAAACTGCATGGTTTTCAAAGAGTGGTTTTGAAAACTGCATGGTTTTCAAAGACTTTCTCACAGTGGAAAAAATGGCTGAAATTACTTGTCACTACCTTCAAGAAGGAACTTTGTGAAGAATTACATCCCAGGATGAAAGGAGGGGTGGCTTTTTTTCAGGTGAGTGGTAAAAATTTAAGATGGGGTTTGATTGGTAGGGATGGGAGGAAGGATTGGGAGTGTTTGCATAACATTCTTTTTTCTGCAGCAGTCAACAGTTATCCTGCGAAAGTGTGGCATAATTTCCTGTTAAAGCATCCTGTTTAGAGCATCAAGGAACCCTCATTTTTGCAGTGGCAGGACTTTGGGGATGGGACTTTGGAGTCTAGAATGATGGATGATGGATGTCTCCAATGTGATGGTTGAACAATCCAAGGCACATGCCAGTTTACAGATGTGGTTTACAGATGACCTTATCAATTCACACTTATACCTCACAGGTGTAGGCAACCTTTCCCCTTTAAGGGCCGAGGGACTTCAGCTCCCAGAAGCCTCAGCCATGTTGGCCAATAGCTCCTGGGATTCTGGGAGCTGAAGTCCCTCGGTCCTTAAAGGGGAAAGGTTGCCTACCCCTGCCTCAGGACCTGTCCTGTAGGAATTCACCTTTCAACAAGTTCCTCTTTCTTTTAATTAGAGTGATATTCATAATGTAGTTCCCACCTATCCATAGGGGATATCTTTCAAGACCTTCAGTGAATGCCTGAAACCATGGATAGTACCAAACCCTATAAAAGTAACATTTTCAGACCATGATTAACCATAGGTAACTGAAACCATGGAGAGCAAAACTGCAGAAGAAGGGTGGACTATATAATATTTTCAGACTATGGCGGACCACAGGTAACTGAAACCATGGGGGCTTGCAGACTGCCAGAAATAGTGCAAATTGAGTCCACTTTTAGGGTTAGGGTTAGTGCTAGGGAATCATGGGAATTGTTTTTGTTCTGAGACATTGAGCCTTATCTGTCAGAGAGCTCTGGTGCCATAATAAAATACAGTTCCCATGATTTCCTAACCCTAAAAATGGACTCAATTTGCACTATTTCTGGCAGTCTGCAACCCCCCTATGTCATGTTGAGGATGAAACAAGTTTGTTTTCTTCAGTTAGGACAAGTTTGTTTTCTAATAGGACTCAGATTAATGGATTCAAAGAGAAAAGAGATTCTGACTCAACATTAGGAAGAATTTCCTGACAGTGAAAACTGTTCAACAGTAGAACATGCTCCCTCGGAGTGTGGTGGAGTCTCCTTCTTTGGAGGTTTATTAAAAAAAAGCATGATGGACATCTGTCAGGGGTGCTTTGATTGTGTGTTCCTGCATGGCGGGGTGTGTGTGTTGGTGTTGATGTTGGATTGGATGGTCCTTGTGGTCTCTTCCGACTCTATGATTCTGTGAAAATTAACCAGTGAGTAAGGGTGGAATACTGTATCTAGTAAGTTATTGCTGAAATTTCATTTTGCTCCTTACAGTAAAAGTCTGAAAGAAGTTTAAAGATGAACAGTGCATTTTGATTAGTCATTTTAGGGGGGTTGCAGACTGCCAGAAATAGTGCAAATTCAGTCCACTTTTAGGGTTAGGGTTAGTGCGAGGGAATCATGGGAATTGTGTTTTTTCTGAGACATTGAGCCTTCTCTGTCAGAGAGTTCTGGTGCCACAATAAAATACACTTCCCATGACTCCCTAACCCTAACCCTAACCCTAAAATTGGACTGAATTTGCACTATTTCTGGCAGTCTGCAACCCCCCTTACTTTCCTATATCAGTTTTCCTTTTTCTTTCTGCTGAACTGAGATCTTGTGCCAAGTGCAAAGCGACATTCATTCTGTCCTAGCCAATCAAAATACAGACTTTGATTGGGATGGATGAAGCTGCTTCACTTTGTGAAGTGTTTGCAAATGTTACAATCCACTTTGTTCCATTCCAATTTTTGTTAGCCTATTTAAATTTTAAATCCATTGGGAAACTGGTATGCATTTTCATGAGCATTTTGCCTGCATAGATATACATATGTATCTTTTTGAAAGTGTCTGTATTATTTTACAAGCACTATTTTTTAAAAATTAAGGTATGAATTTCTGTATGCAGTTTTCCCCAAAATGTAAAGTCTTGGTATGCTTTTAAAAAAAGCAAGTTAGTGCATCACAAAATTCAGAGAACTGCAAAATCTGAATATTGATAGCATTCTGAACCAGATGGATGGTTCTCCCATCCATAAAGACAATATGTTTACCTATTTACGTTACAAAGAGATACTATAAGTTTCTATGTCATTATTTGTAATGACATTATTGTTAAGAGTTTATTTAAGAAAACATATAGACCAGGGTGATTTTCCTATGCTATTACACCATGTGGGAATATGTGTTTCCTCCCATATCTCTGGAGTAAAGTAAGAATTTAACTATGGTTTTATCTGAGCTTGATTTCTAATACTCATGTTAATATTCTTGCTACTGTCATAAATACTAGCATTAATAAGCACCATCCTATAGGGTCTTAGAAGCAAAACAGAGTCGGACCTAGTTACCACTTGGGTGGGGAACCACCAACCAGCACTAGATGCTGTAGGATATATTTCAGAGGGAAGAAATAGCAAACTACCTCTGAGTATTCCTTGGCTAATAAATCCCTATGAAATTCATGGGCTCGCCATCAGTTGACAGGGAACTTCAAGCATCTTGCATATACACAAGCAGTGTTGATGTGAACAGGGCCATACTCATTTGATCTTGTGAGTGTCTCTGTCTTTCCCTTTGGCTGTAACCTCAAGGCCCCCCAGGAATATGGGTGCACATGTTAGAGGCAGTAGGTAATGGAGAGAGCCAGCCTGATGTAGTGGTTTGAGCATTGGACTATAACTCTGGAAACCAGGATTTAAATCCCCCTCAGCCTTGGAAATCCACTGGATGACCTTGGGCAAGTCACACACTCTCAGCCTTTCAGAAAGGCATTAACAAATGTCCTTGGAACAAATTATTTTAAGAAAACCCCTTAGAGCCACCATAAGTCAGAAAAAAACTTGAAGGCACATAACAAGAATAGAGGCAGTGATAAGTGCTCCTGGTAATAGCAATAGCAATACAAGTACCTTTCTATACTGCTTATCAGTGCACATAAGCACTGCCTAAGTGGTTTACAATGTGTAAGCGAATTGCCCCCAGCAAGCTCGGTACAAGCTGAGGTTCAAGCTTGGATATCTGCAAGGACCCAACTGTTTTCAGGTCAAATACTGCACTTAGTGGTAACTTGAAAATGGTGCATTCTGTCTTATTTGAACAAAAGTCACAAATAACAATCTCCCTTTAAATTCCATTTTCTAACAGTCTTGTAGTATCGGAGAGAAAATAAAGGAATCCACCTGTTGCAGGTGGTCATAGAAACTTGCCATATCCATTAACTTGAGTGCTGGTTGTTGTTGTTGTTGTTGTTGCTTTGTTTTTTGCTCCTGTGCTTGCAGGCAGGAAGGTTGGATATATTTTTAATTAAAGAAAAGTTTTGTGGAGCTTAATTTCTTCATTTGTGTGTGTCTCTGGCATTGTCTTCTGCTGCTTTTAGTCATCAGTAGAAGAAAGAGATTCAAGAAGTCCCCTGTGTTTCTGAATTATCATCTTCTTTGTAAAAAAAAAAAAAAAGAAAAGAAAAGAAAAGAAAAAGAAAGATCAAGCACCCAAAATGTGAGGAAGATGTGGTGTTTTTCTACCCTGGTTGCAGTTTCCCATCCTTGATAAATGATGTGCCAGTCTCTTAATGTGCTTCACTGTTTTTTAAAAGAATTTTTTTTAAAAACAATCATCTGAGGCTTTTGAGAGAAAGGGATATTAATGCTGCACATAGGTATAACAAAAACAAGTTTCTGTCTTTTTAGAAATATGAGATATTTTCAAAGGCAATAGCTTTTATTGTTTTCTGTGTGGAAGAGAAGTAATAATATCTCCTAAGACATCACCTGTCTCTTATGTTGTCTATGTACATGGAGGCTTATAAGTGCTTTTTTTAAAAAAAGGGGAAAAAGTAATGCTGTTCAGATTAATTAGGGGTACAGTTTTAATCCATCTAAAGGTTTCAAATTAATTAATCAAATTAATCAGTTAAATCAAACAGCCTTAGACTATTCCTGACAATTAACAGACATGTGAAGAGTAACTGTCTTGCAGTATCTTTGCAACACATTAGATCTCTGAGCTCAGTGGATGTTCAGGCTTAAGAATTAATTCAGCAATTAATTAACTTCCAACAAGCCTTGGTTTGATATTACAGCCCATGTTTTTGGAAGGTTCATTTGAATTAGCGTGCAAGGGAAGCATCACACACAATGCCGATGCTTTCACCCAGGAATTTCAGGGCAAGGACAGCTTATACTAATTGCCAACAGAATTATTTGGTGGTGGTGGTGGTGGGGAACAATATTGATAGTGACCAGTAAAAGAACACAATTGTGATGCTGCCTTCTATCTTACATAGCTGAAGGTCCATCCCTGTCTGCTTTATTAATTATGCAATAGCCTACCCTGTATAAATCATTTTTGTTCTTAATCATGTGCTCTTCATTTATTTATTTTTTTGTTCTCATGACATGTTTCTAATTTATGGTGAAAGCAAAGCAAAGCAGCTTCATTTATATACTGCTTCATACCACGCTATGGGGTGTCTAAGCGGTTTACAACTATAAGCTCATTGCCCCCCAACAGTTGGGTACTCATTTTAGTGACCTCAGAAGGATGCAGTCCTGAGACTAGCCTGAGCCCTGGCTAGTATTGAACTCGCAACCTTGTGGTCTATGAATGAGTGGCTGCAGTACAGGCATTTAACCACTGCCCCACTAGAGCTCCTGGTGAACCAATCATGGAGTTTTCTTGGTGAGTTTCTTCTGAGAGGGTTTGCCATTGCAGTCCTCTGAGGTTGAGAGTATGTGACTCTCCCCAATCCTTCTTCATTGGGACAGAGAGGGATGCAGCCAGTGTGTGGTGTAGGTCACATGCCCTGGATTGGAGACATGTGCAGATGGAGAAAGGGAAATATTTTAACTACAGGAGCCATTTAAAGGTGAAGGACTCTTTCTAAGAATTGACCCCAGATACTCCTCCTTCTCCTTCCCCAGAAACATGTCTTCCCTACACAAGTGTTCCCTCCCACACAAATATGCAAACATTGCTTCTTCAGTTACCTCCTCTCTCAGCCTGTCTGAAGAAAGATAACAGGAGCAGCGGAGTAGCTCCAACCTGCCAGCCAAGTCCCAGCAAAGCTCCCAAAGCTTAAGCAGCATCCCAAATTTGAAAGCTCCTTTTGGCTGCCACTTCCTCTCTGCTGCCATGTTTTCTAACTCATTGCTTCAGTCAATCTGTCTCCAAATTGTGCTGTTCCAAGCCATGGAAGCAATATCCTATTCCCAACTCTTGCAAGATTCTTTTAAGAGTTTGTCTAAGAATTTCCCAACTGCTACTGCCATCACCAGTGAAAGCTAAAGGAAATGAGTTCATGCCGGCAGGCAAAGAGCAGGAGACACCACCACATGAAATGATCAGTGAGGCTGTGGTGTGGTTTTAAGGGACCCTGAAAAGAAGTTTTATTCAACCCTCATCCCCACCGTGGTCCTAAAGGCTTTTAGTTCTCCTTGTCTTTTCTGTGCATGAATATGACTGAACAAGCCCCCCCCCCTGCTGCCCCCTTTTCCTTCACCACCCCCTGGATCTTTTCACCACCACCTGGAGGGTCATGCTGCCCATTTTGGGAAGCACTGCATTACACCATGTAGGCCAAATAATGTGTTGGAAATACTAGCAGTTATGTACTGACAAGTATATGTGTCTATGTGCATGTGTATGCCATTATATTTTGCATCTCTCAGAAGAGAACTAGTACATCCACTATACAAGTACTTTATGTACATACACACTCATACTTTATTTTTTTAAAAAAAATAAAAATCACAACATGCAATTAAACTCCTTTTCTTTCTGCCCCTGCTGGACTGAGGGAAGAATACATTCAGCGTGCAATGCAATCTGACCACTGACTTGAGAATGAACGGCAAGTTTTAAATGGAAATAAAGAGAACTACATTGTCTGCCTTTAAGGAGCTTATCTTTCCTTTGTGTTGTACTTTTTGTCACGTCAATAAGGAAAAGTAAATAACCTTTTCCTTGTTATGTCCACACTACTGGTGTGATGATGCTTGGCTGAAGCACTGGGCTGAACGAGGAAGTGTTTCCATACATTATGGAATACGTTCTGGAAGGAACATGTTATTCCTGAACCAACTGCAATTGAAAGTGAAAGGAGATAAAGCAGCTTCATCTGATGTATCTTTTAATCCAAAAATATATTTTAAAGAGTGCAGATAGGAGAAATAAAACTAGTTCTCCTCCACATAAAATTACCCTACCCCTATAAAAATGAAGGATCAGGGAGATTATTCTACCTTAGCATTTTCCTGAAGCACCTGGTTTTGCATGCATCAAGCATAAGGATAAATTGAAAAAATGTTTCATGTTGGCTCTAGAATACAAACTGCAGCCAAAATCCTGCATCAAAGGCAACAGTACAATGTACATTCCTGACATGATCAGCAATGCTTCTAATGAATAAAAAGAATGATGATGTAGGTACATCCCTGACATGGTATACAACATTTCTAGTGAATTTGGGTGATGAGTATAATGACACATCGTACATTTTCCCAGCTAGGTATTCATATCATCACAAGCTGACTTTTAAGTAGGGAAGATGAATTGTGATGATGCAGTTGTTGATCTAGTGTGATGTAGTGATTTGTGTGTTGGACTATGATTCTGGAGACCAGGGTTTGAATCCCCACTCATCCATGGAAACCCACTGGGTGACCTTGAGCAAGTCACATTCTCTCAGTCTCAAAGAAAGGCAAAGGCAAACCTCTTCTGAATAAATCTTGCTCCCAGAACATTGGCTCTCCATCTTACCTGTATCACACCCACAGTGTCTGACCTCCTTTGACTGCAGAAGTCAAGCATGTCAGGGAACTTGTTGGATAGCTTTAGGCCACTAAGGGCCTTTGCAGACTGCCAGAAATAGTACACATTAAATTGAGGCACTGCCCTGACTCAGTGCTAGGGAATCATGGGAACTGTAATTTATTGTGGCACCAGAGCTCTCTGACAGAGAAGGCTCAATGTCCCAGAAAAAAATACAATTCCCATGACTCCCTAGCACTGAGCCAGGGCAATGTCTCAGTTTAATGTGCACTATTTCTGGCAGTCTGCAAAGGCCCTTACTCTCAATCTGGCCTACCTCACAGGTTTGCTGTGATCACAAGGGGTGGGGGAAAAGAGCTATTTGTACTATATTGAGCTCATTGGAAGAAAGATGAGGCACAAATATAACTACCACTTCTTCTTAGATTTGGCTGGAATTTACAGTCATAGTTATGAATGGGTAACCTTCAGTTACACATTTGTAACTGATTTGTATTCATGATCCCTACATATTCAAGCCAGCAGGGTGCAGTGGTTTCAGTGTTGTCTATGACTCTGGAGATCAAGGTTTGATTCCCTGCTTGGCCACGAAACCCACTGGATGCTCTTGGGCAAGTCAGATGCTCTCATTCTCAGATGAAGGCAATGACAAACCTCCTCTGAACAAATCTTGCCAAGAAAACCCCATGGTAGGTTTACTTTAGGGTTGCCATAAGCTAGAAATTACTTGAAGGCACACATTAACAACAACAACAACAACAATGTGTAGATAATATGTAGGTATAAAAAGTATTTCAATCCTGACTTATCAGTTATCAGCTGATGTGAATGACGGGGTCAATTGGGATGGAGCAGACTGATGTTTACATCCCACTCTGTGAGTGATCTCTGGTGCGAGGA
The DNA here is from genome assembly GCA_026167975.1 of Phrynosoma blainvillii. Taxonomy (NCBI): domain Eukaryota; kingdom Metazoa; phylum Chordata; class Lepidosauria; order Squamata; family Phrynosomatidae; genus Phrynosoma; species Phrynosoma blainvillii. The sequence continues at coordinate 10,927,233 of JANUYF010000004.1, forward strand.
GGAATTGCAACAGGCATCCTGCTACTGACTGTCACACCAGAGATTGCTTTTGGGATGCAGGTAGAAACATCAGTCTGCTGTGTCCTGATTGACAGTAGAAGATATTTCCCATCTCTCAGAGCAGATGAGGCACAGTAAATTGGAATTAGGGGGTTCAGGCCAAGAGATGTTGCTTAGTTAAGTATAAGGGAGTTAAATATACTTAACTACATAGTTGATCTAGAACCTCAGCCGTTATATGCATCAGACCATTTTTGCCAGTTTGGTACTTAAGGAGGTTTACAATAGTTTAAACAAAGATAGTTAAAAATTAAGACCATACAAAAGTTAAAAAAAAGCAATTGAACAAGCATTACACTTAAAAACAGTTAAAAACAAACAATAACAAATAAAAAAAGGTTAGCACATTATACAAGGCCTCTTTCTGCTGAGAAATCAGTTCTCAAAGACCTGCCAGGAAAAAAAAAAAAGATTTTTACCTGCTTGAAGAAAGATAGTATTGCTACAGTAAGGATTGCAAGGATTGCCAGTCTTGCTTCTCTGAAGTTTCAGAGTCTGGGAGCAGCCATTGAGAAGGCCCTCTCAGGTATTGCCACCAAACATAAATTTTAAGGCTCTTTTTTTTTTAAAAAAAAAATGTTAATGCATCTCAGGGCCCTTTGCTATAAATATTATGAAACAATTAGCCACTCTTGGGGAAAAGATGGAACATAAAGTGATTGATTGATATTGGCAGCATGGTGATGACTGAAATTCTGAGGATATGTCATTCCTTGTAAGCTCAGATCATTCCAGGATATTGGAATATAAATCTTTAGAAAAAAACTAGCCAACCTGTGGTTTCTCATTTTGTTTTGCAGGCAATTCAATCCTTTGCTCTGCCTGTGTCCACGACAACAGCGTCTATAGCAGGGTTTTTCAGATCTTGTACAGGAATGAAGAGATCGTTATTAATGAATCCATGAACTTCAGGGTTCATCTTCTCCTGGATGGTGAGAAGGTGAGAAGTTTTCCTTTGGTTCCATATTTCCCTGATCCAAAGACGTGAATTGAGGGGCATGGCTGAATTAAGGATCAGCATAAGGATTTACAATGAAGAACAACTGACTGAATCCTGAAATCAAAATGTGGACAGGTAGAGATGGTCCAAGGCTACCCGAGGCAAGGGAACCAATATCATCCTCATTAGGGAATGAATGGATATTTGAAAATATTCAAATAATAGAAACAAATGAGCAGACAGTTCACAACTTATCGTGTCCCTGCAAATGTGGGACTTCTGTGCAGAAAATAGAATTTTTATGCAGAATGTTTTTCCTTTTTTTAAAAAAAAAAATCATGTGCTTAAAATTTTGTTTTTTGCACATACTTTTTGCAGAACCACCCACATGTGTCCTTCCCCTCTCCATACACAAAAGATCCCAAACTCTGAATAGTCCTCAAAAATGTTGCAGTTTATAAGGATTTTCTCACAGTAGGGAGACAAGTGGCAAAATAATTTGTTCCTTCCTTTGCAAATAACAGTTACAAAGATGTATGTCCTTGTCTCCTACCCACCTATGTCAAGGCCCGTACTTCTTCAAACCAAAATAATGAAATGTTATTTTGACACTTGAGACAGATAATCCCACAAGTACTTGTCTCCATTCTTCTCAGTAAAAAAGAAGACAATAGTAATACATTACACTGCTAACTATGCACTTCTCTTTTGTATATCCAAATTTGCTGTCTGAGCCAGTTGTTTTGCTGTGTGTGATGGTTGAAGTAACTCTATAGGCAGGTAATACATTGATGTGAGAAAGGGAATACCTTTTCTATCTTCGGACTGGGCAAGAAAACTGCTTCAAGTCCCAGTGCTAATTCACCTAACATAGAGTGGGTCTATACTTGCCAGAATACTCCAAGCTGTCCCTGGAGTATTCATTCTTCTTGTCTTTGACCCAGAAGAGTGCAGTCAGCCCTCCATATCCACAGTTTCTGGCTGTCCTCAGAGTATTGTGGCCCTAAAGGTGCCCTGTTTTCTCCCCATTATCTGCACATTTTGCAATGATGGCAAGCAGACAAGTCTTTTACATTTAAAGGAGGGATGGTCCAGATTCACTCAGGGACTGCCTTTTCCATGTATGGATAGTCAGCAGTTGAATTGGCCCTGTGACCCTGCCTCATCTAGACAGGGTGACATGAGGGCAGGGGGAAACTGCTGCAAATAGCTCATGTAGGCATGCCCATAGTGTAATTTAATCTGGATCTAACCCAGGGGTAGGCAACCTTTCCCCTTTAAGGGCCGAGGGACTTCAGCTCCCAGAAGCCTCAGCCATGTTGGCCAATAGTCCCATGTTGGCCAATAGCTCCTGGGATTCTGGGAGATGAAGTCCCTCAGCCCATAAAGGGAAAGGTTGCCTACCCCTGATTTAACCCTTTGAATTCAAATGAGAACTTTTTTTAAAAAAAATGAATGAATTAATGTAAATATATGTGACTGAGAAATGTTAAGCACAAAATCCTGTTCTTTCCTATGATTTGTTACTGTACAACAATCTCTATCAGTGTTTCCCAACTGTTGAAGGTGGAGAAACAGTGAAAGAGAGAAGATGGTAGCAGAAGGAGGTACACAGATATTTCTGAAGTGCATATATAACCTTTCAGTAAGTCAGTGTCTGAGTCATTATGGATACTCAGAGCTGTGCTGTCCCAGTCTTACTTACTTGGACCTAGTTATTACATCTGGACTATAACACTTCAGACTGAAGAAAGGCTTGATTTGCCAGAATACTGCTTCACTGTTAGGACTGCTGGGATTTGTAGAGAGCTGTCCCATATGGTGAGCCACTGTATTGCAGGGTTGGTTTCTCCAGGTTTCTACAGCTTTGGCTACTTCTAAGCAGAAAAGATCCAAGACTCTTTGGCCTTTGAATCCTTTTGTTCAGGAAGGAGTACAAGCAACATGGATGTACTGAACTCTAGCATGTTCCCAGCTGGGCTGGTGCCTCCATGTCAGTGGAACAATTAATCCATTTTGAGCTTTAGTTGAAATTTTCTCTTCTCATTACCATCTTATGATACCTCAGGGAAAAATTAAGTGTCTCCCAATTTCAGATATTCTGCTAGCCCTTCAGGTTCTAAACAATGTTTTCTACAGTGGAGTGATGATACAGTACTCTCCTCAGGTCCCAGCTGTATCTTTCAGTGGTTCTCAAACAGATATTTAAGACTTCAGCTCTCAGAATTCTTAACTGTTGGCCAAGCTGACTGGAGCCTCTGGGAGCTGAAGTCCAAAACACTTGAAAGACCAAAATTTATGAACCACAGTGTTGCATTTCAATGGTATTATTTCTCGGCATTAGCAGATTGCACAAGCTTTCACACAGGTATAATCTTCATTGCAGAAATAATGCAATTTGATAATACTTTAACTGCTATGGCTCAATTCTATGGAATTCTGAAATGTGTAGTTTTGTGATACATGTAGCCTTCTTTGTAAGAGCACCCTGGTGCCACAGCTAACAATTCTCAGGATTCCATAGTGTGGAACCATGGCAATTAAAGCCATGTCAAACTGTATTATTTCTGCTGTGCAGATTAGGCCTCACACAGTAACATGGTTGTGCTTCTCCAGAATCTGTCTTGACACACCATTTTTCAAGCTGTCAGTCAACTAGCTTTCTGGTAGCTATATTTCCTTAGTGCCACTTTAACTAACACATTGATAGATCCATACTGATGATGGACAAATGCCTTATCTGTCTGAAGCAAATGAGTGGTGATTTATGTGTGCCTGCTGATAGATCTCTCATGAGGCTTCAGGTTCCATTTCATCATACTATATTCAGTCTCAATCTTTTTCCTCCTCACCGCTCTACTCTCTGCTCCCCTGATTTTGCAGGAATTTGCCTGTAATGGTGGATTTTCTGTTTTAACTATTACAGGTAGAAGAAGCATTATGTGAAGCAGATTTTCAACTCAAGCTTGATCTGCAGTTTACAGATAGTGAGCAACAGTGAGTAACTTTCCCTTGACTAAGGCAGCATTTAGAGATGTTAGAAGAACTAGATCTTTGTGGATTTTGATATGACCTGAACTTATTTGCAGCTTCTGGACTGATTTGTACATGGTGATGTAGCTGACCTCTGAATTTTACACATGACTGATTGTTGCAGTATACCAAAATGTATTTTAAAATGTCCCTCACTTCTTTCTTCCAAGGTTCCAAAGATGTTTTACCTACTAAGGCAAATTTCACCCAGTTCCAAAATATGGTTAAACACTGTGCAAAGACAGCCATGTGATTTTGCTATGTAAGAAAATTGTCCAAGTGCCTCTAAGGGCCTCGGCAGACGACTAATAGAGTCGTCTTCCGGGCAGGGAAGAGGAGGGGCAGCCGCACGAGCGGCGCCCCTTCCTCTTCCTGAGGTCGCCCTCGGAGTCGCCGGCCCTCCGCACGGCCGGCGCTCCGAGGATGACCTCACGCCACGGCAACCGGACGCGCCGCGGCGTTTGAGTCAGGGAAAGTGCGCCCGCTGCTTTTAGGGCGCCCTTTCCCTGAAATCTAAAAGGAGCGCCAATTTGGTGCTCCTTTTAGAGTCGCCGACGGTGCGCCGCGGTGCGGCTGCTGCGCTCCAGCGGCGCTCCGTCCCGCGGCGCACGGAAAGCTCCCGTCTGCTTCCCCCCTAACTCTCCCCAGGGAAAAAGAAAAGAAGAAGCAGAATCTTGTCCTTCCCATGAAGTTTGGGGAAAGCAATCTGCTGCAGCCTGTCCTAGCTTTTCTGTTTTCCTGCATTCATAACTTTGCCATCTTGGCTACACTCTTGCGTGGTCACATGTGACCTGGCTTTCATCTGAGTAATGTTAGAGGATATGCTTTCCCTGACAATAAGAATACAATAATAAAGTAAATAACCAGTAATGTGTTTCCTCATTATGGACAAAGTAAAGCAAGTTCTCACTCTACCTAATTATAGGGTCAGAGCAGGTCCAGATTAGTCCTGGAGCAGCAGAAATTCTAAGAAATAGGAGCTTGATGGAGCTCATATTTTGTAGGCACGTCTCTTTTTCCCTCCATATTCACAAGTACTTCCAGTGGGAACATGGAAGATGGTGAGAACCTTCTCAGTTGTTCTCGAGCTCTGGGACCTCCTTCCCAGAGATGCCAGACTAGTTTCCTCCTTGCTATCCTTCTGTAGGCAAGTGAAAACTTTTTTTTATTTCAGTAGTCCTTTGAGAATTGCTCAGGGGTGATGTTTTATTGCTCGGGGGTGACTATGTTTTTTTTTTTTACTTTCTTTTTGACAGCTGTGCTTTTAATGTGTTTTTAGCTGCTTTTGATTGTACTTATAATATAATTGTGTTTTTATCTTCTGTATGATGTGAACCTTTTAGCTGTACTTGTTTTAACCTTAGTAAGCTTTGTCTTCCAGGGTGCTGTCTCCCTTCCCCACATAAACTGAGTTATGTGGGGAAGGGAGGCAGCACCCTGGAAGACAAAAGGACTGGAAAAAATAGTCAAACTGTCATAGAGGAAACAAAGCAAACATTAGAGGGACCCAACAGTGGGAGGCAAAAAAACGTGCTAAGGCAGCAAGTAAAGGAGACATATGGTCTTAGATGTCTCTACACTAATGCACAGAGCATGGGAAATAAGCAAGATGAACTTGAACTCCTAGCGCAACAAAGCAAATATGATATAATAGGCATCACTGAAACCTGGTGGGATGAGTCTCATGATTGGAATGTAAAAATACAGGGTTATAACCTCTTCAAGAGAAACAGGCCAAACAGGAGAGGAGGAGGAATAGCATTATATGTCAGGGATATTTACACCAGTGAAGAAATCCAGGACAACAATCCTGGAAGCCAGGTGGAGAGCATTTGGATAAAAATTAAAGGGGAAAGAAACAACAGGGATGTTATTGTGGGAGTCTACTACAGACCCCCGACTCAGGCAGAAGAACTGGATGATGCCTTTCTAGAACAGATGGCCACACACTCAGAAAGGAGAAATATAGTAGTGATGGGTGACTTCAACTTTCCTGATATTTGCTGGAAGTCAAACTCAGCAAAATCCTCAAGGTCTAGCAAATTCCTCACTTGCCTCGAAGACAATTTCATTGTCCAAAAGGTGGAAGAGGCAACGAGGGAGTCAGCTATTTTAGATCTGATCCTAACTAACAGGGAAGACCTAGTTAATGGGGTGCAAGTGGTTGGATCCTTAGGCGGGAGTGATCATGTCCTCCTCAAGTTTATTATACAGTGGAAAGGAGAAGCCAGGCATAGCCAGACACGCATCCTAGACTTTAGGAAAGCTAATTTTACTAGACTTAGAGAAATACTGGGGGTGATCCCATGGACAGGAATACTAAAAGAGAAGGGAGTTCAAGACGGATGGGAGTTTCTCAAAAGGGAGATACTGAAGGCACAATTTCAAACCGTGCCAACGAGGAGGAAAAATGGGAGGTGTCTCAAGAAACCAGGATGGATGACTAAGGAACTTGCAAGTGAACTATGTTTTAAACGGAACATGTATAAGAAATGGAAAAATGGGGAAATCACCAAAGAGGAATTCAAACAAATAGCTAGCACGTGTAGGGATAAAGTCAGAAAAGCTAAAGCACAGAATGAGCTCAGGCTTGCTAAAGGCATTAAGGACAATAAAAAGGGCTTTTGGGGGTATGTCCATAGCAAAAGAAAGAAGAAGGAAATGATAGGGCCACTGTGCAGAGAAGATGGAGAAATTCTAACAGGGGACAAAGAAAAGGCAGAATTACTCAACACCTTCTTTGCTTCAGTCTTCTCAGAAAAGACAAAGGGTGCTCAACCTGAGGATAATGGAGCAGAGGACAGAATAGGAGAATTTCAGCACAGAATAAGCAAAGAGATAGTACAGAAACATCTGGTTAATCTAAATGAATATAAGTCTCCAGGACCAGATGAATTACATCCAAGGGTATTAAAAGAACTGGCAAATGTAATATCGGAACCATTGGCAATAATCTTTGAGAACTCCTGGAAAACAGGAGAAGTCCCAGTGGACTGGAGGAGGGCAAATGTTGTTCCCATCTTCAAAAAGGGGAAAAAAGAGGATCCCAACAATTATCGTCCAGTTAGTCTGACATCAATACCAGGAAAGATTCTGGAGCAGATCATTAAACAGGGAGTCTGTGAACATCTGGAAAGTAATTTCATAATAACAAAAAGTCAACATGGGTTTCAGAGAAACAGGTCATGCCAGACAAATCTGATCTCTTTTTTTGATAAAATTACCAGCTTGGTAGATGAAGGGAATGCTGTGGATATAGTATATCTTGATTTCAGTAAGGCCTTTGACAAGGTTCCCCATGACATTCTTGCAAACAAGCTGGTAAAATGTGGGCTGGACAAAGTAACTGTTACATGGATTTGTAATTGGTTGACTGGCTGAACCCAAAGGGTGCTCAACAATGGCTCCTTTTCAACTTGGAAAGAAGTGACCAGTGGGGTGCCACAGGGCTCTGTCCTGGGCCCAGTGCTATTCAATCTCTTTATCAATGACTTGGATGACGGTATTGGGGGCATAGTTATCAAATTTGCAGACGACACCAAATTAGCAGGAGTAGCTAATACTCCAGAGGACAGGATCAAAATTCAAAATATATTGAATAGACTAGAAAGCTGGGCCGAAGCTAACAAAATGAAATTCAATGCGGAGAAATGTAAGGTACTGCACTTAGGGTGGAAAAATGAAAAGTACAGATATACGATGGGGAACACCTGGCTGAATGAGACTACGTGTGAAAGGGATCTAGGAGTCCAGGTAGACCACAAGTTGAACATGAGTCAACAGTGCGATGCAGCAGCTAAAAAGGCCAATGCAATTTTAGGCTGCATCAGTAGAAGTATAGTGTCTAGATCAAGAGAAGTAATAGTGCCACTCTATTCTGCTTTGGTCAGGCCTCACCTGGAATACTGTGTCCAGTTCTGGGCACCACAATTCAAAAAGGATGTGGAGAAACTGGAGCGTGTCCAAAGGAGGGCAACTAAAATGGTGAAAGGTCTGGAAACCAAGCCCTACAAGGAACGACTTAGGGAGCTGGGGATGTTTAGCCTGGAGAAGAGAAGACTGAGAGGTGATATGATAGCTGTGTTTAAATATTTGAAGGGATGTCATATTGAGGAGGGAACAAGCTTGTTTTCTGCTGCTCCAGAGACTAGGACCCGAAACAATGGATGCAAGCTGCAAGAAAAGAGATTCCACCTCAACATTAGGAGGAACTTCCTGACAGTAAGGGCTGTTCGACAGTGGAACACACTCCCTCGGAGAGTAGTGGAGTCTTCTTCCTTGGAGGTCTTTAAGCAGCGGCTGGATGGTCATCTGTCGGGGATGCTTTGATTGGGAGTTCCTGCATGGCAGGGGGTTGGACTGGATGGCCCTTGTGGTCTCTTCCAACTCTATGATTCTATGATTCTATGATTCTAAGCTGCTTTGAATCCCAAACTAGAGAATAATAATAATAATAGACAATGACATTTTCATTGCCTGCTCACATGTTTAGGGTCAACTATACTGGTATTGTGAGTCAGTTGGTGTAGTGGTTTGTCCATTAGACTATGACTCTGGAGACCAAGGTTCAAATCCCAGCTTGTCTATGTAAACCCATTGGGTGACCTCAGGCAAGTCCCACTCTCTCAGCCTTAGAGAGAGCAAAATCCTTCTGAAGAAACATGCCAAGAAAACCCCATGATAGGTTCCTCTTAGGGTCACTATAAGTCGGAAATGACTTGAAGGAACACAACAACAATAACAACATAATGGTATGGATGAGTCTCTGTTCTCACTGCTCTCCCAATTTATGAACATATTCCCATTAACAATATGAGCATGGAAAACAAGATTAGTACTGTATCTTCCTTTGCCTTGTTACAAATGTTACAAAAGAAGAGGGGATTGATGCTTAATATCTATCCCTCCTTCAGTTCACTCTGTTGCCCAGGATAACGTGGAGAGCGTACCTTCCACTCTACAGCCCCTTACTCTGCTCCTTTGCAATGCCAGGTAGGTCAGGAATAAAACACATATCATCCATGACCTCATATTGGATGAGGCGGATGACCTGGCATGCTTCACTGAGACCTGGCTAGGAGACGCCGGTGAGGTGACGTGGGCGCAGGCCCTCCTGGCTGGGTACTCAGTCAGCGAGCAGATAAGGGAAAGTGGGAGGGGGGGCAGCGTGGCCTTGGTTCACAAAAGCAATCTGACCTTGACCAGGAAGCCTATCTGGAAAACAGCTTGCATTGAGTGTATGTACCTTAGCCTGCGAACCAGGGATAGTTTGGGGATTCTGTTGGTATACTGGCCACCCCGTTGCTTAACAGACTCCCTAACCAAGCTGACGCAACTGGTCTCTGAGCTGTTGTTGGAGTCTACCAGACTTTTGGTTCTGGGCGACTTCAACACCCCACTCGAGACCAGTTTGTCTAATCTAACTGGCATGGCTCAGGAGTTCATAGAAACCATGACAAGCATGGGCCTAGCCCAACTGGTTGTTGGGCCCACACATTGTGCGGGTCATACCCTCGATGCAGTCTTTAGTACGGAACAGGAATATCCGTAGGCGGAGATTATTAAAACCTCCGCTTTGTCATGGACGGATCATTTCCTGGTCAAGATGGAACTAAGAGCCACTGTTGCTCCCCCCCGGGGGTGATGGACCTATTAGAATGGTCCACCCTCGAAGGCTAATGGAACCAATTGGTTTCCAGAAGGCCTTAGAGGGTTTAATGGTTGGTAATGCCGGTGACCCTGTTGAAGCCTTGGTTGACACCTGGAACACCAATCTCACCAAGGCTATTGACACAATTGCTCCCAAGCATCCTTTCCAGCCCATTTCTAATTGTAGGCCCTGGTATACAGAGGACCTTAAGAGGACGAAGCGAGCTGGACAACGACTAGAGTGCAAATGGTGGAAGACTCAGCTCTTATCCGACATAACTCGCCATAGGAAACATCTTGATTCCTATCGGGAGGCACTGCGCGCAGCACACAGACTTTTCTCCTCTGCACGCATTGTGTCTGCAGGGTCTCGTCCAGCAGAGCTGTTTAGGGTGGTGGAGGAACTGACACAGGTACCTCCTGCACAGAACCCTCTACTTGACCCAACAGCAGCCTGCTGTGATGCTTTTAACATCTACTTCGCAGATAAAATCTCTCAAATAAGAGCTGACCTGGACACCAGTGTTTTGACAGAATCCATAGGTGAGGTATCCAGCAACTCCATTGATGACATTTTACTGGATCAGCTTCAATCTGTGAGTACCAATGACGTGGACAAGCTCCTTGGTAAGGTGAGGAAGACGACCTGCCCTCTCGATCTGTGTCCATCTTGGCTGGTCGTCCAGGGGGGAGACGCGTTGAGGGTATTCCTTCGGGATACCATTAACGCATCATTTGGGGAGGGCACTGTTCCATCCTGTTTAAAGGAGGAGGCGGTTAAACCCCTCCTGAAAAAGCCTCTGGATCCCCTGGACAGGAATAACTATAGACCAGTCTCCTTGTTACCTTTTTTAAGCAAGGTGATTGAGAGGGCAGTTGCTTCCCAGCTCCAAGCTGTCTTGGATGAAACCAATTATCTCGATCCATTTCAAATCGGCTTTAGGACAAGATATGGAGTTGAGAACGCCATAGTTGCTCTGGCTGATGACCTCCGCCTGGGCATTGACAGGGGTAGTGTGACCCTGCTGGTGCTCTTGGACCTCTCAGCGGCCTTTGATACGCTAGACCACTCCATCCTCTTGGATCACCTGAGAGATTAGGAATTGGAGGCACTGCTTTGCAGTGGTTACGTTCCTTCCTCTCGGGCAGATCCCAGAGGGTGAGGCTCAGGGACAGTTGCTCTTCTAAAATAAAGCTTAATTGTGGCTTCCCTCAGGGTGCCATTCTGTCCCCGATGCTATTTAATATCTATATGAAGCCACTGGGAGAGATCATTCAGAGGCATGGAGTATGGTGTCTTCAGTACGCTGATAACACCCAGATATCTCTCTCCATTACCCGATCGTCTGCCCAGACCTCAGATGGTGTCTCTCCTCTCAATGATTGTCTTAAGGCAGTAATGGATTTGATGAGGAAAAACAGATTGAGACTGAATCCAGACAAAACAGAGGTACTAACAGTGACGGGCCTGAAACCAGGCTTGGGAATACACCTTCCAGTCCTGGATGGAGTCACACTCTCCTCCAAGGACTGTGTTCGCAGTCTGGGGGTGCTCCTAGATTCATCGCTTCACATGACTAGTCAGGTGAATGCGACGGTCAGGAGTGCCTGTTATCAGCTTCAGCTGATACGCCAGCTGCGCCCTTTCCTGGACATGAGGGATCTTGAAACTGTGGTACATGCCCTAGTAACCTCATGTTTGGATTTCTGTAATACGCTCTACATGGGGCTACCCTTGTGCCTAACCCAGAAACTTCAACCGGTCCAAAATATAGCAGCCAGGCTGGTCATGGGAACATCTAGGAAGAGAGCACATAACTCCAGTGCTGAAGTCTCTCCACTGGCTGCCGATTAGTTTCCGGGCACAGTACAAGGTGTTGGTTTTGACCTTTAAAGCCCTACATGGCTTGGGTCAAACTTATCTTCGGGATAGCCTCTTCCCATACGCACCCCCGCACACTTCAGTCTTCTGGGAGGAACCTGCTACTGCCTATGAAAACTAGATTGTTGCAGGCCTCCCAGAGGGCCTTCTCTGTCACCGCTTTGAGATTATGGAATGGCCTGTCAGATGAGATCTGTCTTATTACCATGCTTGACTGCTTTAAAAAAAGCAGTAAAGACGGATGTTTTCTGACAGGCCTTCCCGGAATAACTCTCCCGACCAATTTGAGATTGATTGTTCCTTTGCTCCCATCCTCCATTGTTTCTTTGTTTAATGGTTTTAAATTACTCCTGGTTAATTTTTATTTTATTTCTAATACAGTTTAATTTGATTTTATGGGTGGGTGGGTGGGTTAGGGATTGAGCTTGAGATGGAATTGTTTTAACTTTGTTCTTTTTTAATCTTGTTCACCACTCTGATTGCCCAGCAGAGGGGCGGGATATAAATAAAATTTATTATTATTATTATTATTATTATTATTATTATTATTATTATTATGCCTTCCTACTCTACTCCTTCCTTGCACTGTCTAAGCATGCTGTCTGATTTCTGCTAACAGTTTCTCACAAAATGACAAAAAGAGGTTTAAGTCCAATAGTTGCTTTTAAAAACAAAATGGCACACACAGCCCTCCAGAAGGATCTGATGGAATGCAAGTCACTGTGTTTTTCTTGCAATGGTGTCATAATATTGACACTATTGCTACAAGTACAATTAAGAGCTAAGCACCATTTGGTAAATGTTCCTTGTTACCAAAAGAAAGGTTTCCATTTGATAAAATCAAAAAATCCAGTCACACCATGGTCCCTGGCGTTCTAATAATGTAGGGGAATGAGTTGATGGAAGGCTGTTTCTCTTCAACTTTCTGAATCTCTCCTTCTAGGCTGAGAGATGTCACCGCCATCCCAGTAATAAGCAGTCGCACTTTGGGGCTTCATTTCCACCCGAAGCAAGGCCTGCACCATCACATCCCTGTTATGTTTGACTACTTCCACCTGTCTGCAATCTCCATTACTCTGCATGCCTCTCTGGTGGCTTTACATCAACCTCTCATCAGGTAAGCCAAAGTGCCTCCAGTTTCCAAAGAGGAAAATCAGTTCCTTTGCTTTTCTGTTCCCTACTTGTGTTGAATAATCGTCAATATGTGAGTGCTCATATGTTCTTTTTTAACTGTTATTTTGCTTTAAAAAAAAATACAGCAATGGGAAAAATGCAAAATATACAGAACTGGTAAAAGCCCACAAATATATTCCTTGACCTCAATAGAATCCCCTTACTTTCCTTCATTTCTTTCCATTCCTCTCATTTTTGTCTACATTTCATATTTCTTTCTCATATTAATCACCAAATATACTATCCACTTAATTTTCCCACTGCTAATTACATGTATAACCGATATGAGTATTAGTTTGGTTCAGTGGATGTACTTACCAGTTGACATCAGAAGGACTTTTAAAAAAAGAATTATAGCTTTTACTATTTGCATTCAAATGTTGCAATACTAGTCCAATGCAAAAGGGATCACCAAGTTCTCCCATAATTTATCTTGAGGACCTCCCTATTGCCTCCCCTGATTTAGTATTGGAAGATGTGAAAACACTTTTAGGAATGCTATTGACAGGAATAGGAATGTGCTTCTGGATGCTGCAAACCTGGGAAAATATTGTTCCCTTGTTCTCTTGTTCTAAATATTGTTACCTATATCTCTAAACATGATAAGGAATGAGTGTGTAATACAGCATTGCTCTCTATATATTATCTATCTATCTATCTATCTATCTATCTATCTATCTATCTATCTATCCTGCCTGTATACTGAGATCTCAGGCTTGGGTTTTTATGATTTAAGTAGACAATAATATTTTAAACAGTCTAAAACAGGGGTAGGCAACCTTTTCCCTTTAAGGGCTGAGGGACTTCAGCTCCCAGAATCCCAGGAGCTATTGGCCAACATGGGACTATTAGCCAACATGGCTGAGGCTTCTGGGAGCTGAAGTCCCTCGGCCCTTAAAGGGGAAAGGTTGCCTACCCCTGGTCTAAAACCTATGAACAAATTCTGCCAAGAAAATCCCATGATATGGTGACCTTAGGGTCACCATAAGTCAAAAATGACTTGAAGGAACACAACATGACCAGTTGACAGGGTGCTTTGATTGTGTTTTCCTGCATGGCAGGGGGTTAAACTGAATGTTTTTTGGCATCTCTTCCAACTCTAGGATTCTATGATTTATGTCATAGATACATTTATAGTCTTCTTTCCTCCAGTGAGCTCAAAGGTCTCCTACTCACCACCCTGTTAAATGGTTCAGGCTGAGAAAGAGTGACTGGTCCAAAGTCACCAAGTAGCTTCATAGCCCAGAGGGAGTAAAAGATGGATTTCCTGAGCTCCATCAAAACTCTTTATCCTTGAAACCAGTGTCAGGATGAAAATTCTATCAGCTTTGGAGGTCTGTTGGAAAACTAACAGCACATTAAAAAAATTGTCTGTAACATTTGACCTAAATTCTTCTCCTATATTGAATGGGGGGAGGGATTATGTTTTGGGATATATTGTATGGTTTTATTGTTGCAAGCGGCCCTGATTGGGTCCCCAAAGGGCGGGATATAAATAAATTTTATTATTATTATTATTATTATTATTATTATTATTAAGAATAGCCTTCCTGGTTAGTTCAGAAAGTGTGTTACATATTTAAGAATTATTAATAAGCTTCTGAGGAAAAAAGACAAGAAAATTAAATGCCCCATTTCAAAGAACTTATTTGTTGCTACAGTTTATTTCATTGAGGAATTTCTAACAAACTTTAGAAGAGCTTCTACATTTTCTCAAAACACTGCTGGGCTAGGGGGAACCTTTGTTATTATCTGCCAGCTTTAATGGTTACAGTTTTAAAATAGCAGCTTGAGGAAATAAAAATAACACTGTTTTTAGCACAGAAGGGAAGCCACACATGAGAGATTTTGAAATGTGCCATAATGTTGATGTTCTCAGTGTATAAGTTCATTTTCAGATGATCTGGTTAGGGACTAAGACCAGTGTAAAGGATGTGTGTATGTGTCTTCAAGTTGCCTATATAGAGATGTTGGCTCCATGAATTCCATAAGGTTTTCTTAAGCTAATAGGCACTAATAAAATTACTTTCCTAGTGACAACAACTACTCAGTGTAATCCAGGAACTTGAGAAACATACTTTTCAACTACAGCTCCCAGAATTGCCTGAGCAGCATGGCCATTAGCCATTCTGGCTGAAGATTCTCGGAGTCCATTGAACTAGGTTTCCAAAGCTTTGGAAATTTTCCTCCCACTGTTGGCTCCATCTGTCATTGTTCCTAAGAGGGCATAACAAACACACCTCTGTAATTTTTTCAAAGCTATGTATTGCTTTTAGATATTTGAAATCATACACACAACACAAACACACATAGACATCTGGATGGATGGAAAGAGAGAGAGAGAGAGAGATTTGTCCTACTTAGTCCAAAAGCAGTCAGAGGGGGAAAACCAGTTCGCCCCTGAGGTTTTCTGATTCACAAGGAGAATACACTGACCACACTATGGGCTCCCACAACACACCGACAACTGATGTGCAGTCCACATTACCCCATCCAACTGTGAGGACAGAGCCACCATAACAAAGCAATAATGGGTAACAAAGCCCCTGGGCATGTCTTGTTTCTGTTTCCGTCTTGTTTCAACTGTGTGTGTCATCTGCACAAGTGAGTTCCAAAATGGGCAGGACCATTTCTTCAGCTTGTGTGGGCAAGTCCTTAAATGTGTTTAAATGATTTTATGATTACATGTTGGATATAAATATCAAAAGCCACCCTGGAAAAGCTGCAGTTTTGAGAAATACAGTTGTAAATTACCTTAAATGAGGTAAAATGAATATTAATTTTCTATTTGTTGTATCTTCATATAGTTTTACTCGTCCAGGGAAAGGCACATGGCTTGGTAAAGGCAACATGGAAATGGGACCAGATCTGACGGGGATGTCGCTAGAAAATCTGGTGTTTGGAGCTGGCTACTGCAAGCCTGCTGCTTCAGAGGTAGGGAACAGCTGTGTATATGAAAGTGATTTTAGATTCATAGTTTTCAGAGACAGAGTTGGACATCATTGAACAAGATCAGAGATTGATTAGAGAGATTAGTTTTTCTTATGTTGTGTCCTCCTCAGAAATAGAGAAGAGCTAGAGGCCAAAAATTCTTCTGTTCATTTGCTGTTGTCATTGAACTGATTATTGATGACATTTGCAGCTCAAGACCTTGTTTCTTGTTTATGTCAGAGAATTATTGCTTACTGACATTGCACCCTTCAACTCTCTCTCTTTCTCTTTCTTTTTCCCTCCCCCTCCCCTTCTTTTATGGGTCAGAGCTTGGGATAATCACTCTTGGGACCATATCTCCCAGAATCCCCCCACTTAATGGTACCATGGTTTGAGTATTGGACTTGGACTCTAGGAAATAAAGGTTTGCATCCCTTCTCATATATGGAAACCCATTGGGTAGCCTTTGGCACATCACACTCTTTCAGACTGAGAGGATGGCAGTGGCACATCTTATCTGAATAAAATCTTTCCAAGAAAACCCTAAGATCGGTTTGCCTTAGGGTTGCCATAAGTTAGAAATGGTCCAAAGGCACACAACAAAGAATAAAGATAAGCCCATGCTGGCCAGGGGGTTCTGGGAGTCCATAAAAATAACTTCCAATCCCAGTTGTCTCCTTTCAGAGCACACTTCTTCTTATAGAAACAGTGGTAACTCCCATGTCATTGAGTTAAAAAGAAAACATTCTGGGCTTTTGTCTGAATTTTAAAAGAAGCCATCTGAGGTGCTACACCTATTTCGAGGATAGGTTCTAGCACTTTTGATAGTTTCATTAAAGCCAGTCTAAATCCCAGAATAGAATGGCATGGACACTACCAGCTATTGATGCTCATGCAAGAAACGATGATTATGATCTTCTTACCACTGATGGACTAGAAGTTGCTCAGGTTTCACTCACTTAGGGACAGCACCTAATGAGAGAAGCCAAACTTTTCAAGCCTTGGTTGTCTGAAGAGATGTATCAGGTCACTTTCTCATTTCTCTCTAGAAACCATTTTAGTCAGATGCCAGCAGCTCTGTCCATAGAATCATAGGGTTGGAAGGGGTCTCATGGGTCACTAAGTCTGACCTCTTGCTCAGTGAAGGATCTCCATCTAAAACATCACCAGCAGGTAACCATCCAGACTTTTTAAAGATGTCTAGAGAAGGAGACCCCACCACTGCTCTAGGCAATTGATTCCATTGTGGAATTGTTCTTACTGTCAAGAAGTTCCTTTTAATGTTCAGTCAAAACCTGGCCTCCTACAACTTAAAACCATTGGACCTGGTTTTACCCTCTGTAGTAAAATGCAAACCTTCCTCTCCTCTCTGTGACAGCTCTTACGCTATTTAAAGAGAATAATCATGTCACCCCTCGGTCTTCTGTTCATCTAGCTGAAAATGCCCAGTTGCTGATTCTTACTTTTTTCATGTTTTCTTTGCTTTTCTGGTTTTGATTTCCCTTCTTGTTACTATTTTGTTGTTTTATGGTTCTAGATAAATAAAAATAATTAAAATGATCCTGTGTTTATCCTCAATATTTTCCAAGGAGGCAAAATATAGACAGATTCATTACTTAGTAAGAGGCTGAGTATTCCTTGCCTAAGAATACCCTATTGAAATACATGGGGTTGTCATAAGGTGACAAGTGACTTCACATACATACAAAAGAGATTCCCCACCCCACCTCATCTTCTCTACTTTAATAATCCAGAAATGTCAGCATCACCATATTTGAGAAGTGTACAAGAAGATCCTTGGCTATTCTCTTGTAATGACCTCAGAAGTGAAGCAGAAAGTGATGTGAAGTGTTTGTAGATTTGTAGCCTAGTGATCTAGTTAGGGCAATTCATAGGAAGTAGGCTTATTTGAAAAAAAATCCAGGTGTAAACTCATAACTTGTTGGATTTAATATATATATTCAACCTGGTTTTCCTAACATCTCTAAATGCAAAAGTGCTTATAACTGAGGATATGTTTTTACAAGTACTGTTGCCCCTCCCAAATTGCGGGGATCTGTTCTGGACCTTCCAAAATGGTGGCTCACTAATACTCAAGCCCAATTAAAACTAATGGCACATGCACCCAAGGGGTGTGTGCAGGGCCGCACATGGGCGCATGTGGGCATTTTAGCTATAGCTGTTGTCTCTCCCTGTGAGGAGCGAGATTATGAACTCAAAGTCCATGAACGGGGAGGGACACCTGTATACATTTTCATACAGTAGTTATGACCAAATATAATAAGGAGAGTTGTGGTTCCCCAGCTCTGTAAATGAATTTAGGATTTATCACATTCACCAGTTCTTAAATCAGTTCAACAGCAAATAGTTTACAAAATAGTGTCCTTGTAAAATTTGAATTTCAAATCTTGCAAATATAGTATGTGCTGTCATTTATCAGAGAGGCTGAAGTATTTGTGGGGAGAAAACCCCAGAACAAAAAAAGGGCATACCCAACCATGGCATGAAATTTAAGTGAATGAGCTACAAAAAGACAGGCAGATCTGTAACACCACTTGGTTTAATCCCAACTAATCCCTAGTAGTAGAAACTATATATGGACAGAAAGATGTTATACTTTGTCTTTAAAACCAGCAAGGGGGGAAAACAGCTTGGAAAAGTTATTTAGAGTAAGCATCTAGAATACTAAACAAATAAATAAATATTCCAGGCGTAGACAACAAGTATAGCATTTTCTCAGGCAGTTGCTATTATTATATCCTTAGAATCCCTGTGTTTTGTCTGCAATACTGTTTGGGAAATGACAGCAGTGCAAAGAGAAAATAAACCTTCAGTTTTACACAGTTTGCCTGTGACAGGCCATTTTTGATTTTCCCTAATTCTTTTGTAGTGCACAGTTGTGAGAATGCTCTGGCTATTATCTGTTTTGCTTCTCAGCTTGTTGATGCTGTGTCAGTTACAGAGATAATTGAGATAATGAGCTTATTTATCAGCAGTAGGTTGCTTGCTTAGTTAATGTTTATTATTGCTTGTCATTTTGTCAATTTAAGATTCTTATTGGTTTTAGTAAAACAAAGACATATTGATTGTCAGTCTCAAACCACATAGACTGCCTCCCCCTTTCCAATGATTCCATGTGAAAGGTTCTATCTAAGGTTAGTTCTATAACACATGCTCACACTTGTTTACACATTAACACGATAGGTGCAGGCATAAAACTGGACACTGATCTAGGGCTTTTGTTTCCCCATTTTATGGATGATGTGTTTTCCATGTGACAGCTCCTTAGAAGATTATTATTATTATTATTATTATTATTATTATTAAGTATTTATACCCCGCTCTTCAGCCAAAAGGCTATTAGAGCGACTTACAAATGGTTAATTAGACATTTCCCTGCCCTAAGGCTTACAGTCTAAAAAGACAAGACACAAAAGGAGAAGGGAATGGTGGTGGGGAAGGGGAATATATCCAGCAGATCTTCCTTCCCTCTGAAGGACCAAGGCAAGGTGCACTAAATGAAATGTGTTGACTGCTTCCCTTACCCTCATTAGAAAAATCAGTGATGCTTGGCAAGGAAGAAGGCAGTAAGAAAAGAGGCAGACCACATTACAGATCTACTTCCTCATATGCATTTGGTGGAGTGGAAAGCCAGGGACAGAGCTATATATGCCATTGGTATGTGAGAATGCCAATTCAAATTCAAATTGCAAGTCCAGTTTTAACAATAGTCATTTGTGAACAAAGACATTGGAAACTAGCCTGTAGGTGAAGATAATAGATGAGTGTAGGATGCCCCTATTTGGATGGGGTTAGATAGTGTTGAAATATGTGTAGTGTGCCAGGAAGAAGACTTAAATCTATGAAAGCTCATGCTGCCAACTTCTTTCTTTCAGTTAGTCTCAAAGGTGCTACAAGATCTCTCTACATACTGATTTTACAGATGAACAGCTATATCTTTGAACATTGCAGGTGGATAGACTCTATCAAGGAAACAATTGCTTCCCTGAATTTACTAGATTTGAGCAGAGCCATTGGTGACAGGATGACTTGCAGGTCTCTCATCCATGTCAAAGTTGACTTCATGGCAGTTAACAACAAATCCCATACTCTCCAACTGTTCCAATTTGGCAGGAACAGTCCCGAACAGTCTCTACTACTTGGTGTTAGGATTAGACCTACTGGTGTTGTCCCACTTTCTCTGCTGTTCCTTTTCTTTCCCATTTCCTTTCCTTTCCTCCCAATTTCCCCCTTTGTTCTCAGCCTGCTCAGCTGGTACAAATTGAAAACTAGCTCATCAGGGGAAGGGGAGAGGGGAGAGGGGAAGAGTCTTGCCATTCCCAGTAGGCTCAGGCAAAAGCAAACTCCTCCAGCATCTCCTAGCTTGTTTGTCCTTTCTTATTAATAATTTTTGCCATCTTGACCACACTCTGATGTTGCTTGGCCACATGTTCCCTTATTTTAACTGTGAAATGTTGGCATGTATGGTATCCACACTACACAATTTTGAAAATTACATAGCATTTTAGTTGTCGTTGCTCCATCCTACAGATTCCTGGGAGTTTAGGTAGGTCACTGAATTTCTTTGCTAGTTGGATCTAATGCTGGGTTTCAGGCAGAGTTTCAAGGCCTCAGACTTTCCTAACCCTACCTAGAGACACCAAGGACATTTTCATACAAAAATATGTTCTGTACCGCTGAACTACTGTCCATCCTCAAAGAGAAAAGAATGAATGTGACAGCAAAAGCATTCTGTGTGTGCTCGGAGGCCCACTAGATATCTGGGATTTTAGAGGGAAAGTTGAATTAATCAGACAGTTTCCCCTTTAGGGGCAAACTTTAGGACTGGTATATTTGGCTATAAAATTGTGAATACTGACAACAGAGAAAACATTCAAATGAACCCAATTCTTTATTTTAGCAACAGATTATAGATGTGAAGAAATTCCAGCAATATTTCTTTCATAGTCAAGACAAGCTGCCTTGATGGGAGAGGGCAGTGTAAATCTCAACTCATTTCATGCTACATGAAAGAACAAATGTTTTCAGCAATTTGCTCTGGGATTGCTGCACAATTTACAAGCACTATTGTAATTAGAGATATCAATGCAAAAAAAAAAAAAAAAGCATTTTAATAATAATAATAATAATAATAATAATAATAATTTTTATTTGTATCCCGCCTCTCTGTCAAACAATCGAGGCGGCTCACAGCATTAAAACTTCATACAATGTTAAAATACAATCCCAAATCCCCCACCCCTCCCACCCCTTAAAACAGAATTAAACTAACGATAACATTAAAACATAATACTTAAAAACATATTAAATTATATAAAAACCTAACCAGCAGTAATAGACTGAACAGAGAATTGCAGCCAAAGGAGGGATAATGGGACTCCTGAGGCTGGGAAATCTAGTCAGGAAAGGCCTGCTGGAAGAGATCCGTCTTCACAACTATTTTGAAGCTGTTTAGATTAGTAATTAGTAGTCTGGCAGGCCATTCCATAATCTTTGAGCGGTAGCTGAAAAAGTCCTCTGGGAGGTTGTCGACAGCTTAGTTTTTATTGGCTGCAACAAATTCCTCCCAGAGGACTGGAGTGTGCAGGGAGGATTATATGGGAGGAGGCTGTCAGTGTGTGGATGATGGGTGTTGCAGTGATGCTTTTTGACACCCAACAGAATCTCCAGGACAATCTGGCTGCTGTGATCCACAGCCACTTTGTATCTCTTACCATCAACTGGTTCAGCTTCTCTTCTTCAGGATCTTGTCTTCCTCAGTCAAGAAGACACATTGTAAAGTCCAAAAGTATAGTTTATTAATGCATATAAAAGAAAAAATAAGATAGCTAAGTAAAATCCATTGTGATGAACTTATCCAGTTCAGCCATGAAAGATTACATCTTTAACTATTCCAAAATCTTAGGATCCCAACTTGTTGTTGTTGAAAGTTAAAAAGAAGTTACAGATCCATGTTTCCAGATCTAGGAGTTACATTGTAAAAACAGTATAAACATACTAGAAGCCATCTCCTAACTCCATGGTTAAAACCATTGCTGCCAGACACGCACACGTGCACTCACATCTTGAATTATAAACATTCTTAAACAAAGGATTTTCTAGGCCCTTCCCATACTCCACCTTTTGGGTGTTAACTTTATGCTAATTGGATAATGTTTATATGATGTATATTAATTCAGCCTCTTGCTGTCCATCATCCACCACATGGTTTTTTTCCCCAAGCCTAACAATGTTTTGGATACTGTTATCTTGCTTTTCTCATTACAAAAACTGTGTCTATGAGTTGTACCTTTGGGAAAGTTCATGTTTATGACTTCTTGGCCATTTGGTGTTAGATTCACTTTGTTTCTCTAGATGTTGTTCTCATGAGGAAAATTCCACACACACATCTCTACATTTCACCTTTGACTGTATAACCCATCCATATTCTAACAGAGGCATGCAATTTTGCTTGCAATTTTGCTCGAGCAAAAACATACTTTTGTGAAAAAAAATATTTTTTTGTCCAAAACGCACTGATCCATATGTAAGGAGTTTATCACACAGGGAAAATTGGAATTTTAAATGGGTCAGAACCCACGATTATCCAGCGCATTAGGCACAAATGCACAAATGGTTTTCACACAACATTGTGTGCAAACGGCTTGGAATCCAACAGGAAAGTGACATGAACCAGCAAATAGGCATTTTTTGGGAAAATGCCATACATTCATTTCCGTTTCATTTACAAATTTGCTTTTTTTTTTTGCGTAATTACTCTAGTGTGAAAGCCATTTATCGGATTCTCCCCATTTTTGTACATGTTGCCAGATTTCCTATGGTTCTTTGGGGCAAGTAGACAGGGCTCTTAAAGGAACAGTTGCTAAGGAAAGGCAGGGACACAAAGAAAAAGCTTGCTTCTCCCCTCATCCTTCCCCATTAGCTGGGCCTATTAAAGGAACAGCTGGTGAGAGAAGGCAGGGACACCCGTTGCTAAAAGAAGCACAGACTTTTATGCTGTTTTTCTACCTTTCTTACTTTGGTTAACGTTTTGTTCTTTTACTTAGGTTGGATACCATTTCTTGGAAAGTAAGGGACAGTACTGTATATTTTTATAAAGAAAACTGTGTAAATAAAATTGTTTATTTTTCTGGGTGACAGAACTACTTCTGTACACATACACAAAAAAGTGATTCCCAAATCATTATTGGGATTTACGCACATCTGTGTGAAAACCAAATGCATGTTCTACCCTCTTTCTTGCTTTAGTAATGAGCTTCTAATGTGTTATTGTGTTCTGCATGTGAAAATCATTCACTCATTGCACGCTTTTGCGGGTTGCAGCCAGTTTAATCATTATCGGGATGGAGATACATATGGTCCCCATGTGATAAACTCCTAATAATACTTGTTTTTTGTGATGTGTGTGTGTGTGCAGGAAATACATATAGGAAAATTGCACACAGTTTTTCTGCACAGAGGTCTGCTTAAGCTGTATGCAGTTTACAGTGAGAAAACCTGTTAAGCATTTTCAAGACTCCTCATGAGACATCTCACTTCCAAAGTGAGAACAAACACATCCGCTGCTGCTGCTGCTGCTGCTGCTGCTTCTTCTTCTTCTTCTTCTTCTTCTTCTTCTTCTTCTTCTTCTTCTTCTTCTTAAAACAACTAAACAAGGCAGCAGTTGTCATTATTTTAAAATTTGTTGACTCTCAAAAATTTATGATGTGTCATTGCACTAACAAAGAAATAAACAAAACCTCATCATCTTGTACCATGGAGAAATGTTTTTGTACTTTCTTGTTCAACACATTAGGATGAGCCAGGTCATAATTTATAGTGCAACCTTACAATAAACCTAACTCTTGCAAAATTCTATTGACCACAATGAGTCTTTCATAAGAACGCCTGCTTGATTTTAAAAAGTGGGTTTTTCTTTTTCACGCTGAGATGCATGCATCACTTTTCCTACATCACAAATCTGCTGTTTATTTTAACACCCCCTGATGTGCTCTAGGTCGATAGAGGGTCACCCATCTAAACAATTTGCAAAAAGCTTCTGCTGGCAATTTATCCTAGATAAACAAACAGATGTACTGATGTTTAGAAACACATTTAGTCCATCTGTTTCTGATCTGAGTATGTCTTTGCTATTAGTAGTGGCTTGCATACATGCCCTTTCTCTTTTGGGCAATGTTCTACAGCTTAGTTAATCCATGCAACACAGAACAGGAGAAGCAGAAATTGTGATTTGTTAGAAATTGAATCATAATAGTCAAGCACCCTTCAAACTTCTCATTGTCTGAATTTCATTAATGATATTGGTGACCTAGGCCAGTTAGATGTTCTTACAGAAATTGGGATTGATGGATTGAACATTTTCCATTATTCCATTATGTTTGGTTGTACAAATTCAGTACAGAGGAAACTGGTGTACTGCATTGGACTACAGCTCTGGAGACCAGGGTTCAAAACCTCGCTTGGCTATAGAAAAACATTGGGTGACCTTGGGCAAGTCACAGTCTCTCAATCTCAGAGGAAGTCAGAGGCAAAAACCCCTCTGAACAAACCTTGCCAAGAAAACACCATGATAGATTCTCTTTAGGGTTACCATAAATCAGAAGTGACTTGAAGGCACACAACAATGACAATTACTTATGCACAATTTGCTTCTGCTTTGACTTCCTTCAGATTCTTTCTTTCTACTCCCATGGTCACCATTATCAATGCGTCTATGCACTCTTAATGCCATACAATTGCAGGGGTTTAAGTTTGTCAATAGTTTTTAGGATCACTAGGATCTACCTGTGGTTGAAGAGACAGTGCGCTTCTCAAGGCTAGGTGCCAGAAAACAAAAATAAAGAGGAACTATTGCATTTACATCCTGCTTGTAGGTCTTCAAAAAAGAATCTAATTGGCTGCTCTGGAAAGCATGGCTGTCCATTGATCTAGTCCAGCATGGCTCTTCTTATGTTTATTTAAAAAAAAAGCAGTGTTGATTTAATTATATGTTTGTATCAATATTATCATGCATCTTTTTCTTGTGGTCTCTTCCAACTCTAAGATTCTATGATTCTTTTCTTTTCTTTTACCAATACAATACCAATCCCACCATCAAAACAACAAACTTGGTGTAATTGTACACATTGTTGATAATGATATCCTGTGTGTGAGAGTTTGTGTGTGTATTTGTACAGGAGGTGGCAGGGTGGAAGCTGAAAGTCAGTAGGTTAGGCAAAGGAATCTTTGCTCTGATTGATGCAATCTTAGACTGCACCTACATTGCAGAACTAATGCATTTTGACACTGTTTTAACTATCATAGCCCAATGCTATGGAATTATGGGACTTGTAGTTTTGTGAGGTGTTTAGCCTTCTCTGTCAAAGAGCTCTGGCGCCACAACAAGCCGCAAATTCCAGGATAGCACAGCATGGAATGAGGGCAGTTAAAGCAGTGTCAAACTGCATTAATTTTGCAATGTGGCAACAGTCCTATTGGAAGGAGCTGTTGCCCTTGCCCTTCCTACATTTCAACACTGTTCCTAACATCTGTCCAGCCATGAGATCCATTCTGAATGTACAAAGATATGTTCTAGATGGTAGAGAAATAAATATTTCAATAGATTTCTGTGATATTTATAAGGGGTTTACCTAAGGGTGTGGAAATCTCTTCCTCTCAATTTTGTTGTATTGCTCTGAATCTTAGCTGCTCAACTGGACCAAGATAGCAAATGTGAACTAACTGTTTAACCAAATGCACACACACACTGATGGACAACACACATTCTTACACAATGTGTGACCATGTACAATGGCACTGCATGTACAAGTCTGCTTCTGAAACCTCGAATTGAAAATGGTCTTTGTGCATTGAACAAAAATCTCTAACCACTTACTAAATGCATAATACACCAACAGAGTTTCAGCCTTTTTCTTTTCCTGAGATGGCAATTTACGTGCATTTCTGTTCACATTTTCCCTGTTATACACATTTTTGTATTTTTTTTAAAAAAATTGATTAAAGTGTGCGCACATTTTCCAGTTGCACTCATTTTTAACCATTCATATTTGGGTATTTTTTTAAAAAATGTATGCATAGTTTTGTTTCTTAGAAATTCACTGAGTGTCTCACCAATCAGCATTACTGAGGAAAGATGCATTGTGCTTTGCAATGACTCCCAGTGATATGACAAATGGATATGTTTGCTGAGATGTTTTTCCTCCCCCTTTCTCTATTCCTTGGCCCTTGAGTCCCCCATTTAAGCTATTCATTTACATTATGCAGCACCCTTTTAGATTACATCAAACAAGTGCAAAATCTCAGTTGACAAATGCTGGAGAGCGTGTTAAAAATCTGAGTATGATAATTCCCCAGATTGTCCATCAGACTATATAATATCAGTACAAATGTCTTTAGTGATTTGATCAACTTGTATTTTAGAAGAAATCATTCCCTACTCCTGTTTTCATTTGCAGAGGAGATGGGTTTCAATCAAGCATCCTGCTCACTGCTTTTCCTGCTTTGATTCTCCACATTGGAGCCCAGATGTGCTGCTGATTTTGACAGATGTCAAAAGATCTTTGTCAAGAGAGCTCATTGTGAAGAATAATTAAATGTCAGGAGTGTAAAGCATGCCCTGGTCCAATTGCTCTCAGTCTTACTGAGTGACAAGGCAGAGCACAGATTTTATTATTTAATTTTAAGAGCTTGTTCTCAGCTTCTCCTTCTGACAACCCAGTGTGGCAGTACTAATTAGTATGGCCATTCAAAAGGAAGTGGCATTAGGTAGTCCTCCCTGCTCCTTTTCGAATAACAAAAGAAAGCATTGGGCATAATTTACCATTTTTATCCTTATGGAGAGTAGGCTTGCCAAAAAGACAGAGAAAGCTACTCCATCCACTGATCTTTGCAGAATTGTAATTTCAGTCAAATGGGCTCATGCAGATTTGTCTGAGTGTGAACTACTCTCCCAGTTTTAACTGTTGTAAAGGGTCATTACTGGTTTACTCTTCTCCATGATCCCAAAGCCACTGAGCCATAATAACAACAACAAAAAATGTCCATAGTATGTCACAAACATATATTAGTCAGAGACTGTTGGTTCACCCCAAGTGGCACAGACCTGTCAAGTCTGGCAGTTCACCAAGTTTAGGCTTCAAGAGTTAAACCTCAGCAAACCTTATTCAGTAACTATATGTCCACACTAGTGATGTTCATTGTTAGAACTAAAAAGCAAGCCTTAGCAATGCCTAATTAGCAATGCCTAAGGAAGAGCCCTGGTAATGCAGTGGTTAAATGACTGTACTGCAGCCACTCAGGGGCTCAGGCCCGACTCAGGCTTGCATCCTTCTGAGGTCACTAAAATGAGTACTCTGTTGGGGGCAATTAGCTTACACATTGTAAACCACTTAGGGAGTGCTTAACTGCACTGATAAGTGGTATAGAAATGTACTTGCTATTGCTATTGCTAATACTTGTGTTTCTTGTGCTACCCTTTTCTCCTCCACCAGTATACAGGCTGAGTTTCTCTTGTCCAAAATTCTTGGGACTAGAAGTGTTTTGGAGTTGTTGTTGTTGTTGTTTTGGAATACTTGTATATGTACATACTGAGATACCTTGAGAATGAGATCCAAGTCTAAACACCTTATACAAATAGCCTGAAATAACTTTGTGCATGAAACAAAGTTTGTGTATAGTGAACCATCAGAAAACAAAGGTGTCAGTGTCTCAGCCACCCATGAAAAAAAAAGTTTTGGGTCTTGGAATATTTTGAATTTCTGGAATTGTGGGTTAGGGAAACTCAAACTGTACTTACAGTACATTGGCAGGTTGGATCTTGACCAATAATTCCAAAATGTCTTTGTGCCTAATTCTATTAGATTTATTTTCAATGGGGAAAATAGTGATTGGAGGTACAGAATTTCCCACAAAGGAGGAACAGAAAAGTAAGATACTACAGACCATAGAATGGTATGTATCATTGGTAGAGAATCTGTGGGATGTGGCCCTAATTCACCCTGTAGATGATATATAAAATACACCTCCTCCTTCTAAAGATCTCTCCTCAAAGTTCACCTGTGGAGTGGGTGAAGTTCCTTCACATGATTCATTCTTTCCACTGGGAAGGCAGATGGCATGCAAAGAGAGTCCTCTTCTTATCACTGCTCAATGGTGAAAGATAACAGGAAGGATTTCCCCCCTACACAAACATGCACACTGTGCTCTGGGGGCATGAACAGGACTGGAGCATTTCCCTGTTATCTCTGGGGCACACTATATGTTTTTCTCTTCAGACAGAAGTGATGGTGGACAGTGAGGAAGAGGCAGAGTCAATAATGTCCAATGAATGAACAGGACTTGGGCTGGAGCATCAACCCATTCCTTTCACAGAGTACATCTCCCTGCAACAAAATGATGCAGATATTTGTCATCAAAACATCACTCAAGTGTGGAAACACATTTGAATGTGCATGCCAATGGATAAGCAGTACTCTGTCCTAAGGAATCCTAGAATTTGTAGTTTGCTCAGATACTTAAGGTTTATGTAGATCCTCCATAGTGAGTCTTTTCTTACCTTTGGCATTTTTTTTTTTAGTACAGCCTTTCTTACTATGTTTCCAGGCCATCTTTGGTTGACCTTATTCTGGCCTCCTTTCTGTTAACTGAATTGTGCCTAAGGAAAGGACTTTTTTTTACTGTTTTGGTGCCTTAATTATGGAACACTGCCCCAAGAGAAGCTGGCTTGTTGTCCACCTTGAATCTTCTTGAGGTTTAAGTCCAAACTTCAAAGGGAGTATAGTTCAGCACCTAGGACAGCTCATTTGAATTTTGGACAAAACCCAGGACAGATCAGTGCTCTTGGACTGAACTTGTAAATATCCTGGACTGGAATAGATTTCAGTGCTACCAGCTTTGATGTCATTTGTACTGCCAGCAAGGTTTCTTTATTCTCTCAGGCATTTTAAGTACTGTATATGTTTTTATATCCTAGTCCTGGTGCTGTGCTGTCTTTTTAGTTGCTGCCAATGTGTTTTTTTTTTCTTTTAAAATTGGGTTAGATCCAGAATAACTTAATTATCTGTAATAGCCACTGAAATCAATAGGATCTACATTTTAAAGCATAGCTCACTTCTTCCATTGATTTCAGTGAGATCTGTATTCAGTGAATTTAGTCTGCCTCCAACCTGAGGTGTGGGGTGTGTTTAAATGATTAAATCTTTGAAGTATTAGAGTCTATATATTTCTTTTTTTCCTTTGTAAACTTCCTTTGTAAACTTTCCCTGGGAAAGTTTTTTGAGAGTGTGAGGTATAAATATATTCAATCAGTAAGAACAATCATGTTTGATATTAATAGGTAGAAAAAATTATCAACGTATGATAAGTGTAAGTGCTGAAGGGACTGGATGGTTCTCCCATTTTAACTTTATTCTCTTTTTAGCCATTGCTTTCTTTGTTAGAATATAGATGGGTTATACAGTCAAAGGTGAAATGTAGAGATGTGTATCTGGAATTTTCCTCATGAGAACAACATCTAGGCAAACAAAAACAACCCAATCCAGGTGGCCAGAGAGTCATAACATCAGAAGTTCCTAGCTGGGAAAGGCAGCAAAGAACAGATAACAGTATCCAACAGATAACATTGTTAGGCCTGGGAAAGAAATCATGTGGTGGATGATGGACAGTAAGGGGCTGGGTTAACAAACATCATACACATAACATCCAATCAACATAAGGTTAACACCCAGAAGGTGGAGAAAGGGCAGGGCTGAGAAATCCCTTTTTCTAGAATTGTTTATATTTCGTGCTTTCTTCCTGTTTGTGTGTGTGTTCACAATGGATCTAACTATGCAGTTAATTCTTAGACTAAAATATGCTTTTATTGCTTTTATAATGTAACTTCTGGATCTGGAAACACGGATCTGTAACTCTTTTGTTCAACCACATCAGCATGATGTGATCCTATGGTGGACTGTATTTTTCTTTGCTTACTTTTACCTTTTGAAACAATAAAGCTCTACTTTACACCACACCAATAAAATTCAACATTCTTCACTAGAAAGGGCTTATAATAAAAACACCACAAATAAAGCATCTCAAGATGCTTGAAATGGTATTCGTAAAGACCCCATCTCTAGAACTGTATGCAAATAATACTGTAACAAGTACTAGCTATCTTTTCTGCTAGTAAGTGTTAGAGGTGACAGGAATACTAAAAATAAAAATTCAAAAATTGTAAAAAACAAACAAGAAAGTCACACCCTTTTTTATTTCAGGAAATCCTACTAAGGAGAATTGTAGATGGGTAAAATTTTTCAGCATCTGGGACTTATTCTGCATGAAAAAGCCAATAGTTTGTTGTTGTTGTTGTTGTTGTTGTTGTTGTTGTTTTATACAAAAATCTTGTGTAAAAAAAGAAATAGAGTTTTCTGTACAGAAAACATTTCTGCTCAGAAAACAAGTTTCCTAACCAGGTTTTCTGTTGGGAAACTTCTCAGTTAAAGAAACTTGCAACAGAAATTGCTATTTTCTCTATCTCCAGGCCCCAAACAGTGAAGAGTCTTCAAATTAATTTCCAGTGACTCTCTCACGGCCAGGAGGAAAATGGTTAAATTATTTGCTATTTACCTGTGGGAAAATAATGTTGGAAGATATAGATCCTAGGAAATATATCTCAATCTTCAGTAAGATAGCTTACCAAAGGAAAAAGTATACTTACTAGAACAAGACAGGGCAACTAGTACAGAACACAACTATTTACCTGTGAGAAAATAATGTCAGCAGATATAGATCCTAGAAAATGTATCTTATCCTTCAGTAAGATATGCTTACTAAAGGAAAAGGTGTACTTACAACACTGGACAGGGCAACTACACTGAGCTTAGGGGGCTAATTTTCTGCCTCTGGAAGCTTTTGGAGACAACACAAAAATTGCCATTAAATATATATATATATATATATATATATATATATATATATATATATTGGCCAAGATTCTAGATTAGCTACTTATTTAACTAGGTAAGTAGGGGCTTTTCACTTCATGCCTTTTAAAATCATCACAGCACTTTTCTCCAGACCATTAGTGTGACAACCTGTGCACATGCCTGTTCCTACAGTCAATATTTTCTCTTTTCACACCTGTTTGTGTCCCTTTGACCTCTCATTTTGCAACTGAAGGTGTAAACAAAGAGGTGAGACAAAGATGGGGGGTGCACATCAGGGCCACTTTGTTAATAAAAACATGAATATCTGCAAAGGAATTAATGAGGGGAAAACCTCCCCAAGTCTAACACCTGACTCACAGGGCAGACCCTCTCCCCCACTGGTGAGGTCAAGGAAGCAAAGTGCTCTCCTCCTCTGGTCTCCTATAGCCAGTTCCTTAAAGGTGGAGAGAGCAGCAGCTATCTAGCCTTGGCTGTTCTAGTGGATGCTGACATTGCATAGACCTCTCATATGCTAACGACACCATAATACTAGCAGAAAACCTCACAGACCTGGAACAACTACTAAAGAAGATCAAAGAAGAAAGTTTAAAGGCAGGCTTACTGTTGAACATAAAAAAAAAAACCCCAAAAAATAATGACCACAGAGAACTTACATATTCAAACTAGACAATGAGGAAATAGAAATAGTAAAAGAATTCTCATATCTGGGATCAAACATTGATTGGAATGGGGACTGCAACCAGGAAATCAAGAGAAGATTAAGAATGGGGAGGGTGACTATGAAAGAACTAGAAAAGATCCTAAAATGCAAAGACATACAACTCAGCACAAAAGTCAGAATCATACAAGCCATCGTATTCCCTATTACCATGTATGGATGTGAGAGCTGGACAGTTAAGAAAGGTGATAGGAAGAAAATCAATGCATTTGAGAGAATGTGGGGCTGGAGAAGAGTGCTGAGGATCCCATGGACAACCAAAAGGACAAACAAATGGGTCCTAGAACATGTACATATCAGGCCAGAGATATCCCTAGAAGCCAAAATGATAAGATTTAGACTGTCATACTTCGAACACATCATGAGAAGGCATGAATTGTTGGGAAAGACAATAATGTTAGGAAAGGAAATAGAAAGAGAGGAAGGCCACATTCTAGATGGATGGACTTTATTAAAGAGACCACGAATATGAGTTTGCAGGAGCTGGGCAGAGCAGTATTGGACAGGAGAGCCTGGAAATGTCTCATCCATTGGGTCGCCATGGGTCAAGACCGACATGAAGGCAGTTAACAATAACAGGTTGCACAGGTTTGGAGAACAGGCCTCTGGAAAGAGACATTACTCCAAAATGGCACCTCCAAGAGACAACTATAACCTGCCTGCCCCCACACCCTGCACATTGCTACTTAACTGGAAAAATTAGCTTACTGTATATACTCAACTATAAGCTGACCTCATGTATAAGTTGAGGACAGGTTTTGGAACCAAAAATGAATTTTGATACAGCTCATGGATAAGTCAAGGGTGAAACTTAGGGGCATGTTACAAAGGATCTAACGAATGAAGGAGAGAAAAACAGTGCCAAAGAACAACATTCTAGGAGGCATAACTGTTTGTGCTTACTCTAAAATCTGGATGGATGAGAATCTTGAGGGGAGGTCAGTGCTTCCAGGAGAGATTATACTCTTATCTTTTACCAGGGGATGGTTCCTTTCTTATAACAGTTAAAGTGAAGTACTTACACTGACCCAAGGATAAGTTGACTCAGGTTATGGGAGCTATTTTTTATCTAAAATTTTTAATTATACATGAGTATATACTGTATTTAACAATGATAGTTGCCCTAAATATTAATTCAACCTGGCAAATCTGTGCAGTGTACACAAACACCTCCCCACCTTGGCCTGGGAGAGTGGAGTAAAAATTCATACTCAGCATCTCAGCAGAAAACTGGCTGTTCTTGCATAGGTCATGGGGATGGGTGGATGAGGAGCCACTAGACCAAGAGGTGTTACAAGAGGGGTACAGGCTTATGTAAACTTAGGGCCTTTGCATTCTGCCAGAAATAGTGCAAATTGAGTCCACTTTAAATTGAGGCACTGCCCTGGCTCAGTGCTAGGGAATTATGGGAATTGTATTTTTTTCTAAGACATTGAGCCTTCTCTGTCAGAGAGCTCTGGTGCCACAATAAATTACAGTTCCCATAATTCCCTAGCACTGAGCCAGGGCAGTGCCTCAATTTAAAGTGGACTCAATTTGCACTATTTCTGGCAGTCTGCAAAGGCCCTTAGTCTGACTCTTCTAGTATCATTTAAGTACAGTGGTGTGCTAAAAACAGCCTTGCCTCCTTCTGCTCCAGCTGCTAATGTCACCCCCAACCCAGCCAGCCTGGATTGGAAGCTGCGGGAGTTAGTTTACTATGTTACATCATCTTCAAAAGGCTTTCTTTCCCCCCTTTAATTTTCTCTTATTTTATAAAGATATCTTTTGCACTGATACAAGGCACTGATGCTCCCTGGCCCTGAGAAAAAAGGGAAAAAAAGAAAGATTAGAAAAAGCCATTAACCTTGCTAACTCTGGTGCACAGCAGTTCGCCTTTCAATGGCTATGACTCTCCATTCTTCCCCCACCACTACCCTTTTCTCTGTCTGAAATAAGAAAAGGCTTTAGATGCATTTTCCCCCATCCCCTGGAGGATAAAAAGAAGCTCCAGCTATTGAAACAGCAAAACAGTTTTTTGCCATCGGAAACCAGAGTTCCCCAGTGAGCTGGTATAGTTTGCAGTGTTCCTCCTCATTATCTGAGTCTCCACAGGAAGAGACCTAGAGAAATGTGTCACGGCCAGGCCATGACTGAGCTGCTTGCATTTCATCAAAGCAAAAAAGAAAGGTGCTCACCAGTTCAAGCTAAGTTCAGTGAACAATTGTGCAGACAGAGACCGGCTCCTTTAGATGCATTGATATTGGTGGAGATTATAGCATACAAACTTTGAATATTTCTTCCCATGGATGGATAATTTTCATATATTTCTTCCTGCTCTGGAAGAAAAGGAATATTTCTGTGGAGTTTTCACACAATATTCACACATCCTGCAGTGTTTCAGGAAGTTATTCCGCAAAGAAATGCACATTTTTGTGTGTAAAAAGAACTCTTTTAAAGAAAAAGGTTTTGCCCATTTCCCCTCCACATAAAAACCTGTTTCCAGAATCATGTGTGGATTTTTTTGAGGAAAAATTGTGTATTTGTGCAAACATCATTTTTGCAAACACACCCACATGCACAGGAAAACCCAGGTTCTTTAAAAACATGTTTTTTCTGAACAGAAACATGGCAAACAAATAAGTTTCTAAAAGAAGTGTTGCCAGAAACTGTGTGAGGGTCCTGAAGAATGTGGTCTTGGTGCAAATCTTATCTTTCTACACAAAAGCCACTTCTATTTCTGCACATAATAACTTCCTAGAACACTGCAGGATGGATGGATATCATGCAAAAACTATGCAACAAAAGTGCCTCTTGTCTCTTTCTGGGGTTCCTGAGTGTTGAGAAACCCATCTTTCATCCAGGAAACTCATGTGCTTTCTTTTCATTTTTTTCCTTTCTTAAAAATTCAGAAGTGTCCTATTATCAGTAACCCCGACAAAGGAGTAAATTCCTGAATTAATTGAGAATACAGAACATTAATTATGTTCATTTTAGGGACAAACAACTTGTGATATGGAAGTATGCCCCCTATTTCTTTTCCTCCCTTTAATTTATATCCCACTTTTCTCCCTGAGAAGGGGCCAAGCCTCCTAAATTTTACTATGAATAGTGGCTGAGATCCTACATCACAGATGTAGTTACAAATGCTTCACTATTTATCATCTCCAGACCCAACTTCCTAATCCTACCTTAACAGGTAGCAGCCCTACTGGGTGATGGAGTTCTTCTGCTGGAGACTGAAATGCAGCAGGATGATGTTTCCAGACCCTTCCCACCAGCAATCTGTGTTATGATGTGGAGTTGAAACTGAAGTCCTTCTTTTTATTGTTACACTTCAGATTCCTGCTGGGAGGGAGCTAGAAACATCAACCTGCTGCACCTGGGTCACCAGAATAGCAAACCTCCATTGCTAAATATGACTGCTGGCTGTTAAGGTAGGTCTGAGGGAATGCATTCATGATTGTGACAATGGTGACAACAGAAGGCCTTCATGACTCCAGGATCATCAGCAATGAAATGATTTTGCCCCATCCAGCTATTTGAGGGGCTGCAACTTCTTCAGCTGCACCTGTTCAGAACAAAAGAAATCCAAAGAGGTAGAGCAAAAGAAGCAGCATTGAGTCATGGCAGTTAAAGTGGTGTCAAATTGCATTATTTCTACAGTGTGGATGCAGCCCATGTTTCAGCAATAGCATTTTCTACTATATAACTCATCACACCAACTTCCTGACACTGGCATCCAAGGTGCATGTGCTACTTCTGACTGTTCTGATGAGATAAAAGGTTAGAAGATTCTTAGATCCTCAACTGTTGTTGTAGATGAGGAAATGTCAGAAGATGAACTGCTGAATTTCCTTCTTTAATACAACAATTAATTCATGTGTTACTGTAAGGAAGCTGGGACACTCACTGAACAAAGCTCTGCTATGTTATAGAATGGTGGGTAAGGGAGCTGGTCAATGACAATGGACAATGCTGTGAGAAAAGTGCCTTCAAGCATCCCAAGAGTGGAACTGATAGTGGAACCGTCCCTCACATGCCCATCCCAAGAAGTCTCACAACCAACAGCCAACTGGTGATGCTGCTTGGTCTTGACTATCCTCCTAACATGTTGAGCAACCATACAGGCTCTCAGCCATACTACAAATCTAGCAATAGTGAAAACTCTCACAATTAAATTTTGTGAATCTTGATAAATTCTCATTTAAGAAGGAAGGGAAGGGAAGGAAGGAAATATAATTTTAACTCATCCTGAGGGATGGGCAAATCAGTCAGTTTGGCTTTCTCTCTCATGTGAATTTTGATAAGTTCTGGTTAAACATGAACCAAAATGAACACCTCATCCATTCTAATGCAGGACTCAGATGGGGATATTTCCCTTTGTCACATGCCTCAGGTAGGGGCACAATCAGATCACCCAGCTAGCAGATCCTTGCATTTAAAGAGCAAAAGATTGAAATGCTTCAAAATTCAGAAGATTAAAATTCAGAGTCAGGGAGGGAGCTTGCAAAACTGCATTCCTCTGCTCCTGTTCCTCCAGTACCTCCTAAAAATAGTCCCTGGTAACTCTTTAAATTTAAACTTTACTTATATCCTACCTAGGTTTCCCATCTGTTATTCTGAAATTTGTATTTTTAGAAGAAAAAAAAAGAACCAAGGTGAAGAATCTGTGGTCAGTTTAGGTACAGCACAGCTGCAGCTGATGCAGGAAAATGTCTAGAAGACAGAACTAGGGTAAGAGTGGGGAACAAAAACTATCTGCGTTACCTCCTACTTCTTGGATAGTTCTAAATCAATCATATGGATCTATGAGTTGCAAAATAGAAATCACAGTATAATTCCCTCAAAGAATTCAGGGAGAAGTACACAGGAGTTATTCCATTTCTGTCTTCAAACAACACTGTTTTTCAAACAGAGAAATAGTGTTTTGCTGAAATTACAAATCACTGAACATTGTATATTGCATGTTTGAACTTAATTTTGTTCTATATAGCAGAAGTAAGCAATCTTCAGGATCTATCATTAACAAAAAGAGTATAAACTACAGCCAAATACAAAATAGCAGGTGAAGGAGCCAATTGCCTTTTATCTCCCAGGCACAATTGCCAGAGATAACCTGCATCTACCAGTACAAAGGCCAATGAAGAACTAGGGATGTAATTCACTAATTTTCTTCCTGAAGGAAGCAATATGTAATTTTAGCAATTTTCTTCCTGCCACGAAAAAGTCTTGAAAACCTAGCAATTTTCAAAAAATTTTCAATTTTTATGTTCTGTTTAGATTGTATTAATATACCTGTATGGAAATTTTAATGTTGTAAGCCACCCTGATTGCTCTGCAGAGGGGTGGGATATATTATTATTATTATTATTATTATTATTATTATTAACCATTAATATATACAGATGGGAAGATTTTAACACAAAGCTTAATAGGGGCGGCTCGGCAGTTCATGGATACCATGACAGACATGGGCCTATCCCAATTGTTTTCTGAGCCTACACATACAGCAGATCATACTCTCGATGTGGTCTTTAGTACGGAACAGGCATATCTGTGGGCAGAGGTAAAAAGTACCTCTGCACTGTCATGGATGGATCATTTCCTGGTCAAGGTTGAACTAAGAGCCACTGTCCAACCCACCGTGGGTGGAGGACCTATTAGAATGGTGCACCCTCAAAGGCTGATGGAGCCAATTGGATTCCAGAAAGCCTTGGAGGGTTCCTTGGTTGGTAAAGCCGACAACCCTGTCAAAGCCCTGGTTGACACTTGGAACACCAATCTCACCAGAGCTATTGACACAATTGCTCCCAAGTGTCCTTTCCACCTCTCCCCAAACCGCCATCCCTGGTTCAAGGAAGAACTCAGGAAATTAAGTGGGTTGGACAATGACTAGAGTGTACCTGGTGAAAAACCCAATTCTTATCTGACAGAACTAATCATAGGCAATTTCTTTATTCCTATCGAGAGGCAATACGGGCAGCCAAGAAGTCTTTCTCCTCTGCCTGTATTGCGTCTGCAGAATCTCATCCAGCAGAACTGTTTAGGGTGGTGAGGGAACTGTCACAGGCTCCACCTGTACAGAACACTCTACTTAACTCAACAACAGCATGCTGTGATGCTTTTAACATCTATTTTGCAGATATATTTCTCCCAGATAAGAGCCGATTTAGATGCTGGGATTATAACAGAAGAAATTGATGAGGTGTCCAGCAAACCCGTTTATGAGATTAAACTGGATCAGTTTGAATTAGTGAATACTGATGATGTGGACAAGATCCTTGGAAAAGTAAGGAAGATGACGTGCTCCCTTGATCCTTGCCCATCTTGGCTGGTCGTCCAGGGGGGTGATGCATTGATGGCCTTCCTTAAGAGGGTCATCAATGCATCCCTTAGGGAAGGAGTTGTTCTATCTGATTTAAAGGAGGCAGCCGTTAGACCACTCCTGAAGAAACCTTCCCTGGACCTCTTGGATATGAAGAATTACAGACCAGTTTCGCAGTTAACATTCTTGAGCAAGGTGATCGAGAGGGCCGTTGCCTTCCAACTCCAAGCGATCTTGAATGAAATCGATTTTCTAGATCCATTTCAAACCGGCTTCAGCCCTGGATATGGGGTGGAGATGGCCATGGTCTCTCTGGTAGATGACCTTTGCCTCAGCATCGACAGGGGAAGCGTGACCCAGTTGGTGCTGTTGGACCTCTCAGCGGCTTTCGATACTATAGATCAGGGGTAGGCAACCTTTCCCCTTTAAGGGCCGAGGGACTTCAGCTCCCAGAAGCCTCAGCCATGTTGGCCAATAGCTCCTGGGATTCTGGGAGCTGAAGTCCCTCGGCCCTTAAAGGGGAAAGGTTGCCTATCCCTGCTATAGATCATGCCATCCTCTTGGAGCGCCTGAGAGAATTAGGAGTGGGAGGCATTGTTCTTCAGTGGTTCCTCTCTTTTCTCTCAGGCAGGTTCCAGAGGGTGGTACTCGGGGACAGTTGCTCATCAGAAACAGAGCTAAAATATGGCGTCCCTCAGGGAGACATTTTGTTCCCAAAGTTATTTAATATCTATATGAAGCCGCTGGGAGAGATCATCAGGAGACATGGAGCAGGATGTATCAATATGTGGATGACACTTAAATCCATGTCTCGGTCTACTGCTATGATGGCAGATAGCGTTTCTCCCCTCAATCAATGCCTTGAAATGGTAATGCACTGGATGAGGAAAAACCAACTCAAATTGAATCCAGACAAAATGGAGGTACTTACAGTAGGGGCCTCCAAACCAGAGATTGGGTTGCAACCACCAGTCTTAGATGGGGTCACGCTCTCCACCACGGACTGTGTCCGCAGTCTGGGGGTGCTCCTAGACCCGTCGCTTGACATGATAAATCAGGTGAATGTGACAGTCAGAAGCTCCTGTTATCAGCTTCAGCTGATATGGCAGCTGTGCCCTTTCCTGGAAGTAAGGAACCTAGAAGCTGGAGTACATGCCCTGGTAACCTCACAACTTGACTTCTGTAACGCACTCTACATACCTTATACCTAACTTGGAAACTGCAACTAATACAAAATATGGCAGCCAGGTTGATCACTGTAACACCAAGAAGTGATCACATTTCTCCAGTTCTAAAATCTCTGCGCTGTCTGCCAGTTAGTTTCCGGGCACAGTATAAGGTGTTGGTATTAACCTTTAAAGCCCTACATGGTCTGGGCCCATCTTACCTAAGGAATCGACTGTCTCCATATAATCTGCCCCGTGCCCACAGGTCCTCTGGGAGGAAGCTGCTCCAACCAATAAGAGCTAGGTTGGCGGCAACCTCCCAGAGGACTTTTTCCGCTACCGCCCCTAGATTGTGGAATGCTCTGCTGGAGGAGATCCATCAGATAACCAACTTAGATGGCTTTAAAAAAGCCATCAAGACAGATCTCTTCTGGCAGGCATTCCCAGAATGACATTCTTATAATCTTCCCCTGCCATCAGATATACCATCAGATATACCATCACATATATCATCAGATATCTTATCAGACACTCCATCAGATCATTCCATCAGATTGTTTCTTGTATACTCAGAGTGCCTTTGTTTTACTGCATTAATTTGTTTGGTGTTTTTAAGTCAAATTTTAATGTGTTATTGATTTAATATATTTTTAAGGGGGGTGATATGTTTATTATATTTTTATTTGTATGGGATTGTATTTTAAATTGTAAGCCACCTGGATAGCCTTGGCTAAGGGCGGGATATAAATAAATTTATTATTATTATTATTATTATTATTATTATTATTATTATCATCATGTGAGAGAATCGTTTTTTACTTGCAGTTTTATTTAATGTATTATTGCACTGTTATGAACCAGTCACAGTCAAAGAATGATTACAACTCAGATGTCCCAGGAAATATTAACCAACTTTGTGCTTTTACTAGCTGTATGATAGCCAAGGTGGGGGAATATAAGTTTTGGCAAGTGAAAATGTGTTTCTAGGGAGTAAGGATCTGAAGAATATTTGCAAAATGTCTTATTCTCAGCAAAAGAGTTTGTCTCAATAATTGAGACAGCCTCCAGAGAAATCACTGCCCTCCATCATTGAACTCTCTTCCAATGTAAGAATAAAAGGAAGAGCAGTTGGTACTTGCCTGATGTTTGCATAATTTGCACAAAAATGGATCTGTATAAATATTCTATTTTCCCTTTATGAAGCAAGGCATGTACTTCAGAAGCACAGAAGGACTAGTTGTTTGATCATAAAGATGCAAACAACTCCCTCAGTGCTTCTGATTTTTAAAAGTCCCAGCAACAAGAAAGCAGCAATTGTTCAGGAGATTCACAATTTGTGAAATGTGGATAAACAAACCATTCTTATAACTGAAAAAAGTATTTCGAGACCAACAAAATGTTCCACTGATCTCACAGGTATGCGTGGCGGGGGGGGGGGGGGAGTTGCTGTCTTTTGTTTCTACGTATCCAAAAGAGACAAGTGAAGGTTTGTATTGAACACAATGGCCTCCATTGCACAATTTTCCAGGGTACCAGCCTAAATACATGGTGCACTTTTTGAATGCATATACAGTGGGCCCTTGGTATCCACTGGCATTTGGTTCCAGAACCCCCATCCCCTGTGGATAGCTAAAACTGTGGGTGCTCAAGTCCCATTAAATACAATAGCATAGTAAAATAGTAAACCTTATCTAAAAAGAAAAAGCAAGGTTTCATTTGGGAATATATATATATATTGCACATTAAGGTCCTCTGGGAAAAATCTTTTGCAGCCTAAAAAATCTAGATTGGCTGCAGTAACCCAGAGGGCCTTCTTGACTCCTGCCCCTAGGTTATAGAATGACCTGCCAGAAGAGATCTGCCACATCGCTACCTTAACAGCCTTTAAAAAGGCACTTAAGATGGATCTCTTCCTACAGGCCTTCTCAGAATAGCCCCGTGTTTGCTTTTTATGCAACTTCTATATTATTGTTTTCTTATTGTATTATTTTATTTTTATGCTTGTAACGTGCCTTGATTCCACTTAGAAATAAATCATATATATATATATATATTTCAAGCCATGGATGGTTGAATCTGTGGCTAAATAATCCGTGGCTAAGGAGGGCTGACTGTACTTGTTTGTCAATTGATTTCTTAGGTATCTATCCCACCTTTCTCCCCATAATAGGATTAACATTGTCTTTGATTGATCTTTGGTGGAAACAAAAATGTTGTAAATGTTACAAATATTTAGACTGTGATCCTGCATCAGAGACCATGGCATGTAACATTGCAGTGACATAGCTACACCCTTCACATAGTATGCAAGCCTTCTCATGAATTGTAACTATGTGTATCAGAGCATATAATGCAGTTTCCCATTGCACAGTGGGACCCAAAGCTCTATAGTTCCCATTTCACAATGGGACACATTGCAAAAACAGACATGTCTCTGGCTCTGCTTGTGCAGTGGTTCCAAAGTTAGAGCTACAGCTCTGCTTCCCTCCTGAGAAAATGGATATCACACACAAACACACTTCACCTCTTTGTGTTTGAAAGTCAGTTTGTGATGATCCAAATACCTGACAGGATGTCAGCTTTAATATATGACAAGAAGGCGGCGGGGAGGGGGGGGGGGGACTGGACACTTTCAGCACTTTAGGATTTTTGTCTGAAGAAGACCTAAATTAGCTTTGAGTTTGCTAGCAAAAATGGATAAATGAAGAGAAAAATCAGTAGATAAGTTTTGGGAAGAATGGAAAACTTTTTTGCCATTTTTACAAAAGAGCATTAAAATGACAACACTGGTGATGTTTGAGGACAATATACAAGTGGAAGTAGAGAGAATTATCTATAGGTTTGTTTAGAGAAAGAATAGTTTAATATTATAGTCAAACCAATGATAAGAAAGCATGAAATCACTTTCAAACTTTTGTATATGTGTTTGGTGGTAGATGTAAACATTTGTGGGGGGAATATTAAATAATTAAATAAGTAAAATAAATAAAGTTGTTTGTTTTGTTATGTTACATGTTACTATTAAGATTTGTGTTTATGTTTATATGCTTATATTTAATTCTTATGTCAATAAAATGTATTATTTCAAAAACTTTGATGTTGCCGCAATATTTCAGTGGTTTGGCTCTTCTGGAGAAATAGCTCAGAGAGCAAGAAAGAAGAGTTTTCAGAGACATCCTCCTCCCACACATTCACTTGGATTCACCTGAATTGAGCTTGGAAGCAAAACAATTGTGTGGGAAGATGTTGTTTCTGAAACTCTTCTTGCTTCCTGGGGTGATTTTTTTTTAATGACCCAAATAGAGCTGTGACTGCAAAAAGAAAAGGCATGGAGGGCCTCAGTGAGAAAATGCCATTTTGACTGGAAATGGAGGAATACACACACACACACACACACACACACAAACAAACACATTTAAATCCTGGAAAGCTTGAAATCAGCTTGGCTTTTCTCTGTAGCACTTGTTTGACAGTTTGCAATGATTTCTTTTTAGCAAATGTTGCGCAGAAACAACATTCCCAATCCTACTTTTCTAGAGCGGGAAGAAAGACCATGTTAGCTGTGATGTTTTGCAGCTGGCTTGATAGCTAAGTGATAATCCTCCATCTGTCAGGAGGACCTCTTGAGAGGACACAACGGCTGGGTGCCATTTCCTACCCTGACATGTCACTCTGTCCCTTGTGGAACTTCACAGTGTGATAAGTGAAAACTGAGTTGTCAAGTCACACTTCTGACTGTAGGAGCTGACAAAACCTGAACCAAATCTGTGACTCTAGGGAGGTGGTAGAAAGTTTGCTTAAACCTTATTCTCATACTGTTTCTTAACAAGGGATGCTGTGGAATGTGACTTTCTACTTTGTTTTGCTGATGGAAAAGCTGCTAGATATGCTCATTGGCAGCTTTTCCATCAGCAAAGCAGTGAAAAAGTCAGAAAAGCTGCTACATCTGATGTAGTGGTTTGAGCATTGGACTATGACCCTGGAGACCAGGATTTGAGTCCCCACTCAAGCATGAAATCCCACTGGGTGATCTTGGGCAAGTCACACTCTTTCAGCCTCAGAGGAAGGCCAAGGAAAAACCCCTCTGAACAAATCTTGTCAAGAAAAATCCTGTGAATGGATCACTGTAAGTCCAAAATGACTTCAAGGCGCACAACAACATGCTCATTGGGATGAGGGAAATTGTTCCCATGTGAGTGTTTCTACCTTCTTGAAAAATGACATTTAAGTAAACAAAAACATGTCTTTTTTCCTCCTTTATGCAAAATCTCTGGGTCTTCTACAACCCCTGGTAACAACATTTCATTTTTAAAGTTTTTTCTTGTTTGTTTATCTTTATTCAATTAAAAAAACAATGACAAAAACAAACAAAACAAAACAGAAACAAAAACATTCACAGAAAACCTATACTAAAGAAATATAACATTAAACACATTTAAGAAAACCTTTTAAGTTATACCAACTAAAAGTATATAGCTCTATATATAATCATTACTCCCTCTAACTTAGACAAACATTATTTCTAAACTCTAAAATCACTATGAATACCACCTAAATCTCAGTTAAATTGTACTTATATCCATTAAAAAAAAACACAATATGCCAAAGAGAGGGGTGGGAACTACACTTCTTGAATTCTTTGCTTAGGGAAAGTGTGGGGAGAACGTGATCCATGAGCCACATGCAGACTGCAGACCCTAATTATGTGGATCCTGAAGCTTTCACCTCCCTCCCCAGAAAAAACATAAATTCTTTACAGTCTAATTTTCAGAGAGTTTTTCATCTGAAATTGGTCCCAAATCACTCACGGATGTGGTGCTTTACTTTCCCCCCAACCCCAGAACCATTCACATAAACTTTCCCAAAATGCTTTCCCCAAAGGGTCAACTATAAGGATGTTGACAAGCTGGAATGTGTCCAGAGCAGGGTGACCAAAATGGTGAAGGGTCTGGAAACCATGCCTTATGAGAGACTTAGGGAGCTGGGTATGTTCAGCTAGAGAAGATAAGGTTAAGTGATAATATGATAGCCCTGTGTCAGTATTTCAAGGGATGTCACACTGAGGCTGGAACAAGCTTGTTTTCTGCTGCTCCAGAGAATAAGACTTGGAGCATCAGATGCAAGATACAGGAAAAGAGATTCCACCTCAATATTAGGAAGAACTTCTTGATGGTAAGAGCTGTTTGACAGTGGAACACACTCCCTCAGAGTATAGTAGAGTCTCCTTCTTTGGAGATTTTTAAACAGAGGCTGGATGGTCATTTGTTGGGGGTACTTTGATTGTGTGTTCCTGCATGGCAGGGGGTTGGACGGGATGGCCTTTGTGGTCTCGTCCAACTCCATGATTCTATGATTGTAATAGGCTAAAATGGCAACTGGAAATAACACAACATCACTTCTGATATGTTCAGATGTACTGATGGCCTGCAGGAGGGTATAGGGGCAAAAAAGGCCTCTACCTTATGTGTGTGAAATGCAGTGGCTTAGTGGTTAAGACGCTGACCCTATTGATTGCTAGATCAGCAGGTTGTCAGTTCGAGGCCTTGGTACTGCATGATGGGGTGAACTCCTGTCACAAGTCCCAGCTTCTGTCAACCTAGCAGTTCAAAAGCATGCAAATACAAGTAAAAGCTAACAGCGTTTGGTGCAGTCATGCTAGCCACATGACCACCAGATTCATCTTCACACAACACTGGCTCTTCAGCTTAGTAACGGAGATGATCACTGCCCCCTACAGTTGGTTATAATGATACATTCATGTCAAGGGACTACTTTTATTTTTACCTT
The DNA here is from genome assembly GCA_026167975.1 of Phrynosoma blainvillii. Taxonomy (NCBI): domain Eukaryota; kingdom Metazoa; phylum Chordata; class Lepidosauria; order Squamata; family Phrynosomatidae; genus Phrynosoma; species Phrynosoma blainvillii. Next base: position 10,971,824 of record JANUYF010000004.1, read on the forward strand.
ACCTTAGGTGACTCCCCCCCCTGCTTAAGGTGACACTTTACACTGATTGCTAGGTTTTGATTCCCCTTTATTGTTGTTGTTGTTGTTGTTGTTGTTGTTGTGAACCTCAAGAGGGAGACAATGGCAAGCCTCCTCTGACTAATATTGCCAAGAAAACCCCATGATAGGTCTTCATACCTCTGTGTACATTCCATGGGATGATGTTCAAAAAGACCCACAGGTACTCAATGTACTTGCTGAGACCTGCAACATTCTCTCCATCTTCTGCTTCTCCAGTGATCCAGTCAGTCTCCCTGGACCAAAGGAGGGAATGCAGCATAAGAGGAGCAGTTTTTGTGTAGATTGCCTCTCCTTCCTTCCTTCCTTCCTTCCTTCCTTCCTTCCTTTTTTCCATTGGAGAAGACTGAGATTACAAATTCCAGCTTTTCCCAGGGGCATGTGAGATGATTCACCTATTTTCACAAAAGAAACCATGCCAGTAGTAATGCCTCTGGAACAGTAGTGCCTCTGAGAGAACAGAGTTATGCTCTTTGATGTGATGAGGAAACATTCCTTGAAGCAAGGCGGCTGATACTTAAAGTGGAAAGCCTTTGAAAATATCTACTGTTACATTTCCCTAAAGCAGATTATTTTTTTCTTTTCCCTCCTTATTTATTTATTTATTTGTGTATTATATTTATTTCCAGTCAATGAAAGCAACATAAATGGCTCTGTTCTTTCCATCTTCATCCTTATGATGACTTTGTCAGTGACAGTGAGGGTGCCAAGATCACCCATTGAGTTTTGTGGCTCAGTCCTGATCCATGAAGCCTCCAGAAAGGTCAGGCCAGTTTTATTCAATATCATGGCTAAGGACTGAAGTTGCAAAAAAGGAGAGTCTAATTAAAGATTAGAAATAACTTCTTGAGAATAAGAGCTTTCACCAGTGGAATAGACTCCCAAGGCAGATGATGGACTTGGCTTTTTTGAAGGTTTTCAAACAGAGATTTAGGCAGAGGTATGCTCACCTCTTGGGCAGTGGATTCCTTCATTGGCAGAGGGTTGCATTAGAAGGACCTTCAGGTCTCTTCCAACTCAGTGATTCTAGGGGCTGAATCAGAGCAGCTATTGAAAACTTTGCCTATATGTGGGATTAGGTCAATCTTTCTCATCCCTCCATCTACTGGATCATAAGAGTTTGCATGGGTTCCTCTCTCTTGGTTAATTTGCAACTTTATTTAGAATTTTGGCTCTAACATGATTCAGACATTATTCTCCCTCTTTCCTTTGCAAAGCAAAGTGGTGTTAGATCTTCTAATGAGAGCTACTTCTTAAAGCCTTCCTTCTCTTTCCTTTTAACCGAATGCTTGTGGAGTTGCCAAATAACAAACCTTCAGAGAACTATGGCAATTTCCAACTTGATTGAGGAAGGGATCAATTTGTTGTTAGTTTTTTTACAACCTGGAAGAAGTGTCCTGGACTCTCAATTAAGCAGGCAGTATTGTATGTGAAACTGGCTTTTCAGATGTCCTTGCTATCCCAATAATGCTTCAAGGGAACAAACAAGGGGGAAATGCTATGTTCTTTATTATAGCAATCTGGAGCTTGGTAGAGTATTCACAAGAGGCCCAAGGAAACATGCAAAAGAAAAAAAAAACTTTTAGCATAGTAGAGAGATAAAAGCCAAAATCCTATATTGAAGGTTATGATGTATAACTTTATGATGATAACTTTATAACACATACACCACCGACCTTATATGCAAGTGAATTATGACAATGCACAACAGCGCACTACACAAGATGGCCCATTGTGCAATAGGTGCTACCATGTATAACATATCCTGAGGCACAAAGTATTCTGTTACACATCAGGAGACATTGGAAATTGGACACATTGTGCATCAGTAGACATAGCACATAAGTACATATTGGAGATTGGGACATGGTGTACATCATGACATGTTGAACATTATGACATGTTGTGCCTTGGGACTGTTTCACAATAGGCATGTTGGTGGCACTGTCTGTGAAACTGTCCTGGCGATATAACTGTCTTTGTTTACCTCCTGGGGAATGTGAGCATTGCATAACATTGTAATTCAGCTTTAAATGACTGAAAGCCAATTTACAGTTATGTAAATACCTAACAGGATGCTAGGCATTTATTTTAAAACCAAATTAAATTTGTCTTTTAAGAACTTTCAAAAATGATGGAGGGTATTATGTACCATTCCTGGTACAATCCCTCCCACCTGATGGAAATGTCATTAAACCATATTCTGATTGCCAGCAGAATGGACTTCCTTCTCTCCATGCAGCTGATAACTTGATAAAGTAGGTTGGGGTAGCTGTGCTTGTGGCAATAGTGACACAATCATGGCTAAGTAGTAGCTGTGAATACAGAACAGTTATGAAGATGAATACATCCAGATAACTGTTTCATATTCATAATTAGTACTTAGTCATGATTCTGACACTGTTGCCACAATTATAACTGATCCAGAGGCATTACTACAGTTATAGAAGTGAACTAATAGTGGTTTTGTGTTGACTTTGAAATGAGATAGTTGAGTACTCCAAAAGGTTCCTGATCTTAACTTGTTTCACTTCTTAAAGCTGTGGTTGACACCTTGTTGATGTCTTATATATGTGTTAGTTCCCTTCTGCATGTTGTTGAACTTTTCTTTTCATTTTTCTTTTTGGCTGATGCATAAGATCCATATTCAGCAAAGTTTTTCATGTGGTTGTGCATTGTATATTGCATATTTTGCACACTGTGCATTGATTGCATGGTTACTCATGGTAGCACCTTGTGCATCCATTTGTAATGTGCATTTAGTTGTGCAGTGTTGCAGTTCTGTAACAAGATGGCATAGCACATCTCAGCTGCCACACTGTGTGTGACATTTTGCTATGTCTCTTGTCTTATTAGTGAAGGACCTTGGCATAATTACCTTCATGAAACATGGAGTTCTTTGACAAGATAGCATGGGTATACTGATGTAAATGATGGTAGCAGTGGGGGAAAAGCTGTAGGTCTGGGACTCAAAGTGGCTTACAACATTTTTTTAAAAAATCCATAAAATAGAAACATTAAAACATAAACAACAAGAAAGAATTTAAACCAGATTAAAATATTATTATTAAAACACACACACCAGAAAAACAATTAACAACATCTAGTACGTTGTCCTGGGTGCTGTTGATATCTTATATATGCATTTGTTCCAGTATTCTGAGGAGGACAAGACAAAGAACATTCTTATGAGGCTTTGATTGGGATTTGATTTTTAAAGAAAACAGAAACACATAAGCTACTTCTTTCATGGGTCCTTCTTCCTAATTGTTTCTTTTCATAGCTCTTTCAAAATGTCTCCTGCCAAGAATAAATAATTCACACCAGAATTACCACAACCCTATTTCTTTGTTAATAGTAACTTGCAAGTATCCCATAATGACCTGTCATAATATAGAAAAAAAGTATATCAATAAATGCAAGGCAAGGCAGTAAATAAAATGCTGTAGCATGTAAATTAAAAGGTACTTCATGATTTCATAATGCTGCTGTTCCAAGATGTATTGTGGTATGTTTTTTTTTTTTTTTAAAGGTTGGAATATACTTTAATTATCTGCATGTTGGTAATATTCAGGTTGTATGCTGATTTATTTGGAGGGAATTTAGGTATTCTGGATTTAACTGTGCACCAAATTAATAGATTTAAGAAGTTGGAATGGAACATCCCAGGAGAATCTTTAACCACTTACTTGTGGTGAGTGTATGAACTGGCTTAGGTATCCACCACGACATGGCCATGCTTTTATACAAATTGGTAATGTCTAGCAAGGCAACTCACATTTGAAAAAATGGAGTAAATAAACTGAATAAACTCAACTGCATGCCAATTCAAGCTACATTGTCCTGAAATTCTGGATCTGAAAATAAAATAAGGATTTTCTTTGTTGTTATTGTTGCTGCTGCTCTTGTTGTTGCTGATGTTAACTGCCCTTGAGTCAACCTAGACTCATGGCAGCTCTGTGTATGAGTCATCTCCAAGATCCCCTAACTTCCACTGCTCTGCTCATGACCGGCAAGCTCAGACCCATGATCTCCCTGATCAAGTCTAACCATCTGGTGTGTGGTCTTCCCCCCTTGCTACTACTCTCTGACTTTCCCAGCATCATTGTCTTTTATAATGAATTGTGCCTTCCCATGATATGGCCAAAACACAGCAGTTTCGATTTAGTTATCCTGGTTTCCAGGGAGAATTCAGGCTTGATCTCTTCTAAGTCCTCTTCTAAGTTTGTTTGTCTTTTTTGGCTGCCCATGGTATCCTCAGTACTCTTCTCCAGCACCACATCTCAAATGACTGAGATGGATTTCAGAACCAAGCTAGACATATGAAAGGTCTTTGATCAAAATCATTCTTTGCTGTTTTATCCATGGTTTAATTACAAACAATTCTACATGTCTGATTTGAAGATTAAGAAAGATGGCACAAGTTTGTCCAGAGACTAGAATACTAAGCAAATTGTAAGAAAAGAGTCTGCATCTAAATATTAGGAAAAACTTCTTGACTGTAAGTTATTCACCAGTAGACCAGTGGAATAGACCACCTTAGAGGGTGGTGGACTCTCCTTTTTTGGAAGTCTTTCAGCTAAAGTGGGATGGACGTCTTTCATAAATGCTTTACTTGTGTATTACTGCATGACAAGGGTTTGGACTATATGGCCCTTGTGGTCTGTTCTAAGGACGTTTTCACACTGGGCTTTACACGGAGGCAAACCTACCTCCGTCCGGCCCCACTCCGGCTCCAGAACCTAAAAGTTCAGACGACGTCGCAGCAAGCCCCTCCTCATCCTGCGCCATCCCTGCACCATCCCTGCCTCACTCCGGGGTCTTGCTCGTCGTGTTCAAACTACGTCGCAGCAAGCCCCGCCCCATCTTGCGCAATCCCTGCGCCATCCCTGCCGCTAGCTGGCTTTAGCCCCATATTTCTAATTCCTTTTCTAAAAAGGAATTAGAGGGGCTGCTGCCGGAGGCAATCAGGAGCCCTTCCGGCGGCTGCTGTTTTCGCCGCCGGAGCGGCTCTTGATTGCTTCCAGGGGGCTTCCAGGCGGCTTTAGAGCCGCCTGTGTGAAAACGCCCTAACTCTATGATTCTGTGATACTTTACTTCTTTGCTTCTATGAATCACATAATTCTACCTGATCCCTGATAACTGAATACAAATGGCTGTGATTTCTGATGGACTAATCTCTTCAATTTAATTTAGCATGTCTCTCTTATAAAGGTCTAATAATTCTAATACTCTATTCTTGTTCTTAATTTTTTTTATTCACCTTGCCATGCAGGGCAGCTTTTATGTGCCATCTGAAAACTGTATGCAACATGCGCACAAATGGCATAGAGACCTTTGCTTCCTGCTCTTGAATGCATATAGAGGACTTCATATTCATTATGCCACCATGAAGAAGATTCTCAGTATGCCACAGCTGAAGCTAGGTAAGAGGACAGTGGGGAAGGGTAAGAATTTCATTTTGCTTTCACTTAAAAACATGGAATTCACCTGACCTAAATGAGGGAGAAAATAAAGTATCTAGCTATCTTGTCTGTCTGTCTATCTCAGGGGTAGGCAACCCTTTCCCCTTTAAGGGCTGAGGGACTTCAGCTCCCAGAAGCCTCAGCCATGTTGGCCAATAGTTCCATGTTGGCCAATAGCTTCTGGGAGCTGAAGTCTCTCAGCCCTTAAAGGGGACAGGTTGCTTATCCCTGGTCTATCTTTTAGCTATCTATTGCAAGGGTAGGCAACCCTTTCCCCTTTAAGGGCTGAGGGACTTCAGCTCCCAGAAGCCTCAGCCATGTTGGCCAATAGTTCCATGTTGGCCAATAGCTTCTGGGAGGTGAAGTCTCTCAGCCCTTAAAGGGGACAGGTTGCTTATCCCTGGTCTATCTTTTAGCTATCTATTGCAAGGGTAGGCAACCTTTCCCCTTTAAGGGCCGAGGGACTTCAGCTCCCAGAATCCCAGGAGCTATTGGCCAACATGGGACTATTGGCCAACATGGCTGAGGCTTCTGGGAGCTGAAGTCCCTCGGCCCTTAAAGGGGAAAGGTTGCCTACCCCTGATCTATTGCTTCTTGGCCTTTTGTTTAAGTTTAATTATAATGTGTGCATATGTGTGTTTCCAGCTTCAAAACTGTTAGAAATCCTACATTTACTTTCCTTAAATTTCACTAGTGCAGTTGATATCATTCTATAGTCAATATATTCTAAAGAGGTTATCACATGGGGATCCGCCGCCGAAAACTGAAAATAAACCGGACAAGCGGAAGACTTTAATTTATGGGATTTGTCCCGTTCCGCCTCGTCTGATAACTAAATTCGAATTTAAAAGGGGGTTAATTTGAACAAAAACCTGATCTTTTTAAATCCTCAAAAATCCCGAAAATGAAAAGATCAGGTTTTCGTTCAAATTAACCCCCTTTTAAATTCGAATTTAGTTATCAGACGAGGCGGAACGGGACAAATCCCGTAAATTAAAGACTTCCGCTCATGCCTGTTTATTTCCACTTTCTTCCCGTGACTCCCCGTGTGATAACGTCCTAAGAGATTTCAGAAATTTTCCTTCTGTTTCTGCTAACTACCATGATTCTTACTTTTCTCTTTCTAGAGGATCTTGCTGTAGAAGAAACACTTTCACAACTTTCATCAGAGCTACAGGTACTTAAGCATGTCATTTGTGGGATATATTCTTGTGTGAAAGAGAAAAGAGGGAAGGGAGAGACTGCTAAGAGCCAAAATACGTAGGGCAGATCAAGGTGTCTTAGGGCCTTTGCAGACTGCCAGAAATAGTGCAAATTGAGTCCACTTTAAATTGAGGCACTGCTCTGGCTTTACTGGTATCAGTCAGAGTTGCCAGTAAAGCACTAGAGTTGCCAGTAAAGCACTAGATGGGTCAATGGCCTGATTTAATATGACACAGTTTCCTAATGCCTCAATAGGGTTTCTAGGTCAAGACTATCCCAGGCCCTCATATTTCATGGCCAAAAGCTGAAGTCTAGGCCCTGTCTGCATGTGGCCAAATAAATGGCCTCCCCCACAACCTCAGCAGGTAGAATGTATGATGCACAGGCCAAACCCTGGTTCTGGTGCAAATGGATTAGACAGCATCTGGCCTGTTCAGCACCAGAAATGGGGCATATCCTTCTTAAAACACAGTTTTAAAACTTAATAGTTGGTCCAGGCAGCTGTTTAAAACATTTTTTTTATTCAGCTGTCCAGGGCATCCATGACTGCCACCAACCATTTGCTCAGAGGTCAGTTGAGGCATCTCATTCTGACCCAGAGCAAAGTGACCCATAGTGGTGGCTGTGGACACACAGGGAGGCTCAGCGGGATGTACATGTGATGGGGATGGAGGGCCTTTTCAACCGGGGGGGGGGGGGGGTCAGAGCAGGTCCAGGGCCAAGGTAGCCTGCTCCAGCCTTCTCCTGGCCAATGCAAATAGGACCTAGATATGATCCTGTCTTGATGATGTTACATGAGTGGTGAGGCAAGGGGCATTAAGTATGATATATTAAACACTGAGCACAATTTTTTGCACGTATTGAAGTCTGTGCATACATATGCATGCATGATTTAAAAACAAACTAGTTTGTTCAGACAAATTTGTTGTGGACTCTGGATCCAGAAAAGATTCACTTAATCTGTGTACTTACTAGAGTGATTAACAAACATAATTTAATATTCCATTAATAAGCCAACCTTTTCAGCTTCTGCCTTCCTCGGTTGCTTAAAATGAAAAATGAGCTTGTGCATAGATACATGCACACTTTTCAAGGTAACAGTTTCACTCTAGAGTTCCTCATCCTCACTCTGAGGACAGGAGAAAAGGGTCCAGGCTTTGAGATCTGGGAATCCTAGACCCATCACTAACAGATTACATCTGAATGCAGAGTCTCCATTTACTAAACCTGGCAGATTGCTTTTGTTAGATTCACCATCCCCAGTTTTGTCTGATGCTGGAAAGCCTGTTATTTATAAAGTATTTCTTTTGTTGTTGTTGTGCAGCACAAAGACCTGGCCGCACAGGTGCAATTTTTAAAGTTCTTCCACGTCATTTCTGTAGCCATTCTGCAATTATAAATAACAAGGGAGTAAAGAACAAAGACAACATCCCCCCTTCTGCTCAAATACCTCTGCTTGAAATGTGTGGCTTTACCAGGCATTCCTTTGTAATTCTGAACTAAAGAGAAAAGTAGGCTGTCTGCCCTGCTGGGCGCAGCAAAGAAAAGAAATACTGCCAGTGCTGCAGAAAAGTTTTTGCTTGTGAGATATTTCATAGGATAAGCAGTGCCACCTGGTGGATAATTAGTTTCTGACAAAAAAAAAGATTGCTACTTTTAAAAAAGAGAGAGAGAAATGGGGGGAGAAGGGGGAAAGGAATCTAGTGGCATCATGGAGACTGATTTTTTATTTTAGGATAAGCATTCATGAATATTAATCCACTTCTTCAAATGCGTTTCTCATGCACTTTGAAGTTGTTTCTGACTTATGATGACCATAAGGATTCCCTATCATGGGGTTTTCTTGGCAAGTTTCTTCAGTTTTTCCCACTTTTTCAGTTTCACTTTGTTCCCAGGGCCACATGGCCGGAAGGAGGAGGGACTGGCTTGCATAGATATACCCCCAAAGAACATCAACAACACCTTGAGAAAATGCAAGCCTATGACTAACATCATCACCATATATATATATATTTTTTCTCCTGTTTGATTCTTAACACCATGACAAAGCCAGTGGAGCTTTGAAAGCTTGCAGCATGTATTTTGTGCATTTTTGTTGGCCGAGTAATGCTATCTGGATTTTGGATGTTATTTGACTTAGCTATATGGCCAAACTGGCTACCCCTAAATATGTTTTCTTCAGTGGTGGTTTGCCATTGCCATCCTCTGAGGCTGAGAGAGTGTGATTTACCCAAAGTCACCCAGTGGGTTTATATGGTCTCAAGAGTCCTAGTCCAACACTCAAACCACTACACCACTTTGATATATCAGAAGTATATGTTATAGAATGATATATCCTAGCCTAAACAGTTAGATGTTAATCCTCTGGAACAAAGAAGGGGCTGTTTAGAAGCAGCACTTAAGTATGACAGCAGTCGCCATGCGGTGCCTCAATTTTTGTTGTTGTTAATTGCTCTCCCATTGATCTCGACCCATGGCGACTCTGCTATTGAGACATCTCCAACCTCCCCTGTCCTCCACTGCTCTGCCCAACTCTTGCAAACATACTTGTGATCTCTTTAATACAGTTCATTCATCTAGCATGTAGACTTCCTTTCTACTTCCCTTCACCTTTCTTAGTATTATTGTTGTTTTTTCCCCCAATGATTCGTGCTTTCTCATGATGTGCTCAAAGTGCACCACCCTAAGCTTTGTCTTCTTGGCTTCCAAGAATAGTTCAGGCTTGATCCATTTGTTTGTCCTTTTTAGCTGTCCATGGGATCCTCACCACGCTTCTCCAGCACCACATTCTCTCAAATGCATTGATTTTCTTCCTATCATCTTTCTTAACTGTCCAGCTCTCATATCCATACATGGTAATAGGGAATATAATGGCTTGTATGACTCTCACCTTTATGATGAGTTGTTTATCTTTGCATTTTAGGATCTTTTCTAGTTCTTTCATAACCACCCTCCCCATTCTTAATCTTCTTCTGATTTCCTGGCTGCAGTCCCTGTTTCTATCAATATTTGATCCCAGATATGAAAACTTTTATTATTATTATTTCTATTGTCATTGTCTGGTTTGAATTTATGTAAGTTCTCTGTAGTCATTATTTTTGTTTTCATTATGTTCAAAAGTAAGCCTGCCTTTGAACTTTCTTCCCTGACTTTCCTTAGTAATTGTTCCGGGTCTGTGAGGTTTTCTGAAAGTATTATGGTGTCATCATTTTTTCTCAGATTGTTGATATTCCTTCCTCCTATTTTCTCTCCTTCTGTGTCCAAGCCTGCTTTTCTTAAAATACGTTCTGCGTATAATTTGAACAGATAGGGTAATAAAATGAAGCCTTGTTTGACCTTTTTGCCAATTGGGAACCATTCTGTTTCTCCATCTTTTGTTCTGACAGTAGCCTCTTATCCTGAGTACAGATTCCTCATCAGGACTATCATATGTGTTGGCACTCCCATGTCTTTAAGGGCATTGCATAGCCTTTCATGATCTATGCCAGGGGTAGGCAATCTTTCCCCTTTAAGGGCTGAGGGACTTCAGCTCCCAGAAGCCTCAGCCATGTTGGCCAATAGTCCCATGTTGGCCAATAGCTCCTGGGATTCTGGGAGCTGAAGTCCCTTGGCCCTTAAATGGGAAAGGTTGCCTACCCCTGATCTATGTAGTCAAAGGCTTTGCTATAAAGCATATGCCAATATTCTTTAAGAATTCCTTGATGCACTCCATTAGCCATCATATGTTTGCGTATGTATCTCAACATTTCCCAAAAATATAGGAAACAACATTCTGTGAAATCAACTTATTGGTCCATCTATTTTGGTGTTGTATATAATGACTGGAGGTGGCTACCAAGAGCATAGGAAAATGAATCCACTCTGATTTATTTCAGACTATAAAGTCACTACCCAAGGTGTTGGAAATATTTTGGGAGATAAGGGTCAGCTTCTTGGATAGCTCCTCTGGGGTCAAAATCAGGGGAAAAAAATCACCAGCCCAACTGACATGGAAATCAACAGCTGCCTCTGTTTCAACATCTCAGACAAGTGTTTCCACCATGCTTGGTGCTGATAGGTATTATATCTGGAATCAGTGCCCTGAAAAGCAAGTTTTCTGTCATGAACTATGCCTTCCCCTAAAGGTTAAAACTTTGCCTTGGCGTGGACAAACTAGTCAGGATAAAATCAAAACTTGGGAAAATTAGAGGATTTTTGGCTTTCAATCCTCATGATCATGTTGGCTGAAGGATAGCAGCTGGAATTTAGAATGCAACTTTCTTAAGCTTAGAATAAATGAAAAGAACATTTGAAAAGCATTTCTTCACTACTGAGTGCATACATAGAGGGCCAGTTCTTCAGAAATAGGGAAAGGAATATCTGGGTCTCAGAGTACTCTTTGAAGACACAATTCAAGTTCCAGCATCCCTTTTCCTCTTCAAGAAAAGTATCACTAGTTGGTGAACTACTTTGAAGAGGACTGTACAGGTAATGTCTGAGACAGGCTTTCTCTTTGGGCAGTGGGTCCCAAACTTTTATCTTCTAGGTGTTTTGGACTTACACTCCCAGAAGCCCCAACTAGCTTGGCCAACAGTTAGAAATTCTGGCAGCTGAAGTCCAAAACTCTGGAAGGCCAGAGTTTGAGAACCACTACCTTTGGGGAACATTTTTAAATTCTTCTGTCCCCAGGTATGGTCATCAAAGTGTAGACAATTGTTCTGGGTACTTTGTGTGCCACTTGCTACTTATGAGGTGATCAGATGGCTCCTTTTCCTCTGTATTTCTCTAGCAGATTAATAAAGCTCTCTGCAGAAACTCAAAAAAGCAGTGCCTGCTGTGTGGAATAACCCATCATTTCAAAATGCTCACAAAGTAAAAATGCCTCTCTTCCTGTGTTGTCTCTTCCTGGACAATGCTAAGGGAGAGAAGACACAATTCCTTCTATGTAGCTGAGGCATCAAGCCTCTTACAATAATAGAATCATAGAGGTGAAAGAGACCACAAGGGCCATCCAGTCCAATCCCCTGTCATGCAGAAACTCAAAATCAAAAAATCCCTGACAGATGGCCGTCCAGCCTCTATTTAAAGACCTCCAGGGAAGGAGACTGTACCACACTCCGAGGGAGTGTCTTCCACTGTCAAACAGCTCTCACTGTCAGGAAGTTCCTCCTAATGTTGAGGTGGAATCTCTTTTCCTGTAGCTTGCATCCATTGTTCTGTGTTCTAGTCTCTGGAGCAGCAGAAAACAAGCTTGCTCCATCCTCAATGTGACATCCCTTCAAATACTTAAACAGGGCTATCATATCACCCCTTAACCATCTCTTCTCCAGGCTAAACATACCCAGCTCCCTAAGTCTTTCCTTTTCCCCACATAATTTTTCTGGGAGGAGACATCATATGTCTGCTCCTACTGGCACATTTATTATTGTATTCTGCATAAAGTTTGCACATGATTGATTTGCAGATAAATTAGCTTTTTTGTTTCCTACACAAATCAACCATGTGCAATTTTATGCAGAACAAATTCCCATTTGTGATTTTTTTTCTGTGTAGAAAACAGGATTTTCTGTGCTGAATTTAATAGTTCTGCACTGAAATATTATTTTCCATGAAAAAAAAATGCTTTTACTCCACAGAAAATGCTGTTCTCTGCCAAAAATAGCCACATGCAAATTTTATGCAGAATAATTACTGAACAGTGAAGATTCTTGTGAGTCTTGGATTTTTCTTATCAAGGTTTCTCAACATTAAAAAAACAACAACATGTTTTTCAACCTTTTTTGAATATTTTTGAGTATTCTTTCCATCCCTACACAGAACCACATGATCTTCTTCCTCTTCCACTGCTCCCCATGTAATGGATGATGATGCAAAATTTTGAACTCCTTGAACAACATAAATAGTGATTACTGGACTTCCAGTCAGCTAGGGAACCTGACTAGGTGGGTGTTTAGGCAGCTCCGCCAAAACCCACTGCTAAAACACACACACACACACACACACACACACACACACAGCTAGTGAAATGAACAGCTTAAATCTTCCCTTGGTATAGGGGAGTTGGAGGGGTTCCATGGAGGTCCAGCTACCTGCCCAGAGGGCTGTGCTATAAGAATAAAATCTGTTTAGTGCATCCCGAGGACAGAGGAGAGCCAAGGAACAAATCACATCCGCATTGGAGACGTTGCTTTTAGGCAGCCCCACATAACCACCAACCTGTTTTAAAGAATGGTTTACAGGAAATTTAAGCTAAATACTAAAACTCTAGTGGTGGTGGCAGAAGATTCTTAGCAACTAAGCTGCTGGTGGTGTTGCAGATTTATGTTTAGGTAGTCTATGTTTTATGTATGTATGTATGTTTAAAGATAGTTATGTGATTTGTTTATATGTCTTTTATATATTTTTTAAAACAATAAAGCAATAAAGATTATAAAAAAGAACATAAATAGTGAGTGCTGTCACAAGTAACATATAGTAAGCCCTCTATATCCACGGATTCTTTATCCATGGATCAACCATCCATGGTTTGAAAATATTCCAAAAAGCAAACCTTGATTTTTCATTTTATATGAGAGACACCATTTTATTCAATGGGAGTTGAGCATCCATGGATTTCGTATCCATGGGGAGTCTTGGAACCAAACCCCGGTGGATACCAAAGTCCCACTGTTTAAGCAAATTTAACTAGTAAATTTTACTTGCCATTTCCATGGTCTTATAATGAATTTTGTTCATCATCAAATTAACCAGTTAATCCTTGGTTTGGAGGCATGGAAGATGAAGTGGGGTTTAAGGAGTAACTATTCGGTATAATGCTAGTTAAATTTATCTAATTATTTCCACCTCTGACCTAGTTGAACAAAGTTTCCTAGGTATAAATAGTGACTCACACAGAGATAATAAATATTCTCACCTTGCTTCCTTCTCAGCTCAGTAATAATGTCAAGTATGCTACAGGCCATAAATACTTAGTCACGTGGCCTACAATTGCTGTCAGCCAGTTGTTATACATAGACTGGAAACAGAGAACAAATTCCTGATAGGCTATTTCTGATAGATAGCAATTTCTGTTTGTTCATTAGTCTGGTAGAGGATACAATCAATATTGGCATTTGTAAAAATACAATAGTCATGAGTACATTATTTTCTATTATGCCTTTGTTATATTTGAGTTCTCCTTTTTGTCCTGTGAATTCAAGGTAGTATATATGACTTGTCCCCTTCTTGCTTTATGTCATCATAACAACACTGTGAAGTAGACTAGGCTGAGTGTGTGTGCCCGGAACAAGGTCATCCAGTGATTTTCATGGCTCAATTGTTGAACTGAGCTGGGATCTCTCTAGCCTCAGTGTAACACTAACCGCTGCATTAGTTCACAGTGATGCAATAGGACAATCTAGTTTTACATTTACATACTTCTGTCCTTTCCTTTCTGCTCTTCCACCTCTTAGAGGATCAGTTCAGTGGAGATTGACATTGACTAATGATTATTTAACACTATGAACAAACAATAGAAGTCTTCCAGTTGAGATGAATGGGAGGATTTAAATGCGTTTAAATGTTAGGTAAAATTAGAAAATAAATGTGCAAAGAGGGAAATGAATTATAAAAATAGCATGACTTTTAGTGTAGAAAGATAAGATAAAATCACAAGTTGATATGATGCAAGAATTGGGACAGATATTCAGTGGAATTCTGAGAAATCCAATAAAACAGACTTTTCATATTTCAAGGTGCAGTTGATGGATCATCTATTTCAAATTAAAAATCAAATCTCTTCTTCAAGTTTAAACACACCTGTTTCTGCTGTAAGCATGGTTGAAACATACTAAGGGGGGCCACAGACGGGTAGCTCTGGGCTGCCCCAGGAAGTGTCAGATCGAGGCTGTGGCTACCCCACACTGTGTCCCTGATCCTTCCTTTTGCCACCTCAAAAAGAGTGGCAAAATGTCGCTCCTTTAAGGGATGGTAAAGGGGCGCCCTAAGAGCTGGTGTGTGGCTCTTCTTCGCCCTTTCTGGCGCAACGCACCAGAGCGCTGCCCCGGGAAGGCTTCCTAATGCTGCAAGCCATGCATAACAGTGCACAGCGTCAGGATGCCACCAGTGTGGGGTTGGAGCAGCCAGCATGCAGCTGCCCCGCTCCACCTCTGCCTCCAGGCTGGCCCTTTGGGCTGGTCTGCAGAGGCCCTAAGGGGGGTTGCAGACTGTCAAAAATAGTGTGAATTCAGTTCACTTTTAGGGTTAGGGTTAGTGCTAGGGAATCATGGGAATTGTTATTTTTCTGAGACATTGAACCTTCTTTGTCAGAGAACTCTAGTGCCACAATAAAATTCAGTTCCCATGATTCCCTAACCTTAACCCTAACCCTAAAAGTGGACTGAATTCACACTATTTTTGACAGTCTGCAACCCCCCTAAGTTACCACAAAATGTATACTGAGGATCTCATAATGCTACCCTATATTTATTTGCCATCCTCAATTCCTATTCTGAGTAAAATTTGGAAAGCATTTTGAATATTCAAAGCTGCAATTGTGTTTGTCAGAAACTTGATATAAGTTCTTCTGGAACATGGCCTCACAGCCCGAAAAACCACAAAAACCTATGGATGCCGGCTGTGAAAGCCTTCAACTTCAAATTTATATAAGTTAATGTTCACAAGGAACATTTGAAGTAACCTCTAGGTTGCCAGTCAAATTTCCATTGAAGAAAATGTTGAGGTGAATTTGATGGTCCTTCTCAGATCAAACTTGTGAGGTACTTTGAGGGAAGAAAAAATGAGTAGAGCTAGAACAATTTTACACTGGGTTTTTGCCAAAGAGCATAAACAAATTCTTTGCCCTTCAGAGGAGATTTGAAATAGAAAGAAACATTTCCTGAAATTTCTTCCAGTGAAAGAGAAGGTCTCTATCAGTTACTTGAGGGTGATGCTCACCATTAAGAATGTAGAGTAACCCAACCTCTTCTATTTTTCTTTTTCTGTTTTGCTGCTGGAAGTTCAAGAATCAGCAATTGTATTGACAGCTTTGACAACCATTTTGTATCATCCATAATGCCTCATCATCATCTGGGTCTATTTTGGTAGGGAAACAACATAAAATAATGGAGACTATATAGGGAAATTTTTTACAAATTTGACTTCATTTGCTGGAAGGCGATGGAAATGACAAATCTTGGACATGTTCTTATTCTCAGTTTAGCAAAATATTTTGAGTTTCCTCTGGGTGTATTTGTTGGACCACCTTGTTTACCACATAATTGCTTTGGCCACAATTGTAGTATTATTCCCAAACAAAGTAGACCCAGGGGATAAGATATTTACCTACATATTGATCTATCTTTTTTATCAGTTGATTTAGTG
The DNA here is from genome assembly GCA_026167975.1 of Phrynosoma blainvillii. Classification (NCBI taxonomy): domain Eukaryota; kingdom Metazoa; phylum Chordata; class Lepidosauria; order Squamata; family Phrynosomatidae; genus Phrynosoma; species Phrynosoma blainvillii. Next base: position 10,987,888 of record JANUYF010000004.1, read on the forward strand.
TGTTAACTCTCAGTGGGATTAATCAATAGTATTCAGGGCATTATTTCAGACAATTGTCACTAGTGTATCTTGAAAATATCTGTTTTTCATTCTTTTAGATGCTGAACAATCCCGAAAAGATAGCAGAGCAGATCAGCAAAGACCTTGCTTGGCTTTGCTCTCATCTTTTGACCCTCTGGACCCAGTTTTTGGAGGTTGTAACCTTGCATCCTGATGTCACAGCCTATCTTGTTCAGGAGCACCACACTCTAAGGGTAACAATGTCCAGTAATACTAAGGAAAAAATGATTTATTCAGGGGTTAGTATGTAGAGAGATATAGCACCTTTGAGATTTAAGGGCCTATACAGAATGCCAGAAATAATCCAGCTTGAGACTACTTTAACTGTCCTGGCTCAGTGCTAAGGAATCATGGGAACTGTAGTTTATTGTGGCACCAGAGCTCTCTGACAGAGAAGGCTCAATGTCTCAGAAAAAAAAAAAAAAAAACTACAGTTCCCATGATTCTCTAGCACTGAGCCAGGACAGTTAAAATGGTCTCAAGATGGATTATTTCTGGCAGTCCATACAGGCCTGAAAAAAAGAACTTGGCAGCATGAGCTTTCATAGACTTCAGTCTGCTTCTTCAGATGCTTTTGGTGGAGTAGAAGCCAAGGACAGACAATCCACATTCAAAATCCTTTGTATATGCAAATGAAATAGCAAAGGATTTTGAATGTGAATGAACATTCTCACATACCAAGGGCATATATATGACTATCCCTGGCTTCCACTCACCAAAAGCATCTGAAGAAGTAGACTGAAATCTATGGGCCTCTGCAGATGGGTGGCCATGGGCCGCCCCGAGAAGCTGCGGATTGGGGCCAAGGCTGCCACATGCCTGGGCCCCAATCCACTCTTTTTCCAGCCCTGGAAGGAGCACTAAAATAGCACTGCTTCCGCAAGATGCGGAAAGGGCACTGTAAGAGGCAGCGCGTGCCTCTTTGGCGTCTCTTCCGGCTCAGTGTGTCTGGATGCTAAGCCAGAAGGATGTCATCGGAGCACCCATCATGTGCAATGAGGGGCGCGCCGATGATGTCTGCAGGAAGGGGTTGGGGTGTCTGGTGTCCAGCTGCCCCTCCCCTTCCTGGAATTGAAGACGGTGCTTTGTGCCATCTGCAAAGGGGGAATGAAAGCTCATGCTGCCAACTTCTTTCTTTCATTTAGTCCCAACGTTGCTAAAAGATTTCTCTACATACTGATTCTACAGACTAACACGGCTATATCTTTGAATTCGTCTTATTCAGGGGTTGTTTATCATACAACCAGTTAGCAAGCAATATCTGGTGAAATTTTCTATTCTACCCCCTTAAAGGTCCCAGAGCCCTCTCTAGTTTTCAGCCTGGCAATTCTACAATAATTGCATTTAAAAATATATATGAATAGAATGAGGAGTTACTACTGTTCAGATTAACCATCCATTTCAACCTTGCTTGGGTGCAAAGCAGCCAACTTTAATACTATTTAAGTAATGGTAGATTGAATGGGGTTCAAAAAATTTATGGAAAATGTTATTAGTGTTTTTAGGTAATTTTGGAGGGGATGTCTGGAAAAGAAAAAATGTGTTTACTTATTGAAACAGCCCTGTGAGTATTTCAGAAAGCATTGCCCTGACATGAAAGTGGCTTGGTTTGCTCTTAGTGATGAGCTCAGAGATTGGCTGAATAGCATATTTAACACCATCTCATCTATTTTGTCAGTTTTCAGCTGAAACACTTTCAATCAATCAAACTGACATATCTGTTGACTTACTAAATTCCAATTTATTCAGTCAGTCTGCTCTAGTTGGAACTAATAATTGAACTTAGGCCCTAGAACAAGAAAATAATCCAATGATTTTCACTGTACTGAGGACTCAACTTCCAAAAGTTCTAGATTATTTAGAGCAGGGGTAGGCAACCTTTCCCCTTTAAGGGCCGAGGGACTTCAGCTTCCAGAATCCCAGGAGCTATTGGCCAACATGGGACTATTGGCCAACATGGCTGAGGCTTCTGGGAGCTGAAGTCCCTCGGCCCTTAAAGGGGAAAGGTTGCCTACCCCTGATTTAGAGCCTGCGTTTGTACCCCTGCAAGGCCACAGAACTTGTGGAGAGGGGTATATCAGCTCCATTGGGTTCCCTTTATTGTCATTCCTGAAAGAAGAGTTGGCATGGTCTGTGTCCAGTTATTCATATGGTGCATCTACACTGTAGAAAGAAGGCACTTTGACACCACTTTAACTGTCATGGCTCCGTCCTACAAAGTCCCAGGAATTATAGTTTTGTGAGCACCAGTACTCTTTGAGAGAAGGCTATAGCCACCAAGGCAGCCAATGAAAGAAGATTTCATCAGGGAGGTGGACCTTGGTAGGCTGAGAAGGTTTTCCTTCTCACCCACCAGAGGAATGTGAAATATTCCCCTTTGACATCTCAGCTCCACTGAAGTTGTGACAGGGTCCCTTCACCCACCCACCCTGTATGTAAAAAAGGAGCTCTTGGTATACACTTGTCCTAGACTACAGCCAGCCTCAGTCCCAATAGCTGCTGCTAGGGATGGTGAGAATGAGCAACAAACAGCAAAGCCAGCTACAAACCTTCCTGTAATCAAAGCACAAACAAAGCAGAGTTCAGAATTCGAAGTAGTCAGTCGGTCTAAGGTCAGGGCAGGCAGCAAGCAACAGAAGTCCAGTCCAGTCCGAGGTCAAGGCAACAGGGTTTCACAAGGCAAGAGGCACAAAGCAGGAAACAAGGAGCCACACTGACCATAGTCTCACAAAGAAGCTACAATAAGTCTTGGTACTGAGGAAGCCTTTTGCAGATGTTTAAATAGCCAAATCCTACCTCAGTGCCAGCTGAGGCTTGTTGAGCAGCCGCTTCTCGGACAGCCTCTTGGACCTGCGAACGCCAGCACTCTCAGTTCTCCTCTGCCTAAAGGAAGGTACTGGACCTGCTGTATCTTCCTGATTCTCCCCACTAGGCAGCTGAGCCTCCATAGGAGTAGCACTATGACCTGGCTGCTCTGGGGCTGGGAGAACACGGCTTGGCTCAGGCAGAGCAGAATGAGAGCCAGGTGGAGCCTGTATCTCTTCCTTCTCTGGAGGAGACCCATCCTCCTCCTCATCCTCTGAGTCCTCCTCATGGCTGGCCATGACAACACTGCAGTTATTAGTTTAGTTTTATATATCATAATTCTTAAGTGCTGGACCATTGGGGTGGATCCATTTTAGAGAGAATGGAACCACCAACAGATCTTGAAGGGAGGCATTTATGAGACATGGCCAGTTTTGGTACTACTGGCTTACTTCACCCCAGATATCAAGGGAGCCACACAGTCACCTTTATGCATGTGGAAGTCCTTAGTCTGCCATCTCTGGGTTGGTACTAAAGGCAGGTAAATTGGAAGTGATGTCTTCAATAGTGAGTAAATTGTCCATTCCTAAGGCTGTTCCAAGACATATTTGCTGCTGTAACCAAAAAAAGTTGTGGCCTTTTCTTTAGCTTCAAGAAATGTGATTTCTGTGTTAGAGAGATCGTCCTTACTGTTCTCTCTACTCTCCTTTATCACCAGCAGTGGCATTAGTTGCAATAGATTTGATATTTTTTTGGGGGGGGGGGTGGGTGGGCATTTGCTTTGTTTTGATAATGCTATGCATTGTATCATGTTCCTGTCCTCCAGGTAAGAAGATTCTCAGAAGCTTTCTTTTATGCTGAGCATCAAAAGTTTGCTGCATTGACTTTCCAGGAAAGCCTGTACGTACTTTGTATGTATTGGTTCCATAATCATATTATGATAACTAATGTTGATTCATCGTACTACAGCATCCCTCCATGTTCACAGATTCTTTATTCATGAATTCAAGCATCCACTTCTTGAAAATATTCAATATATATATATATATATATATGTATGTATGTATGTATATATATATATATATTCCAAAAAGCAAACTTTGATTTTGCTTTATATAAGGAACACTATTTCACTACACTATTGTATTTAATAGGACACAAGCATTCATGGCTTTTGGTATCCATGGTGGTCCTGGATGCAAATCCCAGTGGATACCAAGGACACACTGTATCTTTATAACTAATTTGGCATTATAATATTTTGTATATTTTTTTCCCTTTTAAAAATTAAATTTTGCCTGATGGGTATTTCTTTCTAATGCAGTGGTCATCTGCAGTATAGCAGAAGAGAGTACATTTATTTGTATCTTGTTTGTGCCAACATGCAATCTCTTTTCTAGCACTCATTTTTATTTGTATCAGGGTCACTGATAGATTAAGCATTTGAGAATATCAATCTTATTGATAGAAGATCAGTATTGTGTTGTGGTTTGAGTGTTGGACTAGGGCTGCTGCAACACTGCAAAGATAAAACAGCTTGACACCATTTCAACTGCCATGACTCAATGCTGTGGGATTCTGGGATTTATAATTTTGTGAGATATTTAGCCTTCTCTTTCAGAAAGCCCTGTTGTCCCACCAAACTACAAACCCCAGAATTCCATAGCATTGAACCATAGCAATTAAAGTGGGAACAAACTGATTCATTTCTGCAGTGTTGCAGCAGCCTAGGACTCCAGGAGACCAGGGTTGGAATCCTCACTTAACCATAGAAACCAATTGGGTGACCTTGGTCAAGTCACATTCTTTGAGTTCCCAGTGACTCCTATGGATTGTGTCTAGTATAGATGGCATAAGCAAGAGAATTTAGATCTGTATCTTCTAAAATAAAGATCTATGTCCTTTTGCTAGTCCTAACAAGAGCATACCCACCGTGTTAATGAAACATGCATAAATGCTGATTTACCAAGTTCCCATTGATTCAGTGATCAGTAATAGGAATCTTAAGATAAGTAATAGGAATTTGATAGTTAAGATCAGCATTAGGCCAAAGTTTTATTTACTCTCTGGAAGCATGCACAAATATAGTGATCTCTAGTGAATGGAGATGCTTGTAGCAACTTAAGTCAAGTGCACCTGAATCTTCTTGACTACTAGTCAACTAAGGGGGATGTAGACATTACATTAATTCTGAAAAATGTCACATTCTCCAAAAGTTAATATAAGATTTTCCCCTTATCTTCTTGCAAATAGTATCCAGAGTCACAGCCAGGTTTCATCAGATGTCCGAAATTCTGAGTACCTCACCAGCATGCCACCTTTGCCTGTAGAGTGCCTTGACATAGATGGAGACTGGAGCACATTACCCATTATCTTTGAAGATCGATATGTAGATTTCCCCTACAAAGGTGGGTAATATGTATCACTAGGTCTGTAGAACTTTGAAGTTGGGAAGGGAAATAATCTTCAAAAATATTCAAAAAATGTTTGTTTGTTTTTCCCTTTTAAAAGTCTAATGAGGAGTCCTAGATGAGTAAGAATCTTTGAAGTTTGGGACTTCTTTGGAATATTTATTTATTTATTTATTTATTTTCTATTCCACCTTTCTCTGCAAAGGGACCCAAGGCAGCTCACAAATAAAATTCTAAAAAACAATATCACAATAAAACAATTAAAATCATCAGCTAAAAACAATATAAAATACAAACATTAAAACCCCAATACTCATATAAAATCCATCCCATAATTTGCATTATGCATCAAAAGCCCTTTGGTTTTTTACCAACACAGCTTTTTTTATGCATATGGTTGCACATTTTTGGCCACAACATAACGCTGTATTCAGTTCACAGTTGCATGAGAGAAGTGCCCCAAGTATAACCATGAAGTTTTACATTCTTGGATAGTACATAACTGTTTGCCAATGCCTTCAGTGTGTACCGCTTGATTTTCTAGGACTGAGGAACCAGCCATTTTGTACCCTTTGTTACATAATGGGACAATAAGTAAACATATTTACACATTGCACAATGTCAGTATTCAACACAAGAATGGTTTAGTGCAGTATCCACAATTATCCCCCTTTGCAGATAGTGCTTTGCACTGTCTTGGAGGCAAGGAAGGGGAGGGGCAGCCTCACGCTGGGCGCCCCAACCCCTTCCTGAGGACGTAATCGGAGGGCCTGCCCTTCCACATGACAGGCGCTCCGATTACATCCTTCCAGCTCAGCATCCATGGCAGCTCTTCAGGCACCCCTTTCATGGCTTGTGGAAGGAGCACTGTTTTAGTGCTCCTTTCCCAGGCAGCAAAAGGGAGGATCGAGGCCGAGGCATGGGGCAGCCTTGGCCTCAATCTGCCACTTCCCAGGGCGGCCCATGGCCGCCTGTCTCCATCCCCCCTCTGTGAGTGAAGTTTCACACTATGCAAGCACAGTGTTAGATCTTGGCCATCATGCAAAATACAATTTGATTTGTACAAAAAAATATTCAATTTCTTTTTAAAATAAAAAGATTTCTGACACAAGGGCTGTTCTGCATGTCCATATGCTGTCACCAGCTGACTACTAAACCAAAATGTGGTTTATCACCAGGCAAAAGCATTCATGGAAACTTATTTGCTGATGGGACCAGCAACATTTCTCAATATTTCTTGGAAATATTTGGGAATTTATGTACACTAACATTTGAGTTTAGGGTCAGGCTTTGATTTTACTGATATAAACATATTCTGTGAGGTCCAAAAGACACTGCAGAATTAATCCAGTTTGATACCTCTTTAACTGCCCTGGCTCAGTGCTAGAGAATCCTGGGAATTGTACTTTATTGTGGCACCAGAGCTATCTGACAGAGAAGGCTAAATATCTCACAAAACTACAGTTCCCTGAATTCCCTAGCATTCAGCCAGGGCAGTTAAAGCAGTCTCAAACTGGATTATTTCTGCAGTGTGTTTTGGACCTATAAAACTGTAGTGTGGGGGTTTTATGCTTATTTTTCTTTCTTTTTCAGTTCAGGACTTAGACATTTTGTCAAATTTTGTGACTTCTGCTGTGGATAGTTTGCAAGTGGACATAGATAAAAATGGAGAGCCTTCTTCAAACAATGACACTGCTTTAGCAAAGGAGGACTTCAAGAATGATGCTCCATTCATCATCCATACAGATAGGATAAATGGGAAACCAATGTACACTCACAATTATCCAGAAGAAGATTGTTCTGTGATCAAGAATTTCAAAGATCACTCTGTGATTCAGGTACATGCACTGAATGGAGCTGACCAGTCACATGAAAATGAAGCCAAACAAGTAAGCAGTGATTTGCAATCAGATTTCCTAAAAGATTCTTCAAAAGACCTTAACATACCAATGGAATTATCAAAAAACAACAATAGACACAAAACAGAGGTGGAATATTTGGACATGGACTCTTTGGGTAATAGTGCCCACCAAAGAGGACCAATGCTAGTCAAGACTTCCATATATGACAGTGGCACATATGAACACCACAAACTTGTAGACAGGACTGTTTTGAGCCAAGAAGTTAAAAGAGATCATTGTGGATCTACTGACAAACTCACATCAGATGAACAGAATGGCCATGAGAAACAATTTCATCAGGGTTATCATTCAATATTGCCTGTTTTGGGAGGCTTTGATGTAAATGATCATTTTGGCTTACAGAACAAAATAAAAGATGTTGAGAGTGTCCAATCTTTTCAGAAGGAGGAGAGAGTGCAAGATTGTGAAGAATTTAGCTCCAGGTCAGGGGTCATTAAGAGATCTTCATCCCTAATTTCAGATTCAGGAATTGAAAGTGAGCCTAGTTCCATGGCTTGGTCTGATGCAAGGAGCAAGGCCCTGGAATTGCCCAGTGACCGGGAGATTCTTCACCAGCTTGTCAGAAGGCACACAATCCATCGAAACTCTCTAGAGGGCAGACACACTGAAAGCAATACAAGTTTGCCAAGTGGCATACAAGCCTCACTCACATCAATTAGCTCCTTGCCATATGAGGAGGAAGAGCGGGAGGTGGAACCCAATAAGCTGACAAAATCTATCTCTGCTCCTCAGATCAGTAGCCCCGAGGAGACTATGGAAAACATGGATCTAACCAGACCTACTAAAACCATCTCAGACATTGTTAAGGGGTCCTATGTGGAAACAGGGTATGCCAGCATAGCCATAATGGAAAGTATCTCCACTTGTCAGAATGGTGGAGGAAATGAAGATGCACCACTATCCCTTGCTACAATGGAGCATTCCAAATCTGCCTTTGAACAAAATGTTGACAGTTGTCAATTCCCAGAAGTATTTGAAGATGCTTCAGAGGTGGAATGTAGTTTGGAAACTGCAGCAGAAACTGTTTCCCTAAGCCAAAATCATGATCCAAATGTCAAAGCAGAATATCAGTTGCCAAACAGAAAAGAGGAGGACAACTTAGGAAGGGCAAATGTCTACTTAGATACAAATACAACTCTTCTCAATGAATACACTAATGAAGCAAATTTGCACAAAGGCTGCAGGTTGTATTCCATAGATGCTGAAACATTCTCAGACTGTGAGACCCATGTACGAGACCTTAGCCATACCATGCCTGTTTCATCAGTGGTGGTATCAGGATCGATCCCCACACAGAGGTCCTGTGGTAGCCCATTTGTCAATGCCAAGACAGCAGCAGGTAGTGCAGAAATCCACAATTTACAAGAAATTGAACTGGATAATAGATCTGAGTGTGGAACCTCTTGTGCTGCATTGGAAAAGAGAGAGTTCCATACTGTATCATCAAAAAGTACAGGATTCCATTTGGTGGCGCCAGAGACACTGGTCCTTGAGAGCAAAAAGGCCATTGAAGGAGTCAATTTATCTGTTTCTTGCACAGCCACCTGTCTTCCTTTTTCTTCTGTTCTCAAAGAGAGCCCACCAACAGCAGGGTTCTCCTCCAAACAGGTTACCTCTCCTATTACACATCAACCAATGGGTTCCTTTGGGGTCATTTCCTATGAGTCCAGTGATGTGGATGAGGAGATCAATGAAAGAATGATAAGGTAAGGAAGTATATGTTTGTTTGTTTTAATAATTATATGTTATCTTTCTGCATGATAATAACCCTCTTAGTTGGGATTCAGTAATGGGAACCATTACATAATAACTAAGGATGAAGAAATTTGTAAAATTAATTCAGTCATATTACAGAATGCCTGAACAGGGGTGACTGAACAGGAGACTTGTGCAGGGAGGTACTCAATTTAAGAACCTGAATGGGGTTTGTGCCAAGATAAGAATATCTGAATTTTAGATATTTCCCCAGCAACTGATATAATTAGCCGTCCAGGGGGGTGGCGCTGAGGAGATTCCTTGCGGATATCATCAGCACATCCTTCAGGGAGGGACATATACCATCTTGTCTGAAGGAAGCGGCTGTTAGGCCGCTTCTAAAGAAACCCTCCCTTGATTCCCTGGACATGAATAATTATAGGCCAGTGTCCTTAGTTCTATTCTTGAGCAAGGTTATCAAGAGAGCAGTTGCTCTTCAACTCCAGGTGGTCTTGGATGAAACCGATTACACCCATTTCAAACCGGCTTTAGGACAGGCTTTGGGGTTGAGACTGCCATGGTTGCTTTGACCAACGATCTGCGTCTGAGCATCGACAGGGGTAGTGTGACCCTGTTGGTGCTCTTAGACCTCTCAGTGGCTTTTGATACAATAGATCACGGCATCCTCTTGGGCTGCCTGAGGGGGTTAGGTATTGGGGGCACTGCTCTGCAGTGGTTCCGGTCCTTCCTCTCGGGTAGGTCCCAGAGGGTGCTGCTCGGGGACTGTAGTTCCAGCAAGAGGGAGCTCACTTGTGGGGTCCCTCAGAGAGCTCTTTTGTCCCCAATGTTATTCAACATCTATATGAAGCTGCTGGGTGAGGTTACAGAGTTATGGTGCTGTATGACACCCAAATCTATTTCTCCGTGTCTCCTTCGTCAGTCTCGAATTCCAATGGCATCTCCTCTCTCAATGAATGTCTTCAAGCGGTAATGGGCTGGATGAGGAAAAACAGATTGAAACTGAATCCAGACAAGACGGAGGTGCTCACGGTAGTGGCCCCGAAACCAAGAATCGGGTTGCAACCTCCAGTCCTGGATGGGGTCACACTCTCCTCCAGTGACTGTGTTCGCAGCTTGGGGGTGCTCCTTGACTCGTTGCTCCTGATGACTAATCAGGTTAATGTGACGGTCAGGAGAGCCTGTTATCAGCTCCGGCTGATTCGCCAGCTGCGCCCTTTTCTGGAAGTAAGGGATCTCGAGACTGTTGTGCACGCACTGGTAACCTCTTGCCTCGACTTCTGTAATGCGCTCTACATGGGGCTACCCTTGTGCCTGGTTTGGAAGCTACAGTTAGTTCAAAATATGGCAGCCAGGCTTGTTTCAGGAACATCTAGGAGGAACCACATCACTCCAGTTTTGAGGTCCCTCCACTGGCTGCCTATTGGCTTCCAGGCCCAGTACAAGGTGTTGGTTATTACCTTTAAAGCCCTAAATGGCTTGGGTCCAAGCTATATCAGAGACCGCCTCCTCCCGTATAATCCTCCCCGCGCACTCCAGTCCTCTGGGAGGAATTTCTTAGAGCCCCAAAGATTGAGGCTATCTGCTACCTCCCAGAGGGCCTTTTCTGTCATCGCCCCCAGGCTCTGGAATGGCCTGCTGGACGAGATCTGTCAATTAACATATTTGGACAGTTTAAAAAGGCTGTCAAGATGGATCTCTTCCGGCAGGCCTTTCCGGACTAAAATTCCCCGGCCCCAGGCTGTCCCCTCTTCCCTCTGCAACACTATTTAAACCCTCGTTCCCCTCGTAATCTAACTACGGGGTAATGTGGTACGGGGTAATTTTAGTTATTTTAATCCTTATAATTTCTTGTTAATTTGTTAATGGAATTTTATTTATGCTATTGTTTAATAATGTTTTAAGGGGGGGAAGGGATATCTTGTTTATTGTAATTTGTGTTTTATGCTGTAAACCGCCCGGATTGGGTTACCATTGGGCGGTATATAAATAAATTATATTATTATTATTATTATTATTATTATTATTATTATTATACTGGCAGAAATCCCCTTGCCCCATATTTGGTGATAGCATAAGGCTCTTGTCAAGTGCCCAGTTCAACCTGTGATTTATTAGTGTATTCTCCAGTTTTTATCAGGCCAAAGAAAAATTTAAAAAGGAACTGAAGACTGAAGGATATTTGTACAGTGATTTATCTGTACTAGCTTCTGATGTCCCATATTTTCCACCAGAGGAAGAGGAAGAAAATTTGGAAGATGGGATTCACCTAGTGGTCTGTGTTCATGGGCTGGATGGTAAGGACCAAGACAGATATGAAAATACTTGGCTTTCTGAGTGTGTGATAACCAGCGGATATAGCACCATGGGCAGCATGCTTCTCATGGTATCATGGTTACAGTGTGCCTAGGCCCAACTGCCACTGCTCTGATCACTGAGTGGAAGAAGAGCAGCCAGCACCTTCTAGACCTAATTCCCTCCCTCACTGCCATTCACTTTTTCTTGCGTGTTATATCTTATTTAGATTGCAAACCTGAGGGCAGGGAACTGTTAAATGAACAGTTTGTGATTCTAGGAGCCTTTTTGGCTGAAGGGTCAAATATAAATATGCTGAAACCATAGATAAACCACTACTTGAAACCTTTGTAGGGATCCTACTAGATATGTAGAATTTCATGTTGACCACTTAGAAACATATAATCTGGGTTGGGGTGTGGATTTCAGGAGAAGGTTCTGAAGGACAGGGGGCTCTAGGAAACAGGGCATTATGAAGGGTTCTCACTTGAGGTTTGATGAGTCTGGGGTATTCCTTTTATAATTCAGAATGTGTGATATGGAAGTATAGGTTGGGCTAAATATTAGGTATTTCTGCCATGGAAACAGTATTTCCTGTCACAGTGGTAGGTATCAGGAAAAAAGTCTAATGATGTTGACTGTAGGAAGAAAAAAAAGCACACCCCGTCCCTTCTGTGAGAGCAACAAGTGTGGATTTGGCCAAAGGAGGGATGATGGGTAGATGATGTCCTTCAAAATGGAATCTATGACTTAGGAAAGTGTTGTGTTGTTTTCCAAGGTAATAGTGCAGACCTGCGGCTGGTAAAAACTTTCATTGAGCTGGGTCTCCCTGGAGGAAAGCTTGACTTCCTGATGTCAGAAAGGAACCAGGTAGATTATTTTCTTTAAAGATTTGTAGTCAATATCCATTTCTTGTAATCATCCATTCAACACGTTTGACTTAAAAATATTGGTTAGTTCCAAAGATGGTGGTGGTGTGAGGATGATGATGATGTTTTGTTGTTGTTGGATGTCAAGGTCCAAAACATACTGCAGAAATCATCCAATCTGAGACTGCTTTAACTGCCCTGGCTCAGTGCTAGGGACTCCTGGGAATTGTAATTTATTCTGGAACCTGGGCTCTGTGACAGAGAAGGCTAAATGTTTCACAAAACTACAGTTCCCAGAAATCCCTAGTATTGAGCTAGGGCAGTTAAAGCAGTCTTAAAATGGATTATTTCTGCAGTGTGCTTTGGATCCAAGTTAGTTTTGACTTATGATGACCCTATAAATGAAAGGCTTCAAATAGTCATAGTCAACAACAGTTCTGTTCAAGTCTTGCAAACTGTGGATTCTTTTATTGAGTCAATTAAATTACAATGGGGTCTTCACCCCCCCGCCCCAACTGTCTCCTACTTTAATTATCATTATTATATTTTCCAATTAATCATGTTGTCTTATAAATTGTGGTATTTAGGGGGAATTAGACTGAGAGGGTTAAGACTAATAACCCTTTTTGATATGCCACTTCCCACAATGGCCAACCTGGTATCTCTGTGGATACCAGAAGCAGTGAATGCTCTTACTAGATCCCATCCTCTGAAAGACCAGGCCCTCATTTTTCAGGGTATTTTATATTGTATTATATATTATATTTTTGGGCCAGGGAGAATGGGGACAGAAAAATGGCTTTCAAATGTTTTAAAGATCTTTATATAGTTTTATTTTATTGTTTTATTGCTTTTTATTATTCTTAACTGTTACAGTATGGACTGCTTTTAAGTGCTTTTATCTTTTTAATTGCATTTTATTCTTTTAATGAGTGATGTCATTTAATATTATAGTAGTTTAGTTCTATGCCCACTTTTGTAGGTTTTTAATTGTTCTTTTCATTTGTAAGCTTTGTGTCCCAATTTTGGGAAAAAGCATGATACAGATGATGATGATGATGATGATGATGCCACTTTATGTGTTTTCATTCATTCATTCATTTTGACTATTTATACCCTGCTCTTCTGTCACAAAAGCTTTCACAGCAGCTTACAAATTCAAGCTGGTTCTTTGTAAATGACGTGTAGTACTGTCGATACTAAATTTCAGAGAAAATAAGTAATTAACAATGCAATCAGGCAGGCGTCTATATTGCATTGACTAGCATGTTTAGTAGATGAGAAATTGCAAATTGGATGTGTTCATGTTCTTTCTATGTCTCTCTTTTTCTTTAGTGCAATTAGTGAGAGGTATTTTTTTCTCAGCTGCACATACAGAACAAACAAACAAAAACCCCAACAACAAACAAAACAAAAAAACATTACTTACTGGATATGTTTCTCTTGCATCTCTGCCCCAGCATTTGATGATTACTTTCCTGGCATCTCATTAGTTTTGAATCTGATGCACAGCCTACTAGATTAGAAAACAGTACAGTTTCCTACAAGAAAGGGAAACATTTGTCATCCTGATCCTTGATGTATTTGATTCTTCCATTCTTTACTTTTGACTTCTAACACACAAGAGTATCCAGCTAAAATTGTAAGTTAAGCAGATCAGTGGACCCCCTCTGATCACTAAATAGCTGTCAAACAGGATATGGAATATTGTTATCGCAATCCAGTTTGGTGGTAGCTTTGTTATGGTCAACAGTATCGGCCATCTGGCTGTAGAATACTGCAAATGTAGCTGTACTTTCATCGGAAATGGGAGGTAAAATATGCACAAGAAAAGGTGGGAGACTGACACCATCCTCTCTCCTCCATAGACAGATACATTTGCAGACTTTGATACAATGACTGACCGTTTGCTGGATGAGATTATTCAGCACATTCAGTTGTACAACTTGTCGATATCGCGAATAAGGTAAAAAGAAGTATCTCTTTTTTTCTTATTGTAAAAATGAATAAGTCATTGTGAAAGCCTCTGACTCAGATAGATACTTTTTGGATGGACACTTTTTGATACAGGATCATGCTTATTGTTCTTGAAACTAATGGCAACAGTTTTACGTGGTGACCTATAAAGCCCTATATAACACAGGTCCAGGCTGTCTGGTGGACCATATCTCCATGGATAGCCATACTCAAGCCCTGAGATCATCAGGAAAGGCCCTTCTCTTGGTTCCACCACTTCACAAGCATGCTTGGTGGGGATGTGAGAGAAGGCCTTCTTGGTGGTTGCCCCTACACTCTCAAACATCTTCCCATGGAGGCCAAAATGACCCCTCCCTACTGTCCTTCTGTTGGTGGGCAAAACCTTTTTTTATTATTTTAACAGGCTTTTAATAAAGGTTTTAAAGAATGGGTTAGGGGTGCTATATTATTTAAAATTCAATTATTTAATAAAGCTTTTTAAATATTTCTAATTACATTTTATTCTTTTAACTAGAGATTTGAAGTGTTTTAATATTGTGACCAGTTTAATTCAATTTTAATGTTCACTTTTTGTATGTTTTTGACTCTGTTGCTCTTTTAAACTGCAAAATGCTTTGAATCCCAATTTTGGAGAAAGGAAGAATACAGATATTTTTTTTTAAACCTCTATATTCTGAATAAACAGTGGTGTTGTTCAGCCAGTTTGCAACAGTTTGCACCAGTTTGCTGGAAGTGATTGTTAAAATTGTTGAAAGATATGGAAATTAAAGAAGTAAAAAGGGGAGCCAAGAGTAGCAAAGGGGTGGAGGAGGAAGAGACTGGAGTGGATGAGGAAGACAGAGAGTAAAAGGGTCCGAATCCTCCATAGCCAAGGGCAAAAGCTGGGGAAGCACATGCTGAGTGCCACATTGTCCAGTGTGGATGTTATTGAGGGGCTTCAAAAAACATCAGCCAGCCATAGGGTTGGATAAGAAACATTGGCCTGGTCTACATGAGCCCATTCCACACACCCCTCAGTTCTGGAACCATACTGTTCAAACTATGCACATCCCAAATCCTAGTTCTGATATAAAGAGATCTTGTAGCAGCTTTGTCTCAAAGATGCTACAAGATCTCTTTACATACTGATTCTACAGACTAAGGGTCTCTGCAGACCAGCCCAAAGGGCCAGCCCAGAGGCAGAGATGGGGTGGGGCAGCTGTATGCCAGCCCCCCCCCCCAACCCCACGCTGATGCTGTTCTGACACCACACATCATTACGCATGGCACGCGGCATCAGGATGCCCTTCCAGCACAGTGTTCAAACATGTGCTCTGAAAAGGGCACTGAAGAGCTGCAGCATTTTGCCACTCTTTTCAGGATGGAAAAAAGGGAGGATCGGGGCCCTGGTGTGGGGTTGCCACGGCCCCGATCCATCACTTCCTGGGGTGGCCCAGAGCCACCCATCTGCAGTGCCCCTAACACAGCTATATCTTTGAATCCTAGTTCTGATGTGAGCTCTCTGAACAATGTCTGGCACATTCTGCATCACAACTGAGCTATAGTAGCCTTAACAAAAGTGTAAAAAATATATGTGTTGTTCTGGACCTTCTGGGTGGTTCTGGAGCCTTCCGTTCCCATGCTGCAAAGGTTGTATGCACAGGTGTCTCACTGGGCCACTCAGTGCATCTACCCTGACACAGTTCACTTTTTCTGAGGTCAGAACAAGGCATTCAATTGAGACCATCTCTGGGTGCCTGGCCAATGTAAAAGCTACTGCCAACTTAGTACTGCATACTAAGACTAACCTTGCTTAGCTTCCAAGATTAGACAGGATCTGGTGCCTCTTTAGGATATTTAGGCCACTTTGAATGACACAGTAAATATTTATTTATTTATTTATTTATTTTCCAAAGAAATATGGGACTAAAGAGGTTGGGGAATGAATTAGGATGACAAAATCTCTGCTAAATAGCACAGTTAATTTACTAGACAGAAATTCGATATTGAACAGATATAATTGTGATTACATCATTTTCTATTTCTGCAGTTTTATTGGTCACTCCCTTGGTAACGTCATCATCCGATCGGTATTAACCCGGCCCAGGTTTCGGTATTACCTCAACAAGCTACATACTTTCTTGTCTCTTTCTGGGCCTCACTTAGGAACACTGTACAACAACAGTACTTTAGTTAGTACAGGTAAGAGCTGCTGGCAAAATTTTCTGAGTTGCTCTGGAAAGAACTGAGACAGGAGTGTTCTTCACAATCCTTTTTATAGAAATGTCCCTTATGTAAACAAATTGGGTTTTCTCTTGTTGCAGTGGCGACTGAATAGATTACAGTAAGGGTTTTAAAATGTGTTACTCTAACCTCTGCCTATGATCAATAAAAGCTATCTGATTAGTATGCCCTTTTAAAAAAAGGCTATGAGCAATAAAACTTTTGGAACAACGGATTAGAATCTTTGAAAATATCTAAATAATTAAAACTGGTTTTGAAAAAAATATAAAATTGATTTCTTCTTATCAGCTTCTTGGAGTTTTGTCACATATTTGCCTTTAGAAACTAACACATATCAATTATCATTCCAGGACTGTGGCTGATGCAGAAGCTCAAAAAATCTGGGTCACTGTTGCAGCTGACCTTCAGAGACAATACCGATCTGCGGAAGTGTTTCCTGTATCAGCTCAGCCAAAAAACAGGTGCGTGAGATTGTATTCAAATCAAAAACATTGAAATTAACAACATTAACAATGGATATCATTCGGGCAATTGCCACTTTGCATGCTATGATTTCCCAAGGCTTTTCTACACTGGTGAAAAATACCACATTCATCCTGAAGCCAGTGCTGGCAGTCCTGAAAACGTATAGCTACTTTGGGGGAGGATCCATGTTTCTCTAGTGTTAATGCAAATTTACTCCAGACTAAATCTGGGGAAAATCCTGGTGTTTCCTGGAAACCCAAGAGGGATCTTGGGTTCTTTTGGCATGTGGATAGTTGGATTAGGTCTAGTTCAGCCTGATCCATGGCTAAGTGGAGATTCAAACTTTAACCTTTAGAATTGTTGTCCAATGCTCAATGCTATATCACATTATATTTTATTATTATTATTTTTTCAAACAAAGTTCAAAAGTGTGTGTGTGGGGGGGGATAATCAAACATGTGCAAAAACTTTCTTCTTCATATCGAAGAGGGGAACAAATTGGAAGTTATTAGTTCTTGCATGTGTGAATGAAATAAGCAAAGGTTTACATCCCTCTTCACCATTAGAGCATGCTGAACAAGAGTTCTGGCTAATTATTATGCTGAGAACATTGGATATCTGCTTGTTTCTTTCTGTCAAGAGTGAACATTTAACATCATTTACAACACAGGAGTAGTATAAATCTATTGCCACAATAAATTGGTTCCTTCTCTCCTCTTTGAAGACGCATGATAAATGCAGGGGTGGTAACTGTCAAAGGTTAAGGGCCTTAGTGCCCCTGTGAGAGACCTTGGAGGGATGTATCTCCACCACAAAAATCAACTTTTTCCACTTCAAATGCTCCAAATTGCCTTCTAGGGATGTGGGGGTATTGTCTTCATTTTTTATGGCCACTGTAGACCACCATAGGCCCAGGAGAGGCTTAAAAAATCCCAAAACCCATTCCTGATCACTTTTTGAGCAAAAGTCCTATCCTAAATCTAAAATGGCCCATTCCTTCATAGTGGCCCACTTGCACACAAATACTTTGCCCATCCACCTAATATGTGTCCTCTTGGGAAATGTGAGAGAAAGTACTGGACCTCCCAAGCAGAGCTACCAAATTGGTGAGACAGAAACTGAACAGCACCCAATCTCACATCTACCCACACACTCTACAGGGTGTATAGCAGAGAGGGGGGAAAAATCAGCCTTCTTTGCAAAACATATAAAAATAATTTTGCTTAGAATGACTCGTTCATAATCAAATACATGGTTTTGTAGAGGAGGGAGGCCAGAAACAAAGGAAGCAGATTAGGATGATGCAGTAAAATGGTGGGTGTAGCAAAGAAAATAGGAGAACAATGCAAGCTAACAATCAGTGAGGACAGGTATGCAAAGGTTGCTAATTGTAACATCCCCTATATTCCCCTTTCCCAGGTCTCCAGTATTTCAAAAATGTTGTTCTGGTGGCCTCACCTCAAGATCGTTATGTACCATTTCACTCTGCAAGAATAGAAATGTGTAAACCTGCACTGAAAGACAGACATACAGGTATGTTTTTTCCTGAGGTTAGAGAGCCTCTATTTTATATTTTTAAAAGATTTATGATAGTTTCACAGAAAGGAGCCTAAGGTCCATTTAGCTCAGTCCTTGCCAATAAAAGAACCCAAAGGCTCAAACAAAGGAGAGGCCTTATTCTGTGTGGACCCAAAACAGATGGGCAAAAAAGAGCGGCTTCCAGCCACTTTGGGGGTGTGACATGTAGATGACACATGCCCCTGGAGTGGCCAGAAACCACTCTGAGGCCACTTAAGGTGGCCTAAAGCCACCAGCAAAAGCAGCATCAAAAATCTGCTCCTTGCCAGCAGCCTGTTTGGGACTGCTGCCCTTTGAAAGTGGGCCATGCAGACTTCCGGTGATGACAGGCAAGGTGTCCGGTCACTGAAGACACAGCTGGTCTCAGTGACTTGCCTTTTTGGGGCTTCAGAGTTGTTAAAACTCTGAAATTCCTCTCCTGGTAAGGAGAAGAAGAATCGGGGCCTGAAGTGGACTGGTTAGGTCCTCTTTGGATCAGTGGATCACGGAGGTGGCCCATGGATTCGAAGAGGGCTTGGTCGCAAGGCAGCCGAAACCCCAAATATGGTGTCCTGAGGGACTGAACTTTGCCGGCAACACAAAGCAAAGAAGAACAAAGAGCATCGGTTTTAAGACTCCAGTTTGGTGAGACCACTTTAACTTCATAAATCTGCCCTGTGGAGATTAACTATTACATTCTACACAATAATAAGAAGAAGAGGATTATAACAAATATTGATCTAGACTGTTTATAAGCCAAAGTAAAATTGCAGTAACGAAAATCATCTATAAATTTGATATTATTCTCTCCCTTTTTTGTTGATCAAATTACATTTGAAAAAGATAATTTTGGTTGTTGGACTGTTTTTTTTTTTTTTATGGACCTTTGTGGACTTTTTGGATTTCCTTTTTTTTTCTTCTCTTTTTGGGAAAAGATAACTCGGAGAGACTAGAGGAAGAGGGAGAGAAGAAGATTAATGGCAATGGACTTAAAAAAAAAAACTGAGCCAGATTCAAGACCCAAGATGGATCTAAAATAAGTTTAAAGAAGAGAACTTGGAGAATAAACCAGAGAATTTGAGGAATCTTGAGGAAAGATTTGGTAAAAGTACTAGGATAAAGTGGAAGACACTGATTGATAAGAAGAAAAATGGAGGTTGTAACTTACCAGATCTAAAGACTTATTATTATGCAAATGCATTAACTTGGATCACGGATTGGGTAAAACTAGAAAATGATAGAACACTTGCCTTAGAAGGATTTAATCTGAGATTTGGTTGGCACGCATACATGTGGTATAATAAGACAAAAGTGCATAAAGAATTTGAGCATCATTATGTCAGAAGATCATTGATAAGGATTTGGTTATATTGTAAGGAAAAATTCTACAGAAAACTACCTTTATGGGTGTCACCACAAGAAGCCTTTTTTGGAAGATGGCGAGAAGTATCTAAATGGTTGAGATATCGAGATATTTTGAACAAAACAAGGAGTGGAAGCTATGAATTAAAGCCTTTAGAGAATTTGAAAGAATTGGATAAAAATTTACATTGGTTTCCATATAAACAGCTAATGGACAGATTCAAAGCAGATGATAAGAAACTGGGATTTGAAGAGACAGACACCGAATTGGACAAAGTGATTAAGCAAAATGGAAAAAAAACTAACTTCCAAATATTATGAGACTTTACAAGCAATAGATTTGGAACAAGACTTAGTAAAAGATACGATGATTAGATGGGCCAAGGATATTGGTAGGGACATTGATTTGGAAAGTTGGGAGTGGGCAAGAATGAAGACACAAAAATTTACTAAATGTCAAGACTTGAAAGAAAACTATTTAAAAATGGAGCAACGTTGGTATCTCACCCTAGCGAAATTAGCAAAAATTTGCAGGAATGGTAATAACAGATGTTGGAAGTATAAGCAAACTACAGGGTGTTGGCTACATGTATGGTGGCATTGT
Organism: Phrynosoma blainvillii; assembly: GCA_026167975.1. Lineage (NCBI taxonomy): Eukaryota > Metazoa > Chordata > Lepidosauria > Squamata > Phrynosomatidae > Phrynosoma > Phrynosoma blainvillii. Next base: position 11,008,151 of record JANUYF010000004.1, read on the forward strand.
GACAAAGTCAGGAAGTATTGGACAACTGTTCATAAGGTAATTTGTGAAATATTTAAAATAAGATATGACATGTTACCAGAAATATATCTGTTGAATATGACAAATAAGATCCCAGTAAAAATGGAAAGGAAATATGGAAGGATATTATTGTATATGATAACTTCAGCTCGGATTACATTAGCAAAAAAATGGAAGCTAGCAGAAGTGCCCTCAACCAGTGAGTGGACTGCAAGACTTATTGAAATGATGAGTATGGACATACTCACAGCCAGACTGAACAAACAAAATGTAGAGAGTACTGAACAAGACTGGACTCCGATACTGCAATACTGTAAGAGAGAAAATTTAATTGAATAGAGATATAGACTGATGGGATATCCTAAATTAGTAAACTGACTAAATAATAGGTGAAAAGTGACTATTAAAGATCAAGATAATTAAAGCTATTGTTATAACACACAGTGGATTCAATATTTAAAATTGCATATATATGAAGACAATGAGTCAACATTGAACTAAGGTTGAGTACAAACTGGAGATACTTTGGAAGTCAATTGTAAATATTTGTATTTAATTATTGAAAAGGAAATTAATATGTTAACTTTATAGAGATGTTTGAATAGTATATGTTAATAAAATATAAATTAATAAAAAAAAAAAAAAGAAAAAAAGAAAAAAAAAAGAAAGTGGGCCATGCAGTCCCCGCGGTCCACAGCTGATTGTGGAGCGATCACAGTAAGATGCCCATCTGCTTTGCCCCTTAAATATCTATATTGAAACCCTGGATGGAATCATTTTGGGGCACTATGCAAGTATAAAAAATTCCTGTACCAGAAGTTGTGTAAGTACAGCACCTATTGGAGTTTATCATTCCACAAGTATACCTGCAGCCCCTTCTCTCACTTTTGCTTTTGTGGGTGGCGAACTGGGCATTAGAGAAATCTCAGGGCCATGATGTAAATTACACAATTACTTGTACAATAGGATCCAGCATAACATGTTGTTTTGTTGCTGTGTGCCTTGAAGTCTTTTCCTACTTATGGTGACCCTAAGCTAACCTATCATGGAGTTTTTTTTGGCAAGATTTTTTCAGATGCCTTCCCCTGAGGCTGAGAGCATGTGACTTGCCCAGGGTCACCCAGTGGGTTTCATGGCTGACCTAAGATTCAAACCCTGGTTTCCATAGTTGCAGTCTAACACTCAAAACACTACAGTATGCCGCTCTCCCAGCATAACTACACTGTTTATCTTTACATTAAAGTTAAAAGTGTCTAAGATCTCAGTCCTTGTTATGATTTTGATCCAATCAAGAGAAGATTTGGGGCAATTTAATAGTTAATAACTCATTTTAGTTATCTCAGAAGGATGCAAGGGTGAGTCAACCTTGAGCCCCTGGCTGGTATTGAACTCACAACCTTGTGGTTTGTGAGTGAGTGGCTGCAGTATAGGCATTTAACCTCTGCACACCAGGGCTCTAGTTAGCACTACCAGTAGAATCCAGGCCATATATTGCTATTACTGTTATATAATTATAGCTAGTAGTAGGGACAGTGATAGTTTTGATGGTGATGGTACTTCATTTAGCAAAAGCCATGTGTATTGAGGGTGCTGGATAACTAAACATATATAATGCAACAGTATTTCTTCAATTTTTTAAGGTCCGGTGTATGCCGAGATGATCAACAACCTTCTCCAGCCAGTCATTGGGGCCAAAGACTGCACTTTGATCCGCCATGACGTGTTTCATGCCTTGCCAAACACAGCCAACACACTCATCGGGCGGGCTGCACATATAGCAGTGTTGGATTCAGAACTCTTCCTGGAGAAATTTTTCCTTGTGGCAGGACTGAATTATTTCAAATAGTACCAAAAGCCTCAGGGAAACAAAGAAGGCCTTGTGTACAATGGCATGAGATTTCTAGGCTGAGAAAGTGTTATGTTGTTAGGAATTAATGGACGATGCCAGTGGCAAGGTGGGACACAGACACACACATACCCATACCTTACTTATTTGGGGGAAGAATCAAGTGCTTTGTCTATATTGCATTTCAAGGGCCAAATATTGGTGCTTTTTGGAAGATGTAAACAACTACATGTCAAATTATTTTGTCTTTTCTGTTGGTTCAATCACCTTTATAAATTGGTCTAGAAGTTCTGAGGGTAAGATTACAAATCTGCCTCTGACTGGATCCAGCATCATTCTCTCATCTCCCTCATGAAAGAAAAATCCATCTAGTTATGAGTTGCCTTAGTTGACTTAACACTCATTTATTTTATTGGAGTGTTACTTTGTTTTCTAGATTTGTGTGTGTGTATGTGTGCACAGTTTGTGTGGCTAAACAGAAAGAAGTAAACATAATACTCAGGTTCTTTTTCTTTTGTGGTGAATCAGGAAATGAAAGGAGGAAGAGTTATAGTTAGGGATAGAAAATGGTGAGTTTGCAGAACTCTGATAGTTTCTAAGAGAAAATTCACATGCAACATATGTAAACCCTAGCTCAACATCTGTAATAAAATACATTCTGTCATTTCTAGGTGTCAGCATGGAACTAATGGGTGATAGTATATTCCTAATTTTAAGGAGAGAGGGGGGCATTATGAATTGAGAAGCTTTGAAGCCATGAGGACCACTACTTGGCAATGGTGGTCATGTGGTCATATTTTGAACTGAGTGAGGATCAGAAGGCAACAGTGAACACAGGCTCCACCTACTGGTTTACTCTTGCAAAAATCAAGGCACATGCAATGGAGTCTTCTGCTCTCCTAGTGCAAATGGCCGTAGAGAGTAGATTTCAGCCCTTAATTTCCCAGTGTGAACAAAGGGTTCTCAAATCCCCACTACCACTCTCATGAAGAGTAAAAGAGTTCTTCAATATTCACAGCATGTGTTTCTCCAAGGAGATAATGAATGAACAGAAGAAAGGCTGCTTTGAAAGTTAAGAAACAGTGGCTGAAAGAACCTTTTGCCCATAGCTTGGTCTACAGAAGAACCGGTGGCTAGGTTGCCGACTAGAAAGGAAATCCCTCTTGAGAGGAACACTGGCATCTTCTGAGAACTGGAATTATTTCCTGTGCCTCCATGTAGCTGTAAATGAAGTAGGAAGAATGAGAAAAAAACAAGCATGGGGCTGGGATAAGCAATGTAAGAAATAGTTCATGTTTAGTTTGACATGGAGGCAGCTCCTCTCTAAGAGATATAACAGATGCATTTGTTCCACACCTGTGGGAAGTCCAAACCCCACACTGTTCCAGCAAACATGCAATTGTGATTATAGCTTTGGAGGATTTCCTTTAATACCTTGTAGATCATTTCCTCTATTAAGTCATGCTGGCTCACTAGGCCAATCAATATTTGCAAAGCTCTTCATGTAAAGCTGTTTACCCAGAGCATGAATTTAGCTAAACATGGGCCATTCACTGGGACTTTTTTTGTCCTGTTTGACATAGAGCAGTGAGCTAGGGTTGCCCAGCAGTAGCACACATGGTTTCTGTGCAGAGGTTTCCAATTTCAACCCTCAGAACTTCCATTGAAAAGATCATCTAGCCAGAGATGCAAATCTTTGACTATTTTCATCCTTCCATTTAAAGATGAAGAGTTTGCAGAATTTTCTTCCCTCTGCAGTTGAAAAGTGATTTTTTTTCATGCAGTTTTTGCCTGGTACCCATACATCCGGAAGTGTTTTTGGAAATTATTCTGCACAAAAATATGTATGAAAATTGTGTTCATCGAGTTTTTTTATGGGGGAAGAAAACATTGTTTCCAGAAACATACTTTTTGTGCAAACATCATACATTTTGCATCAAAAATCTCATGTCTTTCTAGAAACAGTAGCTATTGCTTTTTTCCCCAGAGCAAACCCCACAATTTTTGTACCACCAAAACTCGTATATTTCTGTGCAGAATAATTTTACATAACACTTCGGGATGTGTAACTAGTAAAAAAATGGCATGATTTCCACCTCATAATCTAGTTTTAGGAAGCTCCTGTTTTAGCTGGAAAATAATAATAGTGAATATTCCTTCTATCCCTAAATTTAGTAAAAGGATTCACAATCCATACCCTGGGGACTACCACAAAACCCACCAAACTTTCAGGGTATTTTCCACAGATGTCCTGACCCCATCATTATTTAATTTTCCACTTGCTGTTTCTCCACTGCTGCTAACAGTGTGTGTGTGTGTGTGGGGGGGGGGATCTGTATGAAGATCACAAGTTGATGGTAGAAAACTCTAGTTCCTCCTAGTGAGAAGAGAGGATCAGTAGTAACTGTCCATGTTTTTGTATGTGCATTCCATGATACACCCTCAAACATACCAAGTCAGCATAATACAAATTGAATCTCCCTTATCCAGAAACCTAAAATCAGAAATGCTTCAAAAACCATAAATAAGTAAATAAAATAAAATAAACCATAATGGGTGACTGAGATAGAGATCTTTGCTTTCTGATGGTTCAATGTACACAAACTTTATGAAGTTGAAGGCTTTCACAGCCAGCATCCATAGTTTTCTGAGGGTTTTTTGGGCTATATGACCACATTCTGGAAGAATTTATTCCTGATGTTTCACCCGCATCTGTGGCTGGCATCTTCAGAGGTTGGTGGCATGGAGGTGAGTGGAGTGTATATACTGTGTGACCCTTGGTTGGGAGGAAGTGATTTACATGTTAATCTGTGTGTTGGTCTGTTGTTGAATAGCAAGGTCTCAGGGTGGGAGGATGTGTGTCTGTTTAATTAGCAATCCTTTGTCTGTGGGGAAACCCTCTGACCCTGGGTGGTGTTCATTTGCATGAACTGAGTCTTGAGTTTGATGTCATAACATCATAAATCAACCTGAGCATAGAATGCTATTTGAAAACACTGAAATTCTGGACCATGCCAACAACTATCAGGTCAGAATGCACATACAGGCCATTAAAATCCACAAACGCCTGGACAACTTCAACAGCAAAGAAGAAACACTGAAAGTAAACAAAGGGCCTCTGAAGACGGGCAGCCATGGGCCGCCCCGAGAACCTGCAGATTGGGGCTGAGGCTGCCGCATGCCTCAGACCCTATCCACTCTTTTTCTGGCACTGGAAAGAGCACTAAAATAACTCTCCTTCTGCAAAGTGCAGAAAGGACACCACAAGAGGCAGCACACACCTACTGGGTGTCTCTTCCGGCTCAGCATGTCTGGACACTGAGCCAGAAGAATGTCATTGGAGCACCTGTCATGTGCCACAACAGGTGCTCTGATGACATCCTCAGGAAGGGGTTGGGGCGCCTGGTGTCTGACTGCCCCTCCCCTTCCTGGGATTGAAGACTGCACCTTGCACCATCTGCAAAGGGGGAAAGTTTGACTACCAGTCCTAAAAAAACACCAAATCTCCTAAGTATTGTAGATAAGGGGAACTCAACCTGTGTTGCTCTCAGGTATGAAAAAGTTGTACACTCTCGATTTAGTAGATGATATGAAAATCTTCTGCCTGGAGAGCATCTGTTAGCCAAAAAGGGAATACGGGCTTAAAAGGATAAATATTCTGACCTAGTGTAAGACAGTCACCATCCTGGAAAAAGGTTTACCAGAGACGGTCGGCTATGTTGAGTCAATTTTGTGAATGATTTGACATGAATCCAGATCTGACTCAGGGAATCTTTGATAAAAAGTTGGTATTTGAATGAAGTGAGACTTGCTTGAAGCAGTATGGTTGCACATTTTACTAGAAATTCATTTCAAATTGTAACTTTTCCCATACATTCTGGAATGTGTAGTTCTAAAATGTATATTTATTTCATAATGTGTACTCAGAAACTCAGGCCTATATCCTATTTAGTCCTGATTAGAGTAGACCTATTAGATTAGATTAAATTTGATTTGGGGGGGGGGGAGTCTATTTTACAAAGTAAAATATTAAAAAGAAGATGACAATGCAAAGAGAAATTATCTATTATTTTCATTGTATTAGTATATTATTGCTTCATCAGTGCTTGTGAATTACAAAATATGAAAGACTAACTTTAAAAGAAATAAAAAAATATTATTGAGTGGAGGGGAAAAGTTGTATAAGGGTCTGACAAGTTGCAATCTGGTCATCCACTAAATCACAGAGTTCATCCAGCATAGCCAAACCCACAGGGAAATCAATTATTTTGTACTGATTTTATTATGATACTCATCTCACTGTGTCTTTGGACTTCTCTGAATATCTGACACATTTAAACACTGTGGCAAAAGAAGCAGAAGCTAACCCTATATTATTATTGTAACTTAAACCCTTTGGAGGTTGTGGCTCATTTTCATAAATGAACCATTCATCTCAAACGTTAATTCTGTGCCTGTAATGTAGAGGTGCACAGGCCACTTCTCAGTGCTGAAAAGAATGGGCAAGCTCTTACTCACTCAAACTTCATGTGTACATTGATGCCTTACAGAATTCTGGGTCACAAACTCTGTAATTTCTGTTCTTTGCTAATGTTTTTTTTTTTTTTTTCAAATGCAGATGAATATAATTTTGATTCATACTACAGAATGGCAGAATGTATATTTTATGTGATAATAGAAACGGCTTTGGATCAACCCATGTGAGCCTCATCCAACTCTTGTTTATATTAACAGACAGTGCATGGTTCTATGTTAACCTCTCAATGTATCTTCGCTAGACATTTCAGATACCATTTTTTTGCACCCGCTCTTTATTGATTGGTCCTTCTTTCCCAACCCCAAAAAGTATCACAGATAACTGTTTGAGATCTCTGTCTGTTACCAGCCAGAAGTTCTTGTGAAAGATTCCTGCTGATGAAATATAAAATTCCTCTTATTCACCAAGAAAAAATAATGGATTTTAGATGTGTCAAAGAATTGGAACTGCTACCTCAGGCAAGTTCCAGAACCTGTGAAAGACTCATATGGATCAATTATACAATTTTTAAAAGATATTAATCTGTTGTTGACTCCATTTTCATAAATGCTGCCACAATTGTGTCAAAATTATGGGCAATAATAATCTGGTCTGCTGAAGATTTGAAGCTATCAGATGCTCTCTCTCTTTCTCTCTTTCTTTCTCTCTGTCAATTGGGATGCGGTCTTTGTAAAGACCTTGAGTATTGTATAATCCTGTCCTACATAAAACTAGAGATAATGTTTACGCTATTACACTTGTACAGAACCCTTAAAAATACTTGTGTATTACAGAACAACATCTAAAATGTCTAAACATTGCTAAGATATTATTCAACTTGGCCTCCTTTGAAAAGGCCTTTAAGATGTCTCTTTCTATGGAAATATATAAATGTATATATATATTTAAAAGATCTTGTTAATGGCTGTTCTACTCAAATGCAAAAAACAAGCAAACATATACCCATATAGCTAAGTGTCTAACAAATTTGTCAATGTCTTGTTTTATTTTTTTGGATCTGTTTTGTTTTTGGGTTTTTTTTTTTTTTTTTTTTGGTTTTTTGTTTTGTTTTGTTTTGTTTTTGTTTTTTGTTTTTGTTTTAACACACTGTCTATATTCTTAGTTTTAGGGAAACTCCCAATAAATGTTGTTGGCAACTCTTTGAAGCTTTCAGCCCAGCCTGATTCCATGTGATGTATGTAAAGCTTTGTATGTTACCTTGTGAACAGGCAAAACAGATAACATTTTGTAGAGGCCATTCATCATATAATACCACTGCACATGAGCAAGCTGATCTGTGCTTGAAGAAAGTGCAAATCAAGAGGAACTGAATGTGGACACACTGTCCAATGTATATGCACTTGTAATCCAGATTATGAAAACCTCATCAACATTAGAAGTATGACTGAGATTTACCGTCTGGTGTATCTTATGATACAAATGGGAGTTATGAACCTCACCCTCACCCCTTTTCGGGAACCACTAATTAGTTATTTATCTTGTGTAACTGACCATACACAACATCTCACTACCTGCAACTATCTCTGGATTGCAAAGTGTATAAATATGTTTCTCATCTTTACACAATGCTAACTTCTGACCCAATGAAAGATAGTAGATTGTATCTCCAGCGTTCAACCTCTTACTTTATCTCTTTTGTTAACTAATTTTGCATTAAATCCATGGTGTTTTGTTTGACAAATGGCCATTTTGATGATTGGAAATCACTCTGTGGGATCAAGTCAATTGGATATTTGGAGCAGGCTCAGACTAAGGGCTTTTAATTTTTAAAAGGTATGACTTCTGAATTTTAATCACATGTAAACCATGGGAGTCCCTTATTTAACAGAGATTGTAAATGAATAGCTTAGAATGGCACTATGAAACCTAATGCTTACTATTTATTACAGTGATGATCATGATGATGATGAATCTTATATAAAAAGATGATGATCCTATTGAAGATATTAATAATTATACTACTCATAACAAACAGTCATTGGTGCCAATATGATTCTACTATTTTTCTACGTATGCTTTATGGTGACAGTTTGTGTGGCTTGTGTACTGTGTAAAAGATATGTCAATAAAACTGTTTGCTTCCTTTGTTCTGGCTTAGTATGGTTTCTTAAGAGGATGAGAGCACCTCTAGTCTGTTGGTTTGATTGCCAGTTCATTTTTGTGTACATCTTTTGTGTACACTATGGCCTCTAAGTTTGGCCTCCAGATTATCTGAAAGGGGGGGGGAAAGGTCATACTCCTGCTAGTGTTTCACACATGCAAATTTGCTACAGAAATAGTTGGGTATTTATGTGCAATTCAGAATAAAGACATTTCATTTCATGTTCAGAAAATGGAGTTGTATATGCTAACCTGTTGCACATGGACATACACTGAACATGGATGTTCATGTTTATTGTGTATGGGTATGAATGTATATTTTGTTCTGCATTCAGCAAACATTTAGTGTCTTTGTTGATTTGTTCAATGTTGCCTTTCAACATAAGAGTCTTATTAGACCACAAGGTGAACATGAGTCAACAATGTGAGGCAACAGCTAACGAAGCAATTATCATCCAAGGTTGCATTAATAGAAGTGTAGTGTCTAGACTGAAAAAAGTAATAGTGCCACTCTACTCTACTTTGGTCAGACCCCACCTGGAATACTGTGCCCAAATCTGAGAACTACAATTCAAGAAGAATGTGGACAAATTGGAGCATGTCCAAAGGAGGATGACCAAAATGGTGAAAGTCTGGAAACCATGCCCTATGAGGAGTGACAAAGGGAGCTGGTATGTTTAGCCTGGAGGAGAGAAGGTTAAGGGGTGACATGATAGCCATGTTTAAATATTTGAAGCCAGAGTGACATAGTGGTTTGAGTGTTGGATTATGGCTCTGGTGACCAGGGTTCAATTCCCAGCTCAGCCATGAAACACACTGGGTGAACTTGGGTGAGTCACATCCTCAGGGGAAGGCAGCAACAAACCTTCTCTGAACAAATCTTGCCAATGATAGTTTTGCCTTAGGGTCACCATAAATTGGAAGCAACTTGAAGGCACACAACATCATCATACTGAGGATGAAGCAAGCTTGTTTTCTTCTGCCCCACAAACTAGGACATGGAGCAATGGATTTAAGGTACAAGCAGAGATTCCATCTCATTATTAGGATAAACATCCTGACAGTAAGAGCTGTTCAACAGTGAAACACACTCCCTAGGAGAATGGTGGAGTCTCTTTCTTTGGAAGTCTTCAAACAGAGGTTGGATGGCCATCTGTTGGGGGATGCTTTGTGTATTTCTACATGGCAGGGGGTTGGACTGGTTGGTCCTTTTAGTCTCTTCCTACTCTATGATTCTATAAGTCTATAAGGGTTGTATAACAGAATTAACATGTAATTCACCATGCAGTGCTTCCCAGACTTTTAGACATTTCTTTTTCCATGTTTTATTTGAAGCAAATAAGGTGTGTGCTGGAAAGGCCATTGACTTAAATCACTTTGGTTGTCCTGAGTGACTAAGGGCCTTTGCAGACTGCTAGAAATAGTGCAAATTGAGTCCACTTTAAGGGTTAGGGTTAGGGTTAGGGAATCATGGGAACTGTGTTTTATTGTGGCACCAGAGCTCTCTGACAGAGAAGGCTCAATGTCTCAGAAAAAACAAAAACAAAAAACAATGCCCATGATTCCCTAGCACTAACCCTAACCCTTAAAGTGGACTCAATTTGCACTATTTCTGGCAGTCTGCAAAGGCCCTTAATGTACTGAATAAATTGGATGTACCTATATATTGACTCAAAACTGGACAATTGATTAAATGGTTATACTCTAGCTGAGACTAACTAACAGGATACTGACCATTATTTTAAGGACTGGGTTAGACATTTCATTTCACTGGTGGTAGATTATCTATTCCACACTCCAACCTTTTCATATTTTACAGGGAAAGATCTTCAAAGTTTTTTTTTTAAAGATATTTTACAGGGAAAGATATTGATAATTTCCAGATTATTTCTGGCTCAGAAATTTGTATGTAGTTATAAAAGCATGCATTCATTTTTTAAAATGTGAATGCTAAAAATGTGTACAAATTTTTAAAAGTAACAGCACACTTTAAGGAAGTATATGCATATTTATCATGGAAAAACATACCACAAAAAATGTATGGAAATTTCTTTGTGAGAACAAACAAACAAACCAAAATAAAACAAAGACTGGAAACTTGTTGATGTTTTCCATAAGTCGTAAACAACTTGAAGGCACACAATATCAACAAATGTATTTGTTGTTTCTGCAACCCCAGTGGTACACTGAAAGCATGAGTAATTATGCACCATCCAAGAATTTGTAGCAGCATGTGCTATAGTTACACATATGGAATTCTATTTACACATCTGTGAACTCAGTATGGACATAAGATCATGAGCAAACACAACTGCATGTATGCAAAGAGATATTGTAGCACCTTTGAGACTAAGGGGAGTTGCAGACTGCCAGAAATAGTGCAAATTGAGTCCACTTTTAGGGTTAGGGTTAGTGCTAGGGAATCATGGGAGTTGTTTTTTCTCTCTGAGACATTGAGCCTTTTCTGTCAGAGAGCTCTGGTGCCACAATAAAATACAGTTCCCATGATTCCCTAACCCTAACCCTAACCCTTAAAGTGGACTCAATTTGCACTATTTCTTACTTTTTCATAAAGGTGATAAAAACTGTGCAAGTGATTCCATACATAAATTATGGGTTAACATGTTCCCCTCTCAGAAATAAATAAAAGCCCAGAATTCCACATGAGGCAGCCATAGCAGTTAAAGTGGAATAATAGCTGTATCACAGTGTAGCTTGATAGTGTCCTATGGTGTTGACTGCCATCAAGTCAACTTCCGCTTAGGAAAATGAGAAATAATATGTTCACTTTGGCCATCTTTGGGAGAGGTTCACTAGCTGGAGCAGTTAAATTAACCTCATTGCTCAAATTTAGCATGACCTTAGAATTACAATGATGTAGTAAAATCAATATCTTTTATGAATCATTGGAGATATTCTATCCCTATCTAAGAATGAACAATGGGAAGCTCAGGTGGCCTGTGATCCAAGTAGGAAAAGGTGTTTCAGCCCAAAACATTGAGAAGGATTTCATTTTGGGATACTTGTCAAAGTATTTGCTAGATTAGTTCTTTATACTACAATCCCTTGGCAATTTTCACCTGAACACTAATAGCCCAAAGGCACAGAAATTTGAGGGAAAGTATATTTCTTTATATTTTTGCCCACTATATGCAAAATAAACCCTCTGAAGTTTAACAAGGAAATATACACAGAAATGTAGGCTTACTTTAGCCTAAATTTTGCTAAGGAAAATTTTGTTCACTATTTTCTCTATATTTAAAAAAAAGTCACAAAAAATATGGTGGTATTGTGTAAAAGTGATGAAAAGTGTGCAAGTGATTCTATACATAAATTATGGGTAGGACGCCCCCCTCCCAGAAATAAATAAAAGTAATATGTGAAACTACTTCTAACTACCACAAGATGCCAGTGTTTCATCACTTAATAACTCGGTACTGAAGATATGGGGCTAATATCAATAGTGTAGATATAAATTACTCTGAAAATGCTATCTTTATGAAACCCACAAAAGGAGGAGGAGGAAGAGGGGAGGAGGCCATTGTGCATTTTTTTCCCCCAAACAGAAGGGTCCAGGTTGGCAATGATAGGTAAATGACATTTTCAGTTAACAGTATCAAGTTGCAGATGTTCAGAAAATCTTTTCTGAAAGTCATTCTCAGTCAAAGTCATCAGAATCCAGCTATGGATGTAGCCACACTGCAGAATTAAAGCAGATTGACACCATTTTAATAGCCACGCCTTATCTTACAGTATCCTGAGATTTGTAGTTTGTTGAGATATTCAGCCCGAGAGCTGTAGTGGTCTGACTCATAATAATCCAGCTTCATATATCAACTTCAGTGTTATTGTGTGAATTTTATATAAGTAACTATTATATAAGTAAGGGGATTGTGTCCTTGTTGGTTCTACTGGCTCTCTCAGTGGCTTTCGATACCATTGACCATGGTATCCTTCTGGGATGGGACTTGGAAGTACTGTTTTACAGTGGTTCCATTTCCTTCCTGAAGGGATGAACCCAGAAAGTGGTGTTAGGGGACTCCTGCTCGATCCCCTGACCATTGGCCTGTGGGGTTCCTCAGGGTTCTGTGTTGTTCCCTATGCTCTTTAACATATACATGAAACCATTGGGAGAGATTGTCCGGAGTTTTGGGGTGCGGTGTCATCAATATCCAGATGACACTCAGTTCTACTACTCCTTTCCACCTCAGTCCAAGGAAGCTGTCCTGGTCCTAAACCAGTGTCTGGTAATGGACTGGAACAAATTGAAACTTAACCCAGATAAGACAGAGATGCTCCTGGTTAGTCGGAAGGCAGATTAGGGAATATGGATCCAGCCTGAGTTAGATGGGTTACACTCTCCCTGAAGATGCAGGTTCACAGTTTGGGGTACTCTTGGACTTAGCTTTGAACCTGGAGGCCCAAGTCTCTGCAGTGACCAGGAGTGCTTTTGCACATTTAAAGCTTGTGTACCAGTGTGCCCGTTCCTTGAGACACTGGTTCTGGCCTCGGTGGTACATGCCTTGGTTACATCCCATTTGAACTACTGTAATGGGCCTTTGAAGAGTGTTCAGGAACTTCAGGTGGTCCAAAGAGCTCCAGCCAGGCTGTTCACTGGGGCAGGTTACAGAGACCACACAATGCACCTGTTGAAACAGCTCCATTGGCTGACACTTTGTTTCTGGGCACAATTCAAGGTGCTGGTAATGACCTATAAAGCCCTATATAGCTCAGGTCCACAGTATTTGGCAGAACATATCTCCCTGTATGAACCAGCCTGGACTCTGAGATCCTCTGGAGAGGCCCTTCTTTCCATCCCACCACCATCACAAGCATGGTTGATGGGGAAGCGAGAGAGGGTTTTGGTAGCTGCCCCTAGACTCATGAACTCCCTTCCCAGGAAGACCAGAATGGCTCCCTCTTTGTTGGGCTTCCACCAGCAGGCTAAGACCTACCTATTCAGACAGGCTTTAAAACAGAATGTTTGTAAGGACCAGCTTGGGATGTTGTGTCATTTTAAAGTGTTTTGTACAGTTTTATCTTTTAAAAATGTATTTTATTTTTAATAGCTATTTATTTTAAAATTGTAGTAATTTAATTCATTTTTAATGCACCTCTTTTCTATGTTTTTAATTGTGTGTTTTTTAATGTTGTGAAGTCGCTCCAATTCCCATTTTTGGGGAAAGAGCAGGATACAAATAAATATAACGACAAGAACAACAACAACAAGGTCCATATTTTTTCAGATATATTATCCTGCAGTGAAGCATACTGTGTAATTGCCCACATGTAAAATGTAAATAGTTATGTTCCAAATTGTTTTGCAGCTGATTCTGTCCAAATCCATGATTTCCTAATCCGTAGATTGATGCTTGTTCATATAAACAGCATTTAGCAATAGCATTTACTTTTCTATAAAACTTTGTTCAGGTTATGCTGGAAATGTTTGTATCCAAAAACTCCATATTTCAAGAAGATCCAGAGAAATGAATAGATCATGTGCTAGTGATGAGCAACTCAATTCCCATTGATTTCAGTCTGTCTGCTTTAATATTGAGAAAAGATGGATCTAAACCATAGACCAGTGTGAGTAAGTGTAGAGCATTTATGAATATACCTTTGTCTGACTTTGACACACATAGAGTATGCTGATTCAAAATGGTCTTTCAAGTAATCAGTTCAAGCTAAGCATGAGCAAATTGCTAATTTTCTCTACTTTGCACTATTACAATAGTCTCATGGGTTAGCTCTGACCTACATCTCTCTCTGCTTGATTTATGGTTTACTTGGAAAATTGACAAGTATTTTTGAAATTAGTTTGTGTGTGGTATGCTGTCTTTCACAATTGATGAGTATTTTTTAAAATCAGTTTCCAAGTGATCAAGGAAAGCGCACATTGATATAGACTTTCATGTTATTGCAATGTTGTTATTGTTCAGATTTGGCAGCAGTGGCACCCTACACTGCAGGCTGGTGTTTGGCTGTCTTCCACTGGCACCATAGAACTCTGCTGACCACCATGGGAGTTTATGTGCTTCTTGTTAGTAAGGGAAGGCCAAGAAGAAGTTTGTCTGAGCAAGTGACCAATTGCGGTTGATTCCCCCCCCCCCTTGCTGGTAGCAACAATAGACACTACTGGTAGACACAAATGTGTGTCACTGAGCCCACATAAACAACCATTTGGATATATGTGGTACATGGACTACATGCTATCCAACACCTTCCTAAGGGTTGACCCAGGTGACCTTTTCCCCCAAACATGTCCTACATGTCCACTTTGTTAAAGGACAAGAGGAATTCCAGAATGACCTATATTTTGAACCATAAAACATGTCCTTGTGTCATCCAGCAGGCAAGCAAGATGTAGCTCAACAGTTTTATTATTACCACCACTGCTGTAAAGGGCTTGTTAGTTTTCACCAGGCAATAAAAATGACCAAAATGTTTAGCTTGCAACAATACACCCTAATGACTACAGAAAATTGGTGGGCAGCACAATCCCAGTCTATGGGGAAAGGAATGGGGTTGAGAAGACTTTTGCTGACCATGTGGTGGTTTTGTTTATGTATGTGAATTTTTTCTGGTGGAGGTGTGGAAAGGAAAGGAGGATCTGGGTTGTTGAAGTAGATCAGTTGCACTAAAGGGAAGGGGAGGGTGAAAGTGTATATTTTGGGTTGAGGAAGAAGTAGGAGGGATGAGAGAGCAAATTGGAAAACAACAAATGAAAGGAGTAATTTAAATGTAGATTCAGACAAGGATTTATTGTTAGTAGAGTATAATTTTAAGCATTTGTTTTGCTCAGAGTTCTAGAAGTATATTGCAGGCCAACAACACATTTTAATGAAAATAAGTTCATCAGAAAAATATGGTTGAGAACATAGTAAAGTACAATATATGCAATATGAGGGGGTATCGTAAAATAATAATTATCACCTGGAAGTTATTATGGTATATTGATGAAATTTTGTCAATGTCATCATTGATCCATAAGTGCATGATGTTGAGAAAATCAGCACATTGTGTCCTTTATTTTTGTTACAGGTTGTGTCAGAAGTTACTAAAGTGTAAGATGGAGAAGATTGAGGCTGGCAGCGTGATAAACTTCCTGCATTTGAAGGGTAATAGTGCCCGGCAAATTCATGATGAGATGATGGTAGTTTATGGAAACAATTGCCCATCTTATGACACTATTGTGAGGTGGAAAAGGAATTTCCAAACTGATCACATGTCCCTCACAGATGAGCCAAGACCTGGAAGACCATAATTGATGGATGATGTGGCCATGGTGAAGAAAGTGAAGTGTTTAATTCTGGAAGACAGACAAGCAAGTATCCAAATGATCATGAATCAACTGGTCTCAGTTATGGTACTGTGTGGAAAATTATTCATGATGAACTGCATATGTCTGCATTCTGGGTTCCACGTTTGCTAACCCCTTTTCAGAAACAAACACGGTGTGACCTTTCAAGACAGATGTTGACACTATTGGAACAGGATGAAGATGACTTTTTTGGTCATTTGGTAACCATGGATGAATCTTGGATCTATCAGTATGATCCAGAGGCCAAAACCCTGAGCATGGAGTGGAAGAATGCTGATCCCCCTCCCCCAAAAAAGGCAAAGATGCAAAAGTCAGCAGGGAAGGTCACACTCTCAGTTTTTTGAGACTGTCGTGAAGTCATTCTCTTACCTTGCATCTTCTCTTACCTTACCATCACTGGAACATACTATAGCAATCTTCTGGACAAGTTGCAAGATGTTCTGAAAAAGAAACACTGAGATATGCTCATTCGTCTCCTATCTGACAATGGCATGTCGCTTTGAGATCTTGCAGTATCTGCCTTATTCTCCTGACCTCACACCAAGTGACTTTTTTTGTTTTCAGAAATGAAAATTCCATTGTGGGGTTGCCAATTTGACAACACAAATGATATCATTCATGAAGTGGAAGAATGGTTTAAGGCACAATGTTCAGACCTCTGCAATAATGGTATTTGGAGGGTCAAGAAATGCTGAGAAAAATGTATAAATCTGGATGGTGACTATGTAGAGAAAATGATTGATACATGTTCAAAGATTAGCACTGCATTAAGTAAGGACATAGTATTCCTTGTACAATATTCCTTCTGTGCTGCTTTTCCTTTGATTATATATTTCCACACTATTAAAGGCTGAGAGGCCGATCAGGAAATAGCAATTGGTATTTAAATACCAAAAATCTCGTTAAATCATCCCAAGCAGAAGGTCAGATTGTATATGTATTAAGAATTATTAGATGAGTCAATTCTACCTTACAGACAGCTAGGGAAGCCTATTGCCTCCCCAATATAGATTTCTCCAAGTGACTAGCACCAGCAGAATATCACTCAGAGATCTTTTGTCACAAATGTAAATATTTTCCTGTTTAATTTTGATAAATATCAGCCATGAATATTTTGCCATTGTCCCCAAAGTTCCCAATAGTGTGTGTATATGCCTTCAGGTTGCTTGAATCCTGAATTGCATGGGGTTTCCTTAGGCAAGGAATACTCAAAGGTGTTTTTGCCAGTTCTTTCCTCTGAAATATAGCCTACAGTAACTGCTATTCACTGGAGTTCTCCTATCCAAATACTAACCAGAGCTGACCCTACTTAGCATCCAAAATCAGACAGGAGCTCATAACCAAAAGAGTGAAAATGCATAAAATTCTGGAACTGGAAGAGACCTCAAGGGCCAAATAATCCAATGCCCTGCCATGGAATACAACACTAAAGCACTCCTCAAAGATTATCAGCTAGTCTCCAAAGGAGAATCTACCACTTTCTGAGTCATTTTATTTCACTGTAACACACTCTTACCATCAGAAAGTTCTTCCAAATGTTTATGTGGAATTTCTTTTTTTGTAATTTGAAGCCATAGATTCATGTCCTAGTCTCTGCAGTATATAACAACTTTGTTCTATCTTTTGCATGACATTCTTTTGAATGTTTAAAGATGGCTACCTGTCAGACTTGAGCAAATTCAGGAACTCTGTATATCAATGTTCAGTGAGTTGACTCAACAAAAAAGTTTATTGAGAACACATCGGGCCAATGCATATGGCCCCAAAGGGGCAGCTCTGTGCCGCCCCTGGGAGTGTCGGATTGGGGCTATGGCAACCACGGCCTCGATCTGACTTTTTGATGCTCCAAGAAGAGCTGGCAAATGTCACTCCTTTTTAGGTGGCAAAAAGCCGCCCTTACCACTGCTGTCCCAAAAAGGAGCACCCAAAAAAGGAGCTGCACCAACGGGGCGCCCTGACAATGCACATCATGTGGTTGGTGCGCGGCATGATGGCAGCAGTGGGGTGGAGTTGGGGCAGCTGGTGTGCAGTCGCCCCACCCCAACTCCACCCCCAGGCCAGCCCTTTTGGCTGGTCTACATTGGCCCATAGTCAGAAATTCACCAGTCAGCATTTAAGCCAGAACTTCCCCTTCTAAGATGAACAATATCTTAAAACCTCCAAACGTTTAGACTTCTCCCAACACCTTGGTGCCAAATCTAGCACCCACCTCTAATTTCCATATCTATTTCCCCCATCAAGCCAACCCCCCTTTTCCAATCCTTCCTACCAGCGCTATCTCTCTTCAGCACAGGCATTCCACCCAACACCCATCCTTTTAGTTACATCCAGACACCAACTCTCCACATCCCACAGCTTACACATTCCAATGGCCCACCTTTCTCAAAACTATCCTAGCACATTGCAATTATTCCCACCCACCCCCATACCGGCTAACCTATTTGCTATTACTACTAGTTTACCCACAATCCTCTTCCATCTACAACCTATATAATAACTATAACATTCAAATCAACAGCAATAAAAACCTGAATGAATCCATGCATGCAGGTTCTGACACTATCATATCACCTTCCAGTCTTCTGTTCTCCTGGCTAAACATTGAGTATCTTCTAAAAGGGAACAAAATAGCAAATTTGTGGCTGCTGTGAGTTGTTATCCAGCAACACCTGAAGGTCCACAAATATTCCACACATGTTTATATGGAACTGTGGATTGGATAATTAACATAAGAAGAAATATTGTCATTATGTGCCTTCAAGTCAGCTCCGATTTATGCCAATCCTATCCTAGGGTTTGCTTGGCAAGATTTATTCAGAGGAGGTTTGCCATTGGCTTCCTCTGAGGCAGAGAAAATGTGACATACCCAAGGTGAGTATGTCAGGAGAGAATGTATTTTACAATGTTTTTTCCTTACTGAGAAAAAATCATTAAAAACTGTGCAGTGTGTAGTTTGGGGTTTATTATTTGCAAGCAAAAGAAAAAAAATCCACTTGTGCAGAAAATGCTGCTTCTTACTGTGCTGTCTTTTGTGTACAGAAATGGCAAATACTGTTTTCTGTGGAAAAAAAATATTTTCTGTGTGGGAAACATCCTTTTCTGAGCAGCCCCCTGCAAAAAGACCCCACACATGTATTTTTCATGCAGAGTACATCCTGAATTGTGAAGACCCATCTACAATTCTCTGCATCATGGCTTCCCATCACTCAAGAAACCTGGGGTTTCCCCCATTATATATTTTTTTCAAATATATTTTCCTTCTCTAGGATATATTCAGTCTTATCCAGGTGCTTGCTGTTGATGAGCATCTACAGAGTCCCTATTGCTCAACCTTCTTGTGTCCTTGATTTTAGCATTGATAAAGATAAACTAAACTTGTTCTGGGCAGCACTTCAAATAGAGGATGCCTTCAAATAGAAGACTGTCCTCTGACAGCCCTTCAAACAGAGCATTCTCCTCTGTAAAGTAGGATATGTATTAAGCAAACATCAAGCAAAAGGCAGCCAGAGAAGGGGAAATACAATTCAGTCAGTTTTGCAATACAGCTAGGGCTTGGAACACAAGGATAATATCATAATGAAGTTCTCCCCATTCATCAGTAAGTTAGACTGCAGACCTGCCAAAGAGGCCAAGAGTGTGCTCTGTGGGTTTTTTTAATGATTCAGAATATGGTACATTGGCTAAAAACAGCCTTGGAGCCAAAGTGTAAATAGCTGTTCCTGAGGTCCTGGAGAGCAAGTTGATAATAACTAAAAAGTGCAATTGCAGTAATTTCCCTCGGAGTGCCGCTGGGTAAAATCTCTCCTCCACCACCCTGCACAGGCTTTTAAGCACTGTTCAAGCTGTGCTTCATTAGAGAGAGGGAGGGAGAATAAGAACAGCCTAGGTTTCCCCCTCAGCACCCAGGAGCTTGGAGAAATGTATGCAAGCAGAAAAGGACACTTGCTTCAGTGGCATTTGAGAAAGCAACATTTTCTCTGAGTATCAGACTTCCAGAATTAATCCATGTACCACATGCAATGAGGAAAAAAGTAGTGATGTGGAGGAGATTCACTCCACTGGGGGCAATGTGTGTATTATGCCTCTCTCTCTTTCTTTCTTTCTCTCTCTTTGGACGTTTTCACACGGGGCAAAAGGAGGACGCTAGCCGGCCTACCGCCGGCCTCACTCCGGCTCCATTTCCCATGTGTTCAGACACGCGCGGCGGCAAACCCCGCCCCTTCCGGTGTCATCCCTGCATCCGGCCAGCTTTTCGCTCCGTGTATTCAAACACACGGAGCCCTAAGTCCGGCCTCACTCCGGCAGCGGCAAGCTAATTCCTGGCTAACTCCGGCTTCAAGTAATTCCGGGTGGCAAAAGGAATTAGCCTGCCGCCGCCGGAGTCATTCCGGTGTCAGCGGCACGGGGTCCAGCCGGCTTTAGGGGAAGGGCTCCAGCCGGCTTTAGGGAGCCCCGTGTGAAAACATCCTTTGACTCGCTCGCTTTCACTCTCTCTTGAGACAGGGGCGGGGGGTTAATTCAGATGATAAAAATAGTCCCAGTAGAATGTGGGTTGAATTTGTGTTGTTCATATGCATTTCAAATACACTCAAGTAATTTTGAGGGGAAGTTCCAAAAAACCCACTTAACCTGAGAAAATTAATCTCATGTTTCTTCCCAAATTTTCCTAAAAGATTCACATTGGGCCTAAGCAGACAGCGCTTTGTGCCGTCTTCAAGGCAAGGAAGGGGAGGGGCAGCCTCACGCTGGGCGCCCCAACCCCTTCCTGAACATGTCATCGGAGCGCCCGTCGCTCTGCACGACCGGCGCTCCGATGACATACTTCCACTGCAGTGTCCACACAGGCTGCAGTGGAAGAGGCGCCGAAGGTGCACCCAAGGCCTCTTGCGGCGCACCTTCAGTGTCTTGCTGAAGGAGCGCTATTTTAGCGCTCCTTCCAGGGCCTAAGAAGCTGCAGGTTGGGGCCGAGGAGTGCGGCTACCTCGGCCCCATTCCGCAGCTTCCTGGGGCAGCCCACGGCTGCCCGTCTGCTTAGGCCCATTGTCACCTGTGTGAATAACCAATGTGAATAGACCTGGGATAAACCGAGATAAAACTCTGCATGCCTTGAACATGTTTTGAATACACCCACATCATTGACTCCATCTTTATTCACAGTGCTGACAGGTGTGAGTAACAAAACATGCAGAGATGTACATAGATGCATTTCCAATAAAAAAAGTAGTGTGAACAACAAAACTGCAATGTGCGAGTGAGATTATTCAATAGTCACACTAAATAAATAAATAAATCTTAATGAACCCAGAGACAGACACAGATAAATAGATGCATGTGTTGTTGTTAGTGTTGTGTGCCTTCATGTCATTTCTGACTTATGGCCACCTTAAAGTTAATCCATTAAGGAGTTTTCTTGGCAAGCTTTGTTCAGAGACAGTTTGCCATTGCATTTCTCTATGGCTGAGTGTGACTTTTCCAAGGTCATCCAATGAGTTTTTAGAGACAATCAGAAATCTAAACCATGATCTCTAGAATCCTAGTCCAGCATGTTGGCTGCTGTGTATGAATTTGTGTATATGTTATGATTCACCTAGTATGCACCTCATAGACTGAACATGGAAATGGAAGTAATCTGTGGTCACAAATTCAAATATTCACCTAGAATATTGTGTCCAGTTCTGGGAACCACAATTCAAAAAGGATGTTAAAAACTGGAGTGTGTCCAAAGGAAGGCAATCAAAATGGTGAAGGGTCTGGAAACCATGCCCTATGAAGAGAGACTTAGGGAGCTGGGTATGTTTAGCCTGGAGAAGAGACGGTTAAGAGGTGATATGATTGCCCTGTTTAAGTATCTGGAGGGATGTCATATTGAGGAGGGTGCTAGCTTGTTTTCTGCTGCTCCAGAGAACAGGACATGAAGTGATGGATGGAAGCTACAGGAGAAGAGATTCCACCTCAACATTAGAAGGAACTTCCTTACTGTAAAAGCTATTTGACAAAACACACTCCCTCAGACTGTGGTGGTCTCCTTCATTGGTGGTTTTTAAGCAGAGGCTGGATGGCCATCTATCAGGGATGTTTTGTTTGTGAGTTCCTGCATGGCAGAAAGGAGTTGGACTGGATGACCAGTGGGGGCTCTATGCTTCTTTCATTTCCAGGATTGTTTCATGAAAGAAACAAACAATGTAGAACAGTTCTTCTCTGGCTTTGCAACGCCTGCCAATTTGCACTTTGTACTGGCTACTGACTGGCTGAGTGGTGCTTTCACTGTGCTTTGGATAAACACAAATGTGAGTTCTTCAGGCACTCTCTGGTACTGTCCAGGTTGGAGAAGAATGAGTTATCAGGCAAGTTAAATCAATAAAAGTCAGCTTTACCTTGAAGCTTTACCTCAAAGTGGAGGGAATAATCCTGGAGAAAATACAGTCCAAGAGTGCATCCACACTGTAGAAATAATGCAGTTTGACACCACTTTAACTCTATCCTACAGAATCCTGGGATTTGTAGGTTTGTGAGGAACTGGCACCCTTTGGCAAAGAAATCTAAAAACTGTGTAAAATTACAAATCCCTGGATCCTAATTATCAAAGTGTCTCAGCATGTGAAATTTGCTACACCCAACAGTTCTGACCTCAGTGTGAAGCAACCCAAGGGTTCATTGCTGCCAGAAAAGTAACTCTTATTTCATGCATTACTTTCAAAACATACCTGCTTGTAACTTATTGTTTCCTTCTCAGCCTCAGTCACGTTGGTGCCAGTAAATTAAAACTACTTTGTATTGCTTCGCTGTATAGCCTTTGCAGACTGCCAGAAATAGTGCACATTAAATTGAGGCACTGCCTTGGCTCAGTGCTAGGGAATCATGGGAACTGGAGTTTATTGTGGCACCAGAGCTCTCTGATGGAGAAGGCTCAATGTCCCAGAAAAAAATACAATTCCCATGACTCCCTAGCACTGAGCCAGGGCAGTGCCTCAATTTAATGTGCACTATTTCTGGCAGTCTGCAAAGGCCCTGTAGGCTGTGTGGTTGGTTTTTCTTCCTCTCCATCCCACTCTTTCACCTGTTGGAGCAAAAACCCCTGAAAACTTCACAGACATGGAAAATTTGGCAAAGCTCAGAAACACTTCTCCTGGGCTCCTGATAATTACTGTACTGGCTGGATAGCATTATGGAAGCACAAAGGCCCTGCTCAAAGCAACTGCTGTCCCAGTGAACAAGCACTTTCAGAAAAGCCAGCCAGATGGAGATGAATCAACTGCTTAAAAGAACATGAAAGAAATGTGTGTTTGGGGGCTTTTGTCAATCAACTCTCTGCTTTTAGCAGTTTGGCATCTCACTATATTTCATGTACTTTGTGAACCTAAGCACCACAGTAGCTTCAGAAATTGCTTGGCTTAATGTTGTCCGGGTTTTGGGGGGGGGGGGGGTTGGCACATCAATGAGAGCTTTCAGGCTAAACTGCCCAAATGATGATATATTTGTGAAATGTTCCACTGTCCACTTATACTTAAACTCCTTTTCTTGTTAACGTCTTAGCTCCTGGGAGATTTGTTGCTGTCTGAAAGGTCAAAGCAGGATATCAAACATACCAGTCCTCCCTTCAATCGGTTATTAAATTTATTAGAAATGGCTGAATTAGACAGCTTTGACTACGTTGCTTTAGGTCCAGATAGGAATTTTTGGCCTATTACACCTGACTGGCATAGTGAACAAAAGGTGACAGGAACATGTCTGGCTGAGTGATGTCTACACATAGCCAGTTACATTGGTAGGTAACTGCAGAACAAGGAGCCCAAGAACATTTGTGAGCATCCAATGGATGCCTCTTTTGGTGTAAAGGGGGTTCCCTGACTGATACCTACATTTGTGTTGGGCTCGAGTCCCTTTGGGGCCTGCTTAGGATGGATCACCTTTATATCATAGTGCTGAATTTGGATGTGATGTGCAGTCAAAGTAGAAATGTAGAGATGTGTGTGTGAAAATTTCCTATGGGAACAGTGTCTACTGAAAACAAAGAGGACTCAGCTAAGCAGGTAGTTTGAAGTCAAAACATGTGCTCACAGTGCAGAATAATAAAAACACGGTTAAGCCTGGGAACAGATAGTTAACACATAAACATATGAGTTCATGGGAAGGAAGTCACATGGGGGGAAGACTGGTTTAAAGCACATCATCCAATCATCATAAGGTTAACACCCAGAAGGTGGAGTATGGGAAGGGCCAAGAGTTTTCTTTGTTCTCCTTGTTTATATATGCATACTATGTGTTTGTTTGTATCATCACCTACCACACCTGAACCTGGATCTGTAGACATGGATCTGTAACTTTTTCTATTGCTGTATTTCTACAACAACATTGGCAAGATGTGATCCTATAGTGTTTTGCCATCAGCAAGATGGGCTGTATATTTTCTTTTCTTGTTTTCTTTATGGAACAATAAAACTTTACTTTAGATCTACAAAATGTGTCTTCATGCAAGTAGCATGGGAGAGGCTGATGAAGGAAGCTGTTTCCTGAGCTCTGCTGCATTTCACATCACATCCAAATTCAACACATAGGACTTTGCAGGGGGAGGGAAATTGCTGTGGAAGGGTTCCACAGGTTCCACAGGACCAATACAGCAGATAAATAAATGGCTGTAAGCACACAACTTGTTAACAGGACTAGGGTTTTTGTCCTGGTATTTGGACTGCTTCAACTCAGTTCCACAATTGGGAGGCCCACTGCATATAATGGGTTTAAAACAAATAATAAACAAACATGTTCCTAATAGAGGCTGCATGAACAATGCAGAATTAATGTGTTTTGACATCACTTTAATTGATATGGCTCAATGCTATGGAATTCTGGGATTTGTGGTTTCATGAGACATTTAGCCTTCTCCATCAGAGAGCACAGGTGCCACAACAAACTACAAGTGCCAGAATTGTTAGCGTGGTTACGCAGCGCATGATGATCCATGTCAATGTGCAGCACCAGGGTCACCACCTTCTCAAATGTAGGCAGTAGCTTGTGAGCTGGAGAAGCACCTCTCCCCTTCCAGAAAGAGTAAAGAGACCCTACAAACAGGTGTCTCTCAGATGAGGCTTTAATCTTGGTTCCTCTATGTACAAGGCTATATACACATGACAATCCATCAACCCTCACCACTCTAGTCACTACCATCAACAACCTGAACCACAATGTCTACCACCACATGTGTCCTGAGGCAACTCCCTTATATACCCAGGGCTCCATTTGGCCTTTTGGCCCTGGCTCTTCCTCCTGACACCTGTCACTCATCCAGGGTGACTTGATAGTTTTGCAGCTTTTTTGGTGCTTTACAGCACCTGGTGACCATCAGCCAATGTCATTTCCCATGACTCAGCACCTGGTGAAAAGTGCTTCGTCATTATGGCTGCCTGTGACCCTTTCATGCCTGGTCACTTCTATATCAAACCACATTGAACATTTTCCCTGGGACACTGTCTCAACAAGAATTCCATAGATTGGAACTATGCCCGTTAAAGCAATGTCATCTGGCATTAATTCCACAGTATAGATGAAGCTTTAGTCTATCTCTTGTGTATCATTTCAGTATTTCTTGTAGGTGCACAAGCAAAATGTCTGAATTCCATTTAAGGTTGTGAAACTGAGATTGTACATGTATGATGTGCATTTGCATTGCATATTTGATTGCCCATTAGACTGCATGTTATTGCAATTCCTTAACAAGGAAATGTTCAACTCCCACATAACTGCATGAATATATCCATGTATATATCTTCTATAGTAAATACTGGTCAGTAACAATAGGGCCCTTTTAAGTGTCAAGGAGGACTCAAGTAAAATACTCCTGAAGAAAGAGTGAGAGATGAGACTGGCCTTTGGTCTGATCAAGTAGGATAGTCTTAGATTATGTTTGCAAGAATGATAAACTGCAGTGCAGAAAAGGGCTGATGTTTCTGTTTCAGAACAGGTATTGTCCTTTTCATCTCCCTTTGTTATTTGATGCCAATCTAGAACTGCTGGATTTTCAAAGGCAGCTTTTCATCTTGTTCATGGCTCCAAAAGATCAATCTTACTAATAACCCTTCATCGTTAAAACCCTGGTGCTTGCATAATGGGCAATTATTTTAACATTCTTAGCTATTACACCCTCCCAAATGTAGCACCACATTCAGAAGCTAATGCCATTGCCTCTTTATGTCTATGCTTCCTGGTGTGTCTATCGAAAGGCACATAGCCTACCATTGCTTCAGCCAAAAAATCCTTACAAATGCAGTTTTATTGGAAAGAGGAGAATAGTTGGGTCTGCAGGAGGCATGAATTATGCAAGACATTGTCTCCAGCAGAGCTGAAATGTGGCTGTTTATGGGGTGTAGCTGTTCCTTTGGCTGATGGCCCCCTTTTGTTCCTCTGACTTCTGTTGAAGAGAACATGATTGTGTTCCTGTCCATTTTCCTTTCCACCTCCATTTGGATCACATCCATATCCTAAATGCTAGCTTCCACTGAACTCAAAAGGAGGGCTTTTTGGCATCTTGATCCATGGGTCCATATGCTAAAAGAGCATTTCAGAATCAGGGTAGAAAATCGCTACCTTTCTCACAGCAGTACTGCCAGGAATCCTTTCTTATGATGGCCTGGAGTTGAAACAAGGACTAGCTTGCTTTCTGCAGAGAAATTCAAGAAAGAACACAGGGAAATGTGAAGCAGCGTTAGTAAGGGGCAGATTTGGGTTTTAATGGAAAGTCTTACCAATGTAGCATCCTTCTCTGGATATCCAGGGAATTCCATCTGAACATTAGGAAGAACAGCTTGACAATAAAACCTGTTTAATAGTAAAATACACTGCCTTGGAGTGTGGTGGAATTTCCTTCTTTGGAGGTTTTTAAAGAGAGGCTAGATGGCCATCTGTTGGGAATGCTTTGACTGTGCATTGCTGCATGGCACAGGGTTGGGTTGGGTGGCCCTTGTGATTTTTTCCAGCGTTAGGATCCTATGATTCTATAGCTTGAATACCATACTCCATCAATGCAGCTGGAGATGTGGATTCAAATCCACAAGGTGAACTAGTTAGACTTGAAGGTGTGACAAGACTCCTTCCACCACTTCCCTTCCTCTCCCTATTTATGCTAGTTGGTGTTATTATTATTCTTGAAATGTTGATGTTTGTTTGTTTGTTTGTTTCCATCATCCCTTGGCTCCAGCATCTGGTAAGAGAGACACACACACCACCTCAATCCTAACTGGGTTCTATGAGCAAGAAGAGCAGCCAAGCACAGCTTCTTCATTCCTTGGTCCCAGCAGCTGGTGACAGTTCCTCTATGCATGTTCTACCTTCCACTGCTCTGGGAGAGAATCTGATTGCATCCCTGGACGTAATCCCCTGTCTTCCATTTCCACCTCCTTCCTTGTCCATCTTGTCTTATTTAGATTGTAAGCGTGAGTACAAGGCCTGAGTATGAATACTCTAAAATCAATCAATCAATCAATGGAGATTATCACATGGGAGGCTTTCGTACTCCTCCCATCATTAAATTGTGTTTAAATCATTGTAATAGCATGATCAAGGTTCACACCTCCATGCTTTTCTCCCACAATTCTTCTCCCACAATTAAAGCGTAATTCAGGCTTACCAGCACCCTTTTCCCATCAGTAAAGAGTCATTGATCTGCCATTTGGCAATAATGAAAGTTCCCGTTATTGCCAAATGGCATTTCAATGACGTTTTACTGATGAGACAAGCATACTGGTAAATTTCAATTACACTTTAATTATGGAAGAAGAAAGGGAGAAAAACATGGTGATGTGAACCCTGATCATGCTATTACAACAATTTAAACATGATGTAATGATGGGAGGAGGATGAAAGCCTCCCATGTGATAATCTCCTGTGTCACTAATCATATCATTTGTTGTTGTTGTTGTTGTTGTTGTTGTTGTTGTGTGCCTCTAAGTCATTTTTTGACTTATGGTGACCCTAAGGTGAACCTATCATAGGGTTTTCTTGCCAAGTGTCTTCAGAGGGGTTTACCATTATTGCCGTATATATCCAAGACAATTAGACCAATTCCACCCACCGTCACCACAACCTGTCTGCATGATGCAGGACCAAAGCCCCAATTTGAGTGCAGTCTGTCTTAATGAGGGAAGGCCAGTTCTGCACCAAACCCATGCTATCCCTGGATAACCAGTAAAGAACCACCTCAACTTTTGTTCTGGATTTTGCTGGAAAATCTGGAGCACTGCAAATGGATGGTAAGGAGGTGTCTACACAAACATCATACTGTGATGCCCAGTATTTCTGCCACATGTGCAAGTCACTCACTCTGAGGTCACAACAAGGTACCCAGCCAAGGTGACTGATGGTGGGCATCTAGTTTCTGGCCTCAGAAGGAGGAACTCATGGTAGCAGCATCAGGTGGCATTGCTGGATGCATGTGTAAACAGCAACCCAGAGTTGTTCTGAAGCGTGAAGGTAACCTGTGGAATCAGGGGCAGCTCCAGGCCCAGAATACTCCAAGAGCAGCCCAGAGTATTCTGGCTGGTATAGATGAGCCCAATGCTACAATTCACTGGAGTATATGGGAAATGTGATGTTATGTGGGAACCTCCAATTTGTCCCTTTTGCAGGGTTTAAAGAGGTCTTTCCCCCCAATTACAATTCCCAGAATCCATCAGAATCTGCCTCCAGCCATGCAGCATGAAAGATTCTGGGAGTTATCCAAACACTAACTTTTCCCAGTTCTGCTCTTTTAGTTGGTTCCTATTAGCAACTCATCACAGGGAGGCTATTTTCTATATTTCTCTGTTTGATAAATGCAGAAGAGATCTTGAGGGGATGGATAGATACCTACCAACCATCAATTTGCCAGAGCTGTTTCTTCCTCTTCTTGCCCACCGCTGTTTTTTACCTCACCTTCCAGATGATCAAAGTTCTCAACCTATATAATTTAGCAAGCCTGGAAAACAAACAGCATGCTCAGGTTTCTGGGAACCTAGTTGGGAGTCCTGTGATGTATAGGGTTCAGAGGAGGACAAACAATTGTTCTTCCACTATTTACCACTCAGCACACATGCCCTGCTGGTATTGTGAAAGAGAGTCTCTCCATGGCAGATGGTTTCACAGTTGAAATCAACTCCTCTTCAGAAAATTGGATTTTATTCAAATTGGTTATAATTGGAATTTTGGGTTTCTCTCACACTTCTGGTATTATTTTGCACAGCATAGCAAAAATATATAGTTTTGTACTAGAGGTTTCTGAGGCTGTGGACTGGTGAATATAACAGAGTCATGCAAAGTGCTCTTGTTAATATTGAAAATCCATGGGGGCGAGGGGGATACATATGGGGGGGGAGTCAAACAATTATTTGAGGGGGACATGGTTCCATGTGGATGACTTATATTGTGCATTTCCTCTTTAAGAGGCTGTGTCACACAGTGGACTATAACACTGGAGACCAGGGTTTGAATTCTTGTTTGACCATGGAAACCCACTGGGTGACATTGGACATCTCACACGTTCTAAGGAGATTATCTCATTAGCTTCGCTGCCAGGATAGACGCGGGATGTAATTTAAGACAGATCATATTACATTCACCCATTGCCAGGCAGTGAGCAGCGTGTATGCAACCTGGGCTTCTTTGGGCTTGTCCCACATCTTTTCAAGAATGGGAAAATCCCATTCTTGAAAAGCTGTAAGAGAAGCCTGGGTTGCATATGGGCTGCATACTGCCTAGCAATAGATGAATATAATAAGATCTGTCTGAAGAAAATTACATCCCGAGTCTATCCCGGCAGCGAAGCTAAGGTGATAATCTCCTTAGTCTCAGAAACCCCATAACAGATTCATCTTAGGGTAAGCTTAAGTCAGAAACAACTTCAAGGTGCATAACAACAAACAACAAATTGCCTCCTTAAGAAATTCACCAAGAATAATTTAGACTTTGTGGGAATAATACAAAGGGAAGATGTTAGGAGTTCTAGGCAGAAGTTAGGAGGACCAGTTGTTTGGAAAATTTTCTCTTTTTGAACTATAGCTCTCAGAACTTGCCAGCTGGCATGGCTATGGCATACTCTCCAGCTGTTTTGATTTGGGAAGGACTCTCATGATTTATCCTCCATTGTCCTACTTTTTAAAGCTGATTTTAATATATCCCAGTTTTCTCTCCTCTACCTTGCACTCAATTAATTTTGCAGAGGGGAAGAATTGGAGGGAGCAGAATCTTGTCCTTCCCAGTTGCCTCAGGAAAAAAACAAAAAAAACAAAACTACTGCAGCCTCTCCTAACACGTGTTCTTCCTCATTAATAGCTTTTGCCATCTTGACTACACTCTAGTGTTGCTTGGCCACACATGTCCCAGTTTTTGTCTGTGAAATGTTGGAGGGCATGCTATAAGGGAAATGAAGTCTGAAAAGAGAACTTTTTTCAAGTTTTCTCTACTCCTCCAACAACAATAACAAGTGCTGTTTGATTAGGTTCTCTGAGACCAGGCGTCTAAATTCCCATCCCTCTTTTATTCCTTTTTAAAAAAATGTGTATCCTTTAAAAATGAAATTGAAGCTCAGCAACAGACAGAATAGCTATTACAAGCTTGGTAATCATGACCACTAAAGTGCTTGGAAACACAGTTTTGTGAATATGTATTGGACAGGAATAGAAATAATATTTGTAAAATTACCAAAAAACATGTTTTTCTTTTTTTATTAAAAAGGAACAGATTAACAATAATATATACAATAACATATTAAAGCTTATTTTACTTACATTCACCCAATCCCTACCCCTATGACCTACCCCATCACCTGTGACAATAATCTGTTGTTATGATGATCTATTATTTCCTTCCTTTAGAATAATCTGTTCAGTGTGATTTTTCTGTTTATTCTTTACACTTTATTTAATTATTATTCTTTCATAACTTTGATTATTCCTTTTATTTTATTTAAGTTTTACCCAATTAGGATGCTAGTTGAAGTTTATTCTGTTTCAGAAGTTTATATCTATCTTATCCAACTCTGTTTTCTTTGCAGTATTTTAAAAGATAGTTCCACTTTTTTCTATCATTGTATATTCCATCCAATGCTAATGTCAGTTGGTCCATTTCTTTAGCTTCAAACATCTTAATCAACCAATCTTCAATGGTAGGGATTTCTGTTGATTTCCATTTGAGGACTGTAAGGATTCTCGCCAGTGAAGTCATATACAAGATAGTTTTCCAGTGTTTATTTCTGTCATGTATTTTAATCTTGTTGACCATGTTAAGTAAATATATCTCTGGAAATAACTGATATGTTATATTAAGCATTTTACATATGGCTTTATGAAGTTTATTCCAAAAGGGTCTAATTACAGGCCATGTCCACCACATACGGAACCAAGATCCTGTATTGTTTTGGTATTTCCAACATTTTGGCTGCTGTTGTGCGTAGATTTTGGCAAGTTTTACCCGAGTAAGGTGCCATTTATGTTCCACTTTGTGGAAGTTATCTCTAATGCTCTGGCATTTTGTGAATCTGTATGTATATGTGCTGGCTGCAGTCCAGCTTTCAAGATCTATTTCATTTTCTATATCCTTTGCCCAATTAATCATATTATCTTTCACCATGTCAGCTTTAAGTTTCTCTTCAAGGAAAGCTTTGTATAGCTTGGAGATCTGTCTGGATTTGACTTCTAAAGGATTTTGTCTATCTCATTTTTTTGCAGGTTAATGCCTATGTGTTCCTGATCGATTTTAAATCTGCCTTTTAATTGAAAATATAATAACCAGTGTGATCTATGTTCTAATCCTTATATGTCTTGTATTTCTTTTAGATCTTTCTCTGCATAAGTTTTCTCCAGAATGTCTTTATATCTTAACCATATTTGTAATGGATTGAATTTGATAAGTAAAGCCTCTTGTGGAGAGACCCAGCCAGGTATACCTCTGTAAAAATATGTTTTAATTTTAAGCCATACCATAAGGAATGATTTTCTTAAGAAGTGGTGTTGAAATTATTCATATATCTTTGCTTTCTCATACCAGAGTTACACATGCCAGCCAAACCTTAGGTTGAAGCCCTCCAGGTTTAGAAGTCTTGTGTTTCCCAATTTAATCCAATCTGATAACTGTAACAGAACATTTGCTTGATAGTATAATTCCAAATTTGGGAGGTCAAAACCACCATTCCTCTTAGTACCTGTTATCACCTTCCATCTTATTCTGGGTTTCTTCCCTTCCCAAATGAATGTTTTGAATTCTTGATTCCATACGTTGAAAGGTTTCTTGTTGATTATAACTAGAATATTCCTGGTAAATATTCCTGAAAAAACATTTTTTAAGTGTTGACAAACTCTAATGAGACAAATTCTGGACTGATGAGAATTTTTACAGTTTAAGACTTATTCTGTACAAAATTCACAAGCAGGTGATTTGCACAGAAAACAATATTTTCTATGTAGGAAACAGCATTTCCTATGCAGAAATTAATATTTATATGTGGGGATATTATTTTATGCACAGACAATGCTGCTTCCTGAAAAGAAAAAAAGTTAACTAGAAACCTGCTGAGGACTTAAGTATGTAGAAATTAGAACTGAACAATTTTGTATGCCCATATCCAGTAAAGGGCTCCTATTATGTTACTATGTAGGGGAGCCAGTGAAGTGACTGATGCACATTGGAAATGATGTACAATGGGGCTGTTCTTCCTCAGAACACCAGCTAGGAATTCCTGATGCACATTGGTAGAGCTTGATGTGCATCAGGCCACTCTTACCAGTGTCCTGTTATGCTTCTGCTAAGTTATGTAGTGTAGATCATGACAAAGGATTCTGACTTTTGTGTTTTGTGAAAAACAACCATGTGTACATTTTGTGCAGAATGGCACAAATAGCAAATAGATTTTGAACAATGGTGTAGTTTCTGAAAACTTTCTCACAATGTGAACTAAATTGCTATAATTACCCATCACTTCCTTAGAGAAGAAACTTAGGGCCTGTGCAGACCAGGCATAAGGGCTGGTCTGGAGGTGGAGTTGGGGTGGAGCGACCATACGCCAGCCTCCCCGACTCTACTCAGATGTTGCCCGCATGCTGCATGCTTCACTGCATAGCACGTGGTGTCAAATGGGCACAAAATAGCTACCACCGCGGCACTAAGGGCAGCTTTTTGCCACCCCCAAAAGGAGTGGCATTTGCCAGCTCTTTTGGAGTGGCAAAAAGCTGGATCGGGACTGCAGCGTGTGGTTGCTGCACCCCAATTCAGCGCTCCCAGGGGTGGCACAGTGCCACACTTTAGGGGCTGTCTGTACTGCCCTTAGTAAAGAATATACAAACCTTTTAAAAAGTCACATATTAATGAACAAATGGGATTCTGTAGATCTGGGAGCATGGTGTAGTGGCCTGAGTGTTGGACTATGGGAAAAAAGGAAAAAAAGAGGATCCCAACAATTATCGTCCTGTTAATCTGACATCAATAACAGGAAAGATTCTAGAGCAGATCACTACACAGAGACTCTGTGAACATTTAGAAAGGAATGTCATGATCACTAAAAGTCAACATGGGTTTCTCAAAAATAAGTCATGCCAGACTAAATCTGATCTCTTTTTTTGATAAAATTACCAGCTTGGTAGATGAAGGGAATGCAATAGACATAGCATATCTTGATTTCAGTAAGGCTTTTGACAAAGTCCCCCATGATAGTCTTCCAAACAAGATAATAAAATGTGGGCTAGACAATAAAACTGTTAGGTGGATTAGTAATTGGTTGATCCATAGTGGTGGAGTCTCCTTCTTTGGAGGTCTTTAAACAGAGGCTGGATGGTCATCTGTTGGGGATGCCTTGATTTTGAGTTCCTGCATGGCCGGAGGTTGGATTGGATGGCCCTTGTGGTCTCTTCCAACTCTATGATTCTATGATTTTAAGACTCTGGAGACCAGGGTTCAGTTTCCTACTCAGCCATGGAAACCCATTAGGTGACCTTGGGCAAGTCACATGCTCTCCACCTCAGGGAAAGGAAATAGCAAACCTTTCCTGGCAGATCTTGCCAAGAAAACCCCACGATACCCCATGACCTTAGGGTTTCTATTAGCTAGAAATGAGTTGGTGGCAAACAACAAAAACAAACATATGAAAGTAGAATGAATTTATCCATTTCTAATATTGTACCTCATAGGATAAAATTATCACTGTATTAAGATTATGTATATTCATAATTCTTGGGTACGGCCGTAGCATATTTGTCAATTCATTGACAAGTGTCAGGGGAC
The DNA here is from genome assembly GCA_026167975.1 of Phrynosoma blainvillii. Lineage (NCBI taxonomy): Eukaryota > Metazoa > Chordata > Lepidosauria > Squamata > Phrynosomatidae > Phrynosoma > Phrynosoma blainvillii. Next base: position 11,042,207 of record JANUYF010000004.1, read on the forward strand.
TCAGCTGTAGTACAGGCATGGTTAATGTGCTAAAGTGTTAGGGGTACGGCTGTAGTGTATTTGTTTAATCTATTGACATGTGTCAGGGGATTCAGCTGTAGTATAGGCATGGCCAATGTAGATAGCCTAATTAACTGTACCTACTGAAATGGGTAGTACCCCATAGATATTATTGTTTTGTTACACTATGTTGTTGGTAGAATAATCCTCCAGTTTTATAGTCTATATAAATTGTATATAATTTTATATAATTATATATTTATAATGTCAAATATATGATACGATAAAAGTATTTTAAAACGTTTTTGTATACAGCGCAGAGAAGTGTGTGGTAACTAATTAGCTATATTGTTCAGTCCTTCTCACTCTTAGTTAAAAGAAATGATTGTAGCCTTCTGAACCAAAATGTCCTAGGAGTAGCATTATATGTTTGGAGCTACATATGAGGTCATACTATGTCATCTTATTGGAGTTATTAGAACTTTCTACTATCATCGTGTTTAGATAATTATATTGTCCTACTTCTGTCTCTGTACAAATTAGGATCTGTCTGTAGTTATCAGTATGTTCCTGTAAGAATCTATTGTATACAACTAAGATGTTTTATTGTAAATCTGTGCTGGTCAAATGGCCATAATAAAGGAAAAAAAATATGTATATTCAGATGTAAGGATGGCATTTGAATTTCACATCTCCAGTGTTCATGCACAGATACACACACACACACACACACACACGTTACAGTGTTTGAGTGTGTACCATTATGCATATTACTATCTCCCCAAAAAAGGGTTAGAAACCAGGAAAGCTTATGTGACAGTAAATCTGCTAGCATTTGCACTCTTTGTTTCTCTTCACCATACCTTCTCCAGCTTCCTTTTTATCTGAAAAAATTCTTAGATGTTTAATCTCTCAAATAAGGCCTTTTGGAAACTTGCAACAAAGGTTTAAAAATGTTAGAGAGAGCAATGGAAGGATAAGGAGAGAAGTCCTCATTGGGTGTGGGATAAGAAGTACTGATAGGGTGAAGAAGTAAGTATAATATCTTGGAAAAGCTAGAACCATCTCCAGCTACTGACCAAAGTGAAAAAGAAAATAATCTTCAGTATTAAAGTTGCTTCTTATGTCAATGATTCTTTCTGCTTTGAAGACTGAAAGCCAAGATATAAAAAAGAGGAAACATTCCTTAATCCTGCATCTTATGATTTAATGATAAAGTTAAATCCACTCCAGTTTAAGTAGCTTCACTGATATGGTTGGAAGTAATGCATTTCCTGAGAGACAGGATAGATTTCTATTATTGACTTTTTTCAAGGTCAAGCAGATGGGCCAGGAGAAGACATAAAGGGTGGCTTGGATAGTTCTATCATTTCATGACTGTCAAAGTGGCCATGCAATGGAGAGGCACCCCCCCCCCCCCCCCGCAGTATATGGTTTGTGAACTCAGGCAGTAAGGGCACTCTGGGATGGTTTGCATGCTGCGTAGCAGTGTCATGTTTGCAGTGTCTGCATAATATTTAGCCATTCATCTGATTGGGGGTAATCATGGTAGGCTCTTGGTTTCATCTGGCTTTTCTTTTTTCATGACCACAATTATGTTGGATTCTTATGGATGAGTAAGTTTTCCTATGGAAATGGCTGGACATTTTTGTCCAATGTGGAATGCCCGCATTCTATTCAAGCTTATAAAAGTCGAGTTGTCCTTGCAGTGCCATTGCACATGAAGATCACAGAATCATAGCATTGAAAGACACCACAAAAGCCACTCCATGCCAGAAAGAAGAAACAATCAAAGCACCCCCAACAGATGGCCATCCAGCTTCTGTTTAAAAACCTCCAAAGAAAGAGCAACTCCACCACACACCAAGGCAGTGATGCTGCTGTTGAATAACTCTTGCTGTCAGGAAGTTCTTTCTAATGTTTAGGTGAAATCTTTTCTCCCGGAGTTTGAATCTATTGCCCTGTGTCCTGGGGCTCAAGCAGACAGGCCCAATAAAGCAGAGTGAGGCCATTGCAGCACCATTCACATGGGGGCCATAGCGACTGCATGCTCTCAGCCCTGATCTGGACTGTTGCTGCAGTTTCCAATCTGGCTGGAAAAAGGAGGGGTATTTTTCTGCTCCTTTTGTGGCCAGGTTTGGGCTGCCTTAGGCTGCCCTGGTGCGGCTTCCACAGTTTGGGGCTGTGTGTCATTTAAATGTCATGCCCTCAATGCAGCTTGACAGTGAACCTTTTGGCCCATCTGTTTTGGGCTTCAGTCTCTGAAGCAGCAGAAAACAAGCTTGCTCCATCCTTATTATGACATCCCTTCAAATATTTAAGTATAGCTTTCATGTCACTTCTTAATCTTCTCTTTCCCAGGCTAAACATAAAGGAGCTCCCCAAGTCACTCCTCATAGGGCATGGTTTCTAGACCTTTCACCATTTTGGTCACCCTCTTTTGGACACGCTTCAGCTAGTCAACATCCCTCTTGAATTGTGGTGACCAGAATTGGACACCGTATTCCAAGTGAGGTCTGACCAAACAGAATAGAGTGGCACTATTACTTCGCTTGATCTAGACACTGACTAGATCCCACATCACTTGCAGCTGCTGCCACCTAGTATATCAGAATTTCTTTGGAGGTTTTTAAACAGAAGCTGGATGGCCATCTGTTGGGGGTGCTTTGATTGTTTCTTCTTTCTGGCATGGAGTGGCTTTTGTGGTGTCTTTCAATGCTATGATTCTGTGATTTTCATGTGCAATGGCACTGCAAGGACAAGATTTTTATGATCCCTACTTTCCTCCCATACTATTGAATACATAAGGATCATGAATACAAATCACTCTAGGTTACACATTCATAACTGAGAATGTGAATTCCAGCTTTAGTAATTATGTAATGAAGTACAAAATTGCTCTTCCAAATCTGGCTATACTTATTATGACAATTCTAACCCAGAGACCTCCCTGAAAAAAAAAGTTACCATAGGAGAAATTATTCCTGATTGAGATATTATAATTCTGCCAAATGTCACATCAATCTATTCCTTCCTCAACCTTTCATTTACACAGCTTTTATCTATAACAGCAGGGATATTGCTCTTTAATTGGCATCTTTTCCACTGTCACTCACACAAATGAAAAGAAGGATTAAAACATCAATTAGAGGGTAGTTGTGCCATGACACAGTAGTTTTCTAGTGAGTGAGAGCAAACAAGAGATGTGCTTCTTGAAACAGAATGCTTAATAACAAATTCTGCTGCCTAGGAAAACAGCAATGATGAAAAAAATTCCTCAGAGTGAAAGACAGAAGGGTCTGTGAGAAGCAGAGGCTCCTGGAGAGCACAGCTAGGCTTCTGGTAAATTTGCAATGATTTAACGTGTGTAGATTAGATGCCTTCAAGTCACTCTTGACTTATGCCAACCCTATGAAGGGGACATATGCAAGACACCCTGTCCTCTATAGCCCTGTTCAGGTCTTTCAGACTCAGAGCAGTGGCTTCCTTGATTGAGTCCATGTACCTGTAATGCAGTCTTCCTCTTTTCCTGCATCCTTCTCTCCTCTCTAGCATTATTTTGTTTTCTAGTGAGTCAAGTTTTCTTATGATATGACCACAGTATGAAAGCCTCTCTTTAGTCCTTTTGGCTAAGACCTAGTTAATGGGCTGCAAGTGGTTGGATCCTTAGGTGGGAGTGATCATGTTCTCCTGGAATTTATTATACAATGGAAAGGATAAGCCAGGCATAGTCAGACACACATTCTAGACTTTAGGAAAGCTGATTTTAGTGAACTTAGAGAAATACTGGGGGTGATCCAGTGTTCAGGAATACTAAAAGAGAAGGGAGTTCAAGACGGATGGGAGTTTCTCAAAAGGGAGATACTGAAGGCACAATTTCAAACAGTTCCAATGAGGAGGAAAAATGGGAGGTGCCTCAAGAAACCAGGATGGATGACTAAGGAACTTTCAACTGAACTAAGTTTTAAATGGAACATGTATAAGAAATATAAAAATGGGGAAATCACCAAAGAGAAATTCAAACAAATAGCTGGCACGTGTAGGGGTAAAGTCAGAAAAGCTAAAGCACAGAATGAACTCAGGCTTGCTAGAGAGGTTAAGAACAATAAAAAGGGCTTTTTTGGGTATGTCCACAGCAAAAGGAAGAAGAAGGAAATGGTAGGGCTACTGTATGGAGAAGATGGCAAAAAGTTAACAGGGGACAGAGAAAAGGCAGAATTACTCAACACCTTCTTTGCTTCAGTCTTCTCAGAAAAGGCAAAGGGTGCTCAACCTGAGGATAATGGAGCAGAGAACAGAATAGGATAATTTTAGCACAGAATAAGTAAAGAGATAGTACAGGAATACCTAGTTATCTAAATGAATGTAAGTCTCCAGGACCAGATGAATTACATCCAAGGGTATTAAAAGAACTGGCAAATGTAATATCGGAAACATTGGCAATAATCTTTGAGAACTCCTGGAGAACAGGAGAAGTCCCAGCAGACTGGAGGAGGGCAAACGTTGTCCCCATCTTCAAAAAGGGAAAAAAAGAGGATCCCAACAATTATCATCCAGTTAGTCTGACATCAATACTGGGAAAGATTCTGGAGCAGATCATTAAACAGAGAGGCTGTGAACACCTGGAAGGTAATTCCATAGTCACAAAAAGTCAACATGGGTTTCAGAGAAATGAGTCATGCCAGACAAATCTGATCTCTTTTTTTGATAAAATTACTAGCTTGATAGATGAAGGGAATGCTGTGGATATAGTATATCTTGATTTCAGTAAGGCCTTTGACAAGGTTCCCCATGACATTCTTGCAAACAAGCTGGTAAAATGTGGGCTAGACAAAGTAACTGTTACATGGATTTGTAATTGGTTGGCTGGCTGAACCCAAAGGGTGCTCAACTATGGCTCCTTTTCAATCTGGAAAGATGCGACCAGTGGGTTACCACAGGGCTCTGTCCTGGGCCCAGTGCTATTCAATATCTTTATTAATGACTTGGATGACAGTATTGGGGGCATAGTTATCAAATTTGCAGATGGCACCAAATTAGGAGGAGTAGCTAATACCCCAGAGGACAGGATCAAAATTCAAAATGACTTGAACAGACTAGAAAGCTGGGCCAAAGCTAACAAAATGAAATTCAACACAGAGAAATGTAAGGTATTGCAATTAGGGCGGAAAAACGAAAAGCACAGATATATGATGGGGGACATCTGGCTGAATGAGACTACGTGTAAAAGGGATCTAGGAGTCCAGATAGACCACAAATTGAACATGAGTCAACAGTGCGATGCAGCAACTAAAAAGGGCAATGCAATTTTAGGCTGCATCAATAGAAGTATAGTGTCTAGATCAAGAGAAATAATAGTGCCACTCTATTCTGCTTTGGTCAGGCCTCACCTGGAATACTGTGTCCATTTCTGGGCACCACAATTCAAAAAGGATGTTGAGAAACTGAAGCGTGTCCAAAGGAGGGCAACTAAAGTGGTGAAGGGTCTGGAAACCAAGCCCTATGAGGAACTACTTAGGGAGCTGGATATGTTTAGCCTGGAGAAGAGAAAGTTAAGAGGTGATATGACAGCTGTGTTTAAATACTTGAAGGGATGTCATATTGAGGAGGGAGCAAGCTTGTTTTCTGCTGCTTCAGAGAATAGGACACACAACAATGGATGCAAGCTCCAGGAAAAGAGATTCCACCTCAACATTAGGAGGAACTTCCTGACAGTAAGGGCTGTTTGACAGGAACACACTCCCTTGGAGTGTGGTGGAGTCTCCCTCCTTGGAGGTCTTTAAGCAGAGGCTGGATGGCCATCCGTTGGGGATGCTTTGATTGGGAGTTCCTGCATGGCAGGGGGGTTGGACTGGATGTCCCTTGTGGTCTCTTCCAACTCTATGATTCTATGATTCTATGATTCTATGGCTTCTAGGGAGATTTCAGGCTTGATTGGACAGATCATACAATAAAAGCCTCCTTCCTCTAGCTGGAGGAGACAACCGTTCCATCTTGTTGTCTGCTATTGTGTTTGCAGTAGATCTCAGTAAGGTCTTTTTGCACACAAATGGGTCACAAGGACCTTCATGATTGTCTGTCCTGTCCTTGACAACTGGTGCTTAGAAACATATTTCTGAAAGGTGCTCCTCTGATCTTTGCCCATCAATGGCTGAGATCCAACATCATTTCAGCATAGTATAAATATTTGCTAGTGGATTTATGGTATGGTTGTGTCATTCAGCCTTTGTACTAATTATCAAGGCAGCACAATGGATCCACCTTCATGTGTGCAATGCAGATTCCCACACTTCTCTGTGTAGTTTATTGTGCATCCATATGCACTACAGGTCTACTTGTACAACCTTACTTCTACATCCATCATCTGGATATGTCCCTTCTACACTGGTTACAAATTTCACCCTGAAACAATTTGGAAAGCACTGTTGTAGATTAAAACCAGAATAATAATAATAATAATAATAATAATAATAATAATAATAATAATAATAATAATAATTTATTATTATTATTATTATTATTATTATTATTATTATTATTATTATTATTATTTCTAGCCCACCCCTCTGCTCGGCAATCGAGGCGGGTTACAACATAATTAAAACACAAAGGTTAAAACATCTTACATCCCAATCCCTAACCCTCCCACCCCTTAAAACTGAATTAAACCAATGAATACATTATATAATTAAAATCAATCAGTTGTGGGCAGTAATAAGAGAGCAGAAAGTATAATCAAGGCCTGAAAAAGCAAATGGGCAGTCTTAAAGCTCAAAAACCTATGGTTTCCAAGGATGTTAAAAAGATGAAAGTTACATGTCTTTGTGATTGGCTCGATAGAGGGGTGTAGGGACAGACAATCATCCAGCAGGACTCCAAGATTCCTGGCAACCACAACAGGGCCAATATATCACCCTGCAAACATAGTGGAGGTGAGTGGGGCTATGAAACACCAGAATCTCTGTTTTATCCATGTTCAGATTAAGACAGTGAGTGTTCATCCACAGAAAAACACTCAACAAGCAGTCTATCATGGAGGTCCATACAGTAGCATCAATTGAATTGAAGCTCTAAAAATATGTCATCTGGATAAATGTGGCATTGGAAACCCACTTCTGAAATAAGGAATCCAAGGGGAAGCATATATGATGAGAAAAGAAAAAGACCAAATACTAATCCTTGAGGTACCCCCACAGTTACAGGGAAGCTGTAGCCATAGCTCCCTGAAATGAAATAGTGGAAAAAAATACACAGCGGCAGCGACTCTCCCAGCCCGGCAGAGGCCGTAGGAAGGACCCTGGTCTCTGGAGGGCTCTGCGTTAGCCCTCATTTACCACCTGGAAGGACCTTGGTCTTTGGAGGGCTCTGCCTTAGCCCTCATTTACCACCTGGAAGGACCTTGGTCTTTGGAGAGCTCTGCCTTAGCTCTCATTTACCACCTAGAAGGACCTTGGTCTTTGGAGGGCTCTGCCTTAGCCCTCATTTACCACCTGGAAGGACCTTGGTCTTTGGAGGGCTCTGCCTTAGCTCTCATTTACCACCTGGAAGGACCTTGGTCTTTGGAGAGCTCTGCCTTAGCTCTCATTTACCACCTGGAAGGACCTTGGTCTTTGGAGGGCTCTTCCTTAGCCCTCATTTACCACCTGGAAGGACCTTGGTCTTTGGAGGGCTCTGCCTTAGCCCTCATTTACCACCTGGAAGGACCTTGGTCTTTGGAGGGCTCTGCCTTAGCCCTCATTTACCACCTGGAAGGACCTTGGTCTTTGGAGGGCTCTTCCTTAGCCCTCATTTACCACCTGGAAGGACCTTGGTCTTTGGAGGGCTCTGCCTTAGCCCTCATTTACCACCTGGAAGGACCTTGGTCTTTGGAGGGCTCTGCCTTAGCTCTCATTTGCCACCTGGAAGGACCTTGGTCTTTGGAGGGCTCTGCCTTTAGCCCTGACTCTTACCACCTAGGCGGCCTGGAACAGCTGCGTGCCGCAGGACTGGGGAGAATGCCGGCGGGCTTAAAACCCCGCCCAGGAACATCCTCCACCGGTATATGTGGCGGCAGCGACTCTCCTGGCCCGGCAGAGGCTGTAAGAAGGACCCTGGTCTCTGGAGGGCTCTATCTTAGTCCTGATTTTAATATGCAGTTGCAGCCTTACATAAAGAAGGGCAACCTTTGGGATTACTCTTGTATATTTCTAATAATTGTTTTTAATTTGTTTTGTTTGAGTTGTTTTTGGGGGGTGAGTGGGGGTGGGATTGAGGGATGGGATTTGATTTGATGTGATTTGTTTTGATGTTTTGAATTCTGTACGCCGCCCCGATTGCCTGGCAGAGGGGTGGGATATAAATAAAAATTATTATTATTATTATTATTATTATTATTATTATAAAATGTGCCAACAAAAAAGATTTAAACCAGCACAGGATGTTCCCCATTATTCCCAAGTATGCCAACCATAATGGTAGGAGCTGATGATCCAAAGTGTCAAAGGATGAAGAGAGATCTAATAGGACCAGGACTAATTTTAGATATGTCAGTAGCATATCATTTACTACATGCATCAGAGCCATTTCTGTGAAATGATCTGTCCAAGATCCTATTTGAAATGGATCAAAAAGAAAATTGTGGGTGATCAAATAAGGCATCAATTGGGAAAGAGCTGCTCTCTCCAAAACTTAAAGAGACATGGAGGAAGAGACACAGGACAATAATCAACACAAAGTGAAGGAACCAGGGAGGATTTCTTTAATAGAGGATGCAAGACAGCATGCCTAAAGCAGTCTGGACAAATATCTTTTGAAAGGAACAGTTCATCAAGTGGGTTATATAAGGTAAAAACAACGGCAGAAGGGCTGGACAAAGAAAATAAGGAGAGGGGTCAGTAAGACAGGAAAGACAATTTCTTTGTCCAAAAGGTGGAAGAAGCAACAGGGGGATCAGCTATTTTAGATCTGATCCTAACCAACAGGGATGACCTGGTCAATGAGGTGCAAGTGGTGGGATCCTTAGATGGGAGTGATCATGTTCTCCTGGAGTTTCTTATACAATGAAAAGGAGAAGCTAGGCATATTCAAATTCTTATTTTAGACTTTAGAAGAGCTGATCACAATAAACTTAGGGAAACACTGGGAGTGATTTCATGGTCAGGAATACTAAAGGAGAAGGGAGTTCAAGATGGAGGGGAGTTTCTGAAGAGGGAGATACTGAAAGCACAATCTCAAACTGTTCCAATGAGAAGGAAAAAATGGAGATGTCTCAAGAAACCGGGTTGGATGACAAAAGAACTTTCAACTGAACTAAGGGCCTCGGCAGACGGCTAATTGAGCCGTCTTCCGGGCCCGGAAGAGGAGGGGCAGCCGCACGAGCGGTGCCCCTTCCTCTTCCTGAGGTCGCCCTCGGAGTCGCTGGCCCTCCGACTGGTGGTAAGGGCAGCTTTTTGCTTCCCCAAAAAGGCATGGTATTTGCCAGCTCTTTTTGGAATGGCAAACTGCCAGATCAGGGCTACAGTGTGCAGTTCCTGCAGACCCAATCCAGCACTCCCAGGGCGATATGGAGCCACCCCTTAGGGTCTGTCTGTACAATCCCTATGTCTCCAGAACCAGATGAACTGCATCTAAGGAGATTAAAAGAATTGGCAAATGTAATCTCAGAGCCACTTGGAATTATCTTTGATAATTCCAGGAGAACAGAAAAAGTCCCAGCAGATTGGAGGAATGCAAACATTGTCCCATCTTCAAATAAGGAAAAAAAGATATCTCAACAACAGTCTGACATCAATACCAGGAAAAATTGTAAAACAGCTCAGTAAACAGAAAGTCTGTGAACATCTAGAAAGCAATGCCATAATCACAAAAAACAACAACATGAGTTTCTGAGAAACAAGTCATACCAGACAAATCTGATCTCTTTTTTTGATAGAATTACCAGCTTGGTAGATCAAGGGAATGTGGTAGACATAGCATAGCTCAATTTCAGTAAGGCTTTGACAAGGTCCCCCATGATATCCTTGCAAACAAGATATTAAAATGTGGGCTAGACAATACAACTGTTAGGTGGATTAGTAATTGGTTAACCGACCAAACCCAAAGAGTGCTCAGAAATGACTCCTCTTAATCCTGGAGAGAAGTGACTAGTGGGGTGCCACAGGTTCTGTCTTGGGCCCAGTGCTATTCAACATCTTTATCAATGACTTGGATGAAAGCATAGAGGGCATGCTTATCAAATTTGCAGATGACATCAAATTAGGAGGAATAGCTAATACCCCAAAGGACAGGATGAAAATTAAAAATGGCATTAATAGTTTAGAAAGCTGGGCCAAACCTAGAAAAAATGAATTTCAACATGGAGAAAAGTTTCCCTGCACTTAGGGAAAAAAATCAAATGCATAGATATAGGATAGGAAACACCTGGCTCAATGTAACTACATGTGAAAGGGATCTAGGAGTCTTAGTAGACTACAATTTAAACTTAAGTCAACAGTGTGATGCCGCAGCTAAAAAGGCCAATGCGATTCTAGGCTGCATCAATAGAAGTATAGTGTCTAAACCAAGGGAATTAATTGTGCCACTGTATTCTGCTCTGGACATGCCTCACCTGGTATACTGCATCCAGTTCTGGGCACCACAATTCAAAAAGGATATTGAGAAACTGGAGAGTGTCCAAAGGAGGGTGACCAAAATGGTGAAGGGTCTGGAAACCATGCCCTATGAGCTGGGGATGTTTAATCTGGAGAAGAGATGGTTAAGAAGTGATATGATATGTTTAAATATTTGAAGGGATGTCATATTGAGGAGGAAGCTAGCTTGTTTTCTGCTACTCAGAAACTAGAACATGGAACAACGGATGCAAGCTACAGGAAAAGAGATTCCACCTCAACATTAGGAGGAACTTCCTGACAGTGAGAGCTGTTCAACAATGGAACACACTCATTTGGAGTGTTGTGGGATCTCCTTCTTTGGAGGTCTTTAAACAGAGGCTGGATGGCCATCTGTCAGGGGTTTTGATTTTGAATTCCTGCATGGCAGGAGGATGGACAGGATGGCTCTTGTGGTTTCTTCCAACTCTATGATTCTATGACTTGTCAGTTTTCCTAAGCTGCCACATCACCCTTGATGGAAAAATGTTATTCATCTGTTTACACATGATATGTCAAAAGTCAGTCGCACTGTAGACGAGGGTGAGAAAAAATGTATTATGCCCCCCAAGCACACCCCCTGCAAGTTCCAGTGGAGCTTCCAATCCCAGCTTCCCCATTCTTAACTTTTATGTTTTACTGAAGCTGCAGCAATTGACAATTGGGGAAATGTTAGCACACTTAGGTCTATGGTCTTTTTTTGGCTGGGGGTATATCTAAACTGGAAGTAGCTGGAAGTTCCAGAGCAATGAGGGCTGTTTTTAATTTAGATAGATAGATAGATAGATAGATAGATAGATAGATAGAGTGTACAACTCACAGATGTAATGAAGTTGCCTACCACTGTGCCGTGGTAGAGAGAGGCAGGGAGGGACAGAGGGAGTAAACTTTAGTCAGCAACAGCTCACAAAGTTGCGCAATCTTGGAAGATGCACTAAAGGCTCACAGAGAGGTCTTTTTCTTCTTCATCTTTTATTTATTTATTTATTTATTTATTTATATCCCACCCTTCTCCCAGGAATGGGACTCGGGGCAGCTTATAACATTTAAAAAAAACAATTAAAAGCATACAAAAATAGTACAATTAAAACTGAATTAAATTACTACAATAATTAAAACATTATTAGATTATAGAGATCTGAAAACAGGAAGAAAAAATTGCAACTGTCTGGTCCAGTTGCCTGGCTAATCTTATTCAAAGCAAAAAGAGACAAATGTAATAAGAGATTGACCTCCATCTTGAGGCACTTGCCTTTCTTTCCAAAGTATGAAACACAAGGTAGAAGGATTACAATTTCTATGTTTGTCCAGAAACTGTTGCCTGGCATCCTGTTGACAAATTACAGTGGTGTACATCAGACATATGCCTTCACAACTCACTATTTTGGCCATTGCAGAAATCAGAATTTTGTTGTGACTGTAAATGTCCAAAATGCCATGCCACCTCCATTGGAAGAAAGGATTCATTGATCTACTGCTCCAGAGACAGGAGACATGAGCTACCATTGGGAGGTAGCAGTTGTATACTGTTCTTTTTTAAAGCCCTACTTTCACATCTTTGGGCCGCAATCCAACATCCTTGCAACATAGTGTGAATACCTGCATGTGAAGGTATACTATGCCTGTCCCACACAACCTTCATGCAAGTAACAAAATTGCACAGCACATGTCAATATGAATATGAAACTGTAATGCAAAATACATAATCACAACATGCAATGTGAAATTGTGATGCAACTACAATGTATAGTGCACTATACACAACTTCAATATGTAACCACAATGCAGAGCATTGTTGTATGCACAACTCTACTTCTTCCACTATTGGTGAAATAATTCTGTTTCACCATGGTGAATAATTTACCCCACATGTGTAGCATGACTTACACATGCACAAGTCACTAACAGGGATGCCAGCTTGGGTTTCAGTAATGAGGGCTGAAAGTATATGTCTGAACTCAACTGCATGGTTGCAGCTGCTGATATTTCAGCCACTGATTCATTAAGCAGGTTGAGACAAAGTTCCTTGACTACTTTTTAATTATTTTTTTTCACTGCCTGGCCCAATAAATAGCCCCAGCTTTACAAATCCAGCCAGCTGGTAAAATACCATCCAGGTGGCATCATTGTTTATATAGCACTTTTCTGTTTCAGAATGCATTTTTGTAAGTCTATGGAGGCACAGGTGCTGCTCACATCTGCTATACCAAAGTCCATAATACCCACAAGCAGAAAATTAAAGCTGGAATTTCATTTCAGCACCTGAGAAATAGAAAATCACTTTTAGATAGAGCTGGGTCAAATGTATATGTCTCATTATTGTCTTTGTGTTAGTTGGTAGTGATTGTTATTAGTTTCAGAAAGTGCCTTCTGTTGTCAGCTTTCCTATACATGCAGAGAAAACACTGAATGATGCCCTCTTGATACTGATATTCTTTTTGGTGACTTATCTGTGAAATGTTGGTGAGTATGACAATGATGCCCCTGTGCTCACACAAGTTTCATTATACTAGCAGAAATGAATTTCTAGCATTAGCACAAGGGACAGATCCAGCACAGTTTTCTGTTGTTCAGCCTATTGCAAAAGCGACAGCACATATTGGAGCGATACTTTTATTAGACCAAACAAAAGGTTGTTTAATTGTTTATATATCTATATCTATATCTATATCTATCTTTGTGCTCATTTCTGAAGCTCACTGGTTTCTTCATGAGACAAAGATGAGGAGGGAACTTACAAGGGAAGGAAAGTGACAGGGATGGAGTCACAATGTCTTTATCTTGGTTTGAGATGATATAGTGTAAACAGAAAGGTTAGGTCATACTCTTTCATGCACACAAAAAAGGCAGTAAAAGAAACACAGTGGAACTTTCTGTCTACATACACAGTTACAAAGCACACTTCATGAGATTGGGCTTTGACTCTGTCCAGTTAGAGGCTCCAGACCTCTTTATAGGAAGTGTTCAGTGAATCCCTTAGGTAGTCTTTGTAATGCTAAATGTAGTCACTAGAACAGATGAAATGTGCAAATAGGAGACAAATTAGTTCTGGAGGTGATAAACACTAAGAAAATCAAGCTGGTTATAAAGGAGATCAAGCCTGGAAACATGTTTGTGCCTTTTTATCTCCTTGTTGTCATTAAGTGCCTTCATGCCATCTCCAACTTAGGACAACCCTCTCACAGGTTGTTGTTGCTGCTGCTGTATGCCTTCTTACTTATGGCAATCCTAAGGCAGACTTATCATTTTTTAAATTTTATTTTATGTACTTACATCCTGCCTTTCTCCCAATATAGGGACTCATGGGGCTTTCTTGACAGGGTTCTTCAGAGGAGGTTTGTCATTGCCCTCCTCTGAGGCTGAGAGAGTGTGACCGGCCCAAGGTCACCCAGTGGGTTTACACAGCTGAGCTGGGGTTTCAACTCTGGTCTCCAGAATCATTGTCTGACACTCAAACTACTATACCACACTAGCTCCTTTATTTTGTAAGGGGCAAAATCTATTCAGAGCAAGTTTGGCATTGTCTTCCTCCGAGGCTGAGAAAATGTGCCCAGGTTCAACCAGTGGGTTTCTGTTGCTGAAGGGGATTCAAACCCCTGAATCCTATTCTAGCACTCAGATCACTACACCATGCTGGCTCTATGTGGCAGCAATAACATACCTCCCCCCCCCCCCCACACACTTTTCTCTGAAGCAAAAAAAATCTATATTAAGTACATGCAGTTGATCTATAGAAATTGAGTTGTGCTATTGGTGCTATTGTACATGTATAAGTACATGTTGATGGACAAGCACATAGGCATTCAGTGACATATTTGATTGTGTATTGCATTAATGCATAATAAATTACATCTGAACACTTCCTAAAAGCCAACATCACTAAACTGAGACTGTCATACTTTGGCCATATTGTGAGAAGACAATACAGACTCAATCGAAAATACAGTAATAGTACTTGGTAAGATAGAAGGCAGTAGGAAAAGAGGGAGACTGTTCCATTCAAACAAGGAAGCCCTGTCTCAGAGTCTGCAAGTCTCCCATTCTTAGAGTTCTTAGAGTCTCCATAACTTGAAGTCAGCCTGATGGCAATTAACAATAACAATGTGTGTGTGTGTGTGTGTGTGTGTGTGTGTGTGTGTAAAACCAATTAGGCCCAAGAGGTTTTAGTGGACATCAATACTTTCACTTGGTGCTGGAATAAGGGCAACATTGGAGCAAATTGGGCCTCCAAGGGGAGGCTATTCTATAACTGGGCTGCCAAAGTATAAGTTATATCTTGTATCTTCCTGTAATGTACTGCTTTATTTTACTGGAAAAAAGTAAGGCTCTTTAGCAGATATCAGTTCTTGGACAGGGTTATGTATGCAGAAGTGCTCCTTCAAGTAATGACATCTAATGTTATTACTAGCAACTAAATGTTTGGTTACACCAAACACTTGAAATATAAACTGAGGAGTTCCAGACCAGAGGTAGGGAAAGTGCAATCTATGAGCTGCATACTGCCTCTGAACTCCACTTTTATTGCCTCTGGACCTCACCCCAATCTCCTATCTGTCTTCCAAATCTCCTCCAATTGACCCATTTTTTTTAAAAAAATTACCCCCCAAATCCAGAATGACCAGATGTTCTAACTGCAAAGGAGGATAATGCACTGGAAAATGTAGGACATTACCTAATAAAAGCTAAGCTTGCCTTGAAGACTGTTGCAATTATGGGTTTCATATGAAGACCCCTTTGGGTCTCTGTCAGAGCCCTAGACTGGAAGGAGCCTTCACTGCCATGACCTCAAAACATGAGCCTCAAGTAAGCACTCCAAACAGAGTCACATCTGCATTTACAACCATTTGCAGATCAAAAAGGCCAGGGTTAGGAGCTGCAAAACAGGATAGTCACACCTAGATTTATGAGTGTCAGCCAGGATGTGTCTGGCTGAAGATGAGATAACATCAGCATCCTATCCCCTCCTCTTTGGGAAATTGTCTACTTCAAAGCATAGCAATTGGAATCCTTTGTTATACAATTGCAACTCTTCACCTCAGGCTAGGATTAAGAGTACAAATGCTTCCCAAAATCTCAGGCACATGGGGGTCTGGATAGATTTCATGGTGTCACTGTGCCACTGTGATCTCTGACTAGAGTCCCCAGTTCTGTTGTCCTTTCCTTTTCATAACGGTTGAGTCTATCCCTCTTCATTTATTGTTGGAGCGCCCTCCTTTCAGGTAATTATCATCATTAGAAAGCCTTGTGTTTCCTATCCAAGGGGGGTTGCAGACTGTCAAAAATAGTGTGAATTCAGTCCACTTTTAGGGTTAGGGTTAAGGTTAGGGAATCATGGGAACTGAATTTTATTGTGGCACTAGAGTTCTCTGACAAAGAAGGTTCAATGTCTCAGAAAAATAACAATTCCCATGATTCCCTAGCACTAACCCTAACCCTAAAAGTGAACTGAATTCACACTATTTTTGACAGTCTGCAACCCCCCCAAGCGAACTACTTTACACCTGAGTTCTTGTGTGTGTGTGCATGTATGTTAGGGTGTTTTTGTATGTTTGAATCCCCAAATAAATTAATTCATTGGAAAGCTTTGTCTCTATCAGTCTCTTCCCTAGCCAACTTTGTAAACATAGGATAAAATATCCCATAGAAGACAAAGGGGGGTTGCAGACTGCCAGAAATAGTGCAAATTGATTCCACTTTTAGGGTTAAGGTTAGGGTTAGGGAATCATGGGAACTGTATTTTATTGTGGCACCAGAGCTCTCTGGCAGAGAAGGCTATATGTCTCAGAAAAAAAAATCCCATGATTCCCTAGCACTAATTCTAACCCTAAAAGTGAACTCAATTTGCACTATTTCTGGCAGTCTGCAACCCCTATTAGACATTAGTAGTTCCCGAGGTTCAAGGTCCTCATTACAAGACAATTCATTGTCCAAAAGGAAGAGGCAACAAGAGGATCCTCTATTTTAGATCTGATCCTAACCTATACGGCTTGGGCCCAGGCTATTTAAAGGACCATATCTCCCTGTATGAACCCCCCAGAGTATTGAGGTCATTGGGAGAGGCCCTTCTCTCTGTCCCACTACCTTCTCAGGCATGTTTGTTGGGAACAAGAGGGAAGACCTTCTCAATGGCTGCTTCCAAGCTCTGGAACTCCCTCCCTAGGGAGGCCAGGATGGCTCCATCTCTATGTCCTTCTGGTAGCAGGTAAATATGTTTTTATGTCGCCAGGCCTTCACATGGCATGGATGCTGTTTTGTTTTTGTTTTAAATAATTTTAAATTGTAAAATGTTAATAATGCAATATTTTAATTGTTTGAATTGTTTAATTGTTTTTTAAACTTAGCATTTTTAATGCTTTCTACTGTTTTTAACTTGGACTGTTTTAGATTTGTTAGCCACCTGGAGTCCCTGTGTTGGGAGGAAGGTGGGCTATAAATAACCAGATGATGATTAACCAACAGGGATGACCTGGTCAGTGATATGCAAGTGGTGGGATCCTTAGGTAGGAGTGATCATGTTCTCCTGGAGTTTATTATACAGTGGAAAGAAGAAGCCAGGCATAGTCAAACACTCATTCTAGACTTTAGGAGAGCTGATTTCAACAAACTTAGGAAAATTATTCCTGAGGGTGATCCCAGGAATAATAAAAGAGAAGGGAGTTCAGGATGGATTGGAGATTCTCAAAAGGAAGATGCTTAAGGCACAATTTAAAACAGTTCCAATGAGGAGGAAGAATGAGAGATGTCTCAAGAAACCAGGATGGATGACTAATAAGGAAGTTACAACTGAGCTAAGTTTTAAATGGAACATGTATAAGGAATGGAAAAAAGGGGAAATCACCAAAGTGGAATTCAAACCAATAGCTAGCACATGTAAGGTAAAGTCAGAAAAGCTAAAGCACAGAATGAACTCAGGCTTGCTAGAGGGGTTAAGAACACTAAAAAGGGCTTTGGAGGTATGGCTGCAGCAAAAGAAAGAAGAAGGAAATGGGAGGGCCACTGCACAGAGAAGATGGCAAAATGCTAACAGGTGATAGAGAAAAGGGAAACTACTTAACACCTTCTTTGTTTCAGTTTTCCCAGAAAAAGAAAAGGGTGGTCAACTTGAAGAAAATGGAGCAGAGGACAATATAGAAGAAATGGAGCACAAAATAAGTAAAGAGGAAGTACAGGAATACCTGGTTAACCTAAATGAATGTATGAGTCTCCAGGACCAGATGAACTACATCCAAGGATATTAAAAGAACTGGCAAATGTAATCTCAGAGCCACTGGCAATAATCTTTGAGAACTCCTGGAGAACAGAAGAAGTCCCAGCAGATTGGGGGAGGACAAATTTGTCATTTAATAGTGATTAATTGAGTCTCCAATTAAATTGCTTCATTTTTGATTCCAGTACAAGGAGAATGGGATTGTGATCAGAGTCAATTCTTGGTAGGACCACCATCCTCTTCACCTTGGATACTAATTGATTCTATATTAAAAACATATCGATTCTAGATGTCGATTTATGAGATTCTGAAAAAAAAGCTGAGCCAAAGCTAGCAAAATGAATTTCAGCATGGAGAAATGTAAGGTAGTGCACTTGGGGTGGAAAGCTGAAATACATAGATATAGGAGGGGGGACACCTGGCTTAATGCAACTATGTGTGAAAGTGATCTTGGAGTCCTAGAAGACCACAAGTTGAACATGAGTCAACAGTGTGATGCAGCAGCTAAAAAGGCCAATGCAATTTTAGGCTGTATAAATAGAAGTATAGTGTCTAGATCAAGGGAAGTAATAGTGCCACTGTATTCTGCTCTGATCATGCCCCACCTGGAATATTGCATCCAGTTCTGGGCACCACAATTCAAAAAGGATGTTGAGAAACTGGAGTGTGTCCAGAGGAGGGTAACTAAAATGGTGAAGGGTCTGGAAACCATGTGCTATGAGGAATGACTTAGGGAACTGGGTATGTTTAGTCTGGCAGTTAAGAGGTCATATGATAGCTCTATTTAAGTATTTGAAAGGTTATCATATTGAGGAGGGAGCAGGCTTGTTTTCTGCTGCTCTAGACAACAGGTCCCAGAGCAATGGATGCAAGCTACAGGAAAAAAGATTCCACCTCAACCTTAGGAGACACTTCCTGACAGTAAGGGCTGTTCAACAGTGGAACACTCTCCCTTGGAGAGTGGTGGAGTCTCCTTTGGGAGGTCTTTAAACAGAACCTGGATGGCCATCTGTTAGGAGTGCTTTGATTTTGAGTTCCAGCATAGCAGGGGTTGGACTGGATGGCCCTTTGGGTCTCTTCCAACTCTGTTTCTATGATTCTATCATGCTAAAAACACCAATATAAACATGAATTCATGCTTCTTAGTCATGCTCAAAATGACTCAAAAGAATTTGAAAATCTTCCTGGAAAAAGATTGAAATGTAGGATACGTCAGGGAAAAGGAGGATGCATGGTCATCCTGCCGAAATCACACCCCAACCTCCTCAAACACACCAAAACACCTTTCCATATCCTGCAATCCTTCCATCCCCTACTTAAATATATCATTTCATTTTATGGCTGTGTTCTGGGTAAAATGGTGAATGGGTGTTATACAGTGTCAAACCTAGTACCATTTGGGTCAAGATACTGCTGAAAAAGGTTGCCATTGCATTGTGTAGTCCATATGGAGTTGGGGAGAAATTGTCCTCCAACTTTCCTGCAAATTTTCACCCTGGTCTTTGAGGTCAATGAAAAAATCCACCTGGTTCTATAGGAAAACTGGACTGATCCTGAAGGGATCCTTTTCCTGTTTCCATATTGCTAAATCAAACATGCATCAAATCTGTTTTTTTTTTTTTGGGGGGGGGGCAATTTTGAAATGAAAAGGTGAACATTTGCTTTGGCATCTGTTGAATTAGACTTCAGTGAATTTTTAATTTTTTTCAAATACTATGGTTCTCCAATAGTCACATTTCTCTCTTCCTAAGCTAAGTGACATTCCACATTTGGTGAATTTAATTCTCAAAGTGGGGCTTTAGTAGAACAAATGAACTGATGTGTTGATATAGTGAATACTACAAGGGCTGCATTCATTTCTCTCCAGACTTTGAGTTTTCGTGCATCTTGAGTTGTTTTTAAAAGACAGCCTTTGAAAAAAGCTGGTGTGTGACTGTGTGTATGTGTGTGTTCTCCCCTCCAAAGAATTAATACTATTACAGGTATCATAACTGTAATGGGCCATCCATTCTTAATGAGATGCAATGAAAATTCCAGCACACAGGGAGCAATTCTCTTTGGAATGAGGCAGAAATGTGACAAACATATTGCTAATTAGACAAGCAACATCCATCTGAAAGAGTTTCAAAGATGTTCCTTTTAAAAATTCTGTTGCTGTGAAACAAAACAGCCTGAATTATTAATCGCAAAGTGTTAAGAATCAAGGGGATGTGGGATGGCTGAGCCTGTCTTTCTTGAGTTATTAAAAGAAAGAGGCTCCATTCCCACCGACAGCAGTAAGCAGTGGTCTAAATTGCTGAGCACTGCTGGTTAGTTTCATATTAGATGCCATCCTCCAGAGAGGGCACGCCTGTTTCAGTTGCCAGTTAAGGGATCCCATATGGAGCACCAATTCCCCCATTGCAGCAATTCTGGAAAACAGCCCAGAAATGGTGTTGTTTCTCCTAGGAAAGGAAACAAAGAACAACTTATTTCTTCCTCACTCACTCCAGCAAATAGCTTAAGGGCCCATCTCAACAAACACGTTAAGGGAAGTACTTAGACTTTAGGCAAGGCACATGTTGTTTTATGAAGAAGACATGTTAACTTGTGAAAGTTCCAGAATGACTAAAGATGTTATTGATCCTGCTTCAGTATATGGATAAGGGGAGAAAACATACTCACTGTCAGCTGGAGGTTTCTGTGTCACTGGGATCTACTATAGGGTTATAGCTATGTGGGAGGGGATGAGGGCATCACCCATTCCAAATAAGAATTCTCCCTCTTGGTAAAATTTTGCTTTTCTTGATGAATTTCTAGCACTGCAGGGAGTGAGGCATTTAATATTGCTCACACCTAGAATGCTTGCATTTGCTGTGTCCACATTCCCTTGATAAGTTTGCCTACCCCTTTCCTCTGGATACCTAAACTATCTGTAAATATTTGACTGAAGTTATAAGTTAGTGCAATGCTAGAAATTTGGAAAGTGAAGGAAAAATTCATGGGGAGGGATTTTTAGGGGGGGGGGATGCTCTCATTTTGCCTACCCCATAGCTACACTTCTGAACCATAGCCTCTCTTTCTTTCCACAGTCTGTACCCTTTCCTGGGCATTCATCATACAACTGTGGAAGGGAGTTGTCTTATCAAGCTTGGTAGGAGAGAGATCAGGGGTAAGGTCTTGCTTTGGCACCATAGTGTCATGCTGTAGAGAGGCAAAGTCTGAGGCTGAGCCACAAGGGGGTTCAAACTACACCAGGCAAAACCATCAGAGGGGATGACACTGGAATGTCTGTGTAGAAAATTTTGAACTTGCTGCCAATTTCTTTCTTTCAATTAGCATCAAAGGTGCTGCAAAATCTCTCTACATATTGATCCTACAGACTAACATGGCTATATCTTTGAATTCTGTAAATGTTTGGTACAGTGAGGCACAGGAATGGGAGAGATGGGAAAAGCATTCAAACCTCTTTGGGTGTGTGTGTGAATGGTGGAGTAACCCCAAGGATGACCTCTTTCATATACACAGAGAGAGAGAGAGAAAGAGAGTTGTCATCCCCATGGGAAGTAGGGATTCATTTGGAGGGTTTTGTCCATAGGCACCTCATTGCTAAGGATTCTGTATGCTCTGGTACAAGATAAGGTCCATGGAAGTGACACCATGTGTTATTGTACTGTGCAACACCAATCCTAGTGACTCCACTGGTGTGGCCACTGTAAAGGCCCTCTGCTTTCCCTGGGTTTTCTTTTTGCCCTTGTCTTTCCTGTTTGGTCCATCTTCTCATCCTTGTTTGTGCAGGCTATGGTTGATCACCACTGGTGCTACATAGGAATCTTTGGTTCCCAATATAGGCTTATGCACTGATCACAAGAGGGAAAATGGGATGAATTGGATCTGCCTCATGATGTCTGTTTGATAGGTAGTGCAAGGGGGAAAAAAGATTGGAGTAAAACTTAGAGCAAATTCACCATCCCATTGACACTGGAGCCATCAGATATTACCTGACATCTCCAGTCAGGTTGAAGACCCTAGGGGGTGGGGAAAATACCTAAATTTAGGACCTGACTTTAGTACAACCTCATTGGACTAGGGTTAGGAGGTCCTCTAAGAAGGCCTTAAACAATAAAGGCTGGCCAGATACATGCTATCCATTGTGACTTACATGGGGTGGTTGAGTGCTTACCTATGATTGTGTGAAAAGGAGGCCAAGATGAGTCCATTCATTTTTTGGAGCCCACACTGTGGCAACAGTTCCTTGCAGATCTCATTGCAAATAGTTTAAATACAGTGGTCCTAGTTCACCCATGTGTGGCATCTGGTTTCATGATTTCCTAGGTAAGAAATTCTACTTGTCATTTGAACATCAAGGGAGACCTTGATTGGAATTGGCTCCATTATTTACCTGAAAGCAAATGATGCTCAGTCAGGTGTGGAACATTTTTAAAATATCATGGCAATTGCTTTCAGGCTGGTCCAATGAAATCACCCACTTAGCAGTAAAAATGGATAAACCATTTCCCATGTAGTCAAAGGAGTCAAAGTACACTATGAATAATTTGTGGTTGGTGTTTCCAACTTGAATCCTTTTATAATAGCATGTGGAATTGACAGGTGATTTTTTTTTAAAAAAAGCAGGTTATGCTTGTGAATGCTCACAAGTTATAAATCATAAGGTTTAAATACAGCAGAACAGCTATTTAGGGCCACCTTTCAGGGGCTTGATGAATAAGTCTTGAACAAGAACTCAAGTCAGAAAATTCTTACAAGCCCTCATTTAGCCAATGTGCACCTCCTATTACCCAAAGAACAGGGGGGGGGGGCTGTGGGTCTCTGCCAGCTGTCAGCAATATTTCAAAATGTTAGGGGAATTAATTTTGTGAGGGGTTTGGACTGAGGAGCACCAATATATACCAGTACTAACCGGGAAGACTCCAGATTCATGATGAATTAAGGAACCTTTATTTAGAAAATATAAAAAATGCATCCACACACAAACACACAAGATAGCAATTGAAACACACAGAGCATACAGAGCTAATGAAAATGGGAAAACAAAAGGTAATAGTGGAGCTTTTAAGGGCTGCAATGATGTTATATTTAATTGTCCAAAGAGAAGACAGTGGAAGCTGGAGTGACTCAGACTGGAAATAAAATGTATTATTTTCCATTTTCCAAAGGGGCAGGGTGCTGTGGTATCTACTTCTGTTTGGCGGTCATGAGATATATCTTTTATCAAAAATGGACAGAAGGAAGGAAGGAAGGAAGGGAAATGTCACTAGCGGAGTGATACTGTGAGTAGCAATTCACCTCCCATGATTTCATGTAGAATATGACAACCAAGCATGAATACACTGGCTTCATAGCCTCCCATGAATCATATACAATATAGTCTGACTCCATTGACCAGGCATGAGAAATGGGTTATCCATTTTTACTGCAAAACTTGGAAGCAACTGCCATAACATTTTCAAAATGTTCCACACCTGACTGAGCAACATTTGCCTGTGGGTAACAAATGCAAGCATCTCCAATTAGACTAAATTAGCAACTGGATGATCTCCCTTGATGTTGAGATGGCAGATAGAATTTGTTTAGGGAAACAGAGATAACGGATCCATCTCATAATCTAAATGAGCAACCACTCATAGCAAGAATATTGTTTGCTCAAACTTGGAAAGCGACTGAAGCACTGATGATGGAAGAATGGATTGTTAAAGTTCTGAGTTAGTCCAAAGGGCTAAATTAACATGGGTTCTAAAGCAGTGGTTCCCAACCTTTTTTTCATTTGGCAGCCTATTTCCATAAAGTGTATTTTTTATTTTTATTTATTTATTTATTTATTTATTTCCAGGATTCATATCCCACCTTTCTCCCACAATGGGATTGTAAATTGTACCCTTTATGCTGGCAAAATATTTGCAATGAATACAGTTATTTTTATTTCAAAGCTGTATGTTGTAATGCTAAAATAAACTGTAAAATAGTCCCAGTTATGGGGAAAAATGGAATAATGTGAACAGACAGTGCATCAACACACAACAAATATTTTATACACAGCAAGTGTTTTGTGCTTGTTTGGAGGCACACAGTTTTTTGAAACCAGGATTAACTGATAAAAGATACAGTCTTAAATCTGGAACTACATTCAGCTTACTACAATATTTATTTTTTATAAAGCTATAACAAGAGAAAGCCCTATCCACCAGCTCCATATTTGTAAATGGCAAAAGAAACTTAAACACTCTGTTCACATTCTCTGCTGATGTCCGCCCAAAAGTTAATACAGATCACTATGCACACTTCTGTCCATTACTCAAAACTCTTTATGGTGTGTGTGTGTTTATTTATTCATTAGGTTCCCTTCCACTGGTTTAAAAATAAAAACTGTTTTCTCTCTTTTGGCTAAAGTTATATGGGACCAGAGTGGTGCAGTGGTTTGAGCACTAAACTAGACAGAGTTCAGGGTTTGATTCCTTGCTCAGCCATGGAAACTCACTGGGTGACTTTGGGTACTGTGGGTCACACACTCTCAGCCCCAGAAAACTCCATTATAGGTTTGTCTTAGGGTTGTCATAAGTCAGAAACAATCTGAAGATACACAACAACAACAATGACAACAAATGTGTGTTGGAAAATGGACTGTACCAGGCTTGACATTAGGCTCCAGTACCTAGTGTGTCAAATGGCAGACTTATTGTGAGGGAAACGGGAGTGGAGAGATACTTTGGTGGAGGGGAAATACTTTGGAGGAGGTGGGGAATACTGTGGAGAGAGATGGGAATATTGAGAGAAGATGGTGGATTGGGTCTTATAAGAAGAAATGTGGATGCTCAAAACTACTGTGCTGCTCAGAACTGGACATAATATTCCAAGCGAGATCTGAACAAAGCAGACTGTGACTTCTACTTTCCTTGGTCTGGACCTGCTAACTAGCCTAAGTTTGCATTAGCTTTTTTATCTAGTGCATCACACTGTTGACTCATGTTTAGCTTGTGATCTTGCACTAGCTTTGGAAGTAGGGAGTAGGATCTTTCTTGCTCTCCATTCCCAAAGCTGGAGTCTTTTGTACCAATGGGCATATAAGAGTTAGCCTCATTTCACCCTTATTGCATCATTATCCAGAAGGCACTGGACAATTACATATTTTCCTGTTGCTTTCAGACATTAATCCTGATATAACATACAATGTTTCTAGGTTCTGTGCAGTAGTGCTTAAAATTTGTTGGGTGATGACCAGTGTTACAGACTAGACCTAATGAATATTGCTTTGTAAACAGATGGTTAGGATGCTATTTTAATGCTTTTAAATATTTTTCTATATCCATTATATGTTTTAAACAGATGCATATTTTATTTTTATGTTTTAATTTAAATGTACCCCATTTTTTGTGCCGATCTGTGATAATAATAAAGATTTATTCTATTCTATGAGTATCCAGCTTTGGAGGTAGGATGTAGAAACCTTCTTGCTCCCCATTTTTGAAGCTGGAGGTTTTTATGTCAATGGACATAAAAGAGTCTTCCTGGTGTGGGCTCATATCTGGCCAGGGAACAAATAATTTTGGATATTCTTTCTAGTCCTTTCTAGTCCAGTGCAAATGGTTGTGGTGGTAATGTGACACTTCAGGTCATTTCTGACTTATAGAAACCCTATGGCGAATCTATCAAACTGTTTTCTTGGCAAGATTTGGTCAGAGGTGGCTTCCCATTGCCTTTCTCTTAGGCTGAGAGAGTGTGGCTTGTCTAGTATCAGTGCTCTAGGGTGGTCAACTGTATGATCTTGATGATCCTAGAACACATGGAGTTTGTCTTCTCATTGTTTCCTGCTTTTCTATGTGTGTTTCAGTTCTATTTTCATCACTTGTCTAGTATCACCCAATGTGCTTTCAGCCTTTGCCAGGGATCCTATATGACCTTCTATGTAAGATAACTTGGTGTATACCTAGCTAAGTACCAGAGGAACTAAGAAACCCAACTACTGAATTGTGACGATGTCTAACAGGACACCAGGAAAAGTGGCTAATGAATGTAGATGCCCGATGTACACTGAGACCAATGCAATGCAAATCAGGACTGATGTGATGCTCATTGGAACAAAAGCAATAGTCCTGTTGTACATCATACACCAGGGGTAGGCAACCTTTTTGAGCCGGGGGCCGGGTTGCTGCCCCTCAGACAATTGGGGGGCCAAAGCACAATAAATAAATAAATAAATCAATAAATAATTTTTTTTTTTAGAAATTAAACAATTAAAAAAATATGCATGCACACTCTCTCAGCCCCAGAAGAGCCATGGCAAAACCCCCGTGGGGATTTTGCCAAGAAAACCCCAAGAACAAGTAATAACAACAATAATATCATCATGGCGGGCGGCGGGGGCAGCAGGACCAGTCTGGGGCCTGTCCAAAAGCCTTGGGGGGCCGCATCCAGCCTACCCCTGTCATACACCAATGTGTACTGAGAGCTTTGCTAGTTCAGCCACATAGTAATGTGACAGCAGTTCTCTACTGGCTACAGATATTGCATGACTGGATAATACTCATTCCTACAGACGTAAGTCATAGAATCATAGAGTTGGAAGAGACATCAAGGTCTCCATCCAGTACAGTCCCCTGCCATGCAGGAACTCACGACCAAAGCAACCCTGGCAAATGTCCATCCAGCCTCTGTTTAAAAATCTCCAAAGAAGGAGACTCTACTAAACTCTGAGGGTCTGTGTTCCACTGTGGAAAGCTCTTACTGACAGGAATGTCTTACTAATGTTGAGGTGGAATCTCTTTTTCTGTAGTCTGAATCCCTTGCTCTGTGTCCTGTTCTCTGAAGCAGCAGAAAACAAGCTTGCCCCATCTTCAGTATTTCATCCTTTCAAACATTTAAACAAGGCTATCATGCCATCCCTTAACCTCTTCCTCAGGCTAAACATACTCAGCTCCCTTCACTCTCTCTTCATAAGGCATGATTTCCAGACCTTTCACCACTTTGGTCACCCTTCTGTGGACATGCTCCAGCTTGACAACATCCTTTTTTAACTGTGGTGCCCAGAACTGGACACAGTATTCCAGGTGAGGTCTGACCAAAGCAGAACAGAGTGGTATTATAAGTCTACTTACACAGATACAACACCTCAACAGGACTTTTATTAATTCATTTGTAATACTACCACAAAATACTAACATAAAGAGATAAACACAAAATACAAAAATAAACATGAATGCAGCACTACATGATGAAACCAATTATATTCAAAAGAAAACCTCTCAAAGATAGAATCATTTTTCCAGCCGAGGAAGCATACATAAATTCACCAAATAAGCAGCCAGAGGCAACATTCTTTTTTTTTTTTAAAGAAAGCTAAAAGTGATTTAAAAGAGCCATTGCTTATTTCTATCTGTTTCTTTCACCTGATGTCTCTGTTAAAAAGAAAAATATGGTTTTTGAAACCACATAAAAGAGGGATGGGTCCTGTTACAGCATGTGGCCTGCAAGGCTAGTTCCATCTTTTCTCAGTTTCCAGTAGGCAGCAAATTCTGTGCTATTTTGCTTGGTCTCAAAATGAAAGTGGCTTCTCTGACTGTTTTTAAAATGGTAGAATCTTAAAATCAGAAAGGACCAGAAGGGTCATGGGCCATGTAGTCCACCTCCATGCCATTCAGGAATACACAACTACAACACTCTGACAGATGCCCATCCAACCTCCATCTAAAAACGTCCATTTTTAGAGTCCACCACTCTCCAAGGCAGCCTATCCCACTGCTGAACAGTCTTACAATAAATACTTTCTAATGTTTAGGTGAAATCTCTTTTCTTGTTGTTCGAATCCATTGTTTCATGTTCTAGTTTTAAGAGCAGCAGAAAATAAGCTTGTTCCATCTTCTACATATCCTCTTAGATGTTTAAAAGATAGCTATTCTGTCACCTCTCAGTCTTCATTTCTTGTGGTATGTGATTTCCTCCACCATTTGATCACCATTTTCCACAAAAGTGAATTGGCCTATTCTTGAAGACTGTATGAGAAGCAATTCAATTTATAAATAGGTTGCAGACCCCTGTTATAGGCCACATGTTCATTTTTTAAACTTCTCAGATTGCTAACATAACCTTGAATTATGGCATATGACCTGGTAGAAGCTATAGATTATAAAATACAAAGCATGAGATTTAAAAAAAATCTTTATTAAATTTAATATATAATACAAAATACAATTGAATAGTTCAGATACAGCTAATTAAGCATTTCTAACAATTTCATCAGTCAACCCAACTTCCCCCCACCCAACTTTTAGCAAAACCAGTTGACTTTATTATTAATCTTAATTTTTACATTCCCATAACAAATATACTAGTTGAAAGAAAATATCTATAGTTAAACAGTACTTAACCATAAACATAAAAAAGAATTAGCAAAACACACAAAATAAGATCCAATAATTTCTTAAGAGTTATAGATTTAATCTATGATCAATACATATACCAGTTTCTAATATTTATACTATCAGAGCCAAAAACCTCTAAAATTCTAAGGGTTTATACCACAATATCACCTCATTGTCCTTCAATAAAATTTCTTATTAAATCCCATTGTGTATTCTCCTCCTCTCTTTATTATTTCCCTTTATTATATCTATGAATTCAACTATTTCCATAATATCATAGAATTTAAACATCCATTTCCTTATCCCAGGTATGCTTTCTGATCTCCATTTTTGTGCGCATAGTATCCTTGATGTTGTAGTCAAATAAAATAAAATTTTACCATATTTCTTTTCTATCTCATCTTCAAACATTCCTAACAGCATATACTCCAGTTTCATTATCAAATTAATTTAAAATAGTTAATTGTTTGTATAATCTGTCTCCAAATATTTCTAGCCCTCTTGCATGTCCACCAAGAGTGAAAATAAGTACTTGGTGTATCCCCACATTTCCAATATAGATTATTCATTTTTTAAATAAAGTATTGCCATTTTTGTTGGAGTAAGGTGCCATCTTAAAAACATGCCAGTTCCCTTTCAGATTTTGAGATGCTGTATATCTTAGGGGCTTTGCAGACCTGCCTAAAGAAGCCAGCCTGGGGATGGAATAGGGGCAGGACAGCTACATGCCGGCCGCCCTCATGCCACCCCAATCCCGTCCTGAAGCGATGCACCCATTCGCATGGTGTGCATTGTCAGGATGTCCGCTTGGCACAGCATGTGCACACACTGTGCCAAAAGGGTGCAAAAAAGCCGCCGCCATGGCTGAAAGGGTGGCCTTTTGCCACCCCCAAAAGAAGCAGCATTTTGCTGCTCCTTTGGGGGCAGCAAAAAGGAGGATCGGGGCCACGGCATGTGGTTGCCATGTCCCCGATCCGCTGCTCCCAGGGGCAGCTCTGTGCCGCCCCTTTAGGCCAGTCTGCATCGGCCCTTAATCCTTTGTTCCAAATATTTTCCTATTGTTCTAATTGTATAGGATGCCCCAAATCTTTGGCCCTAATCATGTTTTCTTTAATCATGTTTTCTTTAACAATTTCTTCTTCAGTTTCCCATCTAAGTAAGACATCATTAACCTTCCAATCAACCTTTTTTGTTTTTGTTTTTACCTCTTTTAAAATATTCTCTGAATTTTTAACTGAAAGCATGAGATCTGTGACAGTATTTGCTATATTGTAGCACCAAACAGAAAGCTTACTTAGGGTTCAGAAGAGTGCCTGATGTTCCATTTAGAAATGTAACCATTATAACATAATGCATGTAAGAGATCTTATATTAGTCTATGAATCATATAGCCATCAAACTGTAATACATTTATCAGGATATTTCATCCAAACCCTCTTTCATCCATTACAAAGGGCTTGTCTATATTTGCCAGAATACTCCCACCTCCCCCAGAGTATTGTGGCCCCAAATTCCAGTAACTACAGCAGTTCACCAGAGATATTGGTTGTTAGAACTAAGCAGCAAGCATTAGCAAAGCATAGTTGAATTACACACAATTTCAAAACTTTGGTGAACTACCTTTTTATCTGTTACAAAAGCAAAACATTATTCTCTTTCCCTTTTCCTATAGGAACTCCTCTTTCTTCCACCACCGCAGACATCACCAAGAAACTGACCTTGGATCTTCTCCAGGCAGACGCATCTCCTTTCCATCTACTCATTAACCACTAAGAAAAATGGTCAATAGTTGTTTAGCAATCAACATACCACTATTTATCCTATTATTTGACCACAGTGCCATATGACAGGTTAAATATCCATCAAATAAGAAGCAATTGAAGCTATAACCATTTTTTTAATTTTTTATTATTATTAAGTTAATACTCCAAACCAAGGGTAGGCAACCTAAGGCCAGGGGGCCGAATGCGGCCCCCTGAGTCCTTTGGACCGGCCCGAGGCCGGTCCCGCCGCCACCACCACCCCGCCGCCACCCTCCGCCATTATGATATTGGTTATTGTTGTTATTACTTGTTCTTGGGGTTTTCTTGGCAAAATCTCCACAGGGGTTTTGCCATGGCTTTTCTGGGGCTGAGAGAGCGTGCATGCATACTTTTTTTAATTTTTAATTTTAATTTTAATTTATGTATTTATTTATTTTTGGCACTTCGGCCCCCCAATTGTCTGAGGGGCAGCAACTCGGCCCCCGGCTCAAAAAGGTTGCCTACCCCTGCTCCAAACCATGGCAGGCAATCTGAATGATTCAGCTCCTGGCAAGGGGGATTTGTATGAGATTTGTTTTTACAAAATGTGTATTCCTTAATAAAATCATGGATGGCATCCTATTGGGATAAACCAATTGTCATAGCTGTGCCATTGGGACCATTGCATAAGCATGACTATTTCACACTATTTGCTCTGTGCAGCAATATGGTTCTTAGAGGGAGAGGCAATAGTGCAAGGATCAGAGGTGTAATATTCCCCCAAGAGAATCATCCAGAACAGATATCTGTGAAAAGTCCTAGGTACCCTGAACCTAGCCAGTAAAATGTTCCCAGCTATTGTGGTGATTTGTTGTGTGATGGGAGGCACTATTGCATAATGGGACAGTTCACATGGTTCCCCATTTTTGTAATGAGAGGCACACACCCCCTTGCACAACAAAGCATCTTGTATGATGCCCCATCTCACATTGTTAGATTTCTCTAACATGGTTGTGTAGCGTGTCACTGATATATTTCCATGATCATAAAGTTACGCATCATAGCCCACAGTCATAGAATCTCAGGCAATGTTGTTTGAGCAAACAAATTTTTCACAATGCACACAGAAAAAATATATATCCCCAAATGTGAATTATTATTGAATAATACATTTAAAACTCTTTTTAATCTGTCCCAGAGGGAAGAAGACTTTGGAAATTCTTGATCTCACATATCATAGCTTCTACTATCTCTTGTATGTAGACTAATGTAATGACATTGTTGTGTACTGATCATTGTCTATAAAAACATTATTTCCAAGATTTCATATTGGTCAGTAGGTGGAGCTGTCTCTTCACAAACATCTTAGTATTCCCCCCCCCCTCCTCACTATGATAAGAACTGAAGATTGCAAGAGACAGTCAAATGTCAACTGAAATAGGTTTAAAGAAAGGGAGTCGGTTGATTCTCCCAGGGTCCAAGATGAAATATTGTGCCAGACTTTTTTGCAGGCTGAGCAAAGTAGGGCTGATCAATGCATTGCCAAAACACACACTGTACCCTTAATGTTTTCTTGTTGAGGGGGACACAAAATATAGAATATGTAAGTAATGGACTGGGTGGAGATGAAAAAGAGAATCCATTCAACTATTAATTTGGATGTTGATCACAGAAATGGCTGAGCTAGTCCTGGGAATCCACCACATAGTGAATTGATTCTCTAGTAATGCCCCAAAGCCAATGAGTTGTTTGTGCCTGTAGCAGAAGGATAAACAAAGCATAAATGGTCTTGTTAAATCATTATTGCTCTTAATGCCTTACAACCCAGGGGGAGAGCTGCCTGGGAGCCCATTTCTTTAAGGCAGAAACAAAATCACACCTAATCGCATCGCAGTTGGAAGCGAGCTGATGTTCAGTCTCTTCTCTGGATAAGTTACATTTCTGTCTGTCCTGAAACAGAAGAATAGTTTTGATTTGTATTCTTGTCTTTTCTTTTTAATGTGTTACTTCTTCTGGAATTCCTGAAAAGATGGATTTTCCATTCAGCTTAGTATTGTTTACTCTGACACATAGGCCTAAAACCTATTGATGTGTCCAATTAGAATAGGCCCATTGAATCAATGAGAGTTACTTATGTGACAAATCAATTCAGTTATTGATTCAGTGAGCCTGCTCTTGTCTGGAATAACCAAGTGGCTTTGGACCAGAATATGGGTCTAGTGGTATGTGGTGTAGCAGTTTGAGTGTTGGACTACAACTCTGGAGACCAGGGTTCAATTCCTGGCTCAGCCATGAAACTCACTGGGTGACCTTGGGCATGTTACATTCTCTCAGCCTTAAGGGAAGGCTATGGCAAATCTCCTCTGAAGGAATCTTGCCAAGAAAGTCCCATTACAGGGTTGCCTTGGGGTATCCATAAGTCAGAAATGACTTGAAGGTACACAGTAACAAATGGGTCTCTTATTTCTTTTATTTCAGGTCTACTTGGAGATCATGGGGATTAAGTCTGGGTCTTCTGGTTTTAATAAAAGTGCTCCATCCCTGAGCTACAACTTCACAGATGTTAGTAACACCTATTTTAGTAACACCTATCATTAAAGTGATACAACTCAAAGACTGATGCAGTTCCGCATCCTGTCTACATAACAATTCCACCATCCATTTCTGGGGGAAGCCCATAACCAGGTCATCAAGGAAGTTGAGCTCTGTTGTTGTTGTTGTTGCTGCTGCTGCTGCTTTTACTCTAGTTTTTGTTGTTGTGTGCCTTCATAGAATCATAGAATCATAGAATCATAGAATCATAGAGTTGGAAGAGACCACAAGGGCCATCCAGTCCAACCCCCTGCCATGCAGGAACTCCCAATCAAAGCATCCCCAACAGATCGCCATCCAGCCTCTGCTTAAAGACCTCCAAGGAAGGAGACTCCACTATTCTCCGAGGGAGTGTGTTCCACAGTCGAACCGCCCTTACTGTTAGGAAGTTCCCCCTAATGTTGAGGTGGAATCTCTTTTCCTGGAGCTTACATCCATTGTTTTGGGTCCTAGTCTCTGGAGCAGCAGAAAACAAGCTTGTTCCCTTCTCAATATGACATCCCTTCAAATATTTAAACACAGCTATCATATCACCTCTTAACCTTCTCTTCTCCAGGCTAAACATACCCAGTTCCCTAGTCATTCTTCATAAGGCATGGTTTCCAGACCCTTCACCATTTTAGTCACCCTCCTCTGGACATAATAATAATAATAATAATAATAATAATAATAATAATAATAATTTTTATTTATATCCCGCCCCTCTGCCAGGCAATCGGGGCGGCGCACAACATCACAAAACATCAAAGCAATACATCAAATTAAAATCCCATCTCTCCTTCACCCACCCACCCACCCATCCCCCCAAACATACAATCAAATTAGATAACAATAATTAAAAATACAATTTAAAAAGCATAATTTTCCTGTCTTGTGGTCCTCCAAGAGCTATAAGATGGCAAAATAGTCTTCTATGGTGAAGGTGTTCCCGGCAGCGTTGTGTAGCTATCGGCACTCTTCCAGCATCCACAGGGGTGGAGCGGAGGAGGGGCTGCTCAGTTTGCTCAGCTGGTCTCCCAGAGCTGGTCTTCCGGGGCTGGTAAGTGGTCCTCCATGGCCTGCTTCAGTTTTTCAACATCCTTTTTGAATTGTAGTGCCCAGAACTGGACACAGTATTCCAGGTGAGGCCTTACCAAAGCAGAATAGAGTGGCATTATTACTTCTCTTGATCTAGACACTATACTTCTACTGATGCAGCCTAAAATTGCATTGGCCTTTTTAGCTGCTGTATTGCACTGCTGATTCAAGTTGTTCCCAACTTATGGCAACCCTAAGACAACCTTATAATTGTTAAAATAATGTTGTAAGAGTGTTGGAAACAGTCTTTTAAAACCAAACATCCAAACCTGGAACTTTTAGCAAAGCTTCTTTATTGTAAAAGAACAAAAGCAAAAAAACAAAAAAAACAAAAACAAAAAATAATAATAACATTTTTATTTTAGCCAAAGCTGGCTAAGCAGGAATAAAATCTATTTGTTATATGATTCAAGATGTGTTAGTAGCATCACCAAAAGAATGGTTTTATTAGTTTATTATAGTTCAAAAGTCAAAAAGCAAGTGAGTAACTTTCTGATTTTCAGCCCTCAGTCCCACAAGACTCTACCTTTTTGGGTGTAACCTTTATAAGCTGATTGGGTGATATTACGTGACATGTACTAGTCTAACCCTTAATTACAATAACAAATCATGTGACTATATTTCCCATAACAAAAATGTGTTTACATAAACCATAATATAAACAAACCTTTTTTCCCATAGAATGGAGTCCTGTTAGCCTCCTGTTTTGGCTAAATCACACCTGGGACTGATAAACTGTGAATCTAGCTCTCAGAAAAACAACTTTTCACAGCATGGAAAAACATAGACACACATCTTTTACATTTCAACATTTTAACATTGACTCCATATCCCATTTAAACCTAACAATCCCCTCTTGAAATGTAAGATGTGTGTATGTTGTACACTAAACTAACACTGTTGTAAAACTAACTTAGCTCAATGGCTAGGCCTAAACTTAAGACATGCCAAGTAGACGTGACATCTGTTCGTGTCTATCAATGATCAATGTCTTTGTCAAGATGTCTGTTTGATTATGAATTGACTCAATGTATTGCAGACTCACAATTTCCTTCTGTATCATTTCTCTGACATTCTGATACCTCACTCCAATGTACTTTGTTCTGCACTTCATGTTCTCAGCTTCAGCCATAGCAATGCATGTCTGAGAATCCTCATTTATCATCACTGGATCAGCACATTTTTATTCAGATCTTTCAACAACTGTCTAATCCATTTAATCTCATTAACTAACTCAGATAAGGCCCCAAATTCTGTTTCTCCTGTACTTTGCACTACGTATCTCTGTTTTCTACTTCTCCAAACAATTGTACTTTCTCTAAACTTAATCAACAATCCTGTCACTGACTTTCTACCCTGTAGCTCAGAAGCAAACGAACTGTCAACAAAACATTCAAGACCAGCTCGACTGTTTTGCAACTTCAATTTCCTGTCTATGCTACCCTTCAAATATCTCAACAAATGTTTCACTGCTGTCCAATCTTCCACTGTAGGACAATTTGCCTTTCTTCCAAGCATGTCCACGGCAAAACAAATGTCAGTCCTCGTGTTATTAGCAATAAACATCAAACTTCTCACAGAGCTCCTATACATCTCTGAATTTTCAAACTCCTTAGTCCCTTCACTATTCACATAACCAACAGACATAGGACTTTTCACTGTTTTTGCATCCTGTAATCCACACTTTTTAATCAAACTCTGAATTTTACTCTGTTGACTCAACAAACAACTCTCATCTTTACACCATTTAACATCTATTCCTAGATAAGACCTCAAAACTCCAAGATCTTTGACACTAAATTTCTGTGACAATTCTTTCCTAACTGTCTGAATTTCTTGCTTTGAATTTGCTGCTACGCACAAGTCATCTACATAAATCACCAAGATCACATCTCCTTTTGTGTAAACACATGCATCAGCTATATTGCGTCTGTAGCCTAGCTTCACCAGCTCTTCATGAATGCAAAGGTTCCAGCTTCTGGCACTCTGTTTCAAACCATACAATGCTTTCTTCAACTTGTACACCTTACTGTCACTATTTTGCTGAAAACCCAAAGGTTGTTTCATGAAAACAGTTTCATCAAGACTTGCATTTAAGTATGCAGTCTCAAAATCAAAATGATGCACTATCTGGCCCCTCTTTGCAGCTAAAGCTAACACCAACCTCAAACTCTCAGGCT
This sequence comes from Phrynosoma blainvillii, assembly GCA_026167975.1. Taxonomy (NCBI): domain Eukaryota; kingdom Metazoa; phylum Chordata; class Lepidosauria; order Squamata; family Phrynosomatidae; genus Phrynosoma; species Phrynosoma blainvillii. The sequence continues at coordinate 11,077,982 of JANUYF010000004.1, forward strand.
TTGCTGTTGGAGAGAAAGTTTTGTCATAATTCTCAAACCTCTGTTGTGCAAATCCTTTAGCTACCAATCTGGCCTTGTATCTCTGACTACCATCTGGCATCAGCTTCCTTTTGTAAACCCATTTGCAACCTATCACCTTGTGATTTGTAGGCCTGTCAACAATTTCAAACACCTTTTTGTCTACCAAAGCCTTGAATTCCTGCTCCATTGCAGACTCCCATTTCTGCTTCTCTTCATCACAACACTCCTGTACTTCCTTGTAACTTTCAGGCTCTTCTACCATGACTACACAAACCTTAGCTTCCTGTACTTTAAAATGATCTGGAGGTTTCTTAACTCTAGTTGTCCTCCTTAAAACTATGGTCTTTGTTCTTCCTTCATCATCCTCAGTGTCTGTACTTGAAGTCTCCCTGTCTGTGTGTCTCTTTGTTTCTGTCATTCTAGGTGCAGGTGGACGTGTGTGTGACAACTTGTCTGATGTGCTAGCCTCACCTTCTGAAGAATCTGATTCTTGCTTTACTGCCCCTCCATTTCTGGCAGGTGGTGGTGTCTGTGTTTCTAACTGACCTAGTCTGAAAAACACCTCTTTGTTTGAATGAATGTTTTTCCACCCAGAATGTTTCTCAAAGTTTGCACTCCTGGAAAAAAGAATTTGATTTCCACCCAGGTAAAACCTGTAACTGTTTTCTGTGTAACCCACAAACATCAAAGGTCTCCATTTGGGCTGACCTTTCTTTCTGAAAGCTGCAGGTATGTACACATTTGCATACTGTCCAAACACTCTAAGATATTTCAAATTGGGTGGTCTCTTGAAAAGCATGTGGTAAGGAGTATTCTGCACAGCTGAATTCCAAGTGCGGTTTGTCAGGTAATTAGCTGTGAGAATAGCCTCCCCCCAAAGATGCTCTGGAGCATTGGCATCAAGCATCATACAATCTTTTATTTGCTTCAGAATGGCTATTTTCCTTTCAGCCAGACCATCTTCAGCCGCACAAGATGGGTTAGTAGTAAAATGTCTAATTCCCATTTTTCTTAGCCAATTGGTCAAATGAGTAGCCAAGAATTCTCTTCCTCTATCTGTGACCAAAGTTCTCACTTTGTAGTTAAACTGTCTCTCTATCATGTTCACCCATTCCTTGAATCTCTCTCCTGCTTCACCCTTTTTTTTAAAAGAATCACATAAGAAAACCTTGTGAAGCGATCCACAATCACCATGAAGTATTTACATCCTCCCTGAGAGGGGGGGTTAATTGGCCCAGCAAGATCGCAGTGTAGAAATTCAAAAGGTCTCTGGGCTCTAAGTTTTGTTCTTTTTGCCACAGGATAAGCCTTCAGCTTAATCCTGCTGCAAACTGAACACTCCAAGTGGTTTGAGCATGGTGACATTTTAAATTCAGGACAAACCTGCTTCAATTTCAAAAGATTTGGAAAACCAGCATGACCCATCACTCTGTGAAAATAATGAATGCAATTTTCATGCAAAGGCTGATTTTGTGCGACTGCACAGCTTTCTCTGTCTATCATATGGTATAACTTGTCTTTCTTAATGGCTTTAGCACAAAATTCACCATCTTTAAAGATTAAACATTCATCCCCTCAAAATTCACTTTGTACCCATCTGAGGTCAAAGCTGATACACTAACTAAACAATTTTGTAATGTAGGTACATACAAAACATCATCAAAATTGGTACCAAAACTTGGAATGCACACAGTTCCCATTTCTTTAATTCTTGGCCCTTCCCAGTCTGCCAGAGCAACAGAAACAACATTAGCTGGTTTTCTACTCTGGAACAGTTCAATTTTGTTTGCCATGTGGGTGGAGGCTCCACTGTCCAAAAGCCATACTGTGTGTGGCTGAATTTGGGGCACACCATCTTGGCTTTGAATTGTGGCAACAAATCCCTGGTTAGCACTGTGTTTTTTATTTGTCCACCAGGGGGACGTGGCTGCTGTTGCTGCTGTGACTGCTGCTGTTGTTGTTGCTGCCCCCTCCTGGTATCTGCAATCAACTTCCTGCAGTCTTTTCTTAAATGTCCAAATTTTTTACAATAATAATACATTTTTCCTTTTGAAATTGCAGCTTTTTCAGTTTGCATCTCTTTTGGAGTTCCCTCTGGGACATTGTGAAGCTTTGTAGTTGCAGACCCCTGCTTTCGTTGCTCTGCCTCAAATCTCCTCCTTTCAGCTTCCTGCAAAATTCTCCCACAGACCAATTCCATAGTCAATTGAGCCCCAGGCAAGGCTTGCAATCCTAACAGTATATTATCATAAGATTCATTGAGTGAACCCAATAAAATGTAAATTCTGAGGTTTTCATCTAAGGCAATGCCTCTTGCTTGAAACTGGGCAAACAAATCTCTCATTTGGCTTACATGAGCTTCTGAAGAGTCTTTATCTTTCATTTTACATGAAAACAATCATTTTGCCCAAATCATCTTTGCTAGATCAGAAGTGGACTGATGAATTCCAGCCAAGGTGTCCCATATTTCTTTTGCTGAAGTAAGATCTTGGACAAGATTTAATTGTCCCTCAGATAATAAAAGTAAGATGGTGGCTTTAGCCCGTTCATTTCTTTCTTGGTCTGCTGCAGAAGGAGCAGCCCCCAAACCAGTCTGCACAATCTGCCACAAATTCTCCCTTACCAAAAGGGATTTTGCATAGATTTTCCAAGATGCAAAATTTTCAGAGGTGAGCTTAGGGAACCGAGTTCCCATAGAATGGAGTCCTGTTAGCCTCCTGTTTTGGCTAAATCACACCTGGGACTGATAAACTGTGAATCTAGCTCTCAGAAAAAAACAACTTTTCACAGCATGGAAAAACACAGACACACATCTTTTACATTTCAACATTTTAACATTGACTCTATATCCCATTTAAACCTAACAATAATGGGGTTTTCTTGGAAAGATTTATTCAGAGGATGTTTGCCTTCCCCATGTGGTATCAAATAGCAATGTATATCTTCAGTCATTTCATTCTCACAGATGAGGGGGAAAACATTTCTAAGTTTTATCCCCTGTAAGTGAGATTACAAGACTTTTTGTGTATTTCCAGCTGATATCTTCAAGATTTGTTTTCTGAAAATTTCATGACTATTTCTTTGAACAACCCACATGCACACACATACAAAATGCAACATTCCATGTTTGGGAGGATGGGGTTGTGTACAAGATACTATGGCTGATATTTGTTGCTGTTTTACATATACACACATGTTGAATATTCTTATGCATATAGTTGTATCTTTTTGGCCGTGGCATAACATATCTATATACCCATCACCATTGTGGATGCCAAGTGTAACTGTTGCATATGAAGTTGTGTATGCTGGAATGGTGTGTAACTGTTCATTAATGCCTTCAGTATATTGCTTGATTAAGCAGGATTGAAGAAACAGTGAGCTCATTTTCAGATAGGGAATTGGTCTCACAAAGTCAATATGCAGCAGCAGGGAGTTATAGGGCAACATACATGAGTGTAGATTTGCACTACATAAGCATCATGTAATATCTTCACTAAAACTTGTGCAAAACCCCCACTTGTTTTTGTTTTTGTTTTTGTTTTGTTTTGTTTTTGTTTTGTTTTGTTTGCAATGACGGCTACTGAAAAACAAAACAACACATTAACCTGGTGGTTCTTGGGTAGGGATAAAAATGTTGTGATAGTTACCAGTTTTCAACATGTGTCCTTATGTCTCAAGATAGCACTTCCTCATCATGGATGAGACCACTTGTGGATATTTGTGCACTCCTAGTAGCAAACAGCTTACTGCTTCTATCTATCAAGCTATCCTGGCTCTAAGGGACAGTGACAAGCTGGATATGTCCAGAGAAAGGCAAGTAAGATGGCAAAAGATATGGAAACCAAGGTCTATGAGGAACTACTGGTACTTTGGGAGCTGGGTTATGTTTAAAATAATAATAATAATAATAATAATTATTATTATTATTTATATACCGCCCAATGGTTGCCCAATCCGGGTGGTTTACAAGATAAAAATGATTACAATAAACAACATATCCCTCCCCCCCTTAAAACAGTATTAAACAATGATATAGTTAAAAGACATAAACAGTATACAGCAATTAAATAATAAAAACCGTAGCACATAATCTCATTGCAGCACTACGGGGGAACCGAGGTTTAGATGAAGGAGGGAACTGCCCAGGGCCGGATTATTTATTCTGGAAAGGCCTGCCGGAAGAGCTCCATCTTGACAGCCTTTTAAAAACTGTCCAAAGATGTTAGTTGACGGATCTCATCCGGCAGGTCGTTCCAGAGCCTGGGGGCAACAATAGAAAAGGCCCTCTGGGAGGTCGCGGATAGCCTGGATCTTTGAGGCTCTAAGAAATTTCTCCCAGAAGACTGGAGTGCACGGGGAGGATTGTACGGGAGGAGGCGGTCTCTGATATAGCTTGGACCCAAGCCATTTAAGGCTTTAAAGGTAGTAACCAACACCTTGTACTGAGCCCGGAAGTGAATAGGCAGCCAGTGGAGGGACCTCAAAACCCGAGTGATGTGGTCCATCCTAGATGTTCCTGAAACATCCTGAAGGGATATCAAGTAGAATATGGAGCCAGACTTTTTTCTCCTGTTCCAGAGACTAAAGCATGAACCGATGTGTTCAAATAGCAAGAAACCATAGGAAAGAAACTTCTTGATTGTTCAGCAGTGGAACAGAATGCTTCAGAGTGCAGTGGGGTCTTCCTATTTGAATATGCTTAAATAAGAAGCTTATCACATTCTTAAATAAATCGCCTTCCTGAGCCAATTTAAAATTTAAAGCAGGCAGCATCCTGATATTATCAGAAGGATTTAGCCACTGAAATTGCCACTCTGGGCCAGCCCGGCTCCAGCTCCACTCCCAGGGCTTCTTCAGTGGCCTTTTTCTTAAGCTAGAAAACTCCTAGCTTCAAAAAGAGGCACACTGAGCACCCCTGGGAGTGGGGATGAACCCGGGATGGATCCAAGTGGTGATTTTAGCAGCCAAATCCTTCTGATAATATCAGGATGCCACCCGCTTTAAATTTTAAACTGGATCAGGTAAGGCAATGTATTTAAGAATTTGATAAGCTTCAAAGCTGAGATGGTTATCTATCAAGAGTACTTTTGGTATGTATTCCTTTGTGGGAGATGGTTGATCTGGCTGTCCCTCACAATCCTTTCAACTTTCAACTATGATTCCATGAGTTTATGACAGCAGTCCTTCTATTTGTCAGCTAGCAGCTACCAATTTGAATTTTCAGACACAGGAAGTATTGAAATCCTTGGCCTTCTTGAGCAGCTACATGGTGGCAGGATAAAAGCAATTATTTTGGGTTTTCCCCCCAATGGAAAATAAAATCATTCATTAAGAAATAAATCAGAAATAATGAAGTCTTGGAATAATTATCTGCAGAAGTGAAACAAGAAATATCCACATTTGAAATTGAATTTAGCAGATTATTGTGGTATCCCTAGTTAGTTAGCACTGTTGCATATGGTATAAAACCTCAGTGTTCATAAGAAAAAAGCTAATGAATTCTGACATCTTACTGTGAAGAGATAATGGGGAGGGGGCAAAGAATATAATTTTTTTCTTAAAAACAAGTGATATTTAACATGTATTAAGCAGCAGGAGAAAAATCACTTTCTTGAGGAATTACTCCACTGTGGCTTCTCTCTTTCAGACACACACAGACACACATTGGTAGATAATTTCTCTTGCATGTTTTCCATAGTTTTCATAGACATATTATTGTGTCTGAATATGTCCTCTAACACTGTCCAACACCCTCCATATACCTGCAATACTGGACATATGAAGTAACTTCAAAAATGTGGAAAGATCCTTCCCTGTGAAGCAAATGTGGTGCTATATCATAGTATGGGTAGATCTGACCCTAATTTGGCAGTTTGGATTTTGGTGGGTCACCTAAATTTCCTCTCTTGACTTCAAATACAGAATTCTTCTTGAGGTTATCAAGAGGCTGGCTAGGGGAGTACAAAACTCTGTTCTCCAGCGTGGATTATGATAAGCTCGAGGAGGGCAACCAAGATTGTAAAAGGTCTGGAAAAGCCCATAAAGAAAAAATTAAGGAGTTCAGCATGCTTAGCTTGGAGAAAAGAAAACTGAAAAGTGATAGTTTCAAGTCACGTTGTAATAGAAAATGGTCCAAGTGTCATGTTTGGCGGATTCAGATCTCAAAAACCAAGACAGCACCGAAGTGTTAAAAAAAAAAAAAAACAACCTTAAAGATTTATTTTGGATTTCAATACAGAAGTTCACCACAGACTTGGCTGTGTCAGATCTGATTGTTCCCCAACCAAACTTTTAAGAATCTCCCTTTATCAGCCCCTCCTTCCCAAACCGCAGTCCGTGGTCTTTGATCTAGATCAGGGGTAGGCAACCTTTCCCCTTTAAGGGCCGAGGGACTTCAGCTCCCAGAATCCCAGGAGCTATTGGCCTACATGGGACTATTGGCCAACATGGCTGAGGCTTCTGGGAGCTGAAGTCCCTCGGCCCTTAAAGGGGAAAGGTTGCCTACCCCTGATCTAGATTAAAGCAATTCTTTAAACTTTCCCCCTTTCCTCAACTCACCCTCTCCATTATCATTTCATCTATCCCAGGACGGAAGGTGTTCCTCATTTACCATCAGTATCCTGCAACCATCAGTATCCTGCAACAGTATCCTGCAAACCCTCCTGCTGCTGCCCATTTGGTTCACAGCCTTGCTTCCCCTTCTGATTCCTATCCCTCTCGATCTTTATTTATTTAGCCATAGTGCTGTTTCACCCTATCAATTTATCCCTATATCAACCAACCTATTCCCTTATCATGACAGATCCATATGCCTATGGATATGACATTCCACCACCCCATTTTATTGAATTCACCACCCCCCTCCCCAGTTTTTCTGGGTATCGTTCATGAAAGAATCAAACCAGTTCAGAAGCATTTACAAATCAGGCATACACCCATTCATTTTCAAACTCTGGAAAATGTTTCCAATTGACTTGGTACTGCAAGTTTCTCCTGTGCCACCTAGAGTCCAAAATCCTGGTGACTTCAAAGTACTGTTCCTCCTCTACCATCAGTGGGGGAGGATGCTCTGGGTCTGCCCGCCACGGGTCCACAGCTAAAGCCAGTTTTAGCAGACTAAAGTGGAACACTGGATGTAAATGTCTATAGGACTTAGGCAGGTTTAGTTCCACAGTTACTTTGTTGACCAGCCGCTTTACCACAAATGGTCCCACATATTTTGGGCCCAGTTTCTTGGAGAGTTGTTGGCTCTTTAAATGTTTAGTGGAGAAGTAAATCTTATTCCCTGGTCCCAGCTCCCATGCCTTGCCCCTCTTATGATCAGCAAACTTTTTATAGTTCTTTTTATATACAGAATGCATTTTCTCAGCGGGTGGCACACTCTCCTTTGGAGGTCTCTAAACAAGAAAGTGGATGGTGATCTCTCAGAACTGCTTTAGTTTTGTATTCCTGCATGGGAGAAGGTTGGACTACAGGGTCCTTAGCCTTACTTCTAACTCTGTGATTCTACAATTCAGGCTTTTTGTGTGTGTCATAGACTGGCTAACTTCCATTCAGAAATCTCAGCCTCAGTGAGACTTTTCTTTTGGTTTGTGTTTGTGAATAATTTCCCCAGATTTTCAAATTTCTTCATAACTTTTGGTTTTAAATCAAAAGTCAAGATAAAATAAGTCAGTCAGAGGCTGACATCCTATTGTTAATCCAGACTAAAGTAGACCTATTCAATCCATTGTTGTATGGTGATAGAACTCAAAGACAGGTGTTAGCCTGGATCAGTATGTAAAAGGATATTGTACCACTTTTGAGACGAGAAAGATGTCTGGTAGTATAAGGATGTATCTACATTGTAGAAATAACACAGTTTGACAACACTTTAATTAATGCACCAGTACTCTTCAGCAGAGAAGGCTAAAGACCTTGTAAAACTACAAATCCCAGGGTTCCATAGGATGTAGTTACAGCATTTAAAATGATGTCGAACTGCATTATTTCTACATTGTAGATGCACCCTGAGTCTAATTAATCAAATGTTGAGGGTTGTGCTGACACACCAATGTGTTCAATGGATTCCATGGGTCTACTGTAGTTAGGTCTAAAAGAGAATTTAAGACAGAGTAATTCATTCAAGTTAAGTTATGTGTTTAGTTTTTAGAAGTTTTTGTCTGCATCTTTGCCTGTTTAACAAGAATTGTGCTGAATTAGAACTCTCAGTAATTTATTTTATTTTTCTGATACCCTCCACATCTTTAAAATACATAGGATCCACAGAACTACATTTCAAATAAGTTGTCCCTTCCCCATCGGTACTCATCACTGTCCAGCTTTCACATCCATACATAGAAATGGATGATCCTAACTTTGACATGGAATATCTAATATACTTCTTTCATAGCATTTCCCCCGCCCCCCAGCCATCTGGATTCTAAAATGACTCCCTTAAAGATAACCATTCCATCCAACAAGAACAGGAAGTTTACCAATAACCCATTGGGAAATGCAACTTTGTGATGTTCACAGCTGAATTATACAAAAACAAAATTGTCACCCTTAGCCTCTCAAACACCATTTTTCCATCCTCAGTAGATGGGGAAAATGTGTAACTTTCTGAAGGCAAGTGTGTGCTGCACTTTAATTGGCATGTAGCAAAAGGATCTGCCACAGCAAGAGCTTTCAGTGCCTAATGAAAAGAGGAGTCAGTCACTCTGTTGCATGACTCCAATTAGCCCTTCAGAGTAAACGAGGGTCCATTTCCACCTGCTGGCTTTACCATATGGTGAGAGGAAGAACAAGATGAAGTGATAATGAAACTCTGAGCACATATCAATAAAACAGAAAGGCTGGTGCTCATATTTCCATCACACCTAGCAGCATTTGGAAATTAAAGAAGTCGGACAACCACTTCATCAACAAAATGGAAGTTTAGGATAAGGCCCACTGTCTATGATGCAATCCATAACAATGGATTTATTTGTTTATTGTTTATTTGCTTATTGCCTTGATAGTTTATACCCGTGTTGGTGAACCTATGGCACTGTCCCAGAGATAGCACGTGAAGCCTTTTTCTCTGGCACACATAGTGGGGAAGAGGAGAAAAAGGTCTGGGAAGGTGTGTGTGGGGGAGAAGTCCTGCCCCGGAAGTCCCACCCCATGAATCCTGTTCCCCCGGACGTCCCACATCTGGCATGGGGTAAAACTCAGTGCTGGAAGTCTGTTTAGTATGGGCATTCATTGCCTAAAAGGTTCATAATCACTGATACAGTGAGATGAGTGATTCCAAACAAGGGACCACAAGGGTCACCAAGTCCAACTCTCTGCCATACAGGAAGACACAATCAAAGCACCCCAACAAATAGCCATCCAGTCTCTGTTTGAAGACTTCCAAAGAAGGAGACTCCACCACTCTCCAAGTGAGTGTGTTCCACTTTCAAACAGCTCTTACTGTCAGGAACTTCCTCCTAATATTGAGGTGGGATCTCTTTTCCTGTAGGTTGAATTCATTGTTCTGTGTCCTATTCTCTAGAGCAGCAGAAAACAAGTTTGCTCTGTCCTCAACATGACACCCCTTCAAATATTTAAACAGGGCTTTCATATCACCTCTTAACCACCTCTTCTCCAAGCTAAACATAGCCAGATCCCTAAGTCTCTCCTCATAGGGCATGGTATCCAGACCCTTCACCATTTTGGTTATCCTCTTCTGGATACCAGCTTGCCAACATTCTCAAGGAAGGTAAGAAGGAAGGAAGGAAAAAAAATAGAAGATGGTAGCAGATAGATAGATAGATAGATAGATAGATAGATAGATAATATTTATTTACCATCTCACAACCCTGCAAATCCCAGAGGCAATGTATAGTGTGTAAAAATAATAACTTAAAACAATAAATGCAAAGCTAAAGTTGTTTACAAGAAAACCCAAAACTCCTATTTGAAAATAGTTCTACAACTACAAACTATATATATATATATATATATACACATATAATCTTTATTGAGTTTCATATAAAATTAAAGTACACAAAAAACATAAACACATATATAAACAACAAGAAAACAATACCAAAACAATTGCAACACAATATTATACAGATAATACAATTAACTAAAGTTTTTTGTGGGTTTTTCGGGCTGTGTGGCCATGTTCTAGAAGAGTTTCTTTCTGACGTTTCGCCAGCATCTATGGCTAGCATCTTCAGAGAAAACTGGAATGGAAGGGAATGGGTCTATATACACTGTGAGACCCTGGGTAGGGAGGGGTGGTTCCCAGGTGAACTGTGTGCTGTTCTGTGTTGAATAGGTATTGTTCTGTTGTTAATGGCATGGGTCAGGTTATTCAATCAAGGATATTGTCTGTTATTCCCATGTAACCTGTGTATTGGTCTGTGTTGAATAGGTATTGTTCTGTTGATGGCATGGCTTCCAGGTGAGGATATGCAATCAAGGAGATTGTCTGCTATTATCTGCTGGGAAAGCCCCTGACCCTGATTGGTTTCCCATTTGCATTTGCTGAGTGCTGATTTTCTTATTTTGTAGGACTGGTAGCCATATCTTGTTTATTTTAAGGGTTTCTTCTTTCCTGTTGAAGTTATCCAAGTGTTTGTGGATTTCGATGGCTTCCCTGTGCATTCTGACCTGATAGTTGTTGGCATGGTCCAGAATTTCAGTGTTTTCAAACAGCATTTTATGCCCAGGATGGTTTATGATGTGTTCTGCTACTGCTGATTTTTCTCGCTGGCCCAGTCTGCAGTGTCTCTCATGTTCCTTGACCCGTGTTTGTACACTGTGTTTGGTGGTCCCTATGTAGACTTGTCCACAGCTGCATGGTATGTGGTAAACTCCTGCGGCTGTGAGAGGGTCTCTCCTGTTCTTCACTGAGCGCAGCATTTGTTGGATTTTAACCATCCTGGGCATAAAACGCTGTTTGAAAACACTGAAATTCTGGACCATGCCAACAACTATCAGGTCAGAATGCACAGGGAAGCCATCGAAATCCACAAACACTTGGATAACTTTGATTGCCTCAAAGTGGAAATTAGAAGAAATCCCAACAATTGATGATTGGCTTTCAAAATTAACTGAAATGAAAGAGATGGATAGATTAACAAGACTACTAAGTGGAAAAGATCCAGAATTGACGGAGGAAGAATGGACTCCTATAGAAAAATATTTAAAGTCAAGATGGGAATAAACGGGTAAAGTAAAAAAGTTATGAACAAATCAGATATATAGAAAAATAATTGTGTAAAAAATGTTATTTGGCTGTTATAAGTAAAGGGTGTTATAAGTAAAGGTGCAATTAATAAGATAAGAAATATAGAAAGGATAAATTTCAAGGGGTGAAAAATGTGTACTTACTTTCGAAGAACTAAGGAGAAGTGTATAGAAATGTGTACAAGTATTAGATGAATATTTGTTATAAATAAGTTATATTTTATGTATATTTATAAACTAATAAAAATATTAAAAAAATCTAACTTCCAAGTATCTAAATGATGAATTCTATTTGTCTATACTAATGACTTTTGATTTTTTATTTACAATTATTTACAACCTCATATACTTGCTGTTATCTTCTTCATTTGTACCCTTTCTAATGAAGTAGTATTTTCCAATATTTATTATATCAGATATGTGACCATTTTTTTCCTTTACTTTTTCTGTTTTTTCCCCCTTTCCCTTTTTGTTTTTTCCTCTAATACTCTCATTTTAATTCAACAACATATAAAAGTATCAGTTATGGTGTACTGTTTAATCAGTATCAGTCTAGCGTTGCAGCAATCTGGCTTGTATTTTATCAGACACCTTCATTCATTCTTCATTGATTTTTTTTATTGATTTGTTTCTACTTAGGCAGGTCAACTTATCCATTTCTATATAGTCCAGTATTTTCCAGTACCAATCGATTATTGAAGGAGCCTTATCTTTTTTCCACAAACTGGTATATGTTATCCTTGCTGCCGTCAACATATAAAAAAATATCTTCCCATATTTCTTATCTTTTCTTTATTCATTTTCCCTAAAAGGTATACTTTAGGTTCCTTTTTGAATTTCATTTGCAGAACATTCTATATTTCAATATGGATTTGGGACCACAATCCCTTTGCTATTGGGCAGACCCACCACATATGGAAGAGTGATCCTTTCTCCTTTTTACACTTCCAACAATTGTTATTATTTTTCTTTTTCATTTTTGCCAGTATGTCCAGAGTAAGGTACCATTGAAACTGTATTTTATAAACATTTATTTCATGTTGTAATTCAGGGGTAGGCAACCTTTCCCCTTTAAGGGCCGAGGGACTTCAGCTCCCAGAATCCCAGGAGCTATTGGTCAACATGGGACTATTGGCCAACAATAGCTGAGGCTTCTGGGAGCTGAAGTCCCTCGGCCCTTAAAGGGGAAAGGTTGCCTACCCCTGTTGTAATTTAATGTATATTTTAATTTCTTTTTCCATATTTCTTCCCACTCTTCCATATGTATTGGGCCGCCTACATCTTGAGCCCAATAGTTCATGCATTCTTTGACTTGCTCATCTTCCATTTCCCATTTCAACAAAATCTTATAGATGATGATGATCTGATTCTTTATAATATATTTTCCATTTTTGTTTCATTAGTTGTTACCCCATACAGATTTTGGTCCATGGTATACTTTTCTTTTACAGCTACAAGCAATTTAAAACAGCTAAAACGTTTTTTTTTTTTTAAAACTATGAGGAATGACTTAAGGAGTCAGGTATGTTTAGTCTGCTTGTTTGTTTGTTTGTTTGTTTGCTTGTTTATTTATTGGATTTATATCCCGTCTTTCTCCCAAATGGGATTCAAGGGGGCATTTAGGGGAAAGAAGAGTTAGAGGTTACATGTCTTTAAATATATGAAGGGATGTCATGTAGAAGATGGAGCAAACCTCTTTTCTATTGCTCCAGTGACTAAAGACATGAGCAATGGATTCAAAAAAGAGATTCCACCTAAAGATTTTAAAGAACTTATTTACTGTAAGAGCTATTTGACAGCATAATGTTCTGCCTCAGAGTGTGTTACAATCTCCTTCTTTGGAAGTCTTTCAACAGAAGCTGGACATCTTTCAGGAGTGTTGTAGTTGTGTATTCTTGCATGGCATGGGGTTGAACTAGGTGGCCCTTGCAGTCCCTTCCAGCTTTAAAATTCTATTATTTTAAAAACAGCCAGAGCAGCCACTCTTCATTTTAAGAGCCAAAGGCCAAGCAAAATAGCACACAATTTGCTGCCAACTGGAAACTCAAAAAGGATGGAACTAGTGTGATCTCCCTTGGGAGGAAGTTCCACAGTCATGGGATGTGACATAGACATAGACAGATATAGCCTAGCATCCTAGAGAGCAGGGAAGGGAATTGAAAGATCTTGTGACATTGTTTATCCCATTTTCTTTGGTGAAGTGAAATTATTAGTTCCCCTGCATTATGTAATAGCAGAACCTAAAGCCTCTGATAAAACTATGTAATATATGTTGTTGTTGTTGTTGTTGTGTCCTTTCAAGTCATTTCCAACTTATGGTGATGAACCTATCATGGGGTTTTCTTGGTAAGATTTATTTAGAGGAAGTTTGCCATTGTCTTCCCCTGAGGCTGAGAGCATGTGACTTGCCCAAGTTCACCCAGTGGGTTTCTTGGCTGAATGGGGAATCTCTGGTCTCCAGAGTCACACTCCAACACTGAACACAATAAGCCATGCTGGCTGTGGCATATCCCAGAATCCTATTAGGGCTTTATATCTTTGGGACTTAGAATTGCTCAGTTGCATAATGTCTATATACAGTGGAGGGCTGTTATTGGCATACTATAGAGCACAACATGCAAGGTGCCAGTTGTGCACCCATGTGTCATGTACATTGGTATGAAATGTACATCAGATTGCAGTCCATATCACTGCCCAATGTGCATCACACACTGATGCTCAATGTACACTGATGCACATCTGTCTCTGGTTGTCCTGTTTTGTAACATCACAATTCATTATAGAGCTTTCTTCTACACAGCTAGGTATACATAAAGTTACATAATGTAACAGGTCATGTAGGACTCTGGAGTATAAGTTCAAAGTTGCAAGTTCAGTCTTTGGCATGTGTAATTCAAGGATTTTAAAAACAAACAACAAAAACAGGGTTGAAAATAAAGCCTGTCAGTAACCTTTGACAGCTTCTAAGAGCCAGTGTAGATTTTACTGAATGAGCTACATGGACCAGTACTTTGATTTGGTGTAACCCAACTTGATATGTTTATAAGTCTATAGCTTTTCTTTTCTAAGGTCCTTTCATGGTTTTTTAAAGGAAAAAAGAGATATATTATAGTGACAGGGTACAACCTTCCCTTTGAGAAGGAAGACTGTGAGCCAACCCCCTGGTGCCCAATAGCATGGGAAAGCATATTACTATTTAGCCATATACCAGCCAAAATGGCAATCAGAAGTGGAACAATGGTCTCATCTGCACTGGTCAGGATACTCCATGTGTAGCCTGAAGTATCCTGGTCTCAGAGCTGTCCCAACCTCCCTACATTACCCCAGGCCCTGCATTTTGAGGTGAGGTGGTGGTTTGCATGTTAATCTCACTGTGCCACTCAGTGCAGTCACAGCTGTCTGAGGTCAAACCAAAGCACCAACCTTGATCACATTTTCAAACATCTGCTCAGTGTCACCATGGAGGGCTCATTTGGGAAGTTCCAGAGCAGACAGGGAGGTTGTTTACTCCATTTTAGGAGGAGTGTACCCCAGGTTTGAGAGAAGGCATGGCATGGTGGTGTGACTGTTGGACTATGACTCTGGAGTTGAATTTCCAGCTCAGCTATGAAACTCACTGAGTAACCTTGGGCAAGTTACTTGCTCTCTGTCTCAGGGGAAGACAATGACAAACCCCCTCTAAACAAATTGTGCCCGAAAAACCTCATGATAGCATCACTGTAGAGTTACCAAATGTCAGAAATGACTTGAAGGCATGGAACACACACATACCCTGAGTTTGGTGCCAAATGGGCCAGACATCACCCAGATGGTTTGCACCAGAGTGATGGATAGGCCCTGTGTCATTTGGACTTCATCAAGAGGATAGTGGAGAGAGTGTTTTATTTGGCCAGTGCAGACAGGGCCATGTCATTCTAGTCCCTATTTTAGCTGGCATATTGTGTGTGTGTGTGGGGGGGGGGGGACAGGACTAGGAGGTGTGGGAGGGTGTTTTTGAAAATCTGATGAATTTTGATGAAGTTTTTATTTTTGTGTATGGCAAAAATCACCCTAAAATCATTATTCCAGGTATGGCACTGCACACTTTTGAGTGGTGTCTAACTCTTTTCCAGTGCCTTCCAAATATCATTTGATTCAGGGAGTTTGCAGAAACAGTCACTGTGCATTTCCCAATGTACAGTGGGATGGGAACTAGGCTCATTGGCAGATACAGCATTTGTTACACAATATCACTTAGCAGAAAGATGCTGTAGCACAACCACCATGTAACTTCAAAATATCTATTTACACTATGAAGGTATGAGATAGGTTCTTGATCCAAGCTTTATGACTGGGTGTAAAATCTTTCAAATCCACTATATGTTAATTATTCAGCCAGGAAACAGAATTGCAAGACATAGCAGTGCAGTCAGCAGATGGTGCTGTTTGCCTCAGCATTTTTCATTCATAAACTCCTCTTAAATATTACAAGTGGGTCAAGGAAGCAAAGACTAGCTCTGAGGCTCTGTCTACACAAACATCCTCCCTCTTTGCTGTTTAAGGCTGTGCTTCTTAAAGCATTGCTCTTGTCAAAGCAGTGGGAGCCTTGAGCTTTGTACTTTCATTCCCACACAGAACGGTTCTGTCCTCTCATACCAAAAGGCATGTTCTTCCCATTCAGGTTATGCATTGTTAAATCATGCCAGGGACACATGAATTTACTATTTCAAGGAGCTGCTTTTGCTAGACATGGTCCATCTCTTGGAAGCTTACTTTAGATTAATATAGAAATGATCCAAAATCTCTGTTGGGATGGAGTGGAACAGGATCAGGGAAATCTGGATCAGTTCTTTGAACAAAACTGCAGGTAGCAATACTCCAGCAATTTACCAGTTGCCTCAGCTTCTATGCAAGACACCCAAATTATCTCCTGTTCTCAATTTACTTTTCAAGTGGTGCTGATGGCAAAGGCTTGGATATATGAGTCAAATGGCTGGCTGGCTGGCTGGCTACCTGATTGGTTGGTTGGTTGTGGTGTGTGTTTTCTTTTCCATTACTCTGATATTTTAGGTAATGCTTCAAGGTTAAAGGCCAAAGGGATTATGGGAGATATACCTGTCCCTGAGGATGGTTTCCAAAGTTGAATATTTAGGACAATGAACTCTCCCATTATGTCTCTGGGATTTTTACTGTGTTACCCAGAGCTGTGAAGGAGGAGGGAGGCAATCTGTGAAAATCCTCCTTAGGTCTTCATGAAAATCTCTGCCCTGACTGCCATGCCTGCTTGGAAGGTCAATGAAAGGTAGGAGTAGATGGGAAGTTGTTAGGAAGCACTTTGAAGACTACAGTGACTGCCAAGGATGGGGAATGTGTGTGTATCGATCTATGGTAACTTCATTAATTTCTAAGGTTTTCTTAGAAAAGGAATACTCAGAGGTGGTTTTGCCTGTCCCTTCTGCTGGTGGTGGTGTATGGAGAAGAACTCTCTTCTTTGTCTTGGAAGCCATTCCATGCTGGAGAAGGATTTTAGGCTACTCATCTTCATAATGAGGGGATTTATTTATTTATTAAAATTCCTAAATTTTGTTTCAGAGCCCAGGATCAGATTACTGAATTGGCATCAAATAGATCAGATGCCATCCCTTCCCCATCTGTAGTTACCACACTCTAAGCACTGAACTTCTCTTAGTGGTACACTGGATGGCAGAATAGGTTTGGCTTACTATGCCCAAGACTGAATGGCCAAATGTCATTTTTATTCTTCCACTTTATATCAGGAGTGGGCAACAATGGCAAAGATAGGGGCCCACAAAACATGGCCCACAAGTAGATGGAGGTTGTGACTTCCAGGCTGTGCTTCAGGGTTTTTCAGTAGACTTCCAGCCTACAATTTCAAATTCCCTCAGTAGACAATCAGCCTATTGGATTTGAAACTCTACATGACTTGTGAAGATTACTCTCCAACTTTGATGATAATTTGTTTGCCTGTTTGTGTTCATTGTTATTTAGTGTTGCTAGAGTGAAAACTGGGGCAGACTCCTGTACCTTTAATGTAGTGTAGAAGAGGGGATTCCAGCATGTGCTGCTTGTTACCTGAGTTCATGGCAATGCAACACCAGTTGAAATTCCCTCTTCTGAGTGACCATTAAAGGTACAGAAGCCCTCTCCAGTTTTCAGTCTTGCAAATCTCTATTATTCTGAGACTTCAAGTGACCAGTCACTCACAAAATGTGTATAGGTCTCATTAGATCCACATGTGTCCCACACAGCTGTCTCCCTGGTCTCCAGCCTCCCTGGACCACTCTTTTTCTGTGCCCCTCAAAAGGTGTATTATCTTTCTCAGAAGCCTCCAGGTGTGAGAGTTCACCTTTCAATTGTCCCCTGGACTTTTTAAGTATATAAAAATACCATTAAAAAAAAAAGAAAGAAATTAGACATCCATCCACTTGTGACCCCCTCACCTCATTTTTTTTAGCATTTTAACTAGCTCATGTCACCCCTGGAGGGTACCCCTCCCAGCAGCGCAGCAGCAACACCAGTGCGGGGCCGAGAAGAGGCCTGGGTGGAGGCACTTAAGCCCTCCCTTCCTTCTCTTGGTGGTGCAGTGGCAACACCAGCACGGGGCCAGGAAGAGGCCCGGGTGGAGGCACTTAAGCCCACCCTTACTTCTCCCAGTGGCGCAGTGGCAACACCAGCGTGGGACCAAGAAGAGGCCCGGGTGGAGGCACTTGTTAATTTATGGTTAGAATGTGTGCAGGACTGCTGTTCACCAGCTCCATACATCTCTGGATCTGTAGCTCCCTGCAGCTTGCAGCATTCCAGCATTCCATGAAATCAGACCAGAGATCAAGTTCTCTTCAAAAGAAGGTTCTTTATCCTTCAGTTGCAGAATTAACATAACTATTTACATTGTAGACAAGCCATTAGCATGCAATGCCCAAAACAAGAACAGATACAAGAACAAAGGAAAAACTCCATGCCAAGCACAACAATTCACTCAAGGCATAACTCTCAAGGCAAAACTTCACCCCCAGGCTGATATCTTTATAGACATTTGCTAAACAGTTTCTAAACCCAGCCTTCTTCCTGTGTCTTGTGTCATGTGACCAGTGGTTCTCACACACTCTGATGACCTAATCTGTTTTTATCTTGCATCCTGGGTTCCCAGACACAGACTAACCTTGGCTACATTGTTTTCATGTAAGCCACCTACAGGCTAAAACTTTCACAGTTAGAAATTTTCCCACATCTGTACATTTCCACTTTGACTAAAAACCCAACAGCACTTAAGCCCACCCTTTCACCTCCTGGCAGCGCAGTGACAACACCAGTGCAGGGTCGGGAAGAGGCCTGGGCGGAGGTAGCGGCAAGCCCGAGAGCCGGGCCTGAGTGAGGATTTTTCATCTAACCCACCCAGTCCTTTCACCACCTGGGATGATCTTTGGCGATGTGGCCAGAGCCAGGATGGAGTGCGGGCTATTTAGCCTGCCCCAACCCTTCAGCTTTAGCAGCGGCAAGCACAAGAGCCAAGCCTGGGTGGGGACTTTTCATCTAGCCCACCCAGCCCTTTTACCATCCGGGTTGACTGTGATGATGAGGCTGGAACTGGGATGGAAGCTGTGACTGATGGAGGCTATTTAGCCCATCCAACCCTCTTGTCTTGGTAGCAAATAGATTCTCTCAAGCATTGTCACCGAGGATCCCCCTCCCTGAGTTTCAGGAGAATATTGGGATGGAGGTTATTGGACTGTTACAACACCTTCACCTCCTGTAGTGGCCAGGAATGATCTGGAAGCGGGAATTGAGGTTGTGTGGGGGGAAAGGGAGGTATGGTGGGAACAGGGCAAGGCGATGTTACAAAAGAAGGCGGGATCGATGTCTGGTAGCTATCCCACCTTCAGCTCACTCTGTTTCCCAAAATGGTTTGGAGAGCGCACCAATCATTCCACAGAACCTTATAATGCTCCTTTGCAGTGCTAGGTCAGTCAAGAATAAGACCCATATTATTTATGACCTCCTCCTAGATGAGAATGCCAACCTGGCTTGCTTTACGGAGACCTGGCTGGGAGAGGATAACACTACAACTTGAGGGTAGGCCTTCCCAGCCGGGTAGTCTGTTAGTGAGCAGGTAAGGGGATGTGGGCATGGAGGCAGAGTGGCTCTGGTTCACAAGAACAACTTGACTTTGACCAGGATACCTGTCCAGAAAACAGTCCATTTTGAGTACTTAAGCCTGAGGACCAAGGATAGTTTGGGGATTCTGCTAGTATGCCAACCATCCTGGTGTCTAGCAGACTCCCTAACTGAGCTGACACAGCAAGTCTCAGAGTTGCTGTTGGAGTCACCCAGATTTTTAGTTTTGGGCAACTTCAAGATTCCACTCAAGACCAATTTATCAAGTCTAACAGGTGCAACTCGGGAGTCCATGGAATCCACAACAAACATGGGCCTATCCCAATTGGTCATTGGGCCCACTCATTGTGTGGGTCATACCCTTGATGCGGTCTTTAGTATGGAACAGGAATATCCATGGATGGAGATAATAAAAACCTCCACATTGTCATGGACAGATCATTTCCTGATTAAAGTTGAGCTAGGAGTCACTGTCTACCCCACCGGGGGTGGTGGACCCATTACAATGGTCTGCATTCTAAGGCTAATGGATCCTATAGGATTCCAGAAAGCCTTGGAGAGTTTAATGGTTGGTAACACCATGATTCTGTTGAAGCTTTGGTTAATGCCTGGAACAGCAATCTTACCAAAGCTATTGACACAATTGCTCCCAAGCATCCTTTCCAGCCCACTTCTAATTGTAAGCTATGGTATACGGAAGAGCTTAGGAAGATGAAGTGGGTTGGACAATGACTGGAGCACATCTGGCAGAGAACTCAACTCTTTTCTGACAAGACTTGCCATAGGAACTTTCTTTGGTCCTATCAAGAGACAATACTTGCAGCCTGACATGGGTCCCACCTTCAGAACCCACTTCTTATCCTGACAACGGCCTGTGGTGACACATTTAACACCTTCTTTGCAGATAAAATATGTCAGATAAGAGCCGATTTAGACACCAGTGTTATAACAGAATCAATTGATGAGGTGTCCAGCAACTCCGTTAATGAAATTATACTGGATCAGTTTCAATCTGTGAGTACTGATGACATGGACAAGCTCCTTAGTAGAGTGAGGAAGACAACTTGCCCTCTCGATCCTTGCCCATCATGGCTGGTCATCTGGGGGAGGGGGATGCATTGAGGATGTTCTTTAGGGACATTATCAATTCATCCCTCAGGGAAGGTCATGTTCCATCTTGTTTAAAGAAAGTGGTGGTTAGGCTGCTTCTGAAAAAGCCTTCCCTGGACCCCTGGATATGAACAGCTATAGGCCAGTCTCCTTACTACCTTTTTTGAGCAAAGTGATTGAGAGGGTGGTTGCTGTTCAACTCTAAGCTGTCTTGGAGGAAACAGATTATCTAGATCCATTTCAAACTGGCTTTAGGACAGGATTTGAAGTTGAGACTGCCATGGTCGCCTTAGCTGATGACCTTTGGGCATCGACAGGGGTAGCGTGACCCTGTTAGTGCTATTGGGCCTCTCAGCAGCTTTTGATACAATAGATCATGACATCCTCCTGGATCACCTGAGAAGGCTAGGAATTAGAGGCATTGTACTGCAATGGTTCCGTTTCTTCCTCTCAGGCAGAATCCAGAGAGTGTTGCTTGGGGGCAGTCACTCCACAAAAAAGAGCTTAATTGTGGCAACCCTCAAGGCACCATTCTGTTCAGATGCTGTTCAGCATATATATGAAGCCACTGGGAGAGATCATTTGGAGACATGGGGCGAGGTGTTATCAGTATGCTGATGACACCCAGATATATTTCTCCATGTCTTAGTCTTCAGCTTTGGCTTCAGATGGCATCTCTCCCCTCAATGACTTTCTTAAGGCAGTAATGGACTGGATGAGGAAAAACAGATTGAGACTGAATCCAGATAAAATGGAGGTATTCACAGTAGCAGCCCCAAAACCAGGTATTGGGATACAACCTCTAGTCCTGGATGGGGTCACACTCTCTGTGAAGGACTGTGTTTGCAGTCTGGGGGTGGTCCTGGATCTGTTGCTCCAGATGACTAATCAAGTAAATGTGACAGTCAGGAGTGCTTGTTATCAGTTTTGGCTGATATGCCAGTTGAGCCCTTTCCTGGAAGTAAGGGACCTTGAAACTGTGTTGCATGCACTGGTTACCTCTCATCTTGATTTCTGTAATGCGCTCTACATAGGGCTATCCTCGTGCTTGGTCTAGAAACTTCAATTAGTACAGAACATGGCAGCCAGATTGGTCCTGGGTACATCAAGGAGAGACCATATAACATCTGTATTAAAGTTTCTTCACTGACTGCCTATTAGTTTCTCGGCCCAGTATAAGGTGTTGGTTATTACCTTTAAAGCCCTAAATGGCTTGAGTCCAACCTATCTTCAGGACAGCCTCCTCCCATACAATCCACCCTATGCACTTTGGTCCTCTAGGAGGAATTTGCTGCAGCCGATAAAAACGGGGCTGTCTGAAAGCTCCCAGAGGGCCTTTTTGGCAACTGCTCCCAGATTATGGAACGGCCTGCCAGATGAGATCCGTCAGATTACAACCTTAAGCAGCTGCCTTTCCTGACTAGATTTCCTGGCCTCAGGAGTTAGCCCTCTTCTCTTTTCCCACTTTCTGCTGCTATTGTCTGTTATTGTTTGTTTTGGTGAGATTATTTTAAACATGTTTTAATGTATATTTTGTTTAATACTCTTTTTTAAGGGGTGGGTGTGTTTGGGGCTTTTTAGACTGTGTTTATATTGTATTGCAATATATCTGTATGGAAATTTTAATGTTGTAAGCTGCCCCAATTGCTCTGCAGAGGGGCAGGATATAATAATAATAATAATAATAATAATAATAATAATAATAATAAGGCTAAAAAAATGGCTCACAGACCTTCTGCAGTTACTCTCCCAAGCTTACATGCTTCCTATCTATAGTCCTACAGTACTTGCTTTCTGATTATCAAGTAAAACTTTGAAGACTTTGACATCAACTGAACCTGTCTGGGAGAACAATGCTGCTTTCATTCCACAGATGATGGGGAAACAAAAGACTAAGAAGCTGTGCTTACATTTGAAGTGGTTGTCTGCAATGCAGCTTGCAATCACCATAACATAATTGTTGTAGTATAATTGTTAGATCTTTCCAGCCTATGCAGCAAAGATTCTTTTGGAAGATACATTTCATGAATGTCTTGAGGATGAAAGATGAATTGAAGTTTGCCACTGGGCTTCCCAGATAGAATTCAAAGTGCTGATTATGTCCTATAAAACCTCATGCAACTCAAGTCCAGGTTATCAGAAAGATTGTATAAGGTGCCTTGCTTTTCAAATCTTCAAGGAAGGCTTCCTCTCCTCCCACCAGCTTTAAATGTATGTCTGGTAGGGATACAGGATGGAGCCTTCTTGGTGGCTGCTCCCAGGATCCAGATCTTTGTAATTAGAGACTCTGGACTGTACCCTTCCTTGTTGTCCTTTCAGCAGCAGAACACATTTTGTTTTGACAGGACTTTGTAAGCTGTTTATTGGGAGTACCCTTTTAATCATGTTCTGTATTGTTAAGGAAAACAAAAATAATGACCAAGGAGTAAAACATGAATATATTCCAAAAAAATAATAAAATAGAAATAGTCAAAGAATTCCAATACCTGGGATCAAACATTGATCAGAGTGCAGACTGCAGTCAAGAAATCCCACTGGGTGACCTCAGGCATATCACACTTTCTCAGCTTCAGAGGAAAACATGGCAAATCCTTTCTGAACAAATGTGAACAAGGAAACCCAGTGACAGCTTTGCTTTAGGATCATCATAAGTTGGAAATGACATGAAGTTTCATAACAACAACTGCATCTATTTGCTGCTTTCTTTTGGATATGTTTTTATATTGTGTTTAATTTTACAGTGCTCTTTATCAGGAAACTTTCCCTGGACTTTGGTCAGTGGAACATAGTAAACTGTGAGCATTTAAATCTGTACTAGGGTTTGTCTCATTGACTTGGCAGAGAATATGCATCTGCCTTGCTGGATGGGACCCTACATTCATTATCTGCTTTAGACTTGCTGTAATTTAAAATAATCTCTTGCTGTAATTTAAAATAATCTCTTGCAAGTCAGGCAGTTACATCTGCATATTATTAATCAATTAGTGTATCTTGCTCTTTGCAGAGACTATGCTCAGACTAGTTAAAGAGTTGTGACAGGCTGAACAGTGGCTTCTACGGAGACTTCTGCTGACAGAATGAATTAGAAACTGGGCACGGCATTATTCCCTCGGAAGTGGAAGAAAGACATAAAATGAAGCCGCAAATGATCTTTAAGAATCTTGAGCCTTTATTATGGTATTTGTCACAAAGCAACTGCTATTTTTTGGAAACCTGGACAAATCTGGACACCAAGAAGTCCAATGAATCTTGACACAAGCAGATTAGACCATAATCCAGTATTAACTGAAATAAGAGGTGGATTCTGAGACTGTGGGTGTTTCCACAAGTCGCCTTATTTTCCCTCACCATGACTGAGTGATACACATACACACACCAATACTTTGTGTGCATCATTGCAGTAGCACAGCTTATCATCAAACACAGCTTCAAGAAAAGTGACAATTTAAACCAGATGATGCAGTGGAACCTACATGTCTGAACATGTACTCTTGTGACATCACATATTGGGGAACTTATTCAGTTTTTCTGTCTCCTGTCCCATGTCCTAAACTAAGTCTCTGAGTAGTTTACAATGAAAGCAGCTGAACAATTTGCATGGGAGAATACAAATTATAAAGATTTTAACATTCTAAAAATATATAGAATAATAATATATCTTTGAAAAGTTGAATTTAAAATGCAGCTGAGAAAGCCCTCTTCCATGTCCTCATTACTGCTCCCATTAGTGCAACACAGAGGAAGGCAGATCTCAGCCTCAGACATGCATATATGGAGAAAGATAATCCTTCAAATGTAGAGGTCCAAATGGTTTAAATCTTGAAATGTCATTACCAGTACCTTGAATTCTGTCTAGAAATGTACTGATAGCCAGGGAAATTCCTTTAGAACTAATGCTGCCTTATTAGCCAGCATCCATGTATAATTATGTACATTGTAAACATGCATCCATGCACAATGCCCCACTATGCATAATGGAAGCATGGGCTGAATTTTGCTTCTGAAATTTTGAACTGGATCTCACCCTATTGCAGCCTATAAAAATGCCAAACCACTTCTTTTGGGGAACTTATACATGCATAAGGCACCAACAGGATACTGGTCATTTGGTGGCCATTTTGTGCATATGCTTAGTCAGAGAGTTAGTTAATTTGACAATATATAGGATTCAGGAAGTACAAAAGATGGTAAGTCCTTATTAGATGTTCCAAACATGTGAAATGTAAGTCAGATGCCAAGATCAGAGCTAAAGACCTTTTGTCAAGAAGAGTTAAAGACCTCATTTACAAGGAGAGAGAAACATGAAGTGTTTCTTGGACTATTCAGATTGTGAAAATAATCCAAGTAGAATCTGGGTTGAATCTTTGTTGTTCACATACATTCTGAATGCATCTGATTAAGTTTTTTGGGGGACTGCAAACAAACAAACAAACAAACAAAAAACCACTCAACCTGGGATAATCAATGTCAGATTTTTCCCCGAGTTTTTCAAAAAGATTCGGATTCTCATCTGTGGGAATAACTGGTGTAATAGACCCAGGATAAACCAGGATAAAACTCTGCATGCCTTGAATGTGCTTCAAATAATTTACATCATCGACTCCATCTTTATTTGAGTGCTGACACGTGTGAGCAACCGAACTCACAGAGATGTGCTTTGATGCAGTTCCATAGTGAGAACAACAAACCTGGAATGCATGAGTGAGATTATTCACATAGTTGTGCTAGAAACAACAACATGTGCATGACTCCTCAGTTAGAAGAGAACTGATGAACCATGCTATTTGTCATGTAAATATTTCCTTGCAATTTTTTCAGAGCTTGCAATTTGAATAGAAAAAAATCATTTTCCTGCAAGAGTGCAATCCATAGGAAGAGAATGACAGGGAAATAGCACGACTTGGTGTTTTTGTATAAATGGCATCAACTCAGCCTTTGATTTGAAATCAAATCCAAGCAGGCCGCACAACCAGTATGACGTTGGTTAACTTATCTCTTCAAGAGAATACAGTCCAGAAGTAATCAAAAGATCTTCATGTGAGTTTGCCATCGCTGAAGTTCACTGCTTAAGGACAAACAGGAAGAACAGATCCACCATGGGGTATGGTATAATAATAACTGTTTCAGCAAAGTCCTAAGGCATGACCTGAGAGAGCTCAAAAGCATTTCATGACAATGGACTGGGAAATAAAGCACTTTCAAAATGAAAATGAGAGATTTCTGACATTGCTTACAATTTTGCTGGCAGGACAAGTATTTTAGTTCCTGTTTACCTCTCTGTTTACCACAACAATGATGTTAATGTGTGTGTGTGTGAGAGTTTGTGCATGCTTTTTCCCTCTTGTCTTCCTGGCATCTGTACCGTTAAAAAAAAATCAATTGAGTACTTAGGGAAATTGTTCAGCAGATATTAATTTCTCCACATAGGGCTCTATAAATGCTTTCAATTGCAAATTGAAATCCAGTATCAAAGTGTTATGCTGTAATCACAGCTAAGTCTACTAAATTCAGAAGAAACAACAACAGCAGTATAATGCAAGCAAAAAAGATGTGAAAATGTAGAATGTCACATAGGGAGAAGGGAGGGAAATTTGGCTAGAACTGCATGAAAGCTATCACCAGCTTTAAAAGGTTTATTTTGTGTTTTTCTGTGGTAGGAGTAGATATACTAATGTTTGATCTATTTGTTGTAACACCACTTATCAGGTCCAGCTTCAGCAATAGAACAGCCAGTGAATTTCTCCTAAAGGGAATTTTTGAGGTGAATTTGGAATCTCCTGCTGTTCAGAAGAAACATCCAAGGGAAGCCCCCCCCCCCCAAAAAAAAAATGTGGAATAGATGAGAAGACTTTCTCTGTTGGTTCTGCGCATCTCTGTTTGGAATCCATAGAGGACAGTTCTGTAGGTTGTTCAGGCACCTTCTCAATAAGGGGGGAAAATCTGTATCCTGGCCAGAAATTGGAACCATGTGGCCCTATAAGTGCTGTTGAATTGTAGCTTCTTAATGCCTCAGCACTGGCTATGCTCGTAGGGCTGGTGGGAGTTGTGGTCCAATAACATCTAAAAGGGCACCTCTTCTCTAGCCCTGCTCTAAGCAGTACACTTATTGCATTTTGGTGGTGAAGCATGTTAGTAGTGGATAAAAGCTTGCACAAATAATAAAATAATAATAATAATAATAATAATAATAATAATAATAATAATTTCTTACCTACCTCTTTCCAAGGCTCAAGGTAGGTACAATATAGATTAAAAGACATAACATCATCAAGTTAAAACACATTAAAAGGGCAGATTAAAATTAACCAGCATAAAATTATAATATCCCAATTTAAAATTCATAATGTAAAATTGACTGGATTGGCCTGCCAGAAGAGGTAGGTCTTTAATACTGTTTTAGACAGTATGTCTAGTTGTTGAATCTCTCTTGTCTGTTCATTCCATGATTTAAGGGTGGCCAATGAAAAAGTCCTCTGGGTGATAATTGCCAGGAACTGAATGCACGGACTGCATTACACAGGAGGAGGCGATCCCATAGGAATTTGCACTTCCAGATTTCCTCTGCACACAAACCTAGTTCTCAGTGAGCAGGAGTCTCACCTAGCTTTCTCAATAACTTTGCAATTTCTTATGTTGTAGGAAGGAAGGTTCAGATTGTATTCCTATACCCACTTCTCAAATCCTGTTTAATGTGTTGGGATTCGCTCCTTAGAAGGAAGGAGCCTCAGTGAATTCAACAGGCCTTGATGCTATAGCAGGAATCAGGAACATGTAGTTGGTCCTCCAGATGCAGTTGGACTTCATCTGGACTCCCATCAGTTCCAGCCAGCATGTTCACATGTCACAAGGCTATCCTACACTAATCTTCACAGACACAATAAAGAAAGCTGTCATTTCCATGTTGGCCAATAGCTATTCTTAGTTAACACATTCTTTGTTCTTTCACTCTCAGTTCCCCCTATCCATGCCACCAAGTATATTCTGCTTCACCAAAGTTTGATGTCTATTCTTATTTTCTTCTACATCCTGCCATTTGGTGCTTAATAGCCCTGAAGGAAAGTTTCCTTCCCTAGTAATTCCAGTAGAAATTAGAAGGCTGTGGTGGGGAGTCAAGTGTCCAAATTTATTAAAAGAATTGCACTTCTCTTTCCACACTGACAGAGCAAAATCTGAACAGAATGGTGGCCTTGAGTTCAGTATCTGTACAATTTAATATAAAGAAAGTAACAGGTGACCTTACAATTTGCATGTGATTGAGTAACCTCAAGCCTCTGTCTCCATAACCTTTTTTATTTTTTATTTTTATTAAAATTATAAAAAAATATATAGTTACTTATAAGTTGTCACCACATTTCATACACACAAAACAAAAGAAAGTGAAACAAAACACACAAAGACAGAAATAAATCAATTCAATTTAACTCCCATCTAGGAGTTGGTTTTAAATGTCCCTTTTTGGTCTCCAAGCTGTGCAGTGATGGCTACTGCAATGGAAAAAGTTTTTTGGTGGCCTCCAAATGAAAATGAAAAAGTGTAAATTTGAAAATTGTTTAAATGATTAAGTAGCATGCTTACTTTGGAAGAACTATGGAAGTTGTTCTTTTGTTTTGTTTTTGGTGACATTTTGCATAGATTGAATATATACTCAAGATCAAGAAATGTATATAATGTATATATATAAAATCAATAAAAATAAATATATATAAAAAAGAAAGACATTATGATCTAGGCTGTTTTTTCAAGACTGAAGCATTTTCTGTTATTTTCTGAATGAATAGTAGCCTCTATCAAGGTGTAACTAAGGATAAAGGAAGGAAGGAAGGAAACCCTCCTTTGTTCCAAGGTGAAGTAGAATTATGCAGGAATTAAGTTACTTTCAGTTGTTTCTGCATTTTTATGAATGATGGTCAATTCCCCCCCCCCCTCCAAAATAACCTCAAAGAACCTGGAAATGCATTACTGCTGATTTTTGTTTTTATTGATATTGCTGACTTCAATAGTTTTGCTAGGACAGGTTTTAAAATATGAGTATATATATGAGGAAGGAATATCAACAATCTAATATATGCAGATAGCACCATAGTATTATCAGAAAACCTCACAGACTTGGAACACCTACTAAGGAAGAAGAAAATGCAAAGGCAGGCTTAATGTTGAACATACAGAAAACAAAAATAATGACCACTGAGGATCTTTACAAATACGACCTAGATAATGAAGAAATAGAAATAGTAAAAGAATTCTCATACTTGAGATCAAACATCAATAGAAATGGGGACTGCAGTCAAGAAATCAGAAGATTAAGAATGGGGAGGGCAGCCATGAAAGAACTAGAAAAGATTCTAAAATGCAAAGATGTACAACTCAGCACAAAACTTAGAATCATACAAGCCATTGTATTCCCTACTACCATGGATGGATGTGAGAACTGGACAGTTAAGAAAGATGATAGGAAGAAAATCAATTCATTTGAGAGAATGTGGTGCTGGAGAAGAGTGCTGGGGACCCCATGGACAACCAAAAGGACAAACAAATGGGTCCTACAGCATATCAAGCTGGAAAACTCCCTGGAAGCCAAGATGACCAAACTGAGGCTGTCGTATTTTGGACACATCATGAAAAGGGAGGACTCATTGGGAAAGACAATAATGCTGGGAAAGGTGGAGGGAAGTAGGAAGAGAGGAAGGCCACATGCTAGATGGATGGACTTTATTCAGAAGGTCACGGATATTAATGGGTTTCAGGAATTAAGCAGAGCAGTGGAGGACAGATGGTCTTGGAAATGTCTCATCCACTCGGTTGCCATGAGTGAAGATCAAATTGAAGGCAGTTAATAACAACAAAAATATATGAACTAATACAGGTTCTGAGTTTACTTGGCTGTAAGAAATTTTTAATTTTGGCAATAGTATGACTTACATAGGGCCCAATAGCCCACATCCACAACAGAGCTATATAAAAAGGAGAGTTTATTGGACACAGAATTTTCAAAATACAAAATATACAAATTATTGCAATGAGGAATAGCAGATATTGTGGCAGAGCTTCCCAAGAGTCAGACAATGACTAGATATCACAACTAACTAACTAATATCACAAGGTTGCTTTCAGATGGGGAAGTATTAACTTTAATAAGCCAATTCAGAAGGCTGTGAGAATTTCAAGATCAAGAGTATCATAGCAGTGCCTGGGAATGCAATAGATGTCTGGATTCAGATTGGAAGAGCTGGTAGGGTTTGAGGTGATGAAATTTGAAATTTAGAGAGTAGAAAAAGAAGAAGATGGGAGAGACAGGTTATAAAGTGGAATTAAGAAAAATCTTTCCCTAAGACATTTATCAGAGAAAGAAGAGGTAGGCAGAGAGAGAATTGCCAAGGTTTATCAAATATAAACTGTGAAAAAGAGTATCAATGTATGCTTGTGAGCATTACTCCCCCCGCCCCCCCCCCCCCCCGGACACACACATATACATACACTGCATTGCTCTACCTCACATGTGTCACAACTGGATGATGGAGTCAAATGTCCTCTTTTCATGCTGGCAATCTCATGTGAAGTGGGAACTTGTGCACTCTCTAATGTCCCTTCCACATCACAGATAACACTGCCCCCAGGACATATAGAATGGTATTTTTTTTAAAATATGTACTTTGTGCAGTTAGCACTGCAGTGTTCATGCCTCTGGAAAAGGGACATGTTTCCTGTATTCTATTCATCATTTCTTGAGTCACATCTTGGAATACTATGATAGATAGTGACATTTTCATGCCTGCTATTGTCTTCCCAAGTCAACAACTCATTAATTTCTATTTTCCCCTTTCTTCTCTTTCACTCTTTTTTTTTAAAAAAATCTACACCAACCCCATTCTGAATGCTCTTTGCATTTTTTTAAAATGTGTAACAGAAAACACTGAAGCAAAACAATGGAACAGAATCTGACAGGGCATACGCTTGGTGTCCCTGCTTAACAATCAAAGCATGTTCTCCAAGCTGACAGGGTTGGGCATTTGTGTGGATGTTCACTCATCCATTCCAACACAGGAGCTAGTTTCTAACTACTTGAGAAGGCCGCCAGACAGCCCTCACTCCCCACTGATTTCCAAGTAGAGCACACCCAAAAGGAGACCTCTCTGTATTCAATGAATTGAGTAGCTTGTTTTACTGCCCAATGCCTCCTCTTTGGACTGTGCATAGTATTTTGCATGTGAAAGTTTCAAAGAAACCTCTGTTGTGCAGAAATTTAATTTGTTTATTACTCATTCAGTGTTATACAAAAGTATTAGTTTTGTTTGTTTGTTTGTTTGTTTTGAAGGAGAAATAGGGGAGGTTTCAATTTTCATGTGTATATTTCAAGGTTCTTGGTTTAATCTAAGTGATGAAGTGTCCAAAAGATATGTGCAAGTGCCATGCTTTTCACTGGACAATCATCACTCTAGTGGTCTGCTGCCTTGCTGGCTTCCAGATTGTCATCAATCATCCTGTAGTGTCTGATAATCTGATGTACCAGTATTGAATAATGAGAAGTGTCTGGCTTCAGATGATAGCTCCCTGCTTGAATCTGAGTTGAAGCAGCTGAGAGGCTCTCTCCTCATAAGGACATGATAGACACTGAAGAGACACATCTGTACTTCAAAATTTGGTGAAGAAAGTAGAAAGTTTGGTGCAATCATCTGCTTTTGAATAGTAGATGCTGATTCAACAAGCACCTGGAATCTAGAGGCAGCCACCTTTAAATCTTTCAGCAGCACTGATAATCCTTATTTCTCACAACTATTCCATCTCTGACAGTGCTATCTGATTCTGGCAAAACATCAGAAAGAAACTCTTCTACAACATGTCCACTCAGCCCAAAAAACCCACAAAAAACTGTGGATGCCGGCCATGAAAGCCTTCGATTTCACAGCACTATCTGTGTTTGTGTGTTTTCTGAAATTCTTGACCTCAAGACTGATTGTTTTTAAAAATTCCTTGTCTCATCCCTTTTTGACTTTGGTTATCTGGACTACTGGCTCAATGGAATGACTTCTGGACTGGCTGGGACCTTTGCATCATCTTCTTGGATTATCTGTGAATGCCCTGGACTAGACTGGCTTTCCTGTAGCTGCTTCCCTTATGATAATCTGTCTCTCTGGATACTTACTGTCCATTGGCACAGAACACATCCTGGTGAAGATGTCATGATGTACTATCTCCCATACTCTTCTTGGCTTCCTACACTCCAATTAGGGAGAGTTGTCATGATGTTCTTCCTCCCATGTTCCTCCTGGCTTCCAGCCCTCTAATTTGAACCCAGGAGAAGATGTCCTGGTGTCCCTCCTCTCATGGTCTTCCTATCTTCCTGTACTCTAGTTAGAACCCTGGTAAATAATAATAATAATAATAATAATAATAATAATAATAATAAAAATTATTTTTACCCCGCCCAATGGTAATCCAATCAGGGCGGCTTACAGGTTAAAATACACAAGATAAACATACAATCCCCAAAGAAACAGTAAATACAGCGTACCCTCTCCCCCCTTAAAATAGTATTAAATTCAATAATAGTTTAAAAACAAAGTTCAATTTAAAATCCAATACAAGATAGAATTCAAAAAAGCCTGACACCACAATCCTCACCATCTGAACGATGGGGCCACGAGAGGATTATCAGTAAACACATCACAATGCAACTTTTACCATAGTCTTCTTGGTTTCCTATAGTCCAGTTGGGAACCAAGGAAAGATGTCTTGATGCAATTCCTTTTATGTTCTTCTTAACTTCTGGCACACCAATTGAAACACAGGAGAAGATGTTATGATGTAACTTCTTCTCTGTGCTTTTTTCCCCTTCAGATCAAGAAGCATGAATAGCCAGAAAAGCTGAAGTCTGCTGGAAAATATATGTAATAGAAACAAATAAAATTACACTGATTGGGGCCCATACTAGCTGGGGGAGTCTAGGAACTGTAGTCCAACACTAGCTATTCTATAAAACATCTAGGGGTAGCTGTGTTGGCCATATAGCAAATCCAGTTAAATATCCACCATACAATGATACCATTATTGGCCAACCAAAATGCACAATATACATGTTGCAAGCTTTCAAAACTTCACTGGCATCTTCATCAGGCAAGGTATTACAAAACAAACAGGAGAGAAAAATTGAAAATGTTAGTCATAGGCCTTCATTTTGCTGTATCTCTTCTTAGTTAAGATGGTGTGGAGGGACATATACTTAGTTAAGATGGTATGGAGGGGCACCTCCTCTTTCTGGCCATGTGGTAACTGGGAGATTCTCAAAGTCCAGGAAATTTAATATCTATTTGCATCACAACAAAGACACTTCCTTCGCAATCCAATATGGTTCCATCCTTGTGAGGCCACAGGTCCCTTTGTTAGGCAGAGGACACTGGATACCATTAGGATACATGGCCAGAAGGAGGAAGTGCCAGCCTGCAAGATATGCCCCTCCATACCATCTTAGCTAATAAGCTTATCGCACTGTGTTGTTGTAACGTAATGCGTACATAATGTGAATGGAACAGAACATATTTTATCACACGATATAATTCTCATCGAGTTCCCGTTCCGTGCTCTGACAGTCCCTAGCCTGTTCCAGCAGGAGAGCTGTTTAAATGCATCCTCAGCCAGCAAAAATGCTTACAGACCATTCCATATGATGTGTGCGCGATAATCCTACCAGTCTCAATCTGCCCTCGTGTTCTTATTGGCTAAGACAACTTCCTCCCCTCCCATCCTAGAACATCCAAAACTCAACTCAACTCTAGCGGTGTTGATGCAAGGAAGGTGCCACATGAAATTATTTTATTTTATTTTATTTTTGTATATTGAATTGCATCATGTTTATGAGGAAAAACAATGAATGCTCTCTACCTAAACCTCTCAGTAGCATTCTTTCCAATGCAGACATAGGGGTTTTTGCAACAGTGAGCATGTGCCAATGAGGGATGGCTGAGGAACTACTTTAGTGCCGGTACCGGTGCAACAGTAAATGCAGTGCGATAATATGTTACTATCGCATTATCAATAGTCTAATGCAGTAACACACATTCCCATATTGTTATGTTCCAAGGACTCGGTGGGAACGTTACAGGTACTGCTGTGATAAGCATATAAGAAAAGAAACAGCAAAATGCAGGCCTATGACTAACATCTTCAATTTTTCCCCCTCCTGTTTGGTTTGTAATACCTTGCCTGATGAAGAAGCTAGTGAAGCCTCAAAAGCTTGCAACATGTATATTGTGCATTTGGTTGGCCAATAAAGGTATCACTGCTTGGTGGATTTTTAATTGCAGTTGCTATTCCACGTTCTGCTTTTTTTTTAAATCATTTTAAAAACAGTAAACTGCTACTCCCAGCAGGGGCTTGAGTGTGGGCTGCCACATACTTGGGAAACAAAAATGAATGTAAATTTATTCCCCTACAAGAGAGTGGGTAAGATGGCTGCCTCCATTTACTCTAAGGGTACCATTCTATAAATAAATGTACATCAAAACTGTTGTTGTTTTAATCCCAACTGCCACTTTCCTTAGTGCGGAAATGACAAAATCATATGCCTCTGGTTGTATTTATAGGCTGACAAGTATCTGAAGTTCTGAAAGGTTTAGTATAATGGCATAGATTGCAGCAGACTGTGATTTGTGCCAAGGTGTAACTATTTTTGCTTTTGCATATCTGTCACTCTGAGAAGTTGGACCTTGCTATGAGGTTTAGAATTGCAGGCATGTGGGGAAATGGAAACACATTTGATGAAATGATGATCCCATTCCCTGGTTCTGTTTTCAGTTTCAGCATCAACAACAAATGGAAACACTCACTGATTAACATGCAAGCACATTACCCCCAAATAATACCTTTTGCTGTTTCTATGATGATGCTGAAAACATTATTACAGGATAAAAAGTACCCATTTGATGCATAGTTGTTTTTCTACAAAATAAAGGTGATCAGAAGGATGGAGGGATGGAGCATTTGGTATATCTCAATCCACAAGGCTCTATTTATGCTTATGTCTCATTGTTTCTTCCAGTAATGATCCTATTAAATGCCTGAAGATGATTTACATGATAAAAATGTTGCCTTGAGTTTAAGATCTTAAAAGAACTAACTCAATTTTTAGAAGGAAGGACATTTTTTTTTGTCTTTTGTAAACCCCAAAGGTTAACGTTCCTGAGAAATCCTTGTTTATTTCAGTATGTTTGTTTATGCATGTATAAAAGTGTTTTTCTTTCCTCAACAACTCAATTCTCACTAACCAGAAGGCTGGCCAGATGCTTAAAACAAAAAGGCCACTGGAGGATTATCAGAGATTACAGAGATAAAGATAGACAGCCATGATGTGTAGCTATGCAGCATAAGTTAAGTCACTAGGGCATATAATACCTAATAAACTCCCAGGCACAGACCAGCTTGTGCAAAGCTCCATATTTTAATCTCTCCTTCCTTGCCTGTCCAGGACATTTATGCTGTGATTTTTCAAGCCAGCCACTTTGAGCTATAAGCCAATTGTGACCCCAATAAATGGCCTGTTTGCTCCATTGATTGGCAACCTTTATACCCTCCCTCTGAATTCAACTGGACCCAAGTCTACTTTGCTCCTTTCCCTGAATGTGAGAGCAGCACAGTGCATTGGGACTCACTGCTTCTTGATTTTCATTTCATTCAACACAAGGATTCCAGACACAGCATGAAGGCCAGAGAGAACTCAGGGAGATCAGCACAGTCAATGACTGGCTTCCTGTTAGTGACATATGCATGTGCAAATAGTACTATGTATGTGGAGTGAATCCCTGCCCCAGGGAAATGTGAAATGGTGATGGTGGTATAATTGGAGTTGTCTATGTGTGACTGTTTACATGAGGTAGTACATGAAAGTACACAGAGTAGAGTATACCATGCAACATTTCACAAAAGAAAGCAAGAATCCAATGCCTAAGCAATATCAGAATGTGGTCAAGATGGCAAAATTTATTAAGGAAGAAGAAAACATAAGCTAGGGGAGGCTGCAGCAGTTGTTTTGGCCTGAGTCTATTGCTGAGTTAATTGAGTGTAAACTATGTTTGCATTTTAAACTTAGATTGCATCAATTGAAGCAAGACAAAAACAAAAGGGGAAAGCAGGAGGAGGAGAGAGAAACAGAGACATATTTAATGCAGCTGATAAAGTGGAAAATCAGAGCATTAATCAGGACTGTCTCTGCCACATCAGGATGGTTGGAGTGTATGGTATTGTAAATGCACATTGCCTTTATACATTGCCTGTGTGCATTCTGCGTGGCAATTGCATACTGAATTATCAGCCACACTTGATTAGTTATCCAAACATATTTGAAATACACTGATATTCTATATACAGATTGTGCAACATAACTCCACTGGTGAATATCTGCATTATGCTAAAGCAATGTAGAATCTCTGTCTGTAATGATAACACATGTATTAGTCTTTTTACATTGTGGCATATAATATGGGTAATAGCTTTTAACCATGCCACAATGACAGTGGTTGTATGAGTTGACTTGTGACACACTAAGATATGATGATCTATTCTTAATACAACAGGTTCTATTTACTAATGGACTTTTGAGTCTAAAGCATTTGAGTCTAAAGCACCACAATTCAAAAAGGATGTTGAAAAACTGGAGGATGTCTAGAGGAAGGCAACTAAAATGGCGAAGGGTCTGGAAACCATGCCCTATGAGGAACGGCTTAGGGAACTGGGTATGTTTAGCCTGGAGAAGAGAAGGTTAAGAGAGGATATGATAGCCCTCTTTAAATATTTGAAGGGATTTCATATTGAGGAGGGCACTAGCTTGTTTTCTGCTGCTCCGGAGAATAGGACCTGGAACAACAGATGCAAGCTACAGGAAAAGAGATTCCACCTCAACATTAGGAGGCACTTTCTGATAGTGAGAGCTGTTTGACAGTGGAACACACTCCCTCAGAGTGTAGTGGAGTCTCCTTCTTTGGAGGTCTTTAAACAGAGGCTGGGTGGCCATCTGTCGAGGATGGTTTGATTTTGAGTTCCTGCATGGCAGGGGGTTGGACTGGATGGCCTTTGTGGTTTCTTCCAACTCTATGATTCTATGATTCATGCAGACTCCTGAGGCTGTTTTTGCTATTTTCAACTCCTTCAGATTCCTCATCCTGCTCTTTTTCTGACTCCAAACAGGAACATTTATTCTCCAGGTAGCTTCCAAATACAGCAATTTATTTTTATGTAGATTTCAGAATCTCCTTGTACAGTTTAACATAGGGATGAAAAAAGGATTTGAAAATATTTCAATAATAAATAAAAAATGGTTTTCCTGAATATCAGGAAATGTTTACAAGGAGAATACTGAAGAGATAAGTACCTTTGTAGTTTTATTCTTCACACAAAAATGCACATGACTGTGTATGAATTTGCACAAAAATGGCATTTTCTCAGGGGAAAAAAACCCTGCACAAAAACTATAATTTTCTGCAAAGAAAATAATGTTCCTGCACAGAAAAGGATATTTCACTGTGTAAAAGTTTGTTTTCTGCATTGAAAACACCATTTTCTGTACAAAATCATTTTAGCTTTTTTGAAGAGAGGGACAATGTTTGCTTGTTTCCAGTTATCTGGCACCTCATCTGTTCTCAAAAATGATGGCAAGTGGTTCTGTGAACATGTTAGCAAGTTTCTTAAATACTTTGGGATGCAGTTCATCTGGCCCTGCAGATCTGAACTCATTTTTTTGGTAACTATGGACCTTTGCAGACTACCAGAAATAGTGCAAATTGAGTCCACTATAAGGGTTAGGGTTAGTGCTAGGGAATCATGGGAATTGTTTTTTTTTTTTTTTCTGAGACATTGAGCCTTTTCTGTCAGAGAGCTCTGGTACCACAATAAAATACAGTTCCCATGATTCCCTAACCCTAACCCTAACCCTTAAAGTGGACTCAATTTGCACTATTCCTGGCAGTCTATAAAGGCCCTTCATAACTCCTGACTAACTCAAATCAATCTTGATTTGCAACTGCGATTCCTTGCCAAGGTCTCTGCTAATGCACAGAAGCACACAGTTCTGTTTTGGGAGGGAAACACAAGCAAAATAGGTATTGAGTAGTTCTACCTTTTCTTTGTGATCTGTTAGTATTTTACTATCATTGTTGGGATGTAGTCCCATCATTTGATGCTCATTCTCTTGCTTTGAACATAAACACAAAAAACGTCTTATTGCTTCGTGCTTCACCAGCTAGTCTCAGGACAATTTGAGCTTTAGCTTTCTTTACATTATTCTTGCAAGCTTGGGCAACACATCTATATTCTTCCTTGTTCCGTTATCTTCCCTTCCATTTTTATATGTGCTCTCTCTTTTTTCCTTTTCACTTCCTCCTCAGATTTTAATGTGCAGCTACATTGACTTTTTCAGATGCTTCCTATTTTTCTTCTTCTATGGAGTTGTGATTGTCCTTTTAGCAGTTCCTTTTTCATGAAATCCCACCCATACTGGGTTTCTTTTCCCCTTATCTCTAACCATGGGATTCTGCTCAGTATTTCCCTGAGTTTGTGTTTGATTATACTCTTCTTTGGCCTGTATCTTAATCATAAATGAGCATTATATGGTCACTCCCCCTCTTATATGTCAATTTTAATGTATAATATGTGTGTGTAAGCATGTGCGTGCATGCGTGTGTGTGTGTGTGTGCGCGCACACACACACACACAGAGGCTTAAATTGCAATTGTGTTTGCAAAATTCAGTTATACTTGGCCTCATAGAACCCAGAAGGAGATACAGCAACATTTTGTGAATGAAAGGGTTCCACATGACAATGTAAAGTTGTGGATCACTCAACTGCAGCTGCTTGGTCTTCTTTCCCACAAGTCTAAAAACAGGCACTGGGGGAGATGCAGTTCATTGAATAGACCTCACATCAGATTAACATGCAAATCCCTGAGGAGAATTTTTTCAACTCTGGCTAGCATAGACAGTCTCTTGACGAGAACTGGGGCTTGCTATTTGAGATATGATGATTCAGTTTACAGTGTATGAGTTAATGTGCTTACTGAGGGAATAAGCCAGGCCCACCTAATATAGAAATAAAACCTAGGGATTGTTGCATGTGATGGTTTTTCTTTTTCTTGCAAATGGATATTTTTTTTAAAACAAAATCATTTTTATCTTGTTTATGAAGAATAGTACAAACATTGACAAATTTCTATAAAAATTAACTAGATGGAAATCTGAATCAGCTACACTGCCCAAATTATTGGGATACAGATGTCACAGGACAGAGAGGAACACAGTCCACATACATCCACAAGGAGCTATTAAAAATGTGGAGTCTTTGAGTAAAAAAGAAGTGACAAG
Organism: Phrynosoma blainvillii; assembly: GCA_026167975.1. NCBI lineage: Eukaryota > Metazoa > Chordata > Lepidosauria > Squamata > Phrynosomatidae > Phrynosoma > Phrynosoma blainvillii. The sequence continues at coordinate 11,116,778 of JANUYF010000004.1, forward strand.
CCTGATTCAGCCAATCTTAGGGTTGTCATAATCTGGAAATAACTTGAAGGCACAAAACAACAATGTACATTTAATTATTCTCCTTCTTTGGGATTCAATTATCTGTTACAACAACATGCTTGAAAGTTGTCTCAATAGCAACACATCACAAGGGTTAGCCAAGCTCTTTATGTCCCACCATCAAGGTTCCTGGCTTTCCAGAGGCTATTGCTTTGCTCTTCTGGCACCTGTTCCAATGGATATAAAATATACCAGAACTTAGCTCTTAACCTTAATCCTGAACAGTTAGTGTACTCCTGCAATTTCCTACATTCATTCACAAGCATAGTAATGTATGTACCTAATAGCCTGGGGCTTTCCATGCTTCAGAGTCTGCCTTACCCGAAGAGCTGTGAATCCTCCCACTAGACCATCCACTGAGTGGTCATCCAGTATGCGCACAGACGGCTGGTGTTCAGGCCTCCCGCTTCATTGGCAGCAGTCCTCATCTGTCATTGGGTTTCTCCTGTTCCCATAGCCTCCCAGGCAGTAGTGGTGCCAGACAAGATGAAGGTTATCAGAGCCAGTGAACAGGACCAGGATGGCAACACTCTGGTGTATTTGGTGAATGGATTCTGCTCCAACCCTTATCCTGGTTCTTATTTCAGTCCTGCAGAGATGACATCATCTTATACTCCAGGGCACTTTGAGTGCTACATTTTGCATAGCCTCCAGATACAACAGGGAGCCTTACCAGGCTGAAGATCCACTTCTGGGTTCTTGGATGCAGAGAATGAAGATTATCACATGGACGCTTACCATCATGGAAACATCTGTAAAGTCCCTAAAGTGCCAGGGTGTAATCACCAGTCGCACTTGTCCCCATTATTAAATCATCATGGAGATATCCCCTCACCTCTCCCATCATGAGCGGCCATTTATCAATAACTGGAAGTTCCTGTTATTGAAAATTGATGGCTCTGCTAATGCTTTCATGATGGGAGAGGCAAGGGGATGCCTCCATGATGATTTAATAGCAGGGACAAGTGAGACCGGCAATTGCACCCTGGCACTTTAGGGATGATTTAGTGATGTTTCCATGATGGTTAAGTCTCTGTGTGATAATCTTCAATGAATTAACTGTGGGACTATGTACATTCCAGAACATAAAAGAAAGATGGAACAGGGCACTAACTGTGTAATGCCTGCAGTCATTATTACAAAGTGAATGACATTAACCAGACACCCATCAAGACACAGAAAAGACTACCATTTGAACAAGAATTTCTGGATTTTGCTGCACTAACTGTCACACAACCAATAGAATATGGGAGGGGAACCAGTCTGCAATGTATGCAGATTACACATGAAGCTGCATGGAGTGCCAAGGCCTCTGTAAATATAGAACGATAGGATCCAGAAAAGTAAAAGAAAACCAAAGAAAGTAAATCCTCAACAGGTCTGAAAACTTCAACAACCAATTACCCTTCCTCCATTACCAATTTTGAAAGCACCACCACTATAAAAACTGAACTTGCTATGACTTCACACAAACCTAGACAATCTACAGTGTCAACTTGCCAGGGTCTAAATGAGCCTAAAAATGCATTGGCCAACAACCACACCCAATCCAAGTTTGAACTGGAAGACTACACATTTTCTTCAGGCATTAATCCCCAGCAGTCTTAGGAGTTTTTCACACAGCTAAAAAATGTGACTTACCTTGCCCAGTTTGAGGCAGCATCAGTGGCAACAGAACCTGACTGCATCCCGGAATGGGATTCAAACTGTGCAAGGTAAGTCACATTTTTTAGCTATGTGAAAAACTCTTTAGTGTTCTCCTTTGTCAAGATGTGTGGTATGCACTCATGCCCAGGAAACCAGTTTTGCCAGAGTCTAAATGAGCTGCAGAATAATCCTTGATTCTCATGACATTAATGAACAGCAGGCCAACAGACTTTCCAGCCCAAGTGCTTTGAATCTTAAGTTTCCTGTGATCAACATAGTTCTATGTCCCCAAAGGCCAATTTGTTTTTTCATAGAGGACACTTCATTTGAACACCAATTGTGTATGGTCAATTGCCTTCTTTTTGATGCAGCCGACTCTTCTGATACTTTGTTTCTCTGAAAGCTTTTACTTTTACCCACACCAATCAAAAGCAAGAGAAACTAGGACTTCTGTTCTCAGTAGGCAGTCTCCATCTTTTCTGTGATCCATTCTAACAAAAGAAACCCAGAATCTATGTTTTGTTCAGAATGATTTCCATCCCACTCTCATTTTTGGACTCTTATGTGTGCAGTTCCTCCCAGTTCCCAATAAAGATCATGATAGAAAGTCTGTGTGTGTGTGTGTGTGTGTGTGTGTGTGTGTGTGTGTGTAAGAGAGAGAGAGAGAACAGCATAGAATAGGGGGAAATTAAATGAATTCCTTCAAACAATCTGGAAGGATCCAGTTAGAAATTGCATGCACTCTCTTGAGGGTTAGAGAGAAGGGAAGGGGATCATATTGCTCCAAAGGTGTTCCCTGCCAGTGACAGTGTAGAGATGATACAATAATCCCCGTGTTGTATCCCAGTATATCCCACATCTTCTGGTGGTAAGGATACAAAGACTAATACCCCCACACTGACCATAAAATGGCAGCAGTGAATCTGAGGGTTGATCTCCTAGTATTTTCTCCCAAAAGAAAATAGTAAATTCTTTTTTTCTCCTAACAAGAAAATCACAAAAGAATGAAGATCACAGAGAGATGGCTGAATGTTGAATAGAGCTGGAACGAACTCTGAGAGTCATCTAGTTCTACCCACTACCAGCACAGGAATCCACAGCTAAAATATCACTGGTAGGCCACCTAAACTCTGTTTAGAAACCTCTAAAGAACAAGAGGTCACCATCCTCTGAGGCAGTCTATTTTACTGTCTAAGGGCTCTTACTACCAGGATGTTCTTCCTAATATTTGCTTTCATTTGTTTTGGAACTTTTATCATCTTCAGTAAGGAGCATACAGATATTTCTGGTGCCAAGAAATGTATTGTGGATCTACAAGAGTCCTGGGAATCCTGAAGCCCACCAGATGTTCAACTGCAGTTCCCAACAGCTCTATCCAGAACAGCAGGAATGCTGGGAGCTACAGTCTCCCAACTTCTAGAGGTGTGTATGATCCCCACACTGGCAAAATATTTAGTCCCATCTATAATAGACCCACTAAACCAAAAGGAATTTGTTATGTCATCACTTCTGTACACTCCACTGAATCATAGACCATAGAATCATAGAGTCTGAAGAGACCACAAGGGCCAACTAGTCTAACCCTCTGCCATGCAGTAAATCACATTCAAAGTATCCCCGACAGATGGCCATCCAGCCTCTGTTTAAAGGCCTCCAAGGAAGGAGACTCCACCACACTCCGAGGGAGTGTGTTCCACTGTCAAACAGCTCTTACTATCAAGATGTCCCTCCTAATGTTGAGGTGGAATCTCTTTTCCAATAGCTTGCATCCATTGTTCTGTGTTCTAGTCTCTGGGGCAGCAAAAACCAAGCCTGTTCCATCCTCATTGTGACACCCTTTCAAATGCTTAAACAGAGCTATCAAATCACCTCTTAACCATCTCTTCTCCAGACTAAACATACCCAGTTACCTAAGTCGTTCCTCATAGGGCATGGTTTCTAGAGCCTTCACTATTTTGGTAGCCCACCTTTGGACACTTTTCAGCTTCTCAACATCCTTTTTGAATTGTGGTGCCCAGAACTGGATACAGTATTCCAGGTGAGGCTTGACCAAAGCAGAATACAGTGGCAGTATTACTTTCCTTGATCTAGACACTATACTTCTATTGATGCAGCCTAAAATTTCACTGGCCTTTTTAGCTGCAGCATCATACTGTTGACTCATGTTCAACTTGTTGTCTACTAGGACTCTTAGATCCCTTTCACACATAGTCTCATTAAGCCAGGTGTCACCCATCTTATAGCTATGCATTTCATTATTTTGCCCTAAGTGTAGTACCTTACATTTATCCATGTTGAAATTCATTTTGTTAGCTTTGTCCCAGCTTTCTAATCTATTAAGGTCTTTTCAAATTTTTATCCTGTCTTCTGGGATATTAGCTAATCCCCCTAATTTGGTGTCATCTGCACATTTGATAAGCATGCTTTCTATTCCTTCATCCAAGTCATTGGAAAAGATGTTGAATAGCACTGGGCCCAGGGCAGAACCCTGTGGTACCCCACTGGTCACTTCTCTCTAGGATGAAGAGGAACCATTGTTGAGCACCTTTGGGGTACAGCCAGTCAACCAATTACAAATCCATCAAACAGTCACATTATCTAGTCCACATTTTACCAGCTTGTCTGCAAGAATATCATGAGAAACATTGTCAAAGGCCTTACTGAAATCAAGATATGCTATATCTGTAGCATTTTCTTTGTCTACCAATCTGGTAATTTTATCAAAAAAGGAGATCAGATTAGTTTGGCTTGACTTGTTTCTCAGAAACCCATGTTGACTTTTTGTGATAATAGCATTGCTTTCTAAATGTTCACAGACTCTCTGTTTAATGATATGCTATAGAATCTTTCCTGGTATTGATGTCAGACTAACTGAATGATAATTCTCGGGATCCTCTTTTTTTCCCTTTTTGAAGATGGGACAATGTTTGTCCTCCTCTAGTCTTCTGGGACTTCTCCTGTTTTCCAGGAGTTATCAAAAATTATTGTCAATGGCTCTGATATTACATTTGCCAATTCTTTTAATACCCTTGGATGCAGTTCATCTGGTTCTGGAGACCTAGATTCATTTAGATTAACCAGGTATTCCTGTACTACCTCTTTACTTATTCTGTGCAGCCTTTCTCCTATTGTGTCCTCTGCTCCATTTTCTTCAGGTTGAGCACCTTTTCCTTTTCTGAGAAGACTGAGGCAAAGAAGATGTTGAGTAGTTCTGCCTTGTCTCTGTCCCATTAGCATTTCACCACCCTCTCCTCATAGTGGCCCTACAATTTCCTTTTTCTTTCTTTTCCTACAGACATACCCAAAAAAGCCCTCTTTATTGTTATTAACCTCTCTAGCATCCTGAGCTCATTCTGTGCTTTTGCTTTTCTGACTTTACCCTACATGTGCTAGCGATTTGCTTGAATTCCTCCTTGGTTATTTCCTCCTTTTTCCATTTCCTATACATGCCCCATTTAAAACTTAGCTCAGTTGAAATTTCCTTAATCCTCCAGCCCGGTTTTTTGAGACACTTCCCATTTTTCCTCCTCGTTGGAACAGTTTGAAATTGTGCCTTCAGTATCTCCCTTTTGAGAAACTCCCATCCGTCCTAAACTCCTTTTTCTTTTACTATTCCTGACCATGGGATCACCCCCAATATTACCCTAAGTTTAGTGAAATCAGATTTCCTAAAGTCTAGAATGTGTGCTTGACTATGCCTGGCTTCTCCTTTCCACTGTATAATAAACTCCAAGAGAACATGATCACTACCACCTAAGGATCCACCACTTGCACCCCATTAACCAGGTCATCCTTGTTGGTTAGGATCAGATCTAAAATAGCTGATCTCCTTGTTGCCTCTTCTACCTTTTGGACAGTGAAATTGTCTCCAGGCAAGTCAGGAATTTGCTAGACCTTAAATAAAGGCATCATTCAATTCCTCCATCTGACTTGGGAGTCTGTTGTAGACCCCCACAATAACATTCCTATTGTTTCCCTTCCCTTTAATTTTTATTCAGATGCTCTCCACCTACCTTCCAGGATTTAAGTCCTGGATCTTTTCACAGATGTAGACATCCCTGACATATAGTGCTACTCCTCCTCCTTTTCTGTTTGACCTATTTATCTTAAAAAGGTTATACTCCTCTATTCCTACATTCCAATCATGAGACTCATCCCACCAGGTTTCAGTGATATCTATTATACTGTATTTGCTTTGTTGTGCTAGGAGTTCAAGTTCATCTTGCCTATTTCCCATACTCTGTGCTTTAGTGTAGAGACACTGAAGACCATGGGTTCTCCCTCCTAGCTGCCTGTGTAGTTTTCTCCCTCCCACTGTTGAGTCCATGCTCTATTTGTCTTGTTTTCTTTATAACAGTTTGATTATTATCTCCAGCCCATGATGTACTCCTGCCTTCCAAGATACTGTCTCCCCTGCATGACTAAGGGCCTGAACAGGCTGCCAGAAATAATCCAGTTTGAGACCACTTTAACTATCCTGGCTTAATGCTAGGGAATCATGGAAATTGTAGTTTTTTTCTGAGACATTGAGCCATCTCTGTAAGGAAGCTCTGGTGCCACAATAAACTACAGTTCCCATGATTCCCTAGCACTCAGCCAGGGCAGTTAAAGTGGTCTCCAGCTGGATTATTTCTAGCAGTCTGTTCAGGCCCTAGGTTCAGGCCCTAGGTTTAAAGCCCTCCTGATCAAATATTTGATACTATTGGCAATAACATTTCTGCCAACTGGCATGAGATGTAACCCATCCCTTGCCAGAAGTCCCCCCCCCCCCCGATGGAACCACAGACCATGATCCAAGAATCCAAATCATTCTCTGTGGCCCCATCTGCAGAGCCAGTTGTTTATATCTACTATTTTCCTCTCCCTTCCTGGACCATGACCTTCAACTGAGAGAAGAGATGAGATGACAATCTGCATCCAGCTCTTTCAGCTTCCTACCTAGAGCTTCATAATCCCTTATGATATTCTGAAGGCCCTGCTTTGCAGTATCATTGGTTCCCACATTCAAAAGGACTACATTAAATTGAAATAATGGTGCTAGTTCAGAGCATTCTTGTAATCATACTTTGGACATATTACAGTGATTGAATGTTATTCATAAAATACTATGTTCAGAAGTGGTGACTGAATCCATATTTAGTTTGAGTAGCACAGAATGGAGTGGAACCGTTAGTTCTCATGATGTGGAAGCTGTACTCCTCTTGATGCAGACTAGCTGTACTACATTTTAAAGCCACTTGCTTAAATAAGACACCAAGATCCTCTTCATAAATAGTTATGTGAAGCCATATCTTGCCACCTCATACATCTGCTTTTGATTTTTTTTTGTACCTAAATTCATCCCTCTTGAATATTAAGTTGTTTGTTGCAGCCCCAAGTTCTAACTTGTCAAGACTGTTTTGGTACTTGCTTCTTTCTTCTGTCATATTAGCTCACCCTCCCAGTTTTATGTTGTCTGCAAATTTGATAAGCACTCCTTCCACTCCTTCATCCAAATCATTTTTAGAAATTTTGAACAGGGCCTAAACACAGATTCTGTACTACTCTATTTAAGACCTCCATCTAAGGTAACAGAAGCCATTAATAAGCACTCATCAGCTGCAACAGTAGATCCACCTTGTGTTATCATTTTAACTTTTTTTTTTTTTAAAAAAAACCCTCTCTCTCCCCACCCATCCCCCCTCTCTCTCTGTGAAAGAGAGAGTTCAAGATAGACAGATAGAGTAAAGAAGAAGGGGACCAAAAGTTGAAGTTATTGTTGTTAATTGCTATCAAGTCAGCTTCAACTTATGACAAATTCTATGAATGAGAAACTTCCAAGAGACCTTGTTCTTGCTAAGGTCTTCCTGACTCAAGACATAGCTTCTTGTCTAGCCACCTCTGCTGTGGCCTGCCTCTTGTTCTATTGTCTTCAACTTCATCAAACATATTTGCTGTTTCTAATAGGTCCTTCCATCTCAAGGTATATCCAAAACACAATAGCCTCAGTTAGGTCATTTTGGCTTTAGGGAAAGTCTAGGCTTCATTTGCTCTTGGACTCATCTATTTTTCTTTTCGGCAGCCCATGGTATATATAGCACTGTCCTCCAGCACTACATTTTAAATGACTGGATTCACTGCCCAGTTTTCACAACCGTGCAGAGAAAAAAAAATGAACAAAAGTTTATATTTTGTATATAGGCAAAAACTGGTCTTTAATTACATGCATAGTATGGAGCAGTCCTAGCAGCATCTGTTCCTTTATCTGGTTGTTGTTCTCAAAAGGAGTAGTCTCACTGAATCAATGAATGCATTGACCACATATATCCTGACTTAATAAGTCCCATTCATTTGATTAATTTGGTAAGAATTTAGGTCACTGTAAGACTCAGTTTATGCTGGTAAACCAGGGGTAGGCAACCTTTCCCCTTTAAGGGCCGAGGGACTTCAGCTCCCAGAAGCCTCAGCCATGTTGGCCAATATTCCCATGTTGGCCAATAGCTCCTGGGATTCTGGGAGCTGAAGTCCCTCAGCCCTTAAAGGGGAAAGATTGCCTATCACTGCTGGTAAACCTTCTACAAGCATAATTAAACCACATTGGTGATAACTGCTTTCCCTAGGTGAGGGCTGTTGTGCCATCAAGGAAGTCTCCTAGGAATGAGTGGCAGCATTTCTTGGTTGACTTGGTGGCCATGGCAACTGGTGACTGCCATTGTAGTGGGGTTGTGAATCTGCTTTGGGTTTTAGTCCAATCTTTATAGGTAACAAAATATAGGAGTTACCCAAGCTGATGAACTTATTTAGTGGATATGTCTCACACCTTTTGAAAATCTGGAGTAGATTCACTGGCCCACTGACACTGGATCCCTTTACTGTCCAGACTGAGTACAAAAATTACTAGTATAGATTAAGCACCATTGTTGAAAAGGTTTTTTTAAAAAAAAGAACTCCCATTTGCCTCCCATTTGTCCCATTGATTCTATATGTCTACTGTCAATAGGAATAGAAATTGGGCTTATGTCCTGCATTTTAAAAGGCTTCTTGACTTCTAAATCCACTCCAAATTTTATTTGAAACTTCAAAAGTAGTTCTCAAAGGTGGTGAAGCCTTTGAGTTAGCTAGGTTCAGCACACTGGATATCTCCATTAAACTTCAGACTGAGGGCCAATGCAGACTGGCACTTTAGGCTGGCCTGAGGGTGGAGTTGGGGTGCGGCAGCCACATACCAGCCACCCCACTTCACCCCGACTCTGCATGCCTGACCACATGGCATGAGGCAGCAGGGCACCCCATTGGCACAGCTTGCAAACACACTGCCCTAAAGGGGCACAAAAGAGGAGGATTGGGATCACAGTGTGTGGTTGCTGCAGCCCTGATCCGGTGCTCCCAGGGGTGGCACAGAGCCACCCTTTATGGGCCGTTTGCATCGGTCCTAAATTCCATAGTATATTCACCATCCTGCTGAACTAAGGACCAGCATCTTTCACAGCTTGATGTTTTGTCAGACATGGAGGACGGGAACTCAAAGAGTGTGGAAGAGGATGAAAGGAAAAGGAGAGATGAGTGGGTGACTGGAGAGAAGAATCCAATAACATTTTGCTTCACATTGGTCCACCCCAGGCAGCACTTCTTGACCACTGACACAATGTTTATCCTTGCAGAAAATTGGTAGCATAGAGTGGATCACTCTCCACTCACCGCACAAAAGAAGTGACAGTGATTCTGAGCTAATGGAAAGGTCTGTCTTGCACGAGAAAAACATCAGGCAAGCTAAGGCCTTTGAAAAGCAAAAGAGTTCTACTTGTTTGAACTTTAGTTTATCTGATGGAAACACTAGCTGTCAGCTCAATTCAGCTTCTCTTTCTTCTTTTCAAAGACTTCTAGAAAGCCCTTATTGAGATAAGCTTCCAGGCGAAAAAAATAGGAGAGGAAAGGGCAGCGGGAGTCAGCAAATGCACTGGGAAGTATGATGGAAGAAGAAGACACTGTAGTGAACTTGGATGGAAATGTTAAATATTTTAAATAGCAGGCTATTATGCTCTTAGACCTTGGCCAGGGGAATCACACTTTATTGCAGTTCCCCTGATCAACTGCACAATCTGGAGAGGGACTTTCCTCTGCTCTTTTCACCATTGGTTATTAAATGCAAATTCCTAGTCTCCACAGGTCATGATGACCTCTCAAAACATACCCTGTAGCATGCTGATCACTCAAATTCCGGATTTACATTGAATCAGGAATTTGAGTGATCAGCATGCTACAGGGTATGTTTTGAGAGGTCATCATGACCTGTGGAGACTAGGAATTTGCATGTGTAAGGAGTCACACTGACCTGAGAATGAGGAAGAGATCTAGATGGTACTAAAATAAATGTGAAATAGATTTGCTGATCACTCCATTCCTCCCCCCCCCCCAGCTCCTCTTATTTGCTCTTACAATGGAGATAAAGGGCTTATACAGACCAGCCACAAGGGCTGACCTGGGGGTGTAGTTGGGTAGGGCAACCACATGCCAACTGCCCCAATGCCACTGTCACACTACATGCCCCACTGCACAACTCACCATATGGTGCATGGCATCAGGGTGGTCTTTTAGTACAGCATGTAGACATACTGTGACAAAGGAGTGCCATGGCCATGAAGAGCCATGATGGTGGTGATAAGGGCAGCTTTTTGCCGCTCCAAAAAGGAGCAGCATTTGCCAGCTCATTTTGGAGCAGCAAAGAGACAGATCAGGGCTGCAGCATGTGGTTGCCACAGCCCCAATCCGGCTCCCCCAGGGGCGGCATGGAGCCACCCCTTACAGGTTGTCTATACAGCCCCAAAGTGAGTCCTATTGCAAAATCAACTTCACCTTGTGTTGTGTCCATCTTTACCCTTTCTGCCCAACTATCCAGGAATTGTCTAAAATCCAATCAATGCTGAATCCCTTTTGTCAATTCCATGGGAAAACCACCAAAGCCTTTGCTACATCATGTGGTAACATCAAGCACCCCGTGAGGCTAGGAAATATTTGCAGCAGCCATAGCCACTTTGCTCACAAATATAGGCTGTGTTTACAGAGGGTCCCACTCACTCTCTGTGAATAGTTCTCAGATGCTGTCTGAGCCACTCTTCATTTTCAGCGGACTCTCTTCAGGAATGGTAACTCTTGTTTTCTTTAATTCCCAATTCCCCCCTATCAAACTTTCCACACCTCTTTTGTGATAGTCTTGTATCTAAGGTTGAACTGGTTTTGTTTTTTTGTGTGCACCTTTGCACATTTCTAAATAAAACCCTTCTATTTGCTGAAACAGGAGAGCTCTCTGCAGTTAGTACTAATATACATAGGTGAAAAGTTCTCCAAAGTCAACTTCCTCTCACAGGCCTCCTTTTGAGCTGTAATTTTCAAATAAAATAAAATAAAATAAAATAAAATAAAATAAAATAAATCAAGGAGACACTGACACTGCTGATGGAGGACCCCCAATGTTCCCCTCACCTTTTAGGGCAACATCCCCCATATACATTAGTGACAATAGGACTGCTATGTGTGGAAGCACTACCCCACAATGACAACTGATAGCTTCCATGAGAGTGACATGGTAAATTTGTTCAAGGCCATACTCTGATTTTTAAAAAAGCTGTTGAATGTGCTGAACCCTGCCTACAAAATAGTTTGAATATTTAGTGCACTGGATTTATTGGTTGGGAGGGGGACTCTAGAAAAGCTCTAGACACTATCTCTCTGCAAGACCTTTCAGGCTTTAGGTTTTAAAAAATGGACAATTAACCAGAGTGATTCCAAGTAAAAATGAGGTAAAATGACAAGCTGATTTTATAGCAAAAACCCATTTATTTCTTTATTAAAAAGACAGAAAAAGCAGAGAAACCAACAGAATAGTCTATACTCAATGCATGCTGGTTCTCATAGTAACAACAACAAAATGTGGGGGTCAATATGGAGGCTAGAATTCTTCTTATAATTAATCTCAGGGGCTAGAACCAAGCTTAAGGTGTACAGGCTAAACACACAGACATGCACTCATGCACACACACACAGATTTCCCTCCAGCATGGAGAAGATGACTAGAGACTGAACAGGGAGGCAGGTCTCAGAGAGGAGATGAGAGGGAAAGAGCTCCAAGAAAGACACAGGTCAAAAGAGAAATTGTCTCTGTTTGTCTGTATTTTAAAAGTCTTCCTAAATTGGTGGTCTCCTAAGAGACACCTGTGGGTGGAGCAAATACAACCTCAACATGTGCTTGCAGAACGGCAGAGGTGAAGTGCCTGTCAGGTTCTGATAATGGCTCATAAGAGGTCTGAGCAAGAAGAGACAATGGGTTTTGTACATAGGACAGAGCCAAATATAGCTGTTGATGTACACTCCCCTCCATTCACACACACACACACACACACACACACACATTATTCAAATACTTCCATAAAGACACCCTTCCCATCCCTTCAAATGCTCCATAAATACAAACACTGGCTTTATTGGTTGGGGAAAAATTGTACCAATTTTTAGTGATTCATTTTTTAAAATGCATTCATTATTAGGCATTTTTCCTCCTTCTCTAGTATGTTTTATGAGACTTGTAAATGTGCATATTTCTAAGGCAAGGTGAACTTTGTCTGGCCAAGAGCCCCAGATGGATCATTTCAGCAAAACTCTGGAGAACACCAAAATGTTTTGTATTCTACACAAACAGGCCACATTTGGCCCATAGCCTTGGATTTCAAAGTTGTGATCTAGTATAAGGGAGTGCTGAAAAGTTCCTGGCCTGACCAAGATGGGAATGACCTAGATCCCTGAAACTTACATGCTGTTCTGCATATCGATGTACTTGGTACATCCTTTCTCAAGTTTCTTTAACCCTTCCCCAAAAATGATAGTGATTGATCACTAAAATACTGCTCTGCTGCTGCTATCACCTCTGCTCATTAAAAACAAATCCTTTCTTTCAAACTCTTTTTAAGATTTGGAAAAAGGAATTAGATGGAACAACATCTGGTTGAGTCAGGTGGATGGTATATGCACTCTAGTACCAAATTTCTGAGAACATCCATCTTCTTGCCAACCCTGTGAGCAGGTGCATTGTCCTGCAAAAAAAGAAAACTGTTTCTGCAGTTTCCCTCACCATTTTCCCTTCAATGCCTCCAAGAGACAATAAGTTAGAGCAGTATTCTGCATTAACTGTTTGGCACTTCTGAAGATAGTCATCAAAATACCTTTCTTATCCCAAAAAATGTGACCATGACCTTTTTGGTTAATCTTTGAGTCTTGAATTTTTTCAGGGATCTCTGTGGAGTTTTCTTCTGCAGGAAAAGAAACTTCATGACAGTCTGGAGTTTAGCACGTAAAAATTCCACATTTTTCATTGACACAGTTCTATCAATGATCTGGAAAAAAAATCAGAAATTAGAGCAATGGTCCTGCAAATTGGTAAATAACAAAACAAAAGGAAAACTCTTTCAAGCTATAGTGACAAAATTATGCTCAGATTTTGGGCTGATATTGGCCAAGAACTTTTCAATATCCCCTCATACAAGCTGTTCTGAGCTAGAACTGGTTGCAGGTTTATTTATTGGTTTACCAGCATTAAAGCTTATTTTTTAATAGTACTGTGTCTCAGGGGGGTTGCAGACTGCCAGAAATAGTGCAAATTGAGTCCACTTTTAGGGTTAGGGTTAGGGTTAGGGAATCATGGGAACTGCATTTTATTGTGGCACCAGAGCTCTCTGACAGAGAAGGCTCAATGTCTCAGAAAAAAACCAATTCCCATAGCACTAACCCTAACCCCAAAAGTGGACTCAATTTGCACTATTTCTGGCAGTCTGCAACCCCCTCAGTTTCCAATACCAATTGAAGGCTAGCTTCTTGTTAGTCACATTAACAAGTGAAGCTGAAATATTACATATGTGTACTGAACTTTCCTGGTCATCATAGAGAGAGGAAATCACTACTTTCTTCACACAATGGCCAAAACCAATTCCAGAACTTATCTTCCTTCTATGGCCCCACCACAGATTTTAATGGTTGGTGGAGAGTGAGGGCCATCAAAGAAATGTCTTGCTATGTCCCTATACCCAGATACAGAATGATAAAGTCACCTTCTGGGAATTCCTGGAGGACATGGAGGATGGCCTTCTTATGCATCTGCTTATATATGTATATAGACACATAGCAAAATACTTTTTTGATGTCCACTCCCTATTGGCCACTAAATGACAATCGGGAGGACTGTAGGAGGCAGATGAAACCAGTGGGTGGGTTAAGGGAAGATATATTGAAGTTCCACCTGAACAAAACTTGATCTTACATCTCATGGTTCAGGCGTTTGGCCAAAGTCTTGGGAACACCTGGAAATAAAATCCGATCTAGCTCATAACCCTCCTTTCTCCTGTTACAGGCTCTTCATTTTCATTTTTAACAGGTACATGGCCCTTCTACTATTGGTCCTCCATACCCATAGATTCTTTATCTATGGATTCAACCATTCATGGCTTGAAAACATTTTTTAAAATATAAATTCCCAAAAGAAAACCATGATTTGGATATTTTATATAAAGGAAACAATGTTATTACACCATTATATTTAATGAGATTTGAGTATCTACACATTTTAGTATCCATGGGGAAGGGTGTCCTGTAACCAACTCCCAGTGTATACTGAGGTCCCACTCTAGTTGCAATATAGGCTTTTTTCTTCCTTGCTGGGAATAAAACTGGTACAGATAGTTGAGAATCCCCCCCTCCTTTTTAAATTAAGAGCTTATCATTACTCAGAAATGTCTACTTAAGAGAACAGAAAATAACTTGAGAATTTTAAAAACACAAAATTGAGGAGGGGAAAAAAGAAATCTGCAAAGATTCATTAATTCCTAGAATGAGGTAAAGTAGGGATGTAATTCTTTAATAATGTCATTCTCAATCAAAACAAGAAGTAATTTTAGTTATTTCCTGCCACTACAAAAGAGTCTTCAAAAATTGCACAGTTTTCAAAAGCTATTTGCATTTTGGGACTTATTTTGTGCAAAATTTACATGTCACATTGTGAGGACAGAATTACTGGCTGAGATTCTGCACCACAGGCTGCAACGTGTAAGTCGAGATTAATGGTGCTATTGTGCCGACACAGTACTCCACCATGTTAGAGAATTGCCTGATCTCAACAGAGCGTCAAGCAAGATGTCCTGTTGCAAGATGGGGATTCTCATCACATGACAGGCATTTCATAAGATGTCCCATTGTACAATGGGGGCTCCCATCATATAACATGGCACCATGAGAGGAAATAAATTTTTCAACAAGTTTTCCAATTTTTTTTTATTATTATTCTTTACATTCCTAAAGTAGCAAACCACCACTGAGATCCAGCATGCACTGGCTAGGAATAATAAGTTGAAACACTTGTGATGCTGACTTTAAACATAACAATATAAACCTCTTGTGTTCTTCTCTAGCTTGGATTTTAATCAATGATACAGAAGAATTCAGTGCTTCCTACCCACCAAATCAGGGGGTGACATGTTTCTCCCCTATCTCTCATCAGTTTCCTATACAACCATGAGAAGCAAGGCTAGTGAAATTTCTTATAGGAGCTTTATACATCATCAAGTGCAGACATTTCACTGATAGTGCTTTATCACAGTGGTCTATTATAGACTGTTTTAGTTTTAGAGTAATAAAATAGGTCTGAGTCCAATCTTGTTGGATAACTAATACTTAGCTTCCAAAGGAAATTGTGCTGTTTCCAACTGTAATTAAAAAAACACTAAACTACAAAGCAGAGCAGAGAAAGGGATAGCAGATAAATCAGTGAACCCAAATTACAGTTCCACAGAGCGCTTCATATCTGTTAATCCAGTAGGGTTGGGATGGCTTCCACAGATCCCCCATTGTGCTTTTCAAGATAATCTCTCTCATTCACGGCACCACATGTTAAAAGAACATTGTTAGAGTTTCCCTCCTGGCAGCCAGTAGCACATTGTTTACTGCACAAATGAGCTGGAGTGGAATGTAGGGAATTAGCTATTAACGATGTGAGATGAAAAGTTGATATTGCGAGACAAAATATCAGGACTGTTATACAGGATTAAAAGCTCCACTGAGAATCTCTGAATGACAGAGTGACTGAGGCACATCCAATTTCCTACAGCTGGCAGACTTTTTAATGTGCACCAAAATATTTCTCCAATAATCACCACATTAGCTGTGAGATCTCTTTGCAAGAGCAAGCAAAGTTTCAATGAGAACAGCACAGAAAGTGTTTCTTGTCACTCCCCCCACCCTTAACATGGTCCCAGAGTCACTTTGTTGTAATAACTGAAAGCAGATACCAATTTCTTCTAGTGGGCCTACAACTGGATGTGAGTGTTTGCGTATATCTTTGTTGTGGTATGGATAGCACACCTTTAAAGGGTGCATTTAAAAAATATATAAATATTGTTGTACACCCTGTGATTCCATACATCTCTTTTAAGCAAACTCCACCTTATTATGCAAGCCCACAAGGTGTGTTTAATACATGCATCAGTGCTTTCAGGGTGAAAAATGGTTAATCCAGATGATGGATCTCCTCAAAGGGTGGTTTTGTTTCCTGCTACACAATTATAGGACTATGATTCCACCTTAACTGCCATGGCAATATCCTATGGAATCCTGGGATTTGTTGTTTCAAGAGGCATTGAGAATTCTCAGCAAGAGAGCTCTAGTGCCCCTCCAAATTACAAATGCCAAAAATCCAAACGAGAAGGAACTTTATTGCTACCTTGCCTTTTCCCCAAAACACAAGACTTACTACCTTGAGAATGTAGCCATACTAGTTAAACTGTAAGCATACTATAACTGTATAGTGTGAAAGGGCCCCTAGTTGCTCACTCAAACACCAGCTCTGATCTCCTGTCATTCAGCTTGTCCTCAGAAACTTTCAACCACTCCCTGGGTTTTGTGACTCGGGGCCTTTACAGACTGCCAGAAATAATGCAACTTGAGTCCATTTTAACTGTCCTGGCTTAGTGCTAGGGAATCATGGGAATTGTAGTTTTTTTCTAAGACATTGAGCTTTCTCTGTCATAGAGCTCTGGTGCCACAATAAACTACAGTTCCCATGATTCCCTGGCACTGAGTCAGGGCAGTTAAAGTGGACTCAAGTTGCATTATTTCTGGCAGTCTGTAAAGGCCCTAAGGGTCCAAGGTGATTATCAGAATGGACAAGCAAATGTGGTTAATATTGGGTTTGGGTCTCTAACTGCCTGGTCATCTCCTTCTATAAACTCTTACAAGAATAATTCTCAGGCAGAGATGTAAAATGAAACAAGAGTAAATATTTATTTCACAATAAAAAGCTCAAATGTCAAGCAGGTAAAGTAGCTTTTTATTCCAATGTAACCATATATGTACTATCAAAACAACAGTTCTCTCCTGAGCCCCTGACTCAACTCATACTATCACTCAAGTCCCAAAATCTCTATTTTGATCTCAGTTTTTTTCTGTGTCTCTCACTGGCCTTATCTGATAACTGAACAGTTAAACCTTTCCTTGTACATTCTTATCTCTTTGCTGTCCCTTTTCTCAAAATCCCAAGAGTCATGCTTGCGTAATTCTACTTGAGCCATGCAGGCCAACATCTTGACCATTGTTTACAAGGACTTCTCCAAAATGTTGAAAACCTTTGATTTAATTTGGAAGTTCTTACTACTTACACTTCCAGCAGTGATGTGCACACTGATTCAGAAACAAAGGAGCCACTGGAATCTGAATCAAACTGGGATGGGGGGAGGGGGAGAGAGAGAGAGAGAGAGAGAGAGGACAGCTCAGGCTCTAGGGTAGCTCTGCTGGTGTCCAGACTAATCCTCTATGGTTCCACCAGATGGCAATTCCCCATTCCTGACATAATTAGACCATTCCCCCCATGTTCAAGAAAGGTATGAAAAGTAAGAATGCCCTCTCCTCCAAAAAGTTTAGAATTCCTAAAATATTTAAAAAGTCTAAAACAGTAACAGTTTTAAGCTATTATAGCCTGGTGTTTTTTTTTTTTTATCCCATTCTTTTTATTTTGGCTGTGCATACTGCTAAAGCACAGTCCCAAAAATCTGTCCAAAATTAAATGCAACCCTTGAGTTGGAAGAAATCCCCCACTATGTTTTTTATCTTTTAGATGCACCGGATCTCAGTCCAGGTGCCAGCCAAAGCAAAACCACCAGTGATTGAAATTCTAAGGACAGACCCCATGAAGGGGCCAAGACCCTTGCCTTCAAGAGTTAGATGTACCAATAACTGTGTGTCAACTCCATAGTCCCTTGAGCTATGGAGGCTGGTAGCTTTGATCACTGGGATGATCAAATCCCTGATCACATCCCGTCACTGGGATTGTGAATCAGGTTTGTATTTTACTCTGAAAGCAGTTATTCAAAATGTCCTACCCTATAAAGGAAATAGATCAGTATTGTGGACAGCTTTTTCAAAAGTTGAACTAAAACCCAGAGCAGATTCATTACCTCACTGATATCAAAGACATCGGGGGGGATGCAAACCAGCCTAAAAGGGAGCGGCAGATTGGGGCCATGGCAACCGCACACCGTGGCCCCGATCCTCCTTTTTGTTACCCCCAAAAGAGCAGCAAAATGCCACTCCTTTAGGGGTGGCAAAAGGCCACCTTTTCAGCTGTGGTGGTGGCTTTTTTGCACCCTATTGCCACAGTGTGTGCACATGGTTCGTCAAAAGGGCATCCTGTTGCCATGAGCCATGCAAATGGGCACATGACATCAGGACAGGGGCAGGGTGGAGTCAGGACAGCCAGCATGCAGCTGCTCTGCCCCAACTCCACCCCGAGGCTGGCCCTTTAGGCCAGTCTGTATAATCTCCCATTGCCATAAAGCAAGCACACTTATCTTTGTTCTCACTCACATGATTCCAAAAGGGGTGCTACCCAAGGATTTGAGTTTTTGGCATTCATACTATACAAATAATTTGCTAACTACTCCTATAAGCTGTTTTGAGCACAATTTGGGAAAGCATCAAATATCTTCTGATGAATTTGGGATTGCAACCATCTGATTATTTTCTGTTATTTTTAAATTCTTCTCTATAACCATTCCTTCTGTCCTTATAGACTTGAATTATGATTAGATTTTGTGTCCTGTCTTGGGAACTGCTTTGAGCATTGGATAATGGAAAGAAAGGTATGCATTCTCCCCTCCCTCCCTTTATAAATTAACAAATGGAATTCATGCCCATATTTGGCTGCTCTTCTGTATTTTTAATGGGATGCATTTAGAAGCTGTCTTTTGTGCAGAAAAAATAAAAACTAATAGAAATATTTTTTTTTTTGTAATTCTTACATGCAAGAATCAAACCAGCAAAGATTTTCAGCCCTATGATCAACATATGGGAATATAGTGCAGATGCAAAAACAAAAACAAAACAATTTTCCAAGTAAGCAACTAATGTTGCATTCCTCCAGGTCCTACAGACTCCACCAAAATGATTTGAACATTCCAACTCATTGAAAGGAAAAACAGCAAGGAACACTGAAAACCAAATTAGTCCTGTTATAGTATGCTACTACTTCTGTATCCCTGTCAACATGCAGGACCTGGTGAAACTGTTCACTGTGATTAGAAGCTAGAGCTGGCAGTCACCAAACTATACTCTTCTTCTTCCTCTCCTCCCCAAACTCATGAAAAGCTTAAAGAGAGCTCTTCAGGTGAAGAAAGAGAAATGTATTAGTTTTTAGAGAGCCAGCATGGCTTGATTGTTGAACTCTGGAGACCAGGGTTCAATTCCCTGCTTGGCCATGAAATCAACTGTTCTCAGCCTCAGGAAGGCAATGTCAAATCTCTTCTGAACAAATCTTGCCAAGAAAACCCTTTAGAGTTGCCATAAGTCAGAAATGACTTGAAGGCACAAACAACAACAAAAACAAATAAAACAGATTTTAGAGATAGACATTGGCTGGCATCCTGCTGATTAGCCCCAACTACAGTAGACCCATTGAATAGATTATTGAATGATAGTCAACACATTGGTAGATCTAACCAACTTAATAAGTCTACTAAGGGCTTGATGTGAATATTCTTCCAAATCTCAGGTTAAGATTCAATATGCTTTGGAAAAATCAAGTTTCCATTTGGGAACTGATCAAGGGAGGAAGCAGATGGGTGGCCGTGGGCCGCGCCGGGAAGCTGCGCCGCGGGGCCAAGGTATCCCCACACCTTGGCCCCACGGCACAGCTTCGCCATCCCTGGAAGGAGTGCTAAAATAGCGCTCCTTCCACAAGTCGCCGGAGGTGCGCCACAAAAGACTGGTGGCACACCTTCGGCAACTCTTCCGCCGCAGCATGTGTGAACGCTGCGGCAGGAAGGCATTGTTGGAGTGCCAGCTGTGCGGAGGGGCCGGGGCTCCGACAATGCCTTCAGGAAGGGGTTGGGGCGCCCACCGTGTGGCTGCCCCTCCCCTTCCCTGCCCCCAAAACGGCCCTTTTGGCCGTCTGCTTCCCCCCTAAGGCTGTAAAAAAAATGGGCTGATTCAGTACAGGATTCATCCAGCTCAGAACTATATCTCGGTTATGTCTTCAACAAAGCAAAGCAAAGCAAAGCAGCTTCATTTATATACCGCCTCATATCGCGCTATGGGATGTCTAAGTGGTTTACAACTGTAAACTCATTGCCCCCCAACATTTG
Source organism: Phrynosoma blainvillii (assembly GCA_026167975.1). Lineage (NCBI taxonomy): Eukaryota > Metazoa > Chordata > Lepidosauria > Squamata > Phrynosomatidae > Phrynosoma > Phrynosoma blainvillii. The sequence goes on from JANUYF010000004.1 coordinate 11,137,132, forward strand.
GGTACTCATTTTAGCGACCTCGGAAGGATGCAGGCTTGAGTCTAGCCTGAGTTCTGGCTGGTATTGAACTCGCAACCTTATGGTCTATGAGTGAGTGGCTGCAGTACAGGCATTTAACCACTGTGCCACCAGGGCTCTTTCAATGTTTCAAAATTTCAAACAGTGTTTGAAATACTAGATGAGAGTAAACACCTATATCTCCCTTGGACTCCTTATCTTTGACAGCTATATATTAAGGTTTAAAATGATCCCTTCCACTACTAGAAAAGCTCTGGAGTTTGGCCAGAGGAAATGTCTTTTCCTGTTGTTTAATATTTTTTTTTAAAAAAAACAAACTTTACCAAAACTCATTGGGAGAAAATTATATTTCTCCTGTTTAAATGTGGGAGAAAGTTAAAATTAAAGAATCATCCATCTGTACAGATGGGTCTGTCAGAATTTCCTTTACTAATATATTTGTGTTCCTCTCCTTTGGAAATTGTGTAGACTTCATTATCAAGAGCTCTCTTCTGTTATTGTTCCTCTGCCACAACCTGAAAAGGACAGCCCCTCTCTATTCATGTGTTCTGTCATGCTTTACAGCAGGACCATTGTTGTAAACTTCTCCCCAAGTTAGTGAGAGGAGGGGGAGATTGCGCCCCTCCCATTCTGCCAAACATCTCACTAAGAGGCTGTGGAAGCAATTTTGCCCCATTTTGGTATCCCTGGGCCATTTTTTCCCCCAATATGAAATGATATGGAAGTTGAGTTCTGAGTCACATCATATTAGGCAAAAACAAAACAAAAAAAACCTCTCATAGGCTAAAAATGCCACAGAAAGAGCCATAAATGTGCCAAAAGTGCCCCTAACCCTCCCACTTGGTGTCATTGGGGATATGTAGAGGACTTTGTTTCAATGTTTTGTGTGTTGGTGGTGATTGCAGCTCCCAGTAACTCCTGGGTTTGCCAGTGCATCCTCCTATCCTCAACAGTTGCCCACCTCTAATTTTCAGTGAACACAGAAGAATGGGAACCACCACCATTTTAGCATCGCTATCCTAGCATGGGGAGCAACAGTCTGAAGAGGAAAATTCCATGTATCTATGCAGACTCTCCAGGTAATTCAGGATTCTAAAAGTGCCATAGGGGGGTTGCAGACTGCCAGAAATAGTGCAAATTGAGTCCACTTTTAGGGTTAGGGTTAGGGAATCATAGGGACTGTATTTTATTGTGGCACCAGAGCTCTCTGACAAAGAAGGCTCAATGTCTCAGAAAAAAAAATCCCATGATTCCCTAGCACTAACCCTAACCCTAAAAGTGGACTTAATTTGCACTATTTCTGGCAGTCTGCAACCCCCCATAGTCTCTGATTGCATGGAAAGCCTCTGTGCAAAGAATAGGGTTGTCTCTTCAGAGTGTTGATGTCACTACTTGGTGGAATGAATGGTTGCTCTCCACATGTGGAAAGTGATAATGGAAAGGCCAAGATTCATGTCATCCTATGTTTATCTGTAGCTGAGATCCTACCTACATCAAAGAGACAGAGCATACTTTTTGCTTCCAGAATAACACAATGGTTACACAATATGATTTGTTAGTAAATTGTGATATTACACAACTGAATGTATGACCCAATCTGCATGTGAATCTGCATGTATAATGTACAATTGCAGGTGCAATATGTACCACATGTGCAATTGTGCCCTCTCAACTATGAACTATTTGCAAATATCCTGCATCAGACAAAAATATTTACCCACCTCGCTGGGGGGGATCATGTATCCATAAGACACCAGAATGCTTCCAGCCATGATCTCAGAATGCCTGAATAGGGCTTGTGTGACCCTTGCATCCTGCACTTACACATTGTGTCTTCAGAACAATAAAGCACTGTACATATTCATTCAGAAGTAAGCCTCACTGACATCCCAGTACATCTAGCAAAGTAACTTAAATCAGGGCAGACTTTTAATAACTCAAGTATGGATGCAACTGTAGAGTCTATTTTAGCAACCGCTGTGTGAATAAAAGCAACTGAAGGGAGCTCCAAGGATCTAAGGGCTAAGCTAAAGTTAAGAGAGCCAGAAGTTAAGGACGTGAGAGAGGGACAGTACTAGGCACCCACCACAAAGACCCATTGTTCCTTTAACTGCACAGACATCAGTGTTGAGAAGATCTGTGGAGAAAGTAGAAAAGGAGGGGGGGAGATGGAGGAGATGTTCAAGGAGCATGTTCAGCACATTTCTGCCATCGTCTCTGCTCTTTCTAGATATTACACTGCTCCTGTTCAGTGGGAAATTAAGCAGCCTCTGCACATCTTTGCAGCCTCCTCTTAATGGCATCTCCTGCAATTACATTCCTCAGTGAATGCAAAAGATAAGCTGACACAGCTTCTGAGATGCCCCTCTGAGCTTTCTGTCTGCCCTTCTCCTGACAAGTCCCAGCTGTTGGTCTGGGCTACTTGAAAGGAGAGTAGAGATGATATGAAAATTGACGCAGTGATATTGAACATTGAGAGCCCAGTGCTTTTTCATTTACATTTTCAAGTGCACTGCTTTTTTTTACAATATAGATTATTTATCCCACTGTATGACTTCTCTTCATTGTTGTTCATCATTACCTGAATTTTACTAGCATTTTGGGGGTGTATGTGTGTAAATAATCACACACAGAGAGAGAGAGTTGCTGATGATTTCATTCCTGAATGCCTCCAAAGACCTAAAGAAATTAATGATTGATTTTCCCCCCTCCAGAATAAATGCATATCTTTCCAGTTTCCAAACTTTGCATTCAGAGATTTGCAATTGTAATTGCAGAGCTCCCTTGAAAACTTGAGACAAAGATATATCCAGTGTGAAATTATTGTTTTAAATTCAATTGGATGAAGTTCATGAAGGGTGGTCTTTGTGGTTTTGAAATGTCAAGGTCTTTAAACCATGCTATTTTTCCTGACAGCCTGCTTTCTGAAAACCACAAATAGAGGAAAAAATAAATAAATCTCCTTTCAGTAAATAATTTTTTAGGTCTTCCAAATGTATTTCAAAACCAGAGATTAAAAAAGAGGAAAGGAACAAACGCAATGTCAAAAAACAATAAGGGCACAGCTATTTGGAGAGTATTTCATAAAAAATTAAGAACATCTCTCCTGGCATTTTTTAAAAAATATAGCATTAGAATATACAACTTATATTTTTTTATATACAGATTGAATTTCCCTTATCTGGAATTCCAAAATTCAAAATATTCCAAAAATAAAAGCATTTTTTCATGGCTGGCTGAGATAATGTCACCCTTGCTTTCAGATGGTTGAATGTACACAAACTTTTTTTTCATGCACAACATATTTCATTGTGTACATATATGCAAATACAGGTATTCCAAAATCAAAAATAAATAAATCCAAAATTCAGAATACTTCTTGTCCCATGCAGATAAAGGAGAGAAAACCTGTACTGGATATACAGGTGTGTTTTGAATTATTTTCGAAATGCTGTACATATGAAAAATAATACATAAAAAGGATTCACACACACACACACACACAATATAAAAAAGACTAGATAGCACCTGCAGTCCCTTCCAAACCAAGTTCATGTTCATCTTTATTATGGTTATAAGCCAACACATTCCAAACCAATTATGCTATGTTTCTAAGATTTTCAATGTTTCTGTAGCATATGCAATCTCTGAACTCCATTTTTTCTTGCCAAACTGAACACTGAGTCTGCCTTTGACACTGTAGGAATCACCAATAAAAGCCATTGTTCTACCAATTTACATGGCAGTTGCTTTGAAAGTCTGTGATGATTCACAGTGAAAGTGAAAACATTCTGTTTTAAATTTCCATTTGTTTGAGTCCAATCTTCATGTTGACACAAAACATAGAAAAGTAGGGCAGATTATGAACCTACTTGCAGTCAGACAAGTGGGTATGATAGGTGCTGAATTTGCTATTAGTCAATTTATTGTATAAATAAAGATGGAGAGACATGTCCTGGATCAGACTTCATCAGTGATGACTGCTGGATTTCATGTCAGTAGAAGTGTTAATTTGTTCTGGGTTTTAGCTTGAATTTGAAAGAAACCATCTGATGTGCTGAACCCCTTTAACCAAATACTGTAGGTTCAGAATCTAGTGCAGATACTCAGCCTCAGAGGATGGTAATTACAAACATCCTCTGAAGAAACTTGCCAAGATAACCCCATGATAGCTTCACCTTAGGGTCACCATAAGTTGGAAACTATTAGGAGGCACACAACAACAACAACAACAACAACAACAACAATTATAAGGCTGCGGTTCTCAAGCTGTGGAGTGGGACTCCTGGGGGGCATGAGACTTGCTCAGTGGGAAGATGAGACTTGAAGGCCTTATTTTTCCCTCCTCCTCCTGTTCCCAAACTTTATTTGTCCTGAAGACAACGAGAAAGGCAAGGAGAGCATTTGGAGCTGCTGCCTCTGCCTGAGTGAGGAGGAGGAGGAGGAGGGAGTGGGGAAGCTCAGTAGATCATGCCTCTGGTGGATACCATCTGGAGCCACTGCTTCCCACCTGTCCCATCAGTGCCCTGGTTTTCCAGGTAAGACACTGCTACAACTACAACCAGTGCACCCACTTAGTCCAGTGTGCCCTATGTGCATGGTGGCCAAAGCCAGTGTACATGATGGCCCCAGTAGAGAAAAAGGCCAGCAATACTTCTTGGTTGGGGCCACCGTTGTGACCTGGTTCTGGCTTGACTTCCCTGGAGTGTGGCTGTGTGTGAAACAGTATGTGTAAGATTTACACATGTGTTAAGTATTGAATTTATTTAAATAAAACTATTCTAATCTGAAGATCTTATTTCCTTATAAAATGTTATAATATGAATGTACATCAATGTGGGAAGAACACACACTAAACAAACAAAATATTTTTATTCCTTTACTACATAGAGAGGCGATGGGGTGCGATATCCCCATGTAGATGTAAAGGTGAGTCACAAGGGTAAAATGTTTGAGAACCACTGCCCCATTGATATGGAAGTTGGCATCCTGAATCATGCCAAGACATACAAAAAAGGACTACACTATGGTAGTAGTGAATTGGGAAATTTACTAGAACTTGAATGTTTAACTATAAGCATGAGTAGTGGAGATGGAAATTCTAGTCACCTAAAGATAGGTAGGTAGGTAGGCAGGCCTGGGCAGCAGTAATGTGTGTGTATGTGTCTTCAAGTTGTCTGTTGACTTATGGCAACAATGAATTTCATAGAGTTTTCTTAAGGAAGGAATATTCAGAAGCAGTTTTGCCAGTTTCATCCTCTATTGTAGCCTACAGCACCTGGTATTCATTGGATGGACACCCATCCAAGTACTAACCAGAGGTGGCCCTAATTAGTTTCCAATTTCAGATGGGATCTGGTGCCTTTAGGGTATTTTGGCAGTATGGGCAGCAACAATATGCATTCATTATTTAGATTTTAGCATAATTAAGCATGATGAAGTAAGCTCATTTTAGACATAGAGGCTGGGCTTTGTGAAGTTAAAAGCTATGACTCAGAAGTCTTAGGATCTTATCTCCAGCATTTGGGGTCACTCTGTAATTCTGGACATAAGGTTACTCAAAGGGCCTTTGCAGACTGCTAGAAATAGTGCAAATTGAGTTCACTTTAAGGGTTAGGGTTAGGGTTAGGGAATCATGGGAACTGTATTTTATTGTGGCACCAGAGCTCTCTGACAGAGAAGGCTCAATGTCTCAGAAAAAAACAATTCCCATGATTCCCTAGCATTAACCCTAACCCTTAAAGTGGACTCAATTTGCACTATTTCTGGCAGTCTGCAAAGGCCCAAAGTTATTGATGTGCTGCAACCTGAATTCTGTTGGTAGTCTCTACTAGAGTATACACATTACATTCAACAATTGAATCAATGGGTCTACTCTAATTGGCACTACCAACAGGATTCAGGTTCTATTTTGTAAGTGTTCTATTCTTTCTTGGTGTGCATGTTCACTCTGTGATCCTTGTTCTGTTTTATGATGGACCTATTCCTCAAATAAAACTATTGAAAATGATTTGACTCGAGTATGCAAAGAGATCTTGTTGCACCTTTGAGACTAGGGGGGAAGCAGACGACTGCTTCCGGGACACCGCTGGACGGAGCGCCGGTGGATTGGAGCCTCCGCACCATGGCACTCCTGCGGCGTCCCTAAAAGGAGCTCCAAATTGGCGCTCCATTTAGATGTCAGGGAAAGTGCGCCCTAAAAGCGGTGGGCGCACTTTCCCTGACTCTTCCGCCGCAGCGCATGCGGTCGCTGCGGCGTGAGGTCATCCCGGAGCGCCGGCCGTGTGGAGGGCCGGTGACTCCGAGGGCGACCTCAGGAAGAGGAAGGGGCGCCGCTCGTGCGGTTGCCCCTCCTCTTCCGGGCCTAGAAGACGACTCTATTAGTCGTCTGCCGAGGCCCTAACTGAAAGAATGAAGTTGTTAACGTGAGCTTCTGTAGACTTCAGCCTACTTCCTCAGATGCATGTTTGATTTGACTCCAGTTTGTGATTTGAAAATTCTCAGAAGACTGACAACCCAGCCCTAATAATAAATTGGAAGGATTTTATATGGTCTGCTTTCATTGAAGCAAAAATTTGAATGAGTCAAAATGTGGCTTTGAGTTGGTTTTTAACATCTTCTTCAAATATCTTCTACACCACTTGATTTCAAACCTCAGCTGTTGCTGATTACATTGGCACACCATCATATAGAAAAAGGAGCCCATTTTAGGATCTTTTAAAAAATAATCCAAAAAGATGTCTCACTTTTCCCCTAGTTTTATTGTGCAGCTGTTCAAAATCTGAAGCTTAAAAGGATGCATCACATTCACACCAGATGGTGCAGATACTTCAGCTGGAGATGGTATTGGTTCATTGCCATTGTGAGCATTTCCTTGAGACAAAAGAGCAGCCCAGCAAAAAGTATTGTTGCAGAAAAGTATAGAAGGCTACTAGATGTACTATGTGAACCAGGATAAATATGATCTTGCCAGACTAATTAGTACAAACAATTCACAGTGCAAAAATAATGGCAGAAAAATGGAGAGCTATGAAAAAAATCAGTAAAAGGAAACATGGAAAGAAATTAAGGCTAAGGTACATATGAGAGTAAAATATCATTAATCAGTTAGACTCCTTGATTTATTCAAAGTTTTACGAACATGTCTAGGGTTATGGCACTGGGCAAGATCAAACTGTGTGAGAAGGAGAAATTTAACCTCAATTTTTCACTTGAGAAAAATGACAGTAATCAAAAGAAGGTATATACACTCAAAGTGGACCATGTTCCGGACAGGTAGCTTAGAGGGCTTTCCATTGCTACCCCATCTCTCTGTTCGTAGAATCCATTGTCCCACTGGAAATAGCTTGTGGTGAGGCAGTGTTCAAACAAGGCTGTGATGTCCTCTGGAAAAATTTGTCGGATGAGTGTCATGGTGTCCATTATGGGGGCTTTGGTGAACAGGGAGACCACATCGAAGCTGATTAGTATGTCTCCAGGTTTAAGTTCCAGGTTATTGATTTTTCTTATGAAGTGAGTTGAGTCCTTGATGTAATGGGGGGGGGGGGGGTTGCCCTATATGGGTTTGTAATTGTGTGGCCAGAAACTTGGCCAAATCATATGTGGGAGATCCAATGGCACTCACTATGGGTCGGAGTGGAATGAAATCCTTGTGAATCTTGGGAAGTCTATATAGTCTTGGCGGGAGAGCCTCAGGTTTGCACAAACTTTGGGCCTTTGCAGACTCCCAGAAATAGTGCAAATTGAGTCCACTTTAAATTGAGGCACTGCCCTGGCTCAGTGCTAGGGAATCATGGGAATTGTTTTTTCTAAGACATTGAGCCTTCTCTGTCAGAGAGCTCTGGTGTCACAATACATTACAGTTCCCATGATTCCCTAACACTGAGCCAGGGCAGTGCCTCAATTTAAAGTGGACTCAGTTTGCACTATTTCTGGCAGTCTGCAAAGGCCCTTTGTCCTATGGTTGGCTGAATTGAGGAGTTTTTGATCAGGGTGTTGGTTTTCCTGGTAATTTTGTGGGGTCTTGGTTCAGTTTTTTGTATATTGTAGGATCCAGTAGTTTCCTGATTTTTTGTTTATATTGTTCTGTTTCCATGATTACTGTGGCATTGCCTTTGTCTGCTGGGAGAATGATGATTTCTGGGTCTGAATTGAGGTCCTTGATGGCTTTTCGTTCTTTTCTGGTTATGTTGCTGGGAGGTGGTTTTGCCTTGCGCAGAATCCTTGCTGTTTCTCCTCTTATCTCTTCCTCTTCCTCTTCCGGGAGATGGTGGAGTGCAGATTCTACCTGGGCAATGATGCCTTCAACAGGGATTCTGGTGGTGGTTACTGCAAAAAACAGTTTACATGGGATTAGCAGACAATAACCTTGAGTGCATTCCCTCCCACCCTGGAGTCATGCCATTAACAACAGAACAATACCTATTCAACACAGAACAACACACAATTCACCTGGAACCACTCCTCCCTACCCAGGGTCTCACAGTATATATATACCCATTCTCCTCCATTCCAATTTTCTCTGAAGATGCCAGCCACAGATGCTGGCGAAACATCAGAAAGAAACTTTTCTAGAACATGGCCACACAGCCCAAAAAAACCACAAAAAACTATGGATGCTGGCCATGAAAGCCTACGACTTCACATCCTATATCTAGGTTACAAGATGTAAATCTCAGTGTCAAGAGTTACACATTGTTTGTGTGCTACACGCTGATTGTTTTATGCACTGTTGAACAACAATGTTGTACAACTGAACTAGAGATTCTTCTTCACAGATTTTTTTCCCCCTCAAAGGAAGCAATGAATAAATTCGACATTTTTCTTCCTGTTGTGGGAAAGTCTTTGAAAACCATATAGTATTCTAAACCTATTCATAATTTCAGAATTTGCACATGATTAGGTTATTTTCACAGAAAACAGCAATTTTTTTTTACAGAAAATGTTGTTTCCTGTTCATATCAGCCATGTGTGGTTGAACACAGAATAAATCCCCAATTATAGTATGTTTTGCACATTAAGTATGATTTTCTGAACAGGAAACAATATTTCTGCATAGAAATATTATTATATGTGAAGAAAATGTTGTTTGTGTGCCTTTTGGCACAAAACAACCATGTACACATTTTGTACAGAGTAAGTCCATAATTCCAAAGATTCTAGGCAGTCCAGGAGCCTTGTAAGGGTTTACAAATACTGAGAAAGAATAGATTTTTGACCATTTTGTGAATATTTTAAAATATTCTTTCTTTCCCTAACACACATCCAATATGAAGTCAAAGACACAACCAAAGGGGTATGCCCATTGCATATCCTATGCCTAGCTGTATCCATGTCCAAAGCATGTTATACATCCTAAATACATCTACACTACTTCTACTTCTGAAAATTTGAACAGAATGGGGTGGGAGGGCTAGGACATGGGATAGAGAAATGTTTTAACTGTTCTTTGTTTTGACAATGCTGTACGCCACCCTGATTGCTGCACAGAGGGGTGGGTTACAAATAAATTATTATTATTATTATTATTATTATTATGTACTGAACAAAAATGACTGACCACCTCTGTAAGGGAACTTATACATGGACAAGACACTAACAGGATTCTGAGGGTTAAAGCCTAAACCTGAATACTACTCCACAGTAGAAGAAACCTATTAAACCAATGGAAATTAAAAACATTGAACTTGCTATTCAATATAGATTCAACAGTTAACCTCTAGTTGGGACTAACAGTTAGATTTAGCAATACTGGGGGTGGGGGTATCAAAGAGGTTCATACAAATCTCCTCATGTTTCTAAAGCAGATTTTGGTTTCCACAGGGTGTCCTGGAACCAAACCCCAATGGGTACCAAGAGCCCATTTATATTAATATTGTCAACAATGCTGTTGGTGACCATGCACTTTTGTGGTATCAGGATCATGGCTTCCTAGTAAATGAAATATTTGTCTCCTTTTCTTTTCCCGGTTAAGGCCCCATACATTCCATGATGCTATTTTTATCATGATTACAGTTTTTTCCATAAACTACACCAACAAGAGTGAACAAATAAAGTATCCCAACTTACTTCACACCTTTTATCACTAAATTGGATTTGTTTAAATCAATCTTCCAAATCAGGAAGGTTCTTTGTCCTGTCTGCATCCTCTGTCCCCCTTACTAGGATATCTTCTGCACCTTCAACATAGATCACAGAGATGTCTATTAATTCTTTCTTCTGATCCCCTTCTGAGTTATTCTTTTCGCTAATTGGGTTGGTCTTGCTCTGGTGTCTTTAAATCTTGGTTCACCTGTATTTCCTTGTTGTTGAAGAAGCTTTTTATAAAAGTCTTTGGCTTTTACAATCAAGTTGATTCTGTATCTTTTCTGTTTATACAAAAAGGTTATGCCTTCAGTTTTGCCCCATCTATAGTTTATGTTGTTCCTTTATGGCTTCCTAAACAAGTACTAGTTGGTAAAAGTGCAGTCATCCCTGGCACATGTAAAATTTATTTTTGACTATAGATCCCAGAACCCCTGTGTTAAATAAATCCCATATGTCCTATTTAAAGGTAGCCTCCTCAGAGAAAGAATGGGAAGCGGTGAACCCACGTAAGAATGAGAACCAGAGGAATGTGGCTGACTCTCTCCCATATATAGGTGGTCCTCTTGAGAACATGTGATAGCCATGCACTAATGAAACCTGGCTGGTTTAATGCCCAGTGCCTGTTGCATCAGGCATCCCATGATGCATACCTGGCTTGTCTCATCCACTGTGCATGTTGCATCAGGCTTCCCATGATGCACAGCTTACCAAATGCTGACTCATGCACCTGCCACTTGAACTGTAGTAACCCTGATACTATTGCTCCAGTTCATTTCAGTGGCCACATCCATGTCATTTTCCAGACCAGGGTACCACATGGTCTTGACATTCTTCTCCTACAGTCTTTTTGTGTATAACCCTGGATTGACTTTGATTCTCCATTGTTGTTTCTTTCTTCAACAAGAGGTGCACTCTCCTGGACACTTACCACCTTAAACAGGATATCCTCAGTCAACACAGCTGCTATCTCAAGCTCTAATCTTCCCTATGAAGGAAAAGTCCTATCTGAACATAGGCATGCCAAGAAGTGGGTCTGTCAAATACATTGTGAATGAAGGCAAAATAATCTGTTGTAAACTCTTAGCCCTCTTCACATCTTCTTTTCTTGAGAGGGAGCTTCTAGTCCATCCTCCAAGGATGAGGGTAATATGGTATGATTAAGACCATGTTCACACTTAATTATATTGCTATATTCCACATTACCTGCTATGGCAACATCCTGAAGAATCCAAGAGAGTCCTACCTGAATGTAAGCATGTCCCACCCCAACTCCACTCCCAGGCCAGCCTAAAGTGCTGGTCTGCATACCCAGTAACTTCTCTCCCATGGGGGAAATTGAATATGTTTTTTGGGGGCAAGAGCAGAATAAATATTTGCAAATCAGATAGATGTCAAGCGGCATAAATTAGTAGCTAAGTGATGTCCATCTTAGTAGAGATTTTGCCTGGGATCCTATCAATTCAAAAGAATGAATGTTCAGTCTTATACATGTCCTGGTACACCACAGAGCACTCAGAAATGGCTAATTTATCATAACATCTCTCTCTCTGTGTGTGTGTTAATGTGGCATACCAATAGGTTGGTTCATTAAGGAGGTCACATTTTCTTCCCAGTTCTTTTGTTTTAAGTAGTAAAAATCTTGACCTGATTTTTTAACTTCTCCCCTCTGGCTGCTGGGGCTGGTGCAGGGAAAAGTAGGTCAGGTATAGACATGATTGTTCCTTTTGAATTTTTTACTGGTAATAGAGCAGTTAAGGAATATACCTCCACCCCACGCACACACTCTGCAGTCCCATCAACTCCACGGCTATCCTCTGAGTCCCATTGATGAGAGATTTCTTAAATATAATTGTTTTCCATTATCTTAGAGCTACACTGTGGAATGTAATGAAAGCAAATTACCATACGAAAGCCTATGAACAACACATGAAACAAGACAAGTTGTATAATGAGGACACAAAAATGGAATGAAAACTTATCATCTTGTAATTACCATCATGAGATAAACTGCCTCTACTCATTGTTCTTGTGGTATGGGACTATAAGGTAGTCAGTTTCCAAAAGACTCTAGGAATTTTTTTCACCTCCTTTTCAAATAACAGCAAAAAAGGGACTCATCCTGGCCTCTTAGGAAGGGAGATCCAGGGTGTGGGAGCACCCACCAATAAGGCCCTCCCCTATTTTATTGCAAGACATGCCAGTGTGGATGATAGGACTGAAAGATCTAATAATTTAGGCAAGCTCCTGAAGGAGGATGTGGTATCTAATAGGATTTCTGTGGAGGGATGCAGACGGGCAGCCCTGGGCCGCCCCCAGAAGCGGAGGATCGAGGCCGAGGCTGCCAAACACCTCGGCCCCGATCCTCCCTTTCATCACCTGCAAAAAGAGTGCTAAAATAGCGCTCCTTCCGCAATCTGTGAAAGAGGCACCGCAAGAGGCGTGGCACGCCTCTTCAATGTCTCTTCCAGCTCAGTGTGTCTGGATGCTGAGCCAGAAGGACATCATCGGAGTGCCCGTCGTGTGGACAGGCCATCGCTCCGATGACATCCCCAGGAAGGGGATGGGACGCCCAGCGTTCGGCTGCCCCTCCCCTTCCTGGGATTGAAGATGGCACTTTTCACCATCTGCATTCCCTCTGTGTTCCAGGGTTTGATTTGAACCTTTGGAACTGTAGTCTTCTTTTTTAAATATCTCCAGTGGAGGAAGTTAATAGCAATAGCAAATACATTTCTATACTGCTTATCAGGGCACTTATGCACTTCCTAAGCAGTTTACAATGATCTTTCAGTTTTATAATTTATATGAATTATAATACATAATTACACTTTTATATTCCACATATTGTAATGCTAGATATACGGTATGTTAAAAGTATTTTAAAATGTTTTTGTAAAAAATCCAGAGAAATACGTGGCAACTAGGTAGTTATATTGTCCATCCCCTTTTTATTCTTAGTTAAAGGGAAAGATTGTTGTCCTTTGAACAAAAGTGTCTTAGAGGTAGCACTAGAGTTTTGAGACATATATGAGATCATATAATTTTATTTTTATTGTAACTAGAATTTCCTAATAATACCTTGCTTAGGAAATGATGTTGTCCTACCTCTGTCTTTTTAAATTAGGACATGCTAGTAGCCACCAGTATGTTCCTGTAAGAAGTTACTGTACTGTATATAACTAAGATGTTTTATTGTGTTTTTATTTGTGTTTTTTATGCTGGCCGAATGGCTGTAATAAAAGAAAGTAAAGTAAAGTTTACAATGTGTAAGCTAATTGCCCCCAACAAGCTGGGCACTCATTTTAGTGACCTCAGAAAGATGCAAGGCCAAGTCTACCTTGAGCCCCTGGCTAGTATTGAACTCACAACCTTGTTGTTTGTCAGTGAGTGGCTGCAATACAGGCATTTAACCACTGCATTACCAGGGCTCTTTCCAATCTCAGAGCAAGCCAAGAAGCATGGAAGAAAAAATATTTCCAACAAGCCAAACTCTCCCTTAGAATTTCCCATCCTATACTTTCTCCTTCATTCTGAGTCATCCTCTTTTCTTTAGATGTTTTCCCAATCCTATTCTCTATCTATTGGAGTGATTGGATGAAGAATAGGTATGAAAGATATATTCTGAAAACAAATAGGGAGGCTTACAATAATCCTATCTTGAAAAGGAATGAGAAGAAATGGCTTGATTCATCCTCTTCACTTGGTCCCATTCCCCCAAAGTCCATCAGCCACTGTATATTGAGAAAATATAATATTGGACAATATCTTTTTATCAAAAGTTATTTATGAGGACGAACACACAAGCTAGGAGAGGCTGCAGCAGCTTGCTTTGCCTAAGCCTACTGGCAAGCACATGATATTGATCGTTCCTCACCATACACTGCTAAGTTAACTGAGTGCAAACTACTTTTGCACTTTGACCTCATTTTGTAGCAATTGAAGTAAGCTGAAAAGGAAAGTGAATAATACAATCATTGAGTTGGAAGAGACCGCAAGGGCCATCCACTCAAAATCCTTGCCATACATGAAAACACCTTCCAAACACCTCCAACAGATGTTCATCCAGCCTCTGCTTAAAAACCTTGAAAGAGGAAGATTACACCTCTTTTCAAGGCAGCCTGTTATGCTGTAAGTGTAAGCTCCTACCATCAGGAACCTTCTTTCTAATTTTGAGGTGAAATCTCTTTTCCTATGGCTTAAATCCATTGCTCTATGTCCTATTCTCTGGAGCAGCAGAAAACAAGTTTGCTCCTTCTTCAACATGACATCCTTTTAAATATTCAAACAGAATATTTAAAGTTCCAGAATGCAACAGAAGGCAGCCAGAGCTGTTAAAGTGACCTTCTTGTTGTTAACTTCACTAGAGTCAATCTTGACCCCTGGAAACCCTATGGATGAGACATCTCCAAGACCCTCTGTTCTCCACTGCTCTGCTTAATTCCTGCAACCCCATACCCATGACCTCCTTAATAGAGTCCATCCATCTAGAGTCCATCCATCCATCTAACATGTGGCCTTCCTCTCTTCCTACTTCCCTCCACCTTCCCCAGCATTATTGTCTTTTCCAATGAGTCCTCTCTTCTCATGATGTGTCCAAATCACAACAGTCTCAGTTTGGTCATCTTGGCTTCCAGGGAGGTTTCCGATTTGATCTGCTGTAGGACCCACTTGTTTGTCCTCTTGGGATCCTCAGCATTCTTCTCCAGCACCAGATCTCAAAGGAATTGATTTTCTTCCTATCTCTTTCTTAATTGTCCAGCTCTCACATCTATACATGGTAATAGGGAATACAATGGCTTGTATGATTCTAACTTTTGTGCTGAGTTGTATATGCATTTTAGAATCTTTTCTAGTTCTTTCATAGCTATCCTCCCCATTCTTAGTCTTCTTCTGATTTCCTGACTGCAGTCCGCATTTCTATCAATGTTTGACCCCAGGAATGGGAATTCTTTTACTATTTCTATTTCTTCATTGTCTAGGCTGAACTTGTGAAGGTCCTTGGTGGTCATTATTTTTGTTTTATTTATGTCCAGCATTAAGCCTGCCTTAGCACTTTCTTCATTGATCTTCTTTAGTAGGTATTGCAGGTCTGTGAGGTTTTCTACTAGTACTATGGTGTCACCTACATATCTTAGATTGTTGATATTCCTTCTTCCTATTTTCATTCCTCCTTCTTCTGTGTCCAAGCCTGCTTTTCTTATAATATGTTCTGCATGCAAGTTGATTTCCTGGATCTTGTGAAATATATCTCTTGTTCTTCCCTTTTTGTTGTTGTCTTCTATTTCTCTGCACTGGTCATTGTAGTAATTTTCTTTACCTTTCCACACAAGCCATTGTACTGTTGCATTCATAATTCTTAGTTTATTCCTATCTCCATTTTGTTTTTATTCTCTTCTTTTCTTTATTGCTTGTAGTGTTTATTCTGTTATCCATGTTGTTTTCTCTTTCTTTTTGTTTATTGAAAGTGTCTGTCTGCATTCTTCTTTTATTATGTCCTCTGGTTCTTAGTCTACCTAGCCCCATTTTAAGAGTTTAGAGCAATAGCCTCCATACTCAGTTCCTTAAACCATAGGGAATGGTTTCCAGACTTTTTACCACTTGCCTTTCCCTCTTGTGCACATGCTCCATATTGTCAATATCCTTTTTGAATTGTGTTGGCCAGAACAGTCTTTCAGCTAGGCTTGACCAAAGCTGAATAGAGTTGCATTATTCCTTTTCTTAATCTAGACTCTATGCTTCTTTTGAAACAGTGTAGAATTATATTGGCTTTTTAAGCTGCTGCATGACTCTCCTGATTTATATTCACCTTCTGGTCTCCTTAGATTCCTAAAGTAGAGAAGGTAGGGCATTTTAAAAGTAGATGAAGAAAGGATGACAGAGAATTAATGAGGATTGTCCATGCCAAATTGGAAATTATATAAAATGAAGAGAGATGGGGAGGGAAGTGATATATTAATATACATTTCTGTCTCTGTAACTGGCAGAAACTTTCAGAACTTCATGGAAATCTGAGTAATGAAATCAAAGTCTTCATTCCTGTTGGTTACTCCCAATTAGAGTAGGCTAAGATGTAAAAGTATATAAAAATGTATGGAAAGTTGATTAATATAAATAAAATTAAAAAAAAATTAACTGGGGATTCACAGTAGAATGCAGGCCATAGCTTTCCAGGTATGAAAGTATGCTTTGTGTTGCCCTGTCATAGAATTTGGATTTTGCATCCTCCATCTGTCAGATGGTTTGCAGGCTTGTTTCCGTTTCATTTTGGCATTCTTTGAATATTCTTCAGGATTAATTTCAACTTGCTGCTCCTCTCTTATCTCCTTGCTCTCTCTTCACCTGTCCCTTTCTTTTATGGTTTTTACAATACTGGGATTTAAAAAGAAATGGTATTATACGCTGTGTGTTGCTTTACTTTAAAAAAATGACCTACAAAGCTAGATGTGTGGAATACAATATAGATCCCTGCCTGGAGGTAAGTTATATTTGGCCCTTTCTTTCAACCCCCTAGTCCATAATTTGTGCACCAGATGGCACATCTTTTCAGAGAACACTGGTGCTCCTCTAATTCCTTTTCAGCAGACACAGACGAAATCTGCTCCAAAGATCTCTAATTACATCCATAGTTGCCACGGCAAGTGTGCAAAGCACTTTTCCTTTCTTCCTCATCACCTGCTTGCATCTAAATGATGTGCCTAGGTTCCAGACGCTCTCTCTACAGCTGCCCAGCTGTGATGCCCTGTTGCGATTCATAATATCAAAGTGTTTATGAAGATTGTTGAATTTACATGTTTATGAAGTCTACAGAAAAGAAAGTAATTTAATTGATGGTGTTTGCTGCAGTTGGGCTTCAGTGGGGCTCCGTATACCAAATAAATTGACTGGTACTGACAAGGAGTCTTATCAGGACAACATTCAGCCATGCAAGACAAAGCTGAAATAAAAATGTTTGGGATGATGAAGATCATACATTATTATTTTTTATTAAAAAAGAGAATAAAGAACAATGGCCGACAAACATTTAACTATAACTGTCTTTTTGTATATAGAGCTTGCATGGCATAGTGGTTAGAGAGTTGGACTATCTCTCTGCAGAATAGGGTTTGATCCCCCTGCCCCCAGACATGGAAAACCACTGGATGACTTTGGGAGAATTACACACACTCATCCCCAGAAAACTCCATGTCAGGGTTGCCTTGTTATTGTGTGCCTTCAAGTAATTTCTGACTTATGGCAACCCTAAGGTGAACCTATCAAGTTTCTTCAGAGGCAGTTTGCAGTTTGACTGAGGAAGTGTGGCTTATCCAAGATCATCCACTGAGTTTACATAGTCAAGCCAGGATTTGAACTCTGGTCTCTGAAGTCATGGTCAAGTATTCAAGTCATTACACTATGCTGGCTTTCTAGAGTTGCCTTAGGATCTTCATGAATCAGAAATGACTTGAAGACACATAACAACAATCTATTTACATAACAAATAAGAGGATAAATATTACATAGCCATTATTATGTAACTTTAAAGGAGATGGAAATTGTTATGTAAATTTAAAGAGATGCAGTGGCTCAAGTGGTTAAGATACTGACTCCGTTGATTGCAAGATTGGCAGGTTGGCAGTTTGAGGCAAAGATGCTGCATGACGGGGTGAGCTCCTGTCACTAGTCCCAGCTTCTGCCACCCTAGCAGTTCAAAAGCATGCAAATGTAAATAGATAAATAGGTACCACTTCAGTGGGAAAGTAAACAGTGTTCTGTGCAATCATGCTGGCCACATGATCACAGAGTAGTCCTTGGACAACACTGGCTCTTCAATTTAGTAATGGAGATGAGCACCACCCCCTACGGTCAGACACAACTTGACATACCTTTATCTTTACCTTTTCTTAAAGGAGATGGAGAGCTAGTGTGGAGTAGTGGTTTCACTATTGGACTAGGATTCTATGAGACCAAGGTACAAATCCCTTTCAGCCACAGAAACTCATTGACTGACCTTGAGTATGAAGTTTTAAAGTGCTGTGAGCTGCCCCGATTGTTTGACAGAGGGGCGGGATATAAATAAAATTTATTATGGTTGCTGTTGTTGTTGTTGAGCAAGTCACACTTTCTCAGTATAAGGCAATGGCAAACCTTTCCTGAATAAATCTGGCCAAGAAAGCACTAGGAGTGGATCCTGTAAGTTGCAATTTACTTGAAGACACATAACAACAAATCTCCTTACAAACAGCAAACTTTATATATTTGGTTCTCTGGATTTTCCCCCTTCGACTCCCAGAATCCTTGACTGTTGGTCCTACCAGCTACATTTTCTGGAAGGTGAAGTACAAAACATGTGGAGGATTGAAAGGTACCACTGAAACAGATATTTCAGGTAAGTTCAAGTATGGAAGGCTGAAAGTATAAAATGCTGCAGCCATGTTAAAGTAAGGCATGTGTACACTGCTGTTTGTTTCCCAAATTGTGTGTGTGCAGTCGCATGCATGCAAACATACATATACAACATTCCATATTTATTAAGTATGGGGAAATCTGGTTGTTTTCATTTTCTTCACCTTCATGCACTGAAAACAGCTGCACTGTATCTGTTGACTTTGGTTTATACAAAAGGGGAAAATTCATTTCTCTTCATTTTTGAAGAATTTCCCCAAAATATGTAAATTGCTTTTATACAGGAAAGGGGGGGGGGAGAGAACTTTATCAGAATAATGGTCTAGGTTCTTAATACATTTTTAAAGAGGTCAGTTTCATTTCCATGTTAAACCAGGGACAGATCTAGTTAACTTTCTGGTCTCTAATTATAATAGGGATTATTGAGATTAAAAGAATGGAAAAGAAGATGCCAACACCCTGAAGTTTTAACATATGGTTATTGTTCCTAGGAAACTTTCCTGCCTTGTGATTGCATGATCTAAGCAATTAAAAAAATACAACTTTGAATTTTACTGATAATGGAGCAGGGATCTTGAACACAATTGAAGTGACAGATTGTTCATCTGTTTTGATGTCTGAAGAAGGGTTAACGTGCTGTGTTGATTTCAAGTTCAGCACATGAAGGGAGAAACTGATTAGAAACAAATTTTAGAACCCAATATTTAAATATGTTCAGTTTGAAAATTAAATAAAGCACCCAGTCTTGATAGACGTTCACACATGTAATGAGACAGTTTTCCTTCCCTAATTGATGCATTGCAGCAAAACAGAGGAAGGAATCATGCAGCTTTCCAGATGTTGTTGCACTGCAGATCTCAGCATGATCACCAATGGCTGTGCTGGCTAGGATTGCTGGGACCTGTCATCTGATAATGCCCGGAGTGCCACATGATGCCAACTCTTTCTCTAAAACATACATCTCTTCTAAATTGCATGAGCTGATCCTGAATCAGTCCTTCCATCAAAATATGATTCCTGAACTTCCCAAACTTTATATTATTTTGTTTGTAAATATCAGCATGTAAGCCAGTTCACAATGTCACTGTGGAGATGTAAATTTTAAAGCAAATTTTAAAAGGAAGAAGACTTAAATTTGCAGATGACACTGTATCAGGGAGGAAGGTAACTAATAACTCAAAAGACAGGATGAGAATTCAATGTGAACTGGACAGATTGAAGAGCTGCCCCAAAACTAAAAAATGAATTTCAACAGGGATCAATGTAATGTACTACACTCATTTGAGATGTGACGCTGGAGAAGAGTGCTGCTGAGGATGCAATGAATGGATGCTTGAACAGATCAAGCTAAAACTATCCCTCTAAGCCAAAATGACTTCAATTGAGGCTGTTATATTTTGGACCCAACCTGAGAAGCCATGACACACTACAAAATATGTCAACATAGTCTTTGTTCACTAAAGCATGCCTGAGTCTGATATTTTATCCCACAAAAGCTAGAGTCCTATCAGAGAGCCGAGAAATATGGAAGTAAGCCCCCTTGAACTTGACATACAGTTAATTGTATGTAAAAGAGCCAGTGTAGTGTAGTGGTTTGACTGATGGATCACAATTATGGAGATCAGAGTCTGATTTCCCATTAAGCCATGGAAACCCACTGGATGATCTTGAGTGAGCCACATGCACTCAGCCCCAGAAACCCCATGATAGGTTTCCTTTATGGTTAGCAGAGTCAGTAATGACTTGAAGGCATGCAACAACACAAACTAATCAGTACTGTGAAGGGGGGGGGATGCTGAGGATTGAGTATGCATTTATTTAGATACAAACCAGTAATTATGAATTTTGTCTTGCTTGCAGGTGAGAAGAAATATATTCATATATCCATCTTTCATTTTGCTTGAGGTCAAATGCATTGTAGAAATAAGGTAGCTCCATAGGGAAATGTCAACCTAACTTCCAGCATCATCAGAACAAACTACTTGACATAAGCAGCCTCTGTACGCATACCTTTCCTGGAATGTGAAGTTGTAGGCTTTCATGGCCAGCATCCATAGTTTTTTGTGGGTTTTTTGGGCTGTGTGGCCATGTTCTAGAAGAGTTTATTTCTGACATTTCGCCAGCATCTGTGGCTGGCATCTCTGAAGATGGCAGCCATAGATGCTGGTGAAACGTCAGAAAGAAACTCTTCTAGAACATGGCCACACAGCCCAAAAAACCCACAAAAAACTTTCCTGGAATGATTGCATCTTTCTCCATAATTCTTACCTCCCACACTTTTTTTTTTTTTGCAAAAGACTTGTGCTCATGTATTTGTTGTCTCAAGTAGTTATGAATGACACACAAAATAGACCATGTGGACAACAATGAATTAGGAGAGGGGCAAGTCAACAACATCTCTCCATGGTTTAAGCGGCAGAGTAAAGGAGTCTGTGGAAAATGGTAGTTACATCCAGATGAGGAGGAGAGGGGACACACTTGGGTGAAAATAGTGGAAGTCAACAACAAAAGAACTGGCAAAATAAAAATAATGAATAGTGTATCACTAAAAATATTGACATAAAGCATGAAATTATTATATAGGAAATTGGGGAAGCAATTAGATCAATGAATAACAAAGAGTTTAAAAGTGTGCTTAAGAAGAACAAAGCAAATAATCTCAATGTCTGTCCCAAGTAAATTGATGGAAAGGAAGTGGAGGCTGGTAGTTCCCATGTTAGTAGAGTGGTGAATCCAGTCTAGGTATCAGTGCAGGTATTAATGGAATTTTCTCATGTAATAAATAATAATAAAATTTATTTTTACACCTCTCCTCTGCCTAATGCAACCGGTGTGGCTTACAACATTAAAATATGCATTTCATATCCCACAATCCATCCACCCCTTAAAATACTATTAAACAATGACAATTTAAAAACACATTTAAAATAATAATACAAATAGACAAATAAACAGTAACTGCAGCAGAATCAGGGAGCAGGTTGGGCTGTCTCTTGATGGCTGGGATATCTATTCAGGAAAGGCCTGCCAGAAGAGATCCATCTTAACAGCCTTTTTAAAGCTGTTCAAGGTATTAATATGATGGATCTCATCTGGCAGGTCATTCTATAATCTGGGAGCGGTTGCCAAAAAGTCCTCTGGATGGTTGCAGACAGTCTAGTTTTTATAGGCTGCAGAAGATTCCTCTCAGAGGACCTGAGTGTGTGGGGTGGGTTATATGGGAGGTGGCAGTCATGAAGATAGGTTGGACCCAAGCCATTTAGAGCTTTAAAGGTGATAACCAACACCTTGTACTGGGCCCGGAAACTAATGGGCAGTCAGTGAAGTGATCTTAAGATCAGTGTTATATGTTCTCTTCTCGATGTTCCTGAGACCAGTCTGGCTGCCATATTCTGTACTAGTTGAAGTTTCCGGACCAAGTAGAAGAGTCCCCACCTAGAGCGCATTACAGAAATCAAGACGAGAGGTTACCAATGCATGCACCACAGTTTCAAGGTCCTTAACTTCCAGGAAAGGGTGCAGCTGGCATATGTGATGTACTGTATCCCATTAAACCTGCTCTTTAAACCTGTCCAACAGCTCTTTGAAACCTATCCAAAATCTGTAATGGATTCACAGTCCCACTGACATAGGAGTCACCAGTTACCACTATGAAATGGATTGTTAAAGACAAAATTATCAGGCATATAGAGTTTTCAAGTTGTTTCCAACTTCTGGTGGCCCTAAGGTGAACCTATCATGATGGTTTCCTAGCAAGATTTGTTCAGAAGGAGTTTGCCATTGTCATCTTCTGAGGCTGAGAGAGTACGACATGCCCATGGTCCCTTAGTGGTTTACATGGCTGAGCTGAAATTCAAACCCTGGCCTCCAGAGTCATAGTACAACACTCAAACCACTACATCAGGCTAGCTCTCTATTCTAGATTCTATACCTATAAAATAAGTATGGGAATTTTGTGGCCACATAACACCCCCCCCCCAATCTAGTAAAATAAAGGGATAATTGCTAATCCTGGAAAGCAGCAGAAGTGGTGATGATCCTTATAATCAAGGGTCAGTGCCTCCCAAATCTTTTTCAAACTTTTGAAAATGTGATTTCTTTAAAAATTAAAAATTGAATAGGACTGGACTTCCAGACACCTCCAGTTTTAGCTTGCTTTGTTCCCTACCCTAGCACCACCAAAACCATTTTTTGGAAGGCAATGTGATCCTGTGGATAGGATACCACAGGTGGAGTTTGTCTGCCCTTTATATAGATGGATTGGTTGAAGAAGAATATACAGGCCATCATCAAAGATTAAATCCTGCCTTTACACTTAATAGACCAGAAGATTCATTCGTAGATTAATTGCACTCTATTAAGTGCAATGAAATTTACTCCTGGGAATCCTGAATGAGACTGCAGTTTTAAAAATCTTTCATCATGTAAACAAGTAAGTGGATAGTGATGAACCTATAGATGCTGGCTGGCATCCTGTTGGTGTTTTACACTCACGTAGGTTCCTTTATTCATCAGTTATGCTTTTATAAATATTACACAATTGATGTATTCAGTTAACAACCACAAAAATGGAATTGTGCAAGTATACTGAAGCACTGTGGTGTATTGGTTTGGGTATTGGACTACGAATCTGGGAGACCCAGGTTTAAATCCCCACTCAGCCACAGAAATCTACTCAGTGACCTTGGGCAAGTCACATTCTCTTAGCCTCAGAGGAAGACAATGGCAAACCATCTCTGAACAAATTTTGCCAAGAAAACCCTGTGATAGGTACATCTTGGGGTCACCACATGTCAGAGATGACTTGAAGTCACACAACAAGAACAAAGTTTCACATGCATTAAGTATTGTTAAATAGTGGATAACTATTCACCAGTGCCTTCAGTGAATCACTATTCACGCGGATTGCAGGAACAGCCACTGTGCATTCGCCATAGCAGAATGGGACAACAGACATGTATATTTTCAGATCCATAATTTGTTGAAAATATTGGTATTGAGTAGAAGGGTTGTGTACTACAACACTGTCTCAATATGTGAAGGTAGTTTTACATTATGGCTGCATCTGCATTGCAGAAATAATCCAGTTTGACACCGTTTTAATTGTCATGGCTCAATGCTATGGAATTCTGGTATTTGTAGCTTGTTTTGGCACCAGAGCCCTCTGGCAGAGAAAACCAAATGTCTCACAAAACTACAATTCCCAGAGCTCCATGGCATTGAGTCATTTAAGGGGGGTTGCAGACTGCCAGAAATAGTGTGAATTCAGTCCACTTTTAGGGTTAGGGTTAGAGTTAGGGAACCATGGGAACTGTATTTTATTGTGGCATCAGAGTTGTCTGACAGAGAAGGCTCAATGTCTCAGAAAAATAACAGTTCCCATGATTCCCTAGCACTAACCCTAACCCTAAAAGTGGACTGAATTCACACTATTTCTGGCAGTCTGCAACCCCCCTAAGTCAGTTGAGTCAGTTAAAGTGATGTCAAACTTTATTATTTCTGCAGTGTGGATGCAGCCAATGTAAGCATGCTTCAGGATCTTGGCCATATCAAATTTTATATATAAGAGGTTATTCCAACTCCCGATAATCTTACATCTTTCACCTCTGCTATATCCTTTGGTGGATGTGGTGACCAGGACTTACATATATGTGTGACACCAATATGTTTCTATTCAATGTGTGAAACTTCTTTTTTAAACCCCGGGAACAAAAATGTGAGCTGTGTGGTTTTATTGAAATGACTGCAGTTTATGTATTGAAGACAAGAACATTGCTGGTTACCAGTCATAATGATTATTTACTATTTAGAAACATAAGATCAAAGAATTGGAAGGGGCCACAGGGGCCATATAATCCAACCACCTGCCATGCATAATACACAGCTAAATTGCTCCCAAAAGATGTTCATCCAGCTTCTGTTTAAAGACTTCCAAAGAAGAAGAGACCTTCTCCTTTCTAAGACAGTCTATTTCACTAATGAACACCTCTAGCCATTAAGAGAATCTTGTTAACCATAGAATCATAGAGATGGAAGAGGACCCCCCCCCCAGGCAATCCAGTCCAGCACCATTCTGATATGCAGGAATATACAACCAAAGCACTCCCAACAGATGACCATACAACCTCTGATTAAGACCTTCCAAAGAAATAGACCACACCACACTCTGAGGCAGCAGCATATTACATTGTCAAATAGATCTTACCATCAGGAAGTTCTTTCTAATGTTTGGGTGGAATCTCTTTTACTGAAATTTGAATCTATTGCCCCATTCCCTAGTCGAGCAGCAGAAAACAAGCTTGCTCCATCCTCAATATGACATCCTTTCAAATACTTAAACATGGCTATCATGTCACCTCTTAATCTCCTCTTCTTCAGGCTAAACACACCCAGTTCATGGTTTCCAGACCTTTTGTCATTGTGGTCACCCTCTCCTGGACATGCTCCAGCTTGTCAATATTCTTCTTGAATTGTGCTACCAAGAATTGGAGACATTTTTCAGGTGAGGTCTGACCAAAGCAGAATAGAGTGGCACGATTCCTTCCTTCAATCTACATTATTTGATGCAACCTAGGATCATATTGACAGCCAGCATGGTGTATTGCTTTGAGTGTTGGACTATGACTCTGGAGACCAGAGTTTGAATACCAGTTCAGCTATGAAACCCACTGGGTGACCTTGGGAAAGTCACACTCTCTTAACTTCAGAGGATGGCAATGGCAAATCCCCTCTGAAGAAACAAGCCAAGAAAACCCCATGATAGTGTCACCATAAGTTGGGAATGACTAGAAGCCTCACAACAACAACAAGGGATCATATTGGCTTTTTAGCTGCCAGATCACACTGTTGGCTTATGTTCAGCTTGTGGTCTATTAAGACTTCTAGATTTCTTTCACATGTATTGTGGTCAAGTCAGGTGTCACTCATTCTTTAACATTTAATTTTTACTGCCAAAGATATTACATTTCTCTGTGTTGATATTAATTTTGTTAGTTTTGGCCCAGCATTTTAATCTGTTAAAATATTTTTGAATTCTGAATCTGTAATATTTAGGTGGAATCTCTGTATTTGTAATGTGACATGTTCTAGTCTGGAGGGGTAGAAAATGAGCTCATTCTAATAAGTGTGGCAGATACCGGTACCTAGTCTTGGAGTAATTGAGTGCAGAAACTTGGGGCCTCGGCAGACGGCTAATTGCGCCGTCTCCGAGGCCCGGAAGAGGAGGAGCCGCCGCCGCACGTTCAGTGGCTCTTCCTCTTCCTGAGGGCGCACCCGGAAGCGCCGGCCGTCCGCACAGCCGGCGACTGCGGGTTGCCCTCACGCCGCGGCAGCCGAACGCGCCGCGGCGTTTGAGCCGCCAAAAGTGCGCCCGCCGCTGTTAGGGTGCACTTTCGGGAGAATCTAAAAGGATCACCATTTTGGCGGTCCTTTTAGATTCGCCGCAGGGGCGCTGCCGTGCGGAGCCTCCGCTCCGCCGGCGCCCTGACACGCGGCGGCTCGGAAGCAGTCGTCTGCTTCCCCCCTTGGTCTGAATTCATCAATACAATTTTTATGAATCAAAGGCAACTAAATTTGTATTAATATCT
Organism: Phrynosoma blainvillii; assembly: GCA_026167975.1. Classification (NCBI taxonomy): domain Eukaryota; kingdom Metazoa; phylum Chordata; class Lepidosauria; order Squamata; family Phrynosomatidae; genus Phrynosoma; species Phrynosoma blainvillii. The sequence goes on from JANUYF010000004.1 coordinate 11,163,201, forward strand.
ATTTTGAAGAGATTCAAGCAATGCTGGAGAGCCACTGTGGTGGTCTCTGGGTGAATTTTTGGAATAATAATAAAAATAAAAATGATAATACTATTTTTTTTATTTCTTACTCACCTCCCCTGAAGGCTCAAGCTGGGATACACCACAGATTAAAACACATACAATCATTTGAACATTATAAAACCATGTTGAAACATTGTAAAACACATAAACATAAGACACATTGAAATAATCCAACATAAATTATAGTATCATAATTTAAATTTTACATTTTAAAATCAGATGAGAAGGTCTGTAGGGAGAGATTGAGACTGAATCCAGACAAAATGGAGGTACTTACAGTAGTGGCCCCGAAACCAGGTGTTGGGATGCAACCTTCAATCCTGGATGGGGTCACACTCTCCTCTAAGGACTGTGTTTGCAGTCTGAGTGCTCCTGGATCTGTCACTTCAGATGACAAATCAGGTAAATGTGACAGTCAGGATTGCCTGTTATCAGCTTCAGTTGATATGCCAGCTGTCTCCTTTCCTGGAAGTTAGGGACCTTGAAACTGTGGTGCATGCACTGGTAACCTCTCATCTTGATTTCTGTAATATGCTCTACATGGGGCTACCCTTGTACTTGGTCTGGAAACTTCACCTAGTACAGAATATGGCAGCCAGGTTGGTCTCAAGAACAAGAAGAAGAGACCACATAACACTGATCTTAAGATCACTTCACTGGCTGCCCATTAGTTTCTGGGCCCAGTATAAGGTGTTGGTTATCACCTTTAAAGCCCTAAATGGCTTGGGTCCAACCCATCTTCAGGACCACCTCCTCTTGTATAATCCACCCCATGCACTCAGGTCTTCTGGGAGGAATCTGCTGCAGCCTGTAAAAACTACACTGTCTGCAAGTGTCCAGAGGATCTTTTTGGCAACCACTCCCAGATTATGGGATGTCCTGCCGGATGTGATCCATCATATTACCACCTTAAACAGTTTTAAAATGGCTGTTAAGACAGATCTCTTTCAGCAGGCCTTTCCTGAACAGACATCCTGGCCATCAAAAGACAGCCATTCTGCATATCCCTGATTCGGTTGTAGTTATTGTTATTTGTTTATTTGCTTTATTATTTTAACTGTGTTTTGAATTGTGACTGTTTAATAGTATTTTTTTTTGGGGGGGGGGGTAGGATTGTGGGATATGAATGTATATTTTAATGTTGTAAGCTGCCCTGCTTGCATTATGCAGAGGGGCGGGATAAAAATAAATTTTATTATTATTATCATTATTTTAATACTCTTTTAAATTCAGAAAACAAATTCAGCTGTTGAATCTTTCTGGTAGGTCGTTCCAAAGTCTAGGCATGGCTGGAAAAAAGGCCTCTAGTTTTGACCCATTGAAGTAAATGTCTTCCAGAGGATCTGAATGTATGTGGTGGATTATATTGAAAGAGTCACTCAATCCTGTAGGTAACCTGGACCCAAACCATGTAGAACGTTAAAGGTAATAGCCAATACTTAGGGCCTTTACAGACTGCCAGAAATAGTGCAAATTGAGGCCACTTTAACTGTCCTAGCTCAGTGCTAAGGAATCATGGGAACTATAGTTTATTGTTGCACCAGAGCTCTCTGGCAGAGAAGGTTCAATGTCCCAGAAAAAAAATACAATTCCCATGATTCCCTAGCACAGAGCCAGGACAGTTAAAGTGGCCTCAATTTGCACTATTTCTGACAGTCTGCAAAGGCTGTTACTTTTTCTGGAAACCCCTTTGGAGTTATTTTAATATTGGTATGACTTGACTTGACTCTGATAAATATCCCTCTTTAACAATTGAGTTACTACATAGTCTTGAGGTAGGGAAACCTACATGTCCTGTTTCTGTCCTTCCTTTGAAAAATGGAGAAAATAATGAACTCCATTAATAATGAATAAAATCACAGGTCATTTGGGGGAAAGGAGTTGAGAAATAAATATAGGAAGCAAAATTCCTTTCAGTTACTCCAGGACAAAGAAAGCCATATACTTAATTAGATTTTATTTAAATTCACATCTTTTGTCATCATTGTGCTGTCATCTGGGTTGGCATTTCCTTTACATTCTATTCATAAGACATTGGGCCCCAAGCAAAAATGAATGTGTAATGATAGATTTCTCTGAATATATATATTTTTTTCTTTCTGAAGCAAGAAGCAACCTACCAGTGCTCAAATGGATATGTTCTCATTCTCTCTCTCTCTCTCTCTCTCTCTCTCTAGTCTTGTTCATGTGTGTACGGAGTTGGGGAGAATTTTGCATAAAACCTGGGAGGCACAGCAGAATTTTAATAGCTTATTAATTCACAGAGTTTGGACACATAATTGCTAACATTTTGGCTTCTGTTAATGACATTATTTGGCATTTAAGGTATTCTAAGAAATGAACATCTGGTGTTAAGGACTTTTCAAAACACACAAAAAGCACACTGAAAGAACAACAATTTGTCATTGGCAGATGTCTCCCCAAACAGGGAAGAAAGGACAAGATCCTCAGCAACCATACCAGCTGGATTAATCCCTCAGCAATGCAGACCCTGATTTTCATTCAACCTGAATAGCATATTGACTGTTAACAATAGGTCGCTTTGTGAACAGTCTTTTCATATTTTGCAGCATTTGGCAATGAATAGTCGTATACACAAACTCCTGACTTCTTCCCTTTTTGCAGCTTGTTTCAAATGCTAAAGCATTATGTTGATTGTTGTAACCACTTTTATTTTTATGAAGATATTGGCCAGAATCCTGTAGGTCTACTATGCTATTTTAAAAATAGTTGTGTGAGCAGTCACTTCTTCTCAGAGGTTATGTAAGTATAGTCTTTAGTATAGCCTCTCATTCTACAAGCCTGTGCATGATGTTTATTGGCATATTTGATTTTTGGAGTGCAGAGGTAATCAACCAGTTGTCAAAAGGCGTGTTCAAGCCATATTGCCTGTTGTTGTCATGTATCACTTGCAGGAGGTCTCCTCAGAAGAGGAAGGGAAAGAGGAGAAGCAAGAGAACAGACTCCAGTTGAAGCTGCAGCAGGTGTCAGATGTTGAGCCTCTTCACCACTTAGGAAATAGCAGACAGTACCAACTGCAAAAGGTCAGGGAAAAGTCTCAGCCCAAATGAGGCTAGCTGTCTTGACTTACGCAGTCTGCCAGAAATAGTGCAAATTGAGTCCACTTTAAGGGTTAGAGTTAGGGTTAGGGAATCATGGGAACTGTAGTTTATTGTGGCACCAGAGCTCTCTGACAGAGAAGGCTCAATGTCTCAGAAAAAAAAAAAAAAAAACAATTCCCATGACTCCCTAGCACTAACCCTAACCCTTAAAGTGGACTCAATTTGGAACAGTAGTTTAACATTGGGCTGGACACCAGGGTTCAAATCCCTACTCAGGGCCTCGGCAGACGGCTAATAGAGCCGTCTCCGAGACCCGGAAGAGGAGGGGCAGCCGCACGCGCGGCGTCCCTTCCTCTTCCTGAGGTTGTCCTGGGAGCTGCCGGCCTTCCGCACGGCCGGCGCTTCTGGGGCAACCTCCCGCCGCAGCGACCGGACGCGCTGCGGCGGAAGAGTCAGGGAAAGTGCGCCCGCCGCTTTTAGGGCGCACTTTTCCTGACATCTAAAAGGAGCACCAATTTAGAGCTCCTTTTAGGGATGCCGCAGGAGCGCCGCGGTGAGGAGGCTCCGCTCCGCCGGCGCTCCGTCCGGCAGCGTCCCGGAAGCAATCGTCTGCTTCCCCCTTTAGTCATGGAAACCTACTGGGTGACCTTCAGCAACTCACATTCTCTCAGGGCCTTTGCAGACTGCCAGAAAAAGTGCAAATTGAGTCCACTTTAAGGGTTAGGGTTAGTGCTAGGGAATCATGGGAATTGTTGTTTTTCTGAGACATTGAGCTTTCTCTGTCAGAGAGCTCTGGTGCCACAATAAAATACAGTCCTCATGATTCCCTAACCCTAACCCTAACCCTTAAAGTGAACTCAATTTGCACTATTTCTAGCAGTCTGCAAAGGCCCTCAATCTCAGAAAAAAACATGATAGGTTCATCTTAGGGTTGCCATAAGTCAAAAATGAGTTTAAGACACACAGGAAGAAAATCAATTGGCACAAGCAAGGCCATTCCACTGTTATTGCAAAGAAGTGTCCAAACTTTTGTATTATTTTGATTGATATTCCTTGGTTTTTCAGTTTCTGGATTTCAGTTTGTTCTTTGGGATAATCTCCTTATTTACTCGCTGGCTGGTGGTGTGAGACTATGGGGGGAAGCAGACAGGCGGCATGGGGCCACCCGGGAAGCTGTGGATCGGGGCCGAGGTATCCGCACACCTCGGCCCCGCGGCACAGCTTCGCCGCCCCTGGAAGGAGCGCTAAAATAGCGCTCCTTCCACAAATCGCCAAAGGTGCACCGCAAAAGGCTGCCGTTGCACCTTCGGCGACTTTTCCGCTGCAGTGCATGCGGATGCTGCAGCGGAAAGGCATTGTCGGAGTGTTGGACGTGCGGAGGGCCGGCTGTTCTGATGACATCTTCCGGAAGGGGTTGGGGCGCCCAGCGTGTGGCTACCCCTCCCCTTCCTTGCCCTGAAGACGGCGCTTTATGCCGACTGCTTAGCCCCTTTGTGTTCTATTCTTGCCAGCTTTGTATAGGACCCTATACTGGCTTGGTTTCTCCTCTTGTTTCTTTGTACTGCAGATGCACTCACTAAGGTGCTTGCTGTCCTTAAACCAGACAATGGGGATCTAGATGAAGTGACATATATTTATGCTATGCTAAAAGTATAGGACCCTAGCTTCTTTAGTGCTGAATATTTAAAGGGAAATGACCAGGAGTAACTTCCAAGAAAGTTTATTCTCCCATACTCATTTTAAAAGGCACTAGGCCTTACAATTGAAGTCTTGAACGCAATTCCTGAAATATAAGGGAGTATCTAAATGTTCAAGCTGCCATTGCAACCCTTGCTGTTGTTATTTGCCAGTAGCCTGGCTTCAAATTCTGATGACCCTATGAACAGAAGAGTTCCAAGAGTGTTGGTCTGCAACAAACCTGCTCAGGTTTTGCAAACTCAAACCCATGGCTTCCTTTGATTCAATCCATAGTGGATTACAATGTGGTTTATCTCTTTTCCTATTACCTCCCACGTCACCAAGCATTATCACCTTAAGCCATGTCATCTTATGAGATGTCCAAAGTATGATAGCCTCAGTTTAATCATTTTAGCTTTCTAGGGAAAGTTTCCAATACTTAGGGGGGAAGCAGACGAGGGCGTCCAGGACGCCCTGGGCCGGCGCGCCGCGGGGCCGCAGCCTCCGCACCTCGGTGCACCGGCGGCATCCCTGGAAGGAGCGCTAAATCAGCGCTCCTTCCTCAAGACAGCGAAAGTGTGCCCTAAAAGCGGCGGGCGCACTTTTGCCGTCTTTTCCACCGCGGCGCGTCCGGTCGCTGCGGTGTGAGGTCATCCCCGGTGTGAGGTCGGCCGGCGACTCCGAGGGCGACCTCAGGGAGAGGAAGGGGCGCCGCTCGTGCGGCTGCCCCTCCTCTTCCAAGCCTCCAAGATGACTCTATTAGTCGTCTGCCGAGGCCCTTAGACATCTTCTAAATTTCTAGTGTATACCTTCAATTCTTATTAACAGCTGGCCCATTACGGAAAACCTTCATGTTGAAATCTTCATCATCTGTGGTTATCAGTGTTTTCTTAATGTTCAACTTGCAATTACTTCCTTAACTTTATTCAATAGTCATTTTAAGCCTTTGCTTTTTTATGCTAGTTGTGTGGTGCCATCTGCATATTTTAAACTGTTGATGTTCCTTCTTCCAGTTGTCATACCCCCATTCTCTAAATCTAAAACAGCATTGCATTCTAATAATGAACTTGTTATCATAATATAGATCCTTCTATATGAAAATGCTGCTATCCATCCACAAGAGAGAGTTCTGAGCAGTTTGGTTCTGGATTACTCTGTAACTTTTAAACAAACCAACAGAAAAGAAACTACAAATCTCAAAAAGTATATTTCAATGCACTCATATAAATATCTATATAAATCAAGGGTGGACAAAGGGTGCCTCTAAAGAGGTTGTTGTACTTCAACTCCCAGCATCTTGAATTTTTTAAAAATTGAGGAATGTGAGGAGCTGCAGTCCAATAGCAACTGGGGGCCTGCACAATTTCTATCCCTGTTTTCAATTAATATTAATTATCCACATGTAAATTTAAACATATACCAAGAACAAACAAGGAATGTGTCACAGATTTTGGAGAAATGCAAAAGCCAGTATTTGATTTTTTTTATTTCTAAAACAAAACACAAGTTTTGATAATTACATTACATTACATTTATTTATTCATTTATTATCTTGCCTTTCTCCTGGCATGAGATGCAAGGATGCCTGCATCAAGTTAAAAACAAAATACAGCTTTTTGTTACAAAAGTTTTTAAAAAAAAAAAAAAAATATGAAGTACACTGTTCCAATTAAAACTGTTCTCTTAAAAATACTAAATTACAACAGCTCAAAACACATTAAAACATAGTAAAAAGATAAAAGCATGACACACCTCATTAAATGACCCATCTGCCACATCAACTTAAGAACCAAAGGCTTGCTAAAATTAAAACATCTTTGCCTGGTGATGGAAAAGGAACAGGAAGAGGAACAACTCATCATCCACAAATACCAGGTAATGTAACACATTAATTGTCAATGTTATTTTTAAAATATTTTCTGTAAATAATTCAGTAAAATTGTCCAACCCCCATGTCTTCAAAGCAATGTGTCTGCATTAATGAGCAAATGGTACTTTTATGCAGAAAACCTAACATTCACCTAAGGTTCATTAAAAAGATTAATGACAACTTTGCCCCCTTGTTACTCAAAATGTGAATGAGTGGCATCATTACTAGTAAGACCATTCTTTGTTGTTGTTGTTGTTGTTAGCTGCCCTTAAGTTGATCTCAACTCATGTTGAACCTATGGATAAGACATCTCCAAGACCCTCTGTCCACTGTTCTGCCTAATTCCTGAAACCCCTTAATACCCGTGATCTCGTGAATAGAGTCCATCCATTTAGCATGGGGCCTTCCTCTCTTCCTACTTCCCTCCACCTTTCCCAGCATTATTGTTTTTATCAAAGAGTCCTCCCTTCTCACGATGTGTCCAAAGTACAACAGCTTTAGTTTTGTCATCTTGGCTTCCAGGGAGGTTTCCGCCTTGATCTGCATGCTATTTGCCTTTCTAAGGGGCTAAGCAGACGGTGCAAAGTGCCATCTTCAGAGCAAGGAAGGGGAGCGGCAGCTGATATGCCGCCCCAACCCCTTCCCGAAGACGTCATCAGAGCAGCCGGCCCTCCGCACGGCCAGCGCTCCGACGATGCCTTTCCGCTGCAGCGTCCTCACGTGCTGCAGCGGAAAAGCCACCGAAGGTGTGCCGGCAGCCTTTTGCGGCACACCTTTGGCGATTTGTGGAAGGACTGCTATTTTAGTGCTCCTTCCAGGGGCAGCGAAGCTGCACCACAGGGCCGAGGTGTGCGGATACCTCGGCCCCGATCCGCAGCTTGCTGGGGCAGCCCCGTGCCACCCATCTGCTTCCCCTGTAAGGTGTCTGCTATTTGTCTTGTTATCTTTCTTATGCCCTTGGCTAATCTTGCAAATGTGATATCCCTTTATCTCTCTCCTTCATTTCCTTTCTGTTAATGCTCTGATCCTGCCTGTGTCTCACTTGGGGTGTCTCATTATAGGGTTTTCTAGGTGATGGGGTTACACAAGGAGGGCCACCTACACCTCCCTGTGCGCAGTGTCCACCAATGTTAGCTATGGCATCACAATTCACTTTGTTTGTCTCCCTATATTATTCCTCCCGTCATTGTTTGCTTGCTTTCCTACCCATCCCTTTATGCCTCCCTGGGTTTCTCTCCTTCCCTTCCCTTGTGTCCGCCTTCCTTTAGTCCATCCCCATCCCCAACCCCTCCCTTCTTTAGTTCCTTCACTTCTTTCTCCATGGGTGGGGGAGGGCAGAGATGGCTGGTCACCTTCTTCCTTCCTCCACTTGCCTGCCTGGTCCGCTTTGTCCTCCTGCTCAGCTGAGGTGGTCGAATCTGGGTTCAGATGGTGCTTTTGCCCAATCCCCTTGCTTCTCTGGTGGTCCTCTTTGTCCTCCTGCTCTTTAAATCCAATGGGTCCTGAATGCTGCTTAAATACCCTAAAGCCACCAGATCCCATCTGATCTGGGAAACTAAGGAGGGTCATCCCTGACTAGTATATGGATGGGAGACTGGCAATGAATATCAGGTTCTGTAGGCTATATTTCAGAGGAAGGACAGAACTAGCAAACCACCTCTAAGTATTCTTTGCATAAGAAAACCCGATGAAATTCATGGGTTGCCATAAGTCAACAGGCAATTTGAAGGCACACACATGCACACAGAGTTAAGTCCTGATCCACCTATTTCTTCTAGAAGTGCTGATCAGGTCATTGTGAATAAGAATTTGGAGAGTTCAGACTTGTCCATCTGGATTTAATGGCTATGGCCACATGGCTACAGATGGCCCATCTTTTTATTTGCAGAATCTATTGTGCAGTAAAGTTTTTGCCCAAAAGGTGATTTTTTTTCCCCCAAGCAGGATTTGACTTCCAGAGTCTTCTATAGACATCTTATGCCATGGTGTCGGCATCAATGGATCTATCATGCTTAAAAAAAACACTGGTGAGAAGGCCCAGGCTATGATTACCTAATTAACATATGCAAATGGCTGTAACTTGCATAAACAGGGATCCTGGGGGAATTTCTATTAGAAGGATGAACTGCATTGAGGGTGACAGCCTTTTTAGTGTCATTAGGGTAAATGAGGTGGTAATGGGCTGTGCAGATGATGGTAAAGTCAATAATTTATTTCACACTTCTCACTGGGGTGGCTTTTACAAACAGCCAGGAATCTTAATTGAAATGTAAATGCATGATAAATTAGAAAGGATGCCTTGTGAAAAGTGAAATAGGGAAAGTGTAAGAGCAGGAGAATTTCAAGAAGGATTTAAAGATGACAGGGGACAAGTGGAGAAATTACTGACTCTTAAGCATTATGAAAGGAAAAGTACTTGTTCCTGTTTGGTGAATTTTTAGGTGACTTTTAAGACCACCATGAAAATGATAGAAGGAAAAGCCATCATATATCCCATGCTTCTTGGATTCTGGTTTAATTCTAAAAGTTTAGAAGTGGGTCAAGTCTAATTTCCCACAGGTTCAGTTCCTATGTTTGTTATTTCATCCAGTTCTTGATTAGCAACATCTGCTGTGGTGTTAAACTAAGGGGCTATGCAGATGGGCAGGAAAAGGTGACCTGAAGTTGCCTTTTCCCTAAGCTGCAGCAACCACACTGCCTGCCCTGAGGTTGCCTTAAATGGGGATGGAGCAACCACACTGGGGGGAGTCAATGCAGCTTTTCCGAGGCTGTATTGAAGCCCTAGCAACCGCATCACCAGCCCCAAGGACGCTGCAAAGGGAGATGAAGCAACCACATGGGCCAGCAGCAGCTGCTTTAATATTTTTTGTTCTCAAATGAATTTTTTGTTCTCAGCATGTGCAGGTGCGCAGGAACATCTCTTCATATCTGCACATCTGTGCAGGAAAACATCCCTGTACATCTGCACAGAACGTGGTATAGGGTGGTATACAGGATCTGTCATACACCCACATATCATGCAAGGATTCTCTGACATCCGCTTCCCCCCAAGGAGTGGGTGCCATAGAGAGGTGCCACTGTCAGATTGTGCCACCCTTGGGGTGAAGGAACGAGTTTGTCAACTGAAAAGACACTCCATCATCCTCCACAAAACATATCCCACACAGATCAGGGGGAGGGGAGAGGTACATGCAATGGAGGTTTGTGTGGACAGACTTGATACATGTAGCTGGTGGTCATGCAAGGGACATGGTCAACAGGGCACATGGACAAACATTACTCCAGAAGCCCCCCCCCCCCAATTATGCCAGGAAATGGTGTACAGGTCTTATGCACACCTGCACAGAAGAGGTCACAAAAGCCTCTTTCATGCCAACTGCTGTGCATGCTGACAGCAAGCGTACATCCAACAGAATGCATTTATTGTCATAACAGAGGACAGTTGCTAGGGTGCATGTGGAGGGTTACAATTAGGGTTAGGGTTCTAATATTCAAGCACACCTGCGACAGTGCATCCACACCTGGAGGCATAGGGTGCTTTAAATTAAAGCTTGCATCATAGGGTGCATGCTCTGGATCGCCAAGTCAATTTCCGCTGCACATGAGACAGTGCATTTATACAGCCGTTTTCTGGTGCACACATACATATATGCGAAGGTGTGCATCTTCACCGAAGGAGCAGAAAAAAGTGTCTCCCCTTTGGAGCAGCTTTTCCCAGCATAACAACGGCTTTCCAGGAGACTTTTAGGCATGCATCGTCTAAAGGCCATGCCTACAAGTCACCCTCAAAGCACCCCTTTTTGCCTGTGGTACATAGCCCCTAAGACTCTGGAGACCAGGGTTCACATCTCCATTCGACCATGGAAACTCACTGAGTGACCTTGGGCAAATCACACTCTCTCAGCCTCAGAGGAAGCAAACTTCCTTTGAACAAATCTTGGCAAGCAAAATCTGTGTCGGTTTCATCTTAGGTTGGCTACAAGTCAGAAATGGCTTGAAGGCACACAACAAGAACACATGCCTTGATAAAACAAACACGCAAAGCAGTCCTTATAATATTATGTATATAAATGTGTGAAGACTGTGTTTGTGTGATATTTTAGCAATGTGCCGATACACTTTGGTGTGTAGAAATATTGCATAAAAGAATCTGGATACAGCCATGTATTATGTATAAATTTGCTAACCCATGAAAATTTCAGATGTGTTCATTCATAAGTCAATTCCATCTCTTTTTCTTACAATTCTCTCTCTCTCTCTCTGTAATATATATATATATATATATATATATATATATAATATGCATAAACACTGTTTTTTTTTTAATAAAAAGTAATCTCTAAAATCTCTTTTAAAAAATCTTAAAACCCCTCTCTCACAGATGTGCATTTTTAAATGTGTTTTCTTTCAAAATCTGTTATGCCTTTTTGAGCCAAGCACTGAAGAGGAACATCAGGAAAATGATAAAGCCAGCCTACCTAATATACATCAATTCATCTGTGTGTCCCATAGTATTTAATAGGACTTATTGCTGGGTTTGTAACATGTATTATGATCTTGAGTTATGGTATTAATGCAGGAAAGTAGTAATGGCTGATAAGTTGTATGACAGTAGGCCAGTTATTCCAGTCCACGTCCAGTTCAAGGAGCTTTCCAAGGGATAAATTTAATTTGGGGAAAGAGCTCAACAACTTGCATAGATCTTTTAAAATTTAAAGTAAGACTTGGAATGGATTCAGTGTTTCACACCAGTTGTCATTGCCAAAAGGAGGACAAGATCAGAGGAGGACAAGAGTTTCATTCAGCTGGGGGAGATTCAATTGTCAATTGTTTCAATTGTTATTAAAACATCAATAAGTTACCAAAATCCGCAAATATCTTCACAGACATGATGGAAAGATAAAATGGATGTGAATGCTCCCCCTCCCCCAGCATCAAATGTACAAGAAAGGATGGATGGAAAATCTCTCACTCTTGATCTTACCAAGTTTCTCTAAATCACTGAAATTTGCAGATCTTTTTGATGCATTTTTCTTCAATTGTGAATGTATGGTAGTTGTAATTTAAGAATTTTGTGTCAATGACTGAAGTATATTTTTCTGCTTACTGTATCCATTATATTTCTTGGAAATATCCCCTAAGTGTCATGTGTGCAAATATTTGTAGCCAGGTGTACATTTTCTCATTCTAAGTCTTGGAAAATACAAAAATGAAGACCATAAAGAGTTGCTTCTTCTGAACCACTGTGGGTAGGAAACAATAGAGGCAGCCAGTGGGATAATTAATCTAATCTAGGCATTTGGTTTTAACTAGGTCTAGTAACTTGGATAGCTCCTTTAGACGTCAAGTGAGATATCCAACATGGTGAGCCTATTGGGGTGTAGTGTTGAGTGCCTTGGAGAGAGTCTTATATCTGGACTAGATATAGTGCTCCATCACTTGCTATTGCTGGCTATTGCTATCTTTCCCTGCTTGCAGATATCCCATAGGTATATGCATACAACTCTGTTGTTGTCATTGTTATTATTTTATTTATAGTTATTTATATTTATAGATGGTTAGGATGCTGACTCTTAATGAGGCCCAGGTGCTGCGTGATGGGTAAGCTCCCATCATTAGTCCCAGCTTCTACCAACCTAGCAGTTCAAAAGCATGCAAATGCAAATAGATAAATAGGTACCACTTCTCAGTGGGAAGGTAAACAGTGTTCTGTGCAGTCATGCTGTCCACATGATCACAAAGTAGTCTCTGACATTGCTGGCTCTTTGGCTTAGTAGCAGAGATGAGCACCACCCCCTATGGTCAGACATGACTTGACGAATGTTGTCAACAGGGAATACCTTTACCTTTATCTTTATTCCCCCAAAATTGGGACTCAAAGCAGCTTGCAATTTAAAAAAAATGCAATTAAAAACATACAAAAAGTGGACATTAAAATAGAATTAAACTAGTTACATTAGGGAAATAAATCTACCACTATCCCTTCTGTTGTTGCAACAGTTCCACCAGCTGATAATTTGTTTTTAGGCACAATTCAAAGTACTGGTTATGGCCTACAAAGTCCTATACAGATTAAGTTCAGGTTATTTGAATGACCATGGGGGGTTGCAGACTGTCAAAAATAGTGTGAATTCAGTTCACTTTTAGGGTTAGGGTTAGTGCCAGGGAATCATGGGAATTGTTATTTTTCTGAGACATTGAACCTTCTTTGTCAGAGAACTCTAGTGCCACAATAAAATTCAGTTCCCATGATTCCCTAACCTTAACCCTAACCCTAAAAGTGGACTGAATTCACACTATTTTTGACAGTCTGCAACCCCCCCATATCTTCCAATATGAGCCTTCTCAGGCTGTTAAAAGTTTGACAGAGGCTCTTCTCTCAGTCCCACCACCTTCCCAGTCCCACTAGCTAGACTTAAGGGAGAAGGCCTACTGAGTAGTTTATCCCAGACTTTTGAATTCTTTTCTGATGAAGGCTTAGGATGGTTTCCTCCTTGGTGCCTTTGGGACAACAGATGAGTCCCCCCACCCCCCATTCCTAAGGGTTTTAGAAATGACTGATATTGTGCTGTTGTGCTGATCTTCATGAATCGTGATGTTTTGAATGGATTCAACTTAATGGGGTTTTAGTTTAATTTTAATTTTAATTTAATTGCATTTTCATAACTATTTATATGTTTTCATTTATGCATTTGAAAGTGTTTTAACTATGTGTGTTCTAATATTTGTAAGATGCCAGGAGTCCCGATATTGTGAAAATAAGGGTTATAGATGGATAAATAATAATAATAAATATTAATAATTTGTTTTTCTAGCAGGTCTTTCTTCAAATAGAAGCGGATTCTTAGCAAAAACAAAACATTGAAATCAAATTCTGCAGTCTAGAACAAATCCAAAGGATGTTATGTTTGTATAAATGAAGCTTATAATTGCTTTTCCCTACTTTTGCATATATTGCCCCCACAAACCAATTTTCAGTGAGTTTTTCAGCTGTCTCTGAACCACAAGCATCATCTACAAACAGCAGGAAAGGTTATTTCAATCTATATATTATTTCAAAAGCACCAAAGTGTGTTCACAGTGATCAGAACTTATTATCACTAGAAGATCTATTGGGGACCGCTGAGATGGTTACAGGTTTTAGTTACTGCGCTCCAGTTTTGACTTACAGTTGTGGAAGAAGTGATAACTACAAGCAAAAAAGAAACTACAAATGAGCGATCAGTCTTGATACAAATAATCACGTGAACATCGCTCACTTCCCAACTTTCATTTGTCCCTTATGTGTGTGCTTGTCCATCAATGTATTTCAAACCCATGAATTTCATAGGGTTTTCTCAGGCAAGGAATACTTAGATGCAGCTTTGCCAGTTCCTTCCTCTTCAATTTAGCCTACAACATCTGGTATTTGGTGCTGTTTCCCATCCATGTACTAACCAGGGCTGACCCTGCATAGCCTCCAAGACCAGACATGATCTGGTACCCTGAGGGTACTCATGCTTTATTGTCTTAGGTCCCATCAATTTTACCTGTGAACAATGTTCTTCATAAAAGCCTTCCATATATGCTACTTCTGGATGGATAAAAATAGAAACTGGCTTAATAGGTAATAGCTATTCTTTGACAATGTTCTGTTTGTTGTTGTGGAATATAAGAACATAGGAAGTTGTGTTATACTGAATCAAACAATCTGAGTCAGACTGTTTTATGCTGAATCAGACAATAGTGTGATCTGGGATTCCATGCAGCCCATGGCCCACACTTTTCTCATCCCAGCTCTAGGTAGATTTGGTGGCAACCATGGTGATTCAAGGAACTGTGCAAAACTGGTTGGTGCCACTGAATCACAGTTCAGGGAATACTGTGGGGGGGTGTTAGGGGGAAAGGATACAAAACTATGGCTTATCTCTGATAGAAGGCAGAGAGGGGAAAGATTGCAGAGAGATAGAGAAAAGATGGCATAGAGATAGGAAAAAATTGTATTAGACATAGGGCAGTCAGCTGCAGTGGCCTCCCACACTGGGGTGTCACCCGATGTGGGAGATGGGGTGTCAGGGGCAGGGCTTTGGGGGCAGAGCCAAAAAAGGCCCCTCCTGCTCTGCCCCACATAGCTTTACTTTGGAGTAAAGCCGCACATGACAGGCACCAGCCCCTTCCCTACCTTGGGAGGCTTGGAAGCTTAGCCTCACAGGCCAAGGATGAGGGCACATGGCAGGGAGGTGGGGGCACTCACTGGGTGTCACTCCCATTTGGGGGTGTCACTGGCCTGCACCCCCACCCCCGTGATGCTACTGGCCAGGTGGAGAGAAGAAGTTTATGAGTTTTTGGTGAGCTGTGAATTATTAAATATACCAGGGTTTAACATGTGATCTGTGTTTTAATAAACTTATTGTTTAATCTTTTTGACAACTTTGTCTGGCTGTCCCTATTAAGTTTTGATAGAGAATCTGGTCACATGTACCACACTGACTCCACTGAACAACATATCCACTGGTCCATATAGGTATAATCTTGAGGCCCAAGAATTACATCCTGGGAATGATCTTGAGGGACAAAGAACAAGGGTAGTGACAGGAGCCCAGTGGGTTAGCCTGCAGAAGGGATCCATCACAACCATAAATGTCTTATGGCAAATGTGTGACTACCTGGATCTTCATCTCTCTATAGCAGGTTTAGGGAAAGTGTGGCCTGCAGGACACAGAGAGTCACTCAGAGACATTTTCTCACCCCAGAATCCCTCTGAGTCCATTTGTTTATTTTAAAAAAAATCAATTTTCTTTGTTCCAAATGTCATCTAGGAGATGTGGGAAGCATTTTCACCATCTGAGTGGGGCTGAGGCATTTTGTGCCCACAGGAGACCTATTTTCTAATAGGAAGTGATTGAGAAATTCTGGGTTGGACAGTGTAGCTCCCTAACTCCCCACAGTTGTCCACACCATCTTAGGGAAACGGGTCTTCATCAAGAGATATATGGTCCAAGTTACATCCTACAGTCTTCGAATCCCTGCAGGCACCATCATTTCACAACTTATGTTATAAGACTCTGCTGTAACAGGGACCTCAGTAAATCTGACATTTGGGTTTAGAGCAGAGGAAGAAAGCAGAGCTTGTGTTTTAAAGGTTACTCACCAGTCCTTAAGAACAAAATCTAATGTCTCACCAACATGCAGAGTAAGGAAGGCAGCATAATTTTAATATAAGGAATAGACAGGGCATGTTGTTGAGACTGATACAGATAGACAATTTCATGTCTCTTAACATCTGTGTTGATCCTACTGAACACAGATTGGAAGAGATACTTCCTTCAGCCTTAAGGGACTTGGCTACTTTGCATGTGGGAAATGCAACTGGGATGATTCCCCAGTAACATTAAAGTTGGTGACAATTAATTTTGGCCTAGTTAGCTTGTTATCTATAGGCCCCTTCAATATTTTGTTCTCTCCTGTGAGTAAAACTGAGTGGAGGGATAGTAATGTTCCATATACCAGCTCCTTCTCCACCAGAACACTGTGCTCCCATGCTGTCCATGTTTTGGGAAGGATGTGACTTCGTTCACTGGTGCAGCTAGTGAGTGTGTCCCTTCCAATACTGTAACTCTATAGCTCTATGGTTATATCCATATATATTTTCAATTAACAATTATAACAGATTGAAACCACTTTATAATGATCAAGCCTTTGTGCTATGGAATCCTGGGATTTGTACTTTGGTTGAAATACTTACAATTCTCTGTTGTAAGTTTTGCATAGAAATTTAAAAATCTTATCAAACAAATCTGAGGAGCTCATAGGATGGAGCCAAGAAACTTAAAAGGATATTAAACTTGGTATACACCTGGGCAAACCATAACCCTTGTTCGGTGTTGGAGGAGCAGGTTTTTGTAAATTCAGCAGAGTGTTTATTGCAGCAGAGTAACAACACACAGAGCATCCAAGCTTCTAGCAGTAGGCTTTATTATAGAAAAACATATGCAAAGTAAAAACTATAAAGTCCAATAAAGCATCACATCAGGTAGATGTGGCTAACGGGAACAAAACTACAAATCCTTAATGCTACATTGTGAAAAAGTTAGTCATGCTATAGCTCCAGCAAAAATAAAATAAAGAAAACTTAATCCATTCTAATGAAAGTTCAAAAGCAGACTGACTTCAATGCCTGATACACAATTTCTCAGCCCAGCCTTTCTCCACCTCTTGGGTGTTAACCTTCAGGTTAATTGGTTGTTCTGTATGTGACATATGTTAACCCAACCTCTTGTTGTTCATCTTCCATCATGTGATTTACTTTCTCATAACAACTTTTATTATTGTTCCTTTGTGTAAACAAGAACACTTTCCCATCTAGTAGTCCCCTCTTGTTTTGTCTTTTGGACACCTGGACTGAGTTATTGTGTTCGGCCTAAAATCATGTTCTCATGGAAAATTACAGATACACACATCTTTACATTTCACTATTGACTGTATATCCCATCAATACTCTGACAAACTGAACCCTGATCTCCAGAGTTACACTCCAACACTCAAACTAGTATGTATGCATACACACACACACACACACACACACATTTATCTCTCTGTCTCTCTCTCCCTGTGTGTGTATATATATATATATATATATATATATATATATGAGAGAGAAAATTGGATCATCATTTATGTGTGCTTTCAGAAACTATCCCACACACTTCCCTAAATAGTGCTCCAGGGCAGGCCATTTCCTTACAGTTCTAGGGCTTTCCTTGTTCTTGTGAGGTAATGGAATGTAGAAGAAGTGAAAAAAAAGTGGAGTAGAATGTAAAGGAGGAGGATGTCAGTTGGTGACCGTTGGAGAAGAAGCAACTGAGAAGAAGACTGAAGGCAAAGAGGGAGATAAAGGGGAGAAGAAAGATACCAGGGAGAAGAGGAAAGGAAGCAGAAGAACCAAACTGGGAGATGGGGTGGAAAACTGTGACAGATATGACTACCCAACTGAAAGTTTGAATACTCATCACCACCAGGAGTGGATCATGGTTTGGTTCCTTTTTGCATTTGTGGTGGGTTCACTGTTTTAATAATTACTTTCCTATATACAGACTGCCTAGCTTCACCTGTAACTTAACTAAAATAATGATGTAGATAGTTGTTGCAGTTGTTGTATGCCTTCAAGTCTTTTCTGACTTATGGTGACTTTAAGGTGAACCTATCATGGGGTTTTCTTGACAAGATTTGTTCAAAGAAGGTTTGCCATTGCCTTCCCCTGAGACTGAGAATTTAGACCTTTATTGTAATGGTCTAAATTCCTTTCAGCCACATCAGACTCCTAGGATTACAGTGTAGTACAGTACAGTATAGATTATAGTGGGCCTTTTAAATCTCTCATATATTTTATTCTCAGGTTTTACACCTACTTACTTGTTGAGTTGATGGGTAAGTCTTTGCTATTCCATTACAATAAAGGTCTAAATTCTACTGTTTGTTTAATATCCCACCTTTCTCCCAGCAAGGGATTCAAAAGGACATACAAAATTGTAAAACCAAGTCCATCTAAAAAGCCTATTTTACAAAAGATAAAACAAACAAACAATTAGATGATTCTATTTAAAAAGCATATGGTTAAAACAATTTAAAACACATTATTTCCAACTAGACTGAGGCTTCATTTGCACTGCAGAATTAATGCAGTTTGACTCCTCTCTAGCTGACAAGGCTCTATGCTATAGAATCCTGAGGGGTTTTTTTTGTTTGTTTGGTTGGTTGGTTGGTTGGTTGGTGGTTTTTTGTTTTTGTTTTTGTTTTAGTTTTTGAGATATTTCTTTCTCTCTCAGAAGAGTTCTGGTGCAACAACAAACTACAAATCCCAGGATTCCATAGCCTGGAGTCATAGCAGTTAAAGTCAAACTGTGACATCAATACCAGGAAAGATTCTAGAGCAGATGATTAAACAGGGCATCAGTGAACATTTAGAAAGCAATGCCATTATCATAAAAAGTCAACATGAGTTTCTGAGAAACAAGTCATGCCAGATTAATCAGATCTCCTTTTTTTTTTTTTTTTTTTTGATAAAATAACCAGCTTGGTAGACAAAGGGAATGCTGTAGATATAGCATATCTCAATTTCAGTAAGGCCTTTGACAGGGTTCCCCAACATTCTGGCAAACAAGCTAGTAAAATGTGGGCTAGACAAGGCATCTGTTATGTGGATTTGTAATTGGTTGCACAGCCAAACCCAAAGGGTGCTCAGCAATGGCTCCTCTTCATCCTGGAAAGAAGTGACTAGTGGGTTGCCACAGGGTTCTGTCCTGGGCCCAGTGCTATTCAACATCTTAATCAATGACTTGGATGAAAGAATAGAAGGCATGCTTAAAAAATTTGCAGATGACACTAACTTAGGAGGATTACCCCAGAGGACAGGATCAAAATTCAAGAAGACCTTAATAGATTAGAAAGCTGGGCCAGAGCTAACAAAATGAAATTCAACACAGAGAAATGCAAGGTACTGCACTTAGGGTGGAAAAATGAAATGCATATATATAGGATGGGGGAAAACCTGGCTTAACAAGACTTGTGAAAGGGATCTAGGAGTCCTAGTAGACCACAAGTTGAACATGGGTCAACAGTATGATGTGGTGGCTAAAAAGGCCAATGTGATTTTAGGCCTAGATGTATAGTGTCTAAATCAAGGACAGTAATAGTGCCATTCTATTCTGCTTTGGTCAGGCCTCACCTGGAATACTGCATCCAGTTCTGGGCACCACAATTCAAAAAGGATGTTGACAAATTGGAACGTGTCCAGAGGAGGGCGACCAAAATGGTGAAGGTTCTGGAAATCATGCCTTATCAGGAAAGACTTAGGGAGCTGGGCAGGTTTAGCCTGGAGAAGAGATATTTAAAGGATGATATGATAACCCTGTTTAAGTATTTGAAGGGTGTCACATTGAAGATGGAGGAAGCTTGTTTTCTGCTGTTCCAGAGACTAGAACACAGAACAATGGATGGAAACTAGGGGAAAAGAGATTCCACCTCAACATTAGGAGGAACTTCCTGACAGTGAGAGCTGTTCGGCAGTGGAACACACTCCCTCAGAAAGTGGTGGAGTCTCGTTCTGTGGAGGTCTTTAAACAGAGATTGGATGGCCATCTGTCGGGGATGCTTTGATTTTGAGTTCCTGCATGGCAGGGGGTTGGACTGGATGGCCCTTGTGGTCTCTTCCAACTCTATGATTCTAATTCAGTAATGTGGCAGCAGCCTAGAATTCACCAAATCAACTGGTTTTCCTGACATGTTCACTCATCATTCAACAATTAATGGAATCGGTTTACTTTAGTTGTGACTAATCGATAGGATTCCATTTTCAATGTAGTAGTGCTAACTATGAATTGGGCAGTCTCCAGTTCACTTCTATTCTTTGCTGAGACATCAGGGGGACCCATGGGCATATGTACCCCATGGGTCAAAGAGAAGCATAAATTGAACAGCAGACTTACACAGCATTACTTAAGAACAATATTTCACACACAACTATTTTTTTTAAATTTTATATTATACTATTCCTTTCAGTAGTTGAGAATACACACACACACACACACACACACACACACAAACACATCAGATATAACTGATATAACTGATATAACTTGGAATCCCAGTGGGGTTTGGTTCCAGGAGCCCCCATGGATACCAAAATCTGTGCATTAAATATAATGGCATAGCAAAATGATGTCCCGTATATAAAATGATAAAAATCAAGGTTTGTGTTTTGGTATTATCTTTTTTTAAAATAATAATAATAATATTTTCAAGCCATGGATAGTTGAATCCATGGAAAAGGAGGGCCAACTGTAATTTATAATATTAAAACAGAATTACAAATACAATTAACTAGTTCATATTAAAAGATCAACAGATGTTTATTTAAAAAAAAAATAAAACAGAGAAAATAACATCCTCATTAAAAGCCTGTTCCTCAACAATTATTTGTCAGATACCCACCTGAATAAAACTGATTTGGTCTGATGAGGAAGAGTAGTAGTAACTTAGCAGTAATGATAAAGAAATGAAAACTGCATCTTCTTCAAACTTGTTTGTGGGGTGGTGGGACACAGAGAGGAATGTACCATGGCAAAAAATAAATAATAACAATAAAAATAACATTTAAAAATCCCCTTTCCTCACAGGAAAGAAAGAAAAAAGCAATGGCATTAATCTTCTGGATTGGTCTTTGCAGTCTTCTCCAGCTGTGTATGGCTTCTCCTCTTTTGCCAAATTGTTCAATAGCAAAGGTGAGTGGAACAAGTTATTTCTACCTGACATTTTGCCTTTTTTCAACTATAGTGATCACTTCTAACAAACCAATGTTGTCAAACTGAAAAGCCATTCTGTGGCACAGTTCATAATTCCTCTCTGCCCCACATTTTCCCCCTTTAATGGAAGTCTTTAATTTGGAAAAACCACTAATGAGATAATAGAGGTAAGATTATGCAGTGCCCCCCCCCCCCCCCAGATATTGTTGGACAGAAACCCTATCATCACACATCCTTGGCTTTGACAACTACTTGGAGTTGTGGTTCAATAAAACCTGGTAGGCTGCATGATTACTACCCTGGTTTTTTGCCAGTATCATGAACCTCTGTGACTCTGATCAGCAAAAAGTCATTTGATATTTTAAACTAGAGGTGTGAACTGTCATAGGACCTGGGCCTAATTTTCTATCATTGGAACATTCCAAAATGCCAATCATGTCACCTCCCACAAAACCAGAGATCCCCTCCATAGCATTGCAATGAACTGACACTTCTAGAGGCTTAGAAACAGATGGTGTTAGAGGAGTTTGGAAAGGCTGAGGGCTACAGGAACACCCTAGGAGACCAAATGTGGCATCATATTCATACGTTGCCCATCCCTGTTTTAAATACATATGGGACTGAGCTAATAGTAACTGGCTAAGAGAGGTAACCTGGAGTTGAGTTAGATAGGGCCTCTACAGACAGGCCCTTTGGGCCATCCTGGAAGCAGGGATGGGGAGGGGAAGCCGCACGCCGGCCGCCTCAACCCCTCCCTAAAGACGTCCTGCACTGTGCTGGAAGGGGTGATAAAGAGTCACATGCTGGCCCTTAGGGCGCCCTTTTTGCCGGCTTTGAAAGGAGCAGCATTTTGCCGCTCCTTTTTGAGGTGGCCAAGGAAAGGATCAGGGCCCAATCATCCGGCAGCCTTGGCCTCGATCCTCCGCTTCCTGGGGTGGCCCAGCGCCGCCCATCTGCATCCCCCCATAGCTTTGTTAAAACATTGGCCTCAGCCATAATGGTTAGTTCCAACTAGGGTAAATCCACTAAAGCAACTTTTGATTTGGGAGTCTACATGCTGATGAATCCTATTGTTTTTAACTCTACTCTACTTTGGACTATCAGTAGGATTCTGGCCCTGGAGAGACCATTTGACTGCTAAAAAAAAGAAGAAGCAGAATACAAAGTAGCAATCAATAAGATAGGAAACAAAAATAAATTTGTCAATACAACAACACTGTTTTTGGTGGGTTTTCATTTATTTATTTGTTTTATATGTACAAATCTGGTCATTGCACCTCAAAAAGAATGTCATTGATTTTAAGAAAAGGTGAAGAAAATGGAGAGAAAAATACATTAAAGAGCTGGAAACTCTCCTTTGAGGAGTAAAACATTATTTCAAGCTCTTTAACTATCTATCATACACACACACACACACACCACCAATTATATTATGCAGCTGTTCTGCTGAATGGCACTGAACCGAGACAGTGAATGGAACCAAATACACAACTCATTGCACATGTGTATCCATGCATAGTATACATCCAATGAACAACATGTACAAGGTATATCCATTTACAATGGCATCACAGCTGTCTCTCCCTATCTTGAACTTTAAACTGAACGTTGTTATCCTTCATTGGATCAAAAAAATGTCCAGCCACTTCCACAGGGAAGCTTACACATATGTAAGACTCCAGACAGGATACCTGGCTTAATGCAAATTGTTACTAAGTTGTTGTTTTTAATTGCATATTTAGAGAGATTTGCGGAGTCTTATTCAGTGCTGGCTTTCTTCATTAATTTCCAGTGGTGTTTTTTGTGGTTTGTTGATTTAGGAGGAATCATTTCTACCCTCACCAAACAAGACTGCACTGAGAAGAGATCCACATCTAAGAAGAGGTGATTTCAATATGACTGAACAGAATAATACATTTCTTACAACGCTAAACCTGAACATATCTCATCATATCTGTAGAGAATGTGAACGTATCATGGCCTTTCTTACATGCTTATTAAGAGGCCATATGCTTGCTCGTTTCATTGTCTCCATCTTCATGATTGGGCTTTTTGGAAACATAATCATTTTCTTCTTTCTTCTCTTCCACTTTCAGAGGAATGCCTGGAGTGCCTATATCTGGAACTTAGCAGTGGCTGACTTTAGTGTCCTTATATTTTTATGCAGCATCTGTCTGTTTGCTTTTGTTAATAACATTTGTCAGGATCTGAGTGGTGCCTTCATCAAATTGTTCCTACTCCTGGCATACCTGTTTTTATCCATGCA
This sequence comes from Phrynosoma blainvillii, assembly GCA_026167975.1. Taxonomy (NCBI): domain Eukaryota; kingdom Metazoa; phylum Chordata; class Lepidosauria; order Squamata; family Phrynosomatidae; genus Phrynosoma; species Phrynosoma blainvillii. The sequence continues at coordinate 11,186,418 of JANUYF010000004.1, forward strand.
GTGTTTTAGCCTGCATTTCCTTGTGGCCATCACCATTGACTGGTGTTTGGTGGAACTGATCCCAAGCTGGCACAGAGGGCAGCAACCAGACTACATGCCACCTCTCATATCTGCTATTTTGTCTGCCCTTCTCTGGCCACTTTCTTGCCAGCTATTATTTCTTTTCCATCTAGATATTGACAAACAAACAATTGTCATCATGTCATTGATGATTTTTGTCCCACTTATGATAATCTCAACTCAGACCCTGATAATCAAGATTTGGTGTAACTTACGCCAGGAAAGCAAACTCCATGCAGAGGTTTTACTGGGAACACTTTTTTCCCTTGTCACATGGGCCCCCATACGCTTGTTTTTCAACATGAACAATGAGTTTGCTGTCATCTCCTTATTAGCTTTTGTGCTCACATCTCTCAGTAGCACCATTAACCCTGTGCTTTACATTCTCATCGGGCAAATACTCCTGCCCAGTTCTGAGAGTACAAAGTTGCACTCTAGATGGATACAAGGGAGATTAAATCCACTAAAAAGTTGAGCACTTAGGAATTTTGGGCGATGGGGGAAGAAAGAAAAAGAAGTTTGGTAGAGGAAAAATATGTGTCTGTGTCTTTTTTGCTTTAGCAAGAATGGAATTGAGTAAATTGTACTAGTTTATTAATTATTTAGTGCTGGACCTATGCCCAATAAAGCTTATGTTTCAAGAACACCTAGTTTGTTTAAGTAAATGACTGTATGTATGGACTTCATTTAACTCTTTTAAGCTTTTTCTAAATAGAAAGGATCAAATTTGACAATCCCTTAAAGCCAAAGCATTCACATTGGACAACTAAAGGGAAGGAATAGAAGATGATAGAAGATGATAGTCATCAGCCTCTACCATCGTGGTTAAAAATCATGGTGTAAATTATGAATTTCTCAGATTGAGCCAAAAATTTGCTATGTGCAGGAAATGTCCTTGCGAGCCATGAGCAATCCCCATTCATTTCAATTTCTCAGTAGCTCTGTGGAGGGATAGTTATGCACCACTTTCAAGCCAATGGAAAACTGTGCTATCTTCAGAAGCCCCCCTCACCCCCAGCCCCCTCGAGAAAGGCTTAGCAGTCCTAGGAAACCTGCTGCCATGCTACAAGTGTGCCATACAGTGGTGGCAGTGGCCCCTCCCCCTCAGCCCCCCCAGAAAGGCCTAGCAGGCCTAGGCTGCCTGCCACCATGCTAAAAGTGTACCAAATGGTGGCAGTGCCTCCCTTGCCCCCAGAAAGACCTAGCAGGCCTAGGCCTCCTGCTGCCATGCTAAAAGTGTGCCAAATGGTGGAGGTGGTGGCCCCCCTCACCCCCAGGCCCCCTGAAAAGCCTAGCAGGCTTAGGTTGCCCACTGCCATGCTAAAGTGTGCCAAACAGTGGCAGCGCTCCCCCTTGCCCCCAGACCCCCAGAAAGGCCTAGCAAGCATGGGCCACTCACTGCCATGCTAAAATCATGTCAAACAGTGGTGGCAGCAACCCCTCTCACCCCCAGCTCCCCCGAGAAAGGCCTAGCAGGCCTAGGCTACCTACTGGGCCTCCTTGCTGCCCACCGCAGTGCGAATCCATGTCAAAAGGGAAGTGGCAGCAGTGGTGGCAGGCACAGGCCCAACCCGCTCCAGGCCCAGCGAAGTGTACCAGGCCTTGTAGGCACATCTTCTTGTTGCTGCTGCACTCTTAGCCTGCTTCCGCTCTACAGCAAACTCGCTCTAGTCTCAGGCAAGCTGCTCTTCCTCTTCCTGGCCAATGGGTACAGAGGAGCTGCAAGCTTGCCCCCTGGCTGCAGCCTCTTTCACACAAACATGGCTGCTATGCTGCTTCGGAAGGGGAGGCTGAGGTGGAGAGGCAAGAACCTGGAGTCCGACTGTGTCTAGGACTTTTGTCTAAAAGCGGAACAGGACAGTCCCAAATGCAGAAAAACCAGGAATGTCCTGCAGAATCCAAGAAATGGCAACCCTAAACCTGGCGTCCCCAGGCCTACCTCACATCTTTTCAAGAACGGGAAAGTCCCATTCTTGAAAAGCTGTGAGAGAAGCCCAGGTTGCATATGGGCTGCATATTGCCCAGTGATGGGTGAATGCAACAAGATCCGCCTTAAGAAAGTTACATCCCAGAACTATCCCAGCAGCGAAGCTAATGCGATAATATCGTATGCCTATGCCTTGCAATTGTCTATGTAAGGATGTTGGCAGAACTTACATTTGTTGTCTTGTCCCCAGTCCTGGGACTCGGATTACATTACAAAAATTAAAACAGGTAGAGAGAAAAGCTCACATCAGTAGAAATGTTAAAAACATGAGAATATAAGCAAACTATCAACATAAATAAAAGCAATTTAAAGCATCCATAAAAACATAGAGAAATAAAACATGAGAGCACATTATCCCCATAAACATTTAGTTCCTGACATCCTGCCCTCGTAGGGAGAATATAGTCCTTCAGATAAAATGGATTTGAGCAGTATACCTGCTTAAGGTAAAACTTTGATCATTGATTTATTCTAAAGTTGATGTATGAAAAATGAAAAAGAAGGGGGTGGGACTCAGCAGTCCTCAACTTTGGTCATACTGGTAGCAAGAATCAATGTACTAATAAAGAGGAATTTCTTTCTTGTGTAACTCTATAATAAATTAGAAAAGGAGCCAAATTTATTTAGGGAAAGAAAAAGATTTCTATACTCTATCCTGACAGACCAAAATCTGGAGAGTATGAGAGCCCTGCACTACAAGCTCTTACATTCTGATATATTTTACCAGCATTGCCAAATCACTACTGTACATGTGCTGGAAAAAAATCATGAAGATAATGAATCTGATAGAAGTCAAACCTTCTAGATGTTAGTTGGCCATGCAGTCTCTTGTAAGGTAAACAACCACTTTCCAGTCTTTGCTACATAAGACATTTCTCAGTTTCTTGGCAACTTACAGAACAAATATGCTATGTAACCTATCAGCTGGTTCTTTTGGAAGAATTTCACTAGTACTAGAGTGGCATCTGCACAGGCAACAATACCCTGTGAGCAGCCTGGGGTATTCTGGGCTTAAAGCTGAATTTTATTTTAAAAATCCGGTTACATGGTGCTCTTGGAACAATGATGGGCAGCTGTTTGAATGTGTGTTCCCCTGTGCCACCTGCCGCCACCACTAACAGTCACTTCTACTGAGACTAAAAACAAGGAACCCTCCTCAGTCACACTGGGTTCCAGAAAACCTGAGGCAAATGGCAACTTTTTAAAATAATGGTTTGAGGAGGGTAGATGGTGGGTTTGGTGCTGAACTGGCCAAATATCTTCTGAAAAGGTTGCATCAGGCCTGAGAATTGGGTTCTGTGTCCTCTGGACTATCCGCCATGAGGACAGTGTGGAAGACATGGTATTTCACTAGCACAGATATCTGCTTTATTTTTTTTTATTTTTTTTAATAATTTATTTTTATTTGGTTTTCCATATTACCATACATTACATATTGTACTTGTTATACTATATTTCACATTAAATATTTAACATTTTTATGGGGGGTTGCTTATATCTCTTATCAATTTCAACAAATATACACATTTCACAGTCACTCAATAAATCTAAATCTGTTTGTCAGGAGATCTGGGGACAAAAACAGCAGGAAGTCCTTCTTCACACAATGCACAATCGATTGGTTCACAAAATCCACATTTCACATTTCATGCAACTTTAACAAATTTACTTTATCCTCATTACACATTTCATTGTTGTGGGTTTGTAAAAAATTAACTTTTTATAAAAATAGTTTTTTCTGTACTATTTCCCATTTTTTTTCATATTGTTGTATTGTCTTGTCTGCCGCATACATTGATAATTTATCCATTATCATAAATTCATATATTTTATTTTGCCATTCATCTATATTAGGTAGATTTTCCGTTTTCCAATATTTTGCTAATATAAGGCGTGCAGCTGTAATCATATAGAGTATTACACTTTTTTCATCATTATTCAATTTGCTATTTATCGTATCAAGAATATTTAACAAGAATAATTCTGGTTTATATGGTATATATTTCTGTAGTATTTCTATCATTTTCTTTCTAATTACCACCCAAAATATGTTGCTTTTATCACACTTCCACCACATATGATACATGGTACCTATTTCTTTCTTACATTTCCAACATTTATTCTCATTATTGCCTTTTATTTTAGCTAATTTTACAGGAGTGATATACCACCGATGAAATATTTTATGGTAATTTTCTTTTAAGGTGTTACATTTAGTAAACTTATTGCAATCTTTCCATGTGTTCTCCCAGCTCTGTAGTGGGATTGTATGCCCAATTTCTTGCATCCAACTAATCATATTTTGTTTTATTACCTCTCCTTCTGTTTTGATATCTAGTAAGCATTTATATGTCTTTTTATCCATTGTTTCTCCCCTTCTTTCAAGATTTTATCAAATATTCTTGTTTCTTCTTCGATTCCATATTTTTTAATATCTCTTTTAAAGTCTTCTTTTAATTGCAGATATTGAAGCCAGTTAATAATGATCTTATCCTGATATAATTCTTCTCTAGTTTTTAATCTATATCCTTGTTCAGATTTTATTAATATTTTTTCATAAGTAATCCATTTATCTTGCTTTGTTATTTCTTTATTATGATATGCTTCTTGAGGGGAAGTCCATTTTGGTAGCTTTTGATATAAATATTTTTTATATTCTTTCCATACTTTTAGCAGATTTTTCCTGATATAATGTGTATTAAAGGCTTTTTCTTTAGATAAATCTTCATAACATAGTTGTAAATGCCAACCCATCCTCATATTGATCCCTTCTAGTTCTAATAATTTTGGTTTGTTGAGAAGAATCCAGTCTTTTATCCATGACAATGCACACGCCTTATAATATAATTCTAAATCTGGGAGGCCCAATCCTCCTCTTTCTTTTCTATCTTTCAATATTTTTGATTGTATCCTAGATTTCCCTCCTTTCCAAAGAAATTTATTAATATCTCTGTTCCAAATATCAAAGTTTTGTTTGGTTAAACCAATGGGAAGTGTTTGGAATAGAAACAACATTTTAGGTAATACATTCATTTGTATTGTTGCAATTCTTCCTAATAATGACAACTGCTTTTTGTCCCACGTTTTTAAATCCTTTTTAATTTTATTCCATACAGGTACATAATTGTTTTTATATAAATCCATGTTCTTTTTTGTAACTATAACTCCAAGATATCTTATCTTATTTAGAGTCTGGTATCCTGATTGTTTTTTCAATACTTCTTCTTCCTTTTTTGTTAAATTTTTAGTAATAATTCCACTTTTTGATTTATTAACTTTGAGTCCTGACATTTCATTAAATTCTTCTAGTACTTCTTCTAATCGTTTTATACTTTTAGAGGGATCATCTAAAAAGATTACAATATCATCCGCAAATGATCTTAATTTATACTGATAATTTTTAACTTCTGGTGAATAAATATTTTTATCCTTCCTTATTTTCATATTTAGTACTTCCATGACTACAATAAAGAGAAGAGGGGATAAGGGACAACCTTGGCGTGTACCTTTCCTTATATTACAAATATCTGTCTTTTCTCCGTTTACTAGTATTTGAGTTTTTTGTATATTGTATATTTGGCGAATACCATTAAGGAATTTTCCTGTTATTCCAATTTCTTGAAGTAATAAATCTAAAAAGTCCCATTTCACATTGTCGAAAGCCTTTTCTAGGTCTAGAAACAACATTCCTAGCTTCTTCAATTTGTTGTTATCATATAACTCCAATACATCTAACATTATCCTAATATTGTCTTTTAAATGTCTTTTGGGTAAAAACCCTGCTTGATCTTCATGAATTAATCTTGATAGCACCTTTTTTAACCTTGTTGCTAAGATTGTAGTATACATTTTATAATCGGTGTTTAATAATGCTATAGGTCTATAGTTATTAATGTTTTCCGGGTCTTTATTCTCTTTATGAATTAATGTAGTTAATGAGTATCTCCATGTGTCAGGATATTGTCCATAATCTATTTTTTGTATTGTCTTATATAAGGTTTCTGTTATCTCATCTTTGAATATCTTATAATATTTTGATGTTAATCCATCTGGACCAGGAGCCTTATTGTCCTTTAGATTCATTATAGCCTGATCTACTTCTGCCATTGAAATTGGCATATTTAAATCATAAATGTCTTGTTTTGTTAATCTAATTATATTTTCTTTTTTCAGATATTCCTTTATTCATTCTTTATTTTTTTGTGAAGTTTCATTTGATGAAAATAATTTTCCATAATATTGTAATATAACTTTTTTCAAGTCTTTTTGTTGAGTATATTCTTGGTCTTTATTTTTTAGTTTCAAAATTATATTTTTTTCCTTTTCTCTTTTAAGTCTTCTAGCTAGCCATTTACCCACTTTGTTTGCATTTTCAAAGTGATAGAATTTTACATATTTGATTTTGTTATCTATTTCACTAATTGATATCTGGGTTATTAGATTTCTTATTCTTTGTCTTTCTTTATTCAATTCTTCATTTTTAGGATTGTTTTTATGTTTTTTTTTCTATTTCCATTAATTTATTTAATAAATCTTTTTCTTTTTGTTCTTTTAATCTTTTTTTCCTTTTTTCCTGCTGTATCAAAAGACCTCTTGCCACTGCTTTACTTGCATCCCAAACAACATGTGTTGGTGTTTCTTCATTTGTATTTTCCATAAAATACATTGAGAGATCTTTCTTCATTTTTTTTTACAATTTCTTCATCAGCTAACAATGTTTCTTTTAAACGCCAACTATACTCTTTTTTCTTTCTGGACATTAATAGTGTTATTGGTGAGTGGTCTGACATACCCATAGGTAATATCTTACTTTTTACTACTTCTTTACTTATTGAAGCAGATATAAAAGACATATCAATTCTCGACCATGTATCAAATCTATTAGAAAAATAAGTATAATCTCTATTTGTTTTATTTTGTAATCTCCATATATCTATTAAATTATGTTCCCTTAGTAGATTACATGCAGTTCTTGGTAATTTCCCCTGATTTTTCCTTCTATTTTTTTGACCAGATCTATCTTCTAACGGATTCACCACCGCATTCCAATCACCGACTATTATAATTTGATCATAGTTGTGTTGTCTTATTTTTTTATTTAGTTCTGTAAAGAAATCATCTCTTTGTTCTTGGGGTGTATATATATTAATTAGTAATATTTTTCCAAGTTCTGTAATTATTTCAATAGCAATATAGTACCCATACTTATTTTTGAAAACTTCTTTAGCTTGTATAATATCTCTTACATATATTGCCACTCCTTTTTTTTTTTTTGAGGAGATGTGAGATGCTGCAAATAATTTGCCTAGTCTTGCATTTTCTAACACATGTAAATCTTTGTTTTTAATATGCGTCTCTTGAATACAAATTATATCTTTCTTTTGTTTAGTTAAATAATGTATGATTCTGTTTCTTTTTGCTTTCGAATTCAAGCCATTAACATTCCATGAAATTATGTCATAAGACATTTTTTCCTTTGGTTATTAATATCTGTAACTTAATTTCTTTCCCTTTCTTAGTCTAAGATTAGTTTGAATATAACGTTTTTTTTCTTTTACTTTTCCTCCTTTCCCTTGTTCTCCTTCTATCTTTTCTTCTGGTGTTTTACTTAAATCTACTTCTTCCTGATAATCTTTTTGATTTTTCCCCTTTAAACTCTGTAATTGGTTTATTTTTTCTATTCCTTCTTCTTCTTCTTCTTCTTCTTCTTCTGACACTTCTGAATCTATTATACTATTTCTACTATTTTCTAATTCTGTTTTATTGGATTTCTTTTGTTTCCTAATTTTGCTTGGGCCTGCTTTTTTTCCTTCCTTCTCTAATTTTCCTTCCACCTTTTTTTTCTCCATTCTATTTTCGTAATCTTTCTCTTTGGATTTTTCTTCCTGCTTAATTCCTTCTAGAAATTCTTCAGCTTTCCACTTTGTATCTATTAACCATCTTTTTGTTCCTATTATAAATCTTACTCCTTCTATTTTACCCCACCTATACTTTATGTTATTCTGTTTCAAATAGTCTATTACTTTCTGATATTCTTTCCTTTTTCTCAGTATCTGGGGTGGAATATCTTTGAATATTTGTACTTCGTGATCCTCTATATAGCATTTTTTTTTCATAATTTCTTGCCAAAAATAAATCTCTCACTCTCTCTCTAACAAAATAAATATTTATATCCCTTGGTAACCGTCTATTAGATGCAATCCATGAGTTGACTCTGAACAATTTATCTATCTCTCCATCAAGCTGTTCAATAGGCCAATCAATAAATTGTGCTAACGCTGGTATTATACGAGCTTCTAGATCTTCATTATATTTTCCCGGTAGACCTCTTATTTTTATTGCTTTTCCTTTAAGCTTTAGCTCTAAAGAAATTTTCTGATTCACTTCCTGATGTTGTATTTCTTCTAACAATGTTGTTTTTTTTCTAAGTCCACTGTTCTCTCCTCTATTTCTACAACTTTTGTTCGTATCTCTCTTATTTCTGATGTTATTGTATGTATATTTTGTTTAAATTCCTGTAATTCTCTTTGAAGTTCAATTTTCATTTGTGCTTTCATTTCCTTGATTTCTGCCCTTATTTCTGCACGTATTTCTTCCCTGATATCAGCTCTTAATTTCCTTATTTTTTCTAATAAAGTATCTTGTATTGCTGTATCTGTTGTTTTTCTATCAAATGGTGCATTATTATTTTCTCCCTCCTCCTGTAAAAGTTTGTGTGGGTCAACACCGGTTGCCATTTTTTCCCAACTGAAGAAGAATATATCTCTAATTTAACTACTGATTTTCTCAAATGCAAATAAGATACAATGTCTAGTAATGTTTCTTCGGTTAAAAGTAGATTTCTATTAACCGGTTTTGTTTTTTATTTCACAAAATTACCTATTCCTTAATTCAAGAATAGCTATAACATTTACTTTTCCTTCACTATAGCTATTACTATAAAAAAAAACAACTAATCAATTATTTTGCCTTATCTGTTAAATTATACAGCTTTAATGGACCTAGTATATGTAGTCAGACAAGTTCCTTAATTTCCTATTATACTCTTATTTTTCTAATTTTCTTTTCCCTCCTTTTTCTTTCCCCCTGCTTAACAGTTGCAACAGATATTATATAGGGAAGCCGGGGTTTTGAAATTTTGAAATCTCCGTCACCTCAAGTTTAATTACTCAGTCGAGCTCTCTCTCAGCCTCCGCCCTCTCAGTGCAGGTGCTGGCGTGGAAGAGAAAGGAGCGATGTTTTAAGCTCTCTGCCCGGTGCTTGGTCTTCCTGGCTCTCTCTCTCTGTCTCTCTCTCTCTCTCTCTCAGCCTCCACCCTCTCAGTGCAGGCGCTGGCGTGGAAGAGAAAGGAGCAATGTTTTAAGCTCTCTGTCCGGCGCTTGGTCTTCCTGGCTCTCTCTCTCTCTCTCTCAGCCTCCACCCTCTCAGTGCAGGCGCTGGCGTGGAAGAGAAAGGAGCGATGTTTTAAGCTCTCTGCCCGGCGCTTGGTCTTCCTGGCTCTCTCTCTCTGTCTCTCTCTCTCTCTCTCTCAGCCTCCACCCTCTCAGTGCAGGCGCTGGCGTGGAAGAGAAAGGAGCAATGTTTTAAGCTCTCTGTCCAGCGCTTGGTCTTCCTGGCTCTCTCTCTCTGTCTCTCTCTCTCTCTCTCTCTCAGCCTCCACCCTCTCAGTGCAGGCGCTGGCGTGGAAGAGAAAGGAGCGATGTTTTAAGCTCTCTGCCCGGCGCTTGGTCTTCCTGGCTCTCTCTCTCTGTCTCTCTCTCTCTCTCTCTCAGCCTCCACCCTCTCAGTGCAGGCGCTGGTGTGGAAGAGAAAGGAGCGATGTTTTAAGCTCTCTGTCCGGCGCTTGGTCTTCCTGGCTCTCTCTCTCTGTCTCTCTCTCTCTCTCTCTCAGCCTCCACCCTCTCAGTGCAGGCGCTGGCGTGGAAGAGAAAGGAGCGATGTTTTAAGCTCTCTGCCTGGCGCTTGGTCTTCCTGGCTCTCTCTCTCTGTCTCTCTCTCTCTCTCTCTCAGCCTCCACCCTCTCAGTGCAGACGCTCGCACAGACATCTGCTTTGATACACAAATAACAGAGATATAAATAATTGTTTTGATTAGCATATGCAAAAGCCATTTTAGGATCCCCTTCAATCCTCCCTTTTTCAATTCAATTCTCTCTCTCTCTCTCTCTCTCTCTCTCTCAATATCTGTAAAATCACAGAGGGAAGTAAATGGGGAAAATATGATATGATTGGGGCATACATGGACATTTTTAAAGCATCTCAATAGAAATTGGAAGTTGGGAGAAAATTGCCCTGGAAATCTGGCCACTTTGAGCAGAGAAAATCTTTTGTTATTTTAAAGAAAAGAGTCTTACCAGGAATGGGAGCAGGGGGGGGGGGGGGAATTGTGAGTTGTCCTGCCTGTACACCCCCTGTCTCAATTTCCACAATCCCTCCAGAAAGTGCAAAACTGCTCTGAGGCCAAGATTAGTTGAGGAGATAGAATGTATCTGCATGCAAAATACACATTTATTCACAATGCACATGTAAAGCCATGTGTAACCACACACATTGTACAACTATGAGTGATACACAGCCATGTTCAATGGCAGAACAAGCCCAACTCTGCTTCTAAAACCTTGAACTGAATGTGGAGATTGTACCTGTGACATAAATGTCAAACTGTGTCTGGAGAGGAACTAAAGCATGCACAAGGCTTCAACAGTATTCCACTTGATATATTTGTAGCAAAACTCTTTTGGCTTCCTTCATATAGTTTGCCTGAGCAGAGCCCTCCAAATTAGCTATGACATTTTGCTTGAGGTAAGTCTGAAAAAATAATAAAAAAACAATAATAAAGAAGAACTCAGAGACCTGGCCTACTTTTCATACTTTGAATTCGACACAGGAATTCCATCCTTGCTTTGTTTCTCTCTCCTTTTTTTCTATTTTTAAAGAAACAGAATATTTCTTGAAGGAAAAGCAAGCAGGAAGGCGCACACACACACAACCAACACACACACACAACCACATACTTTTCTGTGGCATCAAGTGTGTCTATCTTGAAAATATCAAATGCCAACATGATAATGAAGTCATTTGCATCGGCACAAAGAAACCAACGCGATTAGTTTTGGGTCAAACATTGGCCACAACTTTTATTTTTGTACAGGGTCTTGATAACAATCAATTAAACATTTAAATAACAATTTAATTAACCATTTAATTAACGATTTAAATAAGCATTTCTTAACAAGAATTTGTTTTTTGACGCATGCATACGTGTTTTTAAGCGCAAGCGCTATTGAATAATTATTTCTAACACGGCATGCGTCAAATCCTTTAACTTATGTAATATGTAATAACAATATCTAACCCCTCCCCCAACCGGATATGACGTCAAAAGCATTTTATGACATCTTAACATTATGACATCATTAAGTTTAAGATGACATCATAGCAATTTGTTTAATCTAATGACATATACCAAAATTCTTTATTATTTTTTATCCCAATTAATAATTTCAATTAACCTAAAGAATTCCCTAAAGGGGGGAGGGTCCTTGCCCACCACAGGAGGGGGCCAGCCTAGCTTGGCATCCCCTCCCCTCCCCCGAATTGATGTTTTAATGTATGACTCGAATGAAGTCAAATATATGTCATTCCCCCATGGGGAGAGATGCACACCGTCTCCCCTGTACAAGTGTGGCAATGTGACCTGTATTCCTTCATTAACAATAACAACACCCATTCTCCCCAACGTCTTAGCTACAGATCTGTTCAACCAACGCCGAGCTCCATTGATGGCCGCATCAGTCCGAGCACTGGACCAAACTTGCCGAGGGAGCAACTTTGTCCACATGAGCAGTATATTTGGCATTCTTCGCTGTATTTCTTTCATGTCTTTAATCATCCTTCTAACTAACTGTAATGAAGTCAGTTTTGAAAGGTCATTTTCACCTAAATGTACCAACAATATCTTGGGATGTGTGAAAGAGGCCAGCAATTCAATAAGTCTAGGCAGTAGTGCTCCCCACAACATTCTTCTATGACCAAACCACCTCACAGTTCCAGCCTCTCCCAATCCCATGCCCAAATCTTGTCGCTGCTCAATGATGTGCCGTTCGGCCCAAAAGACCAAACTATGTCCCAGGATCCATATGTCTCCAGTATTCAGTTCTGCCAAATCAGATCAAAAACAATTAGACAATCAGCAATACCCTTAACTTAAGGGCGAACATACAATTTAAATGCTCTAGAGTGCCAGCGACCAATCCTACGAATTGCAGTATCACTTAAACCCTATGTTGCTGCAGCTGTCGCTGCCCCAATTCTAAAAGAATGAGAAGAAAATTGAACCGCAGGCAAACCAGCATGTCTTAAAACCTCACGCAACACAGCCCTAAATTGATACTGTGTCAACAGAAGGCCTGATAGATGTAAAAATAAATAACCTGATACATTTGGCCTTATTTGAAGATAATTAGTTAATGCCCGCACAGAGCAAATATGGTCAGCATGTGCCCTAGTCAAGGTTATAGATTGTCCCTTCCCCAATTGATCATTTTTTGACCGCCGAATTGTCATTTGTATCCCCTGTTCAGAAATTTGGATATCTGATACTAATAGAGCCTGGCCAGAACTATCAGTACAAGAACTAGGGACACTTTTGCTTATTCTCAAGGCTGTAAAAAATGCTAACAAAAATACAGCCTTAAACAAAATCACCTCTTCAGGTGTGGTACATGTAACCGGGAGGATTTGCCAAATCCTTATCAGTATAGGACCTGTTATTGGCAAACGATTGTCCTGTAATGTTGAAGACTCCCTAGCCCATTCCTCCAGAGCCCTACGGACTCTAAAGTCAACTGTAGGGTCATTAAAACCTCCTGCTCTAGAGTAAAATGACAGTGCAGCTATTCTGCCTCTGATGGTGACTGGAGATAAACCAGATTGTCTAAGGTGGGCTGCAAAACGGAGGATAACCTCCACCTTTAATGGCCAGACCTCCACCTCCCCGACAGTTAACAAGAAACATCTAAATGCTCGCAACACGAGCTGATATGACTTGCATGTTGACGGGGGGATGGACTGGAGAATTGCCTTTTCAATTTCTATTTTCCAAGGCTCCAAAGATGTTTCGGTACCTCCAATGGATGGGCTGCTGCCTCTGGCGCCAGTTGACGGAATCTGTAAAACTGAAAACGCGAAAGGGCGTCCGGCAACGGATTTAGTAAACCAAAAACGTGTTGAGCTTGGAACAAAATATTAAACTTTAAACATTGAGCCACCAATTCCCTAACCAATGTCATTACCCTGGCAGATTTAGAAGTCAAGGAGTTCACTATGTGGACTACAGCTTGGTTATCACACCAGAACCGCACTGTTTTGTTTGCAAATTGCTCCGGCCACAAATGGACCGCAACCACAATAGGAAATAGTTCTAAAAAGGTGAGGTCTCGTGTCCAACCTTTTTTCACCCAGGATTGTGGCCATCCCTCGGCTGCCCACTGACCATTAAAATATACTCCAAAACCAAAAGCCCCTGAAGCATCAGAGTGTACCTGAAAGTCTGCCCTTAACAGCATTTCAGATCTCCAAAATGAAATACCATTAAATTGCTCCAGAAATGACTCCCATATCCTCAAATCCTCCCTTATTCCAGAAGTAATTCTAATGTGGTGATGGGGAGCCTTCACTCCCCTGGTGGCTTTGTACAAATGTGAACAGAATGCCCACCCAGGGACTATAACCTTACAAGCAAAGTTTAATAAACCTGTCAGGGATTGGAATTCTCGTAATGTGGCCTTAGATTTGTTTCTCATCATCCTCACCTGTAGCCTCATAGATATGAGCTTGTCAGATGGGAGGCGAGATATACCTTCCTTAGTATCCAATTCAATTCTAAGGAAAGTAAGACGGGTATCAGGGCCCTCAGTTTTTTCCTCAGCCAAAGGTACACCCATTTCCTTCATTAACCCCTGGAATGCCAACAGTGTATCTGCACAACCTGTCATCCCAGAAGCCCTAGCAAATAAGAAATCGTCAAGGTAATGGGTAATTGTTTGACTACCAGACCTCTTAGAGGCACACCAATGTAAAAAAGTGCTGAATGTTTCAAATGCTGAGCAAGAAATGGAACACCCCATTGACATAGCTTTGTCAAAGTAATACTTCCCTTCGAATTGAAAGCCCAGGAGATCAAAATCTTCTGGGTAAACTGGTAGTAACCTAAAAGCAGGTTTAATGTCACATTTTGCCAATAAGGCTCCTTTGCCCAGTGTTTTAACCATTTTTACTGCTGAATCAAATGAAGCATATTTAACTGATGCTAACTGAGGGTCAATAGCGTCATTTACTGATTGGCTTCTAGGATAAGATAGGTTGTGTATTAACCTGTATTCCCCTGGTGCCTTCTTAGGGATGACACCAAGGGGAGATAGTCTCAAATTTGGCATAGGCAATTGATCATGGGGGCCCAAAATCCTACCTGCCGCTATTTCTTTGGCCAACTTGTCCTTCACAATCCCTGGTAATTCCCTGACAGAATGTGCATTAGGCGCGTAACAGTGCACTCTTAAACCCACATAAGGAATGCGAAAACCTTGTGAGAAACCCTCTAACAAATACTGAGTGGCCTCCCATTTAGGGTATACCTGCAACCAAGCAGCCAACACGTCCAACTTAATTGGTGTTGGTGCCCTTTCCTGCAGTTGATGATTGCTGAGAGGGGCCCCCACCTCCTGCTTTCTTACCTTTAAGGCATGCCGATCCTGGATGGTTTCCTCTGCAGGTATTACATTTATGGTCAAACCTGCAGGGCTGCCTCCTGCACCTACCTGCATTGAAGTCCCAGCACAGTCCAAATTGTTTTTTCTCTCCAGTGCCAGGCCTCGTATTTTGCCCTCTCGTCTGAGTGACCATAGGTACAAACCCATTATCACATCGGCTCGAAGGGGAGGCCCCCACCATAACATTCACCCACAATTCAGACTGCACATGACACCAGGATAAAGAGCGGTCTAATGCTGCCCTCATCCTGAATTGTTCATCGTATTGAAGCCAAGCTGACCCCCTAGAATTAAAGTGGCAATTGGTATAAGCCTTGATCATTATCTCCTGATATTTGGAGAATTCAGGGGATCTAGAAGGGTCTTTTTCTTCTATAACGCCAATATATATTGTAAAGCCCATGATCCAATTTACAAAATTTCTTTCTAACTTAGAGTGCTTGTGTGACTGAAACTCTTTTGGAAGGGTAAAAACTACTCCATCCTTAACCATGATCCTCGGCTCGGGATCACGGAATGTGAGTGAAAACAAATCAATATACTCACCTTTCCATATCCTTTATTTGATAGCCAGGGGAAGGTGTGACCCCAGGGGCATAGACATCCCTGCATATGGATTGCAGTCAAATGACCTGTCAGCCCCAGAAATGCCCAATGCACCTACCACAGCCGTTCCCCTTACCTCACCTACCGTGTTATTGACATTTGTGTTGTGCTGCACCCGTGAGTCCATAACCTGGGCAAACCCCATGTTAGTCAGAGGTGCAGTCACCGTTGCAGGCGTAGGGTGCTCACTTATAGAGCTCAACCCTGTCTGCCCACCTGTAGCCCATAAAGATGAAGGCCATGATGCCTGCATATTGGTAGCATAAGACAAACCTGAGCTCGTTGGTTGAGTTGAACCATCCACCGATGCTTGCTGAGCTCCCACCGTGAGCGTTGCTGAAGCTGCTTGGGTGTTGTGTTGTCCACCATACGCACTTGGTACATCTCTGCTGCAAGCCACTGCTGTCTCAGGAGTTGGCACATTGCTCTGACTTGAAACAACCACTCTTTGAAGAAAGTTAAACAGATCAGCCAAAGTAGGTTGATTAGACATAGGGGCAGCTGCACCCTGTTGTCCCACACCGGGAACTTTTTTCAAAAGCTCCATTACATCAGCTACGGTTGGTTGCCCAACCTCCATAGCTGATGTACCTGGGGAACTACATGCCATGTCTGGTAATGACAGTGAATTGTCAGTAGCCTGCTGTACAGTATTCTGCTCTATACTTGTACTTGGAATTAAAGTTGTAGAGGTACTCACTTGGGCTCCCAAGTTATCCTTCTGCAAATGGTGTAGAGCCAACTGCTCACACACTGCCGCACAAGCCTGCATTGTGCGACCTATTTGTGCCAAATGTGTAGTAATGTCATCCTCCCTATTTTGAGTATTAGTGGCCCGCTTAGGCACTGGCTGGCCAGCTTTAGCGCCAGCTGAGGCCGCACGTCATTTGGACTGGGCTTACTTCGTGAAAATATAACAGTAGCAATTCAAACTACTTGGTGCAGGATAAAGCGTTCCTGTTAAGGCTATACCTGTGTCACCAATCTATAATGAACAGTAGTCAATTAATAACCAATAAGCTAAATCAGCAACCTTGGAGCAGTATAATATATATATATATATATATATATATATATATAACAATTTGTCTTATATGTAAATTGTAAACACCAACAGCACATGTCCCCAATCAAAATTGACACCTGAATTTAGGTTAACCAACAAAACCAGAGGAGGCCTTTATGCCATAATCACTCCCCCCTTTAATTTTTTTTATTATTATGGCCGGGCCAAGTTTGCCTGTATGCCTCCTGCAATAATTATTTATCAAATGTGCTTATTAGCGCCACACCACAGGCTTAATCAGCCACCCAGCCTTTAGGCCTGCAGCCACTCCAGGCTGCGCGCAGGCCTTAACAGAGCGGAGGAGCCACGGCTTTTTTTTTTAATATAACTTGCCGCGCTCCTCTCCACTCTTTGCACAATCCTCAGGCTGCCCTGAGGAGGGCTAGGCCGTCACCCCCGCGGCCTGTAAGGAGCAGCTGCCAAGACGCCCTAGACTCTTCTATACATTGCATTTCAGTCCCCTTCTCTTTCCTCCTCCACCCTGCTGCTAGCATTTTCATGTTTCTTTATCTTCAAGGCATGTGTCCATGGTGACTGGGTGTGTACAAGTTCTCTGTAGACACACATATATAAAAAAATGAATTTCTACTTAGTATGAGATTTTCTCAGGAGAGTCTGGTGCTTTGGCCATTAATCTGTCTCTGACTCATGGTAACATTTCATCTAGTTGTTCTGCATTATAAGAAGTTAATGTTTAGCAATCAGCTTTCCTTTGGCTGGAAAAAAAATAGACCAAAGATAAAGTTGCTCAGGTGTGTTTGTTTGATGTTTGGTGATCATTTTGAGAAGGGGCAAAAATGCAAAGCAAAAACAATTTTTTATGAGTTGCAATTAAAGAAGTGTGAGTATGAATAAGAGAGAGAAAAAGAAAGAAAGAAAGAAAGATCACAGTAGGGATGGGAAGAATATTCTAAATTATTTAATCATTTCCAGGTTAAAGAAAAACAAAACAATATTTTCAGTAGTTGGGAAATCTCACTGGAAAAAACAGACCAGCATGAATTTTCTTCAATTTTCTCCTCATTTTCAATGTCCCAAAATGTTGTGGAAAAATTATTCTCTGAGGGGAAAAAAAAAGTGTTTTTTTGTTTGTTTGTTTGTTTTTTACAGATCCCCCAATTTCTGCACAGAAAATGTGTTTCTCTCAAACAAAACACTGTTTCATCAAAACTGCTTATCTGAATAGAAAAGAGGGGTTTTTTTCTTACAGTTTTTCTTTTCTGCAGAGCAGTTATTTCACAATACTTCAAGATGTTCAAATACAGGCAGAAAACTGAAGGGGGATATTTGCTCACTCCCACAGTGGGGATAATACTACTGTAATTATTCTTTCTTGCATCTGAGAGTGAAATAGTTCAGGATTTAGATCCCTAGATCACAGGGTCATTTGCATTGTTCTCACATGCCATCAATAATGTATTCATGTTAGCCAAACATTATTGATTATGCAGCATTGTAACTAAAAATGGCTGGCATCTGTTAGCATACTCACCACTCCCTGCACTGTATATGAGTTTTCATATTTTCATATTTTTCATATCTAGAGCCAGGAATGTTTTAAGAGGTCACAATAATATTTGGAACACTAGGAAGTTTCCCATGGGAAAGTCACATTGACCTGAAGACATGTGAAGGACCTAGGTGATACCAAGATAAAGACAAAATGGGTTTGTTGATCACTTCCTCCTCCCCCCCCCCCCAGGCTTTCTGCATATCCTCTTGCACTGAAGAAAAAGGCAGTCCCATTTCATTAAGGCAAGGAAGAACATAT
Source organism: Phrynosoma blainvillii (assembly GCA_026167975.1). Taxonomy (NCBI): domain Eukaryota; kingdom Metazoa; phylum Chordata; class Lepidosauria; order Squamata; family Phrynosomatidae; genus Phrynosoma; species Phrynosoma blainvillii. The sequence continues at coordinate 11,204,677 of JANUYF010000004.1, forward strand.
CTCCTACCTACACCCTGCCATGTTCTCAGCCACTTTTCATGTCCAGCTATCTTGGGTTGTCCCAGATCCAATCACTGTTTTCTTATCAGAAGTTAAGACCATCAACCAGAACCACACCTTTCGTCAATCCCATGAGAAGGTAGTGAATCCCTTTGCACTTCCTGTGGGAATGCTAGGTACCTCTTGAGGGCACCAAACAGGTTATAATTATCCACACCACACATATTCAGTTTGTGATTGTGGTAAGTGACCACCAGAGCTCTGTCCAACCACCCAGAGCCTCCCATATTGCCCTCAGGCACTGTCTGAGCCACACCCCACTTTCCATGGATCCCTCTTCAGGACTCATAACAATCACACTCTCTACAGCCCTAAGTCTCTACTATCCAATGTCCATACCCCCATTTCTGTTAGCTTTGTATGGTGTTTCAGATTGAATTATTGTTGTATGCTTTTATGCTCTCCTGCATATTCCTAAATACAACTATTCACCAAACCTGTAGTCCTCCCATGCTTATTACTGGTATTCATAGTGGTAATGGTCCCTTAAGTTACCTCTCACAGGGGCGGCGGCGGCGGCAAGCGCAGGCGGCAAGCGGCGAGCAGGCGGGCGGCCGCGCTCCAGACCCCACCCACGCTCACCTCCCTCCCCGGCAGCAGCGGCCGAACGGCCGGAAGAAGAGGGCCTATAAAGGAGGCCCAAACAAGCCTCTCCCGGCGGCGGCGGCGGCAAGCGCAGGCGGCAAGCGGCGAGCAGGCGGGCGGCCGCGCTCCAGACCCCACCCACGCTCACCTCCCTCCCCGGCAGCAGCGGCCGAACGGCCGGAAGAAGAGGGCCTATAAAGGAGGCCCAAACAAGCCTCTCCCGGCGGCGGCGGCGGCAAGCGCAGGCGGCAAGCGGCGAGCAGGCGGGCGGCCGCGCTCCAGACCCCACCCACGCTCACCTCCCTCCCCGGCAGCAGCGGCCGAACGGCCGGAAGAAGAGGGCCTATAAAGGAGGCCCAAACAAGCCTCTCCCGGCGGCGGCGGCGGCAAGCGCAGGCGGCAAGCGGCGAGCAGGCGGGCGGCCGCGCTCCAGACCCCACCCACGCTCACCTCCCTCCCCGGCAGCAGCGGCCGAACGGCCGGAAGAAGAGGGCCTATAAAAGTTCATCTCCCTTCCTGACAGCGGCTGTGTTTTTTTTTTTTTTTTTTTTTTTTTCCTCTTTCCCCTAAGGTTTTATAATATAAGGTTTTAGTATACATTTTATATATTTAGTATACATTTTACATATTTTATATATTTATTTTTATTAATTTTGACTGACGTCGATTAGTTTTAACAATTTATACTGGAATCTATCACTGGGGTTATCAGTTAAGTTTGGTCATTCTTGAGATAATATACGGGAATATGGTATCTAAAAATAGTATTAAGCGCAAAAGGAGGTCAGTTAATAATGAAGCTCGCACTAATGTTAAAAGGATTAAGAAACCTGTTAAGAATCCAGGGAGCAATGTAATGAACACAAATGTATTGGAGGCTGCTACCACCTTGAAACAATTGAAAATGGATGAGCTACTTTTGTGTAATGATAACAATAAGTCTATTTCTGAAACATCTTCTCTTTCTTTACATGAGGAGCCTGCCATAGACATTGACCCTGACACTAGTACCAAATATATGACCGATTTAGACACCGTAGCCAGAAATTGTTTGCTCACTGCTAGGACAGTAATAGCTATCTTTGACAAATTAACGAGTATAGACCAGAAACTCGATAAATTGAAGGATCTGTTGACTAAGCCCAAACACCCATTAAATCCGGGAGCATCACCTAATAAAAAAGACTCCAAACAAATTCAAGATAATGGTAAAGTGGGGAGTAATGACAAGTTTGTACTAAAGTCAAATAGCATAGGATTATTAGTGGCTAAAAATCATTACAACTATGCTAGATGGCATAACAAGCTAGTTATACTACATTCACTATCTCTTCTCCTACATCGCCACCTGCTTTATAGCGAATTACTTGGAATTGACTGGCTACCTTCTTATGGTAATTTTAAGAGAATTGTTTTGAGGTTCAGCAATACAACAATACCTTCTCTGATTTTGGAAAATAGGAATTCATTTAAGGAATTCTCAATTATACCTGTACGTGTCTTTTGTAAACCAAATATCCAGCCTTTGTTTAAATCTTTTTCTAGTCGGGAAGCTCCCCACCAAAAAGCTAATCACAATGAAGAAGGCAGGGGGCTTATACCAATTTCTGAGAGTCTTCTTGATGATGATGGAAAATTGGCTGAGATGTTTGGCTCTCTTTCGGATGAGGAACAAAGGCAAGTACTAAATAGGTTCGAAGCTGTCAAAAGTACATTAATGTCAGTAACTTTGGCAACTAAGTCAATTCAGGACTTGCTATCCATCAACTGTCCTTCATCGGATTCTTTCTTACAATCTAAAAATGGTATAAAACAGTGTACAGGCGAGGAGGGGGAAGACATGACTTCTTTAATGTATATATCTCCCAAAGACCCTATGGACAAACTGGTGGATCCACTCATTCCATTAACTCAAATCTCTTCAAACTATAATATAGGACAATGTAGTGAGCCCACGCAACTAATAACATTAAATACTCCTCCCTCCAAGTCCAATACAGATACCCAATCATTTAAGATCAAGAAGACGAAACATCTTATGTCTAATTCTTCTGCAGCTAAAATCCTTGAGCAGAGTGTATTTGACAGCCTGAACAGCCCATCAACGGAGAAGGGAAACATCTTCAAAAGAAACCCAATTGTTAATAAATCGCATGTTTCCAAACCTCAAGAACAGTCCGTAGCCTTAGGTAATTGACATCCAATTGATTGGTCCTGCCTATCTATTATTTCATGGAATGTAGCCGGTTGGAGATCCAGATGTAGAGACCCCACTTTTATTCCTTTTCTTTGCAGACATAAAATTATTCTCCTGCAAGAAACGTGGCTTGCTGAGGAAATAACCATAGAGGGGTATAAATTTATGGGCTTAAATGCAATCCCCGGTAAAGGCAATGGAAGACTATGTGGTGGCTTAGGAGTGCTGATATCTCTGGCACTAATGGTCCAAATAATTAAGGTCTCTGTTTTTGAGCAGATTGCTTTAGCTGTCCTTTTGAAGTTCAACAATAATCTATTATATCTGGTTAACATCTATATCCCCCCACTTCAAGGTCGGGTTAAAATCCTAAATATATGGAATAAACTCAATTTTTTTATTAAAAATTTGATGTTTGAGACGCCAACAGCCAATTTCATTGTGGCCGGGGACTTTAATGCTAGGCTCGGTGTAGACGATGTATCTTTATACACCAAATATAACTGTCAATCTCCGCCGTCTATAGTTATTCCACCTCTAATGTGTCGTAAATCCAAAGATACTTTCTGTGATTTTAAGGGCCTTTGTTTAGCTCGCTCCTTCGACGAATTAAATCTAATAATCTTAAATGGTAGCTCCAAAGATGACCACCCAGCCGAATATACGCATTGGGTTGGTGCTAGTCCCTCGATTCTTGATTATATGGGGATATCTCTAAATTTAATTTCCCATATTTCTAAGTTTATGGTTGTTAGCAGACCTGATAGCGATCATTTTCCAGTCTTTTTGTGTTTAAAATTTCAGGATAATCTTATTTTACCACTTGACAAGATCTCAGTTTTTTCTAATGACATTAGTCCAAGTCGAGCTAAATGGTCACCTCAATTGTCTGATATTCTCACTAAGTTCCTTTCAAGTGATTCAGTCAAGTTAATTTCTGCTAACATAATGGATGCAAATCTGGATTCTGATGTAATGTCAAGCTATAATATGTTAATTAGTTCTTTGCAACCATTACTCACTGCTCCTAAAAGTATCTCTGTTAGACACAGTCCACTGCGCCATCAGAGTTGGTTTGATTCTGATTGCAAAGAAACTTGGGCACATCTCAAACATTTGTTTAAACAATATAAATTAGATCCAGAGCAAATTTCTGTATCTGAACTTCTAAAACAGAAAAAAAAATATAAGCTCCTAATAAGACAAAAAAAAAAAGGAAGCTATGATAGAATCTTGGAATAAACTAATAATGACAGTCAATACAAATAACCCCAATCTGTTTTGGAAAGAGGTTGCTCCCTCGTTTATTAAAAATGCAGACAATTCTACAGCTCAGATTCCAGCTCACATATGGGAAAGTCACTTTGCTAATCTGTATGACTCTCCTGAGAATAACTCCAGCTCTTTGGTGTCAGACCTTATGAAACAGGTTCGGTCTCTTCCCTTTTGGGCACCAGTCTCGCATTCTGAGATCAAGAACCTTATCACCCAACTCAAACCAGCACGTGCTTCCGGTGCAGATTTTATAACTGGAGAAGTACTTAAAAACAACTTGGAATGGTGGGTCCCTATACTTGCTAAGTTATTTACAGCTATTGATAGATCTGCGTCCGTACCAATTGACTGGGGTATGGCAGTTATTATTCCGATTTATAAAAAAGGTAATAGAACAGACCCGTTTAATTTTAGACCGATTAGTCTTTTGAGTGTAGTGAGCAAGCTATATACAAAACATCTGTTAAATAAGCTCTTAGATTGGCTGGAGTCTGAGGATATTTTGAAGGCCGAACAGGCAGGCTTTCGACCTGGACGCTCTACCATTGATCAAGCAATGATACTGCAATATCTCATAGAAAAATATCTTCACTATGGACAACCTCTATACGCGGCATTTATAGATTTTAAGTCCGCTTTTGACTCAGTTAATAGACTCAGGCTGTGGGATAAATTATTGCATACTAATATAGATAAACGACTTCTCCTGCTTCTTATCAAGGTCCACGAGAATTCTAACATTAAGGTCAGATGCAGTCCACAAGGACATGTTTCTAAGGCAATTCCTGTTAGAATTGGTGTAAGACAGGGTTGTGTCCTAGCTCCTACTTTATTTAACTTTTACATTAATTTTCTAGTTCCTGTTTTGAATAATCTTTCTTTCCATCCTCCGAAGTTAGCCAACAGACACATTAATTTATTGCTTTATGCGGATGATGTTCTCATTCTTTCATTATCTCCCATAGGTCTCAAAAGATCTTTAAACTCCCTTGCTTTATTCTGTAAAGAGGAGAAACTAACAGTCAATTACTCTAAGACCAAGATTCTCACTTTTGCACATCGACCTAAACAGATTCAATAGACACTTGATAAACAACACATAGAGCAGGTCAAAATCTTTAAATACTTAGGAATTGTTTTTCACCATTCTGGCAGAAGAACTGCCCACTCTGAACTTATTATTAGTAATGCTCAAAGAACTATAACTGCAATTCTAAGATTTTTCTTCACTAAAGGTGCTCAGTTTATTCCGGCCGCCATTAAACTGTTCAATGCCAAGGTTCGCCCTCAACTCCTTTATGGAGCTCAATTGGGCCCATACAGCAACATCAATGCACTTGAACGTCTTCAAACCAAATTTCTTAGGAGAATTTTACAGGTTGGACATTATGTTCCGAATGTTCTTCTCAGGAGGGAAGCCGGATCTATTAAAATAGAGTCTAGTCTGTGGATCTGTATACTTACGTACTGGCAAAAATTGCATAAAATCTCTGGGAGGCTCACAAATTTAATCTTCTCAGATCCTTTTAAGTCTACATGGGAAATCTCTATTCATAAGAAGTTAGATGAGTTAGATCTCAATAAAAGTGAACTCCTAAAACTCGATATTGATAAAGCCAAATCCATCATTAAACAAAAAATTATAGAAGCAGAAAGACAAGTAGATTCTGCTTCCCTTTCCAAATATGTTTTGTTCGGTTCTCAAATATTGGCCCCTGTTCCAGCTCCATATTTATCTCAGATTACCCTTCCGAAGTTTAGAAGGGCATTAACCTTGGCACGTTTTAATGTGCTGCCCACTGCCATGTTAGACGGTAGATTTAAAAAAGTACCTTTTGAATTGCGTTTATGTCCTTGTGGTTCAGGTGCTGTTGAAACAAATGAGCATGTCCTACTCTATTGTCAATTTTATAGGGATGCTCGTCATCAATTGATTAGCCCATTATTAAATAAGTTTCCAGGTAAATCTGATTCTTTCTATTTACGCTTTTTATTAGATAACAATGAATACAAGGTTTCTCATATGATGGCCAAATTCTGCTATATTGTTTGTAAAACACGACCCCAATTGATAAATGTACAATCTATTATAGTTTAGTTCAATGTGACTGAAAATGTTAAAATATAGCTTAATTTTTAATCTGTATTTTAATTCATATACTGTTCTTATTCTTATCACTATCATTATCATTGTCTCAATGCAATTGTTAAGATATAAAGTTTCAGGGGGTACAGCCGTAGTGTATTTTATAAAGGATGTATAAGTTCCTGTAAGGAACCATTGTACACATCTAAGATGTGTTTACTGTAATGCTGTGCTGACTGATTGGTCGTAATAAAGAACTTGTCAACTTACCTCTCACAGGCCTGCTCTAACCTAAGCAATTCCCTTAATTTTTAAGGAGACACTGATAGAATTTATGGGGACCCCAAGTTCTCCCCACCTTTTTCTGTAAGATATCTTGTTGGTTAGCCCCAACTAGAATAGACCCTTTCAATCCATTGTTAAATCCATAGGTAGAGTCATCTAAATAGGTCCGGGCAGGAATGGTGCAGGTGTGTTTTCTTTTCCTGCATGCGGACATTTTACTGGTCCTACCATTCAGGGCAGCAGAGAGCAAACTTGCAATCATGTCACCCCTCTTTACCAGGTTGAAACTTTCCAACTCTTTCAACTTTTCCTTACATATGTTCTTCTCTTATCATCCTTGATGCCCTTCTGTGAACCTGCTCCACCTTGTCTATATCCTCCTTAAAATGAGCTCTCCTGAACTGACTGTAGTCTCCAAATGAGACTTGACCAGTGTAGAATATAGTGGGACTATTGTGTCCCTGGGCTTGGAAACCTTGCAACTTTGGGCCAAATAAAATCTACTGGTTTCTGAGTTGATTTAGTTGCAGTAGGCTAACACAGATCCCCGCACTTCAAAATCTATTTTCATTTACTCTGCCAGATATAAGCATTTCAGTCATATTGTACTAACAAGAGAGAGAATGTATTTGTGACAGCCTTGTTTCAACTATGCTATAATTTAAATTGCTTCTTTCTCAGTTTGTTATATGCTGTGTGTTTATTATGTCATAGAAAACCACAAGCTCAGTCACAGTCACCAAACATGGTGTGTTATCTAATGGGATAAAAAAAGATGTCAGATTTTGTATTATCTGGAATTGTACAGTAATACATTGTAACAATTTATTTATATATTGCCTTTTCACCAAAGTTGGCAAAAGGAACACAGGAAGACCACACTACAAGTGGATTGACTTTGCATGGATGAGTTTGCAAGACCTGAACAGGGCTCTTCACAATGAGCATTTCTTGGTGCCATAAATTGAATTTCACTTGATGGGGGGAAAAAACCCACCAAAAAACAAAAACAAAAAACCCAACACCCCCCCCCCCACACACACACACACAAAGGAGATGTTACCAGCATTTCCTAGGTGGATGGTGAACCTGGGAAATGATCTGTAAATGAGCATGTTTCTCTAAGATTAACATGTATATTCACCCAGATGTACACACCAAAGCCCAGTCTCACAGAAGCTTGCACAAGGAAGATTTACATCCCTTGCAAACTATCAAGGGAGCTCAAAGTTTGCTAACCTCCTGTAGTTCCTGTAGGTCTTTCTCCTTGAATCACTCATTTTAACAGATTTCCTGAGTAATGTGTCCTCTTACTACCCTGATCAATTTCCCCCTAACTCCCACCTCCCCCTACTCCTTTTTCATTAGTAAAAATATTTGTCATTTTTAAAGGAAAGGTTAAGGGGAGAAATATATACCCTGACCATGTTTCATAATTGATTAGCCTTCCAAATTGAATCCCTTGTGCTTGGTCTGAAATTTAGTGCAAGACAGTCATTTGCCATAAATTAGCATATTGGTGACAAGCTTTGCAACATACAGACAGCAGTGCTAGATTTTGGCAACAAGGGAGGGAATATTGTTCAAGAACCTTTCACAATGCTCTGTGCCAGTTCTAGAGGTAATTTATAGCCATGGCAGTTTCCACACCTGCAGCTGTATCCATTCTCTTCCAAACCATTTGCTACTCCTCCCTGATTTTGGGCCTATAGGACCAGGATATCACCTTTCACCAGTGCAGCAAATAGGAAAACTTTTTGGTGCTTCTTATTCATATTTTAGGTGGATATTCTAAAGGCATGAGTGTGAGAAAAGGACCACATGACATATGAAATGGGGAAGTAGATGAAAATGGCATCCCATGTAGACTTAGCATTTACCTGAGCCTGAGGACAGGGATTCTGCTAGTATACTGGCCACCCCGTTGTCTAGCAGACTCCCTAACCAAGCTGACACAGCTGGTCTCAGAGTTGCTGCAGGAATCTCCCAGACTTTTAATTTTGGGTAACTTCAACATCCCGCTCGAGACCAGTTTGACAAATCTGACTGGTGCGGCTTGGGAGTTCATGGAAACCATGACAAACATGGGCCTATCCCAACTGGTCATCAGGCCCCCACATTGTGCAGGTCATACCCTCAATGAGGTCTTTAGTACGGAACAGGAATATCCTTGAGCGGAGGTTATTAAAACCACTGCATTGTCATGGACGGATCATTTCCTGGTCAAGACTGAACTAAGAGCCTCTTTCTGCCCCACTGGGGATGGTGGACCCATTAGAATGGTCCGCCCTCGAAGGCTAATGGAACCAATTGGATTCCAGAAAGCCTTGGAGGGTTTAATGGTTGGGAATGCCAGTGACCCTGTCAAAGCTTTGGTTGATACCTGGAACACCGACCTTACCAAGGCTATCGACACGATCGCTCCCAAGCGTCCTTTCCAACCCATTCCAAATCAAAAGCAATGGTATACATCAGAGCTTAGGAAAATGAAGTGGGTTGGACAACTACTTGAGTGCAACTGGCAGAAAACTTGACTCTTATCTGACAAGACACGTCATAGAAACTTTCTTTGGTCCTAGTGAGAGGCAATACGTGCAGCACAGAGATCCTGCTGTTCTGCACGTATTGCATCTGCAGAGTCCCATTCAGCAGAGCTGTTTAGGGTGGTAAGGGAGATGACGCAGGTACCCCCTGTGCAGAACCCATTACTTAATCCGACAACAGCCTGCTGTGATGCGTTTAACAACTTCTTTGCAGATAAAATATTTCAGATAAGAGTCGACTTAGATGTCAGTGTCTGACAGAAACAACTGACGAGGTGTCCAGTGACTCCGTTAATGAAATGATCCTGGATCAGTTTCAATCTGTCAGTACCAATGACGTGGACAAGCTCAACAACCTGCCCTCTCGATCCTTGCCCATCATGATTGGCAATCCAGGGGGGGATGTACTGAGGATCTTCCTTATGGACATCATCAATGCATCCCTCAGGGAAGGTCATGTTCCATCTTGTTTGAAGGAAATGGCTGTTAGGCCAGTTCTGAAAAAACCTTCCCTGGACCGTCTGGATATGAACAACTATAGGCAAATCTCTGTTACCATTTTTGAGCAAGGTAATAGAGAGGGCGGTTGCTCTTCAACTCCAAGCTGTCTTAAATGAAACTGATTATCTAGACTCATATCAAACTGGCTTTAGGACAAGATTTGGAGTTGAGACTGCCATGGTTGCCTTGGCCGATGACCTGTGTCTGAGCATCAACAGGGGTAGTGTGACCCTGTTGTTGCTTTTAGACCTCTCAGCGGCTTTTGACACGATAGATCATGGCATTCTCTTGGATTGCCTGAGTAGGTTAGGAATTGGAGCCACTGCACCCCAGTGGCTCCATTCCTTCCTCTCAGGCAGATCCCAGAGGGTGCTGCTCGGGGACAGCCACTCTGGAAAAAAGGGGCTCACCTGCGGCATGCCTCAAGGCGTCATTCTATCCCCGATGCTGTTTAACATCTATATGAAGCCACTGGGTGAGATCATTTGGAGTCAAGGTGCTGGGCGTTATCAGTATGCTGATGACACCCAGATCTATTTCTCCATGTCTCGATCGTCGGCCTCGACTCCCAATGGTTTCTCTCCTCTCAGTGAATGTCTTAGGGCAGTAATAGGCTGGATGAGGAAAAACAGATTGAGAGTGAATCCAGACAAAATGGAGGTGCTCACAGTAGCAGCCCAAAATCAGGAATTGGGTTGCAACCTCCATTCCTGGATGGGGTCACACTCTCTGTAAAGGACTGTGTTCGCAGTCTGGGGGTGCTCCTTGACTCATTGCTCATCACTCACAGGTAAATGTGACAGTCAGGAATTCCTGTTATCAGCTTCGGCTGATACGCCAGCTGCGCCCTTTTCTGGAAGTAAGGGACCTCGAGACTGTGGTGCACGCACTGGTAACCTCCTGTCTGATTTCTGTAATGCGTGCTACATGGTGCTACCCTTGTGCTTGGTCCAGAAATTTCATCTAGTACAAAACATGGCAGCCAGAATGGTCTCGGGAACATCCAGGAGGGACCATATAACTCCGGTATTGAAGTCCCTCCACTGGCTGCCTATCAGTTTCTGGGCCCAGTATAAGGTGTTGGTTATTACCTTTAAAGCCTAAAATGGCTTGGGTCTAACCTATCTTCAGAACAGCCTCCTCCCATATAATCCTCCCCATGCACTCCGGTCCTCTGGGAAGAACTTGCTCCAGCTATTAAAATCTAGGCTGTCAGCAACTTCCTAGATGGCATTCTTGGTAATCACCCCCAGATTATGGAATGGCCTGCCAGACGAGATCCATCAGATTACATGCCAAATGGCTTTAAAAAGGCTATTAAGATGGATCTCTTCTGGCAGGCATTTCCAGAACAGATTTCCCGGCCTCAGGAACCCCCTTGTCCCGCCCTCTCACAATTTCAACATTCCCACTGCTCCATGTGTTTTTTTATATTGTTATTTGTAACCAGTTTTTATTTTATGTCTTTTTAACTAGATGTTTTAATAGTTTGTTGGTTTAATACTTTTTTAAGGGGTGGGTGGGTTTTGGGGCCTTTTTGGAGTTATATTGTTTGTAATTTTAAATTGTTGTTAGCCGCCTCGATTGTTCTCAGAGGCGCTGGATACAAACAAACAAACAAACAAACAAATAAATAAATAATGAGTGGTCTGGAAACCACACCTTATAAGGAATGGCATGGGGGGAGATGCAGCCCTGGCCAGCCCAGGAAACAGAGGATCTGGACTGAGGCTTCCGGATACATTGGCCCCAATCCTCCCTTTTGCCAGCCTGGAAAAGAGTGGCAAAATGCCACTCCTTTCAGGGCTGGCAAAAGAGCATCCTAAGAGCCGCTGCGTGGCTCTTTGGCGCCCCTTCCAGCGCAGCATGTCAAAAGACTGCACCGGAAGGACATCCTGATGCTGTGCACCATGCATAACAGCGTGTGGTGTCAGGACGTCTTTGGGGAGGGGTTGAGGCAGCCGGCGTGTAGCTGCCCCTCTCCATCCCTGCCTCCAGGACAGCCATTAGAGAGCTAGGTATGTTTAGCCTGGAGAAGAGAAGGTTAAAAAGTGACATGATAACCTTGTTTAAATATCAGAAGGGATGTCATATTGATGGAGCAAGCTTGTTTTCTGTTTCTCCAGAGACTAGGACACAGAGCAATGAATTCAAGCTAAAAGAAAAGAGATTCCACCTGAATATTAGGAAGAACTTACTGAGGTTAAGAGCTGTTTGACAGTAGAGGAGGATGCTTCAGAATGTGGTAGAATCTCCTTCTTTGGAGATTTTGAAACAGAAGTTGGATGGCCATCTGTTGGGAGTGTTGTGATTGTGTATTCCTGCATGGCAGGGATTTGCACTGAATGGTCCTTGTGGTATCTTTCAACACTAGGATTCTATTATTCTAGATTCTACTTTTATTTACTTAAATGCATTTAAGTGTTTCATCTCAGGCCATCAGAGCCTTTGAAGGGAATATATAACAAAATGCTGTTGTGTGCCTTTAAGTCATTTCTGGTATATGGCAAACCTAACATGGGGTTTACTTTGCAAAATTTGTTCAGCGTTTGTCATTGCCATCTTCTGAAGCTGAGAGGGTCACTCATCCAATGTCACTCACTTAGTTTCTATGGCTGAGTGGGGATTTAAACCCTTGTCTCTCAAAATTCTAGCAATGAGTGAAAGGCCCCACTTCCATACCAATGGAATGGGAGAACACCAGCCAGACATAGCTCCATCATACCTTGGTCCCTACATGTCAACTGTTACTGCTGTGGTCTTTGAGGAAAAGAAGAACAGGCAGGGATTGTTACATCATGCTCAGGCTTAGCAGTGACGAAGGGCCTCCATCCAGCTGAACTGCCACTGCTGTGGCCTTGGAGGGACAAAACAGCAGCCATCAACTGCTGGACTTAATTTCCTTACCCATTTTTGTTCCCTGTTCATTGTGTGTCCTGTCTTTTTGGATTGTAATCCTGAGGCCAGGGAACTAGCAATTAATAACTTGTAAGCCTCTCTGGTAGCCTTTTGGCTGAAGGGTGAGGTATAAATGCTCTCTCTATATATAAATTGTCAAATATTCAAACCACTACACAATGTTGGATTTTGTACATCTAAGGGTGCAGCTGCATTTTATAAATAATGCACTTTGACACCACACTAACTGCCATAGATCCATTCTACATCATCCAGGAATCCTGGGAGGCCTTTTTCCAATAATAATAATAATAATAATAATAATTTTTATTTATAGCCCGCCCCTCTGTGCGGCAATCGGGGCGGGGTACAACATTTTAAAACAAGCAAGTTAAAAATTCCCTCATCCCATAATCCAATCCTCCCATCCCCTTAAAACAGAATTAAACTAAAAAGAAGTTAAAATACGGCAATAAAATAAAACAATCCACAATAACACAAGGAATCAGAAAATAAACAAAATAAAAACTCATCTCTCACCAGACAGCAGTTATTCCGGGAAGGCCTGCCAGAAGAGATCCGTCTTTACTGCTTTCTTAAAAGCAGCAAGAGTAGTAATGAGACGGATCTCATCCGGCAGGCCATTCCAAAGTCTGGGAGCGGTTGCAGAGAAGGCCCTCTGGGAGGTCTGAGACAGTCTGGTTTTTATTGGCTGAAGCAGATTCCTCCCAGAGGAACGAAGGGCGCGGGGGGGGGAATCATATGGGAAGAGGCAGTCTCTAAGATAAGATGGACCCAAGCCATGTAGGGCTTTAAAGGTTAAAACCAACACCTTGTACTGAGCCCGGAAACTAATCGGCAGCCAGTGGAGGGATTTCAGCACCGGTGTTATGTGCTTCCTCCTAGATGTTCCTGTGATTAACCTGGCTGCCATATTCTGCACCAGTTGTAGTTTCCGGGTTAGGCATAAGGGTAGCCCCATGTAGAGTGCGTTGCAGTAATCCAGTCATGAGGTTACCAGGGCATGTACCACAGCTTCTAGATCCCTCATATCCAGATAAGGGTGCAGTTGGTATCAGCCGAAGCTGATAACAGGCACTCCTGACCGTCACACTCACCTGACTAGTCATGTGAAGCGATGAGTCAAGGAGTACCCCCAAGCTGCGAACACAGTCCTTCGAGGAGAGTGTGACTCCATCTACAACTGGAGACTGTATCCCCAAATCTGGATTCGGGCCTGTAACTGTGAGTACCTCCATTTTGTCTGGATTCAACTTCAATCTGTTTTTCCTCATCCAACCCATTACCGCTCTGAGACAGTCATTAAGAGGAGAGACACCATCTGAAGTCTGAGACAATGCTCTGGTCATGGAGAGGTATATCTGGGTGTCGTCAGCATACTGAAGACACCGTGCTCCATGCTTCCGAATGATCTCACCCAGCGGCTTCATGTAGATGTTGAACAACATTGGGGACAGGATGGCACCCTGAGGGACACCACAATTAAGCTCAATTTTAGATGAGCAACTGTCCCCGAGCCTCACCCTATGTTAAGCAATGGGGTGGCCGGTATACCGGGGTGGCCGGTATACGAACAGAATCCCTAAACTATCCCTGGTCTTCAGGCTAAGGTACATATACTCGATATGGGTCGTTTTCTGGATAGGCTTTCTGATCACGGTTAAGGTGTTCCTATGGACCAAGGCTATGCCGCCCCCCCCCCCGCCCACTTTCCCTTACCTGCTCACTAACCAAGTACCCAGTTGGGTGAGCCTGCACCCATATCGCGGAGCTGGCATCCCCCAGCCAGGTCTCAGTAAAGCATGCCAGGTCAGCCGCCTCATCCACTGAGAGATCGTGGATGATATGGGTCTTGTTTCTGACCAACCTGGCATTGCAAAGGAGCAGGTTGAGGGTTAGTGGAGTGGTTGGCACACTCTCCAAGTTATCCTGGGAAACAGGGAAAACTGAAGGAGGGATAGGTATTAAGCATCGATCCCTCCTTCTTTTGTAACATTTGTTGGCTCTGTTACTGCCATACCTTCCCTGCCCCCACACAACCTGAATATCCACTCCCAGACTATGGTCAACTCTGCAATGCAGAGGGGGAGATGAGTAACCAACTGATTCCAGTCCCTAATTCAAGCAGCGGCTGCATAGATGAAAAAAAGAGGCTGCGGGGGGAGATGGTCCTCCACGACCATCCAAAACCACCCCCAGGTAATGGCAGTCAGGCTGCCAAGTCCTCCAGGTGGCTTAAAGTCCTCTGGCAGCCCGGAGCGCCCCGGAGCGCTGCCACTGTGGTGTGCCAGGATGGGATGTATCGATATAGCCTTGCAGGCTCAGATAGTCCCACCTACCACCACCTCGCTACACCGCCAGACCTGGGAGCATTGGGACCTTTAACAGGCTCAGGTGGTCAGTCCCGCTCTCACCGCAGTGCGCCGCTGGGGGGGGTAAGGCTCGGTGGGGCCTTTAGTAGGCCCAGATGATCCCCCCTTCCTCCTCCTCTGTGCTGCGCCATGCCACTTGCCGCCAGACCTGGGATTGCGGCCAGCACACACAAACCTACGCCAATAAGGATGGCTTAACAAGGTAATTAGCAATGCCGCAGGAAAGAGACCACAAACCTTGCAGGGAGTGAGAGAAAGAGCAAACCAAAAGTTACAGCTGAAATCAGGGATACCAGAGTCACGATAGCCAGTTCAGTCCAGGGTCAGGTCAGCCAGTGGGCAGCAATAGTCCAGTCCGTTCCAAAGTCAAGAGTCAAGGCAACAAGAAGTTGAGATGCAAGGAGCCAGTGTGGGCAGCAATCACACCAAAGGATCATGCAATAAACTCCGGCATTGAGTTGGCGTCTCTCTGCTTCCTAAATAGGGGATGCCCTCCCCTGTACCAGATGAGGCTGGTTAGCTAATTGCCTCAAAGCAATTTTCTGGGATCTGCGTCTGCCAGCACTTTCAGCCCTGCACTGCCTGAAGGAGGGAACGTTCAAGCCTGATTCCTCCCCAGAGTCACCACTAGGCTGCTGTACCACCAGAGGAATCCCATTAGTACTAGGACCTGGCTGAGCCTCCTACTCTGCGGCTGGGAGATCAGGGCTGGGCTCTGGCAGAGCAGGATTAACACCTGGTGTAGCCTCAATTACCTCCTGGACTGGAGCAGGATTAGCGCCTGGTGTAGCCTCCATTACCTCTTGCTTTGGAGGAGCCCCATCCTCCTCCTCATCCTCCGAGACCTGGTCTTGGCTGGCCGTGACACTAACAGTCTCAATTTGGTTGGAAAAATCTGAATTAATCCTCCATTATCACACTTTTCAAAGTTCCTTTTACAATGTCCCAGTTTTCTCTCATTGCCTCTTTCTTCACAGCTTACTTCAGTTGGTGCATACAGAAGGCTCATCTACACCAATTAGAATACTCTGGATTGCTCCCAGAGTATTCTGGTTCTCCTCATTGCCTACAAACTCCAGATTTTCTTGCAAAATCCAGAGCAAAAGATGATTCTTTAAAAAGTTTTTTTTTAAAGTTTTAGGCAGGGATAGAGTGGGTTTGGTTTGGAAATGGCTTTCAATCATGGGGATTTGGCCCTGCATTGTGTAGATTGTGGTGAGGCAAGGCGAAACCTGTTTAATTGTTCCATATAGACATCCCCTGAATTCAGACCAAAAATGGAGCTTACACCCAGTTAACTTAGCAGGGGCACAGGAATTTTGCCCTTCCAAAAGACTCAGGCAAAAGCAAAACTGCTGCAGCCTCCTCCAGCTTATTTGTTCTTCCCTATTGAGACAACTTTCCTATCTTGATCACATTCTGATGTGGCTTGGCTCAAAAGTATCCTTGTTAGCAGCTGTGAAATATTGGAAGGTATGAGCATCATACCTCTGAATATGCAGGGAGTGATCATGGGTCAGAAAGGTCTTTTAATGGGGAGTGCTGTGCCTGTATCTTTTATTATGTATTACTGTATTTTCTGGCATATAAGATGACTTTTTGACCCTGGAAAAGGTCTCAAAAGTTGGGGGTCGTCTTATATGCTGGGTAGAGGAGGAGGAGGATGAGAAAGAGGGGAGGAAACGGAGGGATCCCAGGAAGAGAAGGGGGTGCAAAAGAGGAGAGAAAACGGAGCAATGAAAGCAAGAGAAAGGGTTGCAAAAGGAGAGAGAAACCGGAGCAATGAAGGCAAGAGAAGGGGTTTCAAAAGAGGAAAGAAAATGGAGGCATCCCAGGAAGAGAAGGGGTTACAAAAGAGGAAAGAAAATGAAGGGATCCCAGGAAGAGAAGGGGTTGCAAAAGAGGAAAGAAAATGGAGTAATGAAAGCAAGAGAAAGGGTTGCAAAAGGAGAGAAAAACAGAGGAATCCAGCAAGAAAAGGGGATGAGAAAGAGGAGAGAAAATGGAAGAATCCAAGCAAGAGGAGGAAGAGGATGGGGGGGGGGGGAGAAAAGAAGGAAGCCACTTCTAAGATTGTTGTTGTTGTTGTATGCCTTTGAGTCATTTCCGACTTATGGCAACCCTAAGGCGGCCTTATCATGGTGTTTGCTTGGCAAGGTTTCTTCAGAGGGAAGTTTGTTGCATTCTCCTGAGGCTGAGAGAGTGTGACTTTCCCAAGGTCACCCGGTGGGTTTCATGGCCTAGTGGGGACTCAAACCCTGGCCTCCAGAGTCATACTCCAATACTCAGACAGGGTGACCAAATGTCTTAAGTGCAAAGGAGGATGACTCACTACAAAAAATGTAGGACACACAAGAAAAAAAGTAGAGAAAGCTAAAAACATAAATGTAAAACCATGCTTCTTGTGCTGTGCTCAAAGTGGAGGATGTTTTGGAATTCCTCCTGGAGAGAGGGTTGACATGGAGGGCATCTCCTGGAAAAGAGGAGGCTAAGTAGCTCATCGAACTACAAATCCAAGAGCTCTCATAATATGGAGCCATGGCAGTTAAAGCTGTATCAAACAGCATCAGTTCTGCAGTATGGATGCAGCCTGAGTCTGCACTGCAGAAATAATGCAGTTTGATACTGCTTTAACTGCCATGGCTCCATCCTATGGACTCCTAGGATCTGCAGTTTGCTTTGTGGTACCAGAGCTCTCTGAGAGAAAAGGCTAAATATCTCACAAAACTGCAAATCCCAGAATTCCACAGCCTTGAGCCAGGGCAGTCAAAACAGTGTCAAACTGCTTTAATAAATTTCTGCATTTGAATTAAAATTACCATACTGAAATTAAATCTGATGCTTTATTTTTTAATTTTTATTTGGTGTGCGTTGGAAGGGGGGGTCATCTTATACGGCGAGTATATCCCAAACTCTATATTTTGACTGGCAAAGTTGGGGGTCGTCTTATATGCCCGGTCATCTTATACGCCGGAAAATATGGCACATGGGTTTCAAATTGTTTTAATTTTGTGCTTTAATAAAATTGTTTGATTGCATCAATAAGGGTTTGTTTTGTTTTGTTTTCTTGTTCTTTTTTAAAAGCTGTACTTTATTTTCATGCCTTGTAAGCCCCTTCTGATTTTGTACTAGAAAAAAAGGTGGGATATAAATGAAACAGACAAGCAAGCTGTCTTCATTCATCATTATTGTTCATTTAACTGGAAATGTAGCCACAATGTGAAGAAATGGCTGGAGGGGTGGGAAGTGGGGGAATCCAGTTTTATTTTTTTTAAAAAAAGTAGGAGAGGGGAGAGATTGTCTGTTATGTGTGTGTGTTTTTTTTTTCAGTTGGCAAGAGAGAATTTGATAAAGAGAAAAACTGAAGATTCATTTTTTTTAAAAGTTATTCCGTTGGTTGCAGGCACAAAAACTGCAGGGGGTTCTAATAGACTTTCCATTTCAAAAAGGCCTTTGATTAAAGTTTCCTTTCGAAAAGGGTTTGTGAAGGAAAAAAGACAAGGATGGCAATGCAGAAATTTTCAAAACACTACAGTGAATCTATGGGGAAAAAGAAAAGGAAAGGAAACAAGGGTGATTGAGGTGAAGATAACAATGATTTTATTTTATATATTGAAATTACAACTGATGTCAGAAGGTGGACAGGATTCTGGGGATTGTACATCTACATCTAAGAGTTTCCTGGAATACAATCTGAAACCTATGGGTTAATCCCAGCTAGAGTAGAGCCATTAAATCAAATGTTAAATAGTGAGTCAACACATAGATAAATCCCATTGTTTAAATTATCTTTCTATCACCTATTTACCATCTGTCTTTCTCTCTGAAGCATTGTATCACTACTATTAATAATAATTTTATGTGCCAATTAGTAAATGATACATAGGAATGTGTCACATTCTTTGTCTTACACCTTGTCCTTCTCATCTTCCACTTCTTCCTCTTCCTCCTCTGAATAAGTGCAAGATAGCAACAAAATCTTCCATTCCATGCAAATGAAAACATAGTAACTCATACATCAAATCTGACAATAATCCTAACTGAGCTTTTGAAGGCCCCAAGGAAACCTGGAAGGGTACATTGCTAGATCTGTAGATATATGAAGGTGCTATAATGATGAAACTAGTGGCAGTTCAGACCCAGAAGATATTCATTCATTCATTCATTCTCTTTCTCATTCTCTCTCTGGCCTACTCTCTGATATACCCAAATATTGCTATGTTAGGGAAAGCAATATACATTGGATGTCTGTCTGCCATTTAAAGCTATTAAAGGCAGAGGAGACAAGCCAGGAAAACAGAAGGGAAATGTAACTCTTGTTTCCATGCTATAATTGGGTTATAGGTGAAGTGAGGTCAGAACTTGGAAAAGTTACTTTGTAAGTCTACACATTCTCAGAGTTACCCCAACAGGATAGAAACCCAGTGATCAGACAATAGTCATACTAGCTGGAGCAGTCTGTGAGATGTAGTCCAAAAAGGTAACTTTTCTAACCTCTGAGTAAGATCTGACACGTTTTTTTTTTTTTTTTTTTTTGCATCTGTATAGAATTACCAGCTTTTAGATCAGCCACTTTTCTTACATAAGGAAAAGTGTCCACTTTATTTGACTTATATTTTGGTAAGAATGTGCTGAAAAATTGAAATTTTCTTCATAAAACAATGAAAAGAAAGGAAGAACCTTTTTTTAAACTTAGGAAAGATGAAATTGACAGTTTCATCTATTCAGCTGAATTAGTTAGGGCCTCTACGGATGGAAGGACGGACGGACATGGGCTGCCCCAAGAAGCTGAGGATTGGGGTCAAGGCTGCCCCACACCTTGGCCCCAATCCACCCTTTCGGCAACTGGGAAAGGAGTGCCAAAATAGCACTCCTTTCCCAAGCTGCGGAAAGGGCACAGCAAGAGTCGCCATGCGGCTCTTTTGCAGCTCTTCTGGCGCAGCATGTAAAAATGCTGCACCGGAAGGACGTCATCAGAGTGCTCGCCGTGTGCAACGGTGGGTGCTCTGACATCCTTGGGAAGGGGTTGGGATGTCCAGAGTCCAGCTGCCCCTCCCCTTCCCTGGCTCCAAGACAGCGCTTTGCCCCTTAGACTGCTTAGTCCTTTAAAAGTCTGTCTTTTCATCCTTGTATATTAAGTTGTATTTGGGGTGCTGAATTAGTGTTGCCACGTCTTTTCAAAATGCCTGGCAGGCAGCTTTGCCAGGGACCACTTCATACTAGCAATGGCTACATGCAGTGATTTTAAGCAGTTCAGATAGGTGAGAAATGTGTTTGCTTTGCTTTGATATTAACTGAACTGAAATTTAAGAAGTCTTCCTAAATGGATTGCAAATGTTCCTGAGACTTGTGAAAGTGGGAGAAAGTGAAACTGACAAATTAATCCTTCCCTATCTCTGTCCCTTTATCTCAGGAGCACTTAACTTGTACTCTCTGGATCTCTAGGGGGCATAGATTGGTTTCAAGGGTCTGTGAATTGGCTACAAAAGTGTTTTCCCTATCCTGTTTTCCTTCCTGTTGTGTGTGTGTGCCAGTGTGGCATAGTGGTTTGAGCGACAAACTACAACTCTGGAGACCAGAGGTCAATTTCCAGCTCAGCAATGGAAACCCATTGGGTGACCTTGGGCAAGTCACACTCTGTCAGTCTCAGAGGAAAGCGATGACAAACTTCCTCTGAACCAATCGTGCCAAGAAAACCCCATAATAGTTTCACTTTAGGGTTGCCATAATTCAGAAATGGCATGAAGACACACAACACACACACAAACATTAAGTGGGAAAAGTTTAGAATTTTCAAGTGTTCATTGCAATTTTGGGACTAGTCAATGTGAAGAAAATCAATTTCCAATAAAATAAGTTGCACACAAAATTGTATATATTTGCCCTGGGGAGAATGTCTATAGCGTTTCTTAGATTTTCAAAGTGTTTTCAAACTGGCAAAACCACCTCTGAGTATTCCTTGCCTTAAAAAAACCCTATGAAATTCATGGTCTTGCAATAAATCAACAGGCAATTTGACTGTACACATGCACGCATACACACACACACACACACTAAGGGCCTCTGCAGACAGGCCCTTTGCGGCATATTGGAAGCAAGGAAGTGGAGGGGCAGCTGGACACTGGGCACCCCATTCCCTTCCTGAGGACACCATCGGAGTGATGGCCTGTCCACATGACGGACACTCTGATGACATCCTTCCGGCTCAGCGTCTGCACACTGAGCTGGAAGAGATGCCAAAGAGGCGCACCACGCCTTTTGCGGCGCCCTTTTCACAGCTTGCGGAAGGAGCGCTATTTTAGCACTCCTTTTGCAGGTGGCGAAAGGGGTGATTGGGGCCGAGGAGGATCGGGGCCGAAAGGGAGGATTGGGGCCCATTCCTTCCTCCTGAGCTAGGTGCGGGATGCAAAAATTTTTAAACACGGATTTTATCTCACGCTTCCATGTCAAGGCAGGAGGCATTCTCTATCCGATCATGGCACCTCATACCCAATCCAGACCTGATCTGGACTTCTCACATACTTTGCAAAGAATGGGGAAATCCCATTCTTTAAAAAAAGTGACAGAGAAGTTTGTATTGGATACAGGATTCCATGATCTGGTATGGGATGCTTCCTGCCTTCCTGTGCAATAAAATCCATGTTTAAAAGTTTTAATCCCACACCTAGCTTGGGAGAAAAGGATGGGAAAGGGAAGTGAAATAAACTCCTATAACTTGATTTTATCAGGCAAATATTTCCCATTGTGCTAAGAAAAGCTTCTCCTGCAGTTCAAGCTTCTCTTAAAAGCACAGCCAAAAGGCCAGACCATTTTTATAGTCAGTTGGCCACCTCATATATAGCACAGTCATATAGGCTGAAACCCTGTGTCTTACACATGTTGGACATGTGTTGGGCATGTTGGACATTTTTGTCCAGTGCACAATATCCCCATTCATTTCAGGTATGTGTAAGAGGAGTTGTGCATATGGGACTACTCTTCAGGCAGGTGTGCATTTCTGTAGCTGCACACACATGCATGCAGGTGCACATGTACATTTGGTTTCATATTTGGTTGTGCATTCATAGAATCCTAGAGCTAGAAGAGACCTCAAGGATCATCTAATACAGGGGTAGGCAATGTTTCCCCTTTAAGGGCCGAGGGACTTCAGCTCCCAGAATCCCAGGAGCTATTGGCCAACATGGGACTATTGGCCAACATGGCTGAGGCTTCTGGGAGCTGAAGTCCCTCAGCCCTTAAAGGGGAAAGGTTGCCTACCCCTGATCTAGTACAACCTCCTGCCATGCAGGAATACACAACCAAAGCATCCCTGACAGATGGCTATCCAGCCTCTCTTTAAAAAACCTCCAAAGAAGGAGACTACACAAGCTGCATGAGCATTGTGCCAGGCAACACAAGCATTACACAGCACAATAAATACATAAGTTTTCATGGAGACATTTATAGGATGCAACCCTGATGTAGCAGTATCTTGGCAATTGTAAGGATTCTATGAAATGTCAGATGTGGCTTTTTGTCTCATGTTATTAAGCACCCTGGTTCTCTGGATTATGTTCTGAATAACTGAAAAGGCTTCTCTTTTGATCGGATTCTCTTCAAGACTATAGAGGCAACATGCTGTTCGGTGAACTCAGTTTTTCATGTTTTTTTTTTCTCTCTTCACAAAGTTATCAAGTAGGTCATTCTAATTTTTCAGGTTTAACCATTTTTTTTTGTTATGAATATAAGAAAAACAGACAAGCTAGGGACCTTATCACATGGGGTCTAGAGCAGAGCTAATCCAAAGGGTACCTGCAGCTAATACATATTATTTCCCCGTGTTTACACACGACGCTGCCCTAGAACACGGAGCTAATCTGTATTGTTTCCCCGCGTGTACACACGACGCTGCCCCGAAACTCCACAGAACCCGAAGCTAATCCGTAGCGAGTAGGGAGATTTTGACATTCGGTTTGTTGGGGAAGTACAAGCGGAGCCTTCGTATTCATTGCGCAATGGTGGGCGGGGCGGGGAAGCAGGGAGAGCTCTCCCAAGCAGAAAATCCCGGCGAGGGGAAGGGATTGGCGAAAGGCAAACCGGATTGAGAAAGAGGAGGAGAAGGAGAGGAGGAGGGAAGAGGGAGGTGATCTCTCTCTCTCCATCTCTCTCGCATTTTTCCCCACCAACACCCCTTCCCTCCTCCAGTCCTCCAGCCCTCCTCCTCCTCCTCGGTCCCCTTGGCTGCCTTTCCTCCCGACTCCTTCATCCCATCCTTGCCATCCACAGAAGCACCTTCTGCGACGCTGGCTTTTGGGGTGGCGGGAAGGGAGAGAGAGAGAGAGAGAGAGAGAGAGAGAAGAAAATGTGTGTGTGTGTGTGTGTTTTCCTTCTTCCCACGTGAACCGCATCCCGCGGCGCCTGATCGCTAAATCCCCTTTGGAGCCTTCGTATTCATTGCGCTATGGCCGCCAGGGCGAAATTCAGTTCGTTTCGGTATAGAACTGAATTTATTCTCACTTCGGTTATTTTTCTGTTACTTTTCGCTTCGTGGCCAGCGTTTGATAAGGTCCTATGAGAGGCTACAGCAGTTTGTTTCTGCCTGGAAAGGGCAAGACTGCGTTAACTGAGTGCAAATTACTTTTGCAGTTTGAATTTAGTTTGCAGCAATTGAAGCAAGCTGAGGATATAGGGGGAAAGTGGGAGGCAGAGAGAGAAAGTGGGACATTTGAAAAGCAGTTGAAAAAAGTGAGATGACAGAGGATTAATTTGGACTGTCTATGGACCTTATCACACGGGGTCCAAGCAGTTGCATCCCCGTCCCATTGCACTTCCTTCCAGTCGCGGGAAATGTAATTCCCATTTCAACCAGGAATCCAAAAGAATGGGGATGAGACGGGGATGCGACAGGGATGAGCGGGGTTTCTCTGTGACGTCGTTTGATCACCCGGGGAAAGGAAGCGCCATGGGATGGGGATGCAACGGGGATGCGACAGGGATGGGTGGGGTTTCCCTGCGACGTCGTTTGATCACCCGGGGAAAGGAAGCGCCATGGGACAGGGATGCCACGGGGATGGGACTGCTTCAGACCCCCATGTGATAAGGTCCTAAGCCAAACTGGAATAGTTGGAAGGTATAATTTTGAATGTAGGTATTTTACTTGGCCTTTCCCAAGACCGAAACATATCAGGCTTTTTAAAAACAACAATTCTTTGAGCATCTTAAGATAATATCTCCATTTTCTTCTGCAGATTTAAGTGACTGCTCCCAGTTTCTATTTCCTTTGATTTCAGAAATTTTTCCAACATATCAATTTATGTGCAGAAGTGTTAAAATCTATTGGCAAAAGAGCAAAAAGGGGGAGTAGAAAGAGTGGGATAAAGAGGAGCCAGATTACATCAGATCCAAACTTCATCCAGTTCAAGGATGCAGGATCCAGTCCAAGAATGATCAAACAGTTCATTCTTATTTTTCAGATCTAACATTTTTAATTGCCATTTTATCACTGAATCGTAAAATTGGGAGTGATCCCAAGGGACAGGTTAAGTATCCACCATATTAAAAAATATAGCCATGCTTGCTTTCTGCTTATGTTGTTCATTAGGAGAACTTTCCTCTTGATACTTGTTCATGACAATTTCTCTCTTTTGACTCTGGAAAATATTCCACTATTCATTGTCTGTAATCTCTCTCTCTCTCTCTTTTTGCTCCTATAGCTGGGTTTTTAGCAATGAAGGGATGCTTCCTGAACTCCTTTTCTTCCTTCCTGTTTCTACAACTTTTTTGTTATTTCTTTTCAGATTTGTTTCACCTGACAGTCTGTCAAAGTGATCCTCACCCGGCAGTCACACCTTCTGTTAAGATTAATATAAACTCAAAACACCTGTGCTTCAGATGCTCTGGGAACCAAAAGGCTTCCTGCTGGATTTATTTGATTTTCCTTCTCCAGCTACAGCCAGTTCTCACAGCATCACCTCAGATAACACTCATGCTAGTTTGATGAATGTGTTATTTATGTGGGATGCAATTATCATGTCCATCATAACTGGTATTCTAACTCAAGACCATTGTACCATTACAATCACTACCAATCAATTAGTCAACCACTTTTTATACTGTTGGTGCTAGTGTGGTGTAGTGGTTTGAGTGTTAGACTATGACTCTGGAGACCAGGGTTCAATTCCCAGCTCAGCCATGAAACCCTTTGGGAGATGTTGGGTGAGCTTCAGGGAATGGCAATGGCAATTTCCCTCTGAACAAATCTTTACAAGAAAACCCGATGATAGACTTGCCTTTGGATCACCATAAATTGGAAATGAAGGCACACAACAAATTCATACTGTGCCTTCTCCCCAAGACTGGTACTCAAGGCTGCTTATAGATAAATATGAATCAACTTGAATCTAGCTGAAAACAGATCAAAAGATAAATAAAAATAAGGATTAATTTAGCATTGAAATGTGTTTGTAAAATTAAACCAATTTAAATCATTAGAAGCATAGAGTAAAGTTGTTGTTGTTGTTGTTGTCTGCCTTTAAGTTGTTTCAGACTTATGGCAATGCTAAGGTGAGCCTACCATGGGGTTTTCTTGGCAAGTTTCTTCAGAAAGGGCTTCCATTGGTAAGGCGAGCCTACCATGGGGTTTTCTTGGCAAGTTTCTTCAGAAAGGGCTTTCATTGGTAAGGTGAGCCTACCATGGGGTTTTCTTGGCAAGTTTCTTCAGAAAGGGCTTTCATTGGTAAGGTGAGCCTACCATGGGGTTTTCTTGGCAAGTTTATTCAGAAAGGACCTTCATTGCCATCCTCTGAGGCTGAGAGAGTGTGACTTGTCCAGGGTCACCCAGTTGGTTTCCATGGCTGAGCAGGATTTTGAATCCCAGCCTCCAACACTCAAACCACTACACCATGCTGGCTCTCTAATAAAAGTAATATAGCACACTACAACAGACAAAAACTTGCATGTAAAACAATCAGTATTAGAATAGGAACCTGCTGATGATACAACAGGAAGGTGGAGGCTCTTCTAGTCTTCCAGAATCTGGGAACATTCTTACCAAAAATGTTGTGAAATGAAGATGCACCTTTCTCAAAGATCTTTTAGACCAGGAAAGCTCATGTGTGTAGACATAGTCCTTCAGAAAGCCTGGACTTTATAGGTATGACTGACAGAATTAAAACTGGAAAGGGCTCCTATAGCTTTAATAGAATTTTAGCAAGGGTTCCTTGTCATGAAATCAGATAATAAGATCATCTGCTGAAATCTCCTCTTCTGCATAACTATTAAAGGTATAGAAGTACTCTCCAGTTTTCACTCTGCCAGCCCTAAAATAGCCAGCATGTTGAATTGTATCTGGAAACCAAGAGAAATAAGAGACAGCTTATTTCTCTTCTCTCTGTGGGAAAGCCTGTGACAGATTGTTGTTTACCTTCTGCCTTGTCAGTTTGTTCACTTTGCTTGAGAGTGTAAATACTCAGTTATTTACACATTTTATGGATCTTACACATGCTCCCATTGACTAATTTTATTTATTTATTTATTTATTTATTTCAAGGATTTATATCCTGCCTCTCTTGCACTAAGGCATCTTTATGCATATTTTTCAGTTATATGTATTTTCAGGAATTTAAATTTTATGATGAAGTGTATTTCTTCTCACAAACCATTGTTGTGAGATGCAACAAAATTGTGTATGTCAGCCGTACTTTTTGCAAGCAAGGTAAGGTATGGTAAGATAAGGCTGATGGTGGATTAATATCCATTTATTGCCACCATTGCCTGAAGTTTATTATATACTTTTTCTGATATCTTTTTTTCAGTTTTTTTTCCTTCTGTTGATCAGATGTGTTAAAATCAGTGGGACATATTGGTCTATTTATTAGTCATGATTCTAAGCATGATTATGTCTCATCCAGTCCATAGATTGTGCACAAGTTTTCCAAATCAGGACTGAAAATTTGACATCAAGTTTAATTTTGTGCTCATAAGGATGTTTTGTCAATTTCTTTTGTTCTCTCTAATTCAGATAACAATATTTATTACCAAAGCAGTCTCTTGTTTGAAGCTGTGAATTACCAATTAAAGTTGATCCCTTGAAGTAATCTTCACTTTCCTCCTCCTTTGTGACTGATACACATTTCAAATATAGCATTAAGAGGAAATGAATGCTGTGGTTTATTTTTTCCCTTTGAAAAAACCTTATTATTTATTCTGCAACTGCACTCTAAATCACACAGATGAAGGAACAATTAGACAGCCTGCCTTTCAATTATAATCTGAATTTCATGTAAACAACATTAAATCTAAGAAGGTTAATCCTGCTTGGGTTGAAATGAGCAAATAACAGGAAATGTAGCAGTTACAGACCAGGAAAAGTTTGGGTCTAATGAATGTTTACTTTTTCATTTATTTCTTTAAAATTATTTCAATACTCTTTACTAAAAAAAATATTAAAAATTACATTTAATGATCTATATTTCTTTACATCCAAAGATGTAAAGTGTGTAGGTATGCAGACCTGGAACACATACTAAGGAAGATCAAAGAAGAAAGTGCTAAGGCAGGCTTAATGTTAGACATAAAGAAAACAAAAATAATGACCACCGAGGACCTTCACAAGTTCAACCTAGACAATGAAGAAATAGAAATAGTAAAAGAATTCCCATACCTGGGATCAAGCATTGATAGAAATTGGGACTACAATCAGGAAATCAGAAGAAGACTAAGAATAGGGAGGGTGGCTATGAAAAAAACTAGAAAAGATTCTAAAATGCAAATATATACATCTCAGCCCAAAAGTTAGAATCATACAAGCCATTGTATTCTCTATTATCATGTATGGATGTGAGCGCTGGATAGTAAAGAAAGATGATAGGAAGAAAATCAACTCCTTTGAGATGTGGTGCTGGAGAAGAGTGCTGAGGATCCCATGGACAGCCAAAAGGACAAACAATTGGGTCCTAGAGTAGATCAAACCAGAAACCTCCTTGTAAGCCAAGATGACCAAACTAACTGCCTTTGCAGACTGCCAGAAATAGTGCAAATTGAGTCCACTGTAAGGGTTAGGGTTAGTGCTAGGGAATTATGGGAATTGTTGTTGTTTTTCTGAGACATTGAGCCTTCTCTGTCAGAGAGCTGTGGTGCCACAATAAAATACAGTTCCCATGATTCCCTAACCCTTAAAGTGGACTCAATTTGCACTATTTCTGGCAGTCTGCAAAGGCCCTAAAAGACTGTCGTACTTCAGACACATCATGAGAAGAGAGGACTCTTTGGGGGAAAAAAACAATAATGCTGGAAAAGGGGGAGGGAAGTAGGAAGAGAGGAAGGCCACATGGTAGATGGATGGACTCTGTTAAGGAGGTCATGGGTATTAAGGGGTTGCAGGAATTAAGCAGAGCAGTGGAGGACAGAGGGTTTTGGAGATGTCTCATCCATAGGGTTGCCATGAGTCGAGATCGACTCGAGGGCAGTTAATAACAACAACAAAGGTGATTTATAGAATCATATGGTTGGAAGGGACTGAAAGGGCCATCTAACCTCTGCCATACAGGTACACCACCAAAGTATTCCCAAAAGATGGTCATCCAAGCTTTGTTTAAGGAAGAAAAATCCGCTACCCTCTGAGGCTACTGTTCCGCAATGGAAAATTTCTTACCCCCACGAGGTTCTTCCTAATGTTTAGGTGGAAACTTCTCTCTTACAATCTGAATCTATTGATCTATGTCCTAGTCTCCAGAGCAACTGAAAAGAAGCTGGCTCCATCTTCCATATGAATCCTTTCAAATACTAAAAAAAATCCTATCATCTCACCTCTCAGTCTTCTCTTCCCAAAGCTAAACTTTCCTAGTTCTCTAAGGGCCTCTATAGACAGGCCCTTTGGGCCATCCTGGAGGCAGGGATGGGGAGGGCCAGCTGCACGTCAGCCACCTCAACCCCTCCCTGAAGACGTCCTGACGGCATGCACTATTACGCATGGCACGCATCATCAGGACATCCTTTCGGTGCAACCTTTTGATGCGCTGTGCTGAAAAGGGCACCAAAGAGCCACATGGTGGCTCTTAGGACACCCTCTTGCCAGCTCTGAAAGGAAGAACGGCATTTTGCCGCTCTTTTCCGGGTTGGCAAAAAGGAGGATTGGGGCTGACGTGTCTGGCAGCCTCAGCCTCGATCCTCCATTTCCTGGGGCAGCCCAGGGCTGCTCATCTGCATCTCTCCTAAGTCACTCCTCTTAGGATATGGTTTCGATAGGACATGTATTCTTCATACTGTCTAGCCATCGAAAACCTGATAGAGACTAAGCATCTGTGTGCGTGTGGATGTGTGTGTGTACACACACACACACACACTCAGGAAATAAGATGATTTGACATTGCTTCTTACAGTGCAGTTCCATAGCCAATTGCAATAGCTACTATCATGTCTACAGTTTTCCTAATTGAAGCCCCATTAGTATCCTTTCTTTGAACTTGGTTGGGATTTGGTACTGCTATCACTCTACTGAAGGATGAGGCAGAGTGCAGAAGAAATTGACAACAGGGCTTCTGTGCTGTAAGTCATTGGTTTTTCCACTGGTTGGGTTTTAAGTAGCTTCCCAATATTCTATCACCATCCAGATCTATAAATACACATCACCCAGCTTCATGGATCTATCACTCAGACCTAGATTCGACTCATTCACTTCTTGACTGTAAAGCTCTCCCATCATACGTGTGCTGAGAGATCACAGTTGCTACTTTCCATAGTTGTACAACTTCAGCCAGACACACCTCACTGTGTCCTTGTGGACAGTCACTGACTAGGGAAGGTGCAGTCCTTTTGCAAATCCAAAGAGATATATATTAGCACTAGTGTAAGTATATCATACACAGTCCTAATCATGCCTGTTATATAATACAGGTTGTGTTTCCCTTATCCAAAATTCTTGGGACCAAAGGTATTTTAGATTTTTGAATTTCTTTTCTTTTTTTGATTTTGGAATGCCTACATTTACATATAGATACATAATGAGTTATCTTAGAGATGGTACCCAAGTTTAAAACACAAAACTCATTTATGTTTCATGTAGGGGGTTGTGGAATATTTTGGATTTCAGAATTTCAGATAGGGGAGACTCAACCTGTAGTATTACACAGTACAACATGGTTGAGTCCCTGCTTACAGTTTGGGGAACAAAGCTTCTTTGTCACTGGTTTGGAGGCTGCATTTGGAGGCCAAAAGTTCCAAGACGACTAGAAGAGGTATTTCACTTGTTTTCATTTTCAGCAATTTTTTGCTGACTTTTTTTTCCCCAGGGAGAGAGCATATAGCTTTTGTTGCTACAGGGGTCTTGAGGGTTTTTGATGTGAAAACTGCCAGAATTTTTTTTTTTTTGGGGGGGGTGCCTTCGGTGTGCCAAAAAGGCTTCCTTTGCAAATTGGCACCCTACAGGGCAGATGGATAGCCATTTCCTTGCCCTTCCAATACAACATAGGAATACAAAAATCAGTGGAAACAGGAAGATGCAAGTTCTCTCTACAACTTCCCATATGCTTTCAAAACAAGGTCAGAGGAACTGGGAAATTCTCTGAAGCTCATTTTGGGTGACATCGGGAGGGGGCTACAAGATTAGGGTGATGAGAAGAAATTTCCTAAGTCCTCCACAATAGAATTTCATCTGTCTTTTTGTGGTGGTTTTATTTTGCATTCCCTCCAACATATCAGGGATAAAATCTGGGACACATGTGTCCAAAGAACATCAGAGTGTGGCCAAGATTAATGGGAAAATCAGGATTCTTCCCTCTCCTTTCCTGTTCCCCCTGACCAAGGGCAACCCACTTTTGCACTTTGAACTTAGGGCCTTTACAGACTGCCAGAAATAATGCAGCTTCAGACCACTTTAACTGCCCTGGCCCAATGCTAGGGAATTATGGGAATTGTAGTTTGTTCTGAGACATTGAGTCTTCTCTGTCACGAGCTCTGATGCCACAATAAACTATAGTTCCCATGATTCCCTTGCACTGGGCCAAGACAGTTCAAGTGTTCTCAAGCTGCATTATTTCTGGCAGTCTGTAAAGGCCCTTAGTTTGCAGCAACTGAAATAAGCTGAGGAAAAATGGGGAAAGTGGAAGCAGGAGAGAGAAACTGGGACATTTTAAAATAAACTGGAAAAAAAATGGGCTGACAGAAGATTAGCAGGGACTGTCCCTGCCAAATCGGCACACTTGGAGGGCATAGTTTCGAATGCTGTTGTTTTACTTGACCTTTCTCTAGACCAGGGGTCCCCAAACTATGGCCTGCAGGCTGGCCCCGGCCCGTCAAGGCCTTCTTACCGGCCCTCGAGGCCTACCACCGCTGCCGCCACGCCGCCAGATGCCATTTTGGCACACAAAATGGCGCCCGAGCCGTGTGCATGTGCACGTGAGCCACGCCCCCCCCAAATGATCTGGGGGCCAGCGAACTGGCCCCCGGATGAAAAAGTCCAGGGACCCCTGCTCTATACCATGTTTTTCCTTTTTTTTTTAAAAAAAAATGTACATCTCTTTATGTTTGACAGCATTGTTTTAAAAAAAACTCCACAGGACATATTGTAGGGATTTTAATGCACAGACAATGTCAGTTTATTGAAAGGCTTTTTATATATTCATATTTTAGAGTCTGTAATTACCACTCATGAGCAAAGCAGAGAATTCATGCTCTCACTGGCTGCTTTTCCTTCCTTTTCAAGCTCAATGAGACTGCAGACGGTTCTCAGTTTTTTTGACAACACTTTTATTAATAGAGCAGGCTTTTACAAAGCAATGCTGTTTGCATGATGCAAAATTAATTAGAAAAGTCTGTTTTAATTTATAAATATGCAATTACAGTTAAGCAAATAAGAAGTTGGGACTTTTGCATTACTCTCGGTGGGTTTTCTACGGCTTGCTTGGGGCGGATCAGAAAGAAGCTTTGCCTGGACGGCACGGCTATAAAAAGAGACAATTTGTGCTTCTCTGATGGGAAATGCAAATCTGTTAAAACATATTTCAGGAGTTTGTTCAAATTAAGGATCACAAGAGCCAGTAAACAGATTTGTAGGATAGTCTGATTAGTGTTTTTTTTTTTCAAAATAAAAAATAGAAGCCCTGTTTTAAAAAAATGGCAGTAGACAGTTTCATTCTAAATAGGCACGAATTGTCTACTTCATCTAAATGTTGATAAAGTAAGGCTGATAATGTTTCCCTGTGATCAGTAGTCACCCCCCTTTTTAACCTAGATGCTTATAATGTATTAATTTGTACTGGGGAAAAAAATCTTTGATATTTTTAGATACAGACAGGCTTAAATCCTGTTGTTAGTCCTGACTAAACTACAGCCATTGAACCAAATGGATTTGTCTAAGTGTTGATAGCAGTGCAGTGTAATGGTTTGACTCTTGGACTAGGGGCTTTATGACACGTGGCTTTTAAACCACAATTTCATTGAGAGGAAAGTGGCATTGGCGATGGTGATTGCATGTGCTCCTTCCCTCCTGCAGCTGCTCCATCCCCCAGCCATCTTTCTTACTCATGGGGGAAACCTGTGAATGAGCTGCCAAATTTGCAATGCCCTGGATGCAAAAAGCCACCCTCGGGCATTCACATGGTGTCACTGTCCCCTTCTCCTCCCTTTCCCTCCTCCCCATCATGATTTTTTTTTAAAAAAAATCTAAAGTTTTTGCACAGTTTCAGAGCTCTGCAGCCTCAAGGAATTTTTTAAATTAAAATGTTAAGTCAGAGCTGTAGAGCTCTAAAAC
The DNA here is from genome assembly GCA_026167975.1 of Phrynosoma blainvillii. NCBI lineage: Eukaryota > Metazoa > Chordata > Lepidosauria > Squamata > Phrynosomatidae > Phrynosoma > Phrynosoma blainvillii. Next base: position 11,237,225 of record JANUYF010000004.1, read on the forward strand.
TGCATGATAAAAGTTGGGAAAGAAAATACCAATAGCAATAGCAGCTTCATTTATATACAGCTTCATACCTCATTGAGCGGTCTCCAAGTGGTTTACAACTGTAACTTAATTGCCCCCTTGAAGCTGGATACTTATTTTAGTGACTTCAGAAGGATGCTAGGCTGAGTTGACCCTGAACCCCTGCCTAGGATTGAACTCACAACCTTAAAATAAAATAAAATAATAGAGAAAGGCTTGCTGAGGAGGGAGGGAGGGTGGAATTTAAGGGACAGGATGGGAAGTGAGTGCAATGGGGCCAGCAGCCCCCAGTCATGTGAAGGACAAAGTACAATGATGGCTGCAATAACAGAGGTAGGTTGCTGTTTTATTTTATTTTTATTTTTTGCTGTTATTGCAACACAAAAGGGGCTGGTGTGATAAAGACCAGAGTTCAATTTCCTGCTCAGCAATGGAAACTCACTGGGTGACCTGGGGCAAGTCATACTCTCTCAGACTCAGAAAAAGGCAATGGTACCTCCCTCTCACCAAAAAAGCCCCGTGATAGCTTTGTCTTAGGGTTGTCATGAGTCAGAAACTACTTTAAGGCATACAATAACAAAAGCAAGTGTTCAGTCCTCATTTAACAGTTGGTTCAGTTGGTCTACTCTACTCAGCATTGAAGCAACAAACAAGATTAGTTTTTTGTGTTTTTTTCAGGCTGTGTGGCCATGTTCTAGAATAGTTTATTTCTGATGTTTCACCAGAATCTGTGGCTGGCATCTTCAGATGCTGGTGAAACATCAAAAATAAACTCTTCTAGAACATGGCCACACAGCCTGAAAAAGCCACAAAAACTATGGATGCCAGCCATGAAAGCCTTCGACTTCAACAAACAAGATTACTGACATTTTAAAAATAATAATAATAATTGCATCCCTGAGACATGGAATGTAACTTATGGTGAACATGGTACTGCTGATAAAACACTAGAAAGACAATTGTTTTCCATCTATTGTTCAATGAGCAGAAGATCTAACTGCTTGAGCAACACATGAACATGTAACTTACAGAAGACAGATTCAAGAAAATATGTTTTGTTTTGTTTTTTGGAAATAAAGTCAGCTTATACTAATGTGTGTACTTATAATAATAATAATAATAATAGGTTTTATTTCTAACCCGCCCCTCTGCATCGCAATCGGGGCGGCTTACAAGAGTTAAAAATAGTACAATTAAAACAATCCAATATCCCAATCCCACCTCCCATATCCCGCCCACCCCTTAAAACAAGATTAAACTAAGAATATATTAAAACACAAATATAGCAATAAAGTGCAACAATACAGCAACACAATACAACACACAAACAACTAAACAGCAGCGAGAGGTTTGAGGGAAGGAGGAATTATTCCGGGAAGGCCTGCCGGAAGAGATCCGTCTTAACTGCTTTCTTAAAGGCAGTAACTGTTGTGATAAGACGGATCTCGTCCGACAGGCCATTCCATAATTTAGGGGCAATAGCAGAGAATGCTCTCTGCGAGGTGTGTACAGATCTCAACTTTGGTTGATTTAATAAATTCTTTCCCGCTGACCGGAGGGCACGGGGGGGCTCATATGGGGAGAGGCGGTCCCTGAGATAAGCTGGACCCAAGCCATGTAGGGCTTTAAAGGTCAAAACCAACACCTTGTACTGTGCCCGGAAACTAATTGGCAGCCAGTGGAGGGACTTAAGCACTGGTGTTATATGCTCCCTCCTAGATGTTCCGGTAATTAATCTGGCTGCCATATTTTGCACTAGTTGAAGTTTCCGGGTTAAGCACAAGGGTAGCCCCATGTAGAGTGCATTGCAGTAATCCAAACGTGAGGTTACCAGTGCGTGCACAACGGTTTCCAGGTCTTTCTTATCCAGGAATGGGCGCAGCTGGCGTATCAGCCGAAGCTGATAACAGGCACTCCTGACTGTCGCATTCACTTGGTTGGTCATGTGAAGCGACGAGTCAAGGAGTACCCCCAGGCTGCGCACACAGTCCTTGGAGGAGAGTGTGACCCCATCCAGGACAGGGGGCTGTAATCCCGGACCCGGCTTCGGACCGGTAACCGTGAGCACCTCCGTTTTGTCTGGATTCAATTTCAATTTATTTTTCCTCATCCAATCCATTACTGCTCCAAGGCAGTCATTGAGAGGAGAGATGCCATCAGCAGTCTGAGACGATGATTTGGTCATGGAGAAATAGATCTGGGTGTCATCAGCGTACTGAAGACACCGCCCTCCATGCCTCCGAATGATCTCTCCCAGCGGTTTCATATAAATGTTAAATAACATCGGAGACAGGATGGCACCCTGAGGGACGCCACAATTAAGCTCTATTTTAGAAGAGCAACTGTCTCCGAGCCTCACCCTCTGGGATCTGCCCGAGAGGAAGGAGCGGAACCACTGCAAAGCAGTGCCTCCAATTCCTAACTCTCTCAGCCGATCCAAGAGAATGGCATGATCTATAGTGTCAAAGGCCGCTGAGAGGTCCAAGAGCACCAGCAGGGTCACACTACCCCTGTCGATGCTCAAGCGGAGGTCATCGGTCAGAGCAACCAAGGCAGTCTCAACCCCAAATCCTGTCCTGAAGCCAGTTTGAAATGGCTCACATTCATATCCTAAATATTTCCCATCTTCTCTTTTATTTTTTTGTCCCTTTTCTTTCTTTCTAAACATACTTTAAGAACCCAATCAAAACTTGGGATCAGGGCAGAAAGATGCAAGATTTCAGAGTTCGCTCACATCAGTTATTTCAGCATCAAGTGAAGGTGCCGTATTTTTGCCATATAAGGCGCTCCGGCATATAAGACGCACCCAATTTTAAAGGAAGAAAATCCAGGAAAAAAGGATTCCTCCCTTTAGCCGGAGGCTGGTTGTTCAATGGGCTGGTGCTGGGATCGGAGAACTTCTCCGATCCCAGCACCAGCCCATTGAACTGAGGTTGCGGGGGGAAGGAGGGCTCCTTCCCCCCGCGACCTCAGTCTTTGAATGGGCTGGCGCTGGGATCGAAGCGATCCCAGCGCCAGCCCATTGAAAGACTGAGGTTGCGGGGAGAAGGAGCCCTCCTTCCCCCGGTGACCTCAGTCTTTGAATGGGCTGGTGCTGGGATCGAAGCGATCCCAGTGCCAGCCCATTGAAAGACTGAGGCCGCGAGGAGAAGGAGCCCTCCTTCCCCCCGCGGCCTCAGTCTTTGAATGGGCTGGCTCTGGGATCGAAGCGATCCCAGCGCCAGCCCATTGAAAGACTGAGGCCGCGGGGAGAAGGAGCCCTCCTTCCCCCCGCGGCCTCAGTCTTTGAATCGGCTGGCGCTGGGATTGAAGCGATCCCAGCGCCAGCCCATTGAAAGACTGAGGCCGCGGGGAGAAGGAGGGCTCCTTCCCCCCGCGGCCTCAGTCTTTGAATCGGCTGGCGCTGGGATCGAAGCGATCCCAGCGTCAGCCCATTGAAAGACTGAGGCCGCGGGGAGAAGGAGGGCTCCTTCCCCCCATGGCCTCAGTCTTTGAATCAGCTGGCGCTGGGATCGAAGCCAATTCAAAGACTGAGGCCGTGGGGGGACTGAGGCCGCGGGGAGGCCGCGGGGGGAAGGAGCCCTTCTTCTCCCCGTGGCCTCAGTCTTTCAGTGGGCTGGCGCTGGGATCGCTCCTTCCCCCCGCGACCTCAGTCTTTGAATGGGCTGGCGCTGGGATCGAAGCGATGGGCTGGATTCAAAGCCAATTCAAAGACTGAGGCCGTGGGGGGACTGAGGCCGCGGGGAGGCCGCGGGGGGAAGGAGCCCTCCTTCTCCCCATGGCCTCAGTCTTTCAATGGGCTGGCGCTGGGATCGCTTCGATCCCAGCGCCAGCCAATTCAAAGACTGAGGTCGCAGGGGGAAGGAGCCCTCCTTCTCCCCGCGGCCTCGGCCCTTCGCCCTATAAGGCGCACTGACTTCCCCACGCACGTTTTGGGGAAGAAAAAGTGCCTGTTATTCGGCGAAAAATACGGTAAATGTCAGGGGTCACTTCTGCACCTTGCTTATCAAAATATCTCAGATCCCAATTCCCAGTTTTTAAATGCGATTCACAACTAATCTCAGTACATTGCCTGAAACCATGAAGAACTACTGCATATGCACATAGACAAGACTTGGGGTGCATCTATACTGTAGAAATAATGCATTCTGACACTACTTTAAGTGCTCTAGTTGCATCCTATGACATCCTGGGATTTGTAGTTTTACAAGTTCTTTAGACCTCTCTCCCAAAGTGTGCTGGTGCCTCACAAAACTACAAATCCCAGGATTCTGAAGGATGGAACCATAGTTAATGCGGTGACAAACTGCATTATTTCCAGAGATGAGAAAGAGGGAGCCCTGCTAGGAGAAGGCTACAAAAATCTAGTCGTGAGACCACTAGGACATGGATCAAAATCTTGCCAGTAGAGGCCAAGATAAATGGTCAAATTTTGACAATATTATACAAAAAGAATCTACATGCCTTGGCTGCAGCTTGAATTTGGGGGATACACGACAGAGATGAATTAAAAATAAAACCAAGACTGCGGGCTTCCTCGACAGTCCGAATAGAAATATTATCAACAGAAACAGAAAAAGAGTATTGAACAGTAAGCTTTGGTGTAAAAACAAGAGGCTCTGTTTTGGACATATTGAGTTTCAAGTGCCAATGGCACATTCACTGAGAGACAGCTGTAAGACAAGATGAAACTTGCTGTTCAAGATCCAAAGAAAGGGTGGAGAGATACAGCTGAGTGTCATTGGTGTACATATGATAGAAGAAGCCAAAAGAACTATTGAGTTTTCCTAGAGACAATGAGTAAAGGGAAAACAGAGGGGACCCAAAACAGAGCCCTGGGGAACTCCAACAAATAACGGAAGAGAGGATGAAGCCTGACCACCCTTGACCAATGCAAAAGATCTGTCTGACAGTTAAGATTTAAGCCAACCAAGGAGAGAATCTGAGAACCCAAGGTCAGAAGTATATCAACTAAAAGATAGTGATCATCAGTGTCAACGGCTGCAGACAAATCAAGAAGAATGAGAACAGAGTAAAGGCAATTAGCCTTGACCCACAAAAGATCATCTGAGATCTTTGTTAGAGCCATCTCTGTAGAATGCTGTGGGTGGAAACTGGACTGAAAGGGATCAAGAATGGAATTGGCTTCAAGAAACTCAAGACAGCGAGAATAAATGACCTATTCCCAAACCTTGGAAAGAAAAGGAAGAAGAGAAATCGGACAATAGCTAGACAGAGAATAGGTGTCAAGAGAAGGTTTTTTTTTGTTTTTTTTCAAAATTGGGGAAACTAGAGCGTGTTTAAAAACCGAAGGGAAAGAGCCAGTAGAGAGAGAGAGATATTATAGATATGGAGAAGAGAGGGCCAAAAAGAAGAGGCTATAAAGATTAGAAAATGAGAGAGGATTGGATCAAGAGAACAAGCTGCAGGTTTGGAAGACTTCAGCAGGGTGGAGAGTTCATTCAAAGAAACAAAAAGAAACACAGAATTTTTTTTAATGAGAGTGACAGAAAATCAGTAGTAGATGAATGATCAGCAAGGGCTATATTGGGGCAAATGGTGGTAATCTTTGAGATGAAATAGTTAGTGAAATCATTGGGAGAGAATAATCCTCCCGACTATCCACCCAGAGGGTGGAGGAAAACATTTTATTTGGCTCATGCAGACATGGCCCAGGTCTTCTGGGCAAGAATCCTGTTAGTTAGTCTCATCTACAGTAGACCCACTAAATCAATTGTTAAATGGTGAGTCATTTGGTATGTCTACTGTGATCAGACTAACAGGAGGATTAAAACTTCAGAGTCCTATTCCAAAACTTAAATCTGCTATGCTCTGTAAATCTTGTGTTATATAGCATGGTTGTGTAACTGATCCAAAATACCAAATGTACAACCAAATGCACAAGCAAATTTATATGCACATCTATGTACAATGTTTATATGCATTGATGCACAATGGCTCTACATTCACAATTCCACAATTACAACCTTGAACTGAATTTAGCCATTTCACATCAGACAAAAATGACACACTGCTTCTGTAGAGGAATTTGCATGAGTGTAAGACATCAACAGGATTCTAGCCTTGGTTCCAATATGCCATCTGAGACAGAGCAGCACCCTGTTCAACATCACCCATCATAGTGCAAAAGGACAACTGAATCATTTTCATATCAGTGCCAATTGTGACATTTGGGGAACCAATGCTGAAAATCCCAAATACCTCTTGTTGCCCTGAGTAGTAAAAGTACAACTATATTAAATCCCCTTGCTGCAACAACTCCACTGGCTGTCAGTTTGCTTCTGAGCACAAATCAAAGTGCTGGTGATGACCCATGAAGCCCTTTATAGCTTGGGTTCAGGCTATTTGAAGGACCTAATCTCCCTTTATGAGTTTTAAGAGTCACTTATCTCTGTCCAACCACCTTCTTAGGCTTGTTTGGTGACAGGTGTGAGAGTCTTCTCAGTGGCTGCTCCCTCTTTCCATAAGGAGTCCAGAATGACTCTCTATCTTTCCACTAGCAAGTTAAAACATGTCATCCTGCCTTTGGAAACTGACTATGGTGGGCTTTTAATGCCGTGTGGTACTGTTTGCAAGGTTTTTATATAATCTTTAAACAAATTGTAATGCATTTTAGCTTTATAAATTGTTTAATTGATTTTAAAATAACTTTTATATTACTACTTTCTCATTTTTGTATAGTTCTTAATTAGTAATGTTTTTAAATAAGTTGCTAGCCACCGTGAGTTTCATTAATGGGAGAAAGGTGGAATATACATGAATAAAATTATAAAGGGTTGTTGTTGGAGTTTCTACAACTGATAGTTTGCTGACTTTTCATGACCCCCCCCCCAAAAAAAAAACAAACCCTGCCACCTGAGGTGGCAAATTCACTTTATCTTTATGAGTCAGCCCTGCTTCCCAGTCAACAGAATCAATAGGGCCACCTCTAATAAGATTTGGAAATCTATGGATTATATATTGTAGAATATTCTGATCATCAAATCCTGGAGTTCAACCATGTGACTGTACATTTTATTGATCTTGATGGATTATGATAAATAGTAGCCCACAGCTGTGCTTTTGTAGCTTATAAATACATTAATGCAGGGGAATTAATTTGCCTGTTTATGCCAGGTCTAAAACCCTAGCAGATTTATGTAGACTCATAGCAAATGATGATAATTCCCCATTTCAGGACTCTGCTATACAGAGATGGATGTCAAGAGGGCAATTGTATCAAAAGAAACCTGTTCCAATTTGCAAAATATAGCAATGAGCCGGCAGATATGTGAAAACTAGTTCCATATTTCTTATTTGGTGACTACAAAGACCATTAAAATTTAACATGTCATGTTTTCTAACTGACTGAGGCTATTAGAAGAGAAGGGCAAAAATGCATTGATGAATCACCTATTTCTTTGTAAGCTTGAGCAGAACCAGGATTTAGTACCAGGCTCCATGAATCTTCACTGAACAATTCTAGAATTGTTCTGCACCCTAAAGTTACTTCAAGTTCATAGAAGTTTCTCATGAGGGTTTAACATGGAGAGGGAATTTTGGGCACACTAGTGGAAATCACACACGACTCTAACTAAGCCAGAATTATGATCTACACAAATTTAAAAAAACAACTGGCTACTTATAAACATAGGCATTATCTTAGGTACAAACTAACTGATGTAAAGAAAACTAATTTGCCTAAATCCTATTACAACAACACCCCAAACCCAGAAAACAGTGATACCATTATTTGGCCAATCAAAATGCACAAAATACATGATTCAAGCTTTTGAAGCTCCAATGGCCATGGATTTGGACCTGCAGGACCTGAGCAGAGAGACTGAGGACAGGGAGTCTTGGAGATGTCTCATTCACAGGGTCACCATGCGTCAAAGTCAACTTCAAGGCAGTCAGCAACAACAACAGCAACTCTAGTGGGGTCTAACCAAAAGGATTCCAGTGGATGCCACATAATGCCAAATTTTCTATAAGCCTGAGAAGACTAACCCCCCTCTGTTTTTATGCTTTAATGATCATCAGCAGGAAAGATAAGTATTTGAAAAGCAGGTGATTAGCAAGGCTGCCACTGTGAAAGTGTTGTGGATTTGCTCTCGCTCCCTCTTTCTCTCTTAATTGGTCAAATCAATGGTGCCAAATTAGAGCTCATGACTAAATATATATGGGGATAGGTAGGCTGTTCTGAATGAATGACCTTCTGTAGAATGGGGAAGCATTTTCAAAGGTGGTGATTACCTACAGAACACAGTGGACACTGTGACAAAGCTGTGGGCGTTTCTTTCCCCACTCTTAATTGGCAACACAGAAGCCATTTTGAAACCAGTCATGGGGCTGATGTTGAAAGCATTTAACAGGACTTGGCAGGAAGGGATATTTAAAATATCCCAACATGGTATTCACCAGTAGCCAAATGGAACCAAGAGGAATGTGGAGAAGTAAATTGGAACATAAAATATCAGAATTTCACAATCTTGAGTTTGTTATTTCTTCCTTTCTTTTTTAGGCTGTATTTTATGAAAAGCTGGGAGCTGAATAACTTTCTTTTGCTTTGTTCTTTTGTCAAATAGAAAATTAGACAGGCCAGACATTTCATAGAAAGCAACATTTTGAAGGGGATTTGTTAGTAATAAGACAGTAAGAATATCTCAAAGGAGGAAGGGACAAGTATTTCACAACTCTCACTTGTTGTTGTTTTGTTTAAAGCAGAATTCACACCTAAGGCTGTGTCTCCACTCCAAAATTAATGCAGTTTGACACCACTTTAACTGTCATGGCTCAATGCAATGGAATTCTGGGATTTGTAGTTTTGTGAGATAGCCTTCTCTGTCAGAGAGCTCTGGTGCCACAACCACAAATTCCAGGATTCCATAGGATGGAGCCATGAGAGATAAAGAAGTATCAAACTGCATTAATTTTGTAATGTGACAGCAACCTAACATACAAATCCCTTCTTAAGTGAACCTCCCATGAAATGTATAGGAAATTCAGGAGAAATTTGCTATGACTAGCAAATTTGGCAGATGTGGTCAACATCCAGGCAGAATAAGGTCCCTAAGAGAAACAATGCAATAGCTGTATACTATTTCTTGAGCTCTGTAGGACTAATTTATAAAATGGTATTGCAAACAGAAGTATAACACTACGAAGATTATAATTCTACAACTAGCAACTAAAAAGCAACAGAAACATATATTTCAGATTCAGTGCATCAACAAAACATCTGTGCATGAGTTTCTTGAAAGGGTTCCCCAAAATCACTTTATTCCCAAAGTCAAACAATCAGACTCAGAACATCTTTTAGTCTCCCAGAATCTCCATATGTATACTTCAGAACATGATCCAAGTAGTTCCATGGGGGCATCATTGAAACCTGGAAAACAAAATACAAAGATAACTTGTAATGCTACTTCAAAGAACTGGTATTTCAATTCTCCTGCCAGCAAATGAATCAAAATTCCAGCTGGAATACTGTTGATGTTCATAGACAGACCTAAATTCCCTTATGCACGATTGTATGATTTTGGATGTTACATGGTTGAGGTATTCTGTTCATAGTTGAATAAGCAGAGTTGTGCAAGTGTTAACTAAGGCTGCATCTGCACTGCAGAAATCCTGAAGTTTGACATTGCTTTAACTGCCATGGTTTAATGCTATGGGATCCTGGGATTTGTAGTTCGTTGTGGCACCAGATCTCCCTGACAGAGAAGGTTAGCTAGCTCACAAAACTACAAAGCCCAGAATTCCATAGCATGGAGCCATCACACTTAAAGTGGTGTCAACTTGCATTAATTCTGCAGTGCAGATGAAGCTCAAGTCAAGTCAAACCCAGCTAAGTTTGTAAGGCTCAACAAATTCCTCACTAGCCTTGCAGATAATTTCATTTTACAGAACATGAAAAAGGCATATGGTAGAGATGAACTGATCAATCAGGTTGAAGTACTGGCATCCATGGGTGATGGTGACCATGTCCTTGGGATTTGTTATACAGAGAAATGGGAAGCCAAATATAATTAGATATGCACTCAGGACTTCAAGAAACCCAATTTTGTTAGGCTTAGACAAATACTGGGTGAGATTCTATGGACAGAAATCTTCAATAAAAGGGAGTTAAAGATGCATGGAAGTTTCTAAAAGCTGAGGTACTGAAGGTTCAGTTGCAAACAAATCCAATGAAGAATGCAAAGTGGAAGGTGTCTAAAGAAACCAGGGTGGATGTATAAAGAACTCGTGAATGAGCTGAGTTTTAAGAGGCATGAATAAGAAACAGAAAAAGGGGGGAAGCACCAAAGAGAAATATAGAAAAAATAGCCAGTACCTGTAAGTAGAAAGTCAGAAAAGTTAAAGCTCCAAATGAGTTGAGATTCACTGGAGAGGCTAAAAATAATTAAAGGGGAGGGGGTCGGCTATGTTCAGAGCAGGAGTAAGAACAAGGAAATTGTAAGGCCATTGCATAGAGAAGAGGTGAAATGAGAACAGAGTACAAAGACAAACATTTCAGTGTCTTCTGGGGGGATGCAGACGGGCGGCCCTGGGCCGCCCCGGGAAATGGAGGATCAAGGCCGAGGCTGCTGGATGCATCGGCCCTGATCCTCCCTTTTGCCGCCTCAGAAAGGAGTGCCAAAATGACGCTCCTTTCAGAGGCGGCAAATAGGCTCCCCCAAGAGCTGCCACACAGCTCTTTGGTGCCTCTTCTAGTGCAGCACATCAAAACACTGCACCGGAAGGATGTCCTGACACCACGCACCATACATAACGGCACGTGACATCAGGACATCTTTGGGGAGGGGTTGGGGTGCCTGGTGTGTGGCTGCCCCTCCCCTTCCCTGCCTTCAAGACTGCCTCCATCTGTAGAGGCCCTTCTGTGTCTCAGTCTTTGCTCTAACTGATAACAACAGGACAAATGGTGCTGTAAGGGAACTATACCCACAATAGGTGAAGAAGTGTTTAAAAAATGCACAGCTGCAATAAATGAATTCAAGATAAACTGTAGTCAAAAGTATTGCAGGAATGTGTATATATATTATTTCAGAGCCACTGACCCTAACTTGGAGAAGAGAAGACTGAGAAGTGACTTGATCATGACATTTAAACGTCCAAAGGGATCTCATGCAGAAGACAGAGCCAACCTGCTTTCTGCTCATCCAAAGAATAAAACACAAGCCAGTGAATTCCAATTACAAGAAAAGATCTTCTGCCTAAACAACAGGACTTCTTGACTATAATTGCTGTTTGACAGTAGAATAGATTCCCTCAGTGCATTGCCCTCTCCTTCTTTGGAGGTCTTTAAATAGAGGTTGGGTGACCATATCTGGAGAGAGCTTTGGTTAAATATACCTGCATTGCAAGGTTCTGGACTACATTACTCTTGCAGCCCTTTCCAACTGCAAGATTACATAATATTATCATTCTTAAAATTTCACTAGAAAATACTTGACCTTGTAGTGACTGCAGAATGCTAGACTTAATTAATCATTTGTTTGCTCAAGAGTTGTGAAGGGGGGAGCATGGTAGAAATTACAAGAAAAGCAGAGAAGGGGCAGGAGATACACAATTCAGAAAAGAATTTGGAATGACGGAAGCATATTCTATATTCAAGTAATTGGGATAAGATGTCATTTCATGAATGTGGATATATTTCCTTGCTTCATTGACTTCTATGTCATGCTTAATGCATTCTTGGAAGACTGCAGCCAACACAGAAGTAAACAGACCATAGGAAGAAGCTTTTAAAAACTCAGGGCTTGGAATAAATCCCATAGGATCTGTTGACAGAGAGGGAAAAAATGTAGTAAGTGTAACTTGACTCAGATCCATTCTTTCATCCTTGAATATATCTATGAATCTCCAGCCCAGAATTTAGTCAAATAATTTATTATAGCACACAAAAAGTTTGTGGAAAACATAAGCTGGAATCCTGATACTGTCATCCACAATTGTGAGTTCTGTTGCACCTGTGGCTGTACATTTTTGGCCATTGTGCAATCAACAGGTTTTGTTCAGGGTTACATAAGCAGAATTCCACAAGTGTGACCATTTGACATTACGTAAAGCCAGAGCACATTTACTTGCTACCAATGAACCCACACAAACACACCCTAGTCCCCTAAAAAAATGGTATGGGGTACCTTAAGGTCTTGATTGAGATCCAAATAAGGATCTAGTGGTAAAAAAGATGAAAATGAGTGGGAAGCAACACAAGTGTAGGATTCTGATGAACCACCCTAAAAATAGTGTTTGTCACAACTGATCTTCTACAGAATCCTTCCATGTAAATAAACCACTCCCCATTCCTTGCTTACCAGAAAGACCTTGACACTTAACTATGGGGAAGAACTAAATATGTTGGGTGTGACCATCACTGTGACAACTTGTCTGAAGAAATCCCCAAAACTCAGGGTTTTGCTAAGTTAGCCCAAGCAAAGCCATGTTAACATCTAGCCCAAGTGAAGCCATATTAGTCTTCCCTTTCACATGCACAGCCACATCCTTGGAAAAGTAATAATAAGATGAAGTAAATCTCACCTGGAAAAAAAAGCATCAGCAGAAACTTTTTATAATCAATCTCACACGTACTCTGGGGGGGGGGGAGTCAGGTTCTAACATTATTAAAGAATTGGTGGTGATGGGGAGCTCGCTATAGATGCTTCACATGTCAGGTATTGCAACTGCTTAGTCTAGTGTCTTCAATATGCTTTTGCCTTGTTGAGTTCACTTTTTTGACAGCATTCATAAGCTCTACCAGGCCCTTTGTCGATTACATTCAGATTTTCAAGTTTTATATGTTTTAATAAGTATTTTTCTTCCCCTGAAAGCTGTCTCCTCAAAGTCATTTTGTACAGAGACCAAGCCAGACATGTGGGATGAAAGGATACTGAGCTGTGGTAACCATAGCAACAGAAGGACATGAAACAATTCAGAGTCTCCTCTTCCTTGATGAGATTCTCCCCACCTCACTTTTTAAGCAGCCTGACTTGAAGAGAAAGTCTAAATAGTTCCCAAAGTCCATTGTGAAGAACTCATGCCGCGGCATAAGTATTAAGACCTGTGAACAAACTGGATAAATTACTGTGCTCATCATACATTCCTAAAGAAGTCTGATCTGGCCATAGTAATATATGCCTTGCTTATATTCCATTAAAATAATTGTAACATGTTCTAGGCAGGAGTGCCTTTGAAGAATGTTCTAAATTTAAATTGATGCAAAGATCTGCAACCAGAGTATTGACTGAGCTTGGATAAAGTGACCATGCAACTCCCTTGTTGCCACAACTCCATTGGCTACTGGTCTATTGCTGGGCATAATTCAAAGTGTTGGCAATCACCTATAAAGCCCTGTACATGTTGGGTCCATGTCAAATAACAATAACAATAATACTTTTTAAAACCAAAAACCAAAACATTTTTTCCCATATGAGCCTTCCTGGGTTTGACATCTTCGTTAAGGTTATCTCTCTCCCATGACTCTTATGGGCAAGTGTGACAATAGACCCTCCCATTCTCTGGGCAACACAGCCGAGGGATGATTTTCCCTCACTTAAGCAAAGAATTAATGATGTGATGATAAAAGATGCATATGTTGGGGCGAGTGTCATGAAGATGTCACCAGTCAAGAGACACAATTGCCCACTGAGATGGCCACTTGGCAAGAAGCACCAGTCTTTGAGATCTTTTGCAACAGAGGTTATAAAGAGCCTTGAGTGATCATGAGGAAGGGAGAAGAATAAAGGGACAATTGCGGATCAGAGCTTCTGTCCCCCTTCAGGAAAGCTGGTGGAGACTGGGCAAAACTCCAGACTCCTAGCTATCCCCATGAACATCCAGGACCCCAAATCTTATTTATAGTCATGCGTAGCTGGGGAATGTTTAGTTTAGCTATGCCAGGGCTTATTTGAATATGAGCTTGGCTGAATATAGAATCATAGGATCATAGAATCATAGAGCTGGAAGAGACAACAAGGGCCATCCAGTCCAATCCCCCTGCCATGCAGGAACTCACAATCAAAGCATTTCTGACAGATGGCTGTCCAGCCTCTGTTTAAAGACCTCCAAAGAAGGAGGCAAAGAAGGATATGATCTAGGCTATTCTATAACTTGGAGACCCTAAGTGTGCCTGAAGAGAAGCTATAACATTCCATCATTCCATCATACATTTAATCTGTACTAGTTTAATACTGTTTTAAGGGGGGAAGGGTTTGAGGTTTGATTATATTGACTGTATTGGAATTTTAATATGCTGTTAGCCACCCCGATTGTTCTCAGAGGGGCGGGTATAAATAAATTTTATTTATTTATTTATTTATTTATTTATTATCATCATCAGCTTGGCTCCCCCTTCTTGATGTGGAGGGTAGTCCTCAGTTCTGTTCACAAACTGGGAATGATGGTGGAAATCTGCATTGAGATTTTCAGACACCTGAGAAGTTCCTTTCTCATCCTCCTCCTTGAACCTCTGACTATTCTTTCCCATCGTAATTGAGGAGATTTTGTGTCACTGAAAACAACTTAATCTTTTCATTGTTTCTTCCTCTAAGAAACAATACTCTTTAAGTATTGAGTGTTGTTGCATTTCCAATAGTTACACATTCCTACCTTATGTAATGCAATGACATTTGACAAGTGCATGGGCATCTTCATCTTGTCATTGATTTCTCAGGAATTTCTAAACAGATAAAGTTAATTTCTGGTAGCCGAACTTCATTTCCAAAATTGTTCTTCATCCTTATGGTTGCAGGTTATATCATGAGTGTGATTCAGTTTGTAATCTCTCTCTCTCTCTCTCTCTCTCTCTATATATATATATATGTATCCCCCCCACACACAAGTACAAAATTATTTCTCAGTTCCAACCATCAGTTTATTTATATCCTGCTTTTCTTCCAGAATAGGACTCAAAGCAGCTTAGAAAAAGGCATAAAATCTAACAAAGAGCAAAAAATTAAGATTAAAAATAGTTTTAAATAACAGTATTAAAACCAAATAAAATATCCCTGTAGCATGTTTTCTGGAATCAGACATGTTGTGGCTAGTTTGAGGAGCATGACATACCAACCCCTAGTGTTGTTTTTTTGTTTGTTTGTTTTTTACATTAAGAAAACCAAAGTTACACTCAATATGTAAGGGAGAGAAAGAGAGAATGATACAGCTCAAATCTAGACAGACCTGAAACATCATCACAGACAGAATGGTAAAGCTATGTCACAGCAATTTAGGAGGACTCTCTCTTGTTTTTTTCTTTTTGGATATTTCAGTCAGGAGATTCATTTCTTCTTTGGATCCTGCAAGAAAAATGATTTGTGAAGTGGAGCCATGCAGGATTTGCTAAATGTGTTTCTAATTGTCTGAGTTTAATAACTGATAATATAGACTTGCTTGCAAATCTTTCTGTTACATAAAGGATAATTGTGCCTGAGTGGAGTGCAGTGTGAAATTAAATGTGCTAAGTGCTTCAGGCACTGTTCTGTATGTGACATGGAATGAAATTTTATTTTTTTCTGATAAATGTATTAATCTGCATGTCAAAAAAAAAATCTATAACAGGCTCTCCATTAATCTTCCAAAAGGCCCAAAGGTGGAGAAATGGTTATCTAGGGGCATCAATAATGAAATGAAGGGCTAAATGAGCTGTTTATTTACTTATTATTCACATTATTTATATGTTGTCCAGTAACCAAATTCTCTGGTTGGCATGCAATAACAATAACAACGTTAAAACACAATTATATTCCATAAGAAGAAGAACATAAAATGCAGGACAAACAGTTCTGGAAAGAGGAAATAAAAATAACTATATTAAAGTCTCAGTCACTACCAAGAAAACTTTAATAGAAATATAAAAGTTTGTTTCTTTAAAAACAAAACAAAAGACAATGTGAAAGGTATGGGCGTTGTTTAAGTCTACTGATGCTTAAAAGACCACAAAAGTGCACCAGGTGAATTTCTTTGGGGAGAAAATTCCACAGCAATGAAAACACTAAAAAGGGCCTCTTGACCCTAGCCACCATCACTTGGTGAAGCATTTGCAAATGTTCATCTAAGTCCAGGTAGATAGGTGAAGACACATAGGGATAGAAATAATATTTTTTTAAAAGAAAAATGATTTCTCTAAAGGCATGTTTAGAATCCTGAACAACCATTCTGAGAAGATCTGTTGGCCAGTAATAATATTTGAGACAAGGCCAAATCCCGGTGCAGTCTGGGGGGAAAATCACCCAGCTACAACCAAAAACAATGTACACAGTGTACTGGTACACAGCAATGTACACAGCAAACTGGAGTTTCAGACCATTTTCAAAGGCAGTCCCATGCAACAGCAGTTCAAATAGGAGTTGAACATTATGAATTTGCAATGAAGCTAAGAATGAAAAGACTGTTCACAAATTTCCCATCTTTGACAAGTAAGCATGTCTTGACACATCAAGGTTCCTTAGTGAAAGAATCCAGAAGGTCGTTCACATTTCAGGACTTATTTGCAAAATAAATAAATAAATAAATAAATATCACTTCCATAAAAATGCTGGTTGCAAAAGTTCAAAAGTTTGTGCAAAATGTGCAAGAGAGAGAGAGAGAGAGAGAGAGAGAGAGAGAGAGAGAGAGCATAGTATATGTTGCACAGATAATATTGCTTTAGGCACAAAAATATTTTTGCAAAGAACCCTATTTTTTTGTGCAAACAATTATTTTTTTGCAAAAACAGTTCATAGTACAAAATGCAAAAAAAGAAGAAAGAAGAAAGAAGGAAGGAACAAAAGAGAAAATGTGCAAATCCTCTTATAATTTTTCCCAGTGATATTCTTCATAGTTGTGTGTCAGAATTAAATTAAGACATACATATTTAAATACAGTTACCTGATTTAAGATGTAGGAATTTGGTCTGCTTACACTGTTTGGTTATAGTATGAACAGAACAGCAATACATTCAGGGGTTATTTTTCGGCTTTGAAGGATAGGTGAGATTCTATGAACAATCAGGAATGAGGTTTCTAAATACATGGCCAGAGGTTATGCAACCCTCCCCCCCAAAGTGCATTGTCCTTTGAGAAATCTAAAATAATTCAATTGTTTCTACTTTGTATAGGGGACAGTGCTACTCATAATTGTCCTCTGCTATACCCCAGTAGCTTGCTGAGTGAAATCTGACCTGGAGATTTCATCTTCAGGCACTAACTCTTTTTCATATTTGGATTGTCTCATTGCATCAATAGGAGTGTAGTGTCTAGATTCAGGGAAGTAACAATACCACTCCGTTCTGCTTTGGTCAGACCTCACCTGGAATGCTGTGTCCATTTCTGGGTGTCACGTTTCAAGAGGGATATTGACAAGGTTGGGTGTGTCCAGAAGAGGGCAACTAAAATGGTGAGAGGTCTGGAAACCATGCCCTATGAGGAATGGCTTAGGGAACTGGGTGATAAAAGGCATTTAAAAAGGTGTTTACTCTACCTTTTTCTGCACAGTACTAACAAGTATTGGCTATGGTGCCACTGTCATTGTCTATAAGAGATCCTCCACCACTGTCACCCCTCACTGCTGCTGCTGCCCAGTAACTGTTTGGCACATGTGGTTAATTTTGATGGGTAACAAACAATACCGTTTTTCAGTGCTGGTATGGTGCCTTCATGGTGCAACAAGGTTTTTAATTGTCCTCCTGTTGTCACTGTAAAAAATAACAATAATAATAATAATAAATGGGGGATCTCTCTCTTCCTCCTTCTGTTTCTTGGCTCCTAATAGTTAGGGTGGGGACAAGAACTTAAAAGCCAATATTTCAATCTGTACTCAAAAGAAAAGTAGCAATTAATGTGCTCAGCCAGATGCCTGCCACTGTTTTAATTCATTACACAGAATCAGTGCCCCAGAAAATTAGACATGAAAATATCTCAATAGGAAAAAATGCCTGCAGAAAATGATGACTTCAAATTTGCATTCTCTTTCTCTCCCTCCCCAAAACACTCTCTGTATTGAAGTGACCACAAGTAACAATAAAGTTTTGGTGATGGCTTTTTGGGAAACTTCAAAAATGAAAAGTATTTCAAGAAGCCATGGAGTTTCTTAATAAGTATAGAGAATATTGAAAAACTAACAGTATGGGGAGGGGGACGGGGACTGATAATGAACATAAATGGGCAATGATTTTTTTTAAAAAAATGAGAACAGAATGGAGAGAGCTTAATTTGGGAACAAAGGTCATGTTTCCACCTCTTATTCATCAATTGTAAAAGGCCTGCTGTAAAGATACTCATGGATGAAAGCTGGGGACGGGAGAACACCTCCTGTTCTGCTACCACTATGGTTCAGCTTGTTTCCGACATTCTTATTTTCTAACCTTCCTGTCTGTTCCAATATTTAATAGCAATAGTAATAGCAAGTACATTTCTTTACTGCTTATCAGTGCACTTAAGCACTCCAAGCCATTTAGAACTGTAAGCTAACTGCCTCCAACAAGTTGGGTACTCATTTTAGTGACCTCAGAAGGATGACAGACTGAGTTGACCTGGAGCCCTTGGCTGGGATTGAACTCACAACCTTGTGGTTTATGAGTGAGTGGCTACAGTACAGGCATTTAACCACTGTGCCACCAAGGCTTTTTTAAATTCATACGCATATATACACATACACTTACATACATACATAGATACATACATACAGAACAGTGGGGATATATCCACTGCTTTAAAGGGAAATGTGTATGTTGCTGTACATTTCTCCTCAAATGGGCACATTAATGGATTCATGCCCCCATAAGCATGTTTGTGTGCATTTGTACATGTTGAAGGGTTAGAAATGTACATGTGAAGTTTGTCTTCCAACTTGTGTTGGGTCATACTGAAACAATGAATTCATCATTAGGTGACCCTGAGTCAGTCATTTTTTTTTTCAATCTGACCTTCCTCAGACATTTGTTGTGGGGAATATAGCATGGAGGAAAAGATCCATGTATGGTGCCTTGAAATCATTGGAGGAAGAACAGGAACTAAATGTAACTAATAAAAACAAATATTCACTATGAACTTTTCACCACTGGCATATGATCAACTCATATGTGAAAGGGATCTAGGAGTCTTAGTGGACCACAAATTGGACATGAGTTAGATATGACATGTGACGGCTAAAAAAATGGCTCCAATTCTAGGCTGCATCAGCGGGAGTATAGTATCTAGACTAAGGGAAGTAAAAGTACCACTTTGTTCTGCTTTGGTCAGATGTCACCTGGACTGCTGTGTCCACTTCTGGGTATCACAATTCAAGGAGGATAAGAAGTGGATATATCCCTACACTCCTGCATGTATGTATGTGTATGGGTATGGGTATATATGTGTGTGAATATTGTTCATTCAATGAATACTACTCACACCAAAGACATTTCATTCGAATGTAATTGGCAAGCTCAATTTAATCTGTTTAATGCAAATCACAGAGCTTTTACTTGAATCTAATTAGCTACAAATCAATAGAAGTCAATTCAAAATAATTAGCCCCTGCATAAATCAGTTGAAGACTATTAAAATCAATGAGGACCTTATTTATTCTAATGACTGGCCTGTTTATCCCTTTAAAGTTTATGAAAGAAGTGTTGCTGTAGTAGACCTATTTGGTTTAGGGTTAGCATGCATTTGCATTAAAAGGATCAGACATTTGTAAAACCTTAGCTCTGTAAGTTTTCAACATTTTATTCCCCCACATTCCCATATATGGCAAGTCTATGATGTGTCTCACATTTGGCCAAGATCGTACACTGAAGAGACACACACTTAAATCCTGCTATTACTCCTAACTAGAGTAAACTACTGCAGGAATGGAAATTATTTATGTGCTGACTGACCACACAACACTTCATTCATTGGGTCTAATCTAGCTGGGAATAAGAAACAGAATTTCCAGCCAGAGCAAAAATGTATGCTTGTGAAGTTACATGACATTACATTGTTGAATTTTATTGGTGTGGTGTGCTAGAAAATCCAGCAGAGCCAGGGAAAAAAATCCAAAATTCTAAAAGTAGAGTTTTATTATTTCAAAAGGTAAAAATAAGCAAAGAAAAAATACAGTCCACCATAGGATCACATCATGCTGATGTGGTTGAACAGAAGAGTTACAGATCCATGTTTCCAGATCCAGAAGTTACGTTGTAAAAGCAATATAGGCATATTATAGTCCAAAAATTAACTCCATAGTTAGATCCATTGCGAACACACACATGAACAGGAAGAATGCAAGAAATATAAACAATTCTGGACAAAGGGATTTCTCGGCCCTGCCCTTTCTCCACCTTCTGGGTGTTAACCTTATGTTGATTGGATGCTATCTGTATGATGCTTGTTGTCATGCCCTGCCTGGAGGACGACTCAGAGGACTCAGGGGATGAGCTGGAGCCCCTGGGACCTGAACCTGTAAGGGAGGAGCCAGGCCCACTGGGACTTGAACCTACAGTGGTACAGCCAGAGGCTAGCCCTAGCTCTGCTGGAGCAGAGGCTGTGGGTCCTCCAGAGGTTCAGCAGTCAGGTTTGCCTGATGCTATAGACAGGGAGGAGGATCTGGGCAGTGTGCCTACCTTTAAGGAGCGTCGAGCAGAAAGAGAGGGCTTGCGAAGATCACGGAGGCTTCAGCAGAAGCGTGTTAGTAATCAGACACAGCTGAAGGTCGGCTCCTTGCCTTCTTAAGAACCTGGAGCATGAGTGGTGCTTTGCCAGTGGATATCTGACTCTTCTATGGGAAAGACTTCGTCTCTGGCTCCGTGTCTCCTCGATCACCTTGACTATCCGGAAACCTTGACCTTGGACTGTTTATTGATCTGCCTCTCTGATACCTCAAACCTTGGACTGTCTGACAATTCTCTTGGTAAACCCTTTGGTAAAGTTACTGTGTAGCAACACGGACTCGCTGGGCTGGGAATTGTGTTTGTGTGAAGCCAGCTGTCTTATCAGCCCTTTGGCTGCTTTCCCGGACACTTGTTAACCCAGCCCCTTGCTGTCCATCATCCACCACGTGATTTCTTTCCCAAGCCTAATGATGTTTTGGATTTTGTTATCTGTTCTTGGCTGCCTTTCTCAGCTAGGAACTTCTGATGTTATGACTCTCTAGCCACCTGGACTGGGTTGTTTTTGTTTGCCTAGATGTTGTTCTCATGAGGAAAATTCCAGACACACATCTCTACATTTCACCTTTGACTGTATAACCCATCTATATTCTAACATACATGACAGTGCCATTTCACTGCACAACTGAATATGAAACCAAATTTGCACATCTATCTGTATGTTCCATGTCCGCTGTGTTTCATGTGCAATCATGCCTAGTATGTCTATGCACAAAGTACAACCACATTCAGCACATGCATGAATAACATATATGGGTATCAATGTGGAAACATGTAGCCATGTTGGATGGTACTGAATACACAACTCTGCTTCTGCAACCTTGAAATGTATACAGACATGCCATACTGGGCATATTTTGAATTTTTTGGTTCCTATAAAAGACCAGCATGATTCTAGCCTATACTTGCACTGCAGAATAATGTTTTTTCTCCTGTTAAATGAGGTTGTATATATGTGTGAGACTCTGTGTGTGTGTTTTCTACACCCCTGGAAAAGCACCACAGTGCTTGTCTGGGATCTATGAAATGACATTTGCATATATAAATATGTAGATATGTATTCAGGTCTTTGCACCATGATTTTAATTTCATTTGGACTGCCTATATTTTGGGGAGAAAGATGTACCAAGAAGGAGAGAACTGCAAGGTTGGATCTCCAAACACATGCAGTAATCTAAATTTAAATTAATTCAATGGGTTTTCCTGTGGGGTGTGGGTCATTACCCGCCCCTAAGTACAAAACAAACAATTTTAAATTATAGACCCTACCCCAAAGTTGTGACAAAGCAATTAACAAGAACAACATGAATTATCACACCATGACCCATTCCCAAATCAATTTTAATTAATAATCTCAGGGAGGGCGAAAAACCCAGGAATGCACCCTGGAAAAAATTCCCTCCGAGTCCTCGAAGGCGACCAGCCTAAGCCTGAGAGTAATGATTTATAAATTCTTAATAAAAGGTGGGTGGAACGGGTCGCTCAGTTCAAGCTCAAAAATGGCTGCCTCCACATGGCAGCACAGGTCTATAAAGAACAAACTCTCATCCCAAGTCTCGTGAGACCAGTAGCACCGCGAGACTTGGGAGTAGCAACCAAACAACCCAATTGGACAAGGCACGCAGGTGTTCCCATTCCTCTGCGCACCTTGACCAACCAGGCTTCTCATGTCCTCATTTGGCCAGCACAACAGAAACCCCTCCTGACTCGGGGGGTGTCTTTCTAGATTCAGAATTTTTAGATTCAGAAGGACAAGGAGGCACAGCTGGCAAGATCCTACACACTGTATGCAGAGTTAAACAGTGATTGTGGTTTGCAGCCCTTGTGTTAAATGGCAATGTTGAGCAAATTATATGATTGCTGAATGGATAAACAAATGCACAGCTGAATGTGTAATTGAATGCACAATAAAAAAGCAACCAAATGTGCAGTGGCATGTGAATCTGTATGTGCTATGGTACCATATCAGCAACCCCACATCCATGACCTTGAACTGAATATTAATATTCTACATTTGACAAAAATAAGGGAACTTACACAC
Organism: Phrynosoma blainvillii; assembly: GCA_026167975.1. Taxonomy (NCBI): domain Eukaryota; kingdom Metazoa; phylum Chordata; class Lepidosauria; order Squamata; family Phrynosomatidae; genus Phrynosoma; species Phrynosoma blainvillii. The sequence goes on from JANUYF010000004.1 coordinate 11,259,892, forward strand.
ATATAAGACACCAACAGGAATCTAGACACATCTCTGTGCAGAAACTGGAACATTTCTCCCTAAGCATTCAATTTAAGGAAAACACAAAGACAGAGAGGCCCACAAGCCTGCTGGACTCCACCAACAACCTCCTTATCCCTCATGAATTTGGAGTAAGGGCCAACATGACCAGTCACTCGCCAAGGTGATATGATTGATCATTTAAGGCAGGGGTAGGCAACCTTTCCCCTTTAAGGGCCGAGGGACTTCAGCTCCCAGAATCCCAGGAGCTATTGGCCAACATGGAACTATTGGCCAACATGTCTGAGGCTTCTGGGAGCTGAAGTCCCTCGGCCCTTAAAGGGGAAAGGTTGCCTACCCCTGATTTAAGGGCTCTTTCCCCAGCTAATCCTGTTGTGATATCCTTTCTCTTCCTAACTCAAAGAACAGACTTCATGGATGAATTTGGAAAAGTTTTATTGAAGATTAGGTTAAGCACAGTAACAGGCTCATTGCCAGATCTGAGGCTACAGCATAGATTTCTCTTTTAAGAAATCCCAACAAATCACTTCCCTCTTTTTCATACAATACCATTCTTTCTCATACAGCTAAACAACCTTGGATCTCACAAACAATTCCCTGCAGCTCTTACTATTCCCAACACATCAGGCCTATTCCAACATGGCTTCAGATCAGATAAACAAGTTTTTGTATGACTGAGAAGCCTGAGTCTGTGGCCTCTCTTGCACATGTTTTAAGCTCCAAATGGTCTTGAGAACAAACAAACAGATTTAAATTACAAGAAAATAGATTCCATCTAAGCAGCAAGGAGAATTTCTTTAATGTGAGAACTGTTTGACAGTGATCACATTGTCAGGGAGGATGGTGTACTCTCCACCTTTGAGGTGTTTAAATAGAGGTTGGATGAACATCTTTCAGAGGTGCTTTAATTGTGTATTCCTGCATGTCAGGGGGTTGGACTAGCTAGCAGTAGTGGTCCCTTTCAGTTCTATGATTCTACAGATCAGTAACTTCTAATTTTAATAAAAGGCATGAGTGCAGACCAGTGATTTATTGGAACGGTGCAAATAAACTCCTGGCCCTTGGTTGTTGATCACTCCTAAGCAACATATTACCACCATAACAACTACTGCAGTAACAATCTCTTAGTGTGCAGTAACTAGGAGCTGAATCGTCAATCACACATTATCACAACAATCGGCTAGTGTTACTGTTATCTGCTACATCTGCTCATTCACTTACCCCATGGACTGCTAACTTAAATCAGATTCCACATACATCCTTAGCTATGTCTTCTGACCATAGTGAATAGTTTTACCAGGACTTTCCAATCCCACTTCTTTTGGTGGAAGGATGCTGAAGTAATATATTAAAAGACAAATACAGGACTTAGTGTTTGCTGTCTGTCCCCCTGGGAAAAGTACAAGAAAAATTTGATGGACTCTCTCTGATCTGGAGGGTGTAGCATTGGATCCTCTTTCCAAGGTACTGTACCTTTAAATTCTTCTGCCTATGATACTATGTGCAGCACATGTTTCAGCCACTTTTACTCTATTAAACTTTCTGTGATTTTGGGGCTGAGTACAAAGCAAAATAAAATAAAATTATGTGAATAAAGATATGAGTCCTATTGGGAGACTCATCGAGAAGAGAGCCATTGAATCAATGGGATTTACTTAGATGTTGACTTACTCCATTTAGTCAATGAGTCCACTTTAGTCAGGATAAAACAACAGGATACAGACCATTGTTGTGGTTTGTTCCTCATTCATCATTGCTCCCAAACTGCTACATCTATTCTTCTGAGATTTGGCAGATTTATTGCCTAGGGTCGAGATGCAATTTTTTTGCTTAGTTATTTATCAAATGTGATAATTAATAATTTCATATTTTTTTTCATTTCCTACTGGGTGCGAATATGAGCTTTGTTTTTTGCAGATTTTTCAAAGATTTTCACACTTCAGAACTTGTTTCTGAAAAAATGGCAGTTTGCACAAACACATTTCATACAGAAAACAGTGACACTCTTGGACAAAAATGTTGTTTTTGCACACAAACCAGTTTTTGTTTTTCCTTAAAGAGCAACAAGTCCTGAATTATGAAAAATCTCATGATAACTGCTTTATGGTCTGGTTGTTTTGGTGTGTCATCCTTTTCTCATTGAGGATTAGAACATTTTCAAATATTGTTTACATTCTTAAACTCTCTAGCACACACAAACACAGAGAGAGTTTTATGAGCCTTCCCTGTCAGAGAGATCCAAGCTACAAATGCCAGAGTTCCACAGCATTGAGTCATGACAGATAAAGTGGTATCAAACTGCTTTATTTCTTCAGTGTGGCAGCAGACTGAGACAGCTGTCTCTGGGAATACTACTACTACTGATAAACAAAATTTGTTCCTCTTTAGCATCAAGTTAAGTTTGGCTATGAAATGGATACTTTGATGTTTCACGTGGGTCTGCACCAAGCTTCAGCCTTTCGAATTTCTTCATGTTATATTACAAAAAAAGTAAATGCTATAATATTCCTTCTTTATGAACAAGTTTTTTTTTCCTTCTAAGTACTTCAAGAAAACATAGAAACAAAACATTGAAAAGGAAAGCCATTTAGGAATCTAGAGGCAGCAACAGAAAACAAATTCTGTGTGACACAGACAAGCAATTATTCTTTTAAGTAGAGTGATCAGATGTAAAGAGCAGGTTATTTTATTATTGTTTTTAAATGAAAAATAGAAGATGAATTTTTGCATGGTGCAATTGGTCTTGCCAGAAGCTGTATATACTTAAATGCTGGGGGAAAACCTACATCAATGTGGCATGGTATAAATCCCTGCATGTAGAATTATACATTCATCCTACTACACAACCTCTGTGTTGAATGACAACAATGCACATCTGAACCAAGGAACCAAATGTGCAGCTGAGTGCACAACATAATGTGTATGTGCATACATGTACCATGACCATCCATGCACAATGACACTGCATGTGCAGCTCTGCTTCCACAACCCTCAACTGAATATGGCTGGTCTTCATTGAACAAAAAATGTTCAATTGCTTTTGTAGGGGAAAGTACACACACAGAAGACACCAACAGGATCCTATCCTCTGTCTTCTACTTAATTAATTCAACTTTGAATGCCTTGCTGCTGGTTCTTTTGCCTTTGGTGGCCTACTTTCCCATGCTTTGGAAAAGTGGTTATTTAATCTTTCCTCCTTTGCAGAATGACAGCAAGAAGAAAAACTCAGTCAAATTTGAAATCAGGCTCTTCATGGTATCTCAGGCTTTCCTCTCTAAAGTGTTCTGTCATTTTCTCCTTGAGCTATTTCTGATCTACCTTCTCCTCTCCTCTAATTCCCAATGGAGTTCAAAGGTTGTTGTACGAACAGTTCATTCACAGTTCAGAGGACAGCTAGATGAGTATGAAATAACCAGGTGACTGGAGGAAAGCAGTTGGCTAATTGGACATGAAGTCTGCACTCAGAACAAGAGCAGAACTTTAAACTGCTGGGTATCAGGAGGGGAAGAGAAGCTCTGAGAAAAACAAAGCCATTATTACGGCTTTGTGAGAGAAGAGACTGAGAAGGGAAAGTCACATCTGGGATACAGGAAGTAACAGCTTAACCATTTCAATTTAATTTAATATCTTAACTAAGTAAAAACTTAACAAAATTGCTGTGTGGCCAGATGCCAAGAAACACAAGACTCCTCTACTTTTAAGAGATTGCAGTGGCATAGTGGTTTGAGCATTGGACTGTGACCTGGAAGACCAGGTTTTGAATCCTTGCTCGGCCATGAAAACCCACTGGGTGAGCTTGGGCAAATCACAGTTTCTCAGTCTTAGAGGATGGCAATAGCAAACTCCCATTGAAAAAACTTGCCAAGTAAAATCCATGATAGTTTTGCTTGATGGTCCCCATAAGTTTGAACTTATTTGAAGGCACATGACAAGAAGAAGGAGGAGGAGGAGGAGGAGGAGGAGGAGGAGGAGGGATGTTAACAAGTGGTGTTTCTCTTGTTAGGCACTGTGGGAATTCTTATCTGTCCAACTAGTAGTTTTTAACAGGCCAGGATATTACAGGAGCAGCTGGGAGCATCCTGGGTCTGGACCTGCCCAACCTTCCCAATGTTACCTGGGGCCCTCTGTTCTGATGTCAAGTGTCTGTTCACATGTGCATACCACTCTGTTGCCTGTTATCATGGCATGCTGCTTTTCTCTGAGTCAGAGTGAGTTGCTCAGCCTTGATCACATGGCTGGATGCCTTGTTCTGGCCTCATGCTGGGTGGCACAGTAGGATTCATTTTAAAGCCTCACCCAGCATTGGAATAGAGGCCCCAGGTTCTTCCAGGAGGATCCAGAACAATTAGTGACTTTTTATAAATCTCCTTTTCAAGGAGGGTGTACTCCTGATATGGTGCTGAATGGGCTGGACATCATCTGGCCTGTTTGCACAAGCCTCAGGGATTGTGCCCTGCATTGTCCAGAATTCCTGTCAAGCAGAAGTAGGAAGGCTGTTTTATTTGGCTCGTGCAGACAGGGCTTCTCTCTGCTAGTGTAAGATCTCTCCTGCAGTAACACCCCTGACACTCACTTCATGGTTGTATACATTTCACTGTCTAGTCCATGCCACCTGCAGTTTCCTGGCATCAACATTTAGTTCTGCACAGCACTGGTTAGTCATCTATTTGGATAAATATCCTATTTGCCATGTTTTGTTATGTGTTATATTTTGTTCTTTTAAAACAATTAAATTTGGTTTAAAACCTGATTGGGGGAGACAACCACCCTACCAAAGTCTTTGTTTTTTGAAAAATATTTTAATATAGTGCCAGAATGATGCCCACAGTTGTACCAATTCCAAGAGGGGCATTTCACGGCTAGGATTCCACAGCAGAGAAGACTCTCTTCTTTGTCATCCTCAGTGATGGGGCACAAAGGAGAAGCTGTCCTTTAGAGATCAGTACTTGAACAAGTATATACAGAGAGAGGATGTCCTTCAAGTATCAAGCTATCATTTATGGGTTTCAATTTTACCACCAGCATCTTGAATTGATTCTGGATGTATGTTATAAGCCAATGCTATTTCTTTGCAGTGTGTGTCCTATAGTTTCCATAGCATGTTCCTATCAGCAAGCTAGTTATCATTCTTAGTTTTCCTCAGCTGGTGAACAGCTAGTTTCTGACTCAGGTTTGCATTGGACTTATTTGACAATATGACAGAATAAGAAGCAAGACTATAAATCACTCAGAGCAAAAACAGCAGAAACTGCCAAAGCTAGCTGGCAGCTATGCCCTTCCTGGACTTTCAGCATCACACTGAGTGAGCAGGTCCTCCTTTTATCACCGTTCAAAGCAAACTGGGCCATACACTGCCATTAATTGTTCATGTTTTCAGCCCAAACAGACATTTTCCACATCCCAAGGTGAATCAAAGCTTAATTAAAAACCTCATGTTGCCCTATTATTCCCCAGATGGGATTGTTGTTTGGCTTTGTTTTGACTTCTTCCTGTCGAGTTTTGGCTTAATTTTAAAAATGCTTCTGTTTCCAGATAGAAATTGCTTGCAGCTGGGGCAGACCTACTGTGTCTAGAAGGTCAAGACACACGTGTTTCCTCACAAAGGCTTTGCTTGTGTGTGTGTTTCTTGGAGATGAACTTACACAGACAAAGCCAGGATATACACCTGTGTTCTTTAGTGAACATTTAAATGGACAATTCACACATGCTGGTGGCCAGTAAGAATGGAAAGAATAGTTCTCACTATTTGTTTCCTTGTTGAAAACAGGAGTCCTGACATCCAAGAAATTTCTCCAGGAAGAATAATTGAGGAACAAGACTTTTGTGTATTCAAACATTCATAGGATTTTTTTTTGTTTGTTTGCTTGTACAAAGAGCCCCTTTTGTGCTCAAAAGGCATATTTTCTGTGTAGAAAATATGTTTTCATAAAAAGACATACATCTTTTTTTCTGCACAGAAAAGAAATCATCTGGAACATTTGGGAAGGATGCTGATTTAAAATATGGATTTTCACCCTTAGTTGTGGTTATTCTGTGCCTTCAAGTCATTTCTGGCTATGGAAACCCTAAGGTGATGCTATCAAGAGGTTTTCTTGGCAAGATTTGTTCAGATTAGGTTTGCCTTTGCACTCCTCTGAGGCTGAGATAGTGTGATCTATGGGGCTATGCACACAGGCAAAAAGGGGTGCTTTGAGGGTGATGTGTAGGCTTTGAGGGTGACTTGTAGGTCTCCAGGAAAGCGCCCTCTAGCTGTCGTTATGCTGGGAAAAGCCACTGCAAAAGGGAGACACTTTTTTCCACTCCTTCAGTGAAGATGCACGTATGCAGTGACACAGATGCACCAGAAAACAGCCATATAAATGTACTCTCTCATGTGCCATGGAAATTGACTTGGTGATCCAGAGCATGCACCCTACGATGCAAGTTTTAATTTAAAGCACCCTATGCTTTCAGATGTGGTGGCACTGGTGCAAATGTGCTTGAATATTAGAACCCTAACCCTAATTGTAACCTTACGCATGCACCCTAGCAACTGTCCTCTGTTATGACAATAAATGCATTCTGTTGGATGTACACTTGCTGTCAGCATGCACAGCAGTTTGCATGAAAGAGGCTTTTGTGACCTCTTCTGTGCAGGTGTGCATAAGACCTGCACACCACTTCCTGGCATGATTAGGGGAGCTCCCATGATTAGGGGAGCTCCCAAAAGGCCCCCAAAAATCAAGGGTTAAATTTATAAAAGAATAACAATGCCCTTAAAAAACACTTGTACTTCAAAACAAGGACCAATTACTAAAAGGGTATCATTTACCCCACTAAAGGAACTGCAAATGCAGAACCAAGGTGCAAATTCATAAACCAAGGCCAAAAAGTACCCCACTAGATCCCGTGCCAATAATGAAAATGAAATAAAAGGCACACAAAAAAATCAAAGGTCAAATATAAAAGAATGTCAATGCCCTTAAAAAACTTATAGTTCCAAACAAGGACAAATTACTAAAAGGGTAGCATTTACCCCACTAAGGGCTCTGCAATTGCAGAAAAAAGATTCTTTTATAAATTTAACCCTTGATTTTTGGGGGCCTTTTATTTCATTTTCTTTATTGGCACGAGATTTAGTGGGGTACTTTTACCCTTTTAATAATTATAGAGACATTTTTGCACCAGGGCTTTGTTATTTCTTACATTATTGTTTTTGAATTTAAAATTTAAAGACAGCCTTGGTTTATGAATTTTTATTTTACCTTTTTTTTTGCATTTGCGGTTTCTTCAGTGGGGTAAATGACACCCTTTTAGTTATTTGGCCTTGTTTTGAACTATAAGTGCTTTTTAAGCACATTGTTATTCTTTTATAAATTCAGCCCTAGATTTTTTGTGCATTTTATTTCATTTTCATCATTGGCACGTGATTCAGTGGGGTACTTTTACCCTTTTAGTAATTATAGAGGCTTTTTTGCTCCAGAGTTCAGTTATTTCTTATATTTTTGTCTTTGAAGTCAGGTGGGCCATTGTTCGATTTCATTCTTTTGGCATAACCCCTTTCTTTGGTTTTTTGTGTGTCCTGTTGACCATGTCCCTTGCATGACCACCAGCTACATGTATCAAGTCTCTCCACACAAATTTCCATTGCATGTACCTCTCCCCTCCCCCCGATCTATGTGGGACATGTTTTGTGGAGGATGATGGAGTAGGTGTCTTTTCAGTTGAGAAACCTGTTCCTTCACCCCAAGGGTGGAACAATCAGACAGTGGCACCTATCTACTGCATCCACTCCTTGAGGGGAAGCGGATGTCAGTGAATCCTTGCATGATATGTGGGTGTATGACAGATCCTGTGCAGGTGCACAGGGATGCCAAACTATAGGGGCTCTGCAGACAGTGCAAAGCACCATCTTGGTGCCAGGGGAGGGGAGGGGCAGCCAGACACCAGACACCCCAACCCCTTCCCAAGGACGTAATCAGAGCACGAGCCGTTGCACACGGTGAACGCTCCGATGACGTCCTTCCAGCACAGCCTCCACATGGGCTGAGATGGAAAGAGAGTGGAAGAGGTGCGCGGTGCCTCTTCCAGTGCCCCTTCTGCCCGCTCTGGAAGGAGTGGCATTTTAGCACTCCTTCTAGAGCTGGCAGAAGAGTGTATTGGGGCCTGTGCATGTGTTAGCAGCAGCCCCAATACTCCACTTCTTGGGGCAGCCAACGGCTGCCTGGCTGCTCTCCCCCTAAGTCACCTATAACACAGAGAGTGACAGACTGTATACTAGCCTATGACAGGTCCTGTGTAGGTGCACAGGGATGTTTTCCTGCACAGAGGCACAGGTGTGGAGAGATGTTCCTGCACACGTGCACAAGCTTTTGAGAATTAAAAAAAAAATTAAAGTAGCCACTGCTGGCCCAGTCCCAGTTGCTCCATCTCCCTTTGTGGCATCCTTGGGGCTGGCAGTACGGTTGCTGGGGCTTCAGTACAACCTCAGAAAATCTGCATTGACTCCCCCCAATATGGTTGCTCCGTCCCCATTTAGGGCAACCTCAGGGCATGCAGTGAGGCTGCTGCAGCTTAGAGAAAAGGCAACTTCAGGTCACCTTTTCCTGCCTGTCTGCATAGCCCCTATATTTCTATGGCTGAGTGGGGATTCCAACCCTGGTCTCCAGAGTTCAGTGCTCCAGCACAGCACATTGAGATTGCTAACCAGTGCTGCTTGAGGGAGGTGGCCTATTGGGACCCTCTTTTCCTGTTCACGGGGAAGTGGAATTGATGCACCATGGGCCTTTTGCATTCATTTCAGAGCTAGAAAGTCCTTCTCAAAGGAGATGCTTGCATGTCCTTACCTTACTGCTGCACTGAAAATTTCCTCTTATTAATAATGTTGTGATCTTTACTATTCCCTTATAATGAAATAATTGTTCTTTATGACTGGAAGTTTATTAAAAACCTAGGACATGTGATACTTTAATGTCCTTTATTTTTAGGTGACTGAGAAAAACCTTTGCAGCCTGTCTTAAGAAAACTTATGAACAGATCAGTACAAATTAATTATTTTATTACTAGAGAAAGTAATTATTACTATTATTACTAGAGAAAGATAAATTTGTTAGATTTCCAATGTCAAGACTTACCACTCTGGACTGGCATCCTGTTGAGCAGATGCAAGTGCATTAGCTTGACTTATACATTTATAATGGTATGGTATAAATAGAATGATTTCAGGAAGGCCTTTGACAAGGTCCCCCATGATATTCTTGCAAAAAAAAGCAAGTAAAATGTGAGCTGATATTTATATCCTATTTCATATCCTCGAGGGGTGCTTGATGTTACATATGGTGTAACAAAGGCTTTGCTGGTTTTTCCATGGAAAGAGAATCTGGAATAGCAGATGGCATTAACTCTGAAGCAATATAACATTGATTGGATTTGAGTCAGTCCCCGGACATTTGGATGAGAAGGGTGAAGAGGAACACAGCATGAAGTGAGGTGGAAGGTGTGGTCTTTGACTGCTTTTATAATGAGACTCATTTTTGTCTCTGAGTGGAAATGTGATGAGCCTGGGTGGGGGAGATGCACTGGTATACACAATATACTCATTATACACATATCTTCCAAGTCTCCACTGGCCATTGTGACCTCTCAAAATATGCCCAATGCTATATATTAATTATAAAACACCATATCCAGCTACAGGGGTGCAGGGTATGGTAACAGAATATGTTGCCGTGGAGTGTGGTGGCATCTCCTTCTTTTGAGATTTTTAAACAGAGGCTGGATGGCCATCTGTTAGGACTATATTCTTTTGACTGTGTCTTCCTTCATAATAGGGGGTTGGACTGGATGACTCTTGTTGTCTCTTACAACTTTATAATTCTATGATTCCAATATTCATTGTCACAATTTTAAAAAACCCTCCAACCCACATTAGTAATCCACAGCCCTACTGAGTGACAGAAGTCTGTTCTGCTGGAGATCAAGACACTACAGGATGATGCTCCACCCCACCCCCATAAATCTCTGTGGTAACAATCTGAAGTAGGACCTCGGTCACAAATCCTTTTAATATCAGAGATACCTGCCCTTGTGGGCAGGGGCTGGAAGCCTCACCCTACTACACTCCAATTGCCAGAAGAAAAGACCTCTGTCACTCATTGTGGCTGCTAGTTGTTAAGTTAGGTTTGAAGGAGTCAGGAGATGATAGACAGTTATAAATTTATAACTACATTTGTAGGATCTTGGGATGTAAGAACTTGGCCATGCTTATTAAGGCCCTGTCTGCATGAGGAAGGATACTCCAGAGGGCAGCCTGGAATATCCTGGCCTCACAGATGTTCCAATCTCCCTCCATTACTTGGCTCTCCATTACCAAGCCATGGTGGCTGTCTGCATGGACATCCTGCTGAACTGTCTGGCACATCTGCCCCTGCTTTGGGTAGGAGGTGCCCAACAATTATCACACGACTAGGTGCCTAATTCTGGCCTCAGAACTAGTGGCCCACAGTGGTGGCAGATGCGCAGGGTGGCTCAGTGGGATGCCCATAGAAACAACCGCCATGGCATGGGAACAGAGGGCCCTGGATCTTCTCAGATCTGGATATATAACAGCATCAAACTGGTGGAGATATATATATATATATATATATATATATATATAATACCAGTTTGAGGCTGTTATACCCTGGTTCAGGTGTGGAACAGCTGGGCATTGTCCAGACTGCTTGCACCAGAAATGGGTTTTGGAATGTGTGTCATCCAGAATACCATCCCAATGACCAGAACCAGGGTGGGGGGACAGTCCTTTTAGCCAGTGCAGATAAGATCTAGGTTAAAATTAAAATTAAAATCCAAAATGTTTGTGACAAACAAAATTGTGTAGTATGTGAGCTATTCAACCCTGAAATGTTTTCTGTTTGATACTGAATCATGAATATTTTCTTCTGGAATCTCCCCCCCCCCCCCCGCAATTTTAATATACTGTTTAATATATTGCAAATGGCCATGATGTGTATTAACTTATACTGAAAATGTTTAACATGTTCTATTGTATTGTATTGTAATATTTTGTTGTTTGATGTGGCTCTGTGCTGAAGCAACTAGACTGAATTGAGATGAATTACCAACGGTATTATCTCGAGTCATCTTTCTATATGGGAGGGCAAGTGTTTCTCCAGGGATACCTGCAGATTCTTTTTTAGTCCTACCTGCAAAGCTCTAGTTTTTTCTCCTGATGGTTTCCCATCCAAATATTAACAAGGCTTGACCTTGTTTAGTTTCAAACACCAAAGGAGAATGGGTATGTTCATTGTACCATGATGGTACAAGACTGCAGGAAAAGACTAACCTTACAAGAAAGTCAATACAAGAAACAGAAAGAGCAGCAGAAACTCTGACCTTTACTCTGACAGCAGCCTGTAAAAAAATCACAGATTCCAAAGACAAGAATAATCAGTCCTACAGTGGAACACCTCAATGCAGTTTCCCAATGAAACTGAACCATTGCACGAATATTTCCAGAAAGTATTGATTGCAGATTTCACCAAACAATGGAGCTTTATATCCATCTGATGTCAAAGAGGAGGTATCTAAGAAAACCTTGATCACTATTGTCATTAGACAGGCTGGAAGACCTGATGCATACGCTAAAGACTCACAGTGACCTATAAAGATCCCTGAAGCAATAAGAATTTAATAAATCTTCAGCCATGCCTCTAACATTTTTGTAAATTCATAAATTTTAAGATGGAAGAGCAAGAAGTTGATAGGTCCTCCCTATGGTGAAATGGCACATGTGACACAAAGAAACTATCAATCCTTCATAAAAGTATGGAGACCAGAATCTAGCTAATGTCTACTTTGGAGATCAGAAGTGAACCTCTTGAAATTACTAGATGAATGGTAGGAATATCCATGGAGATATTAAGCAAGATCTGAGTATATCTGAAGATTCCAGTGTAAGGACCAAATGACTCCATGTGCACAACTCCATGTTTTACTATTTCTCAAAATAGATATATAAATTCACTTTGTAGAGTTAAAAACACCTGGGAGCTGAGACAACAGAGTTCTCCAGTGGCTCTTTTTCTGCACTTTCAATTTCTGCCAGCCTCTGCCTGACCCCTTTACCATATATCAGAGATTGGGAATGCATGAACGAGTTCTTGCCATTGGATAACTGATCCTGTTAACAAGTCCTGATTAGGCAATATAATCTTAATTGAATTGTTGATGTTAATAGGTTCAAGGGGATGGTGTATCTTTGAGTGATTAGATGTGGGAAAACAACATAAACGTAATGGGTTTGGCTCCATCCATGGACTTGTCTTTTTATATCATGGTTCATTTATGGGCCATTGAATAAGGACTGTGTTGGTACAAGAAACAAAATCTGTGGAGCACAACAAAACATTCATTTGTAGTTCAATCCTTATTTCAAAAATAATTGCTTCAAAAAGGCACAATTTTCAGTTTTTATTCATCTAGACTGCTTGAAGAACAGCTGAATAGGAAAGAGGACAACCATAGTTATAACAATGGAGAAGTGAAATGGTCCCCTCATTCTCCCATTTTGCACCTCTCTGATAAGTTACAACAGTTTGATCCAGAGAGAGAGAATAGCTACATCAGGGGTAGGCAACCTTTCCCCTTTAAGGGCCGAAGGACTTCAGCTCCCAGAATCCCAGGAGCTATTGGCCAACATGGGACTATTGGCCAACATGGCTGAGGCTTCTGGGAGCTGAAGTCCCTCGGCCCTTAAAGGGGAAAGGTTGCCTACCCCTGAGCTACATGGTTGATGCATGCTCTTGGTTTGTGTTGTGGGGGATTTAAATGATTTTATTTTTCTGAACTGCTTTTAATCATCATACATCAGAAGCCAAACTTCATGGATACTTTTAAAAAACACATTTCTCTCTTGCTTTCTTATGTTTTATCTGTCTATCTCTCTCTCTCACCCACACTTACTTCAGGTGGAGAGCATATATTCAAGAATGCTTTCTAGTTTCTAATAATAATAATAGTAATAAATTATTTATACCGCACCCCTCTGACAAGCAATCAGTGTGGCTTACAACATTAAAAATTCTGTACCATATAACACAGATCGCATAGATAAAACCTAAAAATCCCCAAACCCACCCGCCGCTTAAAACAATTTTTTTAAACAAATTCTATTGTGCAACTATTGATTTTCCCAATGAACAATATTCCCCTTTCTATATACAAAATGATTTCACTTAAAATAAGCTAATTTATACTAGATTTAAATCAACTTTGAGTCTGCTCATTCTCAAATGCTGCCTTGTTCTGAGCTCAGACTGTGCTAGGTTTTGATAATATTATTGGGAAATGTGCTGAGGTCCAAAGATCTCTCTATCCTCAAATATATTGTGAGTTTCCTGCCAGATCACCATCATAAATACACCATCTTTACTTTCTGTGTCTCTGTGATAGCTTTTTGGTGAAGGGAGTTACCTCACTGCCACTGGTTAGATGTGAACCATTCAAATTGGTGGCTCCTCCAGCCTCACTAGGATGGTGAATCCAACCAGGATTTAATCTGAAAATAAAAAAGATAGGGTTCAGAAGCAACTCTTTAAAGTTTTGACTGGCATTTAGAGTGGTTACAACAACCCACTGACATCAGAGTCAACAGCCACCACAGAATATGAAAGTGTTGTTATTAAATCTTTAGAGTTCAGCGGAGCATCCACATCACACAGTTATAGCATTTGAATGCCACTTTAAATGCCAAGGCTCTATCCTGTGGATTTGTGTTTTGCTGATGCACTTAGAAGAGAACCAGTTTGGTGTAGTAGTTTTAGCATTGGACTGTGAGTCTAGAGACTAGAGTTCAAATCTCTGCTTGGCCATGGAAACTCACTTAGTGACCTTGGGGATGTCACACTCTCTCAGTCCCAGAAGAAGGCAAAGGGTAATCCCCTCTGAAAAAAAAAATGTTGCCAAGAAAACCCCATGATAGGTCTACTTTATGGTCACCGTAAGTCAGAAATGACTTGAAGGGCCACAACAATGACAATGAGGTAATTAGAATTTGATATACAATTGCTGTAGTTGTGGGATGGACACTAGAGATCTCTAGGAAAAGAATTTAACGTGTCTTATCAAGCTATAAATCCCAGGATTTCATAGGCTCTCCATCCTATAGAATCTTGGGATTTGTAGTTTGGTGAGTTTAAATTGATATAACAGTTAAAGTGCTGTGAGATGAGATGAACATAAAGCACCGTGAGGTTAGTGCCATCATCACTCAAATGCTATCAGATTGTTAGAATTGTGAAGTGTGGAGACACTCCATGGGACAAGGCAGACAAATACAAATTCACAGATTGTTCTATGCAGCTTCTCACTGAATGTTTCATCTCCATAGTTTGAGCAGTCCTGAGAGTACCCCACTTATATGCCAACTGCTTGTTTTATATATATATATATATATATATATATATATATATACACACACACACACACACACACACACACACACACACATACATATGACAGAGAGAGGGAGAGAGACAAATGATAAGATAGAGGCTGCACTGGAAGAAAATGACTTATACAGTGGGGTTACAATCCTTAATAACTGTTTTCATAATTCTTTCTATGTCATGTTTTCCTTTGACTTGCCTGACTAAACTGTCATCTAGGCACATATCAACACTGTGAGGTTATTAAAAGCTACAGGGGGAAAAAACCCTAGTAATTAGTTTGGAGCAGGAGATGAAAAAATGTAATTTTGATTGTGCCTATACACTGGTTTTTGGTTTTGTTTTGTTTTGTTTTGTGTTTTTTTTTAAAAAAAAAACTGAGTTGATTTGAATTATATCATTATCGAATATTAGAGTCCTGTAATTATATTTTACAAAAATCACTTTTAGACAACCATTTGTACTGTTTGAATAAATTTAATCAAATTGAACTTTTTAAAAAAAGAAACCCTGCTTTCATGAGAATGCTAGGATTTGTGTGGGCAAATATTAAATAATAATTGAGCTTCTTTTGTCATTAATTTGCCCTTCTAGTGATATCCCATAAGACAGTGGTACTCAGACCTTTTACCCCTTTACATATGCATGTGTCCTCAGCATTTGAAAACCATTGCCATAAGATATTTTCTTCAGTCAATCTAAGAGGAGAAAAAATGGGGATAAGTAAAATATTTCCATTCATTTTAGTCTTTACATATCTTGGCCAAAGATGATGATGATGATGATGATGATGATGATGATGATGATGATAATAATAATAATAATAATAATAATAATATATTTTTAGCCCACTCCTCTCAATGCAATCAGGGCAGTTTACAATGTCATGATAGCTATAAAGTGTTTTTCATTTCTGTGCATATTCAAACCACATTTAAGCATACAGGATTTGAAAAGAAGCAGATACTCATTAACCAGATATTGACAAGTGGAAATACTCTGGCTTTTGGTGACATTGTATTCTCCCTGTATCTGGGTCCATTGCCCAATGTAGGATGGCATGGTGAGCACAAGGAGATCTTTCAAACTCTGAAGGGGGGCATATCTTACAATTTCCCACCTATTTTTGGCTCAAGATCAAAAGAGAAGAGACTTCCAGTTTAGTTAGTTAATTTGGTTCAGTAGATAATGATGATAACGATGATAATGATAATGCTTATTTATAATGCCCTTTCCACCAAAGGGTAGAACATCAGGCACATACAGTATAATAAAAAAAATGAATGAGAAAACACAACACTATAAAATGCTAAAATACTAAAATAATATACTATTATACTAAAAACAAACTCTTTATCAGCCACTACCTATCTCAGCCACTTTAGGCACACTGAGCAACTCAATCCAGCAAATCAAAGAGGAGGGTCTTCTTCTTGTTGTTGTTGTTGAAGAGGGCTTGGGGTGGGGGACTGCTTTAAGAAGCCGTACCAGGGATATACATCTTTTTATAAATTTAATTTTCTCAGACAAGAATGAATAATTTTATCATTTTTTTCTGCAATCACAGAAAATCAATGAAAATTGCACAGTTGTTGAAGATTATTCACAATTTGGGACATATTTTGTGTAAAGAAATAAATCACAAACAAATAACAGTTGTTTTCTGGGCATTGGGGGGAGATGAGAAAGTTCCGACTGTAAGAGGAAAAAGGTGGCCTTCCAGCTTCTACGCTGTTTGGGAACAGCAGAGCACAATAACATCCAAAATCCACAAAACAGCAATACCCTCATTGGGCCAACCGAAATGCAGAAAATACATAATGTGAACTTTGGAAGCTCCTCTGGCTTCTTCATCAAAGGTGTTAAATGTCATATAAGAGAAAGAAAAATATGACAGTGTTAGAGTCACAGGCCTACATTTTGCCAAGATATTGCTGTCGTTCTTCATTAAGTTGTTAAGATGTCAATAACAGCATCTTGACAAACTATAGGCCTGTGACTTTAACATCATATTGTTCTTTCTGGTGGTGCAGTGGTTAAATGCCTATACTACAGCCACTCACTCACAAACCATAAGGTTATGAGTTCAATACCAGCCAGGGGCTCAGGCTCGACTCAGGCTTGCATCCTTACGAGGTCACTAAAATGAGTACTCAGTTTGTTGGGGGCAATTAGCTTACACATTGTAAACCATGTAGGGAGTGCTTAAGTGCACTGATAAGCAAAATGGAAATGTATCTGCCATTCTCTTGCACAAAAATAAAATAAAATAAAAATAACTATGGGCCTTTGCAGACTGCTAGAAATAGTGCAAATTGAGTCCACTTTAACTGCCCTGGCTCAGTGCTAGGGAATCATGGGAATTTTATTTTTTTTGAGACATTGAGCCTTCTCTGTCAGAGAGCTCTGGTGCCACAATAAACTACAGTTCCCATGATTCCCTAGCACTGAGTCAGGACAGTTAAAGTGAACTCAATTTGCACTATTTCTGGCAGTCTGCAAAGGCCCTATGTCAGTGTGAAGCACCAGAAGAGTTTCTGCCTTATGTCTTTCTGCTGCTTTTACCCTCCAAAGAGGAGTCACTACTGTCAGGTTTTTCTGAGTTATGGGTTTTGGAGTACATATGGAAATGTACAAGATGTATGAGAACTTGTTCCTGTGAGAAGGTTTCAAGCGAACAAGCAGGCCTGAAAACAACAGATGTACACCCAGACATAAACATTTTCCCTGCAGGAAGTCAACACATTATTGTTTTGGGAAAATGGCAAGGCTAAAAGGTAAACAACATTACATCATGATGTTTACATGTCACTGGTCACATGGTGTATGATGTACACATCAGGGAGTGGACATAAGTCTGGGAAATAAGGTAGTAGCCAATGAGCATAATGGGTTACACCCAAATAGGTGTCAACTTGTGGTGAGGAAAAAGTCATTGCACAGTGCTGGGGTGTGTGTACTGTGTGTGTGTGTGTGTAAGAAAGAATTGCTTGGAAATAAACTGTTTTGTGTTTTGCAAGACATTCGCTGCTGTGTTGCAGGGAATTGAACTGTATATTGGTTTGCTCAGTTGTGAAAATAAAGGTAACATTTATTAGTCTACAACGTGAGTGGTTTATGAAATCAGCTGGGACAGCTGAGGCAGTGACATCTGGATACAGGGGAAGAACTCTGGAGACATGCAGGAGAAGGTGTCAGCTTATCCTGCCATCTCTGCTGGATGGTAAACTAGTACTGCAACACACATCATCCCCATGTGCCAGGCATAGCGTCTCTGACAATGGTTATGGGCCCAATCTTTCACCAGTCCTGCACCAAGTTAAACAACAAAGCAAGCACCAAGGTAAAAGGAAACATTTTCATCTGAGCTGGTGACAGGCTTCAAGGTCTCTGTGGGTGAGCAGAGGGGACTCCAAGCAGCAACAACACCAGTAAGTAAATCTATGCTGGAAATAGGCATAAAATCAGTTGTCAAAAGCCAGGAAGGCAGAGTGCAGACTCTGGAGGACTTTGTTTAGTTTGAGTCAGTGCACCAATACCAAGGCAACTGGAAGGAGGGAAAGCAGCAGGTGAAGGCTGGCGTAACGGGACACTGCCCTAGTCTCTGGAAAGGGCCATTTGGTTAAGAATGGAGGGGGCGAAATTTGCAAAGCTGTTGGACAGCAACTATCAATCATGGAGTGTTTATGCTCGATCCCTGCTGACAAGGGAAGATCTCTGGCAAGTGACTGAAGTTGGTTTCCCTCAGGGGGCTCCCCAGGATTTGATTGGGAAAGATCAAAAAGCCAGAAGCACCATCCTACTCCTGCTTGAGGAGGGGAAGTTAAATTATGTCCAGGATTGTAATACAGCTAAGGATGTGTGGGACACACTGAGAAGAATTCATCAAGCAAGCACAACCTTAGCCAAAATGCTGTGGTGTAAAAGATTGCATAGACAGAAGATGGAAAAGTTTCAATCACTAGAGGACCATTTGAAAATAATGCAGGATTTGTTCTCTCAAGTGGAGCTGAGAGGGGTCCAGTTGGACAGACCCCCCCCCCCAAAAAAAGCGTATATTCTTTTGGGTTTATTGCATGAAAGTTACGACAATATCCTGCATGGATTACAAACAGTGCCAGAGGCACAACTCAATTTAGAAATGGTTGTGTCCATGGTGCTGGAGGAAAGCCAAAGGCGCAGGTTTGAACACGGACTAAAACAACAACAAGCAGTGCCTAGGGCATCGCTTGAACCAGAGGTTTGCAGAGAGTGACATCTGGAGCAGGCAGCTGTGGTAGAGGAAAGGAAGTGTTTTTATTGCAATCACCAGGTCATCTTAAAAGACAGTGCAGAAAGTTTGCGGCAGACAAAGATAAGAGAAGGAGCAAACAACAACATCATCCCAGGGACATTGGGACTAACAAGGGATCTGCTTTGGTGGTGAGAGCAGAGACAGTGTGACAAAAACAGAATGGATTTTAGATTCTGGTGCAACATCACATATGGTGTATTGTGAAAGTCTACTGGAGAGTAGGAGAAAATCAACAAAAAGTATAATTGTTATGGCTGATGGAACTGAAAGAAAGGACATTCATGTAATGGGGACTGTTTTGATACCAGGTTTTGGGAAATAGTTTGACAATGTATGATGTGTCCCAGAGTTTTAAATATTGTAAGTGTCAGTGAATTGACAACAAAATATTGTAAGTGTCAGTGAATTGATAGATTCAAGATTTGAATTAAAGTTTGTGGGGAATGAATGTTTAATTAATCTTGATGGGAAAGTTTGTGCTAAAGCCATCAGAAGGGTGAGATGTATTTTATGCAGGAAAATGCAGAATGTGCCATTGCATGTAATCAGTCCTTGCATTCAAAATGTGCCCACCATTTTCATAGAATTTTTGGCCATTGTAGTTTTGACAATTTAGAGAAACTGGAGGACGTTTGTCCAGGGTTTAAGATGGCAGAGTGCCAGGATCAATTGGAGTGTTCTGTTTGTAACAAGATAAAGGTAAAAGCATGTCCAGTGGCCAAGCAAAGCAAAAGAAATGCAAATAGACCATTTGAATTTGTACATGTGGGTGTGGTACAAGAAAAATGTGTGTCACTAGGTGGTAGCAAGAATTTCATGGTAATTATTACAGGTATACTAGATATTCTTTTGTGAGAATGTTGAAAAACAAAAAGGATGCAGCAGAGAGTTTAAAACATTGGTTTAAAATGGTTGAAAGGGAATTTGACCATAAAGTTGGGTCTTTGGTGATAGACCGGGGAGCAGAATTTATAGTAAGTGATTTGGCAAATTGGTTGAAACAAAAAGGCATCAAAAGTGAAACAAGCAGCCCTGATGTTGGGCTGGCAGGGGAGAAAATTGGCTTGTTAAAAACAATGAGAGATTGCATGATCCAAGATGCAGGAGTTCCAGAAAGTTTGTGGGGTGAGGCAACTCAAATGGCCAACCATGTTTCAAACCGGATTTACAATTCAGGAATGAAAGATGTGCCTTACAGGTTGATGTATGGCAAAGAACCAAAGCACAGGTACATGAGGATTTTTGGAAAGCAAGCAAGTGTCTTCATTCCAGCTTGCTAACGGGGAAAGAATCAGCCCAAATACAGAAGGATGATGTTTGTGAGATATTCGGGGTGCAGGCACAAGTTTTACCGGGGGGAAGTGATATACTCACAACACGATGTGCCAAGTTTGAAGAGCACACAGATTGGGAACAAACACACACAAACAAGGAGGTTTTCTTGCAGTTAGGACAGTCAGACACAAACGTTGGAAATGGAGGGGTGGTAGCAAAACAGGAGTCTTCCTCTGACACGGAGGGGAGCACAGTAGATGAGGCAACACAAGTTAGACCCTCCACAAGTAGAATGACAGAAACAAAGAGGTATAGGGAAAAAGAACAACACACCAGCACAGACACAGAGTGGGGAATCAAACCCAGGTCTCCAGAGTGGTAGTCCAACACTCAAACCGCTACACCATGCTGGCTCCTAATCCCATGTATTACCTATGAAACAACTGCAGACTTTTTTGTTGTTCTTGTGTGTCTTCAAGTCCTTTCCGACTTATGGCAACCCTAAGGCTATCTTATCATGGGGTTTTCCTAGCATGTTTCTTCAAATGGGGTTTGCCATTACCATCCCCTGAGGGTGAGAGTGTGTGACATGCCCAGGGTCACTTACTTGGCCGCAAATTGTACATACCCCAGAATGCATCACCTATTATATTGGCAGTCCTTCCCCCCAACACTTTCTCATTTCCCCCCGTTGGAAGAGGGGTCGTCTTATACGGTGAGTATATCCCAAACTTTATATTTTAACTGGAAAAGTTGGGGGTCATCTTATGCGCCCAGTAGTCTTATACGCCGGAAAATACTGGTAGTTTCTATGGAGCTTCACATTTGCTTAATGAACTAAATGCACATGTTATTCCCAACTTACATTAAATCTCTGGAGGTCAAGATCCTATTTTGAGATGGAATATAAATTTGCATGCATTGGACTGTATCTACACTGCAGAATTAATGTGGTTTGACACCACTTTAACTGCCCTGGCTCAATGCTATGGAATTCTGGGATTTGTAGTTTTGTGAGATATTTCACCTTCTCTGTCAGAGTGCTCTGGTGCCACAACAAACTAAAAATCCCAGGATTCCATAGGATGGAGCCATGACAGTTAAAGCAGTGTCAAACTGCATTAATTCTACAGTGTGGCAGAAGGTTGAGTTACACAGAGGTTAAGAAACACTACCTTGTTAATGAATTGTGATGGCATTGCACATCTGTTTAGACAATTAACATCCATACAGAATTTACATCCATGTCAAACTGTTTCCCCAGCCTTGAACTGAGTATAGCCATTCTGTGTTAAGACACCTAGGTAAGACACTGTCAGTATTCCAACTAAAATCTTGCTATGTTAACATGTATGTAACTTTACCCAGGGGTAGCCATGTCTGACCATGTAGCAAAGTACAATAGCATCCCAAATCCACAAAACAGTGACACATTTATGGGGCCAACCAAAATGTACCAAATACATGTTGCAAGCTATCAAAGCTCCACTGGCTTCTTCATCAGACAAAAGTGTTAAAATCATACAGGAGAGAATAAAATATGATGTTAATCCCAAGCCTGTATTTTTTCAAAATGTAGCTGTTCTCAGTTCAGGTGGTGTGGAGGGGCATTCATGCTGGCAGCCTCCTCTTTCTACTGGCCATTTGGGTACTCCAAGAAATAAAATTTTAAGTTCCATTAGCAATTCAAAAAGAGAGGCTCCTCTTGAGATCCAAGCTGCTTCCATCCTATGTAACTTCATCCTATGTAACTTTATTCAGTTGAATGATGGGTCTACTCTAGTTGGACCTAACTGTTATATTTAAACTCATACCTGTTGTTGCTGTGTACCTTCAAGTTGTTTCCAACTTATGATGATCCTGTCATGGGGTCTTCTTGGCAAATTTCTTCATAAGGGATTTGCCATTGCCATCCTCTGAGGTTGAAAGTGTGTGACTTGCCCATGATCACCCAGTGGGTTTTCATAACTGACTGAGCTGGGATATAAACCAGAGTCCTTGTCCAATGCTCAAACCACTACATCATACTGGCTGTCTAGCCCATAACTATCCCCCCCTCTTTTTAGGGTAAGCAGACAATCATTCTATGTGGTTCATGCACTATGCAGCATTCATTGGTGCCACACTGCCAAACATGGAGGATAACTGAAGCACATATCCCTTCTTGATGTGATATCAGCTGCAGCAAATATCCCTATTTGATGTGAAGAAAGTGATTTTTGCTTGTTCCAGGTATCAAAATGGGGGGAAATATCTCCTTACTATCTGAAAGTACAACATGGATGACATCCTTATCAAGTGGTTACATGGAGAACTGCCACTTGATACATGGCCACCTAGATTTATTGTCACATTGGCTTGTGTCACTGCTGAATGTTTGTTAATACTTTGGACATTTTGGGTTAAAATAGTACAACATTTTACAATGCACCTGATTTTGTTCATGGAAGAGAAAAGCAAGACTGCTGCTCATTAGAATCTCTCCCCCCCCCCCTTCCCTCAGATTCACTAAAGATTACAGAATAACAGCTTTGTGTGTATGCATGTGTAATTTATTGGCCTATGATAAGTTGGCTGAGATGCAACATCTGGTTGTTCAATGAAGTCTTAGATTTTTACCCAATTTTCCAGCTGGCTTGACATGAAAAAATAAATCTAAACTTGATAAATACCAACCACTGTTCCTACGTTGGAGAAATTAATTTCCAAACTCTATTGTAAGTCCGTGTAGCAATCATGGTTGCAGACAAGGAGCAAGCATCATTTTGGTTTTGTCGGGCTTTTGGCAATAAACAGCTATCACCTCTATCTCTCTTCTGCACAAGATTTCATTTGAGGGATATGCAAATGTGTAAGGTTGTTAAAGTAACTGATTGCAGAAATATGTAATCAGGAAAAAGATGTTAGCTCTGGCGCCTAGGATAAATTCTAGTTCAAGTAAATGGTGCCCCTCACTCCTTTCCTTCTTTTTTACATCTCTTACTTTGATGTTTATTTTATATATGGAGGTGACGTCACCTAAGAAGTGTTCTCAGTCATCTTTACACAGATTTTTCCTCCCTAGATATGAAGAAAAGATAAATTGAAATTATCACATTCCTTACAAAGGCGATGGTGGCCATGTCTGTCTAGAAATGTGTAAAAATGTAGTTTGTTTTTCATAGAATCATAGAGTTGTAAGAGACCACAAGGGCCATCCAGTCCAACCCCCTGCCAAGCAGGAACTCAAAATCAAAGCATCCCTGACAGATAGCCATCCAGCCTCTAAGGGCTTTCAAAGAAGGAGACTCCACCACACTACGTGCCTCCTAATGTTGAGGTGGAATCTCTTTTGTGGTTTTTTAACCAATAAAATTTGGCAAATTTGCACATTTTGATGGAAAAGAACTGTAGAATTTATTTTTAAGGAGAAGTGAAATGCGGCAGAAACCCAGTTTGATGGATTTGTGGGTGTGTTTGCAAAATCTGGGTTAGAGTTCATATATATTTAATCATACTGGGATTGAATCATGGTTGCCATATTGTTTTTTGAAAGGCTACAATTTTAGCAACAGTATCCCATGACACAGTATCCCATGTGGGACAAGGGAGATTATGGGGGGTTGCAGACTGCCAGAAATAGTGCAAATTGAGTCCACTTTTAGGGTTAGGATTAGGGTTAGGGAATTATGGGAACTGTATTTGATTGTGGTACCAGAGTTCTCTGATTGTGGTACCAGAGTTCTCTGATTGTGGTACCAGAGTTCTCTGATTGTGGTACCAGAGTTCTCTGAGAGTTCAATGTCTCAGAAAAAAAAATAATTCCATGATTGCTAGCACTAACCCTAATCCTAAAAGTGGACTCAATTTGCACTATTTCTGGCAGTCTGCAACCCCTATAAATGCAACCTTTCTCAACTGTGCTTTCTCCACAAATCAAAGTGGAAGGCATGGGCAATTATGACAGCCTACAAAACTCTGATCTTCCAGTTCCAGATTCCTGGGCCAAGATCTCAGAACTTTGCTGTGGTTTTCACAGCAGTGGCAAATATTTCTCTGCTCTGTACTACTTGATATTATTCATTTGATAGAGTATCCCCCAACATCTCTTTCTCTCTCACTCACTCACTGACACACACACCATACACAAGCACACACATCCCTCAGGTAAAAGGCTAGATTAAATCCAACATCAGAGACTTCTTTGATTCCCTTCTTCCCAATGTTGGAAGTTACAAACAAGAATTCAGTCATGTGAGTACCATAGTTTCAAGCTGTGATGCTCTGTCAGGGTTTTGCAGCATAGATCTCTTCAAGCGGAGTTACATGACAATAGTGTGGTGCAACCCTTTTATTAAATGGCAATGTTGTACTGCCAAATGCAAAACTCAAGGCACAACTGGACATGCAACTGAATGCACAACCCAGTGCATAGCTAGATCTCAACATCTTCATATGCTATATTCCCCTTCTGGGACCGAGAACTGAATGTGGGGGCTCCATATCAGACATGTCCAACCATTTTCATAGAGGGAAATGCAAATGCCAAGAGTATTCCAGCTGTAGTGGAAGAGCCCCAAAACAGTTACTTTTCAGTGAGTAGTGGGGCCTAGCAGTAATGACTAGATGAACACTTAGGGGGGTTGCAGACTGCCAGAAATAGTGCAAATTGAGTCCACTTTTAGGGTTAGGGTTAGGGAATCATGGGGACTGTAGTTTATTGTGGCGCCAGAGCTCTCTGACAGAGAAGGCTCAATGTCCCAGAAAAAACAACAACAATTCCCATGATTCCCTAGCACTAATCCTAACCCTAAAAGTGGAATCAATTTGCACTATTTCTGGCAGTCTGCAACCCCCCTTAGTTACTAGGAAGCATAGCTGAAGATCCTGGAAACTCTATTCATACAACTTCACCAACAGTCAGTCATCATTTGGTGGTTTTAGTTCCTTCTTCCTCTACCTCTGTAAAGATCTCTGTGTTTCTGCAAATATTAGAATGGCTTCAAGCATATTCTTGGCTTCTTCTGTGTAAGCATAATGGCATCCTGGCTGCATATGGATTCTTAGTCTGAGAATGAAAGCAAACAGGTCTGGGGAAAGGTGCAGAACAGGGCAACCAAATTGATCAAGAGACTGGAGCAACAAGGACAGATACTCTAGCAATCACAACTTGCCTTTGGAGTTACATGCCAGATGGCTCCATCTGACAGCTACCATTTTAGATTCCTTCAGTGCTTCAGAGTGACAATAGGTCAGTTACTCTTGGGGAACCTTAGGGAACTGAAATAACAGCTTCCTAGCTGCCCTTGCAGCACTGCAATCTGTGTCAACACCATCAGGATGTAATTTTTCATTAATTTCACTTCTAATTTTTTTTTAGAGCTTTACTTCCCTCTCTGGAAAACTGCAGTATCTGAAGACTGTTCCCATTTCAGAACATATTCAGTGCTAAATGTGCATTTTTATTTATTTTTTCAGATTTTTATTTGCACAGTTGAAAGTATTTTCTATGCATGTAACAGCATTTTCTGTGCACAAAATAGCCTTTGGTGCACAAGTATTATTTTCTGTGCAGAACAAGCAGTTTCCTGAGCAAAACTTGTAACTGGGGACTTATTCTGTACAACAATCATGCTTATATGTAAAAAAAAAAAAAAAAAAAAAAAAAGAGAGAGAGAGAGAGAGAGAGAGAATTTTTTTGTACAGAAAATATTATATATTTTATTATTATTATATGATCAAATACCCTTTCCAGAGCATGTAGCTTGCTAGGGGTCATTTTCATTTGGTCTTTTCAATCTGGAACCAGCCATGCAGTATTCCATTTTAGTATGGAATTTACAGGACTGGTTATGACCTATAAAACACTATACTGCATAGGTCCAGGCTCCCTGATAGATCATCTCCCCACATGAATCTGCCCAGCTCTAAAGACCCATAGGAGAGGCCCTTTTCTTAGTCTCACTATCTCCACAGTGGTGGGACATAAAACAGGGCCTTCTCAGTGTTCTCCTCTAGACTGTGGAACTCCCTTCTAAAAGTGGGCAAGAATGGTCTCCTCCTTGCTGTCCTTACATTGGCAGATAAAGATTTTTTTAAAAAAAGTGAACAGGCTTTTAGGAATTAAAGCTTTTAATAAAAGAGATTTAAATGCTGTATTGTTTTTATTTCTATTGTTTAGAGCAGGGGTAGGCAACCTTTCTATTGTTAGAGTATGTTTTCAACATGGCTGCTAATGTAATTTGGGTTTGATGTTGACTTTTGGGTTTGATGTTGACTTCATTCTAACTTTTTTGATGTGTAAACTGCCTTGAGTCCTAGTCTTAGAAAAAAGGCAGGTTACAAACACAAATAGGAAGAGGAGAAGGAAGAGGAACAACACCAAAACATGCAGTGAGTGATTGGGAAAGTTTCCTATTGTGAACTACATCTCCCAGATATCATAATAAAGAGATAGAGTATGGCAGTGGCGGTTTTAAAATCCACCCACTCACCCAGCACCCTCCCGGCAGCAGAGGAGGAGGAGAGAGAGCTGGGCAGTGGTGGTCTAAAATCCACCATATTTTAATGTACAGTTTGGTTTTAATTTGGTAAATTTATTACATTACATTGAACCATGGTAAACTACAGTATCTCTCTAGGATATTTACAGTTCTAATTAAATCATAAGACTCTGCTCATATGACCTCCCCATCAAGTCCAAATACACATTATCTGCTCTGAGACTTCTCTGATAGAACAGCTACCTTCAACATTTTACAAGTTAGTTTGCCCTTCCTTGTATCTCCCAAAAGCCATCTTGGAATTAATTCCCAATTTGGGGTTTGGTGGGACTGATCTGCCAAAGTTCCCTTGCTCCTGTTTGGCTGAAGCTTAGTCTTTGTCTACATAATTATACCCCTGAATCCCTGGAACACCTACAGCTGCAGCGGCTGGGCGGAGGTGTGCCTCCTCTGGGAGCAGAAATTGAGGGTGTGTGGAGAAAAGGAAGACATGGTGGGAACAGGATTAAGGTTTGTTACAAAGGAAGGTGAGACTGATGTTTGAAACCTATCCCACCTTCAGTTCACCCTGTTTCCCAGAATGGATTGGAGAGTGCACCAGCCATACCACAGAACCTTACCTTGCTCCTTTGCAATGCCAGGTCAGTCAAAAACAAGTCTCAGATCATCTATGATCTTCTTCTAGATGAAGATGCTGACCTGGCTTGCCTTACAGGGAGAAGACAGTCTTATAACTTGGGCACAGGCCCTCCCAGCCAGATACTCTGTCAGTGAGCAGGTAAGGGGAAGTGAGCGAAGGGGCAGAGTGGCTCTGATCCATAAGAATAACCTTACCTTGACCAGGATACCTGTCCAGAAAACAGTCCACTTTAAGTGTATGTACCTGAGCCTGAGGACCAAGGGTAGTTTGGGGATTCTGTTAGTATATTGTCCACCCCGTTGTCTAACAGACTCCCTAACTGAGTAGACACAACTGGTCTCAGAGTTGTTGTTGAAGTTGCCTAGACTCTTAATCTTGGGCGACTTCAACATCCCACTCAAGACCAGTTTGTCAAATCTAACAGGTGCAGCTCAGGAGTTCATGGAGTCCATGACAAATATGGGCTTATCCCAATTGGTCGTCAGACCCACACATTGCACAGATCATACCCTCAATGCAGTCTTCAGTATGGAACAGGAATATCCGTGGGTGGAGATAACAAAAATCTCCACATTATCTGACAGAACTCGTCATAGGAAATTCTTTGTTCCTATAGAGAGGCAATACATGCAGCAAGGAAATCTTTCTCCTCTGTACATATTGTGTCTGCAGAGTCCCGTCCAGCAGAGCTGTTTAGGGTGGTAAGGGAACTGACACGGGTTCCACCTGTGCAGAACCCATTACTTAACCCAACAAAGAAATCTCTCAGATAAGAATCAACTTGGATGAGGTGTCCAGCAACTCAGAATCAATAGATGAGGTGTCCAGCAACTCTGCTGAAGAGATTATACTGAATCAGTTTCAATCAATGAGTACCGATGACATGGACAAACTACTTGGTAGGGTGAGGAAGACAACCTGCCCTCTTGACTCTTGCCCTTCATGGTTGGCTGTCCAGGAGGGAGATGCCTTGATGATGTTCCTGAGGGACATCATCAATGCATCCCTTAGGAAAAGTCAAGTTCCATCTTCTGAAAAGACCTTCCCTTGACCTCTGAACATGAACAGTTATAGGGCAGTTTGTTTACTACCTTTCTTGAGCAAAGTGATTGAGAGAGCTGTTGCCCTTCAGCTCCAGGCTTTCTTGGAGAAAACAGCTATCTGGATCCATTTCAAACTGGCTTTAATAATAATAATAATAATAATAATAATAATAATAATAATAATTTATTTATACCCTGCCTTTTGCCATAGCAATCAATGTGGCTTACATCTAAAATCAAGTACAACCCCCCCCCCCCAACAATAAACAGCTAAACAATATAAAATAACATATTAACCTCCCATTAAAAATACAGGATATGGAGTGGAAACTGCCATGATTGCCTTAGCTGATGACCTCTGTCTGGGCATTGACAGGGGTAGTGTGACCCTGTTGGTGCTATTGGACCTTTCAGCAGCCTTTTACACAATAGATCATGACATCCTCTTGAAGCGCCTAAGAGAATTAGGAATCAGAGACATTGCATTGCAATGGTTCCATTCCTTCCTCTTGGGCAGATTCCAGAGGGTGATGCTTGAGGACAGTTGCTAAGCTAAAAAGGAGCTTAATGGGGAAATCACCAAAGAGGAATTCAAAGAAAATGGTAGGGCCACTGTGTGGAGAAGATGGCAAAAAGTTAATGGGGGACAGAGAAAAGGCAGAATTACTGAACACCTTTTTTGCCTCAGTCTTCTCAGAAAAGGCACAAGGTGCTCAACCTAAGGAAAATGGAGCAGAGGACAGAATAGGAGAATTTCAGCATAGAATAAGTAAAGAGATAGTACAGGAATAATCTAAATGAATATAAGTCTCCAGGACCAGACAAATTACATCCAAGGGTATTAAAAGAACTGGCAAATGTAATATCGGAACCATTGGCAATAATCTTTGAGAACTCCTGGAGAACAGGAAAAGTCCCAGCAGACTGGAGGAGGGCAAATGTTGTCCCCATCTTCAAAAAGAGGAAAAAATGTGGATCCCAACAATTCTCGTCCAGTTAGTCTGACATCAATACCAGGAAAGATTCTGGAGCAGATCATTAAACAGAGAGTCTATGAACATCTGGAAGGTAATTCTATAATCACAAAAAGTTAACATGGGTTCCAGAGAAACAAGTCATGCCAGACAAATCTGATCTCTCTTTTTTTGATAAAATTACCAGCTTGGTAGATGAAGGGAATGCTGTGGATATAGTATATCTTGATTTCAGTAAGGCCTTTGACAAGGTTCCCCATGACATTCTTGCAAACAAGCTGGTAAAATGTGGGCTAGACAAAGTAACTGTTACATGGATT
Organism: Phrynosoma blainvillii; assembly: GCA_026167975.1. NCBI lineage: Eukaryota > Metazoa > Chordata > Lepidosauria > Squamata > Phrynosomatidae > Phrynosoma > Phrynosoma blainvillii. The sequence goes on from JANUYF010000004.1 coordinate 11,289,367, forward strand.
TGTAATTGGTTGACTGGCCGAACCCAAAGGTTGCTCAACAATGGCTCCTTTTCAACCTGGAAAGAAGTGACCAGTGGGGTGCCACAGGGCTCTGTCCTGGGCCCAATGCCATTCAACATCTTTGTCAATGACTTGAATGACAGTATTGGGGGCATAGTTATCAAATTTGCAGATGACACCAAATTAGGAGGAGTAGCTAATACCCCAGAAAACAGGATCAAAATTCAAAATGACTTCAACAGACTAGAAAGCTGGGCCGAAGCTAACAAAATGAAATTCAACACAGAGAAATGTAAGGTACTGCACTTAGGGCGGAAAAACGAAAGACAGAAATATACAATGGGAGACACCTGGCTGAATGAGACTATGTGTGAAAGGGATCTAGGAGTCCAGGTAGATCACAAGTTGAACATGAGTCAACAGTGTAATGCAGCAGCTAAAAAGGCCAATGCAATTTTAGGCTGCATCAATAGAAGTATAGTGCCTAGATCAAGAGAAGTAATAGTGCCACTCTATTCTGCTTTGGTCAGGCCTCACCTGGAATACTGTGTCCAGTTCTGGGCACCACAATTCAAAAAGGATGTGGAGAAACTGGAGTGTGCCCAAAGGAGGGCAACTAAAACTAAAATGGTGAAGTGTCTGGAAACCAAGCCCTATGAGGAACGACTTAGGGAGATGGGGATGTTTAGCCTGGAGAAGAGAAGGTTAAGAGGTGATATGACAGCCGTGTTTAAATATTTGAAGGAATGTCACATTGAGGAGAGAACAAGCCTAGAACCCGGAACAATGGATGAAAGCTCCAGGAAAAGAGATTCCACCTCAACATTAGGAGGAAGTTCTTAACAGTAAGGGCTGTTCAGCAGTGGAACACACTTCCTCAGAGTGTGGTAGAGTCTCCTTCCTTGGAGATCTTTAAGCAGAGGCTGGATGGCCATCTGTCGGGGATGCTTTGATTGGGAATTCCTGCATGGCAGGGTGTTGGACTGGATGGCCCTTGTGGTTTCTTCCAACTCTTTGATTCTATGATTCTATGTGGCATCCCTCAGGGCACCATCCTGTCCCCAATGCTATTCAATATATATATATATGAAGCCACTGGGAGACTGCCCTGGCTCAAGGCTATGGAATTCTGGGATTTGCAGTTTTGTGAGATATTTAACCATTTCTGTCAGATAGCTCTGGTACCACAAAGCAAACTGCAGATCCTAGGAGTCCATAGGATGGAGCTATGTCAATTAAGGCGGTGTCAAACTGCATTATTTCTGCAGTGCAGATTCAGGCTGCATCCATACTGTAGAACTGGCTTCCTTCTCCTTCTCTTTCTCCTCTCCTCCTCCTCTCTCCTAGCTCTCTCTTCTCCCTTCATCCTCATCGTCCTTCTTCTCTCTCCTGGCTCCCTTCTCTTTCTTCCCTCGTCCTTATCCTCCTCCTTCTCTACCCAGCATAGAAGACAACCCCCAAATTTTGAGATTCTTTTCCAGGGTTATAAAGTCATTTTATATGCCAGAAAATATGGTAGTGCCTTTATGACCTACTTTGTGTAAGTAAACACTTGCATTGCTTTTCCTTGTTTCTACCTTGTTGAAAAATTCAGTCTCAACAAATTCTGTCGTCGTGGATTTTGAGACTGTGCAAGCTTGCCACAAAACCTATTTCCCGTGACCTCATATTTTAATTACTAAAGCAATCAGCTTCTCCTTACTGCTGCTAGATATTTTACAGTTGACATACTTAACCTCTAGACCTCCTCATTCCCACAAAATCAACTTCTCACATTAGAATATGGAATTGCAATAAATATAGGAACTAATTGGCTTGAAAGAATGCATTAAGAACACTGCATTGGGTCATTAATCGGTGCCTGGGTTTCTTAGAAATGCAAAATGTACTTGGTTGGTTCTTCTAACTGTGCATGAATAACAAATAGGGGAAACTCTACTCCAGTGCAAAGCCTATGGTGGTGGAGGAAAGAAACTTATTGTGCACCTACTAAACCAACTTTTAAAATGAGTGTGTCAACAATTCAAAGACTTTTCCCATAAAATGAAATGACTCCCCCACACACACCATATTTTTGTTTTGATTTCCTTTGCTTTGCTTGATGATAATGCCTGTAATCTTGACATACTGCTGATCATGTTGGCATTATTCAGTATGGATGCTCATTTTTATTATTTTAATGGTCACTGTGCAAAATGAACATGGATCCTTGATTCAGGAAGGATTTTGTGAGGATTTCAGATTTGAAAACCTGAAAAACTTGATGCAGGCTGAATGGATCACCTTAAGAGCCGCTGGCTCTACAGGTGGTCTTATGGGGAGGGCTGTTGGGCTGGGAGATAGTAATGATGTCTCCATAACTAAATAGCCAATTTAGAACATTGGCAAATAAAATTATTTTTTTAAAAAAGCAATTAAAAACAATAAATTTTAAAAAGGTGCAGGTTGCTGCCCAGGAAAGCCACCAAGAGGGCTAATAGCAGCTTCTTATGAGGGTGGAAGGCAAACAAAAGTCTTTTGCTAATGCAAACCAAGAAAGCAAGGTCTGTATTACCAACCCAAGGGTCCAGTCAGCAAATGGTCAAGCAGTCTGAAGGATTCCAGAGAAGCAGAGTGGCAAGATAGTCCGAAGGTCAAGGGTTCCAGAACATGTCAGCAATCTGAGAGTCAAGGTTTCAGGCCAAGGAACCATGAGAGACAGAGGGGGGGGTTGCAGACTGACAGAAATAGTGCAAATTGAGTCTACTTTTAGGGTTAGGGAATCATGAGAACTGTAGTTTATTGTGGCACCAGAGCTCTCTGACAGAGAAGGCTCAATGTCTGAGGAAAAAAACAATTCCCATGATTCCCTAGCACTAACCCTAACCCTAAAAGTGGACTCAATTTGCACTTTTTCTGGCAGTCTGCAACCCCCCAGAGACTTTCACTAGGAAGCTCAGATACTCTCTGGCACTGAGGCAGCCCTTCTGCACCTGCTTAAATTACCAAGCTGCAGGAGCTCAGCTGAGGCTAATTACACCATTGTTTTTCATAAAGTCTCCTTGAACACTAAAGACCCTCCCTTTCTGCTCCATTCTGGCTGAAAGTAGGTATTGTCCCTTGATCCTCCTTCATGTATGAAGGTTCTGCTGCTGGGAGGTTTGGCTGCAAAGCCTCCTGGGAGACCACAGGCTCTGCTGGAGCTGGGGCTCCACATCTGCAGGCTCAGGTCACAGAGAAAGTTCTGGCTCATGCTCCAAGTCCTTCTCCAGGCAGGCCATGACAGTTGCAATGATCACAATCAGAAGAATGACCAGGAAAATTCATTAATGGATAAACAGTTTTGTAATTGATGGTAGAAATGTCCAGGAATGGGAGCCCTCTCTGTCTCATTAAGGATATTGTTCCACACAGTAAACACCACAACAGATAACACTTTTCTCTGTACCTACAAACAAGCAAGTACCATTAGTCCATAGAACAATATGCAATGATTGCGTTGCAGAGGGGCGGGTTAGAAATAAAACCTATTATTATTATAATAAAGAGAGCCCTCACCTTCCCCAAAAAACTTAAAAACAACCACCACCCAGGTCTGTAGTAGTACTTCAGACACCAGATATTACATGTTAAAAGCATGCTGTTCTCCTAGGTTTTTGAATTTTAAAATTGGTGGTTTTTGTTTATATGTTAATTTTTAATAAGAGGGAATAAGTGTTTGACATAGCATCTCTCTCACTTGTAATCAGAAGTGAGGAGGATTCCCTTTATTTTGGCTTTAATCCTATTGCCAATCTAAGAAGTGTAGAGCCATTAAATCAGTTGGGTTTAGCCATGTACTGTATTAAAACATCATTTAGCAAAATATTAAATAAATCTCCTTTAGTTGAGGCTAACTAATAAGATTCAGACTTTTATCTTTCCCATCTAATCCATCTTTCTATCAGTTTTCCATTGATGACATTTTTAACTAGCCATTTTAATAGCTTGCCTTTTTCCTGCCTATAGGACTCAGAAGACACCTGGACCAGACTGTTCCAGGACTAGGCAAGCTGTTGCCTTCTAAACCCAGAAAATATGGCCAGTAGAAAGGAAATATGAGATCCAAGGGTCAAAACATGTAGAACACACCAAGTTGTCCACCCTTATGTTATATAGTGGACTTCTATGTTTCATGGAAATCACTGAAAGTTATTTCTGAGTAAACAAAGCTATGATCATAGTGCTGATTGTTCAATATCTATGCCAGACCAATGAGTAAGGGAACTGGATTTGGACTCATGCTCTTTTATGTTTCTTAGAAAAGTGCTCCTTTTATGAACTAATGAAATCATCAAAGTCTCTTACATGCTATCATGACCATATAAAATGAATAAATTGCAGCTATACATGTTCTGCCTTTTGACTAAAAATGAAAAGCCAATGGATTGATAGGTTACCTTCAAAGAGAAATATGTTCTTATTACCTCTACTTGTATTGGGCACAACAGTGACACCTGATGATGCATAAAAATTATTAATAAGATACATTAACATAACCTTGCTGGCTTATTTTAAAATTCAGTCATTGGAAGTTTAAGGCTTTCTCTTCCACAGTTTCTGCAGAGCCATGAATAACCAGTGACACTTGGTAAGTAGCACATTCTCCAGCCATCACTAACTCATATTTATTGAGTTGTATAGGAAATGTAGAGTATTATAATCATATAAAGACAACGGGCATGGTCACATGATCATATCTCAGGTTAATAGCTGAGATATGGATCTGCTTTTCACCCAAGCACACACAGAGAACTTGTCTCTTCTTGACACACTACAATTGAATGAAGAAGTTTTTGGTAATTGTAGTTTTTCATTTTCTTTAAACCAGGAAGCTGTGGTTACTAGGACTGAACAAGCTGGGATCTTGATCTAACTTCAAATGCTGGTAATGAGAATCTGGTGTGGTTTTGGTGAAATGTGAAACACTGATTAATTACAAACACATTGGATTATTGTATTATACCAACAAGGAAAGATGGAAGGGACAGAGAAAGGAAATAGCATGTGGACATTGATATTTTGATTAATTAACCCAACACATGACTCTTAGTGCACCACCCAGTATTTCACAGATGGCTTAATAACCTTGGCCTAGAATACAAGGAAGTTCTGAGTTAATATGTTTCATGTTCTTAGTGTAAATCTCGCACACTCACATACATTTGATAGAAGATACCCCTTCCAACTTTATGATTCTTTGATTCTAAGACAAGAAGCAGGCTTGCAACTGAAAACCAGCATGAATAAGCACAAATTGTGATGACACAAGCAACAAAAATACAAAACAAATGCACATTTATGTTGTTGTTTCTGTTGTTTTATGACATCATGTCAGCTTTCATTTATAGTGACCTTGTGAGTGAGAGATTTCTATGAACTTGTTGTTCCCTGAGTTGAAAACTTCCTTTATTGATTCAATACATCTGTAATGTAGTTTCCCTCTCTTCCTGACTTCTGCTATCCCCATCATTGGGAAACTTCTGCTATCCCCATCATTGTCATCTTCCCCAAAGAGTCATGTCAGATGAAAAAGTCACATGCTCCCTTTTTGGTTGCCTATCCCAGCATAAAACCCATCTAGATAAGAAATTGAAGATTACTGCCCTTTTTTCATGGATAAGCAGCTCTGTCAGCCTCACAACCTTTAGCAAGAGCCAAAATTCAGTCCCAATCTTGGAAAAGATATGTATGTTCCCATATTGTTCCTAGATTCAGTCAGCATGGCCAGTCTCCATGCTGGATGAAGAATACTAGGAAATGTAATTCAAACAAACAACCAAACAAAACCAGCTGACAATGTATAGCCATTGCACCATTGCAATGACTGATTTCCCCCAAAAAACCTATTGTAAAAGCCAGACACCATCAAGAAGCTTGGATGTGCTGGCAAGTGGAGTGCTAAAGAATGTAGTGTTCAATCCTTTCGCATCAGTACGCCATGGGGCACTGACCTTCTGCTGCTCATCACATACAGCTCACTAGTAGGATGGGACTCTATGGGGGGAAGCAGACAGGTGGCCCTGGGCCGTTCTCGGAAGTGGATGATTGAGACCGAGGCTGCTGGACACCTCGGCCCTGATCCTCCCTTTCGCCAAAATAGCGCTCCTTCCGCAAGCCATGAAAGGGGCACCCCAAGAAGTGTGGCACGCTTCTTTGGCATTTCTTCTGGCTCAGCGTGTCTGGACGCTGAGCCGGAAGGACATCATCGGAGCACCAGTCATACTGACGGGCCTTTGCTCTGATGATGTCCTCAGGAAGGGGATGGGGTGTCCAGCGTCTGGCTGCCCCTCCCCTTCCTGGGATTGAGGATGGCGTTTCTCGCTGTCTGCAGCCCCCCCCCCCCATGTGTCTTCCTTCAAGACCTCATGCACCAATGCCCAAGACCTCTTTGTTTGCTACAGTTGCCTGGCTTCTACAATGGGTGTTACAGGGACAAAATGAGAGACAGATTACAGCTTCATCATCCTAGCTGCATCTCTCATACAATATCTTAGCCAATGTTTCCCCTACTCCAATTCAATTTACAGTTGTCTGCTCAAACAAAATATGAGCCACAAGAGATGAGCCAACTCTTGCTTCCATAATTACTTATCCCACAATTGAAGAGACTGTGACAAGAGTTGGAACACTTCCAGATTCAATCAGGTCTGCATTTCAAAGTGAAACACTCAGAACTCCATTTCCTGGTCTAAGAGGGAGATCTGATTTACCCTTCTGCTTTAGAAGTTCCCCAAATTTTGTAAAGTTCAAAAATATACTGGAATGTGTGTAGAAATACATATTATAGGATAAAGTAAGTTTTTAATTGAGTAGTTTCATATAAAATTCTGTTCAGGAATGGATATTTGGTAAAAAAATGTTCTCAGAAATGAATCTAAATACATTTTTGTATGCATTTAAAATGCAAATGAATGTGGAAAGAGGAGAAATCTGACTACAAAATCAAAACCTGCATAACTGGAAATAGAATGAACTGTCTGTCCCTATCCTAAGATTTGACCAGGGCTTATTGATCTCTTTGCATTTAATTCTAATTTGCTACTTAAAGAAAAAAAGAAGGTTGAAATTAATGAGATTAGGAGTAATTATTTTATGATAACAGATTATGCAGCATGGCCTAAAATAGAGCTGAAATGATGCCCTGAGACAGCAGCATGCACAGACACAGATGTACACAGACATATTTCATTTGTATCCAAAACCAGGCTTAGTAGATTCTCCAGGCATAAAGTTCTCAAAGCCCTCCATTGTCCTGAAACACTAAGCATTGTTCCATATCTGTTTAATGGGATAGGGAGAGTTGTAAGAAAATGGACACATTTCACTGCTTTCTAGTCCTGTGGATGCAAGAACATGATGAAAAACTCCTTGTCTAGAGCTGGATTTTGCAATTAGCTCCTAGATTATAAGAAACAATCACAGAATCATAGAGTTGGATGGGGATCCATTGGCTATTGTGTCTAAACCCTCACCCAATGTATGAGTTCCAGAATCCCCAGCAGGTAGCTGTCTGAACTCTTTTTGATGCTGTCCAGAGAAAGAGACCTCACCACTTCTCTGAGGACCAGTCTACACTATATGGAAAAGTCTGAATGCCCTGGACCTGCCCAAACCTGTTCTACCCCAGACATGCTTCTGAGCCACCCCATTACCTGTTTCTCTGCAAGGACATCAAGTAGATGTCTACATTTGTCTCTACATCTGGATGTTACTTTGATCCACCACCACTACCTTTCCTCCATAAGGTCCCTGGCAGAGCCAGGACAGATCACTATTTATATCAATGTCTAGGCCACCTCCCAGCCCAAAATGTTTATAGAAAGGTTTTTATCTCCTTGGCACTTTTGTAATCTGGGTCCCTCCTTTCTGACTTCAGAGTAAGCATCTGTGCACCAGTAGCAGCACTACTGAGGAGGAGGAAAAACCTTTTCTGTAACCATTCCAGGTCCAAAACTGGCCTGGACTTTGAGATAAATAGCAGTGCATGCCAGGCAGCAATCTGTTCTGCTTCCTCACCCTCTCACCCCAAGTCCAGGGTGGATCCATTGTTCACACTACAGGAAACACTGGAGTTTCCTGCAAATGGGAGGAAACTGAGTTGTTTTTTTGAAACAACCCTGGTTAAGGTTAGTGTGAATAGGGCTGTACATCAAGTGGCCTTATCACACCAGATTCAGAGATAAGGCCACATGTTGTACAGACATCCCTTAGCTAACCCTTGTGTAAACAACCTTTAGCTACTTAGTTCTAGTGTCCATACTGAAGTGGGATTCACCCTTTGTCTGAAAGGCCTCTGCAGGTATTAAGGTTAAGGTCAAAACCTAATGCCAACAATCATGCATGTCTGATGTCATCAGAGAAGAGAAGGAGCAAGCAAAGTGAACTCCTTGGAGATTCCACAACAGCCTCTCCAATGTAGCCTCTCCCCTAATCAACTTTTGATATCAACTTCCATATTAAGTCACATAGTCTCAGAAAGGCCCACCTGTGGAAGGAAATAATCTGCCCATACAGAGATGAGGAGGATTTAGGGGCTGTACAGACCGGCATAAAGAGCCACCCTGGGGGCAGAGTGGGGGCGTGGCAACTGCACACTGGCTGCCCCAACTCTGTCCCCATGCTGGCTTCATACCGTGAACCCCACTGCACAGTGGGAGGCACTATGCCAAAGAAGCGCAGAAAACCCACCACCCCATTCTGTGGCCCAAAAAAGAGCCACTTTTTGAAGCTTCTTTTTGTGCCACAGAAAGGCCAGATCAGGGCTGCAGCGTGTGGTTTCAGTGGCCCCAATCTGGTAAAGAAAGGGGCAGCATCCTGCCACCCCTTAAGGGCAGTCTGTACAGCCCTTTTGCTGGGAAGTGCAGGCGGAAAGGTGCGTCCTTTGAAATTTAAATCAATAATTTTATTATTGGGAGTTCAGTGATGGGGAACATGCATCTGGTATTTGTCAGAAAGTTGGAAATCAAAGGGCATTGCCATCTGGAGTTGTCACTTCTTTGTTTAGGATGCTCTCATTTACTGTCCAGTTATTTCCATCATACTGATCATTGTTCCTCCTGGAAAAATCTGTTTAAAACACCTAAAAAACTCCCTCAGATCATGTTTTACACTATATAAACAGCTCTTTGGTCCATTCTAGTCAGGCTCAGTTGAAACTAAGCAGAGACTCTGTTGGAGTTCATCTAAATTCCTCAGTATCCCTAACCCACTCCACTTCCAAGTAGTGATCTGGGCCCAATAATTCTAGAACCTTCTCACCTTGAAAAGCTTGGCCTCTGAATCTGGTACCTATTGCCCTACCCTCTGAATCGCTATCCTACCTTTTGCATCATTAGTCCTTGAGTGTACATGTGAGTGAATGTCTCTGAGTGAAAGTTAATTTCCTCTTGTTTCTGGGTATAAAACTCATTGATTTAGAATTTGCCTCTTGAAATCTATGTTGGGAACTGTTAAACATAGGCTGGGATCTTGGCTATTGTTACTATAGCCCTTATGCTGCTCCCAATTGAGTTATAGTAATTTCCGTGTTGAATATAATAATTGGATGTCCTCTTGGGACACCTTGCAATTTAAAAGACGTTAGAAGACCCAGGCCATGAGACTCAGGACCAGAACCAGAGATGCAGGAATGCTTTTCTCATCCCTTCCAAAACAAACAAACAAACAAACAAACAACAAACTAAAAGTCAAAATGCATGTTACAGCATTCATATACTTATTTCTTCCCCTGCTTTACTTTTTCTGATGTCTCTGTTCCCTTCTTCTCTATCTGCCTCTGCTTCCCAGTCCACACATGGAACAGATTTTTTTTTTTTTTTTTAAAAAGAAATTATTTTTGAAAACTCATGTAAACATACCTTGCCACCTGGGCCTGCTCCAGGCCCCAATCACTCCCAGGCCCAGCAGCGAGCGGTGCAGCACGGCGCAGAGGAGGAGGAAGGCGGGACCATCTGGGCCTACTAAAGGCCCCACCGAGCCTTACCCCCCCCCCCGGCGGCGCACTGGGGGGAGAACGGGATTCAACACCTGGGCCTGTTCCAGACCCTAACGCTTCTGGGCCCAACAGCGAGCGGTGTGCTTCGAGTGCTCCGGGGTGCCCCAGGCTGCCTGAGGATTTCAGGCTGCCTGGAGGACTCGGTAGCTTGACTGCCATTATTTGGGGGCAGTTTTGGATGGCCTTGGAGGACCACCTCCCTCCCACATTCTTTCTCTTTTCTTCATCTATGCAATTGCTGCTGGAATTAGGGACTGGAATCAGCTGGTTTCTCATCTCCCCCTCCGCATTGCGGAGTTGACCATAGTCTGGGAGCAGATATTCAGGTTGTGTGGGGGCAGGGAAGGTATGGCGGTAGCAGAGCCAACAAATGTTACAAAAGAAGGAGGGATCGATGCTTAATATCTATCCCTCCTTCAGTTTGCTCTGTTGCCCAGGATAACTTGGAGAGTGTGCTAACCATTCCACTGACCCTCAACCTGCTCCTTTGCAATGCCAGGTCGGTCAAGAACAAGATCCATATCATCCACAATCTCTTAGTGGATGAGGCGGCCAACCTGGCATGCTTTACTGTGACCTGGCTGGGGGATGCCAGCTCCACGATATGGGTGCAGGCTCTCCCAGCTGGGTACTCAGTTAGTGAGCAGGTGAGGGAAAGTGGGCGGGGGGGTGGCATAGCCTTGGTCCATAGGAACACCTTAACCGTGATCAGAAAGCCTATCCAGAAAATGACCCACATCAAGTGTATGTACCTTAGCCTGAAGACCAGGGATAGTTTGGGGATTCTGTTGGTATACCAGCTACCCTGTTGCTTAACAGACTCCCTAACCGAGCTGACCGCCCTGGTTTCCGAGTTGCTGCTGGAATCGCCCAGACTTTTGGTTCTGGGCAATTTCAACATCCCACTCGAAACCAGTTTACAAGATCTAACTGGTGCAGCTTGGGAGTTCATGGATACCATGACTAACATGGGCCTATCCCAGTTGGTCAGCAGGCCCATGCATTGCACTGGTCATACCCTTGATGTGGTCTTTAGTACGGAACAGGGACATCCATAGGCGGAGGTAAAAAAAACCTCAGCACTGTCATGGACGGATCATTATCTGATCAGGGCAGAACTAAAGGCTATTATCCACCCTCCTGGGGGTGGCGGACCCACTAGAACAGTCCATCCTCGAAGGCTAATGGAACCAATTGGTTTCCAGAAAGCCTTAGAGGGTTTAATGGTTAGTAGGGCTGGTGATTCTGTCGAAGCCTTGGTGGACACGTGGAACACCGATCTCACCAGGGCTATTGACACAATCGCTCCCAAGCGTCCTTTCCGGCCAGCTTCAAACCATAAGCCCTGGTATACAGAGGAGCTTAGGAGGATGAAGCGAGCTGGACAATGACTAGAGTGCGAATGGCGTTGGACTCGACTCTCATCTGACAGAACTCGCCTTAGGAAACATCTTGATTTCTATAGGGAGGCTTTGCATGCAGCACAGAAATCTTTCTGTTCTGCATGCATTGCGTCTGCAGAGTCCCACCTGGCAGAGCTGTTTAGGGTAGTGGGGGAGTTGACGAAGGTTCCCCCTGCGCCAACCCCCCTACTTAACCCAACGACAGCCTGCTGTGAGGCTTTTAATATTCACTTTGCAGATAAAAACTCTCAGATAAGAGCCGACTTGGACGCCATTGTTTCGGCAGAATCCGCAGACAAGGCATCCAGGAACTCCGTCGATGGCATTTTACTGGATCAATTACAATCTGTAAGTACCGATAACGTGGACAAGCTTCTTGGAAGAGTGAGGAAGACGACTTGCCCCCTTGATCCATGTCCATCTTGGCTGGTCATCCGGGGGGGGGGGGACTCGTTGAAGGTGTTCCTTTGGGACACAATCAACGCGTCATTCAGGGAAAGTAATGTACCATCTTGTTTAAAGGTGGCGGAGGTTAGGCCACTCCTGAAAAAGCCTTCCCTGGATCCCCTGGATAGAAGCAACTACTCTACCATTATGCAAATGTTGCCAGTGCATGGTAACACCTGTAGATGAATACAGATGTTGCAAAACTGTGTGTGTATGTGCCTCCAAATCTTCTATCAATTTACAGCAACCCCATGAATTTCACTGGGTTTTCATAGGCGAGGAACACTCAGAAGTGGTTTTCTCATGTCAATTCCTTCCTCCAAAATATAGCCTGTAGCACCTGCTATTTGTTAGTAGTGTCTCATCCAAGTGTTAACCAGGGCTGATCCTCCTTAGCTTCCAAGATCAGACAGGAACTGGTACTTTTATGGTATTTATTCCCCCCCCCCCCACACACACACAAATCCAGTTATGAAGAAGTAAATCCCATTCTGAATTCTACCCATCATTTTGGACTATAACTCCCAGAATTAGCTAGCCAGCCTAGTCAATGATCAGGCTGGTTGGGGTTTCCCAGGTATTACAGCCCAACAAATTAAATTTCAAGCTCTGTTTCTTTTGTGAAAGCAAAATGAATCATCCCCACAGGAAAGGCACTGCCCATGAGAAATTCATACAGTGGGAAAATATATTTGCCCGTTTGCTTGCCCTCTTAGGGTTCACTGAGAAGATGGGTGTCTTTCAGCTGGGGGTAAAAGATTTAATATAAAGCTTCTGATTGTTTTCAGCACATCCCTATTTAATAGCATTAGTAAAGTAGCACAGATGTGGTCAGAATTTTATTTAATTCATATTAAATCTCTCCCAGTTGTTCCACTATAATTATTTCCCATCCTACTAATCTATAAACAAATGTAAAGTCATATTTGGCATGCTATTAAATGGAAGCCACTGCTAGTAGGCATCCCTCTCCCCACTTCCAATTATTCTGGGAAGAGGATGTTTAGCGTCTGGAATGTGATCTTCACAAATAAATGGCACATCAGCTTTTTTTGTCTTCACTTGGGGCTTTGTGTGATGACTGGAATGTTAATGCAATAATTTACACTCATACTAACTTTATGGCTGTACATTGTAATAATTCAATGGAGTGGAAAGCCATTGCAAATGGACAAATGAGGGCTGACTGTGCAAACCAGCAGGGAAAAGAAGTATGTGCTTATTGGTGGCTGGAGACATTTCTAAGTACAAAAATGGGCCATATTGAAAATAAGTTGTATTGGAGGATGAACTTAATATGTGATTTTTCTTTCTTTCTTTGGTCTGGGAGCTGGTCCACATGTGTCAGTTCTCTTAAGGATATATTTGTCCTTTTATGATTGCTTTACAACAGATGTATTTCATATTTCATCCATGAGGATCCATGGGGAGAGATGGGTAAGATGATGATGATGATGATGATGATTTGCATAAGTGGAGTTCTGCAAGCCTAACCATTGCACATAGGTCTACATCCTGTTAGAAGATGCAACTAGAATAGAGTCATTGAATCATTTAGATGTACCTGTGCTTTAATTCACCATTTAGTACTTGAATGAGTTGGTCTGGTCTAGTTCATACTAGCCAACAGGATTCGAGGCATGCAGGTGCACATCTTTGAATGATGCATAATTATTTGTCAGTCTTCAATGTGACACTCCTTTCACTGGGATTACAGAAGCAGATGCTATACATTCCTCATTGCACAGTGCAACAATGCACTGGCATGCTACCATAAACACAATCATTTGCTCAGTGTCAGTGTTCAGTTGAAGGGTGGCATATCACAACCACTGTTTAACTTTGTAAATATAGGTTTACCTTTTGCAAGCCTGATGTAGAATTTTGGGCATAATCATCTTGTACATATCACAGGTAAAATTACTTATCTTCACTCAGCACCTCACCTATCCAGCATGAACTGCAATGATACAATGTGTGAACCAGACTTAGGGACCCAATGCAATGTCTCTTTTTTTCTTTCTCTTTGGCAGTGGGGAGGTTGAATTTCTTTAGCCTTGCTTACTTTTTCAGAAGCTTTGGCTGGGTAGAGATTACCGTATATTTTTCAGAGGGTGGAAGGGGGTATCAAAGAATGAATGATCATGTATACCAGTTCTGAGAAACAGAACTCCAGAATGCAAGGTCCAAATGTAGTTTTATTTATAACAGAAAAAAGGAAATCAACTTTCACACAAACACAAATACACACATATGTACAAGAGCTAACAAAATAAAGGTGATAGTGGATAATGACTTTCAGGATTTCAGATGGTAATACTGTGCCTGGTTTCAGAAGCAAAGGTTCCAATTGGGGATTTCAGTGGTACAGTTCACTGCCTATGGATTGTGGGGTATGGACATTGTTTGAAGAGTCAGAAGAGAAACAGAGAGTCTGTCTGAATCTCAAAACTGGGCTAAATTGAGGTTGCCTTGGCAGTTGTATATATAGGGTGAAATATGTCCAGGGCAGTTTCTGGGATTAAGGTGGGTTTTCCAGGAAGAAATAATGGAACTGGAAGTTGGCAAATGTTTGGACAATCACCTTAACCGTTTCTGGCTTGGACTTCTGTTCATGTGGAAGTACCAAGTCTATTCCCTGTTATGAAAGGTATTATGTAGATGCCAACCTTAATCAATGTCACCCAGCTAAATGTCTTGGCTTTCCCCATACTGAGTCTGGCAGATCTCCAAATAATGGCTAGTTTCCTGCACTGAGGTTGCCCTCTTGACTATCTGCCTACAGCATCCCTTTTAATATCAAAGTGATATCAGAAAGAGGGGGTATGGAGGGAGGCTATACCTTGTGGTAATGCTTCTTTTGTATTTCTAAAGTGATCTCAACCAATCAGAGACTGTATACGAAATGATGCCACCACGGGACCAAACATTTAGATTTGGTTACACAGAAGGCCTTCTTATTAGACAGGCAGGAGGAGTGGCACAATCTGTGCCTATATCACACATAATGGATCAGATCAGAAAACAAACAAACAAAAACTTTTGGAATTGCCACATGAGCCTTGTTCTCTCCACAATCGTGTCAATGAAAATGGAAACATACCAGTTTGAGAGCAGCCATTATCACATATTGCAATAAGAGAGCAATTGGGATTGCTTCTGCCATTATGCTCTCTTCTACACTCATCTTTAACTCTGCCTCTCTGCCCCATCAACTACCCAGTGTGCCCTTCATTTTTCATTTTTATTTTTAACACTATTCTAGAGTTTCTAATGAAAAGAAATAGGAAAAAAGGATAACAGTCTGTTTGGGAATAGTGAGAGGGAAGGAAGACAGGAGGAGAGTAGGCAACACTGACATCGTGTGATTGCCAATATCAGAACTGCCATAACAGTGATGTTTTACACCTGAAGAGTAATGAGAGTTGGTGCGATTGGAAGCTTATTGATAGGTTTCCTCTATCAGTGAAAAGGAAGCCCTAATCATGCTTTGGAAACATAGCAGCTATGGTTTGAGGTGATATCATGAGATAAGTATCACCAAAGGCACTGTTTTATAACTTTAATTGTGGTTTAATAGACCTATGTGATAATCTCCATAGTGTCTCAAAAACAATTTATACTGGCTGGGATCTTGTTGGTATATTACACATATGTGAGTTCTCCTATGAAAGTGATTGAGCATGTTTTTATCCAAAGTAAAACAGCTGCATTCTATTAAAGGTTGAGGAAACTGAGATCTGCATGGCATGCCAGTGACCATGGATGCCACATTGTTCATGAAAATGTGTTGACTATGGTATTGTGCAACTGCTACTTAACTCCAGAAGTGTAAAGCTACACTCCATCTCCTCAAGGTAAGATTTCAATCATTATCTTCTATAAAAATGCCATTACTCATTGTCTTTTCAACCTATCATGTATTTGAAAAGGGATGCTGTTTCCCCCTCAAAACTCAATAAAATAAAATAAAATATTACTTTTATGACCTACAATTCCCAGAATCCCCCAGCTAGCACGGCTAGTGGTTGTGCCAGATGGGAGATTGCAGGAACTAGTGTCTGCAAAAATATTTTTTCCAAGTTCTGGTTTCTTTTTCTAATGCCAGTTCTTCCCCCAAATTGTCTGGCATGTGCAGAATGTAGAAATAACTAGCTTTGTTTGGTCGCAGTGAAGAGGGTGGGCGAAAAAACATTCTTTATATGCATGGCAGCAGGCTTTTATGTTACTATTAGTGTTTGTGCTGGGCTTTATATGCCACTGAAGTAGCATTTAGTGGATGTATTAATTATTTGCAGTTGAATGCAAACAGGAGAACATTAGTATGTAGGGGGCTAATTTAGAAAACTGAGTGAATAAATATTGGGCTTAAGAAATCACCTGGGTTAGTCAGCTGCAAAGCAGGGTTCATTAATTTATTTATTTCCCACTTAGTAGCACCTGGGGACTGGAAGCCTGAATGGAGTTGATGCTGTCTAGAAAAGAGGCAGAAAGAGTAGTGAGAGGAAATGCATTTCCTTCCAAAGACAATCTGGCTAACCTTGAAAAGGAAAACTGCACTGTGGTTACATGTTTATGTGTATTACCTTTTTTCTGATGGGGTCATTTCTGCTCAGAAAAAGCTGGACAGTGAAGAAAGCTGAAGAGAAGAAAATCAACTGATTTGAAATGTGCTGCAGGAGGATTCTGCAAAAACCATGGACTGCTTAAAACACACACACAAATAAATGGGTCATTGAGCAAATCAGGTCCAAAATCTCACTAGAAGCAAACTGAGGCTGTCATATGTTGGACATAGCATGAGATGATATGATGTGACTCATTGGATAATATGATAATGCTAGGGAAACTGGAAGTCAGTAGAAAAAGAGGGGACCATACAATAGCTGGATTAATTCAATCAAGGAAGACGCAATCCTAATTTTGCAGGACTTGAATTGATGACTAGAGATGTTGGAAGTCTTTCGTTCATAGGGGTGCCATAAATAGAAGTTGACTTGATGACAAATAACAACAACATTCCTTTTCAGTCTTAAATAGGGTGGCATTGATTTCCTGTTTGCTAACACAAATGTGTATACCCTTAATGGCACTTACATGTGAAATATCATCATCATTATCATGAAATGCCACAAAGATCTTTTTTCCCCAATATTAAAAAGAGGAACCCTTTAACAACAAAAAAAAAAAAAAAAACAAAAAAAAAATATCCCAAAGAGAGGAGATCAAAAGAGCTGAAACTGTAGTTTGTCTGATATTTGGGAGTTGACCTCCCATTATTGGATGTTGAGTGAGTGCATATTAGCCTGAACATCAATAACAGGGTTCTCTAGCAGAGAGTTCTAGGTATTGCCCAACTACCTCAAGATTCTGCGGGATGAAACCACAATATTTAAAGCTGTATTTAGTGAATAGTGGTGTCTGCAGTTGTGATCTAACAACATCATGAGGCTAATAATTTTTATTCCTCTGGTTCTAACGTGGGTCCCTAGATTTGTAGACAGGGGGTTTGCTCAACCCTATGTGAAGGTGGTAGGAAGTATGACTACTGTCATACATAATTACACACTGCTACTTCCTCTCATCTTCACTTTGATTTCCTCATCTCCTTAAGTGAATTTCAATCCCGCATCTGGCCAAAAGACAGTAAGAGTGGAGACTCATTTTGTGAATCTTTTCCCCTGCCAATGCCTTTAGTCCTGCTGGAAGAGAGCCTTCATGCAAGGCAGAAGGAGGGGAGGGGGGAGATCTAAGAAAACAAAAGGAAGGAAGAAAAAGCAAAGCAAAGCAGCTTCATTTATATACTGCTTCATACCGTGCTATGCAGTGTCTAAGCGGTTTACAACTGTAAGCTCATTTTCAGGGAAGGACCATAACCTTTAAACTGAGCAACATTTTTTTTTTTTTTTTTTAAAAAGGAAATCATTTGGCTAAGTCGGTGAACCTAATTATTTTAACATCAGCATGATGACATTTTAAAAGCCTTCCAGCATATTGAGAAATTTAAATACACACGTCCCATTTAACGAAGAAGAAGAAGAAGAAGAGTGTCACTGATCAAGGTGATGCTTGCACAGGCCAGAATATTCTGGCTTTAAAGCTGCCCCTCATTACCTGGGAACTCCAGAGTGACTGTTTGCATGCACATTCCACTGTGTTACCTCCCAGTGCTACCACCAGCATGGGTCACTACCTCTGAGATAAGAATGAGGTGCCCAAAATTGGTCACATGGCTGGATACCTCATTCTGACACAAAAAGACTAATCAGAAAAGCCAGGTACTTGAGAATGCTTATTTAACAATACTACAAGAACTTATTAAAGCACAAATTGCATGTGTTTACTACAATAATACAATTTTAAGCATCCAGTGGAATAATAAAACTATATCAACCATATAGAAAATGATCATACAGTAAAAATTGTTGAAAAGTAACCATAATGTGAGGTATCCTGTCTCTTCATCAAGGGAACAATCAGATGTAAGTAAGGTAATGTCCACAATTCAAATGCGAGTCCATTTAAAGGAGATATAATGTTAATGTAGTTTATGATATAAGTTTTGAAGAACCTGAGGTCTGAAGATCCAATGGCTTGAAAAATCTTGGAAATAAATTTTTAGAACATTAGGCTTAGAATCTTATGGCTTCAAGTAAATTGAAGAAACAGTTATCTCCAGAATCTTTTACAACCATTTTAAGAGGTCTTCATCAGTCCATACCTTCATATTTCTTTTAAATTACTTATATTTAATCCTGGAGGTTTTTGTGTGTATATTGGGCCTTTGCAGACTACCAGAAATAGTGCAAATTGAGTCCACTTAAACTGCTCTGACTCAGTGCTAGGGAATTGTGCAAACTGTAGTTTACTGTGGCAATAGAGCTCTCTGACAGAGAAAGCTCAATTTCTCAGGAAAAAAAATACAGTTCCCATGATTCCCTAGCACCGAGCAGGGCAGTTAAAGTGGACTCAATTTGCACTATTTCTAGCAGTCTGCAAAGGCCCTATTCTCCCTTCAACACAACAATGGACGTTTTCACACTACCCTCCCTAAAGCCAGGTGGAGCCATTCCGGAACGGGTCGTGCCGCCGATTCCGGAATGGCTCCGCCGCCGGCAGGCTAATTCCTTTTGACACTCAGAATTACCTTTAAGCCGCAGAAGCCGAAGTTACAGGTCTTTTGGCCGGAGTGAGGCCAGACTTACAGCTCCATGCATCTGAACACACGGAGCAAGAAGCCGGACGGACGCAGGGATAGCACCGGAAGGAGCGGGGTTTGCCGCCGCATGTGTGTGAACACGCCGGAAATGGAGCCGGAGTGGGGCCGGACGGAGGCCGGCTTGCGTCCTCCAAAAGCCCCGTGTGAAAATGTCCAATGTGTTTCCAGCTTCTGCCAAAATGAGCTTCCCTTTTGGTTTCTAGTACACTTCATTCTAACCTTAGAGGAAATGACTTGTCGTGGTAGCAAGATGCATTACAGTGGGACACATTGTAAAAAGCTGTCCAGTATTACTCTGGAGGACTCCAGATCTTCTGAGAAGATCTAGAGCAAAAGGTGAGTTTATTTAACCTGTGCTAAGGGGATATACTGCTGTTTCAGTGCTGAACAGGCTGTACATCATCCAAATAGTTTGCACCAAAACTGGGGATTGGGCCATGTGTCATCTGGACTGATCGCTGTGGGTATGGGGGGTGGGGGAAGGACATGTTATTTGGCCTGTCTGAACATGGCCCCAGATGGAGATGAAGGAAAGACCTGTCATGATTGAGCATCAAGCAGGCTGTTCTTTTCAGGTTTTCCAAATGACATAAAATAGCTTGCTAGAATGGGTGGGCATTTTTGTCCCCCTGTTGGGCATGCCATTAACATTCAGCAATTGAGACATTTGAACCAGATGGGCCATTATGAGTGGGAACATGGGGAAATATTACCTTTTGGACTATAATGCCTGGAATCCCCTAGTCATCATGGACACATGAAGCTCCTCAGAGGATCTTTTCCTATTGCTAGCTTTGCTGAATCAGCAACATTACCTTGAGAGAATGGAGAAGTTGGCAGATAAAGGCAAATACCTTTTAATTTAGACAGTATTTTGGTGATTAATGAGTTTTATTGAACAACGATCTTTCAGTGGGGCATATGTGGTATATGCTTCCTCTCACAGATCTTAGATATATTTAAACTTAAGTTGCTGAGATATCATATGAACTGCATCTTTCCTGTGGTGGGATTTCATAGTTTTAATGGCTATATCACCTCTCTCCCCTCACCTCAATTTTTGGTGAACCTTACTATTCTATTTCCCTGGTAGTACCCTTTAATCCTTGAGCCAAAAAGCACTGTGCTCTCTTAACCATACTATATGACCAGATTTGACTGTGGGACAGCTGGCAGCAGGAGAGGAGAAGCCAGAAAGAGAATTGACTGACATGGATTTACCTTTCAGTGCCATGAAGTTACCAACAGAATGTGTCAAATTTTTCATCCTTTAGCTGCACCCCTCTTCCATTTTTGCAATGAAACTGTTACGAAAGGAGGTCCAGGTGCAACTGCAAAAATCCTCTTCTTTCATCCGTTCCTTCTGTATCTTTTGTGTGTTTCGTGCACAGCTGTGCTGGCTGCTGCTCAACGCCTCTTCATAATTCACAAGGTTAGGGACTGGGCCAAGTAGCCAACAAAGGCACTGACAGGGTTTCTTTTCTTTAAAAAATTATGTCTCGTCACAGCCAGGATATCTGCTTTCTCTTTTCCTCAATTTTAATGTCTCTCACTTGATTCTCTTCACCTTGTATGTTGGCTTGATTGCTTGAGCTGCTTTCAGGAGAGAAAGGCAGGCCAGTGCATACAGAAACCTTCTCTCATTGAATGGTCCAAGTGAACTCAGTTTCTGATTATCAACACTCTGTCCTTACTCAAGACTGGATGTTAATATAAGAAGCTGCTGAGGAACAAGGCAGGCCATTCATCCACCCAAGCTCAGGATTATTTATAGCAAGCATGGGTTTTGTGCTATATTCCAGATGTTACTGAACTTCTGTTCCTAGCAGCCCTAGCCAGAATAGCCTGTGGTGAAGAATGATGGGAATTGTGCAAAAACCTCTAGACCAGAATCTGGTTGGTATCATATAGTTCTTTAAGGGAATTTACACATGTGGTTGCACTTTTTTTGGCTGTTGTAAAATGGACATATGGTTCACGACTGCATAAATGGAGTTCCATAAGTTTTAGCATTTCACGTGGGCCAAAATCCTATTGTTAGTCTCAAACAGAATGGAACATTGAAACATATTCGATATGCACACATGATCACTCACCATTCAACTGGTGATTAAATGGGTCTATTTTACTTTGGACCTACCAATAGGATTCTATCCATGAGAACCAGTGTAGCATAATGATTTGAATATTGGACTGCAACTCTAGATATCGGGATTTGACTTCCCCTTCAGCCATGCAAACCTACTGGCTGACCTTGGGTGAGTCACACACTCCTAGGCCCAAAAAACATGAAAGATCCACCTTAAGGTTGACATAATGTGAAGGCACACACCAACATTTTACTTGGGACTAAACAATAGAAATAGCAATAGCAAGTACATCTGTATATCACTTATCAATGAACTAGCACTCCCAAAGCTGTTTACAATGGGTAAGCCAATTGCCCCCAACAAGTTGGGTACCCATTTTACCAGCCTACAAAAGGAGTGGACCTTGGAGCTCTCTTCTAGAATCAAACTTATTATGTTGTGGCTGCAGTACCAGAATTTAACTACTGCACCACCAGGGCTCTTTCAGTCAGGCAGGTGCACATTCTTGGACAGCACATAACTAATTGTCAGTGGCTTCATTGTCAGTGGCTTTATTAACCTGCAGATACAGTCACTGTGCATTCTCCATTATGCAATGGGACACAAAGCAGGCACATTGACAGTTATACAATGTTGGTATTCAGCAGAAGAGTGGAACTTCAATGTGTAACTACTTGATGGTAGATTAACAGCAGAAAGCAGCTTTTTCAGCAAATAAAATAATATTCTGTGCAGAAAATGTTGCATATTGTTTTCTGGGCCAAACAACCATGTGTGCATTTTGCACTGAATAAATCCCAGATTAAGAATGAAAAATGTTTGAAAAACTTGGTTTTTGAAGACGTTCTCACACTAGGAAGAAAATTTGCTAAAATTACTCATTGCTTCTTTCTAGTCTAGAAGAAAATTAGTGAAAATAACATTCTTAACGTGCATACAATAAGGCTGCATTATTATTATTATTATTATTATTATTATTATTTCTTCTATCCCATGGATAGAATCAAAGCAGTTTACAAAAAAGAATAATAATAAAATTATTAAAAATCCATAAAATACAAATGTTAAAATGAGATTAAATGATTAAAAGATTAAAACCTGAATAAAACATGTATCATTAAATGATGTATCAGCACAACAAGAAACAAGATCCAGCATATTATTCAGTGGAACAGGTCTGATACAGTCCTATTCTTTTATACACTCATTTACTTTCTAGCAGATTTCTCTGGCTTCTTTCTCCACTATTTTAAGCACAAGATCAAATTAAAGAAGTCACCAAAGTGAGAGATTAACAGAGCTGTCAAGAACAACATTCCATGCTGATCAGACCTCCCAACAGACCTCTATAGATGCACCTATTGCTTGACATCCAATTTTCTTGTGACATTTTAACCCTGAGCATCTCTTAAGGATTTCTTTACCACTTATTTCACAGCCCCATTCTTATGTGATGTGTATGGATATATGTTTCTCATTCATGCTTCCATTTATTCTGTAGAACAAGGTCTGCCTTTTTGTGTCATTTGAATGATTGCTCGAGTTCACATTGCTGTTTTCTTGAAGACCACAAATACCTTCTAATGTTTTTTTACCCTTATTTCTCATTTGTTCCAGGAGACTGCAAAAGCTGATCAAGTTTTTACAAATTTCCTGAAGAAATCTACCCTTCCCTTTCTGTAAATGGTTCCATCAGACTGGAATACATATGTATATAGAGATTTATGCCAGACACTGTAGCATTTCAGATTTTCCCTAAGAGCAAGATGATCTATAAGGCTGTTCAAAGTTCTCTTGAATATTTAGAATTGATTCTCAAATATTTTCTTCCTTTGATGCTTGAAAATTTATGATGGAGGAAGTGATTAGACTGGTTAATCCTAATCTAGCACAACCACTGCTGTCAGCTTTGTCTGGCTAGAATGGTGGCCACTTTTCAAGCACAATTTTTTCATTTAAAGATCTGCCATAGCTTAATTTCTTTTCTTTTCTTTTTTTAATGGTGTCCGCTATTTGAAGGGTTACTTAATTCTGGTCTTTGAATATCAACCTGGGTGGCATAGTAGTTTGACTGTTGGACTACGACTTTGGAGACCAGGATTTAATTCCCATCTTGGCATGGAAACTATCTGGGTGACCTCGGGCAAGTCACATGCTCTCAGCCTCAGGGGAAGGCAATACAAGCCTCTTCTGAACAATCTTGGCAAGAAAACCCCATGAGGGGTTTGCCTTGGGGTTGTCATAAGTCAAAAATGACTTGAAGGAACACAACACACTGATTTCACAGTCGGTCAACAGACTCATTTCTCATACAGGGCATTAAGTCACTGTCTTCTTCCCTAAAATGAGATGTATCTTGGGTTAAAATTGTATATTTTATATATATTTCTGATTAAATTATAAAATATAAGTCCTAACTTTGTGTCTATTCATACAAATTAGCATATGCAGTTTTATGCAAACAGGTGTTCTCCTTTGCCTTCCTTTTTTGGTGATGTGTACATAGCCTCTCTCACTGGCCAGATGCCTATATATATATATATATATATATATATTCATTATATATAAAGAAGATCAAGAACAAGTTTGCAAAGCTGAAAACAGTTCCACAAAAATAAAGTGAGAAACATGACAAATTGAAAACAATAATATAATAAAACAGCTGCAGTAGAAGGGTCAGTTGATAGTGCAGAACATTGGTCCCCTTCTTCATGGCCCACTACATGATTTGCACAGCGAGCAAATAATTTGCATAGTATGCAGATCAGGCTACCTGGATGTGTGGACTGAAACTATGTGACATTTTAACTCTGAAAGAGAAAAACCAATAGCCTCATCCCATTAATTTTCTCAATTTTTATTTATAGCTGTTCAGGTGAGAAACCATTGCTACATCTTATGGTCTACTGTTTATATATTATGAATCGATTCAGGTTGTCCATGGATGAGCCTAGGTGTCTTGCCAAAGGCAAGAGGTTTGTAAGATATAGTGGAACAACAACATAAGCAAAAATGCTTAAGGTTTTTATTAGATAGCAGACATGAATAAAATGATTGAAAAAGCTGTTGAGTAGGGATGATCTTACATTCTTTTGTTTTTTTTTTTGAGAACTCATAACAAGTGACAACAGAGAGGTCCCAGTGGCTGGCCAATTCTACACAGCTGCAGGGATTCACAACTTTAGGTTTTCCAGCTGTTCTATACTAAAGATTCTAGAAGCCACTGCTACCATGCCAATGGCAATGGATTCTGGGATCTGATAGCCAAAACATCTAGAGGACAATAATAATAATAATAATAATAATAATAATAATAATAGTAAATTTATACGCTGCCCCTCTGCATAGCAATCGGGGCAGCTTCCAACATACAATACAATAAAATCAATCCCAGACCCAACCATCCCACCTCTTAAAAATTATTAAACAAAAGGTGGAGGACCACTACTATAGAATCCTTTTAACGATATACAATTATATTGCTTGGATTCCATTGTAACTGTTGTGGTTCTATCCAGTGGAATCCTGGGATTGCACTTTTGTGAGTTATTTAGACTTCTCTGCCAGAGAGCTGTAGCACCTTAACAAACTAGAAATCCCAGAATTCCAGAGGGTGCAGCCAGAGCAATTAAAATGGTACCAACACACTATAATTGTGTAGAATGAAACAACCTATTGGTTGGCCAGCACCCTTATCAAAGTTTAGGACAGATTAAATGGTCACACCTCTTTTTAGGGTCATGCTCACAGACAAAATACTTACCAGTCCATCCTGGAAAGATAAGGGTCGCACCCAATTTCCAAAGTCATAACATTATGTACAACAAATAGAGAAAGAGAAAGTAGAAAGGCTCTCCCTTTGGAATTAAGCACAGCATTCTAACTCCTCACTCCACTATCTTCTGCTCACTTGCCACTCTTATGAGAGAAGAAGCAAAACCTGTCTGTCTATCCACTTTCTCCATGCAGAAAGAGAGAAAACTACTGCCAATTACTGTAAAAAATATTGAGTTAGGGCCTCTGCAGATGGCGCAAAGCGCTGTCTTGGAGGCAGGGGAGGGGAGGGGCAGCTGCACGGTGGCCGCCTCAACCCCTCCCTGAGGACGACATCAGGGCACATGCCTTTACACATGGTGTGCACCCTGAATACGTCCCCCCAGCACAGCGTATTCAGGTGCAGCGGCTCTTGATGCATCCCTTCTGCTGGCTTAGAAAGGGCCAGCATTTTAGCGCTCCTGTCAGAAAGGAGGATTGGGGCCGAGGTGTGGGGCAGCCTCGGCCCTAATCCTTCACTTCCCAGGGCGGCCCGCAGCCGCCCGTCTGCATTCCCTTTGTTGGACCAATAATCTGATTTATTATGAGATAGCTTCCAATGTTGCTATGTGCCTTTGAATTCTTATGTAGAGGACAAACTACTTGATCATACCATTGTAATGGAGTGTACTAGCTTTCTCTTTAAGGTAAAACTGAAAGTGAGTTTGGATAGTCCTTTTCAGGTAAAATAGAGTACCTTTGTAAGGTTGTGGAAACCTCGTTTGAAGCTTTTGCATGCTCCTGTGCCAACTAACTAAATAACCCCAAGGATGATCTGTTTATCATCTTGTACAAGTCATGTTGACCAACACTAAATATAGTCCATGTGAGAAGTAACCTCACCCTCCCCTTCATTTTCTCTTTCAGGCTTCTGGATTTTCTTTTTCTGTAAATGCAAAAATGTGTGGATGCATATAAAAATCTAAATTTAAATATACAAACAACCAAATGCTGTACATTTTTTTTGTGAACTCTGTATTACTTGTGAAGCTTTATTGTCTGCAGTGACAATCTGTCTTTTGAAGTGCAGCATTTGAATGAATGCATAATTTAGACAGCATAATTTGGAAATAAAAATAAAAAACACTGTCCCTGAATATGCCACTTACATAAGTGGTATGGCTTTGGGAACATAGCTATACATTTAGAAATTGCACTTTAGGATAAATAATTCACATTGCCAAATATATAGATCTGTACTTTATATATATATATATATATATATATATATATTCCCTCACCCTGGGAAAACCACCTTCGTGAGATATATATATATATATATATATATATATATATATATAATTTCCTAACTACTTTGCTAAAGTAATCTTCGACTGTCTGACTGCAAAGAAGATTTGTTTTAAGGTTTAAGTAATTCATTGAACAGCTCCAATCGTTTAAAAAAAATCAATTTACATTATTCCCCATGTATAGCCTTGGGATTTGTAGTTCTAATGGTACATTGGTCCAGGCTGCAGTTTGTTCTTAGAATGCATATGTTCAGCTGTGAGAATGTATCAATTAAATTTCTCTGTATTCATGATGGTACAGAGAAGGAGGGAGGAATGTTCCAAGGTCAAGGAAGATAGGCAGGTCCCAGCCCTGCACCTGGAGGTTGTTAAATAATTAGCTGAAAGGGGATAAGATGCCTCCTTCCCCCCTCGTCTTGGTGCAGATCAGGAGACACAGGATAACATCGGGCCAAGCCAGCCTGAAGTTGGGGTGGGGCATCATGGCATCCTCTTGGCATTGCATGCAAGCATGTTGCGCCAAAAGAGCTCAAAAGAGCCATGGTGGCAACTCAAAGGGCGGCTTTTTGCCTGCTCTTTTGGGGGTGGCAAAAAGGAGGATTGAGGCCATGGCATGTGGTTACCATGGCCCCAATCCACCGCTCACAGGGGCAGCCCAGAGATGCCCCTTATGGGCCGATCGGCCCATCATCTTTGTTAAGTAGTGCTGAATATTGCACCATATAAGAGGCTAGTAGACCAAGGATCGGGGTCCTGCAGATCAGCATGTAGGCCTGCAGGGATACATATTTAAGTATTCTGCTATGTGTCTTGCCTCACAGGAATGTGCAAGTGTGTGTGTATGGGGGGGTATCTGCCTCCAGACTGGGTAGAGATGCTGTGTGTCTGGTTTCCCTCATTATGACAGGTTAAGCTAGTGTATATGAGAGCATGTCTTGCTTTGTTTTTTCTTTCTTTTGCCTTTGTACTTGTTTGTTGGTATACTCACTTGTTGGGAATTAGAGGGTGTAATGAGTATATGTCTTTATTTCCTTTCTGAATAAACAGCCCTTCCAAGACCAGAACTGACTGATTAATTGCCTCAGCTTCCTCTCCAAACCCACATAGCCTTGACAATTGGATAGACTCTCAGCCTTTGCAGACTTCCAGAAATAGTGCAAATTGAGTCCACTTTAACTGTCCTGGCTCAGTGCTAGGGAATCATGGGAATTGTATTTTTTTCTGAGACATTGAGCCTTCTCTGTCAGAGAGCTCTGGTGCCACAATAAATTACAGTTCCCATGATTCCCTAGCACTGAGCCAGGGCACTTAAAGTGGACTCAATTTGCACTATTTCTGGCAGTCTGCAAAGGCACGGTGAGAGTGTTCCCCTCAAGCTTGAGAGGAGTTCTCACAGCTGAGGTAGATGGTGCAGTGCCGAGTGGTTCACTGGGTTGTCTCTGTCTGCCGAGCCTGGGTTGTGGGCATTACACCCCATGAGCAACTAGATTAGAGATAAGTATTTAAAAGGAAAAAAAATTGCCAGAGGAGAAATGCAAAGTTTCTAATTCAATATCAAATCTGATGCTTTTAAATTTCTGGACCTGTGTTCCATATTCTCCATCAGGATATACTAAAAAGGATAATCTGTCTTGAAAGTGCATTGTCCTCCATATGACCAACATGAGTTTTGCAGTTGTTGAACCAAAGATGGGGTTTTCTTGGCAAGATTTATCCAGGGAAGGTTTGTCTCTGCCTTCCTCTGAGGTTGAGAGAACTTGACTTGCTCAAGTGGGTTTCCATGGCCCAACAGGGGGTTGAATCTTGGTCTCCAGAGTTACAGTCCAACACTCAAACCACTATACCACATTGGCCTTGGCATGAGCCTATGATGCAGCATATTTCTGTACTGCTGAGTGCATTAATTTTTCATTGAAGAAGCAAGATTAGAGAGGCTAGAGGTGACAACAGCAACTGGCATAACTGACAAAAAGAAAAGCTTGCATTGACTTTCCCCCCCTCCCTTTGTCTAATTAGACAACTGTTGCATTTCTTATTGGCTAGATTTACCTGTGTATTTGACATACATTAGCTAATTTATTAATTAGAATGTCAGAGGTAATTCTGGCCAGCAAATGGGATAAGAAATAAATGGTCAATAATCTGGACCCAGAATCCTGCTCATGCCCAACATGTGTTTAAGTTCATCTATGGAGGTGGTTGAATGTTTTTGTTCAATCTGTCATATCAGCATTTAGTTCAAGGTTGCAGAAATAGAATTGCCTATGTGGTGCCATTGCAGATGCATATTCTTGGCCAAGGCATCTCCGTTTGCCCTTGCTGAAATTAGCTAAAATTTATATAATGGCACTGCTAGGATCATATATGCTCAAAAGTGGAAGAGCAGTATAATACCAGCAACTAATGACTGGTTTCTGAAATTAACAGAAATGGTTGAAGTAGACAAATTAAAATGTCTTTTGACAGGGTAAAGCTTAGTTCAGTTTGTAAATAATTGGGAATATGATTTGAGATACACAAATAATATTTGGAGTAAGCTTGCTAATGTTGGCTTTATAGACTAAGGATGTGAAAGTGTGGTGTATATGTAAAACAAATATATAAAAGCCTTTAAATTAGGATAGACTCAAGTTAAAACTGTGACAAGGGACAGTATGAGTGCATGTTTATATAACCGAGTCCTGCTAGGTTGGAAGTCAAGGTTCTGAGAAAATGATTGAAATTGGCTTCTTTATTATGTGTTTGGAAATAATAAAGATAATAATAAAAGAAACTAGCAAAGGATCCCTCCGGTGGGATATTGAATTCTGTGAATGTTTTTGCAACATTCAACACAAGACTCATATAGATCAATGAACACATAGCTCCATAGGTAGAGATGTAACCCTGGTGTAGAATCTTAACCAGAAAAACCTATGGCAATGATTCCAAAACTTGCATCACAGATATTGTTTGATTACATCACCAACAAACAACTCTCAGAATCTCCAGTCATTGTCTGTGTAGACTGAGACTTTTAGATTTTGAGGTCCACCATCTGAGGGCTCAAGGTTGGGGATCGTTGACACTCTGGCATGTGGGATATTCTTTCTAGAACTCTCAGAAAGCTACAACAGTTCCAGTATGGAGGAGTTCTATGAGTTCCAATTAGAGGTAAACTAAATAATTTCTCAAAATCCTTCACCCTATTTGTGAGCAAAGAAGGGATCCATTTCACTACATTTCTCCTAGGGTGCACCTACACTGTAGTAATAATGCCATTTGACACCACATTAAGTGCTGTAACTCCATCCTATGGAAGCTTGGGATTTGTAATTTTATAAGGTCTTTAGCCTTCTCTGCTTCACATCAGTAAAAAGTAACAGCAATATACAAAATACAGGAATAGAAAAAAATATATAATACCAACAATAAAATATCAACATGATAGAAATGCTAATAAAAATAACCCAATTGTTGTCCACACTCAAAAGCCAAATAATCAATCAAGATAAATTAAGGGAATCATGTGGGTAGGCCCTCCGGAAAAGCTCCATCTTGAGTGCCTTCTTAAAAGTGTCTAGATTGGTAGTAAGACGGAGCTCCTCTGGTAGGCTGTTCCACAGCTTAGGGGCTGCAGCTGTGAATGATCTTTGGGAAGTTACATTAAGTCTGGTTTTTTTTTTTTTTTTTTGTTTTGTTTTATGGTCAAGCAATTTATTGTTAATCTGTTAAGTATGTTTTTAAACTTTGATTATTTAATTGTATTTTAGGGGGTGGGTTACTGGGGGGACAGGATTGTTTGTTTTATCATGTAAGCCACCCTGGTTGTATTATACAGAGAGGTGGGATACAAATAAATGTTATTATTGTTGTTGTTATTATTATTATTATTATTATTATTATTATTAAAAAAATCTGTGCTAGAACCAAGGCTGTACCTAAAACAAAACAAAAAAAGTGTTCTTAAACCATTTGGATGAGGCAAAGGGGAAAAAGAAACAACAGTAACTTTATAGACATCAGCTCTTTCCATCACTCATGCTTGGCAATGAAGAAATCTGTGTCTCCCATTGGACCTTATCCCACGCTGCTGTAAAAGTGGCAAGAAAGCGATATAAGCATCATCCCACTACTATAGCGCTAGCAATCCCCAGAGATGGCAATGGCCAGCACACGCAACTGGCATCATCGCGCTATTGACGATATCGCAATGATGCCCCCCCACGGAAAGCGCATTTGCAGAGCACACTACAGCATGGTATAGTGGGATGATTCCGGCAAGCATATTCTTGCACATGCACTAACTTTTTGCTTTGGCATCAACACATCACCAAAAGTACTACAAAACATGTTATCATTCACCCCTATGCTCTGCCTGCACCCACAAGCCTGCACCCAACAAGCCTGCACCCTACAACCCAGCACCCACACGACAGGAAAATGTCCACCGGCTGTGTTTGTGTCCCTATGCAAAAAGGAAACACGTCATAGGATGCTGCCAGAAAGAACGATGGGAAATAGCGCTAGGAACGATGGGTTATGAAGTGGAAATGCTCACGGGGAGGGAATTGCTGACCATACCTACAGCGCTAGCGCTTTCATAGCGCTAAGAATCAGCTCGCGCTATAGCAATGCCTGGTGAAACCGACATTCAAAAAAACGTGAATGATGCTGCATTCCGAGCGGTCTCTTGCTGGATTCTTAGCGGCGTCGTGGGACCAGTCGGAAAAATTTAGCGCTATAGCGCCGGATTCTTAGTGGCTTCTTAGCGACGTCGTGGGATCAGTCGGAAAAATTTAGCGCTATAGCGCCGGATTCTTGGTGGATTCTTGCTGCTTTTGGCCCCGTGGGATAACGTCCATTGACTGCCCCATTTTCAGAAAGCTAGCTTTCAGTACTGAGAGGGAAGGAAGGCAAAAAGGCTTTGTTGAACACAAAGCCAGTCAAACACATCCTCCCATCAACAAGTGCATATGCATTTAGGAACTCTGCCAGCATCACAGCCTCCACACACCCACGGTGCATGCAGGTGTGACTCATGGCATTTAGATGCAATTGCTTTCAAGGTTAAAAAGATAGGGAGAGGAGGAGAAAGAGATAGGGAAAAAAATCACCCTTGTCATAGAGAGGGACAATTATTTTAAAAAGTGGATAATTTCACTCCCTTGCACAACCCCTTTTAATTTGAAACAAACAAGCCCTTTGAAGATAGTTTTCCAAGAGCCTGCCAAGCAGTATATGAAAGCCTTCCATTTACCAGTACTCTCACAGCCTGGATGGAGGGAGATGGCCTCCAGAAGCCTACTGGTGGATCAAGAGGGGGGTAACTGGGAGTAGGGTTTCCAGCTGTGAAGAAGAGCCCCACTCCTTCACCTAACTCTTTTTTCCCCACAGATGGCAGCCCAATATGTGATGTATATCTATGGGATTACTCCTCAATCTTGGTTTCTTTATTTCTTAGTAGCATGGATAATAATTCCAGGTTCTAACAAGCTTGTAAATGAACAATGATAAAACTTTATTTGAATGATGGTAAAAAATGTTTCATTTGTTATGATGTTGCATTCTCTCGTTCTTGTTATACTTTGTTACATACTATTCAACTCTAATGAACAACAGTTACTAGTCTCAAGGACTCTCATAACATATTTATTTACTGTGGTCTTTCCAACCTTATTTCTACGCTAGCCTCAGGCAAACTAAGGGCCGATGCACATGGCCTGTAAAGGGTGACAGATCAGGGCTACGGCAACCACATGCCATGGCCCTGAGCCTCCTTTTTGCCACCACCAAAAGAGCGGGCAAATGCTGCTCCTTTTAGGGGCAGCAAAAAGCCACCCTTTGAGCTGCTGCCGTGGCTCTCTTGCACCCTTTTAGCACAGCATGTCTGCACACTGCACTAAGAGGGTGCCCTGATGTCACGCAACATGCAGATGGGTGTGTGGCATTGGGATAGAGTTGGGGCAGCTGGTGTGCGGTTGCCCCACCTCAACTCCACCCCCAGGCCAGCCCTTTAGGCTGGTCTGCATTGACCTTAAATTCCAGAAACTCTTATCACTTCGAGTTCTGTCCTAGAGTTAAGTCCCTCCCTTTTGAACTTTAGCCCTCACAGTCCCTTTCTTCTGGACTGTTACTCATCCAGACCTGATCTGACTTCAACTGTCAGGAGCCATCTTATTTAACACCTCCAGTCTACCATTTGATTGGCTGCTGCCATCTCACATTTTATTGGCTGTTGCTAAGGCATGTTATATTCTGCCTTCTCTCCACACCAGTATATTGGAATTCTGCTGCCTGAAGACAGTTGTTGCTGCTGTGTGCCTTCATCATTTCCTACTTATGGTGACCCTAAGATAACTTCATCATGGGGTTTTCTTGGCAAGTTTCTTCAAGGGGAAGGTTTCTTTGCCCTCCTCTAAGGCTGAGAATGTCTGACTTGTCCAAGGTCACCCAATGGTTTTACATGGCTAAGCAGGATTCAAAGCCTGGTCTCCAAAGTCATAGACCAACACTCAAACCATTACACCACACTGGGTGTATGTGCAGAGTAGCTTCCTTTTCCTACCTCTGCCCTTACATCACAACATTATGGCTTGAAGTCTATCACTGGACCTATCTAGATTAAACCCACTGAATTAATAGGACTTTCCTAAGTGTTGAGTCATTATTCACCTGGTTCACTGAGTATGCTCTGGTTGGGATTATCCTAGAGAATTTAGGCTTATATTTAGTTAAAACTTTAAGAAGAAAGTGACCATATACTGTGTGTACCCCATGCCTCTGAGGAAGTAGACTCAAGTCTACAATTGTTATACCCCATGCTACCAGCTTGTAGTACCTCATGCTACCAGCTTCTTTCTTTCAATTAGGGGGTGTGCAGATGGGCAGCTTTGGGCTGACCTGGGAAGCGGTGGATCAGGGCCACGGCTACCCCATGCTGTGGCCCCGATCCTCCCATTTGCCACTCCTTTCAGGGTCGGCAAAAGGCCACCCTAAGCGCTGGGTGTGTGGCTCTTCCTCGCCCCTTCCAGCACAGTGCATCAGAAAGGCATCCTGACGCTGTACACTGTGCATAATGGTGCACGGTGTCAGGATGGCATCAGCATGGGGTTGGAGTGGCTGGCGTGTGGCTGCCCCTCCCCAACTGTGCCTTCAGGCCAGCCTTTTGGGCCAGTCTGCAGAGGCCCTTAATCTCAAGGATGGAACAAGATCCTTTTGTGTACTGACGTACTGTGTATGTGTGTGGCTTCAAATCACCTGTCAGTTTATGGAGTTAAGGTAAAGGTATTCCCCATTGACAAGGTTGTCAAGTCATGTCCAACCATAGGTGGCAGTGCTCATCTCAGTTACGAAGCCAAAGAGCCAGCGTTGTCAGAGACTGCCAACTAATGGGAACCACATTAATTTCTTAAGATTTTCTTAGGCAAGAAATACTTGGAGGTAGTTTTGCCAGTTTCTTTCTGTGAAATATAGCCAAGAGCACTGGGTATTAATTGGTGGTCTCCCATCCAAATGCTAACCATGGCTGACCCTTCTTAATTTTCAAGATCAGACAGAATCTGGAGCCTTTAGGGTATTTAAACCCTGGTCACATATGGTGATTGTATTACACAAGGCTACCTTACACATTTGAATGACCCATTTCATAGTTTCCTTCAATGTATGAAGGATGAATTTAAAAAGGATGATCTCAATTTTATAGATGCCTAGTTGTGTTTTGTGTCATCTACAATGTATGCCTTCTAGCTGATGTCAGAATGTTTCCTTTTGCAAAGGATGCAACCTCCCAGACAGCAACACAGCTGAATCTCAATGACAAGGTTCTCTAAGGACTGGTAAACTTGATGTTTTGAGTTGCAAAAGTGCTTGAATAACTGAAATTCTCCTTGTACAGAGGTTCAGAGCAATTACTGATTCCAAGTCAGCTGATTCGAAGGAGGCACTCAATAAATGATCTTAGATCAGTGGTAGAGCACTAGGTAGAGCTGAGAAAAATTCTTATTTGAAAATCTAGATGGAGTTGCTAGCCATTATATAGACAGCTAGAAGGGCTAGTGGCTTGATTTGGTATTTGACAGCTTCATTTTTCCTTAGCAGGAATCAAGAATAGGAGATGGCTGTTGTTCTTTTGTCCTGTGTGTGGCTTTCCTTTGAGCTTCTGGCTGGTCGCAGTACAGCATGAGGATGCTGGATGAGATTCATTCCTTCATTTCCCCTTAAGTTCTTGCTTTCAGAATAGTGACTCTTACAGAAAAGCATAGATGATCCTTCGTGGGTGGTACTCTGGGGCTTACCAGCACCTTTAATTCAGGGATAGACAACTGTCAAAGATTAGGGAGTCATACTGGCACCTTGGAGAGCTATACCTCCCTTTTCTAGATTCCTTAAAAATAGAATTTGGAGATTTTTGCCCCCAAATACTCCCAACAGATTGTGGAGACAATTCTGGCCCAAAATACACTGGCTAAATAAGGTGGCTTTTGGCTGCTTTGGGGACATGGCGTTCAAACAATGCACACCCTCAAAGCAGCTGGAAGCTGCTCTGGCACCACAATCTGGTCCTTTGGACTGGATCAAAAAGAAGCAGATTAAATCAAATTTCTGGCAGTGCTGGTTTGAGACTGTGGCAGCAATCTGCTTTGGGAACAGCCTATGTGGTCACCACAGTCCTAGACCAATAAAGGATGGAGCAGCCATCGTTCTGGTACATCTGTTCTGGACCTCTGTCTCCTTTTTTAGGCCTTCACTAGGACATTTTAGGCCCATGAAAGGCCTTTTTTCCTAACAGGAAGTGATCATAAAGTCAGTTTTGGATCACATCCTGTTCAAAAAAGGCATCTCCTGGGCCTAAATTGACTGCTCCCAAAACAACAACAACTGGGGTTCTATATTGCAATGGGAGCAACATAATCCCAAGGGCCACATACTGTCCACAGATGCCCTGTCCTTAACTTTGCTTTAATTATTCAATTAATTGGCTTTTCAAAGCATGGTGGCTGTTTATTGATTGCACACAACTGGGGGATTAGTTTTGTACTCCCTTTTGTAGCTATGATAGCTGGCAATAGCACTGGACCATTAACTCCAAAGAAGCCATCAACTTCCAAGGACATCTCAGAGAGACTGTTTATGTAGGCTGGGCTCACATGGCCTCTGTTTTATCTTATGGCGTATTATTATTGAGGAGCTATTTAGTGATGCATGTTCAGCTGAGAGTTTACAGCCCCACACTTGCATCAGATAACCAGATCTGGTTAAATTTAGCTTGATGTGCTTGCGCTTTGGTATAATTCCTTTGACACCGAGAAATGTTAGTGAGAAATTCATGCACCATGCTTTCATCTTCCACATTAAAATAAGATCACCTTGTTAATACTTCATTAATGGAGTGGAGCTGATGCACCAGAGATTTCCGCCTGTTAACTTGGGGTCTGAATAAGTTTTAAATGAATACTTTCAAGATTGCAACTCTTCTTTGCAAGAGAGTTATTCAATAATATATCCAGGGATGTACGTGATGCTCTGTATTTTAATGTTTTCTTCCGTTTCATTTCTCTCGCCATAAAAAAGAAGAAAATTAGCAATCAAGGATTTTCTTTATTAAACTTGTAAAATTGATACTCCTTTAAATATTTAGTGTTAAACTAGATTGCAGAGGCCCAGCCTCAGGGCAAAATGATGGCAAGGAGATGGAAACTGGATTCTTGAACCTGTAATATGTGACTATGCACCCTGTTATTTTTTAAAGGGAAAGTTCTAACAGCTCACTTCCTGTTCATAGTTCAACAGGATCCAAGGTCAAATTTGTAATGACATTTTTCAAGAGGCAATTTATCAGATTATGTTGTCACATAACATTGATTTTTTTTTTACTTGAGTATTTAATAATAAATTTGCATTGTTCAGTTGCATTTTATGCTAAATACTACTTTTATTATATATACATTTATCCATTTTATATTCCAGTTGTTGCTTAATCCTGAAGAGACTTTATCCATTCAAAAGTCAATTGCAATTATTTTATTTATTTTAAGTCAGGTGAATTGAATGTTTATGGACCTAATTTGGTTCATGAATTGTCCCCATGTGCCCCCCAAAAGGTCCAGGAATTCTCATTGTTCATCTGGTTCTCAGCGATAACATCTAGAACTTGATCCTCTCTGTCTTCCCCACTGGAGAACAGTGGGATAGTGTTTAAACATCCTGATTAAAGAACCGACTGGGGGGAAAATCCTCCTTAAAAGTATGTGCACAGAACCAATAGTTATTAAGTTTTATAAATACTGAAAAGTACAACAGAAGGAAAAATAATAGATGGAATGATGGGGAAATCACACACAAACATTTCAGCTTGCTAACATAGTATACAGCATATAAAAGCAAGAAAACGGGGATTTCACTAGAGAAATTTCTCCCATCTGAAAGACATAAATAGATAAAGCACCAAGCACCAACCTTTCATTGCCCCTAGTCTTTTCAAGTCATGAACCTGTTTATAACTTAATTACATTAAC
The DNA here is from genome assembly GCA_026167975.1 of Phrynosoma blainvillii. Classification (NCBI taxonomy): domain Eukaryota; kingdom Metazoa; phylum Chordata; class Lepidosauria; order Squamata; family Phrynosomatidae; genus Phrynosoma; species Phrynosoma blainvillii. Next base: position 11,326,100 of record JANUYF010000004.1, read on the forward strand.
TGGACCTTTCAGTAAGTATTTTGATTGGTAAGGAACCAAATTGTGTCCTAATTCTTATTATTGACAGTGATTTCCTAATTTACTTACAAAAAAAGCATGCAAGACCCCCTTATCCACAGGTCTTCTTTCCATGGATTCAGTTACTCATGGTCAAAAAATATTACGATAATTTATTTGCAGTTTACATTGCAGTGTAAAAACCATTTGACTCCCCTCACACACACATGGAATATGTGGGCATGCAAGAAGACAGTTTCTGTGCTACCACAAAAGCTGAGCCTGTGTTCAGAGACAAGAAGGGGTCAGAAAATTGCAGCAAAAAATGGCAGTGGCCAAGAACACAGAGAGGCACAGTCCAAGAGTGGCCTTTTCCCACCATGCTTGCTATCCTCCCACTTCTTTCCCCTGGAATAAAACTAAATAAATTAATTTTCCCACTCTCCACATCCTTCCTTTTCTTTTCCTCACTACTGCCTAGATTGATCAGCTTCAGTAGCAGGCCTCTATTCATGGGATGGTTTCTGCAAGGGAGAGAGAGCCCTGTTAGACAGAGGCAAAACAGAGCAATATGACCAGTCATGTGGCAGCATGAGTAAATGTGAGTCACACAGAATGCTGTTACCTTCCCACCAAAGTGGCAGTTATTTATCTACTTGCACTTTTATATGCTTTCAAACTGCTAGGTCGGCAGAAGCTGGGACTAGTGACGGGAGCTCACACTTGGGCCTTGAACTGCTGACCTGCCAATCTTGCAATTGTCAAAATCAGCATCTTAACCACTGAGACTCTCTATCTATCTCTCTAGTTGTTTATATAGCATTCAGTACTATCTGGAGTATCATGCACCTGTGCAACGGTCTTGGAAAGTATTCCCTGCAGATAAGAGGGCTTTTTCTGTATTCTAATTTCTCCTTAAATAGCCTGAGTGTGTGTCCTCTCCCAGTCATAAGTGAAGCTTGGAATAATTATTTTATTGGACTGTAACTTCCAGAAAACCCCAGCTTTCAGGCTCAAGTTATACCACACTCCAGGTTCTGGTTGTAGGGACTGTACAGCAAAAGTAGAGGAAGTGGGTAATTTTTCTTTTCACCAGTGAGTCAAAGTTTAGGCAGGGGGAAACCCCATTATATTTGAATGAGCATACATATATGTGTCTGGACCAAAATTTCCTTCTGGCCTTAATATAAAACTATTACAAGATTGACATGTTTGACTAGGGAAGTGATGTTCATTTTAAAAAGATAAAACACTGGGAAAAGAAGAGCCTATTGGGTTAAAATTTTGCAATCAAAACAAACATGGAATGACTCCAAGGGTAGCAACCATTCCTTCCCAGATATTCTCTGCTCTTTCTTTTGTTACTCTGTCAGACTAAACAGCATAGTAACATAGCTTCATGAATCACAACACATTAATCATCAGACAATCACAGTAGATTGATGTCTGAGTTTAAATTAAAAAATTCCAAGAACTGCAGGTGGCTTTAAATAAAAAATGGCTAATTGGATTTCTTGCCTAACTTCTTTTCTTGCCATTGGGATCCAGTGAAGCTAGCTGACAGGGATGCGAGCTGAGCACTAACAGACTTGAAGTCTGAACTTGTCACAAATTTGCTAGAGGAAAGGAAAGTTGCTACTCCATAGATGTTATTTGATACACCAAATTACTGTAGAATTTTCCCTAGAGTTTGCCTAACATACCCTCTTCAAGCAAATGATGATTATTTCACCACAGAGCATCACCAGCTGATAAGTTCCAGATGTCTGAAGTGAAGCAGTTTAAGCAAGTGAGCTATATGTTTCCTATAACCAGCCCTGGTTAGCAATCTAGCCACAGCATTTTGAATCTGCTGAAGGTTCTGAACAGTTTCCAAAGGCAGCCCCAGGTGGAGTGCATTACAGTAATCTGACTGGGATGTAATGAAAGAATAACAACAACAACAACAATGGGTGACCATAAAAAGTTTCATAGCATACTAATGGCTAGGTAAGGTGCACTTCATTGTGGCATGCTAGGAAGGTTTTTTTTTTTTTAACATGACACTTGCATGTGAAAGGAAGCATTGCAATACCTCTGGGCATGGTTCTCTTGCTCTCTATGGATAAGAGCTGGATCATGGCCTCATTCAGGTGCACTGGATATAAGTCGGCCTTGCATCAATCACCTCTGATTCATTTCATGGCAGGGACTGACTTGATTATGTGGTGGCAATTTGTCTCTGTTGATATTCTTTGCTGGGTATTTAAATATTATTTAGATGAAGTCACTTTCTGCAAAAATGGTTCTCTGCAGGGGGCTGGAAACAGCAAAGTAAGAGTTGGAAAAGAATTGAGAAGCTGTGCAGCATCTCATACATGTGAATAGCTCTAAACAGTTGGTTATGGAATTTTAATGGTTAGATTATAACCTCTGCTTCCAGAAAGAAGCATAGTTATTACAGTCTGGAGTATGCAGCACTTATTTCTGTCCCCCCGCTATTCTCTCCACACACCCTGCTTTCTTTACCCCTTTTGGCAATTGCCTCTGGATTTACCTAAAACAATAATATGTCTCAGGCAGATTTCCTATGTATTATGTATAATTGGGAGGGCAAAAAGCTTTGGAAAGAAGGTTTTGGAATCCAAAGAAAGTCTGCTGAGCAGATGAGTTCATAATCCTTAAATAGAGATTGCCAACTTTTTTTTCCCCATGTTCTCTGCTGAACATCAGATTATGAACAATCAAAAATGAAAAGTGTGCTTTTACACAGTGGAAATTTGTTGATGTGATGTTTTGGACTTTAAGACTTTTGAAGTGTTAGGGGGGTTGCAGACTGCCAGAAATAGTGCAAATTGAGTCCACTTTTAGGGTTAGGGTTAGTGCTAGGGAATCATGGGAATTTGTTTTTTTCTGAGACATTGAGCCTTCTCTGTCAGAGAGCTCTGGTGCCACAATAAACTACAGTTCCCATGATTCCCTAACCCTAACCCTAACTCTAAAAGTGGACTCAATTTGCACTATTTCTGGCAGTCTGCAACCCCCCCTTAGCGTATTTATGCTTGTGCTGTTTATATGCTATACCCTAGTAGGAAATACAGCAAGATAGGCCCCAAATGGATGTAAACTATTGTATGCTACACTTAGGCTTAAGGAAAAAGTAGGATTATAAATAATGCCTTGGATCCCATATTGGGAGAAAAAGGGGCAGGGATAGATGGAATACATGAAGAGTTGGAAAAAATGTTGAATAATATGCTTTTCAAGTGCTGAGAAACTCTGGGCCTCAGCAGACGGAGGCCCCGGAGACGCCGCGGGTCGGAGCGCCGCCGGAGTTCAGCCTCCGGACCGCAGCGCTCCTGCGGCGCATCTAAAAGGAGCACCAAATTGGCGCTCCTTTTAGATGTAAGGGAAAGTGCGCCCTAAAAGCGGCGGGCGCACTTTCCCTGGCTCAAACGGCGCAGCGCATGTGGACGCTGCGCCGTGAGGTCATCCCCGGTGCGCCGGCCGTGCGGACGGCCGGCGCTTCTGGGGGCGACCTCGGGGAGAGGAAGGGGCGCCGCTCGTGCGGCTGCCCCTCCTCTTCCCTGCCCGGAAGACGACTCTTTTAGTCGTCTGCCGAGGCCCTCTGTTGAGAAGGATCCCAGATTAACAAAAAACTTTGCAGTTTGGGACTTATTTTGCACATTTCATCAGAGACAGTACTGAGCATTTTTTTTTTAAAAAAAGGCCAAAATTTGTTCATTAAATGTCAACAAACTTTGATTAGAAGAACCCTGGACTGAGGAGAATTTTCACATTTTGGGACTTATTATGGCAGGGGGTGGGGGGAAATCACATGTAGGTCTCTTTTTTTGCACAGAAAAAATTGCATCACAAACAGCATTGTCTGTGCAAAATAAAAATAAAATACTCTTCAGAAATACTATTTTCAGTGTTGAAAACAATGTGCAAATAAATCCCCAACTACAGTGTATTCTTTGAAGAGAGCAAAATTTTCTGCTCAGAAAATAGTATTTTGGAATATTTCCAATTTTTGTTTCTTACTTTTCATTAATCCTATCAATCATTGTGAGTCTCTTGTTTTGTAGTGGAAAAGCAAGAAAATTTCCCCCAACATCAAGCAAATATACATTCTATAAGGTTAGTAAAATTTATCATGAGTTTGTCAAACATCCCCATCCTTATCCTTCCTTTCTTCCTGGTTTTCTTCCTTTCCTACAATCTTTTGGATTCCACCCCTTCTGAAGTACTATCTTCCTCTTTCCCAATTTCTTTTTTCCCCATATCTTTTTATTTTATCCTCTACCTCCATTTTTCTCCACTTAAACATACCAAGAGGCTAGGTGTTCTTCTAGTTGGTGGTGCAGATCTAACAACAGAGGACAAATGTCTTAAGTGACCTTGATATTTTTTTCAGCTCTGTCTATGATTTTGAGTGAGAGGTGAACTGCAGCCACGTGACTCTCTCTTTCATTCATGCATTTTCTCAAAGCCTGATTAGTATTTGAAGTCTTCAGATCAATGACGGGGAGAAAATCTTTCTGGGAGTTACATGAGTGATTCATCACATACAGGAAGATATTAAAGCCTTCCTCCAATATAAGACAGTGAAACAGCTAGCTAGAGAAAGACCTCTTTGGGGATGCATAGATGTACAGGCTTAACTTTGTTGATCATGCCAGCTTTATGCAGTTGCTAGGATGATGGATGGATAAAAGTGCAGTGATCTTGCGGCAATTTTTTTGCGAGGGAGGAAAGAAACAAACAGAGGCATGAAGTGGAAGGGGATAAATGGAATTGACATGCAACAACAAAATGATTTAGATTTAAAGCCATTCTTCTATGGAGCTGACCTATCAAACTTTGCTAACTCAATATTTCCATAATGAATTACAGGATATGTCACGATCGCAGGGATGTAATTCTTCATTAAGTTTCTTCTCGGAGGCAGCAATGAGTAATTTTATCATTTTTTTTCTTGCTGAGACAACACTTTGATGACCAAAGTTTTCAGTGCCTATTTACAATGTAGAATTATTCTGTGCAAAATTCATACATGGTTGGTTTGCACAGCAAGCAGCGGTTTTCTGAACAGAAAATGCAATTTTCTGTGAAATTCGACCACATCTGAAACTTGCACAGAACCCTGAACTGCAAAGATCCTAATCAATCCAAGATCCTCCTCACCAGAGTTTATTGAAAAACAAGCTTTCAATTGTTTTTGTAATCCCTAGTGCTGAAAGTGTTCGACAGAAAAATTCAGGCAGAAAATACAGGTTCAGAAGGCATATCTTCTTTATGGTATCTTGCACTCTTCATTAATGATGCAAAGAATATTCAAAAAGTTTAGCTAAACACATTTTATACATTTTGTATGCAGCTCTTTACTGCCTCCAGAAACAAATGTGGGATGGATGGGTGTTTGCAAAATTGCTGAGAGAAGAAGTTCATGAATCTTTCACCAAAAAACATCCTATGTGCATTTCTGATTTTTTCTCGCTTAAAAAGTATTTCCTGAAAAAAATACCTTTTCTTTTCCCCCCCATGAAAATATGGTTTCATGTGCACACGCGGACATACAAACATGTATGTCTGCATATAATAATTTATAATAGCATATAATAATTTATAATAGCATTGAGCCATAGCAGTTAAAGTAGTGTCAAACTGCATTATTTCTGCAGTGCAGGTGTAGCCAGTCTTTTAAGTAATTTGGACCCAAGCCAAAAGACAGCAGCTAGATAACCTCTGTCATAAAACATGACCAAAGATTTGAAGATGAGCATGCTGTGAACTCTATCCCTTTGTGAGTATGTCATGGAAAGGATGCCTGGCCATTTGCCTTTTAGAAGCTAACACTCCCACCAGGCTTTGGGGCAGTTAAGGTTCAGCTCTCGTGGCTTGCAGGAGGAAGGTGAGTGCTTCTCCTTAAATATAAATCTAAAAGGGCCTTGATCAAAACCAATGTGGAGACCTATTTCTGGTGGCAGTTCCTGACTTCTGGGTCAGTAGAGTAGTGAACCTGTCCTCAGTTTTATTCAAACTTCAAAGGAGCTATCAAGGCAACAAACCTATTTTGGAGACAGCACATTGGACAGCTTCAGACTAAAACCAGGAGAGGATTTACAACCCCACTGACATGGAAGCTACTGCTGAGTTTTTCCTACCAATGTGCCACTAAATCAGGAAGAAAGTGGGGAGAGTGGGTAGCATCCTTAATCCATCAATCTGTATAATAGGTGCAACCTTCATTGGGTTTGATTGCCTCATGTGGGAAGACTAAGTGAAGAAAGTGAACAGCATTTATTGTCATTTTCTCCTCTTATCTTATTCCTTGACATTTGAAATGTACAGCATACATAAGTGATATGCAATGCTATAGTTAAGAAAAGGAAAGAGATGTGTGTGGGAGCTGAAATATATACAAATGGATGGATTGATGTATAGCTTTCTTTTCTAACCCCCTAAACCTTGACTTGTTCTAAAAAAAAGTATTCCACTTTAATTGCAAACATAATCAAGTTTGAAAATGACCAGAATGGCTGGAGATGGGACAGAAATTGTAAAATCAGGGAGGTCAGGAGAGATCACTGCAGAATCTGGAATGTCAGAAATCTAGCACTGCAGAGTTTGGCTGATCAACATAGCATATGTCAGACCTTGATGGGTGTCATTGATCAGGTCTTGGTCAGAATCAGCAGCTGAAATTAGATCTGAGGGTTATCACAATGGGTCATCTACATGGTAGACATGTTGCAGGTTGACACCACATTAAGTGCCATGGCTCCATCCTACAGAATCCTGGGATGTGTAGCTTTGTGAGACTCCAGCACTCTTTGGCAGAGAAGGCTAAAGCACTTATAAAACTACAAATCCCAGGGTTCCATAGGATAGAGCTACAGAACTTAAAACATTATTTAAACATTATTTCTACAGTGTAGATGCACCCAATATAAAAAAAGCCATTGATGTTAAGAAGTTTATTAGTGACTAATGGATGCTGCAAGTATTTCAAAGCACACAACAGCCAATATACTGTTTATCCTATGGAAGACAGAATTCCTTGTATCCCAGAATTCCTGGGATAAGCTTCCAGACAGCATCAGACCTTGTCCTTGGGCCAACATAGCTTCCTTGCAAGGTCTAATTGCAAGGTCTCCCCCACCCCAGAGCAAGACCAAAGTTATGACTCTAAGCAGCAGCTTTATATAACAAATTTGCACATGTCAAAATCTCTGCTATGCCAACACAAGCTTCAATCCCAACATGAAAGCTATGGAAGAGAAAAAACAGTTATAGTAGAATCATCCCCACTTTCTCCATGCCTGTTACAACTAGGCTGTCAGAAGTAGGCTTTATAAATATTCTGATACTGATATTTTCTGATACTTTCACAGGAAAGCAGATGAGAAGATAAGATCTTGGCAGCATCTGCATTGCAGAACTAAATTAGCCTGACACCACTTTAACCGCTAGGACTCCATGCTATGGAATCCTGGAAACTGTAGTTTTGTGAGACATTTAGCCTTCTCTCTCAGAGAGCTCTGTGACACAGAAAACTATAATTCCCAGGGTTTCACAGCATAGAATCATGGCAGTTAAAGTGGTGTTAAACTGGAATATTTCTGCAGTGTGGATGGAGCCCTTATCACCTAATTTTGTGAAATGTCAGGCTAAGGTGAATAGTACAATATGGCCTCTTGTCTGTGTTCATAAAGATATTAACATCTTCCACACCTCTTTGAGCTGTAGAATAGTATTTTGTGAATCAGGTAGTTGCCATGGAGGAGGGGTGCCAAGAGTGAAGACACCACACACTCAACGGGAAGAAAGGTAACAACTTTATTATAACAGCTTACAGGTAGGGTTGGTCTGAAAACACATGAGGTCTAGATCTGCATTGATCAATCCCTGACTTGATCGATGACTGATTATACTTGGTCATGGCCAGGTCTTGGAATGACAAGGGGGGGTAACCGGTTACTCACCCTTTTGCAACTCAGGTAACTGGTTTATCCCTAGTTAGCATCTCTATCCCTTTTAATTGGAGGATGCTGTTCCAGTGTTGCCCCCACAATGGCAACACCACACACACCCAGCACCGCCTGAGTCCCCAATGAACTCCTGATACAGTACTCCACAGCACTGTAAACCAATGCCGACCAGATCCAAGACCTATGCCATCGCCCCTGTAAAGTAAAATGGTGCTGACTTCTGGAACCGCATGGCTTTAAATAAGTCCATCGGCCAATTGGATTGTCAGGGGCCTGGAAGTCGCCACCCGCCTCCCAGCCAATTCGCTGCCCCCCCTTTCCAGCCATCCACCAATATAGCAACACTTCTGGCCCCAGAGCATACCATGAATTGCAGTCCCGGTGCTGGGGCCAGAAGTACCACTCCCATCCACCTGACTGGCCAATGAGAGCCCCAGCTGCCCCAGTACAGTGGCCACTGGGATGCAGCTGGGACAGGCATGCCAGCTCCTGGCTTCCTCCCCAGTGGAAATCAGGCCAGCCTGGTGAGTTGGGCAGACTCCTTTACTCAGATCCATCTCTTTGGGTGACAAATGTCACAGTAAATTATGACTGGACCTTGGCTGACTCTAATGAACCCAATTCATACTGGCAGACTCTGCAATCTCTTTGCTTGTATTATCTATAGGCTAATCCACCTGAGGTTCTTTAGAACCTTAGATAAGGCTGGACAAGGCTTTCATTTGGTTTATTTTTCCCCATATGGTATTTTTGTTTAGAAAACAGCATTTTCTGAACAGTAAACAACATTTTCTGTGCAGAAAATAGAAATATTATCTCTCCACCTAGAAAATGCTCATTCCTACACAAAACTACCATGTGCAAATTTTGTGTGAAATAAGTCTTGAGCTATAAGATGCTGATCAGTTCAGAATTCTTCTTGTCAAAGTTTTGCAACATTTTGGAAACATGGGTTGTGGGGGGTTTTTTTGGAGGGGAGTTGACATTTTTGTGTCCCCTCAAATAAAATATTGTCCTGTTCCAGATGTCTTTCAAGAGCAGTCCCATGTAGGACATATTACAGAAGTCCAATAGGAAAGTACATGTGATGTGAATCAATGTAGTCAAGTCTGCTTTTATGTTTATGTGCAGATTTTAAAATATAGGAATTTCATCAATGAATAAAGTGAATTTAACCAGTGTACTTGATTTTTGCATGTGTCTGAAATGTGACCACACCTTTAGCTGGATCCTCAGGTGTCCATCAACATACAGATTCTAGGACTGCATATAATGTCCAACTTGTTGATTCATGAATTGCAGACTGAGCCAAGCCCACTGAACTTCAAATTTATATTGGATACCATATATGTACATCCTTGATAACTAGTATAGATAGCTTATTTCAGATCCAATATAAGGAAATTTGTATGTGAAAAGATATGCTCATCTCTGTTTTACACAAATGGGATTAAAGATGGATCACATATGAGCAGATTTCTTCTACCCCATTTTTAAAAAAATTAAACAAACAAACAGCCTAACACAAAATCACTCTTAAAAGCTTATGGAAATGAGTTCCTTTTATATCATTTAAAAAGAGAGAGAGGGAAAGAGAGGCCTGTTTGTTTTGAAGGAAATAATACTGAGAAAGAATCAAATTAACAGCAGCAATTTTCTTTCATGTCAGATCATTTCCTCCCGAGCTACTGATGATGACTCAATTTATATCCCTGACGATTTTAATTCCTAATTATTCTCTTAAAGGCTTTATTCCTAATAACTCCTTTCAGGACTTAACTTTTCCAATTTTCATACTATCAGGAAAATTATCTGGAATAATATTCATTAGGAAATGAGGCAAAGATTGGATGGCAGCATGGTAGAGCTGGATATTCCTCTGAATCAAATAAATATACTTGCATACTCCATATTATACAACACAGAGATCTGTGGAACTCAGTAAAGTTACATTTTTAGGCTAAAACTCCCAGAACATCTTCAATCAGTAAGGATGTGGACTAGCTGGAGTGTGTCCAGAGGAGGGTGACCAAAATGGTGAAAGGTCTGGCAACCTGGTCCTATGAGGAGCAGCTTAGGTAGCTCATTATGTTTAGCCTGGAGAAGAGAAAATTTAAAAGGAGACAGAATAGTTATGTTTAAATATTTGAAGGGATGTCATATTGAGGATGAAGCAAGCATATTTTCAGCTGCTCCAGAGATTAGGACATGGAGCAATGGATTCAAGCCACAGGAAAAGAAATTTCACCAAAACATTAAGAAGAATCTCCTGGTGGTAAGAGCTGTTTAACAGTGAAACACTCTGCCTTGGAGAGTGGTGGAGTCTCTTTCTTTGGAGGTTTTGAGAAAGAGGCTGGATGGCCATCTGTTGGGGGTTCTTTGATTGTGTATTCATGCATGGCAAGGGGGTTGGACTGGATTGCCCTTATGGTCCTTCTTCCAACTAGCCACAAAGATGGTCCTCTTCATCAGCCAGTAGCAGGGCTCCCTCATGGAAGCCCCTCCTAGGGCAACTCAGCCACAGAAAAACACTGCAAACATAAACCTGTCCACCACCTTCCAGGTTATCATGACCAAACCGTTTGGAGCACTGGACCTAAATCCCCACTCCAAACCACAACCACCCATACCTTTTACAAGATCAGAAATGGTTCCACTGCATTAGGCCAGTTTTCTTTCAAGCAGAAATCTAATCTGCATATTTTCCCAGGAGTTCTGACCCCACTCCAAGGTGGCGACCCCTGTCTTGCCCAAACCAGGTGCTCACAGTTCAGATAGCCTATGAGGTTCACCCTCTTGATCAGCCTGACAAGTTTTGACCTATTCTTGCACCCCCATGTAATAGATTGCTCTGGTGCAAGCCCTAAGTTTGTAGAAAGTTTTGTATAAGCCACCGGACTTTGAGACAGTGTAACCGCTACAATCTCCCAGCCCCTGGAATAGGTATTTGTATAGTTTTAATAGGATGGGCCTTATGCCCTCACTAGACTCTTTGTTGCATGCTTGTACCTCTTTGTTTGGTGCTATACGCCCCCTTTTGGTGATAGATTTCTTTGAAAGTATGGTGATTTGGAACTCTCTCTCTTTCATATCTGGTTTCTCTGCCACTGACTCCAGTACTATCTTATGGCATGTCTCTTAAACTTTAGCCGAGTCTCTCTGGAGGCAAGGGGGGTGGGGATGGAATGAATTCACCCTCACCCCATTGTATGGTCCATATATCTATATATATATCTATATATATATATATATATATATATATATATATCCCCTCTTTCCCCCATAATCTTACAAGAGGAAGGTAAGCCTCCAATGTGATGCCTGATACAGAACCACTGAGATGGCCTCCCGCTCCAAGACCCAATGCTACCAAGGGTGTCCCCTGATGTTCCCTGATATCCCTACCACTGTGGTTCCAGCCCCCGATGCTCGGTCAGCCAAACAGCCCACATCTAATGCCATCATCCATCGCCTGTCTCTGCCAAGCCAGCATTGCCATGTCCCCCCACCAAGGCCGACAAGAAGCCTCCTCATGACCTTCATACCCGTATCACAGAGTTTTCCAGCCAAATCTCATGGGTGCTAATTGCCTGCATTCATGGATATTGTTGCCCATATCAAGCACATCAATGCTGCCCCTTGGACTCTGAACTCCTCCTCCCCACTGGACTCCCTTTGATTGGACTACGACTCCTTGCTCATTGACATTGCTCATTGCTGAGTGTTTTTCACATGGACTCTCATTGATCATACCATTCTTGCTATTGACATTGATTTCTCATGGTTTTGGTGATTGGTTTCCTCTATTCCTGACACTACTGCTTGCCATTGTGCTATTGAATGCATGGGTTCTGGATGTATGATGTCAGGGACCCCCTTTTTTTACTATGAGAGAGATATTTCCTTCCACATAGTGACTTCTCCTTCTAAATTCTCACCCCAAAATTTTATGACAAAGGCGAATTTGAAAGACATTGATCCCACACACCCGTGCTTTGGTTTCAATGCTTTCAAGGGGGGGGGGGGACTGTTAGCATATGTGATTTTTCATAAAATTTTGGACACATGTGGAGTTCCCTCTATAACCCCAGACTGACCTCTGAGGGATGTCAGCCATAATCCCCTAGATGGCAAGTCATGTAGGCACTGAGAGACCTGCCCAGAACTACTGGAAAATTCCCTACCAAACAGGTTTGGGAGTTGCCAAAAGGGAAAACCATTATACTGGAGAAGACACATAATAGGGTTTGTCTTGAATCCCACACTTAATGGGGCAGTGATCAGATTTGATTACACCCTTTTCTCTAGCCTCCCTTCCTTGATAGTGTCGAAACCAACTGTATTGTTTAGATTATGGTCATACCTAGGTTGACAAAGCTAAGCCCATCAACACCTTTGTCCACAAGCCATTAAGCTTATAGCTAGAAGGCAGGATTTTCCTATAAGAACCCTTGGATTTCTAGGCTCCATGTGCTATCTTGAGAGTGCATGCAGACTCCACATCGGTCTGTACTCTAATTTAGCTCCCGCAGCCATCTCCTCCCCCCCCTCCCCCCATTTTGGCAGCCGTGCTTCACCACCATCATTATCAACCTTCACAGCCAAGCCTGGAGAAGCCTTCAGAAGTAAGTATTTCCCATCAGCCTAGCTCCTCTCTTGCTATCCCCGCTTTCACCCATCTTTCCTTCTAGAGTGTGTTGCGTGTGTGTGCTATATTCAGATGAGTGCAGTTTTTCTGTTTGTTAATTAATAAATATTCTGACTTTTATTCGAGAAGCCCATCTCTGCATCTTTCATTGAGAGATCCCTTAGCCCTCTGGTATACATAATGGTACCTGGTCCCGTGGTCCCTCCGAACAACAAGGATGTATCCACACTGCAAAATTAAAACAGTTTGACACCACTTTAACTGCCATGACTCTACCCTATATAATCCTGGATTTTATAGTTTGGTGAGGCATTCAACCTGGTCTGTCAGAGAGCTCTAGTGCCTCACCAAACTACAAATCCATGATAAAGGCATGGCCGTTAAAGTGGTGTCAAATTGCTTTAATTCTTCAGTATGGATAAAATTCCCTGGTTCTTATTTTATCATTTTGTTTATGAGAGTGCAGGTTGATACCTTTCCTGTGGATTAAAAAAATAAAACACTTCTGAGTGATCAAAGCTCAGGATAAGTATTTTGGGAAGCATTATGAGCCATTTTCCCTTCACTTCCTCTCTATTTTGGAACTGTCTTTCAGAACTTCCCAGTTTGTTCTTGAGTTATTACTAAAGGCCTGTTAAACAGACAGTACATTACAACCAGTGATAACAATATTGATGTAGGTTTGTCTTTGCTTTGTTTATCTCCCACCCTTCTCTTCAGCTATTGCCATTTTAGTTTCTATAAATCTGACAATTAGAGATTCTGACTTTCCTATCAATGCCAACTCTAATGATGAATAAGGCAACTTGTTTTGAGAGTCTATCATGGTAGTGCCTTCATTAAATATGAGAGGTGGAGCAGTCAAAAATAATAGAAATAAAGCTTCTCTTCAAAGATGTGAATTAATTTCCAGTCATTCTGACTGGGTTCCTCTTTCCTAGAAACACAAAAAAACTGTTATCCTAATAGACACCTATGTATGTCTTTCTTTGGTTTTTGCAGAAATTGGTATGCTCATCCTCCAATGACCAAAGCTCTCTTGGGACCTCTCATTTCACTGTGATGTTCCCACTCAGTGGCTAGTGGAGAGTGGGGGGTAGGAGATTAAAAAGTGCCTGGATAAGGGATCCAGTGTGGGATATAAATCCAATGAATTAATGAATTAATATATTGTCATTGTCCAAGATCCAACAGCATGCTTGTGTAATGTAAATTTAGTGTGGTTGCAGTACATAACAGCTGCTGAATATCAGCACTGTTTAACAGATTGCATATTTGCTAATGTGGTTTTTTATAATCCCATTGTGTAACAGGGAACACACAATGACTGTTTCCACACTCCCAGTGTCACAAAGAGTGCACTGAAAGTGCTAATAAATACAGTCGGTCTTCAGTGTCCATGGAGTGGCCAATTGCAGATTCAAGCAAGCCTATGTTGTCCAAAATGGTGGTTCATGCACGTGGTCACACCTCCTTTAGGGACAGCCTCCATTGTCCCTTGGCATTGTGTGCATGTGGCCATACCACCACTAAATTCAATTGTCCCCAGTGATGGCGCCAATGCATGCACACGTTGCCATTGAGGACAACATGGGCTTGAGCATCTGAGGATTTTGGTATCTGCATAGGGGAGTCTGGACTGGATACCTCTCAGATACCAAAGGCTGACTGTTAACCAAATGTCATCCAAAATGTGCAACTGCATATGAAAGTTGCACTGGCTGAACTTTGCTTTCACATCCTTGAAGTAAATATCTATTTGACAATAGCCAAACTAGTTCAGCTGCATGCATAAGGTAAGTTACACGTGTGTACCATACCAAGAAGATTCTGACCATTCTATGCAATGAGATCAGTGACTTATGTCCCATAGGGCCAGTTCTGCCATTAAGTTCCAACCATAAAAGCAAAACAAGGGTATAAATAACTGAACTGGGCCCAAACTCCCCAGGATAGAGAGACAGAGATTTCCTGGGGAAATGTGTAAGATTTTTCTGTTCCTTGAGAAATGTCATTGCAAGGAGGAGGAAATCATTTCAAAAGTATCTAGGAATGATTTGTACGTTTAGTACTAGCTTGTCAGCAGCAGACATTCTTCAAGATGCTTGATCTACTTGTAGTGGACACATGCCTTAATTTCATTCTGTTTTGATCATTGTAATGCCCCATTTTCTTGTGCTACTTTAAATGACATTTTAGGGAGAGAGGCAACCTGCTCCACCATGCCTAGACTCAGAAGCAGATGAAAAGTCCTCCATCCATCACAACTGCCACTGCCCTGACCAAGGAAGGAGAGGAGAAGAAGCAGGGACAGCTCCATCATACCTAGACCCAGGGGAAAAAAACCCTCTGAGGATAACATTTGAAGTGAATCAGTGAGGCCCAAAGTCTTTAATAAATAGCCATGATTTTACTTGGCATCACAATGAAATCAGTGTTGGCAACAGTCAGGCTTCCAAGGGGAAGGATGTCCATAGCCATGACTTCCAGGGGCCTCTCCCATCTTTTCATGCAGTGTATGGACCTCCTTGGTGGGAGAGAAATGAACTTCCCCTCAGCAGATCTCAATCCTTGGGTACACATATATAGAGAGAAGCACTTTAAGTCTTAAAGCCACTTTGGGGAGTAGAGACCCAAGAAGTCTCCAAGAAAATACATGCTTGGTATTACAACTCAAATAATCCTCCATACAATTATGAGCTGTAGCCCCAAAGGTTTTGTTTTTTTAAAGTTTTACTTCTTTATGGCTTTCCATAAAATACTTCTTTGGTGACTGTAGGAAATAGAATACTAGAAGGCCACATTCAGACTGATTTAAACATCAGAGATTTTGTTCCTGTTCTTTCATTTTATACAGTCAGCAATTCATATTCACTGATTCTTTATCCATGGTTCAACCATCCACGGCTTGAACATATTCCAAAAAGATACACATTTCAGAAAGCAAACTTCAATTTTGCTATTTTATATAAGGAAATCATTTCAATATGCATCTGTATTTAACAGGACATGAGAATCCACAGATTTTGATATCAATGAGGAGCCAAGATCCAGGAACCAAACCCTGATGGATACCAAAAGTCTACTGTATTGGGTTAAAATAAACTGAGCTAGGGAACTTGTATAAAATTATTTGATTTTACTGGGAGCTGACAGAAAATATTCTGTGATAAAGAAAAAAAGTATGAATTTCCAAAACAAAATTGGAAAGAACAGGAACAACATCTGGGACTTACTGGTCTTTGTTGAGATCCACCTACATGGACTATTGATCTTGTCTATTGGATTCCTTCTTATATTCTCAAGATGAACCCCCTGTTTCATGCTGGTAACCCTTACTGTCCACTTAGCATTAGGGAAAAAAGACTTCATGTGAGATGGGTATTCTATCAGTTTTGAATAAAGATTAAATTGCTGGTCCAGTCAGCTTTCATAAATGGAATGAAGGAGTCACCATGACTGTGACAGAGAACAAAATATATTAAGCTAGCTTTGCCACCGAGGTTTAAGTTGTTAAAGATAACAAAAGGTCTGCTAAAAGCAAATATTGAAAAAAAAAGTGCAGCTAGGCAAAATCAGTGTTTTATGAGTCCTATCACTTCTACCAATTAATAGATAGTTAGGGAACAATATTCTGAACCAGCTGAATGATGGCTCTTCTCAATAACTTCATTAGCAACAACAACAACAACAACAACAACTTACTTAATTGAGGAATATCTCTAAGCAAAGATTATGTGGAGATATTTTCTAATCATTTTTGAATGCAAAGCAATTACCACCTAGCATATAAGCCTCATATTTTATTAAAAATATAAACTTGTGATTTTTATTCAATCATTTGCTAATCTTATTTGTAATTCCCACTCATATACACCTTTCTCTTCTTTTTCATAGACTAAACACTCAGACAGATTCAATTACAGAAGCCTTAATAATTTAAGATGCACTGAAGAATGAGATAAAAATTTGATAAGCAGCAAGTAAGCAGAGCTGTGTGAGATGCTGGAACTTTTCTTGAAATTCGGCTCCTGCTTGCCCCCGAGCAGTTTTGTTAGATTAAAAATAATGTTTATGCATTTCCAAAAATTGAGTTTTCCCCACTTCTTTGATTTTGGTTATGCTCCAATTTGCTTCTGTAATGAACTGTAGTTTCCTTGCTGGCCTTTCACCTCTAGAACTTTTAAATGTGTAATGGAAGAATCCACATCAGCAAAAACAATTTTACTGGCTGGGAAAGAGTAATAATCAACCAGAACCACAGTCTTGGCATGCCCTGTTGAAATGCAAGAGTGGACAAGATACACTGTGTATTTTACCCATGGATTATGTTTAATTTAGAATCTGTGTATCTCCTGCCCTACTCTCCCCTGCCCTGCTCTGACCTTTCTTATATAGTGGGAATTCAGCAAGATAGTGTAGAACCTCCAAGAGCCTAAGATGACCCATGGGTTGCATTGAATTGCATTTCCAGAAGACTGATGCATACTTATTAGGCTTTTAATCCTTCATGTACTGCCATGAGCATTATTAGGTATATCTGTAATCCTGTTGGTGTAATTCACATGAGTAAATTCCTTATAGTCCAATGCCTTCAATGTACCCACTTTAATCTCCATCATTGTGGAAATAGCTGTTGTGCAGCAATGTGAGAAAGCCACTGTGGTGCAGTGATTTGAATGTTGGACTAGGACCCTGGGAGACCATGGTTTGATGCCCTGCTTGGCCACAGAAACCCCTGGGTGGCCTTAGGGAAGTCACACAGCTTTAGAAGAAGGCAATGGCAAGCCCCCTCTGAACAAATGTTGCCCTGAAAATCCCATGATAGATTTATTTTGGGATTACCATAGGTCTGAAACAACTTGAAAGCACACAGCTTCAATAACATGATTGTTGTGCATTCCCAACTGCACTATGGAGCATGGAACAGGAACATTGGCAGTTATGCTATTGTCAACACAATGTCAGTAGGATGTAGCACAGCCACTATGCAACTAATTACCTGAGTATAGATTCCACAGTGCAAATTTGGTGTAAGATCTTGGTGCATGTATTTGTATCATAAATTGCTTAGCAGCCTATATAGGCAAATGCAACCAGTCTCTTTTTCTTTAAGGCTTCAAACAGATGGCCCCAAAGGGCTGCTGTCAGGCTGATCCCAAGTAGGGTGTGCACATGACGCACACCCTGGATCAGGGGTAGGCAACCTTTTCCCTTTAAGGGCCGAGGGACTTCAGCTCCCAGAATCCCAGGAGCTATTGGCCAACACGGGACTATTGGCCAACATGGCTGAGGCTTCTGGGAGCTGAAGTCCCTCGGCCCTTAAAGGGGAAAGATTGCCTACCCCTGCCCTGGATCATGCGGAGGCCATATGAAGGCCACACCAGGGCTGCCTAATCCAGCCCAAACCCAACCACAAAAGGAATGGTTTCTTACCGCTCCTTTTTGTGGCTTGTTTGGGACCTCAGCAGTGGCTGCCCTCAGAACTGCAGCATCTGGTTGATGTGGTCCCACAGTGGTCCTGCAGAGATTGGGGTGGAAGCTGCCTCTGGCCACTCCTTTTGCCCCATCTGTTTCACCCCTAGGAGAGTCTGATTAACTAAACATGAAACTCAAGACAACATAAACTAAATGTCTGGTGGCTGGTGTTAGACCATGTCAGTCTCTGTACTGACTAAAACCCTTTCCCCTTGACAACAGGAATCTTCCCCTCAATCCAGTAAATGGAGAGAAAGATAAAGACTCCCCCTCCCAATCTGTAGTTGTCACTGTAGCTTCTATAATGTCAGCCCTAGTGAGGCATATAACCTTTCACTTATTGGGACACTTCTTTGTCTTGGCCCTATGGAGAAGAGAGCTGACTTCTCATCTAGATTAGGACTCCTGTTAAGACAATTGCAAAGTGCCCTATGTGGGCCTGTCCTTGAAAAAGAGTTCAGAAGCTACAGCTAGTGCAAAATCTGGTGGCCAGAATGGTATCTAGGGAGATTATCACATTTACAAATAATGTGACTGCTCCCCAATGGGATACGGTCATGTTTCAGGTTACTACCAGGAATTATCACACATAATTTACCACCACTCCCACTGGGCGGCTGCATCCCAGGTCCCAGCTGTGCTTCAGAGGTCACTTTTCCAAGACGGGAGCTTGCTGTTTTGGAAAAGCGGCTTCCAAAGAGAGCCTACGATCTGAGTCTGGTGACAGCAGTGGCAATTTACATGTGATAATTCCCAGTAGCAACACGAAACATAACTGTATCCTGTTGGGGAGCAGTTGCATTATTTATTAATGTGATAATCTCCTTAGAGACCACATAACACCAGTCTTACAAGAACTGCACTGGCTTTTTACTTGCCTTTGAGCCCAACTCAAAGTGCTGGTCTTGATCTATAAAGCCATAAATGGCTTCCAGCCAAGATATCTGAAAGCCTGTCACCTTCCATATAAACCTACTCAAATCTGGGATCATGAGCAGAGGCCTTATTACATATCCCACTATTCTCTTAGGCCAGGCCGATGGGAACACATTACCAGGCTTTCTTGGTAACAGCATCCTGACTGTGTAGCTTCCTCTTGAGAGAGGATGGGCTGGATTTATCCCTTCTGAACTACTTGTGGGCAATGAGGATCTAAGATATTTCACTTGGCCTCTGGATCCTAGAATTAAGGATATGTTAATCTGATGCACTGTGGCCATGATAGATGACACAGTGGGATGTATGTGAAAATAGCTCCCTGTATCACAATGAGAGTGCTAGGAAACAAGGTTATGGCAGGGCTGTACATCCTCCATAACTCTGTGTTACAAATCCACAACTGCAATACAGAATGCAAGGCATTCTTTTTACTCTCAGAGATTTTTTATTCAGCTTTCAGCTGAAAGGGCATGGCAGGACTTTCTTTGCTTTTGTTTCTATTATTGCATCCTTTCCCCACCTATTTGTAACTTACAAAGCTGTCTTTTGTATCATCAGTGGCTTTGTTTTCTCTGTGCCCTTGAACCTGGTTTGGCAAGGGCCATAGTGGATCAGGCCCTCTAGAACAACACAAAAGCTATCTCTAATGAAAACTAAAGGCTAACCAAGACTTAATGCTGCCTCAAATATATAATTTCAATTATTTATTCATTAAAATAATTTATATACCAAAAATTCCCAAAATATCACTTAAAGTAGCTGACAACAGTCCCCAAAATGCTGATAATAACCAAAATTGAAAGCTGTTTTTAAAACCCCAACAAAAACACAAAATCAGACACAGCACAGCATACAATTAAAACATCAGACAGCTAAAAATCCAATTTTTTTTTAAAAAAAGGTGGACTAAACAAAATTATCTTTACCTGACAGAGGAAGCTTAAAAGAGAAGGATCCAATTCTTTCCTAGATTTGTAAAACTGGGGTGTGGCCACAGAAAAGGCCCACTCACATGTCCCAACCAAACTTTCACCCAGCCATATTAAAGAGTATCATAGAATTAGAAGAGACCACAAGGACCACCTGATCCAACCTTCCTGCCATGCACAAAGATATAAAGAGAAGGGCTTCTTTTTGTTTCCTATGACATACCTATGGACCTTATCACACGTGGCCCGCAAAGTGATAATAATCCTGAAATGACAGATTCCGAAAAGAAACTGAAAATAAACCTTCATTCCACAAATGGTTTTCACACGCAATTACCTTCATCGCGCATTTAAGGAAAGCGCTCCCGGGAACCGTATTTGCCGTTCACACACAAGTGAGAAAATCCCGTACATGAACAAGCAATTATGTTCTTGCACATGCGCACTATGCTCGCCGTGGCTGTCACCCTTTCTCAGGTCGTCCTCGGTGCAGCCAGCCCTCCGCACGGCCGGCGCTCTGAGGAGGACCTCCTGCTGCAGCGTTCACCGAGGAGGTCCTCCTTGGAGCGCCAGCCCTGCATCGGAGCGGCGCTCCAAGGAGGTCCCCCTTGGAGAGCCGGCTCTCTGAGGAGGTCCTCCTTGGAGCGCCGGCCCTGTGTCGGATTGGCACTCCGAGGAGGTCCTCCTTGGAGCGCCGGCCCTGCGTCAGATTGGCGCTCTGAGGAGGTCCCCCTTGGAGAGCCGGCTCTCTGAGGAGGTCCTCCTTGGAGCGCCAGCCCCTCGTCGGATCGGTGCTCCAAGGAGGTAATGACGGGGAAATGCTCCCCAATACGTATTTGGCGATACGTATTTGGTGATCGCACTTATGATAAAAGCGATATTAATCCCATCGCGCAATTGTAATTCCTGAAGAAACTGAAATTCAAAAGATCTCGGATCATTCCGCATTCTGTCGGGGTTCTGTTGGGGTTCTGTGCAACGTCGTGTGGAAACACGGGAAAATAATACGTATTAGGTCGAGATTTCGATTGGATTCTGTCTGGATTGGGCCCCATGTGATGAGGTCCTATGTCTCTTACATTTCCTTGTGAGGCAGAAGGTGCTTTGCTTCATAGGCAAATAGGGCTCAGAGGTGGCAGCACCCATGATCTTTGTTCATGGCCAATAAGTTTATAAGTACAGTATCAGGAACCTGAGCCCCTTTCACACTACTCAGTTATTATGCTACATTCCTCCTTAACTACCATGGTTCCATGCAATAGAATCTGGAATTTGGGAGAGTTTTTTAAAAATTCTCAGCCAGGGATCTCTAGGGATTTGGTACCTTACCAAACTACAAACCCCGGGAATGCAGCTATGAATTTAAAGATGCATCCATGGCATTTAAAGTGGAGTCATAGGGCTAGAATTACACCATGTGATAGGGTCCCTGGTGGTGTTCTTCATCTGATATGGTCACAAGAGACTTGACCAACTCATTATTCTCCATTCCAGACCCTTACCTATTGATTGAATCTAGGATCATGAGAAAATGGAATATGGCTATATCATTTCCTAGCTCCCAGATACTCTCTTTAAGCTTTTGGAGAAGAACATATTTCTGCATATTATCTGTGTCTTTGCATATAAATATTTATTTCCCATGGTTACTCCAGAAAGCCCAGAGATGTTTTCATGCCCCCCCCCCCCATCCTGAATCTCACTTCATCCACAGAATACTCCTGTAAACTGGATTAGGCTGTCAGATAAGTTTGGTTTACTATATCCCCCTCCACAGTTATAGCCAATGAATACAGAGGCCAATGGGACCTCTCAACCAACCAAGGTTGCCCAAATTTCCAAAAACACCCGATCCATTTTAGCTTGTGAATGTTCTCTAATCTTTCTTCCAGGAGCTATATAAAAATCACAAAAGAACAACATATAAATATATGACATCCATTTGCATAAGAGTATGGAACATTTGTACATTGCTTGTAGCCTGTACATACCCAATTCAAATCAAAATACAGAAATTACTAAACTTAGAAATCAAGAATCACTGACAGAATGAAAGCATGTATATAAAGGGATTTTTTTTTGGGGGGGGGGAAATCAGCAGACATGAGAAAAAAATAGAAATAACATTCATGAACAATTAGAAGTAACTGGGAAAAGAGAAAGGAACTGTCTGAAAACTCTGAGAGTTTTGATTGGGTATCAGATGGTAAGTTTCCTTCTTAAAGCTTTGAAAGCCTTTCTAAGATTTTAAGATTTCCAGTTTTGGAAGAGTCTCAGAGTCACTATTTTTATACGAGTAGAACATACAATGGGCCCTTGGTATCTGTTGGTATTGGGTTCCAGGCTCCCCATGGATACCAAAATCTGTGGATGTCCCACTATATACAGTGGTGTAGTAAAATGGTATCCCTTATATAAAATGCCAAGTCAAGGTTTGCTTTTGAGAATTTATAATTTTTAAAATAGATATTTTCAAGCCATGAATGGCTGAATCCATAGATAAAAATTCTGTGGATACGAAGGGCCAACTGTAGTTTCCTCATTTAAAGTGGTGAAGATATTAATTTCAATATCCGCCTTGAGGTCAGTTTCGGCCAGGACAGGGAAGGAGGAGGAGGAGGCTCTCCAGGCCAGTTTCTAAAAGAAAAGAGAAAGAGAAAGAGGTTTCTGCCAGGAAAGAAAGCTTTCCAGGCCAATTCCTGCTAGGAGAGAGGAAGAAAACAGTTCCAGGCAGCCATCTTGAGAGGGTAAGTTTTTAAGTTCTTTTTAAAAACTCTTGGGGGAAGTGTGACTGTGACTCAGCGGGTGGGGCTTTGTTAAGAGCATTTGCAAATCAATAGGGGGTGGGCTAGGCAGTTAGCTCTTTACAACTGCTCCCAGAGGTCAGTTTCAGGTCAGTTTCGGCCAGGACAGGAAAGGAGGAGGAGGAGGCTCTCCAGGCCAGTTTCTAAAAGAGAAGAGAAAGAGAAAGAGGTTTCTGCCAGGAAAGAAAGCTTTCCAGGCCAATTCCTGCTAGGAGAGAGGAAGAAAACAGTTCCAGGCAGCCATCTTGAGAGGGTAAGTTTTTAAGTTCTTTTTAAAAACTCTTGGGGGAAGTGTGACTGTGACTCAGCGGGTGGGGCTTTGTTAAGAGCATTTGCAAATCAATAGGGGGTGGGCTAGGCAGTTAGCTCTTTACAACTGCTCCCAGAATTTTATAACCACTACCAATTGTAGAAAACTTTTGGTCATCTGCAGACTTTAACATTGGTTTTAGCAAGAGATTTTCTTTGAGGAGGAAAGCCATAGTCCTTTTTAATACTTAGTATGGATACTGAAGGAACTGCTGCCGTCACCTGCAATACCTGTGGTATGTTTGTCTTCCTACCTACAGAGGTCGGGAACTACACATGCTCCAAGCGCAAGTTGGTAGCTCTCTTGGAGGAGAAAGTACAGCAGCTGGAGGCGCGGGTAGCTACACTTCAGAATATTAGGGAGCAAGAGGCTTTCCTAGACAGAACGGAACGAACGGTCGTGGACGGGGACCACACAGTGGAAGTTGCTGGGGAAGAGAACGTCACACCACATACACAGGAGGTAGACAGCTGGAGGAATGTCACACGTAGAAGTAGGGAGACCAGAGATCGTTCTGGGAGCTTGCAGCTACAGAATCGTTTTCAAGCTCTTTCCCTTACCAAGGAGGACGAGGAAGAGCAGCATGAAAAGACTTCAGGGAAAGAGCTGGGAGTACCACCACAGGGAACAGTCGCTGCTAAGCCTCGTAGGAGACGTGTGGTCGTGGTGGGGGACTCCTTGCTGAGAGGGACAGAAGCAGTGATTTGTGGGCCTGACAAGATGTCTCGGGAGGTGTGTTGTCTCCCTGGGGCAAAGATCCGAGATGTGACAGAGAGGCTGGGAAGACTGGTCAGGCCTACCGACCAATACCCCTTCATTTTGGTTCACGTGGGAATGAACGTCACAGCAAGACACAGCCTTCAAAACATCAAAAGGGATTACGAGGCTCTAGGAAAGAAGCTGAAAGAAATGGAGGCACAGATTGTCATCTCGTCTCTACTGCCAGTTGAAGGGCACGGTCCAGGAAGAGAGAGGAAGATAGCAGATGTCAACAATTGGCTCCGCAGATGGTGTCGTCGAGAATGATTTGGATTCTTGGATCATGGGCTGCGGTTCCATGAGGGCGGACTCCTGGCAAGGGATGGGCTGCATCTCACACCAGTTGGAAGAAACGTTTTTGCCAACAGTCTGAAGAATTTGATCAGGAGGGCTTTAAACTGAGTTATGTGGGGAAGGGAGACAGCACCCTGGAAGACAAAAGGACTGGAAAAAATAGTCAAACTGTCATAGAGGAAACAAAGCAAACAGTAGAGGGACCCAACAGTGGGAGGCAAAAAAAGTGCTAAGGCAGCAAGTAAAGGAGACATATGGTCTTAGATGTCTCTACACTAATGCACAGAGCATGGGAAATAAGCAAGATGAACTTGAACTCCTAGCACAACAAAGCAAATATGATATAATAGGCATCACTGAAACCTGGTGGGATGAGTCTCATGATTGGAATGTAAAAATACAGGGGTATAACCTCTTCAAGAGAAACAGGCCAAACAGGAGAGGAGGAGGAATAGCATTATATGTCAGGGATATTTACACCAGTGAAGAAATCCAGGACAACAATCCTGGAAGCCAGGTGGAGAGCATTTGGATAAAAATTAAAGGGGAAAGAAACAACAGGGATGTTATTGTGGGAGTCTACTACAGACCCCCGACTCAGGCAGAAGAACTGGATGATGCCTTTCTAGAACAGATGGCCACACACTCAGAAAGGAGAAATATAGTAGTGATGGGTGACTTCAACTTTCCTGATATTTGCTGGAAGTCAAACTCAGCAAAATCCTCAAGGTCTAGCAAATTCCTCACTTGCCTCGAAGACAATTTCATTGTCCAAAAGGTGGAAGAGGCAACGAGGGAGTCAGCTATTTTAGATCTGATCCTAACTAACAGGGAAGACCTAGTTAATGGGGTGCAAGTGGTTGGATCCTTAGGCGGGAGTGATCATGTCCTCCTTGAGTTTATTATACAGTGGAAAGGAGAAGCCAGGCATAGCCAGACACGCATCCTAGACTTTAGGAAAGCTAATTTTACTAGACTTAGAGAAATACTGGGGGTGATCCCATGGACAGGAATACTAAAAGAGAAGGGAGTTCAAGACGGATGGGAGTTTCTCAAAAGGGAGATACTGAAGGCACAATTTCAAACCGTGCCAACGAGGAGGAAAAATGGGAGGTGTCTCAAGAAACCAGGATGGATGACTAAGGAACTTGCAAGTGAACTATGTTTTAAACGGAACATGTATAAGAAATGGAAAAATGGGGAAATCACCAAAGAGGAATTCAAACAAATAGCTAGCACGTGTAGGGATAAAGTCAGAAAAGCTAAAGCACAGAATGAGCTCAGGCTTGCTAAAGGCGTTAAGGACAATAAAAAGGGCTTTTGGGGGTATGTCCATAGCAAAAGAAAGAAGAAGGAAATGATAGGGCCACTGTGCAGAGAAGATGGAGAAATTCTAACAGGGGACAAAGAAAAGGCAGAATTACTCAACACCTTCTTTGCTTCAGCCTTCTCAGAAAAGACAAAGGGTGCTCAACCTGAGGATAATGGAGCAGAGGACAGAATAGGAGAATTTCAGCACAGAATAAGCAAAGAGATAGTACAGAAACATCTGGTTAATCTAAAGGAATATAAGTCTCCAGGACCAGATGAATTACATCCAAGGGTATTAAAAGAACTGGCAAATGTAATATCGGAACCATTGGCAATAATCTTTGAGAACTCCTGGAAAACAGGAGAAGTCCCAGTGGACTGGAGGAGGGCAAATGTTGTCCCCATCTTCAAAAAGGGGAAAAAAGAGGATCCCAACAATTATCGTCCAGTTAGTCTGACATCAATACCAGGAAAGATTCTGGAGCAGATCATTAAACAGAGAGTCTGTGAACATCTGGAAAGTAATTTCATAATAACAAAAAGTCAACATGGGTTTCAGAGAAACAAGTCATGCCAGACAAATCTGATCTCTTTTTTTGATAAAATTACCAGCTTGGTAGATGAAGGGAATGCTGTGGATATAGTATATCTTGATTTCAGTAAGGCCTTTGACAAGGTTCCCCATGACATTCTTGCAAACAAGCTGGTAAAATGTGGGCTGGACAAAGTAACTGTTACATGGATTTGTAATTGGTTGACTGGCTGAACCCAAAGGGTGCTCAACAATGGCTCCTTTTCAACTTGGAAAGAAGTGACCAGTGGGGTGCCACAGGGCTCTGTCCTGGGCCCAGTGCTATTCAATCTCTTTATCAATAACTTGGATGATGGTATTGGGGGCATAGTTATCAAATTTGCAGACGACACCAAATTAGCAGGAGTAGCTAATACTCCAGAGGACAGGATCAAAATTCAAAATGAATTGAATAGACTAGAAAGCTGGGCCGAAGCTAACAAAATGAAATTCAATGCGGAGAAATGTAAGGTACTGCACTTAGGGCGGAAAAATGAAAAGTACAGATATACGATGGGGAACACCTGGCTGAATGAGACTACGTGTGAAAGGGATCTAGGAGTCCAGGTAGACCACAAGTTGAACATGAGTCAACAGTGTGATGCAGCAGCTAAAAAGGCCAATGCAATTTTAGGCTGCATCAGTAGAAGTATAGTGTCTAGATCAAGAGAAGTAATAGTGCCACTCTATTCTGCTTTGGTCAGGCCTCACCTGGAATACTGTGTCCAGTTCTGGGCACCACAATTCAAAAAGGATGTGGAAAAACTGGAGCGTGTCCAAAGGAGGGCAACTAAAATGGTGAAGGGTCTGGAAACTATGCCCTATGAGGAACGACTTAGGGAGCTGGGGATGTTTAGCCTGGAGAAGAGAAGACTGAGAGGTGATATGATAGCTGTGTTTAAATATTTGAAGGGATGTAATATTGAGGAGGGAACAAGCTTGTTTTCTGCTGCTCCAGAGACTAGGACCCGAAACAATGGATGCAAGCTGCAAGAAAAGAGATTCCACCTCAACATTAGGAGGAACTTCCTGACAGTAAGGGCTGTTCGACAGTGGAACACACTCCCTCGGAGAGTAGTGGAGTCTTCTTCCTTGGAGGTCTTTAAGCAGCGTCTGGATGGTCATCTGTCAGGGATGCTTTGATTGGGAGTTCCTGCATGGCAGGGGGTTGGACTGGATGGCCCTTGTGGTCTCTTCCAACTCTATGATTCTATGATTCTATGATTCTATGATTCTATGATTCTATGATTCACCTTACATCCTTTTTCACAAAGTCTCTAATCAGTAGAGTCCATCCTTTCTATTGCCCAAAATCTAAAGACTCTTACAGAATGTTATTGCTCCAAGAGGTGGCTCACCAAGGGAGCATCTGCAATTCTGTTTGTTATATTGTAGAGATGTTCCTCTTTATCTTTCTTAAGACACCTAGTTGTTTTCCCTACATAAACATTTTGCTTTTACACTGTACGACATAAACAAAACTGCTCTTGCAGCTGGTTAACTGGCCACCTTGAATCTCATTTCATGAGAAAGGTGGGAAATAAATCAAATAAATAAACAAATAAATAAATGATACACATAGACATATTTTTAGTGAAAGTGTTATGTGAACTCTGTTATTCATAGATGATGCGAAACAAAATTTCAGAGGCTGACTCAGTTGCTATTTCCTTTTTCCAAAAAGGGTTTTTTTGTTTGTTTGTTTTTGTGACTAAAAAAAAGGCTTGAAGCCACCTTGTTTTAAAAGAGAGTGGTTCCCTTCCTGGGATCATCAATAACCATGCTTCTGGCTTTGGGCCCCAAAATTGGGCAGAAGAGGCATTGCAATGTATGAAAGCATATGCTATGTGGCCCACAGACCACATGATTTCCACCCTTGAACCTTTAGTCCCACATCCACTTTGTGATGGCCTTGTCTGTATTGGCCAGGATAACTCAGGCTGGCCCCAGAGGATCCAGGCCCCAGAACTGTCCCATTTACCCCATTTACCTGTCAGTGCCATAGCAGTGACAGGCAACTGTTTGCATGCACACACCCTACTCCATTGCCCCTGCCACTGTTGCTGCCATAAGTTTCATCCTTTCAGAGTAGAAGGAGGCACCAGACTTCAGTTGCATGGCGAGGTGCCTCCTTCTGATCTCAGAAGATGTGATTTGGACAGAGATGGTGGTGGCAGGTATTGCAGTGGTTGGTGTGGGCAAACAGCTGCATGTAACTGCTTCATACCAGAGCAAAAGTTGTGTTTATTTAAATCATTTAAAAGGATGGAAGGGTTGGGTTCAATAGGGGAACATCTCTAAGGCATGTAAACAGCCCATACCCAAACTGGTTTTAGCCATAAGTCTGAAAGGGACACCATCAGAGCGGGGAGAAATAGACCTTTTCACCCATGTAGACAAGCATGTTTTGGTTACACATGAGGTTCAGTGAAATTTGGGAATTGTTTTTCACATAAGGAAATGTTATATTTGGCTCTCTATCAAAAATGCTTTGCTTCTGCATATTTCTCCATATCTTTCTCTATATTTCCCACGCCCTGTCCTTCCCCATTCATTCCTAAAATGAGAAGGATATCCACATGAAAATGATCTCCCTGTTTGATCATTTTTTTAAAAAAAAGGCTCAGAGAAACAATGGGAAGTCAATCAGCCTGCTTGGTTCAAGGAATTAAGTGGCACAGGAATTCAACAATTCTCTTATCTAGAAGAGGTCATGGCTTTCCCTCTGGATTTATAAATCATTAGCATGTAAGAAATAATCTGCAGTGGCATAGCCCAGGGCAAGAATAAATTGACTTATAACAGGTACTACTGTTTTTTGTTTTGTTTTGTTTTAAAAAAATGGGAGAATAGCTTTGGAAGGTGGTTGTTGTATTTTACCATGATTTACCACCAACTTTAGACTGAAAAAAATATATAATAATACTAAACTGAAACTGCTGTGGATAAGATAGTTGTAGCTAATACAGATTTTTTTTAATTGCACAGCTGTAGTTGCAAACATGCCAGGAATCATCCTGCTACTTTGTCCATACTCTTTGGATGCATCTACACTGTAGAAATAATCCAGTTTGATATCAGTTTAACTTCCATGGCTCCATCCTACAGAATCCTGGAATTTGTAGCTTTCTGAGGCACCAACACTCTTGGGTAGAGAAGGCTAAATACCCTATGAAAATGCAAATCCCAGGATTCCATAGAATGGAGTTACAGCAATTAAAGTGGTGACAAACCACATTATTTCTTCAGTGTAGATGCACCCTTTGTCAAAGAACCTCCTGGATCTGTTAAGCATTCAAAAATTGATGTTCAGAACCCTATAGGAGGCAAAATGTCAGAAGCACATGGAAATATTAAAGGAGCATGGAGAAATTATACCAAAATTAATTTGAAATCAAGCTGGGCTAAGTACTGGTTTCATAGTTGAAAATATCTTTGGATATCTAGATCAGAATATTGTTGATGCAACTTCAACTGAGTAGACATTGGAGATTATCACATGAGAGGAAAAGTGAGGAGTAAAAGGGAGAAACTCTTGAAAATAGCATGATTGCACCCAACCTTTTTGAATGATGTCGCACTCATCCAGGACTGCTCCTGCAAAGAACCTAGCAACAACTCATTCATAGGGAACTTCTGTGAATTAGTTTTCAATACCCAGATTGAAGCGTGAATGAGTGGGTGTGAAAAGCAGTTGTGCTTCAATTGTGCTGTTGTAGGAGCATCTGGGACATTTACCCACACTGCATTTTGGCAGAGGCAGTGGATGATGGGACTCTTCCCAGCTGCCAGTTACAGGCAGCCCCTGCAACCTGGTCACATTGGCAAGGTTTCTACAACTGGAGAAAAGGGTCGAAGACTGGGAAATCATGGCAATGCTGCTGCAAAGAGCTGCATGATGACCAGCTTTGAGTTGTAGAGAGATGGAACACCATGGGATGAGGAGGAGGAGGAGATCATCTCCACCCCCAAATATCTGCCATGCATATCATGCAGCACTTATTTGGTCTCATTATTTTCTGTCATTTTATTCTGTACTTGATGGAAATATTAATGTCAGGCATGTGGTGTCATGCCAAAACAGCACATGCACAAAACGATCACCCACACTGTGCAAGCATTTCATTCATTCACGTGTGTGGAACGTAATCACACAATTAATTAATGTTGTTATTCTTTCAAAATTGCACAACACTGTGAAAATAACTAGCACAATAGCACTATTGTTGTGCTTCTGTCCAAAAGCACAATTGTGGCTGAATTGGTCCAAGTGTGATAATCTCCATTGCCAACAGGAGGAAAACTTCAGGCACAATGGCTTTGAAGAAAGTAAGTCATTGGAGATAAAAGGTGTTTATAGACAAGAGTGTTCCCTCACCACTGCTGCATTATCCTGGGAAAAAAGTAAAACTACTAGTATAGTACACCCAGCGGATTCTGGTTCTGAGATTCTAAATCTTGCCTTACAAATTCCTGCATAGTCTGCAAGTCATCATTAATTTACTTTTTTCCTATACTTGTTTTGTATCATATAAAGAGACACACTGACAAGAGTCTTTTGGAGATACACTCATTTGTAAATAGGGATTATCCTAGCAATGATGATGATGATGATGATGATTGGCATTTGAATGTCAATTCAAATTCAAAACCTTGTGGGTATGGAGATGAGGTGACAAGTTTAGTTTTAACGATGGTCATTACAGGACAAAGGCAGGAGGAAGGTTGTGGCATGAAGCCAAGGAGAATAGATAAGCATATGAATGAGTACTAGAGTTCAACCTCATCTCCATACCCACAAGCTTTTGAATTTGAATTGGCATTCTCACACACAACCAGCTTACATAGATCTATCGCTGGATTCTCCACTCCAAACATGCATCTGAGGAAGTAGGCTCAAATCTATAAAAGCTCGTGCTACCAGCTTCTTTCTTTCAGTTAGTCTCAAAGGTGCTACAAGATCCCTTTGTGTACTGATTTCCCTGATCTCTGTAACTCAAGACTTTTCTGCCACCTGCCTGCAGAGATCACTCCCCCCCCCTTCTCTCTAAAAGACTAGGTTAGTGTTTTAAACCCTTTTGTCTAAGAAGGAAGCATTCATGAGGCTTCTCAACCTAAGGATGGCTCATACAAGCACACATAAGAATCAGCTTTAGGGACTCTTGTTATCTAAGTATAAGTAACTTTCTTTTGTCTGTATGCAGAGAGATCTTGTAGCATTTTTGAGACTAACTGAAAGAAATAAATTGGCAACATGAGCCTTCATAGACTTCATTCTACTTCCTCAGAGGAAGTCTACGAAAGCTCACATTGCCAACTTCTTCCTTTCAGTTAGTTTCAAAGGTGCTACAAGATCACTCTATATACTGATTCTACAGACTAAGGGCCTCGGCAGATGACTAATAGAATCGTCTTCCGGGCAGGGAAGAGGAGGGGCAGCCGCACGAGCGGCGCCCCTTCCTCTTCCAGAGGTCGCCCTCGGAGTCACCAGCCCTCCGCACGGCCGGCACTCCGAGGATGACCTCACGCCATGGCGACCACACGCGCCGCGGCGTTTGAGTCAGGGAAAGTGCGCCCGCCGCTTTTAGGGCGCCCTTTCCCTGAAATCTAAAAGGAGCGCCAATTTGGTGCTTCTTTTAGAGTCGCCGACGGTGCGCCGCGGTGCGGCTGCTGCGGTCCAGCGGCGCTCCGTCCCGCGGTGCACGGGAAGCTCCCGTCTGCTTCCCCCCTAACACAGCTTTCCTGACTATGATGGATTTCTTGCAAAAATAAATGTATAATTTATTTTACTTTTAACCTTACTTTAAAACTTATCCTGCAAATTTCTATCCTATCTATTCCTGGAAGCCCATGTTGTACTGAGGCATGCCACACTCTTTTTAATATAAATATGAACATTTCTCACATGCAGTGATTCCTCCACCACCTGCACTGTCCTTCCTCTGTCCCTGAAAGCCAAGATAGACTTGGTTTTTGCACAATTTAATGGAAGAGTGGTTCCCTATTGTGCTCCATATGCCAGCTTCTACAAGGGCTAGTTTTTATAAAATATGTATGCCTGGATTTGGGCTAGATGATGGTCCAAATAAACACAGGATGGAATGCCTAAATGTCATGTAAAACTGGACAAACTGACAATATAAGTCCTAATGTCACAATAATGCAGATTAATAGTTCATAAGTGCAGACATGCAAATGTTGTCAACTCCAACAAATGCAACATGTTGAAGAAAGCCACTCATAATTAATTGTAGGAGGTAGAGGCTCTGGGACCCAATAAATAGAGGTGCATATGTGATAGTACTGAGCAAGCAGATATTGCAGATGTGTGTATACATGTGATTGCACATTGGGATGTGCATTCAATTTTGCAATGTTGCCATTCAACACGAGGATCTTGTAACACAATTAACATGTAATTTCACATGCAGAGATTGATACTATACAGTCCTGATGAAGGCTCTCAAACAGGGTTGGCTCAGTGCTTGTTTGCTCAATGTGGCTATATGAGACATATAACCAGCAAAACATTCCCCTGAACATATATTTTGTTTTGCCTTTTTAACATTTTGAAAATTGTTGTATGAGAACGGGGGGGGGGGGGGGGAGGAACCGCAGATCTGCGGGGAAAATATTAAACAGAAAATAAAAAAAATTATAGCAATAATAGAAATAAATTCATTTTTTGCAGCTAAATCTTTCCTGTACAGCAGTTTATCCAAGAAGGAGACACCAACAAACTTTGCAATTCTTCCAGGTCATAAAAAATGGCATGGAGTGCAGAGATTGTACTGGTTGTCAGACACAGTCCAGTGGGCACGGTTGAAGGAAGAATTTCCATACAGTTCAGCCTATTAATTCCCTGTTTTCTGTTGTCCTTTTCTCTCAGCTCCTGTCATTTCCCCCACAGCTATAGCTGCTTAAAAAACCGGCTTAATTTACCACATGAAGATATTTTGTCAATGGACAAATAATACCAGAGCTGCTGGCCTCATATCTTGCAGTTCTTAATATCTTCTTTTCCCCCATTCCCCTTCTGTACCCTGCTCAAAATACACTTGTTTCTGGGTCAGTAAGAGCATGAAACTACAAGAACTTTTCACATTTGAATTTGATAGTGATCTGCCTTTCCCGAGGAAGGAGTGTTATAACCTCCTCATGTGCAATTGACAGATGTTCTATGGCAGGGGTAGGCAACCTTTCCCCTTTAAGGGCCGAGGGACTTCAGCTCCCAGAATCCCAGGAGCTATTGGCCAACATGGGACTATTGGCCAACATGGCTGAGGCTTCTGGCAGCTGAAGTCTCTCGGCCCTTAAAGGGGAAAGGTTGCCTACCCCTGGTCTATGGGATGCTAGCGTGAGGGTGGACTGTGCCTTGTGGGAAGCCTTAGATGTTGCTACAGCTCTGAGCCTATGTTTCATATTTCTAAGGATGTGATGCCTCTGTTGTCACACACTCAGTTTCTGAAGGGAAAATTAGAGCAGCCGCTACAAGATGATCATTCTAAATAATGAAACAAGTGTCACGGCTCTGTAGAAAAAAAAGTATGTGGGATCAGGATGTTAATCAGAGCTTGGAAATGTTATACTTTGGACTGGGATAGTTGTTGTCATTTGCTGTCCAGTCAGCTTTGACTTGTGGCAATGTTATGAATGAACAACCTCCAAGGTCATCAACTGCCCTGCCCATATCTTGCAAACTCAGACCCATTACTTCTTTGTTGGAATCAATGCACCTGTAGTTTGGCCTCCCTCTTTTCCTGATTCTTTCCACTTTACCAAGCATTATTGTCATATATTATCTCATGATATGTCTAAAGTACAATTACTTCAGTTGAGTCATTTTGGTATGGTTTTGTTTTTTTGTGAGATTTCAGACTAGATTCGCTCAATTGTCTTTGTAGCAGTTCACTTTATCTCTCCTCCAGCATATTTCAAATGAGATTATTTTCCTCCTATTCACTTTCTTTATTACCCAGATTTTACAAACATATATAGAAATTAGAAATCTTGTGGAATGCATGATTCTGACTTTGGTTTTTAGTTATACATCTTTACACTTGAGGATCTTATATACTTTCTTCATAGCTGCCATTTT
Source organism: Phrynosoma blainvillii (assembly GCA_026167975.1). Taxonomy (NCBI): domain Eukaryota; kingdom Metazoa; phylum Chordata; class Lepidosauria; order Squamata; family Phrynosomatidae; genus Phrynosoma; species Phrynosoma blainvillii. Next base: position 11,360,214 of record JANUYF010000004.1, read on the forward strand.
GATTAATGGCTTATCTATGTTATAGAACATCTTAATGGGGGGGGGGGAGGAAAACATGAACATTAAGGAAGAAAAATTCAAAAACAGGGATCCAGTTGAGCATTAAGAAAACAAAATAAAAATAATGGTCATAGAAAATTTAGGTAATTGTACAGTGGGTGATGAAGAAGTAGAAATGGGTTCCATTTGGGGAGAAAGGTGGAATATAAGTGCAATAAATAAATAATACAATTACAAAAAGAAAGAAAGAAAGAAAGAAAGAAAGAAAGAAAGAAAGAAAGAAAGAAAGAAAATAGTTCAAGTAGTTCTATAATATTTAGTCCCAAGTTCTCATGTTAATGGGATACAGAAAATGTTAAATGAGACAGTGACACTTAATGGGGAAATAAATGCAATAGCCTGAGGGTAGTCAGGAAAGTCCTAGCACAACAGTCTGGCACATTGAACTTTGTATAAAGTACAGCCTTTTCTTTACATTAAACTTCTGCAAATAAATACAAAAGTAAATAACTTTAAAATCATGAAATGAAAGCAGAACATGGGAAATATGTAAAAGCTTTTCTAATCTTATTCAGTGGAGAGAAAGATTCTTAACTTTTTTATTGCCATGTGCAAGAAAGAAATAAGAAAAGAATAACATGCCTACCCTTAAATACCATCCCTTGGAACTTAAATATGCACCAACTTTGTTACAGTTTAAGCAATGTTAAAAGCTTAGGCTGACATCTTGTATTGCAGTTATAGATTCATAGCATAGAGTTACAGATATACAATTGCTTTGTATTCAGTTATGCTAATTGTAGCACTATTACCACAATTGTGAATGCTCCTTAAATCCCACCTGAGGCACCAGGAAGCAACTCAGAGTAATGGAAGTCTGTTCTGGTGGCAATTGGGGTACAGAAGGATGATATTTTCATTCTCTTCCTACCAGTGAGGAGCCAGCATGGGGTAGCAATCTCAGTGTTGTACTATGACTCTGTAGACCAGGGTTCGATTTCCAGCTTGGCCATGAAATATACTGGGTGACCTTGGGCAAGTCACATGCTATCAGCCTCAGGGAAAGGCAATGGCAAACCTCTTCTGAACAAATCTTTCCAAGAAAACCCCATGATAGATTCTCCTTAGGGTTTCCATAAGTTGGAAACAACTTGAAGGAGTACAACAACCCACCAGTGAGTAAAGCTGTAATGATTAGAAGCAGGGCCTCTTTTGCAGCTCCTCCATAGACTGCTAGTAGAAGGGGGCTGGAAACACTGTCCTAATGTGACCCAATAACCAGCAGCATAGATCGCCATCACTCAGAGAATTTTCTGTATTACATTTGTATCATTTTTTAAAAAAATTAATAGCAATAGCAATAGCAGCTTCATTTATATACTGCTTCATACTGCACTGAGCAGTCTCTAAATGGTTTATATCTGTAAGCTGATTGCCCCCATCAAGCTGGGTACTCATTTTAGCAACCTTGGAAGGATGCAAGGCTAAGTTGACCCTGAGCCCCTGGCTGAGACTGAACTCACAACCATGTGGTTTGTCAGTGAGTGGCTATAGTACTGGCATTTAATATAATAATAATAATAATAATAATAATAATAATAATTTATAGCCCGCCTCTCTGCCCAACAATCGAGGCAGGTTACAACAAATTAAAAACAAACAATGTAAAAACAACCCCACCCTAAATCCCACCTCCCAGCCCCTTAAAACAGTATTAAACAAGAAAAAAATTAAAAGCAATTTAAACAATTGAGTAACAACAGTACAAAGCTAACACAAATATTGCACGCAGAAGGCCACTTAGATAACAGACAAAATTCGTCTCCCAAGGCAGAAATGTTCCGGGGGATGTTATTCCGGGAAGGCCTGCCGGAAGAGATCCGTCTTCACCGCCTTCTTGAAGGCGGTAAGCGTGGAAATAAGACGGATCTCGTCCCGCAGCCCATTCCATAGCCTGGGGGCGGTAGCGGAAAAGGCCCTCTGGGAAGTCTGGGACAGCCTGGTCTTTATCAGCTGTAGCAGATTCCTCCCAGAGGACCGAAGGGCATGGGGGGGATCATACGGGGAGAGACGGTCCCTAAGATAAGATGGACCCAAGCCATGTAGGGCTTTAAAGGTTAAAACCAACACCTTGTACTGGGCCCGGAAACTAATTGGCAGCCAGTGGAGGGATTTAAGCACAGGTGTAATGTGCTCCCTCCTTGATGTCCCAGTAATTAACCTGGCCGCCATATTTTGCACTAGTTGAAGTTTCCGGGTTAGGCACAAAGGTAGCCCCATGTAGAGCGTGTTGCAGAAGTCCAGACATGAGGTTACCAGCGCATGTACCACAGTTTCCAAGTCTCTCATGTCCAGATAAGGGCGCAGTTGGCGTATCAGCCGAAGCTGGTAGCAAGCACTCCTGACCGCCGCATTCGCCTGACAAGTCATGTGAAGCGAGGAATCAAGGAGCACCCCCAAACTGCAAACACAGTCCTTAGAGGAGAGTGTGACTCCATCCAGGACTGGAGACTGTATTCCCAGATCTGGTTTCGGGCCTGTCACTGTAAGTACCTCTGTTTTGTCTGGGTTTAACTTCAATCTGTTTGCTTTAACAACTGCACCACCAGGGCTCCTAAGTATTTAGTAAATATTCAGGGCCTTAAGATTGCATCCAAATTTTGCAAGATACTATAGACAGAACAATATTACAGTCAGATCTACACTGGTACCTCAGTGGATGTATAGAATTTTTGGGACAGTGTATATGTATTAAGTTTAATAGGTAGGTAGGTCTACAATTCACAATGGAATCTATGTACAACGTACATGTGCAATAGCATTATATCCATAACTCTTTTTTGACAGCATTGAACTGAATGTAAACATTCCTCATGGTACAAAAACATCCACTGACCTCCATGCGGGAAGTTGTACATGAACAAGACTCCAACACAATTCCAAACTGCAAACACAGTCCTTAGAGGAGAGTGTGACTCCATCCAGGACTGGAGACTGTATTCCCAGATCTGGTTTCGGGCCTGTCACTGTAAGTACCTCTGTTTTGTCTGGGTTTAACTTCAATCTGTTTGCTTTAACAACTGCACCACCAGGGCTCCTAAGTATTTAGTAAATATTCAGGGCCTTAAGATTGCATCCAAATTTTGCAAGATACTATAGACAGAACAATATTACAGTCAGATCTACACTGGTACCTCAGTGGATGTATAGAATTTTTGGGACAGTGTATATGTATTAAGTTTAATAGGTAGGTAGGTCTACAATTCACAATGGAATCTATGTACAACGTACATATGCAATAGCATTATATCCATAACTCTTTTTTGACAGCATTGAACTGAATGTAAACATTCCTCATGGTACAAAAACATCCACTGACCTCCATGCGGGAAGTTGTACATGAACAAGACTCCAACACAATTCCAGTCTCTCTCTCTCTCTCTCTCTCTCTCTTACACTATTAGCATAAATCCACAGATTCTGCACTAGTTTAAGGACTGCAATAAGCCATAAACATGCTTAAAGTATATGGTGTAAAATGAATGGGACCAATTAGTCTTGACTAATATGCATCCACATGATTTCACTACATCTGGATCCAAAGTTAGGTGTAGTTAGGTTCTTATCATAGCTCTTTCCATGCAAACTGTGAAACAAACATGCATTTCAAAGTCAATAGAGAAAATAGCTACCTTTATTTATTTTTCCATTAACACTTTCATCAACAATTCTATTTCCATCACATATTGTGGCCTATTGGAACAACTGTCTGAAATACATGAACAATAAGCTCAAATTGGAATATACGTGATGCCAACGAAACACCAGAAGGACCTTGTCTTGTTATTGTGTAGCTGGATCTTTTAAATTTCTTGAAAATTACTTGAAAATGCACAAGAGATAAAGAATACCATTAAAAATTTAGTACCCCCAAATGGTATTTTTATAGCTTATTAATTATACTGAAGAAGCACTACTAATTAGTTTAATGGGCAGCATTGTGTATGCAAGTAACATTAAATAGATAACTAACATAAATCAACATGCAACATAGTTGTCTTTCTATGGCCAACATAAGTGATATATGGTGAGGAAATTAATATAGTTGTTCCAAATGACAATAAAAAAGAAAAGTTTTCTCCACTGTTTACAGATTTTACCTATTCCCTTAATGATTCTTACAGCGGTTTTAAATATTTCTTTTGTAGTGTTTCTCTTCTTTCTTTCTTCCTGTCTTTCCAACTGTTTTTTTCAAGAACAAGGTTTTCAAGAACAAGATTTCCCCCCCCCCCCATACACATACTTTGTGCAGTACTAGTTTTAAGAAGTTTCAACTAAGCTATTGTAGGATCTGCAACTTGGATTGCAATCCACTCTGAATCCTCCTGTACATTGGTTGGTGATTTCAGTAGTTCCAGGGGCCATTTTTCTACCCTTGGAACTCTTGGTGAACCACAGAGACAGACAAAATATGCCAAAAATTAGAACAAAACACAAATGGAAGTATCTAAAGCTCTACTTCTCCTTTTGAAAAATTAGTGGTTTTTTATGTTAAACAGTGGAGCATGACAGTAATTTACTGCATCTGAGGAAGTAGGCTCAAGTCCATGAAAGCTCATGCTAACAAATTTTCTCTTTCAGTTTAGCCTGAGAGGTGCTACAAGGTTGCTTTGCATGCTCTTTGAAAGGTGAATCACCAATCCTAAAGATTTCTAAGAGAGCCAAAAGGCTAATCTGAGGCAGTCCATAGGAGTTGGGGACCACAAAAACAATCTTGCAGGTCTAGATGTGGACCCAGGACTAGTTTCCTCACCCTCTATAGAAGAAATGAAATCCACTGCAGCCAATGGGAGATGTGAAATTAGAATGTGGTAGAATATATTATATAGTTCCTACAGTAAGGTCTGTATGAAAGGAGAAACTCCCATTAATGTAAATGATATCTTGGTAGCTTCTATTCCACATCAAGAAGATACAATTTGTCCAAATCTCCAGCCAGTGTACATAGGTTAAGTGGCGAGCCAAAGTAATGGAGTCTGTTCTCTTCTCCTAGTTGTGGAATGGCAGTGAGACAGTGCCTGGGTGTCCCTTGCTTTTCCTTGACCACTCATTGGTCTCAGAAAAGGTTGGTTGTTGGAAGTATGTAGGATATAGAAAAGGTAGGGTGGAAGTATGTTGGTAGAAGGTACACACCACCAAGCTGATGAGGATCGCAGGCCAAACACACAATGCTGCCTGGCTGCTCCAATGTCATTGGTGTACTGAATCTGCTTTGGCTTTTCATCCATATTAATGTAGCTATACATGGTGCTGAATTCTGTCCCCCCAAATAGCTTCATCATCTTGGATAGCTCCTTCAAATGTTGGGCTAAAACCCAGAACAGATTCAACACCTCATTGACCTGTGAACCACCAATGTCCATTGAGTATACACTGATTTTATCATAATATCAATTTTTTAAAAAATGTACTCACATTAGATAAATGAATGGGGAATTAAATAAATGAAAAATAGTTTTCTGGGTAAAGGAGGAGCACTGCATTATGCTATGAAGCTGCACTGCATAGCATAGATATTGTTACAGTAAATGATCCCAGCATATGCTTTGGTTTCTTATAGCTTCTGTGACAATTACGTTTTCCTTCTTAATAATTTAGAACATTCATTTGATCTTTAAACAGCATTTTGTCAGTATTTTACAAATCAACTCAAAAAATGATTTGCTATTTAATTTTTATCTAAGATTCATAGTTTAACCATGATGGCAAGTTCAGTACACAGCTTGGGCTATTTGCTGTGAGACACATTTTACACAAACCTATATTGGATACATTTTATTTAAAGAAAATTCATAAGCTGTGTTGCTGAGGCAAGAAATAATTATATCAACCTCTTCTGGCACATAAATGTAAAAGGGAGAGCTTACCAAATTTTCTTTTCTTAGGCTTAAGACAATTCATGTCCCATACATCTTCTTTGGGAGAAGGGTTCTAACTCTATGATTGAAGACAAGATTTCCATCTGTAAGGTCAGGTGAAAGAGTAGGATTTTCGATCTGTTTGATCTGAAGCATCTCCAGTTAAAAGGATTTCAGACAGTATACCTGGGAAATATTGCTTCCCTTAGGGCTTAGCAAACCACTTCTGGTCCAAGTAGACAATCCTGAACTTGATAGATAAATGCTTTATTGTTGTGGTGGTATGTCTTCAAGTCATTTCTGATCTATGGTGACCCTAAGGCAAACCTATCATGGAAAAGGCTTTCTTCTGGTCTCACCACTGTCACAGGCTTGCTTGGTGAAGACATGAGAGAGAAGGCCTTTTCAGTGGCTGCTCCCAGGTTTCCATGGAAGGCTAGGCTGCCCCCCTCCCCACTTTCCTTTCACCAGTATGGGGTCCTTACTCTGGATGTTTCATTTATCATTTAAAATTCTAGTTGATTTAAAAATGATTTTAATGTGTTTTATGAGCAGATTTTAACATGAGTTGGGGTTGACTCAAGGGCAGTTAACTAACATTTTTTTATTGTAAATGTTTTTAATTTACTGTTTCTGTAAGTGCCTTGGGTCCCACTCTGAGAGGAAAGTGACATATAAATGAAATAAATAAATATATTGGGACTGTGAATATGTGACTCACCCAAGGTCACCCAGTGGGTTTCCATGGCAGAGCAGGGAATCAAAACCTGGTCTCCAGAGTCATAATTCATCACTCAAACTACTACACCATGCTGGCTTTCATGGTATACCCATTAAATTAATTGCTGAATGACTGATGTTGACTTGTTGACTGTCAATGGGAAGAGCCAATGTGCTATAGTGGGTTAAGTGTTCAACTACAGCCCTGGAGACCATGGTTCAAATCCCCACTCAGCCACGGAAACCCAATTGAGGACCTTGGAAAAGTCACACACTCTCACCCTCAGAGGAAGGCAACAGAACATATCTTCCCAAGACCCCCCTCCCCACCTTGGAAGCTACTTAAAGGCATACAACAAACAATAAGTCGACATGAAGGTAAATCCAGCAAAGTCAACAACTCTGCCCTAGTGGGAACTACAATAGGATTTATTGACTCACTATTCAACAATTGATTAAAATAGTCTACTCTGGTCAGGACTAATCAATAGAGTTACAGCCGTGTAGTTGTGTATTTTAGATGATGAGTAACTATTTTTCAGTGACTTCCAATATATCATTGCATTGATATATTGATGCAGTGGCTCAAGTGGTTAAGGCGCTGACTCCATTGATTGCAATATTGGCAGGTTGGCAGTTCAAGGCTCAGGTGCTACATGATGGGGTGAACTCCTGTCACTAGTCCCAGCTTGTGCCAACCTAGCAGTTTGAAAGCATGCAAATTCAAGTACATAAATAGGTACCACTTCTCAGTGGGAAGGTAAACAGCATTCTGTGCAATCATGCTGACCACATGATCACAGAGTAGTCTCTAACAATGCTGGCTCTTCGGCTTAGTAATCGAGATGAGCACTGCCCCCTATGGTTGGACATGACTAGACAACCTTGTCAACGGGCAATACCTTTACCTTTACTTTCCAATATATCACCTGATTCCCTGAAACTTTTGAAGAGCTACATTGAATTTCCCATTGCAAAATGAGACAATAAGTTGGCAAACTGGTAGATAAATCACCAGTGGTACAATGTCAGTATTAGAAGGGTGATGTTGTACAACCACAGGAGTGTAGACTTACATTACATGAAGACAATGTAGGATCTCAATCCATGTCCCAATTTTCCATACTGTTAATAGGATTCTCTTTTTTCAACATCAGGCACCAGCTGTTGTAAATGCTAAGGTCAACAATCATTTTAATTGTTCCTGGTTAATTGTTTGTGGTAAATCTGCCATCTCTCAGCAGCATGAATTTCATTTGAAAAATAACAAGCTTATCACATGTATTACATATTTGATCCAAAGGTTATAAAGAAAAAGGAGTAATTAATGGGGTTGGATTATGGTGACTCCAAATTCTATTTCCCCTATGGCACTTCCTAACAACAACCCAGTTGCATACCACATAGTCCAATTCAAGTATTTTAAAAAACCCATCCAAAATGATAAAATTAGCATCAGTTCAGACCACAGTTAGAAGCTTCTTTACCCCTCTGGTGGTTATAAATGGAATAAATGGGCAGAAAATTACCTGAGTGTTTTTAGGGCACAAATTACTCTTTTCTTTTTTTTTAAACAGCACAACAGGAGAAGTATAGCTTCTACACTGGCAAAATATCAGCAAGCCCAGTTCCTCCAGAAGTTGTTTACTTCTGACTGTCTGGATTTCACATTTTTGGCAGTCATAGCATGACTTATATTTTATAATCCAATCCTTCCCATAGGAAGGTATTCAAAAGTCCAGGATCAGCCACTGAAAAGGCTCTCTCTTGTGTCCACACCCAAAGTGCCTGTGATAATGGCATAACCTGCAATAGTTTCAATTGATCCTTTGCCATCCTTTTTTTCATCTTTTAAAAGGTCCCAGTTTTTCTATCCTCCCCCCACTTTTTCCCTTTCTCCTCAACTTCAATTGCTGCAACAGTAGTATATACTCAACTAACTCAGCAAAAGGAGGGGGTAAAATCTTCTCCATCCCTATAAGCTCTTGCAAAAGCAAACTGCTACAGTTTTCCCTACCTTGTCTGTTCTTTCCCCTTATTGGGGAAGAAACATTTTTGAAACATTATTGTGTTTCAATATTTCAGCATTGAGGTATGCTTGAACATGAAATACAGCAATCTTGTCCTTTGTCTTCACCTGATCCTGAAGTTATGTCACCAGCTGATCCTGAGGATATGCTAGCAGTTTATCCTAAGGTTATGCCAGCTTTAGACCCAATAGCAGCTGGTGGATCCCCACCCAGATTTTCATGCTTAGCTTCAGAAGAGCTATCCAAAATGAAGCTATCCCTCATTTAGAAAAGAGTGAAGGTGAAGTCATTACCCTTCCAGGTTGAAAGCTCTCTCAGTGGTATCAAGGGACACAATTTCTATCAGAGACACCCATTAGCACTCCTCTCACTTCTTCCTAGATGCAATCACACAGGGATATTTGCTTTAAGAGTGTCAACTGTTCCAGAGTGGCTGCCAGACCCATCAGAGACACATTCTTCTGCCTATGTCTGTGAAGGAAATAATAGGAATACAAATGGATTCCTTGGCTCTGCTACCATATATTGTGGGAGGATACTGAGAATGCATTACAGGAAAAAAAGATTAAACTGCAGTGGCTGGAAAGAATTAAATGTTCCATAGACGACAAATTAAAATGGCATTGAAAAATATAGCTTCACTTTGCTTACACACACATTGGCACAGAGAAACCTTTCAGGAAGAAGGAGGTGGAGGGACCCCAGGTTTATTGCTCTGTTTTCTGTTCAGGGCTTTTCCAAACTGATGTTAAGAAATGTCAGTTGTCACAATATAGCTCCTTAGTTTTTGATGGGTTTTCTTGGTTGTTCTTTACTCTGTATCCACTTTCTTTTTTCTTTTAAATTAAAAATTAATTTAATAATAGGAAGAGGAACAGAACCCCTTTGTCTTTCCTTCTCTGAACTCTTACTTAAATCTAGGGCTCATTCACACTACACAATTATTCCACTTTAATTACCATGGCTCCATCCCATGGAATCCTGTGGTTTGTAGTATCTGTGCTCTGTTGCTACTCTGTACTTTCACTTGTTCCATTTCTCAGGGTGGAGACTGTTACTGAGGTAGCCTTTTGGTTTGCATGATAAATTCCTTCCTTTCTTATTCTTTTAAATTATTTTATAGTTAGTTATACAGGTTGAGTCTCCCTAGTCTTCAATTCCAAATTCCAAAATATTCTAAAATTCAAAATTGTCCATATGGGTGGCTGAGATTATGACACCTTTGCTTTCTGATGATTCAATGTACACAAACTTTGTTTCATGCACAAAATTATTAAAAGCTCCTTCTCCTTCTCCTCCCAACCAAAATACATTACCAGGGTTCATAACTGCAAGAATTTTGTAAATGCTTTCATTCAAACACACACCTATTTTGAATCTGTAAGGCACTTGGATACATGAGAAGATCTAAGGATGTGGTGTATACATTCATGCCCTCATCCCTTTCCCACTTTATGTAGCTGTTGACTCTAGTGTCAATATAGCAGTGAATCCACTCTGGGCTGTACTCTAACTTCAAAGGATCTATCTGAGTTACTGAACACTGCAATAAAATAAATTCAGAATCTCAAATAGATCCAGGGTAGATTCACCAGTGACACCACAACCAACAATCTCTACTTTCTTTTTTTATGGCTATATGTGATGTGAGCTAAAACCATCATAGGCTGCTACCATACTGCAAAATTTATGCAGTTTGACACTGCTTTAAGTGTCACAGCCCCATCCTATGGAATTCTTGGATTTGTAGTTTGTTGTGATACCAGGCTTTCTGAGAGAGAAGGCTAAATATCTCACAGAACTACAAATCCCAGAATTAAAGTGAAAGCACTGTCAAACTGCATTAAATCTGCAATGTAGATGCATCCTTAGTCTAATAGTCTACATTTTAAAATGACCAGCAAACTAAAATTTCTCAGCTAATCTTGAAAATAGTTGTGATAATGCTTAGGATTCTCAAATAGATTTTGTTCCATCTTTAAAGAGCAGCCATTTTAGATTGCTAGCAATAATAATAATAATAATAATAATAATAATAAATTTTTATTTATAGCCCGCCCCTCTGCTGAGCAATCGGGGCGGGGAACAACAAAATTTAAAACAAACATAATTAAATCATTCCCTTCCCCACAAACCCTCACCCCCACCCCATCCCCTTAAAATAGAATTAAACCATGAATAGATTAAAAGTACAGAGTTAAAAACAAAATATGGCATAAGGAGTCAGATTGTGAGGCCCAACCGTGGGCCGACTGTTATTCCGGGAAGGCCTGCCAAAAGAGATCCGTCTTTACTGCCTTCTTGAAGGCAGCAAGAGTAGTGATAAGACGGATCTCGTCAAGCAGGCCATTCCAGAGTCTGGGAGCGGTTGCGGAGAAGGCCCTCTGGGAGGTCTGAGACAGCCTAGTTTTTATCGGCTGTAACAGATTCCTCCCAGAGGACCGCAGGGTGCAGGGGGGATCATATGGGGAGAGGCGGTCCCGTAGATAAGATGGACCCAAGCCATGTAGGGCTTTAAAGGTCAAAACCAACACCTTGTACTGCGCCCGGAAACTAATTGGCAGCCAGTGGAGGGATTTAAGCACAGGTGTTATGTGCTCCCTCCTTGATGTCCTGGTAATTAGCCTGGCTGCCATATTCTGTACCAGTTGAAGTTTCCGGGTTAGGCATTATTCCGGGTTATTAAAAAAGATATTTTTAATCTCTGCCCACGGATGATCCTGCTCCGTACTAAAGACCGCATCGAGTGTATGACCAGCACAATGTGTGGGCCCGTCAACCAATTGGGATAGGCCCATGTTAGTCATGGTGTCCATGAACTCCCGAGCCGCGCCAGTTAGATCTTGCAAACTGGTTTCAAGAGAGATGTTGAAATTGCCCAGAACCAAAAGTCTGGGCGATTCCAACAGCAACTCAGAAACCAGGGTGGTCAGCTCGGTCAGGGAGTCTGTTAAGCAACGGGGTGGCCGGTATACCAACAGAATCCCCAAACTATCCCTGGTCTTCAGGCTAAGGTACATACACTCGATGTGCGTCATTTTCCGGATAGGCTTTCTGATCACGGTTAAGGTGTTCCTATAGACCAAGGCTATACCACCCCCCCACCCACTTTCCCTCACCTGCTCACTAACTGAGTACCCAGCTGGGAGAGCCTGTGCCCAAGTCACGGAGCTGGCATCCCCCAGCCAGGTCTCAGTGAAGCCTGCCAGGTTGGCTGCCTCATCCACCAAGAGGTCGTGGATGATGTGTGTTTTGTTTTTGACCGACCTGGCATTGCAAAGGAGCAGATTGAGGGTCAGTGGAATGGCTGACACATTCCCCAAGTTATCCTGGGAAGCAGAGCCAACTGAAGGGGGGATAGATATCAAGCATCGATCCCTCCTTCTTTTGTAACATCTGTTGGCTCTGCAGCTGCCATACCTCCCCCTCCCCCACACCACCTGAATATCCGCTCCCAGACTATGGTCAGCTCCAGTATGTAGAAGGGAAGGCAGACACCCAGCTGACTCCAGTCTGTAATTTCCACCACGGCTGCATGGAAGCCCACGCAGCTATCAGTGAAAGGCAGTTTCTCAAGGCCATCTAATGGCTAAAGCATGGTCAGCAGCAATTGGGATCAAGGACAGGCCCAGGTGGAAGTCCCGCTGCCGCTGGGGAGGGAAAGAAGGCTCGAAGGGGCCTTTTTGAAGGCCCTGATGGTCCCGCCCTCCTCCTCCTCCTCGTGCCACTCGCCAGAAGGCCAGGCAAGGTCCGGGAGAGTTGAGGCCGAAACGGGCCCAGGTGGAAGTCCCGCTGCCGCTGGGGGATCTAGAGCATCTCACTGAGGCTATTTAAGTTTAAGTGACCATTTATAAAATCATATCTGTAGTCATCCTGATCAAAGTGAATTTCAAGATGATGTCATTGCTATGAAAATAGAGGGAAAGTGATATAATGGGGGCCTCTGATAGAAGATGTCTAGGGAAAGGTACGCCCAATGCTTGCATTTTGTTGGACCAACTATAACCTTGTCTCAACACCTCACATCATTACTTAAATATTCCAAAGAGTTTAGGTCAATTAACACCCTAAAGTACAACTAGATTCATAACTGGAGGATAAATATTTTGAACCCCAATCCTTTTGTTCCCACATACATACTTATTTCACTTATACTTAGATATCCATTCAGGGGCTAAGACATCTACACAACACAGTGAAAGTAACCTGCTACCCCTTTAACTGCTGTTGCTCTATCCTACAGAATTCTGAAATGTAGACTGGGACTTTTTTATCCGTGGGGGTTCCATTCCATCTCCCCCCACATGGATGACACAGTGTCATGGTGTTCAGTGCTGATGCATGTATGTGCAGGCACTCTTTCAGGGCCATGCATGTGCATGACCACTGAAATCAATGGGGCTTGCCATCCGCAGATGCTCAAATCCATAGATGGCAAGCCCGTGGTTGGAGTGGACACACTGTATGTTTTGGTAAGGTTCTTAGCATTCTGTATGAGATAGCTCCAAAGCTGAAATCCATGGGACAATGTTACAACTATACATCTAGGTAAATTCTCTTTCAAAATTCAGAGTCAAATCTGACTTCTGAAATGATGGTAAGATGTTTCTCATTGAGTATTAGTTGGCATGCAAACCATCCCAGTTTGTGTAAGGACAAAGAACAGAAAAGCCATGCTAAATCTGGCCAGACTAATGGCCAATATCTTACACTAGAGTTGCATAATGTAAACCCCTGCATGCAGAATTCCGTATTAATTGTGCTACACAACCCTAGTGTTGAATGAAAGTGTTTCTGACTGAACCAAGACACCAGATGTGCACCTAAATACACAACTGGGTGTACATCTATACACAATGCATGTGCACATCCATGTGCAACAGAGTCCTTACATGATTTAATTTCCTCAGCCTTGAACTTAATCTGAACATTTGTCATTGTCATTCCAAAGGAGAGCATAAACATGTGTAATATGCCATCAGACTTTGGGTCCTCTCAAATACAGCTTTGGTTCAAAATGTATCCAACAAGATAGTAATGGGAAGCCAGGAGATGAGTGCATGAGGCACGACTGCATCTCATCTTGGACATAATAAATACCCACCACTGAATATATGCTCACTCTGCTCACTTTGAAAAACACCTACATTTCAGATGGAATCCTCACACATTATAATAATACAGCCTCCATTCATTTCCCATGAAAGACCCCTTAAAATAAATGGAGCTGTCATTGTCTTTATGAGCTGCTTCCTCAAAAGGTATCCATGCCTGAACAACTTTCCTGCACATGAGTATCTCTTTTGACATCCAAAATGATGAAAGCAATGAAAGTGGATGCTTCTTTGAAGGAAGCCAATGGAACATAATAAATGTCTTACAATATGTTTTCTTTCATGAAACAGTTTATATCCCTGTTTCACATTGGATTAGTTTATTTAGTGAACTTTGGAACAAATTATGAGCTATGCCTATACATTTCCAGTAGAGATAGAAAGAAATTTGGTTGGATTTGAGAGTGTCGAGAGAGGGGTGTGTGTTTTTTGTTCCTCTTGAGAGACTTCTTGGGGGAAAATACACTTTGCCTCAAGCATCCATACATTTATTGGGCTTAAGGGTATTTATGAGAAATGAAGTGCAGACAAAATCATGTGCATATTTTAAAATGCAAATTAGTAAAAGGCATGTAATTGAGACTCTTAAAGACATGGGAGGGCTACTGCATCTGACAGACCTCATGAGAGAACTATACTAAGGAAAAGAAGCTACTATAAAAACAGAATATGGAGAAACAGAATGGTCCTCAATTGGTATGGGGGGCATTTTATTACCCTACTTGTTCAACTTGTATACAGAAAATATCATATGAAGAGTAGGTTTGGACACAGAAGAAGGAGGAATGAAGATAAGAGAAAGAAATATCAACAGTTTAAGATATGCAGTCTAAGGGGGGATGCAGACCAGGGCATCGGGGATGCCCTGGTCCAGAGTGCCGCGGGACCTCGGCAGCCGGATCACGGTGCTCCTGCAGCGTCCCTGGAAGGAGCGCAAAATCAGCGTTCCTTCCACAAGACAGGGAAAGTGCGCCCTAAACGCGTAGGGCGCACTTTCCCTGCCTTTTCCACCACAGCGTGTGCGGTTGCTGCGGTGGGAGGTTGCCCCGGAAGCGCCGGCTGTGCAGAGGGCCAGCAGCTCCCAGGGCGACCTCAGGAAGAGGAAGGAGTGCCGCTCGTGCAGTGGCTCCTCCTCTTCCGGGTCTCGCAGACAACTCTTTTAGTCATCTGCCGAGGCCCTAAGATAAGATATGCAGTCTAAGGTAAAGGATGTGGTGACATTGTTAAGATGCCAGTTCTGGAGTCAGATGGAAAGGAGAGATAGGAGAGAGTTGGGTGTCATCAACAAATTGGTGACACCTCACCCCAAAACACTGGATGACCTCTCCCAATGGTTTCATGTAGATATTAAATAACATGGGGGACAAAATGGAACCCTGTGGGACTCCACAGGCCAGCAGCCAAGGAGTTGAACAGGAATCCCACAACACCTCCTTCTGAGTCCGCTCCTCCAAGAAAGACCAGAACCACTGCATAATAGTGCCCCTAAGTCTCATCCCAGAGAGACGGCTTAGAAAGATACCATGGCTGATGGTATCAAAAGCCACCGAGAGAACCAGGAGAACTCATTTGTCCTGTTCATCCACCAATGCAACCAAATCTATCTCTGTCCCATAGCCAGGTCTGAAGCCAGATTGAAATGGATCTAGATAATCCATTTCATCCAGAAACCCCTGGAGCTGGGAGGCCACCACTTGCTCCAGAACCTTGCACAAGAATGGAATATTAGAGACTGACCAATAGTCATCCAGGATGGCAGGATCCAAGGAGATATTTTTCAGTAATGTCCTCACTACAGCCTCCTTTAGGCAGGATAGAAATCTGCCTTGCTGCAGTGAAGCATTCACCATTCCCTTTACCCACTCAGCCAGGCCCCCTCTAGCTGTTTTCAGAAGCCAGGAAGGACAAGGAGCCAGTATGCACATGGTGGACCTCACGTTTCCAAGGATCCTGTCCACATCACAGACAGCACCATCACAGACTTTCAGACAACACCATCACAAACTTCGAAGAACCTCTAAGGAAGGTCAAGGAAAAAAGTGCAAAGGCAGACTTGTTGCTGAATATAAAGAAAGCAAACATAGGGCCTTTGCAGACTGCCAGAAATAGTGCACATTAAATTGAGGCACTGCCCTGGCTCAGTGCTAGGGAATCATGGGAACTGTATTTTATTGTGGCACCAGAGCTCTCTGACAGAGAAGGCTCAATGTCTCAGAAAAAATTACAATTCCCATGACTCCCTAGCACTGAGCCAGGGCAGTGCCTCAATTTAATGTGCACTATTTCTGGCAGTCTGCAAAGGCCCATAATGACCATGGAAGATCTAAATCAGGGGTAGGCAACCTGTCCCCTTTAAGGGCCGAGGGACTTCAGATCCCAGAAGCCTCAGCCATGTTGGCCAATAGTCCCATGTTGGCCAATAGCTCCTGGGATTCTGGGAGCTGAAGTCCCTCGGCCCTTAAAGGGGACAGGTTGCCTACCCCTGATCTAAATAAATTCAACCTCTAGACAATGAGGAAATTGAAATAGTAAAAGTGTTCTCATACCCTGGATCAAACATTGATCAGAAAAGAGACTGCATCCAAGAGATAAGAAGACTAGGAATGGGGAGGGCAGCTATGAAAGAACTAGAAAAGATCCTAAGCAGTAAGGATATACAATTAAGCACTTAAATGAGGATCATCCAAGCCAGGGGTAGGCAACCTTTCCCCTTTAAGGGCCGAGGGACTTCAGCTCCCAGAAGCCTCAGCCAAGTTGGCCAATAGTCCCATGTTGGCCAATAGCTCCTTGGATTCTGGGAGCTGAAGTCCCTCAGCCCTTAAAGGAGAAAGGTTGCCTACCCCTGATCCAAGCCATTGCATTCCCCATCACTATGTACACATGTGAGAGCTGGACAGTGAGTGAAGTGGCTAAGAAAAAACATATTATTTGAGATGTGGTGTTGGAGAAGAGTGCTGAGGATATTGTGAAAAGTGAAAAAGACAAACAAATGGGACCTTGAACCGATCAAGCCTGAACTCCTGATCAAGCCTGGAAGCCAAGATAACTATATTGAGACTGTCATACTATAACCACATAATGAGAAAGGATGATTCATTAGAAAAGACAAACATGCTAGGAAAGGTGGAGGGCAGTAGAAAGAGAGGAAGACTACATGGTAGATGGACAGACTCAATCAGGGAAGTCATGGGTATGAAATTACAGGACCTGAGCACAGGGGGATCTTTGAAATATCTCATCCACAGGGTCACCAGGAGTAAACTACACTCTGTAGTGTAGATGTCTTAGCCCTGAACAACAACATATATTTGCAGGAGCATACTCTAATCAATGGAGAAAAGTTATGTAAATTAAGTGTGTTGTGCAAATAAATCCAGAATTAGGAAAAATACTTACAAATTGTGTGAATTTCAGAGTGGAAAAATAACACAAACACTAAGTTCCTTCAGTACATTGGTACTGCATAGCATGTGGGGTTATGCATTTATTGTGCTATGAAACTACTGTGTAGGATGAAAGTATTGCAGGATGGAACCAAACACCAGATGTATCACTGAAGACACAATAAAATATGCTGCATATAGAACTCTGCTTCCACAACCTTCAACTAAAATTAGACATGCCAGCCTATTTCTTTAGAGGAATCCATGTTTGTATATGACACCATTAGCAGTCCAGCTAAAGTATAGCAACCTGGTAGAAAACTAGGACACGGACACACACACACAATGACATTCAGAGAAACACAACAAAATCAAAACAGAAAGTTGTTCAGATCCCTGATTGAAGTGGACAGAGCTTTCTTTACCTTTGCCAAGCATCCATCACTGGGTAATGCAGCATAAGAAATTTCTGTTGGATAAGACCAAAGGTTTAAGCAAATCCAACCTCCAAAGGCCAGTTTCTGCATAAATATAAAGACACTATTCCTCCCCTACTTTTTGTCCTCCGGTAACTGGGCTTCAGCATCAAATAGCCTCTCATTTTGAATGTTCAATAGCTGTAGTAACCAAACTAAGCCACAGTTGCACTGAATTTATGATAATCCAGAATCTGATAGTTGCAAACTCTCAAGGTCTGCTTCTATTGTATCAGGATGGACAAATGCATTGAGTTTGGGGGCCAGTTTTCTGCACTTGAGACCCACGGGAGCTGCATAGATAACCAAAAATAACAAGAATAATAAAAATACCAAAACAGAAATTTAGAAGTGGGCAGAAATCCACTATCACTGACATTCTGTATATGATCCTGGAGCTATACACTTTGTGTGTCATTCTGACCATCCATCTGACATGCTAAATCTATGTTGATCTTTCGAATCAGCTCCTTAATCCTAAACTTGGAACCATTCTAACATGTGAAAGAGAGCTGCACCAAATGTATGAGCCTAAATCTCACCAACCAGAAAAGACCTTTTGATTCTAGGGATTTCCCTACATGTTGATTCATCATTCAAAAACAGAATCTTAGAGCTGGAAAGGCACAAAGATCCCGTGCAAGTTGCCATATAATTCAATGTGTCAACTTCATTAGGGCATAACCAGCAGGACACAAGTCATAATTTGTTTTAAAATTCTATTAATCCTTATGCATGATGAATTAAAAACAAACTAATAGAAAATCAAATGATTGTATGAGTTTTAGGTTATTTACTGTCTCTAATGACAATTCCTGTGCATTGAAAGAATCAGAATAAGGGTTAGGGTTTAATATACATTTTTTTTGTGTTTCTTGACCCCAATAGTTGCTCCACTGTTCACCTGAATTGGGCCAGCATACTGACAATCACAGCATGCCACTTGTGCATTTTTGTATAATGCCATGGATCATCTGAAATTTGGGGAAATCATGTATAATGTTCAAGTGTCAACTCCATAGAATCCATATAGTAGGTCTTGCTCTGTGTGGATTTTGCAACAAAACAGTTGAACAGTTATAAAACATGACTCAGGTAGACTGAAATTTCCCATCCTGGGGCCTTTACAGACTGCCAGAAATAATGCAGCTTGAGACCACTTTAACAGCCGTGGCTCAGTGCTAGGGAATCATGGGAAGTGTAGTTTATTGTGGCACCAGCGCTCTCTGACAGAGAAGGCTCAATGTCTCAGGAAAAAACTACAATTCCCATGATTCCCTAGCACTGAGCCAGGCCATTAAAGTGGTCTCAAGCTGCATTATTTCTGGCAGTCTGTAAAGGCCCTTGCTTCCCAGAGCTAAAATGTTTGCAAAGTTTGCCACTTAGTGGGTTGCACTTTGATACATTCAGTTGAGAACCATCTGTTTCTCCCATAATAAACAGAAGACCTTCTGGGTGGCTGCTCCCATACTCCTGAATTCCTTTCCTGGTTGCTTCCATGGTGTCAGGATAAGGGTCAGGATAACACTTCCTTATTCTGACAGCGATTTGAGAACGAACAGCATTTTGTGAACTAATTGTTTAAGGGGAAAGGGATTTTAAAGATTGTGCTGTATTGCACATTTTTCTTGCTTTTCAATGGATTTTAATGTTTTAATTCTTTTAATTCCATTGAGAGCTTGTTAACATTTCAATTTTATGCATGCTTTATTGATAGGTGCTTGCATCTGCATCTCCTATAATTTTGCTGGCTACTTTGAGTCTTAGGATGGAAGAAGAGTTGGGATATATATAAATAAATTAATAATAGGTAGTTGCAGAGGCTGTGAACCACCACTAGGAAGGTCCTGTCTATTGTTTCCATTGACAGTATTGACTTATAGCTTTGTTCTAAGGTAGATATTGATGCATAAATAATTATGCATAGGTGAAGCACTATGGGAGTGTTAAACATGCTAATTCAATGCAGAAGGCATATAAGCAGTTCAAGGTTGTGGAAGTGGTGTTTGACATGTGATGCCAATGTGAATCATTGTGCTTGTGGATGGATACATCAATGGATTGCACAAGAATACACACACATACATTGTGCTTGGGTATACTTTGGTGCACATTGTACCTGTAGATTCATATGTACACTTGTATATACATTTGGGTGTCCAACCTCACCATTCACTAATGTGTATCAATCAGCAACTGTCATTTGCTGTGCAATCATTGTGCTCCATTTGCTTGATGTACAATCTTGGCCTGAATTACAACCCAAAGTAGAGAAAACTCAGGCAAGGAGAAATCTGTCCCTGTATGTTTCTTTTGTATCACCAAATGGTATAAATTTGAGAAGAAGTCACTATTAAGCCCAATTTTTGAAGTAGATGGAAATTACTATGGGGAACATTGGGATGACACAAATGTGTTAAGTGGTTTTTGTTAGTCTCTTAAATTCTCTGCTTATGCCAGATCACTTATCCCATAATTTGATCCTTAAAGCTCCTTACTGTGTTTTTGTTGGCAAGACTAAGTTTTCTAAAGTGTAATTACCATATTCAAAGAGTCTGTCATTACAACACAATCCTCCCATTAAAAGATTGGTTGACTAACTGTATAGTCTGCCAGTTTTCCTGGCTCCAGAATGATATTATTAAGGGCAATGATATG
This sequence comes from Phrynosoma blainvillii, assembly GCA_026167975.1. Taxonomy (NCBI): domain Eukaryota; kingdom Metazoa; phylum Chordata; class Lepidosauria; order Squamata; family Phrynosomatidae; genus Phrynosoma; species Phrynosoma blainvillii. Next base: position 11,380,513 of record JANUYF010000004.1, read on the forward strand.
CCTTTAGTTGACAGGATGTTAACCTTCTTTGAGCAGCAATTTAATAGGGCTTATCCAATAATCACTGTTTTAAATGCTGGCCAAACTTTCTCAGCTGAGCCCATCAGTCATGCTGCTTAATCACAGGGGAGGTGAGTAGGTAAGATGCTCTGCAGGTCTTCTTTGCACACTGTTTTGCAAAAATCAGGATTGATTCCTGCAGAATTAATCATGCAAACAGATCTTCAGCATGGTATTATCTCCAGGGAATGCAAGTGACATGGCAAGCTATGTTCTTACTGCTCTGTAGCTTTTCTCCTTCTGGTACAAACAGAAGTGAGGAGGATGTGCAGTAGAAAACAAAATATTTGACATACTTCAAGAAAGTCCCATTCACCATCAACAACACAATTCTTAGGAAAGGTCTTCTCACAGCCCCACCACTTTAACAGGCATGGCTGATGAGAATGCAAGGTAAGTTGAGAGTGTGTGACCTGCCTAAGGTCACCCAGTGGTTTTTCATGGCTTAGCAGAGAACTGAACCTGATTTCCAGAGTTATAATCCAATGCTCAAATCACAACATCACACTGGCTAAGGGGGGATGCAGACCAGGGCGTTTGGAGCGCCCTGGTCCGGAGCGCCGCGGGGCTATGGCAGCCTCACCGCGGCGCCTCCCCGGCGACCCTGAAAGGAGCGCCAAAAAGGCACTCCTTTCATAAGTCGCAAAAAGAGCGCCCTAAAAGCGGCGGGCACCCTTTTTGCGACTTATCCTCCACAGCGCGTCCGGACGCTGTGGAGGGAGGTCGCCCTGAATGCGTCCGGCGTGCGGTGGCCCGGAAGCGCTCAGGGCGACCTCAGGAAGAGGAAGGGCCGCCGCGCGTGCGGTGGCTCCTCCTCTTCCGGGCCTCCAAGACGACTGTTTTAGTCGTCTGCTTAGGCCCTTAGTCTAGCAGTGAGTAATTTAGAATAAAGGGAAGTAATTCTTCATACTGTAGATCAGGGGTAGGCAACCTTTCCCCTTTAAGGGCCAAGGGACTTCAGCTCCCAGAAGCCTCAGCCATGTTGGCCAATAGTCCCATGTTGGCCAATAGCTCCTGGGATTCTGGGAGCTGAAGTCCCTCGGCCCTTAAAGGGAAAAGGTTGCCTACCCCTGCTGTAGATAGTTAGATTATAGTGTATGCTACCAGAAAAGCTGGTGGAAGCTGCCAATTTGGGTAGTTTTAAGGAACTGAGAGCCGACATGGTGTATTGGACTCTGGAAACCAGGGTTTTATTCCCTGCTCAGCCATGAAACCCATTAAGGGACATTGGACAAGTCATATGCTCTCATCCTTAGCAGAAGACAATGTCAAATCTCTTCTGAAAAAAAATCTTGCCAAGAAAACCCTAGGGTTGCCATAAGTCAGAAATGACTTGAAGGCACACAACAACAAAAAGAAAAAGTTGGACAAATTCATGAAGGATATCTTTATTGATGGCTATTTGAATAGGAGGGGGGGTAAAACACCCAGTGTCAGTCAGAGACATTTTGCTTTTAAATGTTGCTGAGAGACATGATTGGGAAGAAGCTATTGCTCTCATGCTTTGCTTGTGAGCTTGTCCTAAGCATCTAGTTGGCCACTGTAAAAACTAACAAATAAAATCTTGGGGTGGGGGGGGGGGAAGCAGTACATTTGACTGGATAGGCTATTGGCCTGATTTTGGGGGGGGGGGTTCTTGTACCAGCAGAATCCAAATGTGGCTGCAGAGACTGTTTTCTGCTCTTTTATTTATTTTTATTTTTTTAAAAATGCTACCAATGCAATGTCCAATGCAATTAGTTCCACCAGAAGAAAGTGATAATTTAGCTGTTAGTGCTTATACACCATGTAACAGGAGAGAAATATATATTTCCTGATATATTTCACTACAACCCATAATATTTGTTTATAAATTAGACTCAAGAATTGCAGTAGATTATTTTGTAAGCTTGTGCTCATGAACCATGAAGACATATGGGATATTACACAGCATTAATGTTTCTCTCTATTGGTCTCTCTCTCCCTCAGCTTTCCTTGAACTTGTACATATATTATCCCAAACTGGGACTTTCACATTTTTCTTGCACAGTTGCTTTAGATACATCAGAAGGATGTTTTAGTAAAGAAAAAAAAATGAATGTACAGATGAGACATACATCTGAATACTAGATACTGAGGGATGAAAAGAAGAAGAAAAAACAGGGAAAACCCAGAAATCCAGGTCCTAGGCTGCATCTGCACTGCAGAAATAAACCAGTTGGACACCACTTTAACTGTCATGGCTCAATGCTATAGAATTTTGGGAATTGTAGTTTTCTGAGACATTTAGCCTTCTCTGGCATTCTGTTGGTGTCTTCTGTGTGTGTGTACCTTCATGTAAGCAGTTGACTTATGGCAACCCCATGAATTTCATAGGGCTTTCTTAGAAATGAATACTCAGAGGTGGTTTTCTCAGTTCCTTCCTCTTACACATGCATAAATGCTCCTATGAAAGCAATTGGATATTGTTATCTGAGGTGGAAGGGTCACGGTCAGTCCAAGGTTTCAGAAGTGGAGTTGTACTGTACAAGCAGTGCCCTTGTGCTTGGATGCACATTATGCAAGGATGCATATTCTACATTGCACATGGGTGTGCATCATTATATATTTTTCATTGATGAGCTGCCAGCATGGATGTGAGCTAGGGATGGAAAAATATTTGAGAAATAACTAAAAAATGTTGAAAAACATGTTTTGTTCAGTATCAAACTACTCTGGTGAGACAAATTCTAAACTGATGATAATCTTTGGGGGGACTTGTTCTGCACAAAATTTGCAAGTGATTGTTTCAGGAAAAAACAGCATTTTCTGCATAGGAAACAGGTGTAATTCTGTTCAATAATATTTTCTGTGCAGAAATTGCTCTTTCCTATGGAATTCTGGGTTTTTGTTTTGTTTGTTAATAGTTTGTTATGACGCCAGAGCTCTCTGGCAGAGAAGGCGAAATATTTCACAAACTACGAATCCCAGCGTTCCAAGCATTGAGTCATGACAGTTAAAATAGTGTCAAATGGCAGTAATTCTGCAGTCTAGATGCAGCCAAAGTAAGTAAAGAGTTTTATGTCTATCCCAGAGCCTCTCTGGTTGCTATGCAAATGCCATGAGACCCTATCAGGTTCCGGTTCTGATATAGTTCTCTGACCTGGGTTGATCTTATAGTGATATAAAGAATATCTATTTTGTTCTTGTGCTCATTTCAGCATGTCTTCCTGTCCTGATATCCCATCAAAAACAAAACAAAACAAAACAAAAAAGCAGAACAAAACCATCAACTGAGATTTTTGTCCACTTTGTTCAAGAGTGAATTGACTACCTTTTTTTCTTTTTGTTTTTCTCTACATTCCTGCAGAGTAGTTGTGTGTTGTTGTTGTTGTTGAGCTGTTGTTTTGTTTTTTGCAAAGTATTTTTTTTCTGAAGAAATGTTGTGTTTTGCACAAAATACAGTGCTGTCTACAGAGCCCGTTTTTTATTGTAAAAAAATGTGAAATTTAAAAAACAATCAAAAGCGAAAAAATCATTCTAAAAGTACATAAATTCTTGCACTCATTGAGCATAGAGAAAACTTTTCATTATGGCTGTCTCCATACAAGAACATTTGACATCAAATTGCCAATGCTAGTCAATACGAAAAGTCTATTCCAAAAAAAGAAGCCTAAATCACACTGGACTAGTAGATGGGGTAGCTACCTATCCTTTTGTTGACAATTATAAGCATCCCATAATTAGCTCCAATCCCATTTTTCTCTCTCTTTCTTCTTCCTTGGCTGTCATTTAATTAAAAATTCAGCACCTTGAGAAATGATCTGACTTTGTTCAGGCCCTGTTCTTTCATCAATGCCCTTTCCTGGTCTATCAAACTCATTTCTTCACTCTCTTTCTCCTACATCATAAAAAATAAAAAAAAATAAACAAAAGGAATTATGGTTTCCAAGGAATATTCCCCCAGTCAGCTGGATGAGTTTTGCTGAACTAGTGAGAGCCAATCCCTTGCCATGAAAGAATAAAATGATTTGTGTAAAAGAATGTCATGGAGTAGTCAACTTCACATACTTCTACTGTTATTGCTAGGCTGAGGCATTATTAAAAATAAGCGACAGGATATTTTGTGATGCAAATAAGCACTGCAGGTTCCTTACCTTTCTTACCCCTGTTTCTCCATCTCTTCTTTTGTTTGTTTGTTTATATTGGAGCTAAATTAAAGAATTTTTGGCAGGACTGGCGTGTTTCTTCCAGCAGTCATATGCTCCTGATTAATCACACATAATTGACAGACAGCATGTGGGGGAGAGTAATTTCATACCAATCACTACCTATTATTTAAGATCGCTTTGACACATTGCCTTGTCTATCTCATCAGAGACCCTGGGGGGAGACAGAATAATCATGCTATGAGCTTCAGGAAAGCTGTTAACAGAAACTGAATGGAATAACCTCAATAAGCATATTTTTGGAAAGCTGTAAACTTTCCATAATGTGAGGTAAATGTCTAGAGCCTATCAGCAAGTATTGATATCAATGATATTTGGTAACTGATTCACCCTTAGCTTTGAATTCCATATAATGGCAAGACAATTTTAGTTAGTTAGTTAGTTAGTTTATATCCCACTTTTCTCTCATTATGGTAGAAGGCAATATTTTTGAAACACAAATCTGGCAATGTGTTGTTACGTTCTTCTGGAAAGGGTGGTTTCTGTCACTGTTGTAAACTAATGTATGGAAAATTACTGTCTGAGATTAGACATTGGCTGCCATCCTACATCATATGGAATAGTTTAGATCTTTGCAGGCAGAGATATGCATTAATTGTGCTACATAAGCTTTGTTTTGATCTGCAGTGTTGCAGAATTGAACTAAAGACATCACATATGCAATGAAAGACACAACTGAATCTGCATGTGCATCCATCTGCAATGTGCAACCATGCACAATGGTGCCATATCTACTGCTCTGCTTCTGCAACCTCAGAATGAATGTTGCCGTTCTATATAACCTGAAACATTTTCTTCCGACTCAATGTTTCAGTCCATACAGAGCTTTCCTTAGCCTATAGACCTTCCTACCTTTGATGTCATCATAGCCTGGGTTCTGCTCCATGAACACTGTCTCATCAAATTGGGCATTCAGGTAGGCAGTTTTGAAGTCAAAGTGCCTCACCACCTGTCCCTTCCTGACTGTCAATGCCGACACCAACCTAAAGCTCTCTGGCTTCGCTGTTGGGGAAAAGGTCTTATCGTAACTCTCAAACCTTTGTTGAGAAAACCCCCTGGCAACCAGCCTAGCCTTATATTTGTGGGTGCCATTGGGCATTTTACTTCTCTTGAACACCCACTTGCAGCCAACAACTTTGTGGTTTCCAGGCCTTTCAATAACTTCAAACACCTCCTGTTGACCAAAGACAGGAACTCCCTATCCATGGCTTCAAACCATCTGTCCTGTTCCTCTTTAGGGTAGGTTACTAGTTCTTGATAGCTTTCAGGATCATCAGCCACGACAGTGCACACTCTGACTCCCTGCACTACAAATCTGTCTGGTGGTCTTCTCACCCTTTGTGTTCTCCTGGGGATGATGACCTTTGTTCTCTCACTTTCATCTGTACTATCACTACTTGTTTGCACTTCTGCATCTACAGCTGGCACTTGCTCGAATGTTCTGGTAGTGATAGGTGAGGTGTGTAAGTCAGTGGGACCCTGTGAGGTGCTTGGCTTGCATTCTGGTGCAGCCACTGGTTTTTGCACCCCTCCATTCCCATCACTTGTGCCCTGTTGTCTCAGCCTCAGAAACACCTCCTGGTTTCTGTGGAATCTCTCCTACCCAGAGTGTTTTTCAAAATTGGCACTTCTGGACAAGAGAATCTTGCTATGTCCCAGGTAGAAGTGTAGCTGTTGCCCTCATACCCTACAAACCTCAGTCTCTTCTCTTGGTATGCAAACAGTGAGATCTAGCATACACACATGCAGAGTAGATGCATGTAGGCAGGAATGTCCAGAAGCTGGTCTTCTGTGAAGAGTCTGCTCCAGGTGGCACAGGAAAAAACTTACATATGCAGGTGCTGCTTTCAGCTAGGAGAAAGGAATAGCTTCCAGTGAGGCTTCTCTCAGAGAGGGCTTTAATCGTTGTTGCAAATATTTACAAAGATACACAGAGTACCAGATGTCTGTCTTGAATACTCACAGCTATACAGAGTAACAAAGTGCTTCACCAAACACCAACCACAACTAACCAACAACAGAGATTCTGACTCTCTCCCATATATATGTGGTCCTCTTGAGAACATGTGACAGCCATGCACTAATGAAACCTTACTGGTTTCATTCCCAGTGCCTGTCACATCAGGACTGTTGCATCAGGCCTCCCATGATGCATACCTGGCTTGTCTCATCCACTGTGCATATTGCATCAGGTCTCCCATGATGCACAGCTCACCAAATGTTGACTCATGAACCTGCCACTTGAAATGTAGTAACATTGTTACTATTGCTTTAGTTCCTTTCAGTGGCCACATCCATGTCATTTTCCAGACCAGGGTGCCACATGGTCTTGATATCCTCCACTTCGAATCACCTTTCTTTCTGAAGTTTGTGGGTATTAGGACATTAGCATACTGCCCAAAAACCCTTGAGTAGCTCAGGTTGGGTGGCCTCCCATAGAGCATGAAGTATGGGGTTTGCTATATTGTGGAGTTCCACATGCAGTTCACTAAGTTGCAAGCAATCAATATTGCTTCACCCCAAAGATTCTCTGGAGCTTCCACATCCAGCATCATGACATCTTTCATTTGCTTGAGCACTCCAATCCTCCTCTCTGCCAAACCATCCTCTCATGGAGTGGCTGGATTGGTGGTGGTGTGGCCTATCCCCTTTTGTTTTAACCAATTTTCTGAGGTCTTGGAATAAAAACCCGCCAACCCTGTCAGTCATCAGGGCACCAATCTTGTGCTCAAATTCCCTTTCCACCATGTGCACCCACCGCTTAAACCTGTTAGCAGCTTCATACTTCTCCTTCATCATCACTGTATATCTGTAACAGGTGTGATGGTCTATGATAACCATCAGATATTTGCTACCCCCAATGCTTTCATTGAAAGGACCCACCAAATCAGTATGCTGGAATGGCTGCTGAATGTGTTTTTTGTTTTTGTTTTTGCCACCAGATTAGCCTTCAGCTTAATCCTGCTGCAAACAGAGCAATCCACAGGCATTCATTTCAAGACAGACTCCACCCAATTTTCCCAAACTAATGAAACTGGCATGTCCCAGAACTCTGTGGAAATAGTGTGCACAGTCTGAATGCAGAGGCTCATTACTCACTGTAGCACACTCTGCTCTATCCACCAAATAATATTGCCTGTGTCCCTTTTGTGCTTTTGCACAAACTTGCCCTCCAAAAGAGATAATACATCCATCCCACTTGAAATTCAGTTCATAACCATCAGAAGCCAGGGATGACACATTGACTAGGCAGTTTTGCAACTGGGGGGCACACAAGAAATTGTCAAAGTCTTTTGTAAAGTTTGGAAAATACACTGTCCCCATGTCTTGTATCTGGCTTGTCTATACCTGAGGGCGTCCTTTTCTTCAGGAGTAAGTTAGAGTTCACAAGATGATGGGTAGCACCTGAATCAAGGACCCAACCTCCTCCCTGAGTGGTTGTCTGGTGGGGATAACAACTAATGTCCTCTGCCAAAGAAGCAACACCCCTCCTGTTCCCAGGTTTTCTGTGTTGCTTGTCCTCTCTCACAGCTGAAGGCTTCCAGCAGTTCTTTCGAAAACTGCCATCCTCTCCACAGTTGAAGCAGCACTTAACTCTACAGAATGTAGCTTGCTCAGTGTGCAGAGCCGGGGGAGGTTCCTTTGAAGTGTGTGTTGGGTTTGGCTCACATTTCTCCCATCTCTGGTCTTCATCCAAGACGTGTGCTGACACCAAGTCCACTGAGAGCTGTCCCTCTTGCACCCCTTGAAGGCTGTACATGATGTGCTCATAGTCACTGGTCAGACTGCCCAGTAGGATGTACGCCTTCTGTTCTCTGGGGATTTCGACCCTCCCCCCTGCACTGGACTTGAGCAAACAAATCTCTCATCACCGCTAACTGCTGGGATGGAGACTGTCCTTCATGCATTTTGCAGGCATACAGCCTTTTGCATCACAGCATCTTTGACAAGGCAGTGTCTAACTTGTACATCTCTGAGGGCTTGCCAAACCACACAGGCAGACCTCTTATCATGCACATGGTTCAGCTGACTGGGCTCAAGAGTCAGGAACAGCATTGCTCTTGCTTTCTTGTCCTCCTCAGCCATGTCTTTTGAAGGCTTTTTCTCCATGACATCCTACAGTCCTTCCCTTACTACAAGTGATTCTGCATAGATGCTCCAGGCAGGGTAATTATAGTCATTTAACTTAGGAAACTTAACAGGTTCCATAGCCGCCTTATCTCAAGGACACACTGAGCCTTTGGCAGTCTTCCTAGCTCAGCTGTCCGCTGATAAAGCACAGGCCAGCAGCACAGTGCTTTAACTATTTGCCTTCTGGACTCACAGACAGCCTGGATAAAATTTCTGGCACACTGAACACAAAAAACATTCATTCTATCGTTCTGGCAGTCTCCACAGTACAGGCTGGGCCCATAACCCTTGACAGTGTGATTGCATGAGCTGCATTGCACCACGCCAAAGCTGTGTACTTGGATGGCCACCAATGAAGTGATGTGGAGCTCTGTGCAGGCTGGAGAAGTCTCTCTCCCCCTCCAGAAGCAGGCAAATGAAACAACAGTTAGATATCACTCAAGGAGGAACTTTACTCTTTGTTCCTCTGTGTACAAGCTTGTTCTGACTGACAAAACTACTCGCATAACACCACACACCAACAAATCCATACCATACAATGTAGCTCCTTCCTTATATACAGTATCCTTCCCTGGGATATTAGTCCAGTCCACTCCTGGGCTGACACCCAGTTTCAGTCACCTGACTGATGTGACACAGCAGAATTCAAAGTGTCTGACTCAACCCTCTGCCAAATATTGCATCAGCCCCCTTTGACTCAGTGCAGCCCAATTGCTGTCTCATCATGGCTGCTGCATGACACAAGGTAACCCTGTCACCTTTGTCCCACATCTGGACATTTCCCCCTCAACAATATTTGTACAAATTATGGAGATGGTTTTGTGCAAATTATGATTTTCAACTGGCATGTTGCATGGAATTTTTGAAAGATATAACTACTAGAGAGTTTGCATCATTTTTTTCTGGGCTTTCATGGGCTGTTCGCTTTGCTAATTGAGGTAGAAAGATATTACTGTCACACACAAGTTTATTCTGCAAAAATGCAGAGATTTGAAGAAGGGAGAACTATGTATCTCTTTGTTCTCTTGAAAGAGGTGAAAAACCTTTCCTCAGCTGATGATTTTTTAAACAAGTAATCCTAACATTTTGAGACATCTTTTCTCTTCAAGTACAAAAAAAGTGTTTTATTTATTGATTGATTTATTTATTTTTTTGGTCATCCACATTAATTACGCAGTGCAGAATTAACTATCTAAATATGGCTTCTTTCCATGGCAGTTGAGTAGTATGTAGATTCAGGGACCATATTACGCAGGTAGAGGGTTTTACTGGGGTATTATTGGGTATTATTACTGGGGTGTTGTTGTTGTTGTTGTTGTTATATTTTATTTTTATCCCACCTTTCTCCCAAAGTGGGACCCAAGGCAGCTAACAACATATATAAAACACATTAAAACAATTAAAATAGTACAATTAAAACTGTAAAAAATATAAAAATTACAAATATAAAATTTAAAACAGAGTTTAAAATAATAATAATAATCTAAAACTAACCCCCATCCCCCAATGAAACCAAGCCTGCAGGATTTTAAAAGGCTTGTTTAAATAAAAATGTCTTCGCCTGCCAGCAAAAGGCCAGCATTGAAGGGGCCAGCCTAGCCTCCCATGGAAGGGAGTTCCACAGGGTGGGAGCAGCCACTGAGAAGGCTCTCTCTCATGTCCTCACCAAAAGAGTGTGGGATGTGGTGGGACTGAGAGAAAGCCTTCTCCTGAGGATTTTAGGACTCTAGGTTGTTCATATGGGGGAGATACAGTCTCTCAAATAATTTGGACATAAGCCGTCTGGGCCTATTGTTGGGATATTTTTATTAGCAGCAAATACTGAGTGTGTTTCTGTGCATCTGTTTCTGTATATTATTCCCCAGGGAGGAGCAGGAGTTTCCCTCCTATATTGGGAACAAAAATGTCTTTACAATTTCAGTGTGATTTCTTGCTTGCTTGGGAAAGACAAATCAATTCATTAATTGCATTCTCACATTTTCTCATCCCAAACACCAATGGTATGGCATTGGGGGGATGGAGATGGAGAGCAGTTCCCATACCACAGGGGTGATATATGGGTTCACTTTGATTTATGAATGATTTTTATTTTTGTTCCCCAGCAACAGAATCCAGGAATGCAAAAAGACTTTGCCAGAAATGTGAAGTGAAACTCTGAGTCTACAGAGCAATGGTTTAGGGCTGGCAACAAACATCAGCAGATGGTTGACCAGGCATGAATAACTTGGGATCCATCAAGGCAAATATTGCCTAACATCCATGTACTGAGATCTGCCAAGTGCTTGAAACATTTCTCTCTCTCTTTCACACATACATATTCTTCCCTCCCACCCACCCCCCAAAAAATGGGCAGGGGGAAGTTGATTAAGCTATTGGCATGTCATCAAATGGGCTGTGACTCACAGGCTGAGTAAATTATAGAAATCCTGTTCAAATAAATACTATGATAGAGAAAAATAGGATAGGAATATGCCATACAGCCTGTTTTTATGCAGCTTTATGAAGTTGCAATTCCTATAGAATTACTTAGGAAGGATTGTATAGTTGACCTTCTGTATCCATGGATTCTTTATCCACATATTCAGCCATCCATGGCTTGAGTTTTTTTTTTTTTTTTTTTTAAAAAAGCAAAGCTTGGTTTTGCCATTTTATACAAGGGACACCATTCTATAGAACAGTTGCTCCTCCATATCCATGGACTCTGCATTGACAGATTGAACTAATAACATATTGAAAATATTCTAAATATATATATATATATTCCCTAAAAAGCAAAGCTTTAATAATAATAATAATAATTAATAATAATAATAATAATTTTTATTTGTATACCGCCCTATGGCGAACCAATCCGGGCGGTGAACATAATAAAATACAATATACAATGGATACAATCTAAAACAACACCATTCCCCCCTCCCCCCTTAAAAGACTATTAAATCAATCGATTTAAAAACAGAATACAACTAATAAATTATAAAAAATTCATACCAACCAGTGACCCCTGCTAAAGGGAGTTTAACAAGAGTTTTTTGAGAACAACAGTCGTGTTGTTCACCATTTTATATAAGGGGCACCATTTTACTACATACTTGTAAGTATTGGGACGTGAGCATCCACATATTTTGGTATCCATGGGAAGTCCTGGAACCAAACCCCAGCAGATACCACTGTAATAGGATTTTATCCTCGAAATGTCAACTGAAGGAACTGGGTGAATCTAGGACAGGGTTGTTGTTTTTAAAGACACTTTTCCCACTAGGAAAATCTATTGCTCTATGTATGCCAGTGGTGGGGAAGTTGAAGAAAATGTTGAAAGGAATCAGTTAATACTGAGTAGGGAACAACATCCTGTATTTCACCTTGCCACCTTTCTTTCTCTCACCTCCCTCTCTTTTCCTTTCTCCACCCGGTTTCCTGTTGTGTGAACACTGGGGAAAATATGAATTACTCTTGCCCTATGGCCAAATTGATGGCTTCCAAAGAAGATTTAAAAACAGAATGGGGATTGCAGGTTGTATGTCTTCTAGTCTAAGCCAGGAATACTCATGTTTCTCAATACTCACTAGCATGTAGTATGTGAGAAGGCATTTGCTTTAGTTTATACCAGAGTTGGACTGCATCCTCACTACAGAAATAATTGATTCTGACACCACTTTAACTGCCATGGCTCAAGGTTATGCAATTCTGGGAATTGTAATTTTGTAAGACTTTAGACTTGCCTGCCAGAGAGCTCTAGTGCCACAACAAACTAGAATTACCAGAATTCCATAGCACTGAGCCATGGCAGTTAAAGTGATGTCAAAACTATGTCTACAATGCAGATGCAGCCTGAATTAAATGTGCATTTCCTGGAAGCAAATGTGAGACATGAGTGAAATTTGTGACCCCAGATCTATACATTTAGGAGCATTCAATTTGATTTGAGGTTTGTTCTTGACAAACCCATTCTGGCTCCTACTAATCTCTGCAGTGTCATCTAGACACTGGCAAACTCCTTTATAATCTGTTCTAATATTTTTTTCTGGTGTTGAGGTCAGACTTACTGGCTTGTGGTTCACCAGATCTTCTTTTTTGGCCCTCTTGAAGAGACAGACAATGTTTGCCCCCCCCTTTCTTTTTTCTCCTTGCTTAGATAGTCCCAGCTCCTTTTGAGTTTTAGCTTTCCTTTCAGTATCCCAGCAGGAACCTTAGGATACTCAGGATACTCTCAAGTAGAATGTGGAAGCCGGCTGCACAGCAAAGGTTTACTTACAGAGGAAGGCAGGAGAACAAAACTATTTACAGCAATCACAGAGCTCACATACAAAAACAAAACTGGCTGCCTATCAGCTTCCAGGCCCAGTACAAGGTGTTGGTTATGACCTTTAAAGCCCTAAATGGCTTGGGTCCAAGCTATCTCAGGGACCGCCTCCTCCCATACAATCCTCCCCGCGCTCTCCGGTCCTCTGGGAGGAATTTGCTACAGCCTCAAAAATCGAGGCTTGCAGCTACCTCCCAGAGGGCTTTCTCAGTTGTCGCCCCCAGACTCTGGAACAACCTGCTGGATGAGATCCATCAGTTAACATCGTTAGACAGCTTTAAAAAGGCTGTCAAGATGGATCTCTTCTGGCAGGCCTTTCCAGATTAATTATCCTGGCCTCGGGCATTCTCACCTGCAGTGTTCTCTGTGTGACCCCATCTACGGATGGAGGAAGAACATTGCCTTAGGCCAATATGTCATTTTGTAGTGTGTTTTAACTGTTTTAACTTTTAAATGTTTAAATTTGTAATTTTAATTGTTATCTGATTTAATACTGTTTTAAGGGGGGGAGGGATTGTTGTTGGGATATTTCATGTGATTTTATTGTTGTAAGCCGCCCGGATTCGGTCGCCAAGGAGTGGGATATAAATACATTTATTATTTATTTTTATTATTATTATTAAAACCAATTCTCTGCCTCAGAGACTTTCATCAGACTCCCACAAGACCTTCACATACTTGACTCATAATGAGCTTTTCTTCTTATTTGTTCAACTCCTTGCAACCTTGACTAGTTTATTACACACACACACACATAGCCTTGCTGTCTGGGTGCTGTTTAATACACATAATTGTCCCGTGACTCTGCTACTCTGTCTAAGGCCATGATCACACCATGTCCAAGCCTTGACCACATACACACAATATGGCTCTGCAGCAGGCATAACATAACACTCTAGTGTGACAAACCCCTCCATTATGGCTGCCAGAACTGCAGACTGAGTTTTTCAGTTAATTTATAATTAGAAGACTCCTGGGTCACGAGTCTTGCTTTGCATTTTAGAGATCCATCACTCTCTGTTATTGTTTTGTATACCTAATGACCACCAATGGTTGTTACACTACATAGAAGGTTAGAAAATAGAAATTCTACATAGTGTCTAATGGATTCAATTTCATCTTTCATGGCACTTTCCCATTTCCCCTCTCAGGTTGTGGTAGTGAGAGAATGTCTTCATACTTTTCAGGCTCAAATGACACCTTACAAATTCTTACTACATTTGGGACAGAAAATCTTTCTGGAGGTATACCTTTTGTTAATCTTTCAAAATGTCATGGAATCACAGGACTACATACGTCAGCTTGTGGGCTAGCTAACCCCTCCTTTTTCACACTTATTTGAACTGTCCATTATTATTATTATTATTATTATTATTATTATTATTATTATTTTGGCTAGATGGAGCTGCAATATGATTTTCTTATCAGCTGCTCCATTTAGTGAAACTTGTTCAGTTTTACAATTCTTTCTTCTCTCAGACAAAAACACTTCTGTGTTCTCATTAATCCACTCCCAAGAAGATTCCATGAATTTTGCATTTTAGGAAAGAACAATCTGATTAAGCTCTGCTAGGAGCTTAAAACCTATACCCAGTTCAAGTGTATCCAAGAAATCTCAATTTCTGTGCAAGAACCTGACACTTTCTTCTGTGCCCTTTGGCAACATTTACCCATGTGTAGCTGCCCAAAATTCTCATATGTTTCAAACTAGACTGGTGCTTGAACATTGTATAGTGTGGAGTGTTGTCTATAGCTGATGTCCACAATCTATTCACAATGTAATTGGCAGTTAACATATCCTCTCCCCATTAACTGAAATCCATGTTTGCATCTTGCAACAGACAATACATGACCTGTTACAGTATTCCATTTCTTCTCTCTACTCAACCTACTTGTTGAGGAGATACCGGGTTTGTAAGTTTATGCACAATTGCTTTGTCCTCAAACCATGCTTTAAACTGGCTAGAGAGAAATTCACTACCCCGGTCTGATTGGATCTTGGCCACTTTTTTCTCCAAATTGCCTTTCTGCATAAGCCACCCATTTCTTGACAATTGCAAACACTTCAGACTTTTTCTTGACTGGATAGACCCAACTGTACCTACTGTAATCATCCACAGTGGTAGGGAAAAATCATGCCCCTCCAAATGTGGATTCCATTGGGCCAGCAATATCCATGTTTTTGTCACTCTTTGGCTACATTTTAGTAGTAGTTTAATCTTGCTTTCAACCTCATCACACAGAACATTATAAATAGTTTTCACATTTTTTTTCTCACCTGTGTTATTATACAATCCTACTGTGTTTTTTTTTTTATCACATCAAAACTCATGTGCCCCATATGCCTGTTGATCAAATGTATACACTTATCATGCATTTGGTGTGTGATTTTGCACAGCACCAACAGTGGATTTTGTACTACTTTTTTAAATAATACAAACCATTGTGTATTTCACCAAAGGCACACACCACCCCTCTTTTGCTTACTTCACATTCTGTACCTGTAAAATGTACAGCATATCCCTGTTGTGTCAAAACACTTAGAGACAAAAGATTAAGAGACATTTCTGGTACAAAGTATTCATCATCCATTACTTCATTTAAACTGGAAATGAAGCAGCATCCAACTCCTTATACCTTCATCTCATGTCCATTGGCAACTAGCAATTGGTCAGACACACATTCTAGACTTTAGGAAAGCTGATTTTACTAAACTTAGAGAAATACTGGGGGTGATCCCATGGACAGGAATACTAAAATGGAAGGGAGTTCAAGACAGATGGGAGTTTCTCAAAAGGGAGATACTGCAGGTTGAGGTTGGAGTAAATTCCTCTCCTCACTCTGCCAGGCCAGCAAACAACACTTGCATCTTTTGCAAATGAACAGTCACATCACCTCTGCTTTCCAGCCATACTCTCTATAGTTGTCTTGTCAGGGCTATCTTTGATACAGCAGTGTCCCTGAAATAAGTCTCATGCAAAGTGTCCCAACATTACTTTGCAGAGGGTAGCCCATGAATTAACATTAACTGAAAGTTCTTCACTGCCAGCATAATCTACGAATGTGCTTTCTCCTCTTGCCTAGCTTCATTTCATCTTCCTCTTCCCAAACGGGTGGGTTCATTACATACTGCCACAGATTCTCCTTCCTGAGGAAGGATTCCATCTTCTGTGCTCAGTCAAGGTAATTCTTTCCATTTAACCTTTCCATCAGAACACCACCCAATTGTCCTACTGCTGCCATGGCTGCTATATCTCTCAAAACTTAGCAACTAAGTTCAAACCAAGCTTCTTCCATGCCAGTGCCCAAACCCACCACAAACACAGGTAAGGCTTCCTTGGTTTCCAGGCACTCAAACACTTCAGACAGCAGACACCTTTACTCACTGCACAGCACAAGGATCTGGGCCCATAACCTTTGTCACACTGCAGGTCAGTGTGAATGATATTTTAGTATCCCAATAGGAACCTCAGGATACTCAAGATACTCTCAAGTAGAACATAAAGGCCAGCTGCACAGCAAAGGGTTTACTTACAGAGGAAGGCAGAACAAAATTTATTTATAGAAATCATAGAGCTCATGTACAAAAATGAAACCAATTCTCTCTCTCAGAGACTTTGACCAGCCTCACATAAGACTCTCACACACTTGACTCATGATGAACTGGTCTTCTTATCTGTTCAACTCCCTGTGACCATTGCTAGTTTATTACACACACAGAGAGAGCTTTGCTAATATACATAATTGTCGCGCTACTCTGTCTAAGGCCATGATCACACCATGTCCAGGCCTTGGCCACTTACACTCAATATGGCTCTGCAGTTCTGCAGGCATAACATAATATAACACTGTAATGTGATGGAACCCCCACCCTTGCTATGTGTTTTCTTACTTTAGAATCTCTAGCCATGGGATTTAATCCATTATTTACCTGAGCTTCTTAAAATCAGCTTTCCTGAAATCCAAGTTTGACTATATTCTTCATTGTCCTGTTTCAGAATTATTAATTCTAGCATGGTCATTTCTCCCTAAAGTACTGATTACTTTTGATTCTAGTGGCCAACTCCTCCCTATTAGTTAGGAACAAGTGTAGGATTTCTAATCTTCTTGTTCCCTTCTCTGCCTTTTGAAATATGAAATTATCTCCAAGACATATCAGGAATTTGTTGGACAGACAATGCTTAGAAGGTTGCAGATATTAGGGTATTTGACCCTCACTTTTAACTACCAACTCTTGAATTTTTGAAAGTTCTGAGATTTCTTGGTTTGATTCTGGAAAAATTGTACAAGCCACTGGATTCCCTATTAATAATAAATTAATAATATTACCATGTATGCATATGAGAACTGGATATTTAAGAAAGAGGACAGGAAGAAAATCAATTCATTCAAGTTGTGATTTGGAGAAGAGTGCTGAGGATCCCTTGGACAACCAAAAAGACAAATGAGCCCTAGCCAGAAATCAAGCCAGAAATCTCCCTGGAAGCCAAAATGACAAAACTGAGGTTTCATACTTCGGACACATCATGAAAAGGCAGGATTCATTAAAAAAATAACAATAATGCTAGGAAAAGTGGAGGGAAGTAGAAAGAGAGAAAAGTTATATGCTAGATGGATGGCCTCTATTAAGGAGGTCACGGATAGGTATTTTCAGGAACTAAGCTGAACAGTGGAGGCCAGCGAATCTTTGAGATGTCTCATCCACTGGGTCTCCATGGGTCGAAATCAATTCAAGGGAAATCAACAACAAAAGTAGACTCCTGCAACAATATTGCTTTTATTTATTTCACCATTTATTTTTACCCAAAAAATCTCAACTGGTCCGCACTGATGATTTCTATGGATTTCTGTACCGGTGAATTTATCTTTGTCATATAGTGCTTCTTCTTCTCCTTTTCTGTCACATCTTTTCTTTTTGAATAGACTATATCCTTCAGTTGCTATATTCCAATAACAGGAGTTGTCCCACCAGGTCTCTTATGCCTATAAGATCATATTTCCTTTCCTCCACTAGGATTTTAAATTCATTTTGTTTGCTTTAACATTAAATTGGTAAGAAGCCTGGTTCACTGGCCTGGAGACTGGGGTGGAAAGTGAGTTTTATCCAATAAAGTAAATGATTAGAAGTCATGGGGTCTGAAATCATCTCAACCTATTCTCAGAGTTGTTTATTGCCAAAAGTCTGTGGGCTGGTACATAGACATCTGAAGCCTTGTTTCTTCTCCCCTAATAATTTGCAGACAGTTTTATTGTGGAATCTATTCTTTTCCCCAAATTCTCTAGACATCCTTGAGTGGAGAGTTTGCCTTTGGATTAATGTTTGAACTATCAGCAGCAGCCCTTCCTCAAGAAGGTAAAGCAATGCTTTCCATGGAAGTATAAGGCCAGCTACTCAGGTGGCATTCTGCTTATGGGCCAGGGCTGGTATACCTTAAGGCAGGGGTAGGTAACCTTTCCCCTTTAAGGCCGAGGGACTTTGGGCCTCGGCAGACGGGTAATAGGGCCGTCTCCGAGACCCGGAAGAGGAGGGGCAGCCGCACGCGCGGCGTCCCTTCCTCTTCCTGAGGTCGCCCTGGAAGCTGCCGGCCCTCCGCACAGCCGGCGCTTCCAGGGCAACCTCCCTCCCCAGCGACCGGACGCGCTGCGGAGGATAAGTCAGGGAAAGTGCACCCGCCACTTTTAGGGCACACTTTCCCTGAAATCTAAAAGGAGCGCCAATTTGGAGCTCCTTTTAGATTCGCCGCAGGAGCGCCGCGGTGCGGAGGCTGAGCTCCGCCGGCGTTCCGACCCGCGGCGTCTCCGGGGCCTCCGTCTGCCGAGGCCCTGTAGCTCCCAGAAGCCTCAGCCATGTTGGCCAATAGTCCCATGTTGGCCAATAGCTCCTGGGATTCTGGGAGCTGAAGTCCCCCGGCCCTTAAAGGGGAAAGGTTGCCTACCCCTGCCTTAAGGTATGGCAACTCAATTGACTACACAAAGCAGTGTAGGCAACCTTTCCCCTTTAAGGGCCAAGGGACTTCAGCTCCCAGAAGCCTCAGCCATGTTGGCCAATAGTCCCATGTTGGCCAATAGCTCCTGGGATTCTGGGAGCTGAAGTCCCTTGGCCCTTAAAGGGGAAAGGTTGCCTACATCTGACACAAAGGGTAGGACAGAGAGGTATGCCAGAGTGTTTGATTCACATATTGCTGTTTGCTTGGTTCAGCAAGTCTTTTAACATAATAATCATGCCACCTAGGACAAAGTGGATGATACTGTTTGTGTTCCACTTCAGGCCACAACCTGCGTTGGGATGATACTATCCTGAACAGCTTAATGGGAGCACTATTACCATATGAAGCACACAAATGCAATTATGTCATGCTTAAATTTTCAAGAATTTTTATTTTCTTACATCTGTCTCTGCCTTAGTCTCATGCTGGTCTATTTTTAAACTGCCAGTTTGGTAGGAGGAGAAAAGAAATTCCATAAATCCCAACTTGCTGGCAGATGATCATTTACAATCTTCATCAGATGAGAAGGATAGCTAAGAAGAAGCTGAATGGAAGTAGCAGTGGTGTGGCTAACATTTCATGAAGCTGCCATGGGCTAAATGATTTCTGACAATGCATCACAAGTGCAATCAGATTGATTAAAAATGCAAATAAATAAATAAATAAATATGTAAGATTCCCACCCCACCCCCGAAGAAATGACTTAGAAGAGTGAAGGCAGTGAGCCAAAGAGGAGAGTGGAAGGACACCTCATTATTAAGACAAGGAAAGCCTCAGACGAGAGTGTGAGAAATGAACCATTTGAGACATGATGTAGAAATATGTCCAAATGGTCTCTTGCTTCACCTTATTTATGGATAGAAGAAAAGAGCAGAGCCATTCACCAAGATTCTTCAGGGTCAGGAGAAATTTGCCAGAGGTTTTGGAAGGTAGGTAGAGAGACTGACTATCAGTAGTGGCCAACAATAAACCAGGGTCTGTGTGACTAAATGAGTCCAATATCTACTGGACAATACTTTTGAGAGGTGGTACTGGTAAAGGATTTATTTGAGACAATAGCAGTGCATTTTTAGCCAATTCTTGTTAGTACTGACCAAAAGGAGCCCCCTGGCAAACCAATTCTGAAACTCTATTACTATAAAAACCCTATGATAAGAAAATCCAAAATGCAACAAGAGGATAGTGCTGGAAAATGAGACTCCCAAGTTGGAAGGCACTCAACTATCTATAAAAGAACAGAGAACAAGTATAAGTAGCTTTGTGTCTAATGCACATCTGGACTTAAGTTGAAATGACATCCAGCTTTTGATAGGCTCAGATGTGAAAGAAAAGTCTGAAACAGCACAACCTGTATAATAACAGAAACAGAGAATGCCTCATTAGAAAAGACAATGGAGTTTACCACACTCTAAATAATGTGACTTATTCTCAATGGGATACAGTTGCTTTTGGGGTTAACAGCAGGTATTATTACAGGTAAAATCGCTGCCACTGCCACCGGGTGACTACAACCAGGGTCCCAGCCATGCTCAGCCATCTGCTTTGCAAAAATGGCAAGCACCCATTTTTGCAAAGTGGCTTGCTGAGCACAGCTGGGACCTGGCTTGCAGTCAGATTGCAGTCGCCCAGTGGCAGTGGCAGCGATTTCACATGCAATAATACCTGCAGTTAACCCCCAAAATGACTGTATTCCATCGGGGATAAGTCCCATTATTTAGAGTGTGGTAAACCACAATGTTTCTTGGCAAGGTAGAAGGCAGTAGGAAAAAAAAGGGATAAATATTTATAGGTGTATAGACTCACCCAAGCAAGCCACAACCTAAAGTTTGTAATATCTGAATAAGGCTATTAATAACAGGCTGTATTGGAGGACTCTCCTTCATAGCATTGCCAAAAGCCAAAAGCTGACTCAACAGCAAATAAAACAATACAGCTGGAAGCCATTTTGCATCTTCAAAATCTGCATGAGAACTAGCATAATTTCAAAGCATTTCAAGTGGGTGAAGTAGTATTTGCCATATCCTAAAACTGGCTTTCTAAAAAAGTGACCTTTTAATCCAAGGGGTGGGATGAAAGGGAAAATAAAATACTGGAAAGAAGAAACAAAGGGCTTCAAATAAAACTCAGCTTGACAATAGACTTTGACTGGAAACATACTGTGACATAAGTGTGTGTGTGTGTGTGTGTGTATGACTTTGGGTGTGTTATCAGTATCTCTTAGCACAAAACCTCAGAACCTAGCACTCAAGGCACCTTCTTATTGCATAGCCATTAGTAGCTGGGGAAGGATGGAACTCTTCAACGAGGAGATGAGGGAGCACATCTTGTATCTTTAAACCTGCTCTAGATCTAGGAGAACATGTTGTATCTTTACATATAAAAGTTAAACGTTTCCCCTTGACTTGAATGTCTAGTCGTAACCAATTGTAGGGGGTGATGCTCATCTCCATTACTAAGCCAAAGAGCTAGCAACTGTGTGAAGGTGACTCTGGTGGTCATGTGGCCAGCATGACTGCACCGAACGCTGTTACCTTGCCACTAAAATGGTACTTATTTATCTATTTGCATTCCCATGCTTTCGAACTGCTAGGTTGGCAGAAGATGGGACTAGTGATGGGAGCACTTGGGCCTTGAACTGTCAAACTTCTGACCTTCCGATCATTAGAATTGGTGTCTTTAACCACTAAGCCACCACACTTCATGTTATGTATGCTGACTAGCAATAGAAACAAAGCAAATAACATAATCTTGTTGATATACAGTATATTTACATATGCTGACTAGTAATAGAAAAGAAAACCCCAAAGAACATACTCTTGTTGATATACTTTGGTACTTTAGCAATTCATTCTGCTAATGTAGTATGTTTTTGAATATTTGTGGAGCAGCTGTAAAGGAAAGCAAGCAAAGTCATCTCTGTTAATGATGGAAGAAGCTGTTGGCTTGGAGCAGCATAGCTCACCAATCTCTGGCCTGTGGATGAATTATTGCAGCCAAGGTGTTATCGCAAGGCTGCCTTGGAAAATCACATATGCTACAGCTGTGCCTTTTTCCCCCCTCCTGCCACGATCATGTCACACTGCTGCTTATACAGGCATTGTTACACCAGTATAGAACACCAAGATTATAGAAGCCAAAGGTTTGCAAGGTAGTAAGGATATAAAGAATATTCCAAAAATGTTTATGGAATTGCTTATTTATTTATTCAGGAAATTCCAGTGAAAAGCATCCTGAACTTCATAACTCAGAACATATTATGCATGAAAATTGATATATATTTGTTGCACGGATAAGGGTATTGAATGTCAGGCAGAGTGACCAAATGTCTTCAATGCAAAGAAGGACAAGTCACTACAAAAAGTGTAGGATATACAAGAAAAAATTGTAGAGAAAGCTAAAAACACTAATATAAATGTAAATCCTTGCTTCTTAGCCATGCTCAAAATGGAGGATATTTTAATGGTCAAAATGGTGACTTTAACCTTATCATGGGGTTTTCTTGGCATGTTTCTTCAAATGGAGGTTGCCATTATCATCCTCTGAGGCTGAGAGTGTGTGACATGCCCAGGGTCACTTACTTGGCCGCAAATTGTACATATCCCAGAATGCATCCACTAGTATATTGGCAGTCCTTCCCCCCAATACTTTCTCATTTCCCCCCAACCATCTCATAGCTGGGAGATGGACATAATTTTTAAAGCAGCATTTACATCTGGATTATTTTTTAAAAAAGTAAGGTCCAAAACACACTGCAGAAATAAATGCTAGGGAACATGGGAGCTGTAGTTTGTTGTATTTATAAGTGACAGTTTTCCTGCTAAGTACTTGCATGTCATAAGCATTTGAATTAAAATTACCAAATTGAAATAAAATCTGATGTTTTTTAAATTTTTATTTGGTGTGTGTTGGAAGAGGGGTCATCTTATACAGCGAGTATATCCCAAACTCTATATTTTAACTGGAAAAGTTGGGGGTCATCTTATACTCCCAGTCGTCTTATACACCGGAAAATATGGTATATAAAAATGATGTGACTATTTTGTACAATATAAACACTAAACTGTGAATAGGCTTCCAAAATTGCAGTCTCTCACAGTGGGAAGAAAATTGCTAAATTTACTTTAAGAGCTAATTTATTGTAGAATTACATTCCTACTGACCAAAATACCTTAAAGGCACCAGATCATATCTGACCTTGGAAGCTAAGCAGGGTCAGCTTGGTTAGTACTTGAATGGAGAACCACCACCAAATATCAGGTGTTGTAGGCTATGTTTCAGAGAAAGGAATTGGCAAATTCTCCTCTGAGACCCTGAACAGATGGGCCAGAATAGCATGGGTGAAACATGTTCTATTCTGGCCCAGATCCCAACCCAGATTGGTCCCTGAGCTGGCACAAGGATGTGTGGATGTTTATATGCCCACCCATCCCTGTGCCACAGAGCCACTACTGCCCCATGCCCCTTACCTTACTCAGTCATTGTGGCTAGTGAGAAATCCCCCATTGTTGCATAAGACAGAGAAACAGGACACCTGGCTTCTTGGTTGCAGTCAGGTACCCCATTTCCATGTCAAACACAGTGATAGGTTTTCTCACAAGCAACAGTGGCTGAGTAAGGTAAGAGGCAATTGGGGCTGTCTGTTCAGCTGGGGTTTGCTGTGGAGTTTCCCCCCAAAAAATAACATTTTGAGCTTTTTTAAGAAAAGAAATCATCTCGAGGTTACAGGACCTTCATTAACAATGATGATATTTATTTCTGTCCTGCCTTTCCCCCAGATTGGGGGACTCAAAGCAGCATACAACAATAAAAAACATAGTTAAAAATCTACAGAATACAAAAGTTAAAACACAATTAAACAATCAGAAAAAAAATAAAGAGCGATTAAAATACATATCATTAAAACACAAACACAATAGTGCAGCAATTAGCAATATCCAGTGCATTGTGTAAGATGGGCCTTATATCATCACTCATCAAATGCCTTTCAGAATAGAAAAATATTTGCTTGTCTGGGAAAAGAAAGTAGGGAGGGTGCTGGTCTAACATCACTGAGAATGGAATTCCAGAACCTGGGGCAGAGGCAGAGAAGGCCTGTGTTTGCACCAAATTTACCCATGAGAGTGGTGAGACAGAGAGAAGAGCCTCCCTACCAGATCTTGGAGTACAGGCTGGTTTATAAGGAAGAATATAACCTAGAAATGAGTTGTGTATGGCTTTAAAGGTCATAACCAGCACTTTGGTTACCTGGGAGCCTCCAATGAAAATGATCTGGCAACAAGAGATGCAAAGGACTCCCCACCATCCATGAGCTGTGTGCTACTTACTTCCCTCTCTGAACTAAGAACAAAGTAACCTTCAGAAATATTAACTGAAATTCTGTTGGTGGTTTATACATACATAACTTCGTTTGCAAACATGATTGCAGTTTTTGTCCATTGTGTAATGTTTGTGTTCAGTTCCCAACTGCATAATCAGAATCATGTCCTGTGCAGTTTCACATTCTTGGATGGTGTGTAAGTGTTTGGCCTCAATGTACTACTTGATTCTCTAGAATTTTGGAAATAGCCATTGCTCAAGTGTATAATGTGACAATAAGGAAGCACTTTGGCAAATACACAATTTGTTGCACAATGTCAGAATTCAGTGCAAGCATGGTATAGCACAAGCATCACTCCACTTCATGAATGTGGATTTTTATTACATAAGCATGGTATAGCCAGTGGTGGTGAACCTATGGCACGGGCGCCAAAGGGGGTACTCAGAACCCTCTCTGTGGGTACGTGTGCCATCACACCAGCACAGAGTTCACCAGGGTTTGTTACTAGAAAGCCAGAGGGATGTGGCACTTTGAGATAAATAAGTGAGTTGCACTTTACAGAGCCACCCCTGGGAGTGGTGGATCGGGTCCATGGCAACCGCACATTACTGCCCCGATCCTCCCTTTTGCCACCCCCAAAAGCAGCAAAATGCTGCTCCTTTTAGGGGTGGCAAAAGGCTGCCCTAAGAGCTGGCGCTGTGGCTCTTCCGCGCCCTTTTGGCTCAGCATGTGCCTCGCCCCAACTCCACCCCCAAGCCAGCCCTTAAAGGCCAGTCTGTAAAGGCCCTCAGTCTCTGCAAAGTTTGCCATCACTGGTAAAGGCTCTTGGCTGCC
Organism: Phrynosoma blainvillii; assembly: GCA_026167975.1. NCBI lineage: Eukaryota > Metazoa > Chordata > Lepidosauria > Squamata > Phrynosomatidae > Phrynosoma > Phrynosoma blainvillii. The sequence goes on from JANUYF010000004.1 coordinate 11,405,332, forward strand.
AATCTCACTCACATGTTAATTCATTCACACTTAATTGGTACATTAATTTATTTTTTAGCAAAAACCTGCAGAATTAACTGGTCAAGGTTTCCTTAATTTAGGGTGGATGCTTTGTTCAGATGCCAAGTGAATGGAAATTCAATCAAAATGGATTCTGTTCAATAGAAATAATGGAGCGTGTCATTTGTGTTGAAATGGTGTCTTTTTGCATATATTTGCATCACCTTTAAATTGGGGTGGATGGAATTTCATTTAGAATGTACAACGTTTGTAGGTTCAGAGCAACAAAATGTTGCATCTCCTTTCATTGCACCAAATGTGACAAATTCTGTAGGGAGGAACCAAAACTTCTATGGGTCAGATTGCCCCCTCTGGGACTGTAGCTCCCAAGCTGTGGAACAGCCTACTGGAGGAGATCCATCTTATTATTACTTTAGATACCTTTAAGAAGGCACTTAAGATAGAACTCTTCCGATGGGCCTATCCATTCAATCTCCTTAGTAGACCCTTAAGCTAATTAAGTATTATTTCCAACTTGATCGTATGGTTTTTGGGTGTTGATGATTGGTTATTGAACTATTATGATGTTGTTATTTTATTGTTCATATTTTGTATACTGTTGTATATTTTTACTAATGTAATCCCACCTCAATCCACAGGGAGAGGTGGGAAATACAAATAAAAACTATTATTATTATTATTATTATTCCTGACATTGTAAAATTGATTTTGCTGTTTATCAAAGGTTTTCTTCTTGTTGTTGTTTTTTGTGGTTTTTTTGTTTTGTTTTGTTTTTTGGTGGGGGGATGTTGGTCAAACAAGAATATAATTTCCTCTGTAAACAAGGCACATGGGGAAAATGGACCTTGTTTTAAAGCAGGGTCACATTTCCAAGAAGCTAATGAAGATGTGATTCTGCTTTAAAACAAACTTTATGCTTCATGCATGCCTCATTTTCAAATTTCAGTGGTGTGTGTGTGTGTGCTGTTGCTGTACTGCTGAAATTTTATGGTGGCTGGCAGTGATGGAAACTGGAAATAAATGGAAGATCCATCATATGGAATTGCCCCTCCCTGCTTTACATTCATTCTCTGATAAGGAGAAGATAGGATTACTGGTTGCAATTAAGAATATAACAACCTGAACCCTATTGGCTAATTGAAATAAGAATACACTGAGTTAATAGTTCATTGGTCAACAACTATGTAAATTCCATTGTTTCATTTCTTTTCCTAATTAAGACTAGCAATAGAATTCAGGTCACTGCATAGCTCTTTGTATTAGTATATAAACATATGAATACGTACAATTTGTTATTGTTATTATTTGTCATCAAGTCAACTTTGGCTTATAAGAATCCTTTGAATGAGAGTCATCCAAGACCCCTTCCTCAACTGCTCTTCTCAGGTCTTGCAAATTTCAGATTGATGGCTTCCTTAATTGAGTTATTCCACTTGTAGTGTGGTCTTCTGCTTTTTCTATTGCCTTCTACTTTATCGGACATTGTCATCTTTTTCCAACTTGTCATATTGTCTCATGATATATCTCTAAGACTCATTCAATGTTATTGTTGTAGATGATTAATAAATTATAATTAACTGGGAGGGGATGTCCAAGAGCTGTACCAATATTTCTGATGGAGATGAATGAGAAGCATTTGATAAGTAGCTGTGGGCTATAAGTCAGTGGTAGATCACATAGCATGGAAACAACCTGAGATTCAGTTCCTAGTATTTCCAGGTAAGATTGGGAAAAAATCCCACCTGAAACCCACTGCCATCCAGTGCAAAGAGTTCTGGGCTAGAGGAACCAATCAAAGAAAGAAATAGACATACAGTGTTGGTTATGCCCAGGCACACATGCAGCTCTAAGTTCTAAAAAGCCACTAATCATGTCTCGATGAGCTCTCAGTGGGCACACTGGCTGTTTCAGTATTCAGAATATTTTTTCTTCAAAGCCAACAACAGATTGTCAGCTAAGCACCTGAAGCTGAATTCTCACCCATTAAAAACTACTTATTATTTGTAAACAGGCGGCTTTTGGAACAGCACCGAGCTGCATCCATAAACACTTTTGGCTAGTTTATGATGAATAGGACAGATGCTAGCCTCCTACCTCCATCCATTTGAATCCACTCCCATGTTTGGCTACCCACTTTTTCTTGTTTGGGCTAATCAGAGACATCAGCTGGATCCTAATGACATGCTGTAAAAGCCATCCCCTGCCATGTCCCCACCAAAAATTAAGGTGTGTGGTTCCTGTGAGTAGGAAAAACCTGGAATAAAGAAGGAGATATAGTTTTATAAAATCAAAAACAGGAAATAAATGAGAAAACTGATTGCCTCTAGATGAGAGGTGGGCAACTTCATGAAGACCAGAAGTCAATTCTCCCTTCCCACGTCAAGCCCAAATACTAGTTTTCTCTGCAGTTGCTCTCAAAAATGGAAAAAAGTCACTATTTTGTCTCAAAAGTCTTAAAATGTCACCATGTTAAGAAGGAATGCAGAAGAAAATGGAGGCATTAGGAGAACATTTGGGGTTCTGAGTGCTTATGGGGGTGGGGTGGAATATTCCTGTATTTTTTCATGTACTGAGGGGCTTTCTACATGGTTTGGGGGCAAAGGACTCCTCTAAATCCTTAAATAAAATTGGGAGTTGGTGGTCTTTGAGGCACTTGTGCCAGGTTTCATGAGCTACACTCTTAGAGAAAAATGAAATGCACAGCTATAGGATGGGTGACACCTGGCTTGGTAACAGTATATGTAAAACAGAAGATGGAGCAAACTTGTGTTCTGCTGCTCCAGAGACTTAGGGGGGTTGCAGACTGCCAGAAATAGTGTGAATTCAGTCCACTTTTAGGGTTAGGGTTAGTGCTAGGGAATCATGGGAACTGTTATTTTTCTGAGACATTGAGCCTTCTCTGTCAGACAACTCTGATGCCACAATAAAATACAGTTCCCATGGTTCCCTAACTCTAACCCTAACCCTAAAAGTGGACTGAATTCACACTATTTCTGGCAGTCTGCAACCCCCCTCAGATATGGAGCAATGGATTCAAACTACAGGAAAATAGATTCCACCTAAACATTGGGAAGAACCTCTTGATGGTGAGAGCTGTTCAACAGGCACCCTTGGAGTGTAGTGGTGTCAGTTTTTTTGGAATGTTTTAAACAGGGTCTGGATAACCACCTGTCAGAAATGCTTTGTGTATTCCTGCATGGCAGGCAGTTGGACTGAATGGCCCTTGTGGTCTCTTCCAACTGTATTATTCTGTGATTCTAAACATGGGGTTCAGCTGTGCACATTGTCCACCCCTGATCTAGATGTGGCAAGACTGAAATTCCCATCAGCTATAGTTAGCAAATCCAATGGTGAGCAATGCTGGGAACTCTAATCCAATCATATCTGACTTCCATCCCTGTTCTATTGGTTCCAACCTAATTCAAGATGTTGGTGATGAGCAATATATTTCCAGATTCTGGCATGCCTTTAGGGCGCATGCCCAAATCCTGAATGTAAAGCCTTGTTAGCAAGTTTTGACAAATTTAACAAGATGCCAGAGCTTATCAAATAGCCTGCTATAGGGTTGTTCATAGAATCTTGTAAATGAAGATTTTGTATATGACTGTGATTTCATGAAGATTGGGAACTCCATGTCCATATGTGGCACCAGAAGAGAAGAGACCTAGAGACTTTTCACACCACACAACTATAGTATGATGCCACTGTTACTACCATGGCTCCAACCAACAAAATCTTGGAATTTGTAGTTTCATGAAATAGTTTAATTTTTCTGAGACCTCTAATACCTTACAAAATTACAAATCCCAGGGTTTCACAGGATGCAGACATGGTTGATAACAATCAACCTGCTATAACTGTACAGTGTGAAAGGGGCTTTAAATGAAAGCAGTGGAACACCAGGGAATAAAGTGGCACTACTGTTTCCTGCTCAGCTACTGTGCAATGATTTTGGATATATTCATATGTTCACAGTCCTCTGTTTACTGTCAGCCTGTAATCTCTCATGGTATGTACCTAATGTGGCTAGAGAGTGATTTGCCTAATTTCAATAGCAATTATCTGGTCCATCAGAAAAGGAATGGGGAAAGGCAGTACAGTTGCTTGTCTGTGTTGTGCTTGTTAGTTAAAAAGAAGAAAGCCATCCGTAGATATTCTTTTCATTGGGAGGTTGTTCTGGAAGCAATGTCATTCATTTAGATCAGTGAGAAATTCAGATTCCTTTAGGTTTGCTCTATCATTCAGAGTTCCATTCCCTCCTGTCCATATACATGGAGTGAGGTTTTTATTCAGTCCCACTTTACCCTTTTCAGCCATGCACTCTATGACGTTATCACACGGGGGTCTAAAGTAGTTCCATCCCTGCGCCATCCCTGCGCCACCGCGGTTCCTTTTCCCTTGCGGTATAGAAAGCTGCATCATTCCGGCATCAGCAAAGTAATTCCCAAAAGAACCCGGTATTCAAAAGAACGGGGATGATGCCAGGTGATGCCAGAATGGTGCAGGGATGGCGTAGGGATGAGCGGGGTTTCTCTGCGACGTCGTGTGGAAACACGGGACAAGGATCGGTGATGGTGCAGGGATGGGTGGGGTTTCTCTGCGACGTCGTGTGAAAACACGGGACAAGGATTGGCGATGGTGCAGGGATGGTGCAGGGATGGGACTGCTTTAGACCCCGTGTGATAACGTCTATGTGAGGCAACCTTTGCAAAATCTCTGGGAAATTCAGCAGGTCCAAAATGTTGTGGTTAGGTTGCTGGCTGGGGAAAGTTATAGGGAACATATAACCTCCTTCTGAAACAATTATATTGGCTACTGATCCAATTTGAAATCAAAGTGCTGCCTGTGACCTTTAAAACCATAAAGTGTGGCTTAGGAATACGCTTCTTGAAAAGTTGTATCTCCCTATGAGCTTGCCTGTGCTTTAAGATCTATGGAGGAAGGCTTTCTCTTGGTCCCACCTTCATTCCAGGAATGTCTGGTGAGGACATGGGAGAGAGTCTTTGCATTACAAGCTATGGATCTTAGGGCCTGGACAGACTTCCAGAAATAATCCAGCTGGAGACCAGTGTAAGTGCCCTGGCTCAGTGCTAGGGAATCATGGGAACTCTAGTTTATTGTGGAACCAGAGCTCTCTGACAGAGAAGGATGAATGTCTCAGAAAAAAACTACAATTCCCATGATTCCCTAGCATTGAGCCAGGACAGTTAAACTGGTCTCAGGCTGGATTATTTTTGGCAGTCTGTCCAAGCTCTTACTTCCGCAGAAGGTCTGCTTGGCCCCCTCCCTGCTGTCTTTCCAAACAATGTCATATTGTTTTTATTTAAATAAACATTTTGATTTTGGTATGTTGCAGCACATAGAACTTTAATGGAGGGTAGCTGTAGTGTTGTTTGTTATTTGATTGTGTTTCAAATGTCTTTTTAATGCTGTTTTTAATTTGTGTATTTTAAACTGAACTTTTGTTTAATTGAGTTTCAACTTTTGTACTAAGAGGAATTTTTAAAAAATGTATTGTATTTTTTAATTTTTTTTAAAAAAATATTGATTAAAACCATGAAAAACAACAATCAATCATTGTTATTTACAATTTCTTCTACTAAATCATAGAACCACATTTCCATTTTCCAGTCTTCACTTCCTGTGCTGTGAATACATTAGTGTTTAACTATATTCTGCAAACCTCATTTTCCTGTCGTGTACAAATTTATACATTACCCAACATAAGTCCAAATGATTAATGCCGTTTCTTCCAGTGATTAATTAATCTTTAAATTCCCACATTGACATTACCCCCCAATGTTTACTTATATATTCTATTACTTGCTCCTAATTTTGAATGAATTCCCCTAACTTTTTGTACTTCATAAGACATGTCATTTTATCTAATTCTGCCATTTCTACTAATTTTCCCATCCAATCTTGCATTTCTGGCATTAGGTTATCTTTCCATTTTTGAGCAACTTATAGTCTTTCTTTACATTGCTCCAACCCCCCTTCAATCATACTCAATAAGTATAATTCTGGCATCATTTGAAGTTTAATATTCAATATCTCCTCAATTTTCTGATTTATAGAAACCATTTTTTTTTACTCTTTAACATGTTCACCATAAATGAAATAGGGTTCTTTTTTTTTTTACATTTGTAATATTTATCATTTACCTTATCATACATTTTAGATAATTTTTCCAGAGTGATATACTATCTATGGTGCATCTTGTATATGTTCCCCTGTATATTTTGTGCTATTGATATTTTCATTGTTTTTTCCCATATTTTCCCCCATTTATTTATTTCAATGTTATGCCCAATATTTTGTGCCCATTTGATCATTAATTATTTTACAAATTCCTCTCCTGTCTTCCATTTTAACAAGATTTTGTATATTTTTAATAATACTTTCTGATTGTCTTTAACTATTTTTTTCCCAATTCTGTCATCTTTTCTTCTATACCAAAATTTCTGATCTCTATTTTCATTTTTTCTTTAATTTGTCTATATAATAACCAATGGCATTTAATTCCCTTCTCCTTTAGTTCTTGTTCTATACTGAGTTTTTTGAAAGTCAATTAGATCCCCTATTTTTACCCATTTATCATTCATGATATTTTCCCTTTTGTAAAATACTTTATGGGGAGAGATCCACATTGGTGCATGAGGAGAACAATTTGCTTTGATCACCTTCCATGTTTTCAATAAGGCCCTTCTTATATAATGGTTGTTGAAATCTTTATTATTTTTTTCTTTATAAGATAAGCATGCCAGCCAAATCTTAAATCTTCCCCCTCTAAATTTAATAAATCAATATCTTCTAATATTACCCCTTCTTTTATCCACATTATACAGGATGCCATATAATATAATTTTAAATTTGGTAGGCCAAATCCTCCTCTACCCTTGTCGTCCTGAACTATTTTCATTTTAACTCTGGGTTTTTTCTCTGATCATATATATTTAGATATTTCACTTTGCCATTTTTTAAATACTTTCTCATTATGAATTATGAGGATTGTCTGAAATAAAAAAAAAAGAAATTTAGGTAATATATTCATCTTGATGGTGGCTATTTTTCCTAAAAATGATAGTTTTAAGTTCTTCCATTTCCTCAAGTCTTTCTTAATGTCCTCCCATGTTTTTTTCATAGTTATTTTTAAACAATTCTGAGTTGTTCTTTGATAATTTAATCCCTATATATCTCACCTTATTCTTAATTACAAACCATGCCTTGCCACTCGGCTTCTCTGGAATCCCTAACCTATGAGCTGCTTGACCATTCTCTGGCTGGACCCTTGGATTGGTAATACAGACCTTTGCTTTCTTGCTTTGCATTAGCAAAAGACTTTTGTTTGCCTTCCACCCTCACAAGAAGCTGCTATTAGCCTTTTTGGTGGCTTTCCTAGAAAGCTGGGAGAAAAGCAGGATATAAATTAAATAAGTAAATAAGCAATAGCAATAACAAGTACATTTCTATACTGCTTATCAGTGTGGTATATTACACACTCTCTAAGCGGTTTACAATGTATAAGCTAATTGCCCCCAACAATTTGGGAACTCATTTTAGCAACCTCAGAAATATGAGAGCCTGAGATTGAACTCACAACCTTATGGTTTGTGAGTGAGTGGCTGCAGTACAGGCATTTAACCACTGCACCACCAGGGCTCTTGACTTATTCAGGTAGTTCTGAGTTTTGTTGTTATTTGCCTTCTTCTTTGGGTGTTTCCCTTCTAACACCATGAGAAGTGCAAGTTTAGACTGGTAAAGACAATACTCGTGTGTGTGTGTGTGTGTGTGTGTGTGTGTGTGAAGTTTATGGTCAGTCCTGGAGGAGAGATCATTCAAGAGAGTATCTTGCTCATTTCTGTACAGTTAACCCTCCATATCAGTGGGTTCTGCATCCAGGGATTCAATCAACAACAACTTGAAAACATATCTTTTTTAAAAATCAAAATATTAGACTTTTGAGTTGTCCATCATTTTATATAAGGACATCATTTTACTACACCATTGCATATAATGGGACCTGAGCATCCATGGATTTCAGTATCTACAGGGCATCCTGCAACCAAAGCCCAGAACCAAGGATACCATTCTACAGAGCTGGGCAGTGGGCTAGATATTCACTTGTTGCATGTACTAGTAAACATAATAGAAATGGACGAGCCATTTGTCTTTCAGATTGGCCAGCTTGCCTGTCATGCATGCTGTGTGTGAGCACTTACCTTCACAAATGCCAAGGGCATTGGTTTTGTGCAGAGATGTGGGGAGCAAATTGAGAAAATGCTGCAGGAAAAAAAAGATGTTGATATTTCAGGGTGTATCTACACTATAGAAATAATGCTTGACATGACTTTAAGTGCTGTAGCACTATCCTGTGGAGCTATGTCTCATGCCAAAACCAGGATAAAACAAGGTTAACATGTATTTTTAAAACTTACCTGTTGCTCTGGATCTTCTAGGAAGAGCCAGAACTTTCTCTTTCTGTGGTGCAGTGGCTTGTGAGGACTTTGTCAGAAAGTAGTATAATGCAGTCAGTGTACACAGAGACAAATCCCCAGGACTTTTTCAAAAGCAGGAACTATGACATGATCTGCTACCCCACACTGCCAGGCCTCCTGTTCCATTCAGCTGATCTGACAGAGCTTGGATGCCTCACCAAACTTCAAATCCCAGAATTCTATAGGATAGAATCATGGTAGCTAAAGTGATGTTAAACTGCTTCAATTCTGCAGTTTTTCAGTACCTAGTAAGGAGGTATCCAGTGTTCAGTACCTCCTTACAGCACAGTTTTGCTCTGCTCAACCAAGTGAAGACTCCTAAATGGTGGTTGGATGTAGATTCTTCCTGATGAAATGGCCAATGATATACCAGAAAGTATCCTTCATGCCATCACTGGATAGATTATCTTTGTCTTCCTTCTCTGGTGCTGGACATTCAATAATTGAATAATCTGCTCTAACTGTATACTCTACCAGAACAGGGGTGGGCTAGGGGTTGGGGACCCACATTGCCCCCTATGTGGGGCCACAACACTCTGTTGCACTTTTCTTGTTGTTATGTGCCTTCAAGACTTGTCCAGCTTATGGTGAACCTAAATTGAACCTATCATGGGGTTTTCTTGGCAACTTTCCTTAGAGGGGGGTTGCCATTGGCATCTTCTGAAGACGAGAGTGACTTACCCAGTGGGTTTCATGGATGAGCAGGGATTTGAACCCTCTTTTCCAAAGTTATAGTCCAAAGCTCAAACCACTATACCACACTCAAGTACCCCCAAATTTATACTTTTCTGAATGGGGATGTAGAAATGTCTCACACACTTCTTAGAGGAGCTAGGAAATTGTGCCATCTTTCCATGGTTCTATTTTAGGGCCAAGAGAGACCATTTTTAACAGGAAGCAACTAGAGGTCATATGAAGGAACTGAGGTCAACTAGAGACCATTGAGGGGTGTTGGAGGTCTCTATGGTTCTAAAACATGGCCATGTAAGCTACACTTTGTCCACCCTTGCATTCATGTGAAAATGGGCTTGAACAGTAGACAAGAATATATTTCAAATGTGAAATGTTAGAAGTTTCTAGCAATTCTGGTCTTTCCTATTATTCTTGCTTCTTCTTGTTTAGATGGCTGTTATTCTCCAATCTTCCTATTTAGAGACAGAGTTCTTTATTACAGTGGTGTTTACTACCAACTTGTTAAACTAAAGATGTAGCACTAAAAGGTAATGAATGGAGATGAGCAATTACATTAAGCAAATTATGAAAATGGGTAACAGCAGTGCGACAGCTATAGTAATTATTTTGTTAAAAATAGGATAGCAGAGCATTTGGGCATTCCAAAGTAGCAATCACAGCAGAGGGATAAGAGATTAGAATCCAAATAAAATGATATTAGAGTGAATAGTCAAGCCTCAAATAAAGTTTAAGGGTGATTATCTGTGAAACCCAGATCACATGACAAATTGTTTCCTGGATTGTGGACCCATGCTTGAATGCTCTCCCCAAAGCACATTGGCTTAGAGATGAACTAGCAATGCTTTCTGTTTTTGGATTTCAGTTTGAGGAGAAAAATCATCCTGTGATTAAGGAATAGGAGATAATGTTTCATCCACAGGTTAAAGCCAACTGGTTCAATTCACATTTCACAGACTGATATTGCAATTAGGACATGGTTTTCCTTTGTGTTGTGCATTTCTTCTTTTGCAGGGCTGTCCTTGATTCAAAATTTGCTCACAAAAGTATGAACATCTGAGGAAATATTGGGCACGAAATGCTTATATTACAGAAAATTGTGCACCAATGTATTTATAAGGAAAAATTGCAATTGGAAATCAATTTCAATTTTTTGTGTATTTACTCTCTGATCACTGACTGATGTGAAAATTGATTTAAACAGATTTCAGACAAAGTTTGGAAAAATAAAACTTTGGACTACAGCTCTTGAATTCTCTAGGTAAGGTAATGAATGTCCATGCTGACTGGAGGTAGGGGGTAGTTGGGAATTGTTGTCCAGAAGATTTGCCATCTCTGATTTAGTACATGTAGAATGGACAAGGATGAGGAATTGCTTGATTTAGGTAGTCTATGACACCAAAAGTTGGATTCTACTTTGCAAAAGGCTTTAATGTGGGTCTGAAGTTGTTTTCTGAAAATGGTCTGCTTTACATAGTTATAGTAATTTTGCTATAACTTAATTCATCCTATAGAATCCTGGAATTTGTAGTCTTGGGGAGGGACTTGGAATTCTCTGCTGCAGTTCTGCTCTAATATTGCTTGGAAGAGTGGTCTAGATCTCTCTATTAGAGAACATAAAACAACAAAACAACTCACCAGACTGAAGATCCAAAAATTCCATGATACCAAAAGAATGGAAATGGAAATGGAAATATCATCATTGTCGTTGCCAGTATACTCTGAGTCTGGCCAAAGGGAACTTGGTTGGTCTTACTAGATTCACAAGGGGCAGAAATATATATATAAGCAGCGCCCCCCCCCCCCCCATGAAGCATTTACCATCATTGCACAACCCAGCCAGGAAAATTGTGCACCAATGGGTTGTGCAATGATGGTAAATGCTTCATGGGGGGGGGGGGGGCGCTGCTTCTTGTGCAACTGTTAAATGAACCTTGTCATTTGCCTGAAATATCAGTGGCAATGCTCCATTTCTCATATATCCACATTGAGCAATGTGCACATCACTTCTCTGTATTAAAGAACCAATTGGTCCATTTCTGTCACATCAATTTTATAATGCTTGGGAAATAGTGTGATGGAATCCTGCCAGCAGATGGAGGTGATAAAAAGCTAGGATTGCTGGTGGAGGGATGACAAGGAGCCAAGAGATAAAGAGGAGAGAAGAAGAGAAAGACAAAGACAGACAGATAACAGAAAGACAGACAGACAGACAGAAATTGAGGTCAGGCTTCCAGTGTTAGGATTGGGTCCTGTGAAGACACACCCAACTAAAGGTGGTGGCAAATATGGCTGTGCAATGCCAGTACCCTGGTGAGATCAATCTCTAACCCAAAAAAGGCTCCAAAGCTGAATGTAAAGTCCAAAAAGAGGGAAATTTATTAAAGAAAAACAAAAGAAATGGGTATCTCCTCTCAAGCTCTAAAAGGCTTAAAATAAAAGGTGCTTTACAGTTCAGGTTTAATGATCTTCAGTGTTGTCATCTCTCTGGGTTTGTTCCTGGATTGATCGCCTTCTCAATGAAGCTGGTGCAGGGTCTTTCAGCTTCTGGTGCTCTTGTTTTCTTTGATGTTGATGTTTATTGGAATTAACTGCTACAGGTAACTAAATTGGCTGATGTGGTAAATAAGTTGGCTATATGGTAAATAATTTGGCTGCAGGTGTAAGTCAGCTAAATGGTGTAAGAAATGCCCTTTCCCTCTGCCTGAGCTTGTTTTGCCACCAAACAAATGAAGCCAAGCCTACCTAAGAAAACTAAAAAATCCCAAGCTAAAGCAGAGCTTGCTGGGAAGGGGCAAACCAAAAACTAGAAAAATGCAGGGGATTCCTACAGCTCCTCCCACAAACTAATACAGTGGAACATTCCTATGCTCAAACTAAACTGAAAATGAAGGAAAATGCAGGGGAGAATTTAAACAGTCCAGGCTGGAAATCACAGGTCCCAAGGGAAAATGTACATTGTGGGATAGTGCAGCAGCCATGGTGACACAGCATTTGGCCACAGCTGAGTCATGCAGCCTCATACTGATGTAACAGGACATGACATCATGGTGGTAGTCACCTGGTGCTGGAAAGCACAGAAACTGCTGCAAAAGTGCTGTAAAACTGCAATGTCACTCAGGTGAGTGACAGGTGTCCAGCAGGAAGAGGCAGGGCCAGAAAGCCATGTGGAGCACAGGCTATATAAGGCACAAGCCTCTGGACACACATGTGGGTTTAGTTCGTGGTGTTGTTGGATTGCTGTTGGCGTTGCATTGGTGTATGCTGTACATATCTGTATATAGAGCAACAAAGATTAAAGCCTCATTCATGAGACATCTGTCTGTGAAGTCTCTGTGCTCTATCTGGAAAGGGAGAGGAGTTTCCCTAGCTGACAAGCAGCCTGCTTCATCAGAGAAGTCTGGATCCTGGTGCTTCACGTTACGTGGTCTCCACCTGCTGCGTTACCACACCTAACACAGGTTATGGGCCCAGTTTGCACCAGTAGTTCTGACTAGATGCAAGTGAGTGGCTGTTTGTGTCTGCATCCAGAAGAGCTGCTTTCTACTGTCTATAGTGCCGGAGGGCAAAGACTTGAGAAGCCTTGCTGTTTAGCTCTGTCTCTTTATCAACTCCTGATAGTGAAAGCTAGGAAGGCTGCCAACACTGAGTTTTATTTTGATTACTGGCAAGAATGGAATTTCCAAGGTTCCCTAAGTTGATGGACAGCAACTATTCTCAATGGGCTGTTTATATGGAATCTGCTTTGATATGAAATAATCTTTGGGAACCGGTGGAACAAGGTCTAACTGCGGCAAATGCTGAAATAGACAGAAAAGCATGTGCAACTATCTGTCTCAGCTTGGACCCAAGCCAGCTGGACCACGTGTGAGATAAAAGGTCTGCCCAGGAGGTTTGGTTAGCTTTGAAAAGTGTGCATCAGTCTGACTCCTCACTGTCAAAAATGCTTTGGTCAAAAGCTGATGTTATAACACACAGTGGAGTTAATGTTTAAAATTGCTTGTATATGAAGACAATGAGTGAATATTGAGGTAGGGTTGAGTACAAACTGGAGATACCTTGGAAGTCAAATGTAAATATTTGTAGATAATTATTGGAAAAGACATTAAGATTTCAATTTGATTGGTATGTTTGAATAATACATGTTAACAAAATATAAAATTGCAAAAAAAAAAAAAATGCTTTGGTCAAAAAGACTCTATGCTTGCAAAATGGTTCAGGGTCAGCCTCCAGAGGAGCACCTAGCCAATATGAAGTATTTGTTCCTGGAAGTGCAGTCCAGAGGAATCATCCTGTCAAGGGAGCAAAAGGCATACCTTCTGTTGAGCAGTTTGTCCTCTGACTTTGACCATATACTGTACAGCCTCCAGGGAGTGCCAGAGAGTCAGCTCACAGTAGACCTAGTGACTACACGTGTTTTGGAAGAATGCCAGAGATGGTGTTTTGAGACTGACATTCTGAGACAGTGACAGACTGAGTCAACAACAACAATCACACCACCAGAGGCAGTTCAAGGGCCTGAGAGTGCTGCTGTTGGCAAAGTCAAGAAATGTTTTGCTTGAGGACAGCCAGGGCATTTCCAGAGGAACTGCAAGAGGTCGCCTGCTGCCAGAGGGAAACAACGTCAGTTTCCTGGGAACAGGAAAGGAGTTGTTTTGGCAGTAAAGGACAGTGACTCTCAAGTCCATCATGCTGATGCTGCCAGACATCAATGGATGGTCGATAGTGGTGCGACTCACCACATCGTGAACCAGAGGTCCTTGCTGAAGGACAGGAAGCCCTCCTGTGTCAACAAAGTGGGCTTGGCTGATGGGGGTTCAAGCCAAATCAGAGACATGGGGACAGTGCATTTCCCAGGATTTGACAGGGACTTTGAGAATGTACTGTGTGCCCCCCAGTTATAGAATTGCTTAATCAGTGTCTCAGCACTGGCTGCAGGCTATACAGTGCATTTTGATGGGGATGAATGTCTCATCACCAGAGGGGGGCAGGTTTGTGCTAAAGCTTACAAGCACAATAAGCTTTACTATTTGGATGTCCAGGCAGGGTGTGCTAAAGTTGGGAATGTGCCATTGCACTCAAACTGTTTGCACTATCTCCACAGAATATTAGGACATACCGGGTTCACAAATTTGGAGAGATTGAAGGGGGTATGTCCTGGGCTAAAGTGGGAGGAGTGCAGCAACTACTTGGAATGCTCTGTGTGCAGCAGGATCAAGCTGAGGGCTTATCCTGTTGCAAGAAGGAGCAAGTTTAGCCTGGAGAAGAGAAGGTTGAGAGGTGACATGATAGCCGTGTTTAAATATTTTAAGGGATGTAATATTGAGGAGGGAACAAGCTTGTTTTCTCTTGCTCCAGAGACTAGGACCCAAAACAATGGATGTAAGCTCCAGGAAAAGAGATTCCACCTCAACATTAGGGGGAACTTCCTGACAGTAAGGGCTCTATAGTGGAACACACCCCCTCGGAGAGTAGTGGAGTCTCCTTCCTTGGAGGTCTTTAAGCAGAGGCTGGATGGCCATCTGTCGGGGATGCTTTGATTCGGAGTTCCTGCAAGGCAGGGGGTTGGACTGGATGGCCCTTGTGGTCTCTTCCAACTCTATGATTCTATGATTCTACGTGCACCACCCAGAGGCCATTCCAAGCAGTGCATGCAGATATTATGGGCCCTTATACCAAGTCAATAGGGGGCAGCAAATATCTGATGGTTGTTATAATAAATAATAATAATAATAAAATTTATTTTTACCCCGCCCAATGGTAATCCAATCAAGGCAGCTTACAGATTAAAACACATAAGATAAAACATAAAATCCCAGAGAACAGTAAATACAACGTACCCCCCTCCCACCTTAAAATAATAATAAATCAATAATAGTTTAATACAAATTCAATTTAACATCCCAATACTAATAAATTTAAAAAGCCTGACACCACAATCCTCACCATCAGATCAATGGGGCCACTAGAGGATCAACATTGATACGGGTGTTTGTATCGAGATGGGGATCACTAGTCTGGATAGGCCTGCCTGAAGAGATCCGTCTTGACAGCCTTTTTAAAGCTGTCCAAATATGTTAAAAGACGGATCTCGTCTGGCAGGTTGTTCCAGAGTTTGGGGGCAACAACTGAAAAAGCCCTCTGGGAGGTAGCCACAAGCCTCGATTTCTGAGGCTGCAGCAAGTTCCTCCCGGAGGCCAGAAGAGCGTGGGGAGGATTATACAGGAGAAGACGGTCCCTGAGATAGTTTGGACCCAAGCCATTTAGAGCTTTAAAGGTAATGACCAACACCTTGTACTGGGTCCGGAAACTAATAGGCAGCCAGTGGAGGGACCGCAGAACCGGAGTAATGTGGTCCCTCCAAGATGTTCCCGACACAAGCCTGGCTGCCATATTCTATACCAGTTGTAGTTTCTGAACCAAGCACGAGGGTAGCCCCATGTAGAGTGCGTTACAAAAGTCGAGGCACGAGGTTACCAACGCGTGCACGACAGTCTCGAGATCCCTTACTTCCAGAAAAGGGCGCAGCTGGCATATCAGCCGAAGCTGATAACAGGCGCTCCTGACCGTCGCATTCACCTGATTTGTCATCAGGAGCGACGAGTCAAGGAGCACCCCCAGACTGCGAACACAGTCACTGGAGGGGAGTGTGACCCCATCCAGGACTGGAGGTTGCAACCCGATTCTTGGTTTCGGGGCCGCTACCGTGAGCACCTCCGTCTTGTCTGGATTCAGTTTCAATCTGTTTTTCCTCATCCAGCCCATTACCGCCCGAAGACATTCATTGAGAGAAGAGATGCCATTGAAATTCGAGGCCGACGAACGAGACACGGAGAAATAGATTTGGGTGTCATCAGCATACTGATAACACCCAGCACCATAGCTCCATATTATCTCACCCAGCGGCTTCATATAGATGTTAAATAATATCGGGGACAAAATAGCTCCCTGAGGGACCCCACAAGTGAGGTCTCTCTTACCGGAGCTACAGTCCCCGAACAGCACCCTCTGGGACCGACCCGAGAGGAAGGATTGGAACCACTGCAGAGTAGTGCCCCCGATACCTAACCTCTTCAGGCGGTCCAAGAGGATGCCGTGATCTATTGCCTCAAAAGCCGCTGAGAGGTCTAGGAGCACCAACAGGGTCACACTACCCCTGTCAATTCTCAGACGCAGATCGTTGGTCAAAGCAACCATGGCAGTCTCCACCCCAAAGCCTGTCCTGAAGCTGGTTTGAAATGGGTCTAGATAATCGGTTTCATCCAAGACTGCCTGGAGTTGAAGAGCAACCGCCCTCTCGATCACCTTGCTCAAAAATGGCAGCAATGACACAGGTCTATAGTTCTTCATATCCAGGGGGTCCAGGGAAGGCTTTTTCAGGAGCGACCTATCCACCGCTTCCTTTAAACATGATGGAACATGTCCTTCCCTGAAGGACGCATTGATGATATCCATGAGGAGTCTCATCAATGCATCCCCCCTGGATGGCCAGCCATGATGGGCAAGGGTCGAGAGGGCAAGTCGTCTTCCTCACCTTACCAAGCAGCTTGTCCACATCGTCGGTACTCACAGATTGCGACTGATCCAGTAAAATTACATCGGTGGAGTCGTTGGACACCTCGCCTATAGACTCTATCCCAATAGTGGCGTCTAATTCGGCTCTTATCTGAGAGATTTTATCTGCAAAAAAGTTATTAAATGCGTCACAGTAGGCCGTCGTCGGGTTAAGTAAGGGATTTGGCACAGGGGGCACCTGCGTCATCTCCCTCACCATCTTAAACAGCTCTGCTGGACGAGACTCTGCAGACGTAATACATGCAGAGGAGAAAGCTTTCTTCGCTGTACGTATTGCCTCCCGATAGGAACCAAGAAAGTTCCTATGGTGAGTTCTGTCAGATAAGAGTCGAGTTTTCCGCCACCTGCACTCTAGCCGTTGTCCATACCACTTCATCCTCATAAGCTCAGGTGTATACCATGGCCTACGATTAGAAGCGGGGTGGCAAGGTTGTGGATCACCACCCGAGGTACACCTATGCCTTCACCCTGAAGGAGAAGAATCAGGCAGCTCCCACATTTAGAGCCTGGGTGGAGATGGTCGAGAGGGAGTTCGACTACAAGGTGGGCTCCCTGGTGAAAGATCGTGGTGGTGAATTCCTTTCTTCCAATCTGGGGAAATGGTTGAAGCAGAGGGGTATCTGCTACAACATCACTAACCCTGCCGCCCCTCAGGAGGACGGATTGGAGGAGAGGAAGATAGGGGTGCTGACACAGATAAACGACTGTCTGATGTTGGATGCTGGGGCACTGGAAGGTCTTTGGGAGGAGGCAATCCTGACAGCATGCCACATCAGCAACAGACTGTGGGGTTCATCTGTAAAACAGACCCCATATTTCATGCTTTATGGAAGGCCACCCAATTTGAGTTACCTGAGGGTGTTTGGACAGTTTGCCAATGTGTTAGTTCCCCAAAATTTTCAGAAGAAAGGTGACCCCAAATGGCAATACCTGATGTTTGTGGGGTATGAGGGGAACAGCTATAGGTTCTATCTGGGGAATGGGCGCATTCTGTTGTCAAGAAGTGCTAACTTTGAGAAGCACTCTGGGTGGGAGAGGATTCACTCCAACCATGAAATCTTTGTTAGACTGGGACAACAAGGTGGTGGTATTACTGGGACTGGAGGGGTGGAAACACCAAGAAAAACATCTGAAAGCCAGCCAAGCACCTCCAGTCACCCCACAGACACACAAGCCCCCACTATCACTACACCGAAGGTTGAGGCATCAACACCTACATCCACTGACATAGGTATGCAGAGCAGTAGTGATAGTGAGGATGGGAGGGGCAAGACAAAGGTGATCATCCCCAGGAGAACCCATAGGGTCAGAAGGCCCCCAGAGCGGTTTGTAGTACAGAACACTAGGGTGTGTGCTGCAGTGGCAGAGGAACCAGAGGGTTTTCAGGAACTTCTCACATATCCCAGGGAGTAACAGGAGAAATGGTTCCAGGCCATGGAGAGTGAGTTTGACTCACTAGTGAAGAGGGAGGTATTCAAGGAAGTAAGCAGGCCAGGTGTCCAGAAGGTCGTAGGTTGTCATTGGGTCTACAAAAAGAAGGAGATGCCTGGTGGGACCTACAAATACAAAGCCAGGCTAGTAGCTAGAGGATTCTCTCAGCAGAGGTTTGAAAGCTACGATAGGACCTTCTCTCCCACAGCAAAGCCAGAAAGTCTGAGATTGGTGCTTGCTTTGGCTGCCAGGAAAGGACAGATAGTGAGGCACTTTGATTTTGAGACTGCCTAGCTGAACGCCAAGCTTGAGGAGGAAGTTTACATGGAACAGGCACCAGGCTTTGAACTTGGCAAAGAGGGCAAGGTCTACAGACTCAAGAAAGCCCTCTATGGTTTGAAGCAGAATGCGTGCTGCTGAAACATGTGCATCCATGAGGAGCTGGTGAGGTTTGGATTCACACGCAGTGTAGCGGATGCATGTGTGTACAGGAGAGGAGGGGTCACTCTTGTAATTTATGTAGATGACCTCTGTGTGGCTGCTCGGACGGAGCAGGAGGTGAAGGCTGTGCAGGCAGAGTTGGCCAGGAAGTTTGTTTTGAAAGACCTGGGGAACCTCAAGGCCTATCTTGGGATTGAGGTTGAGAGGACTGCAGATGGTCAGGTGTTGCTAATTCAGACCAGGAAGATCGAAAGGTTGCTGGAGAAGTGTGGCTTGTAGAATACCAAGGTGGTATGAATGCCAAGTCCCATAACTGCAGGGTTCACCAGCAGTGCAGAGTCTGACAAGGTGTTTGAGCATGCAGATCTGTATAGGTCAGTCATTGGAAGTCTCATGTTCATCGCCAACAACACCAGGCTGGACATAGCTTTTGCTGTGGCCGTGCTGAGCCGAAGGGTGAGCAGTCCCAAGGTGGAGGATGGGATAGCAGTCAAAAGACTTTTGAGGTACCTGAAGGGCAGTAAGGAGCAGAAGCTGGTGTTGCAGGGATCTGAAGCCCAGTTAGAGTGTTATGTAGACAGCTCCTTTGCATCGGAGATGCATGACAGGAAGTCAGTAACAGGGATTGCTCATCAGGTATGCTGACAGTCCAGAGGTCTGGAGGAGCAGGAAGCAGAGCTGTGTGGCACAGAGCACCTCAGAGGCAGAGTTTGCAGCTTTGTCAGAGATGGCAAGGGAGGTGCAGTGGATCAAGCAGCTTCTGAAGGATCTTGGTGAGGAGTGCACAGGTCCAACAATTGTGCACGAGGACTCACAGGCTTGTATTGCCATGGCTGAGGTGGAAAACTTGAAGAACAGGACCAAGTACATTGGTGTCAGATATCAGAATGTGAGGCAGATGGTCCAGAACTGTGTTCTGTGTCTGTCCTACATCAGGTCAGAGGACAATGTGACAGACACCCTCACAAAGGCTCTGCAAATGGAAAGGCATGAGAGGCAGCGGAAGCTCAAGGCTCTGGGGATTGGTAGGTTCAGCCAAGACATTGGCAGAGTGGAGAACATCTAGGCCAGAGGGCCAGAGGATCTAGGCCAGAGTGTGGATGCACTAGAAGAGATGTGCCTGGAGTGGTGAACAGTTTTCAGTATAGGGGTGCATATCAGGAGAGTGCTGCTGGGGAAAAGAATGGGGTTCTGAGACCTAGAATGG
Source organism: Phrynosoma blainvillii (assembly GCA_026167975.1). Lineage (NCBI taxonomy): Eukaryota > Metazoa > Chordata > Lepidosauria > Squamata > Phrynosomatidae > Phrynosoma > Phrynosoma blainvillii. The sequence goes on from JANUYF010000004.1 coordinate 11,425,195, forward strand.
GGTTCTGAGGTCTGGGGTGCCCTAGGTCAGGTTGACAGTGGCACAGACAGGGGACCAGAGCACTGGGAGCCAGCAGGAGGACATCGGTGATGTCAGGCTGGTGGGATATGACACACTAAGGAAACTAAGAGGTTCACATGCAAACACTCCAAGAAAATGAGCTAAGAGATGTGCACACATTGTACATTTTGGAGGGGATTGTTAGGATTGGGTCCCAAGGGAAAATGTACATCATGGGATAGTGCAGCAACCATGATGACACAGCATTTGGCCACAGCTGAGTCATGCAGACTTATGCTGATGTAACAAGACATGACATCATGGGGGTAGTCACCTGGTACTGGAAAGCACAGAAACTGCTGCAAAAGTGCTGTGTCACTCAGGTGAGTGACAGGTGTCCAGCAGGAAGAGGCAGGGCCAGAAAGCCATGAGGAGCACAGGCTATATAAGGCACAAGCCTCTGGACACACATGTGGATTGAGTTCGTGGTGTTGTTGAATTGCTGTTGGAGTTGCATTGATGTATGCTGTACATATCTGTATATAGAGCAACAAAGATTAAAGCCTCATTCGTGAGATGTCTGTCTATGGCAGGGGTAGGCAACCTTTCCCCTTTAAGGGCTGAGGGACTTCAGCTCCCAGAAGCTTCAGCCATGTTGGCCAATAGTCCCATGTTGGCCAATAGCTCCTGGGATTCTGGGAGCTGAAGTCCCTCGGCCCTTAAAGGGGAAAGGTTGCCTACCCCTGGTCTATGGAGTCTCTGTGCTCTATCTGGAAAGGGAGAGGAGTTTCTCCAGCTGACAAGCAGCCTGCTTCATTGGAGAAGTCTGGATCCTGGTGCTTCACATTACATGGTCTCCACGTGCTGCGTTACTACACCTAACATCCAGTTCTGTGATCTTATTGATATGGCTGTGCAATATAATTTATTTATTTTTAAAATTACTATTGAGTTGAAATTGTACATGGGGATTACGTAATGTGATTACATGAAGAGTTATTGTTGTCTGAAGTATTGACTGTACTTTACAGTTCTTGCTTTGAATGTCAACATTGTTTAGTTGAATACACACTCAAATGTGTAATGCACACCCAAATGTCCATGTATATCCATGTGCATCCCATGTGGCTGGTATACACATCCATTTTCATGTGCATCCCACAAATACACCTATGCATCTACATGCACAACTGCACATTCAATGATGACACATTTACAACTCCTCTTTTACAGCCTTGAATTGAATGTGGACATTCCTCGTTGGATAAAAAATATCCAACATGCCTCCATAGGAAAACATACATAAGTGTAAAACATCACATAGATTCTGGACCAGTTACAATTGGTGGAGAGGTAAAGTATTAAATCAGAATTAAACTCTTTGGTTCATAGATAGTATGCAAAGTGTAGGTGGCTTATGAATGCCCTTCTATCAGAGATGAGTAGAATTTTACCATGAAAGAGTTTTATACTATGAATAGAAGCGCAATGCTGGATTGGTCCAAAGACCTTCTAATCCTAAACCAAATAATCAAGTTTGATATCACTTTAACTACCATGACTATAGAATTCTGGGAATTGTAGTTTTTTGGGGGGACCAGAGCTCTCTGACAGAGAAGAGTAAATGTCTCACAAAGCTATAGTTCCCAGAATCCCATAGCATTGAACCTTGTCAGCTAAAAAGGTGTCAAACTGGATTGTCTCTGCAGTGCAGATACAATTTTTGTCAAACATCCTTCTTCCAGTATGGTCAACCAAATGCCTATGAGCAGTGTGTGTGTGTGTGTGTGTGTGTGATATTTCCATACTAGTTGCCTCTCAACATATGGTAACCCCATGAATTTAATAGTTTTCTTGGCAAGGAACGAATACTCAGAAGTGGTTTGCCACAACCTTCCTCTGATATATAGCCCCCAGCACCTGGCCATCCTTAGCAGTCTCCTATCCAAATATTAACCAGGGCTGATCCTACTGAGCTTCCAAAGTCATACATGATCTGGCACCTTCAGGGTATTTAGATCTTGTACAAGCTGCATAAAAAGAAATCCCACTAAGAAATCTGATTTATTCCTGCTTTGCAACCTTGAATATGCCCATTTCACATAAAGAAAAAAAAGGTACAACTGGTTCCACAGGGGAAAATGCTCATCAACAGGATTTGAACCAGTGTGGTGTAGTAGTTTGAGCATTGGACTATGACTATGGAAAACCAGGGTTCAAATTCTGGTTCTGCCATAGCAACCCACTGGATGACCTTAGGCAAATCATACTTTCTCAGCCTCAGAGGATGGCAATGGCAAATCCCCTCTAAATAAAACTTGCCAAGAAAGCCCCATAATAAGTTCCCCTTAGGGTTGCCATAAGTCAGAAATGACTTGAAGGTACACAACATCATCAACAACTCCTTACAGATTTTTTTCCCCATCAGGCTGCACAACAGCTGCTGGACATCCACACACACATCCACAGCTCTCTCAAGCTCTGGTAGAACCTTACAATCCACCAGCTTCAGATAGGATCATAACCTTTAACTGCCAGTGGAAGGAAAACAATGATTTATTCAGATAATATTTCATGTGCAGGGAAGTTCCTAAACCTCTGAGTAGCCACTCAACAGGTTTTTGTGCATGGTCCCACCAAGGTAGCTCAATATAACATTTAAGTCATTATGGAGAAAAGGAATTTCAGAGTGCAGAGTTTACTCATCCTCAAATATGTATTCCTTTAGCCAAAATATTATGGAAAATAGCCTTTTTAATTTAACTGTGGGTTACAGGTTGATGGGAACAGGGGAGCACATGTACAGTTTAAACCAATGGTCACTGCAGAAACCATTATTTTATTTTATGTTTTACTTCCTTCAGTCATCTGAACTGAAGGAAGAATAGAAATCAAATAAGAGAAGATATTAGTTTAGCCAGCTGGCCAAAGGCACTATATATATATATATATATAGAGAGAGAGAGAGAGAGAGAGAGAGAGAGAGAGAACAAATTAAAAGGCTGGGAATGTGTAGAGTTGTCTTGGGGAAAAGATTTAATAGGGAAGTAGTGGCTGTGATCTACAAACAAGTTAGATCAGAATATATTAACTTGAGCCAATTCCATCCTATTCACAATTACAGGAAGAAATATTTTTAAATCCATAGAGTCCTGTATAAGTAATATTTTCAGTGGGATCATTTGAGGCACCAGTTTATGTAATTGTCCCTAAAATAGGCCCTAGTAAGTTCTATGAGATAGATGAGAGCTGCATGAGGCAATGATTGCATTAACACACTGCTTCCAACCATTTCCATGGGAGGTGCATAGAGGAATGGGAGGGTGATGGATTTATTGCTAATGGAACAGTGGAGCAACTCTTGGTTTTCTGACCATTCCTCTCACAGAGGCACCACATTGCACAGATGTCAATCATGTGTTCAGCTTTGATCTCAACAGAAAGTCAGTACTGGGAAAAGTTTTATACAACTTTGTTGCTGTTGTTAGTTGCCCTCAGGTTGATTCCAACTCATGGTGACCCTGTGGATGAGACATTTCCAAGTACTCCTATCTTCACTGCTCTGCTCAGGTCCCGCAAGTCCATGCCCGTAACTCCCCCTGATTGAATCCATTCATCTGGTCTGCAATCTTCTCCTCCTCCTCTTCCCCTCTATCTTTTCTAGAATTATTGTATTGTTTGTGGCCAAAGTATGATAGCCTCAACTTGATCATCTTGGCTTCCAAGGAAAGCTCTGGTCTGATCTGTTGAATGACCCATTTGTTCATCGTTTTGGCTCTCCATAGTATCCTAATCACTCTCCTCCAGTGCCACATTTCAAATGAGTTCATTTTCTTTCTGTCTGCTTTCCTCACTGTCCAGTTTGCATATTTATACACGGTGACTGTACATGTAACCTAGAGTATACAACTGTACATACAACCTAGAGCACCTTCAAGAGGAGTATCCATAAAAGTGAGAATAAATTTACCACTCCTACAGCAATGAATCCATGGGTGCCCATATATAGAAAAAATAATGGGAGAGTTGGAACACAAGAAAAAAAAATAGATGTGTGTGAGAGCATTTACTTTAACGATCTTATCTTTTGATTATTCACAATTTTAAGCTTCTTCTAATATTTACAAAAGATACTTGTAGGCTAATGTATTTCTTACCTGCATACTAATTGTAAAGTGGCAAAATTTAAATCAGAGAACCATAAATTGCAGAGTTGAGAAATATCCTACGGGCCACAGTCCAATCTTCCTCCAGTGCAGGAAATTATTATTATTATTATTATTATTATTATTATTATTATTACAGTTTATTTATATAGCACTGTAGATTTACACAGTGCTGTACATACAGTTAATAAAATAGATAAAAATAGATTAAAAAGCTTGCCTATGGCATACATTCTACAAAATAATAAAAAATACAAATGTATTTTATAATAATAAAATACAAAAAAAGCAACAAATTAAAAACATCAAATAATCATTATACAATGCCTGTGAATGCTTCCCTGAGCAGTACAGTCTTTAATTCAGCTTTGAAGCTGGTTAAAGAAGTGATGTCCCATGCTCGTGGGGGAAGGAGGTTCCAGGAATGAGGGGCAGCAAGAGAAAAGGGATGGATCCAGAATGGAACAGTAAAAATCCTAGGCTGAGACAGCAGACCTTGACTACCAGAGCGGAGGGCCCGGGTGGGACAGTAAGGGGAAAGAAGCTCTGATAAATAAGAAGGTGCCAACCCATGCAGGGCTTTAAAAGTCAACAACAGAAGCTTATACTGAATACGGAAAGGGAGGAAGAGCCAGCGAAGGGATGACAATAAAGGAAACATATGGTCAAAACAGTGAGCAGATGTGATAATGTGTGCAGCAGAATGCTGGACTGAAACTAATGGAAGGAGGTGAGAAAGAGGGAGCCCTGTCAGGAGAAGGTTACAATAATCTAGTTGTGAGATCACTAGGGCATGGATAATATCTTGGCAGTAGAGGCTGAGAGAAATGGTCAGATTTTAGCATTATACAAAATGAATGTACATGCCTTGGCTGTGGCCTGAATCTGGGGGAAACATGACAGAGAGGAATCAAAAATAAAACCAAGACTGTGGGCTTCCTGGACAGGTCGAATAGAAATATCGTCAACAGAAACAGAAAAAGAGTATTGAACAGTAGGCTTTGGTGGAAAAGCAAGAAGCTCCATTTTGGACATATTGAGCTTCAAGTGCCGATGGCGCATCCACTGAGAGACAAGATGAAACTTGCTGTTCAATATCCAAAGAAAGGTCAGGGGTGGAGAGATGCAGCTGAGTGTCATCGGCATACAGATGTGCTGAATTTTATTGGTATGGTGTGCTTGAAAATCCAGCAGAGCCAGGGAAAAACCCAAACTTCTAAAAGTAGAGCTTTATTGTTTCAAAAGGTAAAAATAATCAAAGGAAAAAAAAAAAAACACAGTCCACCATAGGATCACATCATGAACAAAAGAGTTACAGATCCATGTTTCCAGATCCTGAAGTTACATTGTAAAAGCAATATAAGCATATTATAGTCAAAGAATTAACTCCATAGTTAGATCCATTGCGAAAACACACACACACACACACACACACACACACACACACACACAGAAAGAAAGAAATATAAACAATTCTAGACAAAGGGATTTCTCAGCCCTGCCCTTTCTCCACCTTCTGGGTGTTAACCTTATGTTGATTGGATGTTATGTGTATGATGTTTGTTAACCCAGCCCCTTGCTGTCCATCATCCATCATGTGGTTTTCTTTCCCAAGCCTAACGATGTTTTGGTTACTGTTATCTGTTCTCGACTGCCTTTCTCAGCTAGGAACTTCTGATGTTATGACTCTGGCCACCGGGACTGGGTTGTTTTTGTTTGCCTAGATGTTGTTCCCATGAGGAAAATTTCAGACACATATCTCTACATTTCACCTTTGACTGTATAACCCATCTATATTCTAACAGGAGAAGCCAAAAGAACTGATGAGTTTTCCTAGAGACAGTGTGTAAAGGGAAAACAGAAGGGGACCGAAAACAGAGCCCCGGGGAACTCCAACAGATAACTGAACAGAGGACGAAGCCTGACCACCCTTGACCGCTGCAAAAGATCTGTCTGACAGATAAGATTTAAACCAATCAAGGACAGAATCTAAGAACCCAAGGTCAGAAAATATATCATCAAAAAGACAGTGATCAATGGTGTCAAAGGCCACAGACAAATCGAAAAGAACGAGAACAGAGAAAAGGCCATTAGCCTTGGCCCACAAAAGATCATCCAAGATCTTTGTTAGAGCCATCTCTGTAGAATGCTGTGGGCAGAAACCAGACTGAAAGGGATCAAGACTGGAGTTGGTTTCAAGAAACTCAAGACAGCGAGAATAAATGACCCATTCCAAAACCTTGGACAGAAAAGGAAGAAGAGAAATTGGATGATAGTTGGACAGAGAAGAGGGGTCAAGAGAAGGGTTTTTTAGAATTGGGGAAACTAGAGCGTGTTTAAAGACTGAAGGGAAAGAGCCAGTACAGAGATAGAGAGAGAGAGATTAAAGATATGGAGAAGTGAGGGCAGAAAAGAAGGGGCTATAGAGATTAAAAAATGAGGAGGGATTGGGTCAAGAGAACAAGTTGTGGGTTTGGAAGAGTTCAGCAGCGTGGAGAGTTCATCCAAAGAAACAAAAGGAAACAGAGATATTTTTTTTAATGAGAGTGACAGAAAATCAGTAGTAGATGAATGATTGGGAAGGGCTATCTCAGAGTGAATGGTGGTAATCTTTGAGATGAAATAGTTAGCGAAATCATTAGGAGAGAATAATGAAGAGGCAGGAGGAGAATGAGGATTTAGCAAATTATTGAAGGTGGAGAACAAATGCTGCGGGTGCCTCTCATTGGCACAAATCAAAGATTTATAATAATTTTGTTTTGCCATGGACAAGGTGCATGAAAGGGAAGAAAGTACAAATTTATAATGAATAAAATCAGCCTACTCCCTGGACTTTTTCAAGACATTCAGCTGCTTGAGAGCAGGACTGGAGAAATCTAACTGTAGGAGTAAGCCATGGCTGAGGCCTGGTCAAAGAGGAAGATGTGTGAACAGATACAGGGGCAAAGCTGTCAAGAGTTGAAGAAAGAGTGGAGTTAAATAAAGACAATGCTGAATCAGCAGAGTCCCCAAAATTTAAAGAGGAAAGAGATGAATCCAAGGTCTGACTGAAATGGTCATGATTAACAGACTGAAGATCATTAAAATAATGTCGAACGGTATGACGAGGAGGTGGAATATAAGCAAGAGTAAAAGAAATTAAATAATGATCAGATAATGGGAAATTATCAGAAATGACACATTTAGCAGCAAAAACTAGGTCAAGACAATGACCAAGTGAATGGGGGGAAGAGTTGGAATAGGGTCGAAGACCGAAAGAGGCTAAGAGGGAACTAAAGTGAGATTTTTGTCAGATTTTTGGAATTGTCAAAGTGGATGTTAAAGTCACCTAGAATCAGAGAGCGGAGTGCGTCTGATAGAAAAAATGTGAGCCATGACTCAAAGTCAGAGAGAAACTGGGTAGCAGAGCCAGGGGAGCAATAGATGACTGCAACCCACAGATGTAGAGGAAAAAAAGAGTCTAAATGTAACTCAAACAAAGAGAACAATAGCTGGGGGGGGGGTAGAAATAGAACCTGAAACTGGCAGGAATTAGACAGTAAGATACCCACCCCTCCTCCTTGACCCTCAGAGCAGCTAGTGTGGGTAAAAGAGAGACCACCAAAAGAGAGGGCCACAGAGGTAGCAGTATCAAGGGCTGGGAGACAAATTTCTTTAAGAGAGAGGAGATTAAGTGATTTAGAAAGAAAAAGGTTGTGAATTGCCACTGCTTTAGGGGCAGCAGAGTGACAGTTCCAGAGTGAAGAGAAGAATGGAAGCTGGGAGATAGGAAGAGGGTGAATGGGGATCAGATCATAGCTGGAGCCATGGGAAAGAAAGGATTCACTGCCCAGTGTTCAACAGAAGATATAACAATGACAAAAACAGAAAAGTAATAGCCAAAAGTACACAATAATATTGCCTGTTGTCACAAGAAACCAGGTGTCTAATAAATAAGGGAGTCAAATGTTGCTGGGCAGGGAAACTACTGCTGCTGCTGCTGTTGCTAGGAGGGTGTGGAAAGAGGATGTAGGACAAGTGGCTGGCTTTTGTAGCTACCCCACTCTCAGCTCGCTCTCTCCTGCTCCTCTGCTACTGCTGCTGCTGCTGCCGCTGTTGCTTGGAGGGTGTGGAAAGGGAGGAGGATGTAGGACAGGTGGCTGATTTTTGTAGCTGCCCCGCACTCAACTCTCTCTCCTGCTCCTCTACTACTGCAAATCACAATGAAAGCATCCCTGTCAGGCCATCCAATCTTTGTTTAAAAATCTCCAATGAATGGATGCTCATCACCTGCTTAGTATAGCCCATTCAGTCAACTGAATGTATTCAAGGATTAAACTGATTGACAAGGCTAATAGGAAATATAGCAATTTGGAGTTTGACAGGTTCTGGACTGAGATTGGGGAAAGTCAATGATAGCTGACAAATAGGCTTCCAAATATTTTAAATGTATATCCGACAGATAACTAGTTTTATTATCTCTAGATGTCAAAGTCACTGAAGCTTCAGAGCACAAGAATATTATGGATACTGGGAAGACTTATGCATTATTCTATATATGCTGCCAGGCTCTAAACAGCATCCATCAACTTCTGGAAAGTTCCACCCAGGACCTACAGTTGTCCACTAACTCTTCCCCTTGTTCCATCTGGCCTGGATTCCCACACCATCTGTACTTAGTAGGTGGCTGGCAGCACTGGAAGGATGTATGAGAAGGAAATATACACAAAAACAGGATAAATGGCATCTCCACAATGTCTGAGGGCCTTTGCAGACTGCCAGAAATAGTGCACATTAAATTGAGGCACTGCCCTGGCTCAGCGCTAGGGAATCATGGGAACTGTAATTTATTGTGGCACCAGAGCTCTCTGACAGAGAAGGCTCAATGTCCCAGAAAAAAAATACAATTAATAATAATAATAATAATAATAATAATAATAAATTTTATTTTTATCCCGCCCCTCTGCATAGCAATCGGGGTGGCTCACAGCAGTTAAAATACAATAATTAAAATTCCCATGACTCCCTAGCACTGAGCCAGGGCAGTGCCTCAATTTAATGTGCACTATTTCTGGCAGTCTGCAAAGGCCCTGAGATACTGAAAGAATGAAGGGAATGAGACTGGTAGGTAAGATAAGAGGATAGAGCCTTATGAAACAGAGGCGATTATCACTGATGGGAATACATAATGTCACCTGGTGAGGTGAGGAAGGAACATGATCATATCTGGTATCTCAAGGAAGAGGAAGAGGAGGAGGAGGAGAAGTAGCAGCTTTTAAGCCAAGCAGGAAGTAGCTTGCTTCCCTCTTCATAATTCACTAGAGGTGACAAAAGGATGATTTAATGGACTTTGACCCTTTAGACCAGACCTGCACAACTTGGCAGTAGGAAAGGGCCAAAATTAAAATAGGCTAAACTTCTTCAGGCCACAGATAGGTTTTAATTAAATATTAATTAATTAATTATATTTCTTATTATTTGTATTAATATATTATTTAATATGAAATATTATTTATATTAAGTATATTAAATATGGCAAGTATTTGCCCATCCTCCTCCTCTTCCCCTGCCCAGCTGCTTCCTCAGTAGAAAGCTGGGAGGTGGTGGAGCCCTGAGGGGTTGAGCATTTGCCCATCCTCCTCCATCACCACCCAGCCTTCTCTTCAGGACAAAGCTGAGCAGCAGAGGACTGTTGTGAATGTTCACCCATTCTCATCTTCATCCTCCACCCAGCCTTCTCCTCAGGAGAAAGCCAAACAGCAGAGGAGCATTGCAGGGTGAGTGTTTGCCCTCCTCCTCCTCCTCCTCCTCCACATGGCCCTCTCCTCAGGAAAAAGCTGAGCAGTGGAGGAGCCCTGAAGTCATTCCACATCCTTGCAGGCCACCAGGAATCCTTTGGCAGGTTTCATGCGCCCTTGGGCCGTATGTTGTGCAAGCCTGCTTTAGACGTGAAGATGGGTTTTCAGGCTTTAAAGCAAGACTGATCAAAATGTGACATGGGAGCCAAATTAACCTTTTGAAGGCTATTTTTACATCTTTTGATATCTCCAAACTCCCAAAGGGTGAATTACATCTCCTGGGGGTAAAAGTCTTTGCCTGCTTAAGGAAGGAGAGCAAGGAGAGTGTCATTCTAGCCTCTCAAGGGAGAAAACAAAAGAGGCAGCCACTGAGAAAGTCCTGTCAAGTATCTCTTCTAATTGTACCCGTGAAAGCAGTGAGAATCCCTAAATTTCTCAGGCCCAGGCAAGCTTATAGGGGGAGACACAGAAGCTTATTGCATCGTTAAATAATACGGCTTACCTGATCCAACTTAAAATTGCAATTGGGTGGCATCCTGATATTATCACAAGGATTTAGCCACCAAATTTACTGCCTGAATGCAACCTGGGTCCATCCCTGCTCCCAGGGCCACTCCAGCAGCCATTTACTCAAGCCAGAAAACTTTGAAGAAAGCTGCACTGAGCGGCCCTGGGAGCAAGGATGGACCTGGGCTGTATTTGGGCTGCAAATTCAGCAGGTAAATCCTTGTGATAATATCAGGATGCCGCCTGATTGAAATTTTAAGCTGGATCAGGTAAGTTGCTTTATTTAATAATGTGATAAGCTTCACAGTATGGACCTAAACTATATAGGAATTTAGATGTCATAACTCTTTAAACTGTGCTCAGAAGCAGGCATGCATCCAATGGTCCTGTTAGAGCAGGGAACTCCTCACTCTTTGTAAGCAATCCCAGTTAACAACCTGGTTGCATCTCTTTACACCCACAGGAGTGTCCAAACACTTTTTAAAGGCAATCCCACACAGAATGCCTTGGGTCCCTTCTGGGAGTAAGGCAGCATACAAATTTAAATAAATAAATACATAAATCCAAACAGGATGTAACTCAGGCATGTGTCACTATGCCAGATCAGGCACCTCCAGGAATGTGTGTAGTTTCACACTAGCTTTTATATGTGCAAACACACTCCTGGCCACCAGAGAAATCTCAATTCCACATAGTGCAGAAGAGTACACCCAAATTGTGAACCTGTGTCTGGAGGAAAAGAGTAACCCTACCTAGCACAGCTTCGATTTCCATTTTCTGGTCTATCAGTCAATGAATGTGCATGCAGTTGAAGGTTTTCACAGTCAACATCCATAGATTTTTGTGGGTTTTTCAGGTTCTGAGGCTGTGTTCCAGAAGAATGCATTCCTGATATTTTGCCTGCCTCTGTGGCTAGTTATTCTCTGTAGGTGCCAGCCACAGATGGAGGTGAAACATCAGGAATACATTCTTCTACAACATGGTCGCACAGCCTGAAAAACCCACAAAAACCTAGCAATGTGCATGCACATTAGGCTATGCATTTGTTTGCCCATTTGCTATCTTGTGTAATATTGTTTTTTCAACCTAAGTGGTGCATAGCACAATTAATGCCATGCACATTCATGGCATTTATATTATGCAACCCTGATGTAGGAGCTTTGCTAGTTTTGCTAGTTTTCCTCCATTAAGGCCATCTGTGAACTTACAAGCCTACAGCTATAGGGCAAGGCATAATGAGTGCATAGTTGAGCTGTGATGGACCATGTAGACCTTGCCTTTTGCCCTCTGGAATGTTCACTGGCACATTCTCAATCTTTTCAATGTGATAACACTGCTCCTGGGATTCTTTGAACACCACAAGCATCTGCAAAAGACCATTTAGGCCAATTAACTTAAGTAGCCTCTAAAGAAAGCTCAACTTGATTATACCATCAAGCTGGTTGTGAATATATATATATATATATATATATATATATATATATATATATGAACAGAAATTAATGAAGGAACTAAACATCCTGCATAGGGATGAAACAAGATAAACAGGACGTGGTTGAAGGTACTTGGCATTTGCAACTCTCCTGGATTCTTGATTTCAAGTCCTTCAGCACTCATGCATTGACGAGGAAAGCTATGATAATTTCCATAATGATGCCAAGCATGTAGGTTAGACTCACAGCAGGAAGCTCTCTTCTGCAGCCCAAATCAATATTTGCAAATGCCATTGTGTCTTTAGTTCTCATTTCTAGATTATTAGTAGGTATCTGCACTTAGTATTATATTAATAATTCCTTTTGTGTATACTGCCTAATAGGCTTATCTCTCTGAAAAGTCAGATCTGGAGCATATTTAACAAGTATATTTTGTAAAAGGAAGATATTTTTACTAATATTTTATACCAGGCAATGCATAAATGTTAGAGTCACACTGAAACTGCAGTTTTTTCATTTGATTACACCAGTTTAGTCTCTACTTATGGGAGTGTAGGTTGCCAGCAAGATTCCGATTATTGTGCTATTATTACATCTGCAACACAAAGACTTCACTATCCCCAAGAACATTTAAAAGCCATTTCTTGGAAGAGAATAAGCATTCTCATGGAACTAAGATAAGAGATTTGAAATGCAAAAACACACAGAAGCACACACCAATGAGGGGAGGGTGGAACCATTCTGTATCCATCCAAGTCCTCTCTCTATACCAGGCTGGGTATATAGTCTCTCTATACCAGGTTGGGCAACTGTGGGAGGCTAGGGGAGAAAATTACCAGCTCCATAGAGAACCTGGAGGGTTTCACTGTCCACTGCACTGTCTCACAAAAAAAAAAAAAAGTCTTATTTGTGCTGCCAAATGCCTTCTAGTGGGTGTGAGAAGCATTTTCATGTTTTCAGTCCTCTTGAGACATTTTATGCTCAGAAGCTGTCTTTTTTTAGCAACAGGAAGTGGAAGTCACTTCCTGTTCACTTCATTCAAGTGGGGAAATGCTCCATTTGGACATTTTGGGGCATCATTTTCACACCTCTGTGGTTGTGAGAGTCACAAATATGGCTCTGTGGCCACCTGTAGCCAATGGGCTACATAATATCCACCCTTGCTCAAAGCTGGCTTTCAAAATGGCTTACAATTTAGACTCTTCTTTTCCCTAGCAAGTTCCTGACACTGTTGTCAAGACTGCAAAGTTCTACCAGTGTACTTGTTTGTAGCCCTTGCACAGTGACCATGAAGGTGAAGAGAATCTTATGTAGTGGGGAGGTGAAAGTTGCAAGCCAGAAGGAGTTGGGGTGAAGTTCTAGTGCACCCTTCTGCTCAATCAGTGACCATTTGGGTTAATGGTGACCCACCCCACAGACACTACATAGCCTGGAAAAACTAGCATAACAAAGATAGTAACAATAGTGAAGTGAGGCTAGAAAAAGCCAATCACAGCTTATGGAATGCTGGGCTGGTGGGACTATGGGCAAAAAGTTATAACCTAGAGGCTTGTCTGTAAAAGAGTTAGGGCTGGTCAGAAAGAGTTAAGGCTGCTAGGAAGAGAGGAATTGATGAGAGTTCAGTAGGTTTTCAGGACTGAGAATGTGGATGGAGTTCAGGGAGAAATGTTACTTTGCTTGGAATTGAGCTGTTACTGTGTACTGTATGTGCAACCAGCATAAGGCTGGATGTTTATTATATTTGTTATATAATGCATCTTTACTATTTTCATTTTCTACATCACTGTCTGAATGTTATAATTTAATAATTAACAAGGACACCCGGTCACACTTTGCCACATTGAACCCTCTGATTAGCACAGCTGTTTTCCACTTGTGACCCGAGTGCTAAAACTAGAGGAAATTTAGGGATAAAAGAGTAAAGTGAGTGATAGCAACCCAGTGAATGGAACTGCAGGGCCAACTGAGAGAGGAGTTCAGTCACAGTTATCTTCACCCTCCTCTTGATCAGTGTCTCTCTGTGCACCTCAGGTTTCAAATGGAAAGGAGTCTTCCAAATGGGCTATGGAGTAATTTCTTTCACATACATACAAAATCTAACAAAATATTGGGTGTACTTAAAATGAATGATTACACAAGCAACATGATGGCTAGAATACTGTTACTATTATTACACACACAGTTGCACTTTTTGTGCACTGTACATTCCCAATGTGTAATAGAACAAAGCTCTAGTACACTGGCAGATACAGAAGTGATTGCACAATATTGGTAATCAGGAGAAAGGGGTGTAGTACAAACACTATGTACAAATCTATGTATAGATTTACACTACATAAACATGATATGGGATCGCAGACATTTTTTTGAGAAGAACTGGGGGCAATTATCCTCATATAGAAGAATTCAAAGACATAGCCATGGTAGTCTGGAAAATCAGTGTGCAAAGGAATCTTGAAGTACCTTTGAAATTAAGTGAAAGAATGAAGTTGATAGCATGAACCTTTGTAAACTTGAGCCTACTTCTTCAGATGCATGTGCTACAAGAACCCTTTGCATATTGTCATATGGATGTGAATTAAACAAGGACAATTGCCTCTCTGTTTTTGTGGACTTGAAGTTTGCAACCCTCGCTTATCTGTGAGGGATGAACGGAGGGGCACAAAATGGGGCACACACCCATGCAACAAGCCTGTTCGCCCCCATGGACATGGGCCTCCATTCAAGCCAATAGGACTTGAATATTTGCATTTTTCCTTTTTTGTAGGGGGGGAGGGGGTCCGGAATGGATTCCCCACAAAAAAGGAGGGGCGACTGTACATCAGTTTCTGCACTAAAGCTCAAAACTAAATAATATGTTAAATATATTAAATAATTTCAAGTGGCGAATGACATCTGCTTATCATAGCATGAGATTTTCCTTACCTACATAGCATGCATTTAGCATGCTTTGTTTTGTCCATAATCATTGAACAATAAACACATGCTTGATCTTCATGTTTTCATTACTGAGGTATGTAATTCTGATAACAGTTTAGTAAGGGAAATGGTTTATTCAAGGGGTTGTGACTTCCTTTAAAATATGACTCATAGTTTGACCAACAGACTTCCACCTCAGCTAAAGGGAACCCAGTATGTACAACATGTCCATACGGAACACTAAGGGGACTGAGGTGATTCAATATTGATTTATTTCTCTATATGGTTTTAAATTAAAAACACATGAATTATTTCCTCCGTGGACAGTTCCACCAAACTGTTGGGACAATGGATTTGAAAAGAGACTAATGAAACAAAGTACTATAAAAGGCTTTATATAAATACTCAAAAGGTAACAAACAACATATATAACAGAATCATACAAAACCCATATATATAAGACAAAGCATAATAATAATGGCAAAAGTAACAAATAGCAAATAACATAATCAAATAACACAAGTATAAAGCAACATAAAGTAAGGCTAAGAATAGAGTGAGCAAAAGAGAGAGAGAGCTCACTACAGAAACAGCCTTATTAAGGCTCAAAACTTGATTAGAGCTATACATATACAGCTGTAGGTCATCTGTGTTCTCAGTAGCTCTCCATTAACCCTGTAATGGTTGTTAACCCTATAATGGCTCAAGTGTAGAGCTTGTTACTATTCCAACACAAACATCTATATGATGCTACTCCCCCTAAAGCCAGTTCCAATGGTTGTTGGGATTCTCACCAAAGTTTCTTTCAGAGACCATTGCCCCTCTGGGTCTTGTGGGGCACTTTTATGGGCCATACTTGTTGACTTAACTTTCATGAATCCAGAAGTTCCAGACAGCATGTGGGAGGAAATGGTCATCATACATACATGTTGGCTGCCATGTAATTGTGACAATAACCATATTTGCCTTTACAATGTGCCAGAACATGACTCGGGGCATTGAATAGAGAAAAGAAATAGCTACTTCCTTACCCACACATATTTCTACAGTGCCTCAGAAATTGAGTCGTTTTTTTAGTCATTGCTGAAAACAAAGATGACAACTGCTTGGAGCTGATAGATGCTTTTGCTTTTATATAGGGGCTACATATTCTAAAGGCACCAGATCCTGTCTGATATTGGAAATAAGGTCAGCCTTGGTTAGTACTTCAGTGAGAGACTGCTAATGAATTCCAGGGCTGTATGCTATATTTCAGAGGAAGGAACTGGTAAACCCACCTCTGATTATTCCTTGCCTAAGAAAATCATGTCAAATTAATGGGGTCACAACAAATGACTTGAAAACACTGGGATATGGGAAAACTTCAATTGGTTCAAAATATGGCAGCCAGGTTGGTCACGGGAACATCTAGGAGAGAGCACATAACACCTGTGCTGAAATCTCTCTACTGGCTGCTGATTAGTTTACGGGCACAGTACAAGGTGTTGGTTTTGACCTTTAAAGCCCTACATGGCTTGGGTCCAACTTATCTTCAGGACCACCTCTTCCTATATGATCCCCCCCCCCCCCCCGCACACATCGGTCTTCTGGGAGGAAACTGCTACAGCCCATAAAAACTAGGCTGTTTCTCTGCCGCTGCTCCAAGATTACGGAATGGCCTGTTGGATGAGATCCATCTTATTACCACTCTTGACTGCTTTAAAAAAAGCAGTAAAGACAGATCTCTTCCGACAGGCCTTCCCGGAATGCCCACCCATCCTCTGCCTAAATGCCTCCAAGGGTGGAGAGTATAATTGCAAAACAGATGTAAGTATTTGGAAAGGTCAAAAATTATAACGTACCAATATAACATAAATGTGTTTTTTAAAATATTTATTTTATAGAAGCAGTAGCAGTAGTTGTACAATTACTCAGACAAAGCTAATGCTATCTGGCAATAGATAATCTGCCTCCCTTACTGGTAACTAATAACTGTGGAAAAAAAATACAAACCATCAGAGCCATCCACAAGAGTGCTCTCAAAATGCTATTTTCCAAGCAAACGTCTCATTATACATCCTTCTGCAAAATTAATTGAAACCTTAGAAAAAGCAGTTGTTCACTCATCCAGCCTGAAGCTTAGCTCTCTTTTTCTGAAGCTTTGTTATGAAATATTTAACAAGGATATTAGAAGCTTGTGGTGTTCTTGCAGTTGCAGTAAAAACTGTTAAACCACACTGAGAGTCAGAAGGAAGACAGAGGAGACTTTTGGCATCCTCATCCGTCATTAATGGTGACACCTCTAAATAATATTTTGCAATGGATTTAAGGATGTAATGCACAATTTTTCAAAAGTAGAATCTTTTTATAGACCACTGGAAGGCCAAAATGGAAAGAAAGAGGAGAAAGGAAAGGACAGGATTAGAGTTGGAAAAGAACAGATGGCCAGTTTAGGAGAAAAGTGTAGCTTCATTTTTTGTTGTTGTTAACTGCCTTCATGTCAGTCTCGACCCATGGCGACCCTATGAATGAGACATCTCCAGCCCCCCCCTGTCCTCTACTGCTCTTCCTAGCTCCTGCAAACTCTTATTCATGATCTCTTTAATAAAGTCCATCCATCTAGCATGTGGCCTTTATTTACATGGCAGAAAGAGCAATGTGATTACTTAATGGATAGAAAATGACTATGGCCAGAATCCTGTTGGTTTATTATGCATTTGTAAGTTTCACCATGGAAAAGCTTCATTCACTTCAAAGTCATAGATGTAGTGCTCTACATACAGCACCCTTGTGCATGCAATTTGCACCTGAATGTGCACACACAATTGGTTGTGTATTTGGTTGCAGTTTTTTAGGTTCAGTTGTGCATCACTGCCATTCTACACAAAGGTTGCATAACACAATGGATGAGTAACTCTACAGAGATTTGTACTAAGCAACTCTAGTGTAGAATTCCAGCCCTTTCTGTAACTACAAATGAGAAACAAGTATATGTTTGAAATTCAAAGATGTTGGATTTCTCTCCCAAAAATTTCCTGTTGGGAAATATGCTAGCATAAAAAATATTTGAAGTTGATAGCATCATAGAATCATAAAGCTGGAAGGACCTCAGGACCATCCAGTCCAACCCATTGCCATCCAGGAAGACACAGTCAAAGCACTTCCAACAGATGGCGATGCAACCTCTGTTTACAAACTTCCAAAGAAGGAGACTCCACCACTCTCTGAGGCTGCATGTTCCACTGTCAAAAAGCTCTTATTGACTTGGAATGCATTGGACAAATAAGCTTCTTGCTGTTTGAAATACAGAAGGCTGGTTCACTGAATTGTTGCAGTGGGGAAGGTGGTTCTTGGCAGATAGTAAGCCAAGAACTACTCTCCCCAGATAGTATCAAGATCATAGACTATGAGTTGGAAGGGACTACAAGGGCCATCCAGTCACAATCAATCGTGACACAATCAAACCCCTCTCAACAGATGGCTATCCAGTCTGTTTAAAAAGGTTTTGATGGAAAGACAGCAAGCAGGGGTCCATTCTGGCCTCACTGGGAGTCTAGGGGCAGCTGCTGAAAGGCCTTTTCTCATGCTCCCACCAACCATGCTTGCGATGGTGCTAAGACCGAGACAAGGAGCCCTCCAGATTTTCAGAATCCATATGTATGGTTCTGTCATGATACGATGATATTAAGAAAGGAATAGATGAGGGATGGCTATTTCATTATACAGTGAAATAATGCTGTATAGTATATGAACTATTGAGAAGGGGATATCAGTTATGCTAAATCCAAGCCTGGGAAACAAATGGGAGGGGGAGATGGCCAGTGGCTGGAAAGAATTGTAGTATTTGACCCCAATCTTTCTGCCATAGATTGGAGTTGTGAAACAGGGATGATTTTCTTCCAGAAAGGAGATTTAAAGATAACACAGGAGGGGAAAGCAGAAAAAATGAAGGACCCTTTGATCTGGATCAAAGGGCAGAGATTGCAGTTTGAAAGGGGGGCTGGAGGATGGGAATGTATTTTTGACAGTCTAAAAGGAATCTTCTTCAGTTCAAACACTGAACTAGAACAGGGAACTTTCTGTCTCAATATCCAGAATAAATCTCTAGTTTCTACTACACTACGTTGCTGTCTTGGTTACTGGAAACTGGGTCCTCCAATCCTGACACTGATGATCTCAGTGCCCAGGCTAGTTCTTACAAAGAGATACCAGGCTGATGAAGACCGGCACTTTAGACTGTCCTGAGGATGGAGTTGGGGTGGAGCAACCACACGCTGGCTGCTCCAACTCCACCCGGACTCTGTCCCAATGCCGCATGCCCATCCACACGGCACACAGCATCAGGGCACCCTCTTGGCACAGCATGCATACATGCTGCACTGAATCGGCACAAAAGAGCCACCACCACAGCTCTAAGGGTGGCTTTTTGCCACCCCCAAAAGGAGCAGTATTTGCCCACACTTTTTGGGGCTGAAAAAAGGAGGATCAGAGTTGTGGCATGTGGTTGCCATGGCCCTGTTCCTCTGCTCCCAGGGGCAGCCCACAGTCTGCCAAATAGCCTGGACCTGAGCCATCTAGGGCAGGGGTAGGCAACCTTCCCCCTTTAAGGGCCAAGGGACTTCAGCACCCAGAATCCCAGGAGCTATTGGCCAACATGGGACTATTGGCCAACATGGCTGAGGCTTCTGGGAGCTGAAGTCCCTCGGCCCTTAAAGGGGAAAGGTTGCCTACCCCTGATCTAGGGTTTTATAGGCCATACCCAGCACTTGGAATTGTGCCCAGAAACAAACTGGCAGCCAGTGGAGCTGTTTCAAGAGGGGCATAGTATAATCTGTATAACCTATCCTAGCTAACACTCTGGCTGCATCTCTTTGGACCAGCTGAAGTTTACAAGCACTCTTCAAAGGCAAGCCAAATAGAGCATGTTACACTAGTCAAAACAGAATGTAACTAAGGCATGTACCACTGTGGTCAATCCAGCATCTCAATGAATGGATACAGTTGGTTCACTTACTTTAAAGGTGCAAAGGCACTCCTGGACAGCTCAGAGACCTAGGCCTCAGGAGTACCCTTAAACTGCAAATCCTAGGGGGAATGTAATCCCATCTAAAACAGTCCTATTCCTTGATCTGCCTGTCAACTGACCAAGAGCACTTTATTCTTGCCTGGATTAAGGGGCGTTACAGACCAGCCCAAAGGGCCTGCCTGGGGGTGGAGTTGGGGTGGGGCAGCTGCACGCCAGCTGCCTCAACCCCAGGCCAATGCTGTCCTGACGCCGCACAGCCATATGCATGGTGCACAATGTCAGGACGCCCTCCCAGTGCAGCGTGCAGACATGCTGTGTGAAAGGGTGTGGAAGAGCCACAGCGCTAGCTCTTAGGGCTGCCTTTTGCCACCCCTAAAAGGAGCGGCATTTTGCTGCTCTTTTAGGGGTGGTAAAAGGAAGGATCAGGGCTGCAGTGTGGGGTTGCCATGGCCCCAATCTGCTGCTAGCAGGTGCAGCCCAGAGCCACCCATCTGCATAGCCCTGAAGTTTCAAATTGTTTGCCCTCATAAGGTCTATTATTGATGAGAGATGTTCCACACAAATCTATTGATTTCTACATGTATGAATATGCCTCATCAGCACAGGCATCCAGCCTCCCCAACTTTATTTATGAGCTTTTCTGGACACCAAAGCAGAATTTACTATTTGGTGGGCTCTTCTTTCAATTCCCAGATGAACAACATGTGGCCCCTAGGAGGCATGTGTCTCCTGGATTCCATTTTTACACTCCATGAAACCATTCATCCATTCTTCAAAGATCTCTAACCCATCCCCAAATTTTTAAAGACCTCTGGTTTTTTTTAACAACCTTTGGGTTCTTTTCACTTGAAAACTGCATGGGGAGCCATGGAAATGTGCAAGACATCTCTCTCCAGTCCCACACAGAAAGCTTGCCACCACCACCACCACCATCATCTTTCTTAACTGCAGCCTTTTCAAAATGATAGTGAGTTATCACTTCTGGCCATTATTTTAACAAGACATCAGAGGAAGATAGATAGAGGTATTTGGGGGGATTATTGGGTAGTGGCCTTGTGAGAGGTGGTTGGATAGATTTAGAAGGATGGAATTAACCCCTGGACTCCATTAATTTGCCCACCTATGTTTTCATTTGTTGCTTGTTGGAAAATATAAAGCAGAGAAGAGAACAAGCAGCACTATAAACTGAAACATACTTGTTTTTTGCTCTAGTTTTATAAGACTCCAGTGCCATATAGCAAACCTATAGAGAGGCAGCTGAAGACCCAAGAGGGCAGAGGGAAGAAGTCCTGTCCCACAAGTACTGCCCCCAGAAGGAAGACATCTGCTCCCAGCACCAGGTAACACCCAGTGTTGGAAGGTCTTTTAGTTTAGAACCCCTAAAAGGTTCACCATGACTGCTGTAGTGCATCTCCCATTGGTAAAGTTAAGTCATGTCCTTTCAGAAGACATTTTAACCACAACAAATGGATGGATATGAATAATAGAATCATAGAGTTGGAAGAGACCCCAAGGGCCATCCAGTCAAACCCACCCCACCATGCAGGAAGATACAATCAAAGCACTCCTGACAGATGGCTATCCAGCCTCTGTTTAAAAACCTCAAAAGTAGGAGACTCCACTACACTCCAAGGCAGTACATTCCATTGAAATGCACAACAGAAGGTGGACATAAGACCAATTTGTGAACAAGCTTCCAAGCCTAAGGGACAGGAAACACAAGGGACTAAAGGAAAGGAAGCACAAGCTTCTTGTCCCTCTGGGTGATTATGACATCTGAAAGAGTACTTGTCTTAAAAGCTCAAATAGTTTACACTTTTCTTTATAAGTCTCATGTTCCATCCACCTGGGAAGGGGACAGGAGTCATTAGGAATCACATGTCAGGTGAAGGTCAAAGTCATAATATAAATACATCATTATGCAACACAATAATACCTGAACAGTTTTCTAATTGTAGGTGCATAGCCTGAACAAAAGTCTATTATAGCCATCTATTTCTGAAATGCATTTGCTTTCCACTCCATTGGCATTTTATATTACAACTCCTACAAACCCAAAGTAATAGGCAATCCAGACACAGTCATGATGTGGCTTGTAAAATTTGATCGCCTGAACATAAGATTAATAATTTCCTTTAACCTTCATTACATTCATTCCTTTCTTTCTTTTTTTTAAGCAACAAGCAGTCATCCAGTCAAGTCAGAGATGCCTGCACAGCAACCCACAGAGGACATGCCCAACTGCCACTATTTAAGAACAACAGCTTATCTTTCGTATATTAATTATGGAGTAGTTTCATCCATGGTTATGATCTGATGACATTTGGAAAATGTGATGTTTGCATAAACAGAATGACAAGCATCACACCATTGTGAGTAATTCTTCCAGGATAATTAATCCAGTGTGAGGAAGAAAAGACATGAATATGGTGATGTAGCCATTTCGAGTGAATCCCAGTTCCTAGCTCCAATTAAGGTAGGCTCATCAAATCAATAGAGTTTATGTAAGTGTTGGCTTATTAGGTTCTTAATGATTCTTTAGGTCAGCTGTAATTGGGATTAAACAATTAGCTTCAGCTCTAAGTTTTCCTGCCAAGTGCAATGGGTTCTGATTCATCTAGAACACCAGACACTTCCTAAACAGCGAGAACAGAAAATGAAGCTATTTGTGTATAAGTCTAGAAATGTAAGCCAAAAAATCAACCCCAAAAAACTTATCCATGGGTCAATGTATGTACTGTGCTTTAACTCTTATCAAGAAAAGAAATCATCCCCTTTGCTGAGTAGTGTGGTGAAAAGCAAGAGCTTAATCCATCCTGAGAGAACCTGAAAGAAACACTCTACCAACAAGTAGAGTGGGTCAGTAGTTTTTTGTGGGTTTTCTGGGCTATAAGGCTGTGTTCTAGAAGAATTTATTCCTGATGTTTCGCCTGTGTCTCTGGCTGGCATCTTCAGAGTGGGTTTGTGCTTCTTTTAGCTTCTTCCAGGATAATAATAATAATAATAATAATAGTTTTTATTTATATTTTCCTGCCTCTCCCTGTGGATCGAGGTGGGATTACAAAAAAAATATAAAACAATGTGCAAAGATACAATATGTTAAAACCATAACAATAATAAAAACCAACAATCCATAAAATAAAATAAAATATTATAATACTCCCAGAGTAGTACAATATACATCTAATTAAAAATTTAATTATCATCTTCTTCATCGTCGGGAGGCCAAATCAGATGGTACTATTAGCCTTAGATTACATTAGGGAGATCAGGATGGACTAAGCATTCACCTTTACCTTTCACCACTCTACTCAGAGAAGGGATGATTCTTTTTTTAAAAAAGAAAATAAGAATTAATATTGTACCTTAACTCTTACTTTTACAACTTTTTGACAAATCTATATTTTCATAGCAATTCCTGCATCTAGTGGCCACTTCTCAACCCATTGCACTGTCAGCATTTACTATTATTTCCTCCTCATCCATCCAGCCTTTGGGATGAGCAGTCATGCCTGTTGTAATTTTGTATATTCTTTGGCATTGTTTTCTTTTGCTTCATCTTTTACATGCTTTGTTACATGCCCCTAAGTTTTATTCTCGATTTATCCCTGGGTGAATCCCCTTGGTTCTTAAACTGCTGACCTGCTGATCTTGCAGTCATCAGAGTCAGTATCTTAACCACTAAGCCACTGCATCCCTAAACATATCAAAATCCTTAATTTTGTTCCCCCAGTTTGCCTTCAACTTAAACACGAGGTTGATTTATACACAAGCCTATATGGTACATTATTTTGAGTCATATCAATGGGATAACTCATTGAGTATTGTTTAGTATAGCATGAGACAGGAGTGGGAATCATGCAGCATTCACAATGCTGTGAACTGCAGCTGCCAACATTTCTTACCATTGTGTATGCTGGCTGGAATTGCAGTCCATGAACGTTTGGGGGTCCATATGATGCTCAACCATGGAACAGTTTCTTCAAAATGTGGAATATATTCCTCCCCATCTCATTCCCAGGACCTACTACCAGAGCTTTTTGACTGGAGATATGATAGACTAAACATGAAAAGGCATATGCTCTGCTCCTGCCTGAAACCAGTTAATGGACATGACTAGATGGCAAATGTGTAAACAAATGCCTCAAAAACATTGTGTCAGAGATTATAAAAAATATCTCTGTAGTATTTTATCTGAAACATATTAGTAAAAGGTGAAAGATTTATATGATCTGAAGAGAAACCAGAGTATATTCAAATCTGATAGTAAATCCTATGAGATTTATCTAGCTAATAACAAAATAGATAATATTATATTATCTGAAAATAGGAATCTAATTGCAAAATTGTATAAAATATTATTAGCTAGGAAAGTAAAGGAAGAAATTGTGAAGGAACATATGTTAAGATGGGCAAGAGATATAGGCCATGAAATCCCCTTGGAAAAATGGATGCACACAAGGCAATTTACTTACACGTTCACACAAAATCAATTAATGAGAGAAAATTTCTTTAAAATGGAAGTAAGATGGCACCTAACTCCAGCAAGATTGGCAAGAATATATAAGAACAACAATAATATCTTCTGGAAATGTCATGCAGCAATTGGAACATGGTACCATATGTGGTGGACGTGCCCCTTGATTGAGAAATTCTGGAAAGATCTTTATGATACAATATCTGAAATTCTTGGTATTACATTTCAATGTACACCTGAGATCTATCTGTTGAATATGATAAAGGATATAATGGTAAAAGAAAGTAAAAAAAATGTGGAAAATAATATTATACATAATAACAACTGCTAGAATTTTAGTAGCTAAAATGTGGAAAACGGGAAACATACCTTCCATGAGTAATTGGTTATGTAAATTGATTGATGTCTCTGAACTGGATAAAGGAATAGATATTACTGAAGGAAAAACAATTAATAAAGATTGGAAGCTTCTGTATGTTTATTGTGACAAAATTTGGGATTCTGAACACGATTAAGAATTATAATAAAAAAGCAACAAAATAAATATCAACGTTATAATAATATCACAATTGGGATTTAAATAGACTCAATATGCAGGATAAGATGAGATATAGGGAAGACAACAACTTACAATAAAACTTTGAGATAAAAGGGAAAAAATAAATGAACGTAAAAATAAAGAATGGAAGTTGGTAACCAACATAAGATATAACAACATATAGATAGGATATACAAATAATTATAGAAGTATGTCAGTTCAAGTGAAATTTAAGTGTTCTGTGTAAATGTGAGTTCTTATTTCGAGAAGTTGTCATTATATGTAAATACTGTGTTTTTGTCTTTAATTGTATGATATGTTGTCTTTTCAATTAAAATATATATATTAGTCACATGTTTATTAATGCACATAGGCTAATTGCCCATTGATATTGCAGTTGTCTAATGAGGACCAGACATGTTTGAAGATCTCACTAAAGCAAAATAATATTAATATTATTAATAATATTAAAAATATTAAACAGAGGCTGGATTACTACCTTGCCATCTGTCAGAGGTACTTTGATTGTGTATTCCTTCATGGCAGGGGTTGGACTTGTTGGCCCTTGAGGTCTATTCCAACTCTATGATTCTATGATTCTGTGGTAATATCTTTATACATCCTGGTCCATATCCTTATTGATTTGTTATTTCATTATTAATAACTGTTAAGATGATTGTTCTGTTTTTAAATGTTAACATTTTATATAATCCCTGAATTGTAATACAATAAAATTTGACCAAAAAGGTGTTTTATATCTCTAATTAAAAATGGTTAATTGTCAGTTTTCATTGTTGTGAAAGTTTCAGCATCAAAAACCAACCAAACAATCAACCAAACTAGCCAAGATCCTGCATCAGAAGATATGATGTGAATTTCTGCCACAGTGGAACTACATCCTGTCTTGTCTGTCTTCCCCTTTAAAAGCTGTCTTTTAGCTTTTGCATCCACCAGCTCAATCAAAGAAGTCACAATTCTAAGTTTGCAAAACCTGAGCAGGGCTATTGATGATAGGGTGACTTGAAGGTCTCTGATGGGGCTGTCATAAGTCAACTTGACAGCAGTTAACAACAATAAAATCACCAATCATGGTGACTTACTAGCTGATGGAAGACTGCAAGAGAGCAATGAAGAAGTGTCCACATAAGTGCCTGAAGCTGGATGCAGAGCAACTATGGCATGCTTTGGACTTCCAGGAAGTTTAAAGTATGATGTGATCAGTCTGAGACCTATTACAGAGACATAGGGGCTCTGCAGATGGCGCAAAGCACCGTCTTGTAGCCAGGGAAGGGGAGGGGCAGCCAGACGCTAGCTGCCCCAACACCTTCACAAGTACGTCATCAGAGCATCCGCTATTGCACACAGCGAGCGCTCTGATGACGTTCTTCCAGCGCAGCATTTTTACACACTGAGCAGGAAGAAGCACAAGAGAGCTGCATGGCAGCTCTTGTGGCACATTTTCCATGGCTTGGAAAGGAGCGCTATTTTGGCACTCCTTTCCCAGTCACTGAAAGGGTGGATCGGTCCACTGATGACACCCAGATCTATTTCTCCATGTCTTGATCTTCGGCCTTGAATCCTAATGGTGTCTCTTCCCTCAATGAATGTCTTAAGGCAGTAATGGGTTGGATGAGGAAAAACAGATTGAGAGTGAATCCAGAAAAAAAGGAGGTGCTCACAGTAGCGGTCCCGAAACCTAGAATTGGGTTGCAACCTTCAGTCCTGGACGGGGTCACACTCTCTGTAAAGGACTATGTTCGCAGTCTAGGGGTGCTCCTTGACTTGTCACTCCTGATGACAAATCAGGTAAATGCGATGTTCAGGAGTGCCTGTTGTCAGCTTCAGTTGATACACCAGCTGTGCCCTTTTCTGGAAGTAAGGGACCTCGAGACTGCTGTGCACATGCTGGTAACCTCACGTCTGGATTTCTGTAATGCACTCTACATGGGGCTACCCTTGTGCTTAGTCCAGAAACTTCAATTAGTGCAAAACATGGCAGCCAGAGTGGTTTCTGGAACATCTAGGAGGGACCACATAAATCTGCTGTTAAAGTCCCTCCAGTGACTGCCTATTAGTTTCCGAGCCCAGTATAAAGTGTTGGTTATTACCTTTAAAGCCTTAAATGGCTTGGGTCCAACCTATCTTCGGTACCGCCTCCTCCCATACAATCCTTCCCGTGCACTCCTGTCCTCTGGGAGGAACTTGCTCCAGCCATTAAAATCTAGGCTGTCTGCAACCTCCCAGAGGGCATTTTTGCCCCCAGATTATGGAACGGCCTGCCAGATGAGATTTGTCAGATTACACGCTAAACAGCTATAGAAAGGCTGTTAAGATGGATCTCTTCTGGCAGGCCATTCCAAAATAGACTTCCCAGCCTCAGGAACCTCCTTATTTTGCCCTTTCCCAATTTGATTGCCGCCACTACTCTGCTACTCAGTTAGTTGTTAGATTTTGTTGTTTATGGTTTTATTTTATGTTTTAGCCGAATATGTTTTAATCAGTGTCTGATTTAATACTTTTAAGGTGGGGGGTATTGGGGTTTTTGGATTTGTACTCTATGTATTTTTAATTGTTGTTAGCTGCCCCAATTGTGTATAGAGGGACAGGGTATAAATAAATTTTATTATTATTATTATTATTTATAAGGCATGGGGCAGCCTCGACCTCAATCCTCCACTTCTCAGGGCAGCCCACAGCTGCATCCCCCCATAGCTGGATGCTTCTCCACCTTCACCATGATCATCTGGGTTTCTACTAGCCAGGAAATGACTGTATTGGAGCATGAGCAGAAACTAAAATATAGCTTTTTTGAGGAAGCTGGTCATGGTGCAAGAGAGAAACAGGATTCTGAACTCTGCAGTGACCAAAAAATATAATCTTCAATGGCTTAAGTTACACCATTGTAAATCACTAACAAGATGTGAGCCACTGCTGTGTCAGGTCCTT
This sequence comes from Phrynosoma blainvillii, assembly GCA_026167975.1. Classification (NCBI taxonomy): domain Eukaryota; kingdom Metazoa; phylum Chordata; class Lepidosauria; order Squamata; family Phrynosomatidae; genus Phrynosoma; species Phrynosoma blainvillii. The sequence goes on from JANUYF010000004.1 coordinate 11,452,963, forward strand.
TTTTTTTTTTTTTTAATGGCCAGAATCTTTTTGGTGTCATAGGAGATTATCACATTCATTTTAAAGTGACTTATCCCAGACAGGATAAAGTCACATTTAAATTTAAAAGTGGGTGTTATCGCACTCAGCCACAACCAGGCAAGTGCAACCTGTATGCAGCCTGGATCCCAGGTGCGCTTATGCTGTGACTTTTAAAAAACAGGAGCAAAGCAAAAAGCAAAGCAGCTTATTTATATACCGCTTCATATCACGCTATGGGATGTCTAAGCGGTTTACAACTGTGAGCTGATTGCCCCCCAACAAGCTGGGTACTCATTTTAGCGACCTCGGAAGGATGCAGGCCTGAGTCGAGCCTCAGCCCTGGCTGGTATTGAACTCGCAACCTTGCTGGATAAGTGCAGCTGGGATCTGGGCTGCATACATGTTGCATTTGCCCAGCCACAGCTGAGTGCAATAATGCTTGCTTTTAAATTTAAATGCGACTTTATCCCATTGGGGGTAAGTTGCTTTAAAGCAAATGCAATAATTTTCTTAGCCATGTGTATGTTCCCCTACTAACATTTTCATTGGATGAGGTGCTCAGCATTCACTTCAAGGTTGTAGAAACAGAAATGTCATGCAGAAACATTAGGAAATGGGCATCCACTCATAAATGTGAGTGCACACACAGATACATGTGTACACAAAGATACACATTGCATGCACATTCAGTTGTACATTGGGGTGGGCGTTGTTTTTTATGACATTGTCATTCAACACAAGAGCTGCTCAGCACAATCAATGCATAATTTAACATTTGGACAATTACAATACACAGTTTCAAAGTTGGATTTTGGCCATTGTAGTTTGCACAAAAATGTTGTGTTTAACAATAAAGTAAAAATAAAATAAATTACAGTAATAATCAAAAATACATTAATCTTGCAAAAGATATCTCAATGAGCCAGTGAGAAAATTGCCCAGTGAAAGGAAATGTTTTCAAACTCAAGTTCATGAATGAAATAAACCAACATTAACATCACAAATAAATCATACCAACCGGTCTTTTTTCATTTTAGTGGCATAACAGTGTACAAAATTAGCCACTCTATGCATTCATTTGTTCATGAAATATCGGTCTTGCTTCCTACAATACAGCTCTTAGCAGCTTCGATCCAAAAACATCACACAATACAGTACAATGCATATCATGTACTCACATTCAAAGATTCACAGAAGTGAAAGAAGTTAAAAGCAAATTAAACAAGATAGTGAATGGATGCTAGGTTTAGATAGTGTTGGACCTAGATTCAAATTGCTAATCATGCCTTAAAGGCCACTGAGAGCCATTCAGCAACAGCAGTCTCTCAACTGAACCCACATCACAATGTTGTAAGGAAAAAGCGGGGCAAACTCCATGAATATACTGTGGGGTCCTTAAAGTAATGATGGGTTAGATACATTGAAAAAGATGATGACCTGTGATTCCATTGCTGTAGGCATGCCAAGGATGGATAGAATATTCAAAAAATGGTCAAAAACTTAATTTTTAGGTGCTGAGAAATCCTGATGAGAAGGATTCTGGCCTGACAAGAATCACAATTCGGGACTTATTTCTCCCTAAAATGCACACATGGCTGTTTGGTTTTCAAAACAGCACTTTCTGTGTAGAAAATGTGTCTTTCCTTCCCTGCACACACACAGGAATTTCTGCAATGAAAGTGTTGTTTTCTGTGCAAATCAACTACATGCAAATTCTGTACAGAATACATTGCAAATTTCAACCTGGCTTTGGCAACTGCATGGTTTCCAAAGACTTTCTTATAGTAGGAAAAAAATCTGTTAAAGTTATTCATTGCTTCCATCAAAAAGAAACATAGGGCCTTTGCAGACTGCCAGAAATAATGCAGCTTGAGGCCACTTTAACTGTCCTGGCTCAGTGCTAAGGAATCATGGGAACTGTAGTTTATTGTGGCACCAGAACTCTCTGACAGAGAAGGCTCAATGTCCCAGGAAAAAAAAAACCCAGTTCCCATGATTCCCTAGCACTGAGCCAGGACAGTTAAAGTGGCCTAAAACTGCATTATTTTTGGCAGTCTGCAAAGGCCCATAGTGAAGAACTACATCCCTAAAGCACCCACATCCCAATGCAGATTGTAACTATTTCAAACCACCATTGTGTTTGTAGTTGTTGGTACCACCTGTTTTTCAACCTTCTGGTGACAGGTCTCATCTTTTTTTGGTTCTCAGACAGCAGATATGCCTTCAGGGACATCCTCAAAGTCTTACCAGTTCAGCAGAACCTTTCAGAGCTTGTGGTCTCCTGGAATACCCTTAAACAGCTTGGTGACACCTACATGTCACAATGACAAAACAGAAAATGGCTTGAAGAAGGAGGATTGATATGATGGTAATCATGAAATCAACCAGAAATCTTTTTTGTGCTCCTTCATCAAGAACCCAGAAAACATGTCCTCTGCCCCATCCCTCATCTGCCTTTTCCTAAATATATCATGTCCATTTCCTTACCATGTATGAAGGTGGGAAAATCTGTAGTCTGATAGTGTCAAATAACACCACACGTGTTGCATGGCACAACATTACCTAAAGTGGAAAAAGATGAAAATTGGAGGTCTTCCCATGTAACATCTTGCTCTGACCTAAATAATATCATTGAAACCTGCTACAACAGACTGTTTTATGATCTACTACAGACATATTTAATGGACAGGACGTAAATTTCATAAACAATATAAATCACTCAGGACAGCATTCACACAATTTCAACAAGCATGCTATAAACTGTTAATCAATGAATAGAGAGTCCAACAGGTCAATGTATTGTTGTTATTTTAATTTGTGGCTCACCTTGGTCTATCATCCTGTCAACTCATTTGCTCATTATTTGCTCTACAATGCATTCTTCCTGATTCTATGACACCCACTGATCACTGATTTTATTTTAGCAGTGCATTATTTTATTTATTTTACAAACCATTCATAAATAGGACTCACATGGGACGAATAGCCTTCTAACCCAGTTACTGCAAAAATTGTTCAGACATATATACTGCTTCTTTGCTTGATTGCTAGGCAGTATAATTTACTACTCCTATGGGAGAGCCACCACATCTTATTTGGAATTTGACTTATTCAGAGTGGGAATTTGATGGCACTAATTCTAATGAATTAAGTGGGTACTTCACTAATGAGAATCTCTTTTAGGTTTGATTGACTTTTAGACAGATAATATGAATTTAATATTTTTCTAAGTGGGAGAAGCATTGACGCACATTCTGGCAAACATGAAAATCTTTTTTTTTTTCATTCCCAGACAGAGGAGCAATTTCCTCTCCATTCTACAATAACACAAGGGCTATTATTCATGGTTTAAGATTTTGTGAGGGAAAATTCATTTGGGTAAAAATACTTGTTCTTTTTTTAGAAGAAAGCATATATTGTATGAAAAATACATGGATCTATATGCAAAATTTTTGGGGTTTTATACAGAAAATACATGCAGAAAAAAAAAAATTCTGTGCAGGAATGCATGGATTTGTGTAAATTGCTCCAAAAGTCAAAGAAATCCACACTTTCTGAAAAAAATGTGGCTGATATTTTCTACTTTTTTGCTTGTTTTCTTGGTTATTTTGAACATCAGGATTTCAACTGCATGCAATGAGCAAATTCCTCCAATGGGATTCACCTTTTTAATGGCAGCGGCTTCCACTCTGTGACTATTTAGTGGCCAGTGGAGAGTGAAAGGGCATTGGTGAAGGGTCAGGTTGTGTTCTTATAGCAGATGTGGAGCAATGACATAATCTGCTGACACCTCAAGGAGATTCCCCTGAGCTCTCAGCAGATGATGTAGTTCTGCATCTGGCTATAGCATAGGGATGTGATTCTTCACAGGTCTTGTCTGGACAGGATATTTTATGGGCAGCCTGGAGTATCCTGCCCCTGGAGCTGCCCTGACAGGGGAGCTTAATTTTCCTAATCACTGTGAGTTGCCTTGGAGCTGCCTTGACTGTTACCTTTCCCTCCCATTTCCACATAGGGACATCTATTTGCATGGGTCTCATACTGAGCAACCTGGTACACACAATGCCATGGGTCATTCACTTCTGAAGTCAGAATGAGATGCCCAGTGATGGTCATATGGCCAAGCACCTTGTTCTGACTTTGGCACGAGCAAGTGACAACAGCGGTGGATATACCAGGTCACTCAGTAGGATGTGCATGCAGACAGCCACCCTAGCACAGGAATGGAGGATCTTCCAAGAAGATCCAGAGTAAGAGGTATTTAAATTCATGTTAGCTCTGATGCTGACCACACCAGAAACCATCCAGAATGTTCACACTGGAATCGGGTTTTGTGCTGTGCATTGTCTTAATAGAACGCCACCAGAACAGGGTAGAAATGGGCCTTTTGGCCCATGCAGACAGACAAGACCTAAATTTCTTTTCAAAGCAAGCAAAATAATTTTAACATTTTTTTCCAACTGCAAGAAACTCTTCAAAAACCAATCAGTTTTGAAGCCTAATTGGGGCTATTCTGTGCAAAATTCACTTGTAGTTGTTTTGCACAAAAGCAACATTTTCTGAACAGGAAACATTTTTCTTATATTTCATGTTCCAGTCAGCAACCTGGGTGCTCCATTCTGAAGCGACTTCACTCAGTATCTTTTCAACCCTCAAGTTCTGTTCTTCACAGGTCTTGTCTGGACAGGATATTCCAAACCTACATTTTTTCCAATGTTTGGCGTTCCAGTAGCATCATGACTGGGAATATGTAAGTGAGGAACTACTCTACAGCAAGCATAACTAGTTATGGCATGGCTATATCTTCTGTTTAATATTGTTTATATATGCTGGATGTTATCTCAGTTTTTTACATTTTAATTTTTTTGTTTCTACATTATTTTGAATGTCCAAAGTTGAAAGAAAAAAAAGTGTTGACACAGGCCTAGCTATTCATGAGCTCTACATAAGTTTCTGCATAACCCTGAGAACAATAAACAAGATCACTGAACATTGCCAGTTGCTTAATGACAGCCTTTAATCACCTTCCTGATGCTTGCAGCTTTAAAAAAGGGCATTATTGTTCTTTCTTTCACCATAAAGGCATGGTTATAGGACAAATGGTCTTCTATTCTACATTGATCTTGAATAGTTTAACATCAGAAAACATGTAGTATAAAGCAGCTTTTATGTGATGAATGTCTGAACATATTTTATTTATATATGTAATAATCAGATCACCTTTTCATTGAAGATTGGAATTCAAGCTGGGAGAAAGGGAATGGAGCAGACTTTTCAGCAGTACAGGGGCCTTCAGGAGGAAGTGGAACCAACTGCTATGACAGTTTTGCCCTGGATTGATGCTGAGTTTAAGCCAATGTCTTCAAGTTCTTTGACACTTTTTGTGCAACTCATCTTGGGCTTCAGAACCCTTCAAAGTATCTGTGTGCACATGCTCACTGTTGGGTGCATCAGTGTCTTTTCCATCCCTTGATATGATGATGATAATGATGAGCAGCAGCATCCTCATTTTTATGGGGTGACTCAACACCACAGCTGAACATAACCTGCACAAACAACCTGCTGTAAGACTCCTCCTAATCCAAGCAGCATGATGAATAGAAGAATCTGGCAGGTGGGGGTGGTACTTAAGGAGACTTTACATGATTCATTTATGGTGTCTCGGTACAACACAAAAGGCAGGACACCAAATTGTGGTCAGTGTGCTAATGTTGCCCCTCAGGATTTTCCCCACTACCTAGTTCATGACATTCCTGGTATGGCTTAGGTCACAGCCAGTTTCAGCTACTCTCCACTCCCCTTTCCCATTCTCCCCTGTCAAACTTTGTTATTGGTAGCTGGGGAGGAGGAGGAGCAGGAAGAGGAGGAGGAGCAGGAGAAGGCAGTAGTGGTAGAGGTGACACAACAACTGAAAGCAGTGTTGCCACCAACAGAAGAGGACAGGCAATGGCAAATTGGATCATCAATGTCTGCCTGAACAACTCCACTTATGTCATTGCCACACATATGCTTTAGCATTTTATTTGTGCAATTCATTTTCATGTGAAAATAACAGTATTAAAACACTCCTTATTGCACTTCCCTGGTAATAGCACAACTGTCCTGCCTTGGTGGTAAACATTTATGGTCCCATTTCTCTGCACAATGTATTGACACTGATCTCCTCCCCCATTTTAACTCATCCTTGCATGAGTGTCTTTCATCCCTGCACCAGAAATATAGTGATGTGGCAAGAGAGGGAGAGAAGGTATGCTTTTGCGATAATGCCCACTTTGCAGCATGTGACTTCCACAATTTCAATGGCCATTCACACACACGTAATCATGGGAAAAGGGTGATATTGACAGCTATTCATGAGTGCTCCTATTAATTAAAAGTATCACCATACTATTGTTCAAGTGACAGGACACATACAGAAAAGTGTTGTGTGATAATAAGCATAAACAGATGCATTCAGGTGTAATTCCATTTCTAGAGCCTTGTTTTAATCTGTGTTAGATGTCTCAATGCTTATTGTTTTAAATCAGATTTTAATGCCGATTTGATTTAATTTATTTTTAAGGGAGGGGGTTATATGCTTGTTGTGTTGTTTGGGTTTTGTGATTGATTTTACATGTAAGCCACCTTGATAGCCTTGGCTAAAGGCAGGGTACAAATAAATTGTTGTTGTTGTTGTTGTTGTTGTTGTGCAATATTGTCCTTATTGTGTATTGACCCTATGTAATTATGGCAGTTTGATACCATTTCATGGTTCCATCCTATTAAATCATGGTTATAGAGTTTAGCGACACACTTAAATTTCTCTGCTAAAGATTGCTCTAGTGCATTTCCTAAATGACAGCTCCCAAGCATAATATAATAACAACCCCAGAGAGCTATAAATCACATAATTCCACAGGATGGAGCCATAATAGTTAAAGAAATATCAAATTGCTGTTACATTGTCATGTAGACACATTCATATTGACTCCAAATCTGCTTGGCATGGGCTTCTTCACCTCCAGTATAGGGAAAAATGTCTGGGTTAGTTAAGTGTGTGATTCAGGTTGAGTTTTTATTTTATCTGTCATTTATAGTTGCTAGTGTTGCTTAGTTCTGTTGGATGCCAGTTTGAGAATGGTATAAATAGTCTCTCTCACAAACAGTCCTACCATTTAATTCTAAGGGAGCAATCCCTAGAGAAGGGGACATTCTAAAATGGTAACACAATTTTGGTTGAATGTCTTGCTATTTATTGAAGAAGCTCAAATCACCAGACACAAAATTAGATGAGGGTTTGCTAGTTTTAATACAACTGTATATGCCCTAGTTTCATTGTCTTCCACAAGCTTGAAAATTTTCTACATATTTAAATCTGTCCATTAAAGTAAACAAAGCAATTTACTGATCCATTTTAACTAGTAAGTGTAGACTGTTTTGGCACATTTTCTTTTAAATTTCCTTTATCTCTCTCTTGTATGTCTTTCCCTCCCATTTCTGCTCTTCTCCCTTAAAAAGATTTTGTAAAAATCATCCACTGGAATTCTTCTCTATATAGTCTGAATTATACTTTCCTGGAACTGTTATGGTCCATCAGGTCAGTAAAACACAAAATATTCCCTAAGCTCATCCCGACACAATAGCTTGTAATGACTCCAAAAGAGATGTCATAGTCAATCGTGTCAGTAAACAGCTTTGATATGGCTGTTTTCTCTTGGTTTCTACAGTTTATGTGACAGGAAGAATCACCCCCAAATGTGGCTATGGAACAGAGTGGTTTTTCTCTTTCTTTTTCTCATCTGCTAGGAGGCATAAAAAAACAGCCAGCATCATGTAGCATTTTGAACATTGGAGTAAGAGTCTGAGGGCAGAGTCTGGATCCTTGCTCAGTCATGGAAACATATTGGGTGACCCTAGGTAAATCATAATCTCTCAGGCCTTGTCTGTACTGGTCAAAATACATGAGGGGCAGTCTAGAGCAGGGGTAGGCAAACTTTCCCCTTTAAGGGCCAAGGGACTTCAGCTCCCAGAATCCCAGGAGCTATTGGCCAACATGGGACCATTGGCCAACATGGCTAAGGCTTCTGAGAGCTGAAATCCCTTGGCCCTTAAAGGGGAAAGGTTGCCTACCCTTGGTCTAGAGCAGGGGTAGGAAACCTTTCCCCTTTAAGGGCCGAGGGACTTCAGCTCCCAGAATCCCAGGAGCTATTGGCCAACATGGGACTATTGGCCAACATGGCTGAGGCTTCTGGGAGCTGAAGTCCCTCGGCCCTTAAAGGGGAAAGGTTGCCTACCCCTGGTCTAGAGTATTCTGGCCTCAGAGCAGTCCTGACCTTCTCTCATTATGGGGCCATCCATCCCACACAGGGGCAACTGCCCACACAGGTGTCCCACTGAGTAACCCAGCATGTCTGCTGTCACTGTGGGTCACTTGCTTCTGAGATCAGAACAAAGCACCCAGCAACACTCAAATGTCTGGGCACCACATTCGGCTGAGCAATTGACAAGAGTGGCAGATGTGCTGAGTGGCTTAGCAGTGGAACACCCATGTGAACAGCTTTTCTGGTGCAGGACTGGAGGGCTATAGATTTTTCTGGAAGATAGAAAATAAGAGAGAAGTTTTAAAAATGCTTGTTTAGAAGAGGCAGGTACAGCTCTACCATGCCTATTTCCAGAGGCAGATCCCCTCTCTCCATCCTAACAGTTAATATCCTGGCCTTGGAGGGAGAGGAGAGGCATGCACAGCTCCACCATGCTTAGCCCCAAAGGCAGATGAAAGGCCCTCCTTCCATTGTAACTGCCATTGCCCTGGCCTTGGAGGAAGAGAAGAACTGACAGTAACTGCTAGCCTTGATGCCCTTTCCTGCTGCCATTCCCTTCTCCTTCTATGTCATGTCTTTTTGGATTGTAAGACTGAGGGCAAGCAACTGTCAAATGAATAATCTGTAAACTGCTCTGAGAGCCTTTGGGGCTAAATAGACAGCCCTTAAGGGGTGGCGTCCTACCACCCCTTTCCTTGTCGGATTGGGGCTGCGGCAATCGCATGCAGCAGCCCCAATCCGGCACTTTGCCACTCCAAAAAGAGTTGGTAAATGCTGCTCTTTATTGGAGTGGCAAAAAGCTCCCTTGCCACTGTGGCTTTTCTGCACTCCTTTGGTGCAGTGTGTCTGAATGCTGTGCCAAGGGAGTGCCCTGATGCCGCCCGCTGTGTGGTGGGCCACATGGCATGATGGTCGCATTAGGGTGGACTCAGGGTGGCCAGCGTGTGCTCACCATGCCCCGACTCCACCCCCAGGCTGGCCCTTTTGGCTGAAGAGTGAGGTATAAACACTCTAAGGGGGGTTGCAGACTGCCAGAAATAGTGCAAATTGAGTCCACTTTTAGGGTTAGGGTTAGTGCTAGGGAATCATGGGAATTGGTTTTTTTCTGAGACATTGAGCCTTCTCTGTCAGAGAGCTCTGGTGCTACAATAAAATACAGTTCCCATGATTCCCTAACCCTAACCCTAACCCTAAAAGTGGACTCAATTTGCACTATTTCTGGCAGTCTGCAACCCCCCTAAATGAATAAATAAAAAGTTAAGGTTGCTATACCCTTGTTCTGATGCTGAATGTGTTGAGTGTAGTCTGGAATGTTTTCACCAGAACTAAGAGCTAGGGCATGTGTCATCTGAATAGGACACCACCAGAACAGGAGAGAAACAGGCCTTTTGACCCATGCAGACAAGGCCCATGAGTTAGAAAGTGGCAATGGAAAACTTCAAAATACAAGAAAATCCTAGAATAGGGTTACCATAAGTTGGAGTCTACTTGAAGGAACATAACAACAACAACAACAACAACAACAACATTAATATTTCATAAAATCATAGTTGGAAGGGACCACAAGGGCCATCCAGTCCAACCCCCTGCCATGGAGGAACTCAAAATCAAAGTATCCCTGACAGATGGCCATCCAGCCTCTGCAGGAAAATTTTCTACATGGAATGATATTTACAGCACAGAAATTGCATTTTTCACACAGAATAAGTCTGTAACATTGAAGTTTCACATCCATCCAGGATTCCGTAACACTTACAAAACTCATTTTTTTAAAAAATAAAAAATAAAAATACTCCTTTTCAACTTAGACTTAATCACACAGGCCAGGATTCTACATCATTCTTTGTATATTTTGCATAGCAGACTGCTCTGGTATTCAAAGGGTGGCACCCAACATTCTTAAGGTTGAATAAGTTTAGATGGAAAAGCAAACCCAAGAGAGGAAACTCTCCCTTTGAAATGCCACCCCTTCCCCACAACAAATAATCCAATAGTGATTGAGCATGAGCAGTGGCATGGGGTAAAACTCCACATATAGAATTATACACTTACTGTGTCATGGAAGCCAATGTTCACTTGATTGCACAGCCCCAATGTACAATGATAATATACCCCTTGCATGCACAAGTCTGCTTCTGCAACCAATAATTCAAGGTGACATTCTACATCAGAAAAAAGACCAACTGCATCCCCAAACCAAGCCCAAACATGTTTTCAGCTCCAAAACCAAATTTGCCACATTTGTTTGTTGGTTTGTTTGTCTGGTGGCTAGTAAAATCTGGTGTAGAATGTCCAGTGAGATTATGTCCACCTAATTGTTGTTTTAGTGTTGCCATTTTTTGAGAGTCAGTTTGATTAAATCAGTTGGGCGTTGACCTTGAGTAAAGGGAGAGCAGACGGGTGGCCGTGAGCCACTCTAAGAAGCAGGGTATTGGGGCCGCTGCTAACACATGCAGCGGCCCCAATACACCCTTCTGCTGGCCTTAGAAGGAGCACTAAAATTCTACTCCTTCCAGAGCAGGCAGAAAGGGCTCCGAAAGAGGTGCCACATGCCTCTTCCGCACTCCTTCTGGCTCAGCCCATGCAGAGGCTGTGCCGGAAGGCCATCATCAGAGCACTTGCCATGTGCAATGGCTCACGCTCCAATGACATCCTCGGGAAGGGGCTGGGGTGTCCGGCATCTGTCTGCCCCTCCCCTTCCCTGGCTCCAAGACAGTGCTTTGCATCATCTGCAGAGTCCTAAGTCACACTCTTTCAGCCTTAAATGAAAACACCCTCCAAACAATTTTTGATAAGAAAACCCCATGATAGATTCACCTTAGGGCCTCCACAAGTCTAAAATGACTTGTAGGCATACCATGGACTCATTTGCATTTACATTTTTATACTGAGGAGATCCAGATCTCTGCGGTGATACAATATTGAATCGAAATTCCCACTACATTTACTGTGATCAAATCTCTCAGTGGCATTTTAACCCTATTGCTGTTCACACTGCTGTCATATCAATTTTAAATAGAGCCTTCATTTTAAATGTGTTTGATTGTTCCCGGGTTTTTTAAAAATATGTCAATCAAATGATGCACATCTTTGTCATTCTGCTTCCACTTTCACTGTTGGTGATGTGACTCTGCTTCTGTTGTTGTGGGTAGTTTGAATCTGAACACAAAAAGTGTATAAATGTATAATTAAGATTTTCTATGTTAAAATGAGGGAAATGGAGGCAGTGGTGGAAATACTGACCAGATTTATGGAGCTGGTGCCTTCACCACCACAACCGCGTGCCGAGAGGAAAATGTATATGGTCTGCCCTTCTGCAGAACCCCCCCTTCCTGTTTTGGAAGAATTGGTTCAGAGTCCCCCAAATCTAATCAACAGCATTGTTCTTATTTGTGGCAATTTGCATCTTTTCAAAAGATGTGGAAAAAACCCTGGTATCTAATTTACCAGGGTAAGTGGGTTTTCCAGCAGCCCTGCCCCACATATTTCAATGACTGCACTTGGTGCAGGTATGAATGCCATAGAAATAACCCAGTTTCCATGCCAGGTTATTTTGTGGTGTGAATGAGCACAACAATATTTTTTTTTAAAAAAAAAAATAAATAAACTGGGTTGTCCTGATTGTAAATGACAAAACAGCAAGGGCCTTGTTGGCAGATTTCCTATGGCATATCCAGTTGGAACAGAAGTGCAAAGGAACAAAGTCCTTACCACTTGTTCAGGAAGGAATTCAGCCTTCAAAATATAGAAAAAATCAATTTGTTGTATCTGATGTGTCAGGCACAGCTAACATCACAGCACATGAGGTTTGTGCATGCCAAGAAATAACCCATTGCTTTGTGAAGCATCTATTCTCAACCATACCTGGAGACAAATAAAAATAGCCTTTGTACATTCTGATACATTGATCCTTGCACATTTTGGGCATGGTTAAATTTTGGATTTGCCCATGTAATTCACCAAGCCACTAACCAATAAAATCATCTTAAATACTTTCTGAATAGAATGACCATGCATCTTGCTTTTCTTGGGTTAATCTTCTGCTGTGAAGGCTTTTAGAAGACTAGATGATCACTTCAGCTTAAAGCTGTGGTTGTATTTATTGAGAGACACAGCCATTCAAAAGTCCTTGAGAAAAGTCCTGGATTCTATTTGTTTTCAGTCACTCCCCCCTTTCAAATCTCTTTGCCTTTCTCACACCAGACAACCTTGTCCTTGTCATTCCAACTCTATCTCTGTCATTTACCTTAATGTATTTGGAAGGAGTACAGTGCTTTGATTGGGGAAAAATCTTTTTATAGAGGGGGATGAAGTTAAATTAATATTGGAGGAGGATTCTATTATGCTCTGAAAGTGTAGGCAGGGGACCTTGAATATGAGCTATTCAGATTTTCTTTTTTCTTGTTTTAAAAAAATAGACTTCCGATCTTGGAGAGGTTAACAGGCAGTGAGAACTTAAGCGTGGAGATTCAGGACAATATGCAGAGTTAGGCACACTATTACGATGCCGGGTGATGAGTTTTCAAAAGGCAAATGTCTCTCAGCTGGATTGAACTCCAATCTAACCCAAGTGGCAGTTATATGGAATCCAAATAAGTTATGTGTGAGGGTGTTCTATCATCATCATCATCATCATTATTATTTCTCAAATGTCAGCAGAATTCCTGAAGGGCAGCATTATCATTTCTCAGCAAATGGCATTAACAAGAGACTATGCACTTCCAGGTTTTAGAGAAGTGACAACTATTAGAGGAAAGCTGATGCAAGAATAAGTTTGGTTGCTTCTTGGGAACACCATGTCTATCTCAGTAGCCCTCTCTTTGTGCAAGAGAACAAAGCTACTATGAAGTTACATATCAGAAGTACAATGAGTAGTAATGGAGCCAATTTACTGGTGTAACAAGTAACATTTTCTAGTTGTTTTCAAAAAGCTACTCTTTCAGGATTTAAAGGCATTTTAGAGGTGTTTTAACAGAAATTGTTCAATGTTTATGCTCTTCTCTGATTATCCAGTCCTGCAAACCGAAAAGTAGAGCAATGTAATGAGTAATTTTTCCAGCTTCACAATCAGTAGTAGCATGTAATGAGGAATGGGGGAAATACCTTACCTTTGCTGGTAAGTACACTTCTGTGTCTATAGTACCAAACAACAGAGGCTTGTTTGTTTGTTTATTGTATTTCTGTACTGTCCAATGGCTTAAGCTGTCCAGGAAGTTCATATTTTATAGTGTACATAGAAAAAATGTTAAAAGAAACATAGGGTGCCAGCCTATTCAGTAATTACAATGTTGGAAGCTAGACCTACACCTATGTATATTTTGCTATTCATATTTATGAGTATGTCATAAATAATAATAAATAAATAAATATAGTGAAAGTGTTTCCATACCTTGGATCAAATACGGGTCAGAATGGCTACTGAAACCAAGAAATAAGAAGACTAGGAATAGGAAGCATAGCTATGAAAGAATTAGACAAGATCCTAAAGAGTAAAGATAAACAATTGAGCACTAAAGTTAGAATCATCCAAACCATTGTATTCCCCATCACATGTATAGATATGAGAACTGGACAGTGGGGGGAGGGGAGCAAATAAGAAGAAAATCAACCCATTTGAGATGTGGTGCTGGAGAAGAGTGCCGAGGACAGCCCAAAAGACAAACAAATGGGTCCTTGAACAGATCAAGTCAGACATCTCCTTGGAAGCCAAGATGGCCAAACTGATGCTGTTATACTTTGGCCACATAATGAGAAGACATGGATCGCTAGAAAAAAAAACAGTAATTTTAGGAAAGGTAGAGGATAGTAGAAAGAAAGGAAGACCATACACCAGATAGATGGACTCAATCAGGGAGAGCATAGGATTGAGTTTGCAGGACCTGGGCAGAGCAGTGGAAGCTAGGGGATCTTGTTCGATTTCTCATCCACAGGGTCACCATGAATCAGGGGCAACTCAAGGGCAGTTAACAACAACATTTATGATCATGACTCCATTGCTGTTATCACAAATACACCCTAAAACCCACGTTGAAAGCTGGCAGCAGCTATTTATGTGGCACTGGCAAGCAGGGCTCTGAAGGATGATGCGTCCAACCCTTTCCATCTAGCAATCACAGTACAACAAGCAGTTGTGATATGTCTGTCATTGCTCATTGTGGAACATCTACAGCATCTTGAACATCACTGGAGTAACATTCAAACTCATTTTCCCCAAGATCTCTCTTTGGTCCTGATGTTTCCTTTCCCTTCTGAACTCTTCAACGTTGCTTTCGGGAACACCCAGTCATTCAGATTCCCTGTTCATGGGATTCTCCTTTCCTGGAGTTCCTCCTTGCATTGGAATTAGACTCTGATGCACTGCTTTTCTACTGGGTGGCATTCCCTATATGGTTTGGTTTTTACTAAAACGTCAAACCAATCTTCCCAAACATTATGCTTGCCATATATTTTGAATTAGAATTTCCATAAGGTATTGCCAACATGATCAGTGGTGAGAGATCCCATATGATGGGAGGGCATTGGTTTTGGAAAAGTTGGACTAGGCAACTATTTCTTCAGGATGGGGAAGAAAAAAAATCTTTCCTTGTGTTTCAGTGCATATGAGCATCTAATGGGTGGCCTGGCTCAGAAACAATGAATTGGGAATATGAGCAATTGACAGTGCAAAACAATTTAAAATGCAAAGCAAGATGTCTATTTAACAGTATATGACCACAATCCTGTTGGTGTTTTATACAGCAGTCTGATCTCCTATGAAAATGGTTGGTCATTTTTTCTTAATGTAGAATAATTGCATAAAATTCAAGATTGCTGAAGCGGAGCTACACATATGTTGCCATTTGGATATCAATAGTTAATATGCATGGTTTGAGATGCATGTGAATGCATGTGCACATTTAGTTGTACATTTCATGGTTCATTAAGGTGTCCATTCACTTGCCCAACCTTGCCATTCAACACAAGGGATCCATAACAACATAAATGCATAACTCCACATGTAGAGATATATGCTACACAATCCCAATGTAGGAACTCAGTACATGTTTCCATGAAATGAACCTGAAAGCTAATCTATATGTTCAGCAAAGGCCCTGGAAACAACTCCTTGGGGACTACTCCACTTCAGCTAGGCTTGAAGGGTCCTTCCTCATAGTGAGCCAGCACATGAGGGAAAATATTCAGTAAATTCTCACTGTACTGAATTTCTATGCAAAGGATGATGATGATGATGATGATGATGATGATGGCAAGAAGTATCAATTACTTTTAATTTCTCTATCTACATTCTGATATTATGCAGTTCCAAAGGGACTTGACTTGGTGCTCTTTTCTAAATAAGAAGCTCCATCCAGAATTAGCAAATATTTATAATGAAATCTATTTGGTGACTCAGAATAGTTTATCATAACAATTTAAGTATTTTTTCTGATGTTATACAAGAAAGTATTTAGTATCTCATCATAAAATGCTTATGCTTAGCGGCACAACAGAAGACAAGCATTGTTGGGTGCCTTGCCAGTCCACAAAGCCAGATAGCCACCAATTGCTTGTGGATTTGTTGCAGTATACCAGAGCAGCTCCCTCATATTATTGCCAGAAGGTGACATTTGCACTGAAGACTTTCTAGGAGATCTACATATAGTATGTTGGTGGAACATTATGTTCTATTTTTCCAATTGGATCCTGGCTATATACCCCCCCACCCGGCCACACACACACATGCACACACGCACACACACATCTGTCCCCAGACATCCACCATCCATATTTGGCTGAACCATTTTTAATCCTGTATTGCCAGGGAGTAATTAGAATAGAAAGAGTCACTTACTGATTCCTGATTAAAAGGCTAAAATGCTTAGCTAAGTTTGAATAATTGTCACTTATGAAGTTCTTAACAGCTGCCCTCTAATGCAAGTGATTCACAAGCACTCAGTTTCTGAGCCCCATTAAGCCCCCCTTTAAAAATCTCTGTGATGGATGACCCTACTAAATACATTATAGGTAATGGGTTTACAGTCAGAATTTAGTGCAATGCTTCCTTCTTCCATAAATCAAATTTTGAATATGGATTGCTGCATTTCCTACTTATCTGGGAGTTTTATGTGTCATGCATTATATAAAATCAGTCAAATTTTGATCCCCCCTTTTCCTACTATCTTGGAAACAACCCTACAGAATAGCTGCAAGGTATTCCAGTATCACATTTATATACTGAGGAATGATTTCATCACAAAGAGCTGCCAGTCTAAGCCAATTTATTATATGCTGTACAAGTGTTAAACTGCCTTAAATCAATAGACAGGGGAATACTCAGGGCACAGTAAGTCATCATTTTAATGAAATATAGATTATTCCAAAACTATTAAAGAAATGGTTGGGTGTCAGGGAAATGGGGCACATTTTTTTCCATGACGTTAAACAAAACCTATCTATTTTAGTGCAACAAAATCAATGGACAGTCGCGACCTGCCATGTAACCTGAATGTGTAAGTAGATTTATAGGCAGAGTTACCCATCGCTAAATAGACAGGTTTTGCTTACAGGCTTGGGTCAGTTCATCTGATCCAATTAAAGGGATATCTATAGGCAACTGGGGGGATGGAAAATAAAGTCCTGTGAGAACTAGTTACATACATTGCTTTCACCAGGCAGATGACATTTACCATTTGATAACTGCCATTTACCAAAAGGTGATTTGCTATAGTTTGCATGCAGACAGAATGGCTGGATCCTATTGGTGTTCTGCACACATTTAAGCAATCCTCTGTTTCTTTTTCTTATCCTAGGGTAACTCACAATTTAAGTTAAAGCAGCATACAATTATCATAGTGGGTAGTACAAAGTTGCTTTAAAATGGAATTGGTGAAAGGTCTGGAAACCATGCCCGATGAAAAGCAGCTTAGGGAGCTGGGTGTGTTTAGTCTGCAGAAGAGAAGGTTAAGAGATGACATTATATACATGTTTATATATTTGAAGGAATGTTATATTGAGGATGGAGCAAGCTTGATTTCTGCTGTTCCAGAAACTAGGACATGGAGCAGTGGATTCAAGCTACAGGAAAAGAGATTTCATCTAAATTTTAGGAAGAACTTCCTGATGGTAAGAGTTAGCCAACAGGGGAATACACTGCTTCAGAGAGTAGTGGAGTCTCCTTCTTTAGAGGTTTTTAAAGAGACACTGGATGGTCATCTGTTGGGATTTCTCTGATTGCGCTTCCCTTCACGACAGAATGAGTTTGGACTCAATGGCCTTTGGGGACTCTTCCAACAGTATGATTCTATGAAACAGTCACACCAAAAAGATTAATTTAAAACAGTTTCTAAAAGGTAGTTATTGCATAATAATAATAATGATAAAAATGCAAATACAAATACAAGATATCTGAATTAAAAGACCTTCTGCATTGGACAACAGAAAGAAATAGAAAAGAATAGACAATAGAAAAGAAACAATCAAAGGCTAGGGGAACAGAAAAGTCTTTGCTTGCTGGAGGAAAGACACCAAAGAGTGTGTTAACCCAGGCTTCCATGGCAAGGAATTCCACAGTCTGGGAGCAGCCACTGAGAAGTCTCTCCCATGTCCTCACCAAATGCACTTTTAATAGTGGTTGCACCAAGAGAAACCCTCCCTAGAGGATCTTAGGCATTCTCATACCTAGGGCCTCTGAGAGAAACCTTTCAAGGTAGAACAAGACTGCTTTCAGACCCAGGGGAGGAGGATGATTCCTCTCAAAATTGAGGCTTTAAGGTCCTTAAATCATCAATTAAGTAACAATAGCAATAGCAAGTACATTTCTTATCAGTGCACTTAAGCACTCCCTAAGTGGTTTACAAAATGTAAGCTAATTGCCCCCAACTAGCTGGTTACTCATTTTAGTGACCTAAGGAAGGAAGCCAGGCTGAGTTAACCCAGAGCCCCTGACTGGTATTGAACTTACAACCTTGTGGTTAGTGAGTGAGTGGCTTTAGTAGAGGCATTTAACCAGTGCATCACCAGGGTTCTTCTCTCTCAGCTTCACGAGAGGACAGTAAAACATATCCTCTGAACAAATCTTGCCAAGAAAAACCCCCATAATAAATTTGCCTTAAGTTTATCGTTAATCAGAAATGTCTTGAACCCACACAACAACAACAACAACAACAACAACAACCAACAACAACAACAAACCTTTGTATCATGTCTTTAATAAATAAAATAATGTGTGCAAATACCAGAAACCTATGTGTAATTACTGGAAATTTATCAGAAAATTCTGGAAATACACACACAAAGCAAATTTTTGGATTTTTTTTCTGCCAAAACATTGTCCTATCTCCAATGAACCAACAATATATTCACAATATTGAAGGATGAGGAGTTACTTTTAACAGGAATGAAAACCCCACCACTGTTCAGTTATGAATGGGTTCAGCTTGACATTCTATTATTTTTTCCGAAAAATTTCCAATCTCTTTTCCTCAGTGGTTTAAAGTCACACTGCAAAGATGTAGCTCTCATTGCATGGAGTGTTTGCATTAGACCAGATTTTACAAAACCTAGCCAAGTGGTACCACACATTTGAACTCATTAGAGAAGAAACATTATTTTGATCATAGAATCATAGAATCATAGAGTTGGAAGAGACCACAAGGGCCATCCAGTCCAACCCCCTGCCATGCAGGAATTCCCAATCAAAACATCCCCGAGAGATGATCATCCAGCCTCTGCTTAAAGACCTCCAAGGAAGGAGACTCCACTACTCTCTGAGGGAGTGTGTTCCACTGTCAAACCGCCCTTACTGTCAGGAAGTTCCTCCTAATGTTGAGGTGGAATCTCTTTTCCTGGAGCTTGCATCCATTGTTTTGGGGCCTAGTCTCTGGAGCAGCAGAAAACAAGCTTGTTCCCTCCTCAATATGACATCCCTTCAAATATTTAAACACGGCTATCATATCACCTCTCAGCCTTCTCTTCTCCAGGCTAAACATCCCCAGCTCCCTAAGTCGTTCTTCATATGGTTTCCAGACCCTTCACCATTTTAGTTGCCCTCCTTTGGACACGCTTCAGTTTCTCCACATCCTTTTTGAATTGTGGTGCCCAGAACTGGACACAGTATTCCAGGTGAGGCCTGACCAAAGCAGAATAGAGTGGCACTATTACTTCTCTTGATCTAGACACTATACTTTTACTGATGCAGCCTAAAATTGCATTGGCCTTTTTAGCTGCTGCATCACACTGTTGACTCATATTCAACTTATGGTCCACCTGGATTCCTAGATCCCTTTCACACGTAGCCTCATTCAGCCAGGTGTCCCCCATCGTATATCTGTGCTTTTCGTTTTTCCACCCTAAGTGCATTACCTTACATTTCTCCGTGTTGAATTTCATTTTGTTAGCTTTGACCCAGCTTTCTAGTCTGTTCAAGTCATTTTGAATTTTGATCCTGTCCTCTGGGGTATTAGCTACTCCTCCTAATTTGGTGTGGTCTGCAAATTTGATAACTATGCCCCCAATACCATCATCCAAGTCATTAATAAAGATATTGAATAGCACTGGGCCCAGGACAGAGCCCTGTGGCACCCCACTGGTCACTTCTTTCCAGGTTGAAAAGGAGCCATTGTTGAGCACCCTTTGGGTTTGGCCAGTCAACCAATTACAAATCCATGTAACAGTTACTTTGTCTAGCCCATATATCACTTGGCATTATATTATGAATGGCTAGCTTCCCAAAGGATTATGTGCTGTCTCTTAAATTACCACTTGGTGAATGGCCATTTAGAGTTACCCTGTTTTGGAGATAAGAAGAAAATACATCCTGTATTTATTAATTGTTAATGAGAGGTAAAAACATAACTACCACACTTGATATTGCTTTCAGACATGACTGTCTGAAAAGGGAAGTTTTTTATTTTATTTTTTAGATTCTTTTAATGGGGGATGGGAAATCCTTCCACATAAGCACAATGACAGTGTGAAGAATATAAGAAATTAAAAAAAAAAAAACTTGTTGTGACCTTTTGTAAAATACCTTGTCCCAACTAGAGTAGAAGCATTGAATCAATTGGATTTATCTATTTTTTCTTTTAATTTGTAAGCTGCTTTGTATCTCAATGTTGGGGGGTAAGGGAGGGTATACATTATCATCATCATGGTCACCATCATCTGTGGTGACTCACAATTCAACAATCAATTCCATGGGTCTACTCTACAGGAGACTAACCAAAAGGATCCCATCCTTCTCTCATATATATGAACCAACAAATGTAATGCATTATTCGGGGACAATCTAGAAGTCTTGGCTTTCTTTTAAATGTTCATGCTTTCTAAGAGAGCTTTTAATGAAATTGGCAAAAGAAGTTTCTTTATTTTCAAATACTGCTAGCATTCTTTTTGCCCAGTGTTGTATGATTTACTTTACAGGACTTGATATCCCATGATAATCTCCCATAGAAGTACTAACCAAAGCTGACCCTGCTTAGTTTCCAAGATCCAATGTGAGCTGGTTCCTTTAAGGTATTTATGCTAGAAAAATAATGCTTGCCATGTTCTAAGAGAGCCAGTATAATATACAGTGGTTCAACTGTTGGACTAGGACTCTGGGAGACAGTTTCAAATCCCACTGAGCCTGGAATCCCACAGAGTGACCTTAAAATATCACATTCTCTCAGCCTCAGAAAACAATGACAAACATCCTATGAAGGAATTTTGTCAAGGAAAACCTATCACTGTAAGTCACAATTGACTTGAAGGCATGTTTTGAAACACATTTTTTCTGTCAAAGTAGATTTTTTAAAATTTATATTATCTAAAAAATGTATATTGTCTAAAAAAATGGATGCTTGCCACATTTTATACATCTAGGAGGTGGGCTGACCCCCAAAAAGAGCTTATGAATATTGGCAGTGTGAGACCTGTTAGGTCATTCCATTCAAATCTAGACATTAGACCAAAAAGCGAGTCAGTTCACACAAGAAATCACAAGTACTGGATTTCTCTGTGTTTTCACTCCTTGGCTGGAGTGACCGCCTCAGGGACTGCCTTCTTCCATACAATCCTCCCAGCGCTCTCCGGTCTTCTGGGAGGAATTTCCTGCAGCCTTGAAAGTCCAGGCTTTTGGCAACCTCCCAGAGGGCTTTTTCTGTTGTTGCCCCCAGACTCTGGAACGGCCTGCCAGATGAGATCCGTCAATTAACATCGCTAGAAAGCTTTAAAAGAGCTATCAAGACGGATCTCTTCTGGCAGGCCTTTCCAGACTAATGGGGGTTGCAGACTGCCAGAAATAGTGCAAATTGAGTCCACTTTTAGGGTTAGGGTTAGGGTTAGGGAATCATGGGAACTGTATTTTATTGTGGCACCAGAGCTCTCTGGCAGAGAAGGCTCAATGTCTCAGAAAAAACAACAATTCCCATGATTCCCTAGCACTAACCCTAACCCTAAAAGTGGACTCAATTTGCACTATTTCTGGCAGTCTGCAACCCCCCTAAGTATCCCAGCCTCGGCTACTTCCTCCCTTCGAATGATCTTTCCATAGCCCCATCTACTGAGGGAATGAGCAAACATTGCCATGGCCCAATGCTGCTGTTGCAAGATGTTATATGTAATGTGTTTTTAAATTGTTTAAATGTGTTTTAATTTGTTATTGATTTAATACTGTTTTAAGGGGTGGGTGGGAATGTTGTGATTTATTACGTATGATTTTATTGCTGTGCCCTGCCCTGATTGGGTTTCCCAAAGGGCGGGATACAAATAAATTTTATTATTATTATTATTATTATTATTATTATTATTATTAGTGGTGTCACTGGGTAAGATGTTGGGCAGCTAATGGACTGGGATGCTTTATCACTGACAGAAATTCCAGGACATAGGAAGACACTTGAGTTTCTAATAGTCTTTCCTCTCACTTCCAAAGTGAAGATGGGAGTGTAATGTACTGAATAAATGCAAGAACAAATATCTTTGTCCCTAATGGAAGCAGTGTATTTGGAAATTAAACTCAGCAGGTAGGAAGAAAGTGTTCATTTTTTTACAAATGAGATCATTTGTCCTTGTACTAAAGTGTGCTGATTGTATTATTGTTGTCTGCTGCCCCCTCCCATCCACCCTATTATCCCCCTCCCCCCTTTCTCCTGTTGCTTTCAATAAAACAAGAAAAAAGTAATTTAGAAGAAATTGTAATAAAGCAAATGTTTTCTCACAGAGATATAGATAGACGTGGTTCATCCAGCTAGGCTTGAATCTAAAAACCTTGCTTCATCAGTGATTAGAATAGGTGGTATTTCAACATTTCTGATTCTCAGAATTCTCTTCTAGATATCTGATAGAGTTGTTGAACTTCATATCCTATCCCATTCCAGGAACTCCACTAGTCTCACTGACTTTTTTTTTTTTAATCCAGCTCTGCTTGAAACTCTTTATCAACATATCATCTGGTTAAAACCTATAAACTTTAAATTGAACCTTTTCCTGTGATGCATGAAAACCTGAGAAAATCTTGCCTTATTACTTTGGTCTCTGTCAAAATTCTGCAAATGTTCAAAACTTAGGGGGAAAAACATAAATTAGTTTTGTACTTTCTTTTAGAGAGCATCAGAGTGGCAACAAAGAATGAAACATGTTGGTTATCAACATGTGTATCCCATCTGGATTTCTTTAGAAAATATTTTTGCTTCACTCAGAATTGCCAAAGATTTTCTGCATTGCTGGAAGGACCCTCCATATTAACATCTGATGTAAAAGTAAAATCTTTTGGCAACATCAGTATGTCTACATATGTGAGTATGTGTATACATGCATATACACACACTAATAAATATGTATCTATACACACACATAAACATATTGTGTGTATGTGATAACTTGTTATATTCAGTAGCTCTACTGAGGAATTCATAAGAAGGAACTGAATAATTTTAAATTTAAAAAACCTGACATCCAAAACCAAACACCACAGAAAGGACTTTCACGTTGTGTCAAGTGCAATACCTTTCAATGAAGGCAGTTCCCACATTCAATGTCAGATGCCACGTTACTTGCTATCATGAATTAGATCTTCTCTCAGAACTGCTCATTTTACCATGATATCTTTTCCACTTGAGAATCTGCAGCAATGATTCTATAATTTTCTCAATCTTTTTTTTCTTTCTGTAATACAAACAAATTGGCTAACTTTACATTCTCCTTCAATCCATAGCCTCACACCAGTTCTCTCTCTGTGAATTCCTAAGGCAGTTCAGCAAAATGCTTTTCTGGACTTGGGGAATTTTATCATGTGATTTCCCATAATAACTAGGCTGCTTAAATTCCATCTTGATGATGACTGCTGAATCTAGGATTTGGTAGGTATTGACAGCCACTACCATGTGAAGGCAATGTACATTCACAAACTATGCCCCCAATACCATCATCCAAGTCATTAATAAAGATATTGAATAGCACTGGGCCCAGGACAGAGCCCTGCAGCACCCCACTAGTCACTTCTTTCCAGGTTGAAAAGGAGCCATTGTTGAGCACCCTTTGGGTTTGTCCAGTCAACCAATTACAAATCCATGTAACAGTTACTTTGTCTACCCCACATTTTAACAGCTTGTTTGCAAGAATGTCATGGGAAACCTTGTCAAAGGCCTTACTGAAATCAAGATATACTATATCCATAGCATTCCCTTCATCTACCAAGCTGGTAATTTTATCAAAAAAAGAGATCAGATTTGTCTGGCATGACAGGCCTGGGGCCGGTCCAAAGGCCTCGGGTGGGGGGGGCGCATCCGGCCCCCGGGCCTTAGGGTGCCTACCCTTGGTATAGATAATCTTAACTTTAGCATTCAATGGTATCTCTTGAATACCAGCAGAGGTGGAAACAGGGCCAGAGGAGGCCGCAGTGGAGCTATTAGCCCCACCCTTTCCACCAGCCACCTGGCAGTGCATCAGCAGAGGTGGACATGGGGCTGGAGGAGGCCATGGCAGAGCTATTAACCCCGCCCTTTCCACCAGCCACCCAGCAACATGGCAACAGAGGCGGATGCGGCGCCAGAGGAGGCCACGGCAGAGCTATTAACCCCGCCCTTTCCACCAACCGCCCGGCAGTGGTTATTCTCCTGTTTGATTAAGAGCAGCAGACCTTATGAATAAGACATTAGGCAGAAGTTTCATTGGGCCTGTCCAGTCCTCCCACTAGTACCAACTGTTGCGACATCCTGACAGACAGTGGTGGCCTTAAACCGCCTCGGAACACCTCTTGTCTCCCAGCAGCACCGGCATTAACACAAGCTGCAGCTGGAGAGCCTGAAGCCTCCTGAGAGACAGCTGACATCTGATTTGAGGGATTATTAAATCTGTCTATACCCTCCGATGTCTGTCAGTAGCTGTTGGGAAGTGAAGAGTAGTGTCTGAGGGGGCTTCTGTCTTCTAGCCTACCCTCCCCCTCCATCAGTAGGAACAATCACAGTGGCTGTTCCACTGGGAGGGTTACATGGTTTTATGGTCTCTTCTATCAACTGAGGCCGGGAATGTGTTGGGGGCGGAAATTGGAGTTGTGTAGGGGAAAGGGAGGTATGGTTGGAACAGAGTGAACAGATGTTACAAAAGAAGACGAGATCACTGTTCGATAGCTATCCCGTCTTCAGTTCACTCTGTCTCCCGGAATTGATTGGGGAGCACACCTACTGTTCAACAGAACCTTACTCTGCTCCTTTGCAACACCAGGTCAGTTAAAAAATAAAACTCATATTATCTACGATCTTCTTTTGGATGAGGATGCTGACCTGGCTTGTTTTACAGAGACCTGGCTGGGAGAGGACAGCGTTGTTACATGGATGCAGGCCTTCCCAGCCGGGTACTCTGTTAGTGAGCAGGTAAGGGCAAGTGGGCAGGGGGAGGTGAAGTGGCTCTGGTTTATAAAACACCCTTACCTTGACCAGGATACCTGCCCGGAACATGGTCCACTTTGAGTGTATGTACTTGAGTCTGAGGACCAGGGATAGTTTGGGGATTCTGTTAGTATCAATCCCCACCTCCTGCCATGATGATATTGATTATTGTTGTTATTACTTATTCTTGGGATTTTCTTGGCAAAATCTCCACAGGGGTTTTGCCACGGCTTTTCTGGGGCTGAGAGAATGTGCATGCATATATTTATTTATTTATTTATTTATTTATTTATTTTTGTTGCTTCATCCCCCGTTCCCCCCCCCCCCCCCCATTGTCTGAGGGACAGCAACCCAGATCCCGGCTCAAAAAGGTTGCCTACCCCTGATCTATACCATTTTATTTCCAACTTCTATGTATGTTGTGATATCTGGACAGTTAAGATAGCCAATAAGAAAAAAAAAATCAATTCATTTGAAATGTTGTGCTGGAGAAGAGCTATATAGATACTGTGGAGTGCTAAAAAGATAAATAAATAGATCCTAGAGCAAATTAAGCCTGAAATCTCCCTAGAAATCACAATTATTAACTTGAGACTATCAATTTTTGGCCATATCATGAGAAAACATGACTCATTAGAAGAAATAATAATGTGTAGTAAGGTAGAAGGCAGCAGGAAAAGAGGAAGACTACATTACAGAGGAATAGATTCAAACAAGGAAGCCATGAGCCTAAGTTTTGAAAATCTGAAGACCTTGATGATAGGATGATCTGGAGCTTTCTCTTTCAAAGGGTTGCCATAATTCAAAGTCAACTTAACAGCAGTTTACAACAAAAATTTGGGCCAGTTACTGAAGTATAGATACATTGTATTCTAGAAATAGATGAAAGTCAGGATGATATAAGAATTCAAGTTTTTTTATTATTACTATTTATATTTATTGTCACAAAGCAACTAGCTACAATGGGTGTGGAATTTAACAATAGCACTCTGCTTTGGAAGGAAAGAAGGAAGGAAGAAAGGAACAAAAGAATTATTCATAATGATTTCAAGCAAGAAATGTACAATAGCACATCAAACCACTGGAAAATTCAAATTGGCACCAGGTTTATACTAACTGGAAGGAATCATGCGAGATCTCATCATGGTCACCTCTGAAGTGTATCAGTCATTTTCACATTTGTTAGGCCTCATTCCCTTTGCTAAAGTTCAGCATCTCAATATAACTTTTCCCCTGTGTTCAGTTAATGATTGGAGATACTGTTTTGTTAAGGATTTACAACTTACTGTTATATGTCAAGGAGTCTGGTGGATTAAAATCAAAGAGAAAAGCCAGTGAGGACTTTGATGGGGATATAAGCTCATCTTTCAAATTTCAAAGCAATTTAGATAGATCATTACAATTAGATGGGCGATGTTACAGGGTATAACAAAGGTGTAAATCCCTATGCTTTCAAAGAACAAATAAAATGGGTGGCATTGTTAAACTCTTTGACACCTGTTGTTAATATCTGTTATCAAAATTAGATTTTGAAATATAATGGGCTACCTCACTCTTTTCAAAGGTTTAATGACATATGTCAGAATAGTTTTTCCATTCTGCTTTATTTCTGGGTTGTAGTTTCAAGATATATTATTTGTGGGATTGCATCTAAAGGAAGAGCAGTAGAACATAGAAAGAGGACATGAAAATTAGGGATGTAATTCTTCACTAAGTTTCATTTTGAAGGAAACAAGTAATTTAAAAAAAATGTCTTTCTGCTTTGAGAAAGTCTTTGAAAACCATGTAGTTTTCAAAGCCTATTCACAGTTCTTGGACTCATTCTGAGCAAAATTCACATTTACTCTGAACATAAATTCTTGAACTCTATGTAGGAATTTTCTGTTTGGGAAACAACATTTTCTGTATAGAAAATGTTCTGCACAGTTGTGCAAAACAACTACTTTGTGAATTTTGTGTGGAATAAGTCCCACATCTCAAAGATTCTCATCCATCCATATTTTTTTCCTCTGCAGGGTTTCTCAAAACTCAAACAGCATGTTTTTGATCACTTTGCAAATATTTCAAAATATTCCTTCCATCCTAGATTCCCAAATTCAACCTCATCAGTCCAATGATTAATATGTTACCGGGTCTCATAGTGTTAACTAAATTCTTAGAGAATATTTAGGATTTAAACTTCTCAGCCTGAGTGCTCTAGTGCCTCCCCAAATATGACAACCAATATTGGAACTTCCACAGCAGTGATATTTTGCAACTGCAGAGTAATGGAACTGCAACATATTTGGGAGCTTACTGATGGATTTTCCCCATCAATGAAAAAGGACGTCCTGATTGTGCTTTGGAGACACAGCTATGGGTCAGAAATGACATCATATGATAAGTATCTCCAAAGGCACTATCTTCTGACTTTAAATTCAAAGCCCCATGTGAAAATCAACCAAGACTCCCAAGATGAGTCTCCCAAGTAAAATGTACCAAGTAAAAACTTATCATTTCACAACAACTCATGTCCATGAGATATATAGACTTCTGTGTTTGTGTGTATGAATGTGTCTTTATATCAGAATGGTTTATTTGTATATTTATTTATTCCACAGAGAGAGATAGATTGCAAAGGAGTTAGGGGCAGCAAACAGTAAAATCAAATTGAACAATTTCAAATAATGTTTAACATTAAGAAGTAATTTTTTACATTCTAAAAGCATACTAATCCATGTAACAGATTTAAACAAGTAAAAGTGGTTAGAACCATTTGTAGGTCCAAATGTAATAAAAAAAATCAAATAATATTTATTTTTTTTCAAAACTAGAAGTGGACTTCCAGACACTTGCTAGTCTTTTGGAGAGGAACAGACCCAGAGGGTGTAAGGGAATGAAAAAGTTGCCTCTGGATCCACTGCAATCATCTGTTCCTGCTCCATGGAATTCATCCTCCTTTTGAAGGAGAATGATCAGTCCAAGTCTAGTTGTCCACCATTCTTAGTTTGCAGCTGGACAGCAGACTGAGCAAGCTCACAGGTTATCTGGCTATCTCCTCCAGTGCGGTGAGTCATACTTTATTTCTATTTAAATTATGGGCAGTATTTCTAAACTTACATTTATTCATATATGTTTAACTCAAATATGTATGCTTTCCTGTTGATGCATTCCCTCTGCTTTTGGCAACGTGGAAGCCAACATTTATGGGAGACTCCTATACTTGCAATACTCCATGCCATGTAAAGGAGTGTCACCTTTTATTGGTTCCAGGGAAAAGGAAGGGGAAGAAGGAGAAGTTAGAAAAGAAAAAGGCCAAGGTGGCTGAAATAATTATATCTACTAAATATGTTCACTCATACCTCCCGGTGTGAGCAGGCAGCTCCTCTGGCAATATTAGGCTAAACTCTCCCTATGCTCTTAAACAATAGCTGCTCACTGTAAGCTTAGTTACCAGGAAAGATTTCCCTGGAGCTCTGTCTGCTTCATTTAATATGACATTAATTAAACTACCAAGGTCAAAGATTGTTTCACTCTTGTACCATTGGTACTGAAATTATGAGCCCAGGGTCCCATTTCTTAGGTGGTATGAATTTAGTAAACTTATTTTTAATCCTGCCTGTTGAACAAAAACAGAAGAAGAAAAATTGGGCCAAGCCAGATCAAATGAGTATTATTCCTATCAATACTGCAACAGACACTAAAACAAAACAACACAATGAGGGGGGGGGGGGACAGAAAAAGAGTGTGTGGCCAAGTAGGCCTTCTGGAAAAGCAAGGCAACAGGTGCAGTACAGGCTACATATTAGTCTACACACCATTTTACAGGAAAGACCTGGGCCAATTTTGCGGTTCCCACTCAGGTTCCTTCCATAATGTTTTGGTCCTAAGCTGTTTTAGCAAACCTTTGAGCTTTCCAAACCTGTTTATACCTCTCCTTTATCTGTGGGTTGTAGTCTTTTGGCTACATAAAGATAGGTAGCTGCACAATTATTTTGCTATTAATAAAAACAGATATGTAATCATATTAAGAGAGAAAGAGAGAACAGGAAGGGGGGTCATCTACATCAGCTAGAATATTTGAGGCTGCTCTGGAAGTATTCTAGCCCTAGAGCAACAACTCCAACATGCAGAAAGCATGTTAATTTCCACCAAATATAGATCAAGACAGGGTCAGAGTAATGCAGTGGTCTGAGCATTAGATTGGCTTTGGAGGCCAGAGTTTAAATGTTTGCTCAGCCATGGAAGCTCTTGGATGGCCAGAGACAAGTCACACATTTTTAACCTCAGAAGAAGGCAAAGATCCCATCAGTCAGCTGTTGCCTGCCCCTTAGTCCTCTTCAATCTGCAGATTAGAAAATTAAGATCATTATGAGTCATTGTGGATTGAAGTGCTGAATATCTCCAGCACCTTGTGCACTGTGGATTGACATACTGAATATATAAAGAACATAAAAAGACCTATGCATGAATAATTTGGCATTATACCTGCATATGTCACTAACAGGATTCCCGTCACATTGTTTTCTATGTATTTTTGTTGTTGTTCAATAACCACATTTTTGTTTGTGTACAAATGAAATTGTCACAAAGAACTCCCAAGGTATGAAAATTCCTTGGAAAATGTACAGACCTTCCCATAACCTTACCTAGAACAAAGAGAACTTCTGAAATGTATAATTATTTCCTTTTTACATCTCTACTGTTCTTTTCAGTGTCCAGATGATACAATTCAAAGGAATGTGGGAAGCATGCTGTTAGATCAGACCAACGACTGATTTGATCTGGCATTCTGTTTTTACCAAGAGTCAACCAGTTGCTTCTCTTCTGATTTTAATTGCATTACATTTTGGTTTGCCTTGAGCATCTCCTCCAAAACACTCCCCCAAAGAATAACAACAACAATAACAACAGCAAAAATATAATTAAACACCTTAAAATTTAAATGCATTTTTTTAAAAAAATATAGCAATGTCAGAAACTGGTAACATTGTCACAGATTTGACAGCAATAATATTTAAACGGTCCTATTATTGAAACAGGGAGCTGAAAGAGACCATGGGGTGTAATGTAGTTTACTTCCCTATCCAATCAAAGACCAAGTGAAATAAATGAATCTTAAATGTCATTTGAAAGGCTAGAAAAGGCAGGTAGAAAAGGGTAGATAGAACTGATCTGAAACTTTTCTGTGCTAATGAGTTGCTTTGTTACCTTCAGGGGCAGCATTATTACCTAATTAACTACTCTTGTGAAGTCCAAGAATTCTCCTGCATCTTACTCCCTCCCCTTGTGAATCATCATTTCTTTGGGGAATGATGTATTCCAATAGGTGTCTTGGTTGTAAGTTGAATTATTTCTTCATTTGAAATATTTATACACTACTGACTAATTCAACATCTCCTTCACAATATTTAAAACAAAAGACAGTTGATATTCAGGATGCCAGAGTCATTCTCAAGTCAACTGTGACTGCCCCCCCCCCCCCACACCCCACTGTCATGCTTTGCAGATCCACTGTCCAGGTAGCAGAAGCAAGACTAGGTGCATACATGTCTTTCCCTAGAATGAACATTTCCCAGCTGTAGTTGGTCTCCAATTCTTTTAATCAGCCCAAGTCTCCAGGGAAAGAACCTGAGACCAGAATGAATTGCCAGATTCTTTAAATTGTGGCCAGGTTATTCTCAGAATAACCTTCCTTCTGTCAAGGGAATGGAAGGGGATCAAAAACAGAACATTTAGGAACAACCTACCTGAAATTCCACATTTTGTTCCTATTTTGCCAATGGAAATAATTGCCAAAGCCCAAGGCCTTCATCCATCTGATGCAATTCAAGAAGTTCTTCTTGACATTTATCATCTTGATTCAAAGAGAGGTGTGAGGAGACTAAAAGGATGCATATTAAGCCTCAGCCTCCTTACATTTCATTGTGATTATCTCTTGCTTTCCTCTGCCTTTATAGTTCACATAATTCTTTCCAGAACTTCTGTCAAAATGGTATAAAAGGCAATTCATTTAATTCACTGAAGACTATGTGTAGACAGTGATACCTGTGGAGTTATTCATTGCGTACTCTATGGAACCACTAAATCTTGTATAAAAGTTTATGCCACTTCTATCCTGAATTATATCTATAGAGTTCTGATGCCTACTGGTGACATACATTCTCAACAGTCTTAATTCACTCAGGGGCTCTGAAAATCCATATGGCAATTATCAAGGGCTTTAGAAAAACAAAGCTGGTTTCTGAAGAGCATACAATTCTCCAAATCCCTACTACCAATGTAACATAAAGCAGGCAACAAAAATTTCCAGACAGAATTTCATTCTAGGACCAAAGAAAGAGAAAAAGAAAGAAGAGTGGTGGAGATACAAAATTGACTACTGTCTGCTTTACTTAAGGAAAGCCAGTTTATTAACTTTAAAAGGTGACATTCCTTCAGCTGTCTCATTAGAAAAATGCCACCAGGTACAAAGGAGAGTGTAGGAATTCAAACTGAAAGACATGTATTTATAACAAGTGAAACAGCAGTGCAAATGACCTGCCACAATATAATAAAAAGTCCATTTTTGGTCTTCTCTCTTACTTTCAAAAAATGCTACTGTCTTGGATGGCACTGAATGGGAATTGGCAAAATACAGGGAGATAGTTTTGTCAATGTCTACTACCCCCAAAAGTTGTTGTTATGTGTCTTCAAGTTGACTCTGACTTATGTCAACCCTATCATAGGATTTTGTTGGTAAGATATTTTCAAAAAGAGGTATGATGTTGCCTTCCTCTAAGGCTGAGAGAAAGTGACTTGCCTAAGGTCACCTAGTGATGTCTCAAGGCTGAGCAGGGATTCAAACTGATTTCCCAGTGTCCTAGTCAAACACTTAAACCACCACACTATGTTGGCTCTGTCTTCCACTACCCAATTGAAAACCAATGATGGCTGTTGGCTGATGTCAGTGGGGAGATTAATATGCTTTGGGTTATACTCAGACTTCCAAAAAAAAAATAATCTGAGATGCTTAATTCTATTTGCAAAATAAGTCTAGCACTTGAATAGGATTTTGGGATACACATAAATAAATATGGTTTTAATTCACTGCATTTGCCTGTCTCCTTCCTCACTGTTTCTGATTTTCATTGTAATAGCTAAAACAAATGCCCATATTCAAAGCCAGTATATATCTGAATTTGTTACCTCCATGATGTATTTGTGGGCTTCATAGACACATCTGATGGGGGACTGCAAGACGCAGGACAGTGGACCAGATGGAGCCTTGGTCTGATACTATACTATCTATATTATCATAGAGCTGGAGGAGTTGTCATGCAAGAATACACAATTAAAGCACCCCCAAAAGATGCTCATTTGTTTAAAGATCTTCAAAGTTTGAAAGTCCAAGAGAGCCTTTTCCATTGTGGAGAAGCTTTTATAGTAATTAAGCTCTTCTTAAAGTTTAGGTGGAATCTTTTTTTCTTTAAATAAATTTGAACCAACTGATTCATATTCTAGTCAGCAGAAAACCAGATTGTTCCATCTTCTATTTAACATCCCTTCAGATATTTAAAGTTAGCTATTATAGCAGTTCTCAGTCTGTTCCCTAAATTTTTCTCATAAGTCCAAGTTTCCAGAACTTTTATCTTCATGGTTGCCCACCAGTTTGTCAACACCCTTCTTGAATTGTGGTATCCAAAACAGGATATAATATTCTAGATGAAATCTGACCAAAGGATAATAGAGTGACACTACTACTTCTCTCAGGCTGAACACTATAGTCTTGTTGATACAACCTAGAATTGTATTGGCTTTTTTGGCCACTGTATTACACTGTTAACTCATGTGATGCACTGTTGATTCCTCTCACATTCCCCTACAGGATGGCTTCAGGCAACTGCACTCCACAGACATACTTGTGGCAATATGTGTTAACAATCAGAAACCTAATGAATGATGTTCAAATGAGAGGGCCACAACTGACCCAAGCCTTGATGACGCAAAACATGTTAATGGTAAATGAACTATCAAGTCACCAAATATTTAATATAGTAAATTTAAGGTACATTCCTTTTAAAAGTGTTAGAAGTACTCAGAATTCTTAGGACTAATTTAAACAGGACATGTGGCATCTGAAGAGCCACTAAGTAGTTGAGAGTCTAACATAACCAAATGTTTCTCACAGAAGCTTCATCATCTATACAGTCCAAAGTGGTGGCTCCAGTAATGAGCATTGGTGAACCAAAACTGAAGGTACAGAGAAGCAAGCACTGAAATGGGGTGTTGGGGAGGGGGGATGCCAGTGAAAGCCATTTGTGTGGGAAGGGGAAGCCATTGCAGAATGAAGGACCAGACACACACTTGGCAGAAAAAAGCCACAACTTTATTGGATACAGCTGACAGGTAGGGATTGGCCCGAATGCATGGGTCTAGATCTGTCATCGTCCAACGTGCCTGTTGTTCGATGAAACCAGAAAGCCCAGTCATGGCCGGGCTTTGGGATGACATAACCAACTGGTCACCAATCCATCTCTCAGCCCTTTTGTCACTGGGGAATGCTGTTAAGGAGTTGCCCCCACCATGGCAACACCTCACCACTCTCAGCACCCCCAGGTCCCCTAGGGACTTGTTGGGAAACAAGCCTAATTTGGGGGGAATTTATAATTAGCTCAAATGTGAGAGTGAAGTGCCCAACATCACTTCGGAGATCTTTTCCAAATGTATACCAGAGGTATAAAGTTCTGGCAAGGAATGACACTGAAATGGTCCAAACTCCAATTAAGGTCTGAAATATTTATTAATACAGTAAGCAAACATCCACATGTGGCACACACACACACACACACACACAAACTAGAAGAATAAGTGGGAAGGAGCGAGAGTGGGGAAGGTAGAGAGGGACACCAGGATAGAGGGGGATATACTCACGCCCAAGAGACTCCTCCGGACTTCTGGCGAATGTGGATGGTTTCCGTGGAAGAGGCACGACTGGCAAGAGAGGGGGTTGCGAGAACTATCTCAGAGTGCAGACCAACAGATATTCAGCATGCATTTCCAAGGTAGCATGAGGTCTGCTAAAATCCAGGGGTTCTTATAGGGAATTTCTGCCTTCTGGCCATGAGTCAAACAATAGGAGGACAAAGGCTTGATGGGTTTACCATTGTTTACCTAAGTCTGGGCATAG
This sequence comes from Phrynosoma blainvillii, assembly GCA_026167975.1. Classification (NCBI taxonomy): domain Eukaryota; kingdom Metazoa; phylum Chordata; class Lepidosauria; order Squamata; family Phrynosomatidae; genus Phrynosoma; species Phrynosoma blainvillii. Next base: position 11,487,276 of record JANUYF010000004.1, read on the forward strand.
TCTAAACAATGCATTTGGTTTCAAAACTATCAAGGAAAGGAAGCTAGAGAAAGGGGTGCAATCAAATCTGATCACTGTCCCATTAAGTATGAGACTGAGACAAACAGACACCATTCCAGTATAATGGGATATTCCCAAGGGCAACTCCCAAAACCTGCCTGTCCAGGAAACCTTTAGTGGCCTTGAGCAATTTTAGCTTGCTTACCTGACCTTACATTTAGGCGATTATGGCTGCCATCTCCCAAGGGTCAGGCTGAGGTCATAGGGAACTCCACATGGCTAAAATATATAAGAAAAATGGAGGACGTCTGCTAACAGACTCCAGATCCTTGCTCTGCAGCCCAGGAAATCATGGCCACCAGATCTATGGTCCATGCCACCACCCCTGAAAGTTGTGACAACACTTGATCCCAACAAAGGTGGGAGGGAGGGAAGAGCTCTCGGCTGGAGCTCCTGCTAGCAATAGTTCCAGCTGCCCCAAACATATGACCTTTTATAGGCCCACTGGCCAACAGGGTGCTGGGGCTGGCCAACTAACCAGAAGGGACGGGACTTCTGGCTGCAGAGCCCACTGAGACTTGTAGCCCCACTTCACCGTGGGATGTCTCACTCTTTGCCCAGCCTGCTCCACCAATGAGAGGCTGCCAAGCCACCCCGATGGACTCTGGTAGCTGGTCAGCCTCCCAAGTGGGCCGGGGAGGCCCCATGGTGGTTGCCGGCTCCCTGGCCCCCACACAACCCAGCCAGCTTGGTAAGTCAGGTGGCTGCCTATCTCTCAGGAGATAGCACTGCACTACAAATTGCTGAGCACCTTACTTCCTCTGGGTTAAAAAGGTACTTAGAATCATAGAGATGTAAGTTGGAAAGACACCACAAAGGCCATCCAGTCCAACTTCCTGCCATGCAGAAAAAAAAAATGTAAATAAGTTCCTCTGCAATTCATCAACAGCAGAATCCTAGCCACTGAATGCTGCATATGATTTGTTTGTTTAACAAATAAACAATTACTTCCTCTTTGCAGTATTTTTTTAGGTGAGAATCTTTGGGATGCTTTTTTCAGGGATGCCATTGTTGAGATAAGATAGTCTTTCAAGACATATTGAAACAGCCAGCCTCCTCACAATCCACACCCTTGTATCTGAAAATCAGGGGAAAGTGGCTGTGTTCCCTTGCTAGACTCACTCTCTGTAGACTTTCTTGACTGCAGCATGTCTTGAGAAGACAGTGCCATCATTCAGAGTAACCATTTGTCTTTAGTTGTGTCATCCTGTCTCCTATTTCAATTGCTTCAGTAATTTGTAACTCTTAGGAGGGAGATGGCTGATCTGGAAAAAAACAAACACTAATGAAGGAACAAATCTTTGGGAGTGCAGAAAACAATGAACAGGATTACCCTCTTTAAAACAAATCAAAACAACTGTAAGAATATGGCTTGGGGGAAATTGTTTTGCCCCTCTAAAAACCCCTTATTTCTCTCCAAAATATTAATGCAAAACTTCTCTTAACATCTGTAGAGGCTGTTATGGTCAAACTATACAGTATTTATTTTTTATTTTTTATTTTTATTTATTTATTTATTTATTTATTTGCAAAAGTGCCCACTACAAAGTAATGGGAGTGGTAAAATCATAGAATCATAGAGTTGGAAGAGACCACAAGGGCCATCCAGTCCAACTCCCTGCCAATCAGGAACTCAAAATCAAAGCATCCCTGACAGATGGCCATCGAGCCTCTGTTTAAAGACCTCCAAAGAAAGAGATTCCAGTGTGTTCATCTGTTGAACAGCTCTCACTGTCAGGCAGTTCATCCTAATATTAAGGTGGAATCTCTTTTCCTGCAGCTTGCATCCATTCTTCCAGGTCCTGTTCTCTGGAGCAACAGAAAACAAGCTAGCACCCTCCTCAATATGACATCCCTTCAAATATTTAAATATGGCTATCATATTCCCTCTTAACCATCTCTTCTCTAGGCTAAACATACCCAGTTCCCTAAGTCGTTCCTCATAGGGCATGGTTTCCAGACCCTTCACCATTTTAATTGCCCTCCTCTGGACACACTCCAGTTTTTCAACATCCTTTTTGAATTGTGGTGCCCAGAACTGGACACAACATTCCAGGTGGGGTCTGACCAAAGCAGAATACAGTGGCACTATTACTTCCCTTGATCTAGTTACTATACTTCTACTAATGCAGCCTAAAATTGCATTGGCCTTTTTAGCTGCAGCATCACAGTGTTGACTCATATTCAACTTGTGGTCCACTAGGACTCCCAGATCCCTTTCACATGTAGTCTCGTTAAGCCAGGTGTCCCCCATCTTATATCTATGCATTTCATTTTTTTGCCCTAAGTGCAGTACTTTACATTTCTCTGTGTTAAAATTCATTTTATTAGCTTAATACATTAACAAGAATCTCCTCCACATGTAGACATGTTGATAAAATATTTCTTCCCTTTTCTTTCAGAATGAAGTTCAGAATGTCTCATGAGATCTTAAAATCCCTTTGGGAGAATTCTTCCTCGCCTGTGGGAGGCACATTTCAGCAGAAGAAAATCCACATCTTGTCATCACTTCCATTAAAAAATTGCTTACCTGTGAGCCAAATGATGAAATGAAAATCTATGATGACACACACACACACATACACACAGAGAGAGAGATATGCGGACACACACACTGTTGTATCTGTGGATGAATATTTTCAATATAGTGAGCATTTTTGAATGGATATAATATATTTTGAGCAACAGCAAAATAAAGAAAACTGGTGTTGGTCTGGACTGGGGTTCAGGTGCTATATAACATGTGAGCACACCACAACAAATATGGCTGTTAACCTTGGTGGTTACATCTACAGATATTGTCGTTTGTGCATTTGACAAATATATGTATGTAGCCTACCTATCAGATTTTATATAAATATAACACATGGATAATTAATGGGAATGCCAGAAGAATGTGGTTTTGACAGGGTGAAGATTTCTTAGATTTGACCAATGTATTTCATTCTATCTGGTTTTAGCGTTCCTATCAAGGCACACTTAATCACTTCTTCTCAAAATAAATAGTATTATTCATGTCACCATGAAATAGATGTAAAGTCTGTCATTATGGGATCATTACAAGCCATTACTTTACCTTGAGACTACAAGCTAAAAGGCTCAATAATTGTTATTGCTAATAAAAGTAACTGCTATGGCTCTGGGTTTTCAAATATAATTATATACTGAGGATACTTTGCTGCCATTTATGTACCCAGCCCTCATAGTAAGGATATCACTGAATTAGAAACAGAGGAGGTGCTGATAATGGAGACTGAATTATATATATATATATATATATATATATGTGTGTGTGTGTGTGTGTGTGTGTGTCTTTATGAGTCTAGTAGCAGAGTTTTGTATACCTATGTGGTCTTTCTTGCTCTTTTTCTGAGCAAAGATAGAAAGTACACAGAAACAAAATAAATTTCAAGGAAATGCATCCATTATGTTGGATAATGGGGTGGGCAGTATCCAGAATATTTGAACATATTTGAAAAATGATCAAGAAACCTTGATGAACATAATTGTGGACTCACAAGAAACTTTGAAGTAGGACATATTGTGCAAAAAAAATGCACACGTTTGTGTTGCATAGAAAGCATCATTTTCTGTGTAAGAAACACAATTTCTGTGCATAAAATAACATTTTTGTGCAGAAAAATCTGTTTTCTGCATAGAAAATGCTGTAATTATTCTGTGCAAAATTCACTGTTGATTTTCAGAGAAAACTGTATTTTCCTATGTAGAAAATGTTGTATTCTGAATGAAACAACCAAATCTGATGTTAGCACAGAATAAATCTAGAACTGGATAGGTTTAGAAAATTGTATTGCTTCTGAAGGCTTTCTTTCAAAATTGCTGAAATTACTGATTGTTTCCTTTGAGAAAAAAATTGGTGAATACTTACATCCTTACTGGGTACCTCTTTTGTCTAGACAGGTAACTGTATTTTCTTAGTGCAGCTTCTGTTTCTCCTACCTGTAAGATCCCTAATACTCTTTCTTAGCTTTCCTACCCACAAATGTTTTATTCTCATCTATGACAAGTAAATCCATTCCTTGCTAATGTTTCCCACTAGTGCATGAAGGTGCCATTTTGACTCCCTAAATACCCACACTTGGAGAATTTGTGGGATACAGCCATCCCTCCATAACCATGGATTAAACTGTCCATGGATTATACCATCCCTAGCTAAAAAAATATTTAAAATAAAATTAAATAAAATCCAAAAGGAAACCATTGTTTTTGCCATTTTATATAAGGGACAACATTTTACTTGAACATGGATTTTGATATTAAATGGAGGGGGGTGTCCTGGACCCAAACCCCAACAGATATTATGGGCCCACTGCATTGATATCTGCAGTTGCATCAGTTTTATATAGGGATGTAAATGCACTTTTTCTTATCCATGACACACGAATACAGACATACCTTGATTAGGAAAGCTTCTGACAGTGAAGGTCCTTTCTACAAAGTATTTTAATGCCTGCACAACCCTTGTTTCTTTCTCATCCTCTGTCTAACTGGAAGGTGAGGATTTTCTTGGTTTTTTCCTGCAGAATTGGCAGAAGGAGGAGGCTGGAGAAACACAGACTTTTGTGTGAGTCTGCAGCAATGCAATACAGCTTGAGTTGGGAGAGACTAGTTTTCTATTCTAGCAATTCCTACCACTGTTGTGTGTTCCTGCTGAAAACAAGCAGGGTAAATAGCATCTACCTCCAGAATCACTTAATGAACAGCAAAACATTTATTACCAGCATATTTTATTTTTATTTTAAAACAAAACAAAACACAAAAAACCCAGGTATATTCAGTTGGCCCACCAAATTGGAAATCATAAGAAGAGCAGAAGCTGGTGACAGTTAAACGTATCTCTGGATATATTTTGAAATAATCCTTTGAGCAGTCTCTAGAAGGTTTAAAATGATTTTGTTTCTTTATGCAAGGCTTATTTGATCTGGTGGTTTCATTTCACATCTGCATATTATTAGTTTTTGATTAAAAGTTGCCTGAAACATGTTGGACTGCCCCTCCGTTTTGTGGTATAGGTATCTGTCCATGTGTGGTATATGTATCTATCCTTATTCTTTCAGTGTTATTTCTACCTCTAGTGCCAAATTTTCAGTTAAAGAAATAATATTTAAGAATACATTTTCTTCATTAATTGAGATATATATGTAAATCCCAGCAAGACAATATTTAATCCTTACAACTTTTGGGATATGTGTGAAAATTTACTTCTATGAATAACAAATAAAAAATCAACCACTCTTCTTTGACCAACAATCTTTAGCCATGCTTATACAAAAGATAACATATGCCATGCACAACATACTGTTTTCTGCACAAAATGATTTTTTTTCAAGGAAATATTCTATAGTGTGAGAAGAAACAATTTGAACTTGCTCATTGTTTTGCCTGTGAGAACAAACCTCCTAAATTTTATACTGTCAGCAAAGTTTGGGATCCCATATTGGAATATAGAATTAATCTTGAAATATTTGAAAAAAATAATTTAAAAAGCAAATAATTTGCTCATATCCACTCCAGTTAGTTGTTTACCACTTGCAAGTTGGAGTGCAATAAAATGCCAAATCTGATAATGTCATATCATGATTATTATTTTTTTACTAAGATATTACTGACGAGACCTAGAGGGAAGAAGCTTTTACTCCTGTAGCATCCACTTAGGCCCTGAGAAAGTAGCCCTGCTTGCAATTGCTGAAGCTAAAACAAGCTGTAATTATATTAAAACCCATGTGGCCTGTTGCTATAGTGACAGACCATGACTTCATTCTATGTAGTTGTTAGATGTTTTAATTTCACTTATTTCTGTTCTGTTTGAGTTTTTTTTAAAAGCCAATAATGTTTCTGCCCACACAATTAATAGATTATTTAGAAACATTTTGGAGAAAGAGAATTCAGGACCTGCCATGGCCTTACAAAAGCACTTGCCCTCCATCTGTGAGCATACGCGCTCCATTTCTGCCTCCCTTTTCTTGCACACAGAGAAAGACATATATAGAAAGAGGGATTATAAACATGCTTAGGACCTCCCTCCAATATTTGCATCAAACATGCAAACATTAAGCCTATGGAGAGCATGGACATCATGCATGGGAATGTTAGAAATTTGAGCAATATATTCCCCCCTCCATTTCACACATACTGGCTGGAATTCAGCATGGGACTTATGTCTTCATAAGTTGACTTATGTGTGCAGGAAATAGAATTGAGTAGCTTTGCAATGCTTACATTTACCTAAGGGGTACAGTGATATTACAACATACATGTGTCCATCATTCAGTGGTAGCCAGATGTAACAAATGTGCCATGCCCACAGTGTTCAATGAGCACTGATGGGCATTGGGGCACTCCTAATGCACATCTGGAAACTGACTAATTAGTGCAGGTGTGCAACACGAGTGCCCAACATGCAGCAGAAATTCCCATCAGGCATCAGTAGTGCCCAAAGCACATCACAAGTGTCCAGTGCACATCACAAGCACCCAGCATGAGAAATAGCCAATGTGCATCAGAAGTGTCTGAAGCACATGAGGAGTACCTGAGGAGTACCTTTTAAAATTAGTTTATGCTGGTTTTGAAAATACCTTTTAAAATTCTTTTGAATTGGTTGGTAAATAATTATTTCTGCACGTATTAGAAATAGCTTCATAGTTCCTGGGAGATGGTGATGCAATAAATAAATAAATATTGGAGAGAGGGTGTGTATAGTAAGGGAGGAATGTGTTTTATAAGGTTGTTTTGATGAATGTCACAATCTCTGAACTGGGTGTTTCTTCTCTATTCAGCCTGTTGTCAATAAAACCCAGTACATTTATTGAATTCATTCTGTGTGGGCCTGGCCTCATGAGGAAGTTCTCAAACAAAATGTCTCCAAAGGGGGAAAAATACTCTTGATTCCAGAGAAGGTTACCCTGTCTCTTATAATCTCTGTATCTGTGATCTCTTTTACACTACACAGTTAAAACACTCTGATACTACTCGATACTGCCATGGCAGTAAATTATGATATTACCGTTGCAGTAATTTCTTACCATTTTAACTGCCTATGGAATCCTGGGATTTATAGCTCAGTGAAGCACTAGAGCTCTCTGGAAGAGAATTCTTAATGCCTCATACAACTACAAATCCCAGCACAGCATAGAATGGACCCATGACAGTAAAAATGGATTCAAACTGCTGTAAATGTATATTGTATACAATCCCTCCCTCTTTTTCTTGCTTTTTCTTTCTTAGTTTTTTTTTTTCTTTTTATTAATAATAACAAAAAATAACTATAAATTTCTCTGACAGAGGCAGACTATTTCATGGTGAATCATCACCCAAATAGTTATTCCTACTAGAGTTACAATGTGCCCTTTCACACTTCACAGTTAAAGTGCTATGATTCCTTCTTAGCTGCCAAGGCTACATCTTGTGCCATCCTGGGATTTGTAATTCGGGCAAGAGTATTTAGAATTCTTACTCAGAGATCTCTAAAGTCTCACCAAACTACAAAACCCAAGAATCCATAGCATGCAGCCATGGCAGTGAAACATAATGTTATAATTGTATAACACAAAAGATCCCCAGGCTGGGATTATTTTTACTGCCAGTATCTGTCTCTGACATCTTGACATGGAAAAACAAACTGGGGAACAGTCTGCTTTTTTCACATCAACTCACTGATTTTTGAACTCATGGGTGTTGTTAATCCATTCATTCATTTTATTTATAACACTATCCCTTTTGACCCAAAAACCTAAGACTCAAGGTTGGCTTCAAAATGCCATTGTATGTCACACCATGTGTGTACTTTTAGCCCATGGTGCCAAAAAGAATAGTATAATGATATCAATGTTTCTCAGAGACACTGCTTAACATATCTAAATGACAATTACAACTTCTCCTTCCCCTCCTTCTCCTTCTCCTACCTATCCCATCTTTTTTTCCAGATTGGGACTCAAAGGGGCTTAAAACGGTTTTTAAAAAGCATTGCTAAAAATCCGCAAGTTAGAAAAGTTTGTCTTTCTGCAAATAGAGACAGATACTTTTCTTCCTCCTTCACACAAATTCCTTTCCCAGTGGTTACAGACCAGGAGTTCAAATACTTCAAGGGATTTTCTGAAATGAAGCAACTGCTCCTATGAACAAAGTCAGAGACAGTAGTAGATGTTTATCACATTCCACAAAGCTACCATGCTCCTGCTCCATGGGAATCCATAATAGACAACTCACAACTCAGTTCAACTCCATAGAGACACACCATGGCTCCATAGAACAAAAAGCCAGCCTGTAGCTCCACAGGGCAGATAGCGTGCAGCTTCACAGTGTCTCTTGGATCAATTTTTAATAGGACAGCTATGTGCTCTCTCTGTGTAATCTTTCAGTGTTTTGCTTAGTCATGTGCGAAAGACACATTAAGAATTTCATCATCAGTTTAGTTCCCCATCCCTTATCATTGCTTAAGGCTCAAGCAATGGATTTCACACCTATGTCCATGGTTACCCAACTGAGTTGTTTATGTAATTTTTGGTTTATTTGTTTCTTTGCTCGATTATCTTTTTTTTCTCTTTGTATTTCTGCAAACACCCTTGTCTTCTGTTAACAGAGTTGTTTTGACCTCTATCATCAATAATGCTGCCTTGTGTGCATCTGTCTCCATGTGCCAAAGAGAGTGCATGCTGTCATACTTTGTGATCCTAGGACTTCTGTTATGAGGCTTCCAAAATTTTAAACGGACACTATTACCAGAGATTTCATTGCTAAAAATGTAATTCTTCACTCAGGCTGCTGCCACATACAGCAGAAATAAAGGAGTTTAACATCACTTTAATTTCCATTCCTGAGTGCTATTGAATTCTGGGATGTATAGTTTGGTGCAGTATCAGAACTTTCTGTCAGAGAAGGCTAAATATAACATAAAACTACACATCCCAGAATTTCATAGCATTGGGTCATGGCAGTTGAAGTAGTGTCAAACTGCTTTAATTTTGCAATGTGGCAGAATTTCTTCTCAAAGCTTGCAGCAAGTAATTACAGAAACTGCTTTGAGAAAATCTTATGAAATATGCTGTTTTTGAAGGCTATTTGCAATTCAGAACATTTTCTGCAAAAAATAAGTACACAGTTTTTAAGTATAGAAAAAGACACCACCCAACGAGTTGGAAGGGGTTTCTTGTTGCGCCGGCCATATAAGGACATGGGATGCCTGATTTGCTAAGCACGCAGGGATCTATGTATAGTTTCTGAGCGCTTGGCCAATCAAGTGTTAGTATGATGCTAGGAAATCTCGCAGTGCACATACCCTCGCAAGATTTCTTGTGAGAGTTTGTTCTATATAGCTCTGCGCTGCCATGTGGCGGCAGCCATTTTAGAGTTGGAACTGAGCGAGTCATTTCGCTCTGCTCCGTTCTGTGGCTAATTGTTGGCTTTGGCCTAGCAAATTCTTAGCTTTTGCTGCTTATTCATTCTGAATTACTCATTCTTCTGGCACGATGGGAGTTGTTAATTCAAGCCTCCCATGCTCTTTTGGTGGAAAAGGCCAGGTGAGGCCTTCAGGCCGGTTGCCTCGGGCCTGGAGGGTGGCCTGTGCACCTCCAACACCCGGTTGGCTTAACACTGGGCCGAAGCAGGTGCTGTGACAGGCATTCTCCGCCAGGTGCGCGGACCCTGCGCTCGATCACAGGCCCAGTGGCACCCCGGTCATTCCAGACTGGTAAGGTCGGGACCCCATCGCCTGGTGGGGGAGGGAATTTTACACCTCTCCTCAGAGGTAGGTGTGTGTGAAGGCAACAATTGTCTTTGGGCAGGGTGCCTAATTTAGGACCCTTGTGGACACCTTCCCCCCTGTTGGTGGTTGACAGAGACGCTTCCTGGCTATTTGCGTCTCTTGTTGAGACTTAGGGAAGGGCGGCCTTTGGCCTGGTGGTAGTCATCCAAAGTTGGGTGATTGTTGCAAGGACCCGTGCTTTTCACTTATGTGGGGAATGATGCCCCACAGTAAGGCACAATCTAAGAAGCACACAGCCCTGGCTGCACCAGGCTCTAGTCACTCTGCTTCGAAGAAGCCCTCACAATCAACCAGAAGAGATGACGAGATTGTTGCTCAGCTAGCACAACTGGGCAAGACTATACAGGCCTGTGTTGCGGTCTGTAATCAGCTTGCCCAGAAGGGGCTTCAGGCTACAGCCGCCAGCCCTTCTGCCAGCACTTCTGCTAACCCTGACACACAAGTGCTGCCCCCTCGTTCTACATCTGACTCTCAGGTAATTGATGCAACACTGGGTCCTTCGGTGGTTTCAGCTATAGAGGTGGGGCAACTAACTATAGCCGATGTTTGGGAACTCCTGAAAAGGGTCCCTGGTGTGGAGATTCAGGGTGCTGCTGCCCCTGTATCTGAGCAGCCCACTGTGGCAGATTTATATAACCTCTTACGAGGAGTGGTTCTTCCAGGTGGTGGTGGAATGGAGCAGACCTTAGAAGTGTAGAAGAAAGAACAGGCAGCTGCTGCTGCATCTCTGCCTGACACCCAAGCTGTTGCGGGGCCACACTTCGGGGGACTTGTGCAGTAGGCTGGTGATGCTTCCCAGCAAGCTTCAACGTCAGGTTTGTCTCCTTCTAATCCTTTGCATGCGAATTGGCCCACCTCGGTATGGGCTCCAGGTGGCCAGGTTAGCCAGGGTTTGGGGTTGGAATGCCCCATCCCTGTAACTTCGGATGCACCTGTGCAGGCACCTGAGGTTTCACAGGTGCCTGACACTAGGGTGCAGGTTGGTCAGCCAATTGCTTTGGCTAGTGACACCTCAAGGTTGTCCCCTTTTGGTGCTCCTGTGTTATTCGGAGTTAATGCACACTCTGAATGCAATCCATACGCTGGAATGTCTACACCCCTTGGCTCACACCTTCCACTTTCCACTAAAGAAAGAATTTGGAAGGGAGATTATATTGATTTATTTTCTCTTATTTTTAGGGATCCTGAACCAAGGATCACGGTAAAGGATGGGATAGTGTTTAGCCTCCCAAAAGAGTTTCAGTCGCTCAAACACCCTAAGCTGGAGCACAATTTCATTAATTGGATCATGGTTTTTACTATTTATAGGGGAGTTATTGAGGAAAAAGAGCCCCACAGGTCGCCTGATTTTTTCTAAGTATCAAGAGATCATGATAAAAGCCTATACCAACTACCATCATAATGCTAGGGGTGCAGCTTGGTTACAATATGATGAGCAGTTCAGAATGAGGGCTGCCCAAGATCGCTCCATGTCCTGGAGACATGTACAATCTGAACTATGGGCAAACGTAATGGTGGGGGCCTCCCCTTTGAGCAGGTGTGACAATGGGTTCGTTCCCATGGTTACTCAGCCGAGAGGGTAGAATGCGAGGCTTGGTATGGGAGAAAGAAAACAATTTGGCATATGCTGGGATTTTAAAACAGGTAAGTGAAGAGGCAGCCCTGCAGGTTTGGTCACAAGTGTAACACCTGCGGGGGTGGTCACCCCGGTGCTTCCTCTAGCAGAGGTAAGCAGTCAGGAGTGGGGGGTGTGCCCCAGCCAGTGTCACCAGGAGGAAAAGGCTCTGTCACCAATTAAATTAGATGCAATGGTGGCTTGGCTGAGGGCCTACCCAAACAAGGAGGCTGCAACTTATTTATTTTATGGTTTCTCTTGGGGTTTTTGCATCCCCTATACAGGTTCCAGGGTACATCGTTATCTGCCCAATGCTCATTCTGTGAAGTATTTTCTGGCCATTGTAAGGGAAAAGCTGGCAAAGGAGATAGCTGCTGGAAGGATTTCAGGACCTCACGATTATCTGCTAATTCCCACCCTTCGTTTATCCCCTAGCAGGTTAGAATGATGCTAGAGAAGCAAAAAGCTACACTTCATGATTTTCAATTCCTTACAGGCTTGTTAAACTTTGCTTGTAAGGCAATAGTTCTGGGACGAGCATTCTGTGCTCGATTGTATAGGGCTACTATTGGGGTGTTAGCACTGCATCATCATATTAGGATCACAAGGGGAATTTGTGAGGACTTGAAGGTTTGGGAGTCCTTTTTGGAGCAATTCAATGGTACTTCATTTTGGAGATCTGACATGCTGCTGAGGGCGGACTTTCAGGTACAGTCTGATGCTGCTGGCGCCCATGGCTTTGGTGTTTACTGGAACAGCCAGTGGGCTGCAGAGGCATGGTCTTCTGCCTGGACTGAACGTGGTCGGACCAGAGACCTGACATTTTTGGAACTTTTTCCTATAGTGGTGGCTGTACACCTGTGGGCAAGCCAATTTGCAAATAAAACCATCTGGTTCTGGTGTGGCAACCAGGCGGTTGTTCAGGTGGTAAACTCTCAGTCTTCCAAGTCCCCCAGAGTAATGTGCTTGGTAAGGGCAATGGTCCTGCAGTGTTTGAAGTTTAATGTTTTGTTCCAAGCTCAACATGTTCCTGGTGTGCTTAACCCTTTGGCGGACACCCTTTCTCATTTCCAGTTTTCTAGGTTCCGGCAGCTGGCTCCCAAGGCGTCGACACACCCGATGGAGATACCGGCACTGCTATGGAGACTTGGAGACTAGAAATTGACAGGGCGATCCTACATTCTATCTCCCCTTCTACATGCAAGTCCTACCAGATAGCCTTGAATGCATTTAATCAATTTTTATTGGAAATCGGGGAGGTGGAAGCCTGGCCTATTAGGGTAGATCTGGTCCTGCATTTCATAGTACATCTTAGGCATGTCAGTTTGTTACCCGTTACCATTAGGGGCAGGTTGGTTGCCCTGGCATTTTACTTCAGGGTGAGGGGTTGCTTTGATCCTACCACAATCTTTAGGGTTAGGAGAGCTGTAGAAGGCTGGTCTAGAGAATCACCTGTAGTAAGGGACTCACACTGGCCGATAACAGGCATGGTCCTGACTAAGTTATAGGAACAATTAGCCAACACGTGTTATTCACTAGAGGAAGTGGCTTTGTTCAAGACAGTATTTGCCATTGCTTTCTTTGCAGCTTTGCGGATTAGCGAGATTGTTCCTGGATCTCACTATGATCAGTCTTGTAGGGCACTTCTAATTTTGGATGTTTTCTTAACAGAACAGTGAATTCAGATTTGCATTAGGTGCTCAAAGACTGACCAGTTGGCAAAAGGTCAGACTATTTCCTTAGCTAAAGCACCTAGCAGGTGAATTTGCCCAGTGTTAGCAATGGCTGATTATATGAGGGTTAGACTGAAAGTGGCAGGTTATTTGTTTCTCCACATATCAGGCATGCCTTTAACTCAGTTTCAATTTAGGGCAGTGTTGAAGGAAACATTATGGAGAGTTAATTTGCCCCAGGCTTATTTCTCTTCTCACTCTTTCCGTATCGGTGTGGCAATGACTGTGGCCAAGCATGGTTTAAGTGACGCCGATATTCACCAAATTGTCTGGTGGTGTTCTAAGGCATTTAAGTCTTATGTTCGGCCTTCGAGGAACACTAATTCCGATTAATTATACTAATGGCTTTATTTGCATTTCAGCTGGCTTTTTTCATGACAAGTTTTGGATTATGGGCCACAGCTTAGTGTTTTGGACAGAACGCCACCTACTTGAGCATCGGCACGATACTACCTTGGGGCTGGTGAACATCGGCACTATACAATGGTTTGGTCGCAGGGGTATGCTATGGGGAGCATTGCTTCCCTGGATTATTCAGCTGTCAAAGTCATATCCACAACCCCAGGTCCTGGTCATATACCTGGGGGAGAATGACTTAGTGAAAGTCCCATGTCTTCAGTTGGCAAAGCATATGGTGAAAGATCTCCAGGAAATAAGAAAGATTGTCCCTGGAGCTATTTTGTTATGGACTAAGCTGCTGCCAAGGCATAGCTGGCCTGGAGCTCGCAAAGATGCCACCAATAATAGTGCTCGACAGTGGCTAAATCATTCAGTAGCTAAACAGCTATCAAGACTTGATATTGTTATAATTGAACATTCGGGAATCAAGTTGGATAGGCCTCAGCTGTACAAGGGGGACAGGGTGCACCTCTCCTCAGAAGGTTTGGAGATCTATGTTCAGGCACTCTCCAAACATATTAAAAGAGTGTTCTGGGGGGGGGGAGGGGATGCTTAGCTAGGATGGCCCCCTCTTGTGGCAGGTAATGACCCCCACCTCACAGGGAAATTAATTGACTAATTAAATTTAATTGGGGTAAATTTGGCAAAAAGTTAAATTAATGGAAGTGAAGTAAGCAGCTAAGTGCATGACGTCATTAGGCAATGACATCATATAACGTAATATGACATCATTTCCGGCGGGAGGGGTTTTGTAATTTAGTTGTTGATATTTATTTACATACTTTGTCACATGTTGTGAAGGACCACCCACCTGGGTTGGTTACACCTTCACATACACATGTGACAAAGTGTTGGGTGTTTAATTTTACATCTTTGTAAATAGACCCTGTACAGCAAAAATAAAAGTTGTGGCCTGTTTAAGCCCCAAAAGAGGCATCTTGTGTCCTTTGTGCCAGTGCAAAGACACCCCCTGATGAGTCGGGAGGGGTTTCTTGTTGCACCGGCCATATAAGGACATGGGATGCCTGATTTGCCAAGCATGCAGGGATCTCTGTATAGTTCCTGAGCGCTTGGCCAATCAAGTATTAGTATGATGCTAGGAAATCTCGTGGTGCTCATACCCTTGCGAGATTTCCTGTGAGAGTTTGTTCTATATAGCTCTGCGCTGCCACATGGCGGCAGCCATTTTAGAGTTGGAACTGAGCGACCCAACCTACCCACCCTAATTTAAAAATTATTGTTAGGTTACTCTCAGGCTGAGGCTGGTTGCCTTCAGGGGCCGGGAGGGAATTTTTTCCCAGGGCTGTCACCCTGGGTTTTTCGCCCTCCCTGAGATTAATGTATATTAGACTGTTGGGTATGGGTCATAGGTTGAAAACTTGTTTTGGTTTGTTTATACCTCCACTAGCTTTGTCACAATGTAAGGGTTTAGGGTCTAAATTTGAGAATTTGGGTGTAATTTGTAATGGGACGGGTAACGACCCCCACCCCACAGGGAAATTAATTGGCTAATTAAATTTAATTGGGGTAAATTTGGCAAAAAGTTAAATTAACGGAAGTGACATAAGCAGCTAAGTGCATGACGTCATTAAGCAATGATGTCATATAAGGTAATATGACGTCATTTCCGGTGTGAGGGGTTTGTAATTATTTGTTGATATTTATTTACATACTTTGTTACATGTTGTGAAGGACCACTCACCTGGGTTGGTTGCACCTTCACATACACATGTGACAAAGTGTTGGGTGTTTAATTGTAAATCTTTGTAAATAGACCCTGTACAGCAAAAATAAAAGTTGTGGCCTGTTTAAACCCAAAAAGAGGCATCTCGTGTCCTTTGTGCTGGTGCAACAGGATTTTCTGTGCAGTAAAACAGCATTTTCTGCATGGGAAAAAATATTTGAATGCAGAAATATCATTTCCTGTGTGGGACATGCTGTTTTCTATGTAAATCTACCATGTGTGAATTTTACACAGAATAAATTCCAAATTACAGCATTTTCTATGCAGAAAACAATACTTTGTGTTTTGAAACTCATTTATTTGTTTTGCTTGCTTGGTTTGGCAGCCCATAGTATCCATAGACCTCTTCTCTAGGACCATATTTCAAATGAGATTATTCGCTTCTTGTTGGTCTTCTTCACTACCTAGCTTCCACAACCATACATAGAAACTGGAAATCAAGCCTGAACTCTCACTAAAAACCAAAATAACTAAATGGAGGCTGTCATACTTTGACCATATCATAAAATGATTTGATTCATTTTAAAAACATGTAAAATGGGAAGCAGTAGAAAAATATTTATTTATTATTTATTTATCTGATTTCTATCCCACCTTTCTTCCCGAAAGGGACCCAAGGCAGCTCAAAAATAAAAATTCTAAAAACATATTACTATAAAACAATTAAAATATCTACAACAATATAAAATTACAGACATTAAAACCACACTAAAACCATGATACCCACACTATATAACAAACAAAAGGAAAAGACGAAGACCCCATTACAGGTCAATGGATTCAACCAAGGGGCCCCCAGCCCTGAACTGCCATGTCCTAAGGAGGGCTTTCGGTGACAGAGGATTTTGGAGGGCAGCCATAAATCAAAGCTGATTTGTTAGTAATTACGAACAATAAACTTTAGCCTGAGAGGATCTGTTTTACATGGATAAATATAGCACCAGATTGGCAAATGGAAATTGAAATAAATAATGCCTCTACAATTTCCTTTACAAATACATACACTCACACACATTCTTTTGTAAACTTGAATAGTAATATTGTGTGTGCTGTCCATGCAATATCCCTTATTGCTCCTATTCTTACTAAAGTGGCACTGTACTAGCATCAAGGATCCTTCTTTATTTGATTTTTTGAATGGTAATTGAAGAGAAAAGCATAATGAATCAGGCACTTTGAAGAAAAGTTATTCATCTTTCCCTTTCTATTATGTGTTTGCTAATCAAACACACACTTACAGGAGAATGATCCTATCAGTATCAAATTAGTAATTGGGTCCCCTGATTGTGTGCAAATGATAATTAAAGTTAACTTTTTAAACTTAATTATTAAACTTAATTAAACCATATGCATGAGTGCTAATGAGACAATATATGGCCAATATCATAGAATGATTAAAATATGACTAATGTCTGTTCCTATCAGTGGTGTTTTAGGCACTTCCAAATAGTATGTCCTGCAAGGTATCATTATTATGGTATTATTAGAGATGGTTGTGCATCATGGATGTTTTTGTGTAGTGTTTTCCCCCCCTAATTCAAAATGGGGAAATCTATCAGTTTCTCCAACAATCAGTTTTTGAAAGGCTTGAGCTCTTTCCATTTCAAATACAAGGGAATTTGTAAATTTGTAATTCTTTAAAAATTGAAACAAAATTATTATCCATCCTTAGCAATGCACTGCACAAAAAGAATCTGTTTGCAATCCCTATAGTCTCCATATCTATCCCTATAGTCACATAAAGATTGCCCTTTTTTGGCAGTGTTTCATCACTGTGCAATGTCAGAGTGATGTGCAGAAAGACAAATCTGCTGTAGTAAACTATGCACACAGCGTGTTAGGTACAATAGGGAAAAACAAACTTAAAAATGGGTATGAAAAAAATCCAGTGTATTTTGTTCTCCTTTTTAAAATAAAAGCACTTACAATGTTAACTTTAAAAATTCAGATGATGTGAATGATTCCTGAGTATTCTCTTTGCTAGCTAAAGCAGGAGTGTCATGAATGCCATCAGAGCTGACTCGGATCAGATCCTTTCTGAACATTTCAGATATTTCAGTTTCCACTCCCTCACTTTCTCTTACTGCACTTCCTCCAAACCCATGGGCCCTTTTGGCCTTCTCTGCCAAAGCAATTGTTAGTTTCCCACCACTACACCTGTACACATCAAATTATTTACTTAATAAAATGTGCTAACCACCTTTGTGTCCTAAAGGTAGACAAGGTGATGTACAATCCATGCATGTTTCATGCAGTGCTCAATTTGATGCAAATAGATGTTATTATGAAGACATTCAAATGTTATTATGAGGGGAGTAAATTTGCATGCCATTCAGACAAACTTGGAATGGCATTATCTGTTGTATCTCTAAATGAATTCAAACTTCCATGGTTGGATGAACTACTAAAGGATGAGTTGGATGAGTACTAAAGAAACTTGGAGATGTAGCCTCAAACTCTTTGTCAATAACCTTTGAGAATTTATGGAGAAGAGGATCCCAAAGACTGGAAAAGGGCAAATGTTGGAGGAAGAACTAAGAAAATGCAAACCAGTCAACTTGACATCAATACCAGAAAAGGTTCTATGATTTATCATTAAACAATCAATGTGAGCACTTACAAAGAAATACCGACATTACTATGAGTCAGTATGGGCTTCTGAAAAAGAAGTTAGGCCAGGCAGATCTTCTCTTTCTTTCTCTCTCTCTGTCTCTTTTAAAATATAGTTACAAGCTTGGCAGCTCAGGGGAATGCTGAGGTTGTAGTCTATCTTGATTTCAATAAGGCTTTAACATTTGTTGTTGCTGTTGTTAACTGCCCTCGAGTCGATCTCAACTCATGGCGACCCTATGGATGAGACATCTCCAAGATCCTCTGTCGTCCACTGCACTGCTTAATGTGTGGTCGAAGGCTTTCATGGCCAGCATCCATAGGTTTTTGTGGGTTTTTCGGGCTATAGGAGTTTACAGCATACTGTGCAGCTGTGGACAAGTCTATATAGGGACCACAAAATGCATTGTTCAAACAGGAATCAAGGAACACAAGAGACTGCAGACTGGGCCAGCCTGAAAAATCAGCAGTAGCAGAACACATTTTAAACCAACCTGGATACAAAATTCTATTCGAAAACACTAAAATTCTGGACCATGCCAACAACTATCAGGTCAGAATGCACAGGGAAGCCACTGAAATCCACAAACACCTAGACAATTTCAACAGAAAAGAAGAAACCCTGAAAGTAAACAAAGTTTGGCTACCAGTCCTCAAAAACAACAAAATCAGGACTCAACAAATGCAAATGAACTTCACCCAGGGTCAGGAGGTTTCCCAGCAGATAATGGACCATTATTTAAATAGACACTAACCCTCCTCACATATCCTTCCACCATGAGCCTTGCTTCAACAGAACAATACACAGATTTACATGCTAATCCTCTCAACCAAGGGTCACACCGTATACATACCCCACACACCACCATTCTCTGAAGATGCCAGCCACAGATGCAAGCAAAACAGGAATACATTCTTCTAGAACACAGCCTCACAGCCCAAAAAACCCACAAAAAGTTCTGCTTAATTCCTGCAACCCTATACCCATGACCTCCTTAATAGAGTCCATCCATCTAGTATGCAGGAGGACAAAGAGGACCACCAGAGAGGCAAGGGGACTGGGAAAAGCACAATCTGACCACAGACTCCACCCCCTCAGCTGAGCCAGATAACAGTGGAGGACTAGGCAGGCAAGTGGATGTTTTTTTTTTCCAAGGAGTCGACAGCCTCAGTTTGGTCATCTTGGCTTCCAGGGAGGTTTTGAGCTTGCTCTGCTCTAGGACCCAATTTTTTTGACCATTTCACTGTCCATGGGACCCTCAGCACTCTTCTCCAGCACCACAACTCAAATGCATTGATTTTCTTCCTATCATCTTTCTTAACTGTCCAGATCTCAGATTCATACATGATAATAAGGAATACAATGGCTTGTATGATTCTAACTTTTGTTCTGAGTTGTATATCTTTGCATTTTAGAATCTTTTCTAATTCTTTCACAGCCAGCCTCTCCATTCTTAGTCTTCTTCTGATTTCCTGACTGCAGTCCCCATTTCTATCAATGCTTGATCCCAGCTATGAAAATCCTTTTACTATTTCTGTTTCTTCAAGGTTGAACTTGTGAAGGTCCTCGGTGGTCATTATTTTTGTTTTCTTTATATTCAACATTAAGTCTGCCTTTGCACTTTCTTCTTTGATCTTCCTTAGTAGGTGTTCTAAGTCTGTGAGGTTTTCTGCTAGTACTATGGTGTCATCAGCATATCTTAGATTGTTGATATTCCTTCCACCTATTTTCACTCCTCCTTCTTCTGTGTCCAAGCCTGCTTTTCTTATAATATGTTCTGCATACAAGTTGAACAGATAAGGTGAAAGGATACAGCCTTGTCTGACCCCTTTGCCAATTGGGAACCATTCTGTTTCTCCATGTTCTGTTCTGATAGTAGCCTCTTGTCCTGAGTACAGATTCCTCATCATGACTATCAGATGTGTTGGTCGTTAAGGGCATTCCATAACCTTTCATGATCTATGCATCAAAGGCTTTGCTCTTTCAAAATATTCTTGCAGATAAACTGGTAAAAGGTGGACTAGACAATGCTACTGTTCAATGGATTTTAACTTGCTGACAGACTGAAATTAAAGGGTTCACAATTCTTTGTCATTCTCATGAGAAGTGACTAGTCAGAGGTCTTAGGGTTCTGTCCTAGGAAATTTGTTCAGTAATTTTATCAGTCCCTCAGATGACAGACTAGAGGGCATGATTATCACCAAATTAGAAAGAGTAGCTAATTCCCGTGGTGGACAGAATCAGGGCTGAAAATGACTTCCCAACAGATTGGAAAGCCAGGCTAAAACTAACAATACATATTTTGTCTGGGTTCAGATGATGCTTTAGTAAAGACACTTACTAAGGAACAATACGTATTTAGGGGGGAAATGTAAGGTAGGAACAATTCATAAATATACCATGGATGACACCTGACTTGATAGCAGTATATGTGATATGAATCTGAAGGGCTTAGTAGATCACAAATTAAATATGAATCTGCAGTGTGATGGGGAAACAAACAAACAAACAAACAAAAACAAAAAACAAAAACAAAAAACAAAACAAAACACGATGCAATTCTAGGCTGTATTAAGAATGTCCAGGTTGTGAAAAATAACAGTACCATTCTATTCAATTTTGGCTCAATCATACCTGTAATATACTGACTACTTCTGGACCCAACATTCAAAAAAGGAATGTGTCCAGAGGAGAATGATCAAGATAATGAAATGCTTGGAACCTAAGCCCTATGGGGAATAATTTGGGGACTAGGCATGTTTTTCGGCAACTTGATGAAGAGAACATTGTAAGATGACATGATAGCTATCTTTCAATATCTGAAAGGATGTCATGTAGATGATTGAGCAAGCTTTTTTACTACTGGTCAAAAAACTATGGCCTTGTCTGCACTATCCAGGATACTGGCCCTGTAGTTGCTTGTTACCTTGACTTTCATTTTCTAAACTATGGCAGCTGTCTGCAAAGGAAAACCACTGGGCTGCCCAGCATGTACTCTGAGAGTCACTTGTTTTTGAGGTCAGAACGAAGTGCCAATGACAAGCACAAGGCTAGGTGCGTGGTTTTGACCTCAAAAGTCAGTGACCCATGGTGGTGGCAGATGTGCTGAGTGGCCCAGTGAGCTACTTGTGCAGACAGTCAGAAGGCTTCAGATCTTCCTGGAAGGTCCAAACAGGTAAGTTTTATCAAACAATTTTACCCCAGTTCTGGTGTGGAGTGTGCCAGACATCATCTGACTGCTCACACCAGAAATGAGGGTTAGGACATATGTCATCTGAACAGAACAACACCAGAATTGGAGAGGAAGTTTTTGACCTGTGCAGACAAAGCCTATGATATGAAGCAATGGATTCAAATTAAAAGAAACGAGACTCCATTCAGGGCCTTTGCAGACTGCCAGAAATAGTGCACATTAAATTGAGGCACTCCCCTGGCTCAGTGCTAGGGAGTCATGGAAATTGTATTTTTTTCTGGGACATTGAGCCTTCTCTGTCAGAGAGCTCTGGTGCCACAATAAATTACAGTTCCCATATTCCCTAGCACTGAGCCAGGGCAGTGCCTCAATTTAATGTGCACTATTTCTGGCAGTCTGCAAAGGCCCTCAGACATCAGGGATAACATCTCTATGATAGGGATTTTCTTTCTGTAACTTTTCTCTTTTCACATAGCAGAAAATAGACATAGGGTAAAGAATACTAACTATATCTGCATCTCCTTACAGAAAAGGCAGAGCCCTGTACATTTATCTTCTCTGACTTTTTTATATTTCTCAAACTATGTCTTCTTAGTCTGGCGATACTCATTACAGCTGGAGAAAAAGCAACAGATATTATACTTTCCCACTTTCACAAAGCACAGCAGGCTTCTTGGTATGTTATTGTGATATAGTTGCTAACCCAATGACAGTTGTTATATTACCAATTGTTTAGGGAAACTTGCTCATTAGTTATACCCAGTGCAATTTCTATCTTGAGGAACTTCATCTGAGTGCATGTAATATTCAACCTTTCGATTTTCTTTATTCAGTTCATTAATTTGAGCAGTAATCCCATCCTTTTCAGCATGGAGCCACTGTTGTGCACTGTCTGGCAAAAATAATCTACTGATAAATCCAATAAAGTCATTTCCCTTACTCTAGCTATTTCACTTATGAAGGACACATTACCTTAACCTTCAATATGGTAAGATGAACCTGCTGTGCATGAGGGCAGAACTGTCTGTGAATAATAGGATGCACTTTTACATTTTCCTAAGTATATTTTCATTTTGCTACAAGTCACAGCTCAGCTTTTCCCTAGGTAGGGTCTAAAGTTGAAATCCTGTTCCCACCTGGAGCAGAAGCTGTGCAAAATGGACCCTGAGCATCCCAACATCAGTGTCTCTGCACACAGAGGGAAGGGCAGAACCCATTCCATAGGCTGTAATCTGCTCCAGGTTTTGGTTAAAGTAGAAAACATCCCCCTATACTTTAATACCTTTAGGTTCTGATCCTTACAATCCACGTAGATAACACGTGGCAGAACACAAGGCTTGATTTTTTTTTTTAGTCTCTCTTATTTCATAGAGGAATACTTTCTGTGGATATCCTGCAAGGAGCAGAGATTGGGCTAGTGTGTCTTCCAGTTGGCAGCCTGTGTGGACCTTAATACTAGGAGAAAAACATGTACTAAAACTTTTGTATTTTCTAGAAAAATACATTTGTTTCCTGAACTGCTTGGGATTAATTTGCTGAGTTGTTAGTTCACTATCCCCCCCCCCCCCCCCGAGATCTTGCCTACCTTTCTCTATTCCCCATTTAATGCTGAGGTTTACAATAGGTTTTATTGGATTATATCTTTAGAATTCAAGAGGTTGGGTGCCTCTGCTTCTGTCACATTCAGTACACCAGGTTCTGCTTTGGGAAAGGAAATATTAGAATTGGAAGGAATGTGTCACATAATTCTGTTATTAGCTGGACTAATAGGTACTGTGGCTGCATCTACACTGTAGACAGAATCCAGTTTGACAGCACTTGAACTGCCATGGCTCAATGCTATGGAATTCTGGGAAACATAGTTTGCTGTGGCACTAGTGCTAGCTGATGGATAAGGCTAAATGTCTCAGAAAATTGCAATTCCCAGAATCCCATAGCATTGAGCCATGGCAGTTCATGTGCTGTCAAACTGGATTATTTCTGCAACATAAATGCATCCTGTGTGACTTCTTTGAGAAAACACCAGGGAGGGGAGAGAGAGAGCATTTCCTGGAGCCCAGTTCAGATGGCTCGGTTTGTGCATCAGAACAACAGCTATATTTGGAAGGGAAAAAAGCAGAAGAATATCAAAGAACAAACTAGTGAGTCCTAAAATGAAATGGGAATGGAAAGGAGTGATTTGCTCCGTAAGCCCATAAATCAGTGCTTAACTCTCCATTTGAAAATTCCTGAACTGAACATTTTTGCTGTAGTTGTATTGTACTCTTGTTTAACATGACACAAATGATTTATATTGAACTAATATGTCCAACCACAATAAAATGATCCTGGGCTTTGAGTGCACAAAAATGGACATTTCTGCCTATTCCTATGACCACATTATGCTTCTATAGGAGCTGGTCCATTTGGTGAACCAGATGATGTTGATAAAAAGTATTTCTCAATTTGGTGGGCACTTGAAAGTCCAATAAATCAAAATATATTCTCAAGACTATATCCCTATTCCTTCTGTTGGGATACAACCCCATGACAAAGAGGGAAATTAACCATTTATAATACCCATCATTAACACCAACTTGCATGTAGTGAGCAAGATGCCTTGGTTACAGAGTATACTGCTTTCAGTGTAATTACGATTATAGCTAAAGCAGATAATTTTGTATAATGGGAATGGATTCTGTTTGACTGTACAGGACCATTAAGGCTAGAAGAGAAAGAAAATGTCTGTCTGTTACCAAAATTTGTGTCTTTCATTATTTTAATAGGTTGTGTTCAGGCAGCAAATATTGACAAGCATTTCTCAGATGTTTAGAAAATAAAATACAGCAGAGAAGTGAACATTTTACAAACCCATCTGTACAACAATACATCGGAAGGGTGCATTTTAAACCATTAAAGAAGGGCAAATGTATTTTTCATTGTAAGTAATGCAGAAGAAAATAATACCATTAGCATTCTATTATTTATTTGTTTAGACTGTTGGTATTTTAAGACCTTAAATATAAGCTTTTGAGGCAGCATTTCAATATATTTCAGACTTGGCATTTAACTACTTAGAGAGTATAGTAAAATAATTTTTCCCTATAGTGATGAAAAGTGGTGCAGTCAAGCACAGATGGCTGCAATAATTTGAGTACATTACGGCTGCTGTCCTATTATTCTTCCAAACTAGAAAAAAAAAACATTGAATCAATGGGATTTATCTATCTGTTTATTCACTCTGAATAATTGATTGAATGTGTTTACTCTAGTTGAGGATTGTCAATCAGATTCTGGCCTATGAATGGGCATTCACCACCCTATTTAGGGTGTCTTACCTTATTATGCTCTAGAGTAGCACATCTTAAGTTGTATGAAGTGATGAACCAGCAAAGAATCAGTGAACCATAGAATCCTGGAGTTGGACGAGATTCCAGAGGCCATACAGTTCAACTCTTGCCATTCAGGAACTCACAAAGTACCTCCGACCAATGGCATCCAGTCTCTGTTTAAAAACGTCCAAAAAAAGTCAACTTCACTACACTGTGAGACAGTGTATTTCACTGTCAAACAGGTCTTACTATCATGAAGTTCTTCCTAATGTTTAGGTGGAATCTCTTTTCCTGTAATTTGAATCCATTGCTCTTTGTTCTAGTTTCTGGAATGGCAGAAATAAGCTTGCTGCTTCTTTCATATGACACCCTTTCAGATCATGTCACCTCTTAATCTTCTCTTCTCAAGGCTAAAAAACCCCAGATCCCTTAGTCACTCCTTAGAGGAAGTGGTTTCCAAAAATTTCTTCATGTTGGTTGCCCTCCTCTGGATATCTCCCCCCCCCAAAAAAAAATAAAAATAAAAATAAAACAATTTTCCAAGGGCTGATACTCTGTGCTCACTGACTACTGTTGCTTCTTCTGCTCCTTGAAACCTGCTATGGAGCACCAGCTGATGGCTCATGGACCAGCACTGGTCAGTGTACCACCACTTTGAGTAGCACTGCTCTACACTGTTATTCAGACTCTGGTAACTCTAAAGAACTTCCGAGAAACTCCTAAGTTCTTTTATCCAGCACACTTGGCTGTGCTGGTTAGGTGAGGCTGGGAATTGTGGTCCAAATAACAAATCTTATTCATGCTTGGACTGCAATCTCCTAACCATGAATGAGAGATGACCCAAGGCTATAGAATGGGCCAGAGTTCTTCAGGACATCATTTTGAGGGAGTCTAGAATGTTCTGAATGGTACTGGCTGGTTCTAAAGAGATATCTCATGTGCAAATGTTGGTTTTACCAAGAATGTTCATTCCTTCAGCATGTATTCGGAAAACAGTGTTACCTGAGGCAATAATAATAATAATAATAATAATAATAATAGTTTTTATTTGTATTTTCCCTCCTCTCCCTGCAGATCGAGGCGGGATTACAGAATAGTATAAAACAATATAAAAATACAAATATATAAAATACAGTAAACAAGACCTAACAGCAATAAAAACCCCACACACCTTATAATTAAAACCAATACCCCATCCGGTGCACAGGTTGGTCCTTGTCTTCACGTATCCGGGAGGCCGTATCGGTGGTGCAATTAGTCTTTAAAGTTACAAATTGGGGAGATCAGGTGGATAGACCTGCTGGAAGAGCTCAGTCTTAAGCACCTTCTTAAAGGCTTCTAGTGTGGTAATAAGATGGACCTCCTCCGGCAGGCTGTTCCATAGCTTAGGAGCTGTGGCTGTGAATGATCTCTGGGAAGTTACCTTTAATCTGGTATTATGATATTCCAGTAAATACTTCCCTGATGTTCTGAGAGTGCGGGGCGGATTATGTAGGGAGAGGCGTTCCTTCAAGTAACTCGGACCCAAGTCATGTAGGGCTTTAACGGTAGTGACCAACACTTTGTATTGCGCCCGGAAACTAATCGGCAGCCAGTGAAGAGCTTTTAGCACAGGTGTAATATGGTCCACCCTAGATGTTCCGGTGACCAACCTGGCTGCCGCATTTTGAACTAATTGAAGTTTCCAAACTTGGTACAAAGGTAGCCCCATGTAGAGCATGTTACAGAAGTCCAAACGAGAGATTACCAGGGCAAGTACTACTGCTTCAAGGTCCTTTCGGTCCAGGTAGGGGTGCAGTAGGCGAATCAACTGAAGTTGATTCCAAGCACTCCTGGCCATCGCATCTACTTGAGATGACAACTGTAGAGATGAGTCCAGGAGTACTCCCAAACTGCGCACTTTGTCCTTCAGGGGAAGTATGACCCCATCCAGGACAGGTTGACAAAACTCCCTCCCCGGACCGAGGGTACCTATCGCGAGCACCTCTGTTTTCTCTGGATTCAGCCTGAGTTTGTTTTCCCTCATCCAGGCCATTACCGACCCAAGGCAGGCATCCAGAGGAGAGATGCCATCCTTAGTCACTGCAGCAGTCAGAAACATAGAGAAGTATAGTTATGTGTCATCAGAGTATTGATAACCCTGCACCCCATATCTCCGGATGATCTCTCCCAGTGGCTTCATGTAAATGTTAAACAGCATGGGGGACAGTATGGCACCCTGCGGGATGCCAGATGTCAGCTCCCTCTCAGAGGAGCAACTGTCCCCCAGCCTCACCATCTGGGATCTGCCCGAGAGGTAGGATCGGAGCCACTGGAGTGCAGTGCTCCCAATACCTAACTCCCTCAGGCATCCCAGAAGGATACCATGGTCTATGGCAGGGGTAGGCAACCTTTCCCCTTTAAGGGCCGAGGGACTTCAGCTCCCAGAAGCCTCAGCCATGTTGGCCAATAGTCCCATGTTGGCCAACAGCTCCGGGTATTCTGGGAGCTGAAGTCCCTCGGCCCTTAAAGGGGAAAGGTTGCCTACCCCTGGTCTATGGTATCGAATGCTGCTGAGATGTCCAAGAGCACCAACAGGGTCACACTTCCCCTGTCGATACTCAGACAGAGGTCATCGATTAAGGCGACTATGGCAGTCTCAACCCCGTATCCCGCCCTGAAGCCAGTTTGAAATGGGTCCAGGGTAGCAGTCAGAAAGAGAGGGGAAAAGGGAGAGGGGTACTTTCCAGCATGTGTGGATGGCTGGTTTCCTTTCTCTATAGTATATACTCTGAACAAACACTTGATGACTAATTGTAAATGCAGAAATATATTTTTAGTGGATTGTATGTGATCTAAAAGGGATGTGGTGGCTTAGTAGTTTCCAGTTCTGACAATTGTAAGGTTGGAAGGTTGGCAGTTCAAGGCCCGAGTGCTGCATGATGAGGTGAGCTCCTGTCATTAGTCCCAGCTTCTGCCAACCTAGCAGTTTGAAAGCATGCAAGCACAAGTAGATAAATACATACCACTTGGGTGGGAAGGTAATAGCATTTGGTGCAGTCATACTGGCCATATGACCATCAGAGCAGTCCTCGGACAACTCTGGCTCTTCGACTTAGTAACAGAGATGAGCACCACCTCCTACAATCAGTTAGGCTAGACATTCATATCAAGAGACTACCTTTACCTTTACCTTTATGTGATCTAAAGACCTGTTTGACAATGGAACATGTTGCCTCATAGAATGGTGGAATCTCTTTCTTAGGGCTTTTTTAAACAGAAGCTGGATGGCCAGCTATCTGGAGTGCTTTGATTGTGTCATCCTGCATGACAGGGGACTGGACTGGATGGCCCTTGGAGTTTCTTCCAACTGTATGATTCTATGAAATTAAATTCTCACCCATTCCTAATGCAATTTAGGTCAAGAGAAGCAATTAAAAGGTAATAGAGATATTTGCTCTGTTGCCACAATTAGGTTTTTGACCTTGAAATGAAAGTAAAAAGGTCCCTGGGAAGGAGTTATGGAAGGGGTATAGGGGCATGTGTATGGCAAGAGAAGCAGAAATGATCAAATGAAAAACAGATACTTTTGAGCTGATATTATGAGAGAAAGATTTCATTAAAGAGAGGTAATAAAACAGGCGAAGATGTTCTTTTTCTTGCAGCTGTGACATATTGTGTATTTAAAGGACAGTTGAAAGTTGCAAGCAAGGAAGAAAAAAATCAATTTGTCACATGCTGCTCTGCATAAAAGTCGTTGCTGTCAATGATTTTGGAGGGAAAATGCACCGCAGACAGGGCGCTGACAATGTGACAATAGCAGACACTCACCTTGGCCGCATCCAGTTTGATGAAATGGCTGCCCTCCTTGCTTCACCTTGCCATTTTTTCCACTACCCACAGATGTTATCAGTGAGCAGGAATTGTTCAGAGAAGAATATGTGTGCTTCACTTTTTAAACCATGCTTATAAGAATTAAATCAGAAAACCTAGTCTAGCATTTTTTTGCAAAAGCAGCCAGTCTGATGATTCTGAGAAGAGCATGCAGGTCATGAAGAAAATTGTCTTTTTCTGTGTTAGTCTAAAAAGCGTACTTTCTCTGTTCATGGACTAAGGATGGAAAGAAAATTCAAAAATATTTGGGGGCGGGGGGGCGGAAGTAATCAAAACCCCTGTTTTTAGAGTGTTGAGAAACCCTGACAAGAAGATATACAATGGGGGACACCTGGCTGACCGAGACTACGTGTGAAAGGGATCTAGGAGTCCAGATAGACCACAAGTTGAACATGAGTCAACAGTGTGATGCAGCAGCTAAAAAGGCCAATTCAATTTTAGGCTGCATCAATAGAAATATAGTGTCTAGATCAAGAGAAGTAATAATGCCACTCTATTCTGCTTTGGTCAGGCCTCACCTGGAATACTGTGTCCAGTTCTGGGCACCACAGTTCAAAAAGGATGTGGAGAAACGAGCGTGTTCAAAGGAGGGCAACTAAAATGGTGAAAGGTCTGGAAACCAAGCCCTATGAGGAATGACTTCGGGAGCTGGGGATGTTTAGCCTGGAGAAGAGAAGGCTGAGAGGTGATATGATAGCCATGTTTAAATATTTGAAGGGATATCATATTGAGGAGGAAGCAATCTTGTTTTCTGCTGCTCCAGAGACCAGGACCCGGAACAATGGGTGCAAGCTCCAGGAAAAGAGATTCCACCTCAACATTAGGAGGAACTTCCTGACAGTAAGGGCTGTTCGACAGTGGAAGACACACCCTCAGAGTGTGGTGGAGTCTCCTTCTTTGGAGGTCTTTAAGCAGAGGCTGGATGGCCATCTGTCAGGGATGC
Organism: Phrynosoma blainvillii; assembly: GCA_026167975.1. Taxonomy (NCBI): domain Eukaryota; kingdom Metazoa; phylum Chordata; class Lepidosauria; order Squamata; family Phrynosomatidae; genus Phrynosoma; species Phrynosoma blainvillii. Next base: position 11,516,539 of record JANUYF010000004.1, read on the forward strand.
TTTAATTGGGAGTTCCTGCATGGCAGGGGGTTGGACTGGATGGCCCTTGTGGTCTCTTCCAATTCTATGATTCTGTGATTCTATGACTCAAGAGAATTATAGCAGTTCAGGACTTACTCTGTGAAAAACATGTATCTGGGTGTTTTGCACACAAAACATTGTTTTCTGTGCAGGAAATTATACTTCTACCTGGAAATATTCTTTTCTTGTGGCTATCTGTACCACAAGGAAGTCATCTGAAGGGACCTACCAGATTCCTATTGCAAAATGTCAAGCTATAGAAAAATAGCTGGATGTTTCTCAATTGATTTCACTCTCTCTTGATGTAGCAATGACAGTGCTGGTGGGTTGTTTTGCTCAAAAGGTGGAATCGGTGGTAGCACCAGGAAACTTCACTATGGAGATGTATCTATGGCACCAGGAAATATCATTATGGAGATGTACCTGTATGCTAGATATGCATCTCCTGGTACAGGAACCCAGCCAATGCTTTTATGAAGAAAACAGTGGATTTATGAAGAAAACATAAATTATTTTCTATGGAAAATATTGGTTTTTAAAAATACACCAAATTTTGCAGAAAATTATTTTTTGAGGGGGTGGGTTGCAATTAATATCCTAAAAATATGAAAAAAAACTCATTGTCATTGCTCTATTCTTAACAGTTTCCCTCAGTGAGTCAATACATGCTGCTTTTTTTTTAAATCCTAGATGAAAATCCAGAGATACCATTGTACAAGGAAATATATGACAGTCACACAAAACACATGACTTGTTTCATCATTCTGTAAAGTAGGCATGAGGTCTCCTCAGCTCCCACATCAGAATTTTCATGATGTTTTCTTCTTCTTTGATGTTTTACTGAACACATTTTCTCTTCTATCAAATTGGATGAAAATGGACCAAAATGCAGAAGACTTTTGAGCACAGCATTATTGATAGACTTATTTTTTTTTAAAAAAAATCAAATATGAATCAAGCCAAAGAGAATGTTCACATGGTGGTACAAATAGTTCCCTCTGACATGAGATGTGACATCTTACATTGGCTTTGATTTTTTTTAAATAAATTATTTTTAGAAAGGTATAAAATCACAAGAACAAATGTCATTAGTTTTACTTTAGCTCTTTTGGTTTCTTTTGTCATGAAATTCATTGGATCTTTTGCCTGAATGGCAACTTCCAAAGTTCTTTTCAGCATTGCTTTTGGCACACCTTGGGGATGCAAGGAATCTGTTACACATCAGGCAAAAAAGTTAGACATTACAAGGAATGAATTTTACTTTCTCTAACATGATAAAGATGTTCAAAGAACAGGCAGAATGACAATAAAAGCAAAAGCATAAAGTTCTTGCTCAACAACATTTTTTCTAGAGATTCAACAAAGAGAAGTTCTTCCTCAAAGATGCAACTAAGCTTCTTAAATAACTTTTCCAACAAAACAGAAGCACCTGCTGTGAAATTTCATGAATTTCACATTTCCACTCCTCTGGTTTTAGGTCAGGGCTTGATAACATGGCTTCAGCTGCATCAGGGCATAACTGCCTATAAAAGTCAGGACAGCCCATTTCCTCAGCCTCCGTATCAGGCAGGGGCCCACTACCTTCCTCTTTCCCTCCCCATGGCTGTCTTCACATTGTCAAAAAAAAACAGCTTACCATCAGGGTGTCGAGATCCACAAGGAGGACAAGCTGTTCTCACAACCAGCACCCACAATGAACCAATAGCAGCAGCAATGTTCACACACTCCCCAGGAGACCCCCTCTCTCTCCTTTCCCATGGGTCATGAGCCATCCCATTGAGTGTCAGTATGTGGTACTGATGATGTTGTGCTAGTGTTCACTTGTATGATCTACCTGCATTTGCAAAAGGAATGGCACTAGAGAAACAGCACAAACTTGAAAATGAAAGTGCTGTTGTTAGGAGTTGGGATTGCCCCGCAGGAAGAACTCAGGTTTGCCTAGCCGAGGTCATCTCCTCCTACCCTCTTCTGGCCACTCATTGATGCTACTTCCCATTCTGACACTGGAATGTAGTCTGCATGCTCAGGATTCTTTGAAATTTCCATCATGATTTAAACCAAACAGAGATGCCTTTTATTCTGGAGAATTGCCCTGAAGTGTGGATTAGACCTGTGTTTTACTTGTTTTGGCCCTGTGTGTCATCTAAACAGGTCAGCGTGGGAACAGAGTGGAAACATTTTCTCCCCTCCATGTGGACATGGCCTATATTTCACTTGGACTTCTCTGGTTTCCTTTCTGGAGTCCTGGTGGTGCAGTGGTTAGATGCCTGTACTGTAGCCACTCACTCATAAACCACAAGGTTGGGAGTTCAATACTAGCCAGGGCTCAGGCTTGACTCAGGCCTGCATCCTTCCGAGGTCGCTAAAATGAGTACCCAGTCGTTGAGGGGCAATGAGTCTACAGTTGTAAACTTCTTAGACACTGCATAGCATGGTATGAAGCAGTATATAAATGAAGCTGCATTGCTTTTGCTTTGATTTGCTTGTGGAAGAGAAAAGAAAACCTGTGATAGCAGTCATGTTACCCCCCCCCCCCATCTTTTTTTCCACCAAACTCAGTATGCCCAGCTCCTTCAACCTTATCTCATATTTTTCTCAATACAACTTATCATCCTCATTGCCCTTCTCTGATCCCACTCCAATGTGTCTATATTCTTCTTAAAATGAGGTGCCCAAAACTGACTGTAGTACTCCAAATGAGATCTGACCAGCATAGAAAATAGGTTGACTGTTACTTTCCTCAGATTGGAAATTACGCTTCTAGTAATACAAGCTAAAATAGCATTCTACTTCTTTGCTGCAGCATAATACTGATGGCTCATGTTGAGCTTTTGATCAATAATAATCTCAATGTCCTTTGCACTTGCAGAACTGCTGAACCATGTAGTCTGTACAACTGGTTTCTGTGGCCTAGATGTAGAATTTTGCATTTGTCACTTAAATTTCATTTTATTAATTTATGCCCAATTTTCTAGTTTATCTAGTCCTTTTGAATTATGTTCCTATCTAACAATGTGGTACCTTGCCTTATTAAGTATAAATCTTCAAGAAAATGAACACGCAGGTACACTTAGCAGGCTGATTCATCGCCATCTGTCCCTCATGTAGGGAAACAGAGGGTTGCAAATGTATCAAGTGCTTCACTCTGGTTTGAACTCCTAAAGACTGATACCACTTGAGGAAGGGATCACCCTTATGTTTGTTCTCTCAAGGAGCTGACAATGAGCAGTATGTAATCTTTTCTCCATCTGGTGCCTCAGGGAGATTGCCAGGGTAGCATATCACCAAGATAAGTGCTCTCACTCTGCCAGTTGTGATGAACAGGAACACCAAACACCCAAATCAACTGGAACAGAAGTATAGTAGGAGTAGGTGGGGGGGAATGTCCAAGGTCAATCAGGGCATAAGTAAAACAAGTCCAACTAATGTGAAGTTGAAGCCTTTTACAACCAGCATCCATGGTTTTTGTTGGGTCTATGTAGCCATGTTCTAGAAAAGTTTATTCCTGATGTTTCACCAGCATCTGTAGCTAGCATCTTCAGAGTATGCTGGCATGGAAGTGAGTGGAGTGTCTATATACACAGTATATATGTTAATCTGTGTTGGTCTGTGGTTGAATGGCAAGGCCTCTATTTAATTAGTGATGCATTGTCTGCTGGGAAATCTCCTGACCCTGGGTGGTTTTATGTACACATTTCATTTGCACATTCATTTGATCTTGATTTTGGTTTTTTTCAGGATTGGTAGCCAAACTTTATTTACTTTAAAGGTTTCTTCTTTCCTGTTGAAGTTGTCCAGTTGTGGATTTCAATGGCTTCCCTGTGCATTCTGACCTAATAGTTGTTGGCATAGTTCAGAATTTCAGTGTTTTCAAATAGCATTTTATGCCCAGGATGGTTTATAATGTGTTCTGCTACTGCTTATTTTGCTGGCTGACCCAGTCTGCAGTGTCTCTCATGTTCCTTGATTCATGTCTGAACACTGTGTTTTGTAATCCCTGTGTAGACTTGTCCACAGCTGCATGGTATGCATTAAACTCCTGCAGCCATGAGAGGCCTTTGCTGAGTGCAGCATTTGCTGGATTTTCTTGGTAGGTTTGTAGATCATTTGGAGGTTGTGTTTGTTCATCAGTTTCCCTATTCTGTCTGTGACTCCTTTGATGTATAATAAAAATACCTTCCCTTTGGTGGTTTTTTGTCTTCACTCCTATGGGTTTTCCTGGGTCTGGCAGCCCTTCTAATGCCTGAGCTAGAGTAACCATTAGCCTGCAGATCTCAGTCTAGGTCCTTCAATTCAATTCAATTCAATTCATCTTTGAGGAAGTGGGATTCACAGGTCCTTTTTGTCCAGTCTACCAAGTTTTTATTGTGCTTCTTTTTTGTCCTGGGTGATGATTGGCATTCTTTTGTAGGTATCTATCAGTATGTGTTGGTTTTCTGTATAGTATGTGGCCCAAACATTGTTTCAGTTTCCATGCCAGCATTTTCTGAAGATGCCAGACACAAATGTTACTAAAACATCAGGAATAAACTCTTCCAGAACATGGCCACATAGCCTGAAAAACCCATAATAAAACAATTCCTACGAAAGCAGTCTAGTCTAGTCTGAGCCCTAGCTAGTATTGAACTCACAACAATGTGGTCTATGAGTGAGTGGCTGCAGTACAGACATTTAACCACCACACCACCAGGGCTCCTGGTAGGACCAGGTCTAATGTTTTGAAGGTACAGAAGAATAGATTTAAATTGACCTTGAAGGGGAACTTCTTGACAGTAAGCAATGGAACCAACTGTCTAGAGGGGTGGTAAGGTCTCCTTCCTTGGATGTCTTCAATAAGAGGCTGGACAGCTAGTTGCTATGGTTGAGTTAGGTGAAGATCCTGCACTGAGCAGGGGGCTGGACTTTAGGTCTCATGAGGCCCATTCCAACTCTATAATCCTATATATCTATGACATAATTCTCCAATGTTTCCAGTGGGAAGGCAAACATAAATTCATGAAAGCTAGAGAAAAAGTGATCTTTTGGTTGGCCTAATTAAAAATAAAGTACCCTATGAGGAAGACACCATTATTTTCTCAAAAGAAGTATCCCTGAACTCAGTGCACAATTCAACTTCAGGTGGAATATTGGTGGCTACTCCTATTATAAATACCACCTATTTCCTTACAGAAGGAGAGCCAACATGGCATAGTGATTTGAGCTTTGAACTTTGGGGGGAAGCAGACGGGCGGCCGTGGGCCACCCCGGGAAGCTGCGCTGCGGGGCCGAGGTATCCCCACACCTTGGCCCCACGGTGCAGCTTCGCCACCCCTGAAAGGAGCGGCGCACCTTCAGCGACTCTTCCACCGCAGCATGTGCGAACGCTGCGGCAGGAGGTCCTCCTCGGAGCACTGGCCATGCAGAGGGCCGGCTGCTCCGAGGATGACCTGGGGAAGGGGTTGGGGCGCCAATCGTGCGGCTGCCCCTCCCCTTCCCTGCCCCCAAAATAGTTCAATTAGCCATCTGCTTCCCCCCATGACTCTGAAGATCAGGGTTCAATTCCCTGTTCAGCCATGAAACCCACAGGGTGAACTTGGGCAAGTCACATGCTCTCAGCCTCTGGGGAAGACAATGGCAAACCACCTCTGAAGAAATCTCTCCCCCCCAAAACAACAACAACAACAACAACAATCCATGACAGGTTTGCCTTTGGGTTGCCATAAGTCAAAAACTCTTTGAAGGCACACAGCAACAACAACATTGTCTTATGAAAGTCATTGGACATTACCATTTGATGCAGAACAGCCACATTTATTTCAAGGTTGTGTGAGTAGAGTTGCATATGCTTGGTTTAGTTGCACACAATTATCATTCAGCATATGGGTTGCATAGAAAAATGAATGTGGAAGTCTGCCTGTGGGGAGTTATATTACACAACTCTGATGCAAGGTCTCAGCTCTTGAAACTGGATTCTCTTCCAAGTTGATATAATATTATTTAACAGTCATCTCATTGGCAGCTTTCAGCATTGCTTCCATACTCCATTTTAGTCAGAAAAGAAATAACGCATAAACAGGTGAAGGGGCACTAAAATGAATGCACATATGCTAAGAAAAGGGGAAGTGGGAAGCCATTATCAAAAGCTGGTCTGTCATTCTGTTGGTAGTATGTGACTTTGGTGCTGGTGCCTTAACAAGCTGGTCTTTGGCTCATATCAGCAAGATTCATTTGATGTTCAATAATGAGATGAGATGTGGTGATATCTTGCTCTTAGGAAAGGAAAGCAGGTCAGGAGCATTTACAAAGGTTCATGCTAATGAGCTAAAAAGGAACGTTGGATGGAACCAATAAAAAATTAAGCTGCTTTTCAGGCTCAGCTGCCAGGGAAAGGGCTTCAGTCTCTTGTCATTTAAAAGGGGGTAAAAAAGTTCAGAATTCAGAAAGTCCCCCCCACCTTGCTGTAATAAGTATAATTATGTAATTCTCCACTGAATTTCATGGAATTAAATGAGAACCCAAAGTTCCTAGTGGAAGGTTGGGGAAATAACAGCTATGAGGGATAAAGACACATGCCTTCGATTGTCTGATCTGAATAGTTGTCTGATTCAATTCATTTTTACTTGGAAGACCAAAATAAAAAGTGTAATTACTGTAGCCTTTCTTTCTTAGAAAAAAAAATGGCAGTGGGTAGTCATTCTTCATAATCTGCAACACTTGTGCTCTTAGCCCTTAAAATACAAATGACTGCATTTCCCACATTCATTCTTTATTATTATTATTATTATTATTATTATTATTATAAGGGTGGGCATACACTGAAGGTTAGAGGAAGATTTTTGGCGAGCTCCTCCAGATCTTCAGCTGGCCAAACCAGCACTCTCAGAAGTTTTCAGAATGACATTTTGGGTAAACAGAAGTCTTGTTTGGTAAAATTCAAAGACAAATTGTATATACACATGGATAAATCTAGAAATGTTAGTCAAAAATGCAAATCAAAAAACCTGGATCAGCTTATCCATGAATCAGTCTAAGTACTGTACTTTTAACTTTTATTTTAAAAAATCATTCTCTTTTCTGAGTAGAGTGACAAAAAGTGAGAGCTTAGTCTGTTCCAGAGCACTAGGAGAAAAGCATTGACACCCACCCACCCCCTTTTCATTGTGTGTTGATTCTGACCTTTTTGAATGCTTGTGCAGGAAAATGGCAGTGGTGGCATCCCTTTGATGCTTCCTTTCAAAGGTGTAATAAAAGGATTAGGGCTTTGAAGGATGTGAATAAGGCATATTTGTATTTTTGTCAGCTTTTTCTGATTTAACATCAGGCAGTTATTGCATTAAGTCTATAATCACTGCTAACACAGCTGCCATTTTCTTTTCTTTGACTTTTCATCCTTTTTTGGCATGAATAGGTTTTCTCAGCCCTGCCTGAGCCTGGTTGGCTCCCTGACATATCACACAGCCATGATTTACCATCATTGGGCCTCTACAGACCCAATACTTGACTTGAGTATTTGTACATCTTTGAATGTTATGGGAAACTTTCAATAAATAAAGTATGTATAAAACAATTCTTGTATTTTAAAGTTTGAATGGCTAAAATGTGCATAATTGGGGGGGGGGGGGAACAATACATAGATACACACTTTAGTCAGTAGGGGAAAACTGCATAGATCAGGTAAATTGCATAAACAAATGTGACAATTTTGAGAAAGTGACTGCCACAATGTTGCAACTATTTTTCAACTCCCCCTGAGACCTACTTTTAAAGCCAGTCAACCATCCAGAGCATAGAGATCTGTGCTTCTGGCAAGCAGACCACTGTAGAATGACATGACTGTCCCACATTGCAGCAAGTGACACTGTGATTAAGAGTAGTGACAATACCATATGGTTTTTTTGTGGGTTTTTCGGGCTGTGTGGCCATGTTCTAGAAGAGTTTCTTTCTGACGTTTCACCAGCATCTGTGGCTGGCATCTTCAAAGAATACTGGAATGGAAGAGAGTGGGTCTATATATACTGTGAGACCCTTATTGTATTTAAAAATAGGTGTCTAAAATTTAAGGGAATTTGGAATCTGATCTGTCAAAAATGTACATTTTGCAAGGAAGAGATTGACCCTGCTGATGGAGAAATACCACATGGGTTTTAGCCATGGAAACCACTGGGTGACCTTGAGAAAGTTACACTCTCTCAGATTAAGAAGAAGGCAAAGGCTGAACACATCTTGCCTGGAAAAGCCTGCTATAGGTTTGTCGTAGAGTCACCATAAGTTGGAAAGGACCTGAAGTCACACAAAACACACACACACAAGTCTAACTTATTGCAGCTAACAGAATGAGATCCAGTATGGTGGTATGGTTTCTGTGTTTGACTACAGCTCTGAAGATCAGGGTTTGAGTCCCTGCTCTGCCATGGAACCCCACAAAGGGGGGATGCAGACCAGAGCATCGGGGACACCCTGGTCCGGAGCACCGTGGGACCTCGGCTGCCAGACTGCGGCGCTCCTGCGGCGTCCCTGGAAGGAGCGCAAAAATAGCGCTCCTTCCACAAGACAGGGAAAGTGCGCCCTAAACGCGTAGGGCGCACTTTCCCTGCCTTTTCCGCCGCAGTGCGTGCGGTCGCTGCGGCGGGAGGTTGCCCCGGAAGTGCCGGCCGTGCGGAGGGCTGGCAGCTCCCAGGGCGACCTCAGGAAGAGGAAGGAGCGCCGCGCATGAGGTTGCTCCTCCTCTTCCGGGTCTCGCAGACGACTCAATTAGTCATCTGCTGAGGCCCTAAGTGACCTTGGGCAACTCACACACTCTCAGCCCCAGAAAAACCTGCAATAGGTTTACTTTAGGATTGCCACAAGTCAGCAATGACTTGGAGGCACATGACAATGGCAAAACTAATAGGATGTTTGCCCTAATGTTAAAATAGGTGTCTAAAATTTAAGGGAATTTGGAACCTGATCTGTCAAAAATGTACATTTTGCAAGTAAAAGATTGACTCCACTAATGGAGAAATGTCCTCCCAATACCAATACTGATGAATTGAGGTTTTAGAGTCATAGTCCAGTAGTAGATCATGTGTTTTGCATGCCAGAAAGTCCCAGGTTCAATTCTAGATGAAACCTTGAAGTTCTGCTACTAGTCAGGGTTGAGAATATTAAAATATGGACATTGTCAAGAATATCATAGTCTCATTTATTTCTAGGCATTTATAGGAATGGGCAAGCTGAGCCTATGCTGATTTGTTTTTAAGAAAAAAGAAGAATTACAGCCCAGTAGCTGATTAATAGAGAATATGACTTCAGAAATAAACCCACCTCCACCCAATCCAATATCCCAGTCCCTAATAGAAATTCATATTCTTCAGGGAACTGCAGCATCTAGAGAAAGCTTTCCTTGGCAGCATCTTGCCACTTGTAATGTTGGAATATAATCGCCTTATGATTGCTGCAGCACATTCTTTGATTGCTTAATAATACTTTTCCTGTATTGGACAGAGTAAAGGAATAAAGAGGATAAATAAAGATCTTTCTGGGTTGATTGTTTCCCATCTAATGGGAAATGAAGATGAAGTAGAGCAAATAAAGAGGCAACCTCTCATTTTCAGTTTTTATTTTTGTTTTTTCAGAGAGCTTCAACTAAGCACAGACCTAGACAGAACTGGCATGGATGAGAAGGAACTACATCTTTGAAAGACTGTGGTGAGCCACATGGAGTCAGAATGTGGAAAATGTGTTTATTTTGTTTATTCAAGTTAAATTGCAGAGATTGAGGTTACATTACACTGCAGAAGTAATGCTGTTTGACACCGCTTTAACTGCTATAGATCAATACTATGCAATTCAAGGATCTGTAGTTTCATGGGATATTTAGTCCTTTCTGTCTAAGGGCTATGGTGCTACAACAAAGTACAAAGGCGGAACCATGGCAGTTAAAACTGTGTCAAGCTGTATTCATTCTGCCATGTGGACACAGCCTCTGTGAAGGATGTTTTGGTAAAAAAAAAAAAAAAATCTTTCACACCACCCACCACAAGGTCCATTCTGGTTCATGACATCTTCCAACAATACTTGGAACATCACTTCCTAGTTAAGTACTTTTCTCACCCACACTGACTTCTGATTTTCTTTTGTTGAAAATGATGTTTGAGGATGATTGCTTTCCATTTTGGAAGGGATTTGGTGTTGCTCAAAAATGTGTTTTTGTTACCCACAAAAACAGCCCTCCCTCCATTCCATCTGATGTCATCTGGGGGAGAGACACCAGGCCCAGCACCATCGGGCCTAGAATAAGAAGAACCCTTACTTCTTAAAGGACGTGAGGGATTTGGGACTTTTATGTTCTGTTTTATGTTCTGAATGGAAATTTTAATGTTGTAAGCCACTCCGATTGCTCTGCAGGGGGGCATGATATAAATTATTATTATTATTATTAATTACCCACATTGTCTAATGCAGTGAACTATCATATGGAGGCATGCTTTCTTGCTCTTTCATAGAATCATAGAATCATAGAATCATAGAGTTGGAAGAGACCACAAGGGCCATCCAGTCCAACCCCCTGCCATGCAGGAACTTCCAATTAAAGCATCCCCAACAGATGGCCATCCAGCCTCTGCTTAAAGACCTCCAAGGAAGGAGACTTCATCACACTCCAAGGGAGTGTGTTCCACTGTCGAATAGCCCTTGCTGTCAGGAAGTTCCTCCTAATGTTGAGGTGGAATCTCTTTTCCTGGAGCTTGCACCCATTGTTCTGGGTCCTAGTCTCTGGAGCAGCAGAAAACAAACTTGCTCCCTCCTCAATATGACATCCCTTCAAATATTTAACCAAGGCTATCATATCACATCTTAATCTTCTCTTCTCCAGGCTAAACATCCCCAGCTCCCTAAGCTGTTCCTCATAGGGCTTGGTTTCCAGACCCTTCACCATTTTAGTTACCCTCCTTTGGACACGCTCCAGTTTCTCCACATCCTTTTTGAATTGTGGTGCCCAGAACTGGACACAGTATTCCAGATGGGGCCTGACCAGAGGAATAGAGTGGCACTATTACTTCCTTTGATCTAGATACTATACTTCTATTGATGCAGCCTAAAATTGCATTGGCCTTTTTAGCTGCTGCATCACACTGTTGACTCATGTTCAATTTGTGGTCTACCTGGACTCCTAGATCCCTTTCACATGTAGTCTCATTCAGCCAGGTGTCCCCCATCGTATATCTGTGCTTTTCGTTTTTCCGCCCTAAGTGCAGTACCTTACATTTCTCCGTGTTGAATTTCACTTTGTTAGCTTTGGTCCATCTTTCTAGTCTGTTCAAGTCATTTTGAATTTTGATCCTATCCTCTGGGGTATTAGCTACTCATCCTAATTTGGTGTTGTCTGCAAATTTGATAACTATGCCCCCAATACTGTCATCCAAGTCACTGATAAAGATGTTGAATAGCACTGGGCCCAGGACAGAGCCCTGTGTACCCCACTTGTCACTTCTTTCCAGGTTGAAAAGGAGCCATTGTTGAGCACCCTTTGGGTTCGGCCAGTTAACCAATTACAAATCCATGTAACAGTTGCTTTGTCTAGCCCACATTTTACCAGCTTGTTTGCAAGAATGTCATGGGGAATCTTGTCAAAGGCCTTACTGAAATCAAGATATATTATATCCACAGCATTCCCTTCATCTACCAAGCTGGTAATTTTATCAATAAAAGAGATCAGATTTGTCTGGCATGACTTGTTTCTCTGAAACCCATGTTGACTTTTTGTGATTATGGAATTACCTTCCAGGTGTTCACAGACTCTCTGTTTAAAGATCTGCTCCAGAATTTTTCCCAGTATTGATGTCAGACTAACTGGACAATAATTGTTGGGATCCTCTTTTTATTTCCTTTTTGAAGATGGGGACAATGTTTGCCCTCCTCCAGTCTGCTGGGACTTCTCCTGTTCTCCAGGAGTTCTCAAAGATCATTGCCAATGCTTCCGATAGTACATTTGCCAGTTCTTTTAGTACCCTTGGATGTAATTTGTCTGGTCCTGGAGACTTATATTCATGTAGATTAAACAGGTATTCCTGTATTATCTATTTACTTATTCTGTGCTGAAATTCTCCTATTCTGTCCTCTGCTCCATTATCCTCAGGTTGAGCACCCTTGACCTTTTCTGAGAAGACTGAAGCAAAGAAGGCTCCTGATAACCTGAACTTTTCACCAATCGCTGCTGGTGATAAAAATTCATTAACAACACACTCTCCCAAGAGTTATTAAAAGTTCAAAACTCACCCCCTTAAAATGGCTGCCCAGGAACTGCTCACCTCCTCCTCCTCCTCCTCTCCAGCAGGAAGTGGCCAAGAAGAGTCTAGAAGGCTCTGAGAGGACTTGTATAGAGCTAGACTGCTACCTCCACCCCTAGTGACTCACAAGAGTGACTCACAGAAGCTCCACCCCCTCAGCAACAACAACACACTCTCCCCAAGAGTTTTTAAAAGTTCAAAACTCACCCCCTTAAAATGGCTGCCCAGGAACTGCTCTCCTCCTCTCTAGCAGGAATTGGCGTCGAAGAGTCTAGAAGGCTCTGAGAGGAGTTGTATAGAGCTAGACTGCTACCTACACCTCCTAGTGACTCACATGTGTGACTCCTGAAACACCAGGGGTAGTGGTTTTAGTTCTGGAGCAATTCATATAGATTCTGGTCAATGGATGAGGATTTTCCACCTGGGCATGGATGTGGGCAGTAGGAGATTGATGCCGAAAGAGAAGTTTGATGTTCTGGGTGGGGGGGTGGGGGATGGGACTACTTTATCAATAATTGTGCTGTGCTGTCAAAGTAGATGTACAGCCTGGGAGTGCTCCATTTGTATTTTTGAATTGTCTTTTTCCTAAGATAGACAGGTGTCTAGGCCACCAGCCCTACTTGTCCAGTATGTCTTCTTAACAATTTATGCAGAGTTGCAACAGACAGCTTCCTGCCTTATGCATCACAGTCTAATAATCATATTTACTGAGCAAAACTAGTAACATTGGGTGAATGTGCGACTTGAAAGTTTAGTCACAAAGTGCCTGGTAGTGTCTGCACATGTTTTCTGTGTGTGTTTCTCTGTGTGCTGTCTTTCACTGTAGCCAGTCTGATGGTCTGAATTCCTCAAGCTTCCCAGACTTGAAATATTTTATTCATTTATTTTATTAAAATATTTATTGGTTTCTGTTATTTGCTGTCAAGTCAGCTTCAAGTTACAGCAACCCTAAAAATGAGAGCCATTCAAAAGGTCATTAACAGCCCTGCTCAGGTCCTATAAACTCAGTGCTGTGACTATTTTGACTGAGTCAATCCACTTGTAGTATGATTTTCCTTTTTTCCTTTATCATTTTTAGTGAATCATGTTATCTCATGATATGTCAAAAGTATGATAGTCCTAGTTTAGTCATTTTTGCTTCTGAGAGTTCAGGCTTGATTTGCTTTCAAGCACACTTGCCATCCCACTTCAGAACAATGATAAACACAAAGCTTGGGTTTAATAGGTCCATTTCATTTTAACAATTTAACTAGTTTAATAATTGTGAACTGCAAAGAGGGGAGATAGTTGCAACCTAATGTGCCTCCAACTGAGGCAGGGGTCACCACAAGATCTCTTCAGACATCCAGATCCCTAGCAGCATCCCAAATGACTGAGGTCAGAACCTACTTAACCCATTTCTCTAGAAGGATCTCTCTAGGATACCCCACCCAAGCCCTGAGATTTAAAGAAGGAATAAGTCCAGGAAACCCCAAAAGTTGTTTTCTTCACCTTCCTCGGGCTCTGCAACCAGAAAAAGCTAATTCTGGAGCCCTGTCCATTGAGATGGTGCCAGTAGTTTTCAACCAAAACTCCTTTTCTTCCCCCCACTACCTGTCATTTGACTACCTATATACTTGTACCATCCTGAGTCAATAACCCAATTGACCTGAGATACACTGAAATGTGTATGTGTGGGGGAAACAAAACAGCCACATGCAGATTTGTGTAGCTTAAATCCCAAATGGCAAACATTTGTGCAGTGGCATCACTAGGGTTGGTGTAACCCCAGTGCAGAAACTCATGCTGTCACCTCAAGTTGCCTGGCACACACCCCAGCTACCCCCGTCTACTAGCCAGGCCACCTCTGCTATGGTGGGAATGGGCTACTGTGGCCACCCAGCATCATTTTCTGGGGCTGTTGGGTGAGTGGGAAAGGGTGACTGAGTTTTCTGTCTAGCCAGCAGTCCTACCAGACCCAGATGACAGATGCTTCACTATCACCTGGCAGCATTCCAGGTCTAGTATTACTGTTGGGCAAGTTGGAAAGGGAGGTGACTCACCTTCCCAACTGGCCAGCAGATCTGCCAGACCTGGAAGGCAGCACCCTTCCCACCAGCAACCACAGTCCATGGACAGCAGAGGTGCCCTTCTGGTGGATAGGAGCAGCTAGGAAGGTCTTGGGATGGAAAGACAACTGGGTGTTCACCCTATACTGATCTGTCACCCAGTGTGGTCTGCAGCCACCACATACACCCTAGTGATGCCCCTGTATTCTTATCAATCCAGGATTCTTCTGATCAGGCTTTCTTGACACCAGAAATGAATGTGTTTTTTATGTTTTTGCTTTTACCATTTCCTGAATATGTTTGAATCTTCTTTGCATCCTTGCTGGCTCCATGGATGGTTAAAAAAAACAATGTAATGATTTTAGAGTAAATGGTTAATGATATCCATGACAAAGAGGATAGAGTGGGCTTGGAGGGAAAACATATCCAAATTAATGGTAAATTGTCTTGTGTACAATGGAAAAAAAGATTCTGGAAACTGAAGGACAGATTTTGGCAAAGGAGAGGGCCTCACTATTCATGAGAGAGTTGCATTTTACAATGCATCCAACAGGAGAGAAGCACATAATTATACATCATTTGTGGATACATTATTATCTAACCTAGACAAACAAGCCAATATGAGTTTTTTTCTCTATGGAGAAAATAAGAAATTTAAACATGGACAATTCTTCTCAAATTCCTGCTTATGTTTCATAGCTGAGGAATTGGCAGAAAATATTCAGCATATTTTTTAAGGCAAAATTATCCCATTTTTCACAAGAGAAAGTGTAGAAGCTTTATAAGAAAAAGAGTGAATTTCTCCAATGTTTTATCTTATTATTATGCCACCTGCTAAAAAGTCATGTTTTCTTTTGGAAAACAGTTGATTAGAACAAACCATGATGAATATTTGGAGCAAAAAGTCTCTACAGTAACTCAAACGCTTGCTAAGGTTCTAAGATCATTTAAATCTTGATCAAACCTATGTGATAATCCTTTCACACTGGCAACATTACCTTCCTGAGACAATTTAAAAAAGAGTTCTGAAATGTCATTGTTAACTTCCTTTATATTTAATGAAGGCTTTGCTCGGTCTGGTTATAATTGCAGTTGGATTATTCAAGAGTTAGTTAGATTCATGATGTAATTCAGAAAAGAAGCTGTTTCTCTTTTGATTAATACAGGGTGCAATGCCATACTTGCTCTCTGCCAGTTGAAGGGCTTTAGGATACAGTTGAAGCCTCATCATTTTAGAGCACATAACAATGGTGGTTGGTGGTTTTCATGTCAGTAGACTGGCAAATTCATTCTGAGTTTTAGCCAAACTCTAACAGAACTATCCAAGGGGCCTTTTCTGGAAAATAGGATCCATACCTTGGGAAGCTGATTTAAATCTCATACCAAAATGAGGAGCAGATTCACTGTTATGAAGCCATCTGGTGCCACTGACAAGGGATGAGTGAGAATTTTGTTTTAGGCTATTTTTCAAAAATTAGAACTTACTAGTGTTTGCAACTTTATTTTTACAGTAGACCTTTCATATTGGCATGTTGGGGTAGGCAGACAGGTGGGATCTAGCATACACACATGCAGAGTTGATGTATGTAGGCAGGAATGCCTAGAAGGTGGTCTCTGTGAAGAGTCTTGCTCCAAGCGGCACAGGAAAAATCTTCCAACACGCAGGCTGCTGCTTTCAGCTTGGAGAAATGAATTGCTGAACAACGAGACTTCACTCAATGAGGGCTTTAATGTTTGTTGCAAATATTTACAAAGATACCAGACATTCTGTCTTGAATACTCACAGCTATACAGACCAACAAATTGCTTCACCAACCACAACAATGGAAATTCTGACTCTCTCCCATATATAGGTGGTCTTCTTAAGAACATGTGACAGCCATGCACTAATGAAACCTGACTGGTCTCAACCACTGTGCATGTTGCATCAGACCTCCCATGATACACAGCCTACCAAATGCTGACTCATGCACCTGCCACTTGAATTGTAGTAACCCTGTTACCATTGCTCCAGTTCCTCTCAGTGGCCACATCCATGTCATTTTCCAGACCAGGGTGCCACGTGGTCTTGACAGGCTGGTGATTCACAAATTTGATCACCCATGGATCATCACAGCCCGTACTATTAAATGGCAGCACATTGCTGCTGATACACTGACATGTCACTGTCACTGAATAATATGGAGGATAACATGTAAGTTTTTTGGAATGGGAAAGGTCCACTGTACCAGGCTAGAACAAATGAGATTTTTCCTTTGATGTGGAAGTAGAGATACTAAAAGAGAAACACAAAATGGACATCAGAACTCAGGGTTTGAGCACTTAGCTATTAAAACTTTGGACTCAAATTCCCAAGCAGTCAACTACAATAATGCTGGATTACGTCCCCGTCCCCCCTTTACATTCTTCATCAGTCGCATGTGCAATTTGAGGAGGGAGGTGGATGTTCGCTGTTTCAGCGTGAGGCTCCCCAAACATTTTAAAGTTTACTTTCTTCAGTCCAAAATGGTTTTTTTTTTTATCAAAAACAATTTGTAAAAAGGCTTGGTCCTTAAGGGGTCAATGGAGTTCCCAAAGGCTTCATTGGATGCCCCCAGGAGCATAATAACTCCTATCTAAAAAATGCATGAAACAAATGTATATCTTGCAGGGTTATATCTAACAAATAGACAAAATTAAACTGAAGAAGGAAGCAAGGAAGCAAACAAGTTAATTCTTGATTATGCATATAGAATAACAGAATCACACAATCATACAATATAGAGTTGGAAGAGACCACAAGGGCCATCCAGTCCAACCCCCTGCCGTGCAGGAACTCAAAATCAAACCATCTCCGACAGATGGCCATCCAACCTCTTTTTAAAGACCTCCAAAGAAGGAGACTCCACCACACTCTGAGGGAGTGTGTTCCTCTGTCAAACAGCTCTCACTTTCAGGAAGTTCATCCTAATGTTGAGGTGGAATCTCTTTTCCTGTAGCTTTCATCCGTTCTTCCAAGACCTATTCTCTGGAGCAGCAGAAAACAAGCTACTGGCCTCCTCAATATGACATCCCTTCAAATATTTAAACACGACTATCATATCACCTCTTAACCTTTTCTTCCCTAGGCTAAACATACTCAGTTACCTAATTTGCTCCTCATAGGGCATGGTTTCCAGACCGTTCACCATTTTAGTCACCCTCCTCTGGACACGCTCCAGTTTTTCAACATCGTTTTTGAATTGTGGTGCCCTGAACTGGACACAGTATTCCAGATGGGACCTGACCAATGCAGAATACAGTGGCACTATAACTTCCCTTGATCTAGATACTATATTTCTATTAATGCAGCCTAAAATTGCATTGGCCTTTTTAGCTGCGTCATCACACTGCTGACTGATGTTCAGCTTGTGGTCTGCTAGGACTCCTAGATCCTTTTCGTATGTAGTCTTATTAAGCCAGGTGTCCCCCATCTTATATCTATGCATCTAATAAATATAAGATGGGGTACCTTACATTTCTCTGTGTTGAAATTCATTTGTTAGCTTTGGTCCACATTTCTAATCTATTCAGGTCATTTTGAATTTTCATCCTGTCTTCTGGGGTACTAGCTATTCCTCCTAATTTGTTGTCATACACAAATTTGAGAAAAATGTCCCCTGTTCCTTCATCCAAATCATTGATATAAATGTTGAATAGCACTGGGCCCGGGACACAACCCTGTGGCACCCCACTGGGCACTTCTTTCCAGGATGAAGAGGAGCCACTGCTGAGCACCCTTTGGATTCGATCAGTCAACTAGCTACTAATCTACCTAACAGTTGTATTTTCTAGCCCACATTTTACTATCTTGTTTGCATCGGGTAGGTCCCAGAGGGTGCTGCTCGGGGACTGTAGTTCTAGGAAGAGGGAACTCACTTGTGGGGTCCCTCAGGGAGCTATTTTGTGCTCGATGTTATTTAACATCTATATGAAGCCGCTGAGTGAGATTACACGGAGTTATGGTGCTGGGTGTTATCAGTACACTGATGACACTCAAATCTATTTCTCCGTGTCTCGTTCATCGGTCTTGAATTCCAATGGCATCTCTCCTCTCAATGAATGTCTTCAGGCGGTAACGGGCTGGATGAGGAAAAACAGATTGAAACTGAATCCAGACTTGTTTCAAGAACATCTAGAAGGGACCACATCACTCCAGTTTTGAGGTCCCTTCACTGGTTGCCTATTCGCTTCCGGGCCCAGTACAAGGTGTTGGTTATTACCTTTAAAGCCCTAAATGGCTTGGGTCCAAGCTATATCAGAGACCGCCTCCTCCTGTGCAATCCTCCCTGCACACTCTGGTCCTCTGGGACAAATTTCTTAGAGCCTCAAAGATTGAGGCTATCCGCGACCTCCCAGAGGGCCTTTTCTATCATCGCCCCCAGACTCTGGAATGACCTGCCGGACGAGATCCGTCAATTAACATCTCTGGACAGTTTCAAAAAGGTGGTCAAGACGGATCTCTTCCAGCAGGCCTTCCCAGACTAAAATAGCCCGGCCCTGCACTGTTCCCTCCGCTAGTTGAACCTTGGTTCCCCCGTATTGTAACAATGGGATGATATGGCACGGCTTTTATTATTTAATTGTTATGATTTCTTCTTTAGTATATTGTCTTAGGATTTTTAACTATGTCACTGTTTAATACTGTTTTAATGGGGGGAGGGATATGCTTGTATATTGTAATTGTTTTTATGTTGTAAACCGCCCGGATTGGGCAACCATTGGGCGGTATATAAGTAAATTTTATTATTTTTATTATTATTATTATAAGAATATTGTGGGGGACCTTGTCAAAAGCTTTACTGAAATCAAGATATGCTATGTCTACCACATCCCCTTCATCTACCAAGCTGGTAATTTTATCAACAACAACAACAACAACAAAAGATCAGATTAGTCTGGCATGAATTGTTTTTGAGAAACTCATGTTGACTTTTAGTGATTAAGGCATTCCCTTCTAAATGTTCACAGACTCTCTGTTTAATGAACTGTTCTAGAATCTTTCCCAGTATTGTTGTCAGACTAACTGGGTGATAGTTGTTGGAATCCTCTTTTTTCCCATTTTGAAGATGGGCACAATGTTTGCCCTCCTCCAATCTGCTGGGACTTCTCCTGTTTTCCAGGAGTTCTCAAAGATTATTGCGAGTGGCTCCGAGATTACATTTGCCAATTCTTTTAATATCCTTGGCTGTAGTTCATCTGGTCCTGGAAACTTAAAATCATTTAGGTTGACCAGGTATTCCTGTACGTCCTCTTTACTTATTCTGTGTTGCATTTCCCCTATTGTGTCCTCTGCTCCATTTCCCTCATTTTGAGCACCCTTTTCCTTTTGTGAGAAGACTGAGGCAAAGAAAGTGTTGAATAGTTCTGCCCTTTCTCTATCCCTGTTAAAATTTGTCCATCTTCTCTGCACAGTAGCCCTACCATCTCTTTCTTCTTTCTTTTCCTATGGACATACCCAAAAAAGCTGTTTTTATTGTCCTTAACGCCTCTAGCAAGCCTGAGCTCATTCTGTGCTTTGGCTTTCCTGACTTTACCCCTATTTGATTGAATTTCTCTTTAGTGATTTTGCCCCTTTTCAATTTCTTATACATCTCCCATTTAAAACTTAGTTCAGTTGAAAGTTCTTTTGTCATCCAACCCAGTTTCTTGAGACATCTCCCATTTTTCCTTCTCATTGGAACAGTTTGGGATTGTCCCTTCAGTATCTCCTTTTTGAGAAACTCCCATCCATCCTGAACTCCCTTCTCCTTTAGTATTACTGAGCACGGGATCACTCCCAGCGTTTCCCTAAGTTTGTTGAAATCCGCTCTCCTAAAGTCTAGAATGAGTGTTTGACTATGCCTGCTTCTCCTTTCCACTGTATAAGAAACTCCAAGAGAACATTATCACTGCCACCAAAAGTTCCCACCACTTGCACCCCATTTACCAGGTCATCCTTGTTGGTTAGGATCAGATCTAAAATAGCTGATCCCCTTGTAGTCTCTTCCACCTTTTAGACAAAGAAATTGTCTTTGAGACAAGTGAGGAATTTGCTAGACCTTGGAGTATTGGGTGAGTTTGACTTCCAGCAAATATCCGGATAGTTGAAGTCACCCATCACTATTACATCTCTCCTTTCTAAGTGTGTGGTCATCTGGTCTAGAAAGGCATCATCCAATTCTTCAGTCTGACTTGGAAGTCTGTAGTAGATTCCCACAATAGCATCCCTATTGTTTCCTTCCCCTTTAATTTTATCCAGATGCTCTATACCTGGTTTCCAGGATTTAAGTCCTGGATCTCTTCACAGGTGTAGACATTCCTTATATATAATGATATTCCTCCTTCTTTCCTGTTTGGCCTATTTCTTTTTAAAAGGTTATGCCCCCTATTCCTACATTCCAATCCAATCATCCCACCAGGTTTCAATGATGCCTATTATATTGTATTTGCTTTGTTGTGCTGGTAAGATGTTCATCTTGTTTATTTCTCATGCTCTGTGCATTAGTGTAGAGACATCTAAGAGCATGTGTCTCCCCTACTTGCTCTCTCTGTGAGGGTTTTTTCTTCCCACTGTTGCCCCCTGGCATCATTTGCCTTGTTCCCTCTATAACACTTTGACTATGATTTCCAGCCCATGATGTACTCCTGCCTTCCAAGATACCTTCCAAGATACTTTCCCCCTCCCCCACATGATTCAGTTTAAAGCCCTCCTGATCAAATGTTTGAGACTATTGGCAAAAATGCTTCTGCCAACTGGTGTGAGATGCAGCTCATCTCTTTCTAGAAGTCCATCCTCATGGAACTACAGCCCGTGATCTAAGAATCCAAATCGTTCTTGGCAGCACCATCTGTGGAGCCAGTTATTCACATCTGCTATCTTCCCCTCCCTTTCTGGACCATGTCCTTCAACTGGGAGAAGAGATGAGATAACAACTTGTGCATCCAGCTCTTTCAGCTTCCTACCCAAAGCCTCATAATCCTTTCTGATATTCTGATTACTGTTCATTGCAGTATCATTGGTTCCCACATGGACCAAGCAGAAGGGGTAATGGTCAATAGGCTTGTCAGCATCACTGTCACATCACAGATTTTTGCCCCAGGGAGACAACACACCTCCTGGGACGTCTTGTCTGGCTCACAAACCACTGCTTCTGTATCCGTCAACAAGGAGTCCCCAACCACCACAACACACCCCCTCCGAGGCTTAGCAGTGGGTATTCCCTGTGGAGGTACTCTTAGGGTCCCCTGCACTGTTCCTGAGGACTGTCCCTGCTGCTCTTCTTTTTCATCCTTGATAAGGGAGAGAGCTTCAAATTTCTGGAGCTGCAAGCTCCTAGAATGATCCCTGGTTTCCCTAAGTCTCTGTGTGAAATTCCTCCAGGTGTCCACCTCCTGTGTGCATGAAATGACCTCCTCCTCAACAACTTCCTCTGTGTGGTCCCCATCCAAGACTTCATTCCACTCTGTCTAGGAAAACCTCTTGCTTCCTAATAGGCTGAAGTGTAGCTACCCAGGCCTCCAGCTGTTTGACTTTTTCTTCCAGAAGGGCTACGAACTTGCACTTGGTGCAGGTGAAGTTTTTCACATCTCTAGGCAAGAAGACAAACATCACACAAGTGTTGTAGGTGACTGCAGCAACTCCCTCAGTGTCCATATTGAGAAATCCTAAGTAAGCACTGAAACAGGACTGTGGGCTTCTCCCTGAAAAAATCCTCTGGTAAAGACCCATGTTAAGGGCCCCTGTTCTCTTGATTTTTTCACCAGGCTTTGTCAGCAAGCTCAATCTATTGGTTTTTAACTCTATAGAGAGCTCCTGCATGCTACCTTATTCTGGAGGCAAGTCTCTGTCTCTTCCTCTGAGAAAAAAACAACATCCACAAAGCCCTTTAAATTATTATTATTATTATTATTATTATTATTATTTATGAGAACCTCTAAAAAGAAAAGTCAAAGCCCCCCTTCTACCTGTACTGTGCTTTCCCTTGTCCTATTAAAAAATTTGCATGCCGTTAGATGCATGCCTCTGGGAGTACTGTATAGAGCTAATTGGCCAGCTCCACCCCCTATTGACTCACAAATGTGACTCATCAAAGCTCCATCCACTCAGCAACAGTCACATTCTTCCCAAGTGTTTTTAAAAAGAATTGAAACACTCACCCATTCAATATGGCTGCTCAGAAGCTGCTTTCCTTCTCCTTCCTGGCAGAAAGCAACACCCACTCTTTTGGAGAGATACATGGACAAAATCATTAAATAAGATCTAAATATTAAAAGAACAAGTTTTTTAAAACAACAACAATGACAAAATATATGTTAGTTTTGATAAGTATCATATCTGCCTGAGATGCAAATGGGTTTCTGTTCCTTTAAAGATACTCATTTGTATGTAAATTGCAGGCACAGATATGTCTCAGTTTTACTCTTTCATTTGTATGTAAGCGTGTTGAGTAGCTATAAGCATCCAGCTATCAATGGATGTGTTCAAAAGGTCAAGGGCATTAGTAGCAAGCTGAATATACCCAGTAATTTCACAGGAACAATGTCAACAATATTCTTTCAAATACATCTGTTTGGTTGTAAGACCTCATTACAAAATCGTGCTGCATTGAGCAGAATGCATAATGGGAATGCGTGGCGAGGAATATGTGTCTGAGCTCACTTGTCAGACCTCAAACCACTCAAGCTAGTGTTGAAACAAATGATAACCAACAACAGGGCATAATAAACATACAGATAGTTTGGTGGTTCTGCTGCCTACTATCAAATAACAACCATGACAAGAAATCTAAGCCTTTCCTACCATCACCAGTATCTCCTCCATGCTTTGTGGCTCTGTCATTCAGCCTATGCAGGAAATTTGTGTCCTTTTTTGGCATGGCATTGGAGTACTTGCTGTTCTAGTTTAGGCTTAGTTTAGATTTAGATCAAGCAAATAAAGCCTCGCCCTCACTCCATTTCTATTTTTTAATGGAGTAATGCAGTTGATCCAGACCACCCTTAAGAATGGAGTAATCTCATTCAGTTTTCTGGATCTTCCTCCCAAGGAAGTATATATAGGACTGAAGCCTACCAAAATTTTCACTGCCTCATGTAAAAATGATTGGAAGGTATTGCAGGTCTCTTGAACATTTTTCAACTTTTAAAAAAAAAATCCTTCAAGGAGAGAGAGAAAAAAAGAGAGGGATTGAAAAGGAAGATGAGCTAGTTCAGGGCTGAGGCAGTCAAGGAAATTTAAGAGATATTGTGCTCACTTGTTTAATCTCTGGACTTCATTCCACTCCTTGGCCATTTATAGCCTTATTCAGGCTTTCAATCTCCAGCTTTTTGTGCTCTTCTTCTGAGGAGGCAGATTTACAAAGCTTTCTTTGCTTGCTTTTCCTTTTTAGATACTACAAATCAGTTTTGAGGCATATGATCCTCTTCTTGAGACCGCCCCCTGTAACTGCAGAAATACAGAGTGTAGTAAGATAAGTCTTGATGGGAAAAGAGGGAAGTAACCAGCACAAAACTAACTAAGAGGGATGCAGACGGGCAACCCTGGGCTACCATGGGAAGCCGAGGATTGGGGCCAAGGCTGACCCATGCCTCAGCCCCAATCCACCCTTTTCCCAGCCCTGAAAGGAGCAACAAAGTGCTGGTCCTTTAAGAGCCATCAAAAAGGATGCCCAAAGAACCACTGCATGGCTCTTCTGTGCCCCTTCCAGTGCAGTGCATCAAGATGCTGAGCCAGAAGGACATCCTGATGGCATGTACTGTGAGTAATGGCACGTGTCATGATGACGTCTTCAGGGAGGAGTTGAGGCGGCTACTGTTTGGCTGCCTCTCCCCATTCCCACCTCCAGGATGGCCCAAAGGGCCATCTGTAGAGGCCATAAATTGTTATTTCTCAGCCCTGGATTTACTCCATTGATTTAAATGGCCCTACTCTAAGTATGACTCCATTTGGAGATAACTCATAAAGCATTTAAAAAAACTGCAACATGAGTGTAAGATAAAACAAAATGGCTTCCCAATAGGACAACAGTGAGCAAGATCTAAAAAGAATTATTGTGCCCTGGGCTAAGGCTGAGATGTAGTTACTAGAGAAGGATGTTTGGGACATTGGCCTGCTCAAATAAAAAAATATGCTCCCCATATTTTTTTCCTTCAGTCCCAAAACCTGCTGCACTGAGGTAACTTAAAATTTCAGTTCAGTGTCTAGAAATACAGTTTAGGCATCCATATAAAAGGGACAATCAAAGTTCCCAAGGCATACAAAAATAACAAATTCAGTACAACCCCCATATCCATGGGGGATACATTCCCAGACTTCTGTGGATAGCAAAAGTCATGGAAAATAGCAAACCTTATATTTGAGTTGCAAGTGGACCATAGAGTTGTGCTGGAGAATCTCCAGATGTGATATTTATTTCACATCTTTATATTTTTTTTCAGACACAGGTAAGTGAAACCAAAGATATTTGTCCTACAGATGGGGTGTGTGTGTACTGTATAAGAGTTTTAAATGTGAACGATTTTCAGTATCTCATTCTCTGCAAAGTTAGCAATTGGTTATGCTATCTAGGGCCAAAACCCAATTGTTAGTCCCAACTAAAACAGAAAGACTGAATGAATGGGAATGTGGGAAGTCAACACTTTTTTAATCCCTGATAATTTATGCTATACTAAATATGGTAGTATCTAGGGGGTCACAAGACTCTTGGTTGTTTATGCAGGGATATAAATCCCAATTAATGATGTATAGAATGCTTGCTAATTTTCTCATTCTCAAAGAGAAAAGCTGTGTCAAAACATTAAGATATGTTGACTTGAACCACTCAGTTAAGAAAATTGTTAACCATCTTGAATGAGGGTCCCCCTCCACACACACACACACACACACACACACACACACTTTAGGACTATTTTAGCATGTGTGTGGGTTTTGTTTTTTTCTGGTAGGCCAACCCCAACATATCTGTGCAGAAAATGTATTTTCCACAAAACACACAGGTTTGAATCCTGTCGGCTAACTCCAATGTGGAATGTGTCCAGAGAAATGTACTCAGGCATCATTCACACTGCAAAAATAATCCAGTTTGGCCCCAATTTAACTGCCATGGCTCCATGCTATTAAATTCTGGGCATTGTAGTTTGTAGTTTGTTGTGGCAACAGAACTCTAGATAAATAGATAGATAGATAGATAGATAGATAGATGATTTGTCTAGTCTGTTACTAACCAGAGGAGTCAGGCCACTCTTTTTTGTGTGTGTGTGTGGGGGGGGGAGGTGTTTTGTATTGTTTTTGTTTGGTTTGCTTTGCCAAACTCTTTTTTTTTTTTTTTTTTGGTGGCAGAAAGTATTATTATTATTATTATTATTATTATTATTATTATTATTATTTTGACATGGCATCCTGAAGTTTGTAAAAATCATCAAAAAATATTTTAAAAAATGCTAATGCTCTTGTTCTCTCATCTAATGGTGAGAAAACCTTCAGAATTATGTATTCTTTGGGTGCTCCACACTGCAGAAAAAATGAAGTTTGACAACACTTTAACTGTCATGGCTCAATGCTATGGAATCCTAGGATTTGTAATTTGTTATGGTTCCAGAGCTCTCTGACAGAGAGGGCTCAATAGCTCACAAAACTGCAAATCCCAGAATTCTATAGCATTAGTCCATGGCAGTTAAGATGGTCTCAAACTGCATTACTTATGCAGTGTAGATGCAACCAGGGATGCAAAGATGTAATAAACATATATTTACATTCCTAGTCCAAATCACACAATTTCACTTTTAAATAAGACAAAAAAAATCTGCAAAAAATAAAAGTCTCACCTGTTCGAGACATGTTGGTCCCATTTGTGCATGGATGCTTGTTCAAACTATCCATTGCTCTGGTACCAATTCATTTCCCAGGTTTTCTCACTACAGATACCAAACAAGATGGGCTCCTTCCAATGACATGCTATGGCATATATCTGGAGAATAGGAAAATATTGTCATGTAGTACAAACAAGAATGCCTTCTTGAATGTCACCTAGGGGGACACAAATACAGGTTAATCACTGGCAACTCTTTCTTCTTTTGATACAGTTCAGTGAAGGTATCATTGCTGCAAGAGATAAAAAGTTTATAAGAAGGACGGATGTCCTAGATATCCTCTTCTGGATATTCATATATTCTAACCTTTTGGGGAAGAAGGAAATTTGGGGTCTAATTCTTGGAATAATATGTGAATCCAAATGCAGTTATCCTCTGGACTTTGTGTTTCTTGAGATTTTGTGTTTCAGTTCTTGCTGAAATGGATGGAACACATCATTTTATAAGAAAATGTATAAAAAGATTATTTCATTTGAAAATATCAGGAATACTTATTCTTTTGGAAACTTCATAGAAATAAAATGGGAAATTAATAGGAAACTGAACAGATTTATGAATACACAAATCTGAAGTTGCATCCACACTGCAGAAATAATTCAATTTGATGGTACTTTGACATGGCTCAGTGCTATGAAATTCTGGGAATTGTACTTTGTTGTGGCACCAGAGCTCTCTGGCAGAGAAGACTAAATGTCTCACAAAACTACAATTCCTAGAATTCTCTATCATTGATCCATGGCAGTTAAAGTGGTGTCAAACTGGGTTATTTCTGCAGCGTGGAGGCAGATTGAAAGGGACTGGAGATGCACTGATCCATTCATTCTTTGTCCCAGACAGTTTATGTCTTCCTGTTTCCTCAAGAGTACTAAGATTAGTACAATACAGGTAGTAGTTATAAACTTCTCTCAAGGAGGAATTAATTCAAGTGGAGATTTTTCTTTATGAAATGTACTAAGATAAAAAGGGCAAGCTGTAAACATGCACTTGATCAGTAGGACCCTGCCTGACATCTTTCTCCCATCCTCAGGCCTCAATAACTGAGAGATCCCCTACAAACTAGATGAGACGGTACTCTATGTAACTGCATTATCTTAATGGAACTACATTGCATTATCTTCATGGAGTCTAATTCAGGATAGAGGTGAAAAATTTCAAAGTGCCTCTCTAAGTTTTCATAGTACACTATCAGTGGTCCCATAATATCTTTTTGTAGAATCCCTGCTAAACTATACAGAGAAAATTGAGTTTTTATGGGGAAGAACTATAAAAAGTTGAAACACAGATTTTATTTATTTATTTATTTGGCATTTATTTTACCTAATTAGCTCCCCCTTTACTTCATTGCCCTCCACCAAGGTGTATGTCAAAGTATAAAGAATGCAGTTTTTTCCTCAACAGAAAAAAAATGGTCTTATTATATTGACCCACCCTTTTGAAGAAATTGTGCACATTTGGAACTTTTTTTTTTTTTTTGGTGAAGATAGTTCCTATAAAACATGTTTTCTGTGCACAAACTGGGTTGTTGCACAAAATGTGATTCCCCCCCCCCCCCCCCACACACACACATTAACTTTTTTCACCAAAAAAGGATCCAAGTGCAAATAACTGTTGGAAAGTGTAAAACCTTTTATATTACCTGGCATAGGAGAAAACATTATTATTATTATTATTATTATTATTATTATTATTATTATTATTATTCAGTGATCAAGAGATTTGTCTCAGGAAGATGTCATGGGACAATCTATGTATAATCAAGGCTTTGACAAGATCAAGCAAACCACCAACAAAACAGAATTCAGAACTCTCAACTCTTTTTGTTGGTTGATCATAGAGTCACCATAATACTGTAATACTATAATACTATAACACCATAATAATAGCTGAAAATTTCACAGACCTGGAACAACTACTAAGGAAAATTAAAGAAGAAAGTGCAAAGGCGGGCTTACTGTTGAACCTAAATAAAACAAAAATTATTACCACAGAGAACTTACACACATTCAAACTAGACAGTTAGGAAATAGAACTAGTAAAAGAGTTCTCATTTCTGGGACCAAACATTGATTGGAATGGGGACTGCAGCCAGGAAATCAGGAGAAGATTAAGAATGGGGAGGGTGGCTATGAAAGAACAAGAAAAGATCCTAAAATGCAAAAACATACAACTCAGCATGAAATCATACAAGCCATCGTATTCCCTATTACCATGTATGGATGTGAAAGTTGAACAGTCAAGAAAGAAGATAGGAGAAAAATCAATGCATTTGAGAGGTGGTGCTGGGGATTCCATGGACAGCCAAAAGACAAACAAATGGGTCCCAGAACAGATCAAGCCAGAAATATCCCTAGAAGCCAAGATGACAAGACTTAGGGCCTTTACAGACTACTAGAAATAATACAGCTTGGGTCCACTTTAACTGCCCTGGCTCAGTGCTAGGGAATCATGGGAACTGTAGTTTTTTCAGAGACATTGAACCTTCTGTGTCAGAGAACTCTGGTGCCACAATAAACAACAGTTCCCATGCTTCTCTAGCACTGGGCCAGGGCAGTTAAAGTGGACTCAATCTGCATTATTTCTGGCAATCTGTAAAGAGACTGTTGTACTTTGAACACATCATGAGAAGGCATGAATAATTGGAAAAGAGAATAATGTTAGGAAAGGTGGAGAGAAGTAGAAAGAAAGGCAGGCTACATGCTAGATGGATGGACTTTATTAAAGAGACCATGAATATGAATTTGCAGGAGCTTGTCAGAGCAGTAGAGGACAGGGGGACCTGGAGATGTCTCATCCACAGGGTTTCCATGGGTCGAGACTGATGCAAAGGCAGTTAACAAGAACAACAACATAGAATCACAGAGTTGGAAGAGATCACAGAGGTCAGTCCAATCCCCTGCCATATAGGAATATAGAATTAAAGCAATCCCAAAAGATAGCCATCCAACGTCTTTTTAAAAACCTTCAAAGGAGGAGACTCCACCACTCTCTGAGGCCGCATGGTTCACTGTCAAAACGGAAGTTCCTCCTAATATTGAAGTGAAATCTCTTGTCCTGTAGATTGAATCCATTGCTTCATATCCTAGTCTCTGAAGCAGTAGAAAACAAGCTTGTTCCATCTTCAATATGACTTCCCTTCAAATATTTAAACATGGCTATCATTTCACCTCTTAATCTTCTCATCCCCAGGCTTATCTGATTTTCTTCCTACATGAGCTGGCTATTTGTTTGAATACTTAGGGGGGAAGCAGATGGCGCAAAGCCCCATTTTGGGGGCAAGGAAGGGGAGGGGCAGCCACATGGTGGGCGCCCCAACCCCTTCCTAAGGCATCGGTGGAGCGCCGGCCCCTCTGCACGGCCAGCGCTCCAACGATGCCTTCCCGCCGCAGCGGCCACACACGCTGTGGTGGAAGAGTCGCCGAAGGTGCACCGCCAGCCTTTTGTGGTGCACCTTCAGTGACTTGTGGAAGGAGCGCTATTTTAGCACTCCTTCCTGGGGCGGCGAAGCTGCGCCACGGGGCCGAGGTGTGGGGATACCTTGGCCCCACGGCGCAGCTTCCCGGGGCGGCCCATGGCCACCCGTCTGCTTCCCCTCTTACTTCCTTGATGATTTCCACCAAATTTTCTATTTCTTGTACATGTCTCTTTTGAGTCCTTGCACACTTGAATGTGCTTTAGACTTCCATCCTGGTTTCTTTAGACACCTTCCACTTTATCTCCTCATAACAATTGTTTGAAATAAAATAGGTCTCCTACATTTACAGATGGCAAAGACTGCCAAAAGACTAGATCTCAATAGGAAGACATTTGGCCATGACAAGGCAATAGATTTTGAATTCTCCACTTTCATATCTATCATTCAGATCTATTTAGATCTCTATATTCACCTTTGGTTGAGAAACTGAAACAAAAATGTTTCTAGTTGCTAGATAAGACTGATGGCAGATTGGACAACAATGAAGGTCTTACCCACTCTGGATCTAATATGAATGTAGGAATGGGGTGAATGTAGAAAAGGACAGGAAAATTGTTCCCAAGTGTTTAAGGGAATGTACATCAGGCTATACACCACCTTCACAAGAGTACTTTAAGTAGGCTAGGTGAAGAGAGATGACAATTGGCACCTTCAGACAACCATTGGGCTGTGTAGAGATTTGAGTGTGTGTGTCCTTAGTTTCAATCCAACATTCCACCAATGTAAACACAGGCAGGTTGAACTGAGTCTTGTGCAATATACTTATATTTTTCTACTAGAAAAATCCATAATCTAGTCCATGAGATATATTAATGTTATAAAGGAAGAGCATACCATAATCAGAACTTGCTTAACAATGATGTAAGTGCCCTGGTAGATTAAATTAACTAGCAAGGTTTGGAAGATTCCCAGCAACCATCAAGCATGAAGTAGTCCACAAGAAATTGATCAGTGTAAGGCAGTTTGTTGTCATCTTTCTCCAGAACTGGGTCACAATGGTTCTTTTTTATATCATTCTCTCACTTTTGAATCATCTCTGTGTGCCCTATTTTTTTTCTTTTTCTTCATGCAGGTATTTCAAAAGGATTGTGGAATCCAATCATCCATTCCAATCATCTATATGTGACAATCACACCATACTGGTAATGTGTGCATTTGCTGATAAAAACTGTTTTAGGCAAAGAAATTCATACATGCTGACAATCTAAGGGCTCTTTTACGTTATACAATTATAGTATTATGATTCTACTTTAACTGCTATGGCAACATCCTATGGAATTTGTGGATTTGTAGTTTAGAGAGGAGTATTGAGAATTTTCAGCCAGAATGCCCTAGTGTCTCACAAAATTACAAATCCCAAAATTCTATAGGAATTAAAATGGAATCATAGTACATTGTGTAGTGTCAAAGTCCCTATATGACAAAACTACATGAAGCAGTGAGCAAAGAGTTTGGACCAACTTCAGTACACATTGAGTCTCCCTTATCCGAAATGTTAGGGAACAAAAATGTTTTGGATTTGGGATTTCCCCCCCAGATTTTGGAATATTTGCATGTACCTAATGAGATATCTTGGAGATGGGACTCAAGTCTAAATATGAAATGCATTCATGTTTCATATACACCTGATACACATAGCCTATAGCTAATTTTATAAAAAATATTTTTAATTTTGTGCCTGAAACATAGTTTGTGTACATTGAATAATCAGAAAGCAAAGGTGTCACTATCTCAGCCACCTATGTGGGGAATTTAAAATTTTGGAATATTTTGAATTTCCAGGCAAGGGTTACTCAACCTGTGTGAAGTTTTGATATCAGATAACAATATTGGCATACATGATAACTAAGGGGGAATACAGACTGGCAAAAGGGCTGGCCTGGTGGTGGAGTCAAGCATGGCGACACACAGTGGGCAGCATCAGGGAGCTCCCTTGGTGCAGCATTCAGATACACTGTGCCAATGGAGTGAGGAAAAGCCGCCACCATCACAGCAAGGGTGGCTTTTTGCCACTCCAAAAAGGAGCAGCATTTGCCAGCTCTTTCTGGAATGGCAAAGTGCCAGATTGGGGGTGTGGATTGCAGTTGCTGCAGCCCTTATCCGGGCCTGTCTGTATAGCCCCTAAGTTACTTAACTGATTGAGGCTTACCAGCTATATTCTGTAGACAGTTATGTATTGTATCTTAAGTTCTTGCTTTTGCAATACCAAACAGAGAGAAAACTCAGGAGGATCACTGATCCCTTAGTGGCCCATTGCCCTCAGCTGAAAGGCAGTTTCACAAATTGTTTAGGCCTTTTGAAGCAAAGTGTGACAGAGGACTAGACTGAAACTTGAGATACTTTTTCAGCACTAGACTACAAAATGCTTTAACTGCACTAACAAATGGACTCACAATTATTTTCAAAAGGTCTGATAGTCATCTTTCTCATTTATAAGACTCAGTGCTGGCATAAACACTATCCTGCTAGACCTGTGATCCATCTACAAAGCCAGTATTGTAATGTCACTTGGGTGGGTTATTGACTGCCCTGCCCTGTAGCATTGCTTTCAAATTACTGTATGCAATTGCAGAAGGAGACACTTTTATTTCTATAACATAAATATATGAACAGGGCTAATAAAAACAGATGAATTGCAGGGCTGTGCAAATTGGACTGCTCTAATGGATTTCTTCACTGAACACTATGAAACAGCAACCCATGCGATTACATTTACTACTTGGGAGATAGTTGTATTTAATTGTACCAAACTATCAATTGCTCCTTCTTAAGCTGTGTTTTTCTGGTACTCCTTTTTCCTTGACTCTGGGAAATGGTTTTACTGACACATAATTTTTCTCCCTCCATTGTCATGGGATATAAAGATATTTAAGTTCTTAAATTGGCGGTGGGAGGAGTACACCAAATCTTCACCAGTTTTGCTGGGGCTATGAACATGTTCAAAACATTTCCAGAAATGATAACGCTCACCTCTCCCATCAACATATCCATTTGCTAGAGTTTGCTCTCCATATTTTCTGTTTTACTCTTGGGACATTTTCTCCATCCAAGGAAGATTCCATGTACTGAGTTTGATGACATCAGCCTGCAGTTTAGGAAGAAATATGCTAGGTGAATATTTCCAAACCAATCCATAAATTAAACACACAGTTTCATAGGATGGATCCATGGCAGTTGCAACAGTGTTGGAAATCCATACTCCTTCAAACATTATGATGAGCTTCTTCTAATAAATAATGTGTAGAGAAATGGACATGTTTACCTACAACACACATAAAAGGGAAAACTGTGTTCAAAATAAATTATATCAACAAAATTCCTAGCCTCTAAAGTGTGAATAATTAGCAATAACCCATGCACTCAGAAACATTAATATAATAATGTTACACATTTTCATTCAAACCCTTTAAAAAAAAGTTCTTAAGTTTTGGATAAACTGAATAAAAGATTACAAATGTTAGCAAAAGATCCCTTTGCATACTGATTTTCCAAACTATCATGGGTACATCTTTGAAATGTTAGCATTGTTTGTGACACACTTGATTGGAAAATTTAAGGTTGGAATTTAAAGATAGGAAATTTAAAATGGAGAGAAACCAACATTTATAGATTTGCCTATCTTTTTCTTTGGTGTAATATGCACATCAAAAATAATGCAGTTCTACGCTGTTGTTACTACCATGGCTCCATCTTATGAAATTCTGGGATTTGTAGTTTGTTGTGGCACCAGAGAGCTCTGACAGTGAAGGCAAAATATTTCACAAAACTACAAATCCTAGAATTTCATAACACTGAGCTATGGAAGTTAGAATGGATTTAACTACATTATTTCTGCAGTGTAGATTAGACCTCTGTCTGATTTAAAAGTGTTCAGTCAAGTCACTTTATTGCATTTGTGTTTTGGTCATGGCTCTACCCACTGTTGACTCTGGTTCCCCTCACTTTTGAAGATGTCTATGTTTGCTGCTGAACCAAAACATATTTCAACCAGAGTAAAGCAGAACTTGGTAGAATAGGAGGTTGCTAGCCCTTACTTAAAGAATCCAGGGTTAGCTTCTTTAGATCGTTCAACAGGCCATACTAACTATGGCCAATGTTTTGTTTGTTTGTTTGCTCTAAAATACTGTTTTCCCCTCAAACCTCTAGAAGCTGGTCCTGCACTGATGGCTTAATTTGCAAAAGGGTATAAACTGAATTTTTAAAAAAGGAAAGAAGGAAGTAAATTAGAAGGAAGAAAATTCTCATATCACTGCAAGTCCTTCCCATGTTCCCTAAATGGCCATTGCCAATTAGTCAAGTGTATTTTGATTTTTATAGTCAGTATGCCATAATAATTCAATGGTTAAATTTGGATTCTGGAGACCAGGGTTTGAGTATCTGTTCAGGCATGGAAACCCACTTGAAGACCTTGGGCAAGCCACACTCCCTCAGCCCCAGAGGAAGGCAAGGGCAGCCTCTCTCTGAACAAATCTTGCAAAGAAACATGGTAACTTTGCCTTAAGGTCACCATAAGTGGGAAAGGACTTGAAAATACACAATAACAAAGTAGCTATAACTTGCCTCTACAGCATGGAGTGGCAACTGTGGTGGACCTGAGGACAATTTTCTATCCCTGAGACTAGGGAAATAGATCAACTTTTTCAACCTAATCACATCCCTAGAGGTGTACTGCCACTGTACTCAAGTCTTATGCCACTAGTAGTCATTTGAGCACTGGACCATAACTCTGAAGATGAAGGTTCAAATCCCTGCTTGCCATGAGAACCCACTGGGTGACCTTGGGCACATCACACTTTCTGAGCCTCAGAGGAAGACAACAGGGGGTTGCAGACTGCCAGAAATAGTGCAAATTGAGTCCACTTTTAGGATTAGGGTTAGGGAATCATGGGAACTGTAGTTTATTGTGGAACCAGAGCTCTCTGACAGAGAAGGCTCAATGTCTCAGAAAAAAAATTCCCATGATTCCCTAGCACTAACCCTAACCCTAAAAGTGGACTCAATTTGCACTATTTCTGGCAGTCTGCAACCCCCCAGCATCAATCCCTTCTGAACAAACTTTTTTTTTTTAAATCACCTTAGGATTACTATAATTAGAAATAACTTGAAGACACCAAACCACAAACTTACCGTACTTCATTCTTGGTTTGTTTTGATTTTTATAGTCAGTGTGGCATAATAGTTTAAAGGTTGAATTTGGATTCTGGAGACCAGGGTTTGAATATCTGCTGAACCATGGAAACCCACTTGATGACCTTGGACAAGTCACACTCCCTCAGCTAAAAAGGAAGGCAAAAGCAACCCCCCTCTGAACAAATCTTGTCAAGAAACATGACAGCTTTGCCTTATGTTTACCATAAATCAAAGAGGACTTGAAGATACACAACAGCAAAGTAACTATAACTTGCCTCTAAAGCAGAGAGTGGCAACTGTGGTGGACCTGTGGACAATTTTCTATCCCCAGGACTAGGGAAATAATTATTAAAAAATTTCTTGAAGGAACCAGCAGTGAATCGTCCTGTCATTAAAAAGTCTTTGAAAACTATGCAGGTTCTGAAGCCTATTTGTAATCAAGAACTCATTCTGCACAAAATTCTCATGCAATTGTATAGAAAACAGCACTTTCTCTGCAGGAAATTGTTTTTCTGCAGAAAAAAAATCTTTACACTTTTTTTGTACAGAAAATGTTGTTTTCTATGCAGAAAATTCTGTTTTCTTCATAAAATAACCATGTTCAAATGCAGAAAGCATCCTTAATTGGGATGCTTGCCATTAGTCTGGATTTTTCTAATCAGGGTTTCTTCGAATCAATGTTGATTCTTCTAATCAACATTCAAAAACCTGTTTTTTGAGGGAGAGGGAGGTAACAACATTACCAAAAAAAAAAAAAAATCCCATTCTTTCCAATGCCCTCCAGGATCTTCATAGACTTGAGAAAATATATGTAAAAATGTGAATATATGAACAAACCAAAGCTGGACATTACCAGGACTCTATTCCTGCTGTTGAAAAAAAAAATAGGCAAGTTTTGCTGATAAATAATGGGCTAGCCTCACATACTTGCAACTTTCATAAAAGTTGAATTGCTACTTCTGGGGCTTCTAGTAGAGACATTTTTTGTATGTGTGTTCTGGAGCTAGAAAGGAGGACATTTGGAGAGATAGGAGACATTTTTGGTGGCACCAAAAACAATCCCTTTTGAACCGCTGAGAGTGTGGGAGTTGTAGTAAAAAAATATAACATTCCCAAGCATTAGTGGAAGTTAGTTGAATGAAATGACAGGTTCAAAGACACTGTATTTCTAAGTACTAGATGCTGCATACACAAACCATGGCAAAATATGGTACCTTTCTGGCATATTTGTAAGTTTCTGAGTTGTTTATCACTGGCCAGTGTTGGAAATAGCACATAGGGCTAATCCCTTTTCTTACATTCTTGCTTTTCTTCATCCCCCAGTTGTTATATTTTCAGCATTTCAGTATGCAAGGTAAGAAAGTTTTCCTGATACAACTCCTGTTTTCAGGAAAATTCATTTATTTTGAAAATGTTCTTCCCCTCACCCACCCACCCCAACAAAAGAATAAAATGAACATCCATGGCACAAAAAGCCAAATGTCTTTCCTCTCCCTCTTCTCCTTCTAAAAAGGCTTTTATGAACATGCTGTGTGCTTTTTATGGTTAACGCTCTTAGCAATTCTAGAAATATTTCTATAGCTTCGATGATGGAAAGAAAAGTCTTTCCAGTGGATTTCACCTTCAGGAGCAAGAAACAATGGAAAGTCAGAGCAGGGGATTCTGGGTAGCAGAGCAAGTTGCTGACAAAGGCCAAAGTTTAAATAAAACATGTTCCATGGAGTTAAATCAATACTTTATTTGTTAAGGAGAAGTAAAAGTACAAAAAAGCTTGTACGACTAGGCATAAAAAAAAGTGAGAAATCAATTCTAGTTAATTCAAAATGCTTGAGGAATCACCTATGCTGTTATGTATGAATAATTCAGGAACAGAGATTTATTGCAGACATACATTGTTTGGTTTGGAAGGAGCACTGCCCCTCGTTTGACCTGAATCCTGTAAAGAATGATGTTCAACTAATTGAAATAACATTTTGCAAGTCAGACAATGCCATAGGGAGCTTTCCAGACTAATCTTGGAATGGAATGGAATGGGTGAGATGAAATGTCTGATAAGTTTTATATAAACACAGTTATTTTCCACTGTCTTACCCATCCAATGTAAAGGCAGAGGGTGGGGGTGGGTTCCAACTGAGCAATGTTGACTCTCCAAAAGAAACCTCTGTTTGTTTTGCTGCCCAAAATAATGAGTGTCAATTAGAGAGAGCAAATGTTTGTAGGAGCACACAACTCCTCCTCACCACTCTCTCCTTGATTTTTTTCAAGATGTTTCCTCCTTCAGCTCAAATAAAGCTATTTTGTAAGTCTCCTAGTTTGTTTTACTTCCTCACACCCTGGCCCTGCCTTTCCTCCCAACTATCTGTATTTTGTTTCTTTGTTTTTAGTCTGTCACTCTAGCTAAATTCACCCATTTTAGGATTACCAGACACCCAAGATCCTTTGACTTCCTGGCCAGATGCTAGATTTTTGAGCATAAATTCCAGTGCTTTTAGAATGGATGAGACCCCCATGCGCTCCTATTCAGATCTGGTAGCATTGGTATTGGTTATATTTTTGACTGCAACATCCAATTTTTTCTATTCATCAGAGTGAATGACCATTTCCCTCCCTAAGTTAGAAACATAGAATCATAGAATTGGAAGGGGCCCCATGAGTGCAATCACCTGTTCAATGCAGGATCTCCAGCCAAAATATCCCCAACAGGTAGTTGTCCAGATTCTTTATGATAACATCCAGCAAAGATCTTACCACCTCTTACGGCAATGGGTTCCATTGCCAAACCACTTCTAATATTAAGAAGTTCCTTCTAATGTTTAATCAAAATCTACTCTCTTGTAACTTAAACCATTAGACTTTGTCCTACCTTCCAGGGTGGCATTACACATGCCTGCCTTCTCCTCTGTAACAGCCCTGGAGGTATTTCAAGAATACAATCATGTGACTCCTCTGTTTTCTTTTCACCAGTCTGAATATGCCCAGCTCCTTCAACATTTCTTCATAGTTTTTGTTCTCTATACCTTTCATCATTCTTGTTGCCCTTCTCTAAACTTTATCCAGCTTGTCTATATCCTTATAATGTAGCACCAAGAACTGAATGCAGCACTCCAACTAAGGCCTGACTAGCACACAAAATAGTGAGAATGTTACTTCCCTTGCCTTGGAAAAGATACTTCTATTAATGCAGGCTAAAATATCATTTGCCTTCTTTGCTGTATTATCACACTATTGGGTCACATTCATCTTATGATCAACAATAATCCCAAGATCTTTTCTGATCCTGCTTATCACAGAGACCAAGCTGATGCTTCTAGAAAAACTTCAATAAGGAACGCAGGTATTGGCCCCATCCAGTTACTGGTATAGTGTCTGAACACGGAGGTTCTATTTAGTCATAATCGTTAACAGATGGAATAGACAAGCCTTCACCTCATGATGATTGTAATCTTCATAATGTTTTCAAACCAATTAATTTGTCGAAAAGTAAAAATAAGTAAAAGTCATGCACATCCATTTTTCCTAATGCACATGTTTGGAGTAACAAAAAAGTCTGAGGACCTCAGCTTTAGCACATTATGTCACATGTTGCTAAATAAAACAACAGCAAGTTCTATGTGCTTCTTATGCAGCACTACTGTCCTGTCCCCTGTAGGTTTTGTTGTGTTAGATGAAATAGATTTGGTGGTGACCAATTTCATAATACTGTCATCAGTGCAGATCTCCTTTGGTGCACACTATAACTCATGTGCAGCCTTAGTCCTTTGAATCCTCCAACTCAAATAGACTCTGCTCCTCAAATCTCTTTCCAGAAATGGGAGAGAGACAGAAATGCCCAAGAAGGTGGCAAGAATATTGTGCTGCCCCCCGCATGTGTTTATTTTTCCCCAGATTCAATATGGGCCTGAATGCTATTGGAAGCCCAATTCCAATAAAGCTGTTGGATTAATGAGATTTATAGAAGTGTTGGTCTCATCTTACAATTCATTCAATGAAATTACTGTAGTAGTGTTTACTAATAGAATTCACACTAGTTTCTGAGTATTTTTTGCCAAAATTAAAAATTAAAATTCTGAACCTGGAAGTTTTATTACAGGTAAAAGATGTGATGAATCTCAAGTAAGAATCATAATACTGCAGAAACATGAGTTTGTGAGGTCATCCAGTCCAACCTCTTGCCAAAGTAGAAGTCCACACCTAAAGCACCCCTGATAGATGACTATTCTATCACCAATGGGCGGTATATAAATAAAATTTATTATTATTATTATTATTATTATTATTATTATTATTATTCAACTCTGCTTTAAAAATCTCTAGTGAAGGAGATTTCACCACCACCCGTTCCACTGTCAAACAACTCTTGTCACCAGGAAAATCTTCCTGATATCTAGGTAGAATCTTCTTTCTTGTAGATTGAGTTCATTGGCTCATATCCTAGTCTGTGGAGCAACAGAGAAAAAAGCTGGCTCAGTTTTCTACATTGTATTGTTTTGATTGTGCATTCCTGCATGGCAGAGGGTTGGACTGGATCCCCCTTGTGTTCTCTTCTAGCTCTATGATTCTGTCATGCTTGGCATTTGGAGACGTGAAGAACCAGGACAGCATTTTGATAAAAATTAACTATTTATTCTGGATTCTAAAACACACAAAACTACCCCACAATGGTTATTATCAACTCTGAGGTTTCCCAAGTTAAACAACATTTTCAAAGCCCTTTGTCCAGACCCCTCTTTGTCCAGACCGTTCCCCACACTTGTAGCCAGCACCATTTGCTCACTTCAAAGATGCACTTTGAAGTTTGTCTTCTTCTTAATTCCTGTCTCCCTGCCATCTCTCAGGAAGGGAAGGCACCATCATAAACAGTCCTAAACAGTCCAGCTTTCTTCCTGCAGTCATCTGCCCCAATCTACAATTTTCTTTGATCTCACCCCTCTTCGTCCATCACAGTTTTTTGTCAGATTCCTATGGGAATGATAGGAACATGAAACTCTGCATGGCAGGGGGTTGGACTGGATTCCCTTTGTTGTCTCTTCCAACTCTATAATTCTGTGATATTTAAGAATAATGTCATCTCTCAATCTTCTTTTTCACCAAACTAAACTCAACCATTCCTCACTATGTTCAGCCTCTAGTCTCTTTACCATTTCCTCTGGTCATATATCCTTCTCAATCTATGGTGCCCAGAATTGACACAGAACTCCAAGTGATATCTAACCAAAGCACAATAATGCTATTGTTGGCTTTGATTTGGGCACTACAATTCTGTTAACATAGATTAGAGTTACATTGGCTTTTGCTTTTGCTTTCCTTTTTTTTAGTCACCAGAGCACACATTCCTGGCTCCTGTTAGTTCGTAATATATATATATATATATATATATATATATATATATATATATTCAAGCACATTTGGAGGTTGGGGCTTTTCTTTTTCAGACTAAACTTCAAAAGAATGTCAAGAGAGACCAAAAGAAGGCCAGGAAAATGAGGAACATAGCTCAGGGAAGTTTTACACATCTCTGTTTTGCCTCAGGAACAATAGAATCTGCAGCTGTCATATGAAATTTAAAAAACTAATTTTCATCCAGAGAGGGCTGAGTAGGTACAAGCAAGAATAGATGATGAAGCTCATATCTAGTTCCTCCCCTTTTAAAAAAAAAGAATCATGATACGAGCCTAGCTAAAATTATAATTATAGCCAACAAATTTTACTGAGTCATGCATCATTACCGTCCCAGTTCAACAGGATATCTTCCCAGCATAATGTGTGTAATTTTGCACAGCATAGTGATTCTTGATGCTCATTGTCATCTCCCCTTTTGGTTCAGTAGGATGCCAGGATTTGGTGATTTGGAACGTTTCTTCCCCCCTCCCCTCACCACCGGATATCGGGGACCTAATTTTAAATATGAAATTAATATATGTTTTGTCCTCACCTTAGACACATAGCTAAAGGTAATTTTGTAAACAATATATTTAATAATTTTGTGCATTATAATTATAATTTTAGCTAGTCTCAGGTAATGATTCCTTTATTATTATTATTTTGAAAAAAGAGAAGGAACTAGATATGAGCCTGGCCATATATTCTTGCCTCTACCCACTCAGCCCTCCCTGGATGGCAATCACTTTTCTAAATATTACTTCTTGTCCCAAGCATTTTGGATAAGGGAGACTCAACCTGCAGAGGCCAAATGGGATCATAGAAATCAAAAGAGACCTAGGGAGGTTGCAGACTGCCAGAAATAGTGAAAATTGAGTCCACTTTTAGGGTTAGGTTAGTGCTAGGGAATCATGGGAACTTTTTTTTTTTCTGAGACATTGAGCTTCTTTGTCAGAGAGCTCTGGTGCCACAATAAAATACAGTTCCCATGATTCCCTAGCACCAACCCTAACCCTAAAAGTGGACTCAGTTTGCACTATTTCTGGCAGTGTGCAACCCCCCTAATCTAGATTTCTACAGGACAGTTAGAATGAATTATTCAAATGACATACATGCAAATCTGACATATTTGCATAATTAATTTGGCAGGGACACTATGAGTTATCCCAATGTAAAGTTTGAGTTTGGTTAACACAGAATACATAGTGACCCTCTTTTATCTGATAATGCATCTGAGGATAGGGAAGTAGTTATTTCTACAAGAATAATTTAGCTGCAATCCTACATAGAGTTAATTGTTCATTAATAAATCACTTTGAAAGAAACTCAGCTAACACTTCCAAAATAGTTCACATTCAGCTGCTGATGATTGGATTAACACAAGCTAAATAATAATAATAATAATAATAATAATAATAATAATAATAATATTTTTTTTTTTGTCTTAGACATAGCCCCTTGAAGATATCACTTTCCTGAAGTCTGTTTGTACATTTTATGACTATTCACCATGTTAGTGCAGAGGATGGATATGCATGTGTGAAACAATTCTGACTGATGTTGAAATGCCTCCAAATATTCTTAAAGGAGCTCATGTTTGTCAGGGATTACTGGTGGGGAGGAGACATGTATATTTCATGTTGTTGATCTCTTTTATTTATTTCACACTTTCACATTTTTTTAAACAGTTCCACATGGACGTCCTTCTCCCCCTTCCTTCCCTGGGAATGGCAATGCTAAACATTTAGATAGATCAATTTATCTGATTAAATAAAGACAGCAGCTGTGAAGGTTGCCTCAAAACTGCAATGGGAAAAGTTAAAAGCAAAGGAGCACTGAACAAATCTCTCAAGCATTGGCTGCCTAAAACTGTACATAAAGTCCATCCTTTATCCACTCTTAAATCCCTTTTCAAGCTTTGCTCTGACTATTTGGTGCCATGTTAAAACAAAAACAAAAACCCAGCTGCTCTCTGGTGGCAGCTGTACAAGTTATCTTCAAAACCAAGGATAAGAAACACAGTGATCAATAAGTCACTTTGCAAGGTGTCCTGGCCCTTTTTAATCAACAAGAAATCCTATCAGGAGCAACTATCTGTTCCTGACAAGCCTCCCCTGCATTTAAGCCATGTGACGTTCAACATTGACCTCCTGTGTGCAAACAAAGTCAATTTTAATTAACATCCAACTGATTCTGTTTATCTCTTGCCCAACTGCAGGTACCCAAGTTCCTGCAGTCACAAAGCATCTCCTAGATGAGAGCCTCCAAACTTTCATCCTTCAGGGACACACTTTCTCCATTGACTCATCCAGCCAAAAGGCCAAGATCTTATTTAATGCTGGTAAAGCATAAAGTCCCATCAGTGTTTTGTTGTTGTTAACTGCCCTCGAGGCTATCTCAACTGATGGCAGCCCTATGAATGAAACATCTCCAAGACCCTCTGTCCTCCACTGCTCTGCTTAATTCCTGCAACCCCATACTGATGACATCCTTAATAGAGTCCATCCATTTGGCATGTGTTCTTCCTCTCTTCCTACTCCCCTCCTCCTTTCCCAGAATTATTGTCTTGTCCAATAAGTCCTTCTTTTTCATGATATGTCTGAAGTATGACAGCCTCAGTTTGATCATCTTGGCTTCCAGGCAGGTTTCGAGCTTGATCTGCTCTAGGACCCATTTGTTTGTCCTTTTGGCTGTCCACGGGATCTTCAACACTCTTCTCCAAC
The DNA here is from genome assembly GCA_026167975.1 of Phrynosoma blainvillii. NCBI lineage: Eukaryota > Metazoa > Chordata > Lepidosauria > Squamata > Phrynosomatidae > Phrynosoma > Phrynosoma blainvillii. The sequence continues at coordinate 11,559,422 of JANUYF010000004.1, forward strand.
ACCACATCTCAAAACAATTGATTTTCTTCCTATCATCTTTCTTAACTATCTAGCTCTCACATCCTTACATGGTAATATTGTATAATATATTATTTATTAATATTATGTTATATTTATTAATATATTGTCTAATATAATATTTGTATTCCATGCACTTTTATTCCTTGTTATTGGGCAGGCTATGAATAAATAATTTTTTATTATTATTATTATTATTATTAGGAATACAATGGCTTTTATGATTCTAAATTTTGTGCTGAGTTGTATATCTTTGCATTTTACAATCTTTTCTAGTTCTTCATAACCACCCTCCCCATTCTTAATCTTCGTCTGATTTCCTGACTGCAGTCCCCATTTCTATCAATGTTTGATCCCAGGTATGGAAGTTCTTTTACTATTTCTATTTCTTCATCGTCTAGGTTGAACTTGTGAAGGTCCTCAGTGGTAATTATTTTTGTTTTCATTATGTTCAACATTAAGCCCACCTTTGCACTTTCTTCTTTGATCTTCCTTAGTAAGTGTTCCAGGTCTGTGAGGTTTTCTGCTAGTACTATGATATCATCTGCATATCTTAAGATTGTTGATATTCCTTCCTCCTATTTTCACTCCTCCTTCTTCTGTGTCCATGCCTACTTTTTTTATAATATCTTCTGCATATAAGTTGAACAAATAGGGTGATAAGATGTAACCTTGTCTGACCCCTTTGCCAATTGGGAATCATTCTGTTGCTCCATGTTCTGTTCTGACAGTAGCCTCTTGTCCTGAGTACAGATTCCTCATGAGGACTATCATATGTGTTGGCATTCCCATGTCTTTAAGGGAATTCTGTAGCCTTTCATGATCTATGCACTCAAAGGCTTTGCTCTAGTCTATAAAGAACATACTGATTTTCTTTTGGAATTCCCTGGTATGCTCCATTAGCCATTGTATGTTTGCAAATGTGGTCCCTAGTGCCTCTTTCTTTCCTGAATCATGCTTGAACCTCTGGGATTTCTCTCTCCATGTATGATTGGAGTCTATGTTGCAGAATTTTGAGCATGATTTTGCTTGTGTAGGAGATCAGTGCTATAGTTGCTGCAGTCTCTTGTGTTTCCCTTTTTGTGGATGGGGATGTATATTGATTGCTCCCAATCTGTCGGCCATCATTTTGTTATCCATATCTGTTGACATATGTTGGTTAGCACTAGAGTTGGCTCTGCCAATGTGGATTGCAACAGTTCTGTTGGAATATCATCTGTTCCTGCAGTCTTGTTTTTTGCAGTTTCCTTTATTGCAGCATCCACCTCACTTTTTAGAATTTGGAGTTCCTATCTTCACATAGCTCTTCATTCCATGTGTCTTTTATTTGTCATCTCTTTTGTATAAGTCTTCTGTGTATTGCATCCATCATCTTTTTATTCCTTCCTGGTCTTGAATTATGTTATTTTTATTGTCATTAGATCGTCCCAATCCTTGGTTTTAATTTTCCTTTGATTTCCCAGATCTTGTGAAATATATCTCTTGTTTTTCCCTTTTTGTTGTCTGCTATTTCTCTGCATTGGTCATTGTAGTGATTTTCTTTATTTTTCTGCACAAGCCATTGTACTGTTGCATTCATAATTCTTAGTTTGTTCCTATCTCCCTTTTGTTTTTCTTCTCTTCTTTTCATTATTGCTTGAAGTGTTTTTTTTCTGTCAACCATGTTGTTTTCTCTTTCTTTTTGTTTATTAAAAGTACCTGTCTGTATTCTTCTTGTTCCATTATGTTTAAAGGAAGCGGCGGTTAGGCCGCTTCTAAAAAAACCTTCCCTGGACCCCCTGGACATGAAGAACTATAGGCCTGTGTCATTGCTGCCATTTTTAAACAAGGTGATCGAGAGGGCAGTTGCTCTTCAGCTCCAGGCAGTCTTGGATGAAACCGATTATCTAGACCCATTTCAAACCGGCTTCAGGACAGGCTTTGGGGTTGAGACTGCCATGGTTGCCTTGACCGACAATCTGCGTCTGAGCATCGACAGGGGTAGCGTGACCCTGTTGATGCTCCTAGACCTCTCAGCGGCTTTTGATACAATAGATCATGGCATCCTCTTGGACCGCCTGAGGGGGTTGGGTATCGGAGGCACTGCTTTGCAGTGGTTCCGGTCCTTCCTCTTGGGTCGGTCCCAGAGGGTGCTGCTCGAGGACTGTAACTCCAGTAAGAGGGACCTCACTTGTGGGGTCCCTCAGGGAGCTATTTTGTCCCCGATGTTGTTTAACATCTATATGAAGCCGGGTGAGATTATACGGAGTTATGGTGCTGGGTGTTATCAGTACGCTGATGACACCCAAATCTATTTCTCCATATCTCATTCGTCGGTCACGAATTCCAATGGCATCTCTTCTCTCAATGAATGTCTTGGGGTGGTAATGGGCTGGATGAGGAAAAACAGATTGAAGCTGAATCCAGACAAGACGGAGGTGCTCACAGTAGCAGCCCCGAAACCAGGAATTGGGTTGCAACCTCCAGTCCTGGATGGGGTCACGCTCTCCTCCAGTGACTGTGTTCACAGCTTGGGGGTGCTCCTTGACTCGTCGCTCAGATGAAGAATCAGGTCAACGCGACGGTCAGGAGCGCTTGTTATCAGCTTCGGCTGATACGCCAGCTGCGCCCTTTTCTGGAAGTAGGGGACCTTGAGACCGTTGTGCACGCGTTGATAACCTCACATCTTGACTTCTGTAATGCGCTCTACATGGGGCTACCCTCGTGCTTGGTTTGGAAACTGCAATTGGTCCAAAATATGGCAGCCAGATTAATATCCGGTACATCCAGAGGGGACCATATTACCCCGGTATTAAGGTCCCTCCACTGGCTGCCTGTTAGTTTCCGAGCCCAGTACAAGGTGTTGGTTATTACCTTTAAAGCCCTAAATGGCTTGGGTCCAGGCTATCTTAAGGACCGCCTCCTCCCATACAATCCTCCCCACACCCTCCGGTCCTCTGGGAGGAATTTGTTACAGCCTCAAAAAACGAGACTGGTGACTACCTCCCAGAGGGCCTTCTCTGTTGTTGCCCCCAAACTGTGGAATGGCCTGCCAGAGGAGATCCATCAATTGACATCACTTGACAGCTTCAAGAAGGCTGTCAAGATGGATCTCTTCCAGCAGGCCTTCCCAGAATAACTACCGGATCAGGCTCCGGTCCCTTTGAAGATCCTCCCCCCTTCTTCTTCTATGGCCTTCTATGACCTTCTAAGACCTCTATGACTAGGTCTTCTTATGAGACATACTTACTCCCGCCTGTACTTTTTTCTTGTCATGGTTTTTATGTGATTTTATGGTGGAACTTACCTCCTTTATAATTTGTTTGAATTGTAATTGGTTTAATAATTTTTTAAGGGGGGGAGGGGGGAATTGTTCTTAAACTGTTATGTGATGATTTTTATGATGTAAGCTGCCCCGATTGTTCTCAGAGGGGCGGGGTATTAAATAAAAATTATTATTATTATTATTATTATTATTATTATTATTATTATTATTATTATTTTATTATGTCCCTGGCTTCAGATCATAGTTCCTCTGGTTCTCGGGCTATTATATTTAGTAGTATGAATCTGCTTCTTATGTTGTCAGTAAATTATGTTGAGATATTATTTAGATCATATTTTGGTATAATCACTAGTTTTGTTTTCTTCTTGAGTCTTACTCTTATTGTTGATATAAGTAATTTGTGATCTGTGCCACAGTCAGCATGTGGTTTAGTTTTGGCCACCAGTATAGAGTTCTGCCATCTTTTACTTGCAATTATATAATATATTTGATTTTTATGTTGACCATATGGTCATGTCCATGTGTATAGCCTTATTTCTGGTTGTATGAAAAATGTGTTTGCAATGAATAGGTTGTTGGCTTCACAAAAAGCTATTAGACACTCACCTGATTCATTTCTTTTGCCTAATCCAAATCTGCCTACCGTTTTTGATTCTTCTTTGCTTCCAACTTTTGCATTGCAATCTTTGATATCCTGTGATGGTGTGCTGTCAATTTCCTCCTATACTCCTTCATAGAATCTATCAATTTCTTCCTGTTCTGCCTCTGTGGTTGGTGCATATATTGAATTATGGTGATATTCATAGGTTTATCATGGAGACTTACTGAAATGATTTGGTCTGATTTTGCATTGTATCCTCTGACTGCTTTTGCCACATCTTTTCTTAGTATGAAAGCCACCCTGTTTCTCCTTGTCATTTCATTCCCTGAGTGGTACTCACCAGTGTACTTATATAGAAATCTGGATCCAGGAGGGAAGAGCACTGAGATACAGCTTTCTTATTGCCCCCACAATCAGTGGTCATTTTGATTGAGGGGTGCAGATCTGTCCTAAATGTTGTCTACCTGAATTAATGCCGCTGTGTATTGATATTGAAAAATTATGTATTTTTAAATTGTATATTTTTAACTATTGTCATTTTAATCTGTTTAGTTTAATTTATTCTTAAGGGGTGGGTGGGTAAGAGAATAAGAGATGGGATTTGAATTGATTTTAATTTGTTCTGATGTTTTAAAATGTTGTACGCCGCCCCAATTGTGTGGCAGAGGGGTGGGATATAAATAAAAATTATTATTATTATTATTATTATTATTATTATTATTATTATTATTATTAGATGTCATTGCACAGCTGGGAAAAACTATTGGCCAAGTTGGTATTGGATACCTTCTTGAACTGCCAAAGGAGGTACTTAGGAAACTGTTGAACAAGAGAGTACTTGTGGAAAGTCCTGAAACTTGTGAAATACTCACAAATATTCCTGTCCTTGATGAGAAAAAATGTTTTGACACATGAAGTCACCCTATTGCAGTGATGGCAAACCTTTTAGGCACTGAGTGCCCAAACTAAATGGCCTTCCAGCATGTTGCCCCCCCCCCACACACACACACCTTTCTAGGCCTTCAGTTGTCTCCCAGGAAGAGGAGTCAGAACAGGCACATGCTTGTTCCTCCTCCTCCCTCAGCCTCCTTCCTGGTCTTCATCTGCCTTTCTGAAGGCAACTGAATGCCTGGGATGGTCAGGAGGAGAAGCACCAGGCAGGCACTTTCTCCTCCAATTCCTGCTCCGTGTGCCAAGGAAAATGGCTTTGTGTGCCATCTCTGGCACAAGTGCCATAGGTTCACCAACATGACCCTATTGCAAAAAATGGTTAAATGCTTCAAGATTTTTCATATTACAGGAAGTTTTGGTGTGTGGGGGGGATGCACTGACTTCTCTGCAAAAACTTGTGGATTTTTTAATGAGATTTGCATCCCCTTTAGACATTGATGCAGATGAGTCAAGCTAGGAGGCTGCCATGGTTGGTGTCACAATGACAGGGAAAGAGAAGTCAACAGAACTAATTGGCACCTATATGGTAGTAGGAGACCTTGAGGCCCCTGTATCATAAAAATGGATTTTCTGAACTTGTCTTTCAGTGTAAGAGAAAATAACTTACACTGAGACCCTACACTGGGGTTCCGTATCGCAAATGAGATCCTTTGTTGGAGTTATGTTCCACATATCTCTGTGGGTGTTCAGGCAGTATACAAAATCTACAGATCTGAATGCACAACCAAATTTACATGAGCAACTATGAGCAATGAGCACCCATGCACAATGTGCACAAATGCATATGTTCATTCATGCAAAATTTCATTCCATGTACAATGGCACTGCATGAAGAACTCCACTTCTGTAACCTTGAACTGCATGTGATGATTCTCCATTGGACAGAAGTATCCAACCACTTCTGGAGTGGAACTTAGATGTGCATAAATCACCAGTGGGATTATGTCCTCTTTTTTCTTGAGGGACAGATGAGATATTATTTTGAGGCTTCAACAGAGCACTTGCACCCAAAGTCATGGGTGCACCCAAAGTCATGGGGTTTGGATGGTGTCAGTGAAACTGGAGATCCTCTCTGTGTTGAAAGATGGGAATCTGAGTGACTCCATGGCAGTCTGCATGGAAATGAGGGAGAGATGAGAAAGCTATTCCTGTCTTGATTCTTACCCATGTGGTTTGTTGGAGGTCTCTCAATTTTAAAAAGCAAGTGGGAAGGAAAAGGCTATCTTGTTCCACCTTTAGGACTAAGCAATTAATTTTAGCATGAGCTTCCATGGATTACAATCCATATCTTCAGATGCACATTACATAGTGGTAGTGGTGGTAGGGAAGAGAGTGAAATGGGAAAGATCATAACTCTCTATTGATTCATCTACACTGTAGAAATAATACAGTTTGACACCACTTTAAGTGATACGGCTCCATCCTGTGGGATCCTGGGATTTGTAGTTTTACAAGGTCTTTAGCCTTCTTTGCCAAGGAGTGCTGATGCCTCATGAAACTACAAAGCCCAGGATTCTATAGGATGGAACCATGATAGTTAAAGTGGTGTCAAATTGCATTATTTCTACAATGTAGAAGCACTATATATATTGTAGAAATAATGTAATTTGATATTACTATTGATATACATCTATAAGTATCTACCACAGTCTTAAGATCTCCGGGGTGGTCTTTCTTTCAGTTCCACCACCTAGTTCATATAGAGAAGAAATAAGGGAGCATCTCAACATGTGGAACTCCCTTCCACAGGAGACGAGGCTGGCCACCTCTCTGCTCTCTTTTCACCAACAGACAAATACCTTGTCATTCAAGCTGGCTTTCATGCTTACTGGATTGTAGGGAGCCTTTTATGACATGTATGTGCCATATTTTACAAAACTTTTTTATTATGTTTTTTTAAAATGATTCTATACTATTTTTTAAAAAAATGGTCTTTCAGTGTGATAATATTTTAAATTGTGTTTTCTTTTATTGGGTTTTCAGCTTATCTTTTTTTTTTTTTAACTTTTGTAAACTGCTTTCATCCCATGCTGGAAGAAAGGTGCTCAATAAATTAAGCATTTAAATAAATAAAATGAGATACAGAAAAGTGCAGTTATTAACACTGGTCACAAACTTCCACAGGGATGTTTAAGCAGAATGTCAGATGCATGCTAACACTGAAGTTTGGTAGGTCGATCATGAAGTTGTAGTCCTGGAGAATCAACTCATTTGAAATGTGGTGCTGAAGAAGAATTATATGAATATCACAGACTGCCTAAAGGACAAATAAATTGGTCATAAAGTAAATCAAGCTGAAACTTTCCCTGAAAACCAAGATGACTAAACTAAGAATGTTGTGCTTTGGACATAACATGCAACAACATGACACCTCAGAAAAGAGAGTGATGCTTTCAAGCTAGAAGGCAGAAAGAGAAAAGTAAAACCACATGATAGATTCAATAAAGGAAGCCACAGCACTGAGTTTTCAGAACCAGAGCAGGGCTGTTGATAACAGGGTGACCTAGGGGGTTCTCATCAATAGGGTTAAGTCAAAGTTTATCTGACAGAAAGGGGTTGCAGACTGTGAAAAATAGTGTGAATTCAGTCCTCTTTTAGGGTTAGGGTTAGTGCTAGGGAATCATGGGAATTGTTATTTTTCTGAGACATTGAACCTTCTTTGTCAGAGAACTCTAGTGCCACAATAAAATTCAGTCCCCATGATTCCCTAACCTTAACCCTAACCCTAAAAGTGGACTGAATTCACACTATTTTTGACAGTCTGCAACCCCCCAGAAAATAGCAGCCCTGATTTAGTTCAGGATGTGTTTTGTATTTTTTCATCTGAATTAGGATATAAAATAATAGCAGGTACTGAACATATCAGTGTTGTTCCAGGTAATGCCAAGCCCCAAAAAGAGATTGGAATAAGAATTCCTACCAAATCCTAATCAAATGCTTATATGAACAATAATTATGCACTGGCTTATGTTCATACTTTGGTTATGTTCCCATCACTTTCCGACAAATCTGCTTGCATTCACAATGTTTCCCTCTTGTTGTGCTCTTTTACTCATAAGCAATGTCTCGTGCATGACAGCAGCAGATTCTCCAATCTCAAGTCTACAAAACTTATGATGCAGAGGACCATGATTGAAAGGCACATGCTTGATAATGTAGTTAAATTGTGGAACTGAAGTCATCCTGAACAAAATAACAGAGGAATTACAATTGTGCTGCATGACTGCAGTGAGCATGCAGATTAGCCCTGACACTTTGGGACCAATGAATCGCTATGTTTCTTGACTGAACGATGCATCTTTGCCTGAGATGACAGAACTAAGGGGATTTGATGACAGGCTTTAGCTGTGCTTGACACTTTAAATACCTAGAGAAATTAAATGTAGATACAGTATGCTCTTTGCAGTATGGAACTTCTTACCTCCCACTTGGAGATGTACAGGTGCCTGGAATCCAGCATGTAAGAAGTACCACCTGGTCCTTGGTATGAGAAATGAGCTGAGTACAATGTGCTCATGGTTGAAGTTGGTAATCAGTTTGCTTCTTTATCACATTGTCTCCTAAAATGCCAGCACTTGTATTTTTCAAGCAAACAATAATAATATTCAGGCTGTCAGTCGCTCCCCATTTTCTTTAAAATTTACCCTTGTGGTCTATCTAGGAAGCCTTTGTTGCTGACTTAGCATCGATGACAGGCTGAGAGGATTTAGAGCACCTGTGATTATAGAAGCCAGAGGGAAAATGTCTGATCTTAAGTTGACTTTGAGTTGCAAGGGGGGTGAGGGTGGGTGTCAAGCAGAGAGAGAGATGACTAGCCAGAATTGAAATTTGGGTGTTCTAGGTGGAATGGAGCAAATGAAGGTTTACTTTTAAAAAAATCTTCTTAGAAAGTTTTCCATGTTTTCTGATATATAGCTAACAAGCTAAGCTGAAAATACATTAACCAAACTACCATACTCTGTCAGGTATTCCTGTTTACTGATGCCCACTGAAAGCTTTGTCAGTTTCTTTAGAAGCTCTTCTCATCTCCACCCACCAACATATTACAGAGCTATTGATCACTAACTCGAACTAAATTAACAGTTAGTTACTCATTTAGTGCAGGCTGCATGCAACATTTCCTCTTGTGGTCACTGTCCATATGAGTTTCTCCCTTTTCAATTGAGTTCACTTTGTCTTATTGCACAAGTTGATCATTTGGACTGTAATAATAGCAAAGTGAGCAAGCTGTAGGGAATAGATTGTTGACAAGAGTGGGAATCTGCAGTCCTCTAGAGCAGGGGTAGGCAACCTTTCCCCTTTAAGGGCCGAGGGACTTCAGCTCCCAGAATTCCAGGAGCTATTGGCCAACATGGGACTATTGGCCAACATGGCTGAGGCTTCTGGGAGCTGAAGCCCCTAGGCCCTTAAAGGGGAAAGGTTGCCTTCCCCTGCTCTAGATATCATTGAATAGCAACACTCAGTATTATTTCCCATATGCTATGGCTGTGTTAGTCTATAGAATCAATATGTAGAGAGATCTTCCCACTACTTCCCATAGGCTATGTTAAGCTTTGCAGAGAATTGCAGATCCAAGACCAAAGGGGCAATTCCAGAAATCCCCCATTCACCAAATGGATGTCAATGGTGTTCATTGTTAATCCTGCTTTCCCCACCCATGATTTGCCAAGTGATCACCTATTTAATGTCACCACCTGAAACCAATTCTCCATGCCCCTGATTAAAGTAGGTGAAAGGGCAAAATATTCCTACCCAGCCCTCAAAGGCAACCAGCCAAAACTTACACTGCATCAGAAATAGGTGGGTAGGCTCAGTATTGGCAAGAAAGTTGGTGATAAGGTGACTAGGGCTCATGAACCCTCTGTGCTCAGCCTCTGACTCCTTTATCAATGCAGAGTTGTGTCCTGATATAATTGTTGGTTGCTGCCCATTCAGTGCCGGGGCACTGTGCAGGCATGAGGATCAAATGAGGCTCACCAAAGCTTTGTTGCAGGGTCAGGGCCCATGAATCATACTGTCAGGAAGAAGCCGATACCTGAGCATGAAATCTCACAACCAGTTGTAATCCAGTTTGAACACAGCTAATCTCTAATCCTTAGAAGCCAATGAATTTTGTAATTTCAAGCAAGCATAAACACTAATAAAAAAAGAGTTCTAGAAATTCTGAATCCACAGCCAAATAGCTTCAATATTATAGCATGTTCCCTCATGAACTTACCCCTTATTGCTGAAGCCAATTTAATTTTCACATTTCTTTAATGCCAATGAACATGTAATTTAGATTCCTTCCTTTTACTGTTTTACTTTAATGCTCATATAGGCCACTGCCATCCCTTGATGCTAGTAGATAGAAACAATTTAATATCTTTAGAGGCAAATGCAAAGGTTAACCTTTCAGGTATGTAGGTGTGTGTGCGTATACACATATGCACACACACATAGGGAGGGAGAATTTATTCATTACCAGTAGCAAAATATTGATGTAACTGTCTGGGATTATGAAAAGAACAACAAAAACACTATCCTTTCTTTTTTAAATAAAAGGAACAGGAAGTGAAATGTATTGACACAATTTCCTAAAGATTGGTTGAAGTAGACTGAAGAAGACCTGTAGCTCTAAATTATATATGTCCAAATTACCAACAAAGAAAGGAGTACAGATGATTATGCCCTTTGCAGAAGTAAGACACAAACACTCAAACGCTATCTAGTGACCTTTCACTAAAGTGAAAGAAGTTTAAGCATGCCATATCTTTAAGTTACAAATATACAAAATCCTAATGTAAGGACATGGTTATAGAGAATGACCTCAGACTCAGGAGTGAGGAAGGCAAGGGAGAAGAGAATTTAAAAACCCAAATATATGAAGAACGAAACATCTGAACAGACAAGAAGTTTCCCAAGTTTTTTCATTCCTTGTAGAGAAAAGCCACAAAGTCATATTCCTGATGGTAATAAGCTGCCATTCATGGTCACCACAAAGGGGTAGAAGGAGAAGGACTATTTAAGGGTGGTCAGAAAATCTTGTCCAACCTGAGAATTACTATGAAGTAATGTGAGCCACACTTAGCAACTTCTGAATCCCTATACTCACTAATGGCTAGTTCGCAGATTGCCTGTGTATTTACATGTGTTCTATAATATGCATCAACCAGAAGTTGAATAACTGAAAATAACAGGGTTAACTATTATCCATGTTTTCAAGTACCCATGGGGGTCTTTGAATCTAAACCCCAAAGAAGCCATTTCTAGGTCCTTCAGCATGATTCTGTGGTATGCTTGGGCTGGAGGTTGACAAAGGAGAACCTAGAAATGCTTAGAGAGATTTTTTTTCCAGATGTTCATAAATGAAATCCTCAATACTGAATCTATGGATATAGGGCTCATACTGTACCATCATTTTGACAGAAAATCTTCTCCACAGAAGGCATGCAGACCTCCCAATGGGGTGGGAGTTTGGATGGAAATTAGACCCCTGTCCTCAAGCAGTTGCCTGCCCTGGTGTTGCTACTATGGAAGATCTTTTCTCAGAATGAGCCTATCCAAATGTTAGGTTACTTTTATGTAGTCCTCAGCCATGTATCATTTGCACTTTACCTTCCATGGAGTTTAGAGAGTATTTGAAGGGCACCTTAGTGTGGGCTTAAATTTGCCATCTTTTTTTTCCCCTTCTGGGACTGAAAAACATTTATCAATGTTTGATTTGGAACAAATATATGCTTTACTGCTGTTGTGGAATGTGAAGAACAAGTAAACAGCCATCAAGAAGGCCCCTGAAGACACATAGTAAATGAACTGCTGCTACAGTAATGTTCAGGAAATGCATGGAATTATTAAGTATGCTTTTTTAACAGGATGGCTGTTATCACAGGAGTCAAAAATCTGTCAGTCATGATACCAAATCCATGTCATTTGGTTGCTTCCAGTGTGGTAGGCATTGAGGAGTGAACACATGTTCCTTGTGAAGGTCTCAGATTCAGTCTTTGGCATCTCCAGTCCATAGAGTGGTGGCTAGTAGCCCACAATAGTGAGGATGTGAATCGATCTGAACTTTAGTCCAAATTTCAAAGGAGCAATCCAAAGGGCTAGACTTATTTGTAGGATGGATCTAGACTTTAAGAATGTTCCTTCAAATATCAGACTAAAACCCCAAACAGATTCATGCTCATGTCAACATGACACTAAGGTCTGCACTGCAGAAATAATGCAGTTCGACACTGCTTTAATTGCCATGGCTCCTTGCTATGGAATTTTCTACTCTGTTGTGACACCAGAGCTCTCTCACAGGGAAGGTGAGATATCTCACAAAACTACAAATCCCAGAATTCCATAGCATGAAGCCATACCAGTTGAAGTATTATCAAACTGAATTAATTCTGAAATGCAAATTAGATTTCAGTCCTAAGGATAAAGAAAGCTGTGGTACAAAGGCTATGGAAAATTTCTAAGTCCTTTGATAGCTCTGGAGAAACACTAGGAATTTGAGAAGAAAATAGTAACCAAAATAGACCAATAATTTTGTTTACCTTGGCTTGATGGGAATTTCTCTGCTTCTCTATGTCAGACGTGGAAAAATTATTTTAGGGTATTACTGCTGCCAGAATCCCTCAAGCCAGCATGGCTGCCTTTCCAAGCTCTGTTAATGGTAGAAATGAAGACATTGTCAGAACGTGAATGGTGCACAAATAACATTTCAAAGAGACCTAAGTCTTCTAGTCAAATAATTTTACTAATGAAAGGTACTGGAGAATTAAATTTCCTCTGGGTTTTTAAGTAAACTGCCTTGATCCATACTGCTCAGACTGTGCATTATGTAGTTGGCCCTGTGTGGATTGGGTTCCATGCTTCTCTAAAGGTTGCAGTGTAGTACAAAAGCTGCGCACAAAATGTAAATCCAAGAATGCATCATGCAAAAATGTATATCTTAGGTAGAGTTGTCTATGGAAAAAAAGTCATACTTAGAACTGGGGAGCGGGAAGGAATATTATCACTTTCTAGTTATTCTTACAAGCCCATTGCACAAATACATTTTATCATGTGAAATTATTGCATTGTATTCTTGAAAGGTAAACATTTGTATTCCATTGGGCAAACTAAGATCAAAAGTATTCTAATGGGATGTGAACCTGGAAGTGCATTACTCTGATGATATGTACTATAGGTGTGTTGTCCTATAGTATCACACAGTAGAAACTGGTGGTTCACAGATTCATGAAACACTGAATCCACTCTGGATTTTAGTTGAAAGGTGCTATCCAAGGTCCCAGACCTGTTTTGGGGTTAAGTACTTTTGTTAACTATTTTGGAATGCTCCTTTAAAGACCAAAACCCAGAGAGAATTTTCCAGAAGAACCAGTGTGATGTAATTGTTTGAGTGTTGGACTAAGACTCTGGATGACTAGGATTTGAATCCTCACTTGACTGTGGAAGCCCACTGGGTGATCTTGAGCAAATCATATTATCTTGCACTCAGAGGAAGGCAATGGCAAACCCCCTTCTGAATAACTCTTGCCTAGAAAACTCCATGATAGGTTCACCTCATGGTCACTGTAAATTGGAAATGATTTGAAGGGACATGATAACATACAAAAACAACAACTTTGGTTCAGCACCTCTTTTACAATTCAGATTAAAACCCAGAGGGAATTTGCTACTTCATTGGCCTGGAAGCAATTACCTGCAACTGACATCATGCAATCCACACAAGACTTGATCACCATCACCACCCAATCAATTTTAAAATTAGGTCATCAAAGGAGAAATAGTACTCCTCAAGGTGATATACTGAAGTCTTAGCAAATTTTATAAGGGGTTAAATTACTTAAAATCCTTTGAGCAGGACAGGATTTTATCTTATTATTTTGAAGGGACCATTTCATGTTATAGGATACATTTCTGCTCATTACATTAAACCCCAAGTGAGCACCTCCAAAGAAGAGCATTATTGGAATCTGTATAGACAACTTTTGTCCACATTTTAGTTCATAGGAGAATGAATGTCCTCTCCTTTTTATTTTTCCAGTTCCTCTTGAGGATATATTGCTGTCACCTTTTCAGATGTTTAAGTTTCTGAAAGTCTGTAAGAAGCACATATCAGAGGACAGTAGTTTGACTGGGATGTTATATTGTGCAGAATGACCTACAAAATTGTCAGTGAAAGGAATTTGAGTATGTCAAAGAAGCTCTAAGGATTATGGTTGTAGTAAGTGGGAATCCTTTTGAAAGTATCAAAACATCTTTTTATTCCATAGTCCCAAATTACAAGTGCAGTCTTTGATAACTGAATGGTTATATATTATATTTTGGGTTTACTCTGAACTTGTAAATAATAAATCATAGTGTTGGACAAGACCAAAAGAGTCATCCAGTCCAACTCCCTGCCATGCAGGTATACACAATCAGAGCTCCCTGAACAATGGCTATTCAAACTCTGTTTTAAAACCTCCAAAGAAGGAGACTCCTGAGGCAGCATGTTTCACTGTCGAACAGCTCTTACCATCAGGAAGTTCTTCCTAATGTATAGGTGAAATCTTCTTTTCCTGTAGCTTGAATCCATTGTTCCATTTCTTAATTTCTGAAGCAGCAGAAAACAAGCTTGTTCCTGTTAAGGAAAATGCAACATGGGACATACAGTGATAGAAATAAAATATGTATGTGAAAGTCACAATGACTAAGCAAGAGCAATTATGAAGCTACACAGGTGCAAAAGCTAATGTAATTTAGAAGTCTTAAGAGCCAAGGACAGAGTTATAGAATGCATATTGGAAACACCTGAGATTCATTAAGTGTACAAGGTAAAATGATGAAATACTTGGGTTGGTCTTATGTATGGGTTGAACTATGTGAACCAATCAAAATAAATATACACACCCACTGGGTGGAAAGTAACTAGTGGGTGGTGATTAACAATGGCTATAATAATTGCAATGTTTGCCAATGTATTTTTGTGGAGTAGTTTTGGAGATATTGTGGGTAGTTGAGGAGATTTGTAGAGATTGTGATTTGTTGGGCATATAGTACTTGTATATAGTAGAATAAAGTAGTTCTTTTATATAAGACTACTGAGTTGTCTGGTGTCTTGAGTGAAGATACAAGAGCCAGCAGAATCCTGGAAAAGTTTGGAGACATCTGGGGAAGAAGAGTGAGAAGGCTTGGAGAGTTTGTCAGGGTCTTCAGCCTATTCTCTGAAACTCTGCTGCTTTGGAGAAAAGCATTAACCACTGATCAAAGCTGGTCAGCTCTGCTGCATAACAAGGTGGTGAGTTAGAGCCAGAGGTGAAGAGCTACAACTCTCATCATCCATGACAGTTCCATCCCCCATATGGCATCAATTAGAATATTTAAACATGGCCAACATAGTATCATAGAGTCATAGAATTGGAAAAGACCACAAGGGCCAGCCAGTCAAACCCCCTGCCATGCAGGAACTCAAAATCAAACCATTCCCGACAGATAGCCATCCAGCCTCTGAATAAGACCTCCAAAGAAGGAGACTCCACCACACTCTGAGGAATGTGTTCCACTGTTGAACAGCTCTGACTGTCAGGAGGTTCCTCCTAATATTGAGGTGGAATCTTTTTTCCTGTAGGTTGCACTTATTGTTCTGAGTCCTATTCTCTAGAGCAGCAGAAAACAATCTAGCACCCTCCTCAGTATGACATCCCTTCAAATATTTAAACTGGGCTATCATATCCCCTCTTAGCCGGCTTTTCTCCAAGCTAAACATACCCAGTTCCCTAAGTCATTCCTCATAGGACATGGTTTCCAGACCCTTCACCATTTTAGTCACCATCTTCTGAACACGCTCCATTTTTTCAACATATTTTTTGAATTGTGGTGCCCAGAACTGGACACAGTGTTTCAGGTGGGGCCTGACCAAAGCAGAATACAGTGGCACGATTACTTCCCTTGATTTAGATACTATACTTCTATGAATGCAGCCTAAAATTGCATTGGCCTTTTTAGCTGCATCACACTGTTGAATCGTGTTCAACTTGTGATCTACTAGGACTCCTAGATCCCTTTTCACACGTAGTCTTGTTAAGCCAGGTGTCCCCCATCTTATATCTATGCATTTTTTTTATTTTTTATTTTTTGCTAAGTGCAGTACCTTACATTTCTCTGGGTTGAAATTCATTTTGTTAGCTTTAGCCCAGCTTTCTTATCTATTAAGGTAAGTTTGAATTTTCATCCTGTCTTCTGGGGTATTAGCTATTCCTCCTAATTTGATGTCATCTGCAAATTTGAGAAGCATGCCCCTTACCCCTTCATACAAATCATTGATAATGATGTTGAAGAGCACTGGGCACAAGACAGAACCCTGTGGCACCCCACTGGTCACTTCTCTCCAGGATGAAGAGGAGTGATTGTTGAGCACCCTTTGGGGTGCCCACATTTTACTATCTTATTTGCAAGAATATCATGGGGGACCTTGTCAAAAGCCTTACTGAAATCAAGATATGCTATGTCTACCACATTCCCTTCATCTACCAAGTTGGTAATTTTGTCACAAAAAAAAAAAAAAAAGAGAGAGAGAGAGAGAGAGAGAGAGAGAGATCAACTTAGGGCCTTTGCAGACTGCCAGAAATAGTGCACATTAAATTGAGGCACTGCCCTGGCTCAGTGCTAGGGAGTCATGGGAATTGTATTTTTTTCTGGGACATTGAGCCTTCTCTGTCAGAGAGCTCTGGTACCACAATAAATTACAGTTCCCATGATTCCCTAGCACTGAGCCAGGGCAGTGCCTCAATTTAATGTGCACTATTTCTGGCAGTCTGAAAAGGCATTTAGTGTGGCATGACTTGTTTTTGAGAAACCCATGTTGACGTTTAGTGATTATTCCATTCCATTTTAAATGTTCACAAACTCTTTGTTTAATGAACTGTTCTAGAATCTTTCCTGGTATTGATGTCAGACTAACTGGGCAATAGTTGTTGGGATCCTCTTTTTTCCCCTTTTTGAAGATGGGGACAATGTTTGCCCTCCTCCAGTCTGTTGAAACTTCTGTTCTCCAGGAGTTCTCAAAGATTACTGCCAGTGGCTCCAAGATTACATTTGCCAGTTCTTTTAATATCCTTGGATGTAGTTCATCTGGTACTGCAGACTGAAATTAATTTTGGTTAACCAGCTATTCCTGTACTTCCTCTTTTCTTATTTTGTGCTGTGTTTCCATTATTGTGTCCTCTGTTCCATTTTCCTCAGGTTGAACATCCTTTTCCTTTTGTGAGAAGACTGAGGAAAAAAAGGTGTCGAGTAGTTTCCCTTTACTCTGTCACCTATTAGCATTTTGCCATCTTCTCTGTGCAGTGGCCCTACCATTTTCTTCTTTTTCCTTTTGTTACAGACATACCCCCAAAGCCCTTTTTATTGTTTTTAACCTCTCCAGCAAGCCTGAGTTCATTCTGAGCTTTAGCTTTTCTCACTTTACGCTACATGTGCTAGGTATTGGTTTGAATTCTACTTTGGTGATTTTTCCTTTTTTCATTTCTTATACATGTTCCATTTAAAACTTAGCTTAGTTGTAACTTCCTTAGTCATCCATCCTGGTTTCTTTAGACACCTCCCATTCTTCTCCTCATTGGAACTGGTTAATTGTGCCTTCAGTATCTCCCTTTTGAGAAACTCCCATACATCCTGAACTCCCTTCTCCTTTAGAATTCCTGACCATGGGATCAAGCCCAGTGTTTCCCTAAGTTTGTTAAAATCACCTCTCCTAAAGTCTAGAATGAGTGTTTGACTATGCCTGGCTTCTCCTTTCTACTGTATAAGAAAGTCCAGGAGAACATGATCACTCCCACCTAAGGATCCCACCAGTTGCACCCCATTGACCAGGTCATCCTTGTTGGTTAGGATCAGATCTAAAATAGCTTATCCCCTTGTAGCCTCTTCCATCTTTTGGACAAAGAAATTGTCTTTGAGGCAAGTGAGGAATTTGCTAGACCTTGGAGTATTGGCTGAGTTTGACTTCCAGCAAATATCAGGGTAGTTGAAGTCACCCATCACTACTACATCTCTTGTTTCTCAGTGTGTGATCATCTATTCTAGAAAGGCATCATCCAATTCCTCAGTCTGACTTGGGGGCCTGTAGTAGATTCCCACACTAACATCCCTGTTGTTTCTTTCCCCTTTAATTTTTATCCAGGTGCTCTCCATCTAATTTCCAGGATTTAAGTCCTGGATCTCTTCACAGATGTAAACATCCCTGACATACAATGCTATTCCTCCTCCTTTACTGTTTGGCCTATTTCTCTTAAAAAGGTTATACCCCTCTATTCTTACATTCCAATCATGAGACTCATCCCACCAGGTTTCAGTGATGCCTATTATATCGTATTTGCTTTGTTCAAGTTCATCTTGTTTATTTCCCATGCTCTGTGCATTAGTGTAGAGACATCTAAGAGCATGTGTCTTCCCCCCTTGCTGCCTGTGTGAGGGTTTTTTCCTCCCACTGTTGTACCCTTGCATCATTTGCCTTGTTCCCTCTATAAAATTTTAACTATGATTTCCAGCCCATGATGTGCTCCTGCCTTCTAAGGTACCTTCCAAGATAACAACAACAACAACAACAACAACAACAACAACAATTTGTATCCCGCCCCACTGAGAACAATCAGGGTGGCTAACAGTTAAGAACAGACCCAAATACAATTGACCCCAATACCCTCACCCCCTTAAAACAATATTAACTCAGACAAATTAAAACCATCCAAATTAAAACAGACAATAAACAGCAATGAGCTGACACTTAAACTATTGCAAGAAAAAGCAGGAATGTTCTTTTAAGCTAGGAGAGGACTTCTGGGAGGGCCCACAAACCACTGCTTCTGTACCCCTCAACAAGGAGTCCCCAACCACCACCACACACCTCTTCCAAGGCTTATCAGTGGCTGTTCCCTGCAATGGTACTCTTAGGTTCCCCTGCACTGTCCCTGAGGACTGTCCCTGATGCTCTTCCTCTTCATCCTTGATAAGGGAGAGAGCTTCAAAACGATTCTGTAGCTGCAAGCTCCCAGAACAATCCCTGATTTTCCTACTTCTGAGTGTGACATTCCTCCAGGTATCCATCTCCTATGTGCATGAAATGACCTCCTCCTTAACAACTTCCTCTGTGTGGTCCCCGTCCAAGACCATTCATTCCACTTGTCCAGGAAAACCTCTTGCTCCCTAATGTGCTGAAGTGTAGCTACCCGGGCCTTCAGCTGCTTGACTTTCTCTTCTGGAGGGCTATGAACTTGCACTTGGTGCAGGTGAAGTTCCCCACATCTCTTGGCAAGAAGACAAACATCCCATAAGTGTTGCAGGTGACTGCAGCAACTCCCTCAGTGTCTATATTGAGAAATCTTAAGTAAGCACTGAAACAGGACTGTGGGCTTCTCCCTGAAAAAGTCCCCTGGTAAAGACCCATGTTAAGGGCCCCTGTTCTCTTGATCTTTTCACCAGGCTCTGTCAGCGAGCTCAATCAACTAGCTTTCTAACTCTACAGAGACCTCCTGGATGCTACCTTATTCTGGAGGAAAGTCTCTGTCTCTCTTCCTCTGAGCAAAAAACAACAACCCCAAAGGCTTTTAAAGAAGAAGAAGAAGAAGAAGAAGAAGAACCACCTCTAAAAAGAAAGGTCTAAGCCCCTCTTCTACCTGTACTGTGATTTTCCTTGTCCTATGGAAAAAAAACAACAACCCACCTTCTCAGCAACAGTCACACTCTCCCCAAGTGTTTTTTTTTTTAAATTTAAACACTCACCAACTAAATATGATTGCTCAGAAACTGCTTTGCTTCTCCTTTCCTAGCAAAAACTGACCTGGAAAACCTCCTTCTCCTTCCTAGCAGAAACTGACCTGGAAGTCTCTAGGAGGAATTGTATAGAGCTAATTGGCTAGCTCTACCCCCTATTGATTCACAGATATGAATCACCAAAGCCCCACCCACTCAGCAACAGTCACACTCTCCCCAAGTGTTTTTAAAAAGAATTTAAACACTCACCCACTCAATATGGCTGCTCAGAAACTGCTTTCCTTCTCCCTTCCTGGCAGAAACTGACATGGAAAGCCTCTTTCTCCTTCCTAGCAGAAATCATGTCACCTCTTAACCTTCTCTTCCTCAGGTTAAACATAACCAGCTCTCTAAACCATTCCTCATAGGACATATTTTCCAGAATATACTTAGTAGTATTTAAGGATCCATTGAGTATGTTGCTGTTTATAATTTGTTTGATGTAGCAGTATCATGCATTCATATTTGAAGCCTAGAAAAAACATCAAGTTCAATTTTATGAGGTTGCTTAGAGCTTTCCTATTGTCTGTGGATAAAAGTCTGAACTGAACGGGCTGGAATAAGCCATTTTTTTTCTAATTAAATTTTTATTGAGTTTTTACAATAAAACACATAAAGTCTGTAGAACAGTGACTACGACAACAACAACAACAACAATTAACTACAAGGGCCAAGGTATGTATCTGATGGAATAAGCCATTTTTGAGGGAGATTGATTTTAAAGAGATTATTTTGGGTTTACTTGAGACCGGTATTTTAGAACTGAAACATTTCAGACATTATTCTCTCATTCACTCCCTTAATACTTTGAAACCATCCAGAACAGAATGAAATGACCTAGAACATGCACTTCTGAGAAGGCCATGCTCACCAAATTCATTATCTGTACAAGACTAGTGAGAAATCAAAAAATTCTGCAGGAACAATTTTCTTGTACCTGTTCTGGACAAAACATCTGTATTATGGGAAATGGCTCAGATAGTCAACTTTCACTTTCACAACACTTGTTGGGTGTAATGCCTGTTCTGGACCCCAAGATCTTTCCTGCTGACCTCTGAAACTTGATTTTTTTTTCAGCCATGGAGAAGTAGAGTGCTGACACTGCAAAGATGATTGTTTGGTCTTTGGATCATAGTGATGTAATTATGTTTCATTGATACTGACAAATCACTCAGAATAAAGTACACATTCTGATGTACGCAGATGACGTAGTGCTTATTTCCCTATCTCGTTTGGGTCTTAAAAACCTATTAAATGCTTTCAGTGCCTATTGTCATCAGGAACACCTATCAATAAACTATTCCAAGACCAAGGTAATGATATTTGGCAGAAACTGCCCAAAACACAAATGGACCTTAGATCGAAACACCATAGAACAAACCCAACTATTTAGATATCTGGGCATTGTTTTCAGTGAGTCTCTTTCTTGGAAACGGCATAGGGAGACAGTAATGTTGAAGGCTGAAAAAACAGTTGGAGCATTGTTGAAATTCTATTATAACCAGGGTGGTCAATTGATTGAGCCAGCTCTTAAAATCTTCAACAGTAAAGTTATTGCACAGATGCTTTATGGTGCAGAAATATGAGGCTCATATACCAACACTGACAAAGCCCTGGAAATAATACAGAACAAATTTCTCTGAAAACTTTACACTCTACCTACAGGAACTCCTGCAGCTTTCCTACGTACTGAATCTGGCTGTCCATCAGTTAAAGCAAGAGCAGACTATGCACAGATAAGGTACTTTAAACAAATTGCTACCTTATCAACGAATCGTCTTCCAGCGTTGTGTTACACGGAAATGTGTAACAACCAATCTTGGAAATCAAGTCTTCAAATTATTTTACATAGTTATGACTTCCTTGAGTTGAACACTGTTTTTGGTATGGACAAGAGGAAATTAAGAGACTGTCTATTCTGGACTGATTCAAGAAGGGATTTACAGTCAATTAGATCTTCAAAGTTCTCTCCATGGTTCTCCTTTTTGAAAACAGAACATTTTAGAGCCAGGTATTTGATCAAACGTAAGCCACCCCCTTTAAGAATCACCTTTACTGAGCTACGATTTCAAGTAATGCCAACTGCAGTTCTAGATGGACGTTACAACAAAATACCATTTGAAAATAGACTATGCATCTGCAGTCAGCCTCAGGTGGAGGACATTGTCCATTATATGTTAATTTGTCCATTATATAATCAGCCTAGAGAGAAATTCCTAACACCCCTGTTGATAAACAAAAGTGAGAGCTCCCTTGTAGAGTCAGTTCAATTTCTTTTGAGTGACACCTATGACTATGTAACACACAGAGTGGCTCTTTTTGCTTTGGCTGCAAAAAAGATCAGGAAGAGAGAATTAAATAAAATTGCCATAAATTGCAATGGAGATTCAAAGTATTAATTAGTTTGTTTGTGATGACAATGTACAAATGTATCAATATTTAGAAGAGGTTTTTTTATTCTTTTATTTTTATTTATTAGAAATAATTTTTAACGGCACGTTAAATTGATGGGATGTATTTTGTTCTTTGTATCTTGTGCTATTTGTTTTTAAATGATTTTCTATTTTGATGAGCTGTTTGTCATGGCCTTTGGCTAGTACAATAAACATTTATTAATTGATTGAATAAAGTACATACCTCCAGTTGATTTTGCTACATTTTGACCAATGAAGTGATATATATGGGGTGACTATTAAACTCTGAGCATATATATACCAAGAGAGAAAGAGAGCACTAGATGCAGCAAAATCAACTTGGAGGTATCCCCTTGATTTTGTTTCTGATCTTCATTCAAACATTTTGGCAACCATTTGACTGACAGTTTCTGCATAGCCAACTGCTCACGAATTATAAACCCAATGCATTCACAGGACATCTGTAGTGTCTCAGCAATCCTTTTAGCTGAGATTCACCAATCTGCCAAAATCAGGTCACAAACACACTCAACAATGTCAAGAGGTGACACTGTTGAAGGCCTCCCAGAATGTGCTGCATTTTCAGTCTCAAAATCTTTACATTGAAAGATGGCATATCACTTAGTTCCAGTTGAGCATGATGTTACTCAATATTTCAATCATACACTTGTGAATTTCCTTTGGCATTTTCAGGAACATCATGACAGCGTAGAGTTCAGCATTTGAAAATTCCACATTTTTCATTGATATGGTTGTCTCAATGATCTGTCAAAAAATAATAATCAGAAATTTGATGGTTTACAATACAAATGAACACTCTTTCAAGCTATAGTGGCAAAAAATATGGTCAGAATTTGAGAAGTATGTCAGGCTCAGAACTTTTCAGCATCCCTACACAAACACACACACACACACTGGAATTTTCCTTGCAAGACTTTGCACAGAACTACATCCCAGTGGGTTTTGTGGCTGAGGTAGGAATTGAACCCTGGTCTCTAGAGTCATAGCCCAACACTCAAACCACTGTGCCACATGTGCTCACAAAAAAAATAGTACCAAAGATGAAACAGTGTTATATGTGCATAATTATAATGCTGATAAATACTATGCATAAAGTAAAATCTGCATGATATGAAAATTAGATTTCCAGATTTGAAGGCCTGGAATATGGAAACTCTCTAACTAAAGTAGTGATTCATTAGTCTTTTCTTCTTATATGGCTTAACTCTTATAAATGTCCTGAATAATACTATAGCATATCCCATGATATAATGAGTTGATGGTTTTTAGGACAATAGTATTCATTACAGTTCATAGCTAAACCCACACCTTTCCTAGATCTATTCAGATATAAAAATACTTAAAATTATCTGAACGCTTTTGAGCTACATCTCTAAAGCAATTTAAAAAGGATTTCAAAGTTCCTTTTGAACTTTCTGAAATTCCTGCAAATTTTTGCAATTTGAACAATCTGCAATTCCTAGGATTCCACAGAATGGAGCTGCTGTAGTCAAAGTGGAATCACATTGCTATAATGGTGCAGTGGAAATCAACTCATAGTACATGTATAATTTGCATGTTTTCATATCCATGCTAGCCCAGTGTCTTCTACGAGGGGAGTATCGTTGAGTTTTAATTATCACCTTTAAAAAAATTGACAGAAAGTTTGTTTTGATTTGTAGTTGTTAACTTATCTCTATGTATCTCTACACCATACAGATTTACACATTTCCCCCCAGCATTTCTTGACCCTCTGAATACCGTTATTGTAGAAGTCTGCAGATTGTGCCCTAAACCATTCTTCCACTTCATGAATGACATCATCTGTGTTTTCATATCAGCATCCCTGCAATGAATTTTTCATTTTTGGGAAAACAAAAATTCACTTGGTTGTGATGACACTGACAAAATTTCATCAACATACCATAATAACTTCCAAGTGATAATTATTACTTTACGATACCCCATCGTATACTCCAATCAAACCCTAGTATGGATTTGTTGTCTTCACATTGGTTAATCTCTTCACTTCACTGCCCCTGCTTCTTTATTCCTGTTACAATCAAAAATGCTTGCTGTTGCTTCCATATAGCAGAACCTTTCTATTTGAAATCTTATCTTACCATGATTCTTGCTGAATTTGTTTTCCTTTTTAAACAAAACATGAATGCTTCATACTCTCAGCACAAGCAGTTCCAGCTTTAATTAAAAACTGCAGTTATGGCTACCAAATCTATCCACTGATAAAAATGGGATGGGTGGGGCACAGATAACATTTTCCATTGACTTACACACAAATTGCCAGCTTACTGTTTGGAAGCATTGTTGCTGAAAATCTTCCTTGCATGCACTTGTTAAAGGCACAGCACCTCCATTTCTCCTCCATGCTAAAAGGGACATCTGTAAGGCTCAAGGAAAATATTTGTGGGATGTAGGAAAAGTCAGATCACAATGTAACGATCTTAGAATCATAGAATCATAAGATATTATTGCATGGGTTTTATCCCATCATTTTTCCCAGTGGGATAAATGCGCATTTAACTTTAAAAGCAGGTCTTGCCACATTCACCCATCTGCAGCCCATCTTCAGTTCATATGTAGCCCATGCTTGAAAAGCCGTATGGTAAGAATGGGTAGTGAATCAACGAGGAAAGTTTCCATGATGCCAAAATTCATCCTATGAAATCCAGGAAATTGCATGCAGACCAGAAAGATCCTACAGCTTCAGAAGAAAGTTCTTCCCCTGAGACCAAACAATTAAGAGCAGTCACATGTAATGTCAATTCTCTGGATGTTGAACTTCTCCTTAGCTATAGCAGGTGGATGCCAAGGAGAGTCCTCTTTCCTTTGTACAGCAACAGTTAGCTAAAAAAGAACAGAGACAGAGCCAGTGTTTCATGCACCAGATTAAATTTCAGAAGCCAGACAATTAGCCATGGCACTGTCAAAGGTGGGTAACTAAAATAAATTTTGCAGCAGTGGAGGAGAGTCCTCATTGCACACAAGTGATTTACAATCTTATGAATGCTTCCAGATCTGGCTATGGTGACTCATGCCTTAATTATGTTCCATTTGGGTTACTGTAACACACACTACACGAGGCTGCCTTTGGAAACTGTTCAGAATCTTCAGTGGTCCAAAATGCTATGCCAGATTGTTAACTGGGGCAAGTGATAGGAATCATATATCCCTCTTGCTGAAACAATGTTCTGGGCAGAATTCAAAGTGTATTATGTGTTATGTATAGAATTCTGCTGGCTATGACATTTAAAGCCCTACACAGCTTAGGTCCAGCTATTTGGAAAAAAACATCTCTCTCTCTCTCTCTCTCTCTCTCTCTCTATATATATATATATATTAGTCTCACCCAGGGTCAGGGGGTTTCCCAGCAGACATTGGATCACTAATTAAGTAGACACTAATTCTCCTTGCATATCTTCCCACCCTGAGGTCTTGCCATTGACCAACAGACCAACACACAGATTAACATGTAAATCACTCCTCTCAAACTAGGGTCACACAGTATATATACTCCACACACCTCCATGCCACCATTCTCTGAAGATGCCAACCACAAATGCAGGCAAAATGGCAGGGATAAATTCTTCTAGAACATGGCCTCACAGCCTGAAAAACCCACAAAAACAAACTTTGGAAAGTTTCAAAGTTGGTTGCTATGTCTCCCCTCATGCAGAGTCTTCTGTGACTACTCAATCCTACCAAAGACTGTTTTCCCTGGCACTTACTGCTTGGCATGTGCAACCCAGAGCAACTGTGGGAGGAGTGACTATTAAACCCAGAGTGGATTTTCTGTCTCCATGGCACGAGATTTATGAACTGCCTCTCCAGTCAGTGGAAATAGAATTGGGGCATATCTACAAGGAAATGGGGCATGTCTACAATATGGAGAATCAAATTTTCTTGTCTTGCTCCCTTCCAGCAAAGTGAGGGATGATATTAGTTGAAAACCTAATATCATGAGGTCACTTGCTGAGACCCATTTATGAATCAGCAGACTTGTTCCCATTACATCTGAAAAGATCAACATGAAGATACAACTTTAGTCTCAGCAATACACATGCTGTAGAAATAAAGTAGTTTGGCAGCACTTTAACTGCCATGGCACCATCTTACAGAATTCTGGGAGTTGTAGTTTTGTGAGGCACCAACACTCTTTGGCAGAGAAGGATGAAGACCTTGTAAAATTACAAATCCCAGGATTCTATAGGTTGGAGCTACAGCACTTAAAGCAATGTCAAGCTGTATTATTTCTGCACTGTAGATGCATTACAAGTCTTCTCCCACCTTCTTCCCATCCACTCCCTGATTTTGTTTCAGGTTGACTAATAAATGAAATCTAAGTATCCTGAAAGCTTCCACACTATTTTATGCCATTTTACTAACAATACGTATTTTTGAATTTTTCTTACACAGCTATCCCTGCTTTTTTATTATTATAGTCAACTGAAGCACAGTGTGAAATAATGTTATACATAACACATAATACACATCTTTGAGCATAAATAATAGATCAATGTACAAAGGAACAAAACCTCTAATTGTAGCAGTTTCCACTGTTAATTCAAATGACAAGAAACATACACCAATTTTGACAAGCCAAACCCAGAGATTGGAATTAGCTCTAGTTTTATCCTCAGCAAGCAAATGGGGAATTACCAGAGATGTCTTGGCCACTCACTTTCAGCCTGTTCTTAGACTTGCCATCTTCAGTTTGAATAGGTTTGCAAGTAACTACAGTTGAAGAAGCAAGTGACCTGAGGTTAATGAAATTGCATAAGCGGTCTGTGTGTGAACCTGTGCTGGCCAGTTCCCAACAAATGCCACTGGACTGACAGTGTGATCAAATTGCCATTATTATAAGATGGGGAAAACAATTACATCCTTGCAGGGTGCTGATAAATCATGAGGTACTGGATATGTGTTGTGTGTGTGTGTGTGTGTTCCACTTCAATTTGACCTCTTTCTTGTTCTCTGCCAACTCAGAAATGCATTGAGAGTTTAACCGGCAGGTGGAAAGATATGGCAGCTATTATTTTTATAAAAAAGACACAATAGATAGACTTATATAACTCCTCCATCTATATAGCACTTAAGGGCTGTTGATCTTTGACTTGTTGGCTGAGTGATTTAAGAATCAACTTTAATTTCAGGGGTAAAAGACTAGCTGCTGAATAGATCATTTGGTGTTCCTTTTTATTTATTGGTAGGAAATACCCAATATATCTCAAAACCAAGGCCTTTCCTTTTATTAGCAGTACATTCTGAACGTCAGTGTAGCTTCCATCATAAGCCTCATCCTGTTTCTTGGAAATAAGTTCCATTAGCTTCTGTTAGGGTCTGTACAGACTGGTCACAAGGGCCGGCCTATGGGTGGACTTGTGGCAGGGCGACCACACTCCAACCACCCCGACGCCACTGTCAGACCATGCGCCCCACCGCATGGTGCACAGCGTCAGAGCGCCCCATTGGCACAGCATGTAGACACACTGTGTCAAAGGAGTGCAGACGAGCTGTGGTGGTGCCACTAAGGGTGGCTTTTTGCTGCTCTAAAAAGGAGCAGCATTTGACAACTCTTTTTGGAGCAGCAAAAAGCCAGATCGGGGCAGCAGCGTGTGGTTGCCACAGTCCCTATCTGGCGCCCCTGGGGCAGTACAGAGCCACCACTTAGGGGCTGTCTGTACAGCTCCTCAGTCTTGCTTAAGTGGACACTTGAGGGTCATCCAGATGTCAGATTCCCCCCCCCCCCCAGCATAATGATGTGAATAATTTCACTCACATATTCCAAGTTTGTTATCCACACTATGGAACTCCATCTCTGCAAATCTCTGAAAGTTCAGTTGCTCACAAGTACAAACACTGGAATAAACATGGAGTCAATGAGGCAAATATAATCGAAATGCATTCAAGGCATGCAAAGTTAAATCTTGGGTCTATTTGCATCAGTTATTCACATTGTTGATCTTTTTTAAAATCTCAGGAAAAAAACAATATTGATTATGCTCGGTTAAGTGTTGTTTTTTTGGTAGCCCCCCCCCAAAGAAAAGCCTTAATTGGGTGCATCAGGGATGCATGTGAACAATGGAGATTCAACCTAGATTCTTCCTGTATTATTTTCACCATCTGAATTACCTCTTGGTCTCTAAAATTTATTTTTTGGTTGTTGTTAACTGCCTTTGAATCAATCTCAATCCAAGGTGACTCTATGGATGAGACATTTCCAGGTCCCCCTGTCCTCTACTGCTCTGCCCAGCTCCTGAAAACTCATATTCGTGGTCTCTTTAATAAAGTCCATGCATATAACATGTGGCCTTCCTCTCTTTCTGCTTCGCTCTACATTTCCTAACATTATTGTATTTCCAACAATTCATGCCTTCTCATGATTTGTCCAAAGTATGACAGTCTTATCATCTTGGCTTCTTGGGATATTTCTTGCATGATCTGTTCTAGGACCATTTTGTTTGTCCTTTTAGCTGTCCATGTGATCCTCAGCACTCTTCTCCAGCAGCACATGTCAAATGAGTTGATTTTCCTCTTCTTTCTTGACTTCCTATCCAAGCTAACTACTTTACTCCTGAATTGTGTGTGTGTGTGTGTTAGGGTGTCTTTGTATGTTTGAATCCCCAAATAAATTACAGTTCATTGAAAAGCTTTGCCTCTATCAGTCTATTCCCTAGCTACAAAATAGAATAAAAGATCCCATAGAAGACTTGGACTTTAGTAATTCCCCAATTTCAAGGTCTTCATTACACTGTCCAACTCTCACATCCATACATGGTAATAGGGAATACAGTGGTTTGTATGATCTGACTTTTGTGCTGAGTTGTATATCTTTGCATTTTAGGATCTTTTCTAGTTCTTTCATAATCTTTTCTGATCTCCTGGCTGCAGTCCCCATTCCAATCAATGTTTGATCCCAGATATGAGAACTCTTTTACTATTTCTATTTCTTCATTGTCTAGTTTGAATGTGTGTAAGTTCTCTGTAGTCATTATTTTTACTTTCTTTATCTTCAACATTAAGCCTATCTTTGCACTTTCTTCTTTGATCTTCCTTAGTAGTTGTTCTACGTCTGTGAGGTTCTCTGCTAGTATTTTGGTGTTGTCAGCATAGCTTAGATCAGGGGTAGGAAACCTTTTTGAGCCGGGGGCCAGGTCGCTGTCCCTCAGACAATGGGGGGGGGGGGCGAAGCACCATAAATAAATAAATAAATAAATAAATAAAAGAAATATGCATGCACACTCTCTCAGCCCCAGAAAAGCCATGGCAAAACCCCTGTGGAGATTTTGCCAAGAAAACCCCAAGAACAAGTAATAACAACAATAATCAATATCATCATGGTAGGCAGCGGCGGCAGTGGGGGGGGGGCGGCAGCGGCAGGACTGGCCTGGGGCTGGTCCAAAGTCCCCGGGGGGGTGCATTTGGCCCCCGGGCCTTAGGTTGCCTACCCCTGGCTTAGATTGTTGATATTTCTTCCTCCTGTTTTCACTCCTCCCTCTTCCATGTCCAAGCCTGCTTTCTTTACAATATGTTCTGCATATTAGTTGAATAGGTAGGGTGATAGGATGCAACTTTGTCTGACTCCTTTGCCAATTGGAAACCAGTCTGTTTCTCCGTGTTCTGTCTGACAGTAGCCTCTTGTCCTAAGTACAGATTCCTCATTAGGACTATCATATTTGTTGACACTCCCACATCCTTAAGGGTGTTCTATAGCCTTTCATGATCTATTCAGTCAAAGGCTTTCCTGTAGTCTATAAAGCACATGCTGATTTTCTTTTGGAACTCCCTGCTATGCTCCATTAGCCATCATATATTTGCAATGTGATCCCTGGTGCCTCTTCATTTCCTGAACCCAGCTTGGACCTCTGGGATTTTTCTCTCCATGTATGGTTGGAGCCTGTGTTGCAGAATTTTGAGCATGATTTTGCTTACATGGGAGATTAGTGCTATGGTTTTATAATTGCTGCAGTCTCTTGTGTCTCTTTTTTGTGGGTATATTGATCACTTTCAATCTGTTGGCCATTGTTTTGTTTTCCATATCTCTTGATATATGTTGATTAGCACTAGAGCTGACAATGTGGATTGAGAATGTGGATTGCAACAGTTCTATTGGAATATAATATGTTCCTGCAGTCTTGTTTTTTTTTTTTTTTTTTTTGCCATTTCCTTTATTGCAGCTTCCACCTCAGTTTTTAGAATTTGGGTTTCATCTTCACATAGCTCTTCATTCCATGTGTCCTTCATGTTGTCATCTCTTTTATATAACTCTTTTGTGTATTGCATCCAGTGTCTTTTTATTCCTTCCTGGTCTTGAATTATGTTATTTTTATTGTTGTAGAACATCCCGGTCCAAGGTTTGAACTTTCCCTTGATTTCATGAATCTTGTGGAATAGGTCTCTCATTCTTCTCTTTTTGTTGTTGTCTTCTATTTCTCTACATTTGTCATTGTAGTAGTATTCAAAGCCAGTGTGATGTAGTGGTTTGAGCACTGGGCTATGACCTGGAGGTTAAAAAAAAAAAAAAGGTAAAGGTTTCCCCTTTACATGAATGTCTAGTCAAAACAGACTGTAGAAATCAGTGCTCATCTCCATTACTAAACCAGAGAGCCAGCTTTTCCGAATATGATTCTGAAGTGCTCATGTGGCCAGCACGACTACACAGAATACTGTTACATTCCCACCCAAGTGGTACCTATTTATCTACTTGAATTTACATGCTTTTGAACTGCTAGGTTGGCAGAAGCTGGGACTAGTGATGGGAGCTCACCACTTCACATGGCACTTGGGCCTCAAATCACTTCAAACAGCCAACCTTCCAGCCTTACGATTGTCAGAATTAGTGTCTTAACCATTAAGCCACTGCAGAGATCAGGGTTCAAATCCTGGCTTGATCATGTAAATCCACTGGATGACCTTGGGCAAATGACACTTTCAGCCTCAGAGGCTTGCAATGGTAAAAACCCCTCTGAAGAAACTTGCCAAGGAAACCCCATGATGGGTTCACCTTAGTGTCACCACAAGTCAGAAACAACGTTAACACACAAGGACAATAATAATAGTATTCAAAGACATAAGTGTATTAGTCTGTTTCATATTACAAAAATGTATTAAATAATATTGTAACAGCTTGAAGAGTAAGGGCTTTATTACACAAGGTTTGAAAAGTGGCATTAGAGTAGGACAGTGGTATCTGTGTCCATACATGACACTTTCTGTCAGGAGCTGGTCTGAAGTCCATTCATTGCTGGAGCACTTCTCATTGAGGGACAAACCCCATCAATGCCTTCTAGTTATGCTGCCTTTCAACTGTTGATGAATGTGATGAAAGTTCCTTATGAAGCAGTTCTGATATGCAGGCAGTCATATGGTGTAAATGAGCATGATTCTGCTCCTCCCTCTTGCTATTCCCAAGCAGGCTGTTTTTCTTTTCTATCAGTTTCTTTTCTTTATTTTATTTTTTACCTAATGTATTGCTATGATTATGAAATTGTACTAAAATAAATACAAATATAGACTAAAAGACATGCTGAGAATGGCATAAAGCAGGAAGGAAGAGTTATGGAGACTGGTGTGTGGAAAACAGAGGCTAAGACAGAAGCAGCACTATGGCAATTTGAAAAAGATATGTGTCTTATAATGACTGTCCCAACCCAGTATTTTTTGCATTTCTAAGACTAATGTGACTGTGACACCTTACAAGCCTGCTGTAATAAAGTCCTAACTGGTAAAAAGAACTTTCTAGCATAAGCTAGAGTCCACAAACTTATGCTAGAAATTGATACCCTGCAACCGTCTCATTTCTGATCCACAATGAGAAAGATATCCCCTGAAAATATTGTCAACTGCTATCAATATTTTTACAGCAAAAAGACTAGAATCCCCTTCCCAAGCATTAAAAGGTGCTGTTGTACTGTATGTCTTACAAGTAATTTCTAATTTATGCTAATCCTAAGGCAAATCTATCCTGGGGTTTTCTTGTTCAGAGAGCATTTGCAGTGTTTTAATTGTGTCTTCCTTCAGGGTAGGGTGTTAGGCCTTTGTGGTCCCTTCCAACTCTGTGATTTTATGAATGAAAATAAGGAAGAGGGTAATGTTTCTGGATGGGTTGAGGACTGCAAAAGAGTCTTATTTGGCCTTTGGATGATGCACGCTTTGCTCAGCCCAGTTTAGAAGATGATATGGGCATTGATTGAAGGGAAGAGGCTTGCCTATAGACCTTCATAAGCTAGAAGAAGATCTTGCTTTGGTACCTTCCATTATATCAAGGGGAGAGGAGACTGTTGTTAATCTGTACAACCTTTGCCAAGAACATGTTCCTGCTCTAAAATGAAATGAAATAGATTGGCTGGCAGGGACAGAGAAGTGTCAGAGAAAAAGACCTCTCCTGGTCAAATCCTGTAGCCAATACCTATACTGAATTCCATTAATGCCAATACTGGAAGCCTTATCACATGAGAAAACAAAGCCAAAATGGAGCCAGAGAATAGCAGCTTTCTCCATGCCTTGTCACATGATGTCGTAGTGTTTCCATTCTCTTCAAAGGGAGACTTTTATTGAACAGATTTTTTTTCTGGTTAGAAAAAAAAAAGACTCACTTGATTACTGTCACCCAAGGATAGAGAACTTAAGTGCTCCAAATGTCATGTTGTAAGGCATGGAGAAAGCCACTACTCTCGGGCTCCATTTCAGGTTTGTTTTCTAGTGAGATAAGGCTCCAGATGTATCAAGAGAATTGATTAAACTATTGAAATACTGAATATCCACAGAAAAGGTTATGTCTGTCCCAGCATGTGGTTCAATATTTGGTAAGCAATGTGTTATAGACAGAAAAAGCCACTCACAGAAAATGTCACCATTGGGACAAGGGTGATTGACAACACTTCTGCAATTCCTTTGTTACATAGGCACTGATCTGAAACATTCCTACTTTTTCTTAAACAAAGTCCAAAGTAATGCTTCTCATGATGTCCAGATGGGCATCCTATGTTTTAAATAGTCCTTTCATTTTAGAGGAATTCTAATGGCATGTTTAGTTTTTGCACCTGAGAAGCATTAAAATGATTCAGAATTAAAAGGCAATTCATTCTGGGGTGGAGTGTACTTGAACCAAGAGCATAAGCTGCCTGCCTCCTTCTGGAGATATCTTGCTGAAGATTTAGACCTCTTACTGAAGATGAAATTACTCTTTCAGCTCTCCAGAGTATGAGATTTTGGCCAGAGTATCTTGTTAGTCCATTCTCTTTCTCAAAGTCCTTTTCCTTCCACAAAAGACGTTGAGAGCTTGTCCTCCTTGTGTGGGCACTATTCCAGCCAGGAATTTTTACTAAAATCTCACAAGGCCAGTGGAGAAGTAACTCAGAGAGTAGTTTCTCTGCATATTTTACATCCTCAAAACTACCCCCTCTTTCTCTGATGCAGTACATGTGTGTGGATTAGGGGAAGTATTACTGTCCTTACCTCTGAATCTCTTTCTTTCTCTTATCTCTCATCCTCTTAGCAACCTCTATACCTTCATATTGCTGAATTCCAAACCCTCACAGGCTTGGAAGTTTTCTCATTTTCAGCATCTCCCCATGCTACAGCAATGGTGTTCTATTTGGCATGTGGTGTTTAAGATCTGCTATTCCCTAAATGCAACTACTGTGTACATCTTGATTGGTGTATGTTCAATGAAATTTCTCATTTAGACATTTCTGCATGAATGTGGGTTTTAGAATCCAATTTGCCTAAGTTATACAATTGGCCCAGGCAACAAGATCCCAGATAGGCACGTGTACTCTGAACAAGTATGAATTCATTCATCTGCTCTGAGGGCATAACCTCGTAACAAATCTTTAAGGACCAGAAACTCCCATTCAAAAGTTTACATCCACAGTTCACACAGGCCTGTTTCAATGCAGGCATATTTGTCTTGTATTGGCTCCAACACAAAAGGCCTCATTTTGGAATCCCATTAAGTGTGGAAAAGAAACAAATTCAGATAAGGAGAATATTAATGCTATCCCCCCCCCCACGTGCATACAAACCTTCATATTCTCTTAAGGTGGAGACAAGTTTCTGAAGGTGACTGTATCCTCAATGGATGAAGGCTCTCCATCTATTTCAGAATAATGATCTTCTAAAATTCTAAATTGCAAGGAAACTTCCAAGGAATGCCAATTCCACACACAGAGGATGACAGATTTGATAATGCAGGTTTCCACAGTTTTCCCATTTGCAGAGGGAACCAATCCACCCAGAGATGGGAAGGCCCACTGTACCTCACTTCATCCCATTTGAAACCCAGTTCATTGTCACACAATCTGTTCCTGTTGTCAACTGTTGCCATATGGGCCTGATCTACACAGTTATGTTTAACATTTGTCGACTGCAGTAACTAGCAATGACTTACATGTGCAAATAGGGCATCATCCCAGACATATGATTACAGATAGCAATCTTATATGTACCATTTGGTGCAAATCTATGGTAATCAAAAGATAAAAGAAAACTGGGTTGGAGGTGGAGTGTAATGATATATACACACACACACACACACACACACACACACACACACACCTCTATTCACACATTTGGTCCCAATCTTCCTTTTTTGTACTCCTTTATACTAATATGTGGCATTTTTAAAACAAATCTGTCCCTGAATCTCTTGCAGTTGAAGGGATTCTATAGAAGATATGTAGGAGGTTTTGACTGACAAATTTAGACAGCATTCCCTGGAGTCTGAAACTTACTGCTGTAATTGGTCACTTCTCATGACTCCTAGAAAGCATGTAACAAGTATTGTATGGTCAATTCATCTGTTAGTGTGGTCAGCACACTTCTAATTTACTGCATTTTCCTGTTCCATCTAACAAGTTTATGAGGGATTGTAAAAAACAGGGAGACATAAAAGATGATAAGGGAAAATCAACTCTGCACTGACTTTGTTCATAATTTCTTCAGTGGGACTTATTTGTTTAGCAAGGGATACAGTTCTGGGCATTTTTTTGCAATCAGACCAATGCTGTTGACATTTGTATTCAAAACAAGTCTGCAAAATAAGCTTAAGAACTGAATAAATTAATATTGGATAAGTTGATATATAAAAACATAAGAAAGGCCCTTCTTGATCAGACTAAAGTCCTGTATGGTGTAATCTTTTGTTTGTACTATGGCCAACCAAATGCTTATAAGGAGTCCACAACCAGGATTATGAGTGCAGGAGCGCTCCATAATTGGTACTCAGAGGCAATTCTGAGAATCTGGTGTTTGTGTAAAGCAGGAGGAGTGAGGTATTCCTACAGATAACTGTGGTACTATACATCACATTCCAGCAATCACATCACATCTATGTGCTGTAAAACAGTACTGAGAACACTAAGTATAGCCAAGAAGACAAATAAATGGGTTTTAGAACAGATCAAGCCTGAAATCTCACTGGAAGCCAAGATGACTAAATTGAGGCTGCCATACTTTGGTCACATCATGAGGAAAAAAATGAATCATTAGAAAAGACACTGATGCTAGGAAAGGTGGAAAGCAGTAGAAAGTGAGGAAGACTACATGCTGATCAGGTAGGAACAGATCTGGGCCTGCAGGACCTGAGCAGAGTGGTTAAGCATAGGGAATCTCATCTACAGGGTTGCCATGAGTTGAAGTAGACTCAAAAGCAATTAACAACAACAACGGGGGAGGGGAGGGATTACATGTCTTTGTCCATGAACTCAACTATTTAAAAATAGGCTCCACATACTGTTTGAGTCTCTTTCAGGCTATACAGCTTTGGAGCCTTTCATATACAATTGGCTGATCTATTATGTACCAGCTGTGGTGCTAGATTTGTTCTGCCTAATAAGAGGGTTCTTGATATTTTTAAATGATCATAAACTGCCTTAAATGCCATCTTGGGAGAAAGGTAGATCATAAATTAAATTAATCACACAATCAATCAATTAATAAACAATTGAAAACAATCAATGAATACTTTAAAATTCATAATTTAAAAATTATCTGAGTAGGCCTGCCAGAAGATACTGATCTTTATCACTTTTTTAAACTCAAAAAGTGAATCCAGCTGATGAATCTCTTCTAGCAGGTCATTCTGCAATATGCAGGTGGCTGAAAAAAATATCCTCTGGGTAACAATTGTCAACCTGTTTTCAGCTGAATCAAGCAAATGTTCTCCAGATGACTTGAGTGTACTGAGTGGATTATACAGAAGAAGGCTATCCTGTAGGTAACCTGGACCTAAACCATGTAGGGCTTAAAAGGTAATAACCAAAACTTTGTATCTTGCCTGGAAACGATGTAATAGTTGGTGGGGTACTTTTAATATTAATATCAAAATCAGAGTCCTAGTGCATATTGCTGGGATGGCATGTCAGGTATTAACTTTTTAAACAAATTAGCTGTCACATTCCACTCAGACATGACTCTTCCTTCAATGGAATAATGAATCCAATCTTTTTAGAGGAGCTATCAAAGTCATTGAATTACACCCTCAAAACAGGTCCAGAATCTCAGAGAGCTCCTTTAAAGGTCCAAAGTATGCATCTGCACTGTAAAAAATAATGCAATTTGACACTACTTTAAGCATTGTAGCTCCATCCTATGGAATCCTGGGATTTGTAGATTGAAAAGGTCTTTAACCTTCTCTGCCAAGGAGTGCTGGTCCCTTACAAAACTACAAATCCAAGTATTCCATAGGATGTGGCCATGGCAGTTAAAGTGGTGTCAAAATGCATTATTTCTACAATGCAGATACACTCTGAAACCTGGAATGGATGCTGTACCTTGCTCCTATGGAAGCCAGCAATGCCACTGGTTTCAACCTCATCTCCCAACACCAGTTGCCTGCCTTCATGGATTTGGGTTGGAAAATGCACCACAAGTTTGGATTCAGGCCTAACTTTCCATGAGCAGAACCTGGTCCTGACACAAACCCATTTCTTAATACATCTTACAAATTTTGCATTTCAAACAGGAAATAAAAACCTTCCCTCCTCCAATCCCTGATGCAATGCCTCTTGACAGCATGTTTCTCATACCCAATTAAAGTTTCTCCCAGGAAATGTTGTCTATATTTGCTCAATAACAAATGTCATTTAACCCTGGCACACTTATGGCGTGACCTCCCCATTAAGTGATTTACTAAACTAAACATTGGAGGTCTCTTTGGTGGTTAAGAATTATTCAGTCCAAGGATGTAGCATGGCATACTGATAAATATTCACTGAAGTAAGAGTCGGTTTACATCATGGCTCAGCCCTAAAATCCAACAGAGATGGGGATGACCAAAAATCAATATCTGCTAAAAGTGGTAAAAACCAGGCGCCTCATAATTGTACATCACATTTATTCAAGAAGTATTCTAAAGTATGTTTCTGCATAAATCTCCCATAAATCAGCATAAGATTAGGTGCCATCATTGCCACCTGGGAAAAAAAGGATATTTTAGGACATGACAATGCTTTGCTTAAACACAGAAATGCAAAGTACTTTCAGAACAGAGTGGAATTCTATACATTCTGTTAGAATGGAGTGGAATTCTATAAATACAGAAGAAGAGGGGTGGCATGTTGTTTCCTTCTCTGATTGGCTCAGCACTGAAAATGGACACCATCATTAAAGGCAGATTAATCAGACAAATGTAGCTTATCCTGGTGTCTCTCCCCTTGTTTGTCATTTTTTTTTGAGATATTTTCCAAGATAATGTTTGATTCATGCTAAAAATTGGGAAATCATTAAAGTTCACACAAAAATCCATGAATATCTATGGCCATGCCCACATGCACCATTCCTACATGTACTTATTTAAATGATGTACAAGGACAAAATGAGTGAAAATGGGTCGAATCCGCACTCCAGACTGATTCTCCAAAGTAAAAGGAGTCCCTGTTTGCTCCTTATCAGGCCACAAACTCCAGAAAATCCCCTGGATTGGACTGGATGCCAGTGCAGGGATTGAGAAAGGAATGTTGTTGCTAACCATAGGCAGAAGAGGTTATAGTTTGCTATAACTATGTAGTGTTAAATTTACTTTCAGTGGATGGTAGCAAAACAACAGTGAATCCTGGGACATCCTGGGACAGGGGACAACTTTAAGGATAACAGATTTATTCCTGGATGTGGCTTCCTCAGATAGGTGGAGAATAATCTTAGAGATTTAAGTATTTATACGGTGCACAGAGTTAGGAGTGGGATACCAATGTTATGGCAATGCAAAATTAGTTATAGAAAGCTAGGAAGGGAAAGACATTCCTAAATTTTCCTGCCTTTGCTGAAAGACGAGTCAATAAAAAAAAAAATGGTCAAACCTTTTTTTTCCCCACTTGGGGACCTTTTTTTGTAAAACCTCTACCAAGATCATGACTGGGACACACAGCTATGTTGTACTGCTATTCAAAAACATAGATGTGTTTTTATGATAAAGTGATCTAGAAGTCCTAGCAGAGCACAAGTTGAACATGAGTCAACAGTATGATGCCCCAGCTAAAAAATTCAATGCTATTCTAGCTTGCATCAATAGAAGCACAGTGTATAGATCAAGGAAAGTAATAGTGACACGCTATTCTGCTTTAGCCACACCTCCCATGGAATACTGCACCTAGTTCTGGGCAGGACAATTCAAAAAGGATATTAACAAGCTGGAGAGTGTCAAGAGGCAGGCGACCAAAATGGTGAAGGGTCTGGAGACTGTACCATATGAAAAGAAATTTAGGGAGCTGGGTATATTAAGCTTGGAGAAGAGAAGGTTAAGAGGTGATAGGATAGCCCTGTTAAAATATTTAGTGTTATATTGAGGATGGAGCAAGCTGCTTCAGAGATTAGTACCCGGAACAATGGATACAAACTACAGGAAAAGAGATACCGCTTCAACGTTAGGAAGAACCTCCTGACAGTAACAGCTGTTTGACAGTAGAATACACTCCCTTGTAGTGTGGTGGAGTGTATTTTTTAGAGGTTTTTAAACAGAAGCTGGATGCCCATCTATTGGGGGTACTTTGATTGTGTGTTCCTGTATGGCAGGGGGTTCCCAAAGGAATATAGCCTTAAAATCCCCCTTTGCACTTTATAGCTTTGAAACAATGTAACTGAATTGAGGTTTTCAAGGCACTGAAGCACTGGATGGAATCAGTGGCCATAATTCAGTTAGTGTTTTATGAATGCTCCAAATCCCCTACAAAAGCAACTGGACATTTTTGTTCAATCCACTATGTTCTCAGTCAATTCAAGATCACAGAAATAGAATTGCACATGGCGTGCTCTTGCTTTGGTAGAGGATGCATATTCAGTTGTGTATTCAGCTGCATATTCTATTCACTATTTGCATCTGTCTGTCTATTTATTTTATTTAGACTAGTTAAACCCCATCCTTCAGAAAAGGAAAAGAGAATGGCAGTGGGATTAAATTCAGCAGATACTGCTGGATGTTCTTCTTTCCCTCAAAGGGCAGAGCAGTGGAAGTTGTAAAGGAGGGAAGGCCTTTCATTATCTGCTGAGGCCCAAGGCATGATGGAAAATTTTAAAATAGATTATCAGTGAATAAACAGTATTTGATTGATTGTGAGTTCTACATTCAGGGCCTCTGCAGACAGAGCAAAGCGTTGTCTTGGGGGGAAGGAAGGGGAGGGGCAGCCGCATGCCAGCTGCCTCAGCCCCTCCCTGGGGATGTCATCAGGGTGCATGCCATTACGCATGGTGCACGCCATGAATACATGCTCCCAGCACAGTGTCTTCACATTCTGCGTCAGAAGAGACACGGAAGAGCCGCGTGTTGGCTCTTCCGACGCCCTTTCTGCAGCTTGAGAAAGGAGCCCTATTTTGGTGCTCCTTTCCCAGGCACCAAAAGGGTGGATTGGGGCCAAGGCGTGGGGCAGCCTCGGCCCCAATCCTCTGCTTCCCAGGGTGGCCCATAGCTGCCCATCTGCATCCCCCCTCAGTTGCCTATTCAATTGCCTATTTAGTTGTGCAAAGTTGCAATTCAACACAAGGGTCAAGAGGCAGAAGCAGCATGTAATTCCACTTGCAGAGATATATACTATGTAGCTCATATATAGGATCTCAGCTCTAGGTCTTCCTAGATGGAACCCAATCTCCAAGTGAAGAACTAAAGACACAGTATATTTAGAAAGGCTAAGAACAGAGAGAGAAAAGAGGTCTGTTTAGTTCCACACATATTTCAATGTATTTAATATACATTATAGCTCATCATCTATTAACAAAGCATAGGAACCCAACCCACTTTCTGCCTCCTCATTTCATTCTTGTTCTTCAACCATAAATCCTTTTGGGAATTTACACACTGCACTGCCATCAATCAAGTTATAGCACTGTTGAGGAAACATTTGTGCACAAATTGGTAGAACTTCAGAAGCATCAGTGACTTGCCATTTGCCTGTGTGTGTGGCTGCTGTCATATGAAAAACTGGTTTGGCATCTCTAGCTTTCTCCAGAAAGAGACGCACAATCCCCTTTCAGGCTTGTCACCCTTAATGATAGTTGTTCAAAGGCTTGACTGGTAATAGATCCCATTTCCTCCATTCTAAATTGTCATGTCAGAAAGCTATGCTGACATTCAGAGAAAGGATGCCCCCCATTTCTCTATAGCCAAGAAAAAATAGTAAATGTTGGGTCTCTTGCTATTTTTTTTTTATTACTACAGGTTTCTTTTTGGTATGAGAAGGGAAAATGCACACCACTTCACATATTCTCCATAAATTCAGGCATTGAAAGGAATAACGGCTGTGCTGCATTTTATCATGTATTCTTAAACATGTGCTGTAAAAAATTCCCTTGTAACAAGCTGTTAGGCTTTATAGGTCCCCCCCCCCCCCAGAGTACAGAGTTACGCTAATAAAATTTCACAGAGAAGCTTCCGTTCAGATGGATCAAGAGACATTGAGTGCCACTTGCCATTAGAGCACAGCAAATACATTCCTAGAAAAGGTCACAATCTAAGAAGCCCAGAACTTGTCTTACATTGAACAACCTTGGATAGTCAAATCCTCTCAAGTCATGCTGAGCAAGATGGTTTTGAATGCTGGATTAAGTGGGAAAGTGACCCAATGAATTATGGAGCCAATTACTAATGGGCTCTGGCTAAAGGAAGCACATAACTGTCTTGGTGCAACAGTTCCACTGGCTGTTGGACACAATTCAAAATGCTTCCTTATGAATTTTAAAGCCCTACACAGCTCAAGTCCAGGTTATTTGAAGGGCCATGTTCTCCCTTATGAACCAGCCCATGCTCTGAGATCTGCTTGGGAGGTCCTTCATTCTGTCTGACCACCTTCAAAGGTACATCTGATGGAAACATAGGAGAAGGCCTTTTCGGTGGCTGCCCTAAAGCTCTGGAACACCCTTCTCAGTGAAGTTAGACTGACATAGAATCATAGAGTTGGAACAGACCACAAGGGCCATCCAGTCCAACCCCCTTTCTACTTTCTTTTCACAGACAAGTAAACTATTCTGACAGGCAATTGAGGAATGATTATATGAGACCCATCTTACATAGCGTGCTGGGTATTGTTAATTATTGTGTTGATGTGTGTCTGTTTTAATGATATATGCTTTAACCTGATTTTGTTTTCTGATTGTTTAATTGTGTTTTAACTTTCATACCTTGTAGATTTTTAACATTTTTTTTAAAATCATCATTGTAAACTGCTTTGTGTACAAATCAGGGGAAAAGGTGAGATAGAAACAACAACAGCAGCAACAACAACAACAACAACAACAACAACCTTGCTATAGGATGCCCTTGTATGGTACTGGATGTGCTCTGGTCATATGAGGTCTTTCTACAGTTTACAAGGATATTTAATCTGAAGTCTTGGACTATACAACGTCCATGTTTTGTCAAATTTATTACAACTACAGCCAGTCATAAGTGAAATATGTGAACAGAATTCACTTTTGATCATTGTTTCACATATGC
The DNA here is from genome assembly GCA_026167975.1 of Phrynosoma blainvillii. Taxonomy (NCBI): domain Eukaryota; kingdom Metazoa; phylum Chordata; class Lepidosauria; order Squamata; family Phrynosomatidae; genus Phrynosoma; species Phrynosoma blainvillii. Next base: position 11,601,379 of record JANUYF010000004.1, read on the forward strand.
TGGCATGTGAATTTCTATGAAAAATGTATCTGTCTACATGGATTCCAGGAAACTCCGGTGTTACTGCCATTCAGCAGCAAGACCTTTTCCCTATTAAAAGGCATTTGAGAGGGTGGTGGTTTTTTGTTTGTTTGTTTGTTTTTGTTATTTTTTTTTATGGGATGCATTGCATTGGTTATGGGATGCATGGGATCTAGGAGTCCTAGTAGACCATAAGTTGAACATGAGTCAACAGTGTGATGCAGCAACTAAAAAGGCCAATGAGATTTTAGGCTGCATCAATAGAAGTATAGTATCTAGATCAAAGGAAGTAATAGAGCCACTGTATTCTGCTTTGGTCAGGCCCCACCAGTTCTGGGCACCACAATTTAAAATTCAATTCACAATTCAAAAAGGATGTTGAAAAACTGGAGCGTGTCCAGAGGAGGGTGAATAAAATGGTGAAGGGTCTGGAAATCATGCCCCATGAGGAATGACTTAGGGAACTGGTATATTTAGCCTGGAGAAGAGATGGTTAAGAGGGGATATGATAGCCGTGTTTAAATATTTGAAGGGATGTCATATTGAGGAGGAATCTAGCTTGTTTTTCTGCAGCTCCAGAGAACAGTACCCAGAACAACAGATGCAAGCTACAGGAAAAGAGATTCCACCTGAACATTAACAGGAACTTCCTGACAGTGAGAGCTGTCCGAAAATGGAACACACTCCCTCTGAGTGTGGTGGAGTTTCCTTCTTTGGAGGTCTTTAAGCAGAGGCTGGATGGCCATCTATTGGGTATGCTTTGATTTTGAGTTCCTGCATGGCAGAATGGGGTTGGACTGGATGGCCCTTGTGGCCTCTTCCAACTCTATGATTCTATGATAAGCTTTTTAGTCTTAAAACATCTGATGCTCTATGCAAGCATCTTTTCTGAACTGACATGCCATTGATAAAATAGTATGTTCAGCATCCACTCCTTGAAGACTCAGCATAAACCCATAATCTTTCAGATTTTACACTTTCCACTTAGTTGTTGGTAGGGCAGTGAAAAACATCATGTTTCCTGTACCACTAATAGTTTCTCAGAACAGGGAATTTCAGCTGGTGGTGCTTGCATGATGAGCAATATGTGATGAAATTTCATCTTCTGCACAATTATGAAGGCAGGAGGCATGAAGGAAGACTTCTTGTTTGTGTTGAGAATAAACCTGCCATTGGTTTTTTGCTTCGCTTATTTTCCTGTTACTCTTCCTTGGCTCATATTCCTGGTCTGGCCTTCTAGCTTGAACATGTTCTCTGTTTGGACCTTCTGACATAATTTCCAGCTGTTGATTCCTAGCTCTTTGGCTCATACCTAAAAATCAGAGTCATTTTGGCTGCAATTGGCCACACATTTAGTTGACTGTATGAGAAGCACCCATATTGTTTGGGTCACAATTGTCATGGTTGCCAATAACTGAAGCCCATTATACAATCATTTATAAACTTGTGGGAAAATACATCATTTGAATGCCCTAGGATAAGCACACAGCCAGAATAATATATTATTAGGCTAACTACTTGATGCACATCTGAAATTTTTGATTGATAGCACCTGAAATAAGAACAGGAATTAGGAATACCTGAAGATATATCAGATGAGCAGACTACATCCCATTTCTTCTATTCAAGGTCTCATCCTATTGTGACAAATGACATGTTAAGCTTAATTGGAATATCCCCACCCCCACCATCAGTTGAAGGAAGCCAAAAAGAGAGAAAAAGACACATACCCAAAAAAGAAACACCCAGAAGTAATGGCTTGGGCAGCATGGTTTGAGGCCAATGACACAGATTGCAAAGAATGAACCATCACCATAGCCTGGGTATGCTGCCAAAATTGACATATTGGCTGACAGCATAACACATTTATCCCTAATCTAATATTTAACCCTATTGCAATTAAAACCCAGCACATTTTAAACAAGGTCACATTCAATTTTATTGACCACTGTGGTGCAGGAGAAAAGATTTATGAAGATATTGCAAAATGTTTCAAGGGATGAAGCAAATAGATGTACAATATTTCATGCTCAAAAAATTGGCAGGGTAATGGTCCCTTAGGGTTCTCTGACACTCTCTCTTGTCTCTGTCTGTCTTTTCCCTCCCTCTACACACACACATGTCTGTCTTTGCCCAATTGCATCCTTCCCCCCCCCCTCAGCTAAAGATGTTATAGATTATCCAGGAAATTTATGGAACCATTATCACCTCACTAAAGATTCGTATACTGTGGTCTTTCATGTCAAGCTGTGTCAAATGTGGCAGTATAAATTTTCTAAATATATACTATCTTCAGAGATATCTTCCTCTGACTCTTTGTTGAGGAGACAGTTTGAATTAGTTATTGAAGAACTTCCCTTCTTTTGTTCCTTTATCTTTTCTCTGGTTCCTGTGCCCTGCATTCCACCCTTACTACTGTCTAGTTTAATTTGAGGGATTTCTAGAATTCACAAATTGGCATATATACCCTTTGCTACAGATTTCAATTAATTTCTTGAACCACAGAATCTTAGAACCACAAAAGCCATGTAGTCCAACTTCCTACCATTCATCAATACACAGTTAAAGCACTCTTGGGACATGACCATCTGACCTTGGTTTAAAGACCTCCTGGAAGGAGAGTCTACCATCCTATAAGGCACTGCTGAACAGTTATTAAACTGAAGAAAGTCTTCCTAAAATTTAAGTAGAATCTTTCTTCCTTCTAATTTACAAAACTTACTATTTACAAATTTATGAACTATTCTATTGTTTCTGCTTGTCTAGGAACTTTTTCCCTCTGGAAGAGGTGTAACATTTACCAGCACATGACTACTTTGGGCCTCGGCAGACGACTAATAGAGTCGTCTTCAAGGCCCGGAAGAGGAGGGGCAGCCGCACGAGCGGCACCCCTTCCTCTTCCTGAGGTCGCCCTCGGAGTCGCCAGCCCTCCGCACGACCGGCTCTCCGGGGATGACCTCACGCCGCAGCGACCGCATGCGCTGCAGCGGAAGAGTCAGGGAAAGTGTGCCCGCCGCTTTTAGGGTGCACTTTCCCTGACATCTAAAAGGAGTGCCAATTTGGAGCTCCTTTTAGGGACGCCGCAGGAGTGCCATGGTGCGGAGGCTCCGCTCCACCGGCGCTCCGTCTGGCGGCGTCCCGGAAGCAGTCATCTGCTTCCCCCCTAAGTGGAGTTCTATCACCTAATCAAATATCAATGTCAAAATAAAGGAAGTAATAACCGAACCACTGCCACAGTAAATGCAACCATTTTTGATAAATGTATTCATCTTAAAAAAAAAACCCCTTCATCCCCAACCAAAGCCTGAGTATGTGAGTATGACTGGGGGGGGGGGGGGTTGTTGTCCTCTTCTAGTCCCCCTAATCAATAATGCATTGAAGAGAATGATACAAAGAAATGACAAGCACCAAAAGATATGGTGGGGACACAAGCTCATGGTAGAGTATTCATTAAGGCTATATCTACACTGCAGAATGAAAGCAGTTTGGCACTGCTTTAACTGTCATGATTTAATGCTATGGAATCCTGGGATTTGTACTTTTGTGAGATATTTAGCCTTCCCTGTCAGAAAGCTCTGGTGCAACAACAAACTACAAATCCCAGGATTCCATAGTATTGAGCCATGACAGTTAAAGCAGTGTCAATCTGTATTATTTCTGCAGTGAGGATGCAGCCAGTTCCCCCCCCCCCCGAGAGTTGTGTAAGGCTGTTAAAAATGTTCCACCATCATGTGCTAATGCAAATATTATATTCTATGTCATTCATTCTTAGAATCATAGAGTTGGAGGAGACCACAAGGGCCATCCAGTCCAACCCCCTGCCATACCTATGATTGAATCAACATAGGTATGGAGACAAGGGATAATATGCTTTTAAACTGTATCTTATATTATGTAAGCCACCTTGATTGCCTTGGCGAAAGATGGGATATAAGAATATATTATTATTATTATTATTATTATTATTATTATTATTATTAATGGATGTAGGTTGGCATTTACGTAGGTATTTTATGCCATCATAAACTGACTTACGATAATGTAAAAGTGAATCGCAATATTGAACAATGCTTGTTTTCTTTGGAGGCGAGAAGAGAATGATGAGTTTCTGGGATGGAGAACATTGCAGAAATGGAGCCAGCAGCATGGCTGTTGCTCAACATGTATTCACTGTTCTTCTATTCTTCTCAGAGAGGTTTCTCAAGCATCAGAAAATAATTTATTCTGAAGGAAAATAAATAGGAATATTTTTTTCCCATTCCTTCTATAAAGTATGTGCAAAAAATAAATTCCTGCAACCACTCTTTAGTCATTGGATCAAAGGTTTTAAATATCATGTGTTTGGAGGAAAGGCATATGAGTTTCCATGCAGGAAAGAAAATCAAAGCCTCCTAAGGTGATATTAAGGTAGAATTGAGAGTTGTGGCCATGCTACTCTGGAACATTAGATTTTAAAGGGATCTTTTAGCACCTTTGAGGGGGGTTGCAGACTGCTAGAAATAGTGCAAATTGAGTCCACTTTTAGGGTTAGGGTTAGTGCTAGGGAATCATGGGAACTGTATTTTATTGTGGCACCTGAGCTCTCTGACAGAGAAGACTAATGTCTCAGGGGGGGGGGGGGGAAACAATTCCCATGATTCCCTAGCACTAACCCTAACCCTAAAAGTGGACTCAATTTGCACTATTTCTGGCAGTCTGCAACCCACCTAACTGTGCAAAAGAAGTTGTAACATAAGCTTTTGTAGATTTGGTTCACTCCATGCATCTGAAGAAGTAGACCAACTCTATGAAAGCATCTTTTGCACAGTTAGGAGATTATCACACCTAATATAATGCAATTTACAGCTGTTGCATTTAAATTTGAAAGTGGGTTCTATCACATGCACTGGGGGCCAAGTGAGTGCATCCAGCTGCATCCCAGATCCCATCCGTGCTTATCTTGCAGTTTTTCAAAAATGGCAGGCTCCCATTTTTGAAAATTGGCCAGCTAAGTGCAGCTGGGATCTGGGATGCAGCCAGGTTGCACTTGCCTGGTTCCCAGTGTGTGTGATAGAACCCACTTTCAAATATAAACACTACTGCTGTAATTCACATTATATTGGGTGTGATAATCTTTCAAGTCTCAAAGGTGCTACAAGATCCCTTTGCAATCTGATATCAGAAAAGGACGGAATGAGAATGCAGGTGTTCCAAAGAAACTCAGCAAAAATGAAACTGAGATTATCCTCATTTTTACTATTACTTGAACATTGTAAAGCTGGGGATGGGGGGCAATTGCATAGGGGCTGGACCCAATTTATTACCATGCCACTTCTGAATCCTCCTGCAAGCCCAAGTACTTCCATTTTCCTGCACAGTCCCTGCCAGAATTGTGACAGGAAATGGCAAACATTATTTCCATCACCATGTTGAGAGTGACTGCAGAGGGGGGGGGGGGAAATAAGGTATTGGGAGGTATTAATGGGTTCTGAGGAACTTGTGGGGGTTAGTTGTCTTTTGTTTTCATACATTGGGGACCTTTCTGTGTGATTTTTGTGTGAAAAATGTGCCCTTTTTAATGAAGACGTTTGGATTTAAGGAGGGTCTTCAGGGGCCACAAATGTTCGGATTAGGGACCAAAGGAGGCCCACAGGCTGTTTTGTCCCCACATATGGTGTAATGGGTCCTTCAGATGGCCGATAGTTTCTATTTCTGGATTTCACACCTTGCAGTAGTTCCTGCTACTGCATTCAGCCAGCCCTTAAATATACCAGGGTTTCATCTACTTTCTTTTTCCTGCTTGAGGTGTGGTTAACTGTGGTGAGGGTAAATGTTCCTCCCTTCCCCTTCATCTGCTCCATTAAGTTAACACCCTCATGCTATCTCTCACATTTTAGGTTATTTTTTTTCTAAACTAGTCATAGTGCTTTAGTAATAGAACTGGGAAAGAAGGGAGAGAAGAAACATTCATTCTGACAACCAGAATATCATGAGGGAAGGTTGGTCCAAAGAGAACCTCGTTGCAAACAGGGTAACCACACACCCTCTTTTTTCTGGTCATGTCCTACATTTCATCCATCTGTCTTGGGGTCTGTGAAGAATTCCAAAATGTCTTCCATTTTGAGCATGACAAATGCTGCATCCACACTACAGAAATAATCCAGCTTGACACCACTTTAACTGCTACCCCTGGTTCTCCTAATCAATAATTCATTGAAGATACAAAGAAATGACAAGCACTAAAAGGTATGATGGCACAGGTGCTGCATGATGGGGTGAGCTCCTATCACTAGTCCCAGCTTCTGCCAACCTAGCAGTTTGAAAGTGTGCAAATGCAAACAGATAAATAGGTACCACTTCAGTGAGAAGGTAAACAGAGTTGTGTGCAGTCATGCTGGCCACATGATCACAGAGTAGTCTCTGACAACGCTGGCTCTCCAGCTTAATAATAATAAAAAGTTTTATTTCTAACCCACCCCTCTGCGCTGCAACCGGGGTGGCGTACAACATGGTTAAAACAAATAACAACTTAAAACACTCCTTCAACCCAATCCCTAACTCTCCCCCCCTTAAAACTAAATTAAACTAGTACAAAATTAAAATGGCTGCAACACAACAAAATACATTCCAAAAACACTAAAAGACAAAACAAGAACAGGCGGAGGCCACAAGGGATGAGTAAGCAGATCACCTGGATTGGACTATGAGATTATTCTGGGAAGGCCTGCTGGAAGAGATCCGTCTTCACTGCTTTTTGAAACTATCAAGAGCAGTGATGAGATGGATCTCGTCTGGCAGGCCATTCCAAAGTCTGGGAGTGGTTGCAGAAAAGGCCCTCTGGGAGGTCTGCGACAGCCTAGTTTTCAAAGGTTGCAACAGGTTCCTCCCAGAGGACTGAAGTGTGCGGGGGGATCATACGGGGAGAGGCGGTCCCAGAGATAAGATGGACCCAAGCCATGTAGGGCTTTGAAGGTTAAAACAAATACCTTGTACTGTGCCCGGAAACCAGTAGGCAGCCAGTGGAGAGATTTGAGCACAGGTGTTATATGCTCTCTCCTGGATGTACCAGTTACCAACCTGGCTGCCATATCCTGTACCAGCTGAAGTTTCCGGGTTAGGCACAAGGGTAGCCCCATGTAGAGTGCATTACAGTAGTCCAGACATGAGATTACCAAAGCGTGTACCACAGTTTTCAGATCCCTCATATCCAGGTAAGGGCACAGCTGGTGTATCAGCTGAAGCTGATAGCAGGTACTCCTGACCGTCGCATTCACCTGACTAGTCATGTGAAGCGATGAATCTAGGAACACCCCCAGACTGCGAACACCGTCCTTAGAGGAGAGTGTGACTCCATCCACGTTGTATTCCCAGACCTGGTTTTGGGCCTGTGACCATCAGTACCTCCATTTTGTCTGGATTTAGCCTCAATCTGTTTTTCCTCATCCAGTCCATTACTGCTCTGAGACAGTCATTGAGAGGAGAGATGCCATCTGAAGTCTGAGCCGATGATCTGGTCATGGAGAAATATACCACGCTCCATGCCTTCGAAGGATCTCACCCAGCGGCTTCATATAGATGTTAAATAGCATCAGAGCTTAGTAACGGAGATGAGCACCGTCCCCTACGGTCAGATACAAATTGACAATCTTGTCAACAGGGAATACCTTTACCTTTACCTAAAAGGTATGATGAGTATATGGGCCCATGGCAGGACATTCATCAAGGCTACATCTACACTGCAGAATTAACACAGTTTGACACCATGCTATGACTCAATGCTATGGAATTCTGGGAGTTTTGGTTTTTGAGACATTTAGCCTTCACTGTCAGAGTGCTCATACCACTACAAGCTACCATTCCTAGAATTCCATGGGAATTCCATTGACCCATGTAAGTTAAAATGATGTCAAACTGGATGATTAATGCAGTGTAGATGCAGTCTAAGAAACTCATTGAATAACATCACTTGCTGTTCCCTTTCAAGAAATGTGTCTATTTGGGGACTTCCAGTGGCATGGCTGGCACAGCAGTTGCCCTCTGAAATGCTCTTAGAGGGTGACAGCTTTCTATGGTGTCAAGTTCTGTTCCGGGAAACCCAGGACAGACTCAACATTTCCCCAATAAGGACAAGCAGAGGAGCCCTCAATCACAACCAGAAATTCTTCCAGTGTGTCTGGACCAGTGTAAGACAGCAGGCTAACACAGCACAGAAGAGGAACATGGATGGGAGCCAGGTCTAGTGGGGGAGATTGAAGGGCACTTGTGCAAGCCACGGCCACTGCAAGCTGCCACTTTGCGGCACAAGTCTACTACCACTGTTTTTTAAGCCACAAAAAGAAGCTGAATTAAAGTTTAAACACATCCCTCCCTACAGAGAATTCCTTCTCAAAAACCTTGTCTACTTGGGAATTCATGAAACTTTAAATTGACCACTGGAAAAGAGCTAAATATTTCCGAACTGCCCAAAGAACTACTTGCTGAAAGAAATACCGTGAGATTTAGGACTGAAGAAAGACACAATTAGATCCATAGGATTCACCTTATTCTCATTTTTTATTTTAATCTTACATTGGTCTCACTATAACCTAATTTAATTACCCATTTATCTACTTTAAAAGAAAAAAAAGGGACTTTAAGGGAAAATACTTGAATTAAAATCAACCAAGTGGAATAACGTGAATCAAAATGAAGTAAGTGAAATTAATTTAAAGACTGGTTTATGAATATGAAAGACAATCAAGATAAACAAGACTGAATTGACTTAATCAATTTAGGAAGAACAGAGGTGAATTAGATGTCAGAAGACCAGTAAAACAACAAATCAACTTGGATATAAACTTTAGTAATAAAAGGAGGATAAGAAGAAAACTGCATTGAGTAATTTGGGTTACTTGTTTAATTGATATTAATTGATACTATTAGTGTTAGACAACTAATTTCTGCTATTTAATTAACTTGTCATAATTTGTTAAAATAACTAGATGTTGATTTTGAATTGTTTTTGAAATTGAATAGATAGATAGATACAGTTATAGATATATTTAAATGAGATTGGGGATATTTGAATTAGAACTTGATGAACTTGAAAAGAGATTATTATTGTATTGAAGCACATTAATTAGGTATTTAATGAATTAATGAACTGTGGGGAATTAATTAGAACCCTCAATCTGCTGATTTGTTTAGAATGAATGTAGATGTAAACAGTAAAAATAGATTAATTTGAAAATGTATAATGTAAGGATAGTTAAGTATTAAGTGTAAGAATTATGTATTAAGTTTAAAGCAATCCTGGATGGTTTGAAACTTAATAAAATAGAAGGGAACGGAGAAAAGTAAAGGCCAATCTAGATGGCCCATTTGGGGTGGCAGAGAGCTACCCCATGGAGCGGCAGATCGAGGCCATGGCAACCTCATGCTGTGGCCCCAATCATTCCTTTTGCCACCCCTAAAAGAATGGTAAATTCCACTCTTTTAGGGGTGGCAAAAGGCCGCCCTAAGAGCTGGCGCTGTGGCTCTTCCTTGTCCTTTTGTTGCAGCGTTTCTGCATGCTGTGCTGGAAGGGTGCCCTGACACTGCATGCCATGCATACAGCCACAAGGCATCAGGATGGCACTGGGGTGGGTTGGGGGTGGCCTGTGTGTGGCTGACCCATCCCAACTCTACCCCCTGGCCAGCCCTTTGGGCTGGTCTGCAATGGCCCTAAGTGACTTTGAAAACATATATGAAACATATTGAAACTAATGCCAAACAAACAGATATAAAAATTGATATGATGGCTAACGATAGAAGGGAAGATCAACAAGCACTGATTAGACTTGAAATTAAACAGAGACAGAACTGTATAAAATTGAGAGGTATCCCAGAACAAGAAAACAAAAAACTTGTATAAATTTTTGATCCTAATCTTAGAGGACTACATCAATCAACTAGCTGAAGAATTTCCTTTAGAGGTTGAAACAATGTATCAAATCATCTCTAAGGTGGCCAAACAAAGAAATCTCCCAAGAGATATTGTAGTTACTGGGTTTGCAAACAAAGAGACTTGATTATCCAACAGAGTTTTAGGAAAGAACTCATTGAATAATTGAGATCTTCAAACATGTCCTGACAAAAGTACTGAGATTGAGAAGGGAATACAGTTTCTTGTCTGATCAACTTATTGTGTATGGCATTCTCTTCTGTTGGGAAGAGGTGGAAGGACTGACTTTAACTTGGAGACAAAAGAGATACAAAATAGACTCTATTGAGAAAGCAAAATATTTTTGGAACAAGAACAGGATAGAAAATGAAAGGCAGAGAGAAAGTAGTCCAACAGAAACCAGATATGGAAAAAGGACAGGAACTATGACTATGAGAGCACAGGAGAGAAGCCAAAAAGAAAAGGAGAATGGAAAAAAGAACAAAGAAAAAGAAGAAGAACTAGAAGAAGAAAGTGAAGAGAAGCAATAGATCCTAGAAACTATTAGCTAGAGGGTATATGGTTGTGGTATTTAAAGGATTAAGAATTAAGTGGGAGTGGGTGATTGGTGGGGCTTTCCATAGTATTTTTTTTTTTTTTTTAGTTTAGACACTATTGCTCCTTCTTTTGTTCAAATATATTTTTCAATAGTACATATTTTGTTTCCAATGATTCAAGAAGAGAAATAAAATAGAATGAGAATTTTGAGTTGGAATGTTAATGGATTTAATTCACCCCAGAAGCGCAAGAAAGTTTTTCATTTTGTGGAAAAACAAAAACGTGAAGAATCACATATGAGATCCTTAAGACTCATAAAGAATAATAAAAACTGGGTAAAGAGTATATATCCTCACAGACAAAAGAAAAAAGGAGGTGATTATACATGAAAGTAATAAAATAGAGTCCAAAGAAATCTTTAATGATAAGAAGGTCACATATTAGGAGTGGAATATTAGGAATATTAATAGTGGGTATATATTTCTCCCAGGAGAATAAGGCCAAATTCTATGAGGATTTACAAATAGATCAAGATTATGATGAAATAATTATTTTAGGAGATTATAATGAGATGATTAAGCCAGAATTAGATAGAACATCAAATAAAAAAAATTAAAGAAAAGCAGGACAAACTCCTTAAATCTTTATTTATTTTTTTATTTATTTGATGGGAAATTTAACTTTAATAGATACATGGAGATATTTATACGAAATGCTAAAATCTATACCAATTTTTCAGAAAAACACAACTCTCTGTCAAGGATCGACCTACTATTGTTGTCAAAAAATTAGGGAAGGATATAAAAGATATGGAAATTCTCCCAAGAATATTTTAGATCATCATCCTGAAATACTTCACTTGAGAAATATAAAAGAGCTAAAGAGACCATTTAGATGGAGACTGAATGATGACTTACTGAAAGACCCAGACATTATTAAAAAGATAAAATCAGCCATATCATATTTCTTCAAAGAAAATCTGAACAAAGGTAAGAAAATAGCCATGGTTTGGGATACAGGTAAGTTTGCTATTAGAGGGTTATTTATTCAACAAAACAAGATTTTATGGGAAAAGCAGAACCAGAAACTAGCAACATTAAATAAAATGCTAAAAGATAAAGAAAACAGCTTAAATATGAATCCATCAAACAAAGAGTTAAATAAAGAGATAAAGCTTTTAGAGAAACAAATTTCATTGCAAATCATAAATGAACTAGGAAGGAAATTGTAAAAGGATAAATGGTACAACTTCAAAAACTCCAACAAGCTGGGTAAGTGGCTGTCATATACATTGAAGAAAAGAAAAGAGATAAATAGTCAAAATTTTAAAAGACAATGAAATATATACTCAACATAAAAATATTTGGGATGTATTTTTTAATATTATAAAGCCCTGTATAAAAAAAAGAATAGATCAAAATATAAAGTTATCTGATTATTTTGAGAATTAAAAGATGAGAAAATTAAATTAGGAACAAAAAGTGAACCTAGAAGCAGAAATTACAAGGGGAGAAATAGAAGAGGCCATAAACCACTGTAAGGATGGCAAATCTCCAGAGTGGATGGATTTCCTACCAAATTTTACAAAGTATTCAAAGAGGAGTTAAGCCACCCATTACAACTACTAATGAATAATATTTTCAAAGAAAATATATCCATCATGGAAAGAAGCTGAAATAATATTAATTCCCCCTAAAAATAGATATATCAGATCCGTCGAATTATTCACCTATATCTCTGCTCAATATTGATTATAAAATATTTGCTTTAGTTTGGGCCAAGAGAGTAAAAAGATGCCTGAAAGTGCTAATTGATGTTGATCAAAGAGGATTTCTTCCAAAAAGACCAATGAAGGATAATTTGTGGTATATACTAAATATTTTATCATATTATGAAAGGCACAATGATAAAAAAAAAATAGTATTAGTATTTGTTGACATTGAAAAAATGTTTGATTCAGTCAATTGGCATACTGTATTTGAAATTATGAAAAGTATGAATATGGGATTAAATTTTAGAAATTGGATTGAACAAATTTATAACAATCAGAAAGCCAGAATTAACATCAATGGGGACTTGATCAAACCAATATTGGAAATTTGGTTTCAGAAAAATAAAAGAGGTAAAGAGACCATTTAAATGGAGATTGAATGATGACTTACTGAAAGACCCAGACATGATTAGAAAAATAAAATCAGCCATATCATATTTCTTCAAAGAAAATCTGAACAAAGGTAAGAAAATATATTCTGAAGCCTGTAGTTTTCTCTGGATTAGAGAATGGATACATTTAAAAGACAGAAGACTTTTAGAATTAGAGAGGGAAGGATTAAAATTTGGTTTACATGCATATTTGGCCTATGATAAAGAAAAAGTGAATCAAACATTTAACAATCATTGTGTGAGGAAAATCCTTTTATTAGTTTGGAAGAAATATAAGAACAAGATAATTCAGAAATTCCCTATGTGGTTATCCACCCAAGAAGCTATATGTAGGAAGCAAATTTATAGGGGGGGGAAATGGTTTAAATATAGCGAAATTAACAAGAAACATATGGGGATAAAATTTAAAACACAAGAGGAACTGCAACAACTGGGATTTGATTTGGGATGGTTTGTGTACAGAAAATTTATGATGGAACGAAGGATTTAAATATATTTGAAGCAGAGGAAAAAATCAGACTTAGAAAAATTTCATGTGATGAAAACTCAAAATTAATAGGGAAATTATATAAAAATTATTAGAAATTGAAATGGAGGAAGAAACAGTAAAGGACACTATGGTTAAATGGGTGAATTATATAGGGCATAATCTCCAATTCAATCAATGGGAAAAAGTGTGGAATAGAGGGATTAAATATATGGCATCACAAACTATAAAAGAAAACTGGTACAAAATGTATTATAGATGGTACCTAGTCCTGGACAAATTAGCAAGGATTTATAAAAATAAAAATAACAAGTGTTGGAAGTGTGTCGAAGCAATAGGAACATTGTGAAGTCGTAGGCTTTTATGGCTGGCATCCATAGTTTTTTGGGGGGTTTTGGGCTGTGTGACCATGTTCTAGAAGAGTTTCTTTCTGACGTTTCACCAGCATCTGTGGCTGGCATCTTCAATAGCAACATTTATGCATTGTTGATGGACATGCAAATATGATAAAAATTATTGGAAAATAATTAAAACAACAATTTGTGAAATCTTACACATTAAACTAGAAATGAAATCTGAAAGCTTCTTATTGGGAATGTTTGAGGATGAGGTGGAAAGGAAATATGGGGGAGCATTGTTCTACATAACATCCATGGCAAGGATCTTATTTGCACAAAAATGGAAAACTAAAGACATCCCGAGTTAGGAAGATTGGATGATAAAACTGCTTGATATAGTAGAAATGGATAAGGTGACACAAATTTTAAAGAATAGACCAGTAGACAAAGTTGATAAGGATTGGCTGTTAATTTATGAATACATGAAGGAGTAATGAAAGAACACAATATTGATATAATATGAAGTAAATAAGAATTCACAAATAATATAAAAGTGAATATATTAACAAATAGAACTTAATAAATATAGCAAGGCCAATTAGTTAGAGAGATAAGAGAATAGAATATAGAATAGCATAATATAGCTTAATAATTTAATAGTAGTCAATAAAATGAAAAAAGGAACAATAAAAGGGATATTTTGTTGCAACAGACAAATATTAGGGAGGAAAGAAGTCAAGGAGTGTATGAGGGGGGTTAGTTGAGACTGGAGAATAAATATTGGTAGAGGGTTTTTTTTAGAGGGATTGGGTATGTACGTGAGGTATAGGAAAGTATGAATAAATGTAGAAGGTTAGGGTGGTGAAGTGTGGAAGTGTGGAAGGCATGGATGAGATAGAATGGAGGTGGGGTAGAGGAGATGAATAAAAGAAAGGTTATGAATGGTGAGAGGAGGAGGAGAAGATTGGAAGGAGAAAGAAAGGAAAGAGTGTGAGTAGGAGGGAAGAGGAAGAAGGAGGAAAGAAGGGAAGGGATGGAGGAAGAAGGGGTGTTTGGGATGATATGTGATGATGTTATTTGTATGTTGGAAATATTGTAATGATCTTTGAATACAAATTATTTATATAAAAAAGAAGAAATGTGTCTACTTGGCAGCATATCCTTGTGTGATTTTTGAAGGCTTCCTCTAAGTGGAAATAAATTTGTTACAATTACTCATTGCATCCTTTGAGAGGAAACATTATTGAATAATTACATCCCTGATGCTCTCCTGTATTTAAAAAGTCATGGCTTGTCCTGGAAAATCACAGAAAGCAAACTAGGGAAATACACTGGATGGATGGATAGATAGATAGATAGATAGATAGATAGATAGATAGATAGACTCCAGACAAGTACAGGTAGAAATATCACCAATTGCCAAGGCTTTAGTTTTAGCCATTCTGAATGAACTTAAGATGAATTTGGGTTGATGTTAAGTTTTATCCATTTGCTTCTACTTTTCTAATCCAAAGGTTCTAATTAGAGAAGTCACTATAGCACACTGCCTTTTTCTATACAGGTTCTCTATCAGTTTAGTATGTGAATTTTCATCAGATTTGTCCTAGGGAAAATGATTGAAGAGTTTGTTTGCTCTTTGTCCTTCCAATTTTCTCCATCTCTGTCGAGATAATCCATTTGCCACATGCATATTGTTCCCTAAGAGGAATGGCTAGCTGTGCACAGAATGACCATGTGAATTGGGTATGATTCACAAAGCTTTTACCATTCAAACAGAATGTTTCTAAAAAGGGGACACAGAATGATGGAAATGCATAACCTTTGTTGTGCACAGAGGGAAATGGGTTAAATAAAGACTAGGCTCCTGGGTCTTTGCAGAAGGTGGAAAATATTGGTAGTCTATTCTTTTCTGATCTGAATGCTATAGCGTTTGTGAACACGTCACATTTCAATGTTACTTCAACATCTGTAAACAAACTTAGGAACAAAGGAAACTCCGTTATACCAAATCAGACTCAGTACTGATGTCAACGGAAATTGTCCATGACATTGTTGGATTGTTGCTGATACCCAAACCTAGTGTAGCGTACAGGCACCCACTTTTTCCTTGCTGTTTAGCTTTGATGTCACTACTGGTGTTGTTAATGGGGGAAATGAATTTTCTATGGGGGACTGCAGATGGGCGGATCTCGGCTGCCCTGGGAAGTGGAGGATCAAGGCCACGGCAACCCCGCACCTTGGCCCTAATCCTCCCTTTTGCTGCCCTAAGAGCTGCCGTGTGGCTCTTCAGTGCCCTTTTCAGTGCAGCATATTTGAACGCTGCACTGGAAGGGCGTCCTGATGTTGTGCACCATGCATAATGATGTGCGGCATCAAGATGGCATCAGCGTGGGATTGGGGTGCCTGGCATGCAGCTGCCCCACCCCAACTCTGCCTCCAGGCCGGCCCTTTGGGCCAGTCTTAAGGTTTCTTCAGAGTGAGAGATGCCTTAAAATGGCAGGCCTCTGTCTAGGAGTTTAACATTCCTTTGTTTCTTGTGTTCCATTTGCTGCCAGTATTGGTGCAGCACAAAGAAGGACTGCAAGGAACCCTCTTATTCTGCCCTCTCCCAATTTGGATGCTGCCGCTACTCTGCTTGTCCTATTATATTTTGCTGTTTATGGTTTTATTTTATTGTATGTTATTTTAATCTAAGATGTTTTAATTGTGTTTGGTTTAATATTTTTTAAAAGGGGTGGGTGGGTATTGGATCTTTTTGGATTTATATTGTATGTATTTTTAATTGTTGTTAGCCACCCCAATTGTGCACAGAGGGGTGGGGTACAAATAATAATAATAATAATAATAATAATAATAATAATAATAAGTGAAAACTAAGTTTCCAATGCAACTAGATTTTTTCCTTGGGGCCAAGTAGTTGTTTTGTTTAAGCCACCAGCTAGAGAAACAGAAAAAGAACTCAAATTTGTTTAAGTTGTGTTAGGTTAGGGATCCCCCCAGAAAACAGAGGAAAACTGCAGATTAAATGGAGACAGGAAAAAAATAAAGAAATAATAGAGACAGTTTGTTATTTTCAGTATTTTTGTCAGGAAAATTATTAGTGACTTCTGAACATTTAAATAGTACACTGTATGCACTAAGGGGAAGCAGCAGTAAGTCCTTGGAAGCTGTGTCCGAAGTTTTGTCATGTTTTATAACTCAGACCACTTTACTGGTTATCCTGTCAGGAAAAATGATGGTGCATGCAATAATCTCCTATGACACAATGCAATGGATTGAAACTATAAGAAAAAAGATTTGACTGAAACATTAGGAAGAACTTCCTGCCAGTGAAAGCTCCTCAACAGTGGGATATACTATTTTGGAGTGTGGTGGAGACTCCTTCTTTGGAGGTTTTAAACAGAGTCTGGGTGGCCATCTGTAGAGAGTGCTTTGATTGTTTATTCTTGCATGGCGAGGGGATTGAATTGGATCGTTCTTGCAGTCTCTCCTGATGCTAAGATTCTATGATTCTAGTTTTAGGGTGTATGGATCTTCAGCATCTTGGGCTTGGAGTGTTCTGATTCTGCAATGGTTTCTGGGCCTGACATCTATTCTGTTGTCACCACCATTCTACAGCCTCTATACAGCCCTATCCATATACAGGTAATTTCTGGATGTTAGGGTCAGAACACACCCAACAATGAAATATTTCTCTACCTGTAAGTTGCTGAAGAAATCTATATTACTTAGGGTGTAATCCTGTAAACAGTTTACCATGACTAACCCCTAGTGAATTGGCATTGCTTTGTAGAATTGTACAAGTGACCTCCCACTCTACAGAACATTGGACCATAACTCATTTTTTTTTCTTCCCAGTGCAGGACAGATTAATGTTTTTCAAAACTCTGTAAAAAGTTAGAGATTTTTAAAGTATACCATATTAGAATTCCAGCAAAACACAATTGTTTACAAGAAAGAATCTCATACACACTACACATTGAACAGGAGCTTCCACTTGGGCTGTACACAAGCTCTTTTTTCCTCTTTCAGCTAATAGTACAAGAAGCAAGAGATAAATTCTTCAAAACCTTTGTTTATCCAGAAAAGACATGCCCCTGGGAGAAGGCTCATTGATTTCAATTGGATTTATGCTCTTGTTGGGTAGGATGCAAGCAGAGAAATGTTGGTGAGACAAGGCTGACCCCTGTGATCACATTCTCCTTTGAAGGTAAACTCTGACAGAAAATAAATGGCCCAGTGTACAATCCACCCCTGCTGGGTCCCCACCAATGTCCATGGCTCATTTAGAAAGCATTCATGAGTACCTAGCTAGAAAGAGGCAGCTTGAAATACCAAAATTGATGTTGTTTGTGTGATGAGGTTTCTCGTATTATAACGTTCATGCACAGTGAACTGCAGGTTTTCTTATGAGTGATCCATTAAACAAAGCAGGGTGCAACCATTCTTTTAGGGGTGGTTGAGAACTGTAGATTATAGATTATGATGAATGGCTATAGCTTTAAGGCTATAGGAGTGAAGGTTGCAAAAAATAACTTTACCAATTCCAAAGTTCAAACATTAGAGGAATATCAAGGTATTAAAAGAGACACACAGAGAGAAAAGAGAGATACAGGGAGGAAGGGAGGAATTTCATCACAGGAAGTGTTTGTGGTATGTGGGGATGTCCACCAAGTGGGTTTTTGCCTGCATCATTTACAGAAGACCAATTAGTGTAAGGTTATTTCACCTTTTTGGGACTGGTGAAGGGGAGTGAAGGATGAAAGCAGTCAGAAAAATTTGAGGAGGAAAGGTATACCTTTGGCTTACTTTATCTTTATATTGTGGTGAGTGGTGTGGCTTCTAATGTTCCCATTTCTAAATAATATGCTTAGTTAACACAGACAAGCATCAACATTATTGCAGTGGGTGTTCCTGGTCTTCCAAAATTAAAATGCTCCATGTAGAATGTCCTAAGATTTGTCTCTTCTGGCCAGGATACTTTGGGGGCAGCCCAGAGTATCCTGGCTCCACAGATGCCCCAACTTGTCCCTGCTACCTGTCCCTCCATTTCTGTGCCATGGTGGATATTGCATGGGCTCCTACTGAGCTGCCTGGTGACTCATGGTGGATGCATGGGCATCCACCATGAGTCACTAGCTTCTAAGATCAAAACAAAATACCCAGTCATGATCACATGCTAGGAGCCTCTTTCTAACCCCTAACAAGTGACCCATGGTGTTGGCACACACAATGGACAACTCAACAGGACACCTGTGCAGACAGCCATGCTGGCATGGGAGTGGAGGGCTCTGGATCTTCCAAGAAGCTAGTGGTAACCTGAAATTAACACATACATTTTTAAAAAAAATGTATTAAGGCTGTGAAATCTCAATTCTAGTGTGAAACATGCTGGGCATTGTCCAGATTACTTGTGCCACAACCAGGGTTAGAAATGTGAATTGTCCAAACAGAATAACACCAGAACAGGGGGAAACAGGTCTTTTGGCCCATGCAGACAAGGCCCTAGTTTCTCAGGGAAGTAGAGAAATGGTAGCCTCCACTTAATTTATATTAAATGACCTTGAGTAGAATATTCCATGAGAAGACAAAAGATGATGATAATGATAATTAGATGTCACTTGATTTTAATTTGGTCCCAGTGGTGACATTGGAAATGTATGCACAGCACAAATCCTACAGAACTGTAGAGGAAAAAAAGAGGACTGGAAGAGATTTTCTTAAGCCAGCATGAGCCAGATTTTCCCTTCTAATTTAAGAGCCTTTTCTAAGGATGAGCTGTCATTTCAGTGTCTATTTAGCTAATACGATAGAGACTTTAAACTCCTTAAAGGGGGATATTGCTGCAAAGGTAGCCTCCATCCAAAGATTTAGAGAAGTATCTCATCTCTCTGCCATGCTGCTAAATCCAAGCTATCATTAATGTGTGAGGCAAGCGGCTTGCAGATATATTATTATGGTCTGTGAGAGCCATTCTCTCAACAAATCAATGTGGACTCAATGGATCTGCATTGGAAAGTCTATATGGAATCAGAATCATAAAACCATAGAGTTGGAAGAGACCACAAGGGCCATCCAGTCCAACCCTCTGCCATGCAGGAACACAAAATTAAAGCATCCTTCACAGATGACCATCTAGCATCTGTTTAAAGACCTCCAAAGGAGACTCACACTCTGAGGGAGTGTGTTCCACTCTCAAATAGTTCTCACTGTTAGGAAGTTTCTCCTAATGTTGAGGTGGAATCTCTTTTCCTGTAGCTTGCATCCATTGTTCTGGCTCCTGTTCTCTGGAGCAGTAGAAAACAAGCCAGCACCCTCCTCAATATGACATCCCTTCAAATATTTAAACAGGGCTATCATATCCCCTCTTCAGGCTAAACATACCCAGTTTCCTAAGTCGTTCCTCATAGTCACCCTCCTCTGGACACGCTCCAGTTTTTCAACATCCTTTTTGAATTGTGGTGCCCAGAACTGGACACAGTATTCCAGGTGGAGCCTGCATGTAGTCTTATTAAGCCAGATGTCCCCCATCCTATATCTATGCATTTCATTTTTTTGCCCTAAGTGCAGTACCTTACATTTTTCTGTGTAAGAATTCATTTTGTTAGCTTTGGCCCAGCTTTCTAATTTATTAAGGTCAGTTTGAATTTTCATCCTGTCTCCTAATTTGGTGTCATCTGCAAATTTCAGAAGCATGCCCCCTATTCCTTCATCCAAATCATTGATAAAGATATTGAATAGCACTGGGCCCAGGACAGAAACCTGTGGCACCCCACTGGTCACTTCTCTCCAGGATGAAGAAGAGGAACCATTGCTGAGCATCCTTTGGGTTCGGTAAGTCAACCAGTTACTAATCCACCTAACAGTTGTATTGTCTAGCCCACATTTTGCTATCTTGTTTGCAAGAATATTGTGGGGGACCTTGTCAAAGGCCTTACCGGAATCAAGATATGCTATGCCTACCGTATATCTAGCTAGCTGGTAATTTTATCAAAAAAAGAGATCAGATTAGTCTAGCATGACTTGTTTTTGAGAAGCCCATGTTGATTTTTAGTGATTATGGCATTCCCTTGTAAATGTTCACAGATTCTCTGTTTAATGAACTGTTTTAGAATCTTTCCCGGTATTGATGTCAGACTAACTGGGTGATAGTTGTTGGGATCCTCTCCCCCCGCCCCCCCCTTTTGCACTCCTTCAGTCTGCTGGGACTTCTCCTGTTCTCCAGGAGTTCTCAAAGATTATTGCCAGTGGATCTGAGATTACATTTGCCAGTTCTTTTAATATCCTTGGATGTAGTTCATCTGGTCCTAGAGACTTAAATTCATTTAGGTTAATCAGGTATTCCTGTACTTCCTCTTTATTTATTCTGTGCTTCATTTCCCCTATTGTGTCCTCTGTTCCTTTTTCTTCAGGTTGAACACCCTTTTCCTTTTTTGAGAAGACTGAGGCAAAGAAGGTGTTGAGTAGTTCTGAGAACAACAGCCAGATTGCCACCTGAGAGGAACCTCTCCTGGACTCTGACCTTCCTTCCTTCTTCCCACTGTTTGGGGCTCCTTGGAAGTAGCAGCAGTACCTTCAGCTTGGCAGGGAGAGAGGTGGGGCCAGACTTTCCCCTTAAAAGGGCACTGCTCTAGCCCTCCCCCTCCTCTGAGAACAACAGCCAGCTTGCCACCTGAGAGGAACCTCTCCTGGACTCTGACCTTCCTTCCTTCTTCCCACTGTTTGGGGCTCCTTGGAAGTAGCAGCAGTACCTTCAGCTTGGCAGGGAGAGAGGTGGGGCCGGACTTTCCCCTTAAAAGGGCACTGCTCTAGCCCTCCCCTCCTCTGAGAACAACAGCCAGCTTGCCACCTGAGAGGAACCTCTCCTGGACTCTGACCTTCCTTCCTTCTTCCCACTGTTTGGGGCTCCTTGGAAGTAGCAGCAGTACCTTCAGCTTGGCAGGGAGAGAGGTGGGGCCGGACTTTCCCCTTAAAAGGGCACTGCTCTAGCCCTCCCCTCCTCTGAGAACAACAGCCAGCTTGCCACCTGAGAGGAACCTCTCCTGAACTCTGACCTTCCTCCTCCATTCCATTGTTTGGAATTCCCTGGAAGTTGCAACAGTAACACCTTCTGCTTGCAGAGAGAGGGGCAGGGCAGCATCCCCTCAGCCTTTCTTCCCTTCACCACTCTTAAAATCTGGGACGCTCATCATAGCTACCCCTTTCTTTTCTGTTAATTCCCTCATGTCTTGGGATCACCAGCCTATCCCATTCACCACAGTTGGACTTTATCTATGTGTTTCTGCTTTTCTCTCTTCTGCATTTTCTCCAGCTATCTGTCTCTTACCCAAACTTCTCTCTCCTATGGCTCCTCCCACTTCTCCTTCTCCCTATCTTATCCCCATCCGTCCCCTCCCCAATTCCCAACTCCCTTTCTCATGCGCTCTCTGGAATTGCCGTTCTGCTGCCTTAAAAGCAACGGCGATCCACGACCTCTTTCTGTCACAATCATTTAACCTTCTCGCTCTCACTGAAACTTGGCTTCCAGCCCATGATACCGCTACCTCTGCTGCCCTTTCTTTTGGCGGTCTCTCCTTTACCCACACTGGCCGCCCTGAGGGTTGTGGAGGAGGGGTCGGCATCTTATTATCCAAGTCCTGCCAGTTTCAGGTTCTCTTTTCTCCCCCCAGCTATTCTTTTTCCTCATTTGAACTACACTCCATTAGGCTCTTTTCTCCTCTGCAACTTCGGGTTGCTATCATCTATCGTCCCCCTGGTTCAGCTTCTCAGTTTTTCACAGATTTCGAGTCTTGGCTGACATTTTTTCTTTCAGATACTGTCCCCTCCTTGATTTTAGGTGACTTTAACATCCACCTGGATGATCCCAAGAATTCTTCAACCTCTCGCTTTAGCTCTCTCTTAGCTTCTTTCGGCCTCCAGCCACATTCTAATGCTCCAACCCATTCTCTTGGTCACTGCCTTGACCTAGTTCTCCCTGCCAAGTGTGTCATCTCCGACTACCTGGCCTCTGCCTTTCCACTATCTGATCATCACCTACTCTCCTTTACTCTTACCTACATCCCACCTCCCCGCCATACCGTTCTCCGCCAGTTCCGTGATCTTCATTCTCTCAATCTTAATAATTTCACTCAGTCCTTAGACTCATCATTTGTTTCACTCAATCTTGGGGACTCTGCTGACTCAGCTATGTCTTTATTGAATTCTACTCTCTCCTCAACTCTTGACAGCTTTGCCCCAGTATTTACGCGCGTGTCTTCCTCTATGACTAGGCCTCAGCCCTGGATTACTCCCATTGTTAGATTTCTCCGGTCCTGCTCCCGAGCAGCTGAACGTCTTTGGAGAAAGTCCAGGGAGTGGGCCGATTTTATCCATTATAAATTCATTCTGTTATCTTTTTCACGCGCTTTGTCAATGGCAAAACAAGATTACTTTAAATCATTGATCTGCACCAACGAGAGGCGCCCGCAGCGTTTGTTCTCCTCTTTCAATACACTGTTAAAACCCTCTCCACCTTCTAATTCTCCATTATTTTCTCCCTCCGATTTCGCCAACTATTTCATCACAAAGATCAATACCATTCGTTCTGAGTTAACTCTTCCTGATTTGCCTCCTACTACTAATCTTCTTGCCCCTCCTATTAATAAATTTTCTGTGTTTCCTCCTGTTTCTCTTGAAGAACTTTCTTCGCTGCTGAACTCATCCAAGCCTACCACCTGCTCCCTTGACCCAATTCCTTCTCGTCTTCTAATCTCTATAGCCCCCTCTTTGTTACCCTCTCTCCTCTATATTTTCAATCTTTCTCTCTCTTCGGGTTCCTTCCCCTCGGTTTTCAAACATGCCTTAGTTTCCCCCATTCTGAAAAAACCCTCTCTTGACCCCTCTTCCTTGGCTAGCTATCGTCCAATTTCTCTTCTTCCTTTTCTTTCTAAGGTGTTGGAACGAGTTGTCTATTCACGCTGTCTCGAGTTTCTTGAAACCAATTCAATTCTGGATCCCTTCCAGTCTGGTTTTCGCCCAGGGCACTCCACAGAGACGGCCCTCACTAAGATCTCTAATGATCTTTTGCGGGCCAAGACAAATGGCCTCTATTCTATCCTTGTTCTTCTTGATCTTTCTGCAGCCTTCGACACTGTGGACCATTGTCTCCTAATGGATGTACTCTCTGACCTTGGTTTTGCGGGCCTTGTTCTCGACTGGTTTTCATCTTACCTGTCAGACAGATCCTTTTCAGTAGTCTCGGGTGGCCAAACCTCATCCCCTGTCCCCTTATCTTTTGGAGTTCCTCAGGGCTCTGTTCTGGGTCCCCTTTTGTTTTCCATATACACACTTTCCCTTGGTAAACTCATCTCTTCATTTGGCTTCTCTTACCATCTGTATGCCGATGATACCCAGCTGTACCTCTCCGTTCCTAAACTCTCATCAGAGCTAGAACAGCAAGTGTCATCTTGTTTAACAGCTGTCTCACACTGGATGTGCCATCGGCGTCTGAAGCTCAATATGTCTAAAACTGAGCTTCTCGTTTTTCCACCTAAGCCCACCCTTCACTATACCTTTTCTGTTTTAGTTAACAACATTTCTATTCAGCCGGTCCAGGAAGCCCGCAGTCTTGGTTTCATCTTTGACTCTTCCTTGTCATTTATTCCCCAGATCCAGACTACAGCTAAGGTCTGTAGATTTTTTCTGTATAACATTGCCAAAATCCGCCCATATCTCTCAGCCTCTACCGCAAAAACACTGGTCCATGCCCTAGTGGTATCGCGTCTAGACTACTGTAATCTTCTCCTGGCAGGGCTTCCTCTCTCCCACCTCCACCCATTAATCTCTGTTCAGCATTCAGCTGCACGCATTATTTCACTTGCTCGCCGTTATGATCATGTCTCCCCTCTGTTATCTTCCCTCCACTGGCTCCCTTTTCCTTTCCGCATCAGGTATAAACTTTTGTTACTCACCTTTAAAGCCCTGCATGGGCTGGCTCCTCCTTATTTAACTGATCTCCTCTCTCCCTACATCCCTACCCGCTCTCTTCGTTCTGGCAGTCAAAGTCTCCTGGCTCAACCCAGGATTTCCTCTGCCCCGTCCCGGATCCGTCCATTCTTTCTTGCTGCCCCTCATTCTTGGAACCGTCTTCCTCTGCATGTACGGCTCATCACCTCCCTAACCAGTTTTAAGACTGAATTGAAAACCATATTGTTTAGGGAAGCGTTCTCAGGGATTTTGTGATTGTTATCTGGCTGTTTGATAATCTGGCAATTGTTCTGATAATGTTAATTGTGTTGTGATTTGTTTGATATTGATCTTTTAATTTTCTTTCCTCTATATGGTAATTTGTTTATCTATTTATTTTATTTCTTAGAGTGTACGCCGTGGGCAGGCTTTTTTATATTTGTAAGTTTTTTACTTTGTACAGCGCTGTGTATAATTACAGCGCTCTAGAAATAAAGTTTAATAATAAATAATAATAATAATAGTTCTGCCTTTTTTCTGTCCCCTGTTAGAATTTCTCCACCTTCTCTGTGCAGTGTTTCCTTCTTCTTTCTTTTGCTACAGACACACCCAAAAAAGCCCTCTTTATTGTTCTTAACCCCTCTAGCAAGCCTGAGCTCATTCTGTGCTTTGGCTTTCCTGACTTTAGCCCTACATGTGCTAGCTATTTGTTTGAATTCCTCTTTAGTGATTTTACCCTTTTTCCATTTCCTATACATCTCCTATTTAAAACATAGTTGAGTTGAAATTTATTTTGTCATCCAACCTGGTTTCTTGAAACACCTCCCATTTTCCCTTCTCATTGGAACAGTTTGAGATTGTGCCTTCAGTATCTCCGTTTTGAGAAATTTCTATCCATTCTGAACTTCCTTCTCCTTTAGTATTCCTGACCACGGGATCACTCCCAGTGTTTCCCTAAGTTTGTTGAAATCAGCTCTCCTAAAATTATGTTGAGTGTCTGACTATGCCTAGCTTCTCCTTTCCACTGTATAAGAAACTCCAGGAGAACATACTCTTTCCCACCTAAGGATACCACCACTTTCACCCCATTGGCCAGGTCATCCCTGTTGGTTAGGATTAGATCTAAATTAGCTGATCCCCTTGTAGCCTCTTCCACCTTTTGGACAAAGAAATTGTCTTTGGGGCAAGTGCGGAATTTGCTAGGCCTTCAAGTATTGGCTGAGTTTGCCTTCCAGCAAATATCAGGATAGTTGAAGTCATCCATCACTACGACATCTCTCCTTTCTGAGTGTGTGGTCATCAGTTCTAGAAGGGTATCCTCCAATTCCCCAGTCTGACTTGGGGGTCTGCAGTAGACCCCCACTATAACATCCCTGTTGTTTCCTTCCCCTTTAATTTTGATCCAGATGCTCTCCACCTGATTTCCAGGATTCAAATCCTGGATCTCTTCACAGGTGTAAACATCCCTCATATATAATGCTATTCCTCTTCCTTTCCTGTTTGGCCTATAACTCTTAAAAAGGTTATACCCCTCTATTCTTACATTCCAGTCATGAGACTCATCCCACCAGTTTTCAGTGATGACTATTATATCGTATTTGCTTTGTTGTGCTAGGAGTTCAATTTCATCTTGTTTATTTCCCATGCTCTGTGCATTAGTGTAGAGACATCTAAGAGCATGGGTCCTCCCCACTTGCTGCCTCTTTGAGGTTTTTTGCCTCCCACTGTTGGTCCCTTGCATCATTTGCCTTGTTCCCTCTATAACACTTTGACTTTTATCTCCAGCCCTTGATGTACTCCTGTCCTCCAAGATGCCTTCCAAGATACTGTGTCCCTCCCCAACATGACTCAGTTTAAAGCTTTCCATTTGGATACATTTATTTGTTTGTTTCCAGAAAACCAAATTACAGGTTGCAATGCAAAGGAATCTGATCTGTTTTTACAGGCTCATGTTCCTCAAATATGTGCTCTTATGCAACCAAAACTTTACTGCCTATGTTCAAGAGGAAGATACATATAATCTGGTTCAAAAGAATTCCAAGATATGTAGGACCAGGAAAATACAGTGTCTGCACCAAGAAACATCCTTTCTTCCATTCATTCAGAGATAGCATCATCATCAATATCAGCAACTACAAGATGGATCCAGAAAAAACACTACCTGAGCAGTGAAGCCTTTGTGTGAAAGGAACTGACATGGTATCTGCATTGCATAAATAATGCAGTTTGACACCACTTTAACTATCATGGCTCCATTCTATGGAATCCTGGGATTTGTAGTTTGTTGTGACATCAAAGTTCTCTGATAGGGAAGGCAAAATATCTCACCAAAGCCCAAAATTCTATAGCACTGAGTCACAGCAATTAAACTTGTGCCAAACTGTATTATTTATGTAGTGCAGATGCCATGTCAGTTCCTTTCACACAAAGCATTCACTGTACAGGTGGTGGTGCTCTCTGTCTGCTGGAACCAACTTGTAGCTGCTCATATTGGTGATGATGATATATTTGACTGAATGGAAGAAAAGGTTCTCTTGGCTCAGACATTGTAACACAGGGAGTGGAGTCCAATTTTCACACTCCTGTAGGCCACACCAGCACATCTGAGCACATCAGAAGCAATGGTATGTCACTCTGGGTCAACAAAACAAAACAAGCCATCACAAATACTTAAACAAAAGACCAAAGGATGTTAAATAATATAATAGCCATTATAAATCAGAATTTTTATGGCCAATATGAAAAAACTAATGAGTAAGAACACAAAAATGCAAAACTGAATGAAATAGTACAACTTACAGTCAAAATAAGCAGACACATCAAACATTAGCAAAAAGTAATTTTACAAATATGCCAGAAAAAAAATTAAACAAAAGGAACACTACCTCCCAACATAATAGAAAAATGTGGGTATGTTTTTGTTTTGATTGTAAGTTGTGATATTCCATTGATGCAGGAAAGAAAAGGGGAAGGGAGAGTACAAAGGATATAACCATGGTGTAATCATATGTATTAATATAAACTGACAATTTTTTGAGGGGAAAAAACCCCACATTGTTTAACAAATGGGAGGATATATAGAAGGTGGAATATTAAATAAACCCTGGGCTGCCCTTAGAATGGGGAAGGACAAGGATTTTATTTCCTTATATTGCTTCTGTGATCTGGGCTTGTTGCAGAAACTTCCAACTAATCTTCTGCTTTCAGTGAGGAATGACTGAAAAATGAACAGAAGCCTGTCTTTCTTTTCATCCCCTTGGACATTTTTCAAAAACTTTCAATGATGTGGCAATCATGCTGGCTTCAATATACATATATATATATATATAGAGAGAGAGAGAGAGAGAGAGAGAGTCCTTTTCCTTTGCTGTGAGGCTGTTGACTACAACAGAGATTTTGAGCTAGAACTGCACAGACTGTTTTTTCCCCCCCTGAATCAGCCAGAATGAATATGGTGAGGTTACCTTCTTCTCTTTGCACTGAATGCACTGAATGCAGTAGTCCAGCACAGTAGCACAAGTATCCTGTAATTGAGATGGCTAGCATCCTGCTATAGACATACACTGGTATAAATTCACCACTGTGTATATCTCTTCCTCCTCCTCAGAGGTTGACATTTTCTTCCACCCTCTGCAATGACCAAATATCCCACCTGGACATGCAGTTGTATTGCAAGAGCCCCTCTCAATGGCCATTTCATTGCTGGTGGAGGGCAGATGGTATCAGAGATAGAGATAGATGCAGAATGATGGTCTGCATGGGCCAAATAAAACAGCCTCCCCCATCCTCTTAGTGGGGAGACCAGATGATGCAAGGACCAAACTCTGTTTCTAGTGCAAACAAACCAGATGACATCCAAACAGTTCAGCACCAGAACTGGGGGATACCCCTCTTCAAATGCATTTTTAAAATGTAGTAGTTGCTCTGGATCTTCACAGAAGGTCCAGATCCCTTTACTTTGATGCTGATTGAATTGTGTCCCACTGCTGACACCAGTCACTTGCTCTGAAGTCAGAACAAGGTGCCCAGCTATATGATTGAGGCTTGGCACTCTGTCTGACCTCAGAGTGAAGTGACCAGTGGTGGTGATAGACATAAAGGGCAGCTAAGTGGGATGCATAAGCAAGCAGACTCCCAGCATCAAAAGGAAAAGACATTACAATGATTTAGGGTCAGGGGAGTTCTGGAGCCAATATACTCTGGGCTGCTCTTGGCCATGCAGACAGGACCATCATCTTCTGAGACCACCAGAGAACTTCTGCAGGAATTGGGGGAAGATGTCCATAATCTCCATCTATCTATGAAATATAGCCAGATGCTTCTCTGACTCCCCCTCCCATGCTGCATGACAGTGAATCACTGGGGTAGTGACAATGGAGCCAAACCAAAGTTCCTAATCAGGAACATGTATATTATGCTTGACCATATAGGACCTCAACAAAGGATATAGGATAAGTGTTGATTCAACTTTCTATATTCAGTGTACAATGTGGCGTGATGAACCCTTTTTTGTGTGTGTGTGTAGGAGAGACTTTAGCATGTAGCTAAAGGCAAATAAATCCTCTTGTTTAAACAATCATTTAAAGTTATTTTTCCTCCTCTGGATTGGAGCTGTGAAGGAGAGAACTGAAGACCTGAGCCTGGATCTTTGTCCTTTGAGCTAAGTGGGAGATTTGCTATCTAATAAGAAGGACAATGGTGCTCAAAACATCTTAGCAGTGTCCAAGGTCAGAATGTGCCAGAGAGCATGTAGACCAAGTGTAAACACATTATGTCATCTTGTTTGGGGGACAACAATTCAAGTAACACAGGAAGAAGTCACAGGAAGAGGCTGGACTTAGAGGCCACATGGCAAGTGTCTATAAAAAACCAAGACCACAGCATGTGGGTTGTTGTGCGGGCTCTCGTTGGTCAGTGGTGAGTGTATATAGTTTTGTACATACTGCAACTAAAGAATAAAAGTGCCTTTTTGGAGTTAAACTTGTCTTCAGTCTGTTTCATCAGAAGTAGGGAGGAATGCATTCCAAAGCAGCCAGACAGCTCCAAGGTTGCCAGGTGATTTTCTCTGCAAGTGAAGAAAGCTTCAGAAGACTTTATCTGCACACTCAATTGCTTGACACACAATTCTGGAATTATGGGGACACCTTTAAAAAAAGGAAGGAGAAAGAAAAAGAAAGTGAAAAAAGAAAACAAGCTGCTAAGGAATAGTGAAGAGGGGATGGAGAGGAGGAAAGGAAGAAACTGATACCATGTGAGTGCTCAATATCGGGACTGCCACAAACTGTCATGATCACACCTGTAGAGTAATGAGGTGACAGCACGGCTGGCCATTTATTGATGGGTTTTCCTGTCAATGAAAAGATGCCCTCTAACAACACATCAGAGACACAGCAGCAATGGGTCAGGATGACATTGTGCACTTGTACTGCCCAAGACACTATTCTTTTGGTACAATTGTGGTTTAAAACCCTCATGTGATAAAGTCTTTAGGTGGGAGTTGAAAATGATACAAGGAGTTAAAAGTAGGAGTTCAGTGGGAAGTTATTAATGAATTGTTACATCCAAATGTATGTGGAGCCAGCTCCCTGATAAATGTTGAACCTGTTGCTCAGTACTTTACTGTTTTTATTGTTATATATCCATGCCTGGACATATTTTAGCTGAGGACTCCTAAAAAGAATGGTCACACATAATCAAATCAAACTCAAACACATCTACTTGGCCAGGATTTTAGTCACTTTAAGGCCCCAGTTACTAAACTCAGGGAGATGTTTAATGTTGTGTGGAAAGGCCAGTGACAGGAACCTAAGGATCGGTGTCTGAGTGAGCAGACTTGAGAAGATACCCATCACTCTTTTAATGCATTGTATTATCTTTGAGTTATCAACAATGATGTTGATAAATGTGAGTTTTTCTGCCAGTTGGTTCATCATCACTGGGAGTGAGGTCTCCTGAAAACTTCAGTTGCTCTAGAGTTTTCTCCTTGATGTACACATACACAACGTTGTTATTGTTATGCGCCTTCAGATTATTTCCAACTTTTAGTGAACCTAAGGCAAACCTACCATGGGGTTTCTTGGCAAGATTTGTTTATAGGAGGTTTACCATTGCCTTCCGCTGAGGTTGAGAGCATATGACCATGCACACACATACTAATATTAAAGGCCTGCAGCCTTTAATATCTTGTCCTGAGTCTGACTTATAGAAGTGCTGAAAGGCTTACCAAAAGTTGGATGTTTGAATCTAAAACACCACATATGTAATAATTAAATTTGACATAGACAGGAGATTGAATCCAATAGACAAAGCCTTAATGTCTGCTGTCTTGATGATTATAACTGCCCTTGTGAAAGCTGCTGCACTAGAAGTGAAGAAAAAATGACAGTGAGAAATCACTGCATTTAGATGTAGCTACTGATTCATTAGGACTGTTTGGGAAAGAAAAGATTCTCTGAACTATTGAACTGCTGCTTTGCTGTAAAGATGGCTGTAACAACATGGGATGAGTATGCTACTTATTCAAGTGCATTAATCTGTTGAGAGTATTAGTTAATTATTGTTCCCTGAGTCTGTAATGTAATCAGAAGTGGACATCTTTTGCCTAGACATTGCAACTAGCCATAGAGGAACAAAGGGGTTATGATAATAAAAGTGAGTTACAGGGAAAATAGAAAACAGTAACAGGCAGAAATCCACAGGAAGTGAAAATTTCCAGGGTTTCAGAGGAAGTAGGATCTTCCTCATCCACTCTGCTGGTCATAGCAGATGGTTGTCAGCTCTCAGAAACACAGCCATGTGGGCAGAAAAGTGGATCACATACAGCACTGCAGTGTGACAGAAGCCTTGGAAGGCCCTCTCTTGTGTTCCTGCTCCCACCAGGAGTGAGGGTGGTGAGACAGAGAGAAGGCTCTCTGCAGCAGATCTCAAAACTCAGACAGGTTCATAAGGGAGATATGGTCCATCAAATAATCTGGATAAGAGCCATATAGGTCAAACCCAACTATTTTCATGCCTTTGCACCACAATTCCTTTTTGCTCCCCTCAAAACCTGGGAAAAGGTATTTTGCCATTCCTACATCTACTACCCCTACCATACCCACACCCCAAAACCAGGGTGGACAAACCAGAAACCCACAGGCAGAAGTGACTGCCAGCTACAAAGTTCAGCTGAAAGCATTGTGGTGCAGCCCACAAGGGTTTCAGAGGAGCAATATTGAGGACCCACATGAATATAAGCCATTGACCAGGTACACATAGGAAAATTTGGACATGATTTAGGACACATTTCCTAGTTTGTATGGAAATAGATCACTTCCTATCAACAATGTGTACACACTGAAGTTTTCAAGTTACAGAATATTTGGTTAAGGTTAAGAATAAGGTTAAGAGGTGACATGACCCTTTTTAAATATTTGAAGGAATAGAGAGTCAGGGTGGCATAGTGCTTTGAGTGTTGGATTGTGACACTGGAGACCAGGGTTCAGTTCCTAGTTTAGCCATGAAACCCACTCAGTAACCTTGGGCAAGCCACATACTCTCAGCCTCAGGGGAAGCACTAAAGTCAAAATCATCCAGGCCTTTGTATTCTCAATTACCATGTATGGATGTGAGAGCCTGGACAGCCAGGAAGACAAACAAATGGGTTCTTGAATAGATCAAACCAGGGCTCTCTTTGAAAGCAAAGATGATCAAGATGAGACTATCATACTTTAGCCACATAATGAGAAGGCATGGATCACTAGGGGAAAAAAAGAGAACAGTAATGCTAGGAAAGGTAGAGGGTAGAAGAAAGAGAGGAAGACAGCAAACCAGATGGATAAACTCGAACAGAGGGATTATGGGCAAGGGCTTGCAGGATCCAGGCAAGGCAGTAGAAGATAGGGATTCTTGGAGATGTCTCATTCACAGGGTTGCCATGAGTCAGAACCAACTCAAGGGCAGCTAACAACAACAGCAAAAGGCACAAGGCTAGAAACTTTGGCTAGGATGATGAAACCTGTAAGATGACATGAGCAGAGCCAGGGGGAGAGGGGGAGAGAGATAGCTAAAGATGTTAAAATGAAGATGAAAATGAAAGAAAGATTGTTTTTTTTTCCTAATGTTTTAAAATAGAACAGCAAGATCAAAGAGAGCTCCTAAGTTATATGAAACTTTTGGAGAGTTATGGAAAGATAACTATTGGACACAATTGTCTTTCTAAAAACAGCATTTCTGCACCTCCCTATATATATATATATATATATATATATATATATATATATATACCTTGCCTTGAGCATTTGTGCATTTACAAGGCATGCAGGACGTCTTTGAGAAACAGATTCTGCACAAAATGATATACTTATTTATACATGTGAATGGCTGAAATGTACATAATTGGAGAAAAAAGGCATGCAGGACGTCTTTGAGAAACAGACTCTGCACAAAATGATATACTTATTTATACATGTGAATGGCTGAAATGTACATAATTGGAGAAAAAAGATATGCAATGAACAAAAGACTCCCTATATAGCTCCTATACATCTCTATATCTTTAAACTCTCTAGTGCCTCTATAATTCACATAACCCACTGACATTGGGCTTTTCACTGTTTTTGTATCTTGTAATCCACATTTTTCAATCAAACTCTGGATTTTCCTTTTCTGACTCAGACAACAACTCCCATCTTTATACCACTCAACATCTATGCCTAGATAAGACCTCAAAACTCTAAGATCTTTCACATTGAATTTTTGTGACAACTCCTTTTTCACTGTCTGAATTTCTTGTTTTGAACTAGCTATTACACACACATCATCCACATAAATCACCAGGATCACATCTCCCTTTGTGTAAACACACGCATCAGCTATACTGCGTTTGTAACCTAGCTTCACCAACTCCTCATGAATGCAAAGATTTCAGCTTCTAGCACTTTGCTTCAAACCATATAATGCCTTCTTCAATTTGTACACCTTTCTGTCACCATCTTTTTGAAAACCTAAAGGTTGTTCCATGAAAACAGTTTCCTCAAGATCTGCATTCAAGTATGCAGTCTCAAAATCAAAATGATGCACCAACTGGCCCCTCTTTGCAGCCAAAGCCAAAACTAATCTCAAGCTCTCAGGCTTTGCTGTTGGAGAAAATGTCTTGTCAAAGTTCTCAAACCTTTGTTGTGCAAATCCCTTAGCTACCAACCTAGCCTTGTATTTCTGACTACCATCCGGCATCAGCTTCCTCTTGTAAACCCATTTGCAACCAATCACTTTGTGATCTGCTGGCCTGTCTACAATTTCAAACACTTTTTTGTTTACTAACGCCTTGTACTCCTGTTCCATTGCTGATTCCCATTTTTCTCTCTCCTCGTCACAACACTCTAGTACTTCCTGATAAGTCTCTGGCTCTTCTAGCACGACAACACAAGCCCTAGCTTCCTGCACTTTAAAGTGATCTGGAGGCTTCCTAACTCTTGTAGTTCTCTTAAGTACAATTGTCTTTGTCCTTCCCTCTTCATCCTCTGTGTCTGTGTTTGAATGTGCCTCTCTCTCTGAGTGTTTCTTTTTTTCTGACATTCTAGGTGTAGTGGGGCGAGGGCTTGTCTTCTTCTCTGAAGTGCTTGGCCCTTCATCTCCTGAATCTGATTCCTGTTTCATTGCCCCTCCATTTCTAACAGGTGGTTGTGTTTGTGTTTGTGTTTCTGACTGTCCCAATCTGTAAAACACCTCTTTGTTTGAGTGAATGTGCTCCCAGCCTGAATGTTTCTCAAAGTTTGCGCTCCTTGAAAAAAGAACCTGATCACTCCCAAGGTGAAATCTGTAACTGTTACCTGTGTAACCCACAAACATCAGGCGTCTCCATTTGGGCTGACCTTTCCTCCTGAAAGCTGCAGGAATGTATACATTTGCATATTGTCCAAACACTCTGAGGTACTTTAGATTTGGTGGCCTTTTGAAAAGCATGTGGTAAGGAGTAGTCCTCACAGCTGAATTCCAAGTGCGATTTGACAGGAAATTGGCTGTGAGAATTGCCTCACCCCAAAGCCTTTCAGGAGCCTTTGCATCAAGCATCAAACAATCTTTCATCTGTTTAAGCCAGCGTATTTTAATCTCGGCTAAACCGTCTTCAGAAGCGCAACTTGGGTTAGTTTTATGATGCCTGATTCCCTTTCTTCTTAACCAATGGGTCAAGTGAGAAGCCAGGAACTCCCCCCCCCCCTGTCGGTGATCAGAGTTCCCACTTTGAAATCAAATTGCCTTTCAATCATGTTCACCCATTCTTTGAATCTATCCCCTGTTTCACTTTTTTCTTTCAACAAAATGACATAAGAAAATCTTGTGAAACGATCAACAATCACCATGAAATATTTATAGCCACCCTCAGTCAAAATACTAGAAGGCCCTGCTAGATCTGCATGGATTTGCTCAAATGGTCTTGAGACCTTTAACTTAGTTCGTTTTGTCACAGGATAAGCCGTCAGCTTAATCTTGTTGCAAACTGAACATTCCAGATGGTTTGTGTATGGAGACATTTTAAGTTCAGGACAAACTTTCTGTAATCTCATAAGATTTTTAAAACCCACATGTCTCATCACCCTGTGGTAATAATGAATGCAATCTGCATGCAAAGGTTGGTTTTGTGCAAGCGCACACCCCTCTTTTTCTACCACGTAATACAGTTTGTCCTTCTTTATTGTTTTTGCACACATCTGCCCATCTTTAGAAATTAAACATTCATTCCCTTCAAAATTGACTTTGTACCCATCTGTTGTCAAAGCAGACACACTAACTAAACAGTTTTGTAAATTAGGTACATACAATACATTTTCAAAATTTTTACCAAACCCAGGAATGTAAACAGTCCCCATTTTCTTGATCTTCTGGGCTGCCCCATCTGCTAGAGCTATAGTAGAAACACCTGCTGGTTTCTTATTCTGGAACAGTTCCTCTTTATTGCACATATTGTTTGTTGCTCCAGAATCAACTAACCACGTGGTTTCAGATTGAACAAGAGTCACAGAGTCACAGCTTCTTTGCACTGTAGTCGCTGCAAATCCCTGGTGAGCGCTATCCTGCCTTTTGTCACCAGATGGCGCTGTCGGCCGCCTTTTCTTGCAGTCAGCAGCAAACTTTTTACAGTCTTTTTTAATATGTCCTTTTTTCTTGCAATAATAACAAATTTTAGCCAAAGCGGCTTTATCAACTTGAGAGTCTTTAAAATTGCCATTAGAACTTTGGGCTGGCTTAGCGGTGACGGCACTCTGTCCTTTCTTTTGCTCAGCCTCAAATCCCCTCCGTTCCTCTTCCTCCAAAACTCTACTACAAATCATTTCCATGGTGATTTGTACTCCAGGCGTTTGCAGTCCCAACATTATGTTATCAAAGCTCTCATTCAAAGATCCTAATAGTATATAAACTTTGAGGTTTTCATCTAACACGACACCTCTGGCTTCTACCTGGCCAAACAAGTCTCTCATTCTGTCTAAATGAGAAATCGCAGACTGCTTTTCAGCCATTTTGCAAGCAAAAAGACGCTTCGCCCAAATCATTTTCGAAAGATCTGAAGTGGACTGGTGTATTCTCAAAAGAGTTTCCCATATTTGTTTTGCTGAGGCAATATTTTTCACATAATTTAGCTGGCCCTCAGACAGTAATAAATGTAAGGTGGCGATTGTCCTGTTATTTTGCCGTTCCTCCTCCTGAGTAGGGGCCTGAGGAATCCCATTCTCTACCACGCTCCAAAGGTTTTCTCTCACCAATAATGCTTTTGCATAAACACTCCAAGTCCCATAATTCTCGGCATTTAATTTGTCAAATTTCTGGTTCTCCATTTCTTAATTAATATGCCTGTTAAACAGTCCAGTTCCTTGTCCGGAACTTTGTCTTCTCCCCCTCCCTTCTTAGGCTTTCCCTCCAGGACACAGTCTCTTTAGAAATGCAGCTTTCACAGCCCAATCAAGCTAAATGGCTGCTTTTCAAGAACAAGGCAGACTGCCCTTTAGGAACTTTGCCTTTTAATCAGGGGGTTTTTATTTACTTACTCCACCAGCTTGCAGGAGATTCTTCCTACTTCCATCCGCTGATCCCAGCTGGAAGGGAAAATACTTCTCCAGGCTTTTCAGAGGTCAATGGCAGTTCATTCTCTGGCTGTTGATGCCCTCCGAGAAGATCTGTCGCCAAGGAAACCATCCTCTGCTACCACTTGTTGAAATGAAATTGTATGGATGGGTGGTGGCTGCCTGGTAAATGACTCAACCTCCATCTAAAACTTAGTCACATTCACCAAAAAAAATCCATTACAGGCTTCTGGAACTTCCTGTAAAGCTTCTTTATTTAAGACAGCAAAAAAAGACCAAAAAACAATAATAATAAAAATGGCTTAGCCTTAGAAGGCTAACTGGAACAGGTTAACCAACTACATAGTTGTAAAGTTAAATACAACTACCAGAGATCTTTACATCTCAAAAAACAGACAAAAAAAAAACAGATTACAAAAATGGCTGCGAGATCCACATGTTTCAGCCCACCTTGCTCCACCTTCGTGGGCATAGTCTCTTCAGACTGATTGGTCAAACATGTATGATGTGTCTCTAGTCCAACCCTTAAATTACCATAATAGAACATGTGACTACAATTCCCAAAACAATAAATGTTGATTTTTCTTAACATAAACATTAGCTCATTCTCATAAAGCTTAACCTTGCTGGCTTCACTTGTTTGGACTAGATTCACACCTGATACCGATAACATGTGGCTCTGGCCCTATAAAAAAAAAACATCTTTTACACAACATATAAAAATACAGACACACATCATTACATTTCAACATTTTAAAATCATTGACTCTATATCCCATTAAAATCCTAACACTTCTAAATATATAATTCTATAATTCTATGTACAAAACTGGTGGATGACCATCCTGTTTTATGGGCACACAATGACAAAGGCATCCTCCTTACTCGGCGTCCCCCCAAAGTCCCAAAGTATGATGCTATTGTGCATCCAGCTATAGGAAAATAGTTGCATATTGTTCCATTATCCAGGCTGTCCACCCGGGGAGGGCAAACATAAAAAAAGATGGACTTTAAGGGAGCAGAGATGGGAGAAAATACATAGTTACGCCTGTCTCAGCCCAAATCAGCCCAAATGAGAATTCTCATATCTTTCTTTCAGCTCATGTGAAATATGATGGAAATGATTTAGGCTTAAATCCAATTGCTACTCTCAACTGGAGCTGACTCATTATATTAGTGGGATTTACACAAGTGTTTGGGAGTCAGTGTGGTGTAGTGGTTTGAGTGTTGGACTACGACTCTGGAGATTAGGGTTCAATCCCCCACCCCACTTGAGCTGAGGGTGAACATATGTAAAATTGACCAAGAAATAAAATGATCCATCCAACATAATTATGGATGATTCTAGTAAGGTCATAGATTGTACATAGTGTTGATAGCCAGCAGTTATGATGGTTATATGTTATCTTCAGTTATCAGAAACAGTATGCTTTCAATAACAGGTGCTGGGGGAATGTAAGCAGGAAGATCAATTGAAATGCTAGATTAGATAGATCTTTGATATGTACTTGGGATTCTGAACTATATATGCCAAAGGGGCATGTTCAAAATGATACATTCTTCCTCCCACCCTGCCTAAGATGTCAAAAGTCTGAACCATCTTCAGAGTTACTTCATCTGTTTAAAAGGAATCTTTCATTAATCAAATGAATCAAAAATGATTGTCAAGAAATAACACTGTCTTTTGTCAACAAGTCAGGAAGCCATGTCAGCTTATTAATTTTTGACAGATTGCCCTGGAACCTTGACTGAGCTATGCTGACAGTTTGGTCTTGGGTGAAGAAATGACTGCTGGTGATGGCATCACAGCAGACACAAATGTGTTTGTTTGTTTGTTTAAAAAAACAACAACAGTTTATTCAAGGCGATTCACATTTGGGAAAGTAAAACAAAATAATCCAGAGAACATTACATTAACATTTCCAAAACACTGAAGCAGTAATAATTTGATAATCAATGTTTTATATGCCTAAGTAAGAAACGTGTACTATTATGTGTAGAAATTAGAGGCTAAGTAAGTGTCAGGCCTGCAAAGAGGATTCTGGGAACTGGTGCCTTTAACACAGAAATACATGGCCAGAAGGTTTAAGTCCAGGAATGTTAAAATGTTTATTTACACAGTGACCTTAGAGAGGCCCTGAAGCTATAACAAAGAGGTGCCAGGATGCACCAGAAAGCCATAACAATAAATCAGTGCAAAGAGACCCCTAAAGAGGTCCTGGCAGTATCAGTCTCTACTGATAAGATGTTTTCCTGGAGTGCAGTGGGTTTGGCACTAATGGTACACTAAAACAGATTATAATGTATGCATAGATCTTTACTCTAATTGCTTAGAATTCTATATGTTTAAAGTTTAGAGCATCCAATAAGAAGTAAGAGATGAGTTTTTTGTCTGTTTGTGTATAAAAACAACAGTCATTTTCCTTGTCTCTTGCTCAAGCCTGGAAATGCGAATTTCTCTTGGGCCTGTGCACATAAAAGAATAAAACTTTGTATTTGTCATCTCATCTGTGGTCCTCCAATCTGTTTTTGCTCTGCCAGAAGGAACCTGTGGCTGTGAGGTTACATTGCTCACAGTTTATTTTCTACTACACATTCCAATGTAATTTTCAGTGAAACCCTCAAAAACTGATTTTTTAAAAAATAAATGTTTTGTGAGATAAAAGAGCTTTAGAAATGTATATAATTTTGTAAAGCTTGGAATTAAAAAAGTTAGTCCCTTAATGTTACTTATTATTAAACAGTGAAAAAGTGCTTTGTGCTGTGTTTATTGGCTTTTTAATTTAAAAAACCCTTGAAAAAATACAAAAATGGTCAATAATCCCACCTTATAGAACTTTTTAGAAGAAACAAGGAAACATTATATATTATGCTGAAACTATAATGCTGTTCCAAATTGTGGCAATACTTATAAAATCAAACTTTGCTACAAGTAACATTTCTATTTGTAAGTGGCTCCTTCCCAGTTTTTGGTTTGTGAGAAATTCTGCTCTGAATTATAATATTCATGCTGCCAATGCTACCGATGATAATGATCTGTGAAAACAACTGAAAACAGCAAAAAACTGTTGAAATACAATCCTATACATGTCTGTGTAGAGATCAGTGCCAGTATGTTCAATGGGGATTAGATATGATGGTAGCCTCCAACCACAATCTTATTGATACAGACTGAGGGGGGAAGCAGATGGCACAAAGGGTCGTTTTGGGGGCAAGGAAGGGGAGGGGCAGCCACACGGTGGGAGCCCCAACCCCTTCCTGAAGGCATCGTCAGAATGCCGGCCCCTCCGCATGGCCGGTGCTCAGCCAATGCCTTCCCGCAGCAGCATCCGCACACACTGCGGCGGAAGAGTCGCCGAAGGTGCGCCGCCAGCCTTTTACGGCACACCTTCGGTGACTTGTGGAAGGAGCGCTATTTTAGCGCTCCTTCCTGGGGTGGCGAAGCTGCACCGTGGGGCTGAGCTGTGGGGGGTACCTCGGCCCTGCTCTGCAGCTTCCCAGGGTGGCCCAGGGCTGCCCGTCTGCTTCCCCGGTAAGTATCTCTTACTCAGAATTCTGAAATATGAAATACTTGAAAAACCAAAACCATTTTTGTGGGTGGTTGAGATAGTGACAGCTTTGCTTTCTGATATTTCAATGTACACAATCTTTTTTTTCATGCACAAAATTATTAAAAAATATTGCGTATAAAATCACCTTCAGGCTATGCACATAAGGTATATATAAAACACGCATGAATGTTGTGTTTACCCTTGGGCCCCATCCACAAGGTATCTCATTATGTGTATTTATGAAAATACAAGTATTCCCCCCAAAAATTTAAAAATCAAAATTCAAAACACTTTTGCTCTCAAGCATTTCAGATAAGGGAGACTCAGGGCCTCGGCAGATGGCTTAAAAAGCCGTCCTGGAGGCAGGGAAGAGGAGGGGCAGCCGCACGCTCGGTGCCCCTTCCTCCTCCCGAGGTTGCCCTCAGAGCCGCCGGCCCTCCGCACGGACAGCACTCCAGGGGCAACCTCCCGCTGCAGCGTCCACACACGCTGTGGCGGAAGGGTCGCCGAAAGTGCACCTCATGCTTTTGGGGCGCACTTTCGACGATGTATAAAAGGAGCGCTATTTTAGCGCACCTTTCTTGGGGTACCGACGGTGCACCACGGGATCGAGGCATGAGGATGCCTCGGTCCCGCGGCGCACCTTCCCGGGGTGGCGCAGAGCCGCCAGTCTGCTTTCCCCCTAAAACTGTAGTTCCAACCTGGGTAGACCTATTGAATCAATTATTGAATTATAAGTCAACAGTCTTGTAAATCCCTTTGATATAGTAAAGTCTACTGTGATAAGAGTCAAGTCTTAATGTCTCTAAACTGACTTCATCAGAATAAACCTCTTTCCAATAATAATAATAATAATAATATAGGATTTCGCTACTAAGTGGCTGGTCATTCAAATTAGTAAGTTTCTTATATATTTGGTTACATTTTATTTATTTTTATTTTTTGTTCTTATGTAATGGATGTATTGAGTTCATGGCTGGGTCCTTATGGGCCAAAATACTATGGAAACAGCCTGAAGTATTCTGGCCTCAAAACTGCCCTGATATCCCCCATTACCTGGCGACCTACATTGCAATGCCAAGCAGCTGTTTACATGTAGTCCTGCTGTGCCACCCAGCCCAGCTGCCATCATGGTGAGTCACTCACTCTGAGGAGAACTGCTGAATCAAATGAATGTATTGAAACTAACTAATATGATTCCAGCCATGGCAGTCACATATTCTTGGATCAGTGAGTAACTCTTCATCAGTGTATTTGGTGTATTTACTTTGTTCACTGGGACTGCAGAACAGCTGCTATGCATCCCCCATTGCACAATGGGATAATAAGCAGGCACATTGCTGGACACACTGTCAGTTGCACAACCACTGTATAATGATATGAGTGCTGATTTATATTCCACAAGCACAATGTAAGATCTCAGCTCAAGTTTGTGAATGATACAGACTGCCAGAAATAATGCAGCTTGAGTCCACTTGAACTGCCTTGGCTTAGTGCTAGGGAATCATGGGAACTGTAGTTTATTGTGGCTCTCTGACAGAGAAGGCTCAATGTCTCAGAAAAAAACTACAGTTCCCATGATTCCCTAGCAGTGAGCCAGGACAGTTCAAGTGGACTCAATCTGCATTATTTCTGGCAGTCTGCAAAGGCACATAGACTTGGGAAAGCAAAATTTGTAGTAAATTAGGGGCGCAGTGAACTCCTCTGGCAGAACAGATGAAGGATTCCAAGGGAAACATATACAGTTCTAATTGCCAAACAACACATACTTCCCTTTATCAACAGTTGGGGGAGGTGGTAAAGAAAATGGAAAGAGAATATGGGGAAGAAATGCTGAAAAAAGGAGGCCAATGAAATGCATTCTAGTCCGTTTCTCCCCACTTCAAAACCAGGGCAGTGCTTCCGAGAGGAAAGCATTCTCTCACTTGATCAAGCAAGGCTCAAATGAACCTTGAAAGGATATATATTTTCTTTCATTTTCCAGGTGATGCACACGAGACAGAAGGCGTGGAATAATGAAGAAGCTTTAATGAATTTGCCAGCCCCAGATAGTGGTGCAAACTGCATTTGATAAAGACAGCAAAAAGTGCTGATCCTAATTAGAAGCGACAAAGGATTTTTCTCTCCTTCTTCCACCTCCCCCCCCCATGTTTTGGAACCTATTTTCAAGTTCTTGGCAGGATCAAGTTAACACAGTCTGTGACATGTGTGATTATTGGGGCTCTCTTGGTCACATGGCATAAGTTCACATTAAAAAGTAGGCTTTTCACTTAGAATCAAATATCCTGCCAAAAGCAGAGGTCTCTGGCTTCAAATACTGGCTGAATAATTGCCTCCTGATGAGATGCTAAATTCTGCTGGCAGACTTTTCTAGTATTCCATTGGCCATCTCTAGATGATCCCATCTGGACCTTTGGAGTATTCTGTTGAGATTTCTTATATATATATTTGTTTCAGTTGTATGATGCCACCATTCCACATAAGGGTTGCATAGCACAGTTAATGTGTAATTCCACATGTAGAGGTTTATGTTATGCAAGCCTGATGTAGAATCTCAGTCAATAAGCCACCCACTACAGCTACAGCAAAGGGTTTTACACAGTGGAAACTAATTTAAAGAAAGGATTGATAGTAAAATCCTTTGGAATCCTCTGAACCAACTTATTTCCTTTTGTATTGAGCCTGCTAGGTTTCCAGATGAAACATGGCACCCATCCATCACATTCTTCTTCAAAAACTGTGTTTGACAAAGCACACCAGCTGATACACATTGAAGAATATCAGTGGTGAAGTGTTTTGAAAAGTTCAGTCATCATTTTATTTTTTAAAAAGCCCAGAATGGAATGAGAGAAATAATGTCAAATATTTTCCCTATGCAACACATTTCACATGTAGCATTTTTTAAAAAATGACACCTAAAGCTAATGTTTTCAAATATTGTAGTGTACACACTATTGTCTGCAGGCTGCTTTTGGAAGCAACTATGCAGAGAGAGAATAAATGAAGTGGACTTTTCAAATCATTTTCTACTCTATTTTTTGTTTCTTGTCCATAACCATGGTAATAATAGTCTCAGTTTTTTGAGTTCCATTCCTTATATAGTCCAAATGAAACAATCCACACCAGGGCTACTGCAAGATAACACAATGTTAGATAAGAGAGCTCACATATTTTTCCCTAGACCTCTGTGAAAGAGGAAAGACTGCTACTAAAAAAACTCCACAACACTTTTTGGTGTGTCTGAAAGAACACCTCTCTAGGAATCTCTAGGTCCTCCTAAGCACCTCTATGGTTGAAATCTGCCAGATATTGACCATAGAATTGTTCTTAAGGACCTACAAATGCCTAGAGAAGGAATCATTTGTTCCCTCAGCACAACTTCTGGCAGACGTTGACCATAAAATCATGCTGGAGGACAAAGAGAGGACAGATTAAAATGAATAATCAAATCCACAAAAATCCACAAAAATCCACAAAAATCCACAAAAATCAAAGCCACAAATGTGGAGGGCCAACTTTATTCATGCATTCTAAGTGTGGAGTGCAGGCTCAGAGATAAGCATGTGCTGTGGATCCAGAAGCCAATTTTCTTCTTCTGGGACCCTTCAGGGATCACAAGGACTGCAAAAAACAAAAAAAACAAAAAAAACTATAATTTAAAATAAGTTGCCAGAAGTCATCTCTGGCAGAACCCTAAGATCTACAGTCTCCATCCCACCAGAATCATAGGTTAAATTGGTGAGGACATGAGAGAGAGAGCCTTCTCTGTGACTGATTCCACCCTCTAGAACTCCCCTCCATAAGAAGCTAGGCAGGCCTACTCCCTGCTCTCCTTATGTTGGTAAGCAAAGACCTTTCTATTCATTGAATACTTACTTGCAGGTGGCTTGTTATGGAATGGGAGGGTACTTTATTTTAGTTATTTTTATTTTAAAAAACAAACATTTGTATGCTTTTTTAATAATTTTATATTGTTCTGTTGATTGCAAGATCAGCAGGTTGGCAATTTGAGGCCTGGGTGCTGCATGATGGGGTGAGCTCCTGTCACTAGTCCCAGCTTCTGCCAACCTAGCAGTTCGAAAGCATGCAAATGCAAGTAGATAAATAGATACCACTTCTCATTGGGAAGGTAAACAGTGTTCTGTGCATTCATGCTGGCCACATGATCACAGAGTAGTCTCTGACAACGCTGGCTCTTCAGCTAAATAATGGAGATGAGCACCTCCCCTATGGTTGGAGAGGAGTTGGCAACCTTGTTAATGGGGGATATCTTTACCTTTACCTTTACCTTTATTATTTTTAAACATGTTATTTTAAAGTGATGATTTTAACTGTATTTTAAAATTAGCTTATTCTTTGGTGGGCCACCTTGTGTCCTAATCCAAGAGAAAGATGGCATAGGGAAAAATGAAATGGGTATTATTTGATATTTAAGCAGTACTGGGACATTCTGCAACCTATTCAAAAGGTGAAATTTCCTGGAGAGAAATCCACCTCTAGTAATTTGGTGAGGTATTCAGCCTGGTCTGTCAGAGAGATCTGATGTTTCACCAAACAAAACCCAGGATTCTGTAGGAAAGAGTCATGGCAGTTAAAGTGGCATCATAATTCTGCAGTGCAGATGCACCCTATAATGCTGTCCATACATTTTTGGTAGAAGGGAGACTTTTAGTTCTGATAATCATAAGTATTCATTTCCCTGAAACTGAAATCTTGACCATGGTCTCTTTTCTTGTGATAAGACAAGTGTGGATAAAGTGAACCTCTCCAATGTTGTTAGACAGCCAATAACATGGTAGACTTACCATTGGCTCTTTTGGATAAGACTGATGCAGCTGTAATCCAGCAAGTGTTGATCCATTAAATTTTAATGTGTAATATTTTTAACTTTTTAAAATTGTTTACTTGCTT
This sequence comes from Phrynosoma blainvillii, assembly GCA_026167975.1. Classification (NCBI taxonomy): domain Eukaryota; kingdom Metazoa; phylum Chordata; class Lepidosauria; order Squamata; family Phrynosomatidae; genus Phrynosoma; species Phrynosoma blainvillii. The sequence goes on from JANUYF010000004.1 coordinate 11,646,288, forward strand.
TTTAAACTTTGTATCTACATTTTAATGCTTGTATTATTTTTAATTTGCACTGTTTTTAATTTTTTGTTAGCTGCCTTGAATCCCTGAGAGAAAGGTGGAATATAAATAAATAAAATAATTATGATGATCCACTCCTGTGACAAACGAAACTCCTAGCACTGGCTCTCTTGGTTGGAATATTTGGAAAAAAACAGTGTCAGTAGCAAGATTGAAAAGCATTTCACCTAGATCATTCTGGGGACCCCATTTTGAATGGACCTTTGCTCTGTGGAATATGAAGCATCATGATTAATCCACCGTTAACAATCATAGACAACAACAGATTTAATATGTTTTAAGATACTTAGGGACTGTGTGCCGCCACCGAATATGCTACACTCTGTTTAGCTGCTTGCACTTCAAAAGAGATGGGAATGCTCCAATTCTACTTGTCTTCCAAATTACAGTCTAATTAACATATAGATCAGCCAGCTAACATTGTTCCCAGATTATGCACTCTGCTTGCTATGAAAATACAAGCACTCTTCTGTACCTCATCAGCCACTTGAAAATTGTTAATCTTTTCTTTCTCCCTTTTGTTTGCAATCATTTAAATTTTGGGCATATATATATATATATATATACACACACACACACACACACACTCTGCCAGGGTACTAAATCTGAGCAATCATTTAATGGTCTGGTTCTGCCTCTATTTGCTTAGCTGCATATATTATGCAGAAGGAATCTCAGTCCAAAGGTTTGTCTAAATTGAATGTGCTAGAGCAGATGACAGTAAGGGGATTTCATTCAAAATTAGCTTATGTCTTTTTAGAGTGCATTATCCTCAAGTCCCACAAAATCATTTACAGTAGATTCCAATTGCAAGAGGCACCAGCACTGTCTAGTGTTGATGGTTAAAAAACCATCAACACTAGACAGTGATGCCCAGGAATGTCTTACTGTAGGCAATTGAGAAGCTTATGGTGGTGGTGGTGGAGGTGGGGGGAATAAAAATTCTGGTGATGACCTCAATAGCTTAGGACCTCAGTACTTGTGAGAGCACCTCTCCCTATACATATCTGCCCAAGGATTTAGATCTACAGGAGGAGTTCTCTGTGTCCCAGTGGGAGCACTAAACTGTGGGAGGCTGTGAGAAAGGGCCTTTTCTGCAGTGACACCCACGTTGTGGAATACTGTCCCCTTGAAAGTCCAACTGGCATCAACATTGATGACTTTCCAGCTTTTCATTAAAGCCTTTCAGGTTCAATTTACTTTACATACACATGATTTCCAACTGCTACAGAATTTAATTTGTTTTAACTTATTGGGTGCAACTACACTGTAGAAATAATGTAGTTTGAAACCACCTTAAGTGCTGGAGCACCATCCCATGAAATCCTGGAATTTATAGTTTTACAAGGTCTTTAGCCTTCTCTGTCCAAGATTACTGATGCCTCACAAAACTATGAATCCAGGATTCTGTAGGATGGAGCCATAGCAGATAAAGTGATGTCAAACTGCATTATTTCTACAGTGCAGATGCACCCATTATCATGTGTTTGTGTCCTGTTTAAGCTATTTTATTGCTTTAATCTGGAAATGTTTCAAATTGTGTATTGTTTTATATGTTTGTTATTCTGAAATTCCACAACAGAGGATGGAACATGAATGTTTCATAAATAATAATACCAGTTTACACATATGGTCTGCCAGGTTGCTTAGTCAATGGCTGCTCTCAATGGAGTCAAAATGCTTGGGAAAAAACGATTGGCTGTAATGAAGACAATTGTTAGAGAGCTATTCCAAAGGTAGTTGAGATGCTGATTATTGACAATGCAACAGCAGTTCTTCCTTTGGGTAATGTTACTAGTACATATATCAAGGGTAATTCATCTGAGAGTGGAAGAGATGCTAGAAGTTTTGTATTGTTTTTTGAAATAGTGATTTCCTAGATTTCAAACATTGGTATCCCCCGTCTCCAAAATTGGTATCCCCTGTCTCCAAAATGTTGGAAATTGATGTTGATGAACATCAAAAACAACTTTTCACAGCAAGAAAAAAAAAAAATACAGACACACATCTTTTACATTTCAACATTTTAACATTGACTCTATATCCCATTTAAACCTAACAATTCCCTCCTGAAATGTAAGATGTGTGTATGTTGTACACTAAACTAAAACTGTTATAAAACTAACTTAGCTCAATGGCTAGGCCTAAACTTAAGACATGCCAAGTAGACGTGACATCCGTTCGTGTCTATCAATGGTCAATGCCTTTGTCAAGATGTCTGCTTGATTATGGATTGACTCAATGTATTGCAGACTCACAATTCCATTCTATATCATTTCTCTGATATTCTGATACCTCACACCAATGTACTTTGTTCTACACTTCAAGTTCTCAGCTTCAGCCATAGCAATGCATGTCTGAGAATCCTCATTTATCATCACTGGATCAATACATTTTTCATTCAGATCTTTCAACAACTGTCTAATCCATTCAATCTCATTAACTAACTCAGATAGGGCCCCGAATTCTGCTTCTCCTGTACTTTGCGCTACGTATCTGTTTTCTACTTCTCCAAACAATTGCGCTTTCTCCAAACTTAATCAACAATCCTGTCACTGACTTTCTGTCCTATAGCTCAGAAGCAAACGAACTGTCAACAAAACATTCAAGACCAGCTCGACTGTTTTGCAACTTCAATTTCCTGTCCATGCTACCCTTCAAATATCTCAACAAATGTTTCACTGCTGTCCAATCTTCCACTGTAGGACAATTTGCCTTTCTTCCAAGCATGCCCATGGCAAAACAAATGTCAGGCCTTGTGTTGTTAGCAATAAACATCAGACTTCCCACAAAGCTCCTATGCATCTCTGAATTTTCAAACTCTTTAGTTCCTTCACTATTCACATAACCAACTGACATTGGACTTTTCACTGTCTTTGCATCCTGCAATCCACACTTCTCAATCAAACTCTGAATTTTCCTCTGTTGACTCAACAAACAACTCCCATCATCACTCCATTCAACATCTATCCCTAGATAAGACCTTAAAACTCCAAGATCTTTGACACTAAATTTCTGTGACAACTCCTTTCTTACTGCCTGAATCTCTTGCTTTGAATTTGCTGCTACACACAAGTCATCTACATAAATCACCAAGATCACATCTCCTTTTGTGTAAACACACGCATCAGCTACACTGCATCTGTAGCCTAGCTTCACCAACTCATCATGAATGCAAAGATTCCAGCTTCTGGCACTCTGCTTCAAACCATACAATGCGTTCTTCAACTTGTACACCTTTTTATCACCATTTTGCTGAAAACCCAAAGGTTGTTCCATGAAAACAGTTTCCTCAAGACTTGCATTCAAGTATGCAGTCTCAAAATCAAAATGATGCACTACCTGGCCCCTCCTTGCAGCTAAAGCCAACACTAGCCTCAAACACTCAGGCTTTGCTGTTGGAGAAAAAGTTTTGTCATAATTCTCAAACCTTTGTTGTGCAAACCCTTTAGCTACCAATCTGGCCTTGTATCTCTGACTACCATCCGGCATCAGCTTTCTCTTGTAAACCCATTTGCAACCTATCACCTTGTGATTTGCAGGTCTGTCAACAATTTCAAACACCTTTTTGTCTACCAAAGACTTGAACTCCTGCTCCATTGCAGACTCCCATTTCAACCTCTCTTCATCACAACACTCCTGTACTTCCTTGTAGCTCTCAGGCTCTTCTGTCATGACTACACAAGCTTTAGCTTCCTGCACTTTAAAACGATCTGGAGGTTTCCTAACTCTAGTTGTCCTCCTCAAAACAATTGTCTTCGTTTTCCCCTGATCATCCTCAGAATCTGTACTTGAATGTGCCTCTTTGTCTGTGTGTCTCTTTGTTTCTGTCATTCTAGGTGCAGGTGGGCATGTGTGTGACAACTTGTCTGATGTGCTAGCCTCACCCTCTGAAGAATCTGATTTTTGCTTCACTGCCCCTCCATTTCTGGCAGGTGGTGGGGTCTGTGTTTCTAACTGACCTAGTCTGTAAAACACCTCTTTGTTTGAATGAATGTTCTCCCACCCAGAATGTTTCTCAAAGTTTGCGCTCCTTGAAAAAAGAACTTCCTGTCCACCCAGGTAAAACCAGTAACTGTTCCCTATGTAAACAACAAACATCAAATGTCTCCATTTGGGCTGACCCTTCTTTCTGAAAGCTGCAGGTATATACACATTTGCATATTGCCCAAACACTCTAAGGTATTTCAAATTGGGTGGTCTCTTGAAAAGCATGTGGTAAAGAGTATTCTGCACAGCAGAATTCCAAGTGCGGTTTGTCAGGTAATTAGCTGTGAGAATTGCCTCCCCCCAAAGGTGCTCTGGAGCATTGGCATCAAGCATCATACAATCTTTTATTTGCTTCAAAATGGCTATTTTTCTCTCAGCAAGCCCATCCTCAGCTGAGCAAGATGGGTTCGTGGTAAAATGCCTAATTCCCATTTTTCTTAACCAATTGGTCAAGTGACTAGCCAAGAATTCTCCTCCTCTATCTGTGACCAAAGTTCCCACTTTGTAGTCAAACTGTCTCTCTATCATGTTTACCCATTCCTTGAATCTCTCCCCTGCTTCACTCTTTTCTTTCAAAAGAATGACATAGGAAAACCTTGTGAAGTGATCCACAATCACCATGAAGTATTTATTTCCCTCCTGGGTCTTGGGAGAAATTGGCCCAGCTAAATCACAGTGCACATGTTCAAAAGGTCTCTGGGCTTTAAGTTTTGTTCTTTTTGCCACAGGATAAGCCTTCAGCTTAATCCTGCTGCAAACTGAACACTCCAAGTGGTTTGAGCATGGTGACATTTTAAACTCAGGACAAACCTGCTTCAATCTCAAAAGATTTGGAAAACCAACATGACCCAACACTCTGTGAAAATAATGAATGCAATCTGCATGCAAAGGCTGATTTTGTGTGACTGCACAGCTCTCTTTGTCAATCATGTAATACAGTTTGTCTTTCATGATGGCTTTAGCACAAAACTCACCATCTTTAAAAATTAAACATTCATCCCCCTCAAAACTCAATTTGTACCCATCTGTGGCCAAAGCTGACACACTAACTAAACAGTTTTGCAAGGTAGGTACATACAAGACATTTTCAAAATTGGTACCAAAACTAGGAATGCAAACAGTTCCCATTTCTTGAATTTTTGGACCTGACCCATCTGCTAAGGCAACAGAAAAAACATTTGCTGGTTTTCTGCTCTGGAACAGTTCAATCTTGTTTGACATGTGGGTCGTGGCTCCACTGTCCAAAGGCCAAGTGGTGGATGGCTGAACTTGAGTCACACCTTCACAGCTGTGAATTGTGGCAACAAATCCTTGGTTAGCACTGTGTCTCTTTTGGCCACCAGGGGGATGTGGCTGCTGCTGCTGTTGCTGTTGCTGTTGCTGCTGCCCCCTCCTGGTATCTGCAGCCAACTTTCTGCAATCTTTTCTTAAATGTCTATACTTTTTACAATAGAAACACATCTTGCCCTTTGAGACTGCTACTTTTTCAGTTTGCATCTCTTTTGAAGCTCCCTCTGTGGCATTTTGAGGCTTTGCAGTTGCAAAACCCTGCTTTCGTTGCTCTGCCTCAAATCTCCTCCTCTCAGCTTCCTCCAAAATTCTCCCACAGACCATTTCCATTGTAAGCTGAGCTCCTGGAAGGTCCTGCAAGCCCAGCAGGATATTATCAAAAGATTCATTGAGAGATCCCAGGAGAATGTAAACCTTGAGATTTTCATCTAAGACAATGTCCCTTGCTTGAACCTGGGCAAACAAATCTCTCATCTTATTTAGATGAGCTTCTGCAGACTCTTTCTCCTTCATTTTGCACGAAAACAGGTGCTTTGCCCAAATCATCTTTGCTAGATCAGCAGTGGACTGATGAATTCTAGCCAGAGTCCCATATTTGTTTTGCAGAAGTCAAATCCTTTACATGATTTAATTGTCCCTCAGATAAAAGGAGAAGGAGGGTTGCTACAGCTCTGGAATTGCATTCCGTATCAGCTGCAGTTGGATTAGCCCCCAAACCAATTTCCACAGCTTGCCAAAGGCCTTCTCTTATCAAAAGAGATCTTGCATAAACTTGCCAAGATCCATAATCTTCTGAATTGAGCTTTGGGAACCTGGCATGCTCCATTTTTATTTATTTCCCAATAACAGTCCAGCACAAGTCTTAAAAGAAAACGCTTGCCCCTCCCGGCTGCCTTTTTCAGGACTCTGTCTCTTTAAAAACTGCAGCTTTTACAGCCACCGGCTAATTGCTGCTTTTGTCTTGCCGCTTTACAGTGCTGAGACAGTCCATTTAATTAATTGCTTTGAAATAAGGGAGGTATGTACTCACAGGCTTCTGTGGTACTTTTTCTTGCCATAAATCAGGCTTGGAATTCCAACTTGTCTGGGTGCCGCTTCCCTCCAGCTGCTCCCTGCTGTTCCAGCTGACTGTAGCCTCAGCAGGCAAAGTGAGAGGAAGACTCCAGCTTATATAATCCATTCATTATTAGCAGAGGCCGTTGAACTGCAAACATCCTCTGCTACCACTTGTTGGAAATTGATGTTGATGAAGTGTTGTAAACAGTCCTTTTAAAATCAAACTCCAAAAACCTGGAACTTCCATTAAGCTTCTTTTATTGAAAAACAGCAAAAGCAAAAACAAATAATAATAATAATAATAATAATAATAATAATAATAATAATAGCTTCACTTTAGCCAGAAGGCTAAACAGGAACAAAGCCTATCTGCTACATGATGCAAAATTGGTGAGTAGCATCAACAGGAGAAAAGTTTAATTAGTTCATTACAGTTCAAAAGTTAAAAAGCAAGTGAGTAGCTTTCTAATTCCCAGCTCTCAGCCCCCCAATTCTCCACTCTTCTGGGTGTAGCCTTTACAAGCTGATTGGGTGATAATGCATGACGTGCTTTAGCCCAACCTTTAATTACCATAATAAATCATGTGACTACATTTCCCATAACAATTCCATATTGACAAAAACCTCTATGTAAACAAAATCTCTTTCTCACAGAACTGAAGCTTGTTAGCTCCTTGTTTTGGGCTAAGAACACATCTGGGCTGATAACTGAGTCTGGCTTCAGCAAAAACAACTTTTCTCAGCAAGAAGAAAAAAAATACAGACACACCTCTTTTACATTTCAACATTTTAACATTGTCTCTATATCCCATTTAAACCTAACAAAAATACCCTCCTTCTTCAGGTGCATTGATAATATCTGCTAAATAAGAAATAAGAAATATCTGCTAAATAAGAAAACCTAAAGCTTTCAATGAAAAGCTGAAGGAATAAGAAACCACAATTATGTCTTATAATTCAAAGGCAACATTTCATGCAGTTTTTTAGCATCTGTTGATGTCAGTCTTTTCTCCATCAGATAATTTGTAATATAGTCTGATGTCTTCCATAAGGAAAATCTCAGTTGTTCAGAACAGACCACATTCTAGAGGTAGTTGTTCAAGTGTTCAGTGTCTATCTTGCCAAACTGATTTATTTTCCCCAGCAAAATAAATCCTCATGAATTAGTGTACGGCACATTACTTCTTTCATTTACACACAGGGAAGCAGAGGCATAGCACAGCAGAAAGAATCATTATGAAAAATAGAACAACACCTCAGATTTGGTTGGCTATCAGAATCCATCTAGTTTTGTAACCTCACAACAATGAGCTCAAATGTCTTGACCTAACTTTCATAGAGTTATTACAGAGCTGACGAATATGTAATTATTTATGCCGTCTTATCCTAAATGTAAGGATAACCTTCTACTTATCTATCTCATCTTATCTTCCATAGGAATGTGTGCGAATTGCCAGCCCTATATCTGACTGACATGCCTCCCATTGTTATGTCTGATGTGGAAATGGGTAGCCTGGCTGCACCCATGTGACCAAGCACCCTGTTTCTGTATCAGATGTAGCAACTGAGTGACTTCTCAGTCAGATCAATGGCTGGTAATGTAAGAAGCATGGGGGAGGGTTTTCTGAACTGCCCATTTTTGCCACTGAGGGTTTTTTTTTTTTTAAGAAACTCCAAAGAAAACCAGGGGTATTTTACCCTGGGGAAAATATTCTTTATCCCAGGTCATGCCAGATCCTCTAGATCTGTGTCTGGACACACAGGATTGGGCCTAACCCTGCCCCAGGGATTTTGGCCTGTGTCAAATGGTGTATATTGTCACATAGTGGAATATATTATGGATCTGGAGCCTAGAGCATCATCCTACCACTTCTCATTTATGTAAGGTATTGTACACTTTGCCAGTAACTTTCCAAGCTTAGCAAAAATCTAGTACAGTGTATTTGAAAAGGCTCTAAAACAGTTTGGGAGGTTGCATGGCTTTAAGGAGAGGGGGAATAACTAAATATGATCCTTCCAACCAACCTTAATTCCCATAGGCATTTATCTCAGGCAGCTCTCTTGCTGACAAAAAGAAAAGTCTTCATTCAGCCTCTACCTGTCCTATGCCTAAAGGCAGCAAATGCCAGGAGAAGCAGGGTATAATTGGAAAAGCTATCACAAGTGTAAAGGCAGCCAAGGTCATACACAGGTAATCAGGGGAGTTAGCTGAAGTTGAAGGGAGATGAAGAAGCATGGCATCAACCATTCCAGAATCCATCTTGAAAATAATAAATACATAAAATGTAGGATTTAAAGTAAGAATATACTAATCCAATATATAGCTTTTTTTTGTTGCATACCTTCAAGTCATTTCCAACTTATGACCCTAACACAACCCTATCATGGGGTTCTCTTGGAAAAGTTTGTTCTGAAGCAGTTTGCCATTGCCACCGTCTGAGGCTGAGAGAATGTGACTTGTCCAAGATCAACCACTGGATTTCCATGGTTCTGTGGAATTTCAAAATCTACTTGAATCCTAGTCCAACACTGAAAGTGCCACACTATACTTAGAAGAAAATTATCTTGACTTCACTAGAAGAGAGAGATTGCAATACTATACTGATTTAAACCTTGCTGAACACAACATGCAAAAGGATCTTGTAGCACCTTTGAGACTAACTGAAAGAAGGTGTTGCATAAGCTTTTATAGATTTAGGTCTAACTGATAACAAATAAGGCTGCAGGCAGTAACTTTTCCTTACCTCTGAGATATTTACCTGGAGCTGTCAGAGATGTCAAGAGTTTCCCCAGTTGAAATCTTATATTAATCTGGTAGTAATCTGCAGTTAACTACCAGACTTTTTATTATTTTATTTTGTTTAGTAGGTAGACCAGGTGAAATATAGAACAGGCCTCCTGTACTTTTAGAAATTGCATAGAAGATGGAATTTCAACAGGTTTTGTTTGTCCTGAAAGTACTACCTGCCTTCTTCTGTGCAAACATTAAAGACAAGGGAGCCCTGTACTGTGATTTTCTTGGCAACTCTACTTTTCATTGACTCAATATGCTGACTGTGTTAGGCTGCAGGCACAAAATCAATGGGAAGCTGTTAAGTCCCCTCTCCCTTCTTCTGCTTTCCCAGAGCCTTCTATGAAGAATGACATCTGTTCTTGCATTTGCTACTTTAAAATCATTTATTTCAAAGTTTGAAGGATGGAATCTCCACTGATATCCCAAGCTCCCCACACATTGACAACCCACTAGGGTCTTTTTGGGGGGCAGGTAACCAAAAACCATGAAAAATTTATAAAATCTCAGCAATGATGTTTCAAGAAGTTCTCCATACTGAAATAGTATGACAATTCTGTCAAAAAAGAACCAGCCCTAGAAGTGAAATGGAATAACATAATGTCAATCACCTTAAAGGACAACTTCAAGCAAGTGATGTCACCTTCCAGAGCTCCAACTAAATATCAGTTGGTGTGGCCCCACTACACTCTGAATCATGCTTTATCCTGTTTTAAATAAAATCCATGGCCTCTGATGCCAATTCTACATCTTTGTCAAGATGGCTTCTGTAGTAAAAAGACTTCATATCCTATATTATTTTTTCTTCACATTACTCCTCCTCTTCTCTAATACGAACTGTAGTTATCTCACCCGAGAAATACTTTGCAACTGATATGTGTGAAAGACAAGGGCTTTGATAAATTATCCAAAGAGATTCACAGAATACATTCATGTGCAACATAAGGCTTTATTAATATGCAGTTTGAAATCTCTGCCACTGCAACATGAGGAGCTTGGACTGAGCCATCAAAATCCTTAATCCACTTTGATGTAGTCTACCACTTGAAGTACCTTGGATTGTATTTCTTACACACAAATCACTTTTCCCTTGTTTCCACAATTAGAGCCAAAAAAAAACAGGAGTAGAGAGGTAAGACAACGGTTAAGGTTTAAGGGCTGCATTTTATTGAATGTTAATCCCTGAAAGAGGTCTCAAAACAAGAAGAAGAACAAAATAAAAAAATGTGTGGAAAAACCTGAACTTTACTAGAGATATGAATCAACCTGTCAAGAAGAAACTGTTTTGGCCAGGAGAAGATTTTTATCAATTCATGATAAAGAACACAACAATGTCTTATGTAAAGATCTTATATTTATCTTGTTGTATGCAAGGATAGATATAGCAAGGACATGGAAGAGCTTACAAGGTGTGTCCATTTATTGCTGGTGAGACAGAGCTTTTGCATTGCTAGAGAAACTGACATTCAGACTTCACCTTCCCAGGGCAAAGATAGTTGAAGATACTTTTGAGACTATAAGACATCTGTATACAGTCAGTCTTTCACATCCATGAATTCCACCATCTACAGCTTGAAAATATTCAAAAACAAAATCCCAAAAGCAAAATTTGATTTTTTTTTTAATATAAAGAACACAATTTTACTACACCATTGTATTTGATGGGGTGAGCATCCATAGATATTAGTATTCACATGAGGCCCTGGAAACCAAACATCTGTGGATAACAAGAACTTACTGTATAACATATATGACATATGCAAATTCTAGAAATGGCCCACAATTGAACCACATGATATTTTGGAAGCTATCACAAAAAGCACTTTTGGATATTGATTGTGGTCTGTCATTGTTGCTTGCCTTTGATAGCAATTGTCTCATTATACTTTGAATCATGGAATGTTGTCTGTGGTTGGCATGGGTTTAATATGTAAACTAGTAATTTTTTAGAAAATGAACAAACAAACAAAAAAAGAGAACAAAGCTTCTCTGCCCTTTCCAAGTCACAGACCCAGTGGGAAGGGTGGCTCACCTCACCACAAATGCCCCATAGCCCTGAGTAAATAGCCTTGATGAACCACAAAGGTCACCCATTTCTTACCCTTGGATCTCATTGCCCTGACTGAGCTCCAAGTCTCTTGTATAGTGAGTCACCATTAAAATATCTTCAAGTCTTCATCAAGCTATCCCTAACATACCCAATCCACACATCCCTGCCAATGTCACTGAATTCACCCAGGAAACCTAGAACAAGGTAACAGTCCCATACAGGAGAAAAACCTGTGTACATTTCAAGTGTTCAAAAACATGCAGCATATTACATTTTGCCATAGGAGTCAATTGGAAATATTAAATGCACATGGAAGCAACTTTGAGCTTGAGTCTTACATCTAACTCTTGATTGTTAATCCCAAATGGAGTAATACTACTGAAACAATAAATACTATGTAAATGTTGGCTTCTACCTTTCCATGGTGGTAGGACCGTGTGCTCCTTTGAGGCAAGATGATAGCACTGCTTCTGGTAGGGTCTTCCACATCAGTCAAGCTTTTGCTGATGAACAGGAATAATGAGTCAAATAGTTACTGTGCAGCATTAATAGGGGTGATACTGGTGAAGGACCTCTCAGAGACAATGTCAGTGGCACATAGGATCAAAAGTCATAGAGTTGGGCTACTGAGTCCAACTTCATGGACTATTGAATCCAACTTCCTGCAAGATCTCCAGCTAAAGCATCTCAAGCAAGTAGCTGTCCAGATTCTTTTTGAAAATGTCCAGAGAAGAAGACCATTTATTGTTATCGTTGTTGTTGTGTGCCTTCAAGTTATTTCTGATCATGGGGTTTTCTTGGCAAGATTTGTTCAGAGGGTTTTTTTCATTGCCTCCTTCTGAGGCTGAGAGAATGTGGCTTGTACAAGATTCAGTGAGTTTCCATGGTCAAGTGGGGATCTGAACCCTGATCTCCCACAGTCCTAATCCAAAACTCAAACTACTACATCACTCTGGTTTTCTGTGGAACAATGGATAACTCCAAAGGAGCTAGCACAGCACAGAAGAAGGCAATGGAAAACCACTACGGATGGAAAGAATATTCAAAATATTCAAGCAATTGTAGGAAAACTTTTTTTTCCAAGTGTTGAGAAGCCCCGATGAGAAGAATCCTGGACTGATAAGAATCGTTGAAGGTTGCAACTTATTCTGCACTAAATCTGCATATAGTTGTTTTGCACACATCTTCTGTGTAGAAGACTGCATTTTCTGTATTGAAAATGGTATTTCAATGTACAAATATTAACTCCTGTGCAAAAAAATGCTGTTTCTTCACAGAGAAAAAACTGTAATTAAGGATTTATTCTGAGTAAAAATTAAGCATAGCTGATTTGCACAGAAAGCCACATATTCTGAACAGAAGAATGCATTTTCTGCATGGTAAATTATATTTCAATGCAGAAATATTAATTCCCACATGGAAAGTGTTGTTTTCTGTGCCAGAAAAGCTATATGGGGATTTGTTCTGCATAAAATTTGCAGGTGCATAGGAAATAGCATTTTCTGTGCAGGAATTATTATTTCTCCTCTGAAATATTTTTTTCATGCAGAAAGTGCTGTTTCCTGAGGAGAAAAGGATATTTTCTGTGCAAAATAACCACATGCTATTTTTTTCTCAAAATAGGTCATAAACTACAAATAGCTTTCAAAAGCCATGTGTTTTTCAAAGACTTTCTCACAGAGAGAAGAACATTGTTGAAATTTACCATTGCTACATTTGAGAAGAAATGTATAGAATTATAAAACACTCTTGAAGGTTTATATCTTGAAAACCTTATGATTTTCATGTATATGTGGGAAAACTGGACAGGAAGCTGACAGGAAGAAAATGAATTAATTTGAAAAATGAAGTTAGAGAAGAGTTTTGTTTAAAAGAGATTGATAAAAAGATATCCTGCCTAAACACACCAGATATGTCTCATCTTGGAAGTTAAACAGGGTGACTTGGAGCTCTTTCATTCATGTTGTTGTTGTATTCCTTCCAGTTGTCTCCACCTTATGGCAACCCTAAGGGGGACCTATCATGAAATTTTCTTGGCAGCATTTATTCAGAGGAGATTTTGCCATTGCCTTCCTCTCAGGCTGAGAGTGTGTGACTTGCCCAGTGGGTTTCATGGCTGAGCTGTAAAGTGAACCCTTGTCTCCAGAGCTGTAGTCCAACAAACCACTATGGCACACTGGCTCTCATTCATAAGGTCACCATAATTCAAAGTCAACTTGATAACAAACAACAGCAACAAATGTTGGTTTAACTTTGTAAGACATTCTGTGGGTCTACTCAAGTTGGGGCTAACACTTGAATTTAGGTGGTATTCATCTTGTAGTGCCATACCCATGAGGTGAGCCTATATATCCTGCCCCTTAACTGCATAGCTCCACCCTGTAGTCTGATACTTAACCATATTCTCTTCTTTATAGAGATGTTAGCTTTACAGCAGATTTGCTTTTTTTAGAAAAAAAAATGGATAGGACAACAATAACAAATCTTCAATATGCATGCCCTCTTGACATACTTTGATAAACATTTAGAAGCTAGATGTTTCCCCTTTGGGGAGGTTACTACAAAGTTGTGCTTGGGCACAGTCAAAACCAAAGGGTGTCTAATCAATGGGGAATGACTCAGAATTGCCCAAGGTCCCTGACATTGTGTTCCAACAAAGCAGCTCCTAATTAGACATGTCAGTTTATCTCATAAACAAGCTGCCTTGAGTCCAATTTGATGACAGAAAGGTTTGTTATACATTTGATTAATGTATTCAATAAAATAAACAAAAGTCTTGTGCACACCCATGAAGAAGATATAAACTGCAGGGGAGAATACAGTCTAATTAATAAACCAGAGTATACAAGATTATGACCAAGTTACTCAGTGGAAGCACATATATATTATTATCTGATGTATCATTGTCTGCATACGGTTCAAGGTCATGGAAACAGTTACACAGGCAGTGCTGCTGAGCATGTGCATTCAGCTGTTTTATTCAGTTGTGCCTCCAGTTGATAATTCAGTTGCATATTTATTTCTTCAATTTATTGTGAATTCAGTTGAGCATTTGATATTATAACATTGTAATTCAACATCAGGGTTGTGTAGCATATCAGCATTTCACTTGGCATATCAAGATTTGCAATGCACAACCCCAATGTAGGATCTTAGACAGAACACACACAAACTTGCATTCTTATGTTACAGCCTGAAAGCACTGCAGTAGCCAAAGGAGCATCCACACCTTCACACAAGCCCATCATAAGCACCATCACCACCACCACCATTTTGCAAGAGGATAAGGGTTAACATCATTCATAAGTAATGATTTTAATTTCAGTTAAATAACTTTGACAGCTCCATACATGGGAATCATTGTGGCTGGCATCATGTCAGCCAACTGAGGTCCAGCTGCTGTTTTTGTCTACTTGGGGTCTCTTTCCTTCAACGCCTTAGAAGTGCCAGAACACTTGAAGCTTGAAAATGTTTCACAAGCAACTCCCAAATGAATAATGTTGTTTACAGACTGAGAGGGAAGGAATGGGGGATGAATGCTTGCTTTTTAAAAAAAAATACTGTAAAGCATAAGCATTTATTTTTAAATATTAACTATCAACATTCAGCACTTAATACTACTGTCAGTTTCTTAACACCTGCTTTGGTGTGAGGTTGAACTCTTTTTCTCCAGGCCACAGCATCACAGAGTTTGGAATGAAAAGTGATGAGAACAGATAGGTTTTGCACAAGTTGTCAAAAAAAGCAAAACATGTACCCCTTTCAAGGAATTTTGTGGACTGAAAGAAAACTTTCACCTAGAGAAAACATAACAGAATAATGGAATAAAAGAGATGAAAATGATCTCAAAGATGTTGACCAGTACAGGAATCTACAGATAAAATGTCTGTGAGACATGGCCATTGAAGATAGTTTGAGTGTTGGACTGTGATTCTGGAGAGCAGATTTGATTCCCCTTCGGTCATATAAACCCACTGGATGACCTTGGGCAAGTCATATTCTCTCAACCTCAGAGGATGGCAATGACAAACCCCCTCTGAAGAAACATGCCCAAGAAAATCCCATGTCCATAAGGCCTATCATAGGGTTTTCTTGTAATATGTATTCAGAGGAAGTATGCTATTGCCTTCCCCTGAGGTTGAGAGCATGTGACTTGCCCAAGATCACTCACTGGGTTTCATGGCCATGCAGGGAATGAAATCCTGATGTCCAGAGTCATAGTCCAACATCCTCCATTATAACACTCTGCATATTACAAACCATGAATGTGGAACCCAGGGGCTATACAGACCAGCCAAAAGTGCTGGCCTGGGGTGGAGTCAGGGCATGGTGACCACACACTGGCTGCCCTGATTCTGCTGTTGTCATGCCATGCACCCACCGCACAGCGGGCAGCATCAAGGCGCCCTTGTGCAGCATACAGACATGCTGCATCAATGGCATGCAGAAAAGCCACCACTGCCACAGCAAGGGCAGTATTTTGCCACTCCAAAAAGGAGCTGCATTTGCCAGCTCTTTTTGGAGCAGCAAAGTGCCAGATTGGGGCAATGGCGTGCAGTTGCCACGGCCCTGATCTGGCAAGGAAAGGGGTGGCAGGACGCCACCCCTTAGGGGCTATCTGTTTAGCCCCCCAGTTACTACTATTCAAATGGTTAAGTACTGGAAATACATTGCCACTCAGAACCAAACAGGACACTGCAATGCAAACAAGCAGGTTGAAAAAATTTAAAACAACAAAAAAAAATTAATGAACTAAAAACATGTTACATAAAATTAAGAAGTTGAAACAGGTTTTAGAGGTTTGATCAGTTATTGAAACCATGTGCATTAGCACTTTGAGGTAAGTCAGTGAGTCAGAAAGAATTTAATAAACAGGTGTGTTTTTACTTTATACCTAAATGAAACCAATATTGTTGGTCCTCCAAGAGGATTGGGGTGCCACAACTGAGGGGGGAAGCAGAAGGGCGGCACGGGGCCGCCCCAGGAAGGTGCGGATCAGGGCCAAGACATCCACATTCCTCGGCCCCGCGCTAAAATAACGCTCCTTCCACAAATCGCCAAAGGTGCACCGCAAAAGGCTGCCGGCGCACCTTTGGCACCTCTTCCGCCACAGCATGTGTGGACGCTGCAGCGGATAGGCATCCTCAGAGCGCCGGCCGTGCAGAGGGTCCGATGCTCCGACAATGTCTTTGTCAAGGGGTTGGGGCGCCCAGCATGCAGCTGCCCCTCCCCTTCCTTGCCCTGAAGACGACGGTGCTTTGTGCCGTCTGCTTCCCCCATGAGAAGGACCTTTCCATATTCTCACTAAGTGTTTTGAGTTTACTGGTGGAACAGAGAGAAAATCTCAGTCCTCAGGCAGGAACATATAGGGAGAACAGTCCTTTAAGTATAGAGGTCCCAATAGGGCCTCTATAGACGGTGCTTTGCGCCATCTCGGAGGCAGGGAAACGGAGGGGCAACTACATGCCAGGCACCCCAACTCCTTCCCAAGGACGTCATCATGGTGCACGTTGTTACACATGGTGCACACCATCAAGATATCCTCCTGGTGCAGTGTCTTAATGCATTGCGCTGGAAGGGACACAGAAGAGCTGCACGACAGCTCTTCAGTGCCCTATTTTCCAGCTCTGAAAAGACCGGCATTTTAGCGCTCCTTTCAGTGCTGGCAAAAGGGTGGATTGGGGCTGAGGCATGGAGTAGCCTCGGACCCATCCTCTGCTTCCCAGGGCGGCCCAAAGCCACCTGTCTGCATCCCCCTTTTAACTATCTTGAATTCAGACAGGAGGTGTATTGACAGCCTTTGTAGTTCTTTCAGAACTGGCACTGTATGATGTCCATATGGTATTTCAGGTGACAATAAAGCCATCACCTTTTGGATTAGGTACAGCTTCTGAGTCATTTTCAAGAGCAGCCCCAGATAGTGTGCATTAAAGTAGTATAATCACGAGGTTACCAGTTCCTCTACTATGGTGACTAGGTTATTTTGGAAACTAGTTCCTTTTTTCAGAATCACAAGCATCTCTGTCATGTACCTTGACCTACAGTTTTGTGTTGTTGTTGTTTTCTGGAAATTTCTGTGAGTTTGTCTCCAGAAACACAGTACAGAGAAATGTCTTTGAGTACTCTTTCTGAAAGTTGAGTGCTTTGCCAATGTGATAAATGGGGTCCTACATTCATATGAGGATTTGAAAGGGTTAAAGGGTGGGAGGAGGGGCCATGCTAATGAGGGGTCACATCACATTCTGATGAAGTGACATCACAGCTGAAGTAATGCCAACTAACCAATCAGTTGGTTTGAGAGATTTCTATACAGACCTTTTTAAAAGTCTCTTTGAACCATGTGGTCCTGAGTTCTGTCTTTGTCTGCCTTGGAGGTAGATGAACCAGATGCTGATTGAGCTGGGCAATGGGCCCAGGTTCCCAGCATCCAGAAACATCAAGACTACAAAGGGTTGGATTATGGGTCCAGGGAATGTTTTTAACTTTGTCTGTTTTAAATGTTGTTACCCGCCCCGATTGCCGCGCAGAGGGGTGGGCTATAAATAAAATTATTATTATTATTATTATTATTATTATTATTATTATTATTATTATTATTATTATACAAAGCCCATCTGATAGGTAAATTTAAGATTATGTAATATCTAGTGGCAATTAGGTCTTTTGTTTATTTTATTGCCTTGACTGAAACCACTGTACTATGTAATTTCCCTTTCTCTGGAGCTTACAGGACAAGGGGTCCTGTGTGTAGTGATATCCTTTGCTCTAGAGTTTCTTAGTTAGAAAAAAAGCTTTTCTTTAAAAGTACCTTGCTGTTTCTTACACTCCT
The DNA here is from genome assembly GCA_026167975.1 of Phrynosoma blainvillii. NCBI lineage: Eukaryota > Metazoa > Chordata > Lepidosauria > Squamata > Phrynosomatidae > Phrynosoma > Phrynosoma blainvillii. Next base: position 11,664,351 of record JANUYF010000004.1, read on the forward strand.
ACATGCGCCTTTGACTTAGCTAGGTGCTTGCTTAAGTTGGCAAGGGGAGGAAATACAGATCTGTTGTTAAAGTCCTAGTGTGTTGCTGAGGGAGTTCATTCTAATTCACTAGGTGGTGGCAGCTCGGATATATGGTCTCAAGGGGTCCCATTTGGCTCAGCAGGGAGTGGGAAGGGGGATCCAGGAGACAGGGGACTAATGATCTTCTGTATTCTAAAAGCTAGAACAGGGTTGCAGTGTTTGGCTGCTGAGTCTAGAGATCATCACAGTCAATTATATCTTATGGATGATTATAGCTGCTGCTACAATGCAGCATTAATGAAGTTTGACACTGCTTTAGCTGTTGGCTCCATTCTATAGATTCCTGGGATTTGTAGTTTGTTGTGGCAACCAAGCTCTCTGATTGAGAAGGCTAAATATCTCACAAAACTACAAATCCCAGAATTGATCCATAATACTTGAAGTGGGGTCAAATTGCATTAATTTTGAAGTGTAGATGCAGCCTTGTTGTTGTTGTTGTTAACTGTCCTCGAGTCGATCTCGACTCATGGTGGCTCTATGGATGAGACATCTCCAAGACCCTCTGTCCTCCACTGCTCTGCTTAATTCCTGCAACCCCTTAACACCCATGACCTCCTTAATAGTGTCCATCCATCTGACATGTGGCCATCCCCTCTTCCTATTTCCCTCCACCTTCCCCAGCATTATTGTTTTTTTCCAAAGAGTCCTCTCTTCTCATGATGTGTTCGATGTACGATAGTCTCAGTTTGGTCATCTTGGCTTCCAGAGAGGTTTCCGATTTGATCTGCTGTAGGACCCACTTGTTTGTCCTCTTAGTTGTCCATGGAATCCTCAGCACTCTTCTCTAGCACTAGATCTCAAATGAATTGATTTTCTTCCTATCATCTTTCTTAACTGTCCAGTTCTCACTTCCATGCATGGTAATAGGGAATACAGCGACTTATATGATTCGAACTTTTGTGCTGAGTTGTAATCTTTGCATTTTAGAATCTTTTCTAGTTCTTTCATAGCCACCCTCCCCATTCTTAGTCTTCTTCTGATGACTGCAGTCCCCATTTCTATCAATATTTGATCCCAGGTATGAGAATTCTTTTACTATTTCTATTTCTTCTTTGTCTAGGTTGAACTCATGAAGATCCTCGGTGGTGATTATTTTATTTTCTTTATGTTCAAGATGCCTTTATACTTTCTTCTTTGATCTTTCTTAGTAGGTGTTCCATGTCTGTGAGGTTTTCTGCTAGTACTATGGTGTCATCTGCATATCTTAGATTGTTGATATTCTTTCCTCCTATTTTCACTCCTCATTCTTCTGTGTCCAAGCCTGCTTTTCTTATAATATGTTCTGCATACAAGTTGAACAGATAGGGTGAAAGGATGCAGCCTTGTCTGACTCCTTTGCCACTTGGGAACCATTCTGTTTATCTATGTTCTGATCTGACAATAGCCTCTTATCCTGAGTACTGATTCCTCATCAGGATTATCAAATGTGTTGGCACTCCCATGTCTTTAATGGCATTCCATAGCCTTTCATGATCTATGCAGTCATAGGCTTTGCTATAGTCTTTAAAGCACATGTTGATTTTCTTTTGGAATTCTCTGATATGCTCCATTAGCCATCGTATGTTTGCAATGTGGTTCCTAGTGCCTCCTCCTTTCCTGAGCCCTACTTGGACCTCTGGGATTTCTCTCTCCATGTATAGTTGGAGTCTATGTTGCAAAATTTCGAGCATGATTTTGCTTGTGTGGGAGATCAGTGCTATGGTTCTATAGTTGCTGCAGTATCTTGTGCCTCCCTTTTTGTGGATGGGGATTTGTATTGATCACTTCCAATCTGTTGGCCATTGTTGGCCTATAACACCACATTTAACCTGTGTATTTGTAAACTGTCCTTAAACGATGGCATTATTAGACAAATTAAGCACCGCTTCCAGTAGAAACCCGTCATGTGGAATCCCATCAATACTTTACACCTAGCCAGCAAATGATTCATGTCATATTAAATTGCATGTGCATTTCTCTGTGTGGCCTCTTCCCATTTTTCTGATGCTTCAATTCATTAAGCAGGCCAATATTGAGACGTGTGACTTTGAAAGATCATGTTCAATAAGATGAGATCCCATTGCCAGCAAATCCCCATAATCTACCTTCCTTTGTAAAATGTTGTTTAACTCCATCTCCCCCCCCCCCCCAGTAATGGATTGACACATCCCTTATGAAAACCATTTATGATTCTTTGTGCATCATTAATGAGACCTGCCTCTCTCTGTTTTCTTCACCCACCTAACTCTGCACTGAACACCGACAGGACTTTAAAGGGAGCAAACATTGATTCAGATGATATTAGATCATTAATTATGCTTCCTAATAAACCTTCACTTTAACAAAACCCTCTCTCTCTCTCTCTCATTGAAAGAAGCAAGAAAAGAAAAGAAAAACAGGGGTGAAATCATTAGATAATTATATAACCCCATATTTGAATCTAGTGGTGGGCAGAGATAAGAAAGTGAAGACAAATATTGAAAAGAAAGAAGGTTGCATGTAAGAAATTATCATCTTTTTAGCAGGAGATAAAAAGAGTGAATGTTTTTTGGCAGATGTTGGGGATATATTTTTTTATCATTAATATAATGGTGTTATGCAAGAGAGGAAAAATTGGCATAATTACTGTAGTGTGATGTTCCCATACAGATGTCCTAGAATCTTAAACAAGGAAAGAATAAGGTCAGCAAAGGTTGCAGCTGACCATAGAAGCTAGGGTTGTAAAAGATGTTTGGACATCTTCTCAGGCTCCATGAGAAAATGTGTCTTGACAGATCACAACATTCTGCTGAGAAAATGGTCAACTGTAGCTCATGTTTTGGGACTTTTTTGTGTGTTTGCTTGTAAAATTTGCTTGTAAAAAATCTTATGCATGTAAAAGCACCATTGGAACAGTATTGTTTGTATAGAAAATGCTGTCCATTGGACCCTCAGTATCCACTGAGGTTTGGTTCCAGGAACCCCTGTGGATACTAAATACCAAAATCTGTGGATGCTCAAGTTCCAGTAAATACAATGGCATAGTAAATGGTGTCCTTTAAATAAAATGGCAAAATCAAGGTTTGCTTTTGGGAATATATATATATATATATATATATTCAAGCAGTGGATACTTGAAACCGTGGATAAAGAATCCATGGATATGGAGGGCCAACTGTAATAGTATAGAGGTTTCTTAAGAAATTTAAAGTTCTCTCCCTAAGAAAATGTCATTTAGCTTTGCACAGGATGGGGGGGGGGCAACCTGAATCTCAAGAGAAGTTGCTTTTCCATTGCTAATGGAATTGAAATTTTGTTACCTGCATTTTATTGTCCCTTGTCCCTATTCAGCACATGACCAAGAAAGAAAATGGTCTCTGCCTGCATTGAGATCCTTCCATCTTAGAGAAAATGTAGGTCTGTGACTCTTACATTGTCTAATTTCTTCTCCTGTATGATTTTTAACATCTTTGTCTGATGAAGAAGCTAATGAAGCTTCATAAGCTTGCATAATGTATTTTATGCCTTTTAGTTGGTCTGATAAAGGTATCATTGTTTTGTGGAATTTGGATTTTGTTGTTTTGTGGTATTTTGCTGCATTGCCAGCATGGCTACTCCTGGGACCTTATCCCACGGGGCCAAAAGCAGCAAGAATCCTCTAAGAATCAGGCGCTATAGCGCTATAGTTTTCCGACTGATCCCACGACGTCGCTCAGAACCCGATGAGAAACCGCTCGCAATGCAACATCATTCGCATTCTTTTGGATTTCGGTTTCAGCAGGCATTGCAATAGCGCGAGCTGATTCATAGCGCCATTATAGCGCTAGCGCCATGTGTTTGATCAGCAATTCCCTCCCGTGGAGCATTTCCACTTCATAACCCATGGTTCCTAGCGTTATTTCCCATGGGTCTGTGGGGGGGCATGACGTGTGCTTCCTGTTTGCATCGGTCCACAAACACAGCAGGTAGACATGGTCCTCTCTTGTGGGTGCAGATTTGTTTTGGATTAGGATTTCTGCCACCGTTGGACCAGGTGTGTGGGGGGGAATGGTTCCATGTGTATTTGTGCTTTCGGTGTGGTGGGGCAAAAGAGAAAATATATGGGCTCTTGTTATGTGTGTGTGGGGGGGGGGGCGGCTGGCGATATTCGAATGGATGGAGGGTTTATTCCATAGCATGCAGCCTGTTATTTCTGTTTGGGACACTGGCCCTTGAATTACAGTGAAAAGGGTGTATACAGGGTTCCCTTTCTCGGTGCTGGGGGATCATGGGATATGTTGTTTAATCTGCAACATAGTGGCACAAGAGAAGGCAGCATTCAAAACATCCCAGCAATTATGTTCTGCTGATATATTTGCCTCTAAATGAATTCCTTAGGGGGTTATTAACACACCAGGCATTCCTTCTCCACACACATGGGTTTGACCTGTGTTTAGCAGCTCTGCATTGATGTTTTGGAATTCTGGGAAATGCAGTCTTATCTTTTTGGCAGAAGGCAAGACCTCCATTGCATTTCTTCTATTCCATATCATCTTCTGTCTGGCACTGTGGCATAGTAATCATACTCCAAGTGGCCTGTGGGTGCCCTGGCAGCGTTTCTCCTTTCAGATGCTAGTTCCTTGACCCCGCTTGAACTGACTTTGCTCAATGCCTTGGAACTCTTTGCCCAGGCCCTTGCTTGTTGTGGCCAAAGGACCTCTCTGGCAGGTTGGGCCTAGTACCTCCAATAGCCACAAATTAATCAACTCATTAGCATGCAACCAGGCCACTTCCATTAAGTGTCTATTGTTATTTTTGTTTTTGCAGTGTTGGTGGTGGGCGCAGTGCGGCGAGCACAGGCCTCTTTGGGCAGGTAAAGTTGGAGGATTCTTATGAAGCCCTAACTTTCCGAAAGCATGCCCGGGCAATTGATGCCGCTTCACCACCCAGGTAAGTCCGAGAAATGAGCAGCTCGTTAGGCTTGTGTGCCCCTTGTCCCTCCCCTAAACAGATCAGTGAATTCTTGTGCCTGCTTGTTTGTGCACTTCTCTCTGTGTACAAAAGCAATGAAGGCCTCCTTCTTTCATGGCTGTGGCTTACTGGTGTAGTCGGGATTCATGTTATCTTTCCTTTTCTCTAGTACTCATCGTTTCTATGCTTTTATTAATGCATCTTCCTTCTGTTCTTCTTATTTTCCAGGGCAGCATTCCCGGGGTGAGCTGATAAGTAGCATCGATTGAAGCAGGTGGTACCAGCCTCTCTTTCCTATTACCACTTCCAGTTCCAAATAAAGCTACGACACCTTTATACCAAAAATAATTTTTTTATTAGAAGTCACAACTGCGTCCTTATACAAACTTATAAAAATGGGCCACATAGGAATAGTGGCCTGTACTGTATCAAAAAACAAAAAAAAACAAACACTGTCTGTTAACTCACAGAACAGTGGGGTGGGGGCGGGGTGGGTTGGAGAAACAAATACATAATTGATTATCTTGGTGGCGGAAGGGTGGCCGGGAAGTGCTGCTGCCACATCAGCACCTTGTCCATGGCCCTCTCCAGAGCACCCAGCCTGCGTAGGATCTCCTGCTGGCCAAGTACAATGGCGGCCAGGACATCCCGAACTGTAGGGAGGGAACATGATATATACAATATTAGTATGTATCTCCTGTATAAATTTCCTCCTGGTCCAACAACAGATTATTATTATGATTATTATTATGATGATGATGATGATGATGATGATGATGATGATGATGATTATTATTATTATAGGTACCTGGAGCCTTCCCTTCCTGGTCCTCTGGACGGGGGGGGGGGGCGGGCACTCCTCTGCCACATCCTCTGCCCATACCCGAAGGTCCAGTGGTGCATCCATATTGGCATCTGGGCCGAGCTCCTGCTCCTCTTCCCCCAGTGTGGGGGGTGTTACCGCCTGTGGCAGCGCATCCTCCACCTCCTCCTCCTCCTCCTCCTCAACAGCTGCTGCAATAAAGACATACTTTTAAGTCTTACATTGCTTGTGACAAACGCATCTAGACTAGACATTTCCTTCCTGGTTTCACCAGGATAACTTGTAGCCAAGACAAGATGTTGTCTTTAGCCACAATAGATGTTACAGTTTAGATAGGACTTGCCTGCAGGCCTTTCGGGATCCCTTCTGGGGTCCTTACCTTGTAAGGCCGGTTGGACCCCTTCCTCGACATCGGCTGTGGGTGCATCTGCTGACTCTGACATTCCCTCCTCCAACTCCTCCTGCTCCTCCTCCTCGACAGGTGCTGTAAGAAAGAGATACTATTAAACCAATATTTTAATGTGGCAAAGGAACAAAGCACCTTGCAGGCACATCACATGCATGCTTTACCATGGATAATTTCTACAAGGGACAAAAAGTGGCATTCCAGCCGAACAGATAATAGATTTGAGGTGTTACTTACCTGCAGGCCTTCCTGCCTCCCTTCTGTGGGCACGTCCTCCTACGGCCCTTTGCGCCCCGAGTGCAGGCTCAGGTTGTGCAGCTTGTCCCGCCTCTGCTATGGCTTCCTCCTCCTCCTCCTCCTCCTCCTCGACAGGTGCTGTAAGAAAGAGATACTATTAAACCAAAATTTTAGTGTGGCAAAGGAACAAAGCACCTTGCAGGCACATCACATGCATGCTTTACCACGGATAATCTCTACAAGGGACAAAAAGTGGCATTCCAGCCGAACAGATAATAGATTTGAGGTGGGACTTACCTGCAGGCCTTCCTGCCTCCCTTCTGTGGGCACGTCCTCCTACGGCCCTTTGCACCCCAAGTGCAGGCTCAGGTTGTGCAGCTTGTCCTGCCTCTGCTATGGCCTCCTCCTCCTCCTCCTCCTCCTCCTCGACAGGTGCTGTGATGAAGACATATTAGGAGAAATATCATTACCATCCAGCCAAGGTATTTGTGGAATACTTTCTAAACAGTCTAAAAATTACTTCTTCACCCCATTATATCTTACATACAATTCCTGCGAGCAGGCCTCCCTGCTAGCGTGTTGTGGTGCAGGCTTGTGAAGGAAAATGTTCCTGATAGGCTAAAAGAGTTACCCATTCACATATATTAATGTCAAGACAGGACTAACCATTGCGGCGGCGTGCTCTTCGTCCGTTTGGCCGGCCTGCCCTTTCCCATAATTGGAGCATCTGTCTGTAGAATTGAGGCCTGGCTTTGGGCGGAGGATTGCCATGGAAGATGGCTCTTGCTCTGAAGAAAGAGTTCCTCAGCACCTTTACCTTTGACCTCACTTGGGCCATGGTGCAGGGGAACCCTCTACTCGTGAGCCTCCTAGCTACCTTCCCATAGATGTCCCTGTTGGGATGGCAGCTGGAACCCATCATAAGGTCGAGGTGGGGGCTCCTGCCCATTATGGACAGGAGTGCCAGCACCTCTTCCCTCAGCCACAACTGCCAGCCTCGATTTGGCATTGCTGCTTTTTCTAAACTTGTCAGGCACTTGTTACCTTCCTGTTTGGTAATTTCCTTCCTGCGCCACCAGGGGTCGCAACGCTGGAAAACCAGTTGTTCTATTGCGCACGCGCGCCAAGGGGCGGTCCTCCATCCCCACCATTGCCGGCACCAGCAGGGAGCCATTACAGAGTTTGCTGCGCGGCGGTAAACATCGTGGTTCAGCACTAGCAGGCTTTTGCTTTATTTAAGAAAAGGCTTCCCGGTTGGTTCGGAAAGTTTTATTGCGGCCGGCGGTAACATTTGCGCTACAGTTGGCACACCGCCACAGTAGCATTTGCGCACGTATTCTTCTCGGATTTTCCAGGTGTGCTTGCAATGGCTTCCGCTTCTTCCGAACCACCAAGAAAGCAGGGAAGGGGGGTCTCTTGGACCCACAAGGAAATTCTGGAACTCATTCCTCTTTGGGGTGAGGAAAGAGTCCAGAGAGAACTTCACCTGAACCACAGGAACCATGATATCTACTTGGAGATATCTACAAAGATGAAGGAAAAGGGGATAGACCGGACTGTGAAAGAAATACGGAACAAATGCAAAACCCTGAAAGCAGAGTACAACAAGGTGTCCTGCCACAACAACATTAGTGGCAACTCGCCGGTTTCTTGCCCTTATTTTAGACAATTGGACCCCTTCTTGAGGGCAGACCGGTCGGTTTTCCCCAAGAGGGTTACCAAGAGTATGAATATTGTGAGGGTAACAGAAGGGGCAACGACACAGGCAACCGCATCCCAGGCACAAGATTCTCAGGAGCAGGAGGGATCAGCCACAGCCACCATCAATGTGGAATGTAGGTATAAATTTGATTTCCTATATAACTTCTCTGGATGTCCCTTTCACTGTGGAGGGTGGCTGAAACGTAGCTTTGCCCCCTTTACCATGGAATAATGGGTTATTGCTTGTGCCTGCTACAGGTATGGGGAGGGGGAGGGGAGGGGAAATAAGATCCTAGAAAAAATTGCATGCAAGTGCTAAAATTTTCCCCAAGGGAAAAATATGGTTGGTTTTATTTTGGGCTTTTCCAGCCTTTGGGGGGGGGGGGGGGGAAGGTCTCCTTCAATGCACTACCTGTATATGATGCACATTTGCACACACACACACACACACACACTATAAATATCTCAACATATAGCTGTCCCCCTTGGAAAGGAAGCACATTTGTATTTGTGTGTGTGGGTATATATATATATATATATATATATATATATATATATTTAACAAACATACACATCTATATATACATGTAAGTGTTTAGGTATACCTAGATGCATACATATACCAACATGTCTGAAGAGATCAATGTGTTTTTGTTTATGTACACAAACAAATATATATATGTTTATATTTATATATTTATTTTGAGGTATATATATTTACACACATAGACCTCTCTCTCTCTATATATATACTTTTAAGTCTACAAGTATACCTAGATGCAAATATATGCCTACATCTCTGCAGAGATATAGATGTGTATATATGTGTACACACAGAAATATATATATATATATATATATATATATATATATATATATGTAGATTTCAATATATATATATATATATATATATATATATATAAACTCACAGGAGATGTATACATATATATATATATATATATATATATATATGCTTGTTAGTGTACAAGTATACCTTGATGAATATATATGCCTACATGTCTGCTCAGAAAAATGTGTTATATGTGTACACACACACACACACACATATATATATATATATATATACATATGCATACATATATATACATATGCATACATATATATACGTATGTATATAGAGATGTGTGTATGTATATATAGAGAGAGCGAGAGAGCGAGAGAGAGATACATATATAGATATAGATCTATATATATATGTATATGTATATATGTATATAGAGATGTGTGTACATATATATATATATATATATATATATATATATATATATATATATATATATATATAAACAGATATATGCATACATACTCCAGAACCTATACATACATATAATCAGCGAACTTTTTTGGGTGATGTCAAATATCCCTTTCCCCCCTTTTTTCATTCAGTCCCTGCAGCAGTCTGTGAACAGGGAAATGTCATTCTACACCTCATCCCCACGGAACAGGCTGATGTGCTGGGAGATCGGCCACCGCAGGAGCAGCAGGATGTTCCCCCTGCCTCACCAGCTGCAAGTGATGGTAGGATGAACGGGGATTCTTATAAGATGTTATGTACATACAGTGCTGTAACCACCATGTATGAAACGGCCAAAGGTAATCCGGTGACTGTCCCCCCCCTTCTAAATTTTCCAGAAACAATCATCAACGGAGAAGGCCCAGTGGAAGACAGTACACAGCCGCCAGTTGGAGAGACCCAGGCAACCGGGGCTGATGTGGCCAGCAGTGCCCAAGAGGAAGCAGCACTCAGAAGGGGTAAGTTTCCTGGCTCACAGCAAAGGAATCATGGGAATTGTATTTTTCTCTGAGGCATTGAGCCTTCTCTCATAGCTCTTTTGGTACACATATGTTTATATATATATATATATATATATATATATATATATTATGCATTTAGATATTTATACAATGATATATGTCATGGACCTACTGAAGAGGTGTTGCTCTGTATCCATATTGTGTTGCTGAACGTGCACACTTACAGACAGCCAGAACAGGGGGAAAAGAATTGTTGGTTATATTTCCAGGAATGTATGTTGGGTGCGCAGTAAGGGGAGGTGTATTAAATTGCAGGAAATGGCAAGCATGACAACATTATGGATATGTTTGGGTGGCACGGTTTATAATTAAAAATTTCCCTTCTACCTTGTTTTGCAGCACCAACTCGTAGGATTGTTCGCTGGCTGCGCGACGAGGAGGATATCCCGGATCGCAGAGCCAGGAGGGGCGAAGTAATTGCCCGAACAATCATTGACGATTCTAGAAGGCAGGGTCGACTAAACCGACAGCTGGCCAGGCGGCAACATGGGTCACTCCTCCAAACAATGCAAAGGGAGGCAGGTTCTCTGGATAACCTGGTGAGAACATACCGGAGAGACCTTGCTCTCAGCTGCAAGTACCGGGAGAGGATGTCGCGCCACATGACTGATCTAATGAAAGTATGCCAAGAGTCTGTGGAGGAGCAGAGGAAACGGACAGCGGAGGAGGGACGAAGAACAGAAGTGTTTGAACGGGCCTTATCTTGGTTGCAGGCATCAGGTGTCTGTTCCAGGGGTGCCCCTAGGAACACTAACCGAGGGCGGCAAGCCCATGCGCCATCCCCTATACGAATGCCCTGTTCTCAAATACTTTTTGCGGACTCAGGGGATGAGGGGAGGGCAGCACCAACTTGCATGGCAACTTCCTCTGAGCACACACAGAGTCAGGTGCAGGAGGACACCCCAACATCACAGGATGAGATCCCCGAAACAGCAAATCTCCAAGCATCACAGCCCCAACCTTCTGAGAGTGTTCCAGGAAGAATGAAAAGACTTATTAAAAAAAAAACAAATGTACTCTCCCTCATGATGTCCTTATGATGTCGTGGACTGTTATTTGTTTTTTATCTAGTTATATGCACGTTTTTCACATAGGTACTGGCATGTGGTTGTTAGGTCCAAAGCCTTTCATGTTGATTAGGTGTTGTTAGGAAAAGTTTAAACAAATGTGTATGCTGTGGCAATGTTTGGTATTGCCCGAGGTATCCAATTAATGTGTTCAGTGTATTTCTTTATTGTACAGTTACATCCATTTCTAATTGTTTTTGAAATGTCTATGTCTTTTGTTCCTTGCACAGAGAAACCCAATGTGTGCTAGACCTCAAAATAAAGAGTACACTTTAGCATTTTTCTTCTGTGGAATAGCTAAATCTAGGTATATTTTCTTGCAAAAGGTAAGATAGGACTCATATATGACAATGTATACATATGGCCATGCAGCTTGCAAACCATACAGCTAGCGCCACAGGTGTGCAGAAGCCATGGCACCCCGTGGATTAAAAGAAAATCAAACAATTCCAATAATCATAAATTCTTTATTGTTGTAACAGGCACTCCCATGGTATGAGCAAACATGCACAGATCAATAAATCAACATACACACATGTATATATACATACACATGTATCTATGTACACACACACACATAGATACATATGTATGTAGACAAATGTAAGTATACATATATAAATATTGATATATCTATGTATATCTCTCTCAATGTATATATATATAGAGAGAGAGAGAGAGAGAGAGATACATGTGTATATA